>CM024676.1:21390517-24031803 GCA_014182725.1 Eucalyptus brandiana | reverse complement strand
TTATTTCTCAAAAGAAATATGTGGAAGAAAAGATGAAGGATTGTAATCTTGTAAATACTCCAGTTGAGTTTGGCTTAAAGCTATACAAAAATCATGAAGTGAGGAAGGTTGACAACGCACTTTACAAACAAATTGTGGGCAGTTTGATATATCTAATTGCAACAAGACCATACATATTATGTAAGTTTAATCAATAGATATATGGAGAATCCTACAAAAATGCATTTGTTAGTTGCCAAGAGAATCCTTTGTTACTTACAAGGAACTAGAGACTTTGGGCTATTTTACAAGAATGGTGAAAAGTCAATTTTTGGGATTTCTTGATAGTGACTATGCAGGAGATCAAGATGATAGGAGGAATACTTGGTTATGCTTTCATGTTTGGGACAGGTGCTATTTCTTGGTCATCCAGAAGCAACCAATTGTCACCTGACGAAGCTGAATTTGTTGCTGCAACAACTAGTGCATCAAGCTATTTGACTAAGGAGAATTCTTGAGAAGCTGCAATTCAAGTAACCTGGAGCTACTAAAATTTTTTGTAACAACAACTCAGCAATCAAACTCTCCAAGAATCCTATGCTACATGAAAGAAGCAAGCATATTGATGTGAAGTTTTATTGCTTGAGAGATCTTAGCAATGATGAAACAATTGATCTAATCTACTGCAGGAGTGAGATCAAGTTGTTGATATATTCAACAAGGCTCTGAAGATGGAGTCATTTGTGAAGATCAGAAGATTACTAAGTATTTGCACGTTGAAAACAGTCAAGGCAGTAAATATTAGTTTAAGGGAGGGCTTGTTGAGATAATAGTTATTTCTCTTTGCACGTTTTGCTGATTTGGTTTTTAAGTTATTGGAGTTAGTGGAGTCACGTTTAGCTAATTTGTGTGTTAGTTGTCTTAGGTTTTAGGTGTTAGTGGAGTAAATGCTTTATGCAGAACATTGGTAGTTATGAGTTTTATTTTAGTGGTGTTTTTACCTTATATATTTGTCTTTTGTAAAAGATTTCGTTGTTCTGAATGAAAGATGAAGTTTCAGCCTCATCTCTCCTCCTTTTAGCAATTTAACAAAAAAGTGGAAAAGGCAATAGGCCATCGTGCCAGAGGAACTCTTCAGACAATTGACCGACTGCTCATCATCACCCATTTTGCCAAAGATGCAAGCCACGCTCTGCAAGAAGCAACAAAGGGGGCGATCCTCTTTTCAGTCAAATAAAGCTGACTTTATGCGAAGAAGACAGCTCAAAACGATCATCGGCGAAGCAATTATCAGAGCACATGTATGCATTGCAGCAACCCCACTTCAACAAGACCTAATTCCTAACTCTGAGAGACTAAGCAAAGCTCGTTGACTTTCAAAATTAGTAACTCCAGCTCAAAAAATACTCAAAAAGAAACGATAGATAAGAGGGTGTTTACCTGAGTTTTCAGTTGAGAGAGCTTATCTTTGAGAGAGTTGAACAGAGAGATCGCAGCCTTGTTTATGGCAAAAGACAGGTTCTTCTTGGAGCAGAGAAATTGAAACTCAGAGACCTCTGATGAAGAAGATGCGACCAGATCGCTCTCTTCTTGGAGATAACTTGCGGCGACCGGAGGCGTCACAAAAGCAACAATTTTGTATCCCGGATGTTTAAATTCTTGAATCTTCACGGTTTCGGAAGATGGTGGGCTTTGGTGGTCGCGGTCAACTTGGGACCGGAGTTCAGAGATTGCAGCCCATGAATTGCCAAGAATACCGGAGGACACGGCCAAGTTTGCCAAATCGAGTCCGTTGCTGCATCTGCCGAAAGAAGAAAAAACATCAAGAACAAGAGACAACTTGAGGAACAAGAAACAAGAACGCGTCTCCTTATAAGAAGCGAAACGGGTCTCTTTTGCGGATTCCGAAGTTGGGTCTCTTTCGCTTTCGGAGCAAACCATAAACCCGAGGAGAGCTAAAAGAAGCTTGTTCCTTTTGCTACAATACGTACAGAGGTTTAGCGGCTCTTTCATCCACTGTCGGAGGAGCTCGGTTGTTGGATTGCTGTTCTTGCGGCGGAAGCGGCGAGTCGATATCAGTTGAATTGGGCCTCTTGGGATTTGGAGAATTGAAACGGTTAGGATCAAGAGGTCGTTTGCGTTTGCTCCACAAAATCCCCATGCACAAACCCAAACCAGGCAAATAATCTCGAGATGGGGACGCTTGATCCCGCGTAAAAGCAATAGGCCGGTTCCTTCGTGAGCTCCCTTTCTCTTTCAAATTTTATAGTACTGTGAGGTGAATTTCCCGGAAAGCATGCGTCGACATTCGAGGAAAAATTCTTTCTTAATGCCCAAAGCTGTTTCTTTGCTTCTTCTCCACGCCTCCCCCAACCGGCCTTGAGAAAAGAGGACGACTGGTACAAACTACGAAATCAGATCTATCCTTTGCGTACCTTACACTCGTTTGCTTTTGCTCTGAACACCTTAGCCAGCACACCCACCCCCGAATAAAAAAAAAAAAAAAAAGCTAGTTTGCTTTTGTAAGAAGTAGTTTTTTCTTCTTTTCAGGTGGCTGTCACGGAAGTTAAAATATCCTTTTCCTGTCTGAGTCTGTCTGAGGAAGGTGCTTTGGAAATTCGTTGGCAATTATATGGCGGGTAATGACTAATGACTTCCTCCGGCCTAGTCTCCGTTTGGGAATTTTCTTCATTTTTGGCTTGCTGACGTAATAATCTTTGAATTACTGTAAGAATATCAATTATCTTACCACATAAATTCTTGAAAAGAGTAGGCATATAACAATTTATAATCATTTGTTATTTAATTTTTGTGATTCAAAATAAATCTTTATTCTCACGATCGATTAAACCAAAACAAATGTAAGAAATTATACTACCCGATCAAACCCAGGAGTCAATTAGGAAGAGTACTTTTCGTGTTCGAGCTTGATTGCATCCAATATCTGTTGAAATGTAAACGTGTTTCTCTAATTGGTGGCGCACTACCTTGTAGGCCTAGATGGAATGGAAATCACGGTCAATTGCGTCTCGTTGTCTATGTCATAATATAATCGGGTCTTTCTTTACGAAGCGTTTTGAAACGCGCTGACAATTGCATAATGTACGAATGAGTCTTTCTTTAGAAGCGTTTGAAAAGTCGTCGAGTGCATTTCGTCCACCTGCAGATCCTTATCGTGTGGACAAAGAGAATTTGCTGAGAACTGGCCAAAAGGCTTTATTCTCAAGGAGACATGGACCAAAGACTTGGACAAAACCGTCACATAAATGGGAAAAGCATCTCTTCCATATAAAAGTGTCCCGCAGCAGCGTCAACAGAAAAGAAACTAATTCGTGATGGAAGTCGCATGCTAGAACAAAGTAGACTATGCTCCCACGAGATTAAGTTAGAAAGTAAGCTCTATTTCGCCAGGTGAAAAATTGTCAAAACCGTCGTGTATAAATCAATTGATACAATGGAGGCAAAGTGCAGCGAGGCATTCGTGTATGGAAGTCTCCACGACCAGACTTCACCATTTGGCTCCATATTACCTGCCACATGATCTTGGCCTCGAAGTAAAGAACCGAAAAGAAATGAAGCGTGTCCCTGAGATTCTATCGTCATATGAAACTGGCAACTGATCTCAAGGCTCCAGTCCAACTTCAAGAGATCATTGTACTTTACGAGACGACGGATGATCTGATCTAGTTCTGATGTCTTTTGCGTATATGTCGGTGAGAGCGAAAAGTAACAGCACAAACACAACTTGACCTTTTGTCACGGCACTGGGGTCCTCATAAAACCCAGCTATAAGAGCAACATGTACAGGCCTTGATTCTGTAGGAGGACGAGCATGGGACACTCCCCAGCGACCTCTTTCTTTAATTATACTTCTCAAGAAAGGTGCTCTAAAGTTTCCTTCCGAATCCGGTTCATAGAATTTATCCGCACGCAAGCCATCCGCTGCAAGTTTAAATTTCCACATGTGTCAGAGAGTAACTTCTTGCTAGAAGTAACCGGCTCAGAGAAAGCTTGATAACCAACTTTGAATCTGATGGATTTATTAGATGGGCTTAAGGCCCATCCGCTCAAGTTGGGCCCAAAAGGGCCCGGCCCACGGGAATAAGGCCCGTGGATGGGGGAAAGTATAAAAGGGAGGGAGAGAGAGGGAAGACACCTTTTTGGCCATTTCAACGTACGCTCTTCACTCTCTCTTTCTCTCCAAACGCAAAAGCGCGACGACGCTTCCCTTTCAAGGCAAATTGACATCATCGGATCGAATTTCTTCCTCAATCTTCGGCATTGGTGTTTAATCTGTGGCTAACAAGGTACGCTCGAATCCGTGGTGTGCTTTACGATCGGTGATGCGTGTTTTCCGGGCTTCGTCTTCCGCATTGATTTAGGGGTTCGATTTAGTGTCGAATCCGGTTTCGGGATCGGTAATTCCCAACATTGGTATCGAGCCCTAGTTCACGTTTTCCCGATCAATTTAATGTTTTTGATTGATTTTTCGCAAAAAGGTTTTCGGCCGTACGGATCGGGCGTGAAATCCCGACACCCGAGTACCGTACGCCGTTTTTTTCTGAGTTTCCGTAAGTCGGAATAAAAATCTGAAGGCATAGGAAGAAAGGCGACGTCGAGACGAGTCCGGGGATATGTCGGCGGCCGCCAGAGACGCCGCACGCGCCCCACGCGCGGCCGGAAGCCGGCTACGCGTGGGCGCGACGCGCCCAAGGCGCCGCCGGCGCGTGCGACACACGCGCCGGTGACGAACCGGCACGTGCGCGCGGCGACCGGCGAACGGCACGCGCCGGTCGGCGAACCGACGCGTGCCGCGTCACCCGATGACGTCATCGTGGCGTCATCCAACGGTCGATAACGTCGGGATGACGTCATCGATGACGTTAGCGATGACGTCCCGGTGGCGGTGGCGACCCGACCGACGACCCGACCCGACCGGCTGGCACGCGCGCGCACGTGCGGCCGACGTCGCGTGGCGTCGGCGGCTCACGCGCGTGGCACGTGCGGGGCCGTCGCGTGGCGTGACGCCGCCCGCACGCGTGAGGTGCGTGCGGTCGGTCCCTTGCGAGCGGTTCGGCCGGCCGACGGCTTTATCGGTCCGACCGGTTCGACCGTCGCGACCGGTCCGACCCGCGCGCCCGTTGACCCGTTGACCGACCGTTGACCGTTGACCGACCGTTGACCGTTGACTTGACCATTGACCGTTGACTTTGACCGTTGACCGTTGACCAAAAAAAAAAAAAAGGAATTTGTTTCTTTTTCGGTCATGCCTATGTATGTTATAAGTAATCCATTTTTTTAATTCTGCATTTGTTGCATGAATTTTGGAAAATTATGTATTTTCCCTTATGAAAATTATGGATTATTCTGCATTTGTTGCAGTGACTATAATGAGTTATGCACAGATACCTGAAAGTCCAAGAAGGGACGAGGGAAATGCAAGACTTAAAAGGCTGATGTCAGATTTAGCTAATTATCAGTGGCATGACGGTGATTTAGTATCACATGTGATCAAGGTCAATCAGATGATACAGGAAATCATCCGGAATGGTTATCTTATCTTAGGACTTTAAGAAGGTGCCGGCTTTGATAAACACTCTTCCACCTGAATGGCAAGCAGTGTTTGATCGGCTATGGGAGGTTAACGTGGTCCCGAATTATAGGAAGCTAGTGGAAGCTTTTGTAAGAGAGTATTATAGGATTGAGTTGGCCAAAACTTCAACCCTTAGATTGAGCGCCACATGGCGCCGAGTGAATGCGCCTTGGTGGCGACATGAAAGCTCTCCAAAAGTTTTTCCTTGGTTGGCAAATGTGCCTTCAGTTTTCTCAGATGTTTTGAATGACAGATTAGAATGGACATTCCCTATTTATCCCTTGGATTAATTTGAGATGTTTTTTGATGTCAATATCTCTTTCCATGTTGATATTTTTTCCCTGTATATATATTGCTTAGTATAATGTATAGTTGTATTATGTGAAAGCATTGTTATTTTATTAAATATTAGATTTTATTTGCTTTCATTATTCTGGTTCTTGTGGGTAATTAGTGTGGGTAGTTTTAGAAGCTTTTGTAGCTTCATAGAATTGATTTTGCATATGACAATCATATTAATGATAGTTTTGAGTTAGGATTTTTGGAGGATGATTGGAAACATAGTGACCTTTTGATTTCAAGCCTTACTTGAAATTATTTATTAATATGACGGGTCTATGCAAATAGGGATGCATAAATGATAGGCATTAATTATTCGTGCATGGATGTACGATGTGTTCGTAACGATGGTTCAAAGAACTAAGAACGTGATTGTTGATATGAACGGTAACAATTGTGAAATATTGAATAAGAAGATTCAATATGTCTTTGGAAAAGCAAGAAGCACTAGAAGCTCTTGACCATGTTATGGAAGATCTTAAGGATGCCATGCGCCACCTTGAGCTAGTAGAGGACCGCCTAACGGCATTTGAGCCGAAAACGGATATTTGCAATCTTGGTTCTAGCTCGAAAGGGCTTTGTGCTCTAAGCGCAAATGTATTGATTCGTTCAATATGTGGGAATGCAAAGGACCAAGTCCTTATTGCAAGAAATCAAGAGTTAACCAACACAAGAGAGGAAAACGTCCTCAAGTGAAGAAAATGTCAAGGGTGAGGTGTTACAATTGTGACAAGAAATGTCACTATGCTTGCAACTTGTTGTGAGTCAAAAAAAAAAAAAAAATCAACACCTCTTGTACATTTGAGAACTTTACTTATGTGTCAAGTTCAATATTATTGGCTGAATCCAATCCTTTGTGGATGTAGATTCGAAACGACGGATCATAGAGGAAGGATAGAGAATCCTTCGTGGAATTCCGACGATACCAACCGGAACTAAGTGGATCTATATTGGAAATAACTCAGAGCTGAAGTTAAAGGAATTGGCACCGGCCAATTGAACATGAGTGGTGGACGCACCTTTGATGTTCTATATGCTCGGAGATTCGTCGAAATTTAGTGTCCTGTCTTAGCGTTGGTTAAGCTTGGTTTTAGTGTGAACTTCCATAATAGAAGTGTAGATTTGTATTTGGATACAAACTACTATGGTTGTGATTATTTTTTTGAATGGTTTTATTGTACTTTGAATATTGATTTGTGATGATGTCAATATGTTATTCCCTTGTTTCACGTCTTCTACCTTATATGATAATGATGTGAATATGGTGGCATGCTAGACTTGGTCATATGGGCCAACAACATATGAATAGACTAGCCAAAGAGGGCTTGTTGGGCAATATTGAAAAAGTCGATTTGTCCATAAGTGAGCATTGCCTAGTAGGGAAAACAACAAGGAAACCATTTAGAAAAAGATAAAGAGCTTAATTTCCTCGCATTTAATCCATTATGAACGTCGTGGTTCAATGAATGTGAGAGGAAGGCGAGGGTACATTTATTTCATCACTTTTTATAGATGATTATACTCGAGTCGGATATGTCTATTTGATTTATCATGAATCGAAGCATAAGTTGTTTGAAGGTTTATGAACTGCCCCGAGAAAATCAATTAGACAAGAAAATAAAGGTATTTAGATTCGATCGAGGTTGAGAATATTTATCGATGAGTTCGAGAAAATTATGTGATGAAAAAGGAATATAAAGATAGTTGTCTATTCCATATACTCCTCAACAAAATGGTGTTGTGGAAAGAAGAAATGAGAACCCTACTTGGAAATGGTTAGGTCCATGATGGTGCATGCTAACTTACCTATCACTTTTCGGAGTGATGCGTTGTTGACTGCTACCTATATACTTAACCGGATGCCTTCCAAATCAATTATTTCCACTTCATATGAGTTATGGACAGTTAGAAAACCGGACTTAAGTTTTCTTAAGCCATGGGGTTGTCTTGCCTATATTCACGAGTCCTCTCACAAGTTTGGGAAATTGGGTCCCAAAGGAAATAAGAGTATTTTCATGAGATACTACGAACACTCGAAAGGGTATGTGTTCATAGGTGAGCGGGAAAGTGGGAGTATAACTGAATTTGAATCACGAGATGTCACATTCTTAGTGGATGAATTTCCTAAGAAGGGCGAAATAAGGGAAGATTGTTCCCTATTTGAAATCTTGGATCAAGATAATGATGCCAGTAGAGTTCGTCCAAGTGGGAGTAATATGAGATGTGATGAATTGAATTCAACTCATTCTCAATTGCAACCACACGATGTGACAACATCATCATTACCTAATCCAAGTGGGAGCATGATGAGGAATGATGTGCTAAGTGTACAATCTCCCATACGGTGAACAAGTCGCCAAAGTATTTCCGTCAATGTTTTGACATTGAAATGGAAGCTTTTATGGTTGCTCCACAAGATGAGGATGAGCCAAGAAATATTAATAAGGCTCTAAATTGCCCTAATAAGGAAAAATGGATTCATGCAATGAAAGAGGAAATGGAGTCGGTGAAGTCAAACCATGTTTGGGAACCGGTTGATTTTCAAAAAGGACGCAGAGCTATTGGGAACAAGCGAGTTCTCAAAATAAAGCGAATGGCGATGGCTCGATAGAAAGGCATAAGGCTCGCCTTGTGGCGAAGGGGTATAATCAACATGAAGAAATTGATTATGAAGGATATGGGTGAGGCTGCATACATTCTTGAAGTTAAGTTTTCAAGAGATCGTATGAAGAGATCGTTGTCTCTTTCGCAAGAAACCTATATAAATAAGGTTCTTGAACGATTTCGTATGCAAGACTGTAAACCCATAGACACTCCTATTGCAAAAGGTGAAGGATTGAGCCATAGGCGTGTCCGGGGACTCCACAAGAGAAGGAATAAAGGAAACATGTTCCTTATGCTAGTCTTTGTTGGAAGCTTGATATACACTATGATGTGTACAAGACGACATATGTTTTGCGGTTGGAATGGTGAGTAGATACCAATCCAATCCAGTCCAAAGACAATGGAAAGCCGTTAAGAGAATACCGAGGTATCTAAAGGGGACCGCTGATTATACGATGAGTTATAAAGGAAAGGATCTACGACTCTAAGGCTATCCTCGATGCCGATTGGGAGGAGATTTAAAAGAAATGAAATCTACCTCGGGTTTGTTTCTCTTACCGAATGATGACACCATATGTTGGAGCTGTAAGAAACAAACATGCATAGCCTTGTCCACGATAGAAATTGAGTTTGTGGCATTATCGCGGTAGTGTAAGAAGATGTTTGGCTTTAGAGATTTTTGGATCATTTAGGTGTTATTGGAAGTCTTTGCTTGATTTGTTATTTGCTAACCGTGATAGCCAAGCAAAAATGAAAAGCGTACACCAAAGATCCAAAATATCATGGCAAGACCAAACATATAGATACCAAGTATAATTTTGTAAAAGATATAGTTGTACGAAAGGACGTGAACTTAGAGTACATACTACGCATAGAATGGTAGCAGATCCTATGACAAAGCCAATACCCAGAGATGTGTTTTGTGGCCATATGAAATCTCTAGGTTGCATAGAGGCTAATGTACTGAATATTGTAATTTCCCTAAGTGTTCACAATTTGATGAATTTGTGTTTTCATCATTAATGCCTATGAATCTTTGTTTGATCTTTATGCATCTTAATGCTCAGTGCATTACTTTAAGTTGAGAAGTATGTCGGACAAATATAAGATTAGCCCACTCACACGGGTAATCGCCTCTATTTACTGTGTGATAAATAGAGATGAGACTGTTTTTAAGCTTATTATCTAGGTGATAATCGAGAGCTCAAGCTTAAAACACGTATGTCGCCTTAAGCGAGTGTTAAGATGAGGACATAATACTTACTATGTCCGAAAGTAAAATACCCCACATATTTTACCTTATGTCTAAGATGCCAGGATGTGAGTTCGATGAATTTTTGTGAATGAGTAGATATGTGAACTCAAGTTAGACATTGGGTATGTCCGAACTATCATCCGTACGGTATTGAAAGTGTAGACATACGCTCCATGGGAAAGGAGTTAATACCGTAATACGTATTTCATACTACGTATGCATGAGACGACCAATAGAGTGACAAAAGTTTGATCTCAACTTTTATGTCGTGTGAGACTCTTGAGGACAAGAGAGTTCCTTAATTTTTTAGTCCCCTCATGACTCTTACTTATTCTCGAGATTTCTATTTAGTGTTTGCTATCTTAGGATGTTGCCAATGGTCATGAGTGATTCGATCTAATGGGGCATTTCTAGAAAAGCAAGTTGAACCGAAATTGAGAGTTTGAAGGAAAGAGGAAGATCGATTTTGGAGAATCACATTGTAGTTTTGTATTCACTTAGGTTAACCAATTATGATGTCTTTGTGATAATCATAATTGTGAATACAATATATATATCATTGTTTAAAAGAGATCAAGAGAGATATAAATGTGATCGATCGATCTATGGAACTGCATACTAAATCTACTCGGAGTGTGACGCCCATTATGAGCTGCTATATATATTCCTAACAGATGTATAGCAACGAGCTCTCAAAGTATGTTGGTCGCACGGATTATTCACCGGTATGAATGTTGAAGAGAGGAAAAGAGGATTCTGTTCGGGCCACCATGTTAAGTGAGAGTCTATGTTGGATTTTTCTCTGATGGGGATGAGTAAGGCCTGTCCGCCCATGTTGGTTTTGGACCACCATGTGCGAGTGGGAGATGATGGATTTATTAGATGGGCTTAAGGCCCATCCGCTCAAGTTGGGCCCAAAAGGGCCCGGCCCACGGGAATAAGGCCCGTGGATGGGGGAAGGTATAAAAGGGAGGAGAGAGAGAGGGAAGACACCTTTTTGGCCATTTGAACGTACGCTCTTCACTCTCTCTTTCTCTCCAAACGCTTAAGGCGACGACGCTTCCCTTTCAAGGCAAATTGACATCATCGGATCGAATTTCTTCCTCAATCTTCGGCATTGGTGTTTAATCTGTGGCTAACAAGGTACGCTCGAATCCGTGGTGTGCTTTATGATCGGTGATGCGTGTTTTTCCCGGGCTTCGTCTTCCGCATTGATTTAGGGGTTCGATTTAGTGTCGAATCCGGTTTTCGGGGATCAGTAATTCCCAACAGAATCAATCACAAAATGTTCAAGACAAAGTGTCCTCCATCACATAGACAGACAAATTAATAAAGACATTGCAAACTTGAACTTCAACACAGTTAGAAATATAAAAGATCTACAGAGAAGCAACAAGCCTCTCCACTTTCAAGTTTACAATCGTCAAGTTTACAATTTTCAGCCCATTTCTTTCACTTGAAAACTAACAAACGCGGTCCAGGCAATGCTGTTTCCTTTACAAAGTTACGTTGAGCCAAGAACCAGCAGGAGCTCCCACCCAAAAGAAAAAAATGCAAAATGCAAACTTGAGGTCGAATTTGAAAGGCAAAACCTCAAACAGGTGGTGGGCGCGACACCATACGGACGAGAAGAACGAGGCGCTTGGCGGGTGCGGGGAAGCTAGGAGCGACGGGATCCATGCCGTGGACGATGGGAGTCTTGAAGTAGATATCGAATATGCTGAGCATGTACACGGCGTGGAGAGCCACCCCGAGGACCACCGGCCACCGCTCCCGCCTCTTGACCACCTCCGCTTTCGGGCCGACGCCTTCTCGGCTTGGGCATCGCCCGTCCCCAAGATCCCATCTTGGACCCCGTTGATCTTCGTCCTTCTCGCGGGATCTGCTCCTGGTATTCGGGGCTTGGGGATTGCTGGTATAGAGCTCGTGCAGAAGCGGAGCTCGAAGGGAAGCGCTCGGGCTCAACGATTCAGACAGAGCGTACGCGCGAGCCGCGAGAGGTGGTCGCCGGGAAAGATTGGCTGGTCAAAAACAAGAAAGTTGGAACCTTGGAAAGACATTTTTGATGAGCTGTTGAGGAAATATTCTATTTTCACCTGAGGATGTTTGGTTTGGCATGAACTAATCAAAAATCTTCTATTTTTCTTAATTTGTTGGTAAAACAAAAAAGATAGATATAACGAAAAGATACAAAATGTTTTCAAATCCCCTTGTGAGATGTGCTCACAGCATGCACACCAAAGAATGTACCACAAATGGTAACCTGAATTTGCATAAGGCCGATTGTTGCAACTTGCGCATTTATCCCAGCTTTAAATGAATCAGCATCAGGCACGCTAAATGCAGAATAGTTCTTGCAAATCAATCACTGTTCGAGACATTCAATGACGCTCTTATAATTGAAAATTTGGGAATGCGGTGCCACCATTACATTCGCGGCTCTTCGGGGTGAGCAACTCAATAATGGTATCAAGGGCTTCGAAACACGCAGCGCCCGATTTAGAACACAAAAGAAATGTACCAAAAGGCTTGTATAGACTCTGCTCTGTGATTGACAGGAGAAAGAGCCTGGGGAAACAGTCATCCATATGAGCCACATGCAAGAAGCTAGAACTCCATGTCAACTGCTTTTGGGAACCACTTTGCAAAGCTTTTTGGGGGTCCAAAGCCCATTTGCCCAAATATTGGGCTTTTAGCATTTTGGGAATGGCCCGAGCACTATTCATCTTCTTTTTCGCCAGAGAGGCCGGCAAGGTGTTGTGATAGGTCAGCGACGGGCAAGAGAGGCCAACGTGTCGCGGCACCTCGGTGACCATCGTTGACCAGTCGTGCGACCCAGATTTGAGTTGCGGCGAGGTGGCGAAGGTCGCGCGCCTAGGCTGCGGAGGTTGCCTAGGTCGCGGCACGCGACCTCCGCCACCCGCCATGACCCAGATCTGGGTTCTAGTATGGGTGAGCGTGGTTCCCGGATAGAACCGGGAACCGGAGAACCGAACCGGAGGTTCCGGTTCGGTTCGGTTCCGGTTCCCCCCTTTTCTGGGAACCGGCGGTTCGGTTCGGTTCCGGTTCTTATGGGAACCGGAACCGGAACCGGTTAGATTAAAAAAAAAAAAAGCCCCAAATTAATTTACCCTAGTCTCAGAGTCTCAGTTCTCACTTTCACTTCACGGTTCTTCTCTCTGTCTTCGCCCGACGCTGCTCTCTGCTCAGTGCTCGCCGTCGACGAATCTGCTCACTGCTCAGTGCTCGCCCTCGACGAAGTGCTCGCCCTCGACGAGTTCCTCGACGAATCTCCACACGGAGTTGGGCCTCAAGTCCCTCGACGAGTTCCTCTCCGGCAAGACCTACATCTTCGTGTAACGCTTCCTCGACGAGTTCCTCTACGGCAAGATCTACATCTCCGGGTAACGCTTCCTCGACGAATCGGGTGATCACCTTCTCGGATCTCCACACGGAGTCAGGCCTCAAGTCCCTTCCAAGTGGTGGTGTTGGCCGGCGGCTTTTCGAAGAAGCTCGTCCCCCTCGTCTCTAAGGTCGCTCCCTCCACCTTCTTACGGTTCGGAGATTTTTTCCGAGGAACTAATGCGTTCTACTTAGAGAACGATTCTCGAAGGCTTTTCTCATCCTTCTTCGTCTTTGTTTTTATTTTTCATCTCGGTTCAAATTTGTTGCAGGAGGTGCCGAAGGCGCTGCTTCCGGTGGCCAACCGCCCTATCCTCTCCTACGTCTTGGAGCTCCTGGAGCAAAGTAACCTCAAGGATCTCATCTTCGTGAGTTCTCTCTCCCGCTCGTTCTCTTTCTTTGCCCTAATTGGGGTTGCCAGCATGTTGTGGTCCGCATTCGCGAGCGCTTTTTGGTGCGTCTTTCGGAACGAGAAAAATTAGCTTTGATTTTGCTATGCCAGATTTTTGTGCAGTGCTTCCAGTTCCTAGGGGTAATTTGATTGCAGTAGATGATCTAACTCAAGTATAAGTGTATGAGTTTGTTCTTTCTGTGATGTGAAATTTGGTCAGGATTACTGATTGCGTGTTCTATCTTGTGCTTCTGATTGTTTCTGGAATTTAGTCCTCCATTGGCCATTGAAGGCTGAATAGTGCCTTAGCATTCTTTGTAGAAGGTATGAGTTGTTAGTAAATGGATGTTGGTCATCAAAGATGGTAAAGAGAAACCTGATCATGTGGATTCCGTGAAAATTTGGTTTTCTCTTGTTCTGCAGGATTACAGGTCGAAGCATTAGCTGACGCAGCAGAGAACTATCACCAAGTTCTTGCAGAAAATAGGAGGCTATTTAATGAGGTTCAAGATCTAAAAGGTGCATGAACTTCTACTCGCACTTCCAATACATGTGGCATTTGTGAGGGTCGCAGCTTTTGATTTTTGTAGCTTGTGTGTTGCACAGGTAACATCAGAGTGTATTGTAGGATTAGGCCCCTACTTCCTGGATAGAGTGGAAAACAGTCGATCATCAAACGTATTGGTGATGATGGACAGTTGGTTGTTGCTAATCCCTCCAAACAAGGCAAAGATGGCCATCGCATGTTCAAGTTCAACAAGGTGTATGGTCCGGCTGCTTCTCAAGGTTTCTCTCTCTCTATGTTAATCATGTTCTTTTAAAATAGTCTCCGAGTATTTACGTGTAACAATTAGTCATCTATGTCTTGTAGATTTTTTTTTTTCTTTTAAGCTGATTTTATCTCAGTTTCTGATTTTTAAATCCTCCAATTAAGAATGTCTTGCTTCTTGCTTGATTGTTGGCAGAGATGGTATATTCTGACATCCAACCCTTCATTCGTTCTGTTCTTGATGGATATAATGTGTGCATATTTGCTTACGGCCAAACTGGTTCGGGAAAAACCTACATGATGGTACAAGTCCTCTCTACATTTGAAATTTCCTCAATAAATGTTTTGTCCTTACAAACTTACTCAATGTTATGCGATGGCATTGCCAGAGTGGTCCTGGTGCAGCGACTGAGGAGAGCTGGGATGTCAAGTCAACTATCGAGCTCTTAATGACCTTTTCAATATGTCTGAGAGCAGAAGTAGAGCCATCGTGTATGAAATCTGGGTTCAAATGGTTGAGATCTACAATGAACAAGTGCGAGATCTACTCTCCAGTCACGGCTCTCAGAAGAAATATCCTTTTGCAGCATTATAGTTACTTTTAAGTTAAATTAAATAAGATTCGTTTGTTCTCATTATGGAAGTTCCAAACTTAAATAGGAAGAAGTACTTGGTTTTCGTTAACATGCTTACACTAGGGATTTCATCAATCTCTCATGCAAGTGGTCTAGCTGTTCCAGATGCTAGCATGCATCCTGTGAGAGCAAGCTCGGATGTTATGGAACTAATGGACATAGGACTTAAGAATAGAGCCGTTGGTGCCACCGCATTGAATGAAAGAAGTAGCTGCTCACACAGGTTCTTGATCTGATGTTCTGTTTTCAATTGATGTTCTAGATCCTAATGCATTTCTGTGGTTCTGAGCTGTAATTTTATTTGAAATTTTGTGGCGACAGTATCGTCACTGTACATGTTCGTGGGACAGATGTGAAGAGTGGAAGTGCATCACATGGTAATCTTCACTTGGTAGATCTTGCGGGAAGCGAAAGAGTCAACCGCTCAGAAGTCAGAAGTAACTGGTGACAGACAAAAAGAGGCACAGCATATAAACAAGTCACTCTCTGCCCTTGGAGACGTCATTTTGCTCTTTCACAGAAGAGTCCTCATGTGCCTTACTGTAATAGCAAGCTCACTCAAGTGCTACAGAGTTCTTTGGGTAATCCTCTTTATAATGCCTTGAATTTGCTTATCTTGTCTCTATAATTGGTTTTTTCATCAGCACAGTAGTAGCGCAATGACATACTCAGCTTCATGTTTCTTTGCAAACTTCTAGTCAACTTTTTGGCAATGATTGAGTGTCATACCTATTTTTTTTTTTTTTTTATATATTAATTGTGTGCAATACTTGAAATGATGATTATGGTATGGTCCAACTTCAAAATGCCTTTGACAAGATATTGGCTCTTCCCTTCTCCATAACACCATATTCTTGTAGGTATATATCTATTATCAAGACTGAAGGGCTTGAGATATCACAACCAGCCCTTGATCCAATGAAATCAGCGGTGCATCACCAAATCACTGCACGTGGGAGGAGAACAGTTGTTCACAGGTGATCTTATGTCCTACTATCTTTTGCCAAAGTTTGACTCCAAGACCTGTTTTATCTCACAAGTGCCTCTTGCTATACATATTATTCTTCCAAGTCATTCTGCTTATTGTTGGATTGTGCTAACCTCTGTCTAGTGATGGATGGTCTCAAATGCAAATATGGAACTAGCAAGCTCACTCAATTTGTTTATTATTGCTTCTAAAATGCTGTTTGTGTTATATTCTCTTCGATGAATGACAAGTTGGTTTATCATTGCTGCATTCATTTCCATTTTTTTAAAACTAAAAATGAAAAAAAAAAAAAAAACCTATTGGAACCTGTTGGAACCTGGAACCGACCCCGGAACCTGTGACAGGTAGGTTCCAGGTTCTTGGTTCCGACGGGTAGGTTCCAGGTTCCAAAAAATGAGGAACCATGCCGAGGTAGGTTCCAGGGTTCCAAGCGGAACCTGTAAGGAACCGGGAACCGCTCACCCCTAGGTTCTAGGTTGCGACGGTCACACTACAACCTCAGGAGACCCAAGACCTCGCCGCGACCCGGATCGGTTCGCGGAGGTCGCTTGGGTCATGGCGAGCCGTCGCCGTGACCTCTAGCGACCCACAACCTTGCCGCAACCCAAATCTGGGCGCGGCGCACAACCTCCTCCACCTTGCCGCGACCTCGGTGACCCACGACCTCGTCGCGGAGGTGGTGAAGGTTATCTCGCAACCGAGATGGGTCGCGACCTCAAATCCGTCGCCGCGACCCTCACCGGAGGATCGCTGCAACCTCCGCCAAGGCCACGTGATTTGGGCACCGCTCGTTGGAGGGCCGCACAACCCTCGCCGGACCGCCTATCTCTGTCAGATGGCCTGCGTCAGACTGCCCACCCTTCGCTGGACGACCTGCTCCTCACCGGCGACTACTTGTTCTGGCCGGCCAACTCTTTTTTTTTTTTTTTTTTTTAATTTATGAATAACAAAAGGCTTTGCAAATATAATTTTCCCAAACACCTTTTTACTCAAAGATACTTCACAATAGAATTTTACAATAAAATTTACCAAACGCTTGATTTGCATTTTGAAAAATACCTTTAACTCAAAAACTGCATTTTGCATGACTTTCCTCAAAAGTCTTCCCAAACGCACTCGTCATATATTGTGATACGGCTTGTTGGAAGCCAACATCCCCAATGAGGGCGAGCCGAATGTGATGCAAAGTGGACAGTTTTGGTGGCCGAATCGAGTGTTCTTAGGAGCCATAGCATGAAAAAGAGGCAATGGATCCACCCAAACAATCTCCGGTTATAATGTATGGAACAGACTTGGAGGAAGTTGCAACCTGCATCAAAAGCTGGATAAGCATGGACAAACACAAGTCTTTGGGGGGCCAGTTTTTTAACTTGCAGCACCAGTTTTTAGTCAGTTTCGCTAACATAAATACACTCTTTCCCTTTGATAATGTTGCGAAAAACAGATGAATTAATAATAAAATAAAAAAAATAAGGAAATTAATGATTCATACGGTTCAATCGATGTGATAATCCCCACAAAGAGGGCCGCATAAGATTCCAATATAGATCAACCGACATGACAAAAATTACAACCGTACTTGAGTTAGTTCAACAATTTCCAGCAATGAATTACACTCGATAAGTCATATGATATTTAATCATATAGTATTTAATATCACAATTTCTTTCAAAACAATCTATAGGAATTCACAAATCTTAAGAGTTATTAGTTTCAAAACACTTATAACTTCTTCAGTATGCAATTGAGGAGCATGCTGTACAAATGATTGTTACAGACAAAAAGCTCCTTTGCTCACCAATGGGTAAAAAACTAAAACCTACCTCATATATATTATTTGGATGCAAAATAGAAAACATTTTAGCAGGCTCAATTTAGGAATCCAACTCCAATGAGGATTTGTTGTTACTTCATATATTTTGGTGAATCAAATGTCCAGTCAAGGCTTTTCTAATTTAAATCGCAAGTCCTATTGGGATATGGAATTTAGATTTGGATGGGATTTCTTCATGGAGACATATACTCAAAATTATTGTGATTAGATCAAACAAAATCTCGAACCGGCTTTTGCTCCCACTAGGATTAGGGGATTGCAACGGATCACTTCCTTATAAACTAGCAAGCTCTGATGAGTAACTTTGATTAAGATTCAGACCTAAGACCTCAGGCCTCTTAAGACGCAAAGCCTAATTACTTTACCAACTGAGCCAAACTCCTTCGGTTCACGCACATTCAATAAATCAACAATATTTCTAAGGGCCAGATGTAAATTATCACAACGCAGAATTTAATTTGCTGTCACATCTTGATTCATTCAGAGCTGCACTGGTACGCTAAAGTCCTACTCGAAACAATATATTCCTTTTTCTCTTCTTGGCCAGGAATAGGATTATGTTTGACTCAACTGAAAAGAATGGAAAGGGCAATGGTCCATTAATGCCAGAGGAACTGTTCAGACAATTGACTGACTGTTTATCATCAACGATTTTGCCAAAAGATGCAATTCACACTTCAAAGAAGCAAAAAGAGGGATGGCAATCCACTTTTTTCCATCAAATAAAGCTAACCATATGCGAAGAAACAACTTAAAATGGTCATCAATGAAGCAACTATCAGAGCAGATGCAAGCATTCCCCAACCCACTTCAACGAGACCTGATTCCTAGATCTGAGTCCAATTTGTGTGATCTTTCACAGCGACTAATAAAAGCTCATAAATAACTCGAAAAGAAACGAAAGATAAAAGGGCATTGCCTGAGCTTTCAGGGGGGAGAGCTTATTAACCCGGAGAGAGTTGAACAGAGAAATCGCAGCTTTGTTAATGGCGAAAGACGGGTTGTCCTCAGAGCAGAGAAACTGAAACTCGGAGGCTTCTGATGAAGAAGAAGGGACCAAATCGCCCTCTTCTTGGAGATGACTTGTAGCAACTGGTGCGGTCACGAAAGCAATGATTTTGTATTCCGGGTGTTCGAATTCTCGGATTTTCACGGTTTCCGAAGATGGTGGGCTTTCGCGATTGCGGTCAATCTGGGACTGGAGTTCAGAGATTGCAGCCCTCGAATTGCAAAGAATATCGGAGGACACGACCAAGTTCGCCAAATTGAGTCCGTTGCTAAATCTGCAAAAACAAAAGAAAAAATCATCAAGAACAAGAGACCAACTGAGGAACAAGAAACAAGAACACGTCCTCTAGGAAGCGAAACGGGTCAAATGATCTGCGTAGGGCGCGCTTTATTCGCCGAATCCGAAATTGGGTCTCTTCCGCTTTCGGTAGAAACTATAAAGTTGAGAAAGATCGAAGAAGCCTTCTCTCTTTTGTTTCAACACGTACAGAGGTTTAGCAGCTCGAAGAGAGTCCATTGTCGGAGCTTCTGTATTGGGCTGCTGCTCTCGCAGAACCGGCGAGTGGACGATGATTGAGCCGACATCAAACCCAAGTCAATGGCTGGTTTTTTGTTTAGTCTTTTTCTTTTTTTAAATTCATAGTACGTCCATGTGAACTTTCTCGGAATAAGCAGAATAAGCGTGCGTTCCCATCTGATGAAGGAAAACATATTCTTTCTTGAATGCCACAAGCCGTTCTTTTCTTCTTTGCGGCCCTCCACACAGCCAGTGAAAAGGCCGGATTGGGTGCAAACGATGAAGGATTTCCACAGGAAAATAACGTTTTATTTTTGCAACTAGATGGTGAAAAGACCGACATATTCTTTGGCAAACCATTAAGGATGCGTTTGTTTGTGTTATTTTTTCTTGTCATAGAAATTTTTGTTCAGGAGAACAAAAAAAAAAAGAATCGCGTTTATTTACGTTTTGTTAAGGGACTTTTTACATTAGGGAACAAATTTGGAAACAAACAAGAAACAAAAAAAAAACTTGTTTATTTGTTTAGGAACACTTTCGAAAAACAAATTTTCTCTCTCCTATTATTTTATTTTATTTTATTTTATTTTATTTTCTTCTTCTTTTTTCTTTGGCCAGTCACTGGCCTCGGCCATGGTCGACGACCCATCGAGCTCGCCTAGATCCAGCGAGGCTAAGCCTCGCCGGTCAGCGCGAGGTCAGCCTCGCCTTGGCTAGGTGAGGCCGAGCCTCGCCGGTGGTTGGGCGAGCTCGGCCTCGCCGGGGTCCAAAAGGAAGAAAAAAAAGAAAAAGAAAAAGGAAAATAAAAAGAAAAAAATAAAAATAAAATAAGAATATTAAAAAATTAAAAGAAAAAAAAAAAATTATACAAGTTTACCAAACGTGTTTATGTTTTTTTTTTCTATTCTAGGAACAAAAAAATTTTGTGTAATTACTAACGCGCGTTATTCTATTCAAAAATTGTTTCCTGGAACAGAAATAGTTTTTATTTTTGTTCCTTAGAATAATTTTTGAATAGAAAGCGTTCTACAAACACATCCTAACTTTCTTGTCAGTAATACGTTATTTTTCTAAGATTCTATTATAAAAGGTTTGTCCTTTCCTTTTTCATGCTACATTTACTATTGCTTAGTCGTCGGTGTCTGAGGAAGGTGCTATTGAAGTTGTTGGGAAGTCATGACTTCCCCTAGTCAATTCTCCATTAAGAGCTTTCTCTTTTTTCAATCAGACTGATTTAGAGTTGAGCAGGGCTGAATTTTTCAGTCTAATTGTGTCGAACACATCTATATATTGGAGTCGAGCCTTTCGGCTCTGATGCTGCTCGAACTTGATTTGAGCTCGATTGAGTTTTTGGCTTCAGCCTCCGCTCGACTCCGTAATGTGTGTTCCATGCTTGAGTGATTGCTTGATGACAAGAAAAGTAGACTTCCTTTTAGGTCGTACTAGAGATCAAAAACACAACTAATATAAATATAGCAAACAAACAAATTATCCAAATGTACAAATCGATCGGGATGAGTCGTTTTCATTTCATGTTCAAGCTCAACTCCATTCAAAATTTGAACGTCTCAAACTCTAGAAGAATCTAGTCCTAAAGAGGAAAGTGTTTCTTTAGTTGGTCATGCTCTACCTTGTAGACCTAAGATGGAATACAGACATCCCGGTAAGTTGCGTCACGTTGTTCAGGTGGTAAATATGATCGGTACTTTCTTTGACAATTGCTCGACATATGAATGGGTCTTTCTCTTTTTCAAGCGTTAGTTGAGTGCAATCGTCCATTTGAATGAATTAGTGGATCCTTTTATCGTGGGAGAGAGTAAATTGCTGAGACTTGGCCCAAGCTTTTACCTTCGAGTGGGCGTACACCACAAAAATGAGAGATAATTATGTGAAAACCATCTCTATCATACAACACGTGTTTCGACTCAATCTGACCAAGATGGGGCGTAAGGACCTAATCCAATGAGGGCGGGAGTAATCATCGAGGCAAGATGCAACTTCGACTATACGGGATGATATTTATTTTAACTTGTAACGAAGCTTTTTATAGGCAAAGCTTAGAAGAACAAAACCATGTGGAATTCAGCTCAAAACAGATAATATTATTACAAGTGGCGCTTGTGCTTAACATTATGATATTAGAGCTAATGACCAGTCGAAAATATGGCACATGAAAGCTAGTAGACTTATAATGACTCGATTCAATGAGGATGGAAGTGACTGCTGAGGTCAAAAAGTGCCTAAGCAATGTACTCATATGTATGTACTTTGGGACTTAGTTCGTGACATTGTCATTGCCACGCTCGAAAAGTAGGGATCTTTGAGACGGCTCGAAGAAGTAGGAATCTTAGAGGTGGTTTCGACATCCTGTGTTGAAGATATAGCTTGTGAGGATTACAAGTACAATCCCTCATTGAGTGTTGTTAAAGGCGTGAGGACCCCTCACCGTTTTGACAGCACGGGTCAACCCATATCTGCCAAAAGATTTCACCGGTTTGACAGCATGTGTCCCTCGAATCTGCCAAAAGATTACGGACATCAGATCACGCACTGCATAATGCCCCAAATATGCGGCCGACCGAAGCAAGTGCTTCAGAGACTTTGCTGCGGGTATGGAGCAGCTCGGCATCCATGGGGTGACAACCGGGAGGCGAGGCGGGGTCCGATGCCAGTGTGTTCCAGTCGATTAGCTGATAAAGAAAATAGTCAGAATCCTCTAAACATGAAGAGCAAAAATGACGAGATTGTAAAAATTGCCCTTTTCTATTGTTGTCTTTTCTTTTAAGTAAGATCTTTGAGAGGTCTATAAAATTAAGTTGTCCCATCTAGTTATATTAAGATTTTACAAATTGTTGAGAATTAGTTATGTCGTCTTATCATGTAAATAATAAGTAAAAGAGAATAACACGATAGCAAGGAGATGGCCATAAACAAATTTTCACTTAGTGGTATTGCCAATGAGAAAATATAACACAAACCCGATCTAACTACATTATAATTTCAGTATCCATACCTCTGAAGAAATATTAGCAAAATAATTACTGTCTAGATATGAGAGATATATAGGATTGTCCGAAACTTGAGCATGTTAAACCCTCAACTTTGAATTTGGGGAACAAAAGGAATTTATTAGAAATTTTAAGAAAAGGTTGCACTTTAAACGCCGCCCATCCTCCCAATAGAAAAATCAGGTCAGAAAAATACCAAAAATAAAATAAAAATACAATTTTGTATCTTTCAATTGAATCAATTTAAACATAAATATTTTTACATTAGTATCAATTGAATCCATCCAACTAATTTAGGCCGAAAAGGATATCGGTGGTCTTCCATGACATAGCCGGCACTAACGTTGCCATTTTTTAAAAAATAATATCAAAATTGTTAACTTTTTACTAATTTTTTCTTTTTGTTTTTTCCTTTTCCTTCTCTTTGGCTTGTGGTTGATGTTCAGCCATGGCCAGTCATTGGCCATGAGCCAAAGGCAAGAGAAGGCAGAAAAAAAAAAGGGTTAATACCCTAAAAACCCCAAACTGGTACACATGTGACAAATTTACCTAAAATAATTTTTTTGACAACAAAAAACCTCAAACTAGTATACATTTAACAAATTTACCCCAAAACTGGTATGCTTGTAACAAATTAACATAGTAAATTTACCCTATGTTAGTTTTTGTTAAATTTTACATTCAAATTATTAAGTTAAATAATACGTGACTATACCAATTTGGGATTTTACGCTTCGTTTGTCATAGTTTACAATTTTTGTGATTTTTTTGTTGTATTAATCCAATTTAGTGGAGGGTATATTTGTCACAAATTTATCGGTTTGAGATTTTTTGCAGTCGAATAAATTAGTTTGGGGTAAATTTGTCATAAATGTACCAGTTTATGGTTTTTTATAGTTAGTCGGGGTAAATTTGTCACATATATACTGGTTTGGAGTTTTTCATGGTCAAAATTCAAGGTATTAACCCAAAAAAAAAAGGAAATGAGAAAATTAATAAAAAAGGGGAAAATTTTATTTAAAAATTTAAAATATTGTTTATGTCAGAAATGTAGGACGGGTTGGTCCACATAGGCAATTTTCACTTTAAATTAGGCGGATGAATTTAATTGGTACCGATGTGAAAATGTTGAGGACTAAATTGATTCAATTGAAAGGTTTAAGACTAAACTTTTACTTATGCAATAAGTCTAAGATTTTTTTGGTACTTTTTCCCAAATAATGTATCTATGCGAGTATAAGCTAATGGAAAAAGTAATTGTGTTAATAGACACAACAAAAATGCAAATTCAAAGAATTATAATGACACATTAAAAATGCAAGATTGTTTTCCTTCTTTAGCTAAGTAGCCATTGAAGAAGTTTGTTCTCGATTCTTATCCATGTATATTAAGGGCTAGTAATTGACATTAGAAGCTACAACTTACGGACATACTAAGATGAATGTACAGTGGTTCATTAGACGGAAAACAACATGCTCATCATTAAACCACTCCAGGAGGTATGTTAATATATGGAAAGCCAAAAAATTTTGGCTTGTGAAATCCTATAAATGGTCACATTTTTTCGCTGTCCCACAATATTAGTTGAATTTGCATTGAGTTTCCAGCGAGCGCCACCGAGCCACCGAGGGCAAAACAACTTGAGTGAGGATGACGAAGGAGGGTGCCAATGCTCGACAAGCTACCTTCTTAAAACGTTGACCGGGGCTATTGAAGAAGGCGAGTGAATTATATGCTTTTTGTGCTGTTGAGATGGCCATCATCGTTCTCTCTCCTTGAGGCGAGTCTTGCCATTTTGGTCACCCTTCTGTGGATGCGGCCGTGGATATCCGTGAACATCCAAAGACGGCTCGTATTGATGCTACTCGACAGGCTCAAACTGATAGAGACCAGATCCTAGAGGAACTGAACAAACAATATGCCAATGTGCTCGAGCAACTGAAAGCCGGGTTGAAAGGAGTGAAAGAGCTGGATGACAAAAAGCCCCTGCGATTCAAAAACCTTAGCTTCAGCGAGTTTATGGTAGTCGATGAATGGCTGGAAAATGTCAAGAAGCAATGGACAAGAGAAGGATGGACCTCTTGGCCCTAGAGGTGTCAAGTTCAACTCCATGCCCAAGAGCTATTGATGCCTCCATCAGAAGTAGAACCGACGACAGATGTGACGATCCTCGTAAGCAGAAGCTGGAAACGAGTAATCAACTCCAGTGGACTCGCGGAGAGATTGTTGACTCATCTTAAATTGTATTTGGCATGATTCAGTCAATTTCTCCGCCTCAAGAAGAGAGGCCTCGTGATAATAAAGCATTAAAAATGCTCAATTAGGTAGCAGCTGCCTTTTTTTCTTTTTTTCTTTTCCGGTTTTTCTCAATGCCGTTTTGGTTGAAATTGCTCATTGTCATTATGGTCTTGTGATGGATGTTTTTCAACCGAATATGAACCAGCACTAAGCGGACAAACATATGAGTAATTCCTGAGGAAACATAAAGTCTTGCCTTCCGAATCAAACTTTTGAACTCCCGAGGACCAATAGTCCAATAAGAATCCAACTCAATTCCAGCAAAGCAAAATCAACATGACAAGTAGGGGTGTCAAAAAACCTGACCCGACCTGAACTGAACATGACCCAAATACGAACCAAACACGAAACAAGTGGAGTATATGTTTCAGGTCTTAAAATTGTTCGAGTAATTATTATGAAACAAGAAAACAAACATGTTTTGGATCGGGTTAGGGTCAAATTGTTCGGTCCGAACACATTATTGCTTCATGTGTTTGAAACAAACACATTCTCCTAAACCCAAACACTCTTCACTCTTCGGTCTTCACCCAAACCCAAAGACGAAACAAGACCCTTCACTTCTCCAGTCAACTCCTCCGCCGTTGCCGCTGTTGATGACTATGCCGTCTCGTCGATTCCGCCGCCGCCCTCTTCTTTGCTCCTCGCATTCTAGGATTCCTCTCAATCTGATCTCATCGGTGAAGGACTGGAGCTGGGGCCGGTCAAGCGTTCTTCTCTCTTGCGCAGCCGTGAGAATCGCGCGTGGGGAGTTTCAGCCCCCAGGGTTCCTCTCGATCTGATCTCGCTCTCGAATGAGGAAGGTCTCTCGATGTCGTTTCGGATGTGTTTCCTCCGGATGCTCCGAATGTAGCTGGCGCTCGAGCTGGTTCTGGAATGGTGCGGGTTCGGATCTGTTTGCTTCACGAACGGATGCTTCCACAATTCACCCTCGTCCGGCCGCCGAAGGTCGTAAGGTTCCGACCCAGAAGAAGAAAAACAGGGCCCCCTGTGCGGCCACAGACGTTTTGCGCTTACTGGATGGCCTCGGCGTGACTGTTTCGCCCGATATCTACGTTTCGTTGATCAAGGAGTGCACAGAGAATGGCGACTCGGCCAGAGCATTGGAGCTCCATAAACACATCAAACGTAGCGGGTTGAGACCCGGTTTGCATTTACTTAACCGCTTATGTTCATGTCCTGCGGTTGCTTGGTTAGTGCCCGCAATGTGTTTGAGGTTATACTCCAGAGGGACGTCAGTTCTTGGGCTATCTTGATTGTCGGTTATATGGACGAGGGTGAGTATGAGGAAGCTATGAGGCTGTTTGTGAGGATGCTTTGCTGTATCAATGTGAGTGAAGTTCCTTTGTGGACAGTTGTGTGTATATTGAAGGCTTGTGTACATTGTGCGAATAAGGATCTTGGTGAGCAACTTCATGATTGGTTATTGAAGCAGGGTAGTGGGGGCGAGAATCCCCTGCCTAGGTTGTTGATTTATTTCTATGGGAAATTCAAGTGCCCGGAATGTGCTAACATTTTTTTTCAGCAATTGTCTAGCCACAATTCCACTCTCTGGATGGCCAAACTTGCGTATGACTACAGTGGACATCAGTATGATAAAGTCTTTAGTAACTTCAGGGAAATTGAGCGGGGGGGAATTCAGAAGAGTAGATCCATGTTTTTGAGTGTTCTCAAGGCATGTGGCAGAGTTAAGGATGATGGGCAATGTGGTCGGCAGGTTCATGCTAAAGCTATTAAGGTTGGAGTAGAGTCAGATGCGTTTGTGCAGAGTGGGTTGCTTGACATGTATGCACAATTGGGTTTATTGAGAGACGCAAGGACAGTTTTTGACATGGTTGGAAGCAAGAAGGGCATTGTATTTTGGAATGCCATGATCAAGGGTTACATAAGGCATGGGCTCTCAATTGAAGCCATTAAACTTCTATATCAGATGAAAGAAGCAGGGTTGACATTGCGAGAAGATCTCCTTGATGAAGTGCGCATTGCTTTTCGAAGTTGAATTATAAAAGGACCTTAAAGGAATTCTTTTCCCGCCTAAAGAGAGCTACACCTTATCTAACCAAATGCACGCACGCAAAGCAGCAGAGAATGCGAAAGCAGAAGCTGGGTTTAACTAACACCAGAGAAAAGGGAGGTGAAAAAAAGAAGGAAAACTCAGAAACCCGACCCAAATTTTCGATGAGGTCTAATGTGTTTCAGGTCGGTTTGGGTCGGGTCATGGTATGTGACCCTTATGATTCGTTTAGGTCGGGTAACATCAAAACCCGACTCAACCCGACCCATTGACACCCCTAATGACAAGCAAGACCAGCACATTGTTGCTATTATAATTGAAGAAATTTAAGAGAAATTACTCTGAGTTTTATTCTCCAGAGAATAGTTAATTACATAAGGCATCTAGCCTTTTTATAGCTGCTGTTCAACTAATTATTTGCGCTAACTACCGAAGCAAAAAATCGATATACTAGCCATAAATCTAGTTAGTATATGCTAGTTGAAAAAAAAAAAAAAAAAACAGCACCCTAAAACGTAGGAAACAAATTCCTAAAAGCTAACAAAATCTAGAAAAACTGGAAACAAAATAACCACACTTCTACTGTTAACTAGAAAATCCGATTATGATTTTCAATACTCCTTCTCAAGCTGGGTTATGAATGTCTATCATATCTAGCTTAACCCAGCTTGCACCTTAGAGTCTCAAAACTATTTTTGGATAAAACCTTGGTTAGTATGTTCGCTGTTTGATGATTGGTTGGAACATACGAGAGCTTTAAGATTCATTTCTCGAGTTTTTCTTTGATGAATTGTCAATCGATCTCCACATGCTTCGTTCTATCATGATGAACCAGGTTCTTGGCAATCTCAATAGCAACTTTGTTGTTACATAATAATGACATAGGATTGGTATTAGTGAATCCTAGTTCATTTAAGATTCTTCTCAGTCATATGCCTTCACATATTCCTTGACACATTGCTCTAAACTCCGTTTCAGCACTACTCTTAGCAACAACGAGTTGCTTCTTGCTTCTCCAAGTAACCATATTGCCCCACACAAAGGTACAATATCTTGTTGTCGACCTTCAGTCCATGAGAGATCTAGCCTAATCTGCATTCGTAAATATCTCCATGTTTCTCTCCTCTGTTTTCTTAAAGTAGAGCCATCTTCCAAGACTTTTCTTCAAGTACTGTAAGATTCGAAAAATTACCTGCATATGCTTCTCTGTTGGTCGATTCATGTATTTACTAACCATACTTACTACAAAACCAATGTTTGGCCGAGTATGCGAGAGATAGATTAGTTTGCTAACTAATCTTTGATACCTCCCTTTGTTCGTTAGTGGTCCTTCTTCCATCTCGATTTTATTTGTAGAATCCATGGGTGTGTCAGCTGGTTTGCACCTAAGCATACTAGTTTCCTTCAAAAGATCAAGAGTATATTTGCGTTGGAAATTGCAATTCCTTTCCGTGACCAAGCTACCTCCATACCTAGGATATATTTGAGTTGACCTAGGTCTTTAACCTCGAATTCTTCTGCCAAGTATTCTTCAATTTTCCAATTTCCTCCAGATTGTTACTAGTTAGGATTATATCATTGACATATACAATCATTATTACTCTTCTACCTTCAACTGACTTCTTGACAAACATTATATGATCTGTTTAACATTGAGTGAAATTCAACTTCTTAACGACCCTTGTTAACTTCTCGAACCAAGCACGAGGTGATTGCTTTATGCCATATAGGGATTTCTTGAGTTTGCACAAGCTCTCTTTAGTGTCAATTCCCGATGGAACCTCCATAAAGATTTCTTCCTCCAATTCTCCATTCAAGAAGGCATTCTTTATGTCTAATTGATGTAGGGTCCAGTCCAAGTTAGCTACAAGGGAGAGCAACACTCGAATGGAGTTTAGTTTGGCCACCGGAGTGAAGGTTTCTTCGTAGTCTTGCCTTGCCTTAGCAACTAGCCTTGCCTTGAAACGATCAACACTACCGTTAGCATTGTACTTAATTGTAAAGACCCACTTATATCACACCAATTTCTTCCCAGCTGGCAATTCTGTATATTCCCAACTATTATTCTTCTCAAGTGCATGAATTTCCTCAAAAACCGCTTTTTTCCACTCGGATTGAGCAAGTGCCTCCTGGATATTCTTGAGAATTTGAATGTCGCTTAACGTTGAAACAAATGCCTTGTATTTATGAGACAGCTTTTCATAAGATACAAAATTGTTAATGGGATGTTGAGTGCACTATCTCTTCTCTTTCCTAAGAGCAATGGGCTGATCAAGATCATCAAGTACAGTAAAAAATTTTGAGCTTATAGGAGCATTACCTTCATTTATTGTGGGTCTTGAACTTATGTATGTCTCTTGAGTCGGCTTTGATGTAGTACAGTCCTCCAACTCCTTTTGAGTTTTCCGCTTAGAGTAGACAATTACCTCTTTATTTTTGTCTTGTGTAACATCTTGAATGGGTAGACACGAAAGACTTTCGGATGTTGGATGACTCTCGGATGTTGGAATGAGTAGACACGGAAGACAAGCAGAATTGATATTTATTTGTTGTGACCCGAGTGAATGAAAAGTGTCCCAAAAATAATATTCCTCACAACTCTCTCCCTTAATGGTATTTTTGGAGTGAAATGGATGGTGCTCAAAGAAGATAACATCCATGGTGGTATAAAAACGCTTTGTTTGTGGGCAATAACCCACTTTGATTTGGAGCGTATCCTAGAAACACACATTTGAGGGACTTAAGATCTAGCTTGCTACGATGTTGCTGATTTATATGAACAAATGCTGTGCAACCGAATACTTTGAGTGGGATATGTGAGGCAAAATGGATATGTGGGTAGGTACGAAGTAGACTCTGAAATGGTGTTTGGAAATCTAGGACACAGGAAGGCATACGATTGATGAGATATGTGGCTGTCAACACTACTTTTCCCAAAAAATGTTTAAGAACATGGGTGGCTAATATAAGAGAATGAGCGACTTCCAAAAGATGCCTATTTTTCCTCTCCGCTACTCCATTTTGTTGTGGAGTGTCTACACAAGAGCTAATATGTATGATACCATGGCTATTTAAATATGACCCAAGCTGTGAGTAGAAGTATTCTCTCCATTATCCATTTTGAAAACTTAGATTTTGTGTTGAATTGGGTTTGGATCATTACGTTGAAGGTTTGAAAAATTTGGCCAATATATGATTTTTCTTTCATTAGAAAAAGCCAAGTGAGTCTTGTATGATCATCAATGAAAGTAACAAACCACCTAGAATCAAAAATGTTATTGACACGAGAAGGTCCCCAAATATCGCTATGAATCATGTGAAATGGATGAGAAGACTTATAAGGTTGCAAAGGGTACGAACTGCGAGTATGTTTGGGTAATTGACACACCTCACATTGAAGTTTTATTGAATCTTTATTGAACAAAGAAGGTAGCAACCTTTTTAAGTACGAGAAATTTGGATGACCTAACCTATAGTGCCACAATCTTATGTCACTCTCTTCTTTAGCACGAGATGCTATACATGACATCTTCTTGTTTTTCCATTCTAAGGCATTAACTTGCAGAAGGTATAGGCCTACATCCATCTCAGCACTGCCAATCGTCATCCTCGAGTTCAAAACGTGAAATTCTCATGAAAAATTTAGTAATGCAACCTAAGTCTTTGGTTAACTTTCTGATGGAGAGAAGATTATAGCTGAGTTTGGGAATAAATAATACCGAATTCAGTGTTATATCTTTTGAAATAACCACTGATCCAACACCAGCCATCTTTGAGCAGAAACCATCAGCAATTCGAACACTAGTGCCATTTTGACATGGATTGCACTCGTTGAACACAGTGATATCTCGGGTCATGTGATCAGATGCTCCTGAGTCTACAACCTAAGAATTGATTTTCTCATGTTTAGCACTAAAGGCATTTAGAGAATTACCTCATTGAGCTATCGTTGCTGTACTAACCTCTTCTGGATGGGTTGCCTTCTGAACTGATTCTTATAGCAACTTTTTTAGCATCTCTAGTTGCTCTTTGTTGAAGGGACTCGAATCTACCAAAGCGATTGTTTTGATTTGGACTACGTTACTTCCGCTATTTTGATTTTGAGTAGGATGTGAGGCTGATGGCTTCCAATCATTTGGCCGACCATGAATTTTCCAGCATGTGTCTTTTGTGTGACCCATCTGTTTGCAATGATCACACCATGGATGACCACCCCTTCACTGGTGGTTGTTGTTTGATTGAGTGCATCGACTGTAGGATGGTTGAGATCCTTGAGCTATTAGAGCATAATTTGCTGGATTGGTCTGGTTGTTTGAAGAACCAAGCATCACCTTTCACCGAGTCTCTTCTCTCCTAACCTCAGCAAAAACTTCTCATACAATAGGTAGGGGCTTTATGCTCAGAATTCGTCCACGTACCTCATCAAGCTCTTGATTCAAGCCTAAAAAAAAATTGTAGATGCATTCTCAATCTTGAATCCGCTTGTACCGCTTGCTATCTTCAGGACAACTCCACATCATATCTTCTAGCATGTCAAGTTGCTACCAATGACGTATGAGTTGGTTAAAATAACCAGTGACAGAAGATTCCCCTTGCCTTAGGTCATGGAGCATGCCCTTGATCTCGAAGATGGCCGAGGTGTTGTCTTTGTTTGAATAAATTTCATAAACAGCATCCCAAATCTCCTTTGTTGTCTTGTAGTACGTGAAATTCTCCCCTATTTAATTTGTCATTGAATTCAATAGCCAGCACATCACCATGTTATTTTCCACCTTCCATGTTCAATAATTTGGGCTTGTCTCCTCAGGTTGTATGGCAGCTCCAGTTAGGTAATCTTCTTTACATTTTCCGCAGACGAAAATCATGGCAGAATGGGACCATTGATTGAAGTTGTGACCGGTAAGTTTATGACCGGTGATGAGAAGAGTTCCACCTTCGGATGCATTGATAGGTTGGGTAATGTGAGGAGAGTTCTAAGCTCTAGGGTCTGAGGTTTCACTCTCAACCTCGCTTGCCATGGTAGCTCTAGGGTATTTTGCCATGGTGGAAACACTCAGAAATATGGTAGAAAATAATGATCCAGATCAAGCTTTAATACCATGAAGAAATTTATAAGAAATTATTCTGAGTTTTATTCTCCAGAGGCATCTAACCTTTTTATAGCTATTGTTCAGCTAATTATTTGCGTTAACTACCGAAGCAAAAAACTGATATACTAGCCATAAATCTAGTTAGTATCTCTGCTGGTTGAAAAAAAAAAAAAAAAACAACACCCTAACTGTTGCAACCCGATCTCGCCGCCCTCGAGTCCAGAGGAAAGGTCGGGTTTAGGGGTACTTTGATCACGAGAGTTCCCTCCACGAGATCTCGAGCTCTCCCAAGCTCGTACCCCGCGTGACAGTGAATTTTGTACAGTCTAGTTATTTATGACAACTTAAAAATAACACGGGAGTCGCCACTAGCCTCGTTTTGGGGGTCGGCTAGAAAACCTATGTGACGCCCAAAATTTTGATAGTTAGATTGAGCATATTTGAGACTATTTCAAAATAAATAAATAAATAATAAAAAATTAAATTAAATTAAATTTCCAGCGATGACTCACTTCATACATGGGGGAGAGGGAATTATAGTGAGAGGAAGTTTTTCTTCCTCCCCCACATAGCATCCAAGTGTAGTTGAAAATGGGGGAAGGCTACACGTATTTTATTTCACTTTTCTTTTCTTTTTCACTCTCTCTTTTTCCTTTTAGGGGAATTGCACTTACAGGTTACAGCCCCGAAGAACCCACCCTCACCTGCGTTTTCTCTACTGAGACACACCGCCTTCATTTCCTCCCACTTTCGTTCATCTCCACCAAACCCGACCCCATCTCAACCTCTCACGACTGGTGCCTCCGTCCAGCAGTGAACTCGTCACTGCCCTGTCCCATTCGAAGCTCCTATCGCCGGTCGCGAAGACCCGACTCGCCCGACGCTCCCTCCCTCTTCCGCCGGTGAAAGATCCAGGCAAGTGGAGTGGTGATTAAGGTCTTGGGTGTACGGGTTAGCTTTATTTTGCTGTGTATGTGAAAATCGGGGTAGATTTCGAGGTTGGGTGCGAGAAATTTGAGAACTACAGCTCGGTTTGGAGCTGGAATGTGAGCGACTCACATTCAATTCCTTTGCACTAGGCTAAGGAAATCCTTTGGTTACTGGGTGAGGTGCTGTCGCACGTTATCCAGTGGGTCTTCCTCTCATTTGGTTCTGTTTTGGTTCGGCTTCACCGATGGTGTGCTCTTTGTAAGTTGCATGTCGGATTAATGGCTAGCATAGGTGTAGAAACCTTGCAAAGAAGCTGTGATTCGTTGTTTTGCTTGGTAGAAGGCCATGCGTATTGTAAACATTTGCCTTGTACCGAGTTGTGGAATATTTCTTTCTAAGTAAAGATCTACTATGATTTTTTAGATGCTGTGGAAGAGTCTTGAAGTATTATAAAAGAGATTGGTAGAGAAATTTATGGTTTGGTTGAGCTAGAAACGAAAAAAACAGTATAAGATGTTTCTGTTCTAGAGAAATACATAAGGAAAGCTTTTTATTTTGTGTCGCCTTGAATTTTAATGATGAAGAAAAGGAAAAGAACCATTTTACTTAAGAGAGCATCCATTAGATTGAGTTTGACTTTTAGTTATAGCTATATGAATGCAAAAACATGTAAGTAGAAGTAATTCTCTTTGAAACAGTAAGCTGTCTTGTAGAAAACAGAAAGACCTTTGATGACTCTGTGAATTTTCTGTAATTATCTAGATAGAATTGGACTTTGAACCCTTAGTGAAAGTTGTAGGAAACATCCTTAGGAATAACATGCTAAAATTTGAGAGCAAATGAACAAGGTTTGGCTAGTGAAACGATTTTCTTCTCTATGTATTAAATCTGAAAGTTGCTGTAGGATTTTAGAAAAAAGACAGAAATTACTACTCTTAATACAATGAGATATAGACTTAGGTTTCTTCACGGAAAATGTTAATCTATATCTCTTCTATAACACTGAAATTTCGTAACATTCCAATAAGGTTAGATATACTCTGTGATCGAAACTGCTTATTTTAGTCCATAGATTGCTTTGATCCGAGAATATGCAATAGTTGTTGTGTCTCTTGTACTTGATTCTCATGACACATATGGAGTCTAGTGTACCTTTGCCTAGTTCTGTTCACGTTGGTAGTTTCTGAATTTGCTGCAGACAAATGTTGAACTCTCACTGTGTCGCCTTTAATGAGAGTTCATATATACCTTGAAGTATCTAATAATGTATGTTTAGACCTATTGTTCACATACTGAAGTTGTCGATGCTGCAACAAGGCAGAATTATGAATGTGTGGTTGGCTAAAGAGCTAATGTGAGACCCCGAGTGTCGGGATGCCTGGAGAGGAGTGACGAAGAATAGTGGTATTCTCTCCAGAGATCTAAGAAGAATTGAACAGCTTCTCAGGGGATCTTGTGATGCCAGATTGGGTGCGAGGGGTTCAGGGCGGAGTGTGTCTTCCTCTGGGTGATTGTTGCCGTTAGATTTATGTGGAATCGGCGAGTTGACAGTTTGTTTATTTATTTGTCGTGCTAGTGACAAAAATCCAAGTTAGGACTAACCGCCCACTTGCTGAGTTTTTATTTTAAAAACTCATACTTGTTATTAGGTCATTTCTTCATGTTAGAAGATGTTTGCTGCACCGCCTACACCGCCTGCTGCTATGACGACCATCCTATATGGCTCCCCCACCGATTTTGCATGGCGGCAAGAGGACATCCAGGACCAACACTTCACGAGTGTAGTCTTTGTCAAATGCACATCCTGTTTGACGGTAGATAGGGGGTGCCTACCGGGCCGGCATACATGGCCTTCGTAGCCCTCTACGCACAGGTAGATGGTCGGCTGGAGGGGCCCTTGGCATTGTACGACGACAAACCGGGCCACGGTGGTAGTCCCGCGGAGTAAGAGGTGGCAGAGGAGCGCTCGACATGTGGGAGAATTTTGTTTTTGGTTGTCTAACAGCATATACATACTCAACGAGAGGCGAGATGTTTAGTGTTTGTGGTTCATAGTGTTTTTTGTAGAAATCACTCTCTTAATCCCATCTCCCCACGTGTAAAGAAACAAAATTTTATGGTAAATAGAGCCAAGTGCTGCTCAGTTTCTTATGATTTAGCTTGACTGAAATTTATTTTATAACTCTTGAAATTCAAGCAAGTCGTGTGAAATCAATGTGAGATCCAAGGGGTTACAACCCAATCGAGGGTCGAGAGTGTTCCCTCGATTTCTACGCAACCAAATATCTAGGTTCAGGGACTTGGGTTACGCTAATATTTCTATTAGCACCATTTTGGTACTTAAATAGTATGTTCTGCTTTCCTAACATGTCCATGCATTTCTTTTATGCTTTCAGGATCATTAGTCCTAAACTAAATGATCATGCGATATTGGATCATTTTAATTCTATTCTATTTCTAGAAAAAAATAAGAAAAGAAAACAATCAATAAAATTGAAATTGCAAGACAGTAAGTACACAATCAAGGAAAGTAGTAAATCTATCATGCAATCCTAAAAAATATAAAAGAGAAATACAATTGAAAAAGACAAGAGAAAGAGAGAAAACCCGCAACTTGTCGGATTTTATACAACAAATGGAACCTGAGACATATGTCGGGAAAACAAATTAGTACGTGATAATGATTGGAATGGACGTTGACCTCCATCATCTTCACACAAAGATCCATCTTCGGGATCCTAATCTAAACCTAATCTAAGAAACTTATAACTAGGTGCATACAAATGAAATGAAAGAAACAATCATACACATCAAAACAAACAAGAACAAGTCATCATATTGAGATCAATCATTTAAAAGAAGTGCAATATGAAAATCAAGCTCAAATCAACTAGAATATGAAATTCCATATTTGTTTCACACATTCAAAGGTCTGAAAAGCATAAAAAAAAAAATAGTTTTTATTTTTCAAGAATTTTTGTGTACAAAGTTCAGAAAGTAAGGATCAAAATCAGGGAGATAAGTAATCTCAATTCAGCATGCAAGATATTCTAAAAGAAATCCTATAATGAGATCATAATAAAGGATCACAACAAAAATCATCAAACATCACAAATGAGATCAAAGCAATTGGGGTAGAACCCATGGACAATTGGCTCTAAGAAAAGCACAGAACATCAAGCACACCGTGAGGAATAACTTTCATGAATGGAGTTTCTTAAGATGTATCAGGTTCAAGTAAGGTCGAATTCATTGCCGAAAAGCAACAATCACTAAAGCATGCAAATCAATCATAAGCAAATAAGAAAATGATGCATGGTAACTGACTTGTTAAGCCACCTAATCAATGCATGAAAATTATGAAATTTGAACATAACGTAGGGCTAAATGTGAAGAACAAGTTTGATTAAGACATTTAACCCTAAATCCATGCACAAAAGGTCACACAAATTCATTAACATTGATATGTGACTTGTCATTAGGGACAAAAATGCATGACAATTTCAGCTACGACATATCGACTTGATGTATAGTTTTTACACAGTAAATGATCCTCAAATGAGGCATGCCATACAACATCGCGAAGCTTTAAGTATGTCTAGAAGGCATCTTCTACAAATTGGTTCATTAATAAGCTCAATTGAAGACATTCCTCTTGGAGGTCAGATCAGTAACAGAAACAACAGCACAGACCATAATCAATTGTGATTAATCCTATCTATATGATATGAGAAAATTCTAAAATTTTTGTGCAAATAGGCCCGAATGTTAGGGTTAAATCTCACAAAGATACACTAGTCCAATTCAATCAACAAAATTGCATGCAAAATTGTGAGACATATCAGGTTGTCCAAAATACAAGATTACATCAATATCTTAGAACATAGTAGAACTTTGGACATGAAATTGATAGGAAAAATGGATGCCAATTGGTGCAAAATTTATATCATTGAAAGCCCATGAAGTATACTACAACTTTCATGAAGACTTCGAACACAAAAAATCACAATTACAAGCTGATATCAAGCCATTTGCATAGATCAGTCATCCAATCATCCGAAAATTGCAAATTGACAGATTCTGGACTGGACTTTAGACATGCAAAAACCATATCAAATGAGGTTCAATCAGGGCATTCTATAGCTCATTGGAAAGATATTTGAACCGTCTTCGACTTTCATGAAGACTTCGAACACAGAAAACCACAGCAACCAGCTCGTATCAATTCGAACATAGAAACCATAGCAACCAACTCGTATCAAGTCAATTCATTTGCATAGAAGGTCATCCGAAACAGAGAGCGAGTCAAAAAACAACAATTTTGTTTTTGGTGCTAAATGCCGAGCTATTTTCAGGTAGTAAACGACACCAGATCGGAACGTTCTATGGGTCGTTGGAAAGGTCTTCGACTCGTCTTTAACTCTCGTGAAGAACACAAAAAACAATAGTAACAAGTTTATAGCACATCATTTCTCAAATCTGTCACAGAGACATGATTTTTGCAGAACAAGCATATTCAAACAATCAAGCATGCTTAAGCCAATCAAGCTCATCCTAACCTATCCTAAGGCCATTATAACATCTTAAACATGTTGAAATTGCATAATTAGAACCCTAGAGTGAGCTCTAGCCCCAGTTGTCTAGAACAACCTCGCTTCATCGAGCTCGGGAAGAGACATTTACCTTTTGCGCATTCCGATCGATTTAGGCTTAATCGATCAACAATCAAACTTCCACAAGGGATGTCGAGGAAGCAGCATCGAGGATCGCCGGAGAAGGGCTGGACAGTACCGGAATACTGCCGGTTTACAAGATCGGATCTGATTGGACCCGATTTGAACCGCTAGTTGAGGATTGGTGACCAGAGAAGCTTCGATGGCTTTCTGATGGAGCCACGACCACCACAGTGCCTTCGGAGCGTTGAGGATGGCTAGATCTGGAGAAGTTAAGCTCCGGCGATGGATGGATCCACCGATTGTCCTGATCGGCGGTGATGAGCGTCCGTTCTCTGTTCCGTCACGGCCGCGGCTGCACTGACCGGCAAAGGAGATTTTGCTGCGGCTGTCACCGATCAGAGATAGGATAGACGTTCGACGCAGGCGTGAACACTGGATTCGGTCCCGAGCGCTCGAGATGAAAAAGGAAGATATGTTTCTCGATCTGTGCGTCTATTCTTGCTTCGCTCGGTTCCTCAGCTTCTTCTGCAAACATCCAGCCAGGGAGCCGGAACACGAGATGAGTTCAGGGGATTTGATCGGCGGCGGTGAAGAAATCCGAGACCGATCCAAAGAACTGGCTCCTCTTCGCTTCCATTGTTTCTCCGCTTTTCTGTTACTAGAGAGAGAGAGTGAGAACTCCCGAGCGAGAAGTCTCCCCGGTTTTTCAGAGAGAGAGAGAGCGAGAGAAAGAGAGAAAACAATTGTAGAGAGAGAGAGAGAGTCAATTTTCAGAGAGAAACGGATCCGTCAATGGCCCCCTTCAATTTTGGAGGGAAAAGTTGTTATATAGTCTAAAGTAAGATCAAATCTTAGCCTTGGATTAATCAAAGGGTTAGGGTTGGATCTTAAAGTTGTTAAGAGCACCTCTAATTGAGCACATGCCCATTTCAATGGCCACAATGCATTTTTGATGATCGGTGATGATCAATTGTAAACTAATTGGGGTCTTTTTTTTTTTATTTTTCATAACATGAGAAATCAATTTACAAATTTCATAAAATTCGTAACAAAATTGGAATTTTGAAAATTAAAGGGCGTGGATGCGTTGGCCATGAAGTGAGCCAGCTGATGGTGATTTTCGGCCAAAAGATGGCTGGAAAAATTCGCCGGTCAAACAAGGTCAATGCAGGTCAACGCCAGATTGACCGGGTTGACTTTTTGTCAGAATTTTGTTTTATTTTTTCTGGTTTTGCCCGATTTAAACGAAATTAAATATTTTTATATGAATCGGGTCAAATGAGATGCAATTGAACTATCTCAAGTCAAAATTTGTGCACAAAATTTTAAATCCATTAAATTCTTATTGATGAGAGGCCACAAGCTAGTCTCATATCTTCAATTGAATCTCAACCGGTCAAATTGATGCTCAATTACTTCAATTGCACTCTAGTCTAAAATGAGCCAAATCGAATTATGTAGACTGAACCACCTTAGCTGGGCTTTCTAATCTTTGAACATGTCAAATCAACCAAATTAAAATGCATCCGAGCAAATCTCTCAAAATTGACCCGAATTTGGACTCATCTATTTTAATGATATATCGACTAAAAATTAAGTGTCAACAAAAATGTAGGAAACAAATTCTTAAAAGCTAACAAACAAAATCTGAAAAAACTGGAAACAAAATAACCACACTTCTCACACTTTTATTGCAAACTAGAATATCCGATTATGATTTTCAACAATAATACACTTGGATTGCATTCAAATTACCCAGTTTATTCATCTGTCGTGTGAAATACTGAGGTACCTAATTCATAATGGTGATATTCTTCGTCCTTCATGAAACAAGTGAGTTCCGAGTTGTGAGAAGTTCCCATCAATTGCTTGCTCAACACGTCCTCATACTCCCTCCACCATTGCATGTAACTGCTGCTTTCCAAAAAAATATCAGGAGTAACTGCATAGTTCTTGAGCAAACGCGTGACATACTTCTCGAACTCAACTAAGTTCTTTATTTCTGCACTGTTCGATCCTCCACTGTTCAGCAACCTGCACGATATCCGCGCCTCCTCCACATGGGCCCAGAAGCATGAATCCTCCGTGATGCTGGACATGATCTTCATTTTCGAATTGTTAGGAACACTATTCTGGGGCTTTTTCTGATGTTTGTCCAGCCACTGTTCCAATAGCTTGAAGTGCTTTGATCTCCCCTTAGATATGTAACTTCTGTTACCGAATTTATGGTACTCGGCTATGTGGAGCGGCTCGACCATCCTCCGGTAATTTGTCCCTGCAAAGAGCCAGCGGATCCGCAATGGTGCACCCACTAACTGAGGCCTTTTCTCCGCCTCATCCACCACATCTTTCCAGTACATCTCAAGCTCTGTTTTGAACTTAACAACTGTGTGGTCACGCTTAAACATTTTGTTCTTGAAGCTGTCGTAGTAACCAAGACCCCGGCCATCGTCTTCGCATGCGTTCTTATACCATTCAAAATAAGCTAGTTTTACTTTCATTTTGTTCAACAACTTAGCAGGATCCAATGCTTGATTCTTTCGTTCTAGGAGGTCTTTTTCAGGCATGCCTATCTTCCTCCACAGAGCAAAACCATCCATATTCTGCAGCTGCCATGACAACAAATGTTCAGTGAATGAAGTTCCAAAGGATAAAGCTAATGCATTCATAACAAGGGGCAATTCAGGTAGACCAAATATTTCCCGGTTAAGTATTTGAAGCTAAATGTGGGGATACAGTTCATTTTGCTTCAAACGGCAAAGCACAACTATCCTACTGGTTTCGACTAAAACAAGTGTGAATCCCCTTATGAGATGTATTCACCACATGCGCACCAAAGAAGGAACAAACAGTAACCTGAATTTGCATAAGGCCAACTGCTGCAACTTGCGCATTTATCCCAGCTTTAAAGGAATCAGCATCAGGCACGTTAAATGCGGAATGGTTCTTGCAAATCAATCGCCGTTCGAGACATTCAATGACGCTCTTATAATTGAAAATTTGGGAATCCACAGTGCCACCATTCCTTTCCCGGCTCATCAGGGTGAGCAACTCAATAATGGTATCAGGGGCTTCGAAACATACACTGCCCGATTCAGAACACAAAAGAAATGTTCCAAAAGGCCTGTATAGACTACTCTCTGCCGTCGACAGGAGAAAGAGTCTGGGGAAACAGTCATCCATATGAGCCACATGCAAGAAGGAAGAATTCCATGTCGAATATTGCGATATGGCTTGTTGGAAGCCAACGTCCCCAATGAGGGGCGAGCCGAATGTGATGCAAAGTGGACGGTTTTTGGTGGCCGAATCGAGTGTGCGTAGGAGCCGTAGTGTGAAAAGAGAGGCAATGGATCCACCCAAACAATCTCCAGTTATAATGTGTGGAATAGACTTGGAGGAAGTTGCGACCTGCATCAAAAGCTAGATGAGCATGGACAAACACAAGTCTATGGGGGCCAATCAGATTTTTTAACTTGCAGCACGCGTTTTTAGCCAGTTTCGCCAACATAAACACACTATTTCCGTTTTGATATTGTTGCGAAAAACAGAAGATTTAATAATAAAATAAACCAAATAAGGAAATAAATTGAGCATAAGATTTATGCAGTTTGGTCGATGTGATCTACCATACAGAGAGGGCAGCATAGGATTCCAATATCCATTGATATAATAGAGATTACAACCGCACTCGAGTTATAATTTCCAGCTATGAATTACACTCAATAACACATACAATATTTAGCATCACAATTTATTTTGAAACAATCTATAGGAATTCACAAACCTTACTTAAGATTTATTAGTTTCAAAACACTTATAACTTCTTCAGTATGCAATTTAGGAGCATGCTGTACAAATGATTCTTACGGACAAAAGCTCCTCTGCTCACTACTAATGGGTAAAAAACTAAAACCCACCTCTTCGTATATAATATTTGGATGCAAAATAGAAAACCTTTTTAGCGTGCTCAAATTGGCAATCCAACTCCAACAAGGATTTGTTGTTACATAATATATTTTGGTGAACCAAAAGTCCAATCAAGGCTTTTCTAATTTAAATCACAAGTTCTATTGGGATATGGAATTTTCATTTGGATTGAGTTTCTTCATGGGCTCAAATTAGAGACATATACTCAAAATTATTGTGATTAGGTCAAACAGAATCTCAAACCGGCTTTTGTTCCCACTAGGTTTAGGATATTCACGACGAATTACTTATTTATAAATCTAGCAAGCTCCGACAAGTACCTTTGCGCAAGATTCAGACCTAAGACCTCAGGCTTCTTGAGACGCAAATAGGATTATGTTTGACTCAACTGAAAAGAATGAAAAAGACAACGGGCCATCAATGCGAGAGGAACTGTTCAGACTATTGATGGACTGCTAATCATCAACCATTTTGCCAAATGGTTCAATTCAAACTCCGAAAGAAGCAGAAAGGGGAATGATAATCTACTTTTTCCATCAAAAAGGCTAACGATATGTGAAAAAACAACTCAAAATGGTCATCAATGAAGCAACTATCAGAGCAGATGCAAAAGCATTCCACAACCCACTTCAACAAGACCTGATTCCTAGAGCTGAGACCAACTCGTGTGATCCCTCACAGCGACTAACAGAAGCTCATTGATCTTCAGAATTAGTAACTAAAGCTCACAAATAACTCGAAAAGAAACGAAAGATAAAAGGGTGTTACCTGATCTTTCAGGGGGGAGAGCTTATCCCGGAGAGAGTTGAACAGAGAAATCGCAGCTTTGTTAATGGCAAAAGGCGGGTTGTCCTCAGAGCAGAGAAACTGAAACTCGGAGGCCTCTGATGAAGAAGAAGGGACCAAATCGGCCTCTTGTTGGAGATGACTTGAAGCAACTGGTGGGGTCACGAAAGCAATGATTTTGTATTCCGGGTGTCCGAATTCTTGGATTTTCACGGTTTCCGCAGATGGTGTGCTTTGGCTTTGGTAGTTGCGGTCAATCTGGGACTGGAGTTCAGAGATTGCAGCCCACGAATTGCCAAGAATATCGGAGGACACGACGGAGTTCGCCAAATTGAGTCCGATGCTAAATCTGCAAAAACGAAATAAAAAAAAAAAAATCAAGAACAAGAGACCAAATGAGGAACAAGAAACAACAGCACGTCCTCTAGGAAGCGAAACGGATCAAATTATATGCGTAGAGCGCACTTTGTTCGCCGAGTTCGAAATTGGGTCTTTTTCGCTTTCGGAAGAAACTGTAAAGTTGAGAAAAGATCGAAGAAGCTTTTTCTTTTTTGTATAAACACGTACCGAGGTTTAGCAGCTGGAGCAGAGAACATCATCCGAGCTTTTTCTTATTGGGCTGCTGCTCACGCAGAACCGTCGAGTCGACGATGGTCGAGTCGCGCCTTTTGGGATTTGGCGAATTGGCGGGAAGAAAATTTTGACGGGAGCTCTGATTTCAGCCCGTCAAATTACGAGTCCACTCGTCGGGCGACACGTGTCAGCCCGGATCTTGCAGAAGCAGGGGGGACATTAGAATGGGTGGATGACGGAGCAGGCGGGCTTGGGGGCGATGGGGATCTTTAGGGCGTGAGCAGAGGGAAGAAGAAGAAGAAGAAATAAAGGACAAAAAGAAGAGAGGTAAGAGGGAGACTCAACTACTTTGCGTGGTGTGCGCGTCAAGGACGAGGCGACACGTGTCGCCCCGGTGAGTGGTCCCTTTGTCACGACGACTCCAGCCAATTAATTTCGCGGTGGGTCTCCTCCAGCCAATATTGACCCATTGACACGGTTCTTTATTTGGTTTTTTCCCTCTTTTTTTTTTGGGTCGGTACACGGTTCTTTGTTTATTCTTTTCTCATTTTGCATTCATAGCACGCCGATGTGAACCTTCTCGGAATAAAGCAGAAGGAAAGCGCGTTCTGCAACCAGACGATGAAAGAACCAGACATATTCTTTGGCTAATCGTTAAGTTTCCTGTCAGGAATAAATCGGTTTCCTAAGATGCTGCTATCAAAAGTTTGTCCTCTTCTTTCTCCTGCTATTGTTTACTCCCGCTTAGTCGTCGACGTCTTGAGGAAGGTGCTGCGAAGTTGTTGGCAAGTAATGACTTCCTCCAGTGAATTCTTTGATTGGGAGGTTTCTCCTTTTTTCAATCAGATTGATTCGGAGTTGGGTAATGGGTAGGCTGAACTCTTCAGTCTAATTGCGTCGGACACGTCTCTTGTACTTGAGTCGAGCCTTTCGGTTCTAATGCCTCTTGAGCTCGATTCGAGCGTTGGTTAAGTTTATGGCTTCAGCCTCATACAGAGAGGAGAGAGACGGTCTGCAGAGGAGAGCAGAGGAGAGGGGAGAGAGCGTCGGAGCATGTGCGGGCGGAGCTATGAAGCACGGACACGTGCAACGTGCTTCCGTGTCGTGTCGGAAAGTCGATTCTTTTCGACACGTTTCGACACGCGTGTCGGATGGAAGCGAGGGCGAGGGAGGCCGCGAGCGACGGCGAGAAGCCGCCAGAGAAAGAGTAGAGACTGAGGCGGATCAGCGACGAGGCTGCAACTGCAAGTGAGGAAGGGCCGAAGGCGAGGCGGAGGAGGAGGAGGAGAAGGATCGAGAGGAAGGGGGTCGTGCGGCGAGCGGCGAGGAGAAGGAGAAGAAGGGGGCGCTAGCTAGGGTTTTAGAAACTCAAAAAGATTAAAAAAGAGGGACTCTGATGGGTAAAGCCACGGCCGGTCACGTGGGGAGGGGAAAGAAAGTGAAATAAATGTGGGGGTGGGGGGAATCTGAGGGAAAAAAAATTGAAACAAATTTGGGGGGGGGGGGGTATAGACAAGGGAAAGAAGGGAGTGGGGGTTGGTGGTGGACCCTCGAGGATACTTTTTCTTTTTAATCGAAAAAATAAATAAATGAGATTACAAAATAATTTTAAAAAATAAAAGTACTGAATTTTAAATGATGATAAATTTTGATCATTATCAAAAATCATGAATTTATTTAAATAAGTTGATTCTAATTTTTTGTTAGTCATTGGTTTTATCAATAACTTTTGTTAAAGTTAAAAACATATTTCCAAACATTGATACATATTAATTATGAATATGTCTTTCAAATTTTTAATGAATTGATTTATTAATATTATTAGTGTAAATTTATTGTTGGCTCTTTTTTTTAATTAATTAATTAATTATTTATGAATTTGAATCAAATTAATTAAAAATAAAAATATTACGTGTCGAAATTCTCTATTTTTGAGAAATGACGTGTCGACGTGTCATGTCGTGTTACTTAGGTGCGGAGAGGTAGGTAAGGGCCTACGGAAGAGAGAGTAGAGGAGGGGGAAGAGTGTTTTGTTTAACCTACCCAATATTTTCTCCAATATGCCGATGTGCTCCAGCAATTGAATGAAAGGAGCTAATGAGCTGAGCGATATTAAGCCCCTGCGATTCAAAAACTTTAGCTTTAACGATTTTGTGGTATTGGGGAAATGGCTGGAAGATGTCGAGAACGCGGTGGACAAGAGAATGACGGAGCTCTTGAGGCTTCAAAGTTCAACTCCACGCCCAGGAGCTATTAAAGCCTCTTTCAGAAGCCAAAACAATGATAAATCCGACGATCCTTGTAAAGCACAAGTTGGAAATGAGTAATCAATTCCAGCGTACGTAGGGAGAGATTGTTGACTCATCTTAAATTGTATTTGGCATGATTCAGTCGATCTCTCGGCTTCAACAAGAGAGGTCTCTTGATACTAAAGCATAAACAATGCTCAGTAAAGGAGCAGCAATCTTTTTTTTCTTTTTCCTTCCTATGCTGTTTTGGTTGAAATTGCTCGTTTTCATGATAGTCTTGTGACAAATTTTTTCAGCCGAGTAAGAACCAGCACTAAAGGAACAAATATATGAGTAATTCCTGAGGTGGAAAAAACAGAAAGGCAGAGGAAACATAAACTCTTGCATTCCGAATCAATAATTTTCAGGCGATGGCCAATGGTCCAATGAGTATCCATATCAACTCAAACAAAGCATCAACAAATTGACAAAATCTGGAGCAGAAGAAAAAGAGACGTGGGAAAAATTTTGTGTTCATTGATAATACAGATGACAAGCAATAAAAAAGGAATGATTATATTTCTCTAATATACGAGTGTCAGATCTAATCCTAGATTGATTCAGATAATCAATTACAATCAAAATAAATCTTCAGCATCTCTTGAATATATTACATTCAAATTACCCATTTTATTCATTATTCCTTCAAATGCTGGGGTACCTGATTTATACCGGTACCAGTCGCCATTTGTCATGAAAAGACCGAGTTGCGAGTTGTAAGAAGCTCCCATCATTTGCTTCGCCAATATCTCCTCATACTCCCTCCACCATTGCATGTAGCTGCTGCTATCCAAGAAAATATCAATAGAAACAGCGTAGTTCTTGAGCAAATTCATGACATACCCCTCGAACCAGACCAATTTTTCTATTTCTGTGCTGTTCGATCCTCCGCTGTTCAACAACCTGCACGATATTCGTGCCTCCTCCACATGTGCCCAGAAGCACGAATCCTCCGTGACGCTCAACATGATCTTCTTCATCTTCAAATCGTTAGGGACACTCTTTGCCAGCGGTTTCGGATGTTTGTCCAGCCACTGTTCCAATAGCTTAAAGTGCTTGGATCTCCCTTGAGATACGTAACCTCTTTTGCCCATTTTATAGTACTCAGCTATGTGGAGCGGTTCGACCAACCTCCGATAGTTTGTTCCTCCAAAAAGCCAGCGATTCCGCAGCGGTGCTCCCTCTCTCTGAGGCCTCTTCTCCGCGTCTTCCACCACTTGTTCCCAGTAATCAGTGAGCTTTTTCATAAACTTAACAGCTTCATAGTCGCGTGTAGCCATTTTGTTCTTGAAGCTGTCAAAGTAACCAGAACCCCGGCCATCGTTTTCGCATTTCTTCTTGTACCATTCCAAATTAGCCATGCACACTTTCATGTCATTCAAATCCTTTGCAGGATCAAATGCTTTACTCTTTTGTTCTAGGACATCTTTTTCAGACTTGACTATCTCCCTCAACAGAGCATCAATATCCATATTCTGCGGCTGCCATGACAATGAAAGTTCAGAAAATGAACTTCCAAAAGGTAAAAGCAAAGCATTCATAACAGGGGACTATTCGAGTGGAGCAATTTTTCCTGGTTAATTATGTTGTGAAGCTTAAAGTTGGGATACAATGCATTTTGGTTGATACGACAAAGCACACTTCTGGTTTTGACTAGAACGATTGTGAAATCCCCTCCTGAGATGTTTTCAGAACGTGTACGCAAAAGAAGGTATAATAAATAGTTACCTGAATTTGCAGAAGGCCAACTGCTCCAACTTGTGCAGTTATCCCAGCCTTAAATAAATCAGTATCAGGCACACTAAATTCAGAATGACTCTTGCAAATCAATCGCGGTTCAAGACATTTAATGATGCTCTCATAATTGACAATTTGGGCACTTTCTGGGCTCCCGGGGACTAGCAACTCAATTATGGATTTAGGGGCTTCGAAACATGCACTGCCCGATTCGGAACACGCAAGAAATGTTCCAAAAGGCTTGTATAGGCTCTGCTCCATGGTCGATGGGTGAAAGATTTTGGGGAAATAGTCATCTTTATGAACCACATGCAAGAAGCAAGCACTCCAGGTTGGATTTTGCGATACTGCTTGTTGGAAGCCGTCGTCCCCAATGAGGGGCGAACCAAATGTGATGCAAAGCGGACGCTTTGTGGTTTCTGTACCGAGTGTGTGGAGGAGCCATAATGTGAAAAGAGAGGCAATGGATCCACCCAAACAATCTCCAGTTATAATGTGTGGAATAGACTCGCGGGGATTCACTACCTGCAACAAAACTGGATGAGCATCGACAAACACAAATCTACGGGGGCCAGTCAGATTTTCTAACTTGCAGCATGCGTCCCGAAGTCAGTTTTGCAGACGTAATCACAACATTTCCCTTTTCATATTATTGCGAAAAACAGGCATTTATAATAATATAAACAGAATTATGCACCAAAATTACAATGACATTCAAGTCACTCAAAGATTCTCACTATTTCCCAACTACTAGTACACTCAATAATTGACATAGAATTTGGACCTCACAATTCCTCACGGTACAATCTATCAATCTCACAAAAGAATTCACAGATTTTCCCACAAAATTAATTGGTTTCAAAACACTGTTATTTTTTTGGTGATATAATTCACAAGCAAGCCGCACAATTGATTGTCACAGCCAAAAGTCAGGCAAAAAACCAAAACCATCTCTTATATACATAATATTTTTTTTAAAGCAGCAAACCCTTTTTAGCATACTCAAATTAGGAGATCTATTCAAACGTAGTCTAACTCCAAATCAGATTCATCGTTGCTCCATATGTTCGGTCTACCAAAAGTCCACTCAAGACTTTCCTAATTTACATCAAAAGTCTGATTTGGAATTTCAACTTGGACGGGGTCCCTCAAACTAGAAGTGCTCTCAGCAGATATTGTGGTCTGTCAAAAAAGATGTCCAACGAACTTTTTCACACCAGACTCAAGATTCAGACATTGACAATTGACATTAGTGGCATGCTTAAGATTAACTGGAAACGTTTTGATCCTTTTTTCTTTTATCGGCTACGAATGGGATTAAGGTCAACTCAACTGAAAAAGATTGGAAAAGGCGACGGGCCATCGATGCCAGAGGAACTGTTCAGACAATTGACCAACTGCTCATCATCACCCATTTTGCCAAAAGATGTAAGCCAAGCTCTGAAAGAAGCAACAAAGGGGGCGATCCACTTTTCACTCAAATAAAGCTAACTTTATGCGAAGAAGACAGCTCAAAACGATCATCGGGGAAGCAATTATCAGAGCACATGTATGTATTGCAGCAACCCCACTTCAACAAGACCTAATTCCTAAATCTGAGAGACTAAGCAAAGCTCGTTGACTTTCAAAATTAGTAACTCCAGCTCATAAATTACTCGAAAAGAAACGACAGATAAGAGGGTGTTTACCTGAGCTTTCAGGTGAGAGAGCTTATCTTGGAGAGAGTTGAACAGAGAGATCGCAGCCTTGTTTATGGCAAAAGACGGGTTCTTCTTGGAGCAGAGAAATTGAAACTCAGAGGCCTCTGATGAAGAAGATGCGACCAGATCGCTCTCTTCTCGGAGATAACTTGCGGCAATCCGAGGCGTCACAAAAGCAATGATTTTGTATCCCGGACGTTTAAATTCTTGAATCTTCACGGTTTCGGAAGATGAGGGGCTCTGGTGGTCGCGGTCAACCTGGGAACGGAGTTCAGAGATTGCAGCCCATGAATTGCCAAGAATACCAGAGGACACGGCCAGGTTCGCCAAATCGAGTCCGTTGCTGCATCTGCCAAAAAACAAGAAAACGACATCAAGAACAAGAGACCAACTTGAGGAACAAGAAACAAGAACGCGTCTCCTTATAATAAAGCGAAACGGGTCTCTTTTCGCGGATTTCTCTTTCGCTTTCGGAACAAACCATAAAGTCGAGGAAAGCTAAAAGCAGCTTGCTCCTTTTGCTACAATACGTACAGAGGTTCAGCGGCTTTTTCATAGTCCATCGTCGGAGGAGCACGGTTGTCGGATTGCTGTTCTTGCTGCAGAACCGGCGAGTCGATATCTGTTGAATTGCGCCTCTTGGGATTTGGAAAATTGATAGAGTCAGGATCAAGAGGTCGTTTGTGTTTGCTCCAAAAATTCCCCATGGACAAACCCAAAACCAGGGATTTAATCTCGAGATGGGGATGCTTGATCCCGAGCAAAAGGAATAGGCCGATTCCTTGGCGAGCTCCTTTCTTTTTTAAATTTTATGGTATGGTGAGGTGAATTTCCCGGAAATGGGAAAAGAGGATCACGGGTGCAAACTCCAAAATATTCACGCGGGAAATTAACGTCTTTTTTTATTATAAAAAAAAAAAAATCCAACCGGGTGGCATAGAAAACAGATATGTCCTTTGCGTGCCTTAAACTGGTTTGCTTTTGTTCTGACCCCAACAAAAAAGATAAGAATAACAAAAAGCTGGTTTGCTTTTGTAATAAGTTATTTTTCAACTGCAAAATGTCCTTTTTGTCTTGGCTGAGTCTGTATGGGGAAGGTGCTTTGGAAAGTCGTTGGCAACTATATGGCACCTAAGGCAAGTAATGACTTCCTCGTGTCCAGTCTCCATTGAGATTTCTTCTCTTTTTTTCAGGGTTTTGCTAGCATAACGGTTACAACTTGTTATAAGCTATAAATTCTTAAAAAGTTAACTCCACAATAATTTATAATTATTTATTATTTGATTTTTTTATAAATTATCATTATCATTATAAATTAAAACCATCACTTAATCATTTCTTTTTTTTTTTTTATTCATTTTGTCAGGATTTCTTGATTGCAACCTTTGAGTGTAACTTGAGTTAGACACAACTTCGTAACTTGAGTCAAATCTGACCATCTAGACTCGAATGCTACTCAACATTCGAATTGAGCGTGACTTAATATGTAACTTCAACCTAAACTCGATTCTGTGAAGTGTAAGAAAAGAGTAAACTTCCATCAAGTCAAAGCTCAAACTCGAATGAAAATACAATTAAAATAAGCATACTAAAACAAACGTAAGAATTACGCTACCCGATCAGACTCTTGAGTCAATCGGGTAGAGTAGGTCTTTCATGTTCGAGCTCGTTTCCATCCAGTATCTATTGAAATGAGAACGTGTTTCTCTAATTGGTCGTGCACTACCTTGTAGGCCTACATGGAATGGAAACGTCACAATGAGTTGCGTCATTATATAATAGGGTCTTTTCTTCATTAATGCGTTTTAAAAACGCGTTGACGATTGCATCATGTACGAATGAATCTTTCTCAAGAAGCGTTTGAAAAGTCGTTGAGTGCGTTTTGTCCACCTGCTGATCCTTCTACCTTAGGGAGGAAGGAAATTTGGTGGGAGCCGGCCAAAAGACTTTATCCTCAAGTATGCATGAACACAAGACTCGGAGAAAACCGTCACATAAATCGGAAAAGCATCTCTTCCAAACAAAAGTGTCCCGCAGCAGCGTCAACAGAAAAAGAAATTAATTTATGATGGAAGTTGAACGCTAGAACAAAGCCGACCATGCTTCCGCAAGATCAAGTTAGTAAGCTCTATTTCACCAGGTGAAGAATTGTCAAAACTGTCGTGTATAGGTCAATCGATACAATGGAGGCAAGTGCAGCGAGGCGTTTGTGCATGGAAGTCTCCAATGACCAGACTTCGCCAATTGGCTCCATATTACCGGCCACGTGATCTCGGCCTTGACGCAAAGAACCAGAAAAGAATTGAATCATGTCCCTCAGATCACACCGTCATATAAAACCGGCAACTGATCTCGAGGCTCCAGTCCAACTTCAAGGGATCATCGTACTTTACGAGACGATGGACTATCTGATCTAGTTCTGATGTCCTTTGTGTATATGTCGGTGAGAGCAAAAAGTAACAGCACAAACACGACTTGAGCGCTCACGATCCCAAAATGACTGATGCTGTTACCGATCTCCATCCAGCTTCCTGTATTGCGGACCTGATATTAAATAAAAGCGATGGCAAGTTAGGTTGGCAGAACAAGAACTACAATTAGAAATAAGTTATGCGAGCAACATAGACAATGGAAGCCGATAAAATTATAGGGAGGAGAAGTACAGCAAAAATATGGTTACCACAAAGAAGAAGTGTATGGTCATCACATCTGAAAATAATATAACAAGGAAATAACATCCTAATCGCGGAACTCGAATCAGTTTGGTTATTGCACTAAGGGTCCATTCGTTTCGCGGAAAATTGGTTATTTCCGGAAAATATTTTCCCAGAAGTTATTTTCTAGAAAAATGACTATATTTTCTAGTATTCTATTTGAAACCTAAACTTTGAGTAGAAAATATTTTCCACCGTTCATTAGCTAATTGAATTATTTGGGAAAAATTATCAAAAATGAATTTTAATATTTTTAATTGACCAAAAATTATTTTATTTTTAAAACAACGAATTTTTAATTATTTTTTTTAAGAAATCGAAATTTTTGTTATTTATTATTTTTCTTTCTTTTTCTTTTCCTTCCTCCTCCTTCTTCCTCTTCCTTCCTCCTTCCTCCGCCGTCGCACGCCTGACGATGGCCGGCTGCCCAACGGCCGACCAAGACCCAGTTCCTAGATCCGACGAGCTCAAGGCTCGGCCGATCTCGCCCGAGCTCGTCGGAGGTTCGCCCGACTCTGGCGAGCCGCAAGCTCGCCGAATCTAGCGACGGAGCTCGGGCTCGCTTGGATTGGGAGCCCAAGCTTCGCTGCTAGATCCAACAAGCCGCGGTGAACCTCTGGCAAGCTCAAGTGAGGCCCGAGCCCTGCCTAGCTCGCGGGGCTCGGGCGAGCTCGGCTTCCCCAAATCGGGCTAGGCGGAGACTCGTTGGCCTGGGGCGAAGCTCGACCTGGCTTGTGGCCGCGGCCGGCTGCCGTTGTGGCCAGCAACCAGCTAAGGCTAAGGAAGAAAGATGAAAAGGAAAAAAAGAAAAAAGAAAAAGAAAGCATAAAAATAAAACAAAAATGTGTTGGTGAAAAGAGGCAAGTAGAAGAAGTTATGGAAAATGTTTTCCACTTTTGAAAAATGGAAAATATTTTCTTCATCTTTGAAGGTTATTTATTCCATGGATGGAAAACATTTTCCTTGAGCAGTTTATTTTCCATAAAATGAATACCGGAAAATCCGGAAAACGTTTTCCTGTAAATCATTTTCTGTGAAATGAATGGACTCTAAAAGTACATTTGCATTTACAGAAGATAGATTATCATCAGATAAGTAAATAGGTAGTTACAACATTTATCACATCAAAAGCTACAAGTTTCGAACTATTAAGAGAATAGTTCTATTATCATAAAGGCAAATGGCGCACAATCAACCGATGAGAAAAGATCATCTCACAAGAAAGCAGAAGTAAAGAATGGATCAGTGACCTTCAAAAGGCATATGTTCGAATAATCATTTCCACTAACCAATGATTCACGAGTTAAGAAAGTCGTGAAGCATATGGCATCTAGGTCAAAGGTTGACCGCGAGAACTAAAGTTGCAACTAGACTTGCGGTGCGGCTCGCTGCTTTTGCAGTATAGCATTCTTAAAGGAACACATAATTCAGAATACCAAGTTCTATTAATTAACACTAGATACCACCTTGATAAAACCAGAAATTTCAGCGCTCATGAAACTCTGGTTTACGATAGTCTATACACAGAGACTTCAATATCCTTTAATTTTAAGCCTTTTCAGACAATAGATATATATTAGATCTGGAGACATGGCAGCTCTGCCAGATCTTGATCCACATATACAAATTGCACCCAAAAAAAAAAAAAAATACCAATCATGGTTTTAGTTGTAGCAATTTTTTTTTTTTTGTCAGTCCTATTATAATCTTATTCTACCTCTCACTCTCAGACTTTTGTTATGCCTCCTTACAAGGTATGGGAGTCGAAACTCACACTTGAAACTAAATCTTCTCTATCCCAACCCCAAGAAAATGGGGATTCGAACCCCCCACCCTCTCTTCCATGTTGGAATGATGGTCACTAGAGCAAACCACATTGGTTAGTCGTAGCAAATATAAAGATCTCCAACTCAGTTAACCTCCCCCGGGCAGTATGAACAACACAAAGGCTCATCATCCATTAAGATTGATTTAAAAATTACAGGGTCTTCTCATAAAAATATTTTGGTAAAAGCTTTGAGCGCAATTAGATGACCTACATCCTCTATGGGCTACAAGCTGATAAAAGAAGCAAAGAAAGAAAATCTCTCACAGGGAAAACCCAAAAAAGAAAAAACTACAAGATAACTACCGGGGGTTACTTACACTGAAAACAGTTATAAATCGGTACACGGATGAAATTTCAAAGCTTGCAATGCTCGCAAAATTCCCCGTCCCGAAAAAGGCAACATTGAAGAGTACCATCTGAGAAACGGAGACATTAAATAACACAAATGGCTCCTATTATGTGAATAGTGAAAAGAATTTAAGGAGATGTGAACTCATATAGGAAAGCACCCAATTCTGTAAGTTTTTGCACTCCAAAAACATTTAGCATCGCCAACATCTATTTGAGGACCATATTGATAAGAAAAAACAGCTAGTGAGCCCATATGATGACTTTATGTTCACATTTTCTCCAAGCATGCTTATTGAATCTATTTAATGCGCTCGCTTAGCTGAAAAATTTCTCTGTTGAAAAATTATAGCAATTAATCAATTAGGATACAACTATGCCAATCACAAATAACACATGCATAAGCCATCTTTTCTCCAAATGATACGCAATTTTTTCTTAGAAAGATAAAGAGAGATTAAGCGACACAAGTTATTTTAAGGGCAAGATGGAGAGAGGAGAAGGAACTTACAAAAATTAGAGGAATTCTCACATCAGAGAGCCGCAAGTATCTATCATCAGTTTCAAGAACTACATTTTCCACCATGCTCATATTGGAAACAGTATTCTTCTCAGTTTTACTTAAATAGAGCAGTGTGTTTTCAAAAAGTAACCCCGCTATAAGTGCAAGAGAAAGTGCTCCATAGAAGACAGCTTCATATCTACCATGTTCCATATAAAGTGCAAAGAGGAAAATACATGAAGCATTGTTCTAACAGGATGTGTGTCTTGAAAGTTAGAAAAACATAGGCAGATGAAAGGGAGTATATAAAAGAGGTTTACCCAATAGATAGAAGAAGCAAAGGGGGAGCAAAACCAAGAAATATAGAAGTCAACCGAGATAAGAGGGTATTTTCCGAAAACAAAGGAAGAATCATAAAAGAACCTACAATAGAGAGGACACCGCACGATTAGAGATAAAGAGAGTTAAATGCACAAAATAATAGCAGTAAGCATCAATTGATTTGTGCAAACAACAGACTAGGAACCTAGATATAAGTCTAGTAAAAAGAACACAAAATCATGAGGCAATGAAACATAATCATTTGAGTTCCGAAAATAAGTTTGCTATGCTATGTCACTAACATATCTATTTACAGGGAACACAGTTGCATTACAATGGATTACGTTGATCCTCGTCAATGGCCTCTCTATCTCTAGAAGGATTCTCAAGCACCAGCCAATGCAACAAGTCAGTATGTCTAGTTCACTTCTGACGTTTGGCACAACTGTAGCACCAGTACCCAAACAAACAGGTCATGATTGTTATACAAGTGACTCCCTCAGATGGAGATTTTAATCAGTGAAAAATTGACATTCCAAAAGAACATATATAAGTATGCCAGTAAAGATAATGAAAATGGAAAGTTACTTTATCAACGGCCGGCGAGGGCAACCCTCGCCCACCCCTTTTCAGCATCGCTAGTGGTTGGCCAACCAACCGATGAAGAAGAAAGCAAAACTAGAAAAAAGGAAAAAAGGAAAATGTTTATTTTAAAAAAAAAAATGTAAATGACTAAAATGTCCTTGAGCAGCTAAAAAGTCAAGCCCCTTATTTAAAATGGATATAATCACTTCAAGCTCTTATTTGAAATAAGATTCATTTCAAACTTTTATTTGAAAAAATGAAGGTACTTCAAACCCTTAGTTGGAATTTTCCCATAAACTTATAATCCAACTCTTTAATATTAATATCAAATCATGCATGAGTCTTTTCATTTCAACAAGTTTTATATAATTTAGAAAATACTCATCTAAATCATCATAAATATCAATGATTAAGTCAATTAATCTATCTCATCAAAATCACAAGACAATGATTTATTCCATTGATCAATCTCATACCAAAACACACGTCAATAATCCATCCATCGATTAATTAAAACCATGGTCATGACACAACGCTTGATGATAATCCTTAGCAAGGTCTCTACTTGCAAAGAAACCTAGTAAGCATACCCACAAACTCCTCAATGGGCACCAAATCCCCATCCTTCAATACCAAAAATCAAATCCACAATCAACTCAAAACGTATAATTTTTAGAAAACACATAATTTTTCTAAATTTTTTTATCAAACTGAAAACATTTCACAAGATATTTCTTGCATATTTTAGAATTCTTCATAAACCAAATTCACAAATTGGTATATATAACTTTTCTAAATGTCTTTCATAAAAAGTTTCTCAAAACATCTTTCATAAAACGTTTCACACATTCACAACAATCAACTCAAATTATGTTTAAAATATACTTTGTCATTTCCAATAAACAAAAATGTAGTAAATACTCAATCTATTTTTATGCTTTCAATATATTCTAAGCACCACCGTTGTTACTTTTCAAAGAAATATCAAATCATGTAATGTTTCCTTAACTCATGATATATTGTCATATCATTTCAAGACATGGATTTTACAAATCAAAGAAGAGATAGCACCACTTGCAAAAAGCCTACAATCAAACAACCTAAGTATACGTGCCGACAATCTCATAATCCTGACAATTAAACGGGAATCACATCAAAACCAAGTAAAATACTATAACAATTATGAATTGACTTAGCAAAACTTAACCACTAACAAAACAACTCATATACACTAACAAATCGCACAACTAACGCGACTATTTAAGTCGCTCACAACGCAAAATTTAAACACCAAGCCCTAAAATTCTGTTTTAATTAAATCGTTGTTGAAAACAGATTCTTGACAAACCTCACGACTCTACAATGACATATTCTGTCATTTTCATGAAACCTCGAAGTTTCACAACTCAAAAATTGGACTTCGTATTGCGATTTTTACATATCTTCGAATTTAAGCCTGAATTCCCAAAATTACCCCAATTGAATGAGTGAGGAGCACAAAAATTTTGTTAGTGTTGCGATATATAGTTGATTTGGCTTGGCAAAGTCCGCATGGCGTGTACGCATGACCCCTTTCCTCTCTTCCTTTCTTTCATACGCGTTCTCTTTGTCGTTTAACTGCCCCCGCCCCCGCCCCCGCCTCCCTTCCCGGGGCCAAAAACCTCCCACCTTCTTCTCTTTTTGACTTTTCAACATTTCTTTTCTTCTTTTGTCCTGTTTACTTTTTTTTGGCTGGGGTGCCACTGAAGGCCGATATTACAAGAAGAGTCTTGTCAAAAACGAGATAATGTTTCTCCAACCGGTCGTGCACTACCTTCTAGACCTAGATGGAGTATAAACATCAGATTAGCGTCACGTCGTTCGAGTCATTATACGATCGGGTCTCTCTTTGACAACTGCTTGATGTCCGAATGGTCTCCCTTTTTTGAAGCGTTAGAAAAGTCGCGTGGAGTGCATTCGTGCACTCTGATGAATCCTTGTGGACCCTTCTATCGGGGGACAAAGGAAATTGCCGGGAACTGGCCCAAGCTTTTATTGTCAAGTGGGCATAGACTTAGAGAAAATTGTCAAATGAATGTGAAAACCATCTCTTCCATACAAAATGTGTAACAGCCAGATCTGAGGAAGGCGGGAAATGGTTGCGGGACTAGAGGACCTGAGCAAGAAATGACTCCTGACAATATTCTAGGATAGCAAAGGAGACATAATTGAATTACATTATGTACTGAATGCGAATGGAGCAATTATGAGATACATGAGTAAAAAATGGAATTAATTCATACAAGTGCTTTTGACGGAAGACAATATTTAATTCCTAAGTTAAGCATGCTCAGACCTCCTAGGAAGGTGCTCACATGTACGTTAAAGGAAAAAAATCCTAAGACTCGGTACAAAAAAGGACCAAATGGCATAACACCTCAAGTGAGTTAAATCTCGATGTAAGAACTTTTTGTCATACGTAGAAACCTATAGACAAAAGCCGTGCCACATTGTATTGTGGATGGCTCTATACCATGTGTTGACGAAGCATATTCATTACAATCCAAATTCTAGAACAAATAGCGTGTTGGTTTGCACTTTATGAATATATGTTTGCTCTTGTATGTGCGCAGGAGCATTGCGACTTCTAAAGAACATTGAGGATGCCGAGTACCTAAAGGGGAAGCGATTTCTGGAGAAAAAACCGTAATATATCTAAATGGCTTCATGATCAAGATAGCTGTAATGTCGGTTGCTGTTTAATGTTTGATCGCTGCCCAATGCACTTCCAGAAAAGCACGGAATCGTAAGTGCCGTTGTTAAACATTTTTATAGAGGGAGATTATTATTTACAATGAGCTGTCTTTCTCGCGTTTCTCGTAATTAGTGCATCATATGTAAACACATTTTCTTATTAGATATGATTAACATGTGCCTAGGGCACTTTTTTAACAAGCGCCAATTGTAGGAATTTGACACAGAAAATGGTCGAAATCCTCTAAACATGACAGTAAAAATAACAAGATTGTAAAAATTGCATTTTTTTATAGTTATATTATCGCCTTTTTTTTAAAAAGTAAACTCTTTGAGAGGTCAATAGAATCAAATCATGCCATCTAGTTATATTAAGATTTTATAAATTGTTAAAAATAAGACTATGTCTTCTTTCTATGTAAATGATAAACGAATGAGAATAACACTATAGGGAGGAGGCAGCTACTCGACACTCACGCTGTGCGGTATTGCCCATGAGAAAATATAATACAAACACAATCTGACTACAATATAATTTCACAATCTATACCTTCAAAGCAAATATTAGCATAATAATTACTGTTTAGATATGAGAGAGATATAGGATTGTCCGAAGCTTAAGCATTTTAAACCTCCTCCCAACAGGGAAAAAAAAAAAGAGGAGGTACATATGCGGTATATGCTAACGGAAAAGGGTCAATCGGTGCAACAAAATCCAAATTCAAAGAATTACAATGAGACATTTGAAATTTGAGGATTTATCGTACATCAATCTCAAAGGGGGGCATGAAAAAAAAATTCCAAACTACTAATTGCACCGCAGGATTGCTTTCCTTCTTTAGCTGACTGTCCGTTCAAGAAGTCTATTCTGGACTTATCCATATACATTATGAGCTAGTAATTGACATTATAAGCTACAACTCATAGACATACCAAGATGAATGTACATTGGTTCATTGGGCGGAAAACAACACACTTATCATTAAACCGCTTCACGAGGTATGTTAATATATGGAAAGCCAAAAAAGTTACCAATCAAAGATGGGAGTGATGAATTATTTTGGCCTGTGAAATCCTATAAATGGCCACATTTTTTCACTGTTCCACCATATTTGTTGAATTTACATCAAGTTTCCAGCGGGCGCCACAGAGGGCAAAACAACTCAAGCGAAGATGACGAAGGAGGATGCCATTGCTCGACAAGCTACCTCCTCGAAACACCGACCGGGGCTGTTGAAGAAGGCGAGTGAATTATATGCTTTTTGTGCTGTTGAGATGGCCATTATCGTTCTCTATCCGAGAGGCAAGCCTTTCTATTTTGGTCACCCGTCTGTGGATGCGACCGTGGATATGCGTGAGCATCCAAAGATGTCGTGTATTGATGCTACTCGACAGGCTCAAACTGACAGACAGCAGATCCTAGAGAAACTGCACAAACAATATGCCGATGTGCTCGAGCAACTGAAAGCTGGAATGAAAGGAGCTAAAGAGCTGAGCGATATTAAGGCCCTCCGATTCGAAAACTTTAGCTTTAACGATTTTGTGGTATTCGGGAAATGGCTGGAAGATGTCGAGAACACGGTGGACAAGAGAAGGACGGAGCTCTTGGCCCTAGAGGCTTCAAGTTCAACTCCATGCCCAGGAGCTATTAATGCCTCTATCAGAAGCCAAAACGATGATAAATGTGACGATCCTTGTAAAGCACAAATTGGAAATGAGTAATCAATTCCAGCGGACTTAGGGAGAGATTGTTGGCTCATCTTAAATTGTATTTGGCATGATTCAGTCAATCTCTCCGCTTAAACAAGAGGCCTCTTGATAATAAAGCATAAAAAATGCTCAGTAAAGGAGCAGCAATCTTTTTTTTCTTTTTCCTTCCTAGGCTGTTTTGGTTGAAATTGCTCGTTTTCATTATAGTCTTGTGACAATTTTTTTCAGCCGAGTAAGAACCAGCACTAAAGGAACAAATATATGAGTAATTCCTGAGGTGAAAAAAACAGAAAGGCAGAGGAAACATAAACTCTTGCATTCCGAATCAAAAAATTTCTGGCGATGGCCAATGGTCCAATGAGTATCCAAATCAACTCAAACAAAACATCAACAAATCAAGCGAAACGGGCACATTCTTGCTCTTATGATACACTATAAGTAACATTCAAATTACCCATTTTATTCATTATTCTTGCTCTTATGCGTGAGCATCCAAAGATGGCTTGTACTGATGCTACTCAACAGGCTCAAACTGGTAGAGACCAGATCCTAGAGAAACTGAGGAATGAAAGGAGCTAAAGAGCTGAGCGATATTAAGTCCCTCCGATTCGAAAACTTTAGCTTAAACGATTTTATGGTATTCGGGAAACGGCTGGAAGACGTCAAAAACGCGGTGGACAAGAGAAGGACGGAGCTCTTGGCCTTAGAGGCTTCAAGTTAACTCCATGCCCAAGAGCTGTTAATGCCCCCATCGGAAGCCAAAACCAATGATAAATGTGATGGTGCTCGCAAAGCGGAAGTTGTAAACGAGTAATTAATTTCAGCGGACTTTGGGAGAGATTGTGGACTCATTGTATTTGGGATGATTCAGTCAGTCTCTTGATAATAAAGCATAAAACATGCTCAGTAAAGGAGCAGTAATCTTATTTCTTTTTTCTTCCTATGCTGTTTTGGTTGAAATTGCTCGTTTTCATTATAATCTCGTGACAATTTTTTCAGCCGAGTAAGAACCAGCACTAAAGGAACAAATATATGAGTAATTCCTGAGGTAGAAAAAACAGAAAGGCAGAGGAAACATAAGTCCGAATCAAAAATTTTCTTGCGATGGCCAATGGTCCAATGAGAATGCAGATCAAATCAAGCAAAGCATCAACAAATCGAGCGAAACGGGCACATAAACTATAAGTTAAATTCAAATTACCCAGTCATCTTTCATGCAAATACCGGTATACCTGATTTATACCGGTAACAGTCGCCATTTGTCATGAAAAGGCCGAGTTGCGAGTCGTAAGAAGCTCCCATCATTTGCTTCGCCAATATCTCCTCATACTCCCTCCACCATTGCATGTAGCTGCTGCTATCCAAGAAAATATCAGTAGAAACGTTCTTGAGCAAATTCATGACATACTCCTCGAACCGGACCAATTTTTCTATTTCTGTGCTGTTCCATCCTCCGCTGTTCAACAACCTGCACGATATTCGCGCCTCCTCCACATGTGCCCAGAAGCACGAATCCTGCGTGACGCTTAACATGATCTTCTTCATCTTCAAATCATTAGGGACACTCTTTGCCGGCTGTTTCGGATGTTTGTCCAGCCACTCTTCCAATAGCTTGAAGTGCTTGGATCTCCCTTGAGGTATGTAACCTCTTTTGCCCCCTTTATAGTACTCAGCTATCTGGAGCGGTTCGACCAACCTCCGATAGTTTGTTCCTCCAAAAAGTCAGCTATTCTGCAGTGGTGCTCCCTCTCTCTAAGGCCTCTTCTCCGCGTCTTCCACCACTTGTTCCCAGTAATCGGTGAGCTTTCTTATAAACATAACGGCTCTATAGTCACCCGTAGCCATTAACCAGAACCCCGGCCATCGTTTTCACATTTTTTCTTGTACCATTCCAAGTTAGCCAGGCACACTTTCTTGTCATTCAAATGCTTTGCAGGATCAAATGCTTTATTCTTTTGTTCTAGCACATCTTTTTCAGACTTGACTATCTCCCTCAACAGAGCATTGATATCCATATTCTGCAGCTGCCATGACAATGAAAGTTCAATAAATGAACTTCCAAAAGGTAAAAGGAAGGCATTCATAACAAGGGACTATTCAAGTGGAGCAAATTTTCTTGGTTTAGTATGTGAAGCTAAAAGTTGGGATACGACACATTTTGGTTTATATGACAAAGCACAATTATACTTCTGGTTTCAACTAGAACGATCGCGAAATCCTTTTTCTGAGATGTCTTTAGAATGTACATGCAAAAGAAGGTACAATAAATAGTTACCTGAATTTGCAGAAGGCCAACTACTGCAACTTGTGCAGTTATCCTAGCTTTAAATAAATCAGTATCAGGCACACTAAATTCAGAATGACTCTTGCAAATCAATTGCCATTTGAGACATTTAATGATGCTCTCATAATTGAAAATTTGAGCACTTTTTGGGCTCCTGGAGGCTAGCAACTCAATTATGGATTTAGGGGCTTCGAAACATACACTACCCAATTTGGAACACACAAGAAATGTTCCAAAAGGCTTGTATAGGCTCTGCTCCATGGTTGACGGGTGAAAGACTTTGGGGAAACAGTCGTCCTTTTGAACCACATGCAAGAAGCAAGCACTCCAGGTTGGATTTTGCGATACTGCTTGTTGGAAGCCGTCGTCCCCGATGAGGGGTGAACCAAATGTGATGCAAAGCGGACGCTCTGTGGTTTCTATACCTAGTGTGTGTAGGAGCCATAATGTGAAAAGAGAGGCAATGGATCCACCCAATCAATCTCTAGTTATAATGTGTGGAATAGACTGGGGGGGAGTCACTTCCTGCAACAAAGCTAGATGAGCATCGGCAAACACAAGTCTATGGGGGCCAGTCAAATTTTCTAACTTGCAGCATGCGTCCCGAAGTCAGTTTTGCAAACATAATCACAACCTTTCCCTTTTCATATTATTGCGAAAAACAGGCATTTATAATAATATAAACAGAATTATACACCAAAATTACATTCACACTCAAGTCACTCAAAAATTCTCACTATTTCCCAACTACCAGTACACTCAATAATTGACATAGAATTTAGACCTCACGATACAATCTATCAATCTCAAAAAGGAATTCACAGATTTTCCCACAAAATTAATTGGTTTCAATACACTTTTTTTTTATTTATGATATAATTCACAAGCAAGCCGCAAAGTTGATTGTCACAACCAAAAGTCAGGCAAAAAACCAAAACCATCTCTTATATATGTAATATTTTGATCCAAAGCAGCAAACCCCTTTTAGCATACTCAAATTAACATCTCTTATATTCATAATATTTTGATCCAAAGCAGCAAACCACTTTTAGCATACTCAAATTAGGAGATCTATTCGAACACAATCTAACTAAATAGAAGAAAAAAGGTACCGAAAATGCGTTAGAGAAATCTAGCATAATCAAATCCCCGAACTCATACATCTTTGGTTCGTAAGAATAAAGTAAATCTCCCATTACTTTACTTGGGTTTCTAATCGACCCACTAGAAATAGACGAGTGGCAACTCCTAATTGAAAAAATCATTCTCATGTTGAGAAGTTGAACCTAAGTCGTGAATTGGTATGGACTTAGGAGAGTCCGAGCTAAGTTTAGGCTTAGTAATCCATTAGTCAAATCCTAGGTGGTTCACCCGAGGTTTGATGAATTGAGAGAGGCACAAACATAATCCTTGGTCCATGTGGGTGGTCGAATGACCCGGCCTGAACGTCGCAGGGGAACACGGTCAGGCGTAGAATATAACATTTCCGAAGTTAAATGTGGAGACGATAGTTCTGACGATGGGTCTAAATTCTCTTCCATGGGCATCATAGATTCTTCAACCAAATGACTTTGGTTGGATGGAGAACCCGTAGTGACTTCCAACTTAGGAGAAGATGTCGGAATGCCCGAAGATTGGACAAACATTTAATGTGGAGCAGGGGACAAATCTTCCTCAAATAGAAAGCACCTCTGATGAAAGTTCGAACTAGAAGGCTCGATTGAAGAAGCCTTATCTTGAAGAGGAAAAATCTCTTCATGAAATACAACGTCTTCACTGATAAAGAAGTTACCCATCGATGGCTCGAAGACACAATAACCCTTCTGATAATACCCCATGAAAATACACTGTCGGGTCCGCGGACTCATTTTATCATCGGGAGTAAGCGCAATGACATAACATAAACAACCAAAAACTCTAAGGTGATTAATTGCAGGCTTCTTATCATAAAGTACTTCGAAAGGAGTTCGTCCGCCGAGAACTTGAGTTGGCATGTAATTGACCAGGTAAGCTGCCATGACCACACAATCTCCCCAGAAAGTTGTAGGAATGGATGTTTGAAATTTAAGAGCTCGTGCAACTTCTAAGAGATGACAGTGTTTATGCTCATTTTGTTGAGGTGTGTAAGTGCACAAAGTTTCATGCAGGATTCCATGAGAAGAAAAAAGGTTTTTACACTCATGACTAAATAATTCATTCCCATTATCTGTTTGAATGCGTTGAACAAATTTACTGAATTGATATTTTGACCAAGTGAAAAAATTCTCTAAGTGGGAAAGGGCTTGATTTTTTTCCAGCATGAGGAAAACCTATGTAGCACGAGAATAATCGTCTACAATGGTAAGAAAATAACTGGATGGGTATCATAAGAGCCCCAAATATCTACATAAATTAAGGAAAAAATTTCCCTTGCTCGAGATTTGCTTATGGGAAAGGGGGCACGTGATTGCTTTGCAAGAGGACAAATCGGACATTGAGGATGTGGAAAGGAAGCACTGTGACCCAAACGTTGATGAAAAATGACAACTTTATCATTGGTAGCAGTATCACACAATGATCTTATTCATGGGAATACATGATAAATCATAATTTTCAGATAATTCGGTCCAAAAATATAATCCTTGCGAAAGATAACCTAAGCCCATCAGTTTCCCAGTCGAAAGGGCCTTAAAGAAGCATGTCTCAGAATTGAAAAAAATGTGACAAGAATTGTCCTTACAGGCCTTTGACACTGAGATAAGATTAAATTTAAATTTAGGGACATAAAGCACATTCTGAAGAGTAATGGATGGGCTGAGTTTTACTGTCCCTACTTTTGTGATGCATGTGGTATTCCCATTTGGAAGTTGCACAGATTCAGGGAAATGACTTTGATGAGTATCAGAAAAGAAACCTTCGTTGTAGATAATATGGTCATTAGCACTTGAATCAATTATCCATGCATCATGAGGAATAGAATTGAGACAAGTACCTGAGAATCCCGCCCTTTTTTCAGAAGTCTCCAGCTATTTTAACACCCTCATGATCTGCTGATATTTATTATGTGCAATAAGTTGATCAAAATTAATCCGACTTGATTAGCAAAAGATCCCATTTTTCCTTCCTCTCCAGGTTTTCCATGCAATTTCCAACAAGTTTCCATCGTGTGGTTCGAGCATTTGCAAAACTCACAATACAACTTGCCATTTCCTTTAGAATTTCCTTTCGAAGAATTTGTCAAAGAATTCCCCTTAAGGATCGGCGCTGACGTGGCTTCCTGCAAGCCGTCCAATCCCGCTGAAGTGATGGATGGACAAGAGCCATCCGATCCAATCGAAAAGGTTGGTCCACGATAGCCGTTCGATCTTGCTTTATTATCCCAGCCATCCATTTGAAAAAGGCTAGGGTTTCCTCCTTTTTGCCCAGACGCAGCAGCCATTCCCATTTTCTCAAGCCCGAAGCTCCCCCCTCCCTTCGTTGACTCCATTGAAGCACCACGGGAGGAGAAAGCCGCAAGACTCACCCCCTCGCACACGTGTTCAGCTGCAGCAAGTCGTTGATTCTCCTCTTGGATGGCCAACTGATAGATCCGACCGAGGGACGGGGCGGGATCCATCGCAAGAATTTGTGATCGGAACGACGAAAAAGACTCGTTGAGGATGAGTAAGAACCTCGTCGCCTTCTCTCTTTCTTTAATTTCTTTGTATTGTCGAAGAGTAGCTTCAGGTCCCTCAAGGCGCTCCTCAGCCGCCTCGAGCTCGTTCCACAGGGCCGAGAGCCGATTGAAGCAAGCGGTAACCGAGAGATTCCCTTGCTTCAATTCGGATAGGGCTTGCGTGATTGTGAATAACCTCGCTCGATCTAGTCTACCGTACTTCTCACGTATGTTTTCCCAAAATTTCTTTGAGTCTTCAGTGGGTGGAAGTCCGGCCGCAACGTCGGGAGCGAGGCAATTCCCAATCCAAGTGCGAACCAATTGATTGCACTTCTGCCAAAGTCTCTGGAGCCGCTCATCGGTCGAAAAGGGTACGGCTCCGTCGAGGAAGCCATCCTTGTCCTTTGTGACAAGGGCTCGACGGAGATATCTCCGTCGAGCCCATGCATTGTAGGTTTCCGGTCCAGTGAGTTGCATTGTGATGAGCCGTAGCTCGGGTCCGTCGGCCGGCGATGTGTAGAGCGGATCACCAGGCTCGGGGTGACCACCGCCGGTCACTGGGAATGCATACGGCAGAAAGGCAGGTCCAAGAAACGGGTTGGGGTTGCCCGGTATGGATCCGGATCTTTGACCCGAATTTGTCCGACCCGATCCGTCAGTCAAGTCTGTCTCTCGTGGTGGATGGTTCTGTCCGCTTCGATTGTTTTGGGCTCCAAAGCTTGAGGGCCTTTCCTCTCCCGACGAGCCATATTGGTATGGTTGAGCCCGTGTTTGTTCTGACCTGATGGCCCATGGGCCCTGGACAGGGTACCAGTGAACTGGCGGCCACTGAATTGGCCCAGAGACTTGGGCTGGAATGGGAGCGAGAATGCCATCAGCAGAATGTTGAGAATCACCACCGAGACGATGAGCAAGAGGCTGCTGTTCTCCGGTTGAATCAGTCTGTTCTGACAAGGTTGGGGTCTGGTTTTGTGGTGAGGTAGGTCTCTCCATGGAAGAACTGCCGATGCTTTTATCTTTGGTCATGCTTTTATCTGTGGTTTCTGTACCGAGTGTGTGGAGGAGCCAAAAGAGAGGCAATGGATCCACCCAAACAATCTCCAGTTATAATATGGGGAATAGACTCGCGGGGATTCACTACCTGCAACAAAACTAGATGAGCATCGACAAACACAAGTCTATGGGGGCCAGTCAGATTTCCAACTTGCAGCATGCGTCCCGAAGTCAGTTTTGCAGACATAATCACAAAATTTCCCTTTTCATATTATTGCGGAAAACAGGCATTTATAATAATATAAACAGAATTATGCACTAAAATTACAATCACACTCAAGTCACTCAAAGATTCTCACTATTTCCCAACTACTAGTACACTCAATAATTGACATAGAATTTAGACCTCACAATTCCTCACGATACAATCTATCAATCTCACAAAGGAATTCATAAATTTTCCCACAAAATTAATCGGTTTCAAAACACTGTTATTTTGTTGGTGATATAATTCACAAGCAAGTTGCACAATTGATTGTCACAGCCAAATGTCGGGCAAAAAACCAAAACCATCTCTTATACAAATAATATTTTGATCCAAAGCAGCAAACCCCTTTTAGCATACTCAAATTAGAGATCTATTCAAACGTAGTCTAATTCCAAACCAGATTCATCATTGCTCCATATGTTCGGTCTACCAAAAGTCCACTCAAGACTTGCCTAATTTACATCAAAAGTCCGATTTGGAATTTCTGCTTGGACGGGGTCCCTCAAACCAGAAGTGCTCTCAGCAGATATTGTGGTCAGTCAGAAAAGATGTCGAACGAACTTTTTCACACCAGACTCAAGATTCAGACATTGACAATTGACACTAGTGGCATGCTTAAGATTAACTGGAAACGTTTTGATCCTTTTTTCTCTTATCGGCTTCGAATGGGGATTAAGGTCAACTCAACTGAAAAAGATTAGAAAAGGCGACGGGCCACTGATGCCAGAGGACCTGTTCAGACAATAGACCGACTGCTCATCATCACCCATTTTGCCAAAAGATGCAAGCCACGCTCAGAAAGAAGCAAGAAAGGGGGCGATCCACTTTTCACTCAAATAAAGCTAACTTTATGCGAAGAAGACAGCTCAAAACGATCATCGGCGAAGCAATTATCAGAGCACATGTATGTATTGCAGCAACCCCACTTCAACAAGACCTAATTCCTAAAAGGATGTTTACCTGATCTCTCAGGTGAGAGAGCTTATCTTTGAGAGAGTTGAACAGAGAGATCGCCGCCTTGTTTATGGCAAAAGACGGGTTCTTCTTGGAGCAGAGAAACTGAAACTCAGAGGCCTCTGATGAAGAAGATGCGACCAGATCGCTCTCTTCTTGGAGATAACTTGCGGCGACCGGAGGCGTCACAAAAGCAATGATCTTGTATCCCTGGTGTTCAAATTCTTGAATCTTCACGGTTTCGGAAGATGGTGGGCTTTGGTGATCGCGGTCAACCTGGGACCGGAGTTCAGAGATTGCAGCCCATGAATTGCCAAGAATACGGGAGGACACGGCCAAGTTCGCCAAATCGAGTCCGTTGCTGCATCTGCCAAAAAAAAAAAGAAAACGACATCAAGAACAAGAGACCAACTTGAGGAACAAGAAACAAGAACGCGTCTCCTTATAATAAAGCGAAACGGGTCTCTTTTCCCGGACTCCGAAGTTGGGTCTCTTTCGCTTTCGGAGCAAACCATAAAGTCGAGGAAAGCTAAAAGCAGCTTGCTCCTTTTGCTACAACACGCACAGAGGTTTAGCGGCTTTTTCATAGTCCATTGTCGGAGGAGCACGGTTGTCGGATTGCTGTTCTTGCGGCAGAACCGGCGAGTCGATATCGGTTGAATTGCGCCTCTTGGGATTTGGAGAATTGATAGAGTCAGGATCAAGAGATCGTTTGCGTTTGCTCAAAAAATTCCCCATGGACAAACCCAAAACCAGGCATTTAAGCTCGAGATGGGGACGCTTGATCCCGAGTAAAAGGAATAGGGCCGTTCCTTGGTGAGCTCCTTTTCTCTTTTAAATTTTATGGTATTGTGAGGTGAATTTCCTGGAAATGGGAAAAGAGGATGACGGGTGCAAACTCCAAAATATTCACGCGGGCAATTAACGTCTTTTTTTTTTTTTTTTTTAAAATTCAATCGGGTGGCCTAGAAAAAGATATATCCTTTTCCGTATCTTAAACTGGTTTGCTTTTGTTCTGACCCCCACAAAAAATAAACAAATAAATAAATAAGCTGGTTTGCTTTTGTAATAAGTTATTTTTCAACTGCAAAATGTCCTTTTTTCTTGGCTGAGTCTGTATGAGAAGGGTGCTTTGGAAACAAATCCCTATCCTCCAATATCAACAATCAAATCCACAATTAATATCATTAATTAATTTCACAAAACAAAACGCATAATTTTTCTAAACTTTGTTCATCAAACTGAAAACATTTCACAAGACAGTTCTCACATATTTCAGAATTCTTCATAAACCAAATTCACAAATTGATATATATAATTTTTCGAAATGTCTTTCATAAAAATTTTCTCAAAACGTCTTTCATAAAATATTTCACAAACCATTCACAACAATCAACTCAAGTTATGTTTAAAATATACTTTGTTATTTCCAATAGACAGAAAGGTAGTAAATACTCTATCTATTTTTATGCTTTCAATATGCTCTAAGCACCACTGTTGTTATTTTTCAAAGGAATATTAGATCATGTAATGTTTCCTCAACTCATGATATATTATCATATCATTTTCAAGACATGGATTTTACAAAACCAAAAAAGAGATAGTACTACTCGCATGGGAAAGCCTGCAATCAAACAATCTAACTATACGCGCCAACAATCTCATAATCCTAACAATTAAACCAGAATTGACATCAAAACTAAGTAAAATACTATAACAATTATGATTTGGTTAAACAATGCTTAAACACTAATAAAAAAACTCATGCACTAACAAATCGCACATCCAACGCCATTATTCAAGCCGTTCGCAATGCAAAACTTAAATGCCAAACCCTAAAATTTCGCTCCAACAAAACCATTGTTCAAAATGGAGTCTTGACAAACCTCGTGGCTTTACAATGACATAAATTCGTCATTTTCATGAAATCTGGAAGCTCCACAACTCAAGAGTTGGACTTTGCGGCTCAATTTTTATATATATATTTGAATTTAAGGCCTAATTCCGAAAATTCTCCCGATAAGACGAATGAGGAGCCCAGGTATTTATTATTATTGTGATATATAGTTAATTCAGCTTGGCAAATTCCGCGTGGTGTGTACGCACCACCCTCTTCGCTCTCTTCCTTTCCTTTCCTTTCCTTTCTTCCATGCGCGTACTCTTGTCGTTTAATGGCCCTCCAACACCAACACCAACACCAACACCAACACCCTCGCCCCCGAAAGAAAAAAACGCCTTACATTTCAACCTTTCTTTTCTTTATTGTCTTTTTTTTTTATTTTTTTGGCTAGGTCCCACTAAAGGCCACTATTACAAGAAGAATCTCTAGTCCAAAACGAGATAATGTTTCTCCAGCCGGTCGTGCACTACCTTGCGGACCTAGATGGAATATAAACGTCACGGTGAGTAGAGTCACGGTGCTCATGTCATTATGCGATCGGGTCTCTCTTTGACAATTGCTTGATGTCCGAATGGGTCTTCCTTTTCTGAGGCGTTAGAAAAGTCGCGTGGCGTGAAGTCGTCCATTTTAATGAATCCGTGTGGACCCTTCCATCGTGGGACAAAGGAAATTGCTGAGAACTAGCCCAAGCTTTTATTTCCAAGTGGGCATAGACTTTACGAGAAAATTGTCAAATGAACGTGAAAACCATCTCTTCCATGCAAAATGTGTAACAAGCAGGTCTGATGAGGGCGGGAAATGATTTCCGAAGCCAAAGATCCTAGAGACCCTGGACGAGGAGCGACTCCTGACAATTTTCTAGCTTAGCTAAGGGGACAAAATTGAACCAAATTATGTATTGAACGTAGGGAGAACAATTTTGCGATATATACGTTAAAAATGGAATTAACTCATATAAGTACTTTTAATGTAACTTCAATACTTAATTCATAAGTTAGGCGTGTTCAAATGGAAACACTCTTAGGATAGATGACCTCTTGAGAAGATGCTCACATGTACGTCAAATGAAAAAATCATGAAGTTCGGTATATGGAATGATCAAATGGCACACGACCTCAAGTGAATTAAATCTCGATGTAAGAACTTTTTGTCATGCGCAGAAACTTGTAGACAAAAGCCATGCCACATTGTATTGTGGATGGCTCTGTACCACGTGTTAGCGAAGCATATTCATTACAATCCATTTTCTAAAACAAAGGGCGTGTTGATTTGCGCTTTATGAATGTGTTTGCTCTTGTATGTGCACAGAACCATCGCGACTTCTAAAGAACATTGAGAATGCCGAGTACCTGAAGGGAAGCGATTGCTGGAGAAAAAACCGTAATATATCTAAATGGCGTCATGATCAAGATAGTTGTAATGTCGGTTGCTATTTAATGTTTGATCGCTACCCGATGCACTCTAGAAAAGCAGAGAGTTGTAAGGAAGTGCTGTTGTCAAACATTTCGATTGAGGGAGATTATTACTTACAACGAGCTTTTTCGTATTATTTGTAATCAGTGCATCATATGTGAACACATTTTCTTATTAGATATGATTAACATGTGCCTAGGGCACTTATTAACAAGCGCCAAATTGTAGGAATTTGACAAAGAAAATGGTCGAAATCCTCTAAACATGACAGTAAAAATAACAAGATTGTTTTTTTAAAAGTAAGCTCTTTGAGAGGTCAATAAAATCAAATCATCCCATCAAGTTATATTAAAATTTTACAGATTGTTAAAAATAAATTGTCTTCTTACTATGTAAATGATAAACGAAAGAGAATAACACTATAGGGAGGAGGCAACTACTAGACACTCACACTTCGCGGTATTGCCTATGAGAAAATATAATAGACACAATCTGACTACATTATAAATTCACAATCTCTACCTTCAAAGCAAATATTAGCATAGTAATTACTGTCAAGATATAAGAGAGATAAAAGATTGTCCGAAGCTTAAGCATCTTAAACCCTCCTCCCAACGGCCAAAAAAAAAAAAGGTACACATGCGGTATATGCTAAGGGGAAAGGGTTGATAGGTGCAATAAAATCCAAATTTAAAGAATTACAACGACGCATTTGAAATTTAGGGGTTTTATCATACATCAATCTCAAAATTTAGGGGGGCATGAAAAAAAAAAATTATGGAGTACTAATTGCACCATGGGATTGTTTTCCTTCTTTAGCTTAGTAGCCGTTGAAGAAGTCTATTATGGATTCTTATCCATGTACATTATGAGTTAGCAATTGACATTACAAGCTACAACTTATAGACATACTAAAATGAAAGTACATCGGTTCATTAGATGGAAAACGACACGCTTATCATTAAACCGCTCCAGGAGGTATGTTAATATATGGAAAGTCGAAAAGTTACCAATCAAAGACGGGAGTGATGAATTATTTTGGCCTGTGAAATCCTATAAATGGTCATAGTTTTTCACCGTTCCACCGTATAAGTTGAATCTACATTGATTTTCCAGCGTGTGCCACAGAGGGCAAAACCACTAAAGCGTGGACGACGAAGGAGGGTGCCAATGCTCGACAAGCTACCTCCTCGAAACGTCGACCGGGTCGACCGGCGCTATTGAAGAAGGCGAGTGAATTATATGCTTTTTGTGCTGTTGAGATGGCCATTATCGTTCTCTCTCCCACAGGCAAGCCTTTCTATTTTGGTCACCCATCTGTGGATGCGACCGGGGGGAATGCGTGAGCATCCAAAGATGGCTTGTATTGATGCTACTCGACAGGCTCAAATTGATAGACAGCAGATCCCAGAGAAACTGAACAAACAATATGCCAATGTGCTCGAGCAACTGAAAGCTGGGATGAAAGGAGCAAAAGAGCTGAGCGATATTAAGCCCCTGCAATTCGAAAACTTTAGCTTTAACGATTTTGTGGTATTCAGGAAATGGCTGGAAAATGCGGAGAACGCGGTGGACAAGAGAAGGACGGAGCTCTGGGCTTTAAAGGCTTCAAGTTCAACTCCATGCCCAGGAGCTATTAAAGCCTCTTTCAGAAGCCACAACAATGATAAATGTGACGATCCTTGTAAAGCACAAGTTGGAAATGAGTAATCAGTTCCAGCGGACGTAGGGAGAGATTGTTAACTCAGCTTAAATTGTATTTGGCATGATTCAGTCAATCTCTCCGCTTCAACAAGAGGGGCCTTTTGATAATAAAGCATTAAAAATGCTTAATAAAGTTACAGCAATCTTTTTTCTTTGCCTTTTTTTCTATGCTGTTGTGGTTGAAATTGCTCGTTTTTATTATAGTCTTGTGACAATTATTTTCCATCGAGTAAGAACCAGCACTGTAAGGAACAAACGTATGAGTAATTCCAGAAGTGGAAAAAACAGAAAGGCTTTAAAAACATAAATTATTGCCTTCCGAATCAAATTTTTGAACTCAAGATGACCAATGGTGCAATGAGAATCCGAATCAATTCAAGCAAAGCATCAACAAATCGAGTGAAATGGGCACATTCTTGGTCCTATGGTACACTATCATTTACATTCAAATGCTGGGGTACCTGATATATACCGGTACAAGTCGCCATTTTTCATGAAATCAGCGAGTTGCGAGTTGTGAGAAGCTCCCATCATTTGCTTCGCCAATATATCCTCATACTCCCTCCACCATTGCATGTAGCTGCTGCTATCCAAGAAAATATCAGTAGAAACCGCGTAGTTCTTGAGCAAATTCATGACATACCCCTCGAACCAGACCAACTTTTCTATTTCTGTGCTGTTCGATCCTCCGCTGTTCAACAACCTGCACGATATTCGTGCCTCCTCCACATGTGCCCAGAAGCACGAATCCTCCGTGACGCTCAACATGATCTTCTTCATCTTCGAATCATTAGGGATACTCTTTGCTGGCTGCTTCGGACGTTTGTCCAACCAGTCTTTCAATAGCTTGAAGTGCTTGGATCTCCCTTGAGACATGTAACCTCTTTTGCCCCATTTATAGTACTCAGCTATGTGGAGCGGTTCGACCAACCTCCGATAGTTTGTTCCTCCAAAAAGCCAGCGATTCCGCAGCGGTTCTCCCTCTCTCTGAGGCCTCTTCTCCGCATTTTCCACCACTTGTTCCCAGTAATCAGTGAGCTTTCTCATAAACTTAACAGCATCATAGTCGCGCTTAGCCATTTTGTTCTTGAAGCTGTCGTAGTAACCAGAACCCCGGCCATCATTTTCGCATATCTTCTTGTACCATTCCAAATTAGCCAGGCACACTTTCATGTCATTCAAATCCTTTGCAGGATCAAATGCTTTATTCTTTTGTTCTAGGACATCTTTTTCAGACTTGACTATAGCATCGACATCCATATTCTGCAGCTGCCATGACAATGTAAGTTCAGTAAATGAGGTAAGAGGAAAGCATTCATAACAAGGGACTATTCAAGTGGAGTGAATTTTCCTGGTTAAGTATGTCAAGCTAAAGCTGGGATACAATGCATTTTAGTTTATACGACAAAGCACACTTCTGATTTCGACTAGAACGATTGTGAAATCCCCTCCTGAGATGTTTTCAGAACATGTACGCAAAAGAAGGTATAATAAATAGTTACCTGAATTTGCAGAAGGCCGACTGCTGCAACTTGTGCAGTTATCCCAGCTTCAAATAAATCAGTAACAGGCACACTAAATTCAGAATGGCTCTTGCAAATCAATTGCTGTTCAAGACATTTAATGATGCTCTCATAATTGACAATTTGGGCACTTTCTGGGCTCCTGGGGGCTAGCAACTCAATTATGGATTTAGGGGCTTCGAAACATGCACTACCCGATTCGGAACACACAAGAAATGTTCCAAAAGGCTTGTATGGGCTCTGCTCCATGGTCGACGGGTGAAAGATTTTGGGGAAACAGTCATCCTTATGAACTACATGCACGAAGCAAGCACTGCAGGTTGGATTTTGTGATACTGCTTGTTGGAAGCCGTCGTCCCCGATGAGGGGCAAACCAAATGTGATGCAAAGCGGACGCTTTGTGGTTTCTGTACCGAGTGTGTGTAGGAGCCATAATGTGAAAAGAGAGGCAATGGATCCACCCAAACAATCTCCAGTTATAATGTGTGGAATAGACTCGTGGGGATCCACTACCTGCAACAAAACTGGATGAGCATCGACAAACACAAGTCTATGGGGCCAGTCAGATTTTCTAACTTGCAGCATGCGTCCTGAAGTCAGTTTTGCAGACATAATGACAACATTTCCCTTTTCATATTATTGCGAAAAACAGGCATTTATAATAATATAAACAGAATTATGCACCAAAATTACAATCACACTCAAGTCACTAAGATTCTCACTATTTCCCAACTACCAGTACACTCAATAATTGGAAACGTTTTGATCCTTTTTTCTCTTATTGGCTACGAATGGGATTAAGGTCAACTCAACTGAAAAAGATTGGAAAAGGCGACGGGCCATTGATGCCAGAGGAACTGTTCAGACAATTTGACCGACTGCTCATCATCACCCATTTTGCCAAAAGATGCAAGCCACGCTCTGAAAGAAGCAAGAAAGGGGGCGATCCACTTTTCACTCAAATAAAGCTAACATTATGCGAAGAAGACAGCTCAAAACGATCATCGGCGAAGCAATTATCAGAGCACATGTATGTATTGCAGCAACCCCACTTCAACAAGACCTAATTTCTAAATCTGAGAGACTAAGCAAAGCTCGTTGACTTTCAAAATTAGTAACTCCAGCTCATAAATTACTCGAAAAGAAACGATAGATAAAAGGATGTTTACCTTAGTTCTCAGGTCATAGAGCTTATCTTGGAGAGAGTTGAACAGAGAGATCGCCTCCTTGTTTATTGCAAAAGACGGGTTCTTCTTGGAGCAGAGAAACTGAAACTCGGAGGCCTCCGATGAAGAAGATTCGACCAAATCGCTCTCTGCTTGGAGATAACTTGCAGCAACCGGAGGCGTCACAAAAGCAATGATCTTGTATCTCGGGTATTTAAATTCTTGAATCTTCACGGTTTCGGAAGATGATGAGCTTTGGTGGTCGCGGTCAACCTGGGACCGGAGCTTAGAGATTGCAGCCCACGAATTGCCAAGAATACCGGAGGACACGGCCAGGTTCGCCAAATCGAGTCCGTTGCTGCATCTGCCAAAAAACAAGAAAACGACATCAAGAACAAGAGACCAACTTGAGGAACTAGAAACAAGAACGCGTCTCCTTATAATAAGCGAAACGGGTCTCTTTTCGCGGATTCCGAAGATGGGTCTCTTTCACTTTCGGAACAAACCATAAAGTCGAGGAAAGCTAAAAGCAGCTTGCTCCTTTTGCTACAATACGTACAGAGGTTCAGCGGCTTTTTCATAGTCCATCGTCGGAGGAGCTCGGTTGTCGGATTGCTGTTCTTGCGGCAGAAGCGGCGAGTCGATATCTGTTGAATTGCGCCTCTTGGGATTTGGAGAATTGATACAGTCAGGATCATGAGGTCGTTTGCGTTTGCTCCAAAAATTCCCCATGGACAAACCCAAAACCAGGCATTTAAGCTCGAGATGGGGACGCTTGATCCCGAGTAAGAGGAATAGGCGGGTTCCTTGGCGAGCTCTTTTTCTCTTGTAAATTTTATGGTATTGTGAGATGAAATTCCCGGAAATGAGCGTGCGTCGACGTTCGAGGACAATATAGGGCGTGCATGGAAACGCCCGGAACACTTCTGTACGGATTTTGTTAACAAAAAAAAAAACGCTTTTAGTTACGTTTTCATTCTTTTTTTTTTTTTTTCCTAACAAAATAAGAAAAAAAAAAAAAAAACAAAATTTGTTGTTTAAACAAAAACCGAAGAAACGTTTTTCTCTCTCTTCTTCTTCTTCTTCTTTTTTTTTTCTTCTTTTTCTTTCGCCGGTCGCCGGCCTCGGCCATGGCCGGCGGCCGCCGTGCCGAGGCTCGGCCTCGCCGGATCCGGGCGAGCTCGAGCTCGCCCAGCCATGGCGAGGCTCGGCCTCGCCGGATCGGGCGAGCCCGAGCTCGCCCGCCATGGCGAGGCTCGGCCTCGGCCGGGCGCGGTGAGGTTGCCGGCCCCGTCGGCGGGTCGTCGGAGGCGGGTGACCGCCGAAAAAATAAAAAATAAAAAGAAAGAAAAAAATGAAAAATAAAATAAAAATGTTTAAAAAATTAAAAAAAAAAAAAAAGAATAAAATTTACCAAACGTGTTTCTATTCATTTTTTATTTCCGACCAAACGTTACCAAACGCGTTCTTTTGTTCAAAAATTATTCCCCGTAATAAAACACTTTTTTTTTTGTTTTTTCCCTAACAAAAAAAAAAAGAATAGAAATGTTACCATTCGCACCCATATATTTCTTGTTAAATGCGAAAAGCTGTTTCGTCTCCCCCAACAGGCCAATGGGAAAAGAGGACGACGGGCACGAACTCCAAAATATTCACGCGGGAAATTAACGTCTTTTTTAAAAGAAAAAAATTCAACCGTGTGGCCTAGAAAACAGATATGTCCTTTGCGTGCCTTAAACTGGTTTGCTTTTGTAACAAGTTATTTTTCAACTGCAAAATGTCCTTTTTTTCTTGGCTGAGTCTGTGGGCCCGTTTGGTTCGGCTTTTGGGGAATGCATTTGTAGAAATGCAAATACCTTTGGGTAAAGGGGGTTTTTCGAAATGCAAATGTTGTTTGGTAAAATTTGCATTGAAAAACAACTTTGGCCAAAATACCGTTTGGTAAAATTTACATTTATAATTAACTTTTATTAAATTAAAAAAGCAAAAATATGTTTATATTTTTTATCTAAACATATTTTTATATAAAAAATATAAACATATAAACATAAAATATATTTATTAAACATAAAATATATATGAAAAATAGATATTTTTATATAAATATATATTTATATAAAAGCAATCGGAGAAAAAAATAGATATGTTTATATTTATAAATATATATGTTTATTTATTAAACATAAAATATATTTATATAAAAAATGGATATGTTTATATCTATATGAAATATATAAAAATATATAAAAATATATATTTTATATAAATATATATTATATATTTTTATAAATATATATTTATTAAACATAAAATATAAAAATAGATATGTTTATATTTTTTATATAAAAATAAACATAAAATATATGTTTATATATTTATACCGGACAGTAGAATTCGGCAAAGCCGAACCGCCTGAATAAAAAATATGTTTATGTTTTTTAATAAACATATTTTTATATAAAAAAATAGATATGTTTATATTTATAAATATATATTTATTTATTTATTAAACATAAAATATATTTATATAAAAAAATGGATATGTTTATATCTATATAAAATATATATAAACATAAAATATAAAAAAAATAGATATGTTTATATATTTATATAAAATATAAAATATATATTTTTATATAAAAATATAAACATATTTATTTTTATATTTATTTTTATTCGGGCGGCCGATTGGCTTCTCCACCGGAGAGATGAACAATACCGGAAGTTGCATTCCGAAAATGCAACTTGCCAAAGGACCTCAAGAGCTGCGTTGGACGCTAAAGCGCCCAGAGTCACTTGGAGATGCACCGCATCTCGCCAAAGTCGTATAAAAACACAAACCAAACAAATTTGCAGATTTGGCTAAGGGACTTTAAAGCCCAAATGAAAGATTCCAAATCTTTGCCGAACCAAACAAGGCCTGTATCTGTATGAGGAAGGTGCTTTGGAAAGTCGTTGGCAATTATATGGCGAGTAAGGCAAGTAATGACTTCGTCGTGTCTAGTCTCCATTGAGATTTCTTCTTCTTTTTTTCAGGATTTTGCTAACATAACGGTTACGGCTTGTTATAAGCTATAAATTCTTAAAGAGGTTGACTCCACAATAATTTATAATTATTTGTTATTTGATTTTTTTCTGAACTATCATTATCACGATAAATTAAAAACTTTTACTCAATCATTTCTCTTTTTTCTTTTTTATTCCTTTTGTTAGGATTTCTTGATTGCAACCTTTGAGTGTATTGAGTGTAATTTGAGTTAGACACGACTTCATAACTCGAGTCAAATCCGACCATCTAGACTCAGATGCTGCTTGACATTCAATTTGAGCATAACTTAGTCTATGACTTTAGCCTAAACTCGATTTCGTTAAGTGTAAGAAAAGAGTAAACTTCCATAAGTCAAAGCTCAAACTCGAACGAAAATACAATAAAAATATGCATACTGAAACAAACCTAAGAATTACGCTACCCGATCAGACTCGAGTCAATTGGGTGGAGTATTCTTTCATGTTCGAGCTCGTTTCCATCTAATATCTATTGAAATGAGAACGTGTTTCTCCAATTGGTCGTGCACTACCTTGTAGGTCTTTTCTTCATCAATGCGTTTTAAAAACGCGTTGACGATTGCATCATGTACGAATGAATCTTTCTCTAGAAGCGTTTGAAAAGTCGTTGAGTGCGTTTTGTCCACCTGCTGATCCTTCTACCTTAGGGACGAAGGAAATTTGGTGGGCGCCGGCCAAAAGGCTTTATCCTCAAGCAGGCATGGACACAAGACTCGGAGAAAACCGTTACATAAATGGGACAAGCATCTCTTCCATACAAAAGTGTCCCGCAGCAGCACCAACAGAAAAAGAAACTAATTCATGATGGAAGTTGAACGCTAGAACAAAGCCGACTATGCTTCCGCAAGATCAAGTTAGAAAGTAAGCTCTATTTCGCCAGGTGAAAAATTGTCAAAACTGCCGTGTATAGGTCAATCCATACAGTGGAGGCAAGTGCAGCGAGGCGTTCGTGTATGGAAGTCTCCATGACCGGACTTCACCAATTGGCTCCATATTACCGGCCACGTGATCTCGGCCTTGACACAAAGAACCAGAAAAGAATTGAATCGTGTCCCTCAGATCCCACCATCATATAAAACTGGCAATTGATCTCGAGGCTCCAGTCCAACTTCAAGGGATCATCGTACTTTACGAGACGATGGACTATCTGATCTTGTTCTGATGTCCTTTGTGTATATGTCGGTGAGAGCGAAAAGTAGCAGCACAAACACAACTTGAGCGCTCACAATCCCAAAATGACTGATGCTGTTACCGATCTCCATCCAGCTTCCTGTATTGCGGACCTGATATTAAATAAAAGTGATGGCAAGTTAGGTTGGCAGAACAAGAACTACAATTAGAAATAAGTTATGCGAGTAAGCTAGACAATGGAAGCCAATAAAATTATAGGGAGGAGAAGTAGAGCAAAAATATGGTTACCAGAAAGAAAAAGTGGATGGTCATCACATCTGAAAATAATATAACAAGGAAATAACATCCTGATCGCGGAACTCGAATCAGTTTGGCTATTGCACTAAAAGTACATCTGCATTTACAGAAGACAGATTATCATCAGATAAGTAAATAGGCAGTTACAACATTTATCACATCAAAAGCTACAAGTTTCGAACTATTATGAGAATAGTTCTATTATCATAAAGGTAAATGGCACACAATCAACCGATGAGAAAAGATCATCTCACAAGAAAGCAGAAGTAAAGAATGGATCAGTGACCTTCAAAAGGCATATGTTCGAATAATCATTTCCACTAACCAATGATTCACGAGTTAAGAAAGTCGTGAAGCATATGGCATCTAGGTCAAAGGTTGACCACGAGAACTAAAATTGCAACTAGACTTGCAGTGCGGCTCGCTGCTTTTGCAGTATAGCATTCTTAAAGGAACACATAATTCAGAATACCAAGTTCTATTAATTAACACTACATACCACCCTGATAAAACCAGAAATTTCAGCGCTCATGAAACTCTGGTTTACGATAGTCCATAAACAGAGACTTCAATATTTTTTAATTTTAAGCCTTTCCAGACAATAGATATAGATTAGATCTGGAGACATGGCAGCTCTGCCAGATCTTGGTCCACATATACAGATTGCACCCAAAAAAAAAAAAACAATACATCATGGTTTTAGTTGTAGCAAATATAAAGATGTCCAAATCAGTTAATCTCCCCCATGCAGTATGAACAACACAGAAGGCTCATCATCCATTAAGATTGATTTAAAAATAACAGGGTCTTCTCATAAAAATATTTTGGTAAATGCTTTGAGCGCAATGAGATGACCTACATTCTTTATGGGCTACAAGCTGATAAAAGAAGCAAAGAAAGAAAATCTCTCACAGGGAAAACCAAAAAAAGGAAAAAAAAATACAAGATAACTAACCAAAAATCATACCCGAAAAAAAAAAACAAAAAAAACAAAAATCGGGTGATCAAAGCGCAACTGTCCATTGTAACTACTAGCAATCAACAAATCTTTTATTTTCAATGGACCGCCATCTTTTGATCTGCCAGTATACTTGCTCTCACGGGAGAAACTAAGAACTTACATGACAAGCAGGAATGGTATGAACAACTTGAAGATAAGTAGGGCTGCCATTAGAAAAGGCTGCAATGATGGCAACACACATCAGCTTAGTGGAAGCTTTGTTTTGAAATGGAAAGAAGTTGTCACTAATGGGGGTTACTTACACTGAAAACAGTTATAAATCGGTACACAGATGAAATTTCAAAGCTTGCAATGCTCGCAAAATTCCCCGTCCCGAAAAAGGCAACATTGAAGAGTACCATCTGAGAAACAGAGACATTAAATAACACAAACGGCTCCTATTATCTGAATAGTGAAAGGAATTTAAGGAGATATGAAATCATATAGGAAGGCACCCAATTCTGCAAGTTTTTGCACTCCAAAAACATTTAGCATCGCCAACATTTACTTGAGGACCATATTGATAAGAAAAGACAGCTAGTGAGCCCATATGATGACTTTATGTTCACATTTTCTCCAAGCGTGCTTATTGAATCTATTTAATGCGCTTGCTTAGCTGAAAAAATTCTCTGTTGAAAAATTATAGCAATTAATCAATTAGGATACAACTATGCCAATCACAAATAACACATGCATAAGCCATCTTTTCTCCAAATGATATGCAATTTTTTCTTAGAAAAATAAAGAGAGATTAAGGGACCCAAATTATTTTAAGGGCAAGATGGAGAGAGGAGAAGGAACTTACAAAAATTAGAGGAATTCTCACATCAGAGAGCCGCAAGTATCTATCATCAGTTTCAAGAACCGCATTTTCCACCATGCTCATATTGGAGACAGTATTCTTCTCAGTTTTACTTAAATAGAGCAGTGTGTTTTCAAAAAGTAACCACGCCATAAGTGCAAGAGAAAGTGCTCCATAGAAGACAGCTTCATATCTACCACGTACCATATAAAGGGCAAAGAGGAAAATACATGAAGCATTGTTCTAACAGGATGTGTGTCTTGAAAGTTAGAAAAACATAGGCAGATGAAAGGGAGTATATAAAAGAGGTTTACCCAATAGATAGAAGAAGGAAAGGAGGAGCAAAACCAAGAAATATAGAAGTCAACCGAGATAAGAGGGTATTTTCCGAAAACAAAGGAAGAATCATAGAAGAACCTACAATAGAGAGGACACTGCACGATTAGAGATAAAGAGAGTTAAATGCACAAAATAATAGCAGTAAGCATCAATTGATTTGTGCAAACAACAGACTAGGAACCTAGATATAAGTCTAGTAAAAGAACACAAAATCATGAGGCAATGAAACATAATCATTTGAGTTCCAAAAATAAGTTTGCTATGCTATGTCACAACATATCTATTTACAGGGAACACAGTTGCATTTCAATGGATTACGTTGATCCTCCTCAAAGGCCTCTCTATCTATAGACGGATTCTCAAGCACCAGCCAATGCAACAAGTCAGTATGTCTAGTTCACTTCTGACGTTTGGCACAACTGTAGCACCAGTACCCAAGCAACCAGGTCATGATTGTTATACAAGTGACTCTCCCTCAGATCGAGATTTTAATCAGAGAAAAATGACATTCCAAAAGAACATAAATAAGTACGCCAGTAAAGATAATGAAAATGGAAAGTCACTTTAATCTTCAAATTAGCTGCACAATGGAGCAAAAAGTTTGAGTAAACAGCAAGAAGGGACCACAGCATACCAGCAATGAGCCAATTCAGGAACTGGTGAAGTATATGTAGCTCTTGGTTCTGCATTCTGTGTGATGTCGAAAGTGATACCATCATTGAGGACAACCCCACCAATAGTACCTATCAGATGAGGCAAAAGAACTGGTCTTAGTGAAAGAATGGTAAGAAAGTCATCCAGTGAAAGCTGATGAAATTTCCAAAGAGAAGGTAGACATAACAACATGCACCTGCAAGAGGAAGAGCACGGAGAACTTTGACTTTTTCATGTCACGACTACAGATACTTGACCAATACTTACTGCCTTCTGCATGCTTGTCTAGCCACCTTGCAGCTACTCCTATAACAGTGATCATAACTCCGCTAGATATCCTATACAATATAGTCACAATGCCCAGCATAGGAGCAAAATCAGCTGATGTTAATGCAAAAGAAAGTCAAGGTCAACTGAGGATGACAAGTTTATACAGGTGGAGGCCTCTTTTTTCATTCTTTCCATGGAGAACCCAATGCTTTGTACAACTTAACATCAGTGGCTAGTCATCTACATAAAGTAGAACAACTACACCAAAGATGACAAAGCTTCCATTTTCCTAATTGGCAGTGACATGAAAAAGAATTTTTCATGGTATTTTCTGCATGAAAAAGGAACCAGATGCTCCAAATAGAATATGTGGCGTAGAGAAAGAGTGTTTATATTAACATATGCAATCCTTGATAATGGTGAAAATCTCACAGCAGGACCTTCAAGTTGGGATATTGAAGAAAAAAAGTAGATAAAGGTAATACAAAGCCCACCCCTCCAAAAGAAAAGAAATGAAAAGCAAACTTATAAGTGTATGAAAGAACAAGTGCAGACTTGCCACTCTAACACTCTGAAAAATAAGTCATAGTTTAGTAAAGTGACATACACCAATGGATTATTATCAGGAATTTCAGCTGGCATCAATGTGAATCCAGACAGGAACCAACAGGCCAAGCAAACAAAAGCTGGTATCTGAGATCTCCATGGAATCAAGTAGAACAGGTAACAAAAGGCAGTAACCCCCGCAAAAAGGAAACACCATGTATATAGCTTCCTCTCAGTGAAGCTGTTAACCTGATGAATAAATAAAGAGAAAAATTCAGAATGCAAAACTGTCTATTCACCTGGGCCAATGCAAGGAGTTTGCCCAGATTTATCAAATTTACATTTGCGTCCATACCAGGAATTCAGCTATCATGACAGAGACAGCAAGGGTAGCTAGAAGTTTAAGGACATAATTTAACTTCTCTCCACGTAAGTATCTCCAGAGTGCTTTTAAGAACTGATGCTCGCCAATTATTCGTGTCCAAAGAAATATGGTCATTGCAATGTATGCATGATAAAGAGGAGGAGACTGCTCCCAGAATAAAATCATAGACACAAGTCCCATTGCAGCAGATCCACATACAAGTATCTGCCATGATGGGAATTGAATGTCAGTAAGAAGAACCTGGGAAAAAATGCAAGAAGCAGAGTTTGTCCCTAAAATGGGAAAATAGATCCATCAGAAGGCCCATCCAAAAAAGAAAGAACTGTTCAACAGATAAAAGGCAACCATATTATATCCAAGAAAAATCCAGCTAGAAAGCAAGATGACAAAAACAAATTGACCGGAGTTTATGCCATGAGACTCATGAGCAAAAGAGTAACTTTCCTTACTAGTAAGCACAAAAAGAGTTTCTCAAATAACAATGCTACTATGATAAACCAAGAAAAGGTCAAGAGTATGGTAGAAGCTGCAATCCCCATCTGATTACTTAAATCCCTTTTGACTGGTTCTAATGACAACGCTTCCACCGCGAATGCTGCCTTCCACAACCCCACCCCCAACCTAAATTACCATATGTTTCGTTCAGCATGCAGTTTGCAATGCATAGATGGGAAAGGATTTGTGATCTAGAAACTTAATCTCTTGACATTTGTTTATAATGCCATGCCGAAATGTGTGCACATCTCATGTCTAGTTCTACAGTCTTCTTTTTTCTCCCTAGTGGATAAGTAACATAGGAGGAGGAAGATAAATTGAACTTCAGGCATTTGGAATCTTGATAAGGGCGGACAACTACTAGTTAAACCCTTCTTCCTCATGTCTGTATTCTCATTCAATACAAAAACCACAAACAAGGTTTACACATTACTTTTCTGGTGTCTTTTTTCTGCTGCACTGCTCTCTCCTTTCGGAATAGAACACCCGGCAATGACGTATAAGATTGCAGCACGTGGAGAACGAGATAGAGCATCCAACCAATATATCCCGAAGTAATTACAGCCATCAGCATCAGCCAATCATAAGTTTGAAAATAATGAAGGCCTTCAAGAGCCAAACTCCTTAAATCTTCACTTCGCTTCAATGCAGCTTTGTAATCTCCGATGGAGATCAGTTCCTCAATTTGGTCCACAACTGACATATAGTGCTCTAGTGGTTTGAATGGCTTCAAGAATAATGTATTCGATTGCTTTATATCTGAACTTGTCAAGCCGATAGTCAAAAGAAACTATGTTGTCTCCTTTCAATCCATGCACACAAATCCGAAACTCAATATGAAAAAACATATATATCATAATAAGTACGTTTGCAACATATGGCAGGTCATCTAATGGAAATATATGTCAAGAGGATGCGCTTTATATTGTTAAACAATATAGAACATAGATCTTATTTACAAGACTTTATCTGACATGCTAAAGTATTGCCTATGTATCGAATAGAAATTATGTGAACAGCAAAACTGAGATTACATGTAAAAAAATAGGGTAATTTTCAAAAGAAGACTGCAATGATTTGAAATTCCAAGAAAGCTTCCTCAAAAACCATTTTACCAAGACTGAACCTGACTTGAGGATAGGATACGTGATTTACGAAGGAACTGGTTTAGTATTTGTTTTGTATTGGACAGCACAGCTTCAACTTCCTCTGCCTGCAAATGAAAGAAAAGGTTTTCTCTTGTTGCATCAGGAAAATATCAACATAGAATGAAGATTCCGCATTTTCTTTAGATTGAAAAAATCATTTAATAAATAAATTTAATCATACTTTTGACAGAATTCAACATCTATAGATGTTACACTACTTAGAACTCACCTCATTCATATCAATGTATCCAAGAGGCAAATTTCCCACTGAGTTCATTGGACATGGCAAACCAATAAGAGTTGACTGCCATAAATCAAACAAATAAAATTTATGAACAATCCACATAGGCTAACAAATTGATAAAATAAAACCAATCTGTCATACCATAAGAGGTGCAATATCAGCTTGATTGACATCCACTCTTTCAATGCCACTAAGGCCCCATGCCGTAGGTGTTGGCGTGTCATGCATATGCTCATCAACAAACCGGCCATGATCAGAGTGGTCACTGACAGAAGCTGATTTGGGATATTTAACCCCAGCTCCCCAAACAACAAGGGGTGTGTCAGTGTTGGAGGGATGCCCATCTCCATGACTTCCTATCAGATACAACTTAATCATATTAGCTTCAGCATCTAAAAGGTACCAGAGAAAAATTACGAATGAACAAATACTTATGAGTGCCTGGCAAACTCAAAAAGAAAAAGAGCATGATGAGAGTCCTCATAGCCGAACAGCAAAACATTCTCTCTTATAGGATTGTTTTCTTTTTAGCTTATGAAGGACTAAAGGTTGGCCGAGGGAGCACCTTATTATTGCTGGTGCACCCAGCAAAACAGCAAAAGGATGGATAGGCTCAAATGAGGCAGCAAGCACCAAACCATTGCTATTAATTAAGTGATCGAGGTTAAATTCAGTTCAAGTACAATATCAAATCGAAGGTCTCATTAGGAAAAAACTCTGTGGGTCAGCAGTTAAATTGCCAATACTAATGAATACACAATCAATTTAACCAGACTACAGCTCTAGCTTTCCATTCAAATCAAGTTTCATATTTTGATTGGACATTGATAAAATAATTATTTGGCCCAATACAAAATTCAATCTATATATTAGCATGTGAAACTAGAGAAATCCTTGCCATATGTGAACACTTTTACATCCCATTAGATGAACCATAAGATTTGGGGCACATGACCATAAGAGGAAAAGCTGAACATGGATTATCCAGTAGTGGACACAGATTTGCCAATTGCAACCATCCAAAAGACCCTAGCAATGACTTATAGTACATCATCTAACAGAGGCAAGTTTGATCAGCAGGAAATGCAAGGACAAAAGCCAGAAATTGAGTTAAGAGATAACTGGGCGGCAGAAATGCACACCTTAATTTTATGAATTGTATTACCACAAGAAAAAATTTTGCTTAACAACTTCGCATGCTTATTAGAAAATTCAATTCAGCAACTTTTTCCAGAAATGAAAAAAGAAAAACGCGTCATATCAAACCTTTGTCGCTCATTCCGTGATCAGCTGTAAAAACATACGCAGTGCGATTATCTTTGTAATAACCTTCAACGAGATCAAAAACACGTTTGGCAATGTGATCAACGACCTTAACATTATTGAGATAGATGGATGAGAAGGGTCGATGAGCATGTCCATTTGAGTCACAGCCTAGTAGATGGAGAAAGACAACCAGATTATCCTGTTGAAGTGCTTCTCTCAAGTCCTCATCGGTAAAAGACCTGTCCAAGAGGTTTTGAAATTGATCAAAAGACCACTCATCCAAAAAGGATGCATCTGCAACAACAAAAGCAAATGATAAAGATATGAGGTAAAGGAAAAAACACAAATACACCCCGACAGCAAATGAAGAGGAGATAAACAAAATAATTGAGTCTATGTCAACACTGACAAGCCATTTAGGTGTGAATTCAAGTCATATTAACGCCTGAAGTGGCCGCGTGTAGAAAGTGTAATAAGCACTAGTTTCAGAATTAGAGGAATTCCCAGAAAAACACTATTTATTTTTTATAAGGCACACCAATGCTCACTGAATCAACTGAGAAAACACCCAGATGCATTTAAGGAAATAAAATTAAATCTAAGTTACAGACAAAGTAAAGAGTAAAAACATGCCATAAGAATACTTTCTGAGAAAACTCTTCCATGCATATCTTAAGTGAGAGAGAGAGAGGGAGGGAGGCAGGTGCTCGGGTAATCTGTCATAGACTATAGGCACATACCAGATGAAAAATTACCATGGGAAGAACTAACTGCCAACATGAGTAGGCAATGAGCAAAATCTAATTTTTGAGGTATCACAAGCTATGGAAGTTTTTCTTAATCTAATGGCAAATTACCAAATTCATATCAAAAAGATTTTGAGTTCAACAGGGTGAGCACATACCAGTTGCAAAGTCTTCAAACTCATGTGGATAGCTATTCCAAGTGCTATGTGGCAAGGCACCACAGAATATAGGAACTATGTCTGGGCTACCAAAGGCATACGTATGTTTGCTTCTATTAAATACCGAGTCAAATTCGACAGGATTAGCTTTCCATCCTGCCAAAGGAATGTCAACCATCAGTGAAGAATAACACCACATCCAGCACTCGTTAGCAGATAGGAGTCTACGTTGGAGATGTTACTTGCAACCGAAAAGTTTGATAAAATACACCAATAACTGACCTTTTGTCACAGCACTGGGATCCTCATAAAACCCAGCTATAATAGCAACATGTCCAGGCCTTGATTCTGTAGGAGGACGAGCATGGGACACTCCCCAGCGACCTCTTTCTTTAATTATACTTCTCAAGAAAGGTGCTCTAAAGTGTCCTTCCGAATCCGGTTCATAAAATTTATCCGCACGCAAGCCATCCGCTGCAAATTTAAATTTCCACCTGTGTCAGAGAGTAACTTCTTGCTAGAAGTAACCGGCTCAGAGAAAGCTTGATAACCAACTTTGAAGCAATCGCAAAATGTTCAAGACAAAGTGTCCTCCATCACATAGACAGACAAATTAATAAAGACATCCCAAACTTTAACTTCAACACAGTTGAAATATAAAAAAATCTACAAAGAAGCAACAATCCTTGCCGCTTTTTAAGTTTTACAATCGTCAGCCCATTTCTTTCACTTGAAAACTAAGAAACGCGGTCCAGGCAATGCAGTTTCCATAGTGACAGAGTTACATTGAGCTAAGAACCAGCGGAAACTCACACCCAACAGGAAAAATGCAAACTTGAGGTCGAATTTAAAAGGAAAAACCCCAAACAGGTGGTGGGCGCGACACCATACCAACGAGAAGAACGAGGCGTTTGGCGGGTGCGGAGAAGCGAGGAGCGACGCGATCCATGCCGTGGACAATGGGAGTCTTGAAGTAGATGTCGAATATGCTGAGCATGTACACGGCGTGGAGAGCCACCCCGAGGACCACCAGCCACCGCTCCCGCCTCTTCAGCCACCTCCGCTTCCGGCTGACGCCTTCTCCGGCCCGGGCATCGCCCGTCCCCAAGATCCCATCTTGGACCCCCATTGATCTCCGTCCTTCTCGTGGGATCTGCCCCTGGTATTCGTGGCCTCGGGATTGCCGGTATAGAGCTCGTGCAGAAGCGGAGCTCGAAGGGAAGCGCTCGGGGCTCTGCTCGGTTCAACGATTCAGACGGAGCGAACGCGCGAGCCGCCGAGAGGTGGTCAAAAGTAAGAAAGTTGGAACCTGGGAAAGACGTGGTCAACAATTTTTGTTGAGCTGTTGAGGGTTGAGGAAATATTCTATTTTCACCTGAGGATGTTTGGTTTGGCATAAGCTAATCAAAAATCTTTTTTTTTCTTAATTTGTTGCTAAAACAAAAAAGATAGATATAATGAAAAGATACCAAATGTTTTCGAATCTTATTTTTTATCTCTTTGAAAACCCCATTGCTTTCTCTTTGAAAACCCCAATGCATTAAGAAAAGCAATATCATATCGTCCGATCAAATTCGCGTTTGACCCTACAAAGTTTGAGATCCATCGTTCATGTCTATTTTCTTGATTTGAAAGTGATTAATTTATTAAGTAAAATTGACATGACGCGAGTATTTTTTCCTTAAATCTACATCCTTGCTTTCTACCTCATCTAATTACATAGCAAATATGTTCCTGTCATACATGTCATAATTGTAACAGCAGTCAGATGTTAGAATTTAAGATGACCTGAACTCAGGTTGGTAAAAACTCTTTCTAATACTAAGTGAAATGAGTTTAAAATAGTATCCTCAAAACGAAGAAACAAACAAAAATTACAATTTTTCAATGCTATTTAAAGAAATTGGGCTTTTGTTGCATTTGCCTGTACAGCTTAGGACAACTTTCAATTGCATTTCAAGTACTTCTGACAACATAACACAGACACGACATTCATTCAGTCGCGATGATCGTGGGCAGGAGACGGTTCGTTCCTGCGATCCAAACAGGAGCATTGCATTCAAGAACCGTTTCAAATCAGATACCTTGTTTAGCAATGGCCTCCTCGAAAGAGAGAGAGAAAGTAAAATTGTCGCCTATCTTGGATTAGGAACAAAAGATGAGCAGACGATAAGCTAAGCGGTTTTCTTACTTAGCAAGCTGATTCATTCAAGCTCTCAACGATTGTTGTCTAGTTCATTTGCCTTCACAAGCACTAGAACCACAATAAAGTCATACAGAACCCAAACATAGACCAGACAGATACACGGATACTACTACTGATCTGATATTCCCAGGCCATCATATCTTCCCTGGACGTTGTCCACCATATGTAGTTACAATGGAGAACCAGCAATTTTCCATCCTCCAAATTTATTTAGCATCTGCGTTGTTTTGTTGTAGGACGTCGGCGAGACTGATATGCTGGAGATCATGAGTTTAGCAGTTGCCTTCACGGGCACTTGATACGGTTCCCGTGAGTGGTCATGTCAGTGTAGCACTTGCCACACCGCTCTCGGTTTCCATAAGTCCCTGGCGGCACACATTTGCACCGGTCGCAGCACGTCATGCAAGCCCTCGTGCACACGTTCTTCCTTGAGTGCAACTTGCATCTCTGGTCGCACAGAGGGATACAATCTGCAGCAACCAAAAAAGGCTCACCCAACTTAGTGTAATCAGATCCATAATGCCTGTGAAAACCAGATACGCTGGGGTAAAGTTGCTAGGCTACATAAGATTGCGTTGCAGTGTTGGGGACTTTCAGCAATTTTCACAATGTGAGAATGCTTTTGATTATTTTCCTCCGCCACATGACAATGCTCCTTTATAGTAAGAAAAGTTGGACTATGTATCCATGGTTAAGGTCCTAACAATCCCGTCATCGCCATCATCTGAGAGGACTAAAATATGTTGTGACAATACATGGCATAATAGACTAGAGGTCAAGGATGCGTTGTATGGTTACCTGCTTTTGACCTGACCAGTGGCAGTGGCGGAGATGCAGGAGGTATGACCGGCGGCACAGTAGGCGGTGGCTTAGCGGCAGGAGGGAGCGGAGGTGGCAGCGGCTTAGTGACTGGGGCAGGGGTAGGAGGTGCCTTCACAGGAACTGTAGCCGGAGCTGGCGCCTTCACCGGAGCCGGTGTTGGGATCTTGGCATATGGGGCCTACACATATTCCCACGGTGACAAATCAAAGCAAGTCAAGCAGTTATGCTCCTTTTATTGCAGATCTAAACTTCAGCTAGAAGGATTCCCCATTCACAAGGTCATCTTGCACTTCGGTCCAGTTCGTCACTCCTTACTGACTATAGAACAAAAATTTTGCATCGCCATTAAAAGGTCTCTCATATATCTATCAAGTGTATCAATAAATATACCGACGCGATCATGCACTTCAACAAGGATGAACAACCGTTCATCCATGACAGCAGATCAGCGCGGCAAGGGTGCCATATAGAAGGTTCTTCCCCAAATTGGGAGGAGTATTTAGTCCGTGTGTTTGTCTCAGATACTTTTGGAGGGATCGTGTGCTTTTGACTTAAAATAGCTCCCTGTCCCACTCTTCCCCAATCACCTAAACCTATGACTAAACTTCCAATACGGTGCCAACCATCACCAAAAAGAGCACATGATGCAGACCAAGGCATATCATTCAGAAGCCAGGAAACACTTGATTGACCTTCATCATCTAAACCAAAGGAAAACAAGTTCGTTTAAACAGACTATCTTGATCCCACACATTACCTTCAAAATGAGTTTCTCCTCATTGTCAGCAGATGAAACCTACCAAAACGAAGTTAACACCAGATTAGATGTGCCCCAAATGGCAACAAGCTCATTACACACCAAATTACACACGAGGTCATACCTGGGTAGTGATCAGAGGAAGAAGAAGACCCAACACCAGGAGCACAGTTTTTGAAGCCATTCTGTGGTGGGAACTCGCAGAAAGCTGAAGCGAGAGAGCTGGAGTGATAAGCTCACCTACTAAAGTAATCACCGAACCAGCATTATACAACTCCACCTCCAGCTATAAATAGAGGTTCAGGGTACACCTCCAGCTTTAAATAGAGGTTCAGGGTACAGAGAGAGAGAGAGAGAGAGAGAGAGAGAGAGAGAGAGAGAGTATGGCGCCAAATAGACATTCTGTACCATAAAACATTGCACTAATTTCTTGAAACCATAGTGCAAATCGTAGCAAAAGTTGGTGCAGATGCCTAACACATGAGAATAGATGTGTCCATGCATTCGTCGAAATCGACCGTGTAAAAATACATTTATGTAAAAAGAAACATTCTTCAATCGCTAAGCCGATCTCACGGGATTAAAACTCTCCTTTCATTTAACTTAAGACTAAGATATATGCCCCAAAAAGAAAAACTCAAGATTAACATGTTCTGAGTAAAAAAAAAAGAAAAATTGGAATTCTGGAGAAATATTTACAAGCTGTCATGGGAAAAGCAAAAGTGAGAAAAGGGTAATGACAGAGACAGCTCGCCCCGATCACCGGGACACGAGTAAATTGGCTGCCTGCACCGAGCTCAGACTTACGTGTATTATATTCGACCCTCAAACGTGAGAAAATTAAATTATCCCACCCACCGGTAAGAATTATATTAAAAGAAAATAACCTAAATAGTTCATAATTTTGATCGAATATTTAACGTAATTCATGAACTTTTAATTTATTCAATACGATCCTTAAACTTTAACTTAATATGCAATATTATCTCTATATTTTCATTTTATTCAATTCGATTCACGAATTTGTAATACATATCCAATATAGTTCCTCTATTATATGAAAATGTTCAATATTTTTTCTAAATTTGAATTCATAAAACAATGATATTAAACATCTTCATACGGCTCGATGACTAATTTGATTTTAAGAGTTATATTAAAAAAAATTAAATATTTAGGGATGACATTACAAATTAATATAAAATTTATAAATTAAAAATGCTGATATCATGTTGCACATTCGATCAAAAATTGAGGAATCGTTTATGACATTATCCATTCTATTAACCTCAAACGTGCATTATATTCAATGCGGACCACCATCAACGTCATATTCACCCCAAATTCACCATTTTTCAACGATGTAAATTTAATAAAATGTATATACTACAGTCGCATTAATAATTGCTGTTGAACGACAGGACATCCCCCCTGGACCGGGAAGTGACATCTACCCTTTTCTCCTTTTTTTCACTAAAAGAGCGTTTGTCGTCACGTGATCATTGACCCGCATGCGATGGCATGTCCTTTGAAGCTTGGGATGAGCCAACATCGAATTAAAGAGATTTTCTTGTGTCCCTCCGGTCTGACATAGGTAATCCCCTTCTTTTCCATGATTGTCCTCGCGTAGTTACTCCATAGGGCAGAGAGAAATGGAATTCGGACAAGAACAAGCCAGAGCAAATTGATTCCCATGAAAAAGAAACAAAGATGGTATCAAAAACTTGGGAATTCCCGCTTGGGAATTGAATTTGTTTTTCCTCCAGAGGTGATTAATTCAATATGGTCCTGACTAAACAATAAACCGTCATTGCATGGACTAATTTTTACAGGACATTAATTTTCGTATCCTAGTATATATGAATTATTTACGGGGGCTTTCAAGCAATGTATTGAAAAAATAATCATTTATATGATACAACTATATTTTATAACATGACATGGCCAAACCTCTTAGAATGCTCGACGAATCGCACTGCGCCTCAAGAGTTCTTCGATTACATTGCAATTGGCTGTTTGTAAAAAGATATTTCTAAGAGAGGCTAAACAAAAAAACCTCCGTTCTTGTTAGGACTCCAAAGGCCCTTTCAAGAAATTTCTCATATAACGCAATTTCTTTGTGCCCTCAGTGTGCTATATTTTTATTAATTTAATTACTACGATCAAAACGGCCTACTAAAATAATAAAATTCCCATGTGAAATCACATGCATTGCTAGAGAAACCAGTCAACACAAGTAATATTTTTTGCATTGTGTAGCATGACGAGAGAGCAATGCAATTCAATGAAATATTTCCACGGGTTGTCGTTAACTCGACCATTTTTGAGAAATTAATTATGTTTGAGTGAGTCTATCATACGAGGAAAAATCCTATGAATGTGACCCGATACGAGATTCTTGGTGATAGGATTGACACAAGACCCATCACTTTCAAGGTGTTTAAATTCAACTCATTACCACCAACATCGTACTTATATGGAGACACATTGAAAAAAACAAAACCAAACTAAAATAAAGGAGAACACAACCTTCACCAAGCATAAAATTAAACGTGTCAAAATAAATCACAAACTCATTTCTTAATCCATATTTGAAGGTACTAGGTTGTTATATGGGTCAGTGTTATATTAAAACTTAATCTACCTCTATGATTATTTTTACACTCTCTTACCCTCAGTTAATCTCGAGTTCGCTCACTCTATGCTTTTAGATTAGTTTCAATATGAGCTTTTATAAATTTAGTTAAATATAGATATGTTTTAATAATGGGGTCGGTCAAGGACGGATTAGGTTTAAGTCACAAAAATTTGCATTGCATATTAGTCTATGAGTTAAATAGGTCTATTTGGATCGAGTCATTTTCTACTCGGCTCGAATCTAATCTAATTTATTCGTTTGACCAGTCTAAGTAAAGCAAGAGTTGCGAGGCAACGTGATAATATGGTTGCCCTTTGGGAAATATTTATGAGTGGCAAATTGACAGCGCCGGTCTGTGGGAGGATCAGATGGAATGAGAATCCAATGAAAACTGGTCTGGACCTGTTGCAGATCTCGTCTTTTAAGGAGAAACGAAAAAGGAAGGAGATGAGCATGAGCTGTGATTGATGTTGGATATACTCCAGGACAAAACCGACCCATCAATCTCTCGAGTTGTTACCAGCTGCAAAACATAAAGTTTCTTCCATTCACAAGCATCCAGCGTTCAACATTCAGTCACTTTATCAACCGTTTCCTTCGTTTCATCTTTGATCATGACATAGAAAACGGTGGATCAGCAATTCAGTCAATTCGTTCGTATCATAGAAATTCCAAACGAGAGAAATACTCAGTCTGGAAAGAAGAAATACGGGGTTTCTACACGGAAAGCAGCCATTGTCCTCCCCACAGGACTCATTACAGAGATATCACTACAAGCAAAAGAACATCTTTCGAAATCCCAATTCAAGAAAACACAGGCAAAATGAAAGTACAATTTAGAACCTATAAGAGGAGCATATTATTAGTCACAGGGCTTGCAGCTGGATCTGGCAGAGGGGACACACTTGGCCTTGTCGCAGCAGGCTTTGCAGTCCTCAATGCACTGCAATTGTGAAAATATCCATGATCAGGAGAGTCATTCCATTCATGGAGTCCTTTTTTCTTATGTGTTAATTCGTTTAGTAGCAGACATAGAGAGGGGGAAAAGAAACCGATCGGTCAAAAATCACTGGCGTTTATAGATTTCTGAAAAATGATATAGATCAGACAGCAACGTACTTTCACGTAGTGTATAGTCGATTGGATCATGTACCATGTTGTTTGCATGAAGATGCAACTAATGTCGCATTTCATAGTTTGTTTTCTCGAGATGATTGCTTACCGTGTGCTGGTGGAGACACTGGTGGCTCTCAGTGGTGGTGAGGAGGAGGGGCGTGGGGAGGAGGGGCGTGGTAGGGATGGTGGGGATGGTGGGGAGGAGGGGCGCCATGGTGGGGAGGAGGGGGTGTGGTGGAGACGGTGGTGGTGGTGGGGGAGGGGCCTTCATGGGAGCGCCGGCATGGTGGTGGTGGTGGTGGTGTTCGTGCTTCTCCTTGCCGTGATGAGGAGCCTCAGCCGGCGGAGGAGTCTTGTCTTTTTTGTGTGACTGCCATGTCAAAAAGGCGTACCACATTGATTATTTTATCCCATTCAAAGAAGGGGGAAATTTTAATGAAATTCAGCAATGGATTAATATTCTCAAGTATTAATAATTGGCATTGCAAGGCGAAATCAGTTAAGCTTATATTAGTAAAAGGAAAGGCAAATCAAAGGACACAAAAATAATCACTGTGATAATGGTGGTATAGTTTATAGTTGGGAGAGAAATGGGATTAAGAAAGCATATATAGGGCCCATTTGGTTTGATTTTGGGGAAATGCCCTTAGGAGAATGCAAATACCTTTGAGTTAAAGGGGTTTTCCGAAATGCTAGACTGTTTGGTAAACTATAACTGAAACGTGCTTTAGGGAAATGCAAGACTGTTTTTTTTTTTGGTAAGAAGAGAACGAGTGGGAAATGCAAGACTGTTTGATAAATATATATTTAAAAAGCCCTTTAGTATAACCAAATTAAGTTTTTTAATTTTACTATTTTTAAAATTACAAAAAAGAAACAATGACTATATAACCTTTTACATTTTCATATGGAGAGTAATGTAAAAGATATATATTAGTAAATTTGTTTTAAAATTATATTAAAAGAATTTGATTATAAATTAGATGCAAAACTCAACTTTTGGCTTAGGGTTTTTTTAGGTTTGTTTTCAACTTTAAATAATTTTTTTAATTTTGTAGTATTAATCATCTTCGTTAATTAATGATCGTTCTAGTATATTGATAAAAAGTTGGGCTATTGATTGTCAAAAGATAAAAATGACAAAAAAAAAAGTGAACACAACATTTGCAAAGAGTTTTTATTATTTTTTTAAAATATAAAAATAAAATCCAATGAAACTCCGTCGCCGATCAACGGCGGTTGGGGTGTGGGGAAGATGATCTGTTTAAAAAAAAAAAAAAAAAAAATCAACGGATGAATAATAGAGGTGGACTTGCATTTTAAAAGCCAGCATTTGGCCAATGACACCTCCAAATGCTAAACCAAACACCTAAATTTTTTCCCAAGGGAATTCGCCGAAAGCCCCTTGAGAATACTGAACCAAACAGGGCATAGCTTCAGTTTCACCTTCCCTGAACGGGGGTGATTCTTACAAATTTCCTAAGTGTGTACACATTGCCACATACAAAAAGGAGAACCTAATAATTCCACTGTAGGAAAATAACATCTCGGGAGAGAGAGAAGGTTTTTTTTGTTACCTCTTCAGAGACATTGGCAGAGACCATAGCCTACAAGAACAAATGAAGCCAAACTCCCAGTCAACCAAAGTAGAAGGGAAAGAAAAATGGAATTGCATACCAAGTGATCAGTAGGCTAAAAAAGTGCTTCATACCGTGGCATTGACTAAGAGCAGAGCTGCAACCAGGAGGAGACCAACCTTCAAAGCCATGGTCACAAGACAGGGAAGAGGAAGAACCCAGAAGTCTATTTGTTGAGTGATGAACTTTGAACCTAACCTCTTGTATTTATACACTCAAGTAGTGACACTCAATAGGTCTTCAATATCTTTCTGTTTTTTTTATTCTGGACAGAGGTGCAAGGTGACATTTGGGGCAATTGGAATTTGCAGTTTCAGCTTCCCCCAGATGAATGTATATCTTCTGCATCAGTCCAGTACTAGGACAGAGAAAGCGGCTTTATACATGCCTCTGATCCTGAACCATGCAACACTTGGCTCGATGAATTTGTCCAGTTGAGAACCATCGATTCTGGTGTACAGCTCATGCTAGTTCCTATGTAGGGAATCTCCTCTTCCAATGCCCCACGTAAAACGTGGCCGCGTTTGGAAAAGGTTTGGAAAACGTCTATGGAAAAACGTAAAAAAAATTTGAAATGAAAGGGTTTTCTTTATAAATGCAAATAGTATTTAAAAATTTATCATTTAAAAGTGCATCGAGAAATAATCTTGGGGTAAATACTACGTAAAAAAAAACACTATACTTAAAAAAGACATTTTATTTTTATATTTTAGAAAACCTCAAACAACGAGTCAAATTCGGCGCGCTGGCCGCTAAATCTGGCTCACCAGCGACATCGTCTGATGAGGATAGCATTTAGATACCAAAACTCTGCAGACCTATTTTGCGCCAAGGGACTTAAATCTTTGAAAATGCAATGCATTTCCTCGAAACTTTTGACTCTTGCCTTGTTTCCCTGTTTCCAGTGTCAACTAAGGACGAGCTTACTTGCAGCTTCTTTGCAAAGAAATATTTTCAAAGAGTACCATCTGACACTTGCATTCTGTGAAGCAAATACGAGAAAAAGATAATCCCGACGAACCTTCCCCGCCCTGAAATGAAGAACTGTGCCCATGTGTACATAGAATCTGGCAAGAGTTGACTCTAGTGAGCAACGCCATTCACCGTTAGCATACCCGAGTCTGAAGATAACAAAATGCCTCCCCGGTCAACTTGCTCGCCACAAATTACTGCAAACATAATGCAGATGAAAGGAAAACTGTTGCCTCAGATCGTAATGCCACCAAATTGGCCCTTAACAGAAAACAGTTCTCACGGCTTTACGTCGGGAATCCCGTGAGGTTGCGCCGTTTAAGACACTCATGTTGGAACATGCAAGGATATAATAAACGATGACGCCGACAAGGTACCCATCAGGGATAAACCTTTTTGAGGTACCATGCATGAGAACTGGTGGCCACATCCGCAATCTTCTAAAGTGACAGCGATGCACGCCTCCTCATGGCGCTTAGCAGGGCCAACGTCCAGCCAGGTGGCAAATCGACCTACGCAGCAGCGTAGCAGCAAATAATCAAGCAACCCCAATGGGTCTTTCGGATGCACCAAGCGCAAACTCAAAGTTTCCCATGCACTGGCATGACGACTGCTTGATAGCACACAAGATAGATACTTTCGCTATATAACTAGTCCTACAGCATCCAGATTGTTACCTACGAGTCATATGATTAAGCGTTACACGTACATAGTTGGTCCAGCACCTAGATCAACCACCATGTCATATAGAACATGATCGCAAGAATCAACCAGAATTAGCAGCTGAGGCCTCCGAGCCTGCACTAGATATGATCCACCTCAACTTGACCTTCTGCAAGAGAACAATGAGACTTTCTTTAAATGTCTAATGAAGTAAAAGCTATATGAATTTGCTTAAGACAGGCACGCACCCCTTAGATATATGGCCAGATTAGCTTGGGCATCAGCTTCGGAATTGAGATCCTGGAAAACGAAAATGTCATTAGAGACAAGAACACCGCCCAGTCATGACAAATGGTTGATCATATAACGTGACTGCATTAAGTCAACTAAATTTCAGAGCTCAAAAAAAGTATTTCCTTAGTTGTTCTGGCAATAAGCGCAGTCTCGTTGTCTCGTTGCTCAGTAAACAGTTCAGGAAAACCGTTAACTCCCCCTCCCCGCAACCAATAGAATGTCATCAAAAGGCCATGCAACATGACAAGCTAATAGTTATAAAACCTAACTAAATCCTTAAACCAGAATCGAGTGCTTGTCTGGCAAAATGGGGAGTTCAAATGCAAAATGAAACACTAGCCTATTAAGTTCACATCTGTCATGGGAGGCCATTCTTATATTAACTTACACTAAGATGCCAAAAAACATTAAGATTGCATCTTTTAAGCACATTTGATAAAGGTCATGTAAAAAGACTCCTAACCGCAACCCTGAAACTGAAATTCAATAGTTTTTCAGTAGTCTAGATATCACATAGAGCTTCTGAAAAGGAAAAACATAATCTGTCTGTACCCTGAGAATATGACTGATCTCAAATGATGAAAATTGATCCTTGAGTTCTTTAGCTGCCTTACACAAGTCTGCCATATTCTGTTTTTTTGTCTTCCATAGACCCTGGATCTGTTGGATCAAACTTTAAAGGTGAATACAGCAATGATGTGCTCGGAGAAGATTAAGCACTCAGATATTTAGCAGCACAAGGACCAAAATTAGGTTGTTGTTATATGATGCAGATATAAAGACCGATCATGTGAGAATAAATTGGGGAAAAAAAAACTTTTGCCAGTTGACAGATACACTTCAAAGCTACGCAGTCAAATTATGTTCAAAATGCAGAAATCGCTCTTCATGTACAGATTGTTCCTCCAGATAATAAATTTTAAATATGAATGCTGAAATAGCTCTCCTGGCCTTCCTGCAGTAGTCAGCTAGTAAACTATAGGGCAAAGCTGCCACATTTTTCCAGGTTCATTGCAGCAGGATAATTAGACAACCAAAGAGGTCATGACATGTAGAAATAGTGACTATTGACTAAAGCCTTAATAACATATCTCACTGTACAAGTTGCCAATGGGTGCACAAATTTCACTGGACCTTCTTAGTCGAAATCTATCCAAGGTATATCCAACATTGCTCACAGGTTGCAGTGGGCCTTACACTTGCAGTCTCTCTCTTTGGGATTGGACTCCTGGATCCTCCATAAACCAATTAATCAATAATCTCTCATGTGGATTCTCAAATTCTTCCATCCATGTTCTGCTATTCCACATGCAATACAATTGTCCTCCATCCAACTTGCATGAGAGGGGGTATTAAGCTATGTTCCACATTGCTTAAATTTAAGTTTGACTGGATTTTATATTGATGCAATCTCCCTTCACCTAATGGTTTATGCTAACATAGTGAATAAGTCTAATTCATAACTCATGATTTCATTCATGCATTTCAACATACTGATATGTAAGCATCACCAGATCTATCTAGACACATTTGAAAAGGTTTGAGCCACACAAGAAATCAGATGAAGCCAAAAACAAATACATAGATATACTAGATACTGCCAATACCAGTCATTGCAGTATGCCAATACACTGTTATTACCACGAAAAACAATGTCAGGTGAGAGGTTAATATCTGAACACAATAAGCAAAGTAAAATAGCAAATAGACAACCCCTGACCAATGATGCAGCACACTGCTGAATAATTTTGCTCAAAAGAGGAAACTTTACATCTAAAGCAATGACAATGGAGGAGTGCTTCACATCTAAAGCAACTCTCCCACTTTGCATGACAAATGTGTGTCCATGCCCGTGGATGCAAACAAGAGAACATCAAATACAGAAAGCTTTGGATGTGAGTAACCTGCATACAGACAAGTTGCGAGTCTCCCCGAACTCGAACATGGTTAAAACCTTTCTGCAGAGCATATCTCAACCCCAAAATTATGGCTCGATATTCAGCAACATTGTTTGTAGCAATGCCTACACCTTCACGTAACCGACAAAACTACGAAGATGCAGGTTCAGAAACAGAAGTAAGTCATTAAAAGAACACAGTAACCTAAAAATATTGATTTGAATCATTCTATCTGGTGATTGCATACCACACTTCCGTCTGCGGCACGCAGAACAGCTCCTGCACCAGCTTGTCCAGGATTTCCTTTAGAAGCACCATCAAATTCAATTATACAGGACAACTGCATATATAGAAAAAGAAGATAATTAGCTAAAAATTACAGCAGAGTTGTCCTGTACAGGCCAGAAACAAAGTCTTAGTTTTGCAATTCTCAAACCCGGATGAATGAAAGAGCAAGTGCCATTTGGTTTAAGGCTAGCCATTCTCAATAGTCACATACAAAAACTAATCCAAGAATTATAGGAAAGTTACTACGAATAATGCTCATATAACTAAGTGTAGGACACTTGCATTTAATACATTGACCACGGAGACTAACACTGAAAATTTCAGTTGACCACAAAAACATACTGCTATAATCTTGGGCCACTTTTTCAACTCTGATGAAAACAAAAAAATTATGTCCCCAGAGGTCCTTAGCTTTTCAAACACAAACTGATCCCTTTATTTTTGTGGGGGCATGCTATTCAGTTTCAACATCACTTTCAGAAAAAATTTCACTGAAAACCTTGTTTCGGTATGGCAGTATCCAGTATGGCAGTATAAATGAAGACTGCATATAATGAGAATAAAAAGAACCCAGATGCACATTTACTAGAACTATCAAAAACAGCATACATGATTGGAGGATATTGTTGGACTAGCAATTACATTCTCTAAGTTGAAGTTCTTTTGCAAGGAACCAGGGGAAATTGTGGATGACCCGACTGCCTGCACAAAGCAGAATGATCCAGACCTCAAGGAACTAGGGGAAATTGTGGATGACCCAACTGCCTGCACAAGCCAACTTTTCCATTCACATTGTAGAATCCAAAGCATCATGGTTAATGCTTGTATGCAGCCTTTCTAGTGCGATAGAATCGATTAATGAGAAGACATAAATTTGGCACAAGATGAAAAAGCCGATATAACGTGCGAAAACAGGCATAGGCTTCATTTTAGTGCACTAGAAGGGAAAAAGATCCTAAGTAAACGTAAAATCTTCTGGCAAAGGAAAAGCAAAAAATTGTTGATTTCAGTGGCTCAAGCCGCTTTAAGCATTACAGCGAGCCTCTGTCCTTTTTTTCTATGAGCTGTCTCACTAAGCTCTTTCTTTTTTAAGGAAAAAGACCATTTTTATATAAATTTTCCAGGTTGAAAGAAGCAAATTTAAGTCTACTTAAGAATGTACTTAGTCAATTTATGCAAACTGCTTGTTGCTAGTTGATGCATAAACCTGGTAAAGCCATAACTACACCACTGTTGAAGCCGTTCCATTATGAAGTTTATACAATAGAAGAAAATGAGATGAAAAGGTGTATGCTAAGCAAAAATTAACTGACATTTAAACCTGATGTGAGCAATCTCTGCGGACTCTGTAATGGATACTCCTTGTTGACAGTAGACCTTCTAAAAGAAGCCGGTTGCTGAGAATGAGAATGCATGGCTTGTAATATTAATGTGACAAATATTCCATATCAAAATATTTCAGCTCATTAAATTTTTCATATAGTGACATAGAATGCTGGGCCAGCAAAGCACAGAAGAATGATACGGTGCCCATCTACTTAAATTGTTTTTAGACAACTCTAATATTTCTAGGTAGCACCAACATGTATAGAGTAATAACAAAAGTTGGCAACCCAATTACACATGAATGCATGGGGACACAAGCACAAGCATCTTGTAAATAGATAAATGCGAAGGCAATCACACGCAGCCTTTTGATGGTACAAAGGAACCTCTACCCATAGTATGACGCCAACTGTCTCACAACAACAGAACATGACCCAGATCATCTAACCTGATCAGGGCAATGCACAAGATGACCGAAAATATTATTCTTCAAATCCGCAGCATCAACAGTGTAAGAAGCATTTTTAAGACCACGTGACATTAGGAACTCTTCAGCCTCCTTTGGCAAACAATACCCTTTGAACACACTGACCGGAGGATCATGTACCTGACATAATTGAGCAAATGGAATAACTCTTTCCTTCCAATTAAATGGATAATCAGGTATAATTAACGAATACAATATAGAACCACCACCATACGGTCATTGCAACGGCACCAGACAAGAGTTATTCTATCTTAACAAAAGCTGCATCATTCCATAGAAATAGGAACAAAACAGAGTTATCAGTTTAAAGTCTGCCGACAAGGGCCACGTTTTCAGTCAGGAATAAGAGAAACATCTTCCCATCAAGGACGCCCTCCACCTTCAACATGACCCAGTAAGCCCAAATACATGCACGAAATTCATCTGTAACTGTACTTATCTGAAGTTTCACCTTGACAGGTTCGAACATTTTACCAGACAGAGAACACCCACGAAACATCACATTTCAGGCGATAACACCACCATGATAGACCATGCATGAGAACAACGAAAATGCTCAACCTTTTAGCCCTCTTCTTTATCCAGAAAAAGAACTTACAGATGATCCAACTTGAGCTTGGCAATCGGATAAACTCTTGTAAACACCAACAACATCCCCCTTGCGCACAACATAAAAAGCATTCTTTTCCTCCTCCATCGATGATCCAGAGAGAAAAACTGGACCTTTCCAGAGCAAAAAGCTTCTCAAAGAAAAAGGGTCTTCCACCAGCAAAAATTCACATTAGAGACGACAACCCCATGAAAGCTTGAACTTTGCTCTCAATGGAATCGTCGAATTGCCATGCTTGGCTCAGCAAAAGGAAAAAGGGAAGGAACCCAAATGGCCTGCCTGCAACCCAAGTGAAATTACGAATTGTGCGCGAGAGAGAGAGAGAGAGAGAGAGAGAGAGAGAGGGAGGGAGGGAGGGAGGAGTTTGCAAGCGTAGTCTCTACCGTGTTAACTGCACAGTAATTGGCCAGGCCTCTGCAGTGGCCCGTGATTATCAGTTCGACAAGAAAGATGGGGGAATGATCAGAAGACACAGATGTACAAAAAATGAAAACCAATCAGAACTGGTAATGGGCTCTGGCGGGAAAAGGAAGGAGGTGAAAGGTCGCCATAGCCATAGGCCGGCTCTCAAAAGCTTGTTCCTTTTCTTTGGGCTTTTTCTTCTGCTCCATGCGATAGCTCTTCCTCCGTGGACAAACGTGGCCACGACTTGCGACAAAGCCCGTCAAACTCGAAAAAAAGAGTTAGTTGGTCAAACACATCACTTCAACTCATGCATCCTACGCATAAAATAATTGGTCATGCTCCAAACTCTCTCTACATGCCCCGAAATCGGTCTAGATTAAGACAATTTGATTCGCTCTCGTGAGATCATGACTCTATCGCTTGAGAACGGTTTGGATTAATCGCATAAACAATCTCAAAGCAACTTGCCTGGTAAACAGCTTTGTTTTCTTTAATTGTGCCTTAGATTGATAGGATCCATATGCAAAAAGGAAGCCAGGAAGAGGGGAAGCGGGTTGGTGCTTCTCTGGTATTTTTGCCTTGCGTTTAAAGGAACCATTTTGGCTTTGATATGTCCTAGATGTACCTGACAATGCATGGAGATTTACTCTTAGTTTAGGGGACAGCTGCCCCATTGATAAATCAGTAGGATGGACAGTTCTTTACAATTTCAACAAGACCAAAATCCTTCTGAGTACTGATGCAGTCTTTACAACGTGCAAAAAAAATGAAAAAAAAAAACACCAGGAAAGCAGTAGATTATGAGGTTTCTACATGATTGTCGTGAGTTAATGGCCTGAACAACCCTTACACAAGTTCATATGAGTTGTGCTTCCTTCGTGAACATCAAAATGCAAAGCATGAGGCTCATTATTTGGAAAGGCTAGGAGACGATTGGCCATTCTCACAATAGCTCGTGAAGCCTGCTCAACAAAACATTTTCATGACAGCACTGCCTGAACTTTGATGATATCTTGACAACGGTAGAGATATTAAAGCCATGGACTGATACATGGACGACATGAAGAGGGAAACTGAAGTGGCAGCACTCAGATTTTGTCTAAGATAGAAAAGCTAGCACTAATTTAGTCCCAGCCAACTAGGAAAAGTACTGCAGATACTGAATTCCTACTTCCATTATCCAGGACGATACTGACAGCTTATTGATTGTTTTCCTAGCTATCACAATCAGCTTATGTGGCAACCTTTTCTAAGGTAGATGCCACATTTCACTTTCTGGTAAACTAAACAGTAGATGATGGCTTTTTGTGTTCATTGTTTGGATCACTGTGCTCCTAGCTTCGATTTGGTTTTGCTTCCCCTTTTCCTAATCTGGGTCAATACTTGACAGTTCTTATTTGCCGAAAGCCACGAAACATTTTGTGGAAGCTCGAGAAAGGTACTGCTCAAAAATTTGTTGCCATCACCTTCTAGAGCAAATCAAATGTCCTTCGCTGCAAACAAATTTACTTTAATATCTGATAATTTCTCTTTATTGCAAACATTAATAACACGATTATTCTAAAATGAATCCAACTATAAGCTGTTATACCTCCTATTAACAACAAATGCGCTTGTTTCTACTAGCATCTGATCGTCCCAGTCCATCCAAATTTATAATGGAGTTGGATATTCAACCTTCTCTTTATCTGGATATCATTTGCTCAAACTACAACAAAGCTGCCGGTGATATTAACCTCAATGCATTAAGTTACACACTCCCGCGTTAGCTCACTTGCTCCCCGATCAAATCCAAGCCGACGACCAGGAAAGACAGCCCTTGGAACAGCAAGAAATAGAAATGCACTCCATGAGCCGATAAAAAGCTTCGAGCTGACGCCGTCAGGAGTAAAAAAGCGAGCACCAGCTCCTTCCTGTATATTTTATTCCTTTTCCTCGCTGGAAATGCACCCTTTTCCTTCAATTTGCTCAACATCTCCAAACCCGAATCCGAATGCCTCCTCTGGATCTTCTCCTCGTTCAAAGACTTCTCCTCCCTTTCTGCGAATGCCAACAGATCGGATTCAGAGGACCGACCAGTCTTCTTGGTCACAATCCATTCATAAGCACTTCCAAGCTGAAACAACCCCGAGATCATCGCATTGAACTTGGTCACCGACATGGTGTTCTCGAATAGCAGGTAGGGGACCAGGAAAGGGAAGGACTTTGGCGCAGGGAGGATGTTGAGAAAAGACATGAAAATGGGTACGTAACAGATCACCCAGAGAGGGAGCTCGGCCTCAGGTATGAACATGGTCAATGGGAGGATGATGCAGAATAATGTGAATGAGTAAAAGGGAAGTATGAGCTTCCTCAACAAGAAGAAGAGGAATATTAGATTGGCCTTCTTCCACACCGTTATCTGGAAGAACATGGACGAGCACATAATTAGTACAACAAGTTAAGTTTGTCCAGAAATCATAGATTAGTCATGTTGCTGATGCTGACACAGCTAGCAAATGGCAGAACTATCACACTTCTAATTTGTTATATTTGTCTCACCTTCGAAGTTATTATGGCAGGAAGACACAATCGGAACAGCTGCATCGGGCCTGAGTGCCACCGGTGCTGTTGCTTCTTGTAAGCTTCATAAGACTCAGGAAGTTCGCAAAGCACTCTGACATCATTAAGAAAAATGAATTTCCATCCCTTCAAGTGTGCTCGGACTGCAATATCCATGTCCTCAACAGTTGTTCTCTCAAGCCATCCTCCTGAGTCCTCCAATGCCTTGATTCTCCACACGCCAGCGGTCCCGTTGAATCCAAAGAAATTAAGGAAAATGCCGTTCACTTGTTGCTCCACCTCAAAATGGAAGCACAGGTTGACGTTCTGAAGTCTCGTGAGTAAGTTCTCGTCCTTGTTCACAAACGACCAGCGAGCTTGGACCAAACCCAAGTCAGGATTGCCCTGCAAATAGTTTACATAATCTGTTTCATTCTTCATAAGAAGTAAAACTGGAAATTTTATGTGTGACTGTAATCTCTGTATGTACCTTGAAATGAGGGACCGTAAGCTTTAAAAAATCAGGATTAGGCTGGAAGTCCGCATCGAAAATTGCCACGAATTCATAGTCTTTCACATAATCACAGGACATGGCTGAATTGAGATTCCCGGCTTTGTAACCTGTTCGAATTAATCGATGCCTGTATATGATGTTCGCCCCCTTTTCGCGCCACGAGGATACTTCATCCTTTATAAGAAGCTGTACATTTCCATCATCCGAATCATCCAGAACCTGAATTAAAATCCTGTCTTTGGGCCAATCCAACTGACAAGCTGCCCCAATCGACTGAGCATACACCTATGTAAAAGTTCCATACTTTAGCCTCATTGTGAAAAATGAATAAATTATGACGTGCTGCAATCACCTAATCGAGTGATAGTTTGGAAAGACATGGCCAGAGTGAAATTCACAAGAATTCAGTTCATTGTGAAAAATGAATTGATTATGACATGCTGCAATCACCTAATTGGGTGATAGATTGGAAAGACATGGCCAGAGTGAAATTCACAAGAGTTCAGTTCAAGTAAAGCACAATTATTCGAGCAATCATTCGTCAGAATCAATTCCTAGACTCTACAGCAATCCATTCATTCAATCCCCGAGTAATTTTTCCAGAAGCTATTAAAACACGTAAACTGGGAGCCCAGAAAAAAGGAAACTGAGCCTCTGATGAAGTGCAAGTATGTTTGATTACATACCTCTCTCTCATTGCACATAGGGATCTGAACAAGAACCATGGGAAAATTCGAAGAATCCTCAATGTCAAATGCTGCTTCATCTATCACGGGCTTCAATTTCCTGTACTTGATCCAGAAGCACCCAAGGCACAGCACCATCCTATCAAGAGACTGAATCATGAACAGTGCGACACAGAATTGAGAGAGCGTGATCATCAATGGTGCAATGTAATCAGCTCTGAAGGCCAGCCAAGCCATGTATGACCAGTGCACAAGGCCCTGAACCTCCAAGGGATGAATCACAGACAGATAGTTCCATTTCTTGAAATGGGCAATTACTTCCATCGCCAAGGCAAAGATTGAGATGAAGAGAAAGGCTTTCATGAATCTGTACAGTCTAGTTCCCCTGCCCTGTGGCTCTTCTTCAGCTATGTCAGCAGAGGAATTTACACGTTTCTTGACTGAGGCAAATGTTTTGTTCAATGACATGGCCAACCAAGAAACGCGTGCCAGAGCTTTGTGTGCTTTCAGGAGAAGCAGCCATGTAAATTGCTTGGGACTGGCGGCTTTTCGCTTCTGCTCCAGAAGCAGGGATGTATCAGGACCACTGATCTCAAGCAATGAGAAGTTGTTGTTTGGCTTCTCAATGGTCAGCACGACCGTGTTTGGGGCCATGCCTTCAGCAGCTCGATATTCCAGAAACAAAAATGAACAAAGAAAAACAGGGAGAAATTCGAGAACCCCAGATCAATAATTTGGAGCAGAAGCAAACTGCTGTAGTGGGTTCTCAGCAGAGAAACTGCACAGCATTATAGAGAGTGAGATGGGAGTGACCATGAAAATGAGTGCCTGTTTCTGCAATTCTTTTTTCCCCAAATCTGGATCTTTCGATCTTGGGTTTGAAGAGAACCAGAAAATCTAGACTTGAGCTGTTGAAAAGGCTTGGAAGAACCAAATCTTCGACGTCAAAGCCTGATGCCGATGGCAGAGCTAGAGAGAGACAGAGACAGAGACAGAGAGAGGGAGGGAGGGAGGGACCATGAGAAGTATCAACGCGTGTCGGTTCTAATTTGCTCAATGAACTGCTAGGCATTAATAAAGGACCGGGGTCTCTCGTGCTCTCTTCTCTCTAGTAAAATATGGTTAAGATCTATCCTACTTTTTTTATTTATGTACTTTTGAACTGACTTGTCATCACATGCATACAAGCGTAAAATGATGTGACAATACTCCGGTTGGTTCAATAATTTGCGGGTCAACGTTACATCAGCATTTAAATGCTGGGCCAACCCCATGAACCAGTGGAGTAGAGTGCTAAACTTAGATTCATTATTATCGATAGCATTCAAAAATATAGTTGTAAATAGTATAGTCTTCCCCTCAGTTTCACGTTTTGGGATCACTTTTTACTAGCACGCAATGTAAGAGTTGTAACTTTGAAGGAAAACGTGAAACTTGAATCATTTTGTAGCTTCCTAAACTGTCCACTTTGATATAACGACGTGGATTCCACCTCACCGCTAGCTGGACTAAGTATGGATCAATTGAAATTTTGAAGTGATCCGGTCTTGCAGATTCATTTTGAGCTCAGCTACTGATAATCAAGAACATCCCCCAGGTCCAGCCAAAATGCAGGTCACTGCAGACAGAACTATTCATGTTTGGTCATATGGGCAATGCCAGTTTGTTATTCTTTTCCTTTTTTTTTTTTTCCTTTTTTTCTGGGTTGGGCAATGCCAGTTAAATGCAAGCAAATGAGTGGCTGTTGTCCATTAAAAGAAGTGCCCTAAAATTCATTTTCCATTCTTTCCTTAAACAAAGAAATAGTAGATCCACTATTTTTTTGGCTTACAGCATTATAATTCCCACTTACCAAACAGAGCTTATGAAATGCAAATGTGCTTACTATTATATCTATTTCTGTGATCTTGTTCAGAGTGTGGTTCGATTGATTTGTTCAGATGAATTTAGAGAAACTGCTAATAATTAGCTGCTTAGTAAGACGGTTTACATTTTGTACTGCATAAAATGTGAAATCTCTCGCTCAACTCGTGCTCGACATGATCTCTCAAAAGTAAGCCATAAAAATCTGTCTTGACTTGTACTCTGGCCATGGAAAAACTGCATTCGATCGCGATAAAAGGGTGGATCGAGTCTGACACACAGAGATTGGTTCGCGGTATCCCTGAAATATCAAATGGAGAAAGAAGATCCAGGGAATATACTGTTAGACACCTCAGCTTAAGATTAGATTAGCCCATGAGCCTTCTTTAATGTCAGAAGCAGTCACTCAGTAAGTTTCAGCTTGGTCATTTACTTCAATAGTTTTCATAATTCCTATATTGGCTTGCCAAAATCTCTCATAACTAGGGACAATACAGCAAGTTCATCACTACCTCTCTTGCTTGCCCCAATATTAGGAGGAAAGCCACGTAGAATTGGTTGCTTTTACATTACTGTCCTGGAAAAACCTCTTAGACAGCTTTGCGGTTCCATTATTTCACAAAAAAAATAAATAATTTTGGAAATTAATTTTCTAAAAATAATTAGTTATCGATAACAATTAATATCTAAAAATTTGATAAAAATATTTTTTGTTAATTTATTTTTATAAATAATAATTTTTTAGAAAATATTTTTTCAATTCATTCATTCCACAAAACGAACGGATTTTCAATTTTACATTTTTCATATTAGTTTAACACCCTTAGGATATTCTGATCTGTTAGGTGAAATGTCAAAGTTTTTAGGTGGCTTAATTTGTCAGCATATGGTTTTATTTATTTATTTATTTATTTATTTATTTATGGCTTTTATCGAGGTGGAAGCATCTTTCACGGCCGCTGCAGGTACAGAACATGGAATTTGAGAATTTGTAGAGTTGAAAGAAAGAGTGTCAGATTCCAAGAATTAAATGTGCAAAGTTAGAGGAAAGCTCATGTCAGTCACATTTCTTTCTATTGAAAACAAATGATGATGAAACCCCCAGATGAAGAAACAAGACCTGAGCATAATAATGTTTGACATGGCTCTTTTGTTGTTTATTTGCTTTTGACTTTTTGGAGTTCGTGACGTTAAGGTTCTATAACCTGTTTGGCTAAGGATCATGTCGCACACCCGTTCCATTTTTTGGTATTGTATAAGTCGAATAGAGTATAATTTATCATGAGTAACATGCAACTCTCCATCCAAATCACCGTCTTACTTCTTTTAGTCATTCTTGCTTAGTGGATTTCGAAGACACTTTTTACAGGCCAGAGGAGATCGTCATCGCTCATCTAGGGTTACCTAAATCAATTTTATTCATCTTAATCACTAATATAGAAAGATCATAGGGCTCTCTCTCTCTTTCAGCAATAATCAACTTCCGATTAGACCATTCATGCTTTAGAAAGTGGGGACCTTGCAACAAGTTGTAGTTTGATGACCTTATTCTTTTATGCCTTGTTGAAATCGACCACGCCACCTAAAGATGAATAGTGCCTCAAATTGCGACCGGTATGAACTTATCATGGTTCTGACATTGACCCCCACATGTGCCATTCTAAACTTTGGAATACAGACACAGTTGTGTTCGGTCTTCACCACGTTCTGCCAAACTTCAAGTTGAACTCCATACCCATTACACATGCAACGCAAGATCCTGGTCAAGAAAACAGCTCAGACGAAGGGGCAATCGTTTGTTGCTTTCTGATGAAATCGAGACTCTAATGACCAACTCAAGATGGCGATGTGCGAGTCAAGCGCCATCGTTACCAATCACAAAACTCTTCATCCAGCGTTTCAGCCGACATATATTATACATTATGCATCGCATGATTCAAATATTATCATAAAATAATCATGTGGTGGATCTGACACAGGAACCCATGCAACCCATGTAGACCTTTCCCCTCATTTACGTAGACATCATAATTGCTTCCACTAAGCTATGCCTCTCGCATTTTATTTTATTTTTTAAAGTTATGCATGTTTAGATGAGGGGTCGCCCTTTAAAAAACAGCATATTTCCTATAATTTATCTGAAAGAGATGTAGAAGTAACCTCCTATCCATATATTCGCTTCAAATCTATGAGTTGTGAGGCATGAAATCGTTGTTGCTAATTATTAATATGGATTTCCTATTCTACAATGCGGTGCGCAGAATGCATACATAACCTAGTACGTCAATAAACAAATTTGAATTTACTAAAGTGTATTGACTTTTAGCAAATCATAGGATATGTCATATGAAAAATACGTATATGGACTGCAAAATCCGTTTTGAAAGTTTGTATGAGATGGAAGCAATTCGGTGGTTTAATGTGATTTAAATACAGTAAAGTATTATTGGCAATACTGTACTGAAATCTACCTTCTGGTGTTACACTTGGAAACCCTAACGTTTAATATAAGTTGCTCCGTTTCAGGAATCTGTTATGGTCTTGGAACGCGAGCCACAGACCACGGAGGGAATACAGAATATGTAGAAGTTAGAATAATGACCATTTTCCCAAGATTTGACCTTCTAAATAGTAGTTTACTTTAAGAGAACGTGGTCTGCGTTCGCTTATCGCCACCCCACCCCCTTCCTATTTTTATTATTTTCTCTGAGCTATTAACTCATGACAACCTCAGGGGTCTTTGGGCGACGAGCAGCTCCAAAAGATCCAATCGTGTGCACTCTACTTTGGATCCCGCAGCATGTACGTACTCCCATCATTTCTGATCCATCTGATGATTAGAAAAATCATAGTACAGTAACTGTAAAATGTACAACTTCGAACAGATCGCAGCAGCCGACATGCATTCCTCCAAAGCCGAAATCCCTCAGGCAGTATTGAGATAGGGAATCATCGAAACGAAACTTAGGGCCGACCCCAGTCTTTTGCAAAGACCATGTATGGTCACTAATTCTGGAACATTCATCCCCCGGCGCAAATGCAAAATAGGACTAGACAGAGGCCATAGATGGGGATGTGCTAACAATCCCTTCGCGAGCTAACCGGCGTGAATTTGAATGACCCTTTTGATCCAGCAATAAGAGAAGCGGAGGCAGAAGGTTGTGCAATTGGGGGGACGTGCGTCCCAGCGACCAAACATTGGCAACTAGGGCAGAAGATATGAGAAGGGCCATGGGAGAAGATCTCTGCATCGCTTGCCCTGATCTTCCCCTTTGTCTCGTGGCTGTTATTAAATGCGGCAGCCTCACATGTATGAGGAGACTGTCCTCCTAGAATTACGATGTCCTACCCATGTGATCGGCTTCGCCCTGCTAGCGAAACCTGTGTACACTTTCATTTCACTGACCAACTGATGGCGATTGTCGTTGTGATGATAGCGATAGTACAAATATATAAATAGATAGAGAGAGAGAGAGAGAGAGAGAGAGAGAGAGAGAGAGAGATTATTTGATTAAAAGATATGCATCTAACTTTTAGTGCCCTTCAGATCAATTAGATTGTCCAGGGATTTGACGGAGTTTTAAGGATCATGAGGGTATCATTATATTCTTCTGTCCATCTGTTCCTTGAGCAATCGAAGCAAAATATATAGAATTGGTCTAAATGGTGATTCGAAGATTAGAGAAGAGTGCTACTAGAGTCCTAATCTTTTTTGCAATTGAGTCACAAATTTTTCGACCATTGCAATCAATTTTTAACATTTTTTTTTTCAAAAATTGCAATGGGGTTCTTTTTTTTTATTATTTTTGTGAATAGTATTGAAGTTGTCCGCATCGGCACATTGAAAATTGCCCATATGCAACCCTCGAATTTGAATTTTCTAATACATGGTTAGGATTTGATTGTAACTTAGAAGGGATGATTTAGGGCTTCATTGTAATGATTAAAAAATTCAAGGCTTGACCACAATTTTCAGTATATTTTTAACATTCGATTGCACTCTCTATATACAGTGTCAGTTAGATAGAACTTCCGGTGCAATTTTCTGTGTTAATCGAACTCGAATTCTGCTCGGAATACAAACCCGGTTTATGGCAATTGCAAAATCCTCTACATAAGAATCGGAGCAGTGAAGTGCTCGTGCTAAGAATTTGATTGCATCAGAGATTGTGTGACACAATTTAAGCTCCCTTTGTTTCACATAAAACATGGCACTTTGGAAAAAAAAATTTCCAAGAACTCATTTTTAAGGAAAACAACAATATTTTTTGGAGTTTTATTGAGATCTGAAAATAAAATCAAATGTGATTTTTCTAAATAAACATACATTGTTTGAGCACTAATACTTTGGGCATAAGTAACCCTAGAACCTGGCATGGACACTAAGGTCTCAAGCCCAAATCCTTTGCTCTTAGGCACGAGCATAGGCACTAGTCATGGGTCCATTGAAGCTAAGCCCAATAACCGGGTACCTATGCCCAACTCCCTCTAGCCCTAATCTACAGAGGTTGAACTTGGGTCTTTAGTGCCCGAGCTTGGGTCCATCAAGGCTAGGCCTCGGTCCCCAACACTTGCTCTCGAGTCCGTTGATGTCGGGCTGGGCACCCTAGCACCTGGGCCTAGGTTCATTGAGGCAAGGCCCAAGACTCCGATGCCAATGCTAGAGTACCCAGTGCCCACACCCAAGTCCATCGAGGCCAAGTCCTGGTCCTCAACACCCAAGCTGGTGTTCATCAAGGCCAAGCTCATGCCCAGGACCCTGGTGCTTGGGATAATGCCCTTGGCACTCAAGACCTCAGTGCTAGTGCCTTGGGTCCTCAACACCCATACCCAAGTCCATCGATGTTGGGCCATTTGTCGAGGCTCGAGACCCTAGTATCCGTGCCCAAATCCCTTGAGCCTAAGCCTGGGTCAAATGAAGCCAAGGCTTGGGACTCTAATACTCGTGCTTGAGATCCCCAATGCCTCTATCGAAGTCCATCGATGTTGTGCCATGCATTAGGGCTTGAGACCCAATGTCCATGCCTAAATCCTTGAGCCTAAGCCCCAAACTCCGATGCATGTGCCTGGGATCGAGTCCCCAACACCCAGGCTTGGGTGTATTTAGATTTTCCTTACCAAATGATGAAAAATATTTTCCTATTCATATTCAATTTTTAGCCGAACATCATATATATTATTATTTTCCTAGAAAATGGTTTTCTAGACAACATTTTCTTGGAATGGAGTATTTTACACAAAATAAATAGAATTTTCCGTTAACTCATTTTCTTAAATAATCCAAACGACGAGAAAAATATTTTCCTAGAAAATGTTCTCCACGAAATGAAATAAACGGAGCCTTTATCCAATCCAATAGGAATGATGAATATGTTTCCACTAAATATGGGCCGTCAAAACACAGATAGTGTTCACGTTATCATCAAATTCGGGCGATGTTGGCGGATTCTGTCGAGTGGGTTCAGATTTCCGGTAGTAATTTGTCGTGTCCAGAACGGTCACCTCTCAGATCTTCACCGTGTTGGGCAACGATCCGTGCGAAAAAGACAAGGAGCAACCAAACCAAAGTTAGCATCAGTAATCATGTCAGCTCCGGACAACTCCCTCTCCCCCTCCGAAAAGCCAGTATGAGGGAGAAAGGAAGAGAACCAGAACCAAACCGAAAAACGCAGGACCCATCTCTCACATCAATGCGAAGGCAACGTACTCGTCGCACAGCACACCGATTCCGCAAAGACACATGGGGGGTGGGCGATGCGCATTACTCGCGTGTCCATTTCTTGCCGACACATCGCGCGATGATGCTGACGTTCCCTGTTGTCTCTCCGCCATAGTACCCCCAACGGACAGCGCCGATGCGGCTGCGCCCTACCCACAGGACACCCCCTACTGTGCTATCCGGTCCATCGTCCCCTTTCGACAGCTGAAGATCGACGAGGCGCGCGAGCTTTGCGTTCGAGCTTCGGTTGACTTTGAGAAGATGGTTTTGGAGTAGGAGGCCGAAAGAAGAAGGCGACTCCTGCCCACGAGGCGTGAGTGGGCAGCGAACGGGAGCCCGTTTCAGAATCGGGTTCTGAACTGGGCCCGGATCATCGTCGGGTCAGTAAGCCCGTGTAGAGCCCGGGGTGATCCTGCCGTTGTCGGGCCTAAAGTCGAGCGCTGTTGCGCCTCGTGCAATGCCTATCTGGCCTCGTTTGACATTTGGATATACTGAGGAAGAGAGAGAGAGAGAGAGAGAGAGAGAGAGAACACGCTGTTGGCCCAGTGAGGAAGAGAAAGTGCCACTGGGATCTACCCATCCGCCTAACTGGGACTGACGCTTGGAGTCAAGAACACGGAGGTCGCGGATTCAATCCTCGCTCGTGGCAACCGATTGGTAGACGTGAGTGGTTTCGAGAAACTCGGAATATGACCAGTTCCCACGGGTAGTTCGGTCTGCTTCTTGGTTTTACTCATAATCACGTCCCTATCAATCGGGATCAGGCTCTAAGGAAGCCAGTTCTCCAGTAGAATCCAATAACCTCCTCATATGATGAGCTATTTTTAAAAGAAATGGAGAAGATGAATTGAATCTAATAGGGAATGATATGCGTACAACATAAAATATCATAAAAGATTCTCGAGCCTATAACAATTTATCTCTCTCTGATTTTTTCTCACACCATGTTTATTTGAAGACATGTCACCGCATGACCCCAATGAATTACTTGTACAATACTAAAATTCCACTGTGAATAATAATAACACCCCAATGAATTACTTGTACAATACTAAAATTCCATTGTGAATAATAATAACAATAATAGTAATAAGAAAATTCTCAAATAAAAGCTTCGAATGAAAGTATTTTTTCAAAAGAGGACCCATAATATATCTTATCTTAGATAAGGGCTTAGCTTTCCGATTGGCCAAATATTCAGTAGCCAGCAAGCACGTGTATCTCACATGCCATTTGTTAAGCCATCTTTAGGGGAGAAGTGTTAAAAAAAATCCTAAACATTATGTATTTATGCCAATTTAATTATAAACACGTGACCCGATCGATTGACATACATTTTTAATAATACTTTTGAATTTTTGAATTTTTGAATTTTTTTTCTCTCCTCCTTCCTTTGGCCAACAAGGTCGACCTCCTCGCCGGCCACCTTGCCAGTGGTCACGAGCGCAAGATCTCCCAGGCCGGCCTCACCAGCCACAGGAGAGGCTCGACCTCGCCAGCTCAACATGATGCTACCCTTGAGGCTTGGGCAGCGAGCCTCACCCTCGCTACCTAGCACGAGGTGGCCAGCAAGGTCGACCTTGACCTCGTTGGCTGTTGCCTCTGATCAATCACTGAGGTCCAACGACTGATTAGAGAAGGAGGATGAAAAGGAAAAAATTAAAAAATTAAAAAATTAAAAAATTATTAAAAGTCATCTATGTCCATTGATCATGCCACGTTAGTTGGTTAGTATCCAATCAACAAAATCTGGCTAAAATTGGCTGGAAATGACTAAATTTGCACAAAATAAAAAAGTTTATGATTAAATTGACACAAAAAAAATAGTTATGATTAAATTGGCACAAATGCAAAATATTTATGACTTTTTCAACACTTCTCCCCCAACTTTACGGTAGATACCAAATCAAAACCTCACAATTCATGCACCTAAACTTGAAATTGCCTAAATTTTCCACGCGCAAGATTGTACTTTTCAAAGAGATGCGCTCGTCATGTTTCACTAAGACCCTTCGAGGAAATTGTCGCCAAAATCAAGCCTTAGGACACGTTTTGAGCTCACACCACACCGAGAAAGCCAGCTTTGTCGTTGTGGAAGCCAGTCGGGCCATTATTGACGTCCGTCGATGGTCACCACCATGGTTGGAGGGCTCGTCACCGTCACTCGGTTTTCAATCACCCTGAAATCAAGCCCTACGACTTGCTTCTGGGTTGCCACCATCGTCACATCCTCCCGTCCAAGTCAAGCCCTCGTTGCGGATCGCTGTCAAGCTTTTTGCAAAATTCAAATGATGAAGAGTTGGCTGTTTCCAAACGAAGACGACGAACCGAAGAGGCTTGAATGAGGAATGCAGAAGACCAACGGACAAAAAGAAGAAAGCAAAAAAAGATCAAAGAAGGGAACAAGAAGAAAAAGGCCCGCGACGAAAATGCCCTTCACCACGACTTAGTCAAATGACACGTACGAGGTATGTGTTCGCCGGCTAAAGAGTCAGAATTTTATTTTAGACTGAATTTGCCACTTTACATACTTATTTAAAAGAATAACTTTTTATCATTTTTTGAAAAAGAAATTTCAAATTTCAAACTTTTATTTGGAAGTTTCTTCTTTTAATAATAATAGCTGAAAAGGGGACGTTCCTTCCGTGTCTACCAAGGGAATAAAACTAGAAAGCCCGATCACGACGAGCTGGTCTCGGCCTCGCATGTGGGACGCTCCAGATTTTTCCACGCCTCGTACCATTAGAAATACGACCAGCGAAATACGACCCGCGAATTTAGCAGCTTGCACGTGTTCACATCACAACGTCACTTCTCCCTTTTGCTTTCTCCGTAAGAATGTCGGTAGTGACATTTACACTTTTTATCTTTTTATCTTGTTTATAAGTTTTTTAATCGCGACTGTCATCTGTACTTTCGGTAAATTTTCAATTCGCTATAGTGACGGCAGCGTGACATTAGTCACTTGTAACGGGAAGCAGACAATTAATAATGCGCTTAAAATAATGGATTAATAGAACGAAAAATCCTAAATCAATAATTTTTTATAAAAAAATCCAAATTACTAGGCTTATGATAAATTTGAAGTTTATCATTAAATACTAAGTTGAATGACACGTGATGGTTAATAGGTATACCAGTTTGAGATTTTATTTTTTGTTTGTCGTGAGTGTATCGGTTTGTGATTTTTCGTGGTATGAATCAAATTTAACGGAAATTAATAAATGATAAATATGTTATAAGTAATAAATATGATGAATTTATTATAAACGTATTAATTTAATATTATTTTGTAGTAATAACCCTAAATGTATTACGCAATCATTCGCTCGTGCGAAGATCTGTGTGTTCAATGTCACTCCAAGAATGATTTCAAACAGTGGCTCCACTCCACTTTGAATCCCTCCGGAGATCGTGATCGAATCTCATTTCGATATTGACTTCGCTTTTCCTAAAAGTCTCCCATCACAGCTCCATCGACTTTGTTCCTTTCCTTTCGTCGGTCGTTAGTGGTAGAAGTCGAAATCATCGACTTCACGCGGCACAGTGAATTACGCTTGGAAATTTCCGAGGGGTTGTTTGGTGGGAAAGGAACATGTGCATCAACAAGTCGCTCCGGTGGCACGCGTTAACGATTAAAAAAACGATTTAAACAATGGCAGAGATTATTTATATTGAAGAACAATAGTTTGTGTGGTTTGATCGGTAAAAGAGCGCACACGAATGCATTATAGACACTAGAAAACACTTCTGAGAGACCCTTTAATAATAGGATCTATACTTTTTGTGAACTTATTAGTGCGCATCTCGTTCAGTTTTATTGACCGAGTCGTCATAGCTCGCTGCAAATTTGAATCCTTTTCACCTTTTCCGGAATAGTGAAAAGCCATTGATCGAAAAGCAAAAGCATAAGGCATGAGGGGGGCAAAGAATGCCATCATTGTTCCAAAGTGACCACTCATTAGGGCATCAAGGAGACAAGTCATATCAAATGTGCATAAGAAGTGCAAAACCCACCTCTTTGTAACTTCACATGCCGGTACTACTTTGGTGTCTCTCTGGGGGTGGGTTGAACTTAAGGGGTAACACTCCAAAAAAAAAAATTCAAATCAATATATTTATAATAAATTTATTTTATATTAATTTTCATTAAATTATATTAATATCACGAAAAATTACAAATCAAAAGTATATTTGTAAGAAACAAAAGGTAAAATTCTAAAATGGTACAACCGTCAATTATCTTGTGTTACTTAACTCAAGAATTTGACGGTGACACTTAATGATTACTAACGACAGGATGGAGCAAATTTCTCGTATAAGTACTGATTTATTTAGAGTTTTCCGTGGTATTAGAGTCTGAACTTAAATGTGAATAGAACTATAGTGGGACCCTCCAAAATAGAAAAATTAAAGGTGGAGAAGATGGGGGAGGAAAGGGAGGGAACCGATTGCGCCGTGAAACGAGGGGGAGGAGTAAAGGCCGTCCCCGGACTCTCACGTGGGGAGTGGGAGTTAGAGGAAATCGCCTGAAGAGATCTCTCCCACCGTCTGTCTCCCCTTCTCCTCTGCCATGTGTTGCCGATCCCGCGGGATGCGTCGCACGCCTAACCGCGAATCAGGTGCACTTTCTCTAGATCCCACGCCTTTGACCACCCCACTACCCTCCTCTCCCTCCACTTAACGCTACCCACGTCGCCGAGTTCATGCGAATCGTTGACTTTAGGGTTCATGACATAAACTATTTCTTAATTTTGATCTAACGTTTAATATTGTCTATTATTTTTTAATTTATACAATACAATTTATGATTTTTTACCTAATGGATAATGCCGTTTTCAAATTTTAAATTTGTTCGATGAGGCATTTAATATAGTTTTTAGATCTTATGAAAAGTTCTGTGTTCAAGATATTGATAAAAATTTAGGGACCACGGTGAATAAATTAGAAATTCGGGAATGACATTGTACATTATACTGAAGTCTAGTGACCATTTACATCGTTTTTTCTTTATTTCACAATGCGTAGTCTGCTTTGTCTTTCTTGACCATTTAGCCTAATTTCACTTTTATATGTTTCAAAGCTTCCATGCATTCAACTTTTCTAATAAAAGCACATCACGAGAGACTATATGTTCTTCTTGTTCTTGCTATGAGTTCAAGACTTGATTTAGAGTGGACCTATCAAAAGGGTGAGTAAGGGTCGGGTCAAGAATGATTCGACTCAAGTTAATCCATTTAACCCAACCGTATTTGCGACACATTTTGCTAAAACATTGTTATATCTAACTCAATTTATGAAAACTCGTACCTAAATTAATGTGAGAAGTAAGCAAGTGCGAGATTGAATAGGGGCAAGAGAGAGTGAGGAGATAATCACATAGATAAATTAGGTATAAATAAGTTGTAAACCAATTATTTTGAGTTTTGCTATTTTAAACTAATTCATGATTTATAGATATAAGTTGAGAAATGAATTTATAATTCATATAGGCAGATCTAGTTCAAGTGCATATGGCTAAAAAAGTGACCTGTGTGCGATAGACAAGTCTCTCATGAAATAACTGTAAATTTCATGGACTTAAAGCACATGGATATAAAGTTAGCATTTTAACTCAGGTTTGTTAAAAGAGCAGACTACTCACAAATGGCTCAATTGTAATTTTCCTCACATTTAGGGCCATAAAGTTTATGCGAGAGAGCCCATGGTTATTCACCTCAAAGCAATCGGATTATGCTACGACTTATTCTCTTATAGAAACTCATTCCATAACTGATGCGATATAGAGAAGAAGCGATTATATAAATATGAAATGTGTTAAATATCAGTGGAGATCAAAATACAAAGCCAACCATCTTTTTATTTTCCAATCAAGATGAAATTTGGATTTCGAATTCCAAAAACTTGAGAAAAAAAAGTTGGCGTGTCGCTAAAAACGACCGTGAAAATGAAATGTTGGTACTTGTACCCATTTTTATTCAGTCAGGCTTTTGGGTAGCGCCATGCTAGTTTAAAGCCTTATATCAAACTTTGAGAACCACAGAAAATAAAAAAGAAAAAAGTACATTTGTACGAGGAGCAATTATTATCATCGCCCCCGTATTTTAGACTTTTCATAATTTCCTCTCCATTATTCGCTGCCTCTAATCGCCGCCTTCAAATCTTAATGAATTAGGCAAGTAATTAGACTGTCCCCAGCTAACAAAACCTTCCATTTTCAACTCCTTTTATTTATTTATATATGTATCTGTATATTTACTCTACTGCAAAGGATAAAAAAATAAAAATGTAACATAACCACTCACGCTTAAAATCCAACATCTTCCCCCACATCTCTCTCTCTCTCTCAATTTTCTCTCTCCGTGCTCCTCGAAAGAAGCATGAAACCTTCATGTCCTGTCCAAGACAGAACCCACAAAAAGGACACCAGACACCACAATCATGGTGCCGGTAATGGTGGCGCCTCCGCCGCCTCCGCCGCCGCCGCCGCCGCGGCTCCTCCCGCGCTCCCTCCCTTCCTCTTCTTCGCCCTCCTCCTCGCCACCCTCTTCACCCTCTTCATGCTCTTCTCTCCCTCCCCTCTCACGATCAAGCGCGACCTCCAGCAAGACGGTTCCTCCGCCTCCGCCTCCGCCTCCGCCTCCGCCTCCATCAGACCTCAACAGGGTAACGAAGCCCGACCGCGGACACACAAAAAGATGATTTTTTTATCCTCGTCCGCGACTGTTCTTGTCCATGCTCATGATGGGTGTCGTTTGCGTTTCCAGATTGTGACTTGTACAGGGGACACTGGGTTCCGGATTTCAGAGCCTCGTCGTACACGAATTCGAGCTGCGCGACGATTCCGGACTCCAAGAACTGCTTCCGGCACGGGAGGAAAGACACGGACTTCCTGAATTGGAGATGGAAGCCCGACGGGTGCGAGCTCCCGAGGTTCGACCCCCGGGCGTTCCTGGGTATGGTGCGCGGGAAGACCCTCGCCTTCGTCGGCGACTCCGTCGCCAGGAACCACATGGAGTCCCTGCTCTGCCTCTTGTCTCAGGTCAGTCAGTTCCCAATCAAACCGCACTGTTCGAACGTCATCGACATTGCCAAACTCTCTTTTTGTCGTCTTCTTCGGGAAAACTTTACTGATTTTTCGTGGGGGGTGCGAAGCGAACGAGTGGAAACGCGTGTAATTCGCGCTTTGCGCCCTGGTCTTGAGGCGTCGCGCGGCCGATTCAGGATCCGCCACCGCGCGCCCGTCAAGAACCGTCGAAGACGAAGAGTCCTCCGCCCCGCCAATCGGCGTTGCACCCGGAAAGGGGGGGATTTCGGCATTGAATTCTCTCCATGCACGACCTTTGCGTGAACCCTTTTCGATTCCATTCCTCCTCTGTTAATTAAGGAATATAATTAGTAAAGATAAGAGAGAGAAAAGAGCGATTGCCTGGGATTTATCGTCTGACGACCAAAAAGCTGGCATTTTTTATCGCTTTTGGAAGGAGAATCGGTTTCATCCCGACCCATAAATAAAAGATTTTTTTACCTTATCTCGTGTTTTTAAAAATTTGGCGACGAGATTCGTAATCAGGGAATTTACCGACCGTGCATGTCGCTGTCGTTTACTTAGATCGTTTCGTATGTTGAGCATGGTTTCCCCTTGTATCCGGCAATAGACCTATGTGCATTAAGTTCCGCCGAGGGGAGGATAGAAAGTTCATAAAGATTTCGCTACCAAGATTAGCAAGATTAAAGTAAAAGTTAGATGCCAAACGGGCGGTCCAAAAAATTGTCAAAAGAGATGGGAAGAAAAAATAATTTTTTCGAGTGATAGGAAGGTGTCATTGTCATCCTAGAGAAAGCATGACACTAGTAAAGAACGTCTACCTACGTACCAAGAATAGGAAAATTCCCCAACCCATCTTCCACCTAATTGCATGTGAGCTGTGCACCTAAAGACTTCGATGAATTGATTGATTGAGCGATGATCTAGGGGTGGATTGAATAACCAGAATGTGATATTTTCTGTCAAAGTTCGGATTATGTTACTGATTTTGATGAGAGGGACAAGGATTCTTGGGCCTTGACTCGTTCTTTTCGGGCCCTCGTTGTACGAGGACGACGAGTCCGACGGATTGAATTATTGTATGTATGGTGCCAATTCGCGGTTGGCCCACCTTTTCCTTTTGTACCTGAACTGCACATGGCTGGTCAACGGCTATTTGCTGCTGCTGCTGCTCGTGATCGTCATGCCGGGTCCTCGTCGTCTTCTTTAATTTGCCCCTCGGGGCGAGGAGATTCGACGAGAGAGATACGAGCGGAATAATCTGATGACCCTCGATTCGTAGGCAGGATCATCTGATCTCTAAGGGTGATCAGCGTTGATGAGAAGAAGCGCCTGGATCGCTTGTTGACTTTTCTGCTGAAGATGTGTAGTTATCGAACAGGAACCAGGAAGACATCATCGTCTTTTGTCTGCTTGGATTGGGAACTTCTTGTGTATCTCCATTTCTTGCAGATGTCTGGAATGTCATTAGAACGGTTTCGAATCTTGCCATATCTTTTGACAGATGCTAGATTGAAACGTTAAGAGGCCGGAGATCATTCGAACTTTTTTGTGCAGGAGGAAACGCCAGTCGATGTCTTCAAGGACTCGGAGGACCGGTTCCGGACGTGGTACTTCCGCGGGCACGACTTCACGCTCAAGATCCTGTGGTCCAAGTTCCTCGTGATGGCCAAGGAGGAGGTGATCAACGGCTCATCGACAGGGACCTTCTCCCTGAACCTCGACGAGGTGGACAGTGAGTGGGCACGGGAGGTCCCCACCGTGGACATTGCCGTGGTCTCCTCGGCACACTGGTTCTTCCGGAAGCTCTACCTCTATGAGCAGAAGCGCCTGGTGGGCTGCGTCTACTGCAACGAGCCGAACGTCACCTCCTACGGGCCTGAGCATGCGGTACGCATGTCGTTCCGGGCCGCGCTCGACCACATCAATGGGTGCAGGGGGAGGACAACGATGACGTTGCTGAGGACGTTCTCGCCGGCGCACTTCGAGAACGGGACGTGGGACACGGGTGGGGCGTGCGCCCGGACGGGGCCCTACGAGGAGGGCAAGATCGACCTGGGGGGATCCGAGTGGGGGTTCAGGAACGTGCAGAGGGAGGAGGTGGAGAGGGCAAAGGTGGTCGGGAGGGAGAGAGGGAAGAGGTTCGGGGCGGTGGACGTGACGCGGGCGATGCTGATGCGGCCGGACGGGCACCCGGGGGAGCACTGGGGGAACAAGTGGATGAGAGGGTACAACGACTGCGTGCACTGGTGCTTGCCTGGCCCGATTGATGTTTGGAATGACTTCCTGATGGCTGCTTTGAGGCTTGAAGGGGGGATGAATTCTTGATTTTACTTGAGGAAATATGACATATTATATATATATATTTATATAGAGAGAGAGAGAGAGAGAGAGAGAGAGAGAGAGCCAAATTAAAAGAGGAATAATACTTGTTCATGGTTTTTCTTTTTTTGCATTGGTGATGTAGTTAGATATGTACTCCATTCTTTGCATGGGCTTTGTGGCCCCAGTAATTAGTAATAAGCTTGTATAGTAATATTTATGTTTTTCTTCTTGTTGTTGTCCATGGTCTTGTCAAGAGGAAAAGTTTGTTGTGGGCCTTGAATTGTTGGTGGCTTAAGAGGTGATCAACTGATGGGGATGTTTGATAAGCAAATCAGAAGGGTTTCGTTAATAAGCGTCGACACTTGATAGGGACGTTTGATAAGCAATCGGAAGGGTTTCCTTAACGAGTGTCGACGCTTTATGACGAAATATTTGATTTTTAAAATATTAATTATACATTGTCGCGAAGACAGTAATATACGAAAATTTGTAATGTTTTTCTTGTTTGATTACTTAGCAAGTGCTTTGAAGGCAGTTTTTGGCATCATTCTTGTTAGAGTGCAAGGGGTGTAGACTGTAGTTTGGAGGCAATACTTGAGGAGAGAACAAAAGGAGTTGATCTCTGTTTGTTGACTTCCTAATGGTAATTTGGGAAATTCATGTTCAATTCAAGCACCAAAGTTCCAATCTAGAGCTAAATAGCATCATCTCCTGTATCTCCCACCTCTTTGCACCTGAGGAAATGCGTCATACGTGGTCGGTTCATAGGCAGAGATGTATGCATAAAAGGCATCATATCAAATTGAATTAAGAGCATGCTAAAGAAGTGCCAAGAGAAAATGGCCGATATGATAACGTGCCAATTCATATCAATTCGAAGTTAGCCATGTCGTAATGATTAATTTCAAGCCTTAAATATTGGAGCCGAGCCGAGCCGAGCCGAGACGAGGACCGAGCCATGAAGGCCCGACTCGAATTAATTGGAGTTCTAATCGTGATGCTTGGAAGGCAATTGAACCACATCGCTCGGCCCGAAGAGTCGGCCCAAATAAGAGGCCCAAACCTTCGGCCCATGTTAGCCCAAAGCCCCTTCCGTGCGTCGTCCTTACCTTCGAACCGCCTCTTCTTTTCTCCATCTCCGAGAAAAACAGCGTCGTCGACATCGTCAATCGCTAGCGATTAGCCGAGATTGCTCCGACCGTAATAAACCCTTAAACCCCATTTCGTCGCCGTCTCCGACGCCATACCTCGCCGCCGCCGGAAAAATGGTTGACAACAAGCGGAAACGCGGCCGCCCGTCCAAGCATCCGCCCAACGAATCCGCGGAGGCCGCCGACCACCAGCACCCCAACGCCGCCGCCACCGCTTTGAACGACGGCGCCTCGGCGCCCGCGGCGGACAAGACGATGAGCGCCGACCCTCCCTCGTCCCGCCGCGGCCGGGGGCGGCCCCGGGGGAAGCCGGAGCGCCGATCGCCGGAGCGCCGGAGCTCTCGCTTCGCCGAGCAGAACGGCGACTGCTCCTTGGCCGTCGCGGTCGGCGGCGGCCGCGACGATAGGGACTTGGAGCTCGACGGGGAGGAGCCGTCGCCCATGCCGATGCCGAAGTGGGAGAACGTCGCGAGGGTGGTCCCCGCGATGGACGCGGTGGTGAAGGTGTTTTGCGTGCACACGGAGCCGAATTTCTCGCTCCCGTGGCAGCGTAAGAGGCAGTACAGCAGCAGCAGCAGCGGATTCATTATTGGAGGTAGGAGAGTGCTGACCAATGCGCATTCCGTGGAGCACCACACTCAGGTGAAGGTGAAGAAGCGTGGCTCTGATACGAAGTATCTGGCTACTGTGCTCGCTATCGGGACGGAGTGTGATATCGGTAAGCAACATAGGATTGTCCAATGAGGTTTGAGCTGATTGAGTGTTTTATATGTAAGGTAGTGTAGCGCTTTTGAATTCGTTAATGGCATGTGATGGAGAGGGTTTTTATGTGGCCATGCTCGCGTGCCTGTAGTCTTTATCTCGTTTGCCAATGTAGTTGGTATGATTTTACTAAGACCGGAGGAACTGGCAATTGAGGAGATGATAGGAGTGAGTGGTTCTTGCTGATATCATCTGTGAATCTTTGATATCTAATGGGAACAGTGTGCAAATGTGTCTAGGTTTAGATGCTTTGTAACACCCAAAGGGGAAAGGTCGGTAATTTATCATCACCATCCTTTGATCAGTTTGAATTAGGAGGTTTAGCAACGTGAGAATATGGTTGGTGTTTTGTTTTATCTGATCACCAGAAAATATTGCTTTCCAATTTGACTGCCCTTTAGTAAAGGTGATTACTTGTTAGAAATTAGTAAAGCTATTTCCTTTTCATATCATTGAGTTAAAAGGCCCTTTGTATCTTGCTATTGTTTCAGCATTGCTCACAGTCAACAGTGATGAGTTCTGGGAAGGGGTTGCACCTGTGGAGTTTGGAGAACTACCTGCACTCCAAGATGCTGTAACTGTGGTGGGTTATCCCATTGGTGGAGATACGATATCCGTGACGAGTGGTGTTGTGTCACGTATGGAGATGCTTTCCTATGCCCATGGATCAACTGAACTCCTGGGAGTGCAGGTTATTCAATCAGTCATGACTGTTTCTTACTTGCTTGCAATGGCTGGGATTCTCATGTTTGTGTGGGGATTCTCCTGCAGATAGATGCAGCTATAAATTCAGGAAATTCTGGTGGCCCTGCATTTAATGACAAGGGAAAATGTGTGGGTATTGCATTTCAGTCGCTTAAACATGAAGATGTAGAGAATATCGGTTATATTATCCCAACACCAGTCATCATGCACTTCATTCATGATTATGAGAAGAATGGGTTGTACACAGGTGCTTCTGTTTTCTATCTTGAATGTACTTTACTTCTAAACTGGTCGTGCCATTAGCTGTATTTTTTGTAAATGATTGTGAAAGAAATTTGTTCATTTAGCCTTTTAACATCTTTTTCTGGTTTTCTTTAGGGGGAAAAGCATTTTTCCAGCTTACTTTTTGCTGTTTTTCCTTGGAATTGTTAAAATGCACAGATGCAATTGATGCTAAAGGCCCTCGAAATAATTTTGTCTTGATGTCTTATTTGATGGTTGATCATTTCATGTCAGGATTCCCCATTCTTGGAGTTGAGTGGCAGAAGATGGAAAATCCTGACCTACGCATGGCTATGGGAATGAAACTGGACAAGAAAGGTGTCCGAATTAGGAGAATCGAACCTACAGCTCCAGAATCACATCTCCTTAGGCCATCTGATGTTATTCTTAGCTTTGATGGGATTAATATTGCTAATGATGGGACAGGTAGATACACCCCATCCTCTCACTCTCTTACTTTAGCAATGCTGCTTCTGTTTCTCTGTCGGCATTTGTAGAGCAGGATTTGGAATGCTGATTGTTGTTGTCATTGTTCGCGTATTCCTAAACCTTGAGAAACCAAAGGACTTACTAGACCTATTTGATGAAAAAAATTCCAATGCCATCTCATGTGATATCTAGGGCATGTGCCTAGCAGGATGTCAGCAGGGGTTCCTCTGGTAATTTGAGCATTCCTGCTTTGGATTTTCATTTACCTATAGCAAGTACCTGGTACTTAGTACCTGAGGGCATTGTAAACCTCTCCAACTCTGATTTCTTCCAGAATTGAACTACCTGATTCTGTCAGTGACACTGCAAATGAAGAACTAAATTTACAATCACAAGATGCACAGGCTAGCATGCATGTCTTTATGCAATTCAACAAGAAGATGGCCTTAATTGTGGTAGTCGATTGCTCTAATTACTCTCTGCATGCCAGCTTGGTTTAAGATTTAAAGATGTCTTTACCATTTATTTTTGTGCTCTTGCATTGATGTGCATCTTTATTCCTTGATGAATGTATTGACATCTCTTTGGATCCTCCTCAGTTCCATTCAGGCATGGAGAGCGCATAGGTTTTGGCTATTTGGTTTCTCAAAAATACACTGGAGATAAAGCTCATGTGCAAGTTCTCAGAAATTCGAAGATTCTTGAATTTGACATAAAACTTGCTACTCACAAACGGCTCATCCCTGCACATATTAGTGGGAAATCACCTTCTTATTACATAATTGCTGGATTTGTTTTTACTGCCGTATCTGTTCCGTATCTCCGTTCAGAGGTGAATATTTTGCTCTCTCTCTCTCTCTCTCTCTCTCTCTCTCTCTCTCTCTCCCCCCCCCCACACAAAAAAAAAAGATGCACTGTGCATCGGCGTGCCGCTTGTGTGCAATGCATTTCTGGCTGACAGGCTCTGTGGGTCTGTGTATGATTGATGGTTTCAGTGGCAGTTCCTCTTTATCTATCTGATTTAGTGATTTTGGTATTTTGGTTCTGCAGCATTTGGAGAAATTTATGATTTCTTTTTAATCTGATTGTTGTTGCATTTGCTTGTTTGCCTGGTCTTGCACGTATTGTGTTCTTTGTTGATTTGTTTGTCAATGGCATTAGATAATTTAGTTGATTAGTTCTCTACTGTTCGCTGGTGTTGGTTTGCAAAGCTCCCTTTTTAACATAAAACTGACCACCCACAGATGCACATAATGGTGAGATAACCAGGGACATCCTTTTGAACAACCTGTTATAATAGGAAGCCCTTATATCTTGTTCAATTGGCGTAGTTGAAAGCAATCCAATCAATTCTCAAATCGGGAAACGTTCTGTATGGCCATAATTTGAGGACTTAACCCTCGGGTTCAACTACCAATTCTCTATCGAACGAGGAAAATGCCGAGCCTACTTTTATTAAGAAATAGATAGATCATCCTACCAGTGGGGGCATAGGTGGTTCTCAACTAGAAAAGATTGTGAAAATATATTGTGGAGTCCCAACTATACTTTCTGGTATACTGAACCCTCTCAGCTAGTAGAGATTGGCAGTCTAGACTCATCAATGAAAATGCCATTAAGATCCAGAGAGCTATCCCCTACTCTTGGCCTCTGGTTTCCCACGGTACACCTGAATGAATCTTTATTTAACTCTAGTTTTGGGATACTAATGTTGCCATAGTTGTTCTGTGATAGTGATTTTCTGATTTCGTGCGGATGATGTTGAAGAATCATCCATGAGGTTCTAAATGCCTGTCAGAATAAGTTCTTGAGTAGCCATTTTGTTGCTCACTTGGGCAAATCTTTTGCTATAGGGTTCTGTCAATCAATATGGGGGCTTCAGTACTGGCTGCCCCCCCAGCATAAAGTTTTTAGATATATGATGTTGTTAATTCTTAGGTTTGGGATAATGGACTATCTGATCAGGCTTCGCTACATTAGGTTTTCCTACCTTAACGCGTGTATTTCTTTGCATGCCATGTGATGTCTTTCCTTAATGGAGATGTGATGGTTGAATTTGAACACTGAGCACAACAGGGAGCATGCCCAGCTACCTAAGATATACATTATTGTGGAGTTTGCAAATTAGTAGCGACAAAAAGTTTATGGTGCTCATCTGCTTAAGTTGAAGAGTCCACGGTTGGTTGAGTAGATGAGGGCTAACTTTAATTGCTGATGTTTTGTTTTATTAATTGCTCCAGTATGGGAAGGACTATGAATTTGATGCTCCAGTCAAACTGTTGGACAAACTTCTTCATTCAATGGCAGAATCCGTGAATGAACAGCTTGTTGTTGTATCTCAGGTTCTTTCCCCCCTCTAGCCTTACTCTGATAACTTGCCATATTGAGTAACTTGTTGTAAAATACTGATGATGCACTTGCTTTCATTCACTATTCCACATCATCTTTTATTGTGATAGGTCCTTGTTGCAGACATAAATATTGGATACGAAGACATTGTCAATACCCAGGTTGCGGATGGTTTATTACAAATTGATTGGACATATGGTTATTGGTGCTTTCAAATGTCTCACAGTGACTTATGAGTTGTTTTGTGGATTTAGGTCCTTGCTTTCAATGGCGAGCCCGTAAAGAATCTGAAGAGTTTGGCCAACATGGTGGAGAACTGTGAGGATGAATATTTACGTTTTGACCTGGAATATCAGCAGGTACAATTCTCTTTCTCACCTTGACTCTCCCGTGTCTTTAAGAAATTTTGACTAATCTTCTTCTCGGTCCTCTCTTGACAGGTAGTAGTGCTAAAGACCAAAACTGCCAAGGTGGCGACTTCGGATATACTAACGACCCATTGCATACCTTCTGCCATGTCCAATGACCTCAAAGCCTAGTCCATGAAGATATGGTGCATGAAGTTTCTGTCGTGGATATTACTGGGAGTCTGTGATTTAGCCAATGAAGCTCTCCTCTTTATATGTTGGACAATTAAGTAGGGGCAGTGAAATCGACTTGCACTAGAGTAGTAAGCTAAACAGACTCAAACTTCAGAGGTTTTCTCTGAGCCCTGCGCAGCTGATGGTATTAATCCTTGGATTTTAATCTATCATCAGCCAGGGGGTGGGAGCTATTTTGCCGTGCGCTCCCTTATTTCTGTACTCAATTTTTCGTCGATTGGAAGGGAGCGGACATGAAACGGAAAGGTTTTTGCCAATGCTTGTTTTTGTTGGTCTAGTAGACCAGGAATTTGACTTGAAACAGATACATGTAATGTTATTACCGGAACAGATACTACAGAGCAAAGCACTTTCAAGTGAGGTGAACCATTGCGTTCACAAACTTTCAATGCTGGTCGAATTTTACCATATCAAACATCATCGCTCTGTAGTCTTTGCTTTGGATTTTGCTCATTCGACTGAAACAGCTATACTATCTCGTTGGTTCTTGTGTCGACGGACTCGGCAACATGATTTTTGAGGTCTAGGCAAGCAACTGAACGAGTTTATGACTAGAGCAGGACCTCCTGCAGGAAACGAAAAACAAACCCTCTCTGGTTTGGAAGCTCTGCTTTTGTGGAGAAGCCAACGCCTGTCTTGACGTAGGACGGATGCAGGGTTCCATACGCAGAGAGTGAAGTTTGGATTTTTTTCCATGAAGATTAAGCGATTTATTTTTGAAGAATTGCATCCTTCACATTTACAGCTTCGCCAAAGGTGAAACGAGGACAGGTAAATCTAAACTTGGTTGCGCTGATGCCTTTATTTTAGTTGGGACCATTCGATCTTTGAATTATCTCGGTGAGGAGAGTTCTTGTCGGCTGTGGGTTCCCCCTCAAGAAAGATAGCTGCAATGATTCAAATCGAAAGCAACCTTACCACATAAATTCAGACGTATACATGCCGAAATGGATTCCGCGACAGAGACTTATGAGGATCCGTCGCTCCTCCATTTTTGTCCACATCACATGCCAATTTTGTACTCGGATTGGGACCTTTGATCTACGTCTCGCAGCGGTCCTCCATTCCGTTCACTTCACATGCCAATTTTATACTTGGATTGAGACCTTTCATCTACATTTCTCAGTTTAAGTGCTTGCCACCATCGCTTTCGACTAAAAAGCTATGATACATATACATTCCTTTTCCTACATATACTTATACCTGAGTAATCCTTGCCACAAGTTTCTAAGCAGTGTCTGTTGCTTCATTCTATCTGCAGAAGCTTGATCTACACTTCATCCACCTTATGATTTTGCAGTAGAGGGACCTTCTCGGAGGGTATTGAGACCGGCCGGTTCTCTCCAGCCTCCTCAATATTCTGCTCTTTTGCCTTTCCCCACATCACAGTATAGAACCCAAATGATATAATTGTCACCCCAATGAGGCTGCAAAGTCGTGGCACATGGAAACAAGCGTTAAGGCGCAAGTTAGATGATAAATCGAACTTTACCAAAAAGAGGTCGTATCTAAAACTGACAGTAAGAGCCCCACTCACTCATCACAGTGATAACGCATATAAAGAGCAGAATGATTGAAAAATCTCGGTACATCATCTTTATACTAAAAAAGTGAGAAGGCAACGGTTTTTACTGCATTGCAGCATTTCTTTATCTGTTTGAAGTCTATTAGAGGGGTGCGCATTAGATTCTTCAGCTGCACGGCACTTACGTGCAGATCCTGATGTCACCAATTTGACATAAAATTTTCTTTTAGCATTTCTCAATATCTTACCTGCCAAGGTGAAGAGTGTCGCCAAGAAAGAAGACGCCCATGGCGACCGCAATGGCTATTGACAACGGCTTGAAAAGTGCAGCATAGAAAGGACCTTTCAAGCGGATTGCCCAAGCATGCACAGAGTTGTTTAAGCCTGATCCGAAAACTCCCTAAATTGAAAGCAAGGGTTTAAACACCTCCTCGATCAAATAAAGTAGTATCTACTCAGGTTTTAACCTCTTACCGAGCATATTACGGATACCAGTCCTATGTCCCTTACTCTCCAAGCATTCAAATCACGTTCTGTAATTAAAGCAACAGTCGCAGCTACGAGGCTCACAATTAGGTTATAGAGGAAAACTACAGTCAGTTCATCTGGATACTCCTTCATTATCTGCGCCTGTAAGAATATGTATTGAGCCCTTAGTCATGTCGATTCTAATTATAAACTGAAAGAAAGGCAGAGTTGTGTTGTATACCTGAACAATGTACCACAAGGTAACTAGAACATATTCAGCTGTGAGAAGAGACCCTCCAATGATCCAGTCCATGTTCGATGAGTGCAGATTCCGATGAAGTGAGGGAGAAGGTTTTGTACCGATAATAATTGGAGGACCAATATATAGAGTGACGACAAATGCACCAGATATCGATACTATGGTTCCAATGATCTTAGCCTGACTGCTTCTTCTCTTCAATGATATATATTCCATCCTTTTGGCAGGGGAAAAAGGCAAAATAAATCAGGTTTAAGCAGCATAAATATTAACTCTATATTTATACTATTACTTCTGCGCTTAGATACTGTAAAGCTGAGTACTTTATGGTTGACACAAAAGCATTATGAAACTCCACGCTCTTATTTATTTATTTATTTTTGGTAAGGACTCCACGCTCTTATTCCTTTCTGAAAAATGCTAGAATTATTAAGATCGGTCTACTACGTTGGTATACTAGGTAGATTGCAATCAGGCCTTTAAACAAGTGGGTCACATATAATATCCAAAAAACGTCTTTCACTTGATATGCCAATTTGGTAGATTGGTCACACCACACCTAGCATTGTTTATTCCTTCTTGGCCGTTGTTGCAGAATATTTCAGAGACATCGAGGTATAAGTTTTTTCAAACTGAGCCGGGCCAAGCCTGAGAAAATATTAGTATAAGGCAAGCACAAGCTATTGGCTGAGGTGAGACCACCATTGGCCCAAAAGGGAATGAGGCCCCAAAAGCACCGAAAGCAACTTATTACATAAACAGAAAAAAGCAAGGGATAAAAAGAAAGTTGAGTGCACTTGATAAGACTGGGCACTCTGCTGAAAGGAACTCCTAGGCAACTGCCACTTGAACTTTTTCAAAGCAGAAAGAACTTAAGACTCTTTGCTTTGCATCGGAGAATATGGTAGTGGATGATTTTTTGATGGAGCCTTCTGAAATTTTTTTAGTTCATCTGGGGAAGGGCATACCAGTAAAGTTCACAAGTGGGGAAGAAGAACCTGAGAAGGATGGCAAGTATGAAAGTGAAAGCTGGGGTGAGGTTGCTGATAGCTGAAGCAAGCGTTGGAGAGCTGAAATTGATCCCTGTGTATCCCAGGATCTGTGATGAACTCCTGTTTCCACCCAAAAAGACAAAAAGAAAATCAGAGATGACAGAGAAGCAATCAGCCTGATCAAAATTTCCAAGAGTTAAAAACCCATTTCTTGGTTTCATCTGTCCCCTGAGAAGTTTGCACAAAAAATCTCATACTTCCTCAGAAAACCGATCTTTAATTGAATTGAACATGAATGAGCGGAGTAAACTGTTGTACCCAACGAGCCCAAGAAGAACAATTTTGGCAAGTATGGGCCTGCTGAGAGGGGGAAGCGTTCTTGATCTGCAAAAAACCATTAACGAGAAATCGTCATCTAACAGCTGGACAGAAATCTTCTCTTTTTTCCTTTGAGAGAGAGAGAGAGAGAGTACTTGCGGGAGATGACAGCAGCAGGAAGAAGAACAAGAGCAGCAATAGCATAGGCGTAGACAACAAAGACATGGTAGTTCATCCCTCTCAAGGTGGCTGCTTTGTAGAGCGTGTTCAACGCCACGTTCATGCACTCCATGGAAACCATGGCTGAGAATGGAAGCACATCCCTGTAACAGTACCTCCCTCTCATCTCTCTCTCTCTCTCTCTCTCTATCAATCAGCTCTCCCACAGAGCTACTAAAACAAACAGCCTAAAATTGTTGCTCAAACTCCAATCTCCTTTTCCTGAGACCCTAAAGGTGTCATCTGGAAGTGCTTATAAGGTGGACAGGCAATTGGTGGTGAGTGGATTCTTGAATAATAATTGGCCTTTTCTCAAGTTTTATGTTGAGTGTCAATAGAGACTCTTTCTTATTTTATCGTTATAGCATCCAATTGTGTCATGATGGGTCCCTTGGGCATTTGCCTCTTCATTTTCACTTTCGTTTTTTGCTTTGCCTATTCTTGTTACTGAGGAGAGGAAGATAAGGTCAGCTTGTCAGGAAAGCAAGAAAAGAAAAGAGAAAAATCGGGAGATTGGAGTACTAGTCTGAAAAGCATCTTCCATTTCATCAAAGACTCTACGATGTCGCTTTCATTCCAAAAACCGAAACGTCACGGCATCCTATTAGATCTCTCTGAGAGCTTTTGGCGTGTGTCCTACTCACTCACCCCTTTTTAACTTGGATAGTAGATGATATAAATGAATGAAAATTTCACAAAATTAAAGATAATCCATTTAGGTAACTACCCTCCAAAATCGGCCACATATTAAGATCTCGACCCGCGTCTTATTTAATTTATGAAAAAAAAAGTGTTATCAAGCTGTGGCAATGTTTATTAGGATTTGTAAACAGCGCATTCGAGTTGTGAAAATGCATGCTATTTCAAAATAGATCTTGACTTGAGCTCAATAGGCAATAACTTCTCCTTCACTTGGTTGGGGTTGACCTGGCACGGTTGGGCACTGGCTTGAAAAGAATAATTTTTCAACAAGAAAGAAAAAAGAAGAAGAGAAGGCGTGCAACAGCAAGCTGCACGACAACCAAAATGTGCGTTTGGTCGTTATAGCTGACAAAATCCGGTGCTTACGATGATGATGTGGGGAGTGGTCCCATTTTGGTAATAATTGAGCTTCCTTTGTATTTATTTAGACAGGTTCATCTCATGTTTTCTCAGCCGAGAAAAAAACACGGAACTCAAGAACCATAAATAAATAAATAAATTGCATGTCGGTTTCACGTATAATAAATAAATTAGACTATGAAATTAGCAGGAGTTTTAAGAAAGCGAAATGGTAAAGGTAGAAGTGACTTCAGATGTTCTGAAGAGCACCCAAGGCAGATCAGAAAACAGAAAAGAATCGAAGGACAAGAAGATGCAAAATGCCAGTACAGTACTAAGGAGAAGAAGGGGCACTGAAGTACAGCACAACCAAATTTGGTTAGCCACTTCATAAAGTACTTTTGCCTTTTCATTTTGTGAATTGAATGAACTAATCTCGTACATTACTAAAAGATAATTACAAGCAATACGTGCATGAAATTATAATAGTATCAGAGATATAAAGACTGGCTTATAAAATCCGATCTATATCACGATACAATAAGTTACTATTATGTACTTATATTTTGAGCATGTCGCGAACCCATTAGATCTCTTTACTTGTATGACTTAGATGTCTCTGGATCCTCTGTTATTCTGTTGTAAGGATGTGCTACAAACTAATGGGTGATCGATTAAAGAAAAGGTGTCCTGAGATTTGGTTATTTTTTCTTGCATCTTGGCTGCTTTTAGTTTATATCAAGTGTAAGAAAAGAAAGGGAACGTGTCCGTCACACTTCACAAGGATCATAATGTAAGGGAACGTGTGTCGCACACTCCCTCGCATCTGTCGGGGCAATAAGGTTAAGTTAGGACAACCTTTTTTAACAATTTTATTATTATTATATTTTTCCCTTTATTTTAATTAGATACGTTCTCTTTGGTGTGCCTTTCTCTGCCATTTGATGCATGCTCCCACCAAGCCCTTTTGGTCAAAAGCTGCTTCTTTTTCCACTCTCCCATAGCAGCCAGCTCCACTTAGTCGTTGCTGTTTCTCTGCTTTTTCTGGAGCGTCTCTCTCATGGCATTGTTTTGATGCAGCCTCCTAGCAATGTCTTTGAGGATCTTCATGAGCCGTCGATGACTAACCCGGCAGTCGCATTCGGCGTTTGATCCGCACCACAAGTGATTTGGGTCGGAAAGGTCCAAAGGTTTTTGCGTTGCGTGGGACCGTCCAACACTCTAGTCATCGATACAAAATATAAACAACCAGAATTAACTGATTTTAACATTTGCAGAATCCAGTTAACACGTCTACTTTATGCGATTAGCCTGTTTATGTAATCGGCGGATGCGAAATGGTCCATGGATTTACCTCCACCTGATTCTCTTCTCGGGGGATGGCTTTGATTGTTTCGTGCTCGGATCATAATTGTGAATTCTAAACATGCCCGGCACACAGTAAACCGAAGAACTTAGAATAACCTTCATCTTCTTTTATCAATCGAACAGTATTTTGGGCCACATGGCTTTCCGCACAAAGATGCACCCAGAATTACGTGCAACCTCCCACAGAAATTTCCTCATCATGGGAATTATAGGTGCTCTATGAGCATGCCCTTCATATACAACCATTATAAGTTACGAGGACAAAAATTACAAGGAATACATCCGTTACGTACTCCAACATATAACTATAATTAAGTACATAAATATCTCCACATTTTACAGGTTCAGCCTCTTCTCCGTTTTCTTCTCAAGGAAGGCATGGCACTTAGAGATCCATATGTGGCGATTCCTGAATCATGTGCTGTATTATCCTCTGCTTGGAAATTGCCTGGAGAACGGCCATCATCTGTGGCTTTTACATTGTCGGCACTGTCATCCTGCATGGAAGCCACATCTTTGGAAACCACATCACAAGGTACCTCTGAAGTCGTTTTGCGCAATTGGATTAATTGAGTCAAGGAACTCTCGAGCTCAGCTTCATCTGCAGGCTCTAAATATTCAAAGGAATCTTCATTTCCCTCCCCCAAAGGTTCGGCAGCTATATTATGAGCACTTCCAGGATCCTCGCTTGTCTTCGTTTCGTCCATACAAAAGCCACCACCCTTTGTGAGATGATCTTCGGAAAGATCCTCTGGAAAGGAGTCAGGTGTGTGTTGTGGTTCACCAGTATTGGCATCATCCTCACAAAACCCACCCCCAATGTGAAGGTAATCCATTTCTTTACTCCCCTCAAGATGAGGATTTCCAGCTGCAAGTTCACTCTCAAGTTCTGAAATACCGGTGCCGCCATGTGCAATCTGAGCACAGGGAGATTTATATTCTGAAACCTCTCTCTCAAAGTCATCGTCAGAACAGCGCTCTGATGCATTGTCCTCCAAATTCTCCAGACTGTAATTCACCTTGTTCTGACTGCGTGCTGACTGCAACCAAAAACAGGGAAATAAAAGTGCTTAAAAATGGCTCGGTAACTTAAACAAAGGAAGAGAAGCTCTAGATGATAGAAATACATATGTTTCAAGCTGTCTTCAACCTAATAAACCCCAGATCTCAGGTCACTTCATAACTAATTAGTTAAGGAGGAGAGGGCTCCTCCCTGGACCTAAAAGCACAAAAATCTTATTTCTTCCATGCAAGCATTATACACAAGAATCAAGTTCACTAAACATGGGAATGATACGGTAGTGGACAGCTCAAATCTGGACAACATATTCCATGCAAGACAGCGCACTGCCTCTACATGGAATACTACTATTCCATTTTAACAATTTGATTAGTTACATTCTCTAAATTGCTTGATAATTTTGCTAGCGTACTATTGCTCATTGCTCAGTTGCATTCTGACGTCCCATTAGCATTCAGCAGACCAACCTTTCCTGCACAGATTAATTCATTAAGTACTTTGAGGAATGTGCGGAAAAATGACGTCAGACTTGACTCGACATTATCAAGGAGAAAATGTAGGATCACAAGCAAGTAGGACAGTTCAATACTTCTACCTAAGTAACACTTTGGCCATGACAACAAATTGTTTCAAGCTTTAGTTTTGGTGCTGAGATTCCTAGCGTAGGTCAAGTTCAGGAAATTAAGAAGCCTTAGCGGATACACTTTTGGAAGGTTACCCTTCCCTTTCAACAAAGTTTCTTTACTCTTAACTGGTACAATACTTTCTATAGACCAACACCTGGAGCCCATTCGTAGTAGCATGACAGCATTCATATTCTGATCACATGAGTTCAGACCATAGATTGCACCCCGAAATAATAACAAAGCTAGTGCAGCCCAGTACCATAATAAAACGAATCAAGATTAGGTAAATGCTCTACTTACTCTACGCACTTCTTGCCGCCCTTTGCACTCTTCTAACTGGACCTTGTGCCCCAGATCACCGCTATCCCCATCACTAGAGCTACCTTCTGATTTATCATGGGTGGCCTTTCTACCTCTCCTCATTTCTCCTTGGCCTCGGCCTCGGCCTCTGCCTCTTCCTCTTCCTCTACCTCTACCTCTTCCAGTCTGAAGAGGCTGTTTATTGGCATCTCCACTGCTTTCCACCAGTTTTGAGGCATCTAAGTTCACTTCAGAAAGAATAGGCTTGCCATGGATCCTTCTTTTCTTTGACTGCAAGGACTTTGATTTTGTCGAGCGGTAGCTGAGATTTCCAGTTGTTTTTTCATCAGATACATCACCAGAACACCCTCTTCTTTTCTTTCCACTTTCATTAAGAACTTGGGCATCATCACCCATCAAGTCCAAAGATTTGTCAGCAGTGATTTCTTTGACAGCTTTCTTAATTCTCTTACTACGGATTTTAGCAAATCTCTCGTTAAAAGAATAAAATGCTTCCAGTCGCAGCTGGGTCTGCATCAAATAAGTAGAAAAGAAAAAGTTCAGCAATTCTGATCGAAAAGGTAAGACGGGTAAAACTGTTAGCTAACAAATGGTCCACGAAAATATAAGGGAGACTCATCTCCTTCGTATGGGGAAAAAGATTGTGCCCAGGGATGGGACACATGTATGTAGTTTGCAGCCGAGAGGTGTGCTTGCAATGAGAGAGAGAGAGAGAGAGAGGGGCCATGATAGGAGATGCCAACCTCATGCTTGTTGTATTCATTTAAGACCGGCACTAACAATTCATCCGCCTTCTGGGTAGCCCATCCAAACTTCTCCCAACATAATCTGCCACAGATTAGGGACATTGCACGAATGCATTCCATCATGAAATAGTCAAGATGGTGGCAAATTTGTAATCAGTTAAAGATATAACTCCGTAAAACAAGATGAAAAGTGCGAAGATATAACTCCTTAAAACGAGACGGAAAATGGAAAGAAACACCATCTTTTCATTTCTACTTCACTTTCCTCTTAAATGTCAGGAAGCTATCTCATTCTAAAATTCAACCACATATCAAAAGACTCACTTGCGAAGAAGAAAATGATCTGGCTTGCCCCATGAGAAAGGCTCAGTTGACTTGTCCACTTGGGGAGTAGAATATGCAGAGATTACGGCTTCACTTGGAAAAGTAGAAGGAATATGCCAGTTTTTGCTAACTTTTCTCTACATAAGACAACATATGGTTCATTTGACAATCATAAGAATCATGGAAAAGTAACACTTTAAAACCAATGAAAACTGAAAAATGAATAGACCCAAGGGATATAAAAGGAAGTTACATGCTTCTCCATGAATTGCTGCTTCATCTCTTGGATTTTATCAGAAGAATTTCTTTGCTCATAAGATGGGGACATATTCTGCTCCAGTGAAGGTGGTCCACTTTGAGCACCTTCTGGACTGTTGATGCCATTATTGCTAGTTTTTGACCCTCTCCTCCCCACAGTGGATCCTTCAGGAACATCAACCTTCCCAAGAATGGTTGGATCTGGTGATTCAATCCACTCACGGAATTTTTGAAGACCATCTGCCTCAGGAAATGCATTCACGACTTCAATGGCATTAACAATGCCAATTCCACTGCAGTAAAACACATCCGAATAAAGTCAAACTGACAAAAGCACTCACCAAGTATTATAAGGATACAGAAACTCAGTTGCACCCAAGAACAGAAAACAAACATACATGATGATTTAAAAAGCAGAAAAACAAATCTCAATATCTCATGAATACGCAATATAATAACAGCAAACCTAAAGACGATGAAGTGCCAAACTCTTCAAAGAATGCGTGAATAGCACCCAAAGGATTAAGAACGAAAATCTGGAATGGAATTACCTAACACCTTCAGTATAATCACTCCCAAGGAGCAATGCCATACATATCAATTTATCTCTGGAAAGACCAAGCTCCTTCTCTATGTCCTAGAAAAATGAACAACAATGTAAGCTACAGAGCAAACCATACAATCTGTTGAGAAAATCGAACAAGACCTATTCAAGGATAAACTGGCTATATCCCAAACTAATTTTTCTATGAGATTACATAGTTTGATAGAAATAGAACTACAAAAAGATCTAACTCAATGCTAGCAACTGCAAGATCCAAACCTTCAAGAAGTATGTCTCCACATACTTGCGATCATCAAATATATTCTTATAGACACTTTGTGAGCCAAACAAGAACACATCAGAATCATCAGTAACTACACCATCGACTATGTTTGCCAGTTCCAGGTAAGCACATTGAGCTTCTGCCTCCATAGGTGCAATGATGTATGGCAATCCAAACATTTGCAACAGCTCCTGCATAGAAAAACATCTGCCCTGCATTAGACGACACACATCTTTTCCAGTAATTGCTATCCACTTATCCCAAAACACGAGGGACGCATACATAAAAGAAGAACAGTTCCTTAAGAAAAAAGACTGAGAGAAGCACTGTAGCAACTCCATGGCATTCACTTATTCTGCAATTAACATGCAAAACTTGCTACAATAAAGGGCATTCCCTTCTTACCTACACTCAATGACAGATCTAAAACATAGGTCATGGAGGAGACAGAATGTAAATGAAGTTTCTATTATCATCATCGATAGAAAGTCATTCTAAGAGTGATCGAGTAAATTTTAACAAAACTACTATTGAACAACAAAAACCAATCACATAAAGTAATCAAAGTTGTGGACGTTACAAATTAGCTAAATCATTAATAATTACATCAACATCTCAAGTTTCCTAGCCAATTTCCAAGTGCATTTTGGCTCCAAGAAACAAAAAAACTTATGTGTTCCCGTGATTTACGATAATGAAGATTGCTAATGCGAAACAGTAAAATCACAACCACCACAGGGGCAGCCCCCACAGAGAGAGAGAGAGAGGGGGAAGAGGGGGGGGAAGGAGGGAGGCATTGGAAATGCGAGAATGAGATTGGATGTACACCAGTCGCAGCTATTACTAACAAAATTCAAGACTTTAATGAGGATACTTTTTAAGAAGCATCCGGTGATTTTTTGCACGAAGTACGACACCTGTAAACATATCACTGTACCACACTGGCCATTGTAGGATGGAAAGCTAAACTTGACATTACATCAATGTATATTCATTCTAGTAAGAGTGCTACCGATGGGTATGAGGGGTTGAACTTTCCAATCGGTCATCATACAATCATCCCAATAATTGCGCACAATCAAAATTGAACATATGAACGGGCCTCATAGCGCCCTATAAGCTCGAGTTTCTCAGAGGACAGTTTGCTCCCAATACTATGACCTAGAAGTCATGCAGGATATAAGTAACCACTACATCAAGTGAAAGAGCCATTATTGTTCAGCATTCTGTCAATTGCAACTATGACCAGACGCAAAATTCAAAAGCAAAACCCAAAACTTGGTGCATACCTGACACTCTGCAAACATTTCGCTACTAACAGACTCAGCATTGCGTTCTAGCTTTTTCTGCATGTCCCCTAGCTTCATACTTTCTCGACCCAGTGTCCGCATTTCCTCTTCCAAATTTGCCCTCGCAAATTCCAACTGCACATTTTCATTATCCTTAAATGCAAATCTCTCAACATTTGGCAACCGTCCTGAGGAATTATCGTCGTGATTGCTATGAACCTCAACAACATCACACGTTGATTCTCTTCTCAATGAATGCAAAGCATCAGATGAAAGCTTAGTTTCCTCAGCATAGGGAGATGCTTGTACAGCCTCAGAATTTTTCTTCTCATCTTTAATTCTACCATTACCAGATGTTTCAGCACATATTTCATCATCCATGCACAGTTCCCTTGAATACCTGTCCTTGGGAGCAGATAACACACAACTTGCACCAGAAGTATCCAATGGCTCACCTGCACTCAGATTCCTCTCTATTTCTAGAGAAGCCAACTTCCTCAGAGGCTTTTCGTGCCCTGACGGTGCAACCCCAGAACTTTGAAATGTTTCATCAGCTCCTTTGATTGCCATCCCCACTTTATCCAAATTACATGAATTTGAAAATTCTCCTTCGTTTTCTAAAGAATCAACCACCTGCAAACTGCAACCCGCATCGGGGCTACCAGGATTTATAGAACCCTTCACTAATGTTTTCTCTCTTACTGATTCTTTAGAGGCATATCCAATTGCGAAAGTTTGCTTTGCCGTACGGTTCTCTAAATCACGGAGCATAGTATCTTCATGACTCTTTTCTCCATCAGTTTCACTCTCATGATCCATTTGTGGTGCCTCATTTGATCTCTGATCCTCAAGACTTCTCCTAATTGCCTCCTGCAGATCAGCATCTTCCTCAAGATAACCTCTTGAGACAGGCTGACTGGACTCGACAGGGCAAGTAGAGGCGTCCTTTGAAATGTCAGAAAAGCCTTCCTCCCATTCCACCTCGCTCTCATCACTAATTTTCCCCTGTTCAAGAGGCTCGATTTCAACTCGGTCATCATGGGAAAAGCTCTCACCTTTCTGCCCATGACACTCAAGATCTGAACAGGCATCAGAATACTGTGTCCTTGATGTAATTTTTCCAGGGGAAGATAAGGTTGCTGAATCTCCTGCTACTAACTGAATAAATAATTGATCATCACCATCCAAAGTCTTGCTTTCACCATCCTCTTCGAATGATATTTGTATTGAATTACCATCCCCAAACATAGACTGGTCACCACTCTCGTTCAAATCAGCAATTCTAGTAACATCATTTCTTGAAGTTTCAGCCAAAAGATCACTTCTTACAATACCAACATTGCTTTCTACTCCAGACTCAGTGTTTAGCGCACTACTTGAATCGGCATTGATATGTGTCTGGTCCTGCTCAATTTCTTTCATCATATCCAAGTTCCTCTGCAAGTCACGGGTCATACGGATTCCCATAGCCCTTACTCGACTGACTCTAATGCGCCCCCTCTCATCAAAAAAAGTTTCAACGCCATCTTTGAAGCTAATTTTGGATTTGTTAGGAATCGAGTCTTTCACTGCATTGGTATTATCATTAGATGAGACTCCACTATCAGAAATGGAGGAAGGATTATCCATCCTGGTCTGGTGTTCTCTACTTTTATTTCTCTGTGCTTCAGCAGATGTAAGCATTCTGGATTTGTTAGGAACTGAGTCTTTCACTGCATTGGTATTATCATTAGATGAGACTCCACAATCAGAAATGGAGGAAGGATTATCCATCCTGGTCTGGTGTTCTCTACTTTTATTTCTCTGTGCTTCAGCAGATGTAAGCATTCTGACAGATTCAAACATGACAATAGACAAACATCAAGAAATATCAGAGGTGAGTCGCAATAAACAGTTGAGTGTTACCAAAAGCTGAATACTTACTCTTTATTCCCACTGAAGGATGAAGAGAATATAAATTCTCTATTGGCTTCTGAGGCGATCCTTGCGGTTCGTACTCCACCGACTCCATTGCCAACAGCCGCTTTTTGCACTTGATTAATCTCCCGGCGAAGAGCAACAGCTTTTAGATAGGACTGTATTTGTAGCTCAGAAAACTTTTCAGGAGCCTGCACTAAAGTATCGACACTCTTACAATTCTGCTGAGATGACAACTTCCTTTTAATCTCAACAACAAATTAATATGAGAGCATATTTAATAAGTCTCATTCCCAAATTATTTTTCCATACTCAGGTAGGTACACCGTATTAAGTTTTGATCACGTAGCAGAAAAATCAGGGTCCCGGATAACTTTTGATCTAAGAAGGTATAGGCAACTGGCACATGCCATTTTAATATGTGGTATATTCAAGAGAGAGACATGGTGAGAACTACAACATTACATAAGGACCAATTTTAAGTCGAAAATACATAAATAACCATATTTCCTGAGTGACCATCTTCATCTGAAATCACTGCAGTCACTATTATATTCATTTGACAACAGCAGATTTCTGACTCAATGCTATCTCTTCAAGGATGTTAAAAAATAATATCACACCATGACCCCACCCAATTACTGGTCTAAAATGCATGATGCTTTTTCCTGAGCAAATACTTCTCATCCTGAAACAAATTTATAAGGACTGGAAACATCAATCATAAGTTCATTCAACTTGTCAAAAGTCATCATACCGGCAATGTGATGCACATAAAATTCATAAATACGCACCATTCATTCTGCTAGATGTCAAACATTGATGGATCATATTTCACAACCCACTATAATCAGTATTTTAGAAATAAATGGCCGCCCATATACTAGTGGCTTCGTGTGTTCTAGGATTGCCAGTCATACACAGCATTGTGACTGGGTGCTGTCTTAATTCATGAGGGAGGATGCATCATGTAATGCTGAGTTTGGCCTCCACTAATTATCAAAAGATACACATAACTTCTAAGAAACATTCATATGTATCATTTTCAAAATATACACATATGATATGTGTGAGATTTTGGTGGGACTGCTACCAACTATTCTAAAACCTAAGTTGTTAGATGAATGCATGGTTTAATAATTAATTATTCTAATACTCTCCCTCACGCTTAATCCAATCTTTTTGCCTGGTACTAAGGGTAAAATAGTTAATTGGGGAGGCAAAATGGGGTCTGGAAAGATTTCAACTCAGGACTCCAGCTCTGACACCATATGAGATTTGGTGAGACTACTATCAACTGTTCTAATAGCTTTAGCTTTTAGATGAAGGCGTGGTTTAATATTTAATTATTCTAACAAAATGGAAACAAAAGTAGAAGACACTGGATGGACCAGCCATGCAGCTTCAAGCAAAACAGTCACGGCAGCAGAAATCTGTGACATGTGCTTTCTTTCGTATTCTCTAAAAAACATAAGAACCGACCTTTTTAACTTTCTGATACTTCTGTCGGTTTTCTGCCATTTGTCGCTCCTTCATCTGTTAAAAAAACAGCCAAAGACCTTAAGAATCTATGAACGGGAACATGAAGCTGAAAATCCCTACCAAGACTGAAAAAGATCCATGAGAAATGAATTTTCTAACCTGAGCCAAAAGATCGAGCCGCACTGACAGAGGCAAAGAATTTAATACATCACGATCAACATTCCCATGCACTTCCGGCTAGAAGATAAATGAACAGCTGATGAGAATGTTTCTGCCTTATGTACAACAACAATAGTAACAACAAATCTTTTTGAAATAGTGAGGTTGTCTACGTGAAACCTATTAGACCATTGCATCTAGCATAAGACAGTAAAGACTGTAAATTCCTGCCAGCAAATTTCCTTTTCTTTCCTTCTTCCTGAGAAAGGTATTTATTACACACACAAGCAAGCGTTTGGACATGTGCTGCTTTTCAATAACAAAAGTGTCACACAACAAAGGCATTTTGAAGATCTCAATGTCCATATGCCATTCTCAAGAGCCATTCCATTTACAAAGTGACATCTATTTTACCTACTTTCATGACAGTGTTCAGTTGATATCAGACATACATATATATGTAACCTCCAACATTGTTGTATTCTCACTTACCACAATCATCTCTTCATCTGTATCGTTATCTTCCTCCTCAGAAAATATCTGAGGGGCAGAGGTTGACGCGATATGTGCTACCTCACCTTCTTCTGCCATAATGGATGCTGCCAGCCTAATCCAAGACAACATTTAGTGAAAACTCAACAAAGAATACGTCATACAGAATAGAATGGGCGAGCAAACTACATTTCATCAAGCTTCCCCTGATCATGGCGAGTTGAATTTAGATCATTTTGATCCCTTTTGACACTGTGATTTTGACCTGATAACTCCTCCTGAACAATAATACAATAGGAGGTGAAATTAGCAACACCATTATATTGGCAAATTTCTAGTATTCCACAATAACAGATGAAATGCATCAAAATAGCAAACTTTTTCAGCTTCTAAGTGGTGTTGACTATCAGCACCTTCCAGCCTCTCTCCCATCTGCATGTGAATAAATGAAAAGTTAACAACCAGCATGAGCGGTAACTTAGGGTAATAATAATACTAAAAAGACTGTAGGATAGAGAACAGTATATATGCTAAGAAGTCACCTGGACTCGCAGCTCAGGTGGCAACGCCTCTAGTACCGCTGGATCGATTTTTTCAATCATGTCAGGCTACGAAACGATCAAGAGAGCATATCAGTTTTACATCTTCAACTTAGATTAAGTGGCATCAACAGGGACTGAGGCAGGAGAGGGGGAAGTCCATGTTGGGCACCAATAATCCCATGCAAAACAGAAGTATTGAAACTGAATTACAAAGCTAGAATACACCATAGCAGCTTTAAACCTAGGTTAGCCAACGGCAGGTGGCATCTCAATAGAAACACGAGAAGCAAGAAAATTCCAGCAAATAAAGCTTACCAGAATTATCTCTTCATCTTCATTTTCATCAGAAGAAATCATAGTTTGAGATGTTGATGCGATTTTAGCATATCTCTGCTCTTCCTCTGCTGCAATAGATGCTGCCAACCTAAACAAAATCATTACGACAATCAACCAAGTGAACCAATCAATGAAGCAAGAGAAGAGGATAGTAAAATGCTTAGAGCAAACCCCACATTTCATCTAGCTTTTCCTGGTCATGACTGCTTGCAACCTCACAATCAGCATGGTGAGCATTTCCCATTGTACCAGTTTGGTCAGATAAAACCTTCTTACCCTTGGCATCACTCATTTGTTTTTGCCTCTCTATATCTTCTGCCAATTCTTTTAGCCTCATAGTCTTAAGCTGCGACAGTAAAAGGGGAACAAGATTCATGCAAGAACAATTTCCATGGCATGAGATCCCTAAATGGTGCCGTGCAGCATGGCAGAGAGAAACTAAAGGCCCTAAACAATCAAGGCCTCGAGGAAAAGAAGCCATGCACAGCAATTCAGATCACATTTACACTAAACTAATTCGAGATGGATGATTGGTATATTTGGTTTGGATTGAGCGTGAGTAAACTAAACTCTCAAGGTAATTGGAAAGTATCATAATTATAAAACCCCTGAAGGCCCTAGATACCGAAATGATGTGACATTACTATCAAACCACCTAAAAGCGCAATACACATGTTTATTACATCAATACTCTCCCTCAAGGAAAAGTTAATTCTTTGGCCTCCAAGCTCGATCAGTGGTTATTAAGGAAATTAAGGGTATGGAAATTCTGACACAGCAATATTAAATGAAGACGTAAGTTAATCACTTTCCATCGTCTGAAAGCCAAACTCACTAATTTCTCAGTTCATGCAACGGAGCATCTCAATTTGGTAGACGTGACCGAACCCCATTGCTTAAACATCGCACTCCACCACATAGCACTTAAAAAGTTCGCAAGAATCAAAACGGGGACCACTCCGCAAGGCGCTAAAATCCACTCACGTGGTTGAGAAGCAGCTTCTCGGCGGTCTTCCGGATTTTGGCCTGCGCGTTCTCGCGCTGCCGCCGGCGCGCGACGACGGTGCGCCTCTTGAGCGCGGGCGTGCCGCCGTCGAAGACGAACACGGGCTTCGTCCTGAGGAACAGGAGCTTGCAGATGCGGCGGAAGAAGCCGAGCAGGTGCGCGTTGCGGACCATCTCCCCCCTGTCGTCCCGCATCGCCTTCATGAACTGCACCATCCAGATGCTGGCATCTGCAGCAGCAGCAGCGCAAAGCGAAAATCAGAAACTCGATTAGGCGCGGTGCGAGGGTTGAGAAAAAAGCGATCCCGGCGAGCGAGGAAGGGGAGAGGGGAAGCACCGATGGCGAGCTTCTTCCCGGCGAGGGTCTCGACGGAGACGCGGCGACCGACGGGAGCGAGGAGTTCCCAGAGACCGTGGACCCCCATTTTCCGGTTTGTTTGCCTCCGAGTTTTCGAGTTGTTCGGCTTTTATACGGAGGTTGACGATGAAGGCGACGGAGAGGGGAGGGGAGACGGTCGGTCGGTCCGGCGGGCCGCGCGGGCCTTTGACGGGCTTCGACCGAGCTCGTTGGTGGAGGTCGGGCCGGGCCGGTGCTCTCTTCGCCGGAATAAGAAATCCAGCCCGGCCCATTAGAACGATGAGCGGGCCCGTCGACTCACCGGATTGTCGGATGCGGGCCCGTTAAGCTTCGTTTTGTCGTAAAGAACAAAAGTTCTCCCTTCATTTTCCATCTCCATTCTCTTTTTGTGTTAATACTCTCGAATCAAGACATTTATATTACGTTGACTCCCGAATCTCATAACAAAGAACATTTTATATTATTAAAAGAAGATTCATGCACATCTATTTTTGAGAATATGAGTAATTTGTCACAGTTCTCAAATTAAATGTAAAGTCAAATCTGTTCATTTAAATTAGTCCTCTTTATAAACTCAAGCGAGGATTTCATTTTTGTGTTCTAGCATTTTCTTAACTTTCATTTTTTTAAGTTCCCTTCCGTCTTTCATTCAAGTATATAAAAGCCTGACCTTTCAGATTTTACACTTGTTTTGAAAGTATATAAAAGCCTGACCTTTCAGATTTTACACTTGTTTTGAAAACTTCACTCGTCGGATCTAATTGTTAGGTCATGGCTTTTGGCTTTTCATTCATTTTTTTTTTTTTGGTCAGTCCTACGCTATTCCTACTCTACACTCACTCGCAAACTTGTGCCCTGCCTCTTGCAGGGCGTGGGAGTCGTAACCCATCGAAACTTACGCGTCCCTATCCCCATCCCACCCTAAGAAGGTGGGGATTTGAACCCCTCACCTCCCCCTTCCATGTTGGAAGGGTGGCCACTGGGGCGAACCCCAAGTGGTTGGCTTTTCATTCATTCAAATATGACATTTTTGTACATGCTTTAGGGTTTGGATCTAAAAAAATCAGCTGATGTTTTTGTGCTATCTATGTGCAAATAGTTCCGTAGAGATGGACGAAAACAAAAATCATGTCGAGAAGGAAGACGATCTATATTTTGACGAACTCAATGATTTAGAAGGAGATGGAATTTTCTCCAAGTTTATGAGCCAAAGCCCTGTCGACTTCTCTGAACTCAAACAACACATAAATGATGAAATGTCAAGGATTCTCACACAAGAAATGGGTATTCAGTTTTGTGCATGTCCCCCGCACATCACAGACGGCGTGCACCACGGTAGTATAGTTACTTGCTGATTTCAAGGACCCACGGAACCACGGAAGAAACAATCGAAATCTGCTCTCGAAGGATCAACCATCCTTAATCAAATTATGGCCGAAATTATTCTCTCCTAATAAATTCCCACTCGAGAATTCCAATGAAATGTTCCTACAGCCTTTCAAAAAGACCAAATGACGTGATACCAGATTATGTGATTTCCACTGGATTCCATGACCATTAACCAAACGTAACCACAACCATAACCATAATAGTCCAAATCCTCTTGCCTTGGGGCTGATTCTGTCGGGATCGAGACCCATAGGCGAGAGAAGAGAAATCGAAACAAACGCGAGTACTTTGATGCTAGATAGAAGGATTTAGAATGCCATGCAATCGATGAAATGAACAAAAACCATTGAAGAGATTCCTCTGAATGTATAGTAAAGTAGACAGTTTATTTCTATACAACCTCGTATTGTGTCAAACGCCTTCCAAAGCCTAACGAAACTCCCAGACAACGACAAGTCAATTATTCCATCAAACTCACAGCACGCATCACCTCGATCAATCAAGAATGTCAACCCACGCACGACACCGCTAGGCTTTCCCCTCCGTCGGAGGGCAAAACCGAACCCGCCGAGCGTAGCTCCACATCTCTCCTCCGGCGACGGCGACGGCGATCCCCCGCCGCGAAGATTGGGCCTCCACGAACGCGGCCTTCGGACAGCGGCGCAACGGTTTTCCGTCTCTGTGTGATCTGTACATCCAGGAGCGCGGCGGCGGGCGTCACGTGAACAGGGGGCCGCTGTGGTTCCCGAGGTCCATGGAGGACTTGCACGGCGCCGGGATGGAGGCGTACCTCGACGAGAAGTCCCGGCGGACGACTTCCTCCCCGAACGGCGGGCGCCCGTTCTGCCCGGGGCCCTCGTCGAAGTTCAGCGCGTAGCTCAGCGGGTCGTACCGGAACTGCGAGTTCCGGCCGAACCGGTCCTTGTTGAACCGCCGGATGAACGTCTTCCACCGCGGCCCCGCCACCAGCTCCGACCACTCCCGCACCCGGTGCCACCCCCGCGCCCACCACGGGTCGTCCGGCATGTCCCCGACCCGCTCCCACCAGTTCGTCCCCGCGGCCGCCGCGGCGACCCCCCTCGCCGGCCGGTCCTCCTCGTCGTCCGAGGAGGAGGGCGAGGCGGCCAGGAACGGCACCCAGAAGCAGCAGCCCCGCTTGGCGAAGGCGGCGTCCACGGCGTCGTCGCCGGGCTCGCGGTCCCGCCGAGGGGACACCTCGAGGGAACGCGAGGAGGGCATGGGATGGATCCGCGAAACCCGGGACGAAGAGCGATGGGGGGGCGGCGGATCGGGGGCTCTCTCCGGCGGAGGGATCTGCAGAGCGACGGCGTACAGAAGAGAGAGAGAGAGAGAGAGAGGGAGATGCTGCAACTTCTGGTTCCTCCTCCTTCTCCTCCTCCTCCTTCGTCGTCTTCTCTGGTTTTTTTGCGGTGGTTTTGTTTTGGATATTAATGGAGGGAGGGGACGAGGGGTAACGGAAAGATCGGTTACGGGCCACCGGGAATTCCGGTCGCCAGGTGTCCATGACGAGGTTTCATTTCCATGCAGAAGAGGTCCGTTGGCGCTTTCCTTGCGGAGAGATCTGGGGAATCCCAATTAAATTAAATTAAATTATGGCTTTATGTCGATCTTGGAGAAAGATTAAGAAAATTCCCACCGACCGAATTAGAAATAAATTAGAAATATACGACCAAAAAAAGAAATAAATCCTGGAAGGCCGAGATTATTCAGTACCTAATTGAACTGAACGATATCTAGCAATTATTAGGGATCTAGATATATTTACATTTCTGCTTTATTTGATGAAAATTTGTTGTCTCGACAAAGTCGTAAGAAACTTCTTCTAATGGCGAGTGAATTTTCCCTGTAAAAAGGGTGACGAGCTAATCATAAGGGCACTCTGTATGGTACATAATCTGCGTAATTGTGATTTTTTTACGCAACCTATCTCCATGATCATTGATTGATAATTGTGGTTAGAAAAATTGACCAGCATTCCAAATCAGTGGTATACTATATAACATAAACTCGTGCGCTACATAAAATTTTTACACTGCAAAAAGAGTCTTTCATCTTCAATTGAATTTTTATATGAGAAAATTTCAAATAAATACTCAAAATAAATAAGTTTTTTAAAAAAGAGTCCAAAGTGAAGACTTGAAATGTCTATATAATCTTAAATATGGGTTTGAACTCATTGGCCAACGAGCACATGCTTATTCCGACAACAGAGCAGGGGCATCACCATACAGAGATATTTCTTTTCTTTTCTTTTTTTGATCTTTTCATTGTGCATCTTCTTTGTGCTTGTGATTGGAGAAAAGTTGCAGGTCTTAAGCTCACCTTTTTCTCCTTCTTTGATGACAGTGGCATCCTCAAGCTCACCAACGAGACGAATCACTTAATGGGCCATGCATATTACTACTCCCGCTTCGGTTGAAGAACTGTCCGGACGACGACGTGTCCTCCTTCTCCACCTCCTTCGTCTTCGCTGTCGTCCTCGAAGCTCAATGGCCACAACCTCGTCTTTGCCATCTTCACTGCCGTGGGCCTCCATCCCTGCCCAACTAATACCTAGGCCTCCTCAATGCGAGCGTCTTCAATTCTTCAACCACCTCTTTGCCATCGAGGTCAACACTATTCAGGACTTTGAGTTTGGCAACATCAACGGCAACCATGCCACGATTGACATCAACAGCTTGGTATCGAACGCTTTTGCTCCGGTCGCCTATTATGTCGCTGATGATGACTCGACTGAGCTAGATTTGAATTTGAAGATTGACTAGGTGATTCAAGCATGGATTGATTACAATTCGAGCGAGAAGGTGATTAATATGACAATTGCTTTAGGTTCGGCAAAACCCAAGAAGCCAATCTTTTCCTCCAACATGGATCTCTCGCCGATTTTTCGTGAATTCATGTATGTTGGCTTCTCAACTTGAAATTGTGTGCTCGCCAGCTCTCATTACATGATGGGTTGGAGTTTTCGCCTCAATAGGGTAGTGAGAGCTCTTGAGATTATGCCTCTGCCTCCGTTATTAGGCACAGAGAAAAAGCATCTCCACACAACTTTATCAATATTGGTCTCAAATGTTATCAACTGTTTTTGCGATGCGTGCCGTTTGCCTTGTCGTCTGATCCCAGTGGGAACTCGAAATGGGTCCTCACTAGCTTGTCTTGTTGGTGAAAATGAGGTGAGTTTGAGACCCGCAATTTCCCTCCAAGCTCAAGAAGATGAACAATGAAATTATTACTAAAAAAAGAAAAAAGAAAAAAAGAATGTCAATGGACAAAAAAGTCACTGCTTATGTTGCTCAAATAAGTATGTGCTTACTGGTGGGTGAGCTTAGACCCTAATATGAGATCAAATGGCCACTTTAAGCTATAATTTGAGGCAATATTCACTTCTAACTCTTCTTTAAAAAAACAGATTTACTTCAATCCCTTATTTGAAATTTTTCGTTTTTATATTGAAGAATTCTGTGCACACTAGTAATTAGCCATTTTTATAAGACTTTGCTTTGCTGTTCTAACTTCTACAGCGCAACATAGTTGACATGGCTTGCTCAAGTCCAAACTCTCATCCTCACCATCCCAAATTCCCTACGAAACCACCTCTAATTTTTGTTCTTGCATCAGATCGAGAAATTTCAAGAACTGAAACATGGACACCAGCCGCATCCTGGCTAAGGAAAGGTTCGGATTCGTCGGAATTCTCAGGGAAGCGCTGAGAATTTCCACCACCAGCCCCAGCTTCTTGATCCTCGCCTTCCTCTCATCCTTCCCACCGTTCTGCTCTTTGCTGTTGAACGAGTTTCTCCTCCAGCAGACGTCCCTCGACACTGCCCACATCCGTTTTATGGAATGTCTGAATGTAGCACTGGCAGCGATAGTCGTGGGTTCAAGATATGCTATATCTTGGGGCCCATGAGCGTCCTCAAGAGATGGGCCGAAGAGGCCTCTAAAGGGTTGGCCTTGATGAGCGCCCTCTACTTGGTCATTGTCAACCCACTAGACCTCCTCGACACTGCACTGGTCGTTCACAGTGCATCCGCGATGCGGCGATATATGGAGGAGAGAATTAGCCGAATCTGAGGGAATGCTTCCTCCGACCCTTGAAAAAGGTTGGTTTCGGGGGGCCTTCAGTCACTTCCATGTACGCGTTTGTGCTCTGTTGCCTTATCCTTCCTTGGACTTCTTTCCTTGGCATCGAATCTCTATGGGTCGTCATCATACTTTGGGCCAGTTGGGTTCTCCAAAGTACTCTCTGGCGTGCTCTTCGTGGCCTTATTCAAGAAGTACATGGAGTGGAGTGCTATATGGAACGCGGGGTGCGTGATCTCAATACTGGAAGAGAAGCATGGTTTGCACTAGGAGTGGCCGCATATCTGAGCAGAGGGAGCAGAAGAAAGGGATTCGCCCTTGTGCTCGTGTTCTTAATTTAGAGGCTTGCCCTGGGATTGTCTTGCCTCTATTTCGCATGGCACAGTAAAGGAAGTGGACTTGTTGCGACGATTATGCAGGTCTCTCTAGTGTGTTCGGGGAATGTGGTGAAGTGGTCGGTCTTCATGGTGTATTACTGTGACTGCAAGAAACGGTTTCTCGAGAAAAAGATTGACGTCAAAGAAGGCAAAACTGCTCAACTTGTGAAAAGCTAGAGACTGGGTTTTGAGCAAAATGTGATGTTCTGTATGCATTGTTGTCTGTATGTAACGTAGTGTATGTACTATCTATCATGTATAAGGCATAACCGGGTTTGGCCGTTCAGCCGATGGATTGATCCGTCCCGACCCCTTCTCTACGCCTTTCCACAACTGTGTGAAGTGTTCCCCATCGGGCTGGTAATGAAATATAAGTGCGTGGTGTATTTGAGGAAAAATAACTTTGAGATGAAAGATGAATGTTCCACCACCCAAGAAGGATTAGATGACGAGGTTGAATGGAGATAACTACTGGATCAGATGACAAGGTTGAATTAGGAGAAACTAATAGCGACAAATTGTCAAAAGAGATTGACCATATGGTCATTACGGTCAATGGTCAATTGGATCTAGTGGAGGAGGAGGGGCCAGTAAAAAAGTTGATTTTGATGGATTCTCTATTTCAAGCAGTCAAGCCGCGTGGAGGTTCGGAATCGTAATAGTCCAATGCAAATATGAGCGAGTTGACAACAAAAATTGTGGGCTCGTCATTGATGTTTGATGCATGGATCACTTCATTATTCGAATATGATAGTTTGTAAGTGTTTTAAATTTTTTTTTATCCAATCCTAGTTTATCCAACCATTTACCCTAGATTTCTTATATGACATTTTATCCAAATATATCTTGTCTAGTTAACATAACAAAACATCGAATAAGATAATTTGTTATTGTATCTAAACTCAAATTTGGATTATCAAACGCAACCCTAGGAATTAATAAAAACCTTAGGGATTAATGAAATTATGGCTTTGTGTATGGTGGCCGGGAAAAATTAAGAAAATCCACCAACCAAATTAGAGAGTTGGAAGTCTGGGATTATTCAATAGATATATGAACTACACAATTTGCAGAAATCCCTATCCTTTGTAGGGATAGGTATATTTAAATTCCTGGTTTATTTAACCAAAAATTATTGTTCCGATAAAGTTCTTAGAAACTTTTGCACATGGCGGGAAAAGTATCAAAGAAGTCCTAAACCTATTGCATTAATGCCAATTAAGTCCTAAATATTTTAATGGTGTTAATTTAGTCATAAATCTTTTAATTAAGTGCTAATTCGATTATTTCGACTAATTTTTGTTGGGTATTGCTTACGTGGACACTAGCCAACTTATGTGGCATTGCCAAAGTTAATGTGGACAATTTTAATGATTTTTCGATTTTATTTATTTATTTATTTATTTTTTTCTTCATTCCTTTTTCTTCTTCCTTTAGGCGGTGACCGACCCTCATCGAGGCTTGGCCTCACCATGGCCAGGCTAGGTCAATTGGCTTGGCCACCGCCAAAAGGAAGAAGAAATGAGAAAGAAAAAAAGAAATGAAAAATTCAAAAAATAATTAAAAAGAAATATTATTAAAAAATATCAACGTCGGCGTCAATGGTGTCATGTAAGTTGGGTGATGTCTATGTTAGTAATATTGGATCAAAATTAGCCGGAAGAGTTGATGGTTTAAAATGTTTAGGATTAAATGGCATCATTAAAATGTTTATGACTAAATTGGCCAAATGCAATAGGTTTAAGATTTTTCTAAATGGCAAATGATTTTTCAAATTAAAAGAAGTTATGAATTATGAATTAATTATAAAGGATTTTTATATGTGAAACCACCATCATAATCATTGATCAGCAGTTACAATTAGGAAAATCGACCGAAAATCTGAATTAGGGGTTGATGGCCATGGTATGCATGAAAAAAAGGAGTACATTGTACTTAAAATTCTTCCACCGTAAAAGAAAAACTCTTTCACCTTCATTTGTAAATTTTTAGACCGAAAAAATTATATACAAAGTAGCAATTAGCAATATTAAAATGCGATTCTGAATCGAGGAAAAAAATTAATCTATTTGTAGTTAGTAAAACTTTCTCGACGTTTATAGTTAATTTCTTATATAAAAAAAAAATTACCGATATTTCATTCGTTCTTGAAATAGAGAAGTAATTCATAATCACGTGGATGTAAACCGAATCAGAAGTCGGGAGCAATTTCTATGGATGCATCCAATTTTCTATCATCTTGTCAATTCAGCTTGATCAATGCTAAGTTGACTTGGCTAAAGTCCAGAGTCAAAGTCTCCGTCTCACCAACCCAAGCTCCCCAATGAAACCACTCTTCATCCTGGTTCTTGCATCCGATCAAGAGAATTCAAGCACCGAACATGGACACCAGCTGCATCGGGTTCGTCGGGATCCTCAGGGAAGCGCTGAGAATTCCCACCGCCAGCCCCAGGTTCCTGATCCTCGCCTTCCTGTCGTCCTTCCCGCTGTTCTGCTCCTTGCTGCTGAACGAGTTCCTCCTCCAGCAGACGTTCCTCGACGCTGCCCACCTTGGGTTTGACGGAACGTCCGAGTTCAGTGCTAGCAGCGATAGTCCTGGGTTCGGCATATGCGACGTCCTGGGGCCGACAAGAGTCCTCAAGAGATGGGTAGGAGAGGCCTCTCGAGGCTTGGTCTTGATGAGCGCCCTGTACTTGGTCATCGCCAACCCGCTGGACCTCCTCAACTCGATGATGGTCGTTCACAACGCGTCTGCAATTTATGCGGGAGAGGATCCGCCGAACCTGAGGCAATTTTTCATCCAGCCCCTGAAGAGGATTGGCTTCAGGGGGCCCCTGGTCACCTCCATGTATTCGCTCCTGCTCTCTTGCCTCACTTTGCTGGTGATTGTGTCCTTCGCATCGGGTAACCTCTGTGGGTTGTTTTCGCCTTTCGGGCTGGGTAGGTTCGCCACTGCACTGGTCCTTGCGGCCTCGTTCACGAAGTATATGGAGTGGAGTGTTATATGGAACGTGGGGATCGTGATCTCCATACTGGAAGAGAAGCAGGGGGACATTGCGTTGGCAGTGGCTGCATATCTGAGCAGAGGGAGCAGAAGAAAGGGAGTTGCCCTCATGCTCGTGTTCTTCCTTTGCAGGCTTGCCCTGAGATTGTCTTGCCTCTATATCGCACGGCATGGTAGAGGAAGTGGACTTGTCGCGTCGACAGTTGTGCAAGTCTGCTTGATGTGTTTGGGGAACGTGGTGAAGTGGTCGGTGTTCACGGTGTATTACTGTGACTGCAAGCAACGGTTTCTCAAGAAGAAGACCGATGTTGAAGAAGGCAAAGCTGATCCGCCTGTGAAAAGCTAGAGAGATTGTTGGGTTTTGGGGAAGATTTAGTGTTCAGTATGCATTGTAGTCGGTTTGTAATCAGGTGTGGGTATTATCCATTCCGTATCAATATCAATAAGACATAATATATCCGTCTCCGTGCCTAAGAATTTCGCATTTAGAATGGGGTTCGGCCCTCCCGGCAATGAGCTGATCCGACCCGACCCTTTATTTAATTAAACTGGAGACAAGGGTATCTATGCCTTTCCACAAATCTGTGTAGCTCCTTGAGGGCAATGAATGATTCCACCTTAATAAAAACTCTTTTACCTTCATTTATGAATATTTATATTGAAAAACTATGTACCTATTAATAATTAGCAAATTTGTCTAAGCATAAATGACCTTGAATCATGGGAACCAATGACCTATTTGCAATTAGTAAACGTCATCGACGTTCATAGTTAATATCTCTCTCTTCATCCGATTCGAATTTTCTTTTCTTTTTTTGGCCATTGTTAGTTTTTCTTCTTGTTTTTAATCATTTTCGGGGTACATATGTGCCACTTGTCCTCGGAGAACATTAAAAATGCCAAACTAGATTCAAGTCCGCAACCCAATTTTTTTTTTTTTTTAAAAGAGTATTGATGTCATCAGACTCATCACTCACTCCCGACATATGGAAAGGCAATTCGTGATCACCTGCATCTAGACTTACTTTGCCGTCTCCCGCACTCCAACGAAGTTGACTTGGCTTACGTCCAGAGTCAAAGTCTCCGTCTCCCCAGCCCGAATTTCCCCTTCTGAGGCCACCTCTCATCCTTGTTCCTGCATCCGATCGAGGAAAATTCAAGAACCGAACATGATGGACACCAGCTGCATCATGTCGAAGGACAGGCTCGAGTTCGCCGGGATTCTCAGGGAAGCGCTGAGAATTTGCACCGCCAGCCCCAGGTTCTTGATCCTCGCCTTCCTCGCATCCTTCCCGCTGTTCTGCTCCTTGCTGTTGAACGAGTTACTCCTCCAGCAGACGTTCCTCCACACTGCCCACTTTGCGTTTGATGGAGCGCTTGATTGTATCTCTAGCAGCTCTAGTCCTGGGATCCAGGCATGCTTTCTCGTGGGGCCCATAAGCGTCCTCAAGAGATGGGTGGGAGTGGCCTCTCGGGAGTTGGTCTTGATGAGTGCCCTGTACTTCGTCATTGTCATCCCACTAGACCTCCTCAACACTATCGTGTTTGTTCACAATGCGTCTGCGATTTACGGAGGAGAGAATTTGCCCAATCTGAGGGAATTTTTGGTCCGACCCTTTAAAAGGATTGGCTTCAGGGGGCCTCTGGTCACTTTCATGTACGCGCTTGTGCTCTCTTGCCTCACTTTGCTCGGACTTGTTTCCTTGGCATTTAACCTATTTGGGCTGTCTGTGGGGCCTCTCAGGGTGATCCCTGGCGTGCTCTTCGTGGCCTTGTTTGCGAAGTATATGGAGTGGAGTGCTATATGGAACACGGGGGTCGTGATCTCAATACTGGAAGAGAACCATGGTTACATTCCTTTAGGAGTGGCTGCATATCTGAGCAGAGGGAGCAGAAGAAAGGGATTTGCCCTTACGCTCGTGTTCTTCATTTGGAGGCTTGCCCTGAGACTGTCTTGCCTCTATTTCGCGGGGCACAGTGAAGAAAGTGGATTTGTTGCGACGATTGTGCAAGTCTATCTAGTGTGTTTGGGGAATGTGGTGAAGTGGTCGGTCTTCGTGGTGTATTACTGTGACTGCAAGAAACGGTTTCTGGAGAAAAAGATTGATGTCGAGGAAGGCAAAGCTAGTCAACTTGTGAAAAGCTAGAGACAGGGTTTTGGGCAATGTATTGTTCTGTATGCATTGTCGTTCGTATGTAACATATCGTATGTACTGTCTTGCATCAGTTTGAATAAGGCATAATGGGTTTGTTTCTTGATGTCGCGTATAGAACCAGATTTGGCCCTCTGGGCGATGGATTGACCCGATAGACCCTTGGTTTAATTTAATTGAAGACAGAGGTATCTACACCAATCCACAAATGTGCGAAGCATTTCTCTCATTCATGACGATTTGGCGGTAAAAGGCCAGCAACGCCCCTCTACCGTAGAGCGCGCATTAATATGCACCGGTGAAAACTACGGATAAGCTGAGTATCTATGTGCAGAACTCATGACACTCTCTGCCCAAAAAATCATCGGGAGAGAGAATAGGTTTTGTTAGGCATTTGGACGTCGGTACCCAGTACAATTAGCAGAGTTTCAGAGTTGAACGTAACCTGCATTATATATGCCTTTGAACTTTTAAGGGCTATTTCTAGCCGACAAGATCTGATGGGATAGGAAATTCAGATATTTTTTGCATATCCTATCCACTGTTTAATGAATTGTATTAATAAAGCCAGCTCTTTCATATCCTATCATCTCCATTATTTGGTAGAAAATCCATATCAATGTGAATGCAAGTAAACGGTTTGCACCACCCACGGAAAAAGAACGGTAATTATCATTATTGACTCCCATATCCAATAAACGGAAAGGAAAAAAAAAAAAGAAAACTTTCAATCTAACTACTTCAGAAAATTATCATTATTAACTTCCAAATCCAATGAATGGAAAGGAAAACAAGAAAACTTTCCAATCCAACTGCTTTGGAAAATTTGCATATTGTCGGAGTTTGGAAGATGTTGCTCTGTCGATAAGTGCAAAAAACAGGCGTCTTTACTGCTCCCCACCCTGTTGCTCCTTCATTTCTGATCTCGACAGGACTCGCCGAAGACAGTAATCCTGCAGATTCGAAGTGAGATCATGGCAGGTCCGGAAAAAATGCACCAGAAGTGAACCTATCACTCCACACGAATGGAACTCCACCCAATCTAACGTAATTATGCATTAGAGAGGACGACGAAGATGATCTTTTTCAGTCTTCAACTGGTTGGATATCTTGAAAGTCCTGTACTTTTGCATTTCCTCTGCGGTTCTTCCAGGAATCCTCCCAGCAACTGGCGACCCGCCTGAAAGCATTTCAAGCTCGTGCTGTTACTGCCGAGGGCACGTCATATCCTGAACAAGAGAACAACAAAAATAAGAACAAGAATAATTCATCACCGGAACAGGAAGTGGCAGAAGAACCCACCCCACCTCTAGAAAATTTGGATATGAAAAGAATGCTTTGGTATGTTCGAAGGAAACCAAAAACAGATGAGACAAAGCCCTGTCTGTTTGCAAAATTAGCAGGAGAAGAAAAAATAGATAAGTACTTAGCACTAATGAAATAAGACAGAAAGCTATCTCTATACTCAATTCTCTCCCGATTTGCTCTAAATAATAACCCCGAAATGCACAAAAGGAGACCACCTCTGACAATCGGTTGGTGATTATTGCCGACTCGTCCTCATTTCAGCATAACAGAACCACGGAATCAGCAACTACAAAAAAGAAAAAAGAGTAAACAGGTTAATACGACATTGATGATGTGAAAATATTAGAATTGCTTCTTTACGAGGTTTATATACTTTTCATATACACCTATTACTAAAGTTTTGATTGGACTTTTTAACATGGCATCAGAGTCAAGTTCTAGCCATATGTGGTAAAGTATTCTACGCGCAGACATTTCAAAGGCAGATCTTATGGGAGTAAACAGAAGAGCTACGCAAATGGCGAGAGCATTAGAGGGAAGGTTTTTCCGAAAGAAATCCAATCCACTAACTATGTTACCCTGCGCAGGAAATTGTAATTTTGGATTATATTCCTATTTTATCCATCCTTATCTCATTTTCGACAGCAGTTACAAGCTTGCATCCAACTCTTAGCAGATAAGAATTCCATATCCTATTTTGGTTTTGTCCTTCTTTGGCATTCGAGATCCTATCCTATTATATGCATGGGACATTGAATTTTCACCATCAGATCAATGGGAAATCCTCGGTTGTAAATATCGTAACTTATATATAAATAGACGTCCACTCAATTTAATTCATTCCTGTATCTCATCTTGAACGAGCAACGCCAGATTGAGGGAGAAGAACTCTTACGTTTCTGCAATCTCAGGTGTAAGCCCATACACATGAATGATATTTTTTACGGTAGAGATTTTTCAGTGCTTATCAGTTGAACGAGAATGGTCCCTATGTCCATGCACGAATAGACTGACAAGATCAACGTGAATTCTACAAGATCCCATGATTATCTGAACGCTGTTTTACGTCAATATTGACAGGAGACGGGAGATATACAGAAGCGTGAGAAACAGGGTTGGCTCTACGCAAATGGCCGCCAGGAAGCTTCTTTTACTCTCTCAATATTCGTCTGCTCATCTGCGTTCAATCGGTAGCTCTTCACTCTCGTTTAATCTCTCTTTCTTCTGTCTTTTGCGTTTGTGAAGTCTCTGTCCGTAAGGGGTTCTCACAAATGACGACCGAATTGCATTATTGATGTGATCTATGACATGAGCTAGTGTTTGCTTGTGCAATTTTCAGGCCGAAGTCGTGGCTGGACAAGAGGCATTGGCTCGTATAGCAGCTCTTCTGTGGTTGACGAACCGGTCACTCCGTCTGTTAAGATAACCGACACTCAGCTTCTCATAAATGGGAAGTTTGTTGATGCTGCATCAGGTTAGTCTGGCCTTCTCTATCATTCTATAAGTGCGGGACCACCGTCTCTTGTGATGCCTCTTGATTGCATCAGCTCTCCTGGAATTGTTCTCATTCGTTGCCAAAATTGCACCCAGGAAAAACTTTCCCACCCTTGATCCAAGGACGGGAGACGTGATCACCCATGTCGCAGAGGGCGATGCAGAGGACGTTAACCACGCGGTTGCTGCTTGCTCGTAAGGCATTTGATGAGGGACCATGGCCAAGGATGACTGCCTATGTAAATATAGCTCTTTCTCTCTAGATGTAGTGACGACTTTTTAATCTTCATACCAAATGTAATTAAGCATGTTCTGTGTGGGATGCAATTAGAACATTTCAGGTTGCGTTCATGATGCTGAGTAATTTAATGTTTGAAAAGGCAATGACTTGGAACTCCACTCATGCGTTATGACTTAGGAAAGGTCGCGCATACTTCTTCGGTTTGCGGATCTACTCGAGAAGCATATTGATGATCTCGCAGCAATTGAGACTTGGGATAATGGAAAGCCCTACAAACAGGCCGCAGAAGATGAAATTCCCGGCTTCATAAGATTGATGCGTTATTATGCTGGTAGGTTAAACGAAATCAGTCCTATTTGTTTCCTATCAGGATTCATCTTTTAGCCTGCAGCCAATTTATATTACCATATACCGAAAATTTTGTTGGTTGGGCAGATAAAATCCACGGTCTCACCGTCCCAGCAGATGGAGAGTATCATGTCCAAACCCTGCATGAACCTATCGGTGTGGCAGGGCAGATCATCCCATGGAACTTTCCGCTGCTAATGTTCGCTTGGAAGATCGGGCCTGCATTGGCATGTGGCAACACAGTGGTGCTAAAGACTGCCGAGCTGACACCACTCTCTGCTCTGTATGCGACAAGGTTACTCCATGAAGTGAGTGTTCAAGTTGATTTCGATTTGATCTCACCCTTGTCTGACAATCAAGGCAGTGGTTAGGCTAGGCCAGAAAGTCATATTAAGATACTTCATATCGCATTCAGCATAGCTGTATGAGGAAAATATTCTTCCGTTCTTGGTTTTGCCCTTCTGCAACAGTAAGATAATGGAGGATCCTTCCTAAGATAATAAGCAGAAACTCTTTGGAAATTGGTTCTTTCCTTGTACCCACTAAGACTATCTTCCGAAGTTTCTAGATGTGACTGAAAAAAGAAATAAGTGCATATGCCTTTTCATTAACTGATGCGATGATTTTCCATGTCCCACAACAATTGTCTGTCAGGCTGGACTTCCTCCGGGTGTCTTGAACATTATCTCCGGCTTCGGTCGGACTGCTGGGAGTGCTCTTTGTAGTCATATGGATGTGAACAAGGTACTTTTTGTCTTCTTATATCCTAGTTATGATTTTAATTAGCTGCTTAGCCTGTGATCGCCTTTGTACATGTAAATTTTTTGGCTGTACTCTTACAAAGGAAGTTGGTTTCGAATGAGAGATTGTACTACCCTTTGTGCATATGTCGAAGTTAAAAAGCAACTCAAAAAAGGTCAATTGCCTCCAAATGCGTTCTGTTGGCATTCCGTGTTTTCATGTGCGAGCTTTCTCAGACTGTTGATGAAGGTATCTAAACTTAAGACACGAAGCTAAAACCATGGATGTGCTACACTTGCAGCTTGCGTTCACCGGATCAACAGCAACTGGTAGAACTGTACTTGATCTGGCTGCAAAAAGCAATCTAAACCAGTGACTTTAGAACTGGGAGGAAAATCCCCTTTCATTGTCTGTGAGGATGCTGACATTGATAAGGCTGTGGAGTTGGCACATTTTGCCCTCTTCTTCAACCAGGTTTGTGCTCCGGTTACTTGCATCCCTAAAATGTATTCAACTCCGATTACTTGGAGTTGCCACATCTTGGCTATCTTTTCATGCTATCATGTTCCGTGCAAAATGAATGCAACTTCTGTCTGCAGGGTCAATGCTGTGTTGCTGGTTCTCGCACTTTTGTGCACGAGAGCGTGTATGATGAATTTGTGGAGAAAGCAAGGGCACGGGCTATGAAACGTGTTGTTGGAGATCCTTTCAAGCCTGGAGTGGAGCAGGGTCCTCAGGTGGTTTTTCTCATTACAGCTCCCTTTACTTTTTATCTCCGTTCTGTGTTGGATGGACAGCACATCCACCATGTTTTTCAATATTATACCGTTCCTCAGCCAGCGTTATGGATAGCTGTTAAAGCTTCGGCCATTTTGTATCACTTTCCATTTCTGTACTTTTAGTGGACTAGCATGAATGCACTACACTTGTTATAGAAGAAAAGGTACTTACTTCAATAAGTATGAAATGACTGGATTCTCAGATTGACATCAAGCAATTCGAGAAGATTCGCACATACATCAAGTCTGGTATTGAAAGTGGAGCCACTCTTGAATGTGGAGGTGAACAATATGGCTCGAAAGGATTTTTCGTTCAACCTACAGTTTTTTCGAATGTGCAGGTAATATTGCTGTTGCTCCTTGAATAGCGTACTCAAGCTTGAACGTCAATGTCTCTGCGGAAAATTATGTCATATTGTCATTCAAACTATATCTTCCGTCTCATCTTTCTGAAATCAGGATAACATGCTAATAGCAAAGGATGAAATCTTTGGCCCGGTGCAGACCATCTCAAAATTCAAGTATGCTCTGCCACACACACACTTCATCACGTATTTATATTGAGGCTTGGAGGCTAAATTGTACTTGCTACACAGGGATCTTGATGAGGTGATCAGAAGGGCGAATAAATCTCGTTATGGACTCGCCGCTGGAGTTTTCACTCAGAATATTGACACCGCCAATACTTTGGCCCGTGCGTTGCAGGCTGGTTCAGTGTGTATTAACTGCTACCATGTTTTTGATGCTGCAATTCCTTTCGGAGGTTACAAGATGAGTGGAATTGGGAGAGAAAAGGGAGTGTACAGTCTCAATAACTACTTGCAAGTTAAGGCTGTCGTAAATCCATTGAAGAACCCCGCATGGTTATAAATAACCGTGTCTTAACAAAATTCAGGGTAAGCTTCAGAACGAGCAGGAGAGAGAGAGAGAGAGAGAGAGAACTTCTCGCGTGCTATCTATGACCGTTGATCGAGCACCGCAGTAGACAAAAATCTTGATGTGGCTTTTTGGGCATGTTTTTGGGAGGAATATTTAATAAAGTATTGTCGAAGTCAGTGACTTCTAATATTGGTACACAGATCGTAATTTTTCCATTTTCATCTCAGTCAATAAATTCACCTAGACATGTATGTCTGTTCCCCGTGACAATGCGGCTGGACTAAGCCAGGTTTCTTGCCATCAGTTCCCTGACCGAATTATCAGCTTGTGGGTCTGCCCCCTGTATGGGGATAACATGTTACATGACTTGTAGATACATAGCTGAAGCCAGGTTCCTTGCCATCAGTTCCCCGATCGAATCATCAGCTGGCAGGTCTGCCCCCTGTATGGGAATTAAATGTTACATGACTGGTAGATACATAGCTGATGAGTAAGAAAATCCCTGAAACATGCGACAATTCCCTTGGGCTTTCGTGAGAAATTAACCTTTTTGTCTAGATACGGTCACAATATAGTGAATCACTGAAGGAGCAGAAATTTAATGAGCAAGAAAATAAGCATTGTATAAAACATGGCCAGTTTATCACATAAAATTTCTCATAAGTGAAGGAAAAAGGAAGGATGGTAGGATTCTTGCAGACACAAGTTTCAGTGACTAAAGACTATTGATAAAGAAAAGTTCGGTAACAGTCAGATGGATGAAGGGTATTGTAAGAGTTTTCCTAATGTGGACTAAATTAATTGATATTGTAATTTACTGTTTTTACGGTTACCGTAAAACAGAGTTGGTCTAAGGTGAGATAGAAGGTTTCTTAATTAGTCTAATATGGGGGCCGACTAGTGTGGGCCGAGTTGAGCTGGCCCGTAATGAGAGGGACTGGCCACTGGAAACTCTATAAATAGTCTTCAAGTCTCTCCTCTAACCATAATTCTCACGTATCATCACCTAAGGGCGTTTACCTAACGCTACACGTGAGGGGGCCGCCTCATTGAGCCAGTGATACGGAGGCTAATAGAGGAGAAGGACTTGCGCGTGGAACATTGTGTTTCTGTTTCCGCTTCAAGAACAATGGGTCCCAGGTGCGTTAATCTTTTACTCTTTGGATGTGTGTTCTTGTTCTAGTTATGGAGATTTTGGGGTTGCGCAATTGGCGTCTAACATGTGGTATTAGAGCAACCATAACCTAGAACTTGAACGCATAAATGTTTTGCCATAATTTGTACGGATTTTGCCATAATTTGTGATTTTCGAAATTTTTTGTTCAATAAAAATAAAATTAAATCACAAATTCGGACTGGGCTCAACGAGACGAGCAAGACGGTCGGCGGCGCGTAGCCGGGGGAGGCCGCACGCGCCCCCACGCGCGGCCACGCGCCGCCTGGGCGTCAAACGCGTGCCGCGCGTGAGCTCCACGCGCCGCGCACTCAGGCGGCGCGTGAGGGCGCGTGGAGCATCGGATCGGCGCGTGGCTGGCGGCGTTGGACTCGTATGGTGATTTCCTATCTCGGTATATTTATTTTATATGTTTGATGGTTTTATGGATGTAAAAATACATACGGAACCCTAAATACGTGTATTTTTAGTGTAATTTTGCGTATTTTTCTTATATTTTCTATGATTTTGGAAATATAAGTGTTGGGTTACAGGTTTGCTATCACATAAACATTATAATGGTGTGATTCATAAATAAAATTTAAACTTTATTGTGAACTAAAGCTGGCTTAATGAGATACAATCAGTATGGGATAGTATTTGAGCTATGTAATGAACTGATGAGAAACAGTAAAGGTTATGAAATTTTTGTTGCTCAAGCATACTCATTGACACGCTGATAATCTTTGAATGATGGACGTCTTAAGAACTTGTGACCAAACTGATTGTACTAATTAACATATCTGCTGTATGTGAGTAATGCATGTTGATTAAGTTACTGCATATTGTACATGAATTTATCTGGTTACTTGTTAATGTCTATCAAGTTAATATTTTTTATGGTTAAGGAGTATGGCAATATTTATGCAGAGCAATAGTATCTACTGTTATAGTTTAGATATTTAGTTCTGTGGTTTGACTCAATTTATAGGCCACCTGATTGAAGTAATGATATTTGTTACTTAAAATTGATTAATAAATCAATTGTTGGCCTTGGAGTCATGTTTTGCCTTATGAAACTCATGAGCAATAGTTGATCGGCTGTTAAGCTTGTCGATATGGTGTACCCGTATTACTATTGATGTTAATTTATGAGAGATATTTTAGATTAGCATTCTTTTTATGTTGTTCTGGTAATATATAATTGGGGTGCATAAGAGATGTTTTATTCTCTATTATGAGAAGTTTCTTGTGTTACTGTAATCAATAATCTCATTGGAATCTGTCTTTCAGGTTCGCTGTATATATATATATATATATATATATATGATTAATTTTATTAATGAATAAAGTAATGTAATTAGTATGATATGTGATTTTGGTGATATGTTGCCCCTATCACTAAAGTTAAAATCACATGTATATGGTGTATGTGATGAGTAAAGTTTATATCTCTGGTATGAGAGAATTTCAATGATTCAATTGAGTTATGACCGCCAAAGTGGCACGCTTGATTGGGTTTGAGAAATTTCGGTCTCGTATGATGATTGGGATGTCTCTTGGTCTAATACGTGGTCATACTCCCAAAGGAGGTGATTGTGTATTAGTTCATGGAGGGATACATGATGGTGTGGTAGAGGATTGACTGATCCCAATGGTTCATCTGCCCAAAGGTGATGAATTCACGAAGATTAGAATATATTCTCATAACCGCTATCATGTGGGGAGTGTACAACTGCATGTCATGTATTCTACCCAAAGGTGATTATATGATTATGCGTGTAACTCTCTGGATGTGTACTTGTACGTCAAGTTACACAGTACTCACATGATGCTAATTATATATATTGCTTGGTTTTCAGTCACCTTTTATGTAATTAATAACTTCATTATTATTGAGGTTTTTACTGTTTCAAATTTTAAGTTATGGACATATGATTTGTTGCTTGAGAAAAGAGCAATTGAATTTGCTTACTGTCCATGAAGCGTTCCATTATGGAACACTTGAAAAGTGGTTTACCTGCGGACTGCACTGCTATAAAATGATGGAAGCCTTAGTTGCTTGAAATTATGTCTTATCTGATATTGAAATTAGGACACATCTGCAAAGATTGTGTTTAAATCCTAATGACATATATATCTCGTATATGGTTAAAAGATTGTTTTCGAAAGTTTTTTATTTAAGGAAAATTACCGAGATAAATGTCTTAAAAGGTTGTCAGTCTTAACAGTGAGTATTTTGGCAAGTATGACAGTGCGAAATAGCTTAAAGGGTCATTTGTCAAATACTTGATAGATTTTGGGGTGGTAACTTAATTACTATGCCTGAAAATCCTGACAAAAGATTCATTTGAAATTATTTTGTATCTTACTTAGATTATTCAAAAGGGTATTGATTTTAAGACTCTAAAGAAGGTATAAGAATTATGGAATCACATACTCTAAAGTTTCTAAAGATTGACGTAATTGTAGAGGATAACTGCTCTCAGATTATTAAAGATAATAGTATAATGGAGGTTACTATGTTTTTGTCTTTACCTATACAGATAATTATGGAATCTCCTGTACCATAGACTAAACTTGTTGAGGTTCAAGGTACTATTCTTGATATAGTTTATAATGAAACTTCTTAAACCTCTCAAGTACAGAATAAAGTGGTTGCAGCTTTATTAAGGAAATTTATTAGGAAAAGACGATCAGTTATTCCATTAGACTATATAGTCTATTTGTGAGAGCATGACTATAATATCTACTACATGGTTGATTTAGCGACATAAATAAATGTTGTTTTTTATCCTCAATCAAGTATGTGATTCAATGCCATAAAAGGCGATATACAATCTATGAAACATGTTTGGAAACTTAGTGACTTGTCTAAATATCACAAATTTATTAGTTGGAAATTGGCGTACAAAACTAAAAGAATTTCAAAGAAAGATTGTGGAATTTAAAGCCAAATTGGTAACTAAAGTTTTCACTCTGAAAGAGGGGTGGATTGTTTATAGTGAAGAAATAACTATTTCTTTAAAAGATTCTTTCGAGTGAATGCGGCATTAATAGTTTATTTATTTATTTATATATGGAGTTACGCCAAATAGATACAAAATCTATATTATGCAATTGGATGATTTTGTAACAGATTCAAGTAAATTTGTATGTAGACTGAAAAGTTCTAATTCATGGTCTTAAGCAAGTTTCCAGACAATATTATTAAAGTATCATAGTGTTGTTATTTTTTGTTCAATTGGGAACAGAGTAATTTAATATATTGCAAGGTCAGTAGGAGGAAATTTATTTTTTCTCATACTCTATGTACTTGATATTTTGCTTACAAGTTATGACTTTGAGATATCTTATATCCTTTTCTTGAAGTCTGTAAGGATTGTTTTTGCCATATTATATTAGATTTTCTCGGAGGATATTTGCTGATTGTATATTGGAAATATCCAATATACATCATTGCAAGCTAGGAATTACTCTTGTTGTTAAGAGTGATGGACTAAATCTATCACATTGTCCTTATTTAGATATTGAGAAAATCTAATTAAAGGGAGTACCTAGTGTCAGTGCACTTAAAAGTATAATGTATGCTCGAATTTGCACTAGACTAAATGTTGTTTTTGTGACGGGACTTCTAGGCAGATATCGGTCAAATCCAGGATATGATCACTGGGTTGCTGTCAAGAATATTTTAAGGTACTTAAAGAAGACAATATATTATATGCTAATTTATAGACATGTTCAATTCTTGCAGTTACTAGGGTATTTAGATGTAAACTTTGCTGGCTGTTCTGATGACATGCAATTAATTACGGAATACATATTTATGTTAGCAGTAAGTGCAGTAAATAAAGTTCTATGTCATCTTCTACTATGTAAGCAGTGTTAGTAACATTCTTTTAGGCTGTTACTTGGGCTTTTAGGCTCCAGAACCTCATGAAGGAATTGATTGTTTTAACTTTATGGATAGATCCATACGATTGTATTGAGATAACAAATTTGTAGTATTATTTATTTACTACAGAGGTCTCAATGGGTCTAAATATATGGTGGTCAAAATTTTTGACCAAAAGCAAAAACGGTACGAAATGTGACGTTTTAATATAATATATTTTCACGAGATAATGTGATTACGAGATCCACTAACTAAAGGCCTATGCCCATGTGTATTTAAGTGACATGTCATTAGCATGGGCCTAGGAGTATCTTCGGATACTGTTGTTTAGTGGGAGCTATTTTGGCTTCACTTTGATAAAGTTCACATCTGTGGTTCGTTACACTTAGTAACGGTTTGATATGTATCAACTTTTGCATTCAATAAAATATTTTGAATGTGTTGTTATGTTGAATACATATTGATAAAGTCTCAAGGGATTGTATAAACCTTGAGTGAAGGCTAGGGGCATCCGGGCATCCGGTTATTAGCCTTGTGCATATGTCTTGTAATACATAAAGAAATGTTAACCATAAGGACAAGACATATGTGGGTTCATTGGAACCATAAAGCATTCTCTAGTGGCACAAGTTTTTTGTGACACCTAAGGTAAGAGAATGGTGACTGATAAATGGAATCTCTCTATGAGAGATGTTATCCATTTGACACACTACCATATTAAATCCATATCAATAAAGTTGAGAACATTCGTGACCATGGAAGGCTCTGTGTGTATACATGCAGTTACCGCCATGATTCGGTGTTTAAGATTTTATGGGATAGGATTTGACTATTAAGAATTATCTCTGGACCAAATGTGCGTACGTACGGTACGATTTCAATTAATATAGTCCAAGTGGGAGAATGTAAGAGTTTTCCTAATGTGGACTAAATTAATTGATATTATAATTTACTGTTTTTACGGTTACCGTAAAACAGGGTTGGTCTAAGGTGAGATGAAGGTTTCTTAATTAGTCTAATATGGGCTGGCTAGTGTGGGCCGAGTTTAGCCTGGCCCGTAATAAGAGGGACTGGCTGGAAACTCTATAAATAGTGCTCAAGTCTCTCCTCTAACCCTAATTCTCATATGTATCCTCACCTAAGGGACGTTTACCTAACGCTACACGTGAGGGGGGCCATCTCATTGAGCCGGTGATACAGAGGGCAAAAGAGGAGAAGGACTTGCGCGTGGAACATTGTGTTTCCGTTTCCGCTTCAAGAACAATGGGTCCCAGGTGCGTTAATCTTTTACTCTTTGGATGTGTGTTCTTGTTCTAGTTATGGAGATCTTGGGGTTGCGCAATTTGCGTCTAATAGGTATCCCTCATTGGAATTTGTTAACAAAAACGTTTTCTGCTGATCCTTTGGAAAATAGTCAAAACATGCAAGGACTTCTCCTTTCCGTTGAACTGGAAAGCCATTCAGGGGTCGGTTCAGGAGAAGAAGCTTTTGCTTTGGTTGATATTTCTAGGGCTTCCACCAACTTTATGGCAACTTGCTCTGTAGATGGCCTTTGTTGCCTCAGTCCAGTGCATGAGTGCCAGCTGAAGTGTAATAATAAATGCTTCTGCAGAGTGTTCGCCGTCGAATTTGGGGTCCGCAAAGTCTATGATGCTGCCACCTCTAATAAGGGCTTTTGCCAGGAGAGCAAAAGCATCAAAGAATTACTTATTAGAAAACTTGCCGAACCAAACTCATCATGTAACGAAGGCACAAAGGCAGTGACTCACCATTTTATCCAACGGCATCCGGTTTTCCTGATTCAAGTTCGTAACTTTCTTCCCCAAGAGGATTTGCTACAACGCTATCCCAAAGCTGTAAACATCACCCGATGAATTCACCTAACGTTTCTCAACACTACCCACTTTGAGGTTGATGGAATGTCTGAGTATAGCACTAGCAGAGATAGTCCTAGGTTCTAGATGTTAGGAACGTGAATATATGAAGAGAAAAATAGAGAAGAAAAAACAAGCGAGAATTTTACATGGAAAACCCTTCTCAAAATCAGGAAAGGGAAAAACCACGGTGCCACATTAGACAATCTTTCCGTTATCAATATCAATGTTAGGAACATGAATGCAACTATTAGTAGTAATAAAAGCCTTATCATTTGCTTTAACATGACACAATTATTAGTGTATGCTTTAGCATTACAACTATAAAAGATATTGCTCCTAGAGTTTAGGGCATACATAATTATGATGGAAATTATATGTATACCATTAGTAATAATAAAAACCCTATTGTCTGCTTTAACATGACAGGATGGATGACCTACTAGAAGTTCTTGCCCAAAATAAATTGTTTATGTGCTTAAACATCATTTTTCTCTATCAGACTCCATGACTTCATCAATCTACCAATTGGAGGCTAATTTTCAAAAAACGGCAATAATCTTACATAGTCTTCATCTTTACATCCCAAATTGTCCTAGTGCAGCGGCCCCCTTGTCACTTATCACGGAGGCCAACTGAGGCAATGCACAATCTCAGTTTTTTTGTGGTGACAACCTTTGTTAACGTATCTACTAGATTTTATGCACCAAGAATCTTCTTCAATGATAATGTTCCATCATCTATCAACTAATGAATTTGATAATACTTTAACTCAATGTGTTTTGTCCTTAAATATAATATCGGATTCTTTGCAAGACAAATAGTACTCCGACTATCACTGAAAATAACATTATTATCCTACTCCTTGCCTATCTCATTTGGAAAAATTTTCAACCAAATCATCTCCTTACCAGCTTCAAAAATAGCAATGGTTGAGAGAGACACATATATCTAAAGTCTAGACATCCAACTATTTGTAGTGCCACTTAAGGTAAAAACATAACCTGAGGTACTCTTCCTATTATCCAAGTCACCATTGAGATTTGAATCAACAAAGTCTTGTAAAGTTACATTGTTTTTCATAAAACATAATACATATCTGAAGTGCCTCTCAGGTATCTTAATAACCACTTTACAGCTTTTCAATGCTTTATTCCTGAAATTATCATGTATCTACTCACAATTCTCATTACGTGAGTTATGTCTGATCGAGTACATACCATAGCATACGTTAAACTCCTAACAGCTGATGCATAAGGCACCTTAGCCATATACTCAAGCACTTCGTCTGTCTTCGGAGACTGCTTCTTTGAGAGCTTGAAGTGACTTCCTAAAGGAGCACTTTTGGATTTTGCATTCTAAATTCCGAACTTCTCTAGCACCTTTTCAATATACTTTTCTTGAGATAGCATTACTATTTCTTTGGATCTATTATGTGTGATCCTCATCCTAAGGATTTGATTCAATGTGCCCAAGTCCATAATCTCAAACTCTTTTGATAATTGCTGCTTCAATGTGTTGACCTCCCTCATGCTAGATCCTGCGATGAGCATATAATCCACATATAATAGTAAAATATTATAGCAGTCATCAAATTTCTTGAAGTAATAGTAGAGATCCATATCACTTCTAGTGAACCCGTTACTACACATAAAAGTGTCAAATTCTTTGTATCACAGTTTAGGAGCTCGTTTCAAGCCATACATATTTTTCTTCAATTTGTAGATATAATTTTCTTTTCTAGGAATTTGAAAGCCTTCTGGTTTTATCATGTATATATCCTCCTCCAAATTACCATGGAGGAATACAGTCTTAATATCTAATTGCTCTAAATGTAAATTTTTAGTAGCAATAATACTCAATACTAACTTGATAGTAGTTAATTTCACAATTGAAAAAAAATCTTTGTGTAGTCAATTCATTTCTTTTGTCAAAACCCTTTTACTATTAATCTTGCTTTATACCTCTTGCTGCCATCAGGTTTTTCTTTTACTTGGTACATCCAATTGTTTTGCAATGCCCTTTTACTGTTGGTAATTGAGTTAACACCCAAGTTCTACTCTTCTCAAGTGAATTCAACTCATCCTACATTGCTAACTCTCACTTAATAAAATCTTTAACCTGCACTGCTTCCAAAAAAATTTCTGGTTCACTAGCATCAGTGAAAAGCAAATAATGCAATGATAAAGAATATCTCTGTACAAGTTTAGGTGTTCTACTAGATCTTCTCAAAGTAAGTTCCTGTGTACTTGATTCTTCTTATGGTATTCGATAAGAGTCTACAGCAATAGTTTTAGGAATTTCAACCTAAACATTCTTAAAAACCTCTTCTAATTTAGTCTTTAAATTCTCCACCGTTTGTTTCTTCATACTAAATTCTATCGTGGATTTGTCCTTATACAACATGTTTTCATTAAATATAACATCAGCAATTTTTATTATTTTTCTATTTTGTTCATCCCAAAATCGATAACCAAAATAATCATAACCACATCCAATGAAAAAACATTTTTTAGCTTGTGTATCAAGCTTACCTCTATTTTTAGAATTTATGTGAACATACGAAACACAACCAAAAACTTTCAAATGCAAGAGATTTACTTTCTTTCCACTCCATTCTTCTTCTAGTAACTTAAAATCAAATTGAACTGAAGATCCCATGTTAATCAAACATGCCATAGTGTTAATTGGGGAAAATTGTCCAAAAAGTTCTAAACCTATTGCACTTTTGCCAATTCAGTCCTAAATCTTTTAACTTTACCAATTGAGTCCTAAACATTTTCACTTTTTGCCGATTCAGTCCATCCGGCTAATTTTGGCTGGAAAATGCGACATGGACGTCGGCGGTGCCACGTAAGATTGCCGGCGCTGATGTAGACAATTTTTAATAATATTTTAATAATATTTAATTTTTTTGAATTTTTTGAATTTTTTTTATATTTTATGTTTTTTCCCTTTCTTCTTTTTTTTTTTTTTTTTTTTTTTATTTTTGGCTTTTTCATTGGCCTTTTCCGACCGCTGGCCACTAGCCACGGCCGGCCGGTGGCCTCACCCGCCATAGGCGAGGCCTAGCCGGCGAGGAGGAGCACCGGCGAGGGAAGCTTGGGCGAGGCCGACCCTCCCCCGGGCCGGGGGTGGCCTCACCGGGTGTCGGCCGAGCAACGGCGAGGCCGCCTTGGCCCCGGTGAGGGCCGGCCTTGCCAACTGGGTGAGGGGAGCCCTCGTCGAGGCTCGCCCTCGCTCGGGTGAGCGTTGGCCTCGCCCTTGGCCGGCCTCCCGGATCGGGGCGAGGCCGGCCCTCACCGGGGCCAAGGCGGCCTCACCCGGTGTCGCCGTCGCTCGGCCGACGCCCGGTGAGGCCACCTTGGCCTGGGGGAGGATCGACCTCGCCTAGGCTTCCCTCACCGGTGCTCTTCCTCACCCGGCCGAGCCTCGCCTGTGGCGGCCGAGGCCAGCTAGCCGGCTGTGGTCGATGGCCGGCCGTCGCCTGTGGCCGATGGCCGGCCACCGGAAAAGGCCAAGGAAAAAGCCAAAAAGAAAAGAAAAAAAGGGAAAAAATAGAAAAATAAAAAAATAAAAATTCAAAAAATTCAAAAATTCAAAAAAATTAAATATTATTAAAATATTATTAAAAATTGTCCACTTTACGCCGGCAGTCCTACATGGCACCGCCAACGTCCACATCAGCATTGTCCGGCCAAAATTGGCCGGATGGACTGAATCAGCAAAAAGTGATAAGGTTTAGGACTCAATTGGCAAAGTTAAAAGGTTTAGGACTGAATTGGCAAAAGTGCAATAGGTTTAGGACTTTTTGGACAATTTTCCCGTGTTAATTGCATTCGTCCAAAATGTCTTGGGTAATCCTGCGTACATCCCTATACTTCTTACATGCTCATTAAGAATTCTATTCATCCTTTCAGCAACTCCGTTTTGTTGCGATCTATGGGGAACAATTCTTGTCATTTTGATTCCGTTCTCTACACAAAATTGGTTGAACTCCTTACTATCATACCCATCACCATTATCAAACCTTAGGCATTTAATCGTCAAGCCAGTTTCATTCTTCACTTTAGCTTTCCATCTTTTAAAAGTAGCAAACACGTCAGATTTAATTTTCAAAAATTAAACTCATACCCTTTTGGTAGAGTCGACAATGAATGTAACATAATAGCACTAGCCTCCAAGGGAATTCACAGGAGCTAGTCCCCACATATCTGTATACACCAATTCTAATTTTCCTTTCTTTGGTTCTCTCTTGATCTTCGAAAACTGACACTGTTTTTGCTTGCCTAGAACACAATCTTCACATAAATCAATCTCTATGAACTTTAGATTGGGCAATTTTCCCTAACAACTCCATCCCCTTTTCGCTCATGTGCGCAAGCCTGTGGTGCCATAATTTGGAATCGGCTTCTGACTTAGCAACTATTGTGGTTTTTCTCTTATTTTTAGTTATGTAGAGCGTTCTTGACTTTGTTTCCCGTACTACAACCAAAGCACCTTTAACTATTTTTCAATAGCCATCCCCAAAAATAGTTATATATTTTGCATTGTCTAATTGAATTATAGTGATTCAATTTCTCGAGTCTGAGAACATATTTGACACATGTAACTTTCATTGATTTCTGTTAGTCTATTTTATATAAACATCACTCTTTCCCATAATATCTAAAGGTTCATCATCAGTAAGATAAACCTTTCCAAATTTTTTAGCAATAAAATTGTGCATTGATTCTTTGCACAAAGTAGAGTGAAATGACACACCTGAGTCAAGAATCCAAAACTCAATTGGATTGTTAGTGCTCAAAATTAGAGCATCACTATCATGCGTCTCTTGAAGAGTTGCATTCTCATATTTCTCTTCGTCTTGGTTTTGATTTTGATACTAAAATTTCTTCTTTGGAGTTCTACAATTTCGTTTCAGATGGCCTTTCTTTTCACAATTCTAGCAAATTATTTCTCCACGTCGTCTCGATTTGCTTCTCCCTCTAGACTTTGATCTACCATGGTAGTGGTTCCGTCCTTGTTGATCGCTTCTTCCTATGGCTTCGGTATTTAAGGCAGCACCCAAAAATTCACCCAATTCTCTTTTGTGAATATCCTCGCTAAGAATCAAATCTTGGATTGCTTGAAACTTTAACTTTTTCTTACCAGACGAACTGCTTACTACATTCACAGTTGCACTCCAACTTTCAGATAGTTAAGATAATAATTTTAAAGCCTTTACCTCCTTATCGAATTTGATATCCATCAAACTCAACTGAGTCGTGATCATATTGAATTCATTGATGTGATATGTCACATAAGCATGCTTGTCCATCTTCAGATTGAAAAGTCGACATATCAAATACACCTTATATAATGCAAAAGGCTTTTCGTACATGTTAGACAATACTGCCATCAAATCCACCATTGTCACCTCATTGGCAATGTTGAAAGCAACATTCCACGCCAATGTGAAATGAATCAAACCTAAAGCTTGTTGATCTAACAATTCCCACTCTTCTTGCTTCATAGGGTCTAGTTTCTCTCCACATAGAGGCTGATGCAGGTTCTTTTGATACAACATATTCTTGATATTCATCTTCCGGAAACCAAAGTCCTTGCCATCAAACCGACCAATCTTCACCTTCCATTGGTCCATATTCATACACGAATATATAAAGAGAAAATAGAGAACAAAAAACAAGTGAGAATTTTTATGTGGAAAACCCTTCCCAAAATAAGGAAAGGGAAAAACCATGGTGTCACATTAGGCAATCTTTCCATTATTAGTATTAGTGTTACAAACTCTAGAATTACAAGTTTCTGCATTAAAAATATAAAAGATATTACCCCTATATATAGCAGGAGTTTAGAGCATACATAATTATGATGGAAATTACATGTATGTCATTAGCAGTAATAAAAGTCATATATAATTATGATGGAAATTACATGTATATCATTAGCAGTAGTAAAAGTCTTATTGTCTGCTTTAACATGACAAGATGAGTGACCTACTAGGAATTACTTGCCCGAAATAAATTGTTTCTACGCTTGAACATTATTTTTCTCTATTAGACTCTCCAACTTCATCACCGGATATGCAGTATCTTGTTGCCCATAAGCGTTCTCAAGAGATTGGTGGGAGAGGACTCTAAAGAGTCGGTCTTGATGAGTGCCCTGTACTTGGTCATTGTCAACCCACCAGACCGCCTCAACACTGTCATGTTTGTTCACAACGCATCTGCGATTTATGGAGGAGAAATTTGCCCAATCCGAGGGAATTTTTCGTCCGACCCTTTGGAAAGATTGGCTTCAGGAGGCCTTTGGTCACTTTCATGTACGCGCTTGTGCTCTCTTGCCTCACTTTGCTCGGACTTCTTTCCTTGGCATCTAATTTATGTGGGCTGTCTTCATCTATGGGGCCTGTTGGGTTCACCAAGGTACTGTCTGGCGTGCTCCTTGTGGCCTTGTTTGCGAAGTATATGGAGTGGAGTGCTATATGGAACACGTGGATCGTGATCTCAATACTGGAAGAGAAGCATGGTGACATTGCATTAGGAGTGGCTGCATATCTGTGCAGAGGGAGCAGAAGAAAGGGACTCGCCCTCATGCTCGTGCTCTTCATTCGAAGGCTTGCGTTGAGACAGTTTTGCCTCGATTTCACAGGGCACAGTGAAGAAAACGGATTTTTGCAACGATCGTGCAAGTCTATCTAGTGTGTTTGGGGAATGTGGTGAAGTGGTCGGTGTTCATGGTGTATTACTGTGACTGCAAGAAACCGTTTCCCGAGAAAAAGATCAATGTCGAAGAAGGCAAAGCTGCTCAACTTGTGAAAAGCTAGAGACAGGGTTTTGGGCAAAAAGTAATGCTCTGTATGCATTGTCGTCTGTATGTAATGTAGCGAATGTACTATCTTGCATCAGTTTGAATAAGCCATAATGGGTTCGTTTCGATATAAGGATGTCGTGTGTAGAACCAGATTTGGCCCTCCGGGCGATGGATTGACCCAGCTCAACCCCTTGGTTTAATTTAATTGAGGACAAGAGTATCAATGCCTGTCCACAAATGTGCAAAGTGTTCTCTCATTGATGACAATTCGGCAGGTAATAGGCCGGCAACACCCTTCTACCTTAGAGCGTGCATTAATCTGCACCGGTGAAAACTACTGATGAGCTGAGTACTTACGTGCAGAACCCGTGACATTCTCAGCCCAAAATATCACCAGGAGAGAGAGAAGGTTTTGGCAGGCATTGGGACCTCGGTGCCCAGTACAATTAGCAGAGTTTCAGAGTTGAACGTAACCTGCATTACATATGCCTCCAAATTCAAGGGCTATGTTGGCCGACAAGATCGGATGGGACAGGAAATCTAAATATTTTTGGCATATCCTACTTTTTAGTGAATTGCATAGAGCCGGTTGTTTCATGTCCTATCATCTCCATTATTTGGTAGAAATTCCATATGGATGTACATGACAAGTAAAAAAGATACAGCGCCACGGAAAAAGAACCGCCATTATCATTATTGATGCCCAAATCCAATAAACGGAAAGAAAACATGAAACTTTCAATCTAACTACTTCAAAAAATTATCATTATTAACTTCCAAATCCAATGAATGGGAAGGAAAAAAAGAAAACTTTCCAATCCAACTGCTTTAGAAAATTTGCATATTGTGGAGGGGTTGGAAGATGGTGGAGTCTCTTACTGAGGGTGGTCCGCAAATCAGGTGTCTGATGAGATTCCCAACGCTTTGGCCGATTCATCATCGCCGGAAGACGTTGTTCTGTCACCAAGTGCAAGGAACAGGCGTCTTTACTGGACTCGCTGAAGACAGTAATCCTGTAGATTCGAAGTGAGATCATGGCAGTCCGAAAAAAAAAATGCCCAGAAGTGAACCCATCACTCCACGCCGAAGGAACCCAAAAACAGATGGTCTCTTGCGGTCTTCAAGTGGTCGAATATCTTGAAAGTCCAGTGCTTTTGGATTTCCTCTGCGGTTCTTCCGGAATTCTCCCAGTACTTGGCGACCCGCCTAAAAGCATTTCAACTTGTGTTGTTTCTACTATGGGCACTTGCATTATCTTGAAAAATAAAACAACGATTCATCACAAGAACTGGAAGTGGCAGAAGAACCCAACTCACTTTCAGAAAATATGGACATTAAAAGAATGCTTTGGTATGTTGGAAGGAAATTAAGACAGACGAGACTAAGCCATGTCTTTTGCAAAATTAGCAGGAAAAAATAAATAAATAGACAAGAACTGAACACTAATGAAATAAGACAGAAAGCTATCTCTATACTCAATTCCCTCCCGACAATCGCTGGATGGTTATTGCCCGACTCGTTCTCATTTCAGCATAGCAGAACCACGGAATCAGCAACTACACAAAAAAAAAAAGAAAAAAAAAGAAAAGTAAACGGGTTATTACAACATGTGAAAGTATTAGAATCTCTTCTTTATGGGGTTTATGTATTTTTCGTGTACACCTGTTACTAAAGCTTTTGGTTGGATTTTCCAACAGTGCATCGGAGTGTTAGAGAAAGAGAATTAGAGGGAAGGTTTCTAGGAAAGAAATCCAATCCACTGATTATGTTACCGGATGCAAAATTTCCGATTTGGATTATATCCATATTGATCCGGCCTTATCTCATTTTGGACGGCAATCAAAAGCTTGCATCCTCCTCTTTTACTAGTTAAGGAATTCGATGTCCACCGTCAGATCGATGGGAAATCTACGGTTGTGAACAGAGTAACTCGCATATAAATAGAAGTCCACTCCTCATTCCTATATCTCATCTTCAACAAGCAACGCTAGATCGAGGGAGAGGAGTCTTACGTGTCTGCAATCTCAGTTACGTATGAATGATATTTTTTTACGGTAGAGATTTTTCAGTGCTTGTCTGTTGGACGTTGCACTGCATATGCAAGCAACCGATCACCCACTTTGCGAGTTGAGAGTAAAGAGGGTGAACGAGAATGGTTCCTACGTCCATCTACGAACAGACTTGACAAGATCAACGTGAAACCTACAAGATCCTATGATTGTCTGAACATTCTTTTGCTTCTGATATTGACAGGGGAGAGATATACTGAAGCGATAGAGACAGGGTTGGCTCTACGCAAATGGCCACCAGGAAGCTTCTTTTACTCTCTCGATACTCGTCTGCTCATCTGAGTTCGATCGGTAGCTTTTCAATCTCGCTTAATCTCTCTTTCCTCTATCTGTCTTTTGCGTTCGCGAAGCCTTTGTCCAAAGGTGTTCTCACAAATGACCCCCGAAGTGCATCACCAATGTGATCTATGACATGAGCAAGTGTTTGCTTATGCAATTTTCAGGCCGAAGTCATGGCTGGGTGAGAGGCATTGGCTCGTCTAGCAGCTCTTCCGTGGTTGACGAACTGATCACTCCATCTGTTAAGATAGCCGACACTCAGCTTCTCATAAATGGGAAGTTTGTAGATGCTGCATCAGGTTAGTCTGGCCTTCTCCATCATTCTATAAATGCAGGACCACTGTCTCTTGTGATGCCTCTCGATTGCATCAGCTCTCGTGTAATTGTTCTCGTTCGTTGCCAAAAAATTGCACCCAGGAAAAACTTTCCCCACCCTTGATCCTAGGACAGGAGACGTGATCACCCATGTCGCAGAGGGCGATGCAGAGGACGTTGACCGCGCAGTTGCTGCTGCTCGTAAGGCGTTTGATGAGGGACCATGGCCAAGGATGACTGCCTATGTAAATATAGCTCTTTCTCTCTAGATGAGTGACGGCTTTTTAGTCTCCATGCTAAATGTAATTAAGCATGTTCTGTATGGGATGCAATTAGAACATTTCAGGTTACGTTGGTGAAGCTGTGTGATTTAATGTTTGAAAATGCAATGACTTGGAACTCCACTCCTGCGTTATGACTTAGGAAAGGTCCTGCATACTTCTTCGGTTTGCGGATCTACTCGAGAAGCATATGGATGATCTTGCAGCAATCGAGACTTGGGATAATGGAAAGCCCTACGAACAGGCTGCAGAAGATGAAGTTCCCGATGTCATAAGATTGATGCGTTATTATGCTGGTAAGTTAAACGAAATCAGTCCTATTTGTTTCCTAGCAGGATTCATCTTTTAGCCAGAAGCCGACTTACATTACTATATACCGTAAATTTTATAGGTTGGGCAGATAAAATCCACGGTCTCACCATCCCAGCAGATGGAGAGTATCATGTCCAAACCCTGCATGAACCTATCGGTGTGGCAGGGCAGATTGTCCCGTGGAACTTTCCTCTGCGAATGTTCGCTTGGAAGATTGGGCCTGCATTGGCATGTGGCAACACAGTGGTGCTAAAGACTGCCGAGCTGACACCACTCTCTGCTCTGTATGCGGCAAGGTTACTCCATGAGGTGAGTGTTTCTGTTGATTTCGGTTTACACTCACCCTTGTCCAACAATCAAGTCAGGGTTTAGGTTAGGCCAGAAAGTCTTATTAAGATAATTCATATTGCATTCAGCATAGCTGTATGAGGAAAATATTTGTCCGTTCTTGGTTTTACCCTTCTGCAACAGTAAGCTAATGGAGGATCCTTCCTAAGACAATAAGCAGACACTCTTTGGAAATTGGTTTCTAATCCTAGTACCCACTAGGACTATCTTGTGAAGTTTCTAGATGTGATTGAAGAAAGAAATAAGTTGATGCACCTTTTCATTAACCAATGCGATGATTTTCCATGTCCCATAACAATGTCTAACAGGCTGGACTTCCTCCGGGTGTCTTGAACATTATCTCTGGCTTTGGTCGCACTGCTGGGAGTGCCCTTTGCAGTCATATGGATGTGAACAAGGTACTTTTTGTCTTCTCATATCCTAGTTAAGTAGTTATGATTTAAATTAGCTGCTTAGCATGTGATCACTTTTGTACGTGTAAATTCTTTTGCTGTACTCTTACAAGGGAAGTTGGTTTTGAATGAGAGATTGTACTGCCCCGTGTGCATATGTCGAAGTTAAAAAAGCACCTCAAAAGAGGTCAATTGCCTCCAAATGCATTCTGTTGGGATTCCGTGTTTTCATGTGCAAGCTATCTCAGACCATTGATGAGAAGATACAAAAACTTAAGACCCGAAGCTAAAACCATCGATGTGCTTCACTTGCAGCTTGCATTCACCGGATCAACAGAAACCGGTAGAACTGTACTTGATCTGGCTGCAAAAAGCAATCTAAAACCAGTGACTTTAGAACTGGGAGGAAAATCCCCTTTCATTGTCTGCAAGGACGCTGAAATTGATAAGGCTGTGGAGTTGGCACATTTTGCCCTGTTCTTCAACCAGGTTTGTGCTCTGATTACGTGTGTCCCTAAAATGTATTCAATTCCGATTACTTGGAGTAGGCACATCTTGGCTATCTTTTCATGATATCATGTTCCGTGCAAAATAATTCATTTTCTGTCCGCAGGGTCAATGCTGTAATGCCGGTTCTCGTACTTTTGTGCACGAGAGCGTGTACGATGAATTTGTGGAGAAAGCAAGGGCACGGGCTATGAAACGTGTTGTTGGAGATCCTTTCAAGCCTGGAGTGGAGCAGGGTCCTCAGGTGGTTTTTCTTCTTACAGCTCCCTTTACTTTTTTATGTCCGTTCTGCAATGGATGGACATCACATCCACCATGTTTTTCAATAGTATACCATTCCTCAGCTAGCTTTATGGATAGCTGTTAAAGCTCCAACCATTTTGCATCACTTTCCGTTTCCATACTTTTAGCGGACTAGCGTGAATGCACTATACTCCTTATAGAAGAAAAAGGTACTTACTTCAATAAGTATGAAATGATTGGATTCTCAGATTGACATCAAGCAATTCGAGAAGATTCGCACATACATCAAGTCTGGTATCAAAAGTGGAGCCACTCTTGAATGTGGAGGTGAACAATATGGCTCGAAAGGATTCTTCATTCAACCTACAGTTTTTTCAAATGTGCAGGTAATATTGCTGTTGCTTCTTGAATAGCACAGTCAAGCTCAAATGTCACTCTTTGCAGAAAACTATTTCATATTGTCACTCAAACCATATAAATTTCCATCTCATCTTTCTGAAATCAGGATGAAATGCTGATAGCAAAGGATGAAATCTTCGGCCCAGTGCAGACCATCTCGAAATTCAAGTATGCTCTGCCACACACTTACTTCATCACATACTTATAATTTTTTACGCTTGGAGGCTAACTTTGCCTTGCTAAAAAGGGACCTTGATGAGGTGATCAGAAGGGCGAATAAATCTCATTATGGACTCGCTGCTGGAGTTTTCACTCAGAATATTGACACCGCCAACACTTTAGCCCGTGCGTTGCGGGCTGGTTCAGTGTGGATTAACTGCTACCATGTTGTTGATGCTGCAATTCCTTTCGGAGGTTACAAGATGAGTGGAATTGGGAGAGAAAAGGGAGTATACAGTCTCAGTAACTACTTGCAAGTTAAGGCTGTCGTAAATCCATTGAAGAACCCAGCATGGTTATAAATAACTGTCTTAACAAATTTCAGGGTAAGCTTGAGAGAGAGAGAGAGAGGAAATTTCTTGTGCGTTATCTTTGACTGTTGATCGAGCAGTGCAGTAGACAAATTTGATGCAGCTTTCTTGGGCATATTTTATGGAGGACTCTTTAACAGAGTATCATCAAAGTAAGGTGACTTCTCATATTGGTACACCAGATTGTAATTTTTCCATTTTCGTCTCATTCGATTGATTCACCCAGACATGTATGTCTGTTCCTTGTGGCTGGTCTAAGCCAGGTTTCTTGCCATCAGTTCCCTGACCGAATTATCAGCTTGGGGGTCTGCCCCCTGTATGGGGATAACATGTTCCATAACCGGTAGATACATAGCTGATGAGTACAGTAAATCCTGAAACATGCGACAATTCCCTTGGGCATTCATGAGAAATTAACCTTTTGAGTAGATACAATCGCAATATAGTGAAGCACTGAAGAAGCAGAAATTTAATGAGCAAAGAATAAGCACTGTATAAAAGACAGCAAGTTTATCAAATACAATTTTTCATAATTGAAGGAAAGAGGAAGGATGGTAGGATTCTTGCGTACACTAGTTTCAGTAACTAAAGACTCTTGATATAAAAAAGTTTGGTAACCTGTACTCTGATCATAAAAATCTATACAAGGATGTATATATGTCAGTCAAATGGATGAAGTGTATCCCTTATTGGATCTAGTTAACAAAGACGTTATCTGCTGATTATTCGGAAAACAGTCAAAACATGTAAGGATCTCTCATTCATTCTGTTGAACTTGAAAGCCATTCAGGGGTCAGTTCAGGAGAAGAAGCTTTTGCTTTGGTTGATATTTCTAGGGCTTCCACCAACTTTACGGCAAGTTGCTCCATGGATGGCATTTGTTGCTTCAGTCCAGTGCATGAGAGTGCCAGCTGAAGTGTAATATTAAATGCTTCTGCACAGTATTCGCCCTTAAGCTTGGAGTCCGCGAAGTCTGTGATGTATGAGACAATGGAATCATGAGATCATCTGAAAATGAAATAGAGGAAGCATGCTACATTGCTATAACAAAAAATATTAGCTCTGCAGTTGCCTCTTCTCTAGCACAGTAATGTTGAGTGCCAGGTACTGCTGTTGTATAAAAATGCTCACCAGCATTTCCTTGACCTATGAAATTGGACTCGTGTAGGTTGTTTGTGGCTGTATATACTTTTTTAATTGGAACCTTCGGACAACCAGGTCCCTTGAGAAGCACATCCTTGAATGCTGTCGACAAGAAGGAGGCCGTGAGAAAATAACTTAAGAAAGCTTTAACTATGAGTCTAATGTGATTTTGGAAACCAACTCATACACCAGCTCTTTTTGGCTCTGAATTTAATTTATGGCATTGTTTTGACTGAATGGTGAAGGAATGATAAGAGCGACAATAGCCCCGATGAGGACACCAATTAAAACCCATATGCCTGCTTTATGCACAACTCTTGAGGATCAATATATTCCAATAGAACTATTCCGACAAGCTACTATGAAAATTGAATTGCCATGTGAGACACCGGAAGTTACCTATTCCAAGTTTAGGCTTCCCCTTTGGCTGCTCTTTTTTTTCATTTTCTGCTCAGGACAAAGACTATTCAACTGCCGCAAAGCAAATATAACCATCTAATCCAACAAAACTATTCTCATCACCAATTGCATAAGCAATATTACACACCGCTGCTGCCATTTTTTTTCCCCCAGGCACCTGTAAATTCCCTGGACATAACTGGAGTCTTCAATTCTCGTGCTCGTTAATGATACAAGAATGGCAAACCTACAAATGTCTGTATTGTTTGCCACAGATTCACTCTTGGTGGCCACAGGGTGAATCGATCTCATCTCTTCCCAGGTCTTTGTGCGGGAAAGGAAGCACATTTTCGGTCCTGTTCTCCATCAGAACTCATAAAATTACAGTTTTCACTCAACCTCTTCAAGTTCTCTCCCATCTTACCAACGACATCAGTAACTTTAAAGTCCGAACAGCTGCTGCCCCCGCTTGTCAGCTTCTCAATCCCGCACCCAAAAGCATCTCCCACGAATCTCTCCGTTGAAGCCAAACAATCATTTTGCTGGCCAGAATTTAAGTATATCTGCCCGGTCCGGTTAGCTTGGTGCCCCAGTGCATAAAGATACCTATTAAATGCTGCTCCACAGCAGTTCTTTTGCAAAAAGCCTCCCCAGTTCCCCAGTTCACAGCTTGAATAATTTGAGGTCGGACTAAAAGTGAGATCGAAAACACATTGCGGCCCTGAAGGCTGAGGAGCTACAAATTCTACGGTACTTATCAAGATGAAGAAAGCAATCATATAAAGTGGTTTGCGGGACTCAGTCCCATGCCTGGATAAGAAGCATGCTGCCAGATCATCCATAAATTCAACACAAAAGAAACCAAACAAAAAGATTGATCAACGTAAACATCAGACCATAATTAAGTAACATCACTTGAGAGGGAAAGTGGGCTTGATCAGGAGAAAAATCTCCAACATTCAAGTGGCGAGTGATTGATCAATATAAAAATGGACTACAAATCCCTTGAATAGCAAAGCAGTAAGTCACTCAGAGAAGATTGAAAACTGGCACAATTGGATTCAGCACGGAGGGTGTTGATTTTGGAAAATTTTCTGCACCAAAGTCTTGCCATGAGATAAAGAGATAGCAATTCAAACAAATGGTATATCATATAAGGGTACAGATAAAGACAGAGAGACTAAAATATTGTTGCATTGGAAACTCCTGCTGAAAATAAAGAGTTGGAGGATTTTTCTAGTACATGTTTTCTGCAGAAACAGAAGCCTGTGTTCTCTTTGGCATTTATTGCTCGGTTACAGTTCTCGGCCTACACCAAGCGAGCGAGTTTGGAGGGATCGTCCGTCTTTATGCATGAATAAGGCCAAAATGCGGGCATTCATCTCGGATGGAATAAACCAAGCGCTTGCCGGCCAATGCTCATAAAAAAAGGTAATAATGTCTGTCAATCTCTGCTATTTTCTCCCTGAAAATTAGGAGTGAGCATATTAGACCACTTAGATTGGGAATCACTTGGACCGGACCGGCGGTTTGGTTTGGTTCCTAGGGGCATTGGTCCGGTTCCCGGTTTTGGGGAACCGGACCAACACTTTTATAAAAATATATATATTTAATTTCTTAAAAATAGTAATAAATCCCAAAATTGTAATAACTTTAGTATTTTTTTTCGCTAAGTGGTTGGTACCATTGGATCGAACTAGTTAGTCCGGTCTGGTTCCCATTCTTAGGACCACCTAGTCTGGTCCCCGATCTCAAAAAATGGGAACTGGTCCTCCCGATCCAGTTCCGAATCCCTAAGTGGAATCTAAGTGGAATCGAACCGAACTAAGAACCGTTCACCCCTACTGAAAATAACAAATTTCGATGTCTCTCGTTAGCAAATCTGTCCCATGGTTTCTCTGATATGGCTAGAGATTCTCCAAAAGCATATGCCAGGTTCCCAGTTCAGGCCATACCACACGGGTAAACAGAAAAGGGGTGATTAAGCATACGTGCCAACACCTAAGAATTGACTGTCAGCCAATTTGGGCCTTCCATTTGTAACATTAAGCATGTGATCTCATATGACCTTCAACGAAAAACAAAACTTGTCCATGTAATTGCTCTATCCTGGACAACTGCTATTCCTAGTTTCTACCTTACTGAACTGTCTTTCAGCTGCATTGTTACTTTGAGTCTACCCCTCAATAGTATTTTGTTCTAAGCATTGCTCACTTTCAATTGCAGGATCAGCTTTCATCATCTAGCATCGGCTACGGGCCAGGAGTCCAACCTCGAAAGTTAGGCTTCAAGTAAAAATAACTGCAATTAGAATAAGTTGTTTTAAGCATTTCAAGCGAGAGAACTTGTAAGGCACACAGAGAATCATCACACTCATCTCACTATAGATTCCCCATGTAGGATTGACACCGAATCAAGCTCGACTCTCGACAGAAAATGAACTGTCGCCGACCTTCTAACTCGAGAAAGCTTGCAAGAAGACGATGCCTTTACCCTGGCACAGAACTTCTCTCCCCAAGATCCTTGATTTGCGGTACGGTAATTCATCAACATATATGTGACCTCAAGGTGGCATTGAAAACCCATGAAAACAAACATTTTGTGCCGAACATGGTGTTCTCCCGCGGGAGTAGAATATCGGTTTGTCGCCGGCAATTACCGGAAGATACAGCAAGGAATGAGCACAATGTTCATTGCAGGGAGTTACTTTAAGGCTCCTATATGTAGCTTCCCCTTGGAACTGTCGTTTCCTGGTGGCATTCAGTTTCAGTATCTCCGCCACCTTTCTAGGAAATTGGGAGGGCACACGCCAGAGGGACAGAACTTCGACGTGGGACATTTCAACATCGATATTACCTCGGCATGAAGTCGAGGCAATAGTATGACGGTTCAGTAGAAATTACTAATTATAAGCTTTATTTGAAGTTAGTTACTTTTCGTTATGGAAAAATTCCTAATCGTGTGTGACTGAAGATATAAACTGTAGTTCCCCCCTTTTTTTTTAAACTCATTTGCCGCATGGCCGAGTGACCAACAAAACACCTATTCTAACTGTTATGCCTATAAAGTTACCGTGTTATTGTTACTTACCATCCACCGGAGAAATTCCTAATTACTGTATTTCATAAAGATATCTAGTTGTTGAAAAGTACCTAATCTAATATATTTACCATGTTATTTACTGCGCTCATTTTTAGCCATAATTTTCTTGAATTTATCATCATTTACCTGAAATCACCATAAGCTCGATCATATTATATATAGTAATTTGACTTTATAGGTTTTTTTTTTTTTTTTTTTTTGTGACCCGGGAACCCCGCACGGCGGCGGCAATGGGAGGTAACCACCAGGGCGACACATGCTAGCCACCACACACATGCCACCGGATAAGTCGCAAAGAGTCTCAAGCTAGCCTTCCTGCAATGCAAGTTGCAGGAGCTTCGAACGCTAGACCTCCTCGATGGAAGTCTAGCGCCTACCCAGCTGAGCCACCACGGCGGGTGGTACTTTATAGGTTTTTTTTTTTTTTTTTTTTTTTTGGTATTGGAGGAGAACACATGGCCAGCATGGCCACGCCGTAAACCCCAAGTGACACGACAAGCGGGAGGACCCACTACCCCTGAGTCACACTTAATACACCTAGCGCCTCCTCTGGGTTTTGAACCCTTCACCTCTTCGTTGAGGATCAACAGAGTCTTATCCAGTGGAGCCACCGCGGCCGGTGGTTACTTTATAGGTTATTGTGTATCAATAATCCTAGTAATTTATTTGGACTTATAACTAGTATTTTACCTTTATGAGCAGTGATTTGACTGTAGAATTTGTAATCTTGAATTGTTAACACTCGGCGACTAACAGATAAAATAGTAGCATGTCTCAAATGGTCGTGAGTACTGAGTGATGGCATTTATATTCATTAATTATACTCAATCAATGTAATTTTCAGAGGATATTTGTAGACGACAAATTAGTAACCACCCTTTACATGTAGTAACTCATATAAGCGGTACTTTATAGCATACAATGCTAGTGTACACAAGTTGCTTTATAAACTACTGATTCGAGAGATTGAAGAGTCATAATTCTCAAACCAAGTGAGGATGAAATCACCCGTGTGAAATTTTCTTAACACTAACAATATATTCTTTATTTTCTCTTATATCCAAGTCTCGTAAATTTGAATATCTTAACATCCATAACTTTCCATTAGAAATTGTACACAACTTGAATTTTATCATAGCTTTTCTAATCTTATCAACTTACCTCAATGATCAAAAAAATTTAAAGACCCTATCAGAGATTAATTATCCTTATACACCGTTCCTCAATCAAGGGTAATACTGACTATCTAATTGTTAGTAAAATCCCTAAATGATCATAAATTGCTACCTTTACAATATCATTTGATGGTCTAATTTTATTCTCTTAATCGAAAGGCTTGTATTTGAACTTGATCAGTTCCGCATTTATAGTTAGAAACAAAGAAGAAACACCTTAAAAAATTTGTATGAGGTACGCTACCTAGTGGAAATTCTTTTTGACAAGTGTTCTTTGAAAGGACAACTCTTATTAAATAAAATCATTATACTAAAATTAAAGGCTGTATACGTGTTAGCGTTTGAACTCTATTTGTGCAGTTATTTTTTAAATCGCCGACCTCGTATTGAAAAAAGGTCCATAGCTATCTCAAAATGAATAGTTAATTTATATAAAAACCAGAAAATAGTATCGACCGTACACGTAAGTGGTAGGTTCAAAGATGCATGAAAGTGATTGATGATACAATGGCCGATTTTATAGATATGAAGACTGATCTAAGTCTATGTCAAAACAATAAAGTGGACCGACTTTGGACTTTTCTTTCTGAAATATATCAAGACTATTTTTTATAGTTCTCTGTCCCCACCTTCGTGAGCTCAGCCCGCGTGGTCCTTCCTCTGCCTGGAAATCTCCTCCACCATGGTGCCCAACGCCGTCCACGACGAGCCGCCCTCCTCCACCGCCTTCCTCGCCGTCTCCGCCACCTCCTTCGCCTTCTTCCTCGCCGCCTCCCCCTCTCCCCCTCCATCAGCTCCCTCACGGCCTCCGCCAGCCCTTCCCCCTCACGAACCCCCTCACCGTCCCATCCGCCGCCTCCACCCTCAGCCCCGCCCCTATCTCCTCCGCGACCATCCTGGCGTTCAGCGGCTGCTCCGCCATCATCGGCCACGCCAGGATCGGCACCCCGGCGCACAGGCTCTCCAGCACCGAGTTCCACCCGCAGTGGCTCAGGAAACCCTGGACGCTCCCGTGCATGAGGATGCCTCGCTGATCGACCCACTCTCGCACCACCATCCCTCTCCCGCTGACCCTGTCTTCGAACCCGCTGTCGATGTCGACCATGATGTCCGACTCTTTCCTCTTGACCACCCATAAGAAGCTTGCCCCGGAGCTCTCCAACCCAAGCGCAATCTCTTGCAGCTGCGCCGCCGGGATCTCCGCCTGCGACCCGAAAGCCGCGTAGAGGACGCGCTCGCCCCCAGCTCGCTTCCGGTCCAACCATTCCGCCCATGGGGTCCGCAGGGGAGGGTCACCCACCACCGGATGCTCGAGCGGGAGCAGCGGCCCGATGCACCAAGCCCTCAGCCCGCCCTCACGATTCCAGTAGTCAAGGAAGGTAGGCTCGAGCTCTTGGAAGCTGTTGACGACCAGGCCATTGCTCTTCTGCGTCGCGACCATGGCCTTCATGATGAACTCCAACTGGGGGATATCCTCCGTCAACGACTGGGAGAAGTGGCGCTCGAAGTCGTTCTTGGTGAGCTTTATCCACGGGAAAGCGTTCAGGGTGAAGGGCTCGTCCTCCGCCGTGGGCCCACGGAGGTGGTTCTCGACCCCGGCGGCCCAGGAAAGTGCCATGGCGTAGTTGCTCATGCCATAGAAGACCAGGCGAGGGATGCCGAACTTGGAGGCCGAATCGAGGGTCCACCACAGGAACCCGTCCGACACCATGAAGGTGGGCCGCGGGTGCAGCCTCTGGAGCTCTGCCTCGAGGCTCGGCTGCATGAGCACCGTGCCGGTGGCAAAGGTGGGGAAGAGGGACATGGAAGGGAGCGCGTCGGTGCTCTCAACGCCGGTGGGGAGGCCCGGGATATCGCCTGGGAAGGGGAGGGAGACGGCAGAGGCAGGGGTGCCAGCGAGGTGGCGGGAGACGAAGGGGAGGTTGGAGGGGGTGGTGAAGACAGTGACTGCGGCGGCGAGGCGGCGGAGGAGAAGGAGCCGGGCGAGGTGGAGGATGGGGATGGCGTGGCCTTTGGACATGAAGGGGAAGAGGACGACGTGTATGGGATCGTCGGAAGTTAGTGAACCCATTTTTGGTGCTTCTTCTGTGTGTGGAAGGAACATCGAGGGGGTGCATGAGCAGGTTCTTTATATAGAGCTTACTTCCTTTTTTACATGCTGTAATTTGGTCCTGCATCTTTTTGCCGAACTCAGTAAATCTAGACAAGAATCCATTAGGTGGTTCAATGGAATTTGATATGAGAATCAATTTATTTGGGTTGCAATCATCTTGTCCCTTTCTCTTACCTGTAACGTCACTAGTACAATCAACAAAATAATGGTAATGGAAAACCAAAAAAAAAATGTTTGGGATGATAACTAATTCACAACCTAATTGTGTTGGGCATCGCAAATGAAATCTGATGTAATATAAATTATGGGTATGAATTATTTGATAGATGCAATAGTACCACTCAATGTAGGCTCCTTCTACAATACTGTTTCCGTATCGAAGTTTCTTCTCACAAAAAGTGGAAAGTGCTAGTTCATACCTAACTTGTACGAGGAACAATGATGGGGTGGAGTAACGGGTGCTCCCCCTATGAAGCACGGACACGTTGCACTTGCACGTGCTTCCATGTTGTGTTTGACATGTGTCGAATCTTTCGACACGTTGTCAACTTTTCTCTGTACGTTTTGACACGCGTGTCTAGAAGACAATGAAGGGTAGAGGTGAGGGTGAGGGAGCAAAGATGAGAACATGAGCAATAGCGAGCCCTCAACGATGAGAGATGGCAAGAGAAAGAGCAAAGACTGAGGCGAGGGCCGTCACCTATGAAGCACCGACACTCTCTAAGAGCTTTCGTGTCGTGTCAGACACTTCGACACGTGTCCAACACTCTCCAATACTTGGTCAATACGTGTCGGAAAATCCGACATTTGATCAACTCTTTCGATACTCTCCGACACTCGAGTCGGAATTATAATATATGAGTTTCCGACATGTGATTATGATATTAAGGTCAATTTTAAAAATTCAATAAATGAGAAGTGAAAATATATGTGTGTGTGCTCGCGCGTGTGAAAAAAATAAAACGCGATAACAAAAATAATAAATGAAGAAAAAAAAAGCCTAGTATTATCTTTTCTTCTGACTCCTACTTCTCATAATATACAATTCACTACTTAAGTTTTTTTTTCTCCTCTTCCAATATATCTAACATGCGAGTCTAGAATATGAATCGCTTGTTTTTTTCTAAGTTTTATGAATTATTAAAATAGAGTTGAGTTTGTCAAATTGAAATAATGAATGATATTAATAAATTACGGATTAATGTCTTTAGTGTATATTCATGTTAGGCTTTTTTGATTATTTATTTATTAATGAATTTGATTCAAATTAATTTGATTGAAACAATCATAAAAATGATAATTTATTATGTATATATAAAAATATATATTTAATATACAACGTGTTACAACATGTCGGAATTCTTTATTTTTTGAGAAATAACATGTCGGTGTGTCGTGTCGAGTCGTGTGTTGAGCCGCATGTCAGTGTCGGTGTTACTTAAGCCGCCGCTATGATGCTGCGATGGATCAGCAACGAGGCTGTAGCTACGAGGGAGGAAGGGCCGAAGGCGAGGCGGTGAATGATTGTGACAAGGACTGAGAACAAGCAAAATTGAGAGGAAGAGGAAAGGAATGAGGTCGTGCCGGCGAGGAGGAGGAGGAGGAGAAGGAGAAGGAGGGCGCTGGCTAGAGTTTTTGAGAAGGCAACTCAAAAGGAATAAAAAAAAAAAAGGGGGAGGGGGGATTCTATGGACTTGTCCGCGCGGGGGGCGGCGGCTGATTCTATGGACTTGGCGTGATTTTTCATTTTGGAGAGAGTGGGAAGTGATAGCTTGTGAGGTGGTAGGGGAGGGAAACAAAAGAGAAATAAATTTGGGGGTGGGGGAAGAGACGAAGGAAAGAAGGGAGTGGGGAGGGAGGAGAAAATATTGGGTGGTCTGGGACCGCCATGTCAGCGTGGTCCCGGACCACTCACGCGGCGCCACGTGTGAGGGGAGGGGACAAAAGAGAGAAAGAGGAGAGAGAGCGTCAGGTGGTCCTGGACCACCCAATATTTTCTCGGGGAGGGAGGGTTGATTTTTAATTTTGGAGAGAGGGGCAAGTGACAGCGTGTCAGGTGATGGAGGAGGGAAATAAAAGAGAAATAAATTTGGGGTGGGGATGGCAAGAGACGAGGGGCAAGAGACGAGGGAGAGAAGGGAGTTGGGGCAGGGGTTGGGGGTGGGCCCCACGATGAGATTTTATAAGATTAAAAAGTAATTTTTTTTTTGGTCAGTCCTACTATATTCCTATACTACACTCACTTGGGACTTGCGCCCGCTTGCGCGGCGTAAGAGCCGCAACCCACTCGAAACTTACCCGTCCTATCCCCATCCCCCGAGAAGGTGGGGATTTGAAACCCCTCAAAAATAAAAATATTGAATGTTGAATGGTAAATTTTGATCATGAATTTATTTTAATTAATTAATTCAAATTTCTTAGTTTCATTAATAACTTTTGTTAATTTATTAATATTATTAGTGTAAATTTATTATAGGCTCTTTTTTAATTATTTATTTATTTATAAATTTGAATCAAATTAATTAAAAATAAAAATACTTATTTAATATATAACGTGTCTCAATGTGTCGGAATTTTCTATTTTTGAGAAATGACGTATCGACGTGTCGTGTCGTGTCGTATGCCGGTGCTACTTAGCTCCCCATCTACAAGATTTTTTAAGGGAACCGAACAAATAGCTCATTTGTCCGGTTTCCTTGAGAAATTTGTGAATCTCATAGTGAGATTCTTTAGATTAAAAAAATAGATTAAATAAAAAATAGAAAAATCTTAGGGAATTGAAAAGAGCTTTATTGAAAGCATTATCTACATGAAATATATTTAAATTTCGTGTAGAAGGACTAATTCAAACATTTTTATTATAAGACAAATAAATTTAGAATTTCTATTCACAACATTAATATGTAGAACATTTTTCACATTTACAGTCATGAAAAAATATGTTCATCATTTAACAAAATGAATACAATTACCAAAATTAACACTTGAACCTTATTTATACAACTTAAAGCATTGATAAATTCAATTTGAGCCAAAGCAATCCAAGTTAATCCAAAAAACAAAATCATGATCAATTTGTAAATATCAAATTTATTTAAAAATTCATAGTATTTTGTTTGATTAAATTTTTTGCTTCACTTATTCCTTTTGAGATATGATGATTTTAGTTGGTCATATGTACACCAACCCAAATAAATTATTAGGAAATTTTCCACTTGGAGTCAATCAATGTAGCGTGTAAGATCTAAACAAAATCGAATTTTGCGAATTTACTATGCAAAAATGTGATCAAGTTTGAAACATCATAAAATATATTTATTTTATCTTACGATATTCTATAAAGATTTATTACATTTGATCGTAATCATGTACACATGATGTTATAAACTGCCTTATTATTAATTTTATAACGTTGTGCCATTGTTGATGACGTCTTTTTTTAACTGAGTGAAACATATTAAACAGTATGTGAAATATGATCTTTTAAATATTACGATTATGATGATATATAAAGAATTTCCAACATTACTTTATAAGGTAAAAACTTCATAAAATGGGAGTTTTTATTTATTTATTTAGATAATTACTTAGTTTTATTGTAAACAAGTGAATGTCATAAGTTTCTTGTTTTATTTTATGATATAGATATTACGACATTTATCAAGAGTAAAAAGTTGTTGAATGTGAATATTCTTATTTTATGAGCATTATGACATTTCATTATTATATTCCATGATGTTTTTCATTCCATAATAAAATAATAATCTTCCGTGGATTTGCTTTTCAATATCCCTTAGTTATGGTCTTCAATATCTTTGATTTCCATAGCTCCGGTTGCCAAATCCATACGTATGGGAATTTGTTTTCATTGTGGCACCGTTATTGATGGTAAATACCGTGCCATGATATTAGCGGGACTTGTAAAATTCACTTTTCCTAGCTTGCTGATCTCGCTCGTTCACTTCCCATTTTTATACCTGTACTTTCACACAGATGCAGACAACTGTCCGTAGACCACCTCTCGTTCCACGCTTAAGGTTGTCGATTGAGGAAGGATCTCCGTACAACATGCAAAACCACGAAGATCAAGAAAAGGGTAGAGGAAGTTTTATTATATGGGGTCAGCTTTTTTTCGTGCTCTCTCTCTCTCTCTCTCTCTCTCTCTCTCTCTCCACGTACCATCTTTCTCGATCTGCAAATCTCTGGTGCTTGATATGTGGCTTAAAACTATTTGGAATCGTAGTACCGGTCGGCGGTCGCACCATTTGATACTCAGCCAAAACTCTCTACACCACACATTACCTTCTCGCCCGAAAGTAGACGGCGCCATCTTTCATCTTTTTCTGCGAAGCGAGTTTTGTCTCTCTGCGCTGGAAACTCATGACCTCACGCATCGCATGCGCACTTTAGCCCTTTTCTGGTCGCCTCTTGGTGTCGTTTGAACCATAAATTCTAGAACAGACGATACAAAAAACCAGAAAAAAGAAAGGTATACAGCACATCCAGTGCCGACACAAGGGTCACGATGCTAGACAGTGCGTCGCATTCCCCTGGACTCCCGAAAGTCGATGAGGAAGAGGAGGTATAACGAGAAGTTTGGCTCAACATGATGCTGATAGAATAGCCGAATCAGTGCAGATATCGGATGTAGCGCATTCGACCGTCGGCACGAAGATGCTCGGGGCAATTCTTTTTGCCTACTTTTGGAAAACAAGAACATGACTGAACTTGTGTGATCGGAAATTAGGGAAGGGGACAACCCCACCCGCCAACCGCACTGCATTGGTGGGGGCAATGCGTTCGGGAATATGCTTGGTACATATGCTTCCTTAGGGTTATTTTGTATCCATCGCCGGAAAACATGATGCAAAGCGATGCCCACGCCACATGCCAAGCATGCCGACGGAGGATCTCCTCTCATCAATTACGTCCTTCCATCGCGCTGGCCTGATTTTTCTAGCGTTCTTTAATTCACTTGATGTTCAATTTCGAAACATGATCAGCAAGAAATAGTCCAGCGCATCGAAACATAATGCGACAGATGCTGCAACCATCTCAGAATGGAATGCCATTGTCGCACGATATTGTTGAGCCGAACAGGCCCTAACCTTCTTCAACATTGATTACGTTAGTATGAGTAAATAGACTATAATCTCTTGATTCAAAATGAAAGAATAAAGATGGAAAGATGTTTTGAGAATGAACTCAATTATTGAAATTTAACCAGCACCCTTCATTTGTAAAGTATTATTGCAACGTATGCCATCGTCGTTGAGAGTTAAAAAAAAAAAAAAAAAAACAACAACAACAACAACTCCGAAGGACATGCCTCTATGGAGTAAGAGATGTACATAAAATGTGACATCCGGTCATAGAATAGGGCACGACCTTCTATTCTAATATTTATAGATGTCATTATGTATGATTGGGAGGTCACAATTGGTGGAAATTGCATTTTCCGCTCACGATTTAAACGATTACGTCTACTAGGGTAAAAGGCCAAAATCATAGTTTCTTATGAGCAGTGAGAACAGCTCAAATCGTTCTATCATCATGTGCAGCTCTATAATTTACCTAAAATGAAACTTTCACACATTAGGTTGGGGTACTATCTGGAGATCTTCAAACTCTACTCTCACATCACCACCTCGATCTCCTCTCTCTGTTGATTCACTCCGCGATTCCCACGCCAACATCATCCTCGAAACGACTACTGCCACCAGGCCCACCCCCACTACTACTGCTTCCCTCACCTAGTGACTGGCCAGAGTTGGCATGACTTTGGCTGATCAGGCAATTGGCCATCTCCAAGAGCCAGGTGTCACGGATTGGTCAATTATGAATGATCACACACCCGTACGGTTTTAGGATTCGATACCAAATCAACCTTACATACCTTCAGCTCACAAGAACGAAGTATGAGAGTGAAGCTCGAATGTATTAGTTTGTGAACTAGAGTGTACAACTGAAGGGAGAGGGTCCCTTATTTATACATGGACAAATCTCATCTTAGCCGTTATCCTCTCTAATCCAACGGTAGTATTTGAATATGTACAATCATTATAAGGCTACATGCAGCTTAAGATGCCTTAAAGCATGGGAAAGTCCAAGGGATGCCTGACATGGTTCTACAGGATTAGTCCATGGGGAAACTAAAGGGTCGCCTGACACAAGGGAGCTAAATGGTCACGGGCTTGTTTCCACATTGCGCATGGGCCGACTCTCACATTGATCATAGGTTGTTCGTGGGTCGGTCATGGGTAGCTTGTGGGCTGGCTCTTGTATGGGACACATCCCAATCATTTTAGACAGTCTTGGATCATGCTCGTCCTTGAGCTGTGTCAATCTCCCCCACCTATTTGAGCAACGCCCTCATCACATCCTCGACATGAAAGGCATCTATGCATTTCTTGAATTGCCACAGAGCCTTAGACGATTCCTAGCTTGCTTCACTCTCAAGAAGGCCATTCCATCAAACCAAGTATTCTTTCTTTGACACGCAATACCTCTTCCGTATGACTCAATTCGCCATGATGCACTTGACATCTCGATCATATGAGGTTTTTGCCCCAAGGGGCGCCCCTTGTAATTCACTTCGGTCTAGGTCTTCCTTATCTGCATGGAAATGTTTCAGCATATTCACGTGGAACATGAGATGTACTTTAAGTTTGGCCAACGAATCCAACTTGTATGCAACCTTCTCAATCCATTATAACACTCGAAAGGGACCTTCATAGCAATGAATTAGCCTTTTATGCACGTTTCGGTATCAAAGGAGCAAGTGTAGCTTGGCCAACACTAGGTCCCCAACCTGGAATTCCACGTGCCATCGCTTCTCGTCCGCCCACTTCTTCATGCGTTCCACGGCCTTGTGCAAGCATGCTCGCGCCAAGTCCGCTTGTTCATCCCACTCCTTTGCGAACTTATACGCCAATGGACTACTCCCTTAATAGCCCAAGGCAACCACACTCAGTGTGAGCGGTTGTAGCCCTATCATGATCTCAAACGGGCTTTTATTTGTGGATTCACTCCACTGTAAGTTGTATAAGAATAGGGCCACGTTGATTAACCGCGCCCAATTCACTTGTGTGTTGCTCATATAGTGTCCTAGGTGTATTTCTATGAGCGCATTCATTCTCTTCGTCTGAGTGTCAGTTTTGGGATGCAAACTCGTGAAAAAGTTGAGGTTCGACCCTAACAACTTGAAGAGCTCGATCCAAAACCACTCGATGAATTGAGGATCGTGATCACTCACAATCGTGCAAGATGCATCCCAGTACTTGACGATGTGCTTGAGGAATACCTTAGTTGCCTTCTCGATTGGACAATCCTTGGTTGCTGGCACGAACATCGTGTAATTGGAGAAGTGATCCACAGTGATCATGAAGGTCTGACATCTTTCGAACTTTGGCAGGTTCATAATGAAGTCCACGAAGACACTCTCCCATGGACGCTTCGGGATGGGCAACGGCTCAAGGAGCCCCAGCGACGAACGTTGTTCTATTTTATCTTGCTGGTGCATTAGACATGTTCGCACGTATGCCTCAATGTTTTCCCAAATATGAGGCCAATAATATTGATCCTCAACAAGTGCCATGGTGTAGTAGATTCCCGGATGACCCACACATTTGGAGTCATAGCACTCGTGTAGCACCTTTTTCCTCAATCTCCCATGGAGCAACAAATAGAGTCGTCATCCTTTGATGTAGAGGAAGTCGTCCTCACACTAGAATCGCCTCGTCTTCCTCTCTCGTGCGTACCAAAAGAGTGCTTGGGCCATTTGGTCAAGCTTAAGCCCCTCCTTGATATAGTCGACCCACGAGCAATTAGGTTGACTCACTATATTGGCCAGCTCCATCTTTCAATTCAAGGCATTTGCCATGAAGTCAACTTATGCTCCGGCACATAATCAAACTTGGCCAAGAAGTCTTGCCACTAAGCTTACTTTGGGCTAAGCTTCCTTTGGGTTTGGAAATAGTTTGTGGTCACGTTGTCCGTCCTCACAATGAACGGGATCCCAAGAGGTAATGCCTCCACGTACGAAGGCAATGCACCACCGCAACCATCTCTTTCTATTGGACCATGTATCGCCACTCAGTATAGTTCAATTTCCGAGATTCGAAGGCAATCAGGTGCCAATCTTGCATAATGACACCACCAATAGCAAGATTAAAAGCATCAATTTCTACCTCATATGGCTTGGCATGGTTGGGGAACACAAACACCGACTCCTCAGTCATGGCCCGTTTCAACCGATCAAACGCCTCTTGACACCGATTCGTTCACTCCCACGGTCTTTCTTTCTTTAACATGTCTGTGAGTGGCATGGTGAGGTTCGAATAGACCAAATGAAGCATCAATAATAGTTTGTGAGACCAAGGAATGATCTCAACTTTGTCACCTTGGTTAGTGGTTCCCATTTAATGATGGTACGGATCTTGGCCGCCTCCATCGACACTTGTCCACCCCTAACGATGTACCCCAGGAATTGGACTTTAATTTGTGTGAAGGCGCATTTTCACATTTCATGTACAGATCATTTTCCTGCAAGATCCATAAGACTTGCCTCAAGTGCTCGACATGTTCCTCGAGCATTTAGTTATACACAATAATCTCATCAAGGTAGACTACAACAAACCAATCAAGGAACGAGTGTAATACCTTATTCATCAAAGTTCAGAATGTGGCCGACACGTTAGTCAAGCGGAAAGGCATGACAAAGAACTTGTACGATCCATATTAGGTCATGCACGTGGTCTTCGGCTCGTCCTCTTCGGTGATCTGAACTTGATAGTACCCCAATCGAAGTTTGAGTTTGGTGAACCACCAAACTTCCCCAAGCCGATTGAACAAATTTGTAATGAGAGGAATCGGATACTTGTTTTTTATGGTGAGCTTGTTTAATGCTCGATACCTGATGCACATCCGAGAGGATCTATTATGCTTCTTTTGGAATAGGATCAAGGCACCGAATGGAGCCTTAGAAGGCCAAATGTATCCCTTGTCGAGCAACTCCTTGAGTTGTTTTTGCAATTCTTCCAACTTGGGTAGGGCCATGTGATAGGGTGCCATGGCCGGCGTTCAAACATCAAATATGAGCTCAATTCAATGATCCACCTCTCTTCGAGGGGGAAGCTTCTTGGGTAGTTCAGGCGACATCATATCTTGGAACGAATTGAGGACTTAGGTCACCTCCTTCGACGTGTCACCTCCCTTCATGTCCTCAGCCTTCAATGTTGTCAAGAAAGTCATCTCACCCTTCTTTGCTCCCTTCGATAGTTGCATGGCCGATAGAATCTTCCTATTGCGTCTTGACTCACGATGGATCGAAACCATGCATTGGACTACTTATCTAAGATGCATATGCAATCTGCAAATGGCATAACGTCCGCATTGATCCTGTTGAACAATTCAAGACCCAGCACAAAGTCATAATCTTCAAGAGGGATTATCTCAATATTCTCCCCACTGGTCCATGGACCAAGATGGAGCTTCACATTTCTAGCCATGCTACTAGTTTGGACTTCCTTGGAATTCACGATTTTGAGCCAACTAGTTCTTCCTTTTTCAACTAGAAGATTTAGCTTATCCGCGGCCTCTTGAGATATAATGAGGTCAAACACCCAAGTATCCACAAGTGCACTTGTGACATCTCGATTTTCCAATTCTATTTTCAATAAATTGAGACGGGCATTTCGTTGGCACGCATATAGTTCTTTTTCTTGAGTCGGCCACTCATGTGAAAACTAGTTTATTAGGTGAAGCCGTTAAGAGATTATAATGTATTAGACTTGAGAATTTGACTAGGAAGCGACCTTTCGACCGAGTTAATCTATAAGGATCATTATGGCACAATTAAAAATTGATTAGAGACTGGAGATAGGTCGACTCGACAGAGGCATGTGGTCAGGTATGGGTGATTCCACCAGATTGCACAATTCTTGTCGATCGACACTGAACCGACTTTTTTGTCGATTGGGTACCCTGTGTCTGTATTTGAAACCTTGAGATTACCCCGACAACCAAAAATTGCCAATGTGTCAAAGATGTACATTGTGACTTGAATTGATCAATCATAGGTCAAATGCATGAAAATTTCTAAAAACTACCCGGTAGATCATGACGTGCTAATATCGTGCCAAAGTGAAATTAACTGTAAAATTAAAACCGAATTCAGAAATTGGAAGTCCTGGTATGTCACAAATCATTTTAGGAACATTGATTCATCTTCAAAGGATTTTTCATTCGAACCGAGTTTTCAGCAAAATAATTGAGTATGGTTAATTTGGTTTGGGAAATTAGTAGGCTTGCCTTTGGTCGTGCTTTTGAGACTTAAGTTGGTTTTATGGACAAGTGAAGATGTGAATTGAAGTGTGGTGACATTGGATTAATTTTATGAACTTCAATTTGGTTCAATTAGAAGAGAATTGAATGAAATTGATACAAGATTTCATGCCACGGTAGAAAATGAAATTGCAACAATTGAAATAAGTTGTGGGAGATTTGAGATAGTGGAGTGTGACATCATCAAGTAATGTCATGGTGGAGCTAAAGTGCCTAAGATCATGACAAGTGGAGGGTGAGGATTTGTTCTTCAAAAAGTGGGGTGTCACTTCCAACCAATCTCCATCATCTTCAAGCTTAGCTCCTTGGAATTCGAAATTGGAGAGAGAGAGGGAGAATCTGACCGGTTGTAGCAGCCTGCTCGCCCCTTCGTCCACCTCCTTCGCCGCTTGCCGTTCGTCGCCGGTGCCATCGTCGTCGCCGCCGTTCGCGCGCATCACCCGTGCGCCTGCTCGTCAGCCAGCTCACCACTCCACTCCACCTTCGTCTGCGCGCCAGCACCGTCGTTCGTCGCTGCTCTAGGTCGCCAGCAACAGCTCGTCATCGACCAAGGCTACTGGAGCCACCGCCGAAGCCAACTCGACGCCGGTGCTGCTTCTTCTTCGCCCGCGCACCCAACCAGCTCGTTGCTCTGCCTCCGTCCAAACTCCTAGCCCTTGTCCTCTGCAGCAGCACGTTCAGACCGTCATCCGTCGTCCCGCAGCTGCTCGCCGTCACTAGAGGTCCCGCCTTGCCGCCGGAGCCACCGCCAGTCACCGCTTGAGCTACCGCCACCTCCTTTCGCCCGTTTCGTGCGCCACCAACCGCCGTGCAGCCCCCTTCCAGCCGAGGTCATTAGCTGGAAGTTCCAACAAGATCCGGTTCTTCAAGGCTTATTTTGGACGCCTTTTGTTCCTCATTTGGTGTTTGCTCCGTGTAGTTTTGTCGACCGCCTTGCCGTTAGCTTCGCCGGAGACTCATCGGAAAGCAATTCCAGTGAGTTTAGCTCACTAAACCTCGATTAGATGGTTAATTATGCTTAGGGAGGTTTAGTTTATGTTAAATGTTGTTAGGTGGCTAATTTAATTTATTTAAGTGTAGATTAGTTTAAGGTGTTTAATTAATTTAAAGTGTGTTTAAATTAGGGCTAAGTGGGTGCTTATATTAATATAAGCCTTGATGTGACTTAAATGAATTACTTTTGATTTAATAAATATTTCGAAATTATTTAATAATTTAATAATATTTTATTATTCGAAATTATTACAATATTATTATTTAATTAATTTTCGGAATAAATTTAATTATTTAATAAATTCTGAAAATTATTTTGGGACCTTAAATTCTCATAATTTCGCGCTGATCGCTGTTGTGCTTTCAGATTATTAATTTGATGGTTGGATATTGCAAATTAAATGTTGATTGTGAAAAATATGAATTATTATTTTAATAAAAGCCTTGAGTGAAATGAAAGTGCATTGAGTTGAGTATGAATTATTGTGTGATAATTAAGAGGAATTGTCTTGAGCTATTGAGCTGGATTTGCCCCTATATGAGATGCCCCATATAACGGATGCGGGTCGCAGTTGATTCTGGGCCCATGCTCCTTCGAGAATACCGTTGACGTAATGACGAAGCCGTGCTCCAAGGTGGAGAGACGATGCCTGGCTATATGTTAGTAGATAGTTGAATTGCGAGTAAGTTATGCCCTTATGTGGCAGTGAATAATAATTGGAACACTTGCTGTGATTGTGAATTATGTGAAATTGATTGTGTTCCAGTGGTTTAAGTTTTTATTATTACTTGTGATTGAGTGATACGAATTGTACTAACATGCAGGAATGAAATAAGACGAGGTAAGTCTTCTATGCTATGTGGCTAGGCCACTCTTGGGCGTATTTTCTTTCTAATAGGGGTTTAGGAGGGGTGAACTTGCTGAGACAATGTCTCACCCGTTGTGGGCCAAAATTTCAGGATCATAGATGGCGGAACCCCCGGAGCGATATGGTATCCCGGTGCAAATTATTGAGTAGATGCATAGTTTTCCTAATCCTGAAAGTCATTGGATCTATGAGTTGATTAAGACCACGATCTAGGTCCAGGAGGCCGAGCTTCTCAGGGTGCCTCATAGATGCAGGGCGTGGTTCCACTTTGGGCCCAATGGTTTCAGGATCGGTCCTTTGGATAGTTTTAATATTCCACCTGCTGTATTGGAGGCCATTCTAGGTGAGGGCGTAGCTTACGCTCCCAACGGCGGGGTGGATGACCCGTTGTCTCCGGAGGTTGTGCAGTCAGATGTGGAATCGACGAACGAGTCCGACTAGTAGCTATAGGACCATTCCTTCTTTTTGGTGGATCGATTCCTTTTGTGTAGGCTGACCATTTTTGTTGCACATAAACTCTAATCCTTTTTGGTGTATAAGTAAACTCTGGTGCGAGTATATATGAAAGTATGTTGGTTTGTTTTTGAATTGATTTTTCCCGCTGTCCTATTCCATGAGTTTTTGTCAGGGGTTTTATAATATGTTCCGCTTGCGCAATAATGAAATGAATGGGTCGTCGACACTACCTGGGACTATCGCATTCACATGACCATGGCGGGTTGTTCGCGTGCTCGGGGTCTCGGGGCGTGACAACACTCATCATGGTACCTTCGATCTTTACATCCACAAACATCATGCCTTTAGGTTCATTCGTCTTCTTGGTTTTGATCGATTCGAGGTTACATAGCAAAGCCAACTGCGCCTCCTCTCGCGATTTGTCCTTCTTGCATACGGCTGCTAGTTTGCCTCTCTTGGTACAATCATGAGCCATGGGAGGACCATCATAGAAGAAACATTTATAGATGTGCACCTTTCTTTGTCCCCATCAACTCGACTTCAATTGATTAGGCGCCGCCGCCGGTGGTTTGCCTCCATTCGGGTGATTGAATCTTCTCCATCTCCTCTACCATTGGTCTTGTCCTTCGAATGAGGATCGAACTTTGCTATGGATAATGACTTGTACTTGACGAGAGACTCAGCCACGGACATGGCCGTCACAAGATCCGCTGCATGACACCACTTGAGTTCTTGCTTGACCTATGGCTTGAGTCCACTCATGAACTAGTGGTACACCTACGTCTCTCTCATGGACGAGATTTTGGAGCAGTAGCTCCAAGAATCACTTCACATAGTCGTGAACTCCGCCCTTTTGCTTGAGGCACTTGAGTACATTGCAAGCTTCCTCTTCCATGTATGCAGGATAATAATTCCATTGAAACTCTTCAACGAATCAAGCCCATGTCGTGATAGGGTCGTCACACCTATCATCTGACCAACAACACCACCACACCAATGCATTACCAACTAAATACATAGATGCGGTGTTTACCCAAGATGTGTTGTCATTGATTCCTATGGCCTAGAAGTATTGTGCTATATACCATAGGAAATTATCCACGTTCTTGGCCACCGTGAGCCCTTGAACTCCCTTGGCTTGGATCCTTTGATACATGAATTTGCATGCACAGTGACCACCCCATTCACGCATGTTGTTTCAACCTTGGCGAGCTTGCCTTTTAGCTCAACAATCTCCAAGTCTCATCCCACTACTGCAACTCGTGGGTGAGGAACCCTAGCACCTCAATGCGGAGCTCTCCCATGCTGACTTTGAGTTTTTGCACTTCGGCCAAGAACTCCGCCCTTCCAGCTTCCACTCCCTCAACAATTTGGTTCTGATCATCCACCATCGCTTGGATGTCCATGACGGTCTCCTCTAGAACCGGCATTCGATTCTCCAAGTCACCCTTTGGATCCCTCAAGTTTGAGATAGCACGGTTTTTCTTTGACCCGATGGCCTTCTCGATCGACCTTCCACGATCCTCACGATCTTCGCCTTGAGCAATCACAATATCAAGATGAGGATTAGCCATTGCGTTTAGAACAAAGGCTCTGATAGCACTTGTCACAGGTTGGTTGACTACAAACGATCACACACCCGTGCAACCTTAATATTCAATGCCAAGCCAGCCTTACACGCCCTCAGCTCACAAGAACGAAGTATGAAAGTGAAACTCGAATGTATTAGCTTGTGAACTAGGGTGTACAACTGAAGGGGGAATGTCCCTTATTTATACATGGACGAATTTCATCTCAGCCGTTGATCCCTCTCTAATCCAACGGTGGTATTTGAATATTTACAATCATTAGAAGGCTACATGCAACATAAGAGACCCTAGGGTGTGGGAAGGCCCAAGGGACGCCTAACATGGGTTTGTAGGATCAATCCATGGGGAAACCAAAGAGTTACCTTACACAAGGGAGCCAAACGGTCGCAGGCTTGTTCTCGCATTGCGCATGAGCCGACTCTTGCATTGATCATCAGTTGCTCGTGGGTTGGCCCTTGTATGGGACACGGCCCCATCATTTTGGATGGTCTTGGATCATGCTCGCCCTTGGGCCATGTCACAAGCATCTACGCACTCCGCATGGAAGCTATGCCTGCAGATCGTCCTTGGGCCATGCTCTCGATGCCAGAGGGGAGGCTCAAGATATCGCCTGGGAAAGGGAGGGAGACAGCAGAGGAGGTTGGGGTGCCAGTGAGGTGGCAGGAGACAAGGGGAAGGTTGGAGGGGGTGGTGAAGACGGGGACGGCGGCGGCAAGGTGGCGGAGGAGGGAACGACGTGTATGGGATCGTCGGAAATTAGTGAACCCATTTTTGGTGCTTCTTCTGTATGTGGAACATCGAGGAGGTGCATGAGCAAGTTCTCTATATAGAGCTTACTTTCTTTTTTGCTTGCTGTAATTTTTTTTTTTTGAACAATGCTTGCTGTAATTTGATCATGCATCTTTTTGCCGCAATCAGTAAATCTAGACTGACCTATATGCACTCCCAATTTAAATTCGTCCAGTTAAATGTTTGATAGACCTCGATTCGACACGAGTTCGGTATAAGAATCCATCCATTTGGGTGATGCATAAATTGCAATCGTCTGTCCCTTTCTCTTACCTATAACGTCACTAGAATAATCAACAAGAATCCGGTAATGGGAATGGGAAACAAACAAAAAAAGAAATTTTGGAATGGTAACTAATTCACAACCTAATCGTGTTGGGCATCGAGAATGACATTTGATTTAATATAAATTATGGGTATGAATTATTTGATAGATGCAGTAGTGCCACTCGATATAGACTCCTCCTACAATGCTGTTTCCATGTCAAAGTTTCTTCTCACAAGAAGTGGGAAGTGCTAGTTCGTTCATTCGTTGTACAAATTCACTTTTCCTTAGCTTGCTGATCTCACTCATTTGCTTCCCATTTTTATACCTGTACTTTCCCGTCGATGCAGAAAACTATCCATGGACCACCTCTCTTTCCAAGCTTAAGGTTGTCGATTGAGGAAGGATGTCCATACAACATGCAACTACGAAGATCGACAAGCCTGGAGGAAGTTTTGCCATACGGGGTCAGCTCTTTTTCTTGCCCCTCTCTCTCTCGCCACATACAATCTCTCTCTTGATCTGCAACTCCCTGGTGCTCGATATGTGGCTTAAAACCATTTTGAAGCGTAGTACCAGCCGGCGGTCGCATCATTTGATACTCACAGCCAAAGCTCTCTACACCAGACATTATCTTCTCGCCTGAAAGCGGAGCGCGCCATCTTTCATCCTTTTCTGTGAAGCGCGTTTTGTCTCTCTGCGCTGGAAACTCAAGAACTCACACAGTCGCATGCGCACTCTAGCCCTTTTCTAGTCTCCTCTTGTTGTCGTTTGAACCATAAATTCTAGGACAGACGATCGGTTAAAAAAAAAACAGAAAAAGAAAGGTATACAGTACATCCAGCGTTGACACATGGGTCGCGACGGCATTGCATTTCACTGGACTCCCGAAAGTCGATGAGGAAGAGGACGTATAATGAGGAGTCTAGTTCAGCATGATGCTGATAGAACAGCCGAATCAGTGCAGATATCAGATGTACTGTGTTCGGACGCATGGTTGGGATCGAAATAGCACTCCATGGGCGGCGTCATCGGTTGGCGAAGATACTCAGGTCAATTCTTTTGGCTGGTTTTGGAATACTAGAACCCGACGCGGGTGGCTGTGAACTTCTATGATCGGGAGTTAGGGAAGGGACAACCCCACTCCGCCAACGGCACCGCATTGGCGGGGGCAATGCGTTCGTGAATATACTTGGCACACATGTCTCCTTGGGGTTATTTTGTATCCATCGCCGGAAAACATAACCTTATCAGTTACGTTCTTCGGTCGTGTTGGCCTAATTTCTTGTACTTTAATTCGCGTTCAATTAAACAAGGTCGGCAAGAAATAGTCAGTGAGCATCGAAACATAATGCGACAGATGCTTTAATCATCTTAGAACAGAATATCACTGTTGCACGATATTATTGAAGAAAAATCATAGATTTTGGTACAGATACTTGTTGAGTCGAACAGGCCCAACATTCTTCGACATTATTTACATTACTATGACTAAATAGACTATAATGTCTTGATTCAATATGAAAGAATAAAGATGGAAAGATGTTTTGAGAATGGACTCAATTACTAAATCAGTCCTCTTCATTTGTAAAGCATTATTGCGCGTTGTTGAAAGTCAAAAAGAAAAACTCCGCAAGGACGCACCTCTATTCGTCAAAAAAAAAAAAAAAGGACGCACCTCTATGAAATAATAGGTGTGCATAAAACGTGACGTCCAGTCATAGAATAGGGCATGACCTTTTATTCTTATAGACGTGTTTATGTATGATCAAGATGTTATGATCAGTGGAAATTGAATTTTTCCCGCATGATTTAAACAATAACGTCTACTAGGGTAAAAGGCCAGAATCACAAAGAATCGACTTCTTATGAGCAGTGAGAAAAGCTCAAGTCGGTTCTATCATCATGTACAGCTCTAAGATTTACCTGAAATGAAACTTTCACACATCAGGTTGGGGTACTATTTGGAGATCTTCAATCTCTGCTCTCACATCGCCAATTTGATCTCCTCTCTCTCTTGATTCACTCCTGCTAATATCACTCAGGTTCATCTGACCCTCTGCGATTCCCGTGCTAACATCGTCCTCGAAATGGCTACTGCTGCCTGGCCCACTCCAGCTGCTGCTCCCCTCGCCTAGGGACCGGCCAGAATCGGCACGGCTCCGGCAGATCGGGCAATTGGCCATCCTCAAGAGCCAAGCATCTACGCACTCTGCATGGAAGCTGTGCCTGCAGATTGGCAATAGCCGGCACTTGTCGCCGATCTTGAACTCCTCCAAACAAACCACACACCTCACGGGACTAGTAGCAATGCTCATGGTAACTGTCCCCTTGCAGTCTTGATCATCATGCTTGGCCTCGAATTTGAAGCAGGGAAGCTTCTCCACATCGTCGACGGACATGCTTGTGTTCCCGGTGCTGGCTTGATCAGCAAGAGCGCCGTCAGTAGCTCGACCGGCAGGGTAGAGTCCGCTTGCTCTGAAGGCCCACTCAACTATGCTCGTGTAGAACAAGAGCAGGATCACGATACCCAGGAACAGGAGGACTAGTAGCATGATGACCGTCATTTCGGAGAGATTTCGGAGAGATCTCATTCATGGAATCCGCAAGAACTGAGTAATGAGATGTGGTGAAAAGAGAGAACGAGCGACTTGGAACATTTGTTCTCAGAGTGGTTCTTTGTCATAATAGAGACAAATTTGAACGACAAGGAGCTGGCTAACCAACCGTTTGACATGTTTTTAATAATGGTTTATGGTGTGGTGGAGTTGGTAACGAAAGACATAATCTCTACGCAAGGAAAAAGACAGAAAAATTATCTAAAAATTCCTAAGCCTATTTGTACTTTATCAATTCAATTATAAATATTTTAATTTCATCAATTTAGTCATAAATATTTTTACATGTCCCTTGAATGCTAGTCTTCTTATGCGGCGTGGCAGGTTTAGGTCGAGTCATAAATGATTCAACCCAAATTATTCCATTAATCCATTTATGATCCATTTATTAATAAAATAAATTTATTAACCCATACTCGACCCAACCCATATCCAATCCATACCCGATTCGACTCATATTGTAAACACTTCCATATTTAATCAAATCTAGAAAAGCTTGTTTCTTATGATATATATTTTTTTTTAAAAGTATATTGTTAAAACACTTCCATACAATTACTAATTTAATGGATAAATTTTATAACTTTAAAAAAAAATGAGGCTCCATTTATTTCACTAAAAATGTAGTATTTCTTAAAATAACAATATTTAGTAAACAAAATCTGATTTGATTTTCCATGCACTCATTTTAAGTTTTTTTTTTTTAAAAAGAATTTTTAATTATTTTTCTTTTTTTTTATTTTTCCTCCTTCTTCTCCCGATAGCTAGCCACAGTAATCGAGGCTTGCTACAGGCAAGCTCAATGTTGCCAATGTGATTGGTGATTAGGCGAGGGCTTGACGACCATGTCATTAATGGATTGACTCAACTAATAATCTTTATAAGTTAAATGAGTTGTAAATGAGTTTAAAGACAAGCCCATTTACAACCCATATATCATTGGACTTAAATACAATCCAAACCTATTAAAGACCCATTTATTATAACTTCACTAAACTATATATAACCCATCACTTTAAATGGGTTTAACCCGTTTTGACAGCTGGCACTAATGTTGACAATTTTTAATAATATTATCTATTTTTAGTTTCTTTTTCCTTTAGTCAGTTGTTGGGCATCGACAACCAACCTAAGATAAGGGTCGGCGAGATCGACCTCGCCAACCTCTAGTGAAGCTTGTCCCAATCAGCCACTAGCAAAGGCAAGCCTCGCTCATCTCTAGCGAGGTCAAGCTCGCTAGTGGCCAATGAACTCGACATCTCCCGGCAACAATGAGGTCAAGCCTTGCCAAGGGCAGGCAAGGTTTGCTTGAGGTTGACCTCCCTGACCCTCAACTATTGCCAAGGCTCGGTGATCGACTAGAGGAGAGAGAATGGAAGAAAAAAAAAGGAAAAAAAATAAATAAATAAATTTTAAAAAATATAAAAAATTATTTATATTAATGCCGTCGATCGACACATAAAATAACTAATATCCGCATTAGCTATTTTCATCCAAAATTAGGCTAATAGACTTAATTGAAAAATATCAAAATTTTATAATTCAATTGACATAATTTGAAGGAATTAAACTAAATTGGCAAAAGTATAAAATATTTAAAATAATTTAGGCAAATTAAGAAAAGGGCATAGTCTATTTATTATTTTGAGAAACTTTTACATAATTACATAATATGCAGTAAAATTGAACTTGGACCGCCGAAAATGGTCCCACTAGATTTAAGAGTCCGGATTCATTTGGTACGTTGTACCTTTTTTTTTTTTTCCCTTGGTACGTTGTACTTGGCTCACCGAATAAATTTTTGTGCTCTTTGATTTATTTATTTTTTCCTCTCTCTCTCTCTCTCTCTCTCTCTCTCTCTCTCTCTCTCTCTCTCTCTCTCTCTCTCTCTCTCTCTCTCTCTCTGCAGGCAAAAGAGAGAGAGAGAGAGACTAAGGAGGAAATGACACGAGAAGTGCCAAAAAAATATTGGAGCTGTAGCTTTTGGCGCACCCAACGTATTTCGGCCTTTCCGCCTTAGAGATCACGGGCATCTCGCGTAGGGGTCCATCTGGTCCAACTTGCCAAGAAATCGGGCCCGAATTCAAATGAGTGGTCGACAAAAGGAACTTTCTTAGTGGAATTTGTGGAAACCGTCCCGTCTGCTGGCTCCTGTTCGGACGTAAATGAAATCTTTTTCAGATATATGATAGTGGCAAAGGGAAAATAAGAATCCGGGAAATTAAATGTAGTGTCAGTGGCAGGATCACACGATCTATAGCTTAGGTCAAATGTCATGCAAGACTAGGATTGAATTGTAACGTGAAAGGGCGGAAAGGGAATTAATTTTGACGACTACAGAAATTGGAGTGCCTTAAAAATGTCCGATCAAGTAAATAATCACCTTACTGGAAAAAAATTGAAGCGGACGATTCTAATTCGAGAAAGAAAATGCATTTTGAGACATCTCATGTTACTGAATTTAATGCAAATTTTGAATAAGGCCATGCCAAGTCGTAGCACTTGAGGTGGAGACTAGGGATAATCGGGTCCTAGTTCCCAATTCCCAAAATTGGATACCAAGGACTAGACTGGGAATTTGTCATTGTTTTTTTTATGTTTCCATCCATATATCTTATTGTCCAATTGCATACTTTTATTTTCTCAAAAACACAAAAACTAAACCCACTAATTTTTTTGAAGAAATAAAGATATAAATAATAAAGTATATATAGTCAGTCCGGTCTCATCTAATTCTTTCTAGGAACTAGGAACTAGACTAGATTGTCCATATAGTAGTTTCACTTTTAGGAATTAGAAACCGAATTGACACTTTTGAACACTAGACCAAATCGGACGCCAATCAAGGCAAGTCTTATTTCAGGCAGTCCGTTTTGCACACTTCTAGCCGGAACGAATTTTCCAAAAGGACATTAGTACAATTGAGTTTAAGGAAACACATGAAAGCCCTATGTGTTCTTTGGCGAAATCTAATTAGAAGTCTTTTGTGCATAATGATTGACTTGATTTATTAGGACTATCGTAACATGGAAGCAAACATTTTGAGTGGGTCGAGGTGTGGACAAAGAAAAGACGCCTTAGGGACCAACCATTACAATTCGCAAGCTACGTATATCATTAAGCACCACTTCTTAATGAATGACCTAATCCACTCATTGTGCACCTCCTCAATATATTAATAACCTCCTTAATTGCATGGTATTAAATCACAAAACGGGGTTGACTTGAAATAAACAGTTGGCTCGTCTACAGCTAATCCCAGTAAAAATGAGGAAGACCCCCCCGCCATCCTCACCCCTCTAGCATGCAAATGAAACATTGGATATAGATCGAAAATATTTGTAATTTTTGCTAGACAAGCCGTTCTCCTCGAATTAAAATTTAAGATTCAAGTAGAGTTGGGCCTCCTTGATGGAGATGGAGTCCAAGGTCTCATGTCATTGCATCGAATGTTCACTTCAAAGAAAAACTCAATAGTGAAATTCATGAGGGATATTTAGAAAAGAAGAAGTTGTGATTGAGTTGAATATCTCAAAAGAATAATTTACGTGGAACTTTTTTTTTCCTTATTATTCAACGTACCGCATTGAAAGTCAAATTAATAAATTCCGCTAACTTAAATTAATCGAAGTAGACTAATAGCCGAAAAGTCATTTCTCTCTCTTCTTTTTGTTTTTCCTTCATCTTCTTCAACCTTCAATCGTGGGAGAGGGTTTGAGTTAGTCTCACCCTCACCTCCCTCTTTTGTTGATTTTGTTTGTGTTTTATTGTCTTTTCTTGCTTTTTCTTCTCTCCCGATATAGGTTTTGGAGTTCTTTTTTCCTAGTCTAATTCTCAATTTGAGAGTTTGAACTCTTCCGATTTACTTACAGATTTGAATGTTATCATCTCTCGATTTAGATCTTAGAGTTTATTAAATGTGCTTTTGGGGATTTGGGGATTCGATGCCCCTCCACTTTGTTCGTGTACAAGTTCCTTGCATCCAGCCTCAATGATGATCTTAGATGTTTTGATATCTCGTTGAATTACAAAAAAATAATTCTCCTCCACATATTAGATCCATATTTGTTTAACCTATTATGATCGTCTTTGTACGATGATAGTGTAGAGGAAGCCAAACTCAAGTATGCACTATCAACTGACAATGTCGTAATAATTAGAGAAGGAATTTTCAGCATATGTTCATCACTAACAAAAACAAGATACCTAGTGATCGGCTGCCGATTTTATTTGACAGATCCGTTTTTGTGGAACTTGGGTGTATTTAACTTTGTCGGTACTTCCTTGATCCTTATTGTTTTATGGATTTACCTTTGTTTTTCAGTATTCTTACTCTAATTTTGCTTTTACTTTATCGTGAAAACTATGTATCATTTTTTTTTTTTTTTAGTAATGAATACAATTAACCACTTGGATTCGCCCCAGTGGCCACCCTTCCAATATGAAAGGGGGAGGTGAGGGGTTCAAATCCCCACCTTCTCATGGGAGGATGGGGTGGGGACGCGTAAATTTGAGAGTGGGTTTCGGCTTCCACACCCTGCAAGAGGCGGGCAAAAGTCTGAGAGTGAGTGTAAAGTAGGAATAGAGTAGGATTGACAAAAAAAAAAAAGTAATGAATACAATTTTCTTTTAAAAAAAAAAGACAAAATTAATCAAATAACAACATTGAATATTTTTTTTCATAATTTAGAGACTAAATTAAATACATATCAGAGGTTCATGAACCACACACATTAAATAAATTAAAAATTTTGGATATTATATTGCACGTTGTTTCCAAGCTTACTCGGTCGAAAAGTCGAGTTTTGAGGTAAAGCTTCGTTGCAAGTTGATCATCGATGGGTGCGAGCGAGCGAAATACAAATTGACAAAACGAGTTTGCCTTCTTTTCCCTTTCACGACTATCGTGCTATACCGATAACGCGGATGAAAGTTGAAACCTTCGATCTTATTTAGGTTCACGAGTCACTCGAGTTACGAGGCCGTCGATCTGGAGTAACCATCGGGGGCCAATTAATTAACTCCGCTTCCAATTTCTGGCCGGTTGGTCGGTTGGAAATCCGTGCATGGGCGCCAGGTGCTGCCCCCAGCTTTGACCGTGCCTTGCCGCACCGGCTAGTTGCTCCGATCCGGCAGGGGGCAATTCCGTCATGTCGGGCCCGACCTACCCTTTATCCACGATTTTGCCACGCACGGAAGCGGGACCGAAATGGAACAGATAACGAGAAAAGAGGAAAGAGAAAAGGAAGAAAGGGGATAAAATAAAACCACGCGTGAAGCGGACACGCCACGCGCCTCGAGTAGCCGCGGGGACCCCCTACTCGCGGCGCCCGCCCGACGCGTGTCCTCGCGTCGTCGAGGGGTTTGACCGAGCGCATCCTCCGAACGGTGCGCCCCGTCGTACCGGATCTTTTCATTCGCAACGGAAATGAGATCCTATGTGATTTTGTACTACTTCCACCTCCTTAATTTTGTCGCAATTAATCTGGCAAACATCACGGCCGCGCATTCTTGTGATGATAAGATTTCGGGGTTGCCATGCAGCTCGAAGTTAGGGCATCGTCGAGTCGAGTTGATGAGGTTTGGTATTCGAACTAGACTCGATTAAAATATTCAAGACTATTACGCTTACTTTTTTTAACTAAAATTTTGATTCGAGTTAATTTTTGATGAGCTCAAGTTTGACCTAACTGAGTCAATTGTTTGATATGCTTTATTCAAGGCTTGAATTTGAGTTGAAAGACATGTAATATACGAAATATAATTATTTGACTAAAATCACGAGTGATTGGAATAAGAGTATTCAAGCTTGAGCTCGACTTGATTAGGTACTCGAGCTACTCAAATTCGATTGGAATTTCAAAGTATCGAGCTAAGTTTGAAATATTCACTAGTCAAGCTTGAGTAGTTTATTTTATTTGCCTTGGCTCGGAGTAAAAAACTAATGACTAGCCATCTTTCATTTCACTTTTAGCAGTAAAATTCGTAATCTTCATATTTTTAATAATAAAGAGTCTTTCTATAATTCACAACTCATAATATCATTAATTCAGTTTTTTAGTTACCATATGTTAATCCCACTGTTTTCGAGGAGCCAATAAAAGAAGAAGAAGTTAATCGAAAATGCCCGGCAATGCGCTACAAAAAAATGATTATTACTTTTCACTTTAATTAGACGGATTTCATAACCGTACAAACAAACATGTCTTACTAAATTTGACAATTCGTTAGTTCGGATCATCAATTTCCGAAAAAAGGCTGAATCGTCAGATAAGCCGAATCGACACAAAACCAAACACGTGGCCTCTGCGAAGACTATAAACAACGCCGTATGCTCCGTGACAAAATGGGTCAAGTGGCGACATTGCCAAAAATGGATTATAATGCATATGATTCCTAAACCTATAATTAACTCAACGTGATATCTGAACTTTTAACTTGTTCAATATGATTCATCAATTCTCAGTATATGTTTAAACTAATTTCCGAATTATACGATTCTTGAATTGTACGAAAATACCCACTATTGTATTTCCATTAATTTAAATTCAGAGATAATATCGAACACTTTCATACTAATTTGAACATGTATTGAAAATTGTAAGGATTATATTGCGTATTCATCTAAAGTCCAAGAATCAGAGGGTAAGATCAGAGTTCAAGTACAATTCGTGGGATTTTCTCTTTACGAAAGGAATATCACATCCAAGACTCCCACCTTCCGCTTGGCTGGGCTCACACGTCTTGTCCCGAGAGCTCGCCTCCCCTTTCCCCACGTCGCGACCGCGGGGGAGAGAGCGAGTACGGAGCGCGGGGAGCCCACGCGCGCGACTCGCGAAGGGACAAAGAAGGCGCCCCGACCCCCCAAATTCCCCCACCGCCCCCTCCTCCTCCACCTCCTCCGGCTGTTCCCCCTCATCGCTCTCTGTTCCATAGAAAGAAGAAAGTCAGGGCAGGGTCCTCCTCCGTTGGATACGTCTCTCTCTCTCTCTCTCTCTAACCCCCTCCCCTTTCTCTCTCTTCTGCGCACTCACCCCAAAAACGTGAACTCAAAAAAAAATCCAAAAAAATCCAAGAAGCCGGAAGAGCCAACACCCCCCCATAAAAGCGCTCCGCTCGGAAAAAGGCGAAGAGAGAAAAAAAAAAAAAAAAGCAGCAGCAAACCCCACCTCCTAGCCTCCTTCAAATCTCGCGCAATGTCGTTCTTCACCCAACACCGCGGGGACGGCGACCACGACATCTTCGCCCTCGGATAAGTGCAGGCAATGGAGCCCAGCGACATCGCCCCGCGCCCCCAGGCCGGCGACGGCGGCGGCGTTGGGGAGGCGGCCGCCCGGCCCTCCCACCTCGAGATCGATCTCAACGAGATCCCGTCCCCGTCCCCCGATTCCGACCCCTTCGACGTGGTGCGCAGCTTCCAGGACGCCCCGGAGCCCCCCGCGGAGCCCGCCGCGGCGCCCGTCGCGGCCCCCCGTGGGGCCGCCGCTGCCTGCGCTGCCTGCGGGGAGCCCGAGGAGGGCGGCGGGGGCGGCGTCGTGGTGTGCGACGGCTGCGAGCGAGGGTTTCACGTGGCGTGCGCGGCTGCGGGGTCGGGGGCGGCGGCGGCGGCGGCGCCGGGGAAGGACGTGGAGGAGTGGGTGTGCAGGGAGTGCGTGGGCAGGGGGGTGAAGAGCCGGCGGTGGCCGTTAGGGTTTAAGCGGAACCGGAGGCGGTTCCTGGATATGAACGCCTCGCCCCCCAGCGACGGGGATTGTGAGGGAGAAGGAAGTGAGGATGTGATCGAGCTGAGGTAACCGGGCGATTTTCATGGGCATTTGGCTGACATGGCTCGTTCAAAAGTTTGTTTATTAAAGCATTTCATGGTGTCGTCTAAGCTCATTTAAGTTGGCAAAGGCTGTTTGATAGATTCCGATTGACTCGCTGAGTTTAGGTGTCTGTTATGGTCGCGGATACTTTGGTTTTTCTTCTTGGCCGATCTCTGTCGGAGTAATTTTTAGCTCGTAATATGGAGCAGAGGGCGTTATGGGGAGTCTTGTGATAATTTTGAGTCAGATATATTGCATGCTAAAGCAGACGATAAAGTACTCCTTGATTGTATTACTAGCTATTAGAAGTTTGAAGAAGGTTATTGGGTTTTTGGCTTTTTGGATATGCTCACTCGATAGGAGCCTTCTGTGGTTCACCAAAGAACTCTTTCCCGGTTGTAACCTGTCACAACATCGTGCATTTTGCCGTATTTCCCATATGAAAAACGAAAGCTTTCCAAATTTAACGATTAGTGAGGGAGATTTACTCTACTCTGGTTTAATCTAAGGCCCACCACCTCCTGGAGGATTAGATCCTCGGGGAGTCGTAGAAACTTCCACTTTGATATTAGTTGTTTGATGGAGGTTGAGCTGGTGGTTGCTTTCCAGGATATGCTTGTATATATGGTTATAGGGAACCTAACAACAACTACATCTTTTTCTTCAACTTTCTATTTTTGAGCCTTTGGCTAAATTCTGGCTTGGGATATTATTGTCCATCTAGCATGTACTGTTGGTTTGATGCATTTTCATAGACCATTTAATGGTGAATGCTTGATACTCACTACTACCAGTGTGTTTTAACTGGTTAAACCTGTGATGCTCCAACATCTGATTTTTGTTGCTTGTGTGATGGATGCTTGTGGTTTTGTTGTTTGCGCTTGATATTCACAAATGGAGGACATCGCTGGGATCAAATGCAAATTTGATTAAGTTGTCAGTAGCTTCTTCTCATGCTACAGGGCATAACTTTTAATATGATTGCCACCCATACTACATGGCAGTAATGGTTTACACTCCAATTTCCTTGTAGTATCATGTAACGGTCTCATTCTGTTTTAACACACAGAGGCTAGTTAGATTTTTCTCTGTGCCCCTTAACCAACGTACGATTTTTATCTAAGCAATTATCTCTGATAGTTTCTTGAGTTAAGGAGTGCTTATGGGTCTATACTAGGAGGTTGAGACATCACAATAGTTTAATTGTCACTGGTCTCGATAGCCAAGACTATTTATAAAGCATAAGAATTGGAAGAATGCCATTCTTAACCACCTATTCAACCTGCACATTTTAGGTGCACTGATATAGCAGCCCAGGCTTTTCTCCTCGGACAATCTTGCATTATTGCCTACATGCCTCTGTCTGGCCATTTTTCACTTGAGCCATATGCCCTTCTCAGTCCCAACATCTTGAGGCCACGGTTTCATTTTGTAGTTGTATTGGTGACGAGGGACATGCACTTAAGCATTCCTCTTCTGGCTTGACTTACATATTATCCACGCTAAAAAATTCTGGAATATCACGCCATCAGATCCTGTTCTTCTTTATTATAACTGCAAGGAAATCTTTGTTCATCTCATCAATCTGAATTTTCGATATCATATAGCAGAGTTAATAACGGCTTTCTGCTCATCAAAGCAGACTTGTTACACAATTCCATCATATCTGAAGCTAGTAAATAAACTGTAGTAAGTGTTATAACTTCTACTTCTTATGTAACTCCTGGATCTCACTGGTTGTTGTACAAGAGATTATAGGTGTGAGAAATGTTGTAAAAATTGTTGTCTTTAAATGAAAGTGATGATTCTTCAGCAATGCCAAAATCCTACCTGTCTTATCACTTCATCCTGCTGGTAGGGAATGACTGATAGGTCTGCAAAGCAGTGTCTACTCTATGGCCATGATACTTGGAAACTTGGTTTAACTGTCCCAATCTGTATCAATTTGCTGCTGCAGAATTGCTGCGTCAGCATGCATTAAGCATTAGGTTTGGAAATTGAGTAGAAGTGTTTTCGGTGAGGAGGGTGAAAGCGGGCTATATGGAAAATAGCAAATTGCGTTCGGTGGTTATATCCATTATTCTAGCTGTTCAAACTGATATGTAAGTGAGGTTAATGCAGCTAGTGAGGGATTTGCACTTCGCTGCAGGAGGTGTTCTTATCTTCAAGCACTTACATAATTTGGTATGTCTCTCTCTGCATGTTAATCTTAAGAAAGAGAGCCGGAAAGTGGAGAGGAATTAAGCAATATATTTGACCTTTTCCTTTGATGGTACTGCAATGATAATTAAAGCCCAACAATTTCATCTCTGAAGAACACATTGTATTACCTGAAGTGATCTTCATAGTTGGTCGCAGTGAACTTTTTGATAGTTAATGAGAAGAGAGAAATAATTACTAAATGAAGAGAGTAAAATAGAGGATAAAAGCAGACATGACAGACTGCGTTATATAGAAAGACAGCATGTTAAACACATGATAAAAGGATTTTAAATTTTTTGAAAAGACTAAAGTGAGGAAAAGAAGTTGGGACGAAGTGGTAACCTGTGTACACCTCCGACCCAACTTTATGCATAGAAGATTAATGTAGTCATTCACTATGTTCCTCCATTTTAAGGTGGTAACTAGACTGGGTAGCTGTTGCAAGCCTTGACTCATTGCATGACTTCTCAGCTTGAAGAGTTGGAATTGATATTTTGAAGCACTGACTATATGTTCATGTGGGTGTTGCCAATTTTTTCCTTCTCTCTTTTTTATTTCAGCCTTCAGCTCCATGCATAATTTGTGACAAGTATGTTCTGGGCGTGCTTGTTAGCTATCTTTGTAACGGTTGCAGTGTTCTGGCCCTCGTTTTGTTCTTGTCATTGTTGTATTGATCTTGAGAACCTACTTTTATGAGTAGCTGATGTTCAATTGATTTCATTTAGAAAGCGCACCTCGGGTGATAATTCTTCTGGTGGGAATCCATTTGGTGCTCCGGTTAGATGTTCAAGTTATGCACATGCTGGAAATGGATGTCACTTTGAAAATGCTGCCGGTGTTGTGACTGAGACTTTGGGTGCTGGTGTTAGAGATATTGAGCATCATCCACTAATGCAGTGTGGAAACTTTGAAGTCGATTTGGGTTTTCCAGTCATACATTTAAAGAGCAGTAATAATACAGTGATAAGACTATCATCTGGGAATCCTAAGGAGTTCCTTTTGCAGACTCTTAGGGAATATATTTCTCAATGGCATGGTGTACTTGATGATGGGTGGTTCGTGGAGTTCAAAGAATCCTTTAATGGCTGTGGAACATATGTCTGGTACTGTGCTCCAGGTGGGCTAAAATTTGATACAATGTCTGAAGTTGCTTCTTATCTTGGTTTGACGTCAAACCACAAGCTTGTAGAGCCCAAATTAAATAGTGAGGGATCTACAGTGCTGGAGAGATTTCATCTACCTAGGAAAAGGAAGTCATCTAAGTCTGTAATTAATGGTTTTGCCGAAAGTAGGGGATACCTTACACATGCTCATCCTAAGGAATTCATATCTGACAGTCAAACTATGGAAGTGGTATCTAGTAATGGGAATACTCTTAAAGCCGCAGAAGCAAGATCTGAGGAAAATTTTGGATCTGAATATCAGCAATACAAAGTAAGTGCCTGATCCTTCTCCCTTTTATCCTTGAACTTGCTAATTGTTTGTATGCTAAGCTACTTCCTCTTAGCTTTTGCCGAAAAGAAAAAAAAGGAAAATCTTTAGGTGAATGATAAAATTCATCAGAAGGGCTCTTGTGTGCTTGTGGTTGCTGGTTAAGTTTGCACTGATATTTGCTATTCCTTGCCTTTTCAGGATGGGCTACCAGTGCAATTTGAGGATTTCTTTGTTCTCCATTTGGGGTCAGTTGACTTGAGACCTTTGTATCATGAGCAGGAGAGAATCTTGCCTGTAGGTTACAGGTCCTGCTGGCATGATAAGATTACTGGTTCAATCATGTTTTGTGAGGTGTTGGATGGTGGCGACTCTGGACCTCTATTCAAGATCAGAAGGTGTTCTTGCTCTGTAGTGCCGATTCCAAATGGATCAACTATTCTCTTTAGGCGAGTCCTTCCACAATATGCTGGGCCAGATGCCAAAGTGACTGATGATGTTATATACTCTAGTATGGACTCTGATGATGATGGTATCATTCAGGCGATCCTCACCAACCCAGTGCCTCCTGTAGAAAATGAACTTTCAGCTTGCCTTTGTAGTGGCAGAAATGAAGTTTCTGGTGTGAGAGAAAACTCTAGGCAAGCTGATCCAAGTACTGCTCTTGTCCGTTATGCAACTGTCAATCACGAGGACTGCCTTCGAGATGAAATCGGTGAAATTGTGGTTGAAGAGCGTTCATCTTCCTTAGCTTGGAAAAGATTGTCTCAAAAATTTGTTGATGCCTTATCTGACATCCGTAGCAGGAAAAGCTCTTACAAGCTGTCTTGCAAACATGTAAAAAATGAGACAATCTCATCTTACTGGGATATGGTGGATGAAAAGTGTGTTCCTTCTCCATTGCAGAGATTTTCCAGTTCACCACTCTCTGCAGGCTTCTCATTGTACAACAGTGATTCTGATATTTCAACTGATGCCTTGCTAAAATGGTTGGGCCAGGATAGATTTGGATTGGATGCAGAATTTGTGCAAGAAACTATAGAAAAGCTTCCAGGCATCGAAGGCTGTTCTAGGTATGTACTTTTGAGTAGTAGAAATAACCATTCAAGGTCGCTGACTATTGGAAATGGAAACCTTATTGTTAAAAGAAAAGGAGTAGAGATCAAAGAAGGAGCATTTAATGGTCTATTTGGCGAATTGAGAAAAGGTACGGTGGATGTAGATGATCGGTGTAGCCCACCTTCTGGGACAGAGCCCTGCTCCAGGCTATCACCTACGATGGCTGGAGATTGTTACCAGGTATGAAAGAGTACATTATTTTATGGTTATGACATTAAATACGAAAATAAAAAGTAGAATTTTCAAAGTCTGGTCAAAACATGATGTCGTTATTCCTAATTAATGCAGGTATGGGAAGTATTGTGGCGTTTCCATGATATTCTGGATTTAAAAGAGCCTCCCACTCTGAAGAAGCTTGAGGATGAACTTATCAACCCATGGGTAGATGCTAGCAAGCTTGCAGTGAATTTTGGTCAGGGATTGCAAGGATGCCAAGTCTTGGATTCGCATCCAAGTGATCATAGGGGTGATGAAACACCCTCAGGAATTGCACCTGGTTCCCAGCTTTGTGGGGAACATCTGTGTAAATTTAGGACAATGGAAACAGGGGCAAAGGAGGAATCATCTTACACTAAAAGCCCATGTATTTCATTCAATACCTGTTGCGGTATGGCTTTGACAAAGGTGCATAGCTTGCTGCTTGGAGTTCTAATAGGTGAGCTACAGTTGAAGGTTGCTGCACTTGTGGATCCAAATTTTGAGACTGGTGAATTAAAATCCAGAAGGGGAAGGAAAAAAGATATGGAAAGCTCTCTTCCTGCAAAAAGAGCTAAACTCAGTATGCTGCCTATCAATGAACTGACTTGGCCTGAACTGGCACGGAGGTATATTTTGGCTATCATAACCATGGATGGTAATTCTGACTCTGCTGATGTTACTAGTCGTGAAAGTGGGAAAGTTTTTCGCTGCTTACAAGGTGATGGTGGTGTGCTTTGTGGCTCATTGACTGGTGTTGCTGGGATGGAAGCGGATGCTCTTGTAAGATCAATCATAAGTTTTCACGCCCCTTATTTTTCCTTATTATCCAGAATTAAATTATGTGAGCTCTTCAACTTTATTGCGAAGCAAATTCCTATAAGACTACCATTTCCCCTTTTGAAGAGTCTAATCTGCTGAAACCTGCCCACTGTGTACATGGGCTGTAGTAAGGGGATAGGTTGCAATAGTTTTCTTCCAAGCCTACTGATTCAAATATTCGTTAGAGAGGTTGCGCTGGATGCTTGGATGATTTATACGTGTTTTAATTGATACTTGATTTTTTATTTGTCTTTGAGGATTCTTTGCCTTTTCTTTTCATGTAAATTTTTTTCATCATTAGTGGGAGAGTTACATATCTGCAGCTTAAATAGCCTGCTTTATGAGTTAACACTCATCCTTAGAAGGAATATATTAGGGACAAGTTCACTGGAAGTTCTAAAATTTGTTAAGTTGGTGCAATCAAGTTCTAAAACTTGTCAGAATTTTCCGTTTGTCAAGTTGGACAAAGTTAATGGAAGGACTGGATTGCACTTTGAAAAATTTAGGACTTATTAGCACTTTCGTGACAAGTTTTAAGACTTCCAGTACATTTATCCCAATATATAAATGGGCATTTTTTTTCCAGCGTGGATGATATTGTTAGGAATTGGTAAAGTAGATGTTGCCAATTAACTGGACCTGCAGCTGTGTTTATAGTCCTATGTCAATTATGAAGCAAGTTTAGAGTAAACTTTAGTGCCTCTTGTTTCATTGCTCTTGATATGTAATGAGGGGGAATATTAAATGGAAAGATTTGACTTATGTAGACTAGTGAAACTTTTGCTGGATAGCACAGAACTCGTTTTCCTCAGGTCACATAAGAAGAACAAAACTACCTACTTTGGAATTTCTTTGGAAAGTATTATCCTGCTCAGTGTTGCCTTTTTTGCTTGGGAGCAGTGACAGAAGGGATTAACTTTAGAAATCTTGTAAAAGAATGAGAGTTGTTTACGGATGCTCGCTTTGCAACAGAAAGGCCAGCTAAGAACCAGTGATTTAGCAGTAATATCAAATTTTGCAGACTAGGAAATCTCATCCTGGGATGAATTTGCTTCTCCAAGGATAAGATGATGCTGCCTAGGGTTCTTTATGTGTTCATCTGGACTATGTTGGTGAAAGAAAATCCTAGCATTTTTAGGGTGTGGGCATACCCTTTCATTTTGGGATGACCAGATGGTTACACTCAATGTTACACTTTAAGTTTTTGGTTTGTTAGGTTGATTAGTTATTTTTGTGTAACTTTTGTCCCTTATCATAAATAAATCTGCCATGTGTACCTTTGCATGCTGTTTAAGTTTTTTCTATTATATTGCTAATTTTTATGACTGCTATTATGAAAAAGTGTTTTCATAACATCTTGAATGGTTTGATATCTAGTTGCTTGCAGAGGCTTCAAAGCAAATTCTTGGTTCTATGAGCAAAGAAAATGAGTTTCTCACCCTGGAAGTGGAAGAATCAGCTGTACCTGATGCTGTTGAAAAGAATTTTGTTGGTGATGATAATCTTCCAGACTGGGCCCAGGCCCTGGTGCCTGTGAAAAAGTTACCAACAAATGTTGGGACCAGAATTAGGAAGTGTGTGCATGATGCTTTGGCTAAAGATCCGCCAGACTGGGCAAAGAAAATATTGGAACATTCAATTAGCAAGGAAGTCTATAAGGGCAATGCATCAGGACCAACGAAGGTACTGTCCTTGACTTCTCATCTTTCTTATGTTTCTCCTGTTACGCACTGATGCATCACATTGCTTTCTTAACTCAGTGAACTTATCTGGTCCTTGTGCATTGTTCTGTCGTTCATTTACATGCTGAAGTTTTCTCTGGGGAGAAATGAATCTGGATATTTCTCTCAAAAAAGCAATCCTGCAAGTTTTATTAGGTTCAAGTGGTTCACTTACATGCACAAACCTCTATTTTTACCTCTTGGTCCTCTGTTAAATTTTGGGGAGTTATTAGAGTTTGCTACCTTATGTACATTGACTCCAGTGTGATATTTTAACTTCTTGACAAGAAAATTGTTGTACTCCATGTGGTGCAATTTATTTGTTTGTTTTCCTGTTGCCAAATTTGAATTTGTTGTCTATGCTTATAGTCATCATTCATTTCATTGTAATCATGCTGAACTCTATCTTTTTGATGATTGAACACAGAAAGCTGTTATTTCTGTGCTAGCAGACGTATCTGGTGAAGCATCACAACCAAAACCTGAAAAGAAAAGTAAAAGGAGGACTGTCGTTTCTGTTTCTGATGTAATCATGAAGAAATGTCGTGTTGTCTTACGTCAAGCTGCTGCCGCCGATGATGGGAGAGTTTTTTGCAATTTGTTGGGAAGAAAAATAATGAATAATAGTGACAAAGATGAGGAGGGACTTCTTGGATCTCCAGCCATGGTGTCTCGACCACTGGATTTTAGGACCATTGATTTGAGATTGGCATTTAATGCTTATGGTGGTTCACAGGAAGCATTTGTCGAGGATGTTCGAGAGGTATGCGTTTCATGCGAAATGAAACTTGTTTTATTATACTCATGCAATCTTGATTTTTTTTTTTTTTTTTTTTTTTTGCTGTTGGTAATGGTGAACTGTTGAAGTATTGTCCCACATTGCTTGACTTAAGATCTTAAATACTCTTTATATTCATGTAGTTTCGCTCCACCTATTAGCTTAAGCTTTTGGGTTGGACTTTCTAACAAGGTATTGGAATCAACTTTATCTCTTTTGTAAATGTGTGGGGTCAAAATTCCATGTGAATGTGCATCATCAAAATTTTACGTGTCTCTCGTAATCCGACTTGCACGCGAGAGGGAGTGTTGAAGTATTATCCCGCATCGCTTGACTTAGGTTCTAAATGCTTTTTATATTCATGCAGTCTCCCTCCACCTATTAGATTAAGCTTTTGGATTGGACTTTCTAACATGAATCTCTTTTTTGGCCCTCTGGTCATTCCATGGATTTTTTCCATTTTTTGCATCGGATAGTAGGCACAGGTTGCGTTTGCTTCGATTGACTGGAATAATAGGAATTTTGGTGGAACTTGGGGAAATGGAACATGATGAGTATTCCAGTTCCTTTGGTTTCTAAGCAATGCTTAGAAATGGAAAATCTAATAATTATGAGCATTTTGTTACTGAGTGCCCCACTAAGCAACAAAATAAGAAAATTTTGCAATTTTCACTGCATTGACTTTTCTTGTGATATGTGTAATTGATGGTCTCATCACAAAATGTCAAAGTTGTCATGATAAAGTATGTGGAAGACAAGTTAAGGGTACAATAGGAAATGTCTGCACAAATTAGTGAAGGACCCGTGCTGATGCACGGAGTTTACAAATCTCTTTCATAATTTACTTTAAAGAAATAAAAATTGTAGCTACCGTTTTTGTGACTATATTGATTACATTTATCTATCATCTATAATTACGGGACAGATCACTTTTGGTCTCTATCCCTTTAAATCATTATTTATATTTTTATTTATTTTTTGTTAGAAAGGCTTCTTCTAATCTGCTTTCTTGGTAATGGTAGCCACTGCCCCTCTTTCCCAAGGCAATGGATGGGTGGAATTTATTACCCATGTAGCAACTATTACTGTGTTGTGAAGATGTGAGCAATGCGTGATGGTGCTAATTTTGATAATGTAGAGCTTTTAGTTTAACTTGGGTCAACCTAGATAATTTTGATGCATTCTTTTTCACATACAATATGTGTATAGTGATTTCTCTCAACGGCCAGGATAGATCTATATTAGAAACTTATCTTTTTTTTCAATATCAAGGTTCTAATTGCAGTGATGTCTTAGAAGGATGAAACCATTTAGGAATTGTTCTTATTTATTGCTTATAACTCTTACTTATCTTGTGTAAATGGTGATTATTGAAACCATCTGATTGTAAATGAATTCTGTCTAGTGTGAAAGTACTAATATTTTAGTGAATAATATCAAGCTGGGTTCTCATTCAGTAATTAATCAGTTTCTTCTTAAAATACTATCAAATATATTACATAAAATTTGTGACAAGTATATATGAATAATAAAGTTTATCTACGCACCCACTATTTTAATTACATCAATTGGCCTTTCCTTTTTTAACTCTACTCCACTGTCAATTTTTTTTCTTTTCATTCATGAGTTTTCATTATCTCATTTAAATTTAAAACCAAATATTCTTTCATTAATGTGATTTAAACAATTTAGGCTTACAAATAAGTGCAAGTGTATGCACAAAACGTGGTATACAAATTAAGCAAAAGGAATTAATATTATAGAATATTCTCTATCCCATGGAAAACATGTAAAATTCACTTTTGTCATCATAAATATTACTTTTAGGTGGTTACAATCTATTGGAATCTCAAATATACAGAATTCATACAATCGTCAATCATAGATTTATCCTATCTCAATGAGTTAAGGACACTTTTGGTCCCGGCTCTTGTCAACTGAGCAATTGGGTCCTTGAACCTTATTTTTCTGTCTTTTAAGTCCCCTAATATGTATGATTTGTGTAATCTCGTTATCTTTTTCTTGATAGTTTGTAAAATCTTACGAGTTTTTACCATTGAATCTTAATTTAACTCCTCAATTATCATAGTTTATATCCTATTTAGCTGTGTAAGTTTTCTGCTCCACTATTATTATCCTTTACACACGCAGCTTCCTTCATCTTTTCCTTTTTCAGTTGGGAACTCTTTCTATATTTTCTGAGTTTTTCCATCTGACAGTTCTACATGGAAATGGAGTATCCTGTTTGCTGTAATGCAGTAATGATTGATAGCAGAAATAGCTATGCTGTGTATGTTAATGGACTTCCTTTTGTGTATGTCAAATTCTCTGTGCAGTTGTGGAATAATGTGAGGATTGCCTTTGGGGATCAGACTGATGTGGTTGAGCTAGCTGACAAATTATCTCAAAATTTTGAGTCGTTATATGAAGAGGAGGTATGTAAATTTGTTTTTCTTTATTTGTGAATAAGTTGCTGATAGCACCACTATCCAAATAAAAGCTTCATATCATCCAAGAGATTAGCGAATGAACATGTGCATAGGTGTAGGATGTGCATCCGTTTTAACTTATTTTGGATTTATATTTATAATTTGTCTGTACTGTTCTCTTCCTTTGGTTAACGAAATTTTCTTGAAAACTAACTGACTAACATGATAGATTTCTTTCCAGTAAACCTGAGTCTTAATGCTTGCATTCTGGTGCACAAAAACTTTTTTAAGTAATGCTCATGCAGTAAGTAACACTTTCTACTTATTCAAGTGTTTGCGTGATTTGAATCAGCCATCTTGTATGGTTATGTTACTCATGACTCTTGGTCTTTTGTGTTCCTGTTGGGAGGCTACATTAGTTCCTTTCCTTCCATGCAGGTTGTCACTCTTGTTGATAAACTTCGGGTGTATGCAAAATCGGAATCCTTGAGTGCAGATATAAAGAAGGAAGTGGATGATGTTCTTGCCTCTCTAAGTGAGCTTCCTAAGGCCCCATGGGAGGAAGGAGTCTGCAAAGTTTGTGGTATTGATAAAGATGATGATAGTGTTTTGCTATGTGACACATGTGATGCTGAGTACCACACCTATTGCTTGAATCCTCCACTCGCAAGAATTCCTGAAGGAAACTGGTATTGCCCTTCTTGTGTTGTTGGTAGACGCTTAGTTCAAGATGTGTCTCAGCAGAATTATGTCATCCGTAAGCGCCGAGCTAAAAGATTTCAAGAAGTTACCCGTGACTACTTGGAGGCACTCTCTCATTTAGCATCTAGAATGGAAGAAAAGGAGTACTGGGATTATACTGTTGATGAGGTACATTCGATAGACTTTTATACTCTCTAATATCAGCTGTTAATTGCTCTTTGGAAAATGCATATATTTTATTATCAGTTGTCCATGGAATTTTTAGATGTTACTGGATATTTATGTCTACCTCTTTCAGTTAATTCAAAAGATTGGTTTGAAGCCATTTTCTTACATAAATCTGTTCAACTATTCTTGCATTTCTCTCTGTTTTTTTTTTGGTAGGTAGTTCTTAGACTTTTACTTAAGACAAGAAAGGAGATTGTGGTTGCCACATTTGCTATCTTTTAGTTTAGCCATTGCTTTGAAAATTGATGAGATGGGGCCACAAGAGTGTCGATTTTTCCTCACTTAAGTGAACCTTGAAATCCTCTTTGAAGTATTTTAGAAAACATTTTTCTGTATTTGGAATGTAGAACTTGGAAATAGACTGTTCACGAGGTTTTTTCTTCTTGAACATCCAAGTAATGTGCCAAAAAGAAAGAAACGAAGAACTGTTGCCTTTAGTTCTGAAAGTTTGACAAACCTCTGCAATAACAGTGTCTGTAGGTTGTACTTAAGACTTTTGACTTTAGATTGCAAGTGACAAAATCCAAATTTGTATATCTCTATGTCTACATCCACATATAATGTACAACTACTCTCCTACTATATATAAGGTTCACCTATATATTACTTTATTATATTTTACTATTAATGGAGGTCATTCTTTTAGTTATACCTATTTATAATTTTCTATGATTTATCATTCTTGAGAGGTGTCTCCCTAAATGAACTAGCAAAAGGGAAAAAAAAAAGAAAAAAAGCAACCATTTGTATTGAAAAATGTTCCTATCAATATGCAAATAGCTAAATAGAAAGTAAGTCACACAAAGCATGGGCTGTAAGACTGTTATTGCGATAATTCTTGACTCCTAACTTTTACATTGACTCTGCCCAATAACAATGAGAATTATTTCTAAGGAGTTCAAACAAATTTTCAGATACTTCGGATGGACCACTTAGTCTTTTCTTGTGGTACATCTACTGTAATTCTAATGGACTTGTGTTTATCTTTTTTAGCACTAGTTCGTCAATTACACAAAAGATTTGCCATTATGTATATGACTCTTGAGAGCCATCCCCTTAGAAACTTAATCCTGGTCAAACGACATTGGAAGACTTTGTTGATTTAATGTTTGCAGCACTCTATTTTATCTTTGGAGGGGGCCTGTTTTCATACTTATGACATGAGAACAGTGTGAATGGTAGACTGGTGGAACATATCATTTTGGCCATACCACAAGAATTGCTGCTCTTGAACCTCCAAGTCCGCAATAATTTGCTTATGGCTGTTAGTGTTTATAACATGATGCTTAATGCTGATTTGCTCATTGAATGATTGGGTTTCGTCATATCATCGATTAATTTTGTTGATAAGATCCAGAAAAGTAATGTTCATTCCAGCATGAGAAAATTATCGTCTTAATTACAACGAGTCCTAGTTGCATCATTTCATGTTCTCGTTACATTAAAGCTTTGTTTGTTTTGAGGAAAATGAATAATTTGAAAAATATTTTACTGAAAACGAACACTTGTATTGCTTGAAATAATTAGTCAGTGAAATGTTTTTTAATTATTGATAATTTTTGTCTAAACATTTTCGTAGACGATGAAAATACCTTTTGTACATATATTTTTGTAAGAGATATAAACGATCATTTTTAGGATAATGTTTTTCAAATCATTCATTTTCTTTGAAACAAAACACCCCAAGGATGCTTCGCACTTATCATATCCTATGTCTCCACGATTTCTTTTAGCACCTGAAATAATTTGCCACTGTTTGCTGTCTAATTTAACAAATTGAAAGGTTCAACCTGGCCCTTCATGATATGACCTCATCCCTTCAGTTGGAGGATGCAGTGATTATCCTCTAAGGGACCTGTGAGGATAAAAAATCAGGATATTTAAGTAAATGGCAGTTGTGAAGTGTGCTGTCTGCCTAAAGAATCACTTCAGCAGTTAAGTTTGGCTGAGGAAAGTTATTAACTGAGTGAAAAAGCTTGTGCCGAGACACTTGGAGTGAAAATCGTTTGTTGAGTACATCCATCAAAAAATATCCTCAATGTTTACTGGCCACTCATATCAACATATGTACAGCTTGAAACTGATAAAAGAAAGAAGTGAAGCTTGAAGCCCATTCAGTTTGCTAAAGCGCTCTTAATTTTAAGTGAAATTGTTTTCCTCTTTACTTGTTACTGGGATGAGGGTGGTTCAGTCGACCACCAGAATTATAACAGCTTTCATTTGTTAGGTCGTGTTATTTATTTGGTGGTAGTTTCCACTTATGAAATCTTTTTGCCATGGTGCAGAGGACCTTCCTGCTCAAATTCTTATGTGACGAGTTACTTAGCTCAGCTCTTGTTCGACAACACCTCGAGCAGTGTGCAGAAATATCAGCTGAGCTGCAGCAGAAGCTGCGAATGCTTATTGCGGAGTGGAAGAACCTGAAGCTAAAGGAAGACTACCTGATGGCAAGAGCTGCAAAAGCTGATGGTGCCACTAACACATGTGGAGAAGTTTTGGGGAAGCGTGGTTTAGACCCTGCACAATCAAACAACACTAGACGTATTGTCCGTCAGCTAAGTGACAGATCCAAGAATCTTAATATTCTCCCTGAACTGCGATTCTTGGAGGCTGGTCGTGAAAAATGTGGGCTTAATGGTTTTGACCACTCATCTATCAATATGGCAGAGAAGAATGGTCTCTACAAGGATAAGGCAAGTAATCCTGCTAACGACGAGTGTGAACTGGAAGACAATGGTGTTGCCAATGGCGACAGAAAACTGCTTGGCAACACTCTATCCTCAAGGGCTTCTCAAACCGATGATAGTACTGTGAAATCGCGTGACTCGCCTACATCAGATCCTTTTCCAGAAGAAGTCAATGACCCTGAAAGAAAAATTTTTGAGCAAGAATGCTGCCTTCATTCTGATTCAAAAAGCTTCCCTCGTACTCAGAACCTCGATGATCTGAATGAGTCAACCCACCAGGTCGAACTGACTTCTGTGAAAAATGAGCTTTCAGCTCTGCAGGATTCAATTGGCAACTTAGAGTCACAGCTTCTCAAGCATTCATTACGCAGGGAGTTTTTGGGTAGTGACTCTGCTGGGCGATTGTACTGGGCTGCGGCAACACCTGGCAGTCGGCCGCGGATTGTTGTTGATGGTACTTTAGTATCTGGGAAAAGAAGGAAAATTTTAAATTCTATGGTCCCGAGCAGTACTTGGGGTTCTGCTCCCACTGCAGAATCAGCTCTAGAGGGGTCAAAAGCTTGCTGTCCCTTCATGCACAAATCAGATGGAGCAGCCGCTGCAAATCAATCATGGGTTTTTTATCAAACTGATGATGAAGTTGAACAGCTTGCTGGATGGTTGAAGGGTAGTGACTCGGGAGAAAAGGCTCTAAAAAATGCCATTTTGCACTGGTGGAAGTTTAAATTGCAGGATGTTGGCCATATTTCTGATGGAAGTGAAACAACTTCTGAAGGGTGCTTGAATGGTGAAAACTTGGTAACTTCTGTTTGTGTTGCTACAAAGGCTTCCTCTTTTTTGGAAAGAAAGTATGGTCCTTGTACGGAATTGGAAAATATAGCTACTTTGAAAAAGCGAGCAAAAAAGGCAAGAGTACCCAGTGAAGAAAAAATGTACCGGTGTGAATGTTTAGAGCTTATTTGGTCATCTCGATATCATTGTCTCTTCTGCCACAAGACTCTTCTCACTGAGGATGAACTGGAGGAGCACAATGACGGTAGGTGCAGTTCAGAATTTTCAGGGCATGAGAAGGGTAAAGAAAATGCAGACTTATCCAAAAAGAAAGGAAATCTCAAGTCTGATTCTGCTCGTATAGAAAGAACAGGTGAAAAGGATGTGTATGATAAAAGTCAACACCTCCATTTATGCTCAAATTTGATCACATTCCAGAATGAAGGTTTCGTGTGCCCATATGACATTGATGAGATAAGTTCTAAGTTTGTCACAAAAGATTCGAACAAGGATTTGGTGCAGCAAATTGGTCTTATCGGATCTAATGGGACTCCATTACTTGTGCCATCAAGGCCTCCTTACCTTGATGACTCTGATCCAATTCTTTTATCTAGTGGTGATGCTAGTGTCCCAAATGAGGATGACAAGGAAGTAGGAGTGACTGCTGTTCGGGAAGATAGAAGTATATGCAACACCAACACATCCGAATGTTATAATATCAGACCTGGAAGTGAGAATATTGGCACACAAAGGGATGCTAAATCAAGCTTGTCCTGTTCAGAAGGGAAGGAGAGAAAATATACCCTACATAAGCGCGCTATGGCAACAGGGCTTAGTCAGCGCTGTGTGGTGCCACAGTCATCCTTGAGACCCTTACCTGGCAGGGTCTCTCCAATTTTGAGACAGTTGAAGATTAATTTACTTGACATGGATGCTGCTCTAGAAGGAGAATATTTGAAACCATCAAAAGCACATCTGGAAGGGAGGTGGGCCTGGCGTTCGTTTGTTAAATCTGCACACACTATTTATGAGGTTAGTGTCACTCTCACTTTCCTCTCCGTTTAAAACTTTCAAATGTCATAATCATAAATTAGGTTATTTCGTTCTTGCTAACTACATTTAATACTCTTTAAGAAATGCACACTGTCTTTCCAGATGGTTCAGGCGACAATTGTCTTCGAGGACATGATTCAGACAAAGTATTTAAGAAAGGAGTGGTGGTATTGGTCATCCCTCTCTGCTGCAGTTAAAACCTCCACCTTGTCTTCCCTTGCCCTGCGTATTTATTCCCTGGACTCTGCAATTTTATATGAAAATATATTGCCCGACCTGGACTCAACTGATATTGTGGTAGACAAGGCCGTAGCTTCCACTTCGGATCCAACCGAGAAACCCAAGCCCAGCAGAAAGTCAAGCAGGAAAAGGAAGGAGCCCGAGGGCTGATGGAGCACGGATCTATGTGTAGATTTTTTTTCCAAGACAAACCTGACCCCAGTATTGAGCTTATACAAAAGTAATTCAAGAGGTTACTTTGAGAAGGGAAGAGAAGCCCCAAGTAAGGAGGTTTATTGCACACATTTCGGCTTCTTGATGGGCAATTCATGCTGACCGCAATTATGTAGGCTAGGAAGAGGTTGCTGCTGCTTCTGATTGGTATATGTGTACATAGCGCCAGCTCTGATTGGCATTTCTGTATATAGGTATAAGGCTGACATCTTTGGCCGTCGGGATCGAGGTTAAGAGAGGAATCCGGCGGTTTATTAAGCTTGGCGTACTAATGCTATCGACAGATCAGTGGGTTAACCAAGGGGTGTACACATTTGTTTTTTGGACCGGATTTTGCTGCAGCTTTTGGGCTTGCTCGGGATGTTGGAATCAATCGAGGAATTTGTCTTGCGGGGCACAACTTCCAGATTTCGTTAGCAGGAAGATTACTGTAAAAAGTTGAACAAGTCAAAAAGAAAAAAAAAATGTTGATAATGATGCCAGCTTAGCGATAGACAATTTTCATTCTTTATGCGGGTCTCTCTCTCTCTCTCTCTCTCTCTCTCTCTCTCTCTCTCTCTCTATATGTTGTATGTATGTATGTATGTATGTATGTATTTTTTGTTATATGCTGCGGGTGTTATTCCAGGGCGGTAAGAAGATTCAATAGCTTCATGTGAAGTATTTCTACCATGCGTAGGTAGGTGTATAAAATATATCAGAACGTGTATTTGCATCCTATCTAATCTCAAATCTCATCTTTAAGAGCCTATTTGGTAATCATTATGCATCTGGAAATAATTTTTACTTAGAAATGATTTTTTATTTTGTTCCTTGGACAAGATTCTGAACATTTGAATGCATTGAGATTCTGAACATTTGAATGTATTTAGGAACTATATAAACTTTCTGTGTCTAAAATAGAAAAATATCAGAAATGCGCTTGATAAGACGTTTGAATTTTTTTTTGGGACGAAGAATATCTTTTAATTTTTTGAGATATAAGGTTTTTCCTTCTCTTATTCCTCTAGGTGGCGATCTCAGGCCTTGTCGATGGCTGAGTGAGTGAGACTATTCTCATGGTAGCTAGGCGAGGTTGAACCTGGCGTAGCTAGTGCGAGGACCTCGATTTGTCATGGTGAGGCTCTAGCAAGGTTGTTGGACCTGTCTTTGGCCAACAATTGGCTAGAGGAGCATGAAGAAGAAAAGAAAAACAAAAAACAAAAATAGATTGACTTTACAATTGTTGTTGAAAATGAAGAAGTAGATTTTTTTTTTTCATTTTTTGATTTTGTTCAAAATCTATTTTTGGAAGTTAAAAAAATTAAAAAATAGACTGGTTACCAAACATGCCCTATTCTTACAACAATTTTCTTTTGAATGCTAGCAAGTCACAATGTCAAATGTCAAGATAAAATTATGAATTTAGGAAAGATATAAGAGGAAAAACTGAAGAATTTTCTCATTTCTCGCACCAAGGAGAGAAGCACAAGAACACAACATAGTGGACAACGCACAAGACCTGTAATCTTATTCATTAGACAGCCATGTTCAGTATCCCTACAATTTATTTGACATCGTATGCAAAAGGAGGAACATAACCGAACTTTCTTATGACAAGACACACACAAACAAAGGGAGAGATTAGACTATCCATAGCTAAAAAGATAGGTTTTCAAGGAGGCCCCAATCTCAAGACCAAACCCACCAGTCCATTGGCTCCTCCTCTTCTTCGTGGTGTGGCTGCTCGGTCGCGGTGGCAAAAACGCCCGGGAAGTAACTCCGGCCGTCATCACTCCCATCATCCTCCGATTGGGCTACACATCCGGGGTAATTTTCGCACAGGAGGTACGAGTTGCCACTGTCCACAAGCTGTGGACCTTCCTCGTCGATCACTGCGCTTCCCCCGCTCCTTGTGCTCAGCCTATCCTCCACCTTCATACTGAATTGGACGGCCTGGACATCAGTCTCCTCCAGCGGAGCTGGCTCCGAGGGGCCTGTCATTGGTGCTCCATCGACTTCCTTGCCCTGAAGTTTTTCTGACAAGGAATAGACCTGCCAATATTGAAAGGTGAATAATATGCACGGAGACGAAAGATCAATCCTAGTCGGCAGTTGGAATCGTCAATGATGTTATTGGAGGAGAATGGTCCAGTCATGAGAATCTAAATTAAGAAGGAAAAATCGTCATTTTACTTAAAAAAAGTAGGAAGGGTGACGGATGCTGATGTGAGAGCACATATGTGTATGTGGTAGATAATAGCTGTATAATAGAATATGGAGGTCAGAGAGATGGCTATCTTCTCTTAAAATGTAAGGCTAAATGTCTGCCACTACCTTCATCTCAACTTTCGTTGACCAACGGATCAAAATCTTTAGTTAAATCAAGGGTTATGTTGGGTACATGCTGTCCGTGTATTTAAGCATCTCGCGATAGAATACTTGGAAAAACTGAATTAGAACCCGAGTCAACTGTGAATAGTTTCATCTGGCCAAAATAAAAAGAAAACCTTGGAAAGTTTCCACCCAAGTTCAATGAATAAATTCTAAATTCACTGATAAGTCCATTTCATTTCATGGATTCTTGTAAATGAGAAGGTTATGACCATAGAATAGACAAGGTGGAATAAGGAATACCTCCAGTTTGAGCTTCTCGTTTTCCTTCAAGATGGAATCATAGTCCGAAAGAAGGGAATCGTACGAAGATTTGAGGTAATCATAATCCCTTTCCAGTTGCTTTGTCTTCCACCGAGCCCGGCGATTCTGGAACCACACAGCAACCTGCCTGGGTTGCAACCCCAGCTTCTTAGCCAGCTGGGTCTTCCGCTCCGGTTCCAGTTTGTTCTCTTCCTCAAAGCTCTTCTCCAGCAGAAGCACCTGTTAATTATGCCCAGAACATTTCATAACTTCTCAGACTATTTAACATTAGGTGCCATCATAAAAGAAGAAATTTTGGTCTTCGATTTGATAGCTGAGAAGAGATGGAATCCGAATGCTGTGTTTTACTTGAGAATAATTGAATATAAGCCAACTTCCTAAACAGTTAGAACATGGAAATCTAGGTGAAGATGGGAACTTTCCAAATGAAGCATATTCTTTCTCCATAATATGGTCACTTCAAATTTACTACCTAATTTATAAAAGACTGATTTCTATGTTTGGTCATCGAACCATGATGAGAGGTCAAGTCTTGTTATCTTATCGGATCACACTTCAGATAACTCAAGAAAGGAATATATTCTGTTTTGATCAGGACTAAAAGAGTGCGGTATCTGAATATGCCACCGGATGGGGGGAGGTGGAATACAAAGGGAATGGAACAACTAGATACGCATCGGATCAAAGCATATTGTGTTAGATCTTGAGTTCCTGATCTGTCACGTACCTGCTCAGGAGTGAGGCGACGTTTCTTTTCCGGCATCTGCTCATCGTAATATTCCTCATCGAAAAGTTCGTCCGGCGAGCAGAAAAACCGGCGCCTCTTCGGGGATTCCTCCATGCCCATCATGGATCTTGATCCTGAAACACCACCAAACAGTGAAGAGAAACGAAATTTCTACTCGTCAGCACCCAATCACAGATCTTTGAGCAACCGTTTGCATACGAAGCTTTCCCTCTATCAATTCTTACTCGTTGAGTTCCCTTATCTTGTAATTTGGAATAGAAGTTTCGAAGGTCAACCAAAGAACACAATTTTTCCCAAGCTTAGAGCTTTCAAGATTGAACCGTTTCAATCCAGGAGAGGCTAAAAGAGTTCCAAAATTCTTCAATTGAGCTAAAGAATCAAATTCAAAAACCAACCGACATGAAAATTGATCATCTCGTATCATACAACGCAAAAAAAAAAAAAGCCTCCTTATTCATGCCAAAAGACAAGATCAAACATTAGGAAAAGCACCAAAACAAACAAATTCATCATAGTCAAGACCCAAGAACAAACAACAAAATCACGAGAGATAGAGAGAGAGGTCACCTTTATCAAGGAAGAGGATGTTCCCCTGAAGCGCGGGGGAATCAAACAGAAAACGCCCTGCCTCCATACCCTTCTCAGCCCGAGGTGGATCTCCGGCAACCTGTATCCCAGCCTGACCGAAACTCCGGCGAGGCACTGGAAAAAAAGCACTTACACGTAGATATACGTAGAAACGAGTTTACACTATGTCTACACAGGGAGGCCGCGAGTTAGAAGAGCATGAGCTTGTGACGGAAGAAGCTGGTCGTCCACAGCAGCCTCGCCGGCGTCTCCAGCGGACATATGCAAAACCCCATCATGCCACTCCTTCCCAAAACACTTCCCAGCTCCTCAAATCTCTCTCTCTCTCTCTCTGCCTCTCCCCCCCTGCTTCGTCTGCTCTCCCTTTCTTGGGTCGGAAGCTCCCGACTGAAGACTCAGTGGGCCTCCATGAAAGCAGCCACCTTCTCCCCTTTGCTCAGCGCTTGCTGCTGCTGAAGCGGGGTGATCTGAGGCCGCCGGCGGCCGGAGTTTCAGGCGACGGCGAGAGGGAAAAATGGAATCTTTGCGTTGCGTTTGGGGAGGCGTTGGGAGGAGGTGCGCCAATGTAGCTAAAAGTTGAAACTTGGAAGAGGTGATGCGAGTGGGCTTTATACTGGAGCCAAAAAAAAAATGGTTTTTTTTCTTCTCTCTCTCTCTCTCTCTTTTTTTGTGTTTCGTCAATGGTGGAAAAACCGAAATGCCCAAAATGCCCTTTTTTTTTTCATTTTTTATGATACGTTTGTTTTACAGAAAATTGAAAAGTTGAAAAAAAATTATTTTTTGAAAAATAATCACTTATATTACTTATAAAAGTAAATGAATGTGGAAATAAAATATTAATTGTCATCGATAATGTAAGACATTTTGAGTTGACTAATTTTTCTTAAAGATAAATTAGTCATTTTTTCAAAACATATATTTTAAATTTTAAATTTTTCGTGAAACAAACGCATCATTTAATTGTTATTTTTGTGAGGTGACGTCTAATAAAATCTTTGGATGCATTGAGATGATGTTGTTTTGGTGTTTGTTTTATGATGGGTTTGTTCCATTTGGTGCTTACTTTAATGTTTTATTCCATTTGGAGTCATACACTTGAAGCTATAGTCATCACATGCGTAATAATGTTGATCTTTTAAAACTTTTGAGATGTGCATTTTCTATGTATGATAAATAATTAAAATACAAAAATCTTTTAATTTTAAGTATGTTCGGTCGTCATGCAATTATACGGTCATGACTTATTGATTTTCTTTTCTCACTTACTTAATGAATTTCATCCTTCAAAAAAGAAAATTTGTGGTCACTTGGCTATCGATATGTTGCAACACAAGCTCATATTATCTGGCTAATGCTATTCATGTTTAAGAAGACAAATCAATTAAAATTACGCATTCGATATATCAAGTTCGATTGTGCGCGGGTGGAGTCTGTCCCTACTCGATCTCTTTGCCATGCTTCCATGGCTTCGACTTTACGGCCCTCGCTACCTCCCCTCGAATCTGTTTTATCAAATCGAGTTCCTGTAATGTCAAGATGTAGACTCAATTTATGAATATGGAACGAATCGGTGAGCACGTCCTGTTTTTGGTAATTTGAACTTCAGGGTGTGAATGCAGAATTGGGTGGAAAAAGACGTCATTAGAGAGAGAGAGAGAGAGAGAGAGAGAGAGAGAGAGAGAGAGAGAGAGGAGAAGAAAGAAATGGCAAAAGATGCTTATGTTAGCAAGATGAAACTCCACTTTGAAAGGGTCTTTATCTTTTATCTTCTTTTTTTTTTTAATGATGGGTGCTGTTATTAAAATCCAAATGCCCTAGAAAGGAGAGGTCCACGATGCATCATTCCTCACATGGTGGGGGCTTTAATATGCCGACCAATCAATAATGCAAAGGGGCATGGGTTGTTTGAAAAGTGTCATAATAGTTAAAATACTTAAAAGAACATAGAGAGAGAGAGAGAGAGAGAGAGAGAGTCAACCCCTATTGCATTTTAAGCATGTTGTAACATCCCAGTACAAATGGCGCGTTTGGTAACATTTATGTTTAAAAATTGTTTTTAAACAAAAATAGAAAAAAATGTTTTTATTCCGAGAACAATTTTTGAATAAAAAAAACGCGTTTGGTAAAGAACATTACGAGAATAAAAAATGAACAAAAATATATTTGTGTTCTTTTTTGTTTCTTTTAATTTTTAATTTTATTTTAATTTTATTTATTTGTTTTTTGTTTTTTGTTTTTTTCTTCTTTTGGCGGCGGCCTCGCCTAGCCAGCCCGGCCCCCAGTGAGGTCGAGCCACGGCAAGGCTCGAGCTCGCCCAAATTCGGTGAGCCCGAGCTCGCCCAACCTTGCCCTGCGCCAGTGAGGCTCGGCCTCGCCGGTGGTTGGGTGAGCTTAAGCTCGCCGAATTTGGGTAAGCCCGAGCTCGCTTAGCCAAGGCGAGGCCAAGCCTCGCCGGGGCCGGGCGACGCTCGGCCTCGCCGGGCGGCAACGCTCCGACGAGGTCGTCGGCTCTCGACGGCGTCGCCGGCCCTTGACGGCTAGTCGCCGACCATGGTTGAGGCAAGCAACCGGCCAAAGAAAAAAAAAGAAAAAGAAAAGAAGAAAAAAAAAGAAGAAAAAGAAATGTGAGAGAAAATTTGTTCTTAAAAATTGTTAAAAAAGAAATACGTTTTTCTTGTTTTTGCATTTCTATTCTAAATGTGTTCATGGAAATAAAAAAATAGATTTGAAATAAAAATGCAAATAAATGCGTTTCTGTTTTTTTTTTTGTTCCTTAGAACAAAAAAATAGAAATTTTGTTCATAAACAGAAATAAAGAATGTTAACAAACAGGGCCAAAGCAACTCGACTAGTGTAAGTAGTGGATACAACCACCCCGATACAATGCCTGGGAAAAGATTGAGGTCCTGTTTTGGTGACCATTATTTTCCCTTAGGATGACATTTGGGTATGATTATGCCTTAGAAGCATTGTTCGGGTTCGACGGTGGATAGGACTGCAAGGATATGCAAATAGTGAACGTGATCCATTGAATTTTGTGGGTTCCACAGGCCATTAGGGTTTTTTTTTATCTGACCGCAACCATTAATTTTCTTGTGAACAGAGGAGTATCTTGGGGTGAGAGAGGGAAGAAGGTGGGGGGTTTTACAATGCCTATTGAACACTTCACAAGGGTCAAGGGTCGGGGTGTTCACATTTTCAGAGACAACATTGAGAGAATGTAGAAACGTAATATTTGAATTCTAGATTTTGAGTGTGAAAAAGTAATGTTGCTGAATCTATTAGGTTGATTTAAATTAATGCCATGATAATAAAAATTGTGAGAAGGTTACAACGCCTAATAAATATTTATTATAGGGATCGAGAGTATTCATGATTGTAAAGACGGCACTAAGAGAATGTAAATATATAATAATTCAGATTTTAGATTTTGAGCGAGCAAGAGCAAGTCGAAATCTATTGGTCGATTTGATTAAAAGGGTGAAACAAATCGTGCGAATATCAGAACAACAAGCTTTAAGCCAAAAGTCAAGCTTTTCAAACCAACTAACTGGTATTTTCCTTTTAATCTAAAATTAAATTGTCCAAAATTATTCGAGCTATCCTCAAAAATCCCGAACGAGATATCATCTTATCCGAAGCGAGAGGATTTCTCCCTCTCTCTGTCTCTGTCTCTGTCTCGTCTCTGTCTCTCTCTCTCTCTCTCTCTCGCGGCATCTGGGCTTTGGAATATCTTCTTCTTCCTATCAGACCGTCCCAGAAGCCTTATCTTCATTGGCTTCTCTGATCTCCTGTAGCAATTTCGTGTCTCTCTTGTTTTCTTCCGACACACCCGTTTCCCATGTCTCTGTAACACCTCGAAAGCTCTTATCTTCTGCGCGCTCTCCCATGGCAGCAATCATATCCTGCCACCTCTACCACTCCTGCTGCTCCTCCCTCATCGCCTCGAAGTGGGTTGGCGCCAGAATACCCACAAGTTGTTTCGGCCGTTCGAGTACGCAGAGCAACAATGCGGCGTCGGTCAGGCAGCTCGTCACCCGGTGTTCTTCAAGCCCGGGCGGTCGCGGCCAATGGCAGCCTCACCAGAACAGAGAGGTGGGTTCGGTGAAAGATTGTTTTTTTCGGGAGTTTTGAATTTCAAATTGTAGTCTTTGTTAGGAGTCAGGACGCGCATTCGAGAGTTACCGCGGAGTAAGTGTGGCATTTTGACCTCCAATCTGTTTGCTGGCACCGGTTGGGTTGTGGTGCAATGTTGGTACTTAGATTGGATCGTGTTCATGTAAATTGGGAAAAGCACCGTTCGGAAATGAATAATTTGCTGGCTGTATTAGTTACATCAAAGGGAGGTCTCGTATTCGTTAATTTCTGCAACTTCCTTTGAGAATCCAATGTCTTGTGTTGGTGTCACTGATGAAAAGTTTCGAAATTTCGAGCAGAAAGGGAGATCATTTTCCTTGAGAGAATGTGCGATATCTATTGCTTTGGCGGTTGGATTGGTGACGGGAGTGCCTTCATTGGATGTGTCTACGGGCAATGCTTATGCCGCTAGTCCTGCTCTGCCTGATCTCTCTGTGCTAATATCTGGCCCACCGATTAAAGACCCCGAGGCTTTGCTAAGATATGCTCTTCCGATTAATAATAAGGCCATAAGGGAAGTTCAGAAGCCGCTCGAGGACATCACGGATAGTCTCAAGGTTGCAGGACTCAGGGCTCTCGACTCGGTGGAGAGAGTAAGAAACCGAAGCAAGACTTCATTTTGATTTTACTTGGCAGCTCAAAAAGATTCTTTTGTATGTTTTAGTTTATTAGTTTTAGGGGACCTTGAAACGAAGATAATTGATTTTGTGTTTTGCTATGAAAAATATAGAATGTGAGGCAAGCATCTCGAGCGCTCAAGCAAGGTAAAAATCTGATTGTATCTGGCTTAGCTGAGTCAAAGAAGGATCACGGAGTGGAGTTGCTTGACAAGCTGGAAGCTGGAATGGATGAGCTCCAACAAATTGTGGAGGATAGAAATAGAGATGCTGTAGCGGGCAAACAGAGGGAACTGCTAAACTATGTTGGAGGGTGAGTTAAACGATACAGCATCCTTCATACCATCACATTTTTTTTTTTTTGGGCAAAATTTAGTATTAGTTGATGAGGTGCTGCAGAAGATTGATCTACTTCAGTAGTCTGTTTTAGAAGAAGAAATTCTTAGAGTTTGTGCAGCTTGTGTGCACAGTAAGTTCGTCAGATAAAAATTTCAATCTTGCTAATCTGAAAGTATGATGAACCTGCTTATGATTTTTAATGGCGCCGTACTTTGTGCATAGTTGTTGAGTCTCCTTTTTTTCTCCTATTCTATTTTTGAATAGGCACTCTTGGGCATTAGTATATCTAGTATTTACCTATTAAAGCAGAAGAATGTCAATATTGGTATGTTAACTTGAAAGGTGGAAGGATCGTGTAAAATTAATCCCCTCAAGAGGTAAATCCTTCTCATAGATACCCTTGTTATTGACTGCAGCTGAGATCTTCCTGGGGCATTGGGTTTCTGCAGTGTTGAAGAGGATATGGTGGATGGCTTCCCTTATGAAGTTCCTGAGGAATACAAGAATATGCCTCTCTTGAAAGGTAGGGCTGCTGTGGATATGAAGGTCAAGGTCAAGGACAATCCCAACCTGGAGGAGTGTGTGTTTCGAATAGTCTTAGATGGTTACAATGCACCTGTGACTGCTGGGAATTTCGTGGATTTGGTAGAGAGGCACTTCTACGACGGCATGGAAATCCAGAGAGGTAAACTAGCCTTCCAATCTTCTGCTTGATCTTTCACCGAAAGGGGGAAAGGCCTAGCCTCTTGAAAATACCCTTGAACACTCTAGTTTCTTATTCAGCTTGGATGGATATGGTCACAAGAAAATTTTATTATCCTTATTGTTGCTTAAATCCCAGTTAGCTTCATCCTTCAAATATTGGACAACACCATATCTTCAGGGGAACTGTGCTACCCGAATCTAGCTTAAGATCTAGTAGCAGCAAATATGTTAGCTAGGATAATTAAAAATCTGTGCCTAGGAGATATCAATTTCACTTGGATTCTGCTCTTATAGTGGCTGATGGAAGACTTTTTCTTTTCCTCCAGCCGATGGATTTGTTGTTCAGACAGGTGATCCCGAAGGTCCTGCTGAGAGTTTTATTGATCCTAGCACGGAGAAACCCCGGACGATACCTTTGGAGATCATGGTGGATGGGGAGAAAGCGCCAGTATATGGAGCAACTCTCGAAGTGAGTCTCTCTGTGAAAAATTCATAGCTAAAGACAGTAGGGGGCTTGGGTGTTTTTTTTCACCATGTGAATTTTATTGATTAACCGGCAAAAAAAATATTGATTCTCTTGAGAATATAGGAATGTAAAACTTGTTGAAGTGAGCAAGAGAATGACCTCGCATGCCTTTTGCATGATGAAACTTTCATCGCAATACAGTGTAATGTAAACAGTGAGTAGTTGTCCCGCTGCAATTTACTCAGTGAACCATCACTCAATATGAAGTAATCGATGAGATGAAGTATTCTTGTAACTCTATGCTTTTCATTTTACAGGAGCTTGGCCTCTACAAGGCTCAAACAAAGCTTCCATTTAATGCATTTGGGACAATGGCCATGGCCAGAGATGTAAGATTTACTACCTTTACATGGCCGCACTCTACCTATATGTTATATGGTCATTCATATAAGTTAGATGGATTTCAGAAAATTAATCCTGTGTTTATTTTCTCACTTGACAGGAGTTTGAGGACAATTCCGCATCAAGTCAGATATTTTGGCTGCTAAAGGAAAGTGAACTGACCCCTAGTAACGCAAATATATTAGATGGGCGGTATGCAGTTTTCGGTTATGTGACAGAAAATCAGGATTTCTTAGCAGATCTTAAGGTCGGTGATGTCATAGAGTCGGTGCAAGTCGTCTCGGGCCTGGATAATCTGGCGAATCCCAGCTACAAGATTGCTGGCTAGAGTTTTCCTTTTCTCTCCGTTTCCCAATATCGTTCGTTTGGACACTGCACATGCCAGCTTGTATGACTCCAACGTGTAGTTGTTTAAGGCTAATGTTCTTCGTATGATTCTTGTCATTTATGAGAGATAATGTGTTGTCCACATTAAGAATTTATTCTTTTTTGGGATTGCATTGATATCAAATTCAGATCTATTAGTGAAAGTTGGCATGAGTCTCAATCTTAGGGGAATACAGTACGGAGAATGAATTTCTGGATGAAATTGGCAAGCTTTCTTCTTCTCACTGTTTATAGGAAATGACTCATAGAACTCTGTTTGCGGCACAGTTGCGATGAAACTACTCATATTTCCGGCACAGTTGTGATGGAACTACTCATATTTCGACATATGTCCGACAGATTTATACTTCTTTTGAAATCTTGTGAGATCGTTGAGATTGACTTTTTCTAATAAAATAAGTTGTGACAAGCTCGTTTAGCTTTTCGTTCCCATTCTCTTTTCAGTATTTCTAGTACCTTTCCATGGTCAGGCTTCTTTCACTATGCTAAACATGACTCGAGAGTCTCAGACCTTTGGCCGTGGACATGATGTGATGTCCCACAGCAAGTTGTGTCGCATCTGGAACCATGAGCCACAAGCAGAAGTTGGCATATCCAAGGACAAGTGCATATCAGAATATATGAAAACCTGAAGGATTTGGGTCAACAAATTTTTTCTTTATTGCCCCTAACAATATTTACTGTCAGTTTCCTCCACCAATGGAAAGTGATAGTGAAGAGCAGATCAAGCTTTACAGGATCCATAACAAAGAAAAACATAGGGCCCTTCACCTACTTAAAAACAAAGTTAACCAACGCAGAAAAAGAAAGAGAAACATAAGAACTTGATATCTAACCCTCCAATCGAATGCCCTCAGCCCATGCACTCCACCCTCTTTAATTGTATTACATACAGATCAAATTCCAGATGTTCTTTCTCAGATGCTCGACTGTCACTTCACTAGATGTGGCTGCACCAACATTCAAGGACCTCGGTATTTGCGGAAACAGAAGCAACCCTGCGACTGATCAAGAGGGATCATACCTCCTCCTTTCGAGGTGTCGATAGCCTCCAACATGGCTACCACCTCATCCATTTTGGGTCTCTTGTCAGGATTTCCATCCCAGCAGCGTTTCATGACATTCGCAAGTGAGCTCGGACAACAACGTGGGATCTCCGGCCTCAAGTTCTGTTGATTCATGAAAAAGCTTAGAGTTCTCATCTTTGGATCCAATGCTACATTTGCCCAAATGAGCAGAAGAAAACCAAGTAGATTAAAATTCTCACAAGAGTTGGTGTCTTTAAGAAACTGCAGGCGAAATACTTTAGCAGATCCAGAAATTAGGATTCTGCCCAAATTTTCCAATCTTAAAACCATAGCTATTCGAATCCGTCTTCTGATTCGTAATAGCAGGGCCAATGTCTCTGTATCACAAAGTGCAAGCTACTCTAGCACAAAAGGCAGGAATCCGTACCTTTATAATCTATCAAGTAAAATTGCATAGCACTTACCTGACGGACAACAGCTGATGTCACTTCCGAGAAGCTCAGATCAGGGTATGGCATATCACAACAGTATATTTCCCACAAGCAAATACCGAAGCTGTACACATCACACTTTCGGTCATAAGGACTACCATTGAGAACCTGCGGAGTAAGAAGTCACAAATTATGGATTAGACGTGAATGCTTCTGAAGAATTGGTCAAAACAAACAAGATACAAACTGGAGCTAGCTATAGCTAACATTAGTTGATTAATAACTAGAAGCTTAATGCACATCTGTCAATTATAGTAGTGCTAGGCATCTGTAGCAGTATTTCGTATCCCAAGCTTAGTTCTTTCTTTTTCCCTCTTGCCAGAAAAGTAAACGACAAATATTTGCCGCAATCGTGTCCTGGTTGAAAATCTAACCAGAAGGTCCAGGATTAAACTCAACCAGAAAATCTGCAACCAGTGAAACAGAAGAAAAGAAGGAAGAAAACACTGAGGATTCTGATGTGGTTGGCTATGATTCCATTTATACAAGTAAACCACCATCCCAAGAACAGGTCACATTGAGGTATGGATAGCCTTCAGGTCAGTATAAACTTATGCATGTGCTACCAATCAAAAGTTCCTTTTAAAGCATTCAACCGCAAAGTTAACATTCAAAAGAAAAACTTGGGCAGAATAAGTTTCATATCACTGTGAGAGAGAGAGAGAGAGAGAGAGAGAGAGAGAGAGAGAGAGATACCTCTGGAGCCATGTAACCAAGAGTTCCCGTCTCACCAGTCATGTCATGAGGATTGGAAGCCTCAATCCGAGCAACTCCAAAATCCGCTATTTTAAGAGTGCGTGTCTTGTCCAAGAGCATGTTTTCAGTCTTAACGTCTCTGTGCACAATTTTCTTGGAGTGCAGATAGCTCAACCTATAAAAGCAATTGAATAAAACCAAAAGAATTTAATAATATACGAAACTGCACACAGACTGGATTCACTTAAAAAGTTGAACTTCAAAGATCTGATTCAAAAGATAAAAGAGCATAAGATCTCAACCCTCGTGCAAGATCAAGAGCCAGTTGAATGACTACTTTGAAAGCCAGTTTCTTCCTTCGGTTCTTGATGAGATAAGATTTCAAAGCCCCTCCAGGGCAATACTCCACAACAACACAACAAATGTTACTTGGCATGCCAATATGACCATTCTCACTTTGTATATGCAAATCTGATGTGCCCATGGTCGCCCCTATGAACTGCCAAAGGGAAATGAATGAGAAAAAAACAATGTTGAGTACATGTTTTGTTGGACATCTTTCAAAGCATTATAAAGGTCTGAGCAACTATTTATCAACATACGCTGTCACCACATAAACTTAAGCAAGCTTTGACGAATCTCATTTTGGAAGAGCAAAATTCTTCAAGAGGTGAAATAATGAAGAGGAGGGATGTCATAACATGATCGCAGTTCATGTGAATTGCATCCTAAATTGTACTCAAGTATAGTCAATTGACTGAGTCTCAACTCAACTCATGCAGGATGTTCTCACAACATAACCATGAGCTCCCAACATACCATAGCAGCTATACCAAAGTGATCAATGCTCAATGGGAGCTTGGAGGCCCATGTTCCCATCATGTATGCTTCCACTGTCATCAAGACCCAAATTGCAGCAAACAGTATAAGTTTATTATGGGTTCACACAATTATCCTGCGAGAGATATGAATCCAGACCTAACACTAGCTTGTAACAACCCATCTTGAAAGCAAGTGGACTGTACTTCCAAAAAGGGGTATGAACGTGTAGTATATCAGGGGCAGGTCATTGCTACCCAGTATCTGGGTTAGACTTCATACTTTAAAAAAAAAAAAAAAAAAATCCGTGGTAGACTCCTACCAGTAATCCATGAAGGATTCAATTATCAAGAAGGGTCAAAACATATTTTATCTTTCACACTTTGTACTGCATTATCATAAGATTTGCAGTTCCTCTCAACCCAGAAATGAAGGAAAAGAACAGATCCAATGCACTGCTTCGTTAGAAAAACAGTGACCGTTGTCATAGAGCCAGTTATCCAGAGTAACTGATAGAATCAATGACCCAAATACTACCTTAGTCACATTTGGATGCTCCAGCTTGTGCCAAACAGCAACTTCTTGTGTAAATGCCGCTCTAAGGGAAGCTATTTCAGCATCTGATCTGTGTCCCTCTTCCCCCCAGTCAAGAAGTTTGACTAGGCATAAAGAAAAAGAGTAAAAGGTCACTCATGTACTGTGAAGTCAGCATAATCGCAGAGCAGTTAATTTAATCGGACATGCATCATCTAAATTATAGGTGCAGAGCAGAAAGAAGCTTAGTAGCCAGAGCAAAACAACAAAATTGATATTATGGTTTTCATTTATAGTGGCTTTAGTATTTAATCCCAGATCCAGTTTCAAGTTATAAGCTAGTCCATAGTTTCTGAGTGGCCATTATTTGATAAGCAGATATCATTACCCGGGCAAAAAAAAATCTAAATTTACAGAACACCCATACTCCTATTAAGTATCCAAGCTGGGAATCAAGTGTAGTTGCTTGCATCAACTTCACTGATGTAAAAGGAGCGATGGTGTTGTAAGGTTTGATTAGGACAGTCACAATTTGCATTTGGGAGCAAAACACTGTAACAATTTCAGTTAAGTCACCCAACTTTTTAGACATTTTTATTTATCCACGGAGCACAGCGGCCATTTTTTTTTTTTTAATCAAAGGAGTGAAGCGAGGAGATCATCAGTGACGATCAGAACACGTTAATGAGGGGGAAAAATAATGCAATCAATGTACCCAACTGGCTAACTCAAGAAAATCTCGTGAGTCACGGATAATAAAGTTGACCAAATTTTGCAACAAAATGCAAGAGAAAAAAGAAAAGATATTTTTCCCAGCGATTTTTCTCATGAACTGCAGAAATTGAAGCTTGGAGCTGCTAGATTAAGCACATGAAAGTCTGGAAACCTGAAGGATGGGGGGAAAAACACGAAAAAGGAAAGGCTTATATCAAGAACTCTGAACAAATCTCTCTGTCACAACACACTCGAAGGTCGCAAAAACCATCTCATCACTCCTAAGAGAATGTTCCTTTGTTGATGTTTCGAAAACACTGAGCTAAAACTTGCACTCTCAGCACAAATCAGAGAGTCGACGAAAATGAACAACCCCATATCATCTGAACTAAGGTTGAAATCTTGAATCTCCATAATGGGCAGTAAATGGGTGTTCTTTTTTCAAAGAAAGGAATCATTTTTCCGAGAGAGAAGCTCAAAACCAGCAAAGAGAGCCCCCACTACAAAGAAAGAAAGAAAAGGAATGTTTCGTATACCAGCGACGTCTTGGCCGTCGTAAATGCCGCGATGAACAGTCCCGAAAGTGCCGCGAGCGATGACGCTTTTGATCACGAGCTTGGACGGGTCAATCTCCCACTCCTGCCTGGTCGCGACGCGGCTCCCGCCGCCGCCGTACGCGGGCCTCCTCGCTAACGCATCGTTCTCCTGTTTCCCGTCGCCGTTGGTGTCGGCGTTCTTGTTCTTCTCCATCGTCCATGCTCTGCTCAGGTGCCTCTGGAGTTGCTCGTCCAGGCTCTTCAGATCTATCTGATCCGCTCTCACGTACCCACCTCCGCTCTCTCCCTTCTCCTTCATCCTCGCCCCAACGCGACCCTTCTCTCCCTCTCCCTCTCCGGCAACGTCCAAGGGGCGAGAGCGGACTTTAATGCAGGTGGGTGTGTAGAGAGCGTGTCGCCTGCGTCTCTCCTCGTCCGCGTTGTTGTGCGTGCAAGTGCAAGTGCTTTTCGTACTGCTGATACTGCAACTGGTTGTGGTTGATGATGATGAAGATGATGAATGATGGTTATGACTATAATTATTAGGATTGAGAATGGGTTTTCCAGGTACTGTCTCTCTGTCTCTCTCTTACTGCTGCTGCTGTTGTTGCTACATCTTCAACACAGACGCACACACAACACTCACTCTCTCTCTCTCTCTTATTATCTCTCTCTCTTCTCCATCTCTATCGTCCATGTGGGCACATGGATTTTGCCTGAACACGACGTGTGTTTCTGACCCACCTCTAGATCTCTCTGTCTCTCTCTCTCGTGCTTCTTGTTAGTTTTTTGCGAGAGGATCACGGTCAATGTACCTTTTTTCATATTTTTTCTCGAACTGTTCACTTCTCTGTTTTGTTCTGTAGGAGGAGTCCAATCCCTTTCAGACATGGGGGGAAGTGTCCTTTCCTGCCGTCGATACCGGCAACCGTTGGAAAGCATGGGGGTTGCGAAAGGCGGTTGGATTTATTACCCCTTTTTCGTAAAGCGAAAATGGAAACGATCCTCGAAAGTTATTACAGGAAGATTCACACCTCTACAAAATGCATGATCCAAGTTCTATCGATCGTCCACGAGGATGGATCTGTTACGAAAACCCTTTTATGATATTTTGAAGTCTAAAGTCTGCCATACTTTAATATCAAAGTCTGCTCATATAAAGTTTCTACTCACTCTGACAAATTTCAGACTGAACGTGAATGAAGAACCGGAAGACAGACTCTTTACTAAAATTGAATTTATTCAGACTGTGTCCGGATCTTAAAATTAAATCTGTTCAGAAGCAGAATATGTTTAGACTGATGTTCAGATTATAAAGTTTATTTCAGAAGGAAGACAGTCGGACTTTATTTGAAGACACTTAGACTTTACATTCAGAACGAGACAGAACGTAACACAAACACAAACATATAACGGTTAGTGATCTGGTTTGGATTCTATATTAAGATTGATTTGATTGACTCAAACTAATTGATTGATAATTAAATCTTGAAGACAAGAACTTTTTATACGAAGAAATTTTACTTATGAAAACCAAGATTCTGTTTGTATGGACGGTTATAATCAATTTGGGATTCTATTTCTATCACTCAACAGTTATCAAATCTTTTATATATAGTTCTGTCCAATGGGTAGATTTGAAGACAATCCTTAAGATACTGTCCAACAACTAGTTTGGAAGTAGATGAGTATTTAAGGAGATCAAGGACCGATGAGCAAGTAAGAGACGGAGCGTAAAATTTATAATTCCAAAGTCTGAGTGACCTATACTTGTCTCTTGTGAGCTTAAACGTTTGTGATCGTGAGAGAAATACCAAAAGAGTAACTTAGTGAGATAGTGTAGTCATTTGTCTCTTGTGAACTTAAACGTTGTAATCGTGAACCAAAAGAGTGACTTAGTGAGGTAGTGTAATCTATGACTAACTCAAAGTTGTAATTTCTAGTTGATTGTATAGTGAAATCTAGCTAGAAGGCTGTTAGCGTGGGAGAGTGGATATATGTTTGGTCTAAACCCAACCATTATAAATTTTGTATTCTTATTCTCTTTCCTGAACTCATTTATTTTGTTCGTAATTCTATTTAACTGCTAAAGTCTGAATTCGCTCCAAATTTGTTATTCTCCATATGCAGTTTCAAAAATCTGTTGTTATTCAGACTTAGTTTCAAAAGAAAAATATTTTTACTGTTCTTTGCGAAAAATTTACTTCACACCTATTCACCCAATTTTAGTTATTCTTACTAGCCTTATAAGACTCAATCGTTGTAGCTACCGTGTTACGGCCAAGGTTGTTCCACCTTGAAAGTAAGCCTTGTATTGCTCGGCTATTATTGCCGATGATACTGAAGACCAGTACATCGAATTAGTATACTAAATGATATGATTGCTTGCCATATGGATAGTAAAGCAAACAGGTCGCTTGCAATATCTATCGTTGTTTGAAAGTAAGTCTCGTATTAGTCCATAATCACTACCACTAATATCGAAGATTGGTGTACTAAATTAGTATACTAAATGAGGTGACTCACTGTCCTATGGACAGTAAAGCAAATGGGCTGTGTGGAAAACAAGTTTTGTCCCACTCCTTAAAGCAAGTCTTGTATTGCTTGATGATATTGAAGACCGGTATTTCAAATTAGTATACTAAATGATGTGGCCGACTACCCAATGGACAGTTAAGCAAACGGATCGCTTACAATGTCTAATAACATGCTATAGCATTAGTTAATATATCAATTTCGTAATTCAAATTTAGTAGACATAGCATATCTCTAAAATCTGTTGGAGACGATTTAGTGGCCTCCACGCGATGTTCGGCGAGAAGGCAGGATCCTTACAATGAACTCTGTATTGCCGCCTAGCGTAAACATAAGTCCATCCATTTGTAATTTGGATTCATTGAATGTCAATGTGCAGACTATTCAAAAGACTAAATAATGGGAACATGCTATGCTGGGCAACTTTTCTAGTGATTTTCCGTACTAGTTACTTCTTTTCTGGAAAACAAAGTTAAAGGAACTTACTAGACTAAAGTACATACTTTGCCAACATAAGAAAATAATTTTCATCATGGTTACTGATGTTTGGAATGTGAAGCTATCAGAAGTGGGTGAAGTCTGCACGACTGCAGTAAATTTCACTGGAAATGGATCCGACACATGTAATTCCGAGAGATGGTCTCGTGCCGACGTCGATCCCAGGCTCCATGTGATCATTAATATCAAGCTAGACAATGCTGCTGTTTTGGTGGGTCTATGCTGGCCTCAAACTCTCTCTCTCTCTCTCTCTCTCTCTCTCTCTCTCTCTGATCACGAAATCTAGAAAGGGCTATGTTGGGTTTGGACCTTGTCCAGTTATGTCTGCGACAGCAAATGAGGCGGATGAGCACGGCATGTGAACTGCACCATCTTCGGCAGTTTGCGCAACTCGGTATGAAAACTCCCGCATTTGTACTGGACTCGTTTCTTTTTCGGGACTTTCTAAGGTACAAATACTAGAATATCAAAATATATAATCATGTCTTCATCTAGTGACTTAAATATTTAGAACAGTTGACAATGATCCCACTAAAATTTCAAATAAAGTAAGAGGTCCAGAGTTCAAAATCTCACATGGTATTACGTATATTATTTTAAGATTTCTTGCAATTTAGTATGAAAAATCGCCGTTAGATAGGAAACTCATTTTTCTTTTTGTCTCATAATACAACATGATAATTGAATCAGAATATTATAAGCTTGGAAACCCTAAATTTAGTAGGTGAAGAAACTTATCTTTTGTCTTGCGACGTGACGTGATGACTCACTGAATTTGAAGCATTTGTGAAACCATAATGTCATAACCTCGAAAACCCTAAATTTAGCAAGTGATGGCCAGCCTCCTGGACACAAGCTTTTGTTTATGTGATGGCCGATGATTTTCCAACCCATTTTCAAATGCGGGAGACCGACCGAATCATGCTTGCAACAACTCACGGCCGGGCCATCATCAGAAGCTTCTTGGTGCTCATTATCCAATTAAAAAAAAGATAAATTGGAATTGGACATGGTATTCTACTAATATAAGTTCCCCATGATATGTTTTCCGGGTGATATTGCTCTTGAAATACGTTCATAGTCCAAACTGAAACACCAGCCAACCTTAGAGAACGAGTCTAATTCGCAAAAATCGACGTGTCTGTTTATGTGTGATCACGTGTTGCTTCCATAAAGAATCAAAACGAGACAATAGGAAATCCGGGTTTTGATAAATTTACTTTAATATGAATTCTAAAAAGCCAAAGTTGTGAAAAGCAATTTCATGGCATCCAAATCAGCCGCACTACCATCCATCCGATACTCCGCATAGGTTTTTTGTGTTGTGGGGGATTGCCTAACACCAAAAGAGGGACCCATCCATCTTCTGGAGAATTGATATGACTTTTACATCTTTTCTAGGAGGCAGGGCAAAGAGTCTCAAATGCTTGCCAATGCTAATTTGGGGAAAGTTCCACGATTCGATTGCACCGGTAGTTGCACAAGTACGGATACGAAAGGAAGGTGCAAGAACTCCAGCAAAAAAGAAAAGAGAAAGAGATGGCATCATTTGGGGCAGGTTGGATCTGGAAAAACCAAAGAAAAATAGAGGATAAATCACCTTTTAATTCAGGTAATGAATATGGGAAAGCTTTATTCTCTCTATCTTAATCGGTAGCGGTTGATTTAATCTCACGATCCGCACTAAACTTGAGGGCAAAAGAGAAAGGAGCCAAAGACAAGGACCCAAAATGGAGCAAATTGGACGGTGTCAAGAGCACCCTTTTGCTTATAATTTAAGAATTGGGAATTGAATACCGCAATTTCCAAGAGGAAGATCTAGGTGATCAAGCGGCACTGAAGGGTTTGTTTGGGAACAGAAGCAACCAGAACAGATGCTCAGACAAGTGGTGTACTTTCCCGAGAAGGTGGGTGCTTTCTTGATCGATAAGCAATCCACACCAACACAGATGATCAGACTAGGGTTTGCTTTTCAACCCGGGTCGAATGCCTGCGCCATGCACGTGAAGGAAGGCCTGCACTTTTTGACTTGAACCGAGGCATCAAAAGAAGAGGCTAGCCTCTCTTGGAGACTGTCCGCACGAAAAAGGGGAGTTCACGGGACATTGAATCTCCCTATAAGCCTAGCGTTCTCGTGTGTGGTCGTCTATTGCCATGGCATTACATGGAAATAGACCCCACGAGCTATCCATGTGAACTGATCCGATCGAGCTGGGAGGACTGAATTGATGTGTGAGGCTGAGGCTGGAGAAAAGAAGACGGTATTGCGCGAACAAGCTCACGTGTTTGGTTATCTCGCATATATTTCCTTTTGAGTACAAGTAAAGGTAGATCATTTCGGCTTGGAATTATTGCAACTTTGCTTGCGTGAAGCCAGAACTGCTTGTAATTGTCGGTCAGCTAGAAAGCGGCGATCTTGGTTGTGAGCCTTATATTGTACAGTGCCAGCCGTCACATTATATGAGCTGGTAATACCTTCGATTTACGATTCTTAAAAATAATAGTTCCTCTTAATGATAATCATTATATGAAATTGCCATATGTTACACCCACAAAAATTTGAATCCATACTTCATTAGCAATTGATTGACTAGAGAACTTACAGTTATCAAGAAGAAGTGGAGCAGAATCGTAAGTCACTGAGCAGACTCCGACGGGTTGCTGCTACGTATGGCCTAACTAGTTGTCCTAGGCTCCTAGCTCCTCCCGTGAACAAAACACGTACGTATGAATGTTGGAAGGGGACTGGTGTCCGCTTAGGTCCAATTGAACTGGGCCAGAAATTTAAAGCAAAACGCGGTTCTCCAAACCCGTCCAAATGAATGCATAGGCCCACTTGGTTTGGGCAGGCCCATGGACCGGTCTGACATCAAATTTAACCGTAAAAACAAATAGACTGTGGGCTAATAGCCTACGAGTAGTTCCTATATCATATGGATCCATTTGGGAGGGAGGGTAACCGGCGGTAGCGAGCGATCCTCTTGGATCTTACTTCTTGCTTTTTCTGGACGACTTGCAGGAATTTTAGACCATGTTTGGTAACCATCCAAATAAAGCCAAATTCTGATTTTTTGTTCGCGGAATCAGTTTGGGAATAGAATCGTGTTTGGTAAATTTTTTTTCCCCGAAATAGATTGGAAGTAGAATCAAGAATTAAAAAAAAAATGTGATTCTTGTTCCAAAATCAGAAAAAATAATCAAAACAAATTATTTTCTTCTTCTTCTTCAATCGCGCAATTGCTGTCTGCAACCGTCCGTCGTTGTTGCCACCGCCGATCGCTGGTAACCGGTTTGACGAGCTCGGCGGAGGTAAGCCCAGCCACTGGCGAGGCGGGCCTCGTCGGGGCTGGGTGAGCCCCGCCTGGCCCTGGTGAAGCTCGCCTAGCCCCGGCAAGGTCGGCCTAGCCATTGGCGAGGCTCGGCCAACACTCCAATGAGGTTGCCGGTCCTCATCTAGCCGGTCACCGATCCGGCGATCGGCCTGAAGAAGAAGAAGAATAGGAGAAAAAAGAAAAAAAGGAAAAAAAAGAAAAGGAAAAAAGTATAAAAATTATTTAAAAATTAAAAGAAATTAATTTTGAGCAGAATCAATGAGCACAATACCAAACTTAATTTTATTTCAGAATTATAAATTTTTGACAGTTACCAAAACGGTTTAAAATGCTTGAAATCTGTTCTTAGGAACAAAATAAAAAAAATAATAATTTCTGATCAAAATCTACTCCCGGGAACATAATCGTTACCAAACATGCCTTTACAAGCCCGTACCCTACTTCTTGTGATAATTTGTGTCATGAGTTGGGTAGTTGTATGGTCCATGAAATACTAAGCTTGCCCAGATGCATTATGAAAAAGGATCAATGTAGGCATGTGCTCTTTTTTTCTTTAGGAAAATAATGCAAATAGTCATTGACAATACTAAACATTTTTATGTACTCTAGTGACTAGACCCAACATCTACTAGTAGTTCAATGATCAGATTGAAATGACATTACATGATAGACCAAAGTTAAATGACCATGCCACTTTTCCTTTTCTCATTCCTCCTTACAAAGCCTAGCCCGCCCAGAACATCCGGGCCTGGGGGATACAAGTCGGGCCCGGTCCGACCCGCCTTGTTGATCACCCCTATCTGCATTATTAATCACGTCGATACGAGTATAAACGAGAGGCCAATATCGCCCAGCTCCAACGAGATTTTAACTTCCACTGTGCTCGGCAATGGTGGTCGGGACCTCCACCCTCACTCCCTCTCCCTCTCCCTACACGTTCCTCCGCAAACCCATCTCGCCTTCTTCCCTCCTCTTCCTCCGCCGAGTCCGCGCGCACCCGAGACGGCCGACCGGCGCCGGAGCGGCCGGCCCTCATGGGGCCTCCTTCCCGCCGCCGATCAAGTCCTACAAGGAGGACCAGACCTCCCTCGCCGGCTTCGCCAACAAGGTCATTGGCTCCCTGCCCGTAGTCGGGCTCGTGGCGAGGATCTTCAGTGACGAGGGCGGGGTCGGCGGGGACATCATAGACTTCGCCGAGTTCAGGAGGCGGGTCGGGAAGAAGTCCACCGTCAACGACTCCCGTGCTTTCTACGAGTTCCAAGATCGTCGCGGCCGGGTAAAAGCTGAACTCTGTGTTTCTCTCTTGGGATTCGGTGGATTGTGCTTTGGCTCGAAGTCACCGTTTGAAGTGATGATTCCGTTGTGTATGTAATGTGTGGATTGAGATGTTATGCGCTAAGTGCGCTGTTTCGAAATCAAAGCTGTTTCCGAATCGTTCACTGGTAATAGAATGTCATGCTGGTTTTGTAGATGCCTTGTTGAGATATCATCTGGTTATGACATGTCCGTGCAGCTGATTATATGAAAGGTTCAGTTGTTGGACTGAGGTCTTGGATGATTATTTGTTAGATGAATGCATGATTTATATATAATATTCTAATACTCTCCTAACAAGTAGATTGGACTTTGTCCTAAGCATGAGAATATATAATTGAGGAGACAAATGGAGTCTGAAAAGATTTGAACTCTGGATTTCCTACACTATAAAAGATTTTTGTGAGACTATTGTCAATTATTCTAAAAACTTAACCTATTAGATGGAGATGTGATTTAATATTTAAATATTCTATAACTCTCCCTCATTGTTAGTTTCGTTTTTTTGTCTTGTACTCAGTGTGGAAATATTTCATTGGGGAGACAAATAGGGATTTGGAAATATTTGAGCTTAAAACCTCTGCTGTAATAGTTGATACATGTGATATATTGTGGGATAATTGTCAATTATTCTAAAAATTTAAGTTATTAGTTGGAGGTGTGGTTTAATGTTTAAATATTCTATCGGTGGCTTAATGCTCATACATGGGCAAATGCTATTGTGTGAAAGTTGGTAAAGTGATGGAAATCTGAAACATCAAAGTTGTGAACTCGAGGCGGTGATGGAGGGTGTGAAAAGTCTCACCTGTGAACAAGGTAGAGAGCGAGGGGAATGTGACTATTGAGTAACTGATCACATTACTTCCCCATGCTGACACCATCTTAACATCGTGCTCGTATTTGGATTTTTGGTGTTCTTTTTGCTTGTGTCATTCTATTTCATGATAGTTGGGTATGATGGTGTTGAGCCTAAGCTGGGACTTGTTGGGTAGGCAGGGGATCCCTTGTATGTTCTGCTTTGCTGTTGGTTAGCAGCTGTTGGAGCTGGTCTTCTCAAATCTGAGGATATATTGGGAGGTGTGGCCAGGCTGCGGCTTTCGAACGATATCGAATTTGAAGAACAAAACTTCATTGCCTTGATGAACGAGGCGAGAGAGGTGGGTTTTCTCAATTTTAGATCATTTCTTTATCAGACTGTCATCAGCTGTCGGATTATGATTCTGGATCCTAAATATGCATTGATAAAGAAACAGCACATCTTGTTCAATTTGGTGAGAAATAAAATTTGCTTCTTTTGACTGTTAGAACAGACTGGAGATACGGTGAAGATTTCATTCTTGGCATGATTACAGCCGTTGTTGTGGTCCTAGCAAATCTTACCATGTACTTGAAACTATGCTAACCATTCACTATAGCGATTGTTCCATTGGATCACATTCTAGTTCTCTTCTTCGTTAAACTTTCTGGAGCCGAGACAGCATTGAGTTGAGCTGAAATTGTTCGAATCTTTCCATGTTTTCACTGGAAATTTTCGTGAAGGATTTCTATTTGTCTGACCACTCAACTTATGTGATTATTACTACATGAGCTTTGGTGCTCCATCCTATTGTTTGTTTTTTCTGTTGACACATTCGATACGAGGCTTGGCCATCTCTGGGCTTCTTTTGTTTTGATTATGCAAGTCATTGCTTATAAGTTTATTCATTCTGCAGAGAAGAGCAAAGTTAAATGCATCAGCCCCAAGCATCCCCATGGAGATTCGTGTGGAGAAGGCACTGGAGGCGATTTATGTCTGTTGCTTCGGTAGGGATCCTATTGAGGAGGAAGATGAGCAACTCCTGCAAACCATGCTCGGCGTCGTTTTCCAGTCGGTCAAGCAGTCTCGGATACAGACGATGATTAGAGACTTGATTAAAAAGGTAGCCGAAGGAGGCAGTGAAGTTACATTCGTGGAGGCGAAGCCCTTACCTAAAGAGGCCGCAGAGCTCCAAATGAAGGACCTCCAGTTTCTCAGACAAAACAGCGAGACTTGAGAATTTGAGGTGCTGGTGAGGAGAGATGGAGAGGTTTGTGATTGGGAGTACCATGTGCTGTAATTACATTTACCACGCGCTGTCACAGGAAGAAACCGGCGATGCCTATCTGTTTGATGTTCACTCATCGATCGAGGCAAAACTAGAGCGTGCAAATGCATTGGAGAGAGAAATCTTGATTAGAGTTTGTTCCTCAATGCCTTTTCCTCTCCTTGTCATTCTTGAGTGCTTGTAATTCGATCGAAGTAAAAGGAGAATTAAGGGTGAGGCACCTTTAATGTGATTGAATAACATCCCCGTACCGTCGGTGTTATGACACTTTTAGTCAACCATGCTCGTCCTTGTTGCGCCTTTACATGTATGCTTTCACATTGATCGATCTTAGATTGGCGAATGACAATGGTTGAGCCTTGAGCATGATCGAAATCGTCGCTTTTATCTTCATGAACAATGTAACGTCGCTCTAGATTGAATTTAGCAAAGTGGTGGGGCTTAGATGAGCTGGTCCTTGTACAAACCCTAAAATTCATTGCCCAATTTACTTCATAATGAGAAAGATCATTTGCATTTTTCAATTGAATTTGATGGGTCTATAATGAAAATTCAATTGGTAAAATGATAAACTGGTGTTAGAATCATATGTGAATAGGAGAAGCAAGTTAAAATGATAAAATTGCAAGGGTCGTACAACCCAGTTGATTGGCGCCGGCGGCCATAACTCTTCACCAGTCCGGCGAAGAGTTTAGTTCAATTTAATATATATATATATTTATATATATGTATATTATACTCATTAAAATTTATTATTAAAATTTTTTTTACCAAATGTATATTTAAGTCAAAGTCCATTTACAAATTTTTTTTATTAAACACAATTGGTTTCCCGAATAGCATTTGCATTGGATTTAAGTCCTTACAAATGCCGAACGGAATCGCTGCATCGTTCCGTTTCGCTGGACCGAGGAAGGAGAAGAAGAAGAAGCTAGGAGGAGCGCGCATGGAGCCGCCGCCGCCGCCGCCGCCGCCGTCGGGGACGACGGTCACGCAACGCGATCAGTGGACGGTGGAGCAAGAAGTCGGCAGGATCTACTCGTTCTTCGCTCAACTCCCTCCCGCTGCTCAGTCCTTCGCGTCCGTACCACCTCTGTCTCTGTCTGTCTGTCTGTCTCTATCTGCGCGCGCCTGAGCTGCTGAAGAGTGATTTGATTTCTGTAGTTTCTCCCTTCTCTTTTACTCTGTGGGCTGACCGCTTCTGCGATTTCGAAGGCTGGAGGTTCAACGGGATAACCACATCAAGTACTTGACCAGAGGCCTCCGTGGGCTCGCTCCTTCCTTCGGCTCCTTGGATGCCAGGTAATCCCGCCGTTCCGCTTCACCTGCTCCGTCGAGGAATCGGAGTCGTCGGAGTTGTGTCCTTTGTAGTTTGATCGGGAGTTTGGCCCTCGTGTTATGAATTCGGGCATTTTCTGTCGCGATTGCTGTCTCCTGGTTGGAACGAAGGAGCCCTTTCTTATTATGGTGATTTTGAGCGCTAGTCGGCGTGTTTCGGAATTGAGGAACTTGTTGAGTGGATATGCCTTTGCGTTTAGCCCTTGCTGGGTAATAATTTCGATGCCGACTGCGAGGCCTGAACTAATGTTTGATTACTTCTTCATGGAATCCTTTTGCAGTCGCCCGTGGATCTGTTACTGGATCATACATTCTCTTGCTTTGCTGGGTGAACCTATTGATGACGAGCTCGAAGATAGTGTCATCGACTTCCTTAGTCGCTGTCAGGTATCAATGCATTGCTTCATGCTGGCCATTTCTATGGTTATGTTTCCAGTAGAATTGACTGCAGTGTCTTCCCTGCTGATGTGAAGGGCTAGCCTCCTTGGGGCCCCTTACGAGCAAATTTGAAGTTGGACGACTATTTTCGAATTATATTTTCCTCATTATCTCTGCTATCCATGCTCAATTACATATTCTCTTGGTAATGCCTTAATTTTATCTTATAGTTGCAATGACGGTTTTGCCCTTTTTCGCCTGTAGGACCCAAGTGGTGGATATGGGGGTGGACCTGGACAGGTAGTTATTACTCTCCCAATGTTTAAGGATGGAATGTTGCGAGATATTTTGAATGCTAAAATAATTTCTGTCTTCATTTCTACTGCTTTGACCACTTGATGTAAAACTCAGTCTTCTCCTGATTGGCTCTTTCTCTTGACTCACCTTCCATGGATGAACCTTGTGGAGGAACACTTAGGTTTTAGGGAACTGGGTTCTCACCAATGTTTGAGAGAGTAATTGTAAAGTTCTTTGGTGGATATTCCAATGGAGATTTTCCATCTTTCTTGTACTCATCAGGAAAATTAGTCACAAATGCGACATTTATGCAGATGAATAGTGTCAAGTAGGGCCATAATATATGTGTCAAATACTCATTATTGCAGCGCATAAAAAGGTTCTAATTTCAATTTGTTCTTACTTTTAACATTTACTTGGTTAGCCTCTTTTGCAGTTTTGGAGTTACCTAGATGTATTATAGTTTTTGCCTAAAAGATGTCTTCCTATTCTTCCAGCATAGCTAGAGGTTATCTAGCTCAGATCTGAATGTAGTTCAGCTGTGCAGAAGATTGATTTTTTCCTTTCTTTGGTTTATCTGTTTAGTTGCCTGGTCTCTTGCTGGTGCTTAACAACCTATAAACATTTTTTTCTCAGCTGCCTCACCTTGCAACAACTTATGCTGCAGTCAATTCACTTATTACCTTGGGTGGATCCAGATCTTTGTCTTCAATTAATAGGTGGTCTCTTTAACTTATGAACACATTAAAGTTCCTTGCTCTTTTTCATGGATGGGTTGTAATATAGCATAAAAAATTCTTTCTCAGAGATAAAGTGCACAACTTTTTGAGGCAAATGAAACAACCAAGTGGAGGCTTCAGGTATGAAATCAATTCAGATGTTTAATTTATAATTGAAGTCTTGTCCATCCAAATAAGCTGTATCATCTAAATGTCAAACTCTTCATTGAAAATTTTGAGATTTAACAGCAAGGCCTGCAGCAACCAACACACCCCCTTCTCTCCCCGGGTTATGTGTTTAACCACTAATTTTCACAAGTGATTACACATTGATCCACTTCATTTTTTAAGTGCTGGATCTCCACTTGTCCTCTCTTTAGTGGCATAATCATGGAGCTTTAGTCACTTAAAATTTGAGATTCAACGGGAGAGAAAAAAGGGGGGGGGGGGTGTGGAGTGGTGATGACCAATGAGCAATATGTGACAGTTGTGTGTTTAACAGCTAATTTTCAGAAGCAATTACACTTTGATCCACTTCATATTTTTTAAGTGCTGGACAAGTAAGTCCTTTGCGTGTACTCTCTTTAGTGGCATAACCATGGAGCTTTAACCGTGTTGGAATTGTAACCTTTCCAGCACAGTAGAGAATTACTTTTCATACCTTGATAAAATACCATTCAACTATCTATTTTCTTTCTTATTTGCAGAATGCAGTGTACAATTTGAAAACTTTTACTAATTTGGGTTAATTGGACTTCTTCCCCCCCACAGGATGCATGATGGAGGAGAAATCGATGTCCGGGCTTGCTACACTGCTATCTCTGTAAGTTTATGTCTCCCCCTCCCTCCCTCCCTTTCTCTCTCTCTCTCTCACGCATGCGCTTGTGCACACACAATCAATCGCGCATGAATGATTCAGCGGACAGCCATATGATTCATGTACTTCATTTTGACAACATGATATAGCTTTGTTCCAATTATTTAGTAGCTCAGTAATGACTTTAGTCTACTTATATTAGCACTCAATTTCTGGAAACCGTCATGTGACCTGCTGTGAGGTTGGAGACATGTTACCTATGTGGTTCTGATGCTTTGTGAGTCAACTAACATATCAACTTATAAGCACTTGTATTACTATAGTAATTGCTGTTAAGGCTATGTTTCTTGCTTATTGAGATTTTTTATCTGTCCATATAGATTTTTTTTGGATGCAAATATAATCTACTCAAAATAGATGGTTGTCTGCTTTCAACCACCCCTGGGTTCTCTTATGCTGGAATGCTGGCTCTGGTCAGGCTATGGTTTTAGTATCTTTATCTCCCGTAAACCATGTACTCTTTAGCCTTAAACAAGCGAGATAAATGCTCTGCTAACAAAGGATTGTCGCTTTGTCCTGGTCTCTGTACTAGGTATTGCTGGATCCGTAGAATTGAGGAACCTTCTAGTATCTTTTGCAATATCAAATCACATTATGAGCTTATCAGCAGTCCCGGGATGTCTTACTCATGTATAATGCTTTTTACTGAAGAGGGTACTTGATTTAATGAAGCTCGGCTTCCTTATGTTCTCACCTTTTGGCTTAGAATTTCTTCAGTCCCTTAGAAAGTGATTGATCTATGTAACTATTTGCCATTGAAAAATTTATGCTTATCCTGGGATGATTCCTTAATTGTTTTCATGGTCACGGTTCTCCATTTGTCAGATTAATCTCTGAATGATGCTGAAATTCCTGCTTGGCTAGGTTGCAAGCACCCTAAACATTTTGGATGATGAGCTGGCTGAAAATGTTGGAGATTTCATATTGAGGTCTGTGAAAGTTGATTTGACACGGAATCAATGGGGCCTTTTGAATTTCATTATCAGTGCTCCAGTCTCTTGCTTGACAGTCTGTCTCCTTTCATGGCCTATTGACTCAAAAGTTGATGCAAGTCTTTTTCATGTATTAGCATTAGCCTTCTTGCCACCTTTTCTTAATGTGATGCTTTGTGAGATCTGTTAGATGATGTTAATATGCTTACTGTTTACTATAAGCATACATGATACTAGAGGTGGAAACGACGTCATATTCTTTGATGCAAAAAAATTAGAAAAAAATAGAAAAGATCATTTTGGTCCTCTGGTTACTATGGCTTGTGCAATACCTAATTGCTGTTTATTGGAGATACATTTGGGGCATATTTTTAATAATATGCTGAGGATCTTTCATAGGTGAATCTGTTTTCTTTCTTGAAATTGTGTTTTTTGTCAATGACTTTTAGGCAGGTCAGGTCGTGTCTTCAACCTTAAGATGTTAATTAATGGCGGGTTGCCGATATAGATCAGTAAATAATCCTTTGTATGATCAAAATGTCTTATACCTATCAAGATCCAGGCTGGCACAAAATCCAGTTATAAAATGTTAAGCTCATATCTTGATGCACCTGAACCAGCTGACTTTTCTTACTGGGCAATGTCAATGTAGAAAATCTTGCCTTATGTGGCTTGGGGAAGTCAGACTCTAGTAGATACTGCCTTAGGAAGCATCTTATTCATTATTGAGAACTGTAATGTGCTGAAAGCTCTATCCTTGGGCTCTATGCAGTTGTCAGACATATGAGGGTGGCATTGCAGGAGAACCTGGTTCTGAAGCTCATGGTGGGTATGTTTCATCAAAGTGCTTGGTGTCTGTTGCTTAATGTCAGGAATAAGTCGTTTGGATGGCCATGAAGTTGTTTTCTGTTCATTGTTCTTCCTCCATGTTAACATGGCTATGTGTTTGTCTTATCATGAAATTTTCTTAATACTTCCGTTCTGGGTTTGACAGATATACATTTTGTGGGTTGGCAACAATGATTTTAATCAATGAGGCCGATCGGTTGGACTTATCTAGATTAATTGTAAGTCACAACACTGTCCTTACTTGCCTCTCTTTCAACTGTTACGTCTGCCATTTATGTCTGGCTAATTGCTACCTTTTATACATTTAAAACTTATTGTGTCTATCATCTTGATGGTTTTGTGAGAGTCTATGATAAGTTCTTTGTCTGCTCTTCTTCTTTTCTGTGTCTGTTGTTTTGTTTGAAGTACAATTCAGCTATGCTTTGTTCTGTCAGGATTGGTTGGTGTTTCGCCAAGGAGTAGAATGTGGCTTTCAAGGGAGAGTCAATAAATTGGTTGATGGTTGTTATTCCTTTTGGCAGGTAATTTCTGTTTTGACTGTTTTGGTTCCAGTTGGCTGATTGTGGTACTAAAAAAAGGAACTTTCAGGGTGGAGCTTGTGCATTGCTGCAAAAATTGCATCCATTTGGTCTATCAGAAGGAGGAGAAGATGAATCAACAGATTCAATAGATTCATCTCTATATGCTGCATCCAATGTGTCTGAACAGGAAGAACAGGAAAACAATCTGGAGAGTGCTTCTCCTCAAGTTGATGGGACTTGCCAGTTCAAACAGGGAGGTATGTCTTATAAAGAAAATATAGTCCTCTGTTTTTACTTCCCTTTGCATTGCAAAAATGAACTTTCTTTCGTGCTTGTAGATCCCAGTCTGTTTGCGATAAAAAAATATGCGCTATCTGCTTCCATTATGGATATCACTCATGTCATGGGGGATATGAACCTAAATTAATTTGTCGTCATGTCTTATTTGTTGTTACATGTGAAATTGCTTCTTTGCAGGCCCTCAGAGTGCTTCCTGTTCCGTAAACACTGGAAATGCCAGTTATGATTTTCTTGAAAGACGTGCAGAGGGGGGATCTCTCTTCAACAGCACAGGCTTGCAGCAATACATTCTTCTATGCTCTCAGGTACTTTAGTTTGTTAAAGAAGCTTTGTGCTTTTGTGTATCTATAATTGAGGGTCTTTGATAACTCCCATGTCCAAAATCCAATATTTGGTAGAAACAAATTCCCATTTGCATTTTGCAGGGTTTAAGTTGCTGTGTGGTGATTTATAATCTTAGTAGGGTCTTGTGATTTCAAATGTTTGTCACGCAGTAGACAACCTATGCAGTTAAAGTTGCTGATTGCTGTAGCATGTACCTTTCTGATGTCTTCACTAGCACTCTATAATCAGCAGAGTACCATTTGTATAGAACGAGAGATTAGTTTCGATGATACCGATTGACCTTTAAGGCACTAAATTCTTGTGTCCTTAATCATCGTTCTCACCCTGATATGCTGCTGCCAATTGTGAGGATATGCAGTGTTGTGACCTTTCATGCTTTGATGCAGTTGCCGGAGGGTGGATTCAGGGACAAACCCGGAAAGTCTCGAGACTTATACCACACATGTTATTGTCTAAGCGGCCTCACGGTGTGTCAGTACAGCCGGTCAAAGCATGCAGATTCGCCGCCTTTGCCCTGGGATGTTGTAGGTCCATACTCCAACCTCTTGGAACCCATCCACCCTCTCCACAATGTCGTGTTAAGCAAATATCACGAAGCAAATGAGTTTTTCGCAGGGTAGCAAGTGGATTTGTACACTTATAAAATCTGCAGTTGGAGAGATTTTCAGGTACTCCAGTCACTAGTGTGGAAAATTCTATTCATGGTGATTAATGGAATAATGCAAGCTTTTAAGTTTACAATTTTCGAGGTTTGGTGTGCTTGGGCTTCTTCTCCATCCCCGTCGCATCGCAACGGATTGTGATGTAGAAATTAGCAAACGATAACGAACCAATTAAGTGGAAACCTTGGGAACCCTGATCATGCCTAATTTGATGTTCAATGACACTCGGGAGAGTTATAAGACACGCCGGGAGTCGATCCCTGCTGTATTAAAGTCTATCCTTGGGATTTCATTCGGTCGATCGTCGCAAGGGACAGGTTCGGGCCACCCCTTTGATTGCTTAATAGTCAGCGCCTGCAAGCTGAAGGGTTGTGATGCAGAAAGTCGAACTGAATCGGCATCCAATTCGACGGACAATTTGAAGTGGTCTAATGAGAGTGTAGGGATGGGAGAGCGCTCGATGGCATCTAAGCGCCAAGCCCTGGTAGATGAAATTGATTTCGGTGGCTCCACCTAGCTATGGTGCATCAGGAACCCGTAGGCTTTGCTAGTTTTGATTCTCGCTGACGGATCAAGATCAGTGTCTTCAAGCTTGCTCTTGGGTAACAAAAGGAAAGGAGAAAGAAACAAAGCAAGAGCAAACAGGACAAGATGTTACTGTGGCTTTGCCCTGAGAATCCTGTCAAATCAACTTTGACATATTTGTCTGTCTGAAAAATTAAACCGCGCACTCAGTTAAGTGTTATTTACGACTGGAAGAATATGTCAGTGGAAGTGATATGTTTGGTTCGCAAAAATGATAGATTTGACAAATATTTTCAAAAAAATAACCATTTATAAATAAGAGTTTTTTTTTTAATTATTCATGAAAATGCATTAGATATAAATTATTATTGATGATAAAATATTTTTTTATTAACTAATTATATCAAGCTGTACGAACAATGTTTGAAAAAGTATTTTATAAATCAGTCATTCTTTGAAAAACAAATAGATCCAAGATAAATTGTTGATCAAACTTCGCAAATTCACTTGTGAAAATACTGTATTATTTTGTTCGCAATTTGATAATTTTAATTTCGAACTCAATCCCTTAGACAGGTTTTCTAGATATTAGTTTATTAGTAGGCAAATTATACATGTCATTGATTTGAAATGATGAATAACTACAACGCAAGGCACTTTCACAAGAATTTTTCTTCATCGGTGCATAGTTGATAGCTTATAAAATAATGAAGTAAAATTTCGAGTGCGCTTGTTTGATGGAAACTCAAGATTTTAAGAAATGTTTTTCAAAAAAGAACACTTATTTTTGTATTACTTAGAGAAATGTATAAATGTAAAATGTTTTCATCACCCATGAAAATAATTAGATATAAATAATTATCAATATTAAAAATATTCTTTTATTGATTAATCTTTGCAAACAATATAACCAATATTTAAAAAAAGACGTCTTTCGAATTTTGAGTTCGTTTCGTCCAACCAATCCAGGAAACTGCAGAAAAAAAAAAAAGAAAAAAGAAAAAAAAAAAAAAAAAAAAAAAAAGAAAGAAAAATCCAGGAAACTGCCAAGAACTATTTGCCTACTTGGCAATCAGTCTCTCGTCCGTCGTCAAACTGCTCCATTTTATTTATTATAAACTCGAACTCGAAATCGAACTCAGTCGCAGAAAATGGAAGCGAGAACTCAACGCCGAGCACCGGCCGATGACGATCATCGCCGCGCCGGCCGAGAAACTGTAGAAGAGCGAGAACAAGAAGCAGAAGAAGAAGAAGAAGAAGAAGAAGCAGAAGAAGAAGAGAAGCACCCGATTCCCACTGCACCTCCGCCCTCTTCGTCCCGCTCCGAACCCAATCCCGCAGCGACGCCGCCCCGCCCCGGAGGCGGCGAGCTGCCGTCCCCGATGACGTCGCCGCTCCACCGGATCGATTCCCCCTCCAACTCGTCCCTCTGCTCCGACCAGAGCCCCCTCAGCCACTTATCCTCCCCGCGGGACGACGCCCCCGCCCGTTCGCCCCCGCCCGTGGCCGCCCCCGCCGCGAGCCCCGACCCTCCGCCGCTCTCGCTGGCGGCGCCGGTGGCGGCGGTCTCCGTGAAGCGGTCGGTGAGGGACGGCCCCGGCCCGCTGACCGTGGTGGATCCGGGCGCCGAGAGCGCGCAGGTCAAGCAAGAAGGCGGCGCCGGCGCCGGAGCTGGCATCGGTGCCGATGGCGGCGGCGGCGGCGGCGGAGGAGGAGGAGGAGGAGGAGGAGGAGTAGGAGTTGGCGGGAGTGGGAGGTTGAGGCCGAGCCTGTCGATACTGAGGAGGGTGAAGAGAGAGAGAATGGTGAAGAGGGCGCTGTTGGTGCTGAGAGTGTGTGGGCTTGTGCTGTGCTTGGTGTCTTTCTCTGTTATGGTGGCTGATAAGAACCAGGGCTGGGCTCTTGATTCCTTCTACCGATACCGGGAGTTCAGGTCTGATTTCATCCCATGTAATAACTCTCCAGAACTAAGTGTTCCGATTTCTCATTTTGTCAGTCTTCCTAGATTGAGGTTTCTGTGAATTTTTTGCTACTCCCATCTGAAAGCTGATGATCCCACGTGATGTGCTTTTTGTTCCTTCAGTTGTTGTTTGGCTTTCGGGGTTGGTGAGATGATTTTGGGCATTTGGAAAGATCACAAATGATGATACCTTCTGATAAATTCTTACATTATGCAGGTACATAGTAGCGGTGAATGCGATCGGATTTGTGTATTCGGGGCTGCAAGCTTGCGACGTTTCTTATTTGTCAGCCACCGGAAAGCGTATCGCTGGGTTCCATCTCCGGCATCACCTGGACTTTTTCCTGGATCAGGTGAACCTTCTATTCTTTTCACTATCTTTTTTTCCTGGAATGCGCATTTCTCAGTGGCCCGCATCTTGTCATTTTGATTAGGTGATATTGCTCTTTCTCTGGATGTGTGATTGATCATCATAGATGGGGCCTCCAATTAATTTTAGTTGGTTGTGATAAGAACTGTGCTTGGGGGTTAAAGCTTTCGTGTACCATTTGCTTTTGGTTCCCATTCTATCGAGTTCACCTAGGACTATCCTTTCTAACTTTCCCCACCTTTCTTACTCGATAGATGCTGCCTTTTGCTGGCCATTCTTTGTTCTCTCCTGTGTGTATTGCACTTGAAAAAGTTGTGGTCTTTTCTAAAGTAAAACGAATAAGACTTTTGGCAGGGTGTGATAGAATGCCCATTGTAAAGTGACTGGGGCAAAGTCAGCATGTCATTGGACGAATGTCATTTCTTTGGTTAGTTTAATCTGTCTTCGTGGTTAGGAAGGAAAAAGTTAGATTTTGCCACCAGTGGTCCCAGGATGACAAGTAAAGCTTTCTTAGGAAAAGTAGAGTTCACTCCATACCTATTGTAGTTGAGAAAACCACAAACATATGCAGTGAACTTGTGGGGTCTTGTAGCCCTTCCTTTTTAATGATCCAGTATAATTTCATCGTTTCGTAGACCTTGATTAATTTTGGCCCATGAGATTGAATTTGTAAAAAGGAAAAGAAGAAAATATTCTCCCATCGTTTCAGTGGCCTCCCGCTGCTTCCTTTTCTTTTGCCATTGTTTTGGCTGTTTCTGCTTCTTTAGGCCCGCTCCTGCGGTCCTCTTTTGCATTCGGCGCCCTTCCACTCACTCTGACTTGTTGTCTTATTGAGTGCAAGTTTTGTGGCACCGGATCTTTTGTAATTGTTGGTTAAAGCTCTATATATTCTTACCCTTTACCAAAAAAAAAAAAAAAATTCTCCCATTTTGATAGGTGATGTTCTTTGCTGTGAACCCTGACTTTCTACTTTCTATGGAATATTTCACGGCCGGTAGGTTGAACTTTACGAGCGAATGAAAACAATGTTGGCATCTCTGTCGTATCTTATTTCATTTTAAGCCTTTGGCAAAACCCTGGTTTCAACTCTTTCCTCTCAGGGGCTCTTGTGTGTGTCTTGCCTCAAGGATGTACGCATCAAACAAATTCGATGTACTGTCTTCAGATTTTATATTGGAAAGCCGGTCTTTGTAAAAAGACTTTTGAACAAATAATCTTGGACTAAGAATATTTATCTACTAATGAACTGAATACAGTCACCAAAAATAAACCTGCATATGTGCAATTGTCTTAATGCTATATGAGGAATAACTTTTTCACTCCATGCTAGTACTAAATAAAAATTCTTTAATTTATTCAGTCAGAGATATTAGCTCCATCTGACTAACAAACTGATGCCGTGTTCTTAGGTGTATAAAATGAAAGCCTACAGAATAGATATGGCCATTGGCTTTCAACACCAGACAAGTGTGATTTATTATTCTAGAACACTTGATTTGACATAGTGTGAAAACAATGGCACTGAGGTGACAAGCTAAATGATTTGAACCTAAGACATCGGGTTTTGGAGATCCATGTTCAGGGGAATAGTCCCTTGTCCTTTGATTTCCATATAAAGATCAGAAAGGGAACAGAATTCCCCTCACAGTAAAGATTGATATTAGAATGCATTTGAAACTTTCCATGTTCTCATGATTGGAATATTTTGTGTCATTTTCAACTCAAGCTCTGACAGCTGTGTGTGGGAACTGCAGGTTATGAGTTATCTGCTGTTATCGGCGTCATCATCGGCTGCAACGAGAGTTGATGACTGGGAATTGAACTGGGGAGAGGACAAGTTCCCACAGATGGCAACTGCATCCGTGGCTCTCTCCATCCTGGCTTTCATGGCCTTTGCTCTCTGCTCCATCATCTCTGGTTACACGCTTTGTACCCTCCGTTCCTCGTAATCGATGTATACAGATGAATGACCTACCTACTCTTATTTTTCTTTGGCCTATAAATTACCTGTGTGCATGTGTGAAATCTACTAAATGCAGTTTCGGTGCAATATATAATATGAATAGTGTAGATCAGCACGACAGAGGATTTCACTGTTTGATCGAAGCATTGCGAGAGGAAAAGAGTGAATACGATCAGCCACTGAAATTTTGCCTTATGCAAGAGAGTTTAGTGATTATAAAGTCATCTCTGTATGATCAATTTCAACAAATTTGAGGCTGTCATAACAATCCTATCGCTTGGCAGGAATGTCTCCATTGAAGCTAAGGTTTATCTAGGAGCAACATGCTTTTAATGAAAAATTATCAAAAAAAGGTCATAAATATATTGTATTCATACTAATTCAGTTTTAAATATTTTAATTTTATAAATTTGATCTTAAATTTTTGGACGATTTGTCATGGTTAATTTAAATCAGAAATTGTTAATGTAGACATTAGTTATTTTATGTGACATAGTGATGTTAAAATAGATAATTAAAAAAAAATTGAATCTTTGTTAAAATTTGATTTTTTTTTTTTCATTTTTTTTCCTTCTAAGCCTGACAAGGGCTGCAGGTGAGTGGAATCAGCGAGGGTCAGCCAACCCTTGCCTAGCGAGGGTTGGCCGGCCACCCTTGCGAGACCCCGTAAGGAAAAAATAAAGAAAAAAGAAAGAGAATAAAAGATAATAATAACATTTGAAAATTTTTAAACGAATTATAAAAACTGTTACTATTAGTGTTCGCCATCCTACATGGAGTGTTGGTGTTGACATTGATGATTTCGGTCAAAATTATTAAAAAATTTAAAATTAAATTGAAGGGGGAGGTGAGGGGTTCAAATCCCCACCTTCTCGAGGAGGATGGGGGGTAGGGACGCGTAAGTTTGAGAGTGGGTTGCGACTCCCACGCCCGCAAGAGCGGGGCACAAGTGCAAGTGAGTGTAGAGTAGGAATAGAGTAGAGACCGAAAAAAAAAAAAAAAAAAAATTGGAACAGATGTAATAAGTTTATGACTTTTTTTGGTAATTTTCTTTTCCTTTATAAGAAAATGATTTGGAATATATTTTTCCTAAAAATGATTACATGTATCACTTATTGGAATGAAGGAATAAAAAATATTTTCATAGTTTATAGAAATATTTAGATGTATATTATTGTTGGCGATGAAAATGTTTTTCATTAACTAATTATTTTAAACAATAGAAGCGATTATTTTCAAGATGATATTTTCAAATTATTTATTTTAAACGGAGCGTAAAATGTTGGATATTCATCATCAAAACAATTCTACTCTTATCCCTACTTTGAGTTCATTTCTATAGTAACCACTCAAGTGGGGACATTTTCTAGTAATTCAAATTTCATACATCAATGGTATATCTAGACTTTTCTAATCTAAAACCGTGAAAGCAGCCCATATGCATATAGATAGAAAATAATATAATTCCATAGACTTTTCTGCACCAGTACAGTTTTGAGAGATTGCTGCATATTTCACCACGAGACCAAAGACCTGAGTTTCTCTTTGCCTTGGTCTGCAAGTCTTTGAACTCGTCAACCCTTTTCGTTTGGCGTCATCAATGACAGTTTCTCCATTATGAAGTCACCGTATATGTCACCAGCCCCACCGGGTGCTTATAACCATCACCCTTTATAAAAAGCAAACGAAGTCCTCACACCGGATTGTGTGCTTCGAGCTTGAGATAGATCGATCCAGATATCTTAGAGAAAGATCCATGGCCACGAATTTCGTGGTTCCGACTAAAATGAAGGCTTGGGTGTATCGCGAGTATGGAGACGTCGCCAATGTGTTGAGATTAAACCAGGAATTCGAGGTCCCTGAAGTCCAAAAAGGCCAGGTGCTAGTTAAAGTTCTCGCTGCGGCACTCAATCCGATTGACCACATGAGAGTGAATGCAGTTTACAAGCTCCCGCACTTTACTTTACCGGTAATTCGGTTGATATTTTAGATGGACTGTATCCGTCGCCTTTTCTTTTCCTTATAACATGTTATATTGACGTTATGCCCCACCTTTTTGCATTAGGCCGTCCCGGGCTATGATCTTGCTGGGATTGTGGTGAAGGTGGGTGGCGAAGTGAAGAATTTGAAAGTTGGGGACGAGGTATATGGATGTGCCGCGATATACGGGACGCTGGCAGAGTACACGGCCGTGGATGAGTCAACCTTGGCTTTGAAGCCCAAGAAGCTGAGTTTTGAGGAGGCTGCTTCCTTGCCGTTGGTCATTCAGACTGCCTATGGAGGCCTCGAAAGAGTTGGCCTCTCACCCGGCAAGTCCCTCCTTGTCTTGGGTGGTGCCGGTGGTGTCGGCACGCTCGTGATACAGGTATCATTTTGTTTCCTTCTTTGTTTTCGTACGAATCATAATCGCATCGACTTCACAGGGGACTTACTCGATACGAGGACTATACTTTTACCTTCTTTTTTTTTTGGGTGGGGTTTCACATTTTTTTTGTTGTTGATCCAATTGCACAGCTGGCTAAGGAAGTTTTTGGTGCATCGAGAGTAGCAGCTACATGTAGCACTGGGAAGCTAGATTTGTTGAAGAGTTTGGGTGCTGATCTGGCCATTGACTACACCAAGGTCAATTTTGAAGACCTCTCAGAAAAGTTTGATGTTGTCTATGTTGCAATTGGTAAGTAAAAGAACGTAAACGAACTTGATGTTTTTGACGTCCCATATTATATAGTTGCGTATGCATGACATTACCATGTGGATGCTATGCAATTTTCTTTGTTCACTGACAATCGATTCGCTAAATATGTCCATTTTCATGGATAAGATTTTATAAGGAACTGTTTGGCACCGGGCTTAGCAATTAATGTTCCTCATGTGCAGGGCAAAGTGAGCGGGCAGTGAAGGCTGTGAAGCCTGGAGGGAGCGTGGTGACGATTGTAGAACATAGCAAGTCATTACCCCCGCCAGCTTTTTCCTTCGTATCAGCATCGGACGGTGCAACATTGGAGAAGTTGAAGCCCTTCTTGGAGAGCGGGAAGGTGAAGCCAGTGATTGATCCGAAGAGCCCGTTCCCGTTTTCGCAGGCCATTGAGGCCTTCTCGCATCTTCAAACCCGCCGGGCAGCCGGAAAAGTCGTGATCCATCCCGTCCCGTGAAACACACCCAAGAAGGAAGTAGAGCCTTCACATGGATCTGCCTTAATCACGAGTCCTTGATTAGCGGTCGATGGTGCTTGTTGTTGTCTCTGTATATTTGACTTCTCTGTATTCTAGTTTCTACGTTTAGAGTTAGTGCGATGGGAGGTTTAAAATTTCCAAGTCTCCATATTGTGCCTTTTGTCACCGAAAGTAAATTTTGATGGCGATATATCTAACTATCCTTGAAATTATGTTGGCCTATTGGAAAAGAAAAATGATGATAATGGTGGCAACCCGCTGTCGGCTAATATGATCACACTCTCATGGCCTCAATTGACTAACAAACCTGTGCTGTGTTTAAACGCGTGTAAAATGGAAGCCTAAAGAATAGATATGGCCATTGGATCTCAACTCTGGTCAAGTGTGATTTATCATTCTAAAAAACTTGATTCGACGTAGTGTGGAAACAATGGCACTGAGGGTGAGGTGACACAAGCTAAGTGGATCGAAAAGGGAACAGAATTCCCCTCGGCAGTACAGATTGATACCAGAATGCATTTGAAACTTTCCATGTTCTCATGATTGGAATATTTCGTGTCGTCTTCAATTCCAGCTATGACGGCTGTGTGCGGAACTGCAGGTAATGAATTACCTGCTGTTATTGGCATCATCATCAGCCGCAACGAGAGAGTCGACCACTGGAAATCGAACTACGGCGAGGACAAGTTCCCACAGACGGCAACCGCATCCATGGCTCTCTCCCTCCTGGCTTTCATGGCCTTTGCTCTCTGCTCCATCATCTCCGGTTCTCACTTTATACGCTCCGTTCCCCATAATCGATCAAAACAGATGAATGACCTGCCTACTTTTTTTTTCTTTGGTCGTTCAGTTACCTGTGTGCATGTATTAAATCTACTTGATGCAGTTTCGATGCAATATATGAATAGTGGAGATCAGCACGACAGAGGATTTCATTGTTTAATCGAAGCATTGCGAGAGGAAAAGAGTGAATACGATCAGTCACTGAAATTTTGCCCTATGCAAGTGAGTTTAGTGATTATAAAATCACCTTCGTGGGATCAGTTTCAACAAATTTGAGGCTGTCATAACAGTCCTATCACTTGGCAGGAATTTGTCTCCATTGAAGCTAAGGTTTATCTAGGACCAACATGCTTTTAACGGGGAAATTATAAGAAAAAAAAGGTTCTAAATCTATTGTATTTATGCTAATTCAAAATTCTCTAGATTTGTTGAAAGCATGTCAGATATGAAATCATTGTATCTGTCATTAGACTCCCCTTGGAACTTATGACCATTGCACTCTACAAAAGCGAACGATGTCATCCCACTCTCTCGTGTGCTTTGAGCTTGAGATAGATCGACCGAGAAATCCCAGAAAAGAAAGAAAGAAAGAAAGAAGGAGAATTTCCTTCTACTAATTCATCCATTCTTCTCCATGGCCACGAATTTCGCCATTCCAACTACAACGAAGGCTTGGGTGTATCGTGAGCATGGAGACGTCACCAGCGTTGAGAGTGGACCCGGAGTTCGAGGTCCCTGAAGTGCAAGAAGGCCAGGTGCTGGTGAAGGTCGTTGCTGCGGCGCTCAATCCAGTAGACACCATGAGAGTGATTAAGGTGAACCAGCCCCGGGATTTTCTTTACCGGTAATTTTAAAAATATTTTAGATGGCCTGTATCGTCGCTTCTTTTCTCCCTTATAGCATGTATTATTAACATTATGCCCCGCCATTTTGCATTAGGCCGTGCTGGGCTACAATCTCGCCGGCATTGTGGTGAAGGTGGGTCGCGAAGTGAAGGTGCTCAAGGTTGGGGGACGAGGTATGTGGATTTACACGGCGTGCCAAGAAATACGAGACGTTCGCTGAGTACACGGCGGTGGATGAGTCATCCTTGGCTTTGAAGCCCAAGAAGCTGATTTTCAAGGAGGCAGCTTCTTTGCCGTTGGTCCTTCAGACTGTCTATGGGGGCCTTGAAAGAGCTGGCCTCTCTCTTGGCAAGTCCCTCCTTGTTTTGGGTGGTGCTGGTGGTGTCGGCACACTCTCAATTCAGGTACCATTTTCTCGCTAATCATGTCTCTCGAATCCCACCGGCTTCACGTGGGATCCACTCGACATAAGAACTCTACTTCTGACATTTTTTTTTTTTTTTTGTGGTGCTTCATATTTTTTTTTATTGGTCGGTCCAATTGCACAGCTAGCTAAGGAAGTTTTTGGTGCATCAAGAGTAGCAGCTACATCTGGCACTGGGAACCTGGATCTACTCAAAGAGGTAGCAAGTTACAAATTCTGTTTCGATAGGACATGTATTTTTATTACTATGAAATTCATAAATGAAATAGTTAATGGGACGGTTTACCATTATCCTTTTTGTAGTGACGAATATTGTATGTGTTCCTAAGAAAAGAAAATGAATTTGTCCATTTTTCGGGGTCTCAAAGGCGCGCAGAGCTGATCTGGCCATTGATTACACCAAGGACAACTTCAAAGACCTCTCCGAAAAGTTCGATGTTGGTAACTTTTCACAGGCTATGCGAAATTCTACATCATCTTACCAAGAGTCAGGATGAACTGTTGTAAAGGTTGTGTTGTGTCATTCAAGTGAATAAACTTGTTCATCCGTGGAACAAAAAGCGAAGAAGAACGTTTCGTTTTTTCCGTTACGCAGAGAAAAGTGAGGGCAGTTAGGGCTGTAAAGCTCAGAGGGAGTCAGATATATCACCATCGAAATTTTACATTGACAACAAACGCAAAGCATGGAGACTAGGAAAGTTGAAACTTTCATCGCGTTGTGTGACATCCTGAAATCTAGGTTCTGATTTCGATTGAAATAGTTGGGTATTTCATCGACGTATTTATGGTTCTTTTCCCTAAACTGATCATTCATGGGATAACTAGTCTATCAGGTGAAGTCGTTAAGGAATTTTAACGCATTATATTTGTGAATTCGACTAGGAAACGACTGCTCAACTGTGCAAATCTGCAAGAGATCATTACGACACAGTAAGATCGATTAGAAATCGGAGATAGGTTGACTCGACAAAGGTATGTGATTAAGTGTGGTTGATTCTACCTAATTGCACAATTCTTGTTGATCGGCACTAGACTGATTCTTCTGTCGTTTTGTTACCTCGTGTTTGTATTTGAAACCTTGAGATTTCTACGATAACTGAGAGTCGCCAATGTGTTGAAGATGTACTTTGTGGCTTGAATAACCACAGGTTAAATGCATGAAAATTTCTAAAAGCTACCCGATAGATTATGACGCACTAAATTCGTGTCAAATTGAAATTAACCGTGAAATCGAACCCGAATTCAGAAATTGGGAGTTCTGTTGTGTTACAAATCATTTTAAGAATGTCGACTCATTTTCGGAAGATTTTCCATGCAATTAGAGTTTTTTTAGCAAATTAATCAAAAAATGGCTAATTTGGCTCGAGAAATTAGTAGGCCCGCCTTTGGTCGTATTTTTGGGACTTAGGTTAGTTATATGGTCAAGTGATTATGTGAATTGAAGTGTGGAGATATTGGATTAATTTTATGGACTTTAATTGGACTCAATTTGAAGAGAATTTAATGGAATTAGAGAAATTAGTGTACAAGATTTTATGCCACGGCGGAAAAATAAATTGCACCTATTGAATATTGTTGTGGGAGAAATTGAGATAGTGGAGCATGACATGACATCACTTGGTGATGTGATGTTATGGGGCAAAAATGGCTAGGATGTTGACAAGTGTAAGGTGGAGATTTATTCCCCAAAAAGGTGACCCATCACCATCATTTTCAAACTTGGGAAGAGAGAGAGGGGAGAGGAGTTGCTCGTGCGACCAGCTGACCGGACGCCACCCCTCCGCTACTCGACACCGCTGGCTTCGCCAGAGAAGCTTGCCGCCGCCGTCGTCCGTGCGTGTTGCCCACGCACCGCGCCCACTCACCGTAGTCTCGCTCGCCTCTCCGCTTCGCCTCAGCCCGCATCTCCAGCCTTCATCCGTCGACTAGCAGCTAGCTTGCTGTCGCCAAGGTTGCTAGGAGACTGTCGGTTGGGCTTTCGCTTCATCACGCCGAGTTGTCGCCGCTCGTCTCCGCTGATCTCGCGCTCGACCAACCACCGGCGCATCTCCGTCGGCCTCATCTAGCAGCAAGCAAAAATGGGTTTCTCAGCTCGGTTTTGGCCCGTTTTGGCCAGCTTCCCGACCTTGGAAGCTAGGCCTGCCTTGGAGTGAATTGATCCCCTCGGCATCCACGTCGATTTGAGCCGCTTGGTTTGTTAATCGGTGAGTTTAACTCACTAATCCCCGCTCATTAGGTTAATCACGTTTAAGGGGTGTTTAGATTAAACTAAGTAGGTTTAGGTGATTAGATTAATTTATTTAAATGTTAAGTGGATTAAGGGATGTAATTAGTTTAGTGGATAATTAATTAAGGCTAAGTAAATGTTTGGATTAAAGCAATCTTGTTTAAGCCTTAATTAATTATTTTAAATTAAATAATTAATTCGAATTTATACTATTATTTATTATATTGTATTATTATAAAATAATATTATTTTATTTAATTTTCTGAATAAATTTAATTATTTATTATTTTCCAGAAATTTTGATCGGGATAGCCGGTGACCGGAATTTTATGCCGATGATCGTGGTTAATTCTGTTTATTTAATTGAGCCAATTTGAGCTAAATTGAATTTATTGTAATTAATTATTAATTTTCGAAATTAATTAATTAAATTTAGGAAATTAAGGTTGAGATGGCCGACGACCGAAATTCCATGCTGATTGTCGTGATGCAGTCCGTTTATTTATTTGAGCGTTAATTTATGCTAAATTGAGTTAATTGTGAATTTATGATTTATTCCTAAATTATCTGATTTTGGTTATTAGTGGAAAAATAACCGGGTATCGGTGTGCTAAAAAATATGTAATGGGCTATTGAAATTGGTGGGATATTTGTAAATGAAATTATTATATTTTGGGTAAGGCCAACCGTGGCCAACCGTATACCCACACACGACTATTTATCGATAATGATAAAAGATGGAATTGATTGTATGAGAGAGTGGTACACTATATCGGCCTACGGGCGATATGTCAGCTTTGGGTAAGCAGTATACCAGTATACTATATCAGTCTACAGACGATATGTCAGCTTTGGGTGAGCAGTATACCTTATTATCAGCTTTGGGCGAGCACACACACACACACACACACACACACACACATATGTATATTATACTAAATTGGCATGGGGGCCCTAATCTATCAGCTTTGGGCGATCATATATATATAGTATACTAAATTGGCCTAGGGGCCCTAATCTATCAGTTTTGGGCGAGCATATACATAGTATACTATATCTATCAGCTTTGGGCAAGTTATGCTATCTATTTTCAGCTTTGGGCGAGCAGTCTTAGACTATGGTCGGACTTTATAGATAGTATTGAATGTACCGACCAGGAAAAGGTTATGGTGACATGTAATCGATTAAGTCGATTGATCGTTGAGTCGATATGATTGGTGGAATGTGATTGATTGCTGTAGTTATCAATATTATTGATTGAATTGATGTGTAGGAAGGAATTGATGCTAAGGTAAGCCCTATGACCTGTTGTTGTGCTTAGACAGCTCTTGTGGCGTATTGGCTTCCTAATTAGGTCTTAGTGGGGTAGAACTTGCTGAGACATAGTCTCATCCCGGTTTGGGGAGAATATTTCAAGTCCCTAGATGACGATTGTGGAGGACCGGAAGTCCTGGAGTTCGGAAGGTGGAGCTGAAGAATCAGCAAATCGGTATGACTAGTGGATGTTTAAGACAGTCCCCTTTTTGTTAAGCCAACAATTTTGCAGACAGTCTAAGTTTGTAATTAACCAGTTTGTCTATAAAGACTTGTCTTAATATGAAAAATATGATCCTATTTTTCTATCTCATTGTTTGATTGTCTGGGGATTTTATTAAGCTTCCGCATGCGTATATAAAAGCAAATGGGTTGGCGACCTTTCTGGAACGTCGCAAATAAATCGACCAATTAAGGGATCGGCACGTGCTGACTCTCGCCGCACGGTTAGAAAAAGCACCGCCTATCTCTCTCTCTCTACTCCAGGTTTTTTCTTTTCTCTCTCTCTCTCTCCAGGTTTTTCTCGACCACATCTTTGTTTCTTTGGTCAAAATCCTTGCTGGACAAGTAGCCGAAATTGTTGACTACTTGAAGTCGGCAAGTTGAGAGCTTGAAGGACTCCACCGACTTTACAGCCTATGAATAAGAGGAAGTGTGTCTTGTAAGTGTAGTGTGAGTGGTAGGGTGATAGGGGTCTTGTGTAGAAAAGTGTGTGTAGTGGTGTGGAGTGTGAGGCGTGTGAGGCGTGTGTAGTGTAAGTGTAGGGTGATAGAGAGTGAGTGGGTGTGCGCACAGAGAGTTGTGTTCGTGTGTGGTTTGTGAAGTGAGCGGGTAAGTAAAGTGAGTAGTTGTGAGAGTGTGATAGTATAGAGAGTTTGTAATATTATTTATAAAAAAAAGTAATTATTTTACTTGTACATCCACTTGCTTCTCTACACGCACTATGTAGAAACTACTATGCAAAGAGAAGCTGAATGTACGGAGACAAAAAACAAGCACCATCGACTATTAATTAAGGACTCGTGATTAAGGCAGATCCATGTGGACGCTTTATTTCTTTCTCGTTTGTGTAATCATGGGACGGGGTGAATCACGAGTTTTCCAGTTGCCCGTCGGGTTTGAAGATACGAGAAGGCCTCAATGGCTTGCGAAAATGGGAACGGGCTCTTGGGGTCGATCACCGGCTTCACCTTCCCGCTCTCCAAGAAGGGCTTCAACTTCTCCAAGGTCGAACGGTCCGAAGTTACTGCAAAAAAGAAAGCAGGCGGGGGTAATGTCTTGTTTTGTTTTACGATCGTCACGATGCTCCCTCCTGGCTTCACAGCCTTCGCTGCACGCTCAATTTCCCCTGCAGATTAGGAATATTGATTGTTAAGCCCGGCGCCGAATGGTTCCTTGTCGGGAAAGAAACTGATCACGTGGAAAATCTTTATCGATGAAAATGGACATTTTTAGCGAATTGATTGTCGGTGAACAAAGAAACTTGCATAGCATCCAGATGGTAATGTCGTGCATACACAGCTATATAACATGGGACGTCGAAAGAATCAAGGTGTCGTTTATGTTCTCGTACTTACCAACTGTATCGTAGACAACATCAAACTTTTCTGGGAGGTCTTCAAAGTTGACTTTGGTGTAGTCAATGGCCAGATCAGCACCCAAGCTCTTCAACAGATCAAGCTTCCCAGTGCTGGATGTAGCTGCTACTCTTGATGCACCAAAAACTTCCTTAGCTAGCTGTGCAATTGGACCGACCAAAAAAAAAAGAAAAAAGTGAAACCCCACAAAAAAAGAAGAAGAAATTGATGGAAGTAGAGTCCTCATATCAAATAAGCCCCACGAGAAGCCGGTGAGATTCGTAAGACATGATTCGCGAGAAAACAGAGAAGGAAACAAAAGAGTACCTGTATTATGAGTGTGCCGACGCCACCAGCACCACCTAAGACGAGGAGGGACTTGCCATGAGAGAGGCCAGCTCTTTCAAGGCCTCCATAGGCGGTCTGAATGCTCACCGGCAGAGATGCAGCCTCCCCGAAACGCAGCTTTTTGGGCTTCAAAGCCAAGTACGACTCTTCCACGGCTGCGTACTCAGCCAGCGTCCCGTCTTTCTTGGCGTGGAACATAAATCCATACACCTCGTCCCCGACCTTGAGCTCCTTCACTTCGCGGCCCACCTTCACCACAACGCCGGCGAGATCGTAACCTGGCACGGCCTAATGCATAAAGGTGGGGCATAACGTTAATAATACACGTTATAAGGGGAAAAAAAAAGCGGCCATACAGTCCATCTAAAATATCAACCAAATTACCGGTAAAGAAAAGCCCGGGAGCTTGATAACCCCCTTCACTCTCGCGGCGTCGATCGGATTGAGCGTCGCAGCAAGAACTTTAACCAGCACTTGGCCTTGTTGCAATTCGGGGACCTTGAGCTCCGGGTCCAATCCCAATACGTCGGCGACGTCTCCGTGCTCACGGTACACCCAAGCCTTCATTTTGGTCGGAATGACGAAATTCGCAGCCATTGGAGAAGAATGGATCGATGGTATCAGGAAATCTTCTATTTCCGCTCGGATCTCTCGGTCGATCTATCTCAAGCTCCAAGCGTACAAGAGAGTTTGAGGACTTCGTTTGACTTTTATAATGTGCGATTAGTTATATAAGCTCCAAAGGGAGGCCGATGACGTATACGATGACTTCAAAAAAGGCCAAGTGCTGGTTAAAGTTCTCGCTGCGGCCCTCAATCCGGCAGGCACCATGAGAGTGAACGGCGTTTTCCAGCCCCCGGGCTTTTCTTTACCGGTAATTACCGGTTGATATTTTACATGGACTGTATGGTCGCTTTCCACCCCTAGATGGACTGTATGGTCCCGATCGACTGTATGGTCGCTTTACACCGCCGCTTGATAATTTAGATGGACTGTATGGTCGCTTTCCCCCACCCCTATAACACGTATTATTAATGTTAATTCAGTTTTAAATATTTTAATTTAGTAAATTTGATCTTAAATATTGGGACAATTGTTCTAGGCAATTTTGATTAGAAATTATTAACATGGACATTGACTGTTTTATGTAACATAATTGACACCGAAATGGACAATTTTATAAAAAAAAAAATTCTGAATTTTTGTTATAATTTTAATTTTTTTTCCTTCTAAGCCTGGCGAAGGGTGTAGGTGAGTGGGATCAACGAGGATCAGATGGTCAGCCAACCCTTGCCTATGACTAGTGAGGGTTGGTCGGCCACCCTTGTGAGACCTCTTAGAAAAAAAAAGATAATGAAAAAAAAAACGATAATAATATTTGGAAAATTTTAAAATAATTATAAAAACTGTCAGTATCAGTGTCAGCCATCCTACCGGTATCGACGTTAGCAATTTTTAGCCAAAATTGCTTGGAATGACTAAATTGGCAAATTGCCTACAAGTTTAATATTAAATTGATCAAATTGAAAGGTTTATGACTTAATTGGAATATATGCAACCAGTTTATAACTTTTTTTTGGTAATTTCCTTTTTCTTTATAAGAAAATTAGAATTATTGAGGACAATTACTAATCATAACTACCATCATTTACAAGAGTTTGGGATATTTTACTATGCTATTGGTTAATAGCTAAGAGTTGGCATATTCACTTTGCGAACTTTATCGGCATATGATTGTTCATAAATGTAAGTTACTTATAGTAGGTTGTAAACAAGTTACGATTGTTACAAGCGAGTTAAGACCCAGAAAGTTAAATTTACCTATAAGCGCAACCAATCTTACAATCATTTTAGGTAAATGACGACAAATTCAGGAAGTTATGGGACCTAGAAGGATTGAAATATGACATCCTGACCATTGCCCATTAGAATCATGAGCCCTTGAGTACCTAGCCGTTATCGTTGCGCCATCAAATTCGTCACTATACCGCCACCACATTGCGCACTCGGCCTAGCCACGGCATGCCGCGCCATTCGGCCTAGCCAAGTGCCTTCCAGTTGGCGCCCTTTCTAGGCTGCCAAAGTGGCACAAATTTGTGCCCAATATTCATGCAGGCGGGGCAAGCAGTGGGAGAGAAGAAATGGCCCCAACAATTGCATTGTGTGGCACTCAAACCGTGCCTCAACTCATCCAAGCGGTGAGGGAAATGTGAAGAAGACAGCCGTCCACCCTCATTTTCTTCTTCAGCACCAGCTGGTGCGTTCCTGTGCTGCCAAGTCAACAACACGGGCGGTCAAAGAAGGGGAAAAACAAGATTATAAGAACCCAGCAGCCCTTCGTTCCCCTTCGTTCCCCTGCACCCTCCGTTCTCTCTCCGCCCTCTTCCTCCTCACTTCAACAACACCCCCTCTTAAGTTTTCTGCTTCGCGTGACCACAGTGCGAGATTTTCGCGACTTCGCCAGAAGACAAGTAAACTGACTTCCCTTTTATGCTACGTAAATTAATTACTGTGCATCGAGGTTGATTTCCTCGATTTTTAATCATCTCAGTTGATTTCGTGCATATTCGTGTTAGTCAACGACTTTGGAAAACGTATATAGTGAGCATTGCTGAAATTTTAGTTCATCAAGTCCATGGATGTCTTGTTGAATGCTAGATGTTGAGATTTATGCTGGTTTGAACTTGAATGACGACACAAACTGTGGACGAAATCCGGGAACGCGACTATTTTGAGGTTCGGTTGACTTGATTTTGCCAATTTTATACCGATTTTCATAGTACGAATATGGTAAGGATTTCTTCATGAAAGTTGCTCATTATATTTTGTTCTATAACATACTTTAATTTCGGATTAGTATGATCAAAATATTTTTGAAAACTTAAGTGGGTTTAAATCTGTTTTCTCGAAATTTCACTAACCCTTATTCGGTTTTTATTTTCCACAGATTTTTTGACAAAAGATTTGGACTAGTATCCTCCATGAAAGTTTTAGACCACACTTCAAACTATAACATGTAATTTTCCAATGATTTTTAGAACTCATTTAGGCTTTTGAAACACCCAATTTTGGATCGGTTTTACTTCAGAAATCTGCCCTATTTTTTATCCGATGTATCTAAATTATTGGGGCCCATACAAGCTGAACCGGGTTTTGAGTTCGAAAAACGTTCCCCGGAGTCTCATCCACATTGTATTAAAGTTTAGTAATTTTTGGAAACTAATTCACTTGTTGATTTCTGGTGATTTCTACATACAGGTGAATTGCTCTTTTTTACTGTCGATTTTGGATTTTGAATAAACTCCTTTTCTACAACCCGTCTTTTGAATTGGTAGCTTAGACTAACCATTTTGTATCACTTCTCTAGCTTACCAAGTATAGTTGATGGTGGATACTAAACTATTTCTGTACATTAAACCGGTGGATGACATTTTTAAATTGAATCATTGAAATTTTGTACCATGGTATGAGTGTGTGATTTGAGAATGCTGTCGGTCCTTGTGATGGTGATGTCCCGAGTTGTAGTAGAGATGGTTGGAGGGTAACTCGGTTCCTTCGGATGCCTGGAGGGTATAACATGGTTCCCCCATATGTCCTCGCAATGCTGGATGGATGGGAGATGCCCAGAGGATAGTGGGGTCTCTCGAAAGATGGTGGTAGCTAATTCACAATAGATATTACCATTGGCATTTTCAAATTTCATTTAAACTTTACTAGTTTACTGGTTTCATAGGAAATGTTTTTCATATGTTATGCTAATTTTAAAAACGGTTCTTAGGCAAGTTAATTTTAAAGCAATCTTCTATATTTTATATTCAAACTTCCTCACATGTGCCATTGTTGACATACGTAGCGTAGATTGGTTGGTAGTTATTTACTGAGTTTTGTACTCACTCGTGGTTGACTATCATTTTTTAGATTAGGAGTTATACCACTACTACCTACGTCCCCTATGACCCTCTATGGTGCCCCTATAGACTTCACATGGCACCAAATTGAGTTGAATGACCTTGACTTCCCGAAGTCACCTTTTTCGGGTCATTGCGATATTGACGGTTGACGCTAGCTAACCATTGGGCTCGGTACTAATTGGGTTCATTGCTGTCTATGCCTACGTTGATGGGTGTTTGGTGGAACTACTCTCACTCTCGGACGATGATGATAATGGGAGTAACTGGATCAAGGAGGACGAGGACAGGAGGGCAAGGATAGCATTTTTTGAAAGACTAGGGAGTGGGGTTTGGACGTATTAGGCGACCTTGTAGATAGATGAGATCATGGTCGGAGTGGTATGGCTAATGGAATTTTGAGTATAGTTTGGAGTAGCAGCATTTTCGGTTGGACACCAATGTACTCGACCTATATAAATAATAAAGAAATGAAATTGCGCGGTTTCATATTTCCACGTGTTCTTTGGGTTTTATTTGTCTTGGGTCGTTTTCTATCCATATATGCTTCAATGTGCTTAAAAAGTGAAAGATTTTGGTAATTGCTAATATCCGTATATGCTTCAATGTGCTTAAAAAGTGAAAGATTTTGGTAATTGCGTTAGCCGGCGCACACACGCAAATACGAAACTAGGCAATTTCATTTCTTTCTTATTTATATACTTTTGGCAACCTAGGTCAGGTACATTGGGGACCAATAAAAAATGCTACTACTTTGAACTAACTGGCACCGAGTTCATTCAACAGTCAGAAGAGAAAGTTAGGTTGGTTTAGGAACGTCTTAGAATGGCTCAAATTCATTAGAAAAATTATGCGGATCTTAAAAGACGCAAGTTAAAATTTATTGTGGGAGATCATGTATTCTTAAAAGTTTCTTCTACGAAAGGTGTAATGAGATTTGACACACGTAGGAAGTTATGTCCAAGATACATGAGACCATTCTTGATCTTAGAGAATATTGGTGCAGCGCTATCAGGTATTCATAATGTGTTCTATGTTTCTTTATTGCGAAAATATGTGCCAAATCCTAAACATGTACTAGACTTTACTCCATTGAAATTACGGGAGAACTTGACGTCTGAGGAGCAGCTTCTTTGCATTGTTGATAAGAAGGATTAGGTTCTGCAACGGCAAACTATTCCTTATGTGAAATACAATGGCAAAATCGTACTAAGAGAGAGGCCACTTGGAAACTTAAGGAGGAAGCAAGATGCAAATGTCCTCACTTGTTCGAAAGTTGAGGTAAGTTCAAATTTTGATGATGAAATTTCTTTTAAGGTGGGTATAATGTAATAGTTGGGTTCTCTTTTCCCTTGGTGGTGGAGCTCACTTGATTTTTAAAAAGGAAACAAAAGAAGGTTTGAACAGTCAAAAAAAAAAAAAAAAAGAGAAAAAGGGGTGAACAATGGTCGCTCACTTTTAAGAGCATGAACCACTTTTGGAGAGAGAGAGAAAAGAAGAAAGTAAAGAAAGAGAAAAGAAGAAGAAGAAGAAGAAGAAAGGGAAAGAAATGAAAGGGGATTTGGCATGTGCACACTGCAGATGCCCAACCAAACCGACTCCACTTCGTAACGTATCGCTTGGTAAGAGATTGAGCCCCTCCTTTGTCCAATCGAAGTAGTTTTAGGGCTCAAATTCGGTAGGAAAATTGAGTGGTGAAGTCTGATTTTTGAGTCATTAAGCCACGTATTTTTATCAAAATAATAGTTTAGGGTGTTATGGAGCTGTGAGATTTTACGAATCATGATTTGAGCTTATGGTTTGCCCGAAACAAAATTTCGAAGTTTCTTGCGCGTAGTGAACAGTGTAAGTCCAGCAGCTTCAGGCTCATATTTTGTTGATTTTTGGCTTGATTTTGGGACAGTCAAGTTGGGATTCTTATAGTATGTGTGAAGAGCTTTCTATTGACTATAAATACATTCGGAACGGGATTCGGAGGAGAAAGTTATGGCGTAATCAAGTTGTATGTTAAGATGTAGTTTAGTCATTTTGTAGTTGAGGTAGATTTTTATTTGATTTTAACATTATTGATCGGTTATTTGATAGGATCGCAAGTTCAACTATCGCTTTTTGTTTGGTTGTGGGTGAGGAGGTGAGTGGTATTATATCTTCTTTAGTTTTATAAAACCATGCCTTAAAGTATATATGTAGATATATTGAATTGAGAAGAGCATTTTTATTGTATAAAAGCCGGATTTAGCACTTGCTATTCTATGGTTGATTATAAATGTTTTAAAAACGTATTATACAAAGTGTGTGAACTAATATATATATATATATATGGAAATTGCTTTGCGACTAGTTTATGGAAAGATTTATGATGATTGGAAAAATTGGTAGGAAATGGCGGATGGCCTTTTTGCAAAAAATTATTTGTTGGTTTATGATATTGATTTATGGATTGGATTTATGGTATTAAATGATGGTTATTTATGCTCAATAGGTGTGAACCCAATGAAGGGTTATGAGATATACATACCAAGTTTAGAATATCCTTTTAGGCCGAACCACTAGCTTTGTAAGTGAAGACCTTATCAAGGGAAGAAGCTTAGTCACCTTATCAATATGCGTTGTGTCATAACCATGGTAAAGCATTGAGCAATAGATTAGTTAATGGATGGACCATTAATATGTGATATTTGATGAAAATTATCAAATGAACTTGACCATTGATACTTAAATTATGATGGTCATTTAAATGAGTTTTTCAAATTAATATAAAGGTTTGATGATAAAAAATAACTTTTATATGATTCAATATGTATTTTATATATTGAGTTCGAGTTATAAAGTTTGGTATTACTTTGTATATATGTATAATGGTTGTTCGATCTGCTTAGAATATATATACTACTTATTAAGCTGTTATTACTCATTCCACTTGTACTTTAATTTTTTCAGGTTCCTTGGTTAGTGGCGAATAGAGCAAGAGCGCCGTTAGTGGGAAATTTTTGGGAGTGCTATTTTTGGGTATGGCTTAAGGAAGTGGTGTACTTAGTTATTGCTAGTTGTTGGGTTGGCTGAGTTCTAGTTGTAAATATTCTTTTTGGTGGATTTATAGAAACTTTGATGTTGTGATCAACATGTTGGTTTATCTAATATGTATATATATATTTTGAATATATATATTGATATTAGGTTATTGATTATATTTGAGACCGTGTCTTTTATGTGGAAGGACGGCCGTGTCATCTTCATTATTTTTGTGATTTTGGGGTGTGACAAAGAAAGTGTCAACATTTTCTTGGGTAATGTTTTGTTTTTTTCCAGATATGCAGAGCAAATTGAGAGCTATGAAGCCAGTAAGGAGAAGGGCAACTACAGTTGATTATCGCAAGGCGTCGAGGTTGCTTGCTTTCGTTTACATTGCCAGTTCAGATGGCTTAATCATAGAGAAGTTGACTGGCCAGAAAAAAAAAATGTCAGAAAAAGTTGAAGCCCTACTTTCATAAAGAGTGGAAGAGTGAAGCCAGTGACTGATCCCAAAGACCCATTTCCATTGTCACAAGCCATTGAGGCCTTCTCGCAACTTCAAGCTGGTAGAGCAACTGGGAAAGTTGGAATATACCCTGTCCCATGAAACATGGAGTTTAGTGATATCTTTTCTTAAGCATGTTGGGTGGATGCTCTTTTTTTCTTGTCAGGGGGGAGTATGCAATTCTTAAGTCTTGAAATGGTTACTGTTCTGTCTAAAATTGTTGATAAAGCACCATACAAAATGTAAAGCAATATGGAAATCGGTGAAGGATCTGAAAGGTCATTTATTCATTCTTGGATAGGAAACACGGATTGATGAGAAAATTAAAGATATGAAAACTGGAAGCAACCATGGTCATCATGTAAAAAGATATCGGAATGTAAAGATAACATGAACATAAAATTAAACAATAGGTGTTTATTGATTGATTGCTGGTCCTCGATTCGAATTATGATCTCGATATTTATAGTAACTAGCAACTGTTAGCCCCAATTACAAAAAATAAATAAAATAAAATTATGCCAGTTCTAACATTTAGCAATATGTGTTAAAATATATCTTGAATTTAAGCTCGCAAACAAAGCAAATCTGAGATGAATTATTATTTATGTGGACGTTCGAAATATTGGGCAAAGGAAGATGGGCATGTAATTTTTCCCTTGCTTTTGAAGTTGAAGTTGGCTGAGGAAGAAAAGAAAAAGGAAAGTTTGGGTCAATAAATAAATAAAAGAAATTAAAGATTAAATCTCCACTTTCCTGTTCTACATTCCATCACGGTTAAGAAAGGAAAAGTCCAAGTTGAACTTTGCTTTGACCGAAGCACACGAATTCCTTTTCTGATTAGAAGTTGGACTGATCGTCACGTTGCTATTGTTGATGCATGCAATCTTTGATGCCCTGTTTCAAAGTGAGTGTTTGGCCGTGGGTTTCTTCCTTAATTTCATTCATGCAATTACACCCAAAAGATTTAGTATTCAAATTGATTAAATCTTACATGTTGAAGAATTATTAATTCTTTTGTGAGATTAAGATATTATTTCGCAAGAAAATATTAGGCTAAACATTGCATGCATTATTAAGTATAAATTGAGTTTGGGAAATACTGAAAGTGTTTAAGTGACTCGAATGTGTAATCTCCGTTGTATCGTTTGATTTATAGTGAAATTCATCGCTACTCTTCCCGTGGATGCAAGTCACTATGATTGAATCTTGTAAATCTAATGTCCGATTTATTTTTTTTGTTCTATCTATTTTATTGTTTGATCGCTCGCTTTTTGCAATAACATGTATTTACAAACAATTACAAAAAAGACTTGCTACTCAACGATTATGGCCTCATCACTTGCCCTAGGTCGACCATTTTGCAACCCCTCTTCCTAACAATTATAACAGTCCATGTTTTTTGGACATTATCACTAGTGGATTATGAGATTCTTGGTTTTATGAACTTGCGCTATCTTTATCCATAAATTACTACGAGTGCAACCGATCTTACGATAAATTTAGGTAAATGACGACATATTTGGAAATTTATGGGACCCTATAAGCACCAGAGAAAGTATATGGAACTTGATTTACTAAATAAATGTTGGGTATTCATTGTCAGAGCAATTCTACTATCGTCCTTGCTTTGAGTTTATTTCTCTAATAACCACTAAAGCCGGGGCATTGTTTAGGGAATAATTATCCAAAAAGTCATAAATTTATTATATGATGATTAATTTTGTTTTAGATTTTTCAATTTGATCAATTTAGTATTAAAATTTTTGACAATTTACCAATGATAGCCGGCATTCACTTAAGCAATAATGGTTAAATTTGGCCGGAATAATTATATTGGAAAATTGTCAAAAGGTTTAGGACTAAATTAGTTGAATTGAATAGTTTAAGATTTAATTGACCGTTATACAATAAGTTCATGACTTATTGAATAGTATTCCCTGTTGTTTATTAATTCAAAATTTATATATCGGTGATATTTCTAAACTGCTCTAATCTAAAACCATGAAAGTAGCCCATATAAAAAATAATATACTCCATGGATGAAATTTATATCATGAGCCAAGATCATTTACCACGCTTGATGTAAATAAAATTTATCCTGCCAACCTTTCGGTCAAAAAGTACATTACAAATGAAATATACCAGCCAAAAAAAATTTGGACTAGTGATCTTTTTTGAGTGATTAAACGGATTGACTTCTTACGAGCCATTGGGTCAACCATTTGGGGTTGACGCTGTTAATCACTTTCTTCTCAAGCACATTTTTTAGTTTGACCAAGACCAGAAAGTCACATTCCAACTTGTCAAACCTTTTTGGCTTTGCGTCATCAATGACAGGTCATTAGACTCCCCTTGGAACTTATGACCATTGCACTCTACAAAAGCGAACGATGTCATCCCACTCTCTCGTGTGCTTTGAGCTTGAGATAGATCGACCGAGAGATCCCAGAAAAGAAAGAAAGAAAGAAGAAGGAGAATTTCCTTCTACTAATTCATCCATTCTTCTCCATGGCCACGAATTTCGCCATTCCAACTACAACGAAGGCTTGGGTGTATCGTGAGCATGGAGACGTCACCAGCGTTGAGAGTGGACCCGGAGTTCGAGGTCCCTGAAGTGCAAGAAGGCCAGGTGCTGGTGAAGGTCGTTGCTGCGGCGCTCAATCCAGTAGACACCATGAGAGTGATTAAGGTGAACCAGCCCCCGGGATTTTCTTTACCGGTAATTTTAAAAAATATTTTAGATGGACTGTATCGTCGCTTCTTTTCTCCCTTATAGCATGTATTATTAACATTATGCCCCGCCATTTTGCATTAGGCCGTGCTGGGCTACAATCTCGCCGGCATTGTGGTGAAGGTGGGTCGCGAAGTGAAGGAGCTCAAGGTTGGGGGACGAGGTATGTGGATTTACACGGCGTGCCAAGAAATACGAGACGTTCGCTGAGTACACGGCGGTGGATGAGTCATCCTTGGCTTTGAAGCCCAAGAAGCTGATTTTCAAGGAGGCAGCTTCTTTGCCGTTGGTCCTTCAGACTATCTATGGGGGCCTTGAAAGAGCTGGCCTCTCTCTTGGCAAGTCCCTCCTTGTTTTGGGTGGTGCTGGTGGTGTCGGCACACTCTCAATTCAGGTACCATTTTCTCGCTAATCATGTCTCTCGAATCCCACCGGCTTCACGTGGGATCCACTCGACATAAGAACTCTACTTCTGACATTTTTTTTTTTTTGTGGTGCTTCATATTTTTTTTTTCTTGGTCGGTCCAATTGCACAGCTAGCTAAGGAAGTTTTTGGTGCATCAAGAGTGGCAGCTACATCTGGTACTGGGAACCTGGATCTACTCAAGAGGTAGCAAGTTGCAAATTCTGTTTCGATAGGACATGTATTTTTATTACTATGAAATTCATAAATGAAGTAGTTAATGGGGCGGTTTACCATTATCCTTTTTGTAGTGACGAATATTGTATGTGTTCCTAAGAAAAGAAAAGGAATTTGTCCATTTTTCGGGGTCTCAAAGGCGCGCAGAGCTGATCTGGCCATTGATTACACCAAGGACAACTTCAAAGACCTCTCCGAAAAGTTCGATGTTGGTAACTTTTCACAGGCTATGCGAAATTCTACATCATCTTACCAAGAGTCAGGATGAACTGTTGTAAAGGTTGTGTTGTGTCATTCAAGTGAATAAACTTGTTCATCCGTGGAACAAAAAGCGAAGAAGAACGTTTTGTTTTTTCCGTTACGCAGAGAAAAGTGAGGGCAGTTAGGGCTGTAAAGCTCAGAGGGGGTCAGATATATCACCATCGAAATTTTACATTGACAACAAACGCAAAGCATGGAGACTAGGAAAGTTGAAACTTTCATCGCGTTGTGTGACATCCTGAAATCTAGGTTCTGATTTCGATTGAAATAGTTGGGTATTTCATCGACGCATTTATAGTTCTTTTCCCTAAACTGATCATTCATGGGATAACTAGTCTATTAGGTGAAGTCGTTAAGGAATTTTAACGCATTAGATTTGAGAATTCGACTAGGAAACGACTGCTCAACTGTGCAAATCTGCAAGAGATCATTACGACACAGTAAGATCGATTAGAAATCGGAGATAGGTTGACTCGACAAAGGTATGTGATTAAGTGTGGTTGATTTTACCTAATTGCACAATTCTTGTTGATCGGCGCTAGACTGATTCTTCTGTCGTTTTGTTACCTCGTGTCTGTATTTGAAACTTTGAGATTTCTACGACAACTGAGAGTCACCAATGTGTTGAAGATGTACTTTGTGGCTTGAATAACCACATGTTAAATGCATAAAAATTTCTAAAAGCTACCCGATAGATTATGACTCACTAAATTCGTGTCAAATTGAAATTAACCGTGAAATCGAACCCGAATTCAGAAATTGAGAGTTCTGTTGTGTTACAAATCATTTTAAGAATGTCGACTTATTTTCGGAAGATTTTCCATGCAATTAGAGTTTTTTTAGCAAATTAATCAAAAAATGGCTAATTTGGCTCGAGAAATTAGTAGGCCCGCCTTTGGTCGTATTTTTGGGACTTAGGTTAGTTATATGGTCAAGTGATTATGTGAATTGAAGCGTGGAGATATTGGATTAATTTTATGGACTTTAATTGGACTCAATTTGAAGAGAATTTAATGGAATTAGAGAAATTAGTGTACAAGATTTTATGCCACGGCGGAAAAATAAATTGCACCTATTGAATATTGTTGTGGGAGAAATTGAGATAGTGGGCGATGACATGACATCACTTGGTGATGTGATGTTATGGGGCAAAAATGGCTAGGATGTTGACAAGTGTAAGGTGGAGATTTATTCCCCAAAAAGGTGACCCATCACCATCATTTTCAAGCTTGGGAAGAGAGAGAGGGGAGAGGAGTTGCTCGTGCGACCAGCTGACCGGACGCCACCCCTCCGCTACTCGACACCGCTAGCTTCGCCAGAGAAGCTTGCCGCCGCCGTCGTCCGTGCGTGTTGCCCACGCACCGCGCCCACTCACCGTAGTCTCGCTCGCCTCTCCGCTTCGCCTCAGCCCGCATCTCCAGCCTTCATCCGTCGACTAGCAGCTAGCTTGCTGTCGCCAAGGTTGCTAGGAGACCTGTCGGTTCGCTGCTGCTTCATCACGCCGAGTTGTCGCCGCTCGTCTCCGCTGATCTCGCGCTCGACCAACCACCGGCGCATCTCCGTCGGCCTCATCTAGCAAAGCAAGCAAAAATGGGTTTCTCAGCTCGGTTTTGGCCCGTTTTGGCTAGCTTCCCGACCTTGGAAGCTAGGCCTGCCTTGGAGTGAATTGATCCCCTCGGCATCCACGTCGATTTGAGCCGCTTGGTTTGTTAATCAGGTGAGTTTAACTCACTAATCCCCGCTCATTAGGTTAATCACGTTTAAGGGGTGTTTAGATTAAACTAAGTAGGTTTAGGTGATTAGATTAATTTATTTAAATGTTAAGTGGATTAAGGGATGTAATTAGTTTAGTGGATAATTAATTAAGGCTAAGTAAATGTTTGGATTAAAGCAATCTTGTTTAAGCCTTAATTAATTATTTTAAATTAAATAATTAATTCGAATTTATACTATTATTTATTATATTGTATTATTATAAAATAATATTATTTTATTTAATTTTCTGAATAAATTTAATTATTTATTATTTTCCGTAAATTTTGACCAGGGATAGCCAGGTGACCGGAATTTTATGCCGATGATCGTGGTTAATTCTGTTTATTTAATTGAGCCAATTTGAGCTAAATTGAATTTATTGTAATTAATTATTAATTTTCGAAATTAATTAATTAAATTTAGGAAATTAAGGTTGAGATGGCCGACGACCGAAATTCCATGCCGATTGTCGTGATGCAGTCCGTTTATTTATTTGAGCGTTAATTTGTGCTAAATTGAGTCAATTGTGAATTTATGATTTATTCCTAAATTATCTGATTTTGGTTATTAGTGGAAAAATAACCAGGTATCGGTTTACAGCGCTAAAAAATATGTAATGGGCTGTTGAAATTAGTGGGATATTTGTAAATGAAATTATTATATTTTGGGTAAGGCCAACCGTGGCCAACCGTATACCCACACACGACTATTTATCGATAATGATAAAATATGGAATTGATTGTATGAGAGAGTGGTACACTATATCGGCCTACGGGCGATATGTCAGCTTTGGGTAAGCAGTATACCGGTATACTATATCGGTCGGACGATATGTCGCTTTGGGTGAGAAGTATACCTTATTATCAGCTTTGGGCGAGCACACACACACACACACACACATATGTATATTATACTAAATTGGCATGGGGGCCCTAATCTATCAGCTTTGGGCGATCATATATATATAGTATACTAAATTGGCCTGGGGGCCCTAATCTATCAGTTTTGGGCGAGCATATACATAGTATATTATATCTATCAGCTTTGGGCGAGTTATGCTATCTATTTTCAGCTTTGGGTGAGCAGTCTTAGACTATGGTCGGACTTTATAGATAGTATTGAATGTACCGACCAGGAAAAGGTTATGGTGACATGTAATCGATTAAGTCGATTGATCGTTGAGTCGATATGATTGGTGGAATGTGATTGATTGCTGTAGTTATCAATATTATTGATTGAATTGATGTGTAGGAAGGAATTGATGCTAAGGTAAGCCCTATGACCTGTTGTTGTGCTTAGACAGCTCTTGTGGCGTATTGGCTTCCTAATCAGGTCTTAGTGGGGTAGAACTTGCTGAGACATAGTCTCATCCCGGTTTGGGGAAAATATTTCAGGTCCCTAGATGACGATTGTGGAGGACCGGAAGTCCTGGAGTTCGGAAGGTGGAGGCTGAAGAATCAGCAAATCGGTATGACTAGTGGATGTTTAAGACAGTCCCCTTTTTGTTAAGCCAACAATTTTGCGGACAGAGTCTAAGTTTGTAATTAACCGGTTTGTCTATAAAGACTGTCTTAATATGAAAAATATGATCCTACTTTTCTATCTCATTGTTTGATTGTCTGGGGATTTTATTAAGCTTCCGCATGCGTATATAAAAGCAAATGGGTTGGCGACCTTTCTGGGACGTCACAAATAAATCGACCAATTAAGGGATCGGCACGTGCTGACTCTCGCCGCACGGTTAGAAAAAGCACCGCCTATCTCTCTCTCTCTACTCCAGGTTTTTTCTTTTCTCTCTCTCTCTCCAGGTTTTTCTCGACCACATCTTTGTTTCTTTGGTCAAAATCCTTGCTGGACAAGTAGCCGAAATTGTTGACTACTTGAAGTCGGCAAGTTGAGAGCTTGAAGGACTCCACCGACTTTACAGCCTATGAATAAGAGGAAGTGTGTCTTGTGCGTGTAGTGTGAGTGGTAGGGTGATAGGGGTCTTGTGTAGAAAAGTGTGTGTAGTGGTGTGGAGTGTGAGGCGTGTGAGGCGTGTGTAGTGTAAGTGTAGGGTGATAGAGAGTGAGTGGGTGTGCGCACTGAGAGTTGTGTTCGTGTGTGGTTTGTGAAGTGAGCGGGTGAGTAAGTAAAGTGAGTAGTTGTGAGAGTGTGATAGTATAGAGAGTTTGTAATATTATTTATAAAAAAAGTAATTATTTTACTTGTACATCCACTTGCTTCTCTACACGCACTATGTAGAAACTACTATGCAAAGAGAAGCTGAATGTACGGAGACAAACAACAAGCACCATCGACTATTAATTAAGGACTCGTGATTAAGGCAGATCCACGTGGACGCTTTATTTCTTTCTCGTTTGTGTAATCATGGGACGGGGTGAATCACGAGTTTTCCAGTTGCCCGGCGGGTTTGAAGATACGAGAAGGCCTCAATGGCTTGCGAAAATGGGAACGGGCTCTTGGGGTCGATCACCGGCTTCACCTTCCCGCTCTCCAAGAAGGGCTTCAACTTCTCCAAGGTCGAACGGTCCGAAGTTACTGCAAAAAAGAAAGCAGGCGGGGGTAATGTCTTGTTTTGTTTTACGATCGTCACGATGTTCCCTCCTGGCTTCACAGCCTTCGCTGCCCGCTCAATTTCCCCTGCAGATTAGGAATATTGATTGTTAAGCCCGGCGCCGAATGGTTCCTTGTCGGGAAAGAAACTGATCACGTGGAAAATCTTTATCGATGAAAATGGACATTTTTAGCGAATTGATTGTCGGTGAACAAAGAAACTTGCATAGCATCCAGATGGTAATGTCGTGCATACACAGCTATATAACATGGGACGTCGAAAGAATCAAGATGTCGTTTATGTTCTCGTACTTACCAACAGTATCGTAGACAACATCAAACTTTTCTGGGAGGTCTTCAAAGTTGACTTTGGTGTAGTCAATGGCCAGATCAGCACCCAAGCTCTTCAACAGATCAAGCTTCCCAGTGCTGGAAGTAGCTGCTACTCTTGATGCACCAAAAACTTCCTTAGCTAGCTGTGCAATTGAACCAACCAAAAAAAAAAAAAGAAAGTGAAACCCCACAAAAAAAAAATAAAAAAAAAATTGATGGAATTAGAGTCCTCATATCAAATAAGCCCCACGAGAAGCCGGTGAGATTCGCAAGACATGATTCGCGAGAAAACAGAGAAGGAAACAAAACACTACCTGTATTACGAGTGTGCCGACGCCACCAGCACCACCTAAGACGAGGAGGGACTTGCCATGAGAGAGGCCAGCTCTTTCAAGGCCTCCATAGGCGGTCTGAATGACCAACGGCAGAGAAGCAGCCTCCCCCAAACGCAGCTTCTTGGGCTTCAAAGCCAAGAACGACTCTTCCACGGCTGCGTACTCAGCCAGCGTCCCGTCTTTCTTGGCGTGGAACATAAATCCATATACCTCGTCCCCGACCTTGAGCTCCTTCACTTCGCGGCCCACCTTCACCACAACGCCGCCGAGATCGTAACCTGGCACGGCCTAATGCATAAAGGTGGGGCATAACGTTAATAATACATGTTATAAGGGGAAAAAAAAGCGGCCGTACAGTCCATCTAAAATATCAACTAAATTACCGGTAAAGAAAAGCCCGGGAGCTTGATAACCCCCTTCACTCTCGCGGCGTCGATTGGATTGAGCGCCACAGCGAGAACTTTAACCAGCACTTGGCCTTCTTGCAATTTGGGGACCTCAAGTTCCGGGTCCAAACCCAATACGTTGGCGACGTCTCCGTGCTCACGGTACACCCAAGCCTTCATTTTGGTCGGAATGACAAAATTCGCAGCCATTGGAGAAGAATGGATTGATGGTATCAGGAAATCTTCTATTTCCACTAGGATCTCTCGGTCGATCTATCTCAAGCTCCAAGCATACAAGAGAGCGTGAGTACTTCGTTTGACTTTTATAATGTTCAATTAGTTATAAGCTCCAAAGGGAGGCTGATGACGTATGCGATGACTTCAACCATTTTGAAGTCATCGCATACGTCATCAGCCTCCCTTTGGAGCTTATAACTAATCGCACATAAGGGTGGGCATGGTCCGGGTTAGGCCGACCCACCCCCTAACCCTAGCATCAATTCACATAGTGTTGGTCCTTAATTTTTGAGACCGATGACCAACCTTATTGAGCTCGGGATTGAGGATCGGACCCACCCAATGGGTATGGTCTGGTTCCAGAGTTAACCCGGGACCAACCGATAATTTATTTTTTTCATTTTTTGTACTCTCTGAAAAGGCAACCAATGATTGGACCGACCCAATGAATTTGGTCCGGTTCTAAGGTCAACCCGTAATCAACCGATAATTTTTTATTTCATTTTTTGTACTTCTTGAAAATGCAAGTGAGGATCGGACCAACCCTATGAGTTCAGTGACGAGCAAGGTCAACTAAGAGAGGTGAGCGACAAGTGTTGAGTGGGGTGAGCGTTGATCGTCAAGCAGGGAGAAACAAGCCAGGCGAGGATCGAACGATGAGCAGCATGAGTGACCCAAAACGAGTGAGGCGAATGTTGAGTGGCGAGCAGAGAAGAGAAGTTGTTTCTTTCAATATTGCCAAATTAAATATTAAGAAAATAAATAAGACTGAAGAAAACGAGTACTAGAGGTGGATGTCGTGAGGAGCTATTTATGTCATTTTGAATGTCGTGAGGACTTCTCATAAAAACATTTTCCTCATTTGTAAATTATGGCTATTAATGCCATAAAAAATATTAAAAGATCTAAGTTATTAAAAAATAATGTAAAATTACTTGAATTCCTCACTAAGGAGCTATTTAATGTTGTTGACGTCGTTTATTTTAGGGTTTTCTCTATATAAAAAAATTATAAATAATATATTAGATATATAGAATTAGGGTTGGTTCGGGTTGGACCGATCATAAACTCTTAGGACCGAGAACTAACCTGCACAGTGCTGGTCCAGGAATCCCAGAACTAAGAATTGACCGAATCTCCCTGGGAACTAGATTAGGATCGGCAGGATTGGGCCGATCTAAGGTTGGTCCAAGCTTGACCCTAGACTGATGCTCATCCCTAATCGCACATTATAAAGGTCAAACGAAGTACTCACGCTCTCTTGTAGGCTTGGAGCTTGAGATAGATCGACCGAGAGATCTCAGAGGAAAAAGAAAATTTCTGGATACCATCGATCCATTATTCTCCGATGGTTGCGAATTTCCTCATTCCGACCAAAATGAAGGCTTGGGTGTACTGTAAGCACAGAGACGTCGCTGACGTATTGGGATTGGACCCGGAACTCGAGATCCCTGAATTGCAAAAAGGCCAAGTGCTGGTTAAAGTTCTCGCTGCGGCGCTTAATCCGGCTGACACCTTGAGAGTGAGCGGCATTTTCCAGCCCCTGTGCTTTTCTTTACCAGTAATTTGGTTGATATTTTAGATGGATTGTATGGCCGCTTTCCCTCCCCCTCGCCCCCTCCCCCTCCCCCTATAACACATAATTTGGTTGGTATTTTAGATGGACTGTATGATCGCTTTCCCTCCCCCTCTATAACATGTAATTTGGTTGGTATTTTAGATGGAGTGTATGGTCGCTTTCCCTCCCTCCCCCTCCCCCTATAACACGTAATTTGGTTGGTATTTTAGATGGACTGTATGGTCGCTTCCCCCCCCACTCCCCCACCCCCCACCCATAACATGTAATTTGGTTGGTATTTTAGATGGACTGTATGGTCACTTTCCCTCCTCCTCCCCCTCCCCCTCCCCCTATAACACGTAATTTGGTTGGTATTTTAGATGGATTGTATGGTCGCTCCCCCCCCACCCCCAACTATAACATGTAATTTGGTTGGTATTTTAGATGGACTGTATGGTCACTTTCCCTCCCCCTATAACATGTAATTTGGTTGGTATTTTAGATGGACTGTATGGTCGCTTCCCCCCCTCCTGCCTATAACACGTATTATTAACGTTATGCCCCACCTTTATTTTAGGTGCTGATCTAGCCATTGACTACACCAAGGTCAACTTTGAAGACCTCCCGGAAAAAGTTTGATGTTGTCTATGATGCCGTTGGTAAGTAAAGGAACATAAATGAAAACTCAATGTTCTTGTCATTTCATATTAGTTAATTGTGCATGCATGACCTATCCGTCTAGATGCTATGCAAGTTTCTTTTGTACACCAGCAATCGATGTGCTAAAAATGCCCATTTTCGCCTACAAGATTTTCTCTGTGACTGGTAACTTTCTTGATGATGAACTATTCGGCACTGCGCTAAACAGGTGATGTTCCTAACGTGCAGGGCAAAGTGAGCGGGCGGTGAAGACTGTGGCGCCAGGAGGGAGTGTGGTGGAGATTGCAGAATACCAGAAGGAATTACCGCCGCCCGCTTTCTTTTTCCAAGAGACATCGGACCGTTTGACCTTAGAGAAGTTGAAGCCCTTCTTGGAGAGCAGGAAGGTGAAGCCAGTGATCGATCCCAAGAGCCCGTTTCCATTTTTGCAGGCCATCGAGGCCCTCTCGTATGTTCAAACCCGCCGGGCAACTGGAAAAGTCATGATCCACCCTGTCCCATGAAACACAAACGAAAGAAATAGAGCGTCCCCATGGATCTGTCTTACTCGTGAGTGCTTGATTAGTTAGTCGATCGTGCTTGTTTTTGTCTCTGTATATTCGGCTTCTCTTTGTAGATTCGATTCGACATACTGCGGTGAGAGTCAGCGTGATGGAAGTTTTCAACTTTCCAGGACTCCATATTGTGCATTTGTTGTCAAAAGTAAATTTCGATGGTGATACATCTGACTATCCTTACAATTATGTTGGCCAATTGGCAAAGAAAAATGATTACGATGACGATGATTCCCATTAGATTCGGAACGATTATAATGGCGACAGCTAGCTATTGGCCATGTTAAATGTAATGTTCTAGGACTTTAATTATCATACTCTGCATTTAGAACAAGCGCCCCTCGATGCCAGGGTTCCTGCGACTCCCATTACTTGAGCCTCATATCTAGACCGTGCCGGGGTACAAAGCGGCCGGCATCATGGCGTACGTCAGCGATCGAGTGAAGAAGTTGAAAGGTGGAGTTTCATGGCGTACGTCATCATGGCCGGACTCGATTCCATCATGGCCGACTCCCATTATCACACTCTGCATTTAGAAGAGTGTTGGCCCTGAAGCCCAGGGAGCAGAGCTTTGGTGAAGCAGTTTCTTTGCTTGCAGCCTATGTAGTACCGACACAAACACGCAATATATAATATAACATAACACGACACATTGATACGTTTTTTTTTTTTTTTTTTTTTGTGACCCAGAAAACCCCACACAGCCGACAGCTGGAAGTAAACCCTGGGAGGCACGTAGGAAACCACCACCCACGCACCTCGGGTAAGTCGTCAAATGATTCGCCAGTCTCCCTGCAACTTGCGTTGCAGGGGCTTCGAACTCCAGACCTCCCGAATGGAAGTCTGGAGCCTACCCAACGGAGTCACCACGGCAGGTGGTGACCCACTGATACGTTATTCCTCAAAAGATGAGAATTTAACATGTTCCAACAAGTTATATATTAAAAATATTTTTATATATAAATACATAAATAAATAAATAAATAAATAATAAAAAGAGTCTAGAATTAATTTACACTAAAAACATTAATATAATATTTGTTAATATCATTCATTATTTTAATTTGACAAATTTAATTACACTCTATTGCAATAATCTATAAAACTTGAAGAAAAAACGAGCAATCTACATTCTACTATTAAATTTATGGATATATGCACTACAAGTCCTAAAATTTATTGCGAAAGTGCAATTGAGTTCTAAAATTTATTAAATTGGTGTAATCGAGTCATTCCGTTACTACAGTTAATTTATTTAATGCAAAATGCTGAATTAGTATTTTTCGATTAATTTATTTATCATACGTGGCAATTTTTTGTTACTTTTTTTCTTTAATTCTTAAAAAAAATTGAAAAAAGAAGAAGGTAAGGTCATGAGTCTTGTGACTTGTGAGTGGCTAGGCACACAACTGCTGTTGCTAAGGTCATAGGGGGTTGGCGAGGTTGTCGACCCTGGGCAACGAAGGGTGGGTGGCCCTCACCTGCCCAAGCAAGGCCCAGGCGAGGCTTGCCAAAGATTTGGGCGACGCTAGCCCGCCTATGGTTGGTGAGCCTTCCTAGCTCTAGGGGAGGCCTTGCCAACCCTAGGTGAGGGCTAGCAACTCTCACTAGACTCGAGCAAGGGCACAGTGTTGCCTAGATTTGGGCGAGCCTCACTAACCCTTGCTTGGTTGACAATGGCCTCGCACGGGCCGGCGAGCGCCTCCCCCACTTCACTACTTGGGACCGATGAGGTCATCGGCCCCCTCCAACAATGGCAATGGCAGCGGTGCCCAGTCACAATCCTTATCCTTTTTTTTCCCTTTTCTTTCATATATTTATATTTTAACCCCTTAAGTTTTGAAAATTTTAAAATTGACCCCATGTGTGTTGGAATAGCATGTCAAAATTCTGGACTCGCGTGTTGGGAAGATTTGACCATGTGTTCAATTTTCTGACACTCATTGCCCTCGTGTTGGACACGTGTCGGAGTGTCGGACACGACATGGAAGCTCCCGAAAAGTGTCGGTGCTACATAGCCTGAGCTTTGGAAATTACTCGTGGAGGCCTTCAAAGTGGAGGCCTGTCCAAGCGAGTCCCTCCTTGTTATGTGCTGGTACAATTGTTATTCAAGTAATTAACATTTAATCATGTTATATGTGGGCTTTTACTATTTTTTATCCATGAATGATCACAAGGGAATGGTTGACAAGGTTCCTGATTTAAAGAAAGACAGACATATTGTTAAAATATAATATGCGAAAACGAGAGTATTTTGCAATTTACCTCAATGTGAAATCACCGGAGAAATAAATAAAGAATAATAATGACACCGGATATTTACGTGATTTGATATGAGTATCGGTACTTCTATCCATAGGGAGAGCTAGTGGCAAATAATCTATTATAATAAGAGAATCATAATTTACAATTGTTCACACACTCGAGTATTTTTTGCACGTAGAACTCTAGCGTTCGTCTTTTTTGTCTTTTGCTTTGCGTGGTTCCGCGTTCTTGTTCACGGTTTCATGCGGCTTGACACTTCTTTTGGACGTGCGGCTTCGGAAGAGCTCTCTCCTATTTGTGTTTCTTATTTGACTTTTATATTCGCAAATAGAGAGAGACGTCCACTTCTTGGTCAAACTGGTGGGATATAATACGCGAAAACGGCAGGATCTTATAATTTACGTCAACGCGAAATCGCCAGAGAAATAAACGAGAAAAATAAGGACACTAGAAATTTACGTGATTCGGTCCGAGTATTGGTACCTACGTTCACGGGGAGAGCCAGTAGCAAATAATCCACTATAATCGGAGTATCAGAGTTTACAATCGTTCAAACGCTCAAGTGTTTCCTACACTTAGATTTAACCTAAAATCCAAAGTGTTTATAAATAAACAACTCACTTGGATATAAACTCATGACACAAAATTACCATGCGATCAAGCTTTGCATGGCTTCTCTTTTTTTTTTTTTCTCTCACGGCTCCCTTTTACGTAAAGTTGCAATGGATCCTTCCTCTAACTCGGCTCGAACGTACAACAACTCTTTGATAACTCTATAAAAATAGAGTTATTTTACCTATTTTAGGTAACAATTAATGCAATATCTATGATAAAATATTTGAATTTCCTTCTAATTATTCGAATTTTCTTTGTCTATGCAGAATAATGAGATGTGGAGAAGATAAAGAAAAGAATGGCAAATATCAGGAATTCAAATAAAAAAAAAAGCAGTAGAAGATAGATATCAAATCAGGAAATTCTTGATTTTGTTCCCTAATGTTATTTACAAGCGTTGGGAGATAGACATTTTGGATATATCTTATAAATATGAGAACATGGAAAGGGAGAGAGCAGTTAAGTTTTTGTTAGATTGTTTTTCATTATTCTGAGAGTTTTTCAAATATTTTGAAGAGAAAACCAAAGTGATGACAGAATTTTTGTTCTTTGATTCAAGATGTTGGGTTTGATATATATTTTTACTTTTTCATCTACTATGTTCTAATTTTCTTTTGTTGGGGCTACAATGTAGCCTAACTATAATGATGTGAATTTCATGATTTTTATGTTTTACAATTGATTTCATTCATGTGAGTTATATATTATTGTGCTTAATGTTTCTGAGTGACTGGCCACCACTTGAATGATCTGATGTGCATGTTTGAGATTAAGAAGTGATAATATGCAATTGCTCATTATAATGTATAACCATGAATTAAACGTTGATAGAGATATACCGAGTTATTTATGTAGCTTTCGGTGATAAAGTGATCCAAAAGACTCATTATAAGCTGAGAATATTCATAGTTTTTAATACACTTATGTTTATTTAAATTCACATAGAGATATAGTGAATTAATAAACTGAGTAGGTTTGCTATACTTAGAGATATGATAGTAAATATATTAGAAAATTCCGCTATCATATGTTTGATATCATTCTTGTATCCACAACAATCTGAAATTTATATTTAGTGATTATGGTGAAGTAAGATGTTTTAACATATTTATCTCGATTGATTTATTGCATTTAGTCTTTAATTTTTTTTAATTTATTCTCAATTATATTTTGATTTGTTAGATAAAGTTTAGAATTAATCTATTTTAGTATTTAATTAGTTTATTGATCATCGATCTCTATGAGATGATTTATTATTATTATTATATTACTTGTTTGACATGTTCACTTGTGTTTAGAATTTTACGAACACTCTTCTACATAAGTTTTGACCACCACTTTTTAAAAAAGAAGAAACCCTTTTATATGTGTGCCCTGGTCAAACTTTGACCTGGGCCCACCTCTGTCTTTATACGTATGCATGGACCCCATCTTCACGCCAAGGAAATCGTGTGCCCAAAGGTCAAATCTTTGACCTTGGCCCCACCAACGTTGGCTTCTTGCTTGGACGGCTTCTAGCGTGTGTAGACTTGGACCCACGTAATAAACTTTCGGCTTCTACAGGTTCCGCAAAATAGAAGAAGAAACTTTGCTAAGTTTTTTTTTCTTTTTCATATTTCCTCTTTTTGTAAATCCAGTAAATCACGTTTTTGCAAATACTCAAACTCGAGTCATAATTCAACAATTCTCTACCTTGGCTCGATATTTGAAATCAAGTTATAGTGCTCATCACCCATACTGCTCTCCCAACATCCCGATGGGCGCTCACTCTACACAGATGCCAATAGAGCTCAAGCAGAGCTTGAGCTTCACCAAAAGAACAGACTTAGTCATCATGTTTGCTGAGTTACTTGCTGTAGTAATTTTTTTGACAATAACATTACCCTTAGTTAAGACATCTCGGATGAAGTGGTATCTGATTGACATGCTTTGTTCACTCATGATAAACTGGATTATACACCAAATATACAGTACCTTGGTTATCATAGTGTATATTCACACTTTTCTGTTTTAATCCAAAGTCTGAAAGCAAACTTTGTAACTATATTGCCTCTTCGCTACAAAGGTCAGTGTCATGTACTCTGTCTCAGTCGAAGACAAGGCAATGTGATCTTATAAAGACGCTTTCTAACTAACTGCACACCCGCTAGCGTAAACACGTACCCTGCTAAAGATCTGCAATCATTCAAGTCACCTGCATGATCCAAATACACAAAACCAGTGATCTCACTATCATTGTTGTCCCTCCGGTACACTATACCCACATCTGTTGTCCCCTTCAACTATCTGATGATCCATTTCACAGCTTCCTAATGAGTTTTACCAGGACACTTTATATAGCGACTAACCACGCTCACAGCTTGTGAAATATCAACCATAGTGCACACCATAACATATATAATACTACTCACGATACTAGAATAAGGAACACGGGGCATATGCTCCTCCTCCTCCTCAATTTGCGGTGATAATTTGTCTGAAAGTTTAAAGTACTTTGCTAAATGTGTACTTACAAATTTTGCCGATTGCATATTAAAACGTGCCACAATCTTCTCAATATATTTCTTTTGAGATAGACGTAAAACTCCTACAGTCCTGTCACGCAAAATCTCCATACCTAAAATTTTCTTTACAGCACATAAATCTTTCATCTCAAATTCAGCATTTAACCGCCTCTTCAGCACATCAATATCAGACATATTCTTAGCTACTATCATAATATCATCAACATATAAGAGTAGATAAATCAAAATACCATTCTCCAATCTCCTATAATAAATGCAACTATCCATCTGACTTTTTTTTGTAGTCTTGATTAGTCATGAAAGCATCAAAACGTTTATACCATTGCCTAGGAGACTGTTTTAGCCCATACAAATATTTATTTAACAAGCAAACATGATTTTCCTTACCCGAAATAGCAAATCCCTCTGGTTACTTCATGTAAATCTGCTCCTCCAACTCACCGTGAAGAAACGCAGTTTTTACATCTAATTACTCTAACTCGAGATCTTGCAAAGCAATTAAAGCAAATAAAACACGAATAAAAGTATGTCTTACCACATGAGAGAACACCTCATTGTAGTAAATGCCCTCACGCTATGTATATCCCTTCGCCACAAGTCTTGCCTTATACCTCGCTGCCTCGACACCAGGAATGCCTTTTTTCCATTTGAAGACTTATTTACTTCCAACAATTTTTTGGCTCTTGGGTACTTTGACCAGCTCCCATGTCTAATTTTAATGGAGTTATTCCATTTTTTTCACTCATAACCCCTAGCCACTGCGATGACTCCGAACTAGCCATTGCCTCAAAGTAAGACGAATGCTCATCTGTCTCCACATCATCACTTATAGTCAATGCATAAGTAATATATGTATAACCATAATGTATCGATGATTTAATTTGCCTTCTCTGTCTATTTGTGGCTATAGTCTACTGCAGCTTTACTAGTTGTTCATTATCATCGACTTTAGGAACTGCGGCTTCATCTTCTATTACCTTCGAGGTCTCCGGAGTCTCCACCTGAAGCTCCACCTCACTAATGACACCATGATCCGTCTTCTCTGCTGGTTGTGTCTCAGAACTCATCTGTTGAAGCATTACAGTCTCGTCGTAGATCACATCTTTGCTGATTAGAAAATCGGGTGATTTGGGATCAGTGCACCACAGTCGGTAGCCTTTCATCCCATGTGCATAACCCAGAAATATGCACTCCTTCGCTCTCGGCTTAAGCTTATCATCACTCGCATGAACATATGCAAGACACCTGAATATACGTAATCTAAAATAATCAACAGGTTTCCTCGACCATACTTCCTCAAGAGTCTTCTATTCGATAGCAGATGGTGAAGATCGATTAACCTAGTAACATGTCATGTTAATTGCTTTGGCCCAAAATTCCTTGCCAAGTCTACATGCGAAAGCTTGCATCGAGCTCGCTCAAGCAAAGTTCTGTTCTTCCGTTCTACCACGTCATTCTATTGTGGTGTCCCAGGTACTGTGCGATGTCTTACAATACATTTTTCTTGCAGAATTCGGTAAAATCTTTATCACGGAACTCTATGCCATTATCGGTTTTTAGGCACTTTATTTGTTTATCTAACTGCTTCTCAATCAATGCCTTAAATTTCTTGAATTGATCAAACACATCATATTTGTGCTTTATAAAGTAAACTCATACCTTCCTCGAATAGTCGTCAATAAATGTCAACATATATCGGGCACTTCCTTTCGAAGGAACTGAAGACAAGCCCCAAATGTCTGAATGAATATATTCAATTGGTCGCTTGGTCGAATGAATAACTGTAGTAAACTTAACTTGGTGCTGCTTCCCATAGACGCAGTACTCACATAAGTCTAACTTTCATGTCTTTTGACCATTCAACAACCCCCTTTTCACTCAGCATCGTCATACATGCCTCACTCATGTGCCCTAAATGCATATGCCATAATTGAGTCAAGTTAGAGTTTGACTCACCTAATAAAACTGTAGCGGTTCCAGTCACGGTCTCTCCCAGTAAATGATAGAGAGTATTCACTTTCTTCCCTTTCATCACTGTCATGGCACCTCGAGAGATCTTTAGTACTCCACCTTCAGCAGTGTACCTACACTCGATGTCATCGAGTGTCCCTAGAAAAATAAGGTTCTTCTTGAGCTCTAGTATATGCCTCACATCTGTCAATGTGCGCACCACCCCATCATGCATCCGGATCCGAATTGTTCCTATCCCCACAGCTTTACAAACTATATTATTCCCCAAAAGATCCCTAGCACCATCTGCAGCTTGGTAAATAGTAAACCAGTTCTTATGAGGCGTCATATGATAAGAACACCCCAAATCTAGCACCCATTCGTCTCCTGACGAAGTAGTAGTCACACATAAGATAGCTTCTACATCACTATTGCTCTCCTAGGCAACGTTTGCTACACTGCTTGTGACATTTTGTCTATCAACTGTCTCCGCTTTGGACAATCTCTCCTGATGTGCCCCTCCTCGTGACACTCAAAGCACTTCACGCATCCCTTGGACTTTCTATGGTGTGATTTTGATCTACTTTTACCTCTGCTGTTACTAGGCTCTCGATGTTGTTCTCTACCCCGAATCGTTAGTGCTTGCATTGCTCCTTTCGCTAGACCGTCATCTCGCAACTTTCTCTGCCACTACTTAGAGAATAAGGTGGAATTTACCTCTTCTGAGGTAATAGTAGTATGTCCCTGCATTAATGAATAAGTAAAGTACTCCTATGACTCTGGTAAAGAGGCTAACAACATCATGCCCTACTCTTCATCATCAAGTATCTTACCGACGTTCTTCAGATCCAACATGAGTTTATTAAATTCATCTAGGTAGGTTCTAATAGACGTACCTTCAGTATATATAAACTGAAACATCTTCTTCAACATGTACAAGTGATTGTTCAAACCTTTCTTCATATAGAGTGCTTGAAGTTTTGCCATAACGCTGCGGCATCCTTCTCCTCAGCAACGTCTATTAAGACCTCATCCGTCATATTTAATAGGATTATGCTTTTTGTTTTTTCCATCAGCTCTACCTTCTCAGAGGCTTTCATTATAATCGGCAACTTATCTTCACCATCTAGTGCCTTGGCCAAACCTTGGTTGTCAATAAAGCTCGCATCTTGATGCTCCATAACACAAAGTTGTTGCTCCCGTCAAACTTCTCAATTTCAGATTTCCTCTCAGACATAATTGCAGTAACAAAATTTCCAAATAATAATTAGACAAACAAAAGCTCCAAATCACAATCAAGAAATCCAACCCCAAGCTTTGATACCAATTGTTGGGATATAATACGCGGAAACAGCATAATCTTATAATTTATGCCAACATGAAATTGCCAAAGAAATAAACGAAAAAAATAAGGACACCAGAAATTTATGTGGTTCGGTCTAAGTATCAGTACTTACGTTCAGGGGAAGAACCAGTAGCAAATAATCCATTATAATTGGAGTATCAGAGTTTACAATCACTCAAACGTTTAATGTTTCCCACACCTAGATTTAACCCCAAACCCAAAGTATTTATAAATAAATAAACAACTCACTTGGGTATAAACTCACGGCACAAAATTACCACAAAATCAAGCTTTGTGCAGCTTCTCTTTTTTTTTTTTTTTCTCTCGCAGCTCCCTTCTACGTAAAGCTGCAGCGGCTCCTTCCTCTCGCTTAGCTTGAATGTGTAGCAACTCTTCTACATAGGTTTGGGCAGCCACTCTTTAAAAAAGAAGAAACCCTTTTATACGTGTGCCCGGGTCAAACTTTGACCTGGCCCACCTCTTTGTCTTTATATGTATGCAGGGACTCCATCTTCATGCCAAGGAAGGAAATCGTGTGCCCAAAGGTTTGGGCCCCTCCATGGAAGAAAGAATTCGGCTCCTCATGTTAAAACAAAGAAATCCGTATCTTCCAATTTTTATTTTTATTTTTCTTTTGTAAATCTTCATGGAGTCCCACGAACTCTTCATCCAAATGAATCACATTTTTGCAAATGCTCAAACTCGAGTCATAATTCAACACAAACTTGGATAAAGAATAAATAAATCTTGTTGACTAAATCTTGAGATTTATCTTTATCTTCAACGGAATAACAAATCCTTCATTATCCATAAACCACTGCATAAGATATTCACAACTTGAATTAATTTGTGTGATCACACTTTGGATATTTATCCAAATTTATCCTACAAATCGAATTCCATAAGAATTCAAACTCGAAACATAATTTAACACATAAGATGATATTGATATCGTGGAATATTTTCTCAAGTGAAGATTTAAGTCATTTACGATGACAATCTGTCCATAATTCTCGCTGAAAAGCAGGAATTGCCACTTAATTACCACTCGTATAAGGAGACCAAAACACCCGTTCACTCGTGTCACACTCCAAAACCATCATGAATGAGGGATCTTTCCACTCAAATGACGCGGTCTCAAAGCTCCCAAATTCCAACTCCTAAAATTCCCCACATCCATATTGCTTTCGTACCCACTTATTGTTAGTTGAGGAACCTGAAAATGATTGGAAAATAGAGGGGTGAGTAAGCACAACTCCATGAGTAGTGCATCTCTTCCAAGCGGATCGAGCACCCACTATGCATATTTATAAAATCAAATTACAATTCTTTTAACTCAAATCCATAATATAATAAACATACAATAAAATAATAAGTACACACTGTTTAACATAGCTATATTTATAGCGGAAATAATCATTTTAGAATAATATCAAAATAAACATCAATGGTCTAATCCATTGGTTAATCTCATACCACATATCAATGATCTAATGAAATTATACATTGATGGTCTATTTCAACTACTAATATCAAATCATATGCTGATGGTCCATTTCGTCGACTAAACTCAAATTACACGTCGATAGCTCATTCTATCAACCAAACTCATATCATATGTCAATGGTCTATTCCTTTGATCAATCCGTTGCTCAATATCAAACCATGGTCAGACTTAGTGACGAGGCGATCAAGATTCCCCCTTGACAAGATCTCCACTTATTATTAGCCGGTGGCTTGGCTCACAAAGATATCCTAGACTAGTATGCGTATACCCACAAGCCCCTCCCTGGGCTCATAACGATATTGAGCATCAATATCAATCCAAAACAACACCATCCACAATTCATAAACCAAATCCATAAATCATTTCATATATCACCAAAAGATTTTGCAACTCAACTCACTCATCAAAAATACTTTCATAAAACATTCTCAAATAATTTTCTAGACTCGTCTCATAAATCAATTTCAAATCAAATACATTTCAAAAAGCTTATATGTAGCCTTCCATAAACCATCTCAAAGTTGAGTTCTTCGTCAAAAAAAGTTTCACAGACCCAAAATATGTAATATTTCTCAACTTCGTTCATCAAACAGAATATATATTTCCACCAAAAAGTTCTCTCGCTATTCTTAAATACCAAAATGCAGTAAATGCCTCATCCAAATTTTTTGCAACAAATATGCTTATTCATAACTCATAAAATATCAATCATTTATCATTTGAAAAACATGATTTTATAAATTCTTAGAAGAGATAGTACCACTCACTTGGGAAAGCTGAAAATCAACCTATATGGTTACTTGAGCCAACACACTCGTAGTGCTATTAATAAATTGAAAACGATATTACATCTAGGTAATATGCTACTCTCCAACTAACGACTCGACTAAATTATGCTTATTCATCAATAAAACGACACCTACGCGCTAATAAATCGCTCAACCAAAACAATTACTCTAAGCCACCCATAGTGAAGTTTGAGCACAAAACTTCATCGTGCTATAATTTTCTCTACTGAACTCCATTTCAAGTGTATTTATAGTCTATGGAAAGCCCATCCAACATACTACAAGAACCCCAATTTAGCCAACCCAAAATCAAGCCGAAAATCAACCAAATATGGCCCTGAAGTCCTAGTCACGCACTATTCATCACGTGCAATAAACTTCAAAATTTTGTTTCAAGCAAATCATAAGATCAAATCACGATCCGTAAAATCCTACAGCTTCACAACATTTATTATTTCTACAAAAATACGCAGCTCAATGACTCAAAAATCATACTTCGCCGCTCGATGTTTCCAAAATTTCAAATTTCAAGTTTTAGGTCCGAAATTACTCTGATTGAACGAATAGGCGGCACGAGCGCTTATCGGGCATTGCGTTACATAGTTGAGGTGGCTTCACGAGGCTCCACGATAAAAACGCACGAAACCCTCTTTCTTCTTCTTCCTTTCTCTGAGCATGAGCTCTCTGATCTCTCTTTCTCTCTCTCCTCCTTTTTCTCTCTCTTTCCCTTTTATCTCCTCCTTTTTCCCCTTTTTTCTTTTCTTTTCTTTCTTTCTTTCTTTTTTTCTTTCCTCTCTCTCTCTCTCTCTCTCTCTCTCTCTCTCTCTCTCTCTCTCTTTTCTTCTTCTCTCCCGAAGACTCTCAGTCTCTCTCCTTCTTTCTCCTTTTTATTTTTTACTGGGTCAAAACCCATATTTTACAACTTGCATTAAGTGTTGAGAATTCAGTTATTTCAATGACACAGCGATAGCTGAGGAAGTTTTTCATCTATCAATAGTGGCAACTACATCTAGCACTGAGAAGCTGGATCTGCACAAGAGACTGGGTGCCGATCTAGCCATTGAGTACACCAAGGACAACTTCAAAGACCTTCCAGAAAAGTTCGATATCAGTAAGTACGAACATAAACCGAGGCATCCCTAGATGTTCCGAACTTTCAACAGGCTATGCGAAATTCCGCGTTATCTCACCAAGGGTCGGGATGAATTGTTGTGAAGGTTGTGTTGTGTCATTCAAGCGAATAAACCTGTTCATTTGCTGAACAAAGTGTGAAGAAGAAGGTGTTGATGTTCCGTCGGCTAACGTTTTGATTCTTATATACAGAGCAAAGTGGGAGAAGTTGAAGCCCTACCTTCATAGAGATCGGGGAAGTGAAGCCAGTGATTGATCCCAACTCCAGCAAGTGCACTGAAGGTGGACGCAGAAGTTGATGCTCTTGGGAGCCCAAACCAGACCAAGTACTGATCAAAGTCCTCGCTACTGCACTCCACGCTGTTGACCTGAACAGGGCACTTTGGTTCCTCAAAGCCACCGACACTTGCCCCTCTGTAAGTAACTGTAATATTGGGACTTTTTTAAAGTCAAAGAAGTGGTGGGCCCACTCGTGTTTTAAGAAAAAAGAAAAAGGAAAAGAGGGATGAAAAGTCAAACTGAGAGGGAAAAAGAAGTGAGCAGTGCACACTTACTCTTTTGTAGGAGCCGAAGCAGTTCGAGAAAAAGGGACAGCAAAGAAAGAGAGACAAAGGAAAGGAAGGAAAGGAGAAGGAAGAAAGTAAAGGGGGTTTTGCATGTCCACGTTAATGAATCTTCACCAAGTCAACTTGACTACATAATGCAATAACCGGTAAGTGCTCGCACCCTGGTTCTTTCAATTGGATTAGTTTTCGAGGTGAAGGCTTAAATTCAGAATTTTGGGAAATTTGAGCCGCGAAGTCCACTTGAGCGGTTGAGCTACGCATATGTATAGAAATAATAGTTTATGGTGTTTTGTAGCCGTAACATTTTACGAAACTTGATTTGAGTTTATAGTTTGCTCAAAACAAAATTTTGAAAATTCTTGCACATAACAAACAGTTCAGCAACTTCAAGGCCATATTTAATTGGTTTTCGGCTTGATTTTGGGATGGTGAAGCGGTTTTTTTTTTTTTTTTGTAGTATATTAAAAGGGCTTTTAAGTATGTATAAAATGGGATTCGATGGAGATAATTATAGTGTGATCAAGTTTTGCGCTTAAGCTCTGCTTTACAAACATCTTGAATAATTGCTTTGAGTATGCAATTTGTTAGTGTGTAGGAGTCATAGTATAGCCGTTTCATAGTTAATGTAGCGTGTTACTCAATTTTAATGTTATTTCTCGCTTATTAGATATCATCTTGAGATTGATGGTTCGAGCAACATTTGTTATTTGGTTTTGGGGCTTCCGAAGTTGTGAAACCCTCGTATTAAGGTAAAAGTAAATCGATACATACATACATACATACATACATACATACATACATACATACATACATACATACATATAGAAGTAAGAACATACTTGTTAAACAAAGTTGTATGGAGTGTTTGTCACTTTTGAGTTATTGTGCGATGGTTTGACAAACCTTTCCTAAAGGGTTATGCGTACTACTTTGAGTAGTTGATTTACGAGATAACTCTTGGAAGATTATATGCTTTGGGTTAAGAAACTAATGGTGACACGTATAGTAAAGGATTAAGTGCTACACAATCACATAACTTCATGAGAGCTGCCTCTAGAGTTGTACTATTTGATCGAAGCCAGCTCTTTCACCCTCACTTTTAACAAATTTGAGGCGATCATAACAGTCCTATCACTTGGCAGGAATTTGTCTCCATTGAAGCTAAGGTTTATCTAGGACCAACATGCTTTTAATGGGGAAATTATAAAATTAAAAAAAAAAGGTTCTAAATCTATTGTATTTATGCTAAAATTCAAAATACAATAGATTTGTTGAAAGTATGTCCAATATGAAATCATCGTATCTGTCATTAGACTCCCCTCGGAGCTTATGACCATTGCACTCTATAAAAGCAAACGAAGTCATCCCACTCTTTGAGCTTGAGATAGATGGACCGAAAGATCCCAGAAAAAAAGAAAGAAAGAAGGAGAATTTCCTTCTACTAATTCATCCATTCTTCTCCATGGCCACGAATTTCGCCATTCCAACTACAACGAAGGCTTGGGTGTATCGTGAGCATGGAGACGTCACCAGCGTTGGGAGTGGACCCGGAGTTCGAGGTCCCTGAAGTGCAAGAAGGGCAGGTGCTGGTGAGGGTCGTTGCTGCGGCGCTCAATCCAGTAGACACCATGAGAGTGATTAAGGTTTACCAGCCCCCGGGATTTTCTTTACCGGTAATTTTAAAAAATATTTTAGATGGACTGTATCGTCGCTTTTTTCCCCCTTATAACATGTATTATTAACATTATGCCCCACCATTTTGCATTAGGCCGTGCTGGGCTACAATCTCGCCGGCATTGTGGTGAAGGTGGGTCGCGAAGTGAAGGAGCTCAAAGGTTGGGGACGAGGTATATGGATTTACGTGGCATGCCAAGAAATACGGGACACGGCCGTGGATGAGTAATTCTTGGCTTTGAAGCCCAAGAAGCTGATTTTCAAGGAGGCAGCTTCTTTGCCGTCGGTCCTTCAGACTACCTATGGGGGCCTTGAAAGAGCTGGCCTCTCTCTTGGCAAGTCCCTCCTTATTTTGGGTGGTGCTGGTGGTGTCGGCACACTCTCAATTCAGGTACCATTTTCTCGCTAATCATGTCTCTCGAATCGCATCGGCTTCACGTTGGATCCACTCGACATAAGAACTCTACTTCTAACATTTTTTTTGTGCTGCTTCATTTTTTTTTTTTTTCTCGGTTGGTCCAATTGCACAGCTAGCTAAGGAAGTTTTTGGTGCATCAAGAGTGGCAGCTACATCTGGTACTGGGAACCTGGATCTACTCAAGAGGTTGGGCGCTGATCTGGCCATTGAATACACCGAGGACAACTTCAAAGACCTCCCCGAAAAGTTCGATATTGGTAAGCATGAACATAAACCGCAGCATACCCTCACGTTCCTAACTGTTCACGGGCTATGCGAGATCCTCCATCGTCTTACCAAGAGTCAGGATGAACTGTTGTAGAGGTTGTGCTGTATCATTCAAGTGAAAAAACTTGATCATCCGCAGAACGAAAAGCGAAGAAGAGAGTGCTAATATGCCATTGGTTAACGTTTCATTTTTTCTGATACGCAGAGCAGAGTGAGGGCAGTTAGGGATATAAAGCTAGGAGGGAGTCAGATATATCACCATGGAAATTTTACATTTGACAACAAACGCGGAGCATCGAGACTAGGAAAGTTGAAACTTCCATCACGCTAACTCTTACCGCACTATGTGGAGACTACTATGCAAAGAGAAGCTGAATATACGGAGACAAAAAATACGCACCATCGATTACAAATCAAGGACTCGTGATTAAGACAGATCCATGTGGACGCTCTATTTCTTTCTCGTTTGTGTATCATGGAACGGGGTGGATCACGACTTTTCCGGTTGCCCGGCCGGTTTGAAGATACGAGAAGGCCTCAATGGCTTGCGAAAATGGGAACGGGCTCTTGGGATCGATCAACGGCTTCACCTTCCCGCTCTCCAAGAAGGGCTTCAACTTCTCCAAGGTCAAACGGTCCGAAGTTGCTGCGAAAAAGAAAGCAGGCGGGGGTAATGTCTTGTTATGTTCTACGATCGTCACCATGCTCCCTCCTGGCTTCACAGCCTTCGCTGCCCGCTCACTTTGCCCTGCAGATTAGGAATATTGATTGTTAAGCCCGGCGCCAAATGGTTCCTTGTCGAGAAAGAAACTGATCACATGGAAAATCTTTATCAATGAAAATGGACATTTTTAGCGAATTGATTGCTGGTGAACAAAGAAACTTGCATAGCATCCAGATGGTAATGTCATGCATACACAGCTATATAACATGGGACGTCGAAAGCATCAAGGTGTCGTTTATGTTCTCGTACTTACCAACTGTATCGTAGACAACATCAAACTTTTCTGGGAGGTCTTCAAAGTTGACTTTGGTGTAGTCAATGGCCAGATCAGCACCCAAGCTCTTCAACAACTCTAGCTTCCCAGTGCTGGATGTAGCTGCTACTCTTGATGCACCAAAAACTTCCTTAGCTAGCTGTGCAATTGGACCAACCAAAAAAAAAAAGTGAAAGCCCACAAAAAAAAAAAAATGATGGAAGTAGAGTCCTCATATCAAATAAGCCCCACGAGAAACCAGTGAGATTCGCAAGACATGATTCGCGAGAAAACAGAGAAGGAAACAAAACAGTACCTGTATTGAGAGTGTGCCGACACCACCAGCACCACCTAAGACGAGGAGGGACTTGCCATGAGAGAGGCCAGCTCTTTCAAGGCCTCCATAGGCGGTCTGAATGACCACCGGCAGAGAAGCAGCCTCCTCAAAACTCAGCTTCTTGGGCTTCAAAGCCAAGAACGACTCTTCCACGGCTACGTACTCAGCCAGCGTCCCGTCTTTCTTGGCGTGCCACATAAATCCATATACCTCGTCCCCGACCTTGAGCTCCTTCACTTCGCGGCCCACCTTCACCACAATGCCGGCGAGATCGTAACCTGGCACGGCCTAATGCATAAAGGTAGGGCATAACGTTAATAATACACGTTATAGGGGGAAAAAAAGTGACCATACTTTCCATCTAAAATATCAACCAAATTACCGGTAAAGAAAAGCCCGGGAGCTGGACAACCCCATTCACTCTCGCGGTGTCGATTGGATTGAGCGCTGCAGCGAGAACTTTAACCAGCACTTGGCCTTCTTGCACTTCGGGGACTTCGAGTTCTGGGTCCAATCCCAATACGTCAGCGACGTCTCCGTGCTCACGGTACACCCAAGCCTTCATTTTGGTCGGAAAGACGAAATTCGCAGCCACTGGAGAAGAATGGATCGATGGTATCGGGAAATCTTCTTTTTCCTCTGGGATCTCTCGGTCGATCTATCTCAAGCTCCAAGCGTACAAGAGTGTGAGGGCTTCGTTTGACTTTTATAATCTGCGATTAGTTATAAGCTCCAAAGGGCGGCTGATGATGATGTATACGATGACTTCAAAACGGAGAATCTTTGTCGTTGAAGTCATCGTATACGTATTCGGCCTTTGTCATTGAAGTCATCGTATACGTCATCGGCCTCCCTTTGGAGCTTATAACTAATCGCACATTGTAAAAGTCAAACGAAGTCCTCAAACTCTCTTGTATGCGTGGAGCTTGAGATAGATCGACCGAGAGATCCCAGAGGAAAAAGAAAATTTCCTGATACCATCGATCCATTCTCCTCCAATGGCTGCGAATTTCCTCATTCCGACCAAAATGAAGGCTTGGGTGTACTGTGAGCACGGAGACGTCGCCTGCGTATTGGGATTGGACCCGGAACTCGAGGTCCCCGAATTGCAAGAAGGCCAAGTGCTGGTTAAAGTTCTCGCTGCAGCGCTCAATCCGGCCGACACCATGAGAGTGAACGGCGTTTTCCAGCCCCCGGGCTTTTCTTTACCGGTAATTTGGTTGATATTTTAGACGGACCGTATGGTCGCTGTCACCCCAATAACACGTATTATTAACGCCAAGCCCCACCTTTATGCATTAGGCCGTGCCAGGTTACGATCTCGCTGGCATTGTGGCGAAGGTGGGTCGCAAAGTGAAGGAGCTCAAGGTCGGGGACGAGGTATATGGATTTATGTGGCACGCCAAGAAAGACGGGACGTTGGCCGAGTACGCGGCTGTGGAAGAGTCGTTCTTGGCTTTGAAGCCCAAGAACCTCAGTTTCGAGGAGGCTGCTTCTTTGCCGGCAGTCATTCAGACTGCCTATGGAGGCCTTGAAAGTGCTGGCCTCTCTCAAGGCGAGTCCCTCCTTGTCTTGGGCGGTGCTGGTGGTGTCGGGACACTTGCAATCCAGGTACCATTTTGTTTACTTCTCTGTTTTCTCAATAATCACGTCTCAAGAATTGAATCGATTTCATGTGGGAGCCGTTCGATCTGATGACTCTTCGTGTTCGGTTAACATCTACTCTACCATGTATTTTGGGGGTATTGTTTTCACTCTTTTTCTTGGTTGGTCCAATTGCACAGCTAGGTAAGGAAGTATTCGGTGCATCAAGAGTAGCAGCTACATCTAGCAGTGGAAAGCTAGATTTGTTGAAGAGTTTAGGTGCTGATCTGGCCATTGACTACACCAGGGTCAACTATGAAGACCTCCCAGAAAAGTTTGATGTTGTCTATGATGCCGTTGGTAAGTAAAGGAACACAAATGAAACCTCAATGTTCTTGTCATTTCATATTAGTTAATTGTGCATGCATGACCTATCCGTCTAGATGCTATGCAAGTTTCTTTTGTACACCAGCAATCGATGTGCTAAAAATGCCCATTTTTGCCGATAAGATTTTCTCTGTGACTGGTAACTTTCTTGATGATGAACTATTCGGCACTGCGCTAAACAGGTGATTTTCCTAATGTGCAGGGCAAAGTGAGCGGGCGGTGAAGGCTGTGGCGCCGGGAGGGAGTGTGGTGGAGATTGCAGAATTCCAGAAGGAATTACCACCGCCCGCTTTCTTTTTCCAAGCGACATCGGACCGTTTGACCTTAGAGAAGTTGAAGCCCTTCTTGGAGAGCAGGAAGGTGAAGCCAGTGATCGATCCCAAGAGTCCGTTCCCATTTTCGCAGGCCATCGAGGCCCTCTCGTATGTTCAAACCCGCCGGGCAACCGGAAAAGTCGTGATCCACCCTGTCCCATGAAACACAAACAAAAGAAATAGAGCGTCCCATGGATCTGTATTCCTCGTGAGCCCTTGATTAGTTAGTCGATCGTGCTTGTTTTTGTCTCTGTATATTCGGCTTCTCTTTGTAGGCTCGATTCGACATACTGCGGTGAGAGTCAGCGTGATGGAAGTTTTCAACTTTCCAGGACTCCATATTGTGCGTTTGTTGTCAAAAGTAGATTTCGATGGTGATACATCTGACTATCCCTACAATTATGTTGGCCAATTGGCAAAGAAAAATGATTACGATGACGATGATTCCCATTAGATTCGGAACGATTATAGTGGCGACAGCTAGCTATTGGCCATGTTAAATGTAATGTTCTAGGACTTTAATTATCACACTCTGCATTTAGAACAAGCGCCCTTCAGATGGTCGACACCAGGGTTCCTGCGACTCCCATTACTTGAGCCTCATATCTATACCGTGCCGGCCGTGCCGGGGAACAAAGTGGCCGGCATCATGGCGTACGTCAGCGATCGAGTGAAGAAGTTGAAAGGTGGAGTTTCATGGCGTACGTCATCATGACCGGACTCGATTCCATCCTGGCCGACTCCCATTATCACCACCCTGCATTTAGAAGAGTGTTGGCCCTCAAGCCCAAGGAGCAGAGCTTTGGTGAAGCAGCTTCTTTGCCTACATAGCCTATGTAGTACTAACACAAACACGCAACATATGATATAACATGACATGAAACGCGGACACGTTATTCCTCAAAAAATAGAGGATTCCAACATGTTCTAACACGTTATATATTAAATATATTTTTATATATAAATGCATAAATAAATAAATAAATAATAAAAAGAGTCTAGAATTAATTTACACTAAAAACATTAATCTAATATTTTTTAATATCATTCATTATTTTAATTTGATAAATTCAATTACATTCCATTGCTATAATCCATAAAAATTTGAAGAAAAAAACAAGCAATCCACATTCTACTATTAAATTTAGGGATATATGCACTACAAGTCCTAAAATTTGTTGCGAAAATGCAATTGAGTTCTAAAATTTATCAAATTGGTGCAATCGAGTCATTCTATTACTACAATTAATTTATTTAATGCAAAATGCCGAATTATTATTTTTAAATTAATTTATTTCTCCTACGTGGCAATTTTTTGTTACTCTTTTTCTTTAAATATTATTTAAAGAATTGTAAAAAAAACTTTTAAAAAAGGTAAAATAATTCTTAAAAAAACTAGGAAAAAAAAAAGAGATGAGGTCATGAGTCTTTGTGACTTGTAAGTGGCTAGGCACACAGCTGCCATTGCTGCCGTCGTAGGGGGTTGGCGAGATCGTCGACCGTAGGCAACGAAGGGTGGGTGGCCCTCACCTACCCAAGCGAGGCCCGGGCGAGCTTGCCCAAGATTTGGTGCTATTGATGGCACCCACGTTAATGCATCCGTCCCTATATCGAAACAAATCACATTTAGAGGCAGGAAATGGATTACTACTCAAAATGTGATGTGTGCTTGTTTGTTTGATATGAGATTTACTTTCGTATATGCTGGGTGGGAAGGATTTGCCAATGATTGTCGGGTTCTCTCAGCAGCACTCGAGACTCCTCGATTGCAATTTCCTCGACCACCACCAGGTATTTGCTTTGTTATATCAAGTGATTTTCTTTATAATTGTATAGTTATTGCACATCATAACAAATTTATGTATATATTATTGTAAGAAAATATTATGTAGTAGATTCTGGTTATGCAGCACTTCTAGGATTTTTAACTCCATTCAAAGGTGAACGGTATCATTTGAATGATTATAGGGGTAGAACAAGACGACCCAGATCAACAAAAGAATTGTTCAACCATAAGCATTCTTCATTGAGAAATGTTATCGAGAGGTCATTTGGGGCATTAAAAAATCGCTTCCCAATTTTGAGAGACATGCCTCCATTTTCAATTCGAAAGCAAGTATATATTGTAATCGCATGTTGTACTCTCCATAATTATATTCGCGACCAAGACAAGATGGACAAGAACTTTGCCTTATATGGAGATCCGGAGTTTTCATTTGGACTTACACAAGACGATGTTGTAGATGATACATTATGTGATGAGGTGGCTGAGATAAACATGATCGGAAAAAATATTGCAAATATGATGGCAATGGATCATAATATGCAAGAGATTCCATGACTTTTTATTTCCGACTTTTGCGATGTGTTTTTGTTTTTTGGTGAAAATTTTTGCGATGTGTTTGTAAACTATTATGAATACATTTCTATTAATAATATTAAGGTCATCCAATTCTATCTCCATGAGCACAAATGCCATTGAATGTATCATAAATGTGAACAAACAAAAGAAAAGCAAATTGTAAGCTATTGTATAGTTGACACTTCAAGACCTACAAACCGCCATCTGAAGCTTACATCCTATTCAAGAAAGAAAAAAGCAAAAGAGGAGAGGAAAAACATCTCCCTTCATCAAAATTAGCCAAAACCTTATAAGCTTATGTGAAACACGAAAATGAAATAGTTTGTAATTTGGAAGAAGATGGGTAAAAAGTAGCATCAAGATGGGAAATTTCTAACCTGATGGATTTATTGGAATTGGGCTTACGGCCCGTCCGCTCAAGTTGGGCCCAAAAGGGCCCGGCCCACGGGAATAGGGCCCGTGGAAGGGGAGAGGTATAAAAGGGAGGAGAGAGAGAGAGAAGACAACCGTTAGAAACAAACGTACGTCTTCCCTTTCTCCCGCGCGCTTTCTCTCTCCAAGGAACAGTAAGTTCAAGGCCTTTGTTTTCTCCCCCTTCAAGGCGTCATCGGATCAGAATTTCTTCATCTTCTTCAGCATTGGTGTCTAATCTGTGGCTAACAAGGTACGCTCGAATCGTGGTGTGCTTTACGATCGGTGATGCGTGTTTTCGGGCTTCGTCTTCCGCATTGATTTAGGGGTTCGATTTAGTGTCGAATCCGGTTTTCGGGATCGATTATTCCCAACATTGGTATCGAGCCCTAGTTCACGTTTTCCCGATCAATTTGATGTTTCTTGATTGATTTTTCGCAAAAGGAAGTACGGCCGTACGGATCGGGCGACAAATCCCGACACCCGAGACTTCTTCGGCCATTTTTTTGAGTTTTCGTAAGTCAAAAACGAATTCTGAAGGCACTGGGTGAAGCGCGACGTCGAGACGAGTCCGACGATGTGTCGACCGCCGCCGGGAGCCACCGCACGCGCCCACACGCGCGGCCGGAAGGCGCTGCGCGTGGGCGCGACGCGCCCGCGGAAGCCGCCCCCCGGCGCGTGCGCCACACGCGCGGCGGCGAACCGGCACGTGCGCGCGGCGGCGGGCGGGCCGGCACGCGCGCCGGTCCGCGGACCGACGCGTGATGACGTCACTCGATGACGTCATCATGACGTCACCAACCGTCGATAACCGCGTCGGAGATGACGTCATTGATGACGTCGTCGCCGGCGACGACGATGCCGGCCGGCCACCGGCCGGCGACCCGACCCGACGGCGACCGACCCGACCCGATCAGCTGGCGCGTGCCGCGCACGTGCGGCCGACGCTGCGCGTGACGTCCGCACGCTCACGCGCAGGCACGTGCGGGCCGACGCTCGCGTGACGTCGCCACCGCGACGCGCGCGGCACGTGCGGTCGGTTCGTCCGGCCGGCGCCCGGCCCGGTCCGCCGGCCCGACGGTCCGTCGGCCCGACCGGTCCGACCCGCGCGCCCGTTGACCCGACCCGTTGACCCGTTGACCGACCGTTGACCGTTGACCGACCGTTGACTTTGACCGTTGACCGTTGACTTTGACCGTTGACCGTTGACCCGAAAAAAAAAAAAAAAAAAAAAAGGAATTTGTTTCTTCGGTCATGCCTATGTGTATTATAAGTGATCCATTTTTTTAATTCTGCATTTGTTGCATGAATTTTGGAAAATTATGTATTTTCCTTATGAAAATTATGGATTATTCTGCATTTGTTGCAGGGACTATAATGAGTTATGCACAGATACCTGCAAGCCCGAGAAGGGACGAGGGAAATGCAAGACTTAAAAGGCGATGTCGATCTAGCTAATTATCGGTGGCATGACGGTGATTTAGTATCACATGTGATCAAGGTCAATCAGATGATACAGGAAATCATCTGGAATGGTTATCTTATGCCGGATTTTCAGAAGGTGCCGGCTTTGATGAACACTCTTCCACCTGAATGGCAAGCAGTGTTGGATCGGCTATGGGAGGTCAACGTGGTCCCGGATTATAGGAAAGCTAGTGGAAGCTTTTGTAAGAGAAAGTCTTATAGGATTGAGTTGGCCAAAACTTCAACCCTAGATTGAGCGCCACATGGCGCCGAGTGAATGCGCCTTGGTGGCGACATGAAAGCTCTCCAAAAGTTTTTCCTTGGTTGGCAAATGTGCCTTCAGTTTTCTCAGATGTTTTAAATGACAGATTAAAAGGGACTTTCCCTATTTATCCATTGGATTAATTTGAGATGCTTTTTGATGTCAATATCTCTTTTCATGTTGATATTTTTCCCTGTATATATATTGCTTAGTGTAATGTATAATTGTATTATGTGAAAGCATTGATATTTTATTAGATATTAGATTTTATGTTGCTTTCTGTTATTGCTGGTTGCTGTGGGTAATTAGCTGTGGGTAGTTTTAGAAGCTTTTGTAGCTTCATAAAATTGATTTTGCATATGACAATCATATTAATGATAGTTTTGAGTTAGGATTTTTGGAGGATGATTGGAAACATAGTGACCTTTTGATTCGAAGCCTTACTTGAAATTATTTATTAATATGATGGGTCTATGCAAATAGGGATGCATAAATGATAGGCATTAATTATTCGTGCATGGATGTCGATGTGTTGAACGATGGTTCAAAGCAACTAAGAACGTGATTCCGATATGAACGGTAACAATTGTGAAATATTGAATAAGAAGATTCAATATGTGCTGGAAAAGCAAGAAGCACTAGAAGCTCTTGACCATGTTATGGAAGATCTTAAGGATGCCATGCGCCACCTTGAGCTAGTAGAGGACCGCCTAACGGTATTTGAGCCGAACAAAGATATTTGCAATCTTTGGTTCTAGCTTAGAAAGGGCTTTGTGCTCTAAGCGCAAGCGTATTGATTCGTTCAATATGTGGGCATACAAAGGATCAAGTCCTTACTGCAAGAAATCAAGAGTTAACCAACACAAGAGAGGAAAACGTCCTCAAGTGAAGAAAATGTCAAAGGCGAGGTGTTACAATTGTGACAAGAAATGTCACTATGCTTGCAACTGTTGTGAGTCAAAAAGGTCAACACCTCTTGTACATTTGAGAACTTTGCTTATGTGTCAAGTTCTGTATTATTGGCTGAATCCAATCCTTTGTGGTGTAGATTCGGGAGCGGACGGACCATGTAGCAAAGGATAGAGGATCCTTCGTGAAATTCCGACGATACCAACCGGAACCGAGTGAATCCATATGGGAAACAACTCTAGAGCGATGTAAAGGAATTGGCACCGACCAATTGAACATGAGTGGTGGACGCACCTTTGATGTTCTATTTGCTCGGGAGATTCGTCGAAATTTAGTGTCCTGTCTTAGCGTTGGTTAAGCTTGGTTTTAGTGTGAACTTCCATAATAGAAGTGTAGATTTGTATTTGGATACAAACTACTATGGTTGTGATTATTTTTCTGGATGGTTTTATTGTACTAGATGTTGACTATGGTGGTGTCAATAGGTTATTCCCTTGTTTCACGTCTTCTACCTTATATGATAATGATGTGAATATGGTGGCATGCTAGACTTGGTCATATGGGCCAACAACATATGAATAGACTAGCCAAAGAGGGCTTGTTGGGCAATATTGAAAAAGTCGATTTGTCCATAAGTGAGCATTGCCTAGTAGGGAAAATAACAATGAAACCATTTAGAAAAAGATAAAAAAGAGCTGGATTTCCTCTGCATTTAATCTATTTGGACGTACGTGGTTCAATGAATATGAGAGGAAGGCAAGGGAACATTTATTTCATCACTTTTATATATGATCATACTCGAGTCGGACATGTCTATTTGATTTCTCATGAATCGAAGCATAAGTTGTTTGAAGGTTTATGAACTTTGGCGAAAATCAATTAGACAAGAAAATAAAAGTATTGAGATCCGATCGAGATTGAGAATATTTATCTGATGTGTTCAGAAAATTATGTGATGAAAAGGGAATATAAAGATAGTTGTCTATTCCATATACTCCTCAACAAAATGGTGTTGTGGAAAGAAGAAACAGAACCCTCTTTTGGAAATGGTTAGGTCCATGATGGTGCATGCTAACTTACCTATCACTTTTCGGAGTGATGCGTTGTTAATCGCTACTACCTATATACTTAACCGGATGCCTTCCAAATCGATTGCTTCCACTCCATATGAGTTATGGACAGTTAGAAAACCAGACTTAAGTTTTCTTAAGCCATGGGGTTGTGCTGCCTATATTCATGAGTCCTCTCACAAGTTTGGGAAATTGGGTCCCAAAGGAAATAAGAGTATTTTCATGAGATACTACGAACACTCGAAAGGGTATGTGTTCATAGGTGAGTAGGAAAGTGGGAGTATAACGAATTTGAATCACGGGATGTCACATCCTTAGTGGATGAATTTCCTAAGAAGGGCGAAATAAGGGAAGTTTGTTCCTTATTTGAAACCTTGGATCAAGATAATGATGTTAGTGGAGTTCGTCCAAGTGGGAGTAATATGAGATGTGATGAATTGAATTCAACTCATTCTCAATTACAACCACCTGATGTGACAACATCATCATCACCTAATCCAAGTGGGAGCATGATGGGGAATGATGTGCTAAGTGTACAATCTCCCATAAGGTGAACAAGTCGCCAAAGTATTCCCCGTCAATGTTTTGACATTGAAAGGGAAGCTTTTATGGTTGCTCCACAAGATGAGTATGAGCCAAGAAATATTAATAAGGCTCTAAATTGCCCTAATAAGGAAAAATGGATTCATGCAATGAAAGAGGAAATGGAGTCGGTGAAGTCAAACCATGTTTAGGAAGCGGTTGATCTTCCAAAAGGACGCAGAGCTATTGGGAACAACTAGGTTCTCAAAATAAAGCGAAAGGCTGATGGCTCGATAGAAAGGCATAAGGCCCGCCTTGTGGCGAAGGGGTATAATCAACAGGAAGAAATTGATTATGAAGGATATGGGTGAGGTTACATATATTCTTGGATTTAAGATTTCAAGATTGTAAACCCATAGACACTCCTATTGCAAAAGGTGAAGGATTGAGCCATAGGCGTGTCCGGGGACTCCACAAGAGAAGGAATAAAGGAAACATGTTCCTTATGCTAGTTTGTTGGAAGCTTGATATACACTATGATGTGTACAAGACCTAGCATATGTTTTGCGGTTGGAATGGTGAGTAGATACCAATTCAATCCGGGTCCAAGACAATGGAAAGCCGTTATGAGAATACCGAGGTATCTAAAGGGAAGCTGGCGATTAGACGATGAGTTATTAAGGAAAGGATCTGCGACTCTAAGGCTATCCTGATTCTGATTGGGAAGGAGATTTAAATGAAATGAAATCTACCTCTGGCTTTGTTTTCTTACCGAATAATGGCACCATATGTTGGAGCTGTAAGAAACAAACATGTATAGCCTTGTCCACGATAGAAATTGAGTTTGTGGCATTATCGGCGGTAGTGTAAGAAGATGTTTGGCTTTAGAGATTTTTGGATCATTTAGGTGTTATTGGAAGTCTTTGCAGATTTGTTATTTGTTAAGCTGTGTGATAGCCAAGCGGCGAAAGAGTACACCAAAGATCCAAAATATCATGGCAAGACCAAACATATAGATACCAAGTATAATTTTGTAAAGGATATGGTTGCACGAAAGGACGTGAACTTAGAGTACATACTACGCATAGAATGGTAGCGAGATCCTATGACAAAGCCAATACCCAGAGATGTGTTTTGTGGCCATATGAAATCTCTAGGGTTGCGTAGAAGGTGATGTCTTGAATATTGTAATTTCCCTAAGTGTTCACAATTTGATGAATTTGTGTTTTCATCATTAATGCCTATGAATCTTTGTTTGATCTTTATGCATCTTAATGCTCGGTGCATTATTTTAAGTTGAGAAGTATGTCGGACAGATATAAGATTAGCCCACTCACACGGGTAATCGCCTCTATTTCTTGTGTGATAAATAGAGATGAGACTGTTTTTTAAGCTTATTATCTAGGTGATAATCGAGAGCTCAAGCTTAAAACACGTATGTCGCCTTAAGCGAGTGTTAAGATGAGGACATAATACTTACTATGTCCGAAAGTAAAATACCCCACATATTTTACCTTATCTGTCTAAGATGCCAGATGTGAGTTCTGATGAATTTTGTGAATGAGTAGATACGTGAACTCAAGTTAGACATTGGGTATGTCTGAACTATCATCTGTACGGTATTGAAAGGTGTAGGCATACGCTCTATGGGAAAGGAGTTAATACCGTAATACGTATTTCATACTACGTATGCATGAGACGACCAATAAGAGTGACAAAAGTTTGATCTCAACTTTTATGTCGTGTGAGACTCTTGAGGAAGAGAGTTCCTCAACTTTTTAGTCCCCTCATGACTCTTACTTATTCTCAAGATTTCTATTTAGTGTTTGCTATCTTAGGATGTTGCCAATGGTCATGAGTGATTCGATCTAATGGGGCATTTCTAGAAAAGCAAGCTGGACTGAAATTGAGAGTTTGAAGGAAAGAGGAAGATCGATTATGGAGAATCACATTGTAGTTTTGTATTCACCGGTTAACCAATTATGACTGTCTTTGTGATAATCATAGTTGTGAATACAATATATATATATATATATATATCATTGTTTTAAAAGAGATCAAGAGAGATATAAATGTGATCGATCGATCTAGCAGTACCGCATACTAAGTCTACTCGGAGTGTGATGCCCATTATGAGCTGCTATATATTCCTAACAGATGTATGGCAACGAGCTCTCAAAGTATCTTTGGTCGCACGGATTATTCACCGGTATGAATGTTGAAGAGAGGAAAAGAGGATTCGTAAGGGCCACCATGATAAGTGAGAGTCTATGATGGATTTTTCCGATGGGGCCGAGTGAGTAAGGCTGTCCGCCCATGTTGGTTTTGTACCACCATGTGCGAGTGGGAGATGATGGATTTATTGGAATTGGGCTTACGGCCCGTCCGCTCAAGTTGGGCCCAAAGGGCCCGGCCCACGGGAATAGGGCCCGTGGAAGGGGAGAGGTATAAAAGGGAGGGAGAGAGAGAGAAGACAACCGTTAGAAACAAACGTACGTCTTCCCTTTCTCCGCGCGCTTTCTCTCTCCAAGGAACAGTAAGTTCAAGGCACCTGTTTTCTCCCCTTCAAGGCGTCATCGGATCAGAATTTCTTCATCTTCTTCAAAGCATTGGTGTCTAATCTGTGGCTAACAAGGTACGCTCGAATCGTGGTGTGCTTTACGATCGGTGATGCGTGTTTTCCCGGGCTTCGTCTTCCGCATTGATTTAGGGGTTCGATTTAGTGTCGAATCCGGTTTTCGGGGATCAGTTATTCCCAACATAACCCCAACCCGACATCCATATCAAGATTACAAGACTAAAATCCCCAAGCCACGCATGCACTAGAATTACAATTTTTTTTTATAAGAGTAAAAACTTAGTCCCAAGGAAATTACTACAAATTCAATATGCCTTGTGCTTTTTTTCATAATATTTGCTATACCAAACATTAAAATTCGCAAAAAGAAAATATATTAATCTAATAATATTTTGATCTTGTCAATTCTATGTAATATCTAATCTATTCCTTTTTCTTATTTATTTTTATTTTTTTAAAAAAAATTAAAATTTGGAATAGAAATTTTGTGCGCTTATCAAAAAGGTTTCTATTCTTTTCATTAGAAATAGAAATTTTGTACGATTATCAAGCGGGTTTTTTGCTCGAAATTATTCCCCATAACAGAAATAGAAAAGAACTATTTCTGAAAAAAAAAAAAAAAAAAAAAAAAAAAAAAAAAAACTCTTCCCCGGAATGAAGCGTTGTCATGCGCTATGTTGATAAAAGTATTCACTTGGTTTCTAAGATTAATTTCTAGATTGGATTCTAGTATTGGAGGATAGTTGTTTATATTTAATATGACTATGAACTCGATGAGAAACCTGTAGGTAGGCATATTAGATTTAAGAAATCCTTTTAAGCCGAGCCATCGGCTGTGTAGGTTAAAACCTCGCCAATGGGGGAATTTTTATTATTTTGTCACCTGACATTGGAATCTTGGTTGCCTTATCATTAGACGTTGTGTCGTGACCATGGTTCAATATTAAGAAAAAGATTTGTTGATGGATGGACAATTAACATATGTTTTGGTATGAGATAAATCAATGAAATGAATCATTGACATTATTATGAATGAGATTAATTAATGGACCTAATCATTGACGTTATTAACTCATATATGATTTGATGTTTACTACTTACTGAAATGTAGTTGCTTAACCCTCTCTTTCCCAATCTTTTCAGGTCTCTCAGTTAACGACTAATAGAACAAGAGTGATAATGGGGATTTTTGTGAGCTTGACTTTTGGGTGGTTAAGGGCTGCATTCTTGAGATGGAAGGACGATTGTGTCACCCCATTCTTGTACGATTTCGGGGTGTAACAGTAACACTTTCCACTATATGATTGACCTCGACATATTATTTGGTCATAAAAAAACACTGGTCGCGCCTAGGTCCCGAATCATCGAGGCAAAGACCTTGAGGGCCAGGTTGTTGACCCGAAGGTAGAGCGCGGGACCTTAGTGGCTGCCCTAAAGCCCTTGAGGCCGATGCCAGGCCTAGATCCTTGACACCCTGGTCAGGACCCTGATGACTAGACTTGAGAACTCGGTTCTCTAGCCTGGGTCCTTCCAAGGATATATTCGGGCTCAGGATTGTCAAAGCTTGAATCTGAGACTTGGAGTTATACTTGAGATTTCGACTTTCATATTATTTGCAAATTACCCAAAAAAAACAAAAAACAAAAAGACTCGTCCTTTGAAAATATTTTTCAACAAAGTTCATTTTTCAGTAGAACAAACAGACATATAAACAAAAGGTCATTTTGTTCAAAACCCCAATTAATGTCGCATTAATATGCTCACGAATCGTAAGACAACATCAAAACGATTGGAATGCATAGATGAAGATTACTATCCTACCAAGAATGTCCCACCATCATCATAAGATCATGGAGTTCACCCGAACATTGCATCTAGACACGATGAACTTGGACCACGTTCATATCTTTGTACATTGACAAATCCAAGCGCAAAACCCCAAGTCAAGCTTCACCAAACCATGACAAATAACCTCATCCACCCTCTACCTTGACACTATATATGGATTGACAAAGATATTTCACTTCAAGCACCAAGAATCAACAAGGCTATTCTCCTCTATACTCCCACCAATTCACACTCGATTGCTTAGCTTGGCTTTTGCTTATTCATTGGCTTCCGACTCGGATGTCACCATCCCCTCTAAGATCAAGGCTTGGGTCTATGCCGAGCATGGGAACCCCGTCGATGTCTTGAAGCTGGTTCCAGATGTTGGGGTTCCTGAGATTAAGGTGTTAGACGCAAATTACATAACCCAAGATCTCCATAACTAGAACAAGCACACGCACGGTTGAGTAGAAAGAATTAACGCACCTGTTTTGGGATCCATTGTTCTTGAAGCGGAAGAGGAAATACAATGTTCCACGCGCAAGTCCTTCTCCTCTATTGCCCTCCGTATCACTGGCTCAATGAGGCGGCCCCCTCACGTGTAGCGTTAGGTAAACGCCCCTTAGGTGAGGATACAGGTGAGAACTAGGGTTAAAGGAGAGACTTGAGCACTATTTATAGAGTTTCCAGCCAGTCCCTCTCATTACGGGCCAGGCTCAACTCGGTCTACACTAGCCAGCCCATATTAAACTTATTAAGAAACCTTCTATATCACCTTAGACCAAACCCCGTAAAACGGTAAACGTTAAACGGTAAATTACAATATCAATTAATGTAGTCCACAATTAGAAAAACTCTTACATAAGGAACACCAGGTCCTTGTCAAGGTTGTTGCTGCTGCCCTAAATTCTGTTGATTTCAAGAGAGCTCTTGGCTTTTTCAAGCACACCGACTCTCCCCCGCCCGTAAGACATCATATTACCGGCAATTTTTTTTTAAAAAAAAATTCGTTCATCGCGGGTGACCACTGATGCCTGCTAAATGCGAATCTATTAAGATATGGAAATTTTTCGTTTTGTATTTGATGGATTTAATTGTTGATGGGCTTAAGGCCCGTCCGCCCATGCTGGGCCCAAAAGGCCCGGCCCACGGGAATAGGGCCCGTGGATGGGGGAAGGTATAAAAGGGAGGAGAGAGAGAGAGATGGCAACAGTTGGAAACGAACGTACGCTTCCCTTCTCCCGCGCACTCTCTCTTCCAAAAAGAAACAGTAAGCAAACGACGACACTGTCTTCCCTTCAAGGCGTCATCGGATCGAACGAGGCCAGAATTTCTTCCTCTTCTTCAGCGTTGGTGTTTAATCTGTGGCTAACAAGGTACGCTCGAATCCGTGGTGTGCTTTACGATCGGTGATGCGTGTTTTCCCGGGCTTCGTCTTCCGCATTGATTTAGGGGTTCGATTTAGTGTCGAATCCGGTTTTCAGGGATCCGTTATTCCCAACATTGATATCAGAGCCCTAGTTCACGTTTTCCCGATCAATTTGATGTTTTTTGATTGAATTTTCGCGAAGAAATTCTCGGCCGTACGGATCGGGGCAAAAATCCCGACACCCGAGCGCTGTTCGGCCATTTTTCTGAGTTTCCGTAAGTCGGAATAAAAATCTGAAGGCATAGGAAGAAAGGCGACGTCGAGACGAGTCCGGCGACATGTCGCACGCCGCCAGGAGACGCCGCACGCGCACACACGCGCGGCCGGAAGCCGCTGCGCGTGGGCGCGACGCGCCCGGAAGCGCTGGCTTCGCCAGCGTGTGCGCCACACGCGCCAGTGACGAACCGGCACGTGCTCGTCGGCGACCGGCGAAACGGCACGCGCCGGTCGGCGAACCGACGCGTGCTGACGTCACGTGCTGACGTCATCATGACGTCATCCAACGGTCAGTAACCGCTAGGATGACGTCATAGATGACGTCAGCGATGACGTCGGTTGGCCGCGCGGCGACCCGACCGGAGACCTGACCCGACCCGACCCGCGGACGGCTGGCACGCGCTCGGCACGTGCTGGCTGATGTCTGCGTGACATCAGCCCGCGCACGCGCACGGCACGTGCCGGCTGACGTCTGCGTGACGTCAGCCCGCGCACGCACGCGGCACGTGCGGTCGGTCCGACCGACCCGGCCCGACCGGCCCGACTGGCCCGTCCGGTCCGACCGGTCAGCCAACCCGCCCGCCCGTTGACCCGTTGACCGACCGTTGACCGTTGATTAACCGTTGACCGACCGTTGACCGTTGACCCGAAAAAAAAAAAAAAAAAAAAAAAAAAGGAATTTGTTTCTTTTTCGGTCATGCCTATGTGTGTTATAAGTAATCCATTTTTTAATTCTGCATTTGTTGCATGAATTTTGGAAAATTATGTATTTTCCCTTATGAAAATTATGGATTATTCGCATTTGTTGCGGGGACTATAATGAGTTATGCACGATACCGTAAGCCCGAGAAGGGACGAGGGAAATGCAAGACTTAAAAGGCGATGTCGATTTAGCTAATTATCGGTGGCATGTCGGTGATTTAGTATCACATTGATCAAGGTCAATCGATGATACAGAAATCATCGGAATGGTTATCTTATGCCGGATTTTGAGAAGGTGCGGCTTTGATAAACACTCTTCCACCCGAATGGCAAGCAGTGTTTGATCGGCTATGGGAGGTCAACGTGGTCCCGGATTATAGGAAGCTAGTGGAAGCTTTTGTAAGAGAGTACTATAGGATTGAGTTGGCCAAAATTTCAACCCTTAGATTGAGCGCCACATGGCGCCGAGTGAATGCGCCTTGGAGGCGACATGAAAGCTCTCCAAAATTTTTTCCATGGTTGGCAAATGTGCCTTCAGTTTTCTCAGATGTTTTGACTGATAGATTAGAAGGGACATTCCCTATTTATTTCTTTGATTAATTATGTAATGTTTACTACCTGATTGTTGTTGATGTAACAATTGATATGTTAGTCGTATCATGTGAAAGCATTGTTATTTTATTGGATATTAGATTTTATTTGCTTTCTACATTATTCTTTGGTTCTTTGTGGGTAATTAGTGTGGGTAGTTTTAGAAGCTTTTGTAGCTTCATAGAATTGATTTTGCATATGACAATCATATTAATGATAGTTTTAAGTTAGGATTTTTGGAGGATGATTGGAAACATAGTGACCTTTTGATTCGAAGCCTTACTTGAAATTATTTATTAATATGATGGGTCTATGCAAATAGGGATGCATAAATGATAGACATTAATTATTCGTGCATGGATGTCTGATGTGTTCAGAATGATAGTTCAGCAACTAAGAACGTGATTGCTGATATAAACGGTAACAATTGTGAAATATTGAATAAGAAGATTCAATATGTGCTGGAAAAGCAAGAAGCACTAGAAGCTCTTGACCATGTTATGGAAGATCTTAAGGATGCCATGCGCCACCTTGAGCTAGTAGAGGACCGCCTAACGGCATTTGAGCCGAAAACGGACATTTGCATTGCTGGTTCTAGCTCAGAAAGGGCTTTGTGCTCTAAGCGCAAACGTATTGATTCATTCAATATGTGGGAATGCAAAGGATCAAGTCCTTATTGCAAGAAATCAAGAGTTAACCAACACAAGAGAGGAAAACGTCCTCAAGTGAAGAAAATGTCAAGGGTGAGGTGTTACAATTGTGACAAGAAATGTCACTATGCTTGCAATCTTGTTGTGAGTCAAAAAGGTCAACACCTCTTGTACATTTGAGAACTTTGCTTATGTGTCAAGTTCAATATTATTAGCTGAATCCAATCCTTTGTGGACTGTAGATTCAGGAGCGACAGACCATGTAGCAAAGGATAGAGGATCCTTCGTGGAATTCCGACGAGTACCGACTGGAACTGAGTGGATCCATATGGGAAACAACTCTTGAGCTGATGTAAAGGAATTGGCACCGGCCAATTGAACATGAGTGGTGGACGCACCTTTGATGTTCTATATGCTCACGGAGATTCATCGAAATTTAGTGTCTGTCTTAGCGTTGGTTAAGCTTGGTTTTGGTATGAACTTCCATAATAAAGGTGTAGATTTGTGTTTAGATACAAACTACTATGGTTGTGGTCTCTCTTGAATGGTTTTATTGTACCGAATATTGACTGTGATGATGTCAATATGTTATTCCCTTGTTTCACGTCTTCTACCTTATATGATAATGATGTGAATATGGTGGCATGCTAGACTTGGTCATATGGGCCAATAACGTATGAATAGACTAGCCATAGAGGGCTTGTTGGGCAATATTGAAAAAGTCGATTTGTCCATAAGTGAGCATTGCCTAGTAGGGAAAATAACAATGAAACCATTTAGAAAAAGATAAAAGAGCTGAATTTCCTCTCGCATTTAATCCGTTTGGACGTACGTGGTTCAATGAATGTGAGAGGAAGGCAATGGGCTGTTTATTTCATCACTTTTTATAGATGATTATACTCGAGTCGGATATGTCTATTTGATTTCTCATGAATCTGAAGCATAAGTTGTTTTAGAAGGTTTATGAACCTAGCAGAAAATCAATTAGACAAGAAAATAAAGGCATTTAGATCCGATCGAGATCGAGAATATTTATCTGATGAGTTCAGAAAATTATGTGATGAAGAAGGAATATAAAGATAGTTGTCTATTCCATATACTCCTCAACAAAATGGTGTTGTAGAGAGAATAAACAGAACCCTACTGGAATGGTTAGGTCCAAGATGGCGCATGCTAACTTACCTATCACTCTTTGGAGTGATGCGTTGTTAATTGCTGCCAATATACTTAACCGGATGCCTTCCAAATCAATTATTTCTACTTCATATGAGTTATGGACAGTTAGAAAATCGGACTTAAGTTTTCTTAAGCCATGGAGTTGTGCTGCCTATATTCATGAGTCCTCTCACAAGTTTGGGAAATTGGGTCCCAAAGGAAATAAGAATATTTTCATGAGATACTGCAAACACTCGAAAGGGTATGTGTTCATAGGTGAGCAGGAAAGTGGGAGTATAACTGAATTTGAATCACGGGATGTCACATCCTTAGTGGATGAATTTCCTAAGAAGGGCGAAATAAGGGAAGATTGTTCCCTATTTGAAACCTTGGATCAAGATAATGATGTCGTGGAATTCGTCCAAGTGGGAGTAATATGAGATGTGATGAATTGAATTCAACTCATTCTCAATTACAACCACCGATGTGACAACATCATCATCACCTAATCCAAGTGGGAGCATGATGGGGAATGATGTGCTAAGTGTACAATCTCCCATACGGTGAACAAGTCGCCAAAGTATTCCCCGTCAATATTTTGACATTGAAAATGGAAACTTTTATGGTTGCTCCACAAGATGAGGATGAGCCAAGAAATATTAATAAGGCTCTAAAATACCCTAATAAGGAAAAATGGATTCATGCAATGAAAGAGGAAATTGAGTCAGTGAAGTCAAACCATGTTTGGGAACTGGTTGATTTTCCAAAAGGACGCAGAGCTATTGGGAACAACCGGGTTCTCAAAATAAAGCGAAAGGCTAATGGCTCGATAGAAAGGCATAAGGCTCGCCTTGTGGCGAAGGGGTATAATCAACAGGAAGAAATTGATTATGAAGATATATTTTCTCCGTAGTGAGATTTACCTCGATTCGCATTATTCGGCAATAATGGCAAGTATGGATCTTGAGTTACATCAAATGGATGTAAAGACCGCTTTTCTCAATGGAGAATTAGAAGAAGGAACATATATGGAACAACCCGCTGGTTTCATAGTGAAAGGCCAAGAAGAAAAGGTATGTCGACTTTGGGGGTCGATATATGGCCTTAAGCAGTCGTCAAGATAATGATATATACGTTTTCATAATGCCATAATGGCATATGACTTTACAATGATAGATGAGGATCATTGTGTATATATCAAAAGATCAAATGATCAATTTGTGATCATATCATTATATGTTGATGATATACTAATTGCTGGAAGCAATATGGAGTTTGTCAATACTGTCAAGAGATGGTTGTCTTCCAATTTTTGAGATGAAGGATATGGGTGAGGTTACATATATTCTTGGAGTTAAGATTTCAAGATTGTAAACCCATAGACACTCCTATTGCAAAAGGTGAAGGATTGAGTCATAGTTTGTGTCCAAGGACTCCACAAGAGAAGGAATAAATGAAACATGTTCCTTATGCTAGTGCTGTTGGGAGCTTGATGTATGCTATGATGTGTACAACACCCGACATATGTTTTGCAGTTGAAATGGTGAGTAGATACCAATCCAATCCAGGTCTAGCACAATGGAAAGCCGTTAAGAGAATACTGAGGTATCTAAAGGGAACTGCTGATTAGACGATGAGTTATTAAGGAAAGGATGCGACTCTAAGGCTATTACGATGCCGATTGGGGAGGAGATTTAAATGAAAGGAAATCTACCTCTGGGTTTGTTTTTCTTACTGAATGATGGCACCATATGTTGGAGCAGTAAGAAACAAACGTGTATAGCCTTGTCCACGATGGAAGTTGAGTTCGTGGCATTATCAGCGGTAGTATAAGAATATGTTTGGCTTTAGAGATTTTTGGATCATTTAGGTGTTATTGAAAGTGCTGCGGATTCATTGTTGGTTAACTGTGATAGCCAAGCAGCAAAAGTGTACACCAAAGATCTAAAATATCATGGCAAGACCAAATATATAGATACCAAGTATAATCTTGTCAAGGATATGGTTGCACGAAAAGATGTGAACTTAGAGTACATACTACGCATAGAATAGTAGCAGATCCTATGATAAAGCCAATACTTAGAGATGTGTTTTGTGGCCATATGAAATCTCTAGGATTGCGTAGAGGCTGATGTACTGAATATTGTAATTTCCCTAAGTATTCACAATTTGATGAATTTGTGTTTTCATCATTAATGCCTATGAATCTTTGTTTGATCTTTATGCATCTTAATGCTTAGTGCGTTACTTTAAGTTGAGAAGTATGTCGGACAGATATAAGATTAGCCCACTCACACGGGTAATCGCCCTACATTTCTTGTGTGATAAATAGAGATGAGACTGTTTTTAAGCTTATTATCTAGGTGATAATCGAGAGCTCAAGCTTAAAACACGTATGTCGCCTTAACTGAGTGTTAAGATGAGAACATAATACTTACTATGTCTGAAAGTAAAATACCCCACATATTTTACCTTATCTGTCTAAGATGTCAGATGTGAGTTCTGATGAATTTTGTGAATGAGTAGATACGTGAACTCAAGTTAGACATTGGGTATGTCTGAACTATCATCTGTACGGTATTGAAAGAGTAGACATACGCTCCATTGGGAAATGAGTTAATACCGTAATACGTATTTCATACTACGTATGCATGAGACGACCAATAAGAGTGACAAAAGTTTGATTTCAACTTTTATGTCGTGTGAGACTCTTGAGGACAAGAGAGTTCCTCAATTTTTTTGTCCCCTCATGACTCTTACTTATTCTCAAGATTTCTATTTAGTGTTTGCTATCTTAGGATGTTGCCAATGGTCATGAGTGATTCGATCTAATGGGGCATTTCTAGAAAAGCAAGTTGAACTGAAATTGAGAGTTTGAAGGAAAGAGGAAGATCGATTTTGGAGAATCACATTATAGTTTTGTATTCACCGGTTAACCAATTATGACTTTGTCTTTGTGATAATCATAATTGTGAATACAATATATATATCATTGTTTAAAAGAGATCAAGAGAGATATAAATGTGATCGATCGATCTAGGGTACCGCATACTAAGTCTACTCGGAGTGTGATGCCCATTATGAGCCGCTATATATTCCTAACGGATGTATAGCAACGAGCTCTTAAAGTATCTTTGGTCGCACGGATTATTCACCGTATGAATGTTGAAGAGAGGTAAAGAGAATTCTGTTTGGCCCACCATGTGCGAGTGGGAGATGATGGATTTAATTGTTGATGGGCTTAAGGCCCGTCCGCCCATCTTTGGGCCCAAAGGCCCGGCCCACGGGAATAGGGCTCGTGGATGGGGAAGGTATAAAAGGGAGGAGAGAGAGAGAGATGGCAACAGTTGGAAACGAACGTACGCTTCCCTTCTCCCGCGCACTCTCTCTTCCAAAAAGAAACAGTAAGCAAACGGTGACACTGTCTTCCCTTCAAGGCGTCATCGGATCGAACGAGGCCAGAATTTCTTCCTCTTCTTCAGCGTTGGTGTTTAATCTGTGGCTAACAAGGTACGCTCGAATCCGTGGTGTGCTTTACGATCGGTGATGCGTGTTTTCCCGGGCTTCGTCTTCCGCATTGATTTAGGGGTTCGATTTAGTGTCGAATCCGATTTTCGGGGATCCGTTATTCCCAACAGTATTTCATCAGTTATGATAACACTTGTGAAAACTAGTTTTTGGCTGATATAAAAACTTGATAGCTTCTAATTATTCGTTTTCTGTTGGAATTTTTTATTTTTCATCTTTCTTTTTCTTGTTCATTAAGATTGTGCCCGGCTACGACGTGGCTGGTGTGGTGGTGAAATGTCGGGGATCAAGCGAAGAAGTTCAAAGTTGGGGACAAAGTGTACGGAGACATCATTGAGAAAGCTGTGGACCACCCAAAGCAACACGGCACTCTGGCTGAGTACACTGCTGTGGAAGAGAGGCTACTGGCTCTCAAGCCCAAGAACTTGAGCTTTGTCGAAGCCGCTTCACTTCCCTTGGCCATCGAAACTGCTTACGAAGGCCTCGAAAGGGCTGGCTTCTCGCCTGGCAAATCCATCCTCGTTTTGGGCGGTGCCGACGGTGTCGGTTCCTTGGTGATTCAGGTATATCATTTTGAGTTGCTGAGCTCTGCTGATGCTTCGAAAAGCAAAAAGAAAGGCTCATAACGGAAACAATGATGTCAACTGTTATTGGGTCGGGATCTGCTCCAGTATTCATTCAATTTAGACTATGAGAATACGATGCTTATGATATAATTGTCTTATCGTTTGAACCTATGGATGCATATGATCTTTTGTTGGTCCTAAAACACAGCTAGCCAAGGAAGTCTTTGGTGCATCAAGAGTGGCAGCTACATCTAGCACCGGAAAGCTGGACTTGCTGAAGAGTTTGGGAGCTGATTTGGCCATTGATTACACCAAAGAGAACTTCGAAGACCTCCCGGAGAAATTTGACGTGGTGTATGATGCGGTTGGCATGTGTTTGAAATATACTCTGTTATTCCATTTACAAGTTTGGAGTTCGCCCAACTTCTTATTCTTGTCTTAATAATTTTAAGCTTTGATAAATTCCGCCGTCTCAACAAAACAAACAAGGGGATGCATATACACTTTCCAAGTGGAATTACAGCTATTTCTTTATCCTCTTTTAGCTGGTATTTGACTAAAGTTCAAGGTGCACTTATCATATGTTTTGTAGGCTTCTTTGAAGAGTTTAATGATTCTAAATGAAATGCATGCAGGTCAAAGTGAGAGGGCAGTAAGGGCAGTGAAGGAAGGAGGAAGCGTGGTGACAATATCAGGGAAGGCAACTCCACCAGCTGTCCTGTTCATTTTGACATCTAATGGCTCAGTCTTGGAGAAACTCAATCCCTTCCTAGAGAGCCAGAAAATAAAGCCAGTGATTGATCCCAAAGGCACATTCCCATTTTCTCAAGCTCTCGAAGCGTTCTCGTATCTCCAGACTGGCCGAGTCACCGGAAAGATCGTCATCCACCCGATCCCATGAGATTAGAGAGAGGGAGATCCTAGTGTTCTCTCTAAATATTGAACTAGGAGCACATCCACACGTATGTATATATAGTGGCTAGCTGTATAAATTATATGTATGATATCAAAAACAAGTCTTCTATCTTTTCAATAAAACTTTGTGCATATTAGAAATATTCATTTCATTAGTAATATTAAAGCAAATATCAACAGTTTATTTCATTGATCAATCTCATACTAGGGTTGTCCAAAAACCAGACCCAACACGACCCGAACATGACCCAAACACAAACTATATACAAAACAAGTTGAGTACATGTTTCAGGTCTTAAAATTGTTCAAATAACGATTATAAAACAGTAAAATTGTTCAAATACCGATTATAAAACAAACAAACAAACATGTTTTTGGTTGGTTTAGAGTCGGAACTTTGTTTGGCCCCTGAACACTTTATTGACTCCAAACAAACACGTTCTCTCATCCAAACACATCAATCAGACCCCGAGTACTGACGACTCTGCCTTCTCCTGACAACTATGCCTTCTCCTCTCGTCGTCAATTTCATTGCCCTCCACCGCCCTTCATTCCCCTCAATACTCACCCGTGCCTTCCTCCTCTTTCTTTTCCAAATTTATGCATTGCGCGCACGTCACTGGTGATTCGCTCCTCGTTCGAATGCCACTGTCAATGGCTTCTTGTGAGTCTCTCTCACCTCTCTCTCTCTCTCTCTCTCTCTCTCTCTCTCTCTCGCTTTTTGGACCCTCGCCCGTGACTTTCGTTGCCTCTGTTTCTACGTGCGCTCTGTTCTTTCGCGTTGATAAAATCTTGGGGAGGAGGAATTTGGCGTCTAGTGAATCCGGGTCTCCGCAATTACATGCTTTCATGTCTTGATGCTTTGAAGCGTTTTTGGTTAACTAATTCTAGTTTCCTGGTCGTCTGTGTTCTTTCCGTAGTGCTCTCTCTAGTAGTTATTTGATCTTGCAAAGCACCAAGAAAGAAAAAAGGCGAGGATATGAGATTCTGCTGTAGTTTCTCTATGTTGGGCTCTGTTTACTTTCGCACATTCTCTAAGTCCACATCTACCGCACTGCTGTTGCATGGAAGATGGCTCGACAGAAAAGAGAGCTGCTTAAATTTTGAAGGAAAAAAGTCAATTTATCTGCTTTTGTTATTAGTTTTAGACTGTGTAGATGAGAATACTGCACTTTCTTGCTCCTTTTAATGTGCAATCCAAGCATCGACACCAGCCAATCTATGTCGAATCCATGCGGCACTGCCATTACAATTGATTTCATGTGTGATGCTGGATAGTTAGTATAGACTGCACTGAATCTGGAGGCAGAAGTTGATGCTTCTGAGAGCCCAAACCAGACCAAGTGCTGATCAAAGTCCTCACTGCTGCATTGCACGCTGTTGACCTGAAGAGAGCACTTGGGTTCCTCAATGCCACCGTCGCTTGCGCTCCAGTAGGTAACACTTCCAACTGTATGATTGACCATGACATATTATTGGGCAGTAAAGAAATGCCAGTCGGGCCCAGGTCCTGGATGATCGGGACCGAGACCTAGGGGCCCGGGCCGTTGACCCTGGCGGGAGGGCTTGGGACCTCAGTGGCCACCCCAGAGCCCTTGAGGCTGATCCCAGGCCCAGATCCCCGACACCCTGGCCCAAGATCCTGATGACCGGACCTGGCAACCCGGTTCTCTGGCCCGGCTCCCGTTAAGGATGAGTCCGGGCCCAAGATTGTCAAAGCTTGAATCCGAAACTTAGAGTTATACTTGAGATTTCAACTTTCATATTATTTTCAAAGTGCCAAAAAAAAATCATCCTTTGATAATATTTTCGAACAAAGTTCATTTTCAATAAAACAAATGGAGATATAAATAAAAGGTCGTTTTATTCAAAATCACAGTTAATGTCGTAGTAATATACTGACGAATCATAAAATGATATCAAATCAAAATAATAGTGTCTGAATGATTGAAAAGCATTGATGAAGATTACTATTTTACCAAAAATGTCCCACTATCATCATGAAATGACGGGGTTCACTCGAACATTGCATCTAGACACAATGAACTTGGACCACAATCAATTCTTATACATCGACGAACACAATGAACTTGGACTGCAATCAATTCATTAATACATCGATGAATCCAAGGCGCTTAAACCCAACTCAAGCTTTCGCGACGATAATGAACCTCACCCACCCTTTACCTTATACACGTTACCATAACTCTTTTTATAGATTGACAAGGTGAGGTCACTTCAAGCACCAACAATCAACCAAACTCTATTGTTCTTCCATCTCCCACCAATTCACACACAATTGCTTAGCTTAGCTTAGCTTTTGCTTATTCAATGGCTTCCGACTCAGATGTCACCATCCCCTCGAAGATCAAGGCTTGGGTCTATGCCGAACGTGGGAACCCCGCCGATGTCTTGAAGCTGGTTCCAGACGTTGGGGTTCCTGAGATTAAGGAAGACCAGGTCCTTGTTAAGGTTGTTGCCGCTTCCCTAAATCCCGTTGATTTCAAGAGAGCTCTCGGCTTCTTTAAGGACATCGACTCTCCGCCGCCTGTAAGACATCATAGTACTTACCTTCTTCTTTTTTCCCTTTAATTTTGTTCATTGCTGGTGACTACTGATGGCTGTTAAACGCGAGCCTATTTTGATCTGGAATTTCTCGTTTTGCAATTCATCAGTTATGGTAACGCCACTTGTGAAAATTAATTTTTAACCAATATTGGACGATATAAAATCTTGATAGCTTCTAATTACTTTTTTCTGTTGGATTTTTTTTTTTTTTTTTGCGTCCTTTTTCTTTTTTGTCATATTCATTAAGATTGTGCCCGGCTACGACGTGGCCGGTGTGGTGGTGAAAGTCGGGGATCAAGTGAAGAAGTTCAAAGTCGGGGATGAAGTTTACGGAGACATCAACGAGAAAGCTTTGGACCATCCTAAGCAACATGGCACTCTGGCTGAGTACACTGCTGTGGAAGAGAGGCTGCTGGCTGTCAAGCCCAAGAACTTGAGCTTCATTGAAGCCGCTTCGCTTCCCTTGGCCATTGAAACTGCTTATGAAGTCCTCGAGAGGGCTCGCCTTTCGCCTGGCAAATCCATCCTCGTTTTGGGCGGCGCTGGCGGTGTCGGTACCCTCGTGATTCAGGTATATCATTTTGAGTTGCTAAGCTCCGCTGCTGCTTGGAAAAGGAAAAAGAAAGACTCATAATTTCAACAATGATGTCGACTGTTGTTGGGTCGGGATCTGCTCCAGTTTTCGCTCAATTTAGACTTTGAGAATACAATGGATATGATATAATTGTCTTATCGTTTGAACCTATGGATATATTTATGATCTTTTGTTGGTCCTAAAAAACACAGCTAGCCAAGGAAGTCTTTGGTGCATCAAGAGTGGCAGCTACATCTAGCACCGGAAAGCTGGACTTGCTGAAGAGTTTGGGAGCTGATTTGGCCATTGATTACACCAAAGAGAACTTTGAAGACCTCCCGGAGAAATTCGACGTGGTCTATGATGCAGTTGGTATGTGGCGTTCGAAATATGCTCTGTTTTTCCATTTACAATTTCGGAGTTCGTACAACTTCTTAATCTTGTCTTAATAATGTCGAGCTTTGATAAATTCCTCTGTCTACACACAACACACAAGGGGACGCATATACATTTCCAAATGGAATTACAGCTATTGCTGTATCCTCTTCTAGCTACAATTTTTACTAAAGTTTAAGGTGCAGTTAACATATCTTTTGTAGGCTTGTTTGAAGAGTCTAAGATTCTAAATGAAATGCACGCAGGTCAAAGTGAGAGGGCGGTAAGGGCAGTGAAGGAAGGAGGAAGCGTGGTGACAATAGCAGGGGCGGCAACTCCACCTGCTGTCCAGTTCATTTTGACATCTAATGGCTCAGTCTTGGAGAAACTCAATCCCTTCCTGGAGAGCCAGAAAATAAAGCCAGTGATTGACCCCAAAGGCACATTCCCATTTTCTCAGGCTCCCGAAGCGTTCTCATATCTCCAGACCGGTCGAGTCACCGGAAAGATCGTCATCCACCCGATCCCATGAAATTAGAGAGAGGGAGAGAGGGAGAGAGGGAGAGAGCAAGAGAGAGCGGTTCTAGCGTTCTCTCTAGATATTGAACTAGGAGCACATCCACAGGTATCTATATATCGTGCCTAGTTGTATATAGCATATGAATGAGATGAAAAATGACTCTTTATCTTTTTCAATAAAACTTTATGCATATAAGAAATTTTCATTTCATCAGTAATATCACAGTTAATATCAACGGTCCAATTCGTTGATCAATCTCATACCACACATTAATGGTATATTCCATTGATGTATTTCATCATCAATATTTAATCATTATTACGACACAACGCCCAATAACAAGATGATTGAGATTCCCCATTAGCAAGGTCTTCACCTGTTATCAATCGGGGCCTTGGCCTAAAAAGATATCCTTAATCCAATATGCATATCTAGAAATCTCTAATCGAGTTCACATAATAGTGAGCATCAAATCATCATCCTACAATAAATCACCATACTAAATTCAGATCCATCTCATAATCAGAATACATCTTCCAAACCAAAACATATATATTTTTACAACTCCATTTATCAAACAAAATATATTTCCCAAAACATTTCTCAAACCATTTCAGAATTCATTTTATAAACTATATTCAAATGAATATGTACAACCTTTGATGTTTCTCAAAACATTTACAAAAAATTGAAAAATAATAAATGTACAATCCAAATTTTTACGCAACAAATGTGCTCTTTCATAACTGATGAGCCATTGATTAGTCGTTGATGGTGTTTGTTGTTATCTTTGTATATTCAGCTTCCCTTTGTATACTAGTTCCAACGTAGTGCGGTTAGAGTTGGTGCAATGGACGGTTTCTACTTTACATGGTCTCTGTAGCGCGCCCTCATTGTCAAAAATAAATTTTGATGGTGATATCTATGACTATCCTTTCAATTATGTCCGCCGATCGGAAAACAAAAATGATAATAATGATGATTCACATCAAATTTAGATGGACTATGATGGTGACAGCTAGCTATTTTTTTTGGTAAGGATGGTGACGGCTAGCTATTGGCTAATGCTAAAGTGAATAATCTTACAGGATCATTACCTCCCGGTACAAAAGAATCAACCCTGATAACAGCTACCTAAACACCATTAACACCCTATTCAAATCTAATAATTGATCAATATTAATAGTGAATAGGTAATTGACTAGGGTTAGTACCATGAAAGATCCCAAAGTGATATACATATGACAAATTATCATAAACTAAAACCCTCAACTTGTAAGCCTATGGAAAATTTACCCTCTGTTAGTTTTCATTAAATTTTACGATCAAATTACTGAAATAGATAGCACATGACAATTAAATGTATCAATTTGGAGTTATTATTCATTTGTCACAGATATATCCATATATGGTTTTTTGTGGTATCAATCTAATTTAAAAGAAACTATTGATAGGTAAATTTACCATAAATGTATTACTTAAGGTTTTTTGTATTTAAAAAAGTAGTTTGGGTTAAATTTATCATAAATGTACCAGTTTAGGATTTTTCATAGTAAAAAAAAAAAAGTAAGTAAATTTGTCACATGTACATCAGTTTAGACTTTTCCATAATATTAACCCTAATTAACTATGTTATATTTTGACATTTATTGTTTGTTCATTCCTGACTGATCACAAGGGAATGGTTTCCGATGTTCCTAATGTCTCAAGAAAAAAGATGTGAGATGATAGCAAAAACATTTAATTTCATGGAGACCTCCAAATCGACATTGTAAGTTGTCTATCGATGGCAATACATCCATAATTTTCACTAGAAAAGAAGGAATGTCAACTCTGATTTCTACTTGTGTAAAGAGCTAGCTAAGGAAGCTTTTGGTGCATAGAGAGTAATGGCTACGTCTAGCGCTCGAAAGCTAGACCTGCTTGAGAGTTTGGGTGCTAAGTCTGGCCATCAATTGCACCTAAGACAACTTTGAAGATCTCTTAGGAAAAAACAAAAAAAGTGGTGTCATGTTGCATATAGTGGGTACGTCCCTATTCGAACAAGGCATCAAGAAGTTCAATTATGAACAACAGCAACTTTTCGATGCTCTATCCTAGAATTGTTTGACAAATTTAATTATCGAGGAAGATCATTCTTTTGAGCCCAATTTCACTATCGTTGTTAAAAAAAAAAAAAAAACACTGAGGGGCAAAAGTATGTGTTGTGTGTGGAAGCGTGGCAAACAATCGAACAATAAAATGGATGAAATGAATCAAACATCAGATTTACGTTATTCGATCAGTATAGCTTATGTTTATGGGCAAAGCAACATAAAATTTCACTATACATTGAGCAATACAATGGAAATTATAACTACACTCAAGTAACTCAAATACTCTTAATGTTACCTAAACCCCACACACTATCACATCCCGAATTCTATAGGGATGGGGATGGGCCAATGTAATATTTGAGTGAGTGGTGAGCCCTAAAAATAAAAAAAAAAGAATAAAAGGAAGGGTTGAAAAGTCAAATAAAGGAAAAGGAAAGTGAAGATATAAAAGGAAGAGGAGCAGAAGCACATGTTTGGGAAAAGAAGAAGAAAGAAAGGAAAGAAGAAGGAGGAGGATTAGGAGAAGAAGAAGAAGAAAGGAAGGGGGAAGATGAGGAAAGGGTTTCATGTATGCATACCAAGGGAACCTTGCCAAGCCGACTTGACTACATAACGCAACGTTTGGTTAGTGCTCACGCCGATCGTTCGTCCAATCGAAGCAGTTTTGGATTTAGGGTTAAAATTAAAAACTTTGGGAAATTTGAATTGTGTATTTCGATTTTTGAGTTGTTGACCTATGGAATTACATGGGAAATGGAGTTTTATAATGTCGTGGAGTCGTGGGGTTAGTCAAGAACTGCTTTAGAGCAATGGTTTTGTTAGGGCGAGATTTTAGGGTTTGCGAGCAATATCCACGTTGTGTTTAGGTTTAAATAATCATCTCTAGTAAGCAATTTGTAAACGTGTAGAAGTTATTTTAATAGTGTTTAAGCTTAGTTTAGCTAAGTTATAGTTAAAATAGCATTTTACCTAGTTTTGATGATATTTCTCGCTTATATGATAAGAATGCAAATTCATTTATTTGAGTGAGTTCTATTGTTTGGTTCAGGCATATTCTAATGAGTGGCGTTATATCTGTTGGAGATAAGCTAGGATCAATAGTTGATCGTGATCAATCAATCCAAGACATCTAGGATTATGATTGATTAATTATATCAATCCAAGATTGGATTTGATTCTTTGTATCTCTTTTTATTATTTTCTTTGTTAAATCATTCACTACATTATAAATAGGTGATTGTACATTGTAAAGAGATATATCAATCATATATAAAATATACATCATTTCCTCCATTTTTCCCTTTACTTCAAATTCTGTCATGGTATCAAAGTAGGTCACCAAGCTCAAAGCGACCATTGCCAATGATTGGGAACGCATACGGTGAAAAATTGGGTCCAAAAAATGGGTAGGGATTGCCTAATGTGGATCCAAATCTTTGACTTGGATTTGTCTGACTCGATCCGTCATTTAGGTTGGCCTCGGGTGGTGAATTGTTCTGCTCACTTCCATTGTGTTGGGCTCCAAAACTGGGGGCTTTTCCTCCCTAGATGGGCCATATTGGTATGGTTGGGTCCACGCTTGTTCTAGCCTAGTCCCATAGGCCCTAGACAAGGTACCGGTGAACTGATGGCCACTAAATTGGCCCAAAGATTTGGGTTGGAACGGGAGCAAGAATGCTGCCAGCAAGATGTTGGGAATGGTCACCATCAAGATGCTGAACAGGATGATGTTGCTCTTCGATCGAGTCAATCTGTTCAGTCAAGGTTGGGGTTTGATTTTGTGGTGAGGTAAGTCCCTCTTCCATTGAGGAATCGATTCTTTTATCTTTGGCCATGCTATTAAAGCTATTCTTCTTGGCCTTGCTTCCGCAAGAAGACAAATTGAACACTAAAAATGTGGAAAGGAAATACTATGACCCAAACATTGATGAGAAGGAATAACTTTATCATCGACAATTGTATTACACAATGATTTTGTATTTATGGGAATACATGATAGATTACAATTTTCGAGTAATTTGGTCTAAAAAGATAATCCTTGTCATTGAAGGGGCATGAAAGAAACATGTGTCAAAATTGAAGAAAATGTGACAAGAATTGTCCTCACAGGCTTTTGATACTGAGATAAGATTGAATTGAGCACATCCTGAAGAGTAATGGATGGACTAAGTTTTCCTGTCCCTGCTTTTATGATGTATGCAATATTCCCATTTGGACGTTGCACAGATATAGGGAAATGGCTTTTATGAGTATGACAAAAGAAATTATCGTCATAGATAATGTGGTCACTAGCAATTGAATTAATTATCCATGCATCATGAGAAATAAAGTTGAGATAATATGAAGCAGTTTGTGATCCACATTGGTAAAAGGCTATGGAAGCATAATTATATGCTTTAATAAAAAAAATCAGACACGAGAGATAGTACTTTTACCTGCTCATCGAAAACCTATCGAATGCAAACAGGTATATAAGATCAAACACAAGGCTAATGGATCTGTTGAACGGTATAAGGCCCGGTTAGTGGCCAAAGGCTTCATGCAACGTGAGGGTTTCCATTACCATGGGACATTCTCTCTAATTGCGAAAGATGTTACTGTTCGTTCCTTCCTTTCTATTGCTACTTTTTGGGATTCAAAGTTACACCAAATGGATGTTCACAATGCCTTTATTCATGGGATCTTGATGAGGAAATATATATGGATCTTCCACCAAGATTATAGCGACAAGGGGTGTCTAGAGTATGTCATCTCTAGATATCTCCATATGGCCTCAAACAAGCCTCTTGATAGTGGTATGCAAAGTTCACCACAGCCCTTACAATTATCGGTTTCAAACAGTCCAAGCATGATTATGCTCTCTTCACATGAAGAAAAGTTAAAACATCAATCTACCTCATAATCTATGTTGATGACATATTTATTATGGGAAATCATGAATTGGCCATCAAGAGTTTTAAAGAATGTCTACACTCTACTTTTCATAGTAAAGACTTGGGGGCTCCCAAATATTTCCTTGATATTGAGATTGCTAGCTCAAATTTAGGGATTTCTCTCGGCCAACAAAAATTTGTGTTAGAGATTATAATTGAAGCGGGGTTATAAGGATATAAGCGGGCTGTTGTTCCTATCAATTTGAATATCAAGTTAACCACGATTGATTACGACGCTGGATTATCTTCTAAGATTGATGACCTATTACTTAAAGATCCATCTAACTATCAGAGTCTTGTAGGGAAACTCATATATCTTATCATGACCAAATCATCTGTTATGCAGTACATACACTCAATCAGTTCATGCATAAACTGAATGAGTCTCATATGAATGCGGCCTTAAAGGTCATAAAATATTTAAGAAATGTCCACGGTTTGGAATAATTCTCTTTTGAGATTGCAATTTGGAAATGACAACTTATTATAACACAGATTATGCCACATGTCCCATGAGTCGAAGGTCAATCACTAGTTTTTACACTGAGCTAGGAAAGTCCTTACTCTCACATAAACGAAAAAGTAGTCGACTATTATTATCTGCTGAAACGAAATATCGAGGTATGGCCAAAACTATTTGCGAGATAGTTTGGATACGAGGTTTGCTTTCAAATTTGGTTATACAAGTTAAGAGGCCAACAAATTTATTCTATGATAATGATGCGGCACTAAAACTTGCGGCAAAGGCAAATCCCATATTTCATGAGAGAACGAAACATATTGAAATAGATTGCCATTACACTCGAAGTAAAATTCAAAAAGGGATTATCAAGACAAATGGAATTGGAACCACAGAACAATTGCCGATATCTTTACCATGCCATTATCTCAAAGATAACATGCATATTTACTAAGCAAGCTAAACGTCTTGGATATATATAAGCCACTAGCTTGAGAAGAAATGTTGGAGATATGCAAGAATCAATAGTCGATCACGATCAATCAATCCAAAATTATCTAGAATTATGATCGATTAATTATATCAATCCAAGATTGAATTTGATTCCTTATCTCTTTTTATTATTTCCTTAGTTAAATCATCCACTTTATTATAAATAGGTGATTGTATATTGTAAAAAGATATGTCGATCATATACAAATTATACATCATTTCCTCCATTTACTTCAAATTTTGTTAGTATCTTCTTTAAGCTTGTAAAACTCATATTCCGAAAATACTATGGATTATATATATATATATGTATGTATGTATGTATGTATGTACGTATGTATATACGTGTGTGTGTGTGTGTGTGTGTGTGTGTGTGTGTGTGTGTGTGTGTGTGTCATGGATTATGGAATGGTAGTGTTGTTGTATAAAAAGTGAAATCGAGCATTTATTACTTGTCAAAACTTTTGAATGGTTTGAGAATGATTTTAAGAAAAATATTGTGAAATGATATGTGTATCACGTTACGAGCTGATTTATGCAATGAGTCTATAACGATTTGAATTACCTTTTATGGAAGGCATTTCAAAATGTCAAGAATTTATGAAATGGATTTCAAAATATTATGAGAAATGTCATGTGAAGTGTATTTTAATTGATAAATTGAGTTATCAAAAGTTTTATGATTGATTTATGAAATACATTGCGGATTATAAGATTGATTATGGATTAAATTTTTAAATATTGGAAGATAGGGGTTTGGTGCTCAATGTCGCTGTGAGCCTATTGAGGGGTTGATGAATAGGTATATCAGAATTAGGATATCTTTCAAGGCCAAGTAGCTGATTTTATAAGTGAAGACCTTGTCAAGGGAGGAATCTTAGTCGTCCTATCATTGAGCATTGCGTTGTGACCATGGTTAAATATTAAGCAAAAGATTAATTGATGGATAGACTATCAACGTGTGATTCAATATGAGATGGATCAATAGAGTAAACCATTGATGTATGACATGATTAATCAATGAAATAAACCATTAACATGTTTATTGGTAAGATTGATTAATAATGTAATATTTGAGTGAGTGATGGGCCTAAAAAAAGAAAATAAAATAAAAGGAATGGCTGAAAAGTCAAATAAAGAAAAAGAAAGATATAAAAGGAAGAAAATGATAGAAGTGCACGTTCAAGAAAAGAAGAAGAAAATATGCACACCAAAGAGACCTCACCAAGCCAACTCGACTACATAACGCAACACCCAATAAGTGCCCGTACCTATCATTCGTCCAATCATAGTAGTTTTTGGAACGTGAATATGTAACTAAATTGGTCCTAATTACTCTTCAAGACGGCGTAGAAGAAGGTTAATCGACAATTATTGTAGAGCAATATTTTGTTAAAGCAAGATTTTAGGGTTTTACGTATGAATTCTGCATTGCATTTAGGTTTGAATGATCGTTTCAATTAAGTGATTCGTTAACGTGTGTGAGTGATTTTGTTAGCATTTAAGTTTAGTTTAGCCAAGCTGTAGTTGAGATAGCATTTTTACTTGATTTTGATTCTATTTCTCGCTTATATGATGGGAATATAAATTCATTAATTCAAGTGAGTTTTGTTGTTTGGTTTAGGGCATATCCAGCTGAGTGATATATCTTCTTTGAGTTTATTTTGAAAATACTATGAATCATGTATATATTATGGATTACGAACTTGCACAAAAAGTTATATCAATCATTTACTATTTGTTAGAATTTTTTAATGTTTTGAAAATAATTTTAAGAAAAATATTGTGAAATGATATGCATATTGCGTTACGAATGGTTTATGCAATGAGTCTATATTGATTTGAGATAACTTTTATGCAATGTGTTTTGAAATATTGAGAGTTTATGAAATAGATTTCGAAACATTATATTTTAATTGATAAATTGAATTATAAAAAGTTTTATGATTGGTTTATAAAATGCATTGCGAACTATGAGATTGGTTATGGATTGAATTTCTGCATATTAATGAATGTAGATATTGAGCAGTTGGTGGATATGTATGCCGGGTTTAGGATGTCCTTCTAAGTCAAGCCACTGGCTTTATAGGTGGAGGCCTTGTCAATGGGGGAATCTTAGTTGTCTTGTTACCAGGCGTTATATCGTGATAATAGTTAGGTATTAAGCAAAAGATTAATTGATGGATGGACCATCGATGTGTAATTTGATATGAGATAAATCAATATAATAGACTATTGATGTATGATATAATATTATATTCCATTAGCGTATTTATTGATAAGATTGATTGATAATGTAATATTTAAGTGAGTGGTGGGCCCGAAAAAATAATAATAAAAGGAATTGTTGAAAAGTTAACTAAAGAAAAAGGAAAAGGAAGAGAAGGATAGAAGCGTATGTTCAGGAATAGAATGAAAAAGAAAAGAAAGAAGGAGAAAAAGAAATGAAAGAGAAAGAGGAAGAAGGTTTCACATGTGCACACCAAAGGGACCTCGCCAAATCGACTAGACACATAACGCAACATCTAGTAAGTGCTCACACATGTTGCTTGTCTAATCATGGTTATTTCTTAATTTATGGCTAAAATTCGAAATTTTAGGAAATTTGAGCCACTTAGTTAGATTTTTGATCATTGACCTATAGATTTATATGGGAAATGGAGGTTTATGGTGCCGTGGAGCCATGGGGTTAGTCAAAAATTGTTTTAGAGCAACGATTTTGTTAGAGCAAGATTTTAGTATTTTGCAGGCAAGTTCCGTGTTGCGTTTAGATTTAAATAATCATTTTGAGTGAACGATTTGTTGATGTGTGGGAATTATTTTATTAGCGTTTAAACTTAAATTAGTTGAGCTATAGTTGAGATAGTGTTTTACTTGGTTTTGATATTATTTTTCACTTATATGAAAGAAAAGCGAGTTCATTAATTTGAGTCAGCTTTGTTGTTTGGTTTGTGATATATCTAGATTAGTGATGTTATATCTTCTTTGAGTTTGTAAAACTCATATTTCGATATATATATATATATATATATATATATAATGGATTATGAAATGGCAATATTGTTGCATAAAAAGGTCTGATTGAGTGTTTACTATTTGTTAAAATTTTGGAATGGTTTGAAAATGATTTAAATAAAAAGATTGTGAATAATATGTGTATTGCATTACAAACTAATTTATGCAATGAGTCTTTAATGATTTGAGATATTTTTTGTAAAAAAGCGTTTCAAAATGTCGAGAGTTTATGAAATGGATGTCGAATTTTGAAATGTTATGAGAAATGTCTTGCAAAATGTATTTTAATTGATAGAGTTAATACTTTGAAAGCCCCCAAATCGGTATACATGTGACAAATTTGTCATAAACTAATTTTTTTCTCACCAAAAATCCCAAAATGATATATCTTTGATAAATTTACCCCAAACTGGTAACTTGTGACAAATTTACCATATGCTAGTTTTCGTTAAACTTTACTTTCAAATTGCTAAGTTTGATGATACGTGACAATTAACTAATGTACCAGTTTAGGATTTTACTATCCGTATGTCATAATTTTATAATTTTTTTTTTATTTTTGTGGTATTAATCCAATTTAATGGATGGTATATTTGTCACAAATATAACATTTTGGGGTTTTTGGTAGTCGAACAAATTAGTTTTTGGGTAAATTTTTCATAATTATTCTAGTTTTGGATTATTATTTTTTTGGTTATTTGGGATACATTTGTCACATGTGTACTAGTTTTGAATTTTTCATAGTTAAAAAATTATTTTTTGGTATATTTGTCACACGTGTATCGGTTTTGGGTTTTTCACGATATTAACTATAATCGATAAATTGAGTTACGAAAAGTTTTACGATTAGTTTATGAAACGTATTGCAGATTACAAGATTGATTATAGATTGAATTTTTGGATATTGAAGGATGGGGATTTGGTGCTCAATATCGCCGTGAGTCCATTGAGGGGCTAGTGGGGATGCATATCAAGTTTAGAATATTCTTCTTAGCCAAGCCACTAGCTTTGTTAGTAGAGACCTTACCAAGGGGTAAATCTTACTCGCCTTGTCACCAAGTATTGTGTCGTAACTATGGTTAGATATTAAATGAAAGATTAGTTAATGGATAGACTATCGACAAATGTTTTGATATGAAATTGATCAATGGATAAACTATCGACGTGATTTTGATATGCATTAATTAATGAATTTGACCATTGATACTTGAATTGTGAAGATGGTTTAAATAAGAATTGTAAAAAGTTTGTTGTAATGAAACAACTCATATATGATTTGATTTGTCTATTAAAGAGTTGGATTATGACCTTCTAATATTACTTTATATACATACATGTGTACATGGCTACTCAATTTGTTTAGAAGAGATACACTACTCACTTAGTTTGTGGTTGTTCACCTCTCGCTTTCCAAACCTTTTTAAGTTCTCGGTTAGTAGGCAATAACAAGAGCAATGTTAATGGGGACTTTTAGGAGTTGGATTTGGTGGTTTGTGGCTACATCCTTTGGGAAGGACGACTATGTCATCCTCTATTCTGATAGTTTTGGGATGTGACACATACCTAATAATTCGCACAAAATTTGGAAACTAATATGAGAGGCAATAATAGGTAAATTATCACTTAATAATGAAATAAACACAGCCATGCCGTTAGTTTATAAAGCGGATGGCATCACAACCACAAATTTTGAAGATGGAAAAGAAATATTTGCTAATTGTCCCAAAAATCATAAACCCATTATACGATGTCTAATTCAGAATTAAACTTTTCAATTTCTCCAATTAAGTCCTAAACTTTTTAACGATTTACCAATATTATACCATGACCACTAAGTCAAGCAATTTTCAACCAAAATTAGCCAAAATGATCACATTTGCAAATCTTCCAAAGGTTTAAGACTCAATTGAGAAAAGTGAAAAGTTTAGGATTAAATTGGTTGTCTTACAATATGTTTAGGGCTTTTTAGACATTCTTTCCCACTTAGCAAATTTCATATTTTTATTATATAAAATAGCCACAAGATGAGAATGATTTTCTTGTTTTATTTTAAGAAAAACAAATCAATGTGATAATAGTCAACCAATAAGTAATATATTAAGGATTATGTTGTAACTTTTAAAATAGTGGATAATATTCTTCAATGAACTTCCAATTATTTTAGGATTATGTAATCGATCAACACATACCATTGGAGAAAGATTCATTAGTCTCTTTTTTTTTTTTTTTTTTGACCCTGAAACCACCGTACAGCCGGTAGCTCACGGCATAAACCAAGGGGAGCACTAACGCGGGGGCCCACCACAGCAATCAACTTTAGTCGCACAATGAGGGCGTGGAGTTTCAAACCCCTCCCCTCCCGAATGAGGGGGCAGGGCGCAAACCAGCGCGTCCACCGCGGGATGAGTCTCTCTCTGCTTCTTTGATTGCAAGAAAGTAAGAGATATTTATTATGCCTTGGTGGTAATAATAAAAAGAACAGTGAACCTGCCTCTGATTTTTGTCTCTAAATTTGAGCTTGCCAAAGGAAACATTGAAGTAAAAAGAAAAGAAAATACATATCAAAGCTTTATTTGTTTTGTGGAAAATAAATTATTTATAAGATATTTTCTTAAAAATGATCGCGTGTATCCTTGAAACAATTATTTAATAGAAAATGTTTTCATGGTTGATAACAATTTATATCTAAATATGTTCATGAATAATGAAAATATATTTCATCATTTCATTTTTGTAAGTGATACAAATAATTGCTATTGAGAAAATGTATTTCAAATCATTTCATTTTCTGCCAAACAAACTGAGAGAATTCTTCCTATTTCCTCAAAAAAGACTTGTGGTTAGCGTTGGACCTTTTGACCGTCCTTCTTCAACCAGCTGTTATGCTAGCCGCTCCCACTTGAATTTACGAAATAGATTAGAAATGTTACGTTGGCGATAGATTAAAGAGCATATCATGTATAGATATGATGACTATTCTACCAAGAACGTCTAAACTATTATCGTGACGTGATGAAATTGACCCCTAGATTGCATTTAGACAAAAAAAGTACTTGGACCCCATTCATGTCTCTGTACATTGCCAAATCCAAAATGCTTAAACCAAAGTCAAGCCTTGCTAATCCATGATGATAAACCTCATCCATCCTCTACCTTAAACTATATATAGATTGACAAGGTGGGTTCCCTTCAACTACCCAAAAACCAAAAAAGAAAAGCTTTGTTCTTTTCTATACTCTCACCAATCCCTACGAAGATACTTACTCTTTATACAGATTGACAAGCTTAGTTAGCTCGGCTTTCGCTCATTCAATGGCTTCCGGTTCAGATTTCACCATCCCCTCCAAGATCAAGGCTTGGGTCTATGCGGAACTTGGGAACCCCAACGATGTCCTCAAGCTAGTTTCGGATGTCAGGGTTCCTGAGATTAAGGAAGACCAGGTCCTTGTTAAGGTTGTTGCTGCTGCCCTAAATATCATTGATGCCAAGAGAGCTCGCGGCTTCTTAAAGGACGACGACTCCCCACCGCCCGTAAGACATCATACTATGTAATATCTTTTTTCTTTTTGTCCATCGGCCGTGACTACAGATTTCTGCTGAATGAGAATCTTTTATGATCTTGAACTTTTCGATTTGCATACCATCAATTGCGATAGCATGACTTGTAAAAAGCGATTTTTGGCCATCATAAGAACTTGATTATCAGAAGACTTTCTCGAGAATTATCATTACAAATTGGTTATTAGCTTCTAATTACTTTTTTAGAATGGTTTTTTTATGGCTTTCTTTCTTCTTCATGTCCATTAAGATTGTGCCGGGCTACGACGTGGCTGGTGTGGTGGTGAAAGTCGGGGATCAAGTGAAGAAGTTCAAAGTTGGGGACGAAGTGTATGGGGATATCAATGAGATATCTTTGGTCCGCCCGAAGCAACATGGCACTTTGGCTGAGTACACTGCTGTGGAAGAGAGGCTGCTGGCTCTCAAGCCCAAGAACTTGAGCTTTGCTGAAGCGGCTTCACTTCCCTTGGTCATTGAAACCGCTTACGAAGGCCTCGAGAGGACTCACTTCTCGCCTGGCAAATCCATCCTGGTTTTGGGTGGTGCTGGTGGTATCGGTAGCCTTGTGATTCAGGTATATCATTGCAAATTGCTAAGCTCTGTCAATGCTTGGAGAAGAAAAATGAAAAGCTCCTAACAGAAACAATGATGTCGATGGTTATTGGGTTGGGATCTGCTCAACTATTACTTCAATTTAGACCTTGAGATTACCACACGTAGGATGTAATCATCTTACTGTTTCATCTATGTATATGTGGAAGTTTCGGTTCTTAGGATCCAGTATTGGGTGATATTTTTACATATAAATATATGATTCTCTCTGTCCCAAAACACAGCTCGCCAAGCAAGTCTCTGGTGCATCAAGAGTGGCAGCTACATCAAGCACCGGAAAGCTGGACTTGCTGAGGAGTTTGGGAGCAGATTTGGCCATTGATTACACCAAAGAGAACTTCGAAGACCTCCCAGAGAAATTTGACGTTGTGTATGATGCAATTGGTATGTGGGATTCCCAATATTCACAATCTGTTTCCATTTACAAGTTTGGAGTTCGTACAACTTCAAACTCTTGTCTAAATGATTCTGTGCTTAGGAAAATTCCTCCACACACACATAACCACATGGGCATGCGTATATTTCTAAATGGAATTACAAATCATTTCTATGTCGTCTTCCAGCAGTAGCTTTTTTGCAGAGTTCAATGATACTAAATGAAATGCATGCAGGTCAAAGCGAGAGGGCGATACACGGAGTGAAGGAAGGAGGAAGTGTGGTGACAGTAGGGGGCCCTGTAACTCCACCTGCTTTCAAGTTCCATGTGACATCCAAGGGCTCAATCCTGGAGAAACTGAATCCCTTCCTAGAGAGCCAGATCATAAAGCCAGTGCTTGATCCCAAAGGCACATTCCCATTTTCCCGGGTTCTCGAAGCGATCTCACATCTGGAGACTGGCCGACCAGCTGGAAAGATCGTCATCTACCCAATCCCATGAGATTAGAGAAAGAGAGAGAGAGAGAGAGAGAGAGATACTGTAGTGTTTCTCTCTGAATATTGGACTGGGGGCACATCCACCCGCATGTCCATAGTGTTCCTGGCGATATACTAAATAAGCTTGTTGAATGTTGGACTCGACAAGATGGAGGATGTTGTTTGTCATTACACACATTAGCTAATGCGACTCGAGTACGAGTTGCTGTTCTATTAATGTCTTCACTGATATTGCGAAAATAAGGACAATGAAGCTTCCCCATGATTACACGGCGCCAATGTTTATAGCCTACTATTTACAACCACTTACGAGCGGTCACTATTCTAGATACAGTTACAACTACATTCCCAAGGTTTCAGGCCTCCTGATCACATGTCAACCCTATCCACAAACAGTTACAGATGTGATATTAACCGTTGCTTCATTTGACATCTACAGTCCATGCCTCTGTGTCCAACACTTGGCCAATTTCACAGTAATTGGCCTTCCGTAAGCTTAATCGCAGAGTCATGAGACCTGTTGGTCATCCTTCGTTCAAAGACAACCATATTACGTAGTTGTCGATGATCATACCATATAGTTGTCGATGTCCAGACCATGGAGTTGTCGGTTCTCTCTATATCCTAAGTCATCTTTCCTAACCAAACTCAATTAGTCGATCCAACTTCACAATTTATCGATGACAGAGTTGGCTTTTTATTTTTTCTTATAAACACCCATATTGCATCATTTAAGCGAATAAAGTCGTTCATTCTCTGAACATAAAGCGAAGGCAAAAGTAGGCCATCTGTTTGGATTGGATGCTGAAGTTGTCGATAAAATATATACAACGCAATCCATATATAATTATAGTAATTATACATAGGAGCTTGTTAATTACGTTCAACATTGATATATCGATCAGCACAAAGGGATTCCTTGCTTTCCCTCATTTAATGAGAATAATATCAAAAAAATTATAAACATATTACACTTATGTCACGTAAATCTTAAACCTTTCATAAATATCAATCGAGTCATAATTCTTTTGACGATTTGCCAAAATAATCCATCTAGCCATTTTTAGCCATAAATCACTAATATAGATAGCGACCATCTTACATGGCACGATCGGCGCTAATGCAAATAATTTTATAAATTTTAAATACATTTTTCTGATTTTTTTTATTATTTTCTTTTTTTTTTTTTTTTTTTTTTTTTTTTAAATAATCTAGGTTGGTGAGTTCCCCAGCTGACCATTGCTAGCCATGAGTGAGGGCCTCTGCTCCCTCGCCAACATCTAGGTGATTACTTCATTTGTTTTGCGAAAAATAAATGATTTCAAAATTATTTTCCTAAAAATAATCGCTTTTATCTCTTGAAATAATTAGTTAATAAAAAATATTTTCATTATCGGTAATAATTTAGGTCTAAAATATTTGTGAGAGATAAGAATATTTTTCATTCATTTATCTTTTCTGAATGATACAAACAATCATTTTAAAAAGAAATTTAAATTATTATTTATTTTTTTCGAAACAAAAGGGGTCAAAGATGAGAAACAATAGGAATAAGGCCAGAGTACCTGAAGGAATCAAGTCAAAAATAGAATTCCAGAATTCCTTTGTAATGGTGAACAGATGTGGAAGATTCGTCCTAAAGGCGGTATAAAGCCAGGATATGTGTGGGTCACCGCTCAGATCATGATCTTGACCGTCTGCAACTGGAATATCCATCCATAATTTTCAGGTAAAATAGTGAAAAAGAAAAAATAGAATAGAGAAAAAGAGTTGTTCCCTAGAAAGCTCCGGAACCTTTAGCTATCTTTTCTACATTTTCAGAGATGAAACTATTCATTCAAAACTAATATTATCACGGCTGAGTGCTGAGATACTGCCAGATATCCTCTCCACTGCTGAAAACAAGCAAGCTGAGCAACTCTCTTAAGTACTTGAACACAGGCCTACCCTGGGTAATTAAGCACTCAATTTACCTATCATTAATTTTCTGTTTTGCGTTATCACAAGCATGTCATAGATGAAAGCTGGGTGGGCACAGCCTTTACCGAAGAGAAGGCCGAGAGAGAGACCAAGTCTGAATACGTCAATATATCCAATTGAATTCATTTTTATTCAAAAGCTCAAGCCTATAATTTATAAGCCAATTAGTTTAGATCAACTATTTCATGGCATATCAATTTTTTGATGTGAGACTTTTGTTAATATAACTTACACGTGCACTTAATAAAAAAAAAGGACCAAATTATTAAGTTAATGAAGATTGATATGGTGGGGAATAATAGGCCATTAAAATGTTAACAAATTAACGAAATAAATAACTATATACTTAGGAAATAATTGCGATGGTCAATATTTGTGAAGTCCATGAATATTGTAATATGTATATATAATAACAAATTTGAGTTCAAGGAAAAGACTTAAAAATGCTGAGCTGGCAATGGTTGAAATTGCTTAGAACGGTTAGAAAACCTTAACAATTTTTTATTTTCTTTTAAGATTTCGATTACCAAAAATATGCAGCTATTATCATAAACGATGAGATTCACCCGAACATTGCATGTAGACAAAATGAACTTGGATTATATACATGTCTCTGTACATTGACAAATCCAAAATGCTAGATTGATAAGGCGAGTTTATTCAACTTATTAAAGAACGAAGAACCTCTATTCTCTTCTATACGCCCATCAATCCACACACAATTACTTAGCTTGGCCTTTCGCTTATTCAATGGCTTCCTACTCAAATGTCACCATCCCCTCTAAGATCAAGGCTTGGCTCTACGCCGAACATGGAAATCCCGTCAATGTCTTGACGCTAGATTCAGATGTTAGGGTTCCTGAGATTAAGGAGGACCAGGTCCTTGTTAAGGTTGTTGCTGCTGCCCTAAATCCTGTTGATGCCAAGAGAGCTCTTGGCTTCTTTAGGGACGCCGACTCTTCGCCACCTGTAAGACATCATATTATGTGGAAAATATTTTTTATATATAATTTCGTCCGTTGTCGGTGACTACAAAAGCACGCTTAATGCGAATCTATTATGATCTTGAATTTCTCATTTCATATTCCATCAATTGTATTAGGGTCAATTGTGAAAAGCGATTTTTGACAGACATATAAAGACTTAATTACCAGAAGACATTTTCGAGTATTATCACTCTGAGTAGGTTCTTAGCTTTTGATTACTTTTCTTTATTGAAATGTTTTTTCGGCGTTCTTTTCTTTCTTCCGTGTTCATTAAGATTGTGCCGGGTTACGACGTGGCCGGTGTGGTGGTGAAAGTCGGGGATCAAGTGAAGAAGTTCAAAATTGGGGACGAAGTGTACGGAGCCGTCAATGAGAAATCCTTGGACCAGGACGAAGTGCACGGAGACATCAATGACAAATCTTTGGACCGCCCAAAGCAACATGGCACTATGGCTGAGTACAATGCTGTGGAAGAGAGGCTGCTGGCTCTCAAGCCCAAGAACTTGAGCTTTGTCGAGGCCGCTTCACTTCCCGCAGCCATCGAAACCGCTTATGAAGGCCTGGAGAGGACTCGCTTCTCATCTGGCAAGTCCATCCTCGTTTTGGGTGGCGCCGGTGGTGTGGGGAGCCTCGTGATTCAGGTATCCGATTTCGAATTGCTTAGATCCGTTGATGCGTGGAAAATAAAGAAGAAAAGCTCATAACAAATACAATGATGTCAACCGTTATCGGGGTGATATCTGCTCAAGCATTCGTTCAATTTAGACCTTGAGATTCTGATGCGTATGATATAAGCATCTTATCGTTTCAATCTACGTGTATTTGAAAGTTTCAGTTCGTAGGATTCAAACGTAGGGTGATATATATGTCTGAATTTTTCTGTCCTATAACACAGCTAGCCAAGGAAGTCTTTGGTGCATCAAGAGTGGCGGCCACATCTAGCACCGGAAAGCTGGACTTGCTGAAGAGTTTGGGAGCTGATTCGGCCATTGATTACACCAAAGAGAACTTCGAAGACCTTTCGGAGAAATTCGATGTTGTTTATGATGCAGTAGGTACGTGGGGTTCGAAAGATTCACTAACCTTTTCCTTTTACAAGTTTGGAGTTCGTACAACTTCTTAGTCTTGTCTTGATAATGTTGTGCTTAGATATATTTCCAAATGGAATTACGACTGTTTATATACCATCTTCTAGCCAGTATTTTTACTAAAGTTTAAGGTGCAGTTAAAGGAATACCCTTCTTGAAGACTTTAATGGTACCATATTAAATTGTCCGCAGGTCAAATTGAGAGCGCGATAAGGGCAGTGAAGGAAGGAGGAAGTGTGGTGACAGTAGTGGGGGGTGTAAATCCACCTGCTTTCAAGTTCGTCTTGGCATCTAAGGGCTCAATCTTGGAGAAACTCAATCCCTTCATAGAAAGCCAGAAAATAAAGCCAGTGATTGATCCCAGAGGCACATTCTCATTTTCTCGGGTTCTCGAAGCGTTCTCATATCTCGGGACCGGCCGAGTCACCGGAGAAATCGTCATCCACTCGATCCCATGAAGAGAGAGAGAGAGAGAGAGAGAGAGAGCACATATTATTCCTAGAGATATACTGAATGAGCTTATTGTTCCACAAGAGAAAGGATGTTCTTTGTCATTGTGTACAGTAATTAATTGGCATTAAGTATGTTAAAAACTCAAAAGTTATCGTCTTCTTGATGCGAATACTAGATTTTGTTCCATTAATGTTTTCATTGATATTGCGAACATCATGAGAGAGAGAGGCTGCGTTTGGAAACTGCATTTCCAAGGATCCTTGGAGGGCTAAAGTCCTTTGGGCCAAGGAAAGAGTGTTTGGGAAGATTTTTTTTACTTGCATTTGGGGAAGGCTTGCCTTCCCAAGGCTGAAAGCCCAAGGCAGGTTGGGGGCTGCCTTGGGCATTCAGCCTTCTCGGGAGGCTGATGGAGAGTAAGATAAAAAAATTTCTTCCATAAATGTCCTCGTTAACATTTCATTTTTCCGGTTTTGTCCTCGTAACTATTCATCTTCTTCTTCGTGGAGGTTGGCCGGCGAACTTGCATCGAGCTATGAGGGGCCGGCGACGAGCTGGACAGAGGCGGCAAGAGGCCGGTGTGTCACGGCGACCGTCGGCGGCGAGTCGCGTGACCTCAGCTACCCCTGCGAGTCACGTCGCCGGGACCACTGCAACCCCCGGCAACCACCCAGATCTGGGTCGCAGCAAGGTCGCGCGACCGCGCAACCTCGGCGACGCTGCGACCCCCCGGCAGATCGGGTCACCGGAGGTCTCCGCGACCCGAGATCGGGCCGTGCGACCTCCGGCGACCCAAATCGCGCGCAGATCTGGGTCCCCGGAGGTCGCCGCGACCCAGATCTGGGCCGTGCGACCTCCGGCGACCCAAATCGAGTGATCGGGATCGCGCGATCTGGTTGCGGCGACCCTCGCCGACCACCTGCCTCTCGCCGGACTGCCTGCTCCACGCCGGACCCTCGCCGGACAGCTTGCCCCTCACCAAAAGAACTGACCAATTTTTTTTTTTTTTTTTTTTTTAATGACAAAAGTCTTTTACACAATTAATTTGTCCAAACACTATTTAGCTCAAACATACTTTATAATGGACTTTTACAAATACGATTTACCAAACACAATTTGCATTTCCAAAATCTCCTTTAGCTCAAAGGTCCTTACATTTTCTCAAGGACTTTCCCCAAAAGTCTTCCCAAACGCACCCAGAGAGAGAGAGAGAGAATCCATATTGTTCCTAGTGATGTATGGAATGAGTTTGTTGTTGACAAGAGGGAGGATATTCTTTGTTATTAAATATAGTGATTAGTTGGCATAGGGTACGTAAAAAACTCAAAAGTTATCGTCCTCTTGATGCGAATACTAGATTTTGTTCCATTAATGTTTTCATTGATATTGCGACCATTGTGTAAGAGAGATAGAGAATCCATATTGTTCCTAAGGGAAAAGTACCAAAAAAGTTATAAACCTATTGCATTGGTACTAATTTAATCCTAAGCTTTTTAATTTGACCAATTTAGTCTCAAATTGTTTTCATATTAATACTGATTTAGTCCATCCAGCCAATTTTGGCCGGCTAGTGGCCAGATATTGACATGGCAATTTTTTAATATTTTTTCCAATTTTATATTCATTTTTTCTTTTATTTTTCTTGTATTCCTTTTTTCTTTTGTTTTTCCTTTTCTTTTCTCCCTTCTTCGTCCTTAGACTTAAGGCTGCCAGCGAGGGTTGCAACGCTCGCCGAGCCTCACTCATGGCCCTGGGCAAAGTTGCCTTGCCTGCACCGTGGGTGAGGTCGAGTGAGGGTCACGACCCTCGCTGGAGGCTTGCCGGCCAATGAAAGTCCAAGGAGAAAGAAAGGAGAAAAGAAAAGGAAAAATAAATAAATAAATAATTTAAAATTTTAAAAAATTGTCACGTTAACATTCAGCCACCGAGCCTGTCCACGTCAATGCCTAGTCACTAGCCGGCATCCACGTCAATGTTGGCTGGACAAAATTGGCCAGATAGACTAAATTGATACCAATGTAAAAATGTTTATAACTAAATTGGTCAAACCAAAAAGTTTAAAATTTAATTGTTACCAATGCAATAAGTTTATAATTTTTTTGATACTTTTCTTTTGTTCTTAGCGATATATTAAATGAGCTTATTGTTTGACAAGAGGGAGGATATTCTTTGTCATTGTGTATAATGATTAATTGACATGAAGTATGTAAAAAAAATTCAAACGTTATCATCCTCTTGATGTAAATATTGGATTTTGTTCCATTAATGTTTTCATTGATATGGCGACCATTATGACAGATAGGATCTCTCTCTAGTGAGAGTATTATGATGATATGATGACATTTGGACCAAATTATAACCATTTCTCTTATAGCAAAGCATGGTGATTTCATAGATGTTACATGTGCCCGAACCTCATGCAAAAAGCATCTTGTCAACCCAAATAGAGGTTGTCTAAGTTTATTGTGTTGGATGTATACCCTAAAGTTACCGTGTAATAGTTACATGTTAAGGATTTAAGTTATGTCGTCAATCTTATTATTTAATTAATGGCAAAAACGTATTTATACATTTGTCCAATTATTTATATATATGAACGATTCCATAAAATCATATGTAACTGGACCTATTCTTGAGACATTAAAAATATGAGTGATGAGTTCACATTTAGACTTAATTCATAAAATGTTTTTATCAATGGACCATTAAATGAATATTAATGATCCTATTGAGACTGATATGTTCTTAACTTCACCATTAAGTACTGGATGCTGAAGGTAATGATGAGTTACGAGTTATTGGATATTATGATACTCAAATTAGAACATAGGTGCTTGTATAATACAAGTTCATTGAACATAACATACATAGAAAGATTAGTGACATAAAAGCTTTTAGCGTGGTCAATGTCAATTCTTTCATACTCTGGTCTTGTGTAAATAATCCTTAGACCTAATGCGTAATGTTGACTTGTATGTTGGACGGCTATGGTTCACAGGTGCACTTATTAGCGACTTATTGATCCGTCTCTATACCCGATGGTCGTAATTTGTTCATATACAAAGTTACACAGTGCATAATATAAAATATGTCTCCTTGTTACATGTAAGATATAGTAGTGATGTCCTATGTGATTTAATTATAACACTACATTGAAATCATCGATCGAGTTTGTAACTGAGAATGAATTGTTTATGGTTTGTATAAAATGCAAGTCAATTAGGTTTCTGCATATGGTCGAATTGGTGACTTGGCAAATATTTTATGGTATTTGTTCGATCGGGACATAGTAAGATAGAGGAATTGAATTACATTATAGCCAAAGCTAACAGGTTCATTATGTTCTTAAAGCATTCACACAATCTGGGTAGTCATAACATATTGCTAGATATCAATCATGACTTATAGGACCTAGAAATTGATCATGACAATTAATTCTCTTGAGAATATTAATATGTTAGTGCAAGTCTTACTACCAGTTTAATGATAAATCTAGAAATGTCACACACCATAACTAAGTCACTCAATCGGATGCAAGCCACTCACAAGAGCTGCCCTCTCACTCACCCAATTTCTGGAAGAAGTAATCAATAAATTCTTTGAGAGGTTAAAGACCAGCTCTTGGAAGAAGTAATCATTTAACTTCTTGAAAAGTTAGAGACTTGCTTATGGAGGAAGTTAAATGTTGACTTTACCAAGACATTATATATAGAGTAGAGAGAGAGTGAGTGGATTAGAGAAAAGGAGAGAGGATTACATGGACCACGGTACAAGATTGCTAGCACAATCATAGTGGTAATTACCTACGAGTTCTTTTTCCATTCGAGATGCGTTGGCAGTATGTCTGAACCAGAGGTCCAACATTTATAGGGCTCGAACTGAAGAACATCTTAATCAAGTTTTTTAAAGCAGCTTCGAGAGGTAACTTTTACAATTCCTTTCAATATTTTGATTTTTGATTAAAACGCATAAACAACACCTTTGGAGATATGTGTATAGTAGAATTTTATCTTTGCTTCCACTGCGTTTATGTTTATATCACCCATACATGTTTTGTAAAACCCTAACATATTGATCAAAAGAAAATTTCAGGGATACCCTTACCATTGACTAGACTACTTTACTAGAAGTCGAATTCAGTATTTAGCTAATGTTACCAGCTCATTGAGGTGCGTTTCATAAGTATCGAGTGAGTACATGTAAACAAAAACTACTACTAAAGATAACATATAAGCGACAAGTGAATTTGTAGAAAGATCGCATGTGATCTGCTAATTAGGCGAGCAAACTCGCAAAGTTACTTGACAATGAACATCCGTGATGGATGAATTAGATTTCACAAAGTACCAAGAACCAGTACATGTAAATGGAAACTACTCGTACGTTCACATTCTTATTTCTGTTTATGATATATCGATGCGTATCGCTGTGGAATTAAGCATGCAGAATTCCCCTTCTTCAGTGCGAAGTCATATTCCTTGACCAAATAAATTGATCTAAGAGTCTAGACACCAGCAGTAGTAATCAGACCTCGAGATGGCTAGCAGTTCTTCAGGGCTCATCCTCTCGAGGTCACTTTGCCTATACAAGTCGAAATTGTTTGCCAGCGGATAGTCCTCTTTGACGTGGTTTTGAGCTCTCATTCTCATGTAAAGCCTCATCGTTGCGACACAGTCGTCATAAGGGTCTTGGATACCGATCTGAATGTCATACCTGTGCCCACCAAAGTTTCATCCGGTTGCTATGTTTGTAATATCGCAAAAACAGAAAGTGAACAATAGATGGAAATTGAGTGCTTCATTACCCAAGATAGGCTTGTGTTAAGTATTTGAGAGTGTTGCTCAGCTTGCTTGTTTTCATCAGTGGAGGATATTGTGCAGTATCTCTGCACTCGGCCACGAAACGATTTGGGTTAATGAATAATTTCATCACTGAAAATGAAGAACAAAGAGCTAAACTTTTAGGAGCTTTTTAGGGTTTTGTTTGTTTCACATAAAATGATTGATTTGGAAAAGATTTTCCTAAACATGATCACTTCTGTCACTTACAAAAATAAATGAATAGTAAAATATTTTTAATGTCAAAGAAAATGTTTTGACATAAATTGTTATAATACAAATGATCATTTTTCAAAAAATATTTTATAAATCATTCATTTTTCACAAAACAAATGAAGCTTAGAGAGAACCCTTATCCTTCGTTTTTCTTTTCACAAGTTTACCTGATCATTGTTGCTGGGTAATCTAGTTGCAGACGGTCCAGATCATGGTCTAAGCCGTGACCCACAAGAATCCTGGCTCTACTGCCTTTGGGACGAATCTTCCACATCGGTTCACCATTGCAGAGGAATTCTTGAATTCTTTTTTGGACTTGCTTCAGTGGCATTGCCTCCCTCAAGTACTCTGGCCTCATTCCGGTTGTTTCGTACCTGAAAGGCACTTTTTCAGGGTCCTCTTCGATGCAAAGCAGATACAAGCATCAACCCGGTTTTGTGTGAACTCAAAACATCCAAACTGCAGGATTAGATGGATCCCACATGGACTATATCATATTGGAGAGTTTCGTTCTAAATGAAGCAGGGCTTACTTGAGCTGAGTTCATGCAAAAAATTTTATTATCTACAGTCTCAAGTTTTTGTTAAGTTTGGCTCGTGATCCAACCCTTTAATGCAGGAAAGTACCTTAATTAGAAGTTTCTCAAGAGCTTGCGCAATTGAAAATGTACCTGTAGTTGGTGACAGGAATGGGAGGCTTAACATAGGAGTGGAAGATGATGTTTTCATACTCATCGATGATGCAAACCCTAGCACACAGGTCTAGGGACCCATCACTGCCACCTCCAACCATCTTGCAAGCCAGGGCGACCACTTGTGGCCCTCTGGTTCGACCGGTGTCGATGCTCAGTTTGTCGTGGATCCCCAAGTTAGCCAAGCGAGCCAGAAGTCCCTAAAACACACAAGACCTTGAATAATCATAAGAAAACATCTAAAAATTTCCCCAGACTTGATGTAGAAAATAAATTTTCTTTCTAGATGACAAGGTTTTTTGGGTTGAAGGTTATTACAGCATTAACGCCAGAGAATTGGCATCTTCCCTCATGCGCTCGACGAGAATTAGAGTTGTCAAGTATGGTCAGGCAGAATCTGCACCCCAGGATGCTGAATATGTTCTTGCATTCTTGTTTTGGCAGTGGCCCTGAAAATTAGAGGAGTACAAAATCATCAGGTTAGTTCTACACATAGAAGCTAGCGAATTTCATTAGCCGATATGGTTTTACTATATATTATCTAAGATGATGAATACAGATGCCAATAGAATTAAGGAGAGAATTGATTCGTTTTTTAGGAAATAAATTAAACAATACTATACCAATAAGATGCTCCCTGAGAGATTCGAAAGATCTGCAGTGCTTTTTGCAGATCCCACACATCGGCTCGTGGCGGGAGTGATGCGAAATTTTCATGTGCTCCACCAGGTGCTCCTTCCTATTGAACTGTCTGAAGCATGCTGCACATTTGTTCCTGCTCAAACCAGAAAATATAATCAGGGAATTATATAGACATGAAAGCACTGCCTTATGTCTAAGCCTGACACGAATATACATGCTGACAAACTGTCTTCAACTCTAGTGAATTCTTATACTTCATCTAAGTTAGACAATCAAATTCCTAGATAAACGTATCATCTTTACAAAGTAGACTAGCCTATAGCGGCTCCATGCGGAGAGGTGCATGCATATATGTCCTCATCTAATTTGCGTGCACAAAAATGGGTTAAGCATGCGCGCATGAGAGAGATGGGGAACAGAAAACCTTAAAGTTTCCGTAGACTCGCTTCGATAGTCCATGTTGTTGCTCTCGACTAGTCGTATGGCCGTGAGGCAAGGAAGAGAGAGAGAGAGAGAGAGAGAGAGAGAGAGAGAGAGAGAGAGAGGAAGGGGTGCTACTTAATTGCAATGAAGAGGACCCTTGAGGAAGCAGAAGGGGGAGTGTAGAGGGTATTTATAGTAGGAGAACATGGAACCGTAAAAAGAATTGCTTCCAGGTTGGTCTTAAGAGAGGTGATTCCTCAAGGCCATCTAGATTTGTCTCTCTCTCTCTCTCTCTCTCTCTCTCTCTCTCTCTCTTGGTGGTGGGTCGTTTGAGGTGGTGATGCAAAAGATTTGGACTGGAAGGGCGAGGTGAATATTGATTTAGCGTCTTGGACTGATATGAGAGAATAAGAAGAGCATTATCAATGTACCTATTGGGCATGTGGGAATCACGATGACAATTTGTAATGGTATCATACATTACACAAAAGTATGTAAAAAATATGGTATCAGATTTGGATATCGAGAATGTTCGAGATTGCGAAATTGTTATTAATCATTTCTCATATCTGAAAATTTTACTTGGGTATATATTTGTTCTGATGCAAGTACTTCTAACATGGCTCATTTTGTTGTCAAGTCCTGAAGATTTCCAATCTCTGTCAAGGATGCCCATTGAAAAATCTTAGCCAATCGAGAGGAAACGAATACAGACCCAGTGAGAAAATATCATGACCTTGCCACTTTTACCAAAGATTGGATAAATCAGACAGATTTTTCTTTCCAATACAAGGCATGAGATTTTGGCTTTTTGAATTGTGAGACAACAAAATTGAGCTCAACTTTAAGCGATGACAGCAGGCACAGCACAAATTCACCGTACCACATCTACTGACAAGACGTAAGGGTCGGCTAATTCATGCAGGCAAAAACTTGAGATAAGATAACAGAAGTCTGCACATAGTCGACATACAGCGGATAAGGTCATCTCTTCTAAAGCCCTCACAGCGTACAGCAGCTTATCGTTTGTCTACCGCATTTTTTAGCAACTTCTAGTTTTAGATTCTTTGGTCACGTCACCAAAGACTAAATCTCATATTAACTCATCCAATGGCCATGTGTTATAGAATTTACTGCAGTAGGAAAATATATAGTATGGCATATGATCTATTTAGTGAATTTACTGCGGCTAGTTTCTCATAACTAATTTGTTTCGTAAAATCAGTTTTAGACGATAACGACGTGAGGATGACGTGACATGTAAAAGTATTTTGACTTTTGAAACATGGGAATGTCAGCAAAGACTTCTTTTTGACTGGGGTGGGTCCCGATGGATTCTCTTGCTTTGAAGATACCCGCAAAGGCCAAAAAGAAAGAAAGATCAAATTTTACGAATCAAATTTCTTTTTTGCCCCAAGTTATTCTGGTCCACTACCACAACTCTGCAGGGCAACGTAGCCATCGCGCCCACTAAGTTCTTCTTCTCTGGTCATTTTTTTCGTTACAAAATGGCAAACCTCCCCGAGGTAAACGGATACCCTTTCTCCTGTCCTTTGTTTACTTTCTCCCTTTTGCTTTTGCAGTAAAGGACAACTCCACCAACAGGTGTGGCATTGTACAAGTTCCTTCTGTACAGCGCCAGTGATCATAAGGGGTATGAGTGCTGTCCTGGATATATGGCCAATAGTGGTTAAAAAACCTTTCCATGATGAGTGCTGAATATATGGACCCTATTCACTCTTTTCTTGATTATGAGTATTCTTTTATATCTACCCTAGTCAGCAAAAGGTATGCGCCGGGCGAGATAATAACTGACCGAGCTCCTGTCATGGAGCTTTGCTTTTGGCGGAACGCATAGACTTCAATCGATTTTTGTGCGGAGTGATGTACGAGATTGCCATCCCCTGTTCCGATCTGACAAAAAGTTTTGCACATAGTTAGAAAGTTAGAGACTTGTTTTGCCAAGATGAAACTTGCACTTATAGTCCAAGAATGAATTCGTTGGTTTGGTAAATTTAAAGCCGTTCTACAAAACTGAAGAGAGACGAAGAGAGTATCGGATTTAAAACAATTACGAATCGATGTCCGTGAATGTGAGGTCGTCCGGTGGGCTCAGCTGAGAGATATTTACTTGTGTAACATGCTGTGGTCTCTGATGACTCTGTAGTATAAGTGAGAGAGCTCTGAAAGTAGTTGACCGAGGTGATCTTATCACAATTGCCGACATCGGGCATATACTTTTAGCCCATGAATGTGAGGCTGCGGTCCATACCCTCTAACACTCTCCAAGGAGCAGCACTTCGTCTTCATGCAGATGAGAGAGAGAGAGAGAGATTCTCATAGACATTGCGCATTGTCTGGTTCTTTGCTTCGTACCCTTGAGGGTTCATTGAGATACGATGAGGCCACCATTTTTTGGTCCACCCCAAAAAGCAGACATGTTCGTTAAAACCACATGAGAAGTCAAAGGGAAAGATAGAGAGACCGAACCTCTGAAAGATAAAAGAAAGAGATGCGTTTGGGGCTCTCTTTGAGAATATTCACGCATAAAAAGAAAAAAAAACTAATTATTTTACGTTGCTTTTTCCCTATGTTTTTTTTTCCTTTCTCCGAATTGACACGTTGACATTGTTTGAACATATCCTCGGTGCATGATAAACCGAACTAAATGCGTCCCCATGAAAATAGGAAAGCCTTCTTTCCCTTGCTCGATCTTATCATTGTTGTTCCGATAGCAGAAAGTGGACATACTTACAGCAGATGGGAGAATAGACTCATTCCGTGGATAATAGGGTGGCCGAAGCAGATTGAAATATAGGAATTTTTCAAACTCAGAGACCCCAATTTCAGGGGTAATTTTTTTGACATGGAATTGATGTGATCCGGTCAAGCGGGACACGAAAATGAATTTCGACAGCTTCTTGGCAATACTATATTCAAATTTTGACTTTATCACTACAAGGCTCGCGATTGGGCTCCTAAGTTATGAAGAAAAACATACATAGGTCCATCAATGGAATGAGAACTGGCGAATTCCTAAAACTACACGTCAAACAACAGTTGCCCAAAATACATGTTCAATCGAAAAAGAGGAGGCCCAGTAGACGAGCCCAACAAAAGTCGAACTGCAACATTTTCATCTTCTCGGTGCACCAGAGCACGACCAGCCATGATTTGCCTACCTACAGACAGAGAATCGTGAAAATATCCACTCCCAAAATAGGGGGTCGAGAGACAGCTAATGAAAACAATATGAACCGACTCTTCATCACCTGTCCAGTGGAGCAGTTGACGATGATGCTTAACTAAATTCATTTTTGTCTTGACATGCGTCAACAACCGCATACAAATGTATTTCTCCCTTCCCTTCAACAAATCAGAATATTCACGTACAGAAGAACGAAATTCAGAAGTTGCGGCATCGCTTTCTTTGATTGGGATTCAACTTCAGATATGCAATTGCTTCCGCTGAATTTTCTTTGGGAAACAGCAACCAAATCCACGTTGAATAGCTCAGCTCACCAAAGAATCTTTTTTAAAGATAGTATGACCTTCTGTTGAAGAATTAGTGATTGCCAATGTCCTTGCGGCAGTTCTTCTTGGTTGCTAAGTTATACCCTGTGATTGTATTTATGTGACCCTAGAAACGTCACGAAAGCATTTGGTTCTTGTCTTGGAGTTGTTCCTATATGAGACAAATTACATGATTGATTCCTCCTCTACTTTGGTAGCAATATATATTACTTAAAAGAAAATGGAAATGACCAACCAAATGATTGATTTGGTGGAGCCAGGCCTATCTATTATGAGATTATTGCCAGATATAATGCGGAAAAGGCTATGTGCAGACACTTCAAAGATATTAGAGATACCCATCACCAACTTTTGCCAAAAGCGGCGTTTTGATGATCGGTACTAAGTTATTATTTGCCAGATTACTGTTTTGCAAATCGCTTGATGATAAAGTAAGAATATATACTAACTGCATTTATCTCATTAACCATGTCTAATTGATAAATGAAAGATAAAAGACGTGGTCCAAATGGATACTCATCTCATTTCTTTAAGAATGCTTGGCATACTGTCGGGTTGATCTTGTTCGAGCCATCATGAACTTTCCTCATGAGCCGAAGCAGTGAAAGGCAGCGAACTCTACTGCTATTACAATGGTGCCTACAGTTCAGAAATGCCTCCAGAATAACTGATTACATGCCTTTTTTTTTTTCTTTTTTCTTTTTTCTTTTTTCAATGTTGTATATAAATGCATGAACGACAGCCTTCCCAGTAGATCGAAGGTAGTGCTTTTTCTGTACCTATTAATGGTGGAATAGAAGGCTAGCTTTATGGTGGTAAGGGGCTACAACAAGGAGACCATTTCTCCTGAGTTCTACGGCATGGTCATTGAAGTTCTTTCTAGGTTGCTTAGTCAAGCTGCTAAAATAACTGCCTTCAAATCTTCATACCCATTCTTTATCTCGCGCCCTGAGTTGAGCTGACTAAGTTGCTGATGTACATTCAAGAGACCTCCGACAATCGGACATATACATAAGCTAACAAATTTTCCATATGCAGTGCATGCAAACACATTAAGATTAATATATTGAATATCACTTTCGGCTCTTGGGGGCTTCTTCGACAAAGAGAATATAGGATTGGTACTGGCCAGGCCAACCGAGACCAACTTTGATTCTCACAATTCAAGATTTTAGAAAACCATCATGTTTCCCAACAGGATTACGCGCCACGTGTCGGGACGAGATTGCTCAGCACGCCCTTTATGACCTACACGTTCTGTGGTTTTCTCTGATTATAAATTTGGATTTGGGACTTCATTAAGGGTCCCTTTTTGGTCAGCTGGTTTAGGGGTTAAGGAAGGTGCACCGTCGGAATATGCTGCGGTTGTGATGGTGCTCAGTGACCCACCATCCATCATCGACCAAACTCCCTACTTCATGTCATCACCAAGCATCAACGCCTTAATCATTCGACCTTTGTCCTCACCTTGTCCCACGAGCATCCTTAGATTCTCTCCCCCCAGGCTCTTGATCATTCCGTTGAAGACTTAAAAAAGATCACCTCGAATCATGTCTTGACACCGTTCTTCAAGAGAGAGCACAAAAGGTGCAAATGATTCGTTTAGTCGTGCGGGGTTTTGGTTTATCCGACGTTAGGTGGTGTCCTGACAGAGCGCAACTTAGTTCGGTGGTCCGGGGGAGAATTGACTTTCCCTTTCTTTCGCCAGGGCAAATGAGTTTGACTTGTTTTCCATCACTTGTCGATGGAGACTCCTAGAGAGTTTATTGTCCTGCAAATAGTTATATGAGCTATAATTATCGTTCCAACCGCATATGTGTGGTTTCTTGAGACATAAGTCAACATAGGATGATTTAGATACTCGTTGGAATATCTAGCTTACTCTTGCAACTCAATACATTACCCACCAATCACTGCACATGAATATGTTACTAATCAAATGACTTAAACCGCCCCAGTGGCCATCCTTCCAACTTGGAAGGGGAGGTGGGGGGTTCAAATCCCCACCTTCTCAAGGGAATTGGGGTTGGAACGATTTCATTTCATGAGTGGATTTCGACTCCCACGCCTTGTAAGGAAGTAGGGCAAAAGTTTGAAAGTGAGTGTTAGAGTAGGATTAGAATAGAACTGACCAAAAAAAAAAAATAACTTAAACGATTTATTCCATGCATTTATTGACCGTGTATTTATAAATGGATTATCTATCACGTTATAAGCGGGAGATTCAAAATAATACTTATCAAGGAAACTCTCGACTAACATAAAGTTTTCTTAATCAATAGGGTCACCAACCGAGTTCTTAAACCTTTTTCAAAGCACTTTCGCCATGCGTATATCAAGGCACATATCCAAAGCACTAAAGTTGATAATGATACCGCTCCTTTGAGAATAATCGTGGCCCACTAATCTACCCTTTTCTCTATCTTTTGCTCCCTTTTTTTAAAGGCATTTCACGGGCGTGTATTTGGGCCCACATACTGTGTCTACTTTTAGGCCTAAAAGAGATTTGGCAGATCAATGCTAAGTGAAGTGACAATTTTAAGCAAATGTTTAAATAATAAATAGATCAAATTCAACACATGAGTCCGCTGTATCATTTTCTATACTAATTTTGCAAGCCAGACTTATTATTATTATAAAGGAATAAGTTATCACCAATAATTTATAAAAATTAACTCGAATGTCATCACATTGTAAAAATATCGTTGTCGCTATAACTTTCATGATATTTGTCAATAAGTCACATTTTTGTCGTAAGCAACAATGCATTGTGTTGATCTTTCTTCTCTATTTAATCTTATTGTACTGTACTTTACTAACTATACTAAAATACACTCTACTGTGTTGGACATTACAATATAGCTCAAAATGTGTGACATTCACGATGAATTTCGTTGAAAAAAAATGGATGTTCCTTTGATACTGTACCTGGTTCAGTTTTTGGGCAATTTACCAAGACAAGCAATGTTCCTTTGGCCATCTCAACCGATCACCCTCTTCTTACCCAGCTTTCGGAAAAAGGTCAACTGTCAATTCTCTGAAGAGCCAGCCGTTAATTGCGCCAACCTTTTTTATAATTCATAGCAAAGACAAGAATTAATTACTTGTTACCAGCTCCACAGAGACAGGGAGAGACAGGGAGAGACAGAGAAAGGGGGTAGGAGAGGAGTCCCCTTCCTTATGGCTTCGACCTCAGACATTCCAACGCGCTGCAACCCCACACCTACACATTGAATTACCTGTAATTGACATTCCCCCCTCTATTATTCTGCTTCCCGTTTGCCCAATTCTGCCCTCACCGTTATGAGAAAGCCAGAGGGTTTCTTTCCTCGTCTTCTCATTGCTCTGCCTGTGAACTGAAGAGGCTATATATAAATATATCTAAGCAAGCAAAGAGAGAACCATCAAGTATCGAAAGTCTCTCACCTCCGTCTCTACTTTCCATCTGTTCGCCTGGTACTGGAAGGTTCCTGAACTGGGTCTATCCTCTTTGCTGGTCATACCACTTCCAAGGTGTGACTCCTCTGTCGCCTGCATTATCTGTTCCAGTTCAAAGATTGTCCTCTAGTCTAACACGTTGCGAATAGGATTATAAACGCATCCATGCAGCCATGTCAATTGCTTCTGCTATGTTGTTCTGTTGTTCTTTTCAGTTTGATCGTGGTGTCCGACGTCCTATTGCGGTCTGTCTGCTGCCATTCACATAATGTTTCAGGACTATGAGTTCTGCTGATTTGTAATCTTGTGAAAAGCATTGGGACAACATTGCCTCTTGATGCTTCTTCGTATAGCACTGAACTCATATAGCATTGAACTACGCATCGGATGGGTGCTGCCGTTATAAGTAGGCTTTTTTCCTTTTTTGGGGGGTGCCCTCGTCTAGCTTAGAGGATATTATTATTGCCTATAATTTTGTCCTTCTGGATGGTGAAGTGCCATCGAGTGATTGGTCCCAGCATTTAGTTTATTTGCAGTGAATGCATGATCATGTTATCATGTTGCTTTAGACACTTCGATGCATAAGAAAATGGATTTGACATTTTTCAGTAAAATGCCGGGACTAGTCATGTATGATTCAAGGCGAGATTACAGAATCGATGATTCTGGTGGAAATCAGTCATTCTACAAGGAGGACTCCACCCAACAATTTTCTCCGAGAAGTCCACTGAGTCCGCACACCCCTAGTCCTCATAGTGATTCTGATGATCTGGCCCTGGATGGTGTGGTGGACACCTCAATCGAGCAACTTTATTACAATGTATGTGAGATGCAGAGCTCCGATCAGTCCCCCTCAGGGCCCAGTTTTCTGTCGTATGGAGAGGAGTCTCGCATTGATTCAGAGCTCTGCCATCTTGTTGGTGATTTCGGAGCACTAGAAATTATGAAAGAGGTTGTGATCGAGAAGAAAGAAGAGGGTGGCCGAAACAATTTTAGTGGCGGCAACTCCACTCCATTCAACGGGAGTGAGTTCGCCATAAACCTGAAAGCAACCCCGAAGCAGAAACCAGTGAGAGGTGCCATGAAGAGAGATGCTTCCGAGGGGAAACCTCCAATTGGCAAGATAAGTCAGAAAAGTACTAGAAAACCAAATCCCACTTCGTCCGTGAAGAAGCAACAAAATCTTGCTGCAATTGCAGCAAGATCCCAACAAGGAGTTGGAGATTCTACTGATACAGGACTAGATAACCCTGACCTTGGACCTTTCTTGCTGAAACAAGCAAAAGATATGATGTGTGCAGGAGAGAATCCACAGAGAGCCCTGGAAGTGGCCCTTCGAGCAATGAAGTCATATGAAAAATGTTCCAATGGCAAACCTAATCTAGATTTTGTTATGTGCTTGCATGTTTTGGCAGGAATATACTGCAACTTATGTCAGTTCAGTGAAGCGATTCCCATTCTTGAACGCTCGATTGAAATACCGGTTTTGGAGGAAGGCGAAACACATGCACTTGCAAAATTCGCTGGGTGTATGCAGTTGGGTGACACTTATGCGATGCTTGGACAGATCGAGAACTCAATCTTGTGCTACACTGCAGGTTTGGAGATACAGAAGCAAGTTCTAGGCGAAATGGACCCACGAGTGGGCGAGACATGTAGGTACCTCGCTGAGGCTCATGTTCAGGCATTGCAGTTTGATGAGGCTGAGAAACTTTGCCAAATGGCTATTGACCTCCACAGGGAAAAAGGGTCACCAGCTGCTTCTCTTGAGGAAGCAGCCGACCGGAAACTCATGGGGCTAATTTGCGATTCGAAAGGAGATTACGAATCTGCCCTTGAGCATTATGTCCTGGCAAGCATGGCTATGGCTTCCAAGGGCCAGGAGATAGATGTGGCTCTGATAGATTGTGGCATAGGAGATGCATATTTATCTTTGGCTCGGTATGATGAGGCGATATTTGCATATCAGAAGGCACTTACGGTGTTCAAGTCGACCAAAGGGGAGAATCATCCATCAGTGGCTTCAGTTTTTGTCCGACTAGCCGACTTGTACAACAAGATAGGGAAGTTTAGGGACTCCAAATCTTATTGCGAGAATGCGCTGAAAATTTTCGGGAAACCCACTCCTGGGATACCCTTGGATGAGATTGCTAATGGGTTGATTGATGTGTCAGCAATCTATCAATCCATGAATGAATTGGAGCAGGCGCTGAAGTTACTCAAGAAGGCTTTGAGAATATATGGGAATGCCCCAGGAAAGCAGAGTACAGTTGCAGGAATAGAGGCCCAGATGGGTGTCATGTACTACATGATGGGGAAGTATTCTGATTCCTACAACACTCTGAAGACAGCCGTTTCAAAGTTCCGTGCCAGTGGTGAGAAAAAATCTCCTCTGTTTGGAATTTCTGTGAACCAACTTGGCCTTGCCTGCGTCCAGTGTTTTGCCATAAATGAGGCTGCAGAATCGTTCGAAGAAGCAAGGGATATTATGGAGAAGGAATATGGGCCTTATCACCCAGATACCTTAGGTGTCTACAGCAATTTAGCAGGCACATATGACGCGATGGGCAGGTATAGATTATTTACGTTTCCTATTGTTAATTGTTAGCAGAGTAAGGTCATTGTAACTTAATTTCCATATTTGCATCATGTCATTTTATTCTTTATATTATGGTTGGTCTATGTTATTTTGAGTTCTTCCTTCTTTAGTTGATAATTATTTTATAAAGTGGAAGCTGGGATCTTGATATTTTGGCAGTACAGATTTAATAGGATTTCATCGCTAGAGCTGACAGTAACATCAAGCTTTAAAGCAGCTAGTAACTAAATAGTACATGAGTGTAGCTTAACGATTCTGTTGATTCTTTAATAGAGTGTTTATTTTCTTCTCCATTGCATCCGGGTCCCGTTGATTTGACGAAGTTGGCCTTGGATGTGAACATATATCTTCAAGTTGCTTTCTAACCTATACTTTGCACCAGCCCTTTGTTCGATTTAGCTTTGAAGTAATTTCATTCACTTTCCTTTTGACACATGGAAGGTCGGATGACGCAATCCAAATTTTGGAGTATGTTGTTGGAATGAGGGAGGAGAAACTTGGAACGGCAAACCCTGATGTGGAAGATGAAAGGCAGAGGTTATCTGAGCTTCTGAAAGAAGCAGGCAAGGTCAGGAACAGGAAATCCAGGCGATTAGAAACCTTACTTGACACCGACACCGACACCGACGCTCTACAAGATGACAGAATCAGAGTACTATAACAATCGAATGTACATGTATCACTGCGGTGTGATATATAGTTTACAGAGGAGTAGATGGATGGTTTGCTTTGTTAGCTCCCAGCTGGCGAAATTGGACAAATAGCGGCAATAAACTGTTCCGGTTTTACTTGTGGAATATTGGATTGTAGTGTGCTTGAAACATTTCATTCACGCACTTAATGTTTGGGGAGCTGAGTAAAGTTCTTGTCATTGGCTCATTCCTATTTGTATACGTGAAGTGTGGATTGGAAAGTGGTAATGCATCATTTTCTCTTCTTGGTACACCTAAGTGTTAGCAGCAACTTCAGCAAGTTTCTACCCTAAGAAACAACTGTCAAGTGGCTCTAGACTATATTGGCTGTTCCTGGCCTATGTTCCTAAAAATTACGATTTCATTCATAGCTAGATGCAGATAGAGTAGTAAAGAGGTTTCTGTGATATCCTTTCATGTAATTATTTTATGCCACCCCGAGCAGAGTAACATCATTCTGCTTAGAGGGCAATTACCTGAGCTTTCAGACCTTAAAGCTGAGGAACATCATATCAAAACAGGTCTGTTTTTGGCAGCTTCAAAGGCGATAATATACGCGGATGCATGTGCATTGGTGGACGAAATATAATGGAGTTCCACTAAAGGACTTGCAATCAGCAATGCTGATATGTAGTAATTGCCTTGACTAGTGCTAAAATCCAAAGCTTGAAGGGAAATCCTAGTATTCCGTTGCCCAAAAAATGGAATATGGTTCTGTGTTGGTACAATGTAAAGAGCATCGGTTGAGACAATAAGAGTAACTACCGGAAGAAACATGGTGCCCCGCCTCTTCAGATAGAGGTTTCCAAATAATTGCTACTAGAATTATGAAGACATCAGGTAATATGAAAACCTCAGCTGGCCTCAAAAACTCTCAGAAAGACTGTTTGTATTTAGTGACATGCTCGAGACATCCACCAATTTTTCCACATGTTAAGCGGCAGCATCAAGAAATAAGATAACATCACTCAATGTTGATTTCCCTTCACATAAGTCATAACAGAGATAGCATGTCTTTGCACGTTCATTCTCCGTTGGAGTGCTCTCAAATTTATTTGGAAAATCTGTTATGTGAGGAAAGAGGAGAACCGACGTTAGAGGTCACCAGCTAAGAACTTGTGGACAAGATGTAGGAACTGGTCACTCGGACTCCATATGCCTACCCCTCAATGCCCTATCACAGCAAATATGGCAGTCATTATACTTTTAGTGTATGATCCATGTCGTCTATCTCTCTGGCCTTACTAAAATACATGACTGCAACAAATCAAAGGCCATGCAGTGGATTTTGAACCGTTTCATAATCCATTACTCTTGGTGGAATAGATTCATGAAATTTCAGAGAAGACAGACACATATTATTATGCTGTTACCTTGCTGGAATACATATCTAAACAAAGTTAAACTTCACTTAGAAGCATCTCGGAGGAATGACTAGATTCCAACTCTAGCTTGTAATATCCAAAAGTAAGATACTGTCGGGATGTATCATGTATGATAGCTCTCGAGAAATTAACGCTAGTTCTCGACCCACTTGTGGTCATGGATTCTTTGAAGCATGACAAGACTTCCTAATTGAAACTGCCGGGTGAGAGAAAGAGCCACCGAGGATTCGGCTTGCGAGCCATTTGTTAGCTGCCTCTGAGTAGTGTATGCCATCCCAACTTATGTGCTTCGATGGATCCTCACATGGATTGCCATATAAGGTTCCATTTACTATAGCTTTCTTGCCACAATTGATATGGTAGCCATAGTAACTGCCGCAACAAAAACTAGACGGATGGACGAAACCTGCACCACAGTGCCACAATCATTAAACTAATACCAGTACAGACTACCCAAACATCCTATAATAGGCAAGAGAAAAGGAAATGCAACTACCTTGATCCTTCGCTTCACTAATCAAAGAATATTTGGCTGAATACACATCGACATATGTGAACACAGCTGCCGAAAGCTGTGCCCTTAGCTGTAGAATCCTGTCCTTAAGCTGCTTGTTGAAGTCTCTAGCCACCTCATTTTGGGGCCTTACACATCCATATCGATCCAGATTACCGGGTTTAGAGTGGTCATATATGATATTGTATGGCAAGCACCCGATGGGCCCGGTGTTATGTACCCAGAACACTCTGGCCCCTTCCTCATAGAGTTGCTGAGACATAGAGCTGAGTGTCAGATTTTTAAAAACCCGCAGTAATTATTGGGCGAGTCTGTTGCTTACATGCACTGCCCGAGAGAACTGGTTCAAAATATCAGGAATGGAAGCTATGACTTGCTCCCCTGTCGTATGTTGAAAGCCATACCCAAGATCATTCTGTCCTATGTCGAAGGTGTAAAGAGCCTTCGAGAAGTCTTGAGGCCTGGGCAATCTGTAAGTAAATGTCGAGGCCTTTTCTGCTGTCCCAATTTGCCAATTTAAACTCATTGTCAACAATATTACAGAAACAAACAACATACAGCAGGTCTCGCATAAGCAAGACTATATGCAGAGAGGTCCGTGAAGGAAACTCACTGGACTGGTTGAGCCGATTATGCAGTTCAGTGATGCGAGATTTGAACCTCAAGAACTGCGATATTTGAATGCCGAGATGGAACGGGCTGTAGCCACCAGGCCGAATGGACGAGCCACCAGTCGCAAAGTTTGCACCGTGTCTAAAATTTGTTTCGATCGAGTCTAGATATGCACTCAAATATGGCAATTTAAGATCTTCAGCTGCACAAAAAAAGTATTATCTGACAGAGTTTGAATGTAGAAGGTAAGAAATGCTTCTTGCTAGGAGTAATTCCAAATTATCAACTACAAGCTCAGAAGGTGAAATTGCGGCCGATATGGTGATCATTCTAAAGAAGCGGTAGATGAATGTAAGGCAGGGCCAATATGGCTGAGGCTTGTCGCGTTAGTATTTCAACAACAGGCTTCAGAAACCATCAACAGTTGCACTTGAGAGCAATTCAAAAGCCCACGGATTACACACGAAAGACAATGCATCAGCCAAGCTTTTCGCACAGTAGAGGTGACCATTCGTTTCAAAGATTTGGATGGCGAAAACATCTACGCCACCAAATTTCTCCAGGATAACATTCTTTCTGCTGTAAGTGACATGCTGAGAGTAAATTACACAGAAGCCGTGGCCGAGGCGAACCGAACGCCATCTTTCCACGCTACTACTCTGCCAAGCTTACTCCATCACACGACTGACAGAATTTTATCCCTTTCTTGGCCTTTGGGCTAAAAGATCAAACGACAGACAAAACACTATCAATCACTGGATTGCCCAAAGTCTGGTCTGGCGAGACTAACAACTAAAGGACGCAAGATATCCTGAATGTCCGCCGCAAAGAACATCAATTGCATCAAAAAAACAGAGTACGAACAGCATTGACCGGTCTCTATTCACCATATTTGCTAGTAAACTACGTGTGAGCCGGCTCACCGATGAAATCAATGATGAGACGCCCATCGCAGAACCTCCCGGAAGGGTGTCCGAAGAAGGTCTCGCCATTGGGCGCAGCGACCTCCGACAGCGCGGCGGATATCGCTCCGGTGTCCGAATTCGAGTCGCCGAAGTTGAAAATCGCCGAGAACTCGCATCCCGTCGGCCCGCCGCCGCCCCCGCCCCCGCCCCCGCCAGCGAGAGCTCCGAGCAGCTGGATCAGCACTAAGCAGAGGAAAGGTAGTCTGACTGAAGAACACATGTTGGGACGGCGAGAGCACGAGGAAGAGAAGCTTGACTAAGGCACTTGCTTTGATAGAGAGAGAGAGAGAGAGAGAGAGAGATACTGGGAGTGTGCTGACACGGAGGGAATGATTGGATGAAGATAGCATGGAGAGAAACGAAGAAGACGATGATGATGTTTGACAGTTCGACAGTGTATCCTTACCAGACGGCCCACGCCGAGTGATGAAATCTTGGTTGCCGAGTGATGAAATCTTGGCAGGCACGTTCGCAGCCCACGAGGCCGCCCCATGTAATGCAGTCCGATGGAGCCAAAACACGAAAAACAGATAAACAGAAACAAGGGGTCCCATAAAAATACCATGCATGTTTGAATCAAATTAATTTTTCATGTCGCAAAATTCTTGAACTTTTGTTCAATATCTCTTTTAAATTACATGGAAACATGCGGGGAGTATCGATGGCTGTCGGAAATGACATTATCTTAGAAATCCAAGCTCGTCCAAAGACGATCTTGGAAAAAGTGGCGAGACTTCAGCCATCTCGAGGCGAACATTATTGTCGGCAACGTGTCTCTTCTTCGTAAGCTCTGTGATTTAGGACAAACGAATGTGATACACGTTGCCGTTTCTGCTGATTTCACTTTGCCAGCAAGTTACGTATGGAATATACTCTTTTATTGAGCGAAGAACCTCCGAAGCCCCGCATGTGATGTTTGACTTGGTGGGCCCCACAGGAAAAAAAAAAAGAAAGTTGAAAATTCAAATAGAATAAGGGAAAAGAAGGGAGGCTCCGTTCTTAAAGGCCGAAGGAGCACGCGAGGAAAGGAAAAGGAAAAGGAAGAGAGAGGAAAAACACAGAAGAAGAAGAAAGGGGTTTTGGGGCACCCACCAAATCGATACAACTCCGATTCGTAGTGCTCAATAAATATTTGCGGCCCTCTTTCTTTCGATCAGAGTAATTTTTGGAGTTAGGTAACACGTTTCAAATTCTATGAAAATTGAATTTTGAAGCGTTGAGCTATGAAATTTCATGAAAATAATGATTTATGGCATCATGGAACTGTAGGATTTCTAGAGTGTCGTTTTAAAGCAACAGTTTAGTCGAAGTGAAAGTATAGAGTTTCACAGATGAGTTCCGCATTGCATTTAGGTTTGAATAGTCACTTCAATTGAGTGATCCGTTAATATGTAGAAATCATTTTGTTAGCGTTTAAGCGTAATTTAGTCATTTCTACTCACTATAGTATTATACTCGATTTTGATATCAATTTTCGTTTAATTATTAAGATTTCGAGATAGTCGACTCATTTAGCCACTCACTGTTAGGTTTGGGTATTTCCAGGTGAATGGTGTTGTCTCTTTTTTAATTCATGTCTTGAAAGATATAGAGACTTGATTTATTATGAGTTATGAAGAGCCTATTTATTGCATTAAAATATGAATCGAGCATTTACCATGTTTTGGTATTTGCGAACTTTGTTTATGAAATAGGTTATAAAATGGCATGTGAAATGTATTTTGGTTTAAGAAATGAGTTTTGAAATGATTTGAGAAATGCTATGCGAAAAGTATTTTTGGTAAATGAGCTAGGTTGCAAAAAGATTATGTTTTGGTTATTGATGTATGATATATATAGGTTTAACTTTGTAAATTGTGAAGGATGTTGTAAATTTGTTTTGTGATCAATATTGTTGTAATCCCAATGAAAGACTTGTGGGTATGCATACTAGTTAGGATATCCTTATCAAGCAGCCATCGTAATATAATTATAGACCTTACCAAGGGGAAGCTTGATAGTCTTGTCTTAAGGCGTTATACATGACCAAAGTTGGATATTTGAGTAGGAGTTTGGAGAACGGATAAACCATTGAGAGGGATTAGTCAATAGAATGGACCATTGGCATGTATGTTAATGAGATTAATCAATTGACTTGACCATTGATATTTGTTATGATATTATTGATTTAACAAGTTTTTTTTATATGTATATAGTTATGTTAAAGCAATATAGTTCATTCTTATCGTGTATGTGTATGATCTACTAAAATTGAATTGAATGAGTTTCGATATTGTTTTGTAAAGTGCATAGTGGGTGCTTAATCTACTTAAAAGAGATGCACTGCTCACTAAGTTGCGGTTGCTCACTCCATTTATCTTTTGTGTTTTCCATATCCCTCAGTTAGTAAAAGCATTATCGTGGAGACATTTGGAAGTTGGATTTTGATGATTTGAAGCTACATACTTTAAGTGGAAGGATGTCCATGTCATCAACCGTATCCCTATACGATTTAAGGTATGACATTGTAAATTCCCCGTCACCTTATCTAGATCGAGCACCTTCTTGATGACCGCGACGGCAATTCCTCTCCATTCTTGCCATATTCAACATCATATTCAAATCTGCCCTAGTTGACAGTGTCAGACCATTATTTTCATATTTGACTTCACCACAATCATGTCGGTTAAAATGCTAGTTATATTGAATTAGATGAGTAGTTTACCACGTGTATTTCCACATTAGCAATTTAATTGGAATAGCAAATTGGAAGCTATCAATGGATAAATCCGTCAATAATATCAGTTTGGAATTTTGTGTAACTGAGAAATTAATTTAAGGTAAATATATCACAAATATAATAAACCAGTGGCCAATAAAGCCCAAAAAAATTATCAAAATGTAATCACATGTCATGTCAAGAGACTGGAGCTCAGGTTTTTATATTGATGAGATGTAGCGTTAAAAGTCCTCATCTGCACACATCCATGGCGCCCCTGGGGAAGTCTCGAGGAACATGACCACCGTAGAAAGCAAATCAAATGATCAAACGGAGATCTTACTCGATCTCGAATGTATTATTCGGTTTTGAAGACAAAAGCTTTGCATCTGTTTAAGATAACTTCAGTTAGCACAGAGTCAGAATCATCCTTGTCAGTGATGCTAGAGAGGCAATCATGCCCCTGGAGAAGCAACCTTACATGAAATAATCAACTTACAAATTCCAAGAGAGATCTTCTCTGCAAGAGATTGAGAGGCCGCCCATAGGATGATCCAATCCAAACTCCCCTTCAGCATGACAAAGCAAGTCTTGGAATGCAGAGTGATTCAGATAATAAAGTCGGCAATGCAAATCGCTTCTCTTTTGCTTCAACATAAACAGACAAGTGCCCTCTAGGAATATCTGCATTTTCTGTTGATGAAAGAACACGGCAAAGCATATGAGTTCGCCCGAACCCCCTTGGGGACACAAATGGCAATGAGCCTTGAGACATATATCGGTCTAGGAATGAGACTGAGAGAGTATAAAAAAGGAAGCTTCGATGGTAAGGTGTGAAATTCTGTGCTGGTGGTAGAGCCGAAGGTATATATAGATAAGTAGATGATATGGACTTTATTTGCTAACAGGAATGAATGAGGAGGAGGAATCAGCATGCAGGGCCGAGCTAGAGAGACAAGGACTCACGAGAGATCACATGGTAGTGTGTATATGCCAAACAATCATTGAGACAATGAGAGCAAGTACCGGAAAAAACAGTACCCCGCACCTCTTCCGAGAGAGGTTTCCAAAGAGGTCCTCGTAGAATGATGAAGACATCAGGTAATGTAAAAGCCTCGGTTTCAGAAACTCTCAGAAAGAAGCGATTGTACTCAGTGACATGCTGGAGAGCTCAACAGGCTCAACCTATTTTCATAATCCATTTTGACCTTAACAGACCAAATCAAAGGCCATGCGGTGGCTTTTGAACTGTTTCATAATCCATTTCTCTTGGCGGCATACATTCATGACATTTCAGAGAAGATGAACCCAATAACTGCGTTGTGACTTTACAGGGTACATATCTAAATAAAGTTGACCTTCACACATAAGCATCTGTGAGGAGTAACTACATTCCAACCCTAGCATGTCATATCCAAAAGTAAAATACTGAACTCTTAAGAAACTAACGCTGGTTCTCAACCCCCTTGTGGTCATGGATTCTCTGAAGCGTGACAAGACTTCCTAATTGAAACTGCAGGGTAAGAGAAAGAGCCACTGAGGATTCGGCTTGCAACCCATTTGTTGGCCGCCTCTGTGTAGTGAAAGCCATCCCAACTTATGCGCTTGGATGGATACTCACATGGATTGCCATATACAGTTCCATTTACTATAGCTTGCTTGCCACAATTAATATGGTAGCCATAGTAACTGCCATAGCAAAAACTAGACAGATCAACAAAACCTGCACCATAGTGTCAAACATCGGATTTGGATCATGGGTTGCATTTCACTAAACTAATGCTGGGACAGCCTCAAAAACATCCGAACTTTATTTCTATTCAATAAGCAAGAGAAAAAAAAAAGTACAATTACCTCGATCCTTTAATTCACTAATCAAAGAATATTTGGCTGAGTACACATCAACACGTGTCACAGCCTCCAAAAGCTGTTCTCTTAGCTGTAGAATCCTGTCCTTGAGCTGCTTGTTGAAGTCTTAGCCACCTCATTTTGAGGCCTTACACATCCATTCTGATCCAGACTAGTGGGTTTATGATGGTCATATAAGATAGTGTGCGGCACACGACGGGGCCAGTGTCGTGTACCCAGAACACTCTGGCCACTTCCTCATACAGTTGCTGAGACATGAAGCCGGGTCAGTATTTTTTTAAAATTGCAGCATCATTGACCGAGTCTGTTGCTTACATGCACCGCCTGAGAGATATGGCTCAAAATATCGGGAATGGAGGCTATGACTTGTTCCATCGACGTATTTTGAAAATACATTCGCAAGATCATTCTATCCTATGTCAAAGTGTAAAAAGCCTTTGAGAAGTCTTGAGGCCTGGGCAATCTGTAACTAAATGCTGAGGTCTTTTGCTCCATTGTCGTATTCTCAGAAAAATACACAAGATCATTTTGTCCCATGTCAAAGGTGTAAAGAGCTGAGGTCTTTTCTGATGTCCAGATTGCCAATTCAAAGTCATTATCGACAATCTTACATAACCAAATGACATTTGGTCTCGCATAAGCAAAATTACATGCAGAGAGGTCTACAAAGGAATCTCACTGGACTGGTTGAGTGGATTATAAAGGTCGCTGATGCAGGGTTTTAACCTCACAAACTGTGATATCTGAATGCCGATGGAACGGACTGTTGCAAGATGGAACAAACTGTAGGCACCAGGCTGAATGGATGATCCACTAGTCACAAAGTTTGCACCGCGTCTAAAATTTGTTTCAATAAAGTCTAGATATGCACCCATCTATGACCAAGATCTTCAGCTGCACAAAATAGTATTAGCAGAAATACAGTTCTAATGTAGAAGGTAAGAAAGCTTTCAGATAGGAGTAATCCAAATTATTGACTTCAACCTCAAAGGGTCAAATTGTGGCTTTCGCTTACACCCCTCTATGGCATACTAAAGAAGTGGTAGCTGAATGTAAGACGGGGCCAATTTGGCTGAGGCTTATCACGTTAGTATTTCAACAACAGGCACCAGAAACCATCAACAGTTGCACTTAGGAGCAATTCAAAAGCGCATAGATTAAACACAAAAAACAAAATATAGCTAAGCTTTTCGCACAATAAAGGTGATCATTCATTTCAAAAAGATATAAATGGTGAAAACATCTATGTCACCAATTCTCTCCAGGATGCTACTTTTTCCGTTGTGCAAGGCATGCTGAGAGTAAATTACACACAGAAGCCATGGCCGGCATAAACTGAATGTGATCATTCCACGTTACTACTCTGCTACGCTCCCTCAATAACATGACTGATAGAATTTCTATACCTTACTTGGCCTTTTAGCTAAAAGATCAAATGACTGAATATGTTATCAATCACTGGACTGCCAAGCTGGTCTCGTAAGACTAACAATTAAAAGAAAAGGAGACACAGGATCCTGAATGTCACACCATCGAACGTTAAATGCACCAAAAAACAGAGGATGAACAACACTAACCAATCTACATTCACCATTTTTGCTAGGAAATCACTAGTGAGCCAGCTCACCAATAAATTTGCTAATGAGACGGCCACCACAGAACCTCCTGAAAGGATTTCTGAAGAAGGTCTCACTGTAGGGGGCAGTGATCTCATATTAGCATGGCAGATTTCGCTCCGGTGTTTGAGTTCTACTTGCCGAAGTAGAAAATTGCCGGTAACTCGCATCCCATTGGATCGCCAGTGGCAGCAAGAGCTCCAAGCAGCTGCATCAGCACCAAGCAGAGGGAAGGTAGTCTGACTGAAGAACACAAATTGGAACGGCGAATCACAGAGCACAAAAGCAAAGGAAGAGAAGCTTAATAAAAGCATTGGCCTTTAATAGGGACTGGGAGCGCACTGACATGGAGGAAATGTTTGAAGATACAATGGAGAGAAAGAAGATGACAATCATGATGTCCGACTTTTCGACAGTGGCCCATTACCAAACAAAGTGAGGGAGGGTCATTGATTGCAGCGAGTTCAAGTTGGCGAGGGTCGTCGTGAATCACACGAAACTGTTGGATTCCAAAATCCATTTACCAGAGGGAAAACGCAATAGTGCTATGGAGTTTCTCTGTCCGACACAACACATGGAACACGAAAATGCATTAAGATGCAATGATAAGTCAAACTAACAGTAGGTAGGGAATGAATAGAGTTTACCTATTTGTCATGTTAAGAGAATTTCAACCCTCATGAACTAAAGCGGTTTGGAGTTTCAGTGAACTACCCACCCTCACTCTTGATTTAGCCAATTCAAGAGTCAAATTTAGATATTTACAGTTTGATCTGCCCCTTCGTGCAAAATCTCTCTGCCTGACAAAGTTTGGGCAATATTGGAGAATATTATATCATCTTAACTCAAAGATTAGGGATGGACCCTGGACTCTGGCTCAAGCAGCCGCAATCTGATATAGCAATGCTGACGTGAATGGTTCGAAGCACGTAAAAGAAGAGTGCACAACGTCAATTGCATCAAAACAGGAAGCACACATGGAAAACTAACAGTTCAAAGAGAGAAAAACAGGTCCACAAAACTTTCAGGAAAGCACACACTTACATCTTCATGTATGTAGAACAGAGCATGGTTCCTCATGAAACTTTTCTTTGAGGACAATCTAATACGCCATTTTCAGTAGCAATCAAATCAATAATTTTGGCAGTAAAAAAAACAACCAGATGACCTTTGCTGTGATTCATTTCTTCTGTGTGACCTTTAAATACAAATCTAGCTTGAATAGATGACAGCCCCTAACAAATGATTATAGGGACTAAAAGTGCGAAAGAAAATAATAGCATCAAAGAAAATTAAATCTGCACCAGTTATTAAACCGGCTGCCTGTGCATTTGCCGCGAGCTCCACGTGGTATTGATGGTCGAACACGGTAGAATAATTGTCGGGAGCCTCATACTTTCCTCCACATGAGGGAAATCGATTGTATAATGGAGGCCACGACTCTCATGCCTGGCCAGGGCACTGCTCACCACCAGCTTCGCACAACAAAAGAGATTCCTCATTTCACAGGCCTCAAGCGCAACCATAGTCGGTTCCCATCCTCGCTGAAACAAGAACTTCTCCCATCGAGTCTCCAACTCATGGATCTTTTCCTCCGCACTCTCTAATCTCGTGGTGGACCTAACGATTCCTACATACTCCCACATGATAGATTGCAGGTCCTTCCTCACTTGCTTTGTAACGTTCAAAATGTCGTCCATGATGCTGCTCCGGAGGGAAAAGGGCATGACTGGCGCCCACCGGCTCGATGGACCGACATAAAAGCCAGACTGACTCATGTGATCTATTGAGGGCTGCACAGCTCTTCGAGCAAACACCAGTGCCTCAAGCAAAGAATTGCTGGCCAGTCTGTTCGCTCCATGCAGGCCAGTGCAAGCAACCTCACCAGCCACATAAAGGCCTCTAACATTAGTCTCACCTTGGAGTCCAGCACGGACCCCACCACACATGTAATGAGCAGCGGGAACTACAGGGATTGGCTGGCTGGTTATGTCTAGACCATACTTGAGGCATTCAGCAGCTATGTTGGGAAAATGTGCTAGAATTTGCTCTCTGGGTTTGTGACTTATGTCGAGAAGCACATACTTCTCATTCCGTTTTTTAAGCTGATCGTCAATACTTCTCGCAACCACATCCCTCGGGGCAAGCTCTTCTCTCTCATCATATAAAGGCATGAACCTTTCCTTGGCCAGATTGTAAAGTATTCCACCATCGCCTCTGACAGCTTCGGTGATGAGAAAAGCATTTTCCCGGCTCTTCTCCGGTTTAATGGGCAACCCTTCGTCTGCTAAGGCAGTAGGATGGAACTGCACAAACCTGTAAAAGCATATAAATACTGCCCTAAGCACAAGTACAGCATCGGTTCAAAAGCCAATGGAAAGCCAACCTATAAAAGCCAGAATAAGAGGCTTTTATCTTGTGCTTGTGGTTCTTAAGTTGAAGTATATATGAAAACATCAAAAATACAGTCAAAAGCGTGTAGTGCATAGCAACAAATTTGTGGCTAGACTTTCCTGACATTAAGGACACACCATAGAAAATTCATAATTTACAAAGTCGGAGCCACCAAATACTATACATACAGTGGCAGGTCAGAATTGAAGTCAAAAAGCCAAATGCTGCAGTTTTTTTTCTATCAGAATCCCAGCAAGATACACTTTCAATTCCAAATATATGTTCTAGGAATTAAACTGGTGGCAAGCAAAGGATTTTGGTTTTTGATCTTCAATCAGGTGGAAATTGCTACATTTATGATCAGCATGATATTCATAAAAATCCACAGCTGAAATACATATGACAAGAGATACTTGGGTACTCCATATATAGATAAACAGCAGCACTTAGCAAGTATATACTCACTCCATATTAGAAATCACAGCCTCGGCCCGATGAGCCATGGCTATCCCATCTCCAGTAGCCACCTGTAAAATAAAGATAATTAAATAACTTAATCTCGCTCATCCCAAATCTGTATAGAAGATTGTATCGTGTTCAGTTGATAGATAATTTCTTTCTCCAGAAATTCAATAATGAGCTACCAATTGTACTCGTGAGAACATGTAAAAGAGAGAATGCATGCTCACCGCACTGTAGGTCAATTTTCAACAACTGAAATGATAGAACATATAAGCAAATCAATCAAACTGGGGAAGAGGTGAAGAATCCTATTTCTACTACTCTTCAACTACCAAGATACTGTGACCGAAAAAAAATAGACTACCAAGAAACAGAAAAATTCATGTAGTTATCTTTCATAAAGCAAGGTTTTCCCACACAAACTCTACATATACTATCAAAAGACTTCCAAGCAGAACAAAGCTTAGAAGCAGATTAGTGCACACTTTTAGTGTGCTCCTATACTTGCATTCGCAACCCTTTAATTCTAGCTTAACAAACTATAGCCAGGTTGCGAAAGAAACAAGATTTTCTGAATGATTGTCAGAAAGTTTTATTGGACACATCTTCATGAGTCAACTTGAGATACATTTGCAATAAGTAGCATCTCAGACCCAAAAAAAAAAAAAAAAAAAAAAAACCTAAATTCAAAGTCTTTTGTATGGGTTCCATGTTCACTTTTTAGAATTGATGTAGGCATGATAGCTGGCACCAAATCCACGTCTTGATGAGATCAAGAACACTTATAAGAGAGAGAGAAGAGGCACAAAAATCATGGATGCATGAATATCATAACTAATATGGATAATTAGATAGAGTGAAGCTTGGCATAAAACATATACCGGAGGATTTGTGGTTGTCGGATATATATGTCCAGCCCCACCTGATGCAAGCAAAGTCACCTTCGAAATGAACCTCACTACCTGGAAGATTAGAAAAGGAATTCTTCAAATTATAATGTGAAACCTTCCAGTAATTCTGCACAGATAGCGACAGTTCACTTCATCACAACCTCCAGAGTTTCAGTGTTTAAAGTGTCAACGCCATGACAAACTGTCTCAGAACCATCCTGCAATGGCAAAACTTTTATGCATTAGTGGTGGTATTCCTAGGGTACTGCTTCAAAATTCCTCCTGTTATGAGCATTTAAAGCCTGCCCGTGTCTCCGTAAATTGGTAACTCAAAGTGAAATGATATGCCAAAAAGCACAACCATACAGTCCAAGAAAGAAACCATCCAGGAAAAAGGAAAAGGTGAAGCAAACCTGAGAGGTGAGTAAATCTATTGCAAAATGATGTTGGAACATAGAAATGTTGGGATCATTTATAACCGCTTCGAGCAAAGCCCGCTCAATCTCTTTCCCAGTCATATCAGCAGCATGAACAATTCTGCGATGCGAGTGGCCCCCCTCCCTTGCTAGATGCAGGTTCCCATCCTCCCCATGATCAAATGATGCTCCCATGGCAATCAATTCTCGAATTCTGTCAGGTCCTTCTGTACAAACAACCTGAGAGGAGAAAGAAAAATGTCGGGATTCCTCAGTCATTTTGCCTGTCAATGGCTCTTCATTCCCAGGCTATGGATATGTCATGAATTCAACAGAGATGATCTTTGAGTGTACAAAACCCGATATTTGCCTCAGTTAATGAGCATAAGTGTCTCAATTGCCATATGACATACCAGTGCCACAATGTTTAAAAGAGAAAAGGTTGTGGTACTTAATTGCATAGCTTGTACTGTAAGAGCAGCTCCAAAACACATTGGTATCTGACAGTGTGCTCTTTAAACTTAAATGCACCTAAACAGACCACATAAAGAAATGGAGAGGAAGACCATTGAAACTTATCTCTATAAACTCTCAAATCCAAGAAATTCAAATTCATAAAGAAACAAGAGGATGGTCAGTCATCTATCCTGGTACTTACCCTAACAGTCTCCTCATCACATAGATAAGCACCTGCAACAATTGTGTCCCTCATGTGGCTCTCTACAGAATCCGAAGGACAGAGCACAGCACTAACACCGCCCTGAGCATAATTTGTGTTGCTCTCATGAGGCTCAGCCTTCGTAATCACGGCAACAGATCCATGTTTTGCCACTTCAAGAGCATACCGCAGGCCAGCCACCCCACTTCCAATGACCACAAAATCAAAAAATTTTGTAGAACCATCTTCTAAGCACGAATTAACAGCTGTTCTACTCGGCTTCCAGCTTGCATAGAATGGGTAACGAGAGAAGTTATATCTCTGGGTCTTTAAGGATTTTGATACCCCATGTGACCTGCAAATTGAAGAAGACATACCATTCAGTTGAGAAATACAATTTATTAAACTCAAAGGTGGAATACTCCAATGCTGTAAGTAATTATGCATCGAAATGGTTCCCGCAATTCAATGATGAGATGCAATGTGCCAAGAAAATCTGTTCATTCAATATCTCTCTTTTCCTGTTTCTTTTCTGCCACACATTGATGCAGCTCCAAACAGATCAGCCAACCAAACACCACTCTATGGTTTATATTTACAGAAGTATTGACACTGTCCTAACCAGTTTGAGCATTCTTCTAGTCCACTGGAGTATTTCCAAATAGAAAATGATCTAACAGTCAAAATGTACTCTGAAATTAGAACATGCGCCTATCCAGCTGTAGCCAATTACCATGAAAGATCTTTCTGCATGCATCTTTTAAATGCTGTGACTGAAACCCAAGAATTTCGACGAAGATTTTGCCCCTTGTAGATCGTCACACTGTAGTGCAAAGTTCCACTTCCAGCTGGAAGAACAGTTGTCATTGCAGTTCTGCAACACACAAAAGAGCAGCATCTAAGTAAGACACAATATAGATTCGGAAAAGAGCCCCCGAATCATAAACAAATAGAAAATTAAGTTCTTTTCACTTGAGGACATCCATTGTCAGATTTGAGAACCCACCACAGAAAGAAATGGCATAATTGAAGAAGAGTACAATTAAGTTTACAGAATTTGCATATATGAAATCATCCCCCACCCCAGCCCTGCAAACAAAACCGAAAGAAATGATACCAAGGGGAAATTTTGAAACAAATCATCTTCACCACGTCGTTTCCCCTGGAGAAAAAGATCGTCCTTTTTCAATTGACTCGTTACCTCACAAGACATAAGAACCCCATAAACTAAATTAGCAATTTTGTAACCGAACATGATCGACTTACCCATGAAAGAGAACAAAAATGAAGAGACAAAGGTAAAATGAGCAACCGAAAACGCACACACCGCAAAAACAAAAACAAGAAGAAAAACAAACGGGCTTACAGCAGAAAGCTCGTATAAAGCAGAAAAATCCATAAATCCATCAACCAAGCAACAACTCACCAGCGACAAAGATTCAAACCAAGAACGAACATTCCCAGATTCCAAAATCTCGAGAAGAAGAAGAAGGAACTACTCACCAAAGGGTTTCTTCTTCTCCTCCTTTTCTCAGCTTTCGACGCAGAGAAAAACTGCACCAAGAACGTGACCAAGACCAACGACTACCGAAGTCCAAGAATATCACGGTTCGCTCTTTCGCTTTCTTTACGCGAAGAGAGATCGCGAGAGGATTCGGAGGGAGAGAAACGAAGGGTGGTGAAGGGCGAAGGGCGAAGGGGAATCCTAGAATACCGAGACGCCACCACCCTCTCTCCTTTTTAGAACAGAACCGAGGGGCATGGCAACCCGCTCGCCCGTTCTTGAAGTTCGCGCCATGTGCGCCGCCATTCTTTTTTATTCTTTTCTTGTCCTCTTTCTGTTTAACTGTTCCCAAGTCGTTCGTCCCCGTGTGGCGCTGATAGGAACGAACGAGGAATCAAGAACGAGAAGGATCGCACGTAAATTCTAAGGAAAATCGTGCGAGTTCTTTAAAGATGTTTTTTCATCTTGGCTCGAGCTAAAAAGCTAAAAGAAAGATCGAATCGAGTAGGATCGAGACGGATCGTCCTTCCTTTTTCATGGAATACCGAAAGATTGGTAGGAATGAACATCGGTCCTACTCCTATACGAGAACCAGATTGGCTTGTCAGCAAGCCCCTTTTTTTTATATTTATTTTTTTCTCTTCTAGAACTAAAGTTGCATCAAGGGTGGAGGAAATATGCATTGTGAAATTTCTGCTTAGATCCAAAGCCAAATTCCAAAATCACGATAATAACTCACAAAAAAATTAAATCTTTATTGTTTTTTCACAAACAGGATAAAGAAATCATGCTAAGTTTTCAATTAAAATAGGAAATTCATTTGTACTTAGAAAAAAGATGAGCCTTGAATTATCGTATTACAATATAAGAAATATGATTATCTGCAAAAAGAAATAATATACTCTAATTCAAAAAGAATTATAGCTTAAAGATACCGTTAGTTTCCAGGTAGATAAAGCCAATTCCAGATTCGACAAATCAAGAATCTATCATGCCTCATTTGCTTCTCGATTCCACAATTCTGAAATCAATCATCTTGTAATATTTATTTTAAGGCTTTTGTAGGAAGTCACTCGAAAGTCGGGAAATACAAATTTCAACGACAGAATTTTCACATTTGAATATTTGGCAGGCTAAAGCTCTAAATTTCAAGGCCACAAGCTCCACCTAAAAAGTGCAATAGAGAGGGGGTGGCCCTACAGCAAAGGTCAAAAGGGTCTTGCTGATTTATGGGCCATGAACGTGGTCCATTCCCTCAGCTGTGTTCATAAGCCACAGGACCATGATCTTCGCCAAGCGATTCTCACCACCCAATTTGGAAAAAAAGGGCATGGAAAATCGAGACCAAAAAGGCAATTGGAATTGAACGTGGTAGGTGGGTCATGGACTTTCCGGGAAAGGCGAGTGTTCCCTTCTTTTTTCTTTTTTTTTTCCCGACATTATTATTTGTTGAAATGACTAAAAACGCAAAGTACAGGGGGAACCAGGATGATGGTCCTGACATCACGTTGCTTAGCAGAGAAAGAGGAGAGACTGAGCTGAGGAGAAGTTCGATTTGGTTTCTGTTTAGTCATTGGCCATTTCTAAGAAGATGGCCCGATCAGAAGTTGGAAAGGCAGCTAAACAGATACCCCTTTTTTTGTCCCTTCTTTGGAAAACAGACGCTGCCGGCTAGAAATTCTTTTTGGTGTTTATCCAATGGAAACTCACCATAAATTCGACTCCCCACATCACCAAATTTGAAAATGATTTCGTATTCAGATTATTATAAGAGATCGAGATCGACCCACGTCTCCTTCGATTGATTCATGAAGTTGGTGCAAGTGTTTATTTCTTTTATTTAATTCGAATTCTTCAATTGAAAATATATGAATCGCACGCGTTAAAATTGACTCTTCGTGAACTCGAAGTCAGAAAAAATAAGATTGGAAACTCTCGTCATCTGAATTGATGGTGCACGCGTCAAGATTGACTCTTCGTGAACTCGAAGTAAGGAAAGATAGGGTTGAAAATTTTCGTCATCTGAATTGGTGGGGCACGGGAAAACAATACACCATGTGATTGTGGGCCTACTTCCCTAACGAAATGATGCTACAGCAATTGAGTGACTTGTCGTATTTTTCTTGGAAAATGAAAGGAAAGTTACAAGAAGAAGAGAAAAGAAAGATTGGATTTCTTTTCTAGGATAGCAAGTCAAAGACTGGATTTCTTTAATAGGATAGCAAGTCAACTTGCCGTTGTAAAAGAGAATTCAAGCGCCGGGGTGGGCGGCCAGGGAAGGGGGGGAACAGTAATGTCAAGGTAAACTGTCCAATGCTTTTGGAGGGAAGGAAGCAGCGGTGGAGTTTCCGGTGCATTTCTGTTGGACAGATAAAAGCAAAGTTTCCATAGTTGACTTATGTCTTGTTTTTAGCTATCTGTTCTGTCAGCTTGTGCGGAGGTTGCATGGTACAACCCAAACAGAACCATCGGAGGAGAGTTTAGGCTATCTTAATCGCCCCGAAACGAAGTAGTAGAAGGGGACAAAAAAAGAGTACATAATTATAGAAAGAAAGAGCATGTAACTACCCACTTCCTCGGTTTCAACACATAACTCTGTCACCCAATTGCGCACCCAATTGCACGACTCAACACCAGGTCTTTCTTTATGCCTCTTGACTTCCATTCTAAACAATGTCATGCCTAAAAAATGTATGGTTGTTATAGATGATGTAATGCCCCCAACTTGACAATGATAGAGAGTGATCATTGGGGCCAGCTTGACAAGGATGGAGAGTGATTGTCAAAACCAAAAGGCTCGAATAAGAAGTAACTCCCTATAAGCTTTTAGGATAGAAAAATGAGTAGAAATTAACTGAACTGTACATCAAATTAGATGAGAGCATTATTGGAATATATATTTGAAATTAGAATTAACTCACAAGAAACATTTCTGACATATATCATCATAATTCTAATTTCAAGCATGCTCAATTAAGAATACTACCAGGATAAATAACCCTTGGGAAAGAGTGCCCACTTGCTTGGTATGGCACAAACCAAAGCGAAAAATAACTTAAGTGAGTTAATCCACAAATTGTTTCAAATTGTTCAATTGGTTGCCTAGACTTTTTTTGGTGCAAGTGGCTCCCTAAAGTGAATGTTCTTTTGTTTGAATTAGCCCTTCCATCTAAATCATGGACGACAATGCTAACATGGCTTTTAAGACATCATTAATACTGCAAAGGTGTCTTGCATGGTATTCATAATGTGATAACCCAGCTTAATAAAAATGGAGAGTAATAGTCAGGGCTAGCTTGATGAGGATGAAAAGTAAGAAGTAGCTCCCCATACATGGTATACGTTTTCTATTTTAATTGAAGTATCAATTCGAACAAAGATACATATATTTTAAGAACCTAATTGCACAAAAAAGAAATTGGATGCCTAATTAAACAATTTGAAAAAGTTCAAAGACATACAGGAGTGCTTTTATCTCTATCTTCCAAAGGGGGAGATATAAATTCCTGCGGACCATAGGCTTGTCGCAAGGCCCAACTCAAGTTAGATAATGGAAAAGCTCGAGTCCGATAAGCAAATAAGCCCATCTTCTTCCAAGAATGCTCAGACCATTTTTCTTTTCTTTCTTTTTTTTCCGTCCTTTTGCAATATAGCATCTTTCTTTATAGTCGTTCCAGGCCCGATCACAAAATGATATCATTATCCTAAGATGTCTGTATATACTCCTAAACAATGCACACAAAAAAATAAAAGGTGTGACCCATTTGATTAATAGAAATTTTATGTCAAGCTGTAAATCTCTAAATCCAATTACGACTTAATTGTCTAGGCAAATAATATAAAGAAAAGAAGATGAAAAATGAACAATCAAAGCATGATTAATATTCATGACCAAAAAAGAAGGAGAAAGTGTCCAATGAATATGAATTGAACTCGGTGGAGATTATATGTGCATCTTGATTAAGATGTATTTGAAATGTACTTGATCGAAATCACATATGACATCTTGATTTCGGTGCGGTAATTTACCACAGTTTTTTTGTGCTTGACTGTAATAAATTTGTTTGATTTTGGGTTTCATAATACGAATCACTTATCGAGAGATATTGCTTCAAATCGAATCTAATTAAAAAAATTGAATCATTTTTTAGTTAGTGAGCCTAACAATTGTTGTGAAAGATGCTAATACAACGATTCATTTTTGGGAAAGGAGAATCACATTGATCCCTATTTAAAAAATTTAGGTACTGTTAAAAGAAGATGAATACTAAATTTGAATATTGAGCAAAAATTCATCGACTCGCCACGCAACATTACCAGGGAGGCCACCTCACCCGGCCCGACCCGACCCGACCCGGGAAGGGGTCTTCGAAGGGAAGTGCCACGTCACTGGTGTCTGTTGCCGCTGATGTAGAGCGCCCCACCTACTTCGAAACCGTTCTTCTTCAACCAGAAAAAAAGCAAGAGAGACATGCGCGCGCATCGAATCTCTCTCTCCCAACAGAATTCCTGCTCCGTCTCCCTCTACCTCTTCTTCTCCTTCTTCGCACTTCCTCTGCTCTCCATTTCTCGACCGGAAGAAATACCTAACGCCGACCATCGCGGCGAGCTCGGGTAGCGCGCGCCGAAGAGTGAGAGAGAGAGAGAGAGAGAGAGAGAGAGAGAGAGAGAGAGAGAGATGGGGAACCGGTTCTTCAAGGTGCTCGTGCCGCCGCTCTTCGACTTCCCTCCTCTCGCCGCCCGCACCAGGTCTCTGCTCCGCGCCGATCGTTTTCCTTCCGCTCGCGCCTCGGTCGTGGAAATCCGTGTTTCCGCTGCGACTTCCTTGATTTCTTTTTTCTATTTTCGGTTGGCGCATTGGCGAGTTTCGTGGGACTTGCTCCGTTTTGGTGATTGTCTTGGTGTTTCTATGGAGCTATGGATGCAAATCGGAAGTCGGTGCTCGTTTTGCACATTGATCAGTGTGCTGTCTATGTTTTCGTTAGTTTAGCTGAAGTGTCTTTCTGATTGCGACCGCTGTATTTGTTGTCCAATCGATGTGAAGTTGTACAGCGAGGCGTGCAGTTTTTTTCCTCGTATATGTTTGAGTTTATTTCTAATAGCTTGTGAAGGCCTGCATTTCAGCTGCTCGGGTCCTCAACAATTTTGTTTATCCTCTTTTCGCACGGCTGGGAATATGGAAGAGCAAGGTCCATAAATTTCATTACGTTTTCGATTTAGATGTTGTTGGGCCAGATTGTTTTGTATTTGGCCTACTTTATGCAGTGGATTTTTCCAGCTTTTGGGATAATTCACTGCTCTTTTATATATGAAATTGCTATCTGCTAGTGTGGCTTGTTTTACTTCAATTTGAGGACATATTCAGCGATTTGTGAAAATGAAGAATGTTTTGGGTATTGCAGAATGTTGGAGTCCTCGTACAATTTGTTATTCGGGAAGCTTATGCTTAAATGTTTGTTTGAGGACTATTTTGAGGATGCAAGGCATTTCAGCACAAGAGTTATGTTAAAGCCAATCGATGATCCTCATGTGGATTTGGTGGCAACTGTATCCTTGGTTATTCTTGCTATTGGCTGGATATTACCCACATAATGTGCAAGATTCCATGGACTTTCTTGCTGCTTTGGTCTCTTTTTCCTTGATTTTTATAGGTTTCTGGTCCATTAGATCATAAGCCAGACGAGCAAATTGTAGGAAATGCAATATTTCGATGGCAGAGGTGATTATTTTTCTTCTGTCAATATGCTTCATTGTCATGAGATATGTTCTAAAGTTACTCATGGTACTTACTCTATCTTCTTTTTATGGTCTCTGTAAGAGCAGTGATGTGGATGATCCTCATACCTTCATGGATCTTTTCGTATCAAACTCTGATCCGTAAGAAACATTATTTGAAGATAATATTTACTATCACTAGTTCTTTGTGTTTACATTCCATGATTACATTATGAGGCTTAGTTTTGCTGTGCTTGCTGCACCGAAGGATCTTGCAGGTGAGATCATGTGCTTACCTTCCTAGATTCGGGTTTGGAGCTTTCGGCATTTTCCCTTTGCTATCAGCAAAGAGGTAAATTCCTACACAAATCATCTCACTTAATTATTGAGGCCTCGCTTGCTATACAGATTTATTTTGGTCTATTTTGATTAACAGTATTTGAATTATTGACACTGCCTTCTACTCTAGCAGAGAATCGTCAGAAGATTATGGTGTCATGGGCTTGAGATATGGCTCAGGAAATTTGTCCTTGGGCGCCACTTTGATGCCATTTTCTAGTAAGTCACTTCAATTTGCAATAACATATATTTTTCTAGGCATACGACTGGAGTCCACATTTATAGCTTTAATTTATGCAGACATTTTTTGTTACATTTGATTAGTAGTCACTGGTTAACTATTTCTTTCTCGTGTCATGGCAAGGCAGTAGAACAACATTTGATTCTATCATTGTTAAGTAACCAAACATCTTACTCCTATCCTTGGTTGTATTTTCCCGATAGGGTGAAGGAGAGGGATCAGGGTGAAGTCTGGGGAAAGTTCATCATCTAGAAAAACTGATTGTTGGACAACCAAGATGAGATAAAATGCTAGTTCCTTGAAAGAATAACCTATTACTTTTTTTGTCCTCCGTGTTAACTAACTCCCCTCTTCTTCATCAGAGAAGGGAAATTGTAAGGTTTGAAGTTGTTGATAGTGTCAACTTGCCTTGTTTGCATTGAGATGGGTCATTGTAGCTTGTCTTATTACTTCTGTGTAGCTCACTATGAAATTAGGGTTGTTACGCTTTGGTATCTGATGCAGTGAAGGATGAGTTGCCAAGGACTGCATGGCTGGTGAGCAAAATGGGAAGACTAACTGCTGGAATGCAGTACGAGCCACTATGTAAGGCTAGTTTAAGTCAAATTATTACATGAAGAACGTTTGACCTAGGAAGAAGATACTATAAATCAGGCAGATACATACATGTAACTGCACGTATCCTTCTGAGAAGATTGGCATACCTTATACCATGGAAAAGTATGCTCGGACCGGCAATATCATGCAGTTGAAACTGGTTATCTGAATTTATTCGATCCATTGTCCTCCAGTCCTATATCTTATTCTTCTGGAGCATTTAATAAAACTTTCTTTCTGAAAACATTATCTAGCGGGTGTGAAGGCAATAGAGCATGTGTGTTGTGTAATTGCAGCTGAACATTGGGCAGATATGCATGAGTGTAGTTTGGTACATTGGACACATGGCAGATTTTGATGGTCAGTCTTAACAACTTTTTGAAGCATGCATGTACATAATATATATGTGATGTCAATGAGACTATGAGAAATATCTCTGAAAGTTTAAGATGCTAGGATGTCTTTTTGCCTTTTTTTTTCCTGATTTGCTACTTGTTCCAGATGGGAAAGAAGACAAGGCAAAATATAAGAACTTGCAGAACTGGAGTTGTGCAATTGGCTATGGGGGAGGATATGGCAGTCCCTTGAGCCCTTCGTTCAATTTTAATCTTGAACTTGCAAAGAGTTCCCAGGTATCTCTATGCTCGAGTTTATCTATCCCTATGGAGTGGTTAAGAACTCTGATGTAGTCTTCTCCTTTTTCCAAGGTTTCAATAGGTTAGTTAGAATGTGGACTTTTAGATAAATATTAGAGGTTGTTTGGAAGCAGTCATTAAAAGTGTACAATCTTCTTCAAACTTAATGCAGTTCTTTATTCAGAGTTTTAATGCAGTTCTTTATTTAATGTTCCCTTCACAATGTTCAATATGAATCTTTTTTCCCTTTATACAATGCTCGATGTAAATTCGTTGCATATAGTTTGCTATGATCATCTCACTTTTCTTTGACTGCAGTTCATTGCCTCATTTTACCAACATGTGGTGGTCCAAAGAAGGGTATGCTACTTTTCCCATTCCGGACTTTTGAATCGTCTTGTTTTCATCCTTATGTGTAGGCAATCTCGTGTTCATCGAGTTTACTTTTAGCTATTTATGCTGTTTTTATTGTACTTGTTGCGTTCATACATATGGAATTTTTAATTAGATATTAATAGTACTATACTTTAGCTGCCCCAGTTACATATTTTACAAAGATAAGATTTCTACTGGTTCCAGATAAAAACAATGCTAAGGACAGAAACCGCTGTATCATGTTAAATTCCAGAATTAATTTAAGAACCCCATACTGTGTCTGACTGCAATTGAGGCTATGTACGACCATGTTTGAAAAAGAAGAAGGGGAAGGAGGAGGAGTAAAGAAATTTCATGTATTTGGCAGCTACAGATGTGGAAAATCTGGTTGAACAGTTAGCATTGTGCTGTTTTGGTTCCTTTTCGGCAGATAACGGTGACTAGCTTGCTTTTCTGCAGTGTTAGAATCTCATGTCATTGTTGTGTTTAGTAAATTTGTAAGTGATAAGGTACTTAAGATCATGACACATCGTTCTTCCTGGTTGCAATTGTTACTTTCCTGATATGTTTCCTGCTGTGTACATTGTGACACTTATTATAGCATGGCATTGTTTATTGAACTCTGAAGTGCTTTATCCGAACAGGTGAAGAACCCCCTTGAGGAAAATGAAGTCGTCGGAATCACAAATTATATTGACTTTGGTTTTGAATTACAAACAAGGTACTTTAAATGCTAGAGTCTGTTATTTTGTTGCAGCAGAATATCTTAATAGATTTACTCCTTACAATAGGGTCGACAAAACCCAAACGTCAAAAAACTATTCAGAGTCCACATTTCAAGTTGCTGCATCATGGCAGGCCAACAAGAACTTCTTGTTGAAGGTAAGAGATCTTCAAAAAATTTTGTGCTCATTGGTATGCACTGTAGCATTAACTAGTTAATATCTTTTTTCCAGGGTAAGATTGGTCCTCTAAGTTCATCAATAGCATTAGCATTCAAGTCATGGTGGAAACCTTCCTTTACTTTCAGCATTTCAGGTATCTTTTGGGTACAGAGTTTTATACATTGGGTTCAAACCAGCTTTGTTCTTTAGTACGGATAGGAGCTATAAACTACTATATAGTTAAAAATATCTGAAAATCTCAAGAAAGAACAAGAGAGAAAGATTCAAAAGCTACATTTTCACTCATGGCTTAATAAGAGAATACCTAAGATGCCTCTTATTATTGAGCATGAGAGATGCCCAAAATCTATTAACTTTAATTAGACCTTACCCCACTGATTAATGCTATTAAATATACTTCAACAGGATGGAGTACAACTTGTGAATTCTTTGTTCACCAGATTTGTTCTTTTAGCTACCCCATTTCCGTACTGGTCCTGTAGATCTTGATTTGGTATAGGTCTCGAGCAATAAGGTTCAGGCCAGTGATCAGTAGAAGCAAATTTATTCCATTCAAGAATGGCTTTAATGTCAAGAGTCCTTGACAATAATATGTTGGAAATAGGATGTTCAATATTGATGATGGAGTCTTGCCTTCTGAAAGATCTTAAAGAAATTGTTGAAGTTGGATAGCTACTCGTGACTCGTATTCAATTGGACATGAAACGACCTCTACTTCTCAATTATTGCATTATACGTCATTATAGTGTTGTGACTGGATCTTCCCATTATCCTGCAGCTACTCGAGATCGTTTGACTGGATCGAACTCCTGTGGGTTTGGCATCCGTGTCGAGCATCTAAGAGAAGCCAGGTTTGAATTATACTCGTGGACATGTTTGTTGCCTTTGTACGAGACTGTGCTTTTCAAAATTACGACAACTTTGCTTGAGAATTCATAGGATGCCTGCAACTTCCCTTGAAGTTCTTCTCATCAAATGAGTGCAACATGGTACATTTTGGTATTAATGATGAAAACCGACCCTGATTGTTCTTTTCAATTCCCAAACTCGCAGCTACCAGAGAGCTGATCCAAATTTCGTGATGCTGACACCCAACAAGGAGCACCTAGCAGAGGGCATGGCGTGGAAGACTGGGAAAAGGCCGATGCTGCAGGCCGATGTCAACGCCGGAAACTTTTCCAGCTTACCAAAGGAGTTGAGACCCTTCGAGAAGATCTTATAGTTCATGCTTTTCGTTTCTCTTCCCTGATCTAAGCCACCTCTTTCTTCGCTGTTCATGATTAGATCGAGGGATTCTATCGACGCTATAGTGGCAAAATGTTTCGGACGTTTCACGATTCGATAAACCATCATTTCATCCGATGCTGTTACATTCGCACGCACTCGATCAGTTAAAACTTTCTAGGGTAGTGGATGAGACAAAAGAAGGTGGAAAAAGACGAAGACGAAAAATGGCCGTGGGCAACTACGTAATCCAAGGGGCCACATTCTTGTGGCTGAGGCGATTTTGGAGAAGAGGGGGGATCCCTCGGAACGCATGCCAATGACGGAACTCTCTAGGACGCTCCAGACGAGTTCCCTCGGTCGCCGAACGCATGCCAATGACGGAACTCTCTAGGACGCTCCAGACGAGTTCCCTCGGTCGCCGTGGTGCTCTTCCGACAAACGATGCAGCCGCGGTCCTCGACACGAGACAATAAAATAGAGGAGGAAAAAGCAATTTGATTGGCCAAAGGAAAACGATGAAATTCTCATTGGTCAAACGAGCAAATTTTTTTTTTTTTGGACTCTTTTTTGAATAGTTGGGGGATATTCTGGACGTAACTCCACCACAAGCTAAAAATAACAGGACGTTAATCCGGGATGCATAAGTTTTAAGAGTGGGTTTGGACTTTACGCCTTATAAGAGGTAGGTAAAAGTCTGAAAATGAGCGTAGAGTAGAAATAGAGTAGGACTGACAAAAAAAAAAATCCTCCCCCGGAGTATCCTCCCCCGGCGGGTACTCCGACAAAGTTGTAGACCCGAACAATGGCGGCGGCAACCGCTCTCCATTCGCTGCTCTGCACCTCACTCTCCAACTCCTCCTCTGCCTTTCCTCTCCCTCTCTCCCACCTCGCCAGGCCCGCCAAATCCGTCCTCTCCCTCCACCGGACCCCCGCCGCCGCCGTCGTCTCCATCCTCCGCCCCGCTCCTCCTCGATCGCGGGACTCCGGCTCCGGCCGGACCGCCCTCCTCCTCCTGGCGAGGGCCAGGGACCGCTCCCTCCTCTCCTCGGCCCTCGACTCCGTCCTCCTCGTCTGCACCTCAATCGCCCTCTCCGTCTCCCTCCTCGTCGCTGACATCGACCCGGCCTCCGCCTTCGTCGTCACCCCCCAGCGGAAGCTCCAGACCGACGAGCTCGCCACCGTCCGCCTCTTCAAGGAGAACACCCCCTCCGTCGTCTACATCACCAACCTCGCCGTCAAGTACGGGCCCCCTTTTACCCTCTCTCTGTCGACTGCGTTTTGCATCTTAAGAAATCCTGCACACTTCTAGCCCCCACCGTTCGTGCTTGCTTTAATGAAAAAAAAAAAAAGAATTCTTTTGAGCGCTGCCTTTTGATTGGTGCATGGCTCGGTGGGATTTTTTGTGGGTTCAGGCAGGACGCCTTCACCTTGGACGTGTTGGAAGTGCAGCAAGGGTCGGGGTCTGGATTCGTTTGGGACAACGATGGTCACGTCGTGACCAATTATCACGTCATTCGCGGCGCTTCTGATCTCAAGTTAGTCACCTCCTTCTCTGGTTTTCGCTTCCTCATCTTTGAATGTCGCCGCTAGTTTCAGCAACCCCTAGGTGCCTAGCCTACTCGTCGGGCAATGTAAATAAGGGAGCATTGTTTGCCTCTCATCTATGTTGTGTTAACTGGATATGAGGTGCTTACTGGAGACAATTGATCAAGTGTGCTGGTTTTGATAGAAAGGGAGCTGCTTGTTGATGCTAATCTGTTTATTTGACGAGTGCTATCTATTGAAACCTGCTTTCATGAGTAAATTGTAATTCTTGAGGCCCAGATTCCTAAGTCTGTTTCCCGGTGAGATATTCTGATTTTGATTGAAAGCTGGTTGTGGATACATTACCATTTCGTTGCTATGCCATGAATTCCTTCGCTTATGGAATAGAACCCTCTTGTTGTGCTTCATCGGGAACTCCGGAGGCGAGGGTTGCTGGATCCATTTCCTTATGTTAATGGATCAACTTGAGATACATTTGCAATAAGTAGCATCTCGGACCCAAAAAAAAAAAACCCAAATTCAAAGTCTTTTGTATGGGTTCCATGTTCACTTTTTAGAATTGATGTAGGCATGATAGCTGGCACCAAATCCACGTCTTGATGAGATCAAGAACACTTAAAAGAGAGAGAGAAGAGGCACAAAAATCATGGATGCATGAATATCATAACTAATATGGATAATTAGATAGAGTGAAGCTTGGCATAAAACATATACCGGAGGATTTGTGGTTGTCGGATATATATGTCCAGCCCCACCTGATGCAAGCAAAGTTACCTTCGAAATGAACCTCACTACCTGGAAGATTAGAAAAGGAATTCTTCAAATTATAATGTGAAACCTTCCAATAATTCTGCACAGATAGCGACAGTTCACTTCATCACAACCTCCAGAGTTTCAGTGTTTAAAGTGTCAACGCCATGACAAACTGTCTCAGAACCATCCTGCAATGGCAAAACTTTTATGCATTAGTGGTGGTATTCCTAGGGTACTGCTTCAAAATTCCTACTGTTATAAGCATTTAAAGCCTGCCCGTGTCTTCGTAAATTGGTAACTCAAAGTGAAATGATATGCCAAAAAGCACAACCATACAGTCCAAGAAAGAAACCATCCAGGAAAAAGGAAAAGGTGAAGCAAACCTGAGAGGTGAGTAAATCTATTGCAAAATGATGTTGGAACATAGAAATGTTGGGATCATTTATAACCGCTTCGAGCAGAGCCCGCTCAATCTCTTTCCCAGTCATACCAGCAGCATGAACAATTCTATGATGCGAGTGGCCCCCCTCCCTTGCTAGATGCAAGTTCCCATCCTCCCCATGATCAAATGATGCTCCCATGGCAATCAATTCTCCAATTCTGTCAGGTCCTTCTGTACAAACAACCTGAGAGGAGAAAGAAAAATGTCGGGATTCCTCAGTCATTTTGCCTGTCAATGGCTCTTCATTCCCAAGCTATGGATATGTCATGAAGTCAACATAGATGATCTTTGAGAGTGTACAAAACCCGATATTTGCCTCAGTTAATGAGCATAAGTGTCTCAATTGCCATATGACAGGATAAGAACGCTTCAAGTGCCAAAAGTTGGCACAAAGGGACACAAGTGCCAAAAGTTACGAAAGTGCCACTTTGTAAGAAAAGTGGGATACCTGAGTGCCACCTCCGACGAAGGCAGCTGGAAATCATACGTGGCAATTAAATATGATTATTTCTCGTCGAGGTGGCTCGCCGGAGAGCTGAGTCAGCTCTAATTCACCCAAAACGACGTCGTCTCCTCAGGTTGGCCAAAATGGAGCCCTTAAATCAGCCAAAACGACATCGTCTCCCCCATTGCCCCAAATCTAAAACCCTAAATCAGGCAAATTGCCATTGAAGCGTTGGAGCCCTAATCCCGAACCCTAACTCGATTTGCCCCAAATTCTACGGTCGAATATTAGGAATGAAGAGCGGGACTTTCAGCAGCGACTCAAATTTCTCTCGCCAAAGCGAAGGAGAAGTCGAGCGTTTCTATTTTTGTGGGTTACCAAGTCCAAGAAGAACATCGTGGACTCGAAGGAATCCTGGGAGAAGATTCTATGGATGTGCCCGATACAGAGAAGGGTCGAAGTGCAAATATTTCGAATGGGTTGATGCGAAATTCTCTCACCGAGCCACAGAGGTGATATTGGACCTACTTGATGGATGTCATCAACCTCCATCTACACCTGTGGACGATTTGGACGAGGTTGACTCGATGCAAGCTCAAGCATCTTCTGCTAACCATTTGAAGAATGAAGTTTTAAAGATGAATATTGAACGGAAGTGTTACCGAGCGTTTATTGTGTTGCTGTTTTTTTGTCTATCCTATTTTATGATGAAATGTAAAGTATTGGAAAATAAAAAGAAGTTTCTCCGACTGACATAGTTGTAAATGAGGTCAAGGAAAGGGAATGAATGAATGAATGAGATGCTGTTTGAATGAATGAGATGCTATTTGTACTATATTTTTGCTTATTCTCGAATATAAATCAGTGATAATGGAATGTATATTGGGTGGATGTGTTGTGGTGACTTCTTTTCTTCAACTGAATGTAAACCAGTAGCAATGAATCGAATGGAGTTGGCATAAGTTGAACATTCGTATATATAAACCAGCAGCTTCTCTGGTTTACTGCAAATCATCATTTATATAGGACAGACATGAGTGATTATTCGAGTGCTATAAGTTGTATATAGTGATTACTTAAGTGCCAGTTGTAATTAAAAAAAAATCATTTAAGTGTCAAGTTAGTATCAAAAGTGATCACTTAAGTGCCATTTGTGATTAAAAATGAACACTTAAGTGTCGAGATTTTTAGAATGTGATCAATTAAGTGTCAATTTTGTTTGTACGTTTCATCTATAAACTGTACCAGCCATCAGCTGCTATCAGCCACCACGACCGCCCACCACTGGCCACCATCGGTCTCTAGCCATCACCACTAGCCACATCAAGCATTCTAGGCATCCACTTGAGCCACCACTATGCTGCTGGTGCAGTGCAGAAGTTCCCAGTGCCTTACACCAGCTTGCACCAACACTACCCGGTGCAAGATGTGTGCAAGATGTACATATTACATACTTACATCTTGCACCAAGTGCAACACAAACCCCCAACCCCCCAACCCCTATAATAGATCCACCAGCCTATCAATAGGCATCAGCACCAACATCTCAGCTACCACACCAGCACGTAGCCACCACCATAAACCCACCATTAGCAGCCACTGTTGGTGGTGGATCGTGGGTCTGTTGCAAAAGGGGTTCATGCAAACTATACTAGCTACAGCAAAAGGCCCCAACCCAATCCACATAGTGGACCCACCACCATCAAGCTTCACCAACCGCCACCACCAGCCACACAAGCACCCCAATCACCACCACAGATCCACCACCAGAAGCAGAAAGCAGTAAGTAAAAGTAAAAACAAAATACAAAAAATGAAAAAGGCACCAAAGATGACAAGCAACAAGATCGTTTCATTGATATTGAAATGAAGTCTCATAAAGTCGATGACAAACTATTTAAAAGAAAACATCCACAGTAAAACAATTGACTCGTCAACCCCACAAACCATATCCCATCCCATTTCATTAATCAATATGCACAAAGCCTCATGTTCGTGCTCATTTCACTTTATTCATAATCCTTGTGCTTTTTCTAATTGGACATGAGGTTTCTTCTTCAACTGTCTCAGGATGCGTTGATTCTGATGGAGGTGCAATTGTCCTAGGCTGAACTGATTGAGAAGGAGCTGGAGCTGCAACTGTCGTAGGCTGAACTGATTCAGATGGACCTGTAACTGGGTTTTTCTTACTTTTCTTTCTTGTTGGCGCAACCAATGTCTTCTTCTTCTTTGTTGGCGCAGCCATTGATTCTTGAGTTTGGCCTTGAGAAATAAGAACCTCTGAACTTCTCACAGGCTTCAAAAAGAAAACTCAATTATTAACAAAAGTTTGCACCATAAATTAAATTAAATACAACCTAGTAAGCTTATAAAACTTACATTAAGAATAACTGTTTCAGAACGTTCATCTGTATAAAGCCCATAACCATACTGTTTTAGCCTCTTTCCAAGAGCTCCTCTTGTTCGAAGGGGAACATTAGTTTCAGGTACTAGTAATTGGTTAGCCCTTCTTCTCGCATGTGATTTCTTGGGCTCTTGTTGTGGCTGTTTAGCTACAGCAGGGGCTTCTTCTGGGCATTCGAATACTAGACGTCTTGTAGATGGCCTTCTTGTAGGTGGCTCATGATTTGGCTTTCTTTTGGTTGTTTTTCTATTTAGCCCTTCAGCTTCAATGACACATTCTGTTGGCTTTTGTGGTGGCTCTTGTGATGACCCTTCTAGTGGCCTTTGTGGTGACCTTGGTGATGGATCTTGTGGTGACCCTTCAGTTGGGCCCTTTATTGACAGTTGAGCTCTAACTTGTCTTCTTCGAACCTGAGAAAAAGACAAATGATATCATAAATATAACATCAGGCCATTGTAAAGGAAAACTAAACACAAATTATTTAAGTTACCAGGTATTTTTTTCTCTACTTCTGCTAAAGAACAGTTGACTTAACTGGCCCTCCAGTTGCTTCGGCCAATCCTTGAGCTGGCTGTCTACCAGGCCTTGTTTGAACAAACCCTTCAGTTTCAGGTACAACAGGGGCTTCGACCAATTCTTCACGTGTCATTCTCCTGACCTGACAAAGACAAAAACATTATGTCAATTAGTTGTACATATCTGTTTATACAAACCATAAAACGACATAAACACAATTGTCATGACTTACTGAGTTTATTGTTGTCGACTGAAGAACAAACGACTCACTTCACATTTCTATTTGTCCTTCTCCAATTGTCCCTTCACTAGGCCCTTCGACTGGCTTCAACTGTTCCTGTTGCTTCCTTAATTGACAGCCTTTAGTATTGTGCCATGCTATGTGGCAAAAAGAGCACTTCATCTTTACACCTGTCCTACTCATCCTACGCTGACTTGAGACCTCTCCCTTCGTCATTCTTCGTTTTCGCTTTGGTCTTCCCATTCTCTTCTTTAATGGCAAAGGTTGAGGTGCTTCATGATCTGTTGGCTCCTAGAACTTGGTACCTCTGATTGGCTGCAACATGCATTGGTACGAAGCAAGATATCTCGGTTTCTTATACCAATCATCAAGGTAGTCTTCTGTGTTGTGGCCCTTCAATTGAATGGCACATATGGCATGTTCACAAGGAATTCCACTTACTTGTCATACTCTACATGAACACTTCTTCGTACCTAAATGGACAACATACTTATCAGAGCCCTTCATTATCTCATATCCTTCATCCCCATTTCAAATAGGATGACAATACCTACTCGTAGCCAAGTTCTCATCCAATTTTTTAGCAATCCTAGGACCACATTGCCTAGTCCAGTTTGCAACCTCATCCCTTTGTTTGTGCAGCCAAGTCATAACCATAACCCTTATGTCTTCAAGCATCGAGATAATTGGTTTGCATCTGGCATCTATTATCCTCCCATTGAATGATTCGTAGATGTTATTATTTATGTTATCGCACTTGAATTCCTCGCTGAAGAACGCCCTACACCAATACTTTGGTTATGTTTGGAATAGTGCATCATAACCTTCCCTTGTCAATTGAAGCAGTTCTTCTTTGGCCATCCTAAAATCAGCCATATTCGTGCTCTTTGCTTGTGACATCCCGATTTTCCAATTCTATTTTCAATAAATTGAGACGGGCATTTCGTTAGCACGCATATAGTTCTTTTCCTTGAGTCGGCCACTCATGTGAAAACTAGTCTATCGGGTGAAGTCATTAAGAAATTCTAATGCATCAGACTCGAGAATTTGACTAGAAAGCGATCTTTCGACCGAGCTAATCTGCAAGGGTCATTACTGCACAATTAAAAATCGATTAGAGATCGGAGATAGGTCGACTCGACAGAGGCATGTGATCATGTGTGGGTGATTCTACCAGATCGCACAATTCTTGTCGATTGGCACTGGACCGACTTTTCTGTCGATTGGGTACCCTGTGTTCGTATTTGAAATCTTGAGATTACCCCCGACAATCGAAAGTCGCCAATGTTTCAAAGATGTACATTGTGGCTTGAGATGATCAACCACAGGTCAAATGCATGAAAATTTCTAAAGGCTACCCGGTAGGTTGGGCTGCGCTAGTATCGTGCCAAAGTGAAATTAACCGTGGAATTGAGATCGAATTCAGAAATTGGGAGTCTGGGTGTGTCACAAATCATTTTAGGAATATTGACTAATCTCCGGAAGATTTTTCATGCAAGCCAAGTTTTTCAGCAAAATAATCAGAAAATGGCTAATTTGACTCGAGAAATTAGTAGGCCCGCTTTTGGTCGTACTTTTGGGACTTAAGTTGGTTCTATAGACAAGTGAAGATGTGAATTGAAGTGTGGAGACATCGAATTAATTTTATGGACTTTAATTTGGACTCAATTGGAATAGAATTGACGGGAATTGAAGAAATTGGATGTACAAGGATTTGGACCCCGGCGGAAATGATATTGCACTCATTGAAGAATGTTGTGGGAGAGGAGATAGTGGAAGATGACATCATGTGGGTGATATCATGCTGATTGAAGCCAAGCGAATGGGGTGTTGACAAGTGGCAAGAGCCCATTGGCCCTCATAAAGTGGGGTTTTTACCTCTCACCTATCGACATCATCTTCTTCCTTGGACTTGGGAAGAGAGAGAAAGAGGGGGAGGGAGAGCTTCGACCGGACCAGCCAAGCCGACCGCCCAACTGGCCGCCCCTTCGCCGCTCGCTCGGCCGCTCGGTCGACTGCTCGTCGCCGCACGCCGCCTCGCCGCCGTTCGCCTCACGCTCGCCTGCCATGTGCCGTCTGCCCTTGTCCGCACGAGCTGCTGTCCAGCCCCTGTTCCGCCTCTGTTCAGCTCCATTTTCGCCATCACAAGCCACGATTCGGCTGCCTCCGGGCACCGTGCACCACCACCTCGACCCGCCGGAGTCCCCTCGCCTTCCGCCGGCCTTGTCCAACTTGAATCAGCCTCTGATTCGGCCCCAACCAGCAACATTCAGGGAGTTCGAAAATGGGTTTCTCAGCCCCTTTTTGGCCCGTTTTGGCCGCCTTCCCGAGCCCGGATGCTCGGCCCGCCTTGAGGAAAGTCGATCATCGCGTCGTCCTCGTCGTTTTGGTCCGCTCGGCTCGCTAATCCGGTGAGTTTAGCTCACTAAATCTCGATTAGACGGTTAATGATGCCTTAAGTGTGCTTAATCTAAGTTAAGTAAGTTTAGGTGATTAGATTAGTTTATTTAATTGTGAATTAGATTAAGATGTTTGTTTAATTTAAAGTATGCTTAATTAAAGGCTAAGAGAGTTTATTTAATATAAAGCCTTGATGTGACATAATAGGGTTTTATTTTTGAATTATTTAATGATTTCGAATTCTGGAATTTATAATATTATATTATATTCCGAAATTATTAAATATTATTATTTAAAAAAAAAAAACAGAAAAATTATTTTTGACCCTAGGTTCTTAGAATTTCGTGCCGATCATTTCTTTGTGTAGTCAGATTTTGAAATTGATGATCGGATATTATAAATTGAGTGTGGACCGTGAAAAATATGGATATTGCTATTTAATTATTTTTGGAATAAATTTAATTATTTATTAAATTTCCGAAAATTTTGTCAGGACCTCAAACTTTCGAATTTCGTGCCGATCGCTCTTTGTGCATTTAGAATTTGATATTGATGATTGGTTGTGGCAAATTGAGTGTGATTGCGATTTATAGGAACTCTTTATAAAACCCTAAGTGTGGAAATTTATGGGCGATTAGCCGTGATATGCCACCTAATAAAGGTCGCGCCCAGTGGGGCCGTGATATGCCACCTATTAGAGGTCGCGCCCAGTGGGGCCGTGAATTGCCACCTGATAAAGGTCGCGCCTAGTGGGATCATGATGCCACTAATCCTAATCTTGCCGAGTGGGGCTGTGATTGCCATTGGTTGTTAAACCTTCCTATAGAGTTGTGATTGAGAGCAATGATTAATTTGCTAGAATGACATGTAATCGGCCGAGTCGATTGATCGCTGAGATGATCCAAGTGGTTGAATTGTTCTGATGATGTGATTGTGCCATGGTTGTTTGGTTATCATAATTGTACGTGGTTGAATTATATAAATTGTGCTAACCTGCAGATAAAGACTAATGCGAGGTAAGTCTTTGTGTGATGTGGCTAGGCCACCCGGGGCGTATTTTTTTTCTAATAGGGATTTAGGGGTTGAACTTGCTGAGACATTGTCTCATCCCGGTTTGGGGATTAAAATTTCAGGTCCCTGGTGGACGGAGAGGCTAGATAGTTTTGGTTGGCCTTGAGGAGTTGCAGAGGTGAAGTCATGAGAATTGGTGAATGTGTCCAACTTGTAAATCGTAGGACAATTCCTTTTTAAGAGCCGGTCTTTCGTAGACTGTTGGCCGTAAACCTCTGTTTGTAATTCTGTTGAATCATGAAAGTGATTGGTTGTGATTTTGCTTCCTACTTTTCTATCCCGTATTTTATTGTCAGGGGTTTTATAATATGCTTCCGCATGTGCATTAAAGAAAGGATTGGGTCGGCGACTTAACCTGGGAACGTCGCATTTGAATGACCATGGTGGGATGTTGGCGCGCTCGAGGTTCGGGGCGTGATATTGCTAGCTGCCAAAATTTGAATTGCAGTGTCTCCCCTTTATAGTTCTTTCCCCAATTTACGTATATGTGCCGTGCACACATTCGATGCTCGGTATAAGGCAACAACTCAGCTATTGCTGGAACCAGTCCCTGCAATAATTCAAAAAAAGAAAGAAATGTAAGCAAACGACATGTTCATATCAACAAGCAAACAATTGACCAAATCTTTCAAAGAGTACCTTCTGTTGGTCACTCATGAACGCCCATCCTGCACCATTTGTTATCTCCAAATCAACCATCAAATTTTTTAGGAACCAGGACCAATTGTCCTCGTTCTCTACCTTCACAACAGCCCAAGCCAGTGGAAATATCTGGTTGTTTGCATCTATTCCAATTGCAGCCATCAATTCTCCCTTGCATAAGCCCTTCAAAAAACACCCGTCCAATCCTATAATCCGTCTACAACAAGATAAAAATCCCCATTTGCATACATCGAAGCAAACATAGAACTTATCAAACTTGGTCACAATATCAGGAAGTGGTCTCTCCACAACCTCTACATACACTCTACTTGAAGGATTTTACAGCCTATACTCCCAAGCATAATCCAACACCTGTCCATATTCGCTGCTGTATTGATCAATAAGTATCTTCATCACATTTTGCTTCGTTCTTTTGCATTGATTCCTGCTTATATTGATGCCAACCTGTTCCTTCACCAGCAACCTGAACTGAGGACTATTCATCTGAGGCATCATCTTAATCAAATTAAAGAAGTGCTTGCACAACCATGCACTTGTTACCCTTTTATTTTCAAAATTAATGGAATAAGTATATTCCTCTTCGTACACTCTAATCTAGAAAGATCCACTTCTCCTAACAAATGCGCCATAGATCCTACATGGACAATTTTGCTGCGAACACTTAGCTCTTACAAAGGCCTTAGTGTTTCTAATGAAGTTAATGTTTCTCTGTGCAACAATGGAGTTCTTCAGTATAGCTTCCCTAAATTGTTTTGCATCTTGAAATTTCATACCTACCGACAAAGTAGGAGAGGCAACGAATGGATCATAAGAAGGAAACTTACTTTTCCTTCTCCTTGTATGCACAACTCCTTCATCTTCTTCAAGCTCATCCTGGGAAGTAACATTCTCAAGGCTTTCTTCATAATCAGTCTCCTCACCAACGGCAACAGCATCTACAGGGCCTTCGGCCCTATTTGGAACTTCATCAGCTACCTGCAAAGCTGCAAATTTATTTGTCAAAAAATCCCTTTACCTTTTTCTTGACTGTACAAGCTCCTCGTTGTCGTTATCACTTGAGAAATTTGCAGTAGGCAACCCTTCATCATCATCATCACTTGATTCAGCTACTTCCCAATCTAATCCAGTGATTGTGACATCACCTATGTCATCATCACTATGGTGAACTGCATCTGCGCCCCTCTCCTCTCCATCATGTATATCCTACCTTTCTTCGACCCTAACCTCAGTACTACCTTGAATACCATTTCCTTCTTGTTCTATTTGGGCGCTTTCTTCATCATCATCTTCATCCTCACTTTCATTGTACTCAACATATATTTTTACCTTTTCACCATGAAGATAATGGTATAGAATATCCCTAAAACCGTTATCGTTTTCTAAGGTTCGCAAATCATCTCTTAAACCTTTCCCAGGAATACAATACAGCAACTTCTAAACTTTACAAGGCAAATAAGTTAGTATATCCCTAACAAATCCTATATAAAATGCCTTCTTAATGTCGACAAAAATGGTGCCCTCATTTCCACCCTCATACTCCCACTCATCCTCCCCAATTACAAATTCCCGACCACAGCAAACTATGACAGCGACATAATCCTTGGCATGAGCCATTTCTGCACCAACAACAAGACAAAGAATAATTAGTTTTGGGACCACATCCACAAAGAACAATAGACAATCGCACAAGGGAGTCCCCCCACTCTCATAGACTTTATTAAACAGGTCCCACACTGACAATATGCCCATATATGACAACCAAAAAAGAGGTCGACACTTTAATAATTTACCTTCCCTTCCCCTACAATATTAATAAAAAACAGAGGCCCCCACACTGAGAATATGCCCCTACATGACAGCTAAGAGGTCGCCACTTTAATTATTTGACTTGCCTTCCATTCCCTTAAAATATAAACCAAAAACAGAGGTCCCCACAACAAACACAGCCCAAGCAATTTTGTCTACTATCTTTTGCTGAACTAAACCTGCGATGTGAGAACGTACATCCACTTAATCAAATCTATTTTTCCTATGAAAACACCTATAGAATTTCATTAGGGCAAGCTTGATGTAAAATTATAGGGTGAAAGTTCTGTTTCTCATCCAACCAAGAGGAGAAATCATACCCTAATCTATAATGTTTGGCCATTAATATATTGTGTCAAGAGGTCATTACACAATCCAAGCCCTAAATTTATCCATTGCACAGTAGACTAATACTACATGTCAAAAGAGCTCATAGTTTATAAACTTTAAAATGAGGTACTTACATGTGGTTTCAAATTTGTCCCTTGCAGGTAAATGAACTTATATAAAGTATCAAAACAAATTTTGCACTCCTCCCCTGCATATATGTCGACTATCTGATTAGAAACAACAATCAGGAAAGAAGACTAAAAGAACGAAAAGATCAGAATCAAAGGAACAAAAGCAGATTGATAGCAAAGTTGCGTGCTCTTTGCAGAGCACTTAAAGGCCATTATTCCAGCCACCTGATTCAATAACTTTTCACTCAAACACATTAGTTCCTAGTTCCACATTAGTCAATATTTCGTCTCACTCGAGCCTCGACTGCAGAAATCATCGACCGAGGTGAGCATCTCCACACAAGGGAGTAACCAAACAGAGCGTGCGCATTTCAACAGCATTTCTATCGGAGCCTTAATAAAATAATCGAGCGAGCCCTAATAAAATAATCAAGCGAGCCCTAACAAAATAATCGAGTCCTAATTTCATCACGAGGGAGGGGGAAAAGGGGCCCAACCTGGAGGAGCGACAATGGTGAGCAGGGATGACAACCAAAGATGTTGAGTGGCTACGACAACCAACAACGGCGACCGATGACCACCTATGGGCGTGAACGGCGATGGAGAGAAGGGCGGCGACGGCGTGAACGGCGATGGAGAGAAGGGCGGCGACGACTGAGATCTAATGTGAACACAGATGGGAAGGAACGGCGACGACCAGGTGTGCTTAAACCAAAATGACCTAAATGATGTCGTTTAACACCAACGAAAAACGACGTCGTTTAGGTCAGCTCACTCAGTGTGGATAGACGACGTCGTTTTGTCGTCCACGTGGGTTTTTTTTCTTTAAACGTTTGCCACCTCATTAAAAGAAGTCGCCAGGAAACGCCACGTATGCAATTTGGCCGGATTTTGGCCGGATTGGCACTCAAGTGATTCATTTTGCTTCGATTTTGGCACTTAAGTGTACATTTCGTAACTTTTGGCACTTAAGTGTCCCTTTGTACCAACTTTTGGCACTCCAGGGGTCCGTGTCCCGCCATATGACATACCACTGCCACAATATTTAAAAGAGAAAAGGTTGTGGTACTTAATTGTATAGCTTGTACTGTAAGAGCAGCTCCAAAACACATTGGTATCTGACAGTGTGCCCTTTAAACTTAAATGCACCTAAACAGACCACATAAAGAAATGGAGAGGAAGACCATTGAAACTTATCTCTATAAACTCTCAAATCCAAGAAATTCAAATTCATAAAGAAACAAGAGGATGGTCAGTCATCTATCCTGGTACTTACCCTAACAGTCTCCTCATCACATAGATAAGCACCTGCAACAATTGTGTCCCTCATGTGGCTCTCTACAGAATCCGAAGGACAGAGCACAGCACTAACACCGCCCTGAGCATAATTTGTGTTGCTCTCATGAGGCTCAGCCTTCGTAATCACGGCAACAGATCCATGTTTTGCCACTTCAAGAGCATACCGCAGGCCAGCCACCCCACTTCCAATGACCACAAAATCAAAAAATTTTGTAGAACCATCTTCTAAGCACGAATTAACAGCTATTCTACTCGGCTTCCAGCTTGCATAGAATGGGTAACGAGAGAAGTTATATCTCTGGGTCTTTAAGGATTTTGATACCCCATGTGACCCGCAAATTGAAGAAGACATACCATTCAGTTGAGAAATACAATTTATTAAACTCAAAGGTGGAATACTCCAATGCTGTAAGTAATTATGCATCGAAATGGTTCCCGCAATTCAATGATGAGATGCAATGTGCCAAGAAATCTGTTCATTCAATCTCTCTTTTCCTGTTTCTTTTCTGCCACACATAGATGCAGCTCCAAACAGATCAGCCAACCAAACACCACTCTATGGTTTATATTTACAGAAGTATTGACACGGTCCTAACCAGTTTGAGCATTCTTCTAGTCCACTGGAGTATTTCCAAATAGAAAATGAACTAACAGTCAAAATGTACTCCGAAATTAGAACATGCGCCTATCCAGCTGTAGCCAATTACCATGAAAGATCTTTCTGCATGCATCTTTTAAATGCTGTGACTGAAACCCAAGAATTTCGACGAAGATTTTGCCCCTTGTAGATCGTCACACTGTAGTGCAAAGTGCCACTTCCAGCTGGAAGAACAGTTGTCATTGCAGTTCTGCAACACACAAAAGAGCAGCATCTCAGTAAGACACAATATAGATTTGGAAAAGAGCCCCTGAATCATAAACAAATAGAAAATTAAGTTCTTTTCACTTGAGGACATCCATTGTCAGATTTGAGAACCCACCACAGAAAGAAATGGCATAATTGAAGAAGAGTACAATTAAGTTTACAGAATTTGCATATATGAAATCATCCCCCACCCCAGCCCTGCAAACAAAACCGAAAGAAATGATACCAAGGGGAAATTTTGAAACAAATCATCTTCACCATGTTGTTTCCCCTGGAGAAAAAGATCGTCCTTTTTCAATTGACTCGTTACCTCACAAGACATAAGAACCCCATAAACTAAATTAGCAATTTTGTAACCGAACATGATCGACTTACCCATGAAAGAGAACAAAAATGAAGAGACAAAGGTAAAATGAGCAACCGAAAACGCACACACCGCAAAAACAAAAACAAGAAGAAAAACAAACGGGCTTACAGCAGAAAGCTCGTATAAAGCAGAAAAATCCATAAATCCATCAACCAAGCAACCACTCACCAGCGACAAAGATTCAAACCAAGAACGAACATTCCCAGATTCCAAAATCTCGAGAAGAAGAAGAAGGAACTACTCACCAGAGGGTTTCTTCTTCTCCTCCTTTTCTCAGCTTTCGACGCAGAGAAAAACTGCACCAAGAACGTGACCAAGACCAACGACTAGCGAAGTCCAAGAATATCACGGTTCGCTCTTTCGCTTTCTTTACGCGAAGAGAGATCGCGAGAGGATTCGGAGGGAGAGAAACGAAGGGTGGTGAAGGGCGAAGGGCGAAGGGGAATCCTAGAATACCGAGACGCCACCACCCTCTCTCCTTTTTAGAACAGAACCGGGGGCATGGCAACCCGCTCGCCCGTTCTTGAAGTTCGCGCCATGTGCGCCGCCATTCTTTTTTATTCTTTTCTTGTCCTCTTTCTGTTTAACTGTTCCCAAGTCGTTCGTCCCCGGCGAGGTTGTCCCCGTGTGGCGCTGATAGGAACGAACGAGGAATCAAGAACGGGAAGGATCGCACGTAAATTCAACGGAAATCGTGCGAGTTCTTTAAAGATGTTTTTTCATCTTGGCTCGAGCTAAAGACCTAAAAGAAAGATTGACTCAAGTAGGATCGAGACGGATCGTCTTTCCTTATTCATGGAATACCGAAAGATTGGTAGGAATGAACACCGGTCCTACTCCTATACGAGAACCAGATTGGCTTGTCAGCATGCCCTTTTTTTCTATATTTTATTTTTTTCTCTTCTAGAACTAAAGTTGCATCGAGGGTGGAGGAAATATGTATTGTGAAATTTCTGCTTAGATCCAAAGCCGAATTCCAAAATCACAATCATAACTCAAAAAAAAAAAAAAAATCTTTATTATTTTTTCACAACACGATAAAGAAATCATGCTAAGTTTTCAATTAAAATAGAAAATTCGTTTATACTTAGCAAAAAGATGAGCCTTGAATTATCATATTACAATATAAGAAATATGATTATTTGTAAAAAGAAATAATATACTCTAATTTAGAAAGAATTATAATTTGAAAATACCATTGGTTTCCAGGTAGATAGAGCCAGTTCTAGATTCGACAAACCGAGAATCTACCCTGTCTCATCTGTTTCTCGATTCCATGATTCTAAAATCAATCATCTTGTACTATTTATTTTAAGGCTTTTGTAGGAAGTCACTCAGAAGTCGGGAAATACAAATTTCAACGACAGAATTTTCACGTTTGAACATTTGGCAGGCCAAAGCTCATTTCAAGGCCACAAGCTCCACCTCAAAAGTGCAATAGAGAGGGGGTGGCCCTACAGCAAAGGTCAAAAGGGTCTTGCTGATTTATGGGCCATGAACGTGGTCCATTCCCTCAGCTGCGTTCATAGGCCACAGGACCATGATCTTCGCCAAGCGATTCTCACCACCCAAATTGGAAAAAAAGGGCGTGGAAAATCTAGACCAAAAAGGCAATTGGAATTGAACGTGGTAGGTGGGTCATGAACTTGCCGGGAAAGGCGAGTGTTCCCTCCTTTTTTCTTCTTTTTTTTCCCGACATTTTTATTTGTTGAAATGACTAAAAACGCAAAGTACAGGGGGAACCAGGATGGTGGTCCTGACATCACGTTGCTTAGCAGAGAAAGAGGAGAGACTGAGCTGAGGAGAAGTTCGATTTGGTTTCTGTTTAGTCATTGGCCATTTCTAAGAAGATGGCCCGATCAGAAATTGGAAAGGCAGCTAAACAGATACCCTTTTTTTGTCCCTTCTTTGGAAAACAGACGCTGCCGGCTAGAAATTCTTTTTGGTGTTTATCCAATGGAGATTCACCATAAATTCGACTCCCCACATCACCAAAATTGAAAATGATTTCGTATTCAGATTATTATAAGAAATCGAGATCGACCCACGTCTCATTCTATTCATGAAGTTGGTGCAAGCGTTTATTTCTTTTATTTAATTCGAATTCTTCAATTGAAAATATATGAATCGCACGCGTTAAAATTGACTCTTCGTGAACTCGAAGTCAGAAAAAATAGGATTGGAAACTCTTGTCATCTGAATTGATGGTGCACGCGTCAAAATTGACTCTTCGTGAACTCGAAATAAGGAAAGATAGGGTTGAAAATTTTCGTCATCTGAATTGGTGGGGCACGGGAAAACAATATACCATGTGATTGTGGGCCTACTTTCCTAACGAAATGATGCTACGGCAATTGAGTGACTTGTCGTATTTTTCTTGGAAAATGAAAGGAAAGTTACAAGAAGAAGAGAAAGGAAAGACTGGATTTCTTTTCTAGGATAGCAAGTCAAAGACTGGATTTCTTTTATGGGATAGCAAGTCAACTTGCCGTTGTAAAAGAGAATTCAGGCGCCGGGAGGGTGGCGGCCAGGGAAGGGGGGGAACAGTAATGTCAAAGTAAACTCTCCAATGCTTTTGGAGGGAAGGAAGCAGCGGTGGAGTTTCCGGTGCATTTCTCTTGGACAGATAAAAGCAAAGTTTCCATAGTTGACTTATGTCTTTTTTTAGCTATCTGTTCTGTCAGCTTGTGCGGAGCTTGCATGGTACAACACAAACAGAACCATCGGAGGAGAGTTTAGGCTATCTTAATCACCCCGAAACTAAGTAGTAGAAAGAGACAAAAAAGAGTACATAATTATAAAAAGAAAGAGCATGTAACTACCCACTTCCTCGCTTTCAACACATAACTATTCATCACCCAATTACGCAACTCAATGCCAGGTCTTTCTTTATGCCTCTCAACTTCCATTCTAAATAATGTCATGCCCAGAAAATGTATGGTTATTATAGATGATGTAATGCCCCAACTTGACAAGGATAGAAAGTGATCGTCAGGACCAGTTTGACAATGATAGAGAGTGATTGTCAGAACCAAAAGGCTCGAATAAGAAGTAACTCCCTATAAGTTTTTAGAATAGAAAAAGGAGTAGAAATGAACCGAACTGTACATCAAACTAAACGAAAGTGTTCTTGGAATATATATGTGAAATTAGAATTAACTTACAAAAAACGCTCCTGATGTATAGCATCATAACTCCAATTTCAAGCATGCTCAATCAAGAACACTACTAGGATAAGTAACCCTTGGGAAAGAGTGCCCACTTGCTTGGTATGGCACAAACCAAAGCAAAAAATAACTTAAGTGAGTTAATCCACAAATTGTTTCAAATTGTTCAATTGGTTGCCCGGAATTTTTTTTGGTGCAAGCAGCTCCCTAAAGTGAATGTTCTTTTGTTTGAATTAGCCCTTCCATCTAAATCATGGACGACAATGTTAACATGGCTTTTAAGACATCATTAATACTACAAAGGTGTCCTATGTGGTATTCATGATGTGATGACCTAGCTTGATGAGAATGAAGAGTGATAGTCGGGGCTAGCTTGACGAGGATGGAGAGTGATCGTTAGGGCCACGAATAAGAAGTAGCTCCCCATACATGGTATTCTATTTCTATTTTAATTGGAGTACCAATTCGAACAAAGATACATATATTTTAAGAACCTAATTGCACAAAAAAGAAATTGGATGCCTATTAAACAATTTGAGAAAGTTCAAAGACATACAGGAGTGCTTTTATCTCTATCTTCCAAAGGGGGAGATATAAATTCCTGCGGACCATAGGCTTGTCGCAAGGCCCAACTCAAGTTAGATAATGGAAAAGCTCGAGTCCGATAAGCAAATAAGCCCATCTTCTTCCAAGAATGCTCAGACCATTTTTCTTTTCTTTCGTTTTTTTTTCCGTCTTTTTGCAATACAGCATCTTTCTTTATAGTAGTTCCAGGCCGATTACAGAATGATATCATTATCCCAAGATGTCTGTATATACTGCTAAACAATGCACAAAAATAAGAAAAAAAGATGTGACCCATTTGATAGATAAAATTTTATGTTTAGTTGTAAAATCTCTAAGTTAATCACGATTTAACTGTCTAGGCAAATAATACAAAGAAAATAATTTGAAAAATGGACAATTAAAGCATGATGAATATTCATGACCAAAAAAGAAGAACAAAGTGTCCGATGATTATGAAATGGATTCGGTGGAGATTATATGTGCATCTTGATTGAGATGTATATGAAATGTATTTGATCAAGATCACATGTGACATCTTGATTTCGATATGGTAATTTATTATAGGTTTTTTTGTGCTTGACTATAATAAATTTATTTGATTTTGGGTTTTTTAATATGAATCACTTATCGAGAGATGTTGCTTCAAATCGAACTTGGTTAAAAAAATTGAATCATTTTTTACTTAGTAAGCTTAACAACTTTTGTGAAAAATGCTAATACAACGATTCATTTTTGGGAAAGGAGAATCTCATCAATCCGTATTGAAAAAAATTAGGTATTGTTAAAAGAAGATGAATACTAAATTTGAATATTGAGCAAAAATCCATCTACTCGCCACGCAACATTACCAGGGAGGCCACCTCACCCCCGACCCGACTCGACCCGACCCGGGAAGAGGTCTTCGACGGGAAGTGCCACGTCACTGGCGTCTGTTGCCGCTGATGTAGAGCGCCCCCCTCTTCGAAACCGTTCTTCTTCTTCAACCTGGAAAAAAGCAAGAGAGATATGCGCGCGCATCGAATCTCTCTCTCCCAACAAAATTCCTCCTCCGTCTCCCTCTTCTTCTCCTTCTCCGCACTTCCTCTGCTCTCCATTTCTCGACCGGAAGAAATCCCTAACGCCGACCATCGCGGCGAGCTCGGGTAGCGCGCGCCGGAGAGAGAGAGAGAGAGAGAGAGAGATGGGGCACTGGTTCTTCAAGGAGCAGCCGCCGCCGCCGCCGGTGGTGCTCGTGCCGCCGCTCTTCGACTTCCCCCCTCTCGCCGCCCGCACCAGGTCTCTGCTTCGCGCCGATCGTTTTCCTTCCGCTCGCGCCTCGGTCGTGGAAGTCCGTGTTTCCGCGGCGACTTCCTTGATTCCTTTTTTCTATTTTCGGTTGGCGCATTGGCGAGTTTCGTGGGACTCGCTCCGTCTTGGTGATTGTTTTGGTGTTTCTATGGAGCTATGCATGCAAATCGGAAGTCGGTGCTCGTTTTGCACATTGATCAGTGTGATGTCTATGTTTTCGTTAGTATAGCTGAAGTGTCTGTGCTCATCGAGGATCGCCGAAGAATTCACTGGGGAGCTCTGATTGCAACCGCTGTTCGGTATATGTTGTCCGATCGATGTGAAGTTGTACAGCGAGACGTGCAGTTTTTTTCCCGTATATGTTTGAGTTTATTTCTAATAGCTTAAGGAAGGCCCGCGTTTCAGCTGCTCTGGTCCTCGGCAATTGCTATCTGCTAGTGTGGCTTGTTATACTTCAATTTGAGGACATATTCAGCGATTTGTGAAAATGACGAATGTTTTGCATATTGCAGAATGTTGGAGTCCTCGTACAATTTGTTATTTGGGAAGCTTGTGCTTAAATGTTTATTTGAGGACTATTTTGAGGATGCAAGGCATTTCAGCACAAGAGTTATGTTAAAGCCAATTGATGATCCTCATGTGGATTTGGTGGCAACTGTATCCTTTGTTATTCTCGCTATTGGCTGGATATTACACACGTAATGTGCGAGATTCCATGGACTTTCTTGCTGCTGCAGTTTCTTTTTCCTTGACTTTTATAGGTTGCTGGTCCATTAGATCATAAACCAGACGAGCAAATTGTAGGAAATGCAATATTTCGATGGCAGAGGTGTTTATTGTTCTTCTGTCAATATGCTTCATTGTTTTGAGACATGTTCTAAAGTTACTGAGGGTACTTACTCTATCTTCTTTTTGTGGTCTCTGTAAGAGCAGTGATGTGGATGATCCTCATACCTTCATGGATCTTTTCGTATCAAACTCTGATCCGTAAGAAACATTATTTGAAGATAATATCTACTATCACTAGTTCTTTGTGTTTACATTCCATGATTACAATATGAGGCTTAGTTTTGCTGTGCTTGCTGCACCGAAGGATCTTGCAGGTGAGATCATGTGCTTACCATCCTAGATTTGGGTTTGGAGCTTTCGGCATTTTCCCTTTGCTATCGGCAAAGAGGTAAATTTCTACACAAATCATCTCACTTAATTATTGAGGCCTCGCTTGCTATACAGATTTATTTTGGTCTATTTTGATTAACAGTATTTGAGTTATTGACACTGCCTTCTACTCTAGCAGAGAATCATCAGAAGATTATGGTGTCATGGGCTTGAGATATGGCTCAGGAAATTTGTCCTTGGGCGCCACTTTGATGCCATTCTCTAGTAAGTCACTTCAGTTTGCACATACGACCGGAGTCCACATTTATAGCTTTAATTTATGCAGTCATTTTTTGTGTCACTGGTTAACTATTTCTTTCTTGTGTCATGGCGAGGCAGTAGAACAACATTTGATTCTATCATTGTTAAGTAACCAAACATCTTACTCCTATCCTTGGCTGTATCTTCCCGATAGGTTGAAGGAGAAAGATCAGGGTGAAGTCTGGGGAAAGTTCATCATCTAGAAAATTTGATTATTGGACAACCAAGATGAGATAAAATGCTAGTTCCTTGAAAGAATTACCTGTTACATTTTTTTTGTCCTCCGTGTTAACTAACTCCCTTCTTCTTCATCAGAGAAGGGAAATTGTAAGGTTTGAAGTTGTTGATAGTGTCAACTTGCCTTGTTTGCATTGAGATGGGTCATTGTAGCTTGTCTTATTACTTCTGTGTAGCTCCACTATGAAATTAGGGTTCTTACGCTTTGGTATCTGATGCAGTGAAGGATGAGTTGCCAAGGACTGCATGGCTGGTGAGCAAAATGGGAAGACTAACTGCTGGACTGCAGTACGAGCCACTATGTAAGGCCAGTTTGAGTCAAATTATTACATGAAGAACGTTTGACCTAGGGAGAAGATATTATAAATCAGGCAGATACCTACATGTAACTGCACGTATCATTCTGAGAAGATCGGGATACCTTATACCATGGAAAAGTATGCTCGGGCCGGCAATATCATGCAGTTGAAACTGGTCATCTGAATTTATTAGATCCATTGTCCTCCATTCCTATATCTTATTCTTCTGGAGCATTTAATAAAACTTTCTTTCTGAAAACATTATCTAGTGGGTGTGAAGGCAATAGAGCATGTGTGTTGTGTAATTGCAGCTGAACATATGGCAGATATGCATGAGTGTAGTTTGGTACATCAGACACATGGCAGATTTTGATGGTCAGTCTTAACAACCTTTTGAAGCATGCATGTACATAATATATGTGTGATGTCGATGAGACTGAGAAATATCTCTGAAAGTTTAAGATGCTAGGATGTCTTTTTGCCCTTCTTTTTTTTCAATTGCTACTTGTACCAGATGGGAAAGAAGACAAGGCAAAATATAAGAACTTGCAGAACTGGAGTTGTGCAATTGGCTATGGAGGAGGATCTGGCAGTCCCTTGAGCCCTTCGTTCAATTTTAATCTTGAACTTGCAAAGAGTTCCCAGGTATCTCTATGCTCGAGTTTATCTAGCCCTATGGAGTGGTTAAGAACTCTGATGCAGTCTTCACCTTTTTCCAAGGTTTCAACGGGTTAGTTAGAATGTGGACTTTTAGATAAATGTTAGAGGTTGTTTGGAAGCAGTCATTAAAAGTGTACAATCTTGTTCAAACTTAATGCAGTTCTTTATTCAATGTTGCCCTTCACAATGTTCAATATGAATCTTTTTTTCCTTTATACAATGCTCGACGTAAATTCGTTGGATATAGTTTGCTATGATCATCTCACTTTTCTTGGACTGCAGTTCATTGCCTCATTTTACCAACATGTGGTGGTCCAAAGAAGAGTATGCTACTTTTCCCATCCCAGACTTTTGAATCGTCTTGTTTTCATCCTTATGTGTGGGCAATCTTGTCTTCATCAAGTTTACTTTTAGCTATTTATGCTGTTTTTATTGTACTTGTTGCATTCATATATATGGAATTTTTAATTAGATACTAAGGGTACTATATTTTAGCTGCCTCAGTTACATATTTTACAAAGATAAGATTTCTACTGGTTCAAGATAAAAACAATGCTAAGGACAGAAACCGCTGTATCATGTTAAATTCCAGAATTAATTTAAGCACCCCATACTGTGTCTGACTGCAATTGAGGCTATGTACGACCATGTTTGAAAAAGAAGAAGGGGAAGGAGGAGGAGAAAAGAAATTTCATGTATTTGGCAGCTACAGACATGTGGAAAGTCTGGTTGAACAGTTAGCATTGTGCTGTTTTGGTTCCTTTTCGGCAGACACCGGTGACTAGCTTGCTTTTCTGAGGAAATTTCTGAGCTAGTGTTAAAATCTCATGTCATCGTTGTGTTTAGTAAACTTGTAAGTGATAAGGTACTTAAGATCATGACACATCGTTCTTTCTGGTTGCAATTGTTACTTTCCTGATATGTTTCCTGCTGTGTACATTATGACATTTATTATAGCATGGCATTGTTTATTGAGCTCTGAAGTGCTTCATCTGAACAGGTGAAGAACCCCCTTGAAGAAAATGAAGTCGTCGGAATCACAAATTATATTGACTTTGGTTTTGAATTACAAACAAGGTACTTTAAATGCTAGAGTCTGTTATTTTGTTGCAGCAGAATATCTTAATAGATTTACTCCTTACAATAGGGTTGACAAAACACAAACGTCAAAAAACTATTCAGAGTCCACATTTCAAGTTGCTGCATCATGGCAGGCCAACAAGAACTTCTTGTTGAAGGTAAGAGATCTTCAAAAGAATTTGTGCTTGTTGGTATGCACTGTAGCATTAACTAGTTAATATCTTTTTCCAGGGTAAGATTGGTCCTCTAAGTTCATCAATAGCATTAGCATTCAAGTCATGGTGGAAACCTTCCTTTACTTTCAGTATTTCAGGTATCTTTTGGGTACAAAGTTTTATGCATTTGGTTCAAACCAACTTTGTTCTTTAGTACGGATAGGAACTATAAACTACTATATAGTTACAAATATTTGAAAATCTCAAGAAAGAGCGAGAGAGAAAGATTCAAAAGCTACATTTTCACTCATGGCTTAATAAGAGAATACCTAAGATGCCTCTTATTATTGAGCATGAGAGATGCCCCAAATCTATTAACTTTAATTAGACCTTACCCCACTGATTAATGCTATTAAATATACTTCAACAGGATGGAGTACAACTTGTGAATTCTTTGTTCACCAGATTTGTTCTTTTAGCTACCCCCTTTCCGTACTGGTCCTGTAGATCTTGATTTGGTATAGGTCTCGAGCAATAAGGTTCAGGCCAGTGATCGGTAGAAGCAAATTTATTCCATTCAAGAATGGCTTTAATGTCAAGAGTCCTTGAAAATAATATGTTGGAAATAGGATTTTCAATATTGATGATGGAGTCTTGCCTTCTGAAAGATCTTAAAGAAATTGTTGAAGTTGGATAGCTTCTCGTGACGTGTATTCGATTGGACATGAAACGACCTCTACTTCTCAATTATTGCATTATACGTCATTATAGTGTTGTGACTGGATCTTCCGATCATCCTGCAGCTACTCGAGATCGTTTGACTGGATCGAACTCCTGCGGGTTTGGCATCCGTGTTGAGCATCTAAGAGAAGCCAGGTTTGAATTATACTCGTGGACATGTTTGTTGCCTTTGTACGAGACTGTGCTTTTCAAAATTACGACAACTTTGCTTGAGAATTCATAAGATGCCTGCAACTTCCCTTGAAGTTCTTCTCATCAAATGAGTGCAACATGGTACATTTTGGTATTAATGATGAAAACCAACCCTGATCGTTCTTTTCAATTCCCAAACTCGCAGCTACCAGAGAGCTGATCCAAATTTCGTGATGCTGACACCCAACAAGGAGCACCTAGCAGAGGGCATGGCGTGGAAGACTGGGAAAAGGCCGATGCTGCAGGCCGATGTCAACGCCGGAAACTTTTCCGGCTTACCAAAGGAGTTGAGACCCTTCGAGAAGATCTTATAGTTCATGCTTTTCGATTCTCTTCCCTGATCTAAGCCACCTCTTTCTTCGCTGTTCATGATTAGATCGAGGGATTCTCTCGACGCTATAGTGGCAAAATGTTCCAGACGTTTCACGACTCGATAAACCATCTTTTCATCCGATGCTGTTACATTCGCACGCACTCGATCAGATAAAACTTTCTAGTGTAGTGGATGAGACAAAAAAAGGTGGAAAAAGACGAAGACGAAAAAAGGCCGTGGGCAACTACGTAACCCAAGGGGCCACGTTCTTGTGGCTGAGGCGATTTTGGAGAAGAGTGGGGATCCCTCGGAACCCATGCCAATGACGGAACTCTCTAGGACGATCCAGACGAGTTCCCTCGGTCGCCGTGGTGCTCTTCCGACAATCGACGCAGCCGCGGTCCTCGACACGAGACAATAAAATAGAGGAGGAAAAAGCAATTTGATTGGCCAAAGGAAAACGATGAAATTCTCATTGGTCGAACGAGCAATTTTATTTTATTTTTTTGGCTCTTTTTTGAATGGTTGGGGGATATTCTGGACGTAGCTCCACCACAAGCTAAAAAAACAGGACGTTAACCCGGGAGTCAAATCCTCTCCCGGCGGGTGCTCCGACGAAGTTGTAAACCCGAACAATGGCGGCGGCAACTGCTCTCCATTCGCTGCTCTGCACCTCACTCTCCAACTCCTCCTCCGCCTTTCCTCTCTCTCGCTCCCACCTCGCCAGGCCCGCCAAATCCGTCCTCTCCCTCCACCGGACCCCCGCTGCCGTCGTCTCCATCCTCCGCCCCGCTCCTCCTCGATCGCGGGACTCTGGTTCCGGCCGGACCACCCTCCTCCTCCTGGCGAGGGCCAGGGACCGCCCTCTCTCCTCGGCCCTCGACTCCGTCCTCCTCGTCTGCACCTCGATCGCCCTCTCCGTCTCCCTCCTCGTCGCCGACGTCGACCCGGCCTCCGCCTTCGTCGTCACCCCCCAGCGGAAGCTCCAGACCGACGAGCTCGCCACCGTCCGCCTCTTCCAGGAGAACACTCCCTCCGTCGTCTACATCACCAACCTCGCCGTCAAGTACGGGCCCCCTTTTACCCTCTCTCTGTCGATTGCGTTTTGCATCTTAAGAAATCCTGCATACTGCTAGCCCCCACCGTTCGTGCTTGCTTTAATAAAAAAAAAAAAAAAGATTTCTTTAGAGCGCTGCCTTTTGATTGGTGCATGGCTCGGTGGGATTTTTTGTGGGTTCAGGCAGGACGCCTTCACCTTGGACGTGTTGGAAGTGCCGCAAGGGTCGGGGTCTGGATTCGTTTGGGACAACGACGGTCACGTTGTGACCAATTATCACGTCATTCGCGGCGCTTCTGATCTCAAGTTAGTCACCTCCTTCTCTGGTTTTCGCTTCCTCATCTTTGAATGTCGCCGCTAGTTTCAGCAACCCCTAGGTGCCTAGCCTACTCGTCGGGCAATGTAAAATAAGGGAGCATCGTTGGCCTCTCAGCTATGTTATGTTAACTGGATATGAGGTGCTTACTGGAGACAATTGATCAAGTGTGCTGGTTTTGATAGAAAGGGAGCTGCTTGTTGATGCTAATCTGTTTATTTGACGAGTCGTCTCTATTGAAACCTGCTTTCATGAGTAAATTGTAATTCTTGAGGCCCAGATTCCTAAGTCTGTTTCCCCGTGAGATATTCTGGTTTTGATTGAAAGCTGGTTGCGGATACATTACCATTTCGTTGCTATGCCATGAATTCCTTCGCGTATGGAATAGAACCCTCTTGTCGTGCTTCATCGGGAACTCCGGAGGCACGGGTTGCTGGATCCATTTCCTTATGCTAATGGATCAATCTGAAAGCTTCCGTTGTGTTCTTCGGTGTAATTTGGCTATAGTTGTCCACAGGGTCACACTTGCGGACCAGTCCACATATGATGCGAGAGTTGTTGGATTTGACCAAGACAAGGATGTTGCCGTGTTGCGTGTCGATGCGCCAAAGGACAAGCTTAGACCGATCCCAATTGGTATCTCGGCAGACTTGCTTGTTGGTCAGAAAGTCTACGCAATTGGCAACCCAGTAAGCACGGACGTTCGCTTTACCATTCGAACAGTGTTTTCATTGTTCCTGGTCATGATTTGTGCTCTAGGTCTTACGTATAAAGTCTTGTGAAGTATGATTTCCGTTTTCCTTTCCTGGTGAAATATGTACATTTTAAGAACATTTACCTAGTATATTACTTCACAACCCATGTATGTGTGATACTTATCTAAATGATATGCATTGTTTTTTTGACCTAGCAAATTGGCAAATTTCAGATGCTTATTTTGGACATGAAACCTTCATATTACCTCAATTTGATAACTCATATATTTTCTATGTGAAGAATATGTGGCATGGTCACTTTTGAATGTCTTAATATATGCATCTATTTTTTTGTCCTTTTGTCATGTCGGAGGCTGAGTGAGTCATGGTTTAGTTATTGCTTGACATGAACGTGGTGGACGGGAGTGGCAAAGTTTAGGCCTTGGCTCTAGTATTTAAGAGATTACACGGAATTCAATTTAGTTAAATCTGGACTTTGTTTTGTGGATATAATCATTTGATATGATTTTTGTTTCTTGCAGTTTGGACTTGACCATACCCTCACCACTGGTGTAATAAGGTATGATACTGTGAGAAAGGAGCTTTGCAATGTTAGAGAAGAGCATCTTGAGTTTGTTCATGCTGCCTTTATTTCCTTTTGTACTTTTTGGAGATGTTTTGCATTTACCTACACAGTTTTCACAGTTATGTAACCCTGCTCACTTAACCTGATTTAGTGGTACTGAAATGAAAAGGTGGTAATCAGTTTTGAGGGCACATTATTGGAGGGGTAATTAGACTAAAAATATTGATCCTTTGGGGCAAAAATAATCAAGGAGCTTATAATCATTGAGACTCTCCCTATAGCTTGACTGGATTATTGGCTGTTTTAATTTTCCAAATTTTTGCAATTACAGTTGGGTCTAGCTTCAAGTAATGATCCTAAAGTTCTCACAAGTTGAAAAGGAAATGATCTCTTCAACTGGAGGATATGCTTGAGGAATCGGCTGTTTCGAGTTTATCTGCCAGTGAACTATAGTCTGGAACTTCTTTACCAAAAAAAAAAAAAAAAAAAAAACTATAGTCTGGAACTAAAGAAGAAACCAGGCAGACAACGTGAAAGAGAAATAAATGCTATTGAATTTTTTTCTTTTTTTGGCTAAGCATGCTTGATTGACTTACAAGTTACAAGTAGAGAATTTTGCAAATTATAAGTGAATATCCCACTCATTTTATCCCCTACCTCCTCCAGTGGCCTTCGCAGAGAAATCAGTTCTGCTGCCACTGGGCGTCCTATACAAGATGTCATACAGACTGATGCAGCAATCAATCCTGGTAATAGTGGGGGGCCGCTACTAGACAGTTCAGGAAGTCTGATTGGAATTAACACGGCAATATACTCTCCCTCTGGTGCTTCTTCAGGAGTTGGATTTTCAATTCCTGTTGACACTGTGAGTATTTCTTGGATTTTTTTTTTTTCTAAATCCTCAAGAGGCCTCTGCAGTATGCATCCTGTAGTTGAAGCCAATACTGGCATAATTCAATCATCATCTGCCTTACAAGTAAGTTATTGATATAAATTAATTGATTCAGGTAAGTGGAATTGTTGATCAGCTGGTAAAGTTTGGCAAAGTCACTAGACCGATTCTAGGTATTAAGTTTGCACCTGATCAATCTGTGGAGCAGTTAGGAGTAAGTGGAGTTCTTGTGCTAGATGCCCCTTCTAATGGACCAGCTGGCAAAGCGGTATACTTGATCTTCTTCTGGCATCATATTTCATACCATGTCTCTTCACAAGTTTATTTCTTTGGAGACGAAGGCTCTGCTTCAATGCATATAATGCTTAATTGGTTTTAATCTGGCAGGGCCTACTACCGACAAAACGTGATTCCTATGGTAGGCTTATTTTGGGTGACATCATAACATCAGTCAATGGAAGAAAAGTCATTAACGGCAGCGATTTGTACAGAATTCTTGATCAGTGTAAAGTGGGTGATACGGTATGTGCTATATGAGCTGCTCAATTTTGTTATTGGCAGTGCATGCTAAATGAATGATAGCCATCTTATGTGATATGAGTCAGAAATCAGACCTATGGCTGTATGAATTAAAACTTCATCAAAGCAAGCTGTCATATGTATTGAATCTTGGACGTTCTTATGCAGGTGACTGTGGAAGTTTTGCGTGGTGATCACAAAGAGAAGATACCCGTTATCCTTGAACCAAAACCAGACGAGTCATGATAAGCCAAATGGTTCGAGATTGCAGTTTTGTGCAGTACATATAAAGAGGAAATACCATTATTTTTGTGCCTCTGCCCTTTTCTCTGGTTAAGTCTTGTTGTACATATTCCTCGTTTGTGCTGAATGCCCGCCTAAATTGTAAAATCTAGCCTCATACCAGGATGCGATTATGACATTTTATCCAGCTGGTACTAAGTTACTTCCTCATGTAACACAATACCTGTGTAAGATAAGAAGCGCTCGCCATTACCATTGTAATGGGAAATGTTCTGACGATGAACCAAGTAAGCCTGGTCAGGGAGTAATGTGCCAAGGGACCAGCATTTAGTCTGATTTCAGATCTCTTTTTTGCAAGTGGATGATTTCCGTTCCTCCATTGGTAATGCCTAATGGACGGCATGGGCACAGTCAGACTGAATTGTCATGAGGAGTTATGGAGAGATAAGTAGGGAGCTTTTATGCTTGAAACTTTAAGATCAGTGCTCGTTATTTACAGTGCAATGAGGTGTCGCTTTTCAAATGAGGAACCTAAATTATGAGTGCCCGGACAAGATACATATCAAGATACAAATCCGGCAAAATTCGGTGCTTCATTCGAACGGGTGGTCAGTGATAGTTGTCAAAAACTACACATGGCTATTCCTCTTTTGTCTTTTCATCCGTCTTTAATGCAGCAAATTAAAAATTGATCACCGCCTGAAAAGTTGGTATTGAGAAGTTGAGCGTAGGCAATGCCTGCAAATTTCAGTGCACGATCGACAGTGGAAACACTGTCATCTTTGGTGGCTCCACCTCCTGAGCGTGGGCAATCAAGAACGTGAAGTGGGAATCACGTGTGAGGCCAAGTACATCACAGTAAAAAATCTCAATGCTGCGATGGTTATATTGCCAGGACACTTCGCTCAAAATGGTACTCACCTGAATCTCCATCGCTGGTTTTTCAAGCACCTACTATCATTTTCCCATCGATTCGGGCATGCATCTTTTGATTCCTCGAAGTCAATGTTTAATGGAAAGATGCAGATGCGTCTTCCAATTATGCGCAGCATCTTGATGCACGAGTTAAGCAATTTCACACGGCTTTCGTATTGTTACCTTGAGTGAAACTCATGAAACCTATCAGGCCAATAATCCCACCGGAATCTTCTGATGTAGTCTGATAACTGTCCTCATTGTCGAGTCTATTACTGTTTACTCTAATTACTCAGGATTTCGGGAGCTCGAGAACCATATTAGAGAAGAGCGCAGCAGTAATTCCCGACCGCTAATCGCAACTTGTCACCCTGGTGAGGTCAAGCGGTCAGCATTTCTTTTTCCTCTCGAGTCATTGTGGTTTTTACCAATGGAAATAACCTCCAAGAAAGATGGTATGTTTCCTTATCGAGCCCCACATGAAGGACCAAGAGATTAATAACTAAATGTGGGCAAACAGTCTTGCACAATAAATAGTTTTACCAGACAATGACGATGATGAAAACAGATAAATGGCCCTCCCTCTGCTGGTCTGACTTTCCATGGACCACGGGTCTCTTCTTGTCCTTGGATTTTATGACCGATTCAACCTACTTCAACCGTCCAGGATCATTTGAGGCATGAATGAACGGCTTTTTACATTTTTACTTTTAGCAGCAGCGACACTGTCCTTTCAAAAATCTCTCCCCTGGACTCTCGGGCTACTACTAAAACCTCATTCGGAAATTTCAAATTCATGTCTTGTCTGTCCCTTGGAACTTTTTCCATCTTGCTCCAGGTCATGTGATAGTTGGAGAATTCCAGCTCTGCAGCGAAATGAATCCAAAGCTATGGATGAAAGCCTTCATTTATCTTGAGAAATCAAAGCACAAAGAGGCCATCTAAAAGGAAAGAGGAGGCAAATTATCAATTAACACTCGATTCAGCAAAAATAAGAAAGGCTTTAATGACACGCATTTTAGCTCTGAGATGAGTGCCAAAGCTGCATATACATATATATAATACCCAGACAACATCCATTCTGTTATTTAATTTTCCACTCTCTCGGCTCTGGCAAGTCAAAAATACATTCAAAGCAGGGCAAACAAAAAAAGAAGTCAAAGTTGTATACTAATTATTTCATTATCATCATGTTAGCCAAGTTTCCTTTCATCTGTTTTTTCACTTTTAATTTCTTTTTTACTGCAACAGACAACACAGAGATACCCTTTTTCAGCTTATAAAAGAGTGTAACATGCTGAAGCATGATTGCTAGTGCGATCAACCCTTTTTCTTCCCTTTTTCTTCCTGGTTCTTGAACCGAGTAAGAAAAAGAAGAAGAGGAAGAGATGACAAAGACAGACGGAGGAGAAGGGAGTCAACTCAAGCGAGGCTTGTGGACTGTGGAGGAGGACAAGATCCTCATGGACTATGTAACAGAACATGGGAAAGGAAAGTGGAATTCCATAGCCAGGAGGACAGGTTTTAGAGATGAAAGTCGTCTTCTTTCTTTAATATGTTCTCACTTGTTTTGCTGTGTCTTTTCAAGATGAACTCATGGGCAAACCACATTGGCTTTGTGATGTATAGGCTTGAGAAGATGTGGCAAGAGTTGCAGGTTGAGGTGGATGAATTACCTGAGCCCAAACATCAAGCGAGATCGCTTTACTGAGGAAGAAGAAGACCTCATTGTTAGACTCCATAATTTGCTGGGCAACAGGTTACTTGTTTACTCCTCTCTTTAGGTATTCCTATTATAAATTTTTTCAGCTATGTGAACCTCAGGTAAACTTGAATTGTAAATGATGCTATCTAGAGAGAAAATTCTCACCATGATTATTCTTTGTTTCACTAGAGATCTGTTATTCAGCAAAACTCTTGATTGAACTCGTTGTCTGGTCCCTCTGATATGATGATGCGCCTGATAAAGCAGAATATTATATGGACACAAGGAACATGTCTCTCATAGGTTTAGGAAATTCCAACGTGGACAATATGGAGGTAAAATTGTACAGTACAAGCAAAAATTAATCCCATTCTCTTCCTACTCTTTACTCTAGGAAAATTTTTCCATCTATAGTACAGTTTGAGTTATGCACAACTTTGATACTTATCGGCATAAAAATCACTGCAAATGTGTAGCAGCAAACTGGGATTTCTACTCTAACTCGTGGAAACCATTTTTCCCACACTAGGTGGTCTTTGATTGCGAAACGCGTGCCTGGTCGAACGGATAATCAAGTGAAGAACTACTGGAACACTTATTTGAGCAAAAAGCTGGGCATCAAAAAGCAAATTTGTCAAGTTGGGAGGACAAAATCTAGGATCTTGCATATTTCTGAGAGTTCAACACATAAGGATTCTATTTCATCTTGTGCTGGCAACAGCAGGTCTTCAGAAATGAATGTGGACAACAAGAGTCTGGAATCCCAAGAGACATTGGACCTGCCGGAGTTGACGAGCAAAGAAGAGTATTCCACCCCCTCTTTCTGGGATTTTGAATCCGATTTAGAGATGAATCTTAGCATGATGGAGTTTATGGATGGACATTCTCTTCCTTCCTATTAGCATCATCAGAGGGTATTTTCTCATTAGTCTATATGTTGAATTAGGAGCATAGAGCTGCTCCAATAACCAAATAGATGATTGTTCTCCTGGAAAAATGTTAAAGCTTGCATCGGAAGACTGAAATCATCATGTGTAAGTGTAAATTATTTCTAATCTTGGTTTCTTTATTAACGGGTTGTCTTTACGCCAGTTTTATCAAATAAGCAATTATAAGAATCCTGTATCAGTCCTCAGGAAGAACGTATACTTTCACTGGGTCTCAAGTAAAGGTAAAGAGCGTCTAGAATGTCAATCAGACCACAAGATGCATCCCTTAAATGTGACTCAACACAAACAAAGCACCGCCAGGTGATGAGTAAGTGAGATGAAGACACCAATCCCTCTGGTGCAGCAAAACTGGCTTAAGTTGATATGTCCTAAAATTAGACATGGCAACCAACTCACGATTCATCTAGGCAGCTGTTTGTGCCTCCACGAAAGCACACTCTAGTTCTGTATTCTTTCACATGAAGTTTTGAATCTATTTGGCCTCAAGTGTAGTGAATGACTTCTGAAAACCGACTTCAATATCCAGTCCTCTTATTATTTTATTATTTGTGCATTTAAACCAAAGATAGGAATCATTTAGTTGATCAATTAATCCGGTTGTCTGCCAATTCATTTGTTATGTGGACTTCGGGTGAGGGGACTCTAAATGCACCAAGAGTAAAAGAAACAGCTAATGAACTTGGCTTTAAAATGATTCAGATTCTGAACCACCAATTCTTGCAAAGGAGGTTTATCTACATAGCCCAGTTCATGTCATTTCATGAAAAAACACAAACAGAATCTCCTCTCTGCAGGGAACAAGTGACTTCTAAGCGTGTCTCTAGTACTCCCTAAAGCTTCCAATGCAGTATCGTGGCGACATCTTTCATCTGACAAACAAAAGAAAGAAAAGGCAAAATTGCCGTATGAATCAAAATAAAGTAGCCAAGTTTATTAAATCATCAAATTCTCATAATAAAAACAGAAATTTCAGCCAGCAATCACACAAAAAAGGGATGAGCAGGTGATCAACGCCCATATTTATTGGAAAGAAAGGTTGCACAGGGTACATTTTTAGGGGGGGAAATCAGCTTAGGGAATAAAGACGGGTCGCTACTGAATGTGCTCGATGATGATGTTCATACAGAGAGTGGTGGAGAGAGGCCAAAGTCAAGCCCCCAGAGCTCAAATGCCCCATTAACAAAGTCATAGTAGCCTCCCTTCAGTGATAGTGTCTTGTTCACCAGCCCATCTCTCACAAATGGGTAAGTCAGCAAGTTCCCAAGTGATACATTCACCGCTTCCTGCAAAAGTCCAACCCCAAGACATAAAAAAATTAAACATGCAGGAAAACTATAAGATAAGTCGCCGTTCTCCATCGGAGAATCGAACACTTTCTTTGTCTTGTGCAGAAAGCAATATTATCGACTAGAAAAATAGCTTAGCTAACTGGATGTTCGACAAAGTGGCTTTCTCAATTAGCTACTGCTATAATCCTTTTGACTTACGAAGTATCTTTCTTTAGCGAAAATTCAGCTTTCTCTTTTGAAATGTAGGTTCTTCTAACATCTCTAGTTCAGCTCTTCTTGCTAGGAACAGGTTCCTCCAGCGCAATACACTCGATCTACCGTGTGGACTGGCACGTGTCCTAAGAATAGCAAGCTTTGAGAAAGGGGCAACAGAATACCTTCTCACAGTGTGTGCATAGTTCAGGGAGGGGAGCCCCGTTGAATAGCGAGTTGACTTTGGCTTTGGCAGGCAGACAGATCTTGACCCAATCTTCGATGAAATCACTGGATGTCATTTGTCAAAATGCAATCAGGACCCAATCTTGAATGTTCTAGGTGACTCTTTGTAGCAATAGCAATGGCGAAGGGGAAGGCTAATTGCTTACGTGGAGTTGGGTCCATCATATTTGAAAGTCATCAGTCCCTTGATTCCGCCGCAGGCGCTGTGCCCAATGACCACAATCTCTTGGACCTGGGCAATGAAAATGGAAGCAGGAGAAAAAGAGAGCACATTAGTCGGCTACATGCTCAGGAATTTCTCATTCTTGGTACACGCTGCCTTGGAACTTTGATAGCATTCCTCTCTTACGGTTATCCAAAAATGAGTAAAGGGAAAATCGATAGTCGATTACATTATCATTATTGCCACGGAATATATATGTGTGTGTGTGTGTGTGTGTGTGTGTGTGTGTGTGTGTGTGTGTGGCGCGCTCTCTCTAGGTTGTGACACTGTTTCTTGATATCTCAAATTTCAAGGGACGCAAATATTCGTCCAACAGTTTTGATTTATCTGTCAGAGGACACTTAACCGGTACATAGGTCGATACGAGAGCACAGAATTTGAGTGAAGTTTTACCTTGAGGTGCAAAACAGCATACTCGATGGCAGATCCAGTTCCAGCATACTTGGTCTGTTTAAAGCAAATATGAATTAACAAAGACAGACGATTATGTTGCTTGGAAATGAATCGGGAATCGCCGAACACAATTAATGATTAACTTTTGTTTCTTTTATTTTAAAGGGAGAAGTGATGCCTGATCATATGGAGGGACCATGTTGGCGACGTTGCGGACCATAAAAGCCTCTCCTGGTTGGAAATCCAGCACATGAGATGGGCACACTCTTGAGTCCGAGCAAGCAAACACCATGAACTGTAACATAAGGATACACCGAACTGTCTTCATGAGAAATATTACCAAAACTCTGGCAGTGCATTCTATATATTCATAGTAGGAGATGGTTCATTTCAGGTGCGTTATATGCTTGTGTGAACATGCGAAACAATGTAGTTTCTGTGAATTTACCTTTGGACTCTGTCCTTTGGCCAGTTCACCGTATAAAGCAGGGTTCTTGCTGAAACACATTGAAGGGAAAAGAATAAATGAAAGCAGCAATGCTCTTCTGCAGGTGCTTATATCACTCCTAAAGAGAAACTCATATCGATCTAGGCGAGCACATGGGAATCAAACTGTAAATGCGAACAAGTAAACGAGTCGATCATTCTCAAGTGGTGATGACCTTTCGCCACGTGTTTTACAAAACTAATATTTACTCACATCTTTTAGTATCTTGCATCACTCTATTTTTCCTTATAAACTTCAGATCATCGATGATTGTAGTGTAAAGAAGTAGAGACAGAGGAAAGAGAGAGAGCGAAGAACAGACTCGTATTTCTCCTTCTTGAAGAAGGTGAAGCCAGTTTTGATTCTTTCAACGGAGCTGGATGGCTTGATGTCGGGGGAAGCAGTTTGCAACTCCGCAGTTATTTGCTCCACTTTTGCGGCTGCTGTGGCTTTCAGGTCCCCCTTCTCACTGTACAATCATAACTCATCATCGGTTGATATATTCAAGTGAAAAGAGCGTCGAATAGTACTCTTGGGACACACATAAGACTTTGTCACATATGTCCGATCAAGATGTACATTTTCGTGTCTGATGAGGTTGGTTTCTTTCGAGATGCATATTTCCTCAATTTTCGAAACGTCTCAATAATCATTTTACTGCTTTGAGCGCGATTAACTAGTGCCTCAAGAGCATACCAACCACAAACCCTGTTAATATATATTCAACTGACCATATCCGGGTCGATATTATGGTCGATTACAAGGGTTCAGACAGGACTCGAAAAACAGAGGTAGAAGGAAAAGAAACAAAACAGTTGAGCAAAACAAACCTGAGGAGTTTCTTGAGAGCCTCAATGGCCTCGTCATAGTCCTTGCCCATCTCTTCTGTCTGCAGATCATCATGCCCCACGTAAGAGTCGAGTCAAGAACCGGAAAGTTGGAAAAAGCTCTCACCGGATATCAAAACTACACGAACTGCGCAAGACGAGTGCTGAACGACACCAATCAGATGCGTGCGGATTACTGCCAGCTCGTCGGATCGAAGTCTAAAACATGCACGAGTTCATATCTATCTTGTCAGTCTCCTAAGCATCAGACGAAACTGAGGTGAACTGAGGTGATGAAGGGAAGTTAAATACACGCGAGCGTGCAGGTAGGGCGCCGAGGAAACTGGCTTTAAATGGACTGTTTCTATGCACAACTGCTCGGTCCTCTGTTGGGCAATACATGTGGCCTGGAATTCGCGGGGGAAATCCGTATCTTCTTTGACTTGGCCCCGTGTTTCTCTCTTTCCTGTTCTAACTCCGGGTAGTTAGGAGTTTGCATGGTGGCAGTTGTGCTTTGAATCATTTCGAGCCACGCGTTTGTCGCTATCGGCACCACGTCATTGAAGACGGAACCAAAGGAAAAGGAACAGGAGAGAAATGCACGCGTGTCCGTATCGCGATAGTCAAGTCGAAAGCAGCTACTCGAAAAATTTCACGTTCAAGCGTCGAGTACAGGAAATGCACTTATTACATAATCCACGAAATGTTTTCCCCGTACCAAAACGCAAAGACTCGTGTCCAGTTTTAGAGGAAGAAGGAATTCTTTTCTTTACTTTTCTAAATGCATTGTCGAATGCATGGCCGCTAAGCGGGAGAACGGATTACGTATCTAGAGAGAGTGTGTGAGAGAGTGAAAAAGAGAGGTACCCAAGTGGGGTTGATGACAGGGGCGGGGGCGGCGAAAACGGGCTCGTTACGGATGAGGGTCGGAGGAGAGACGGAAGAGGAGGAGGAGGAAGGGCCGAGGCGGGCGGAGAGAGAGGGCCGTAGGCCGGCGGCTCTCTTGAGAGAGGAATGGGCGGGGGAGAAGGAGGTGGCGCACCAGCTGCTAACCGGAGACGTCGACATTGTGGCAAGGGGCCCTCGTCGTTGTGGAATTTATAGCATGCGAACCACCCCGCAATAAATTCACGATGCCGAGAGAAGGGTCGAAGGAAGAACGAGAAGAGGAGGGAGAAGAGGAAGATAAGAGCGAAAGCGACGGACCGGTGAACGAGAGCTTCAGGCTCCTTGTGGTGAAGATGAGGAATGGGGATGGGATCGGATGATGTTTTTGGGGGGGAGAAAGCAACAATATCTCCATCGTCTCCTTCATCGCCACCCTGATGCCCGTTGCATTTTCGAAAGTTCGAGGTTGAGGGTGGGGTGGACCATGCGTGCAATCGCCGCTCGCCACGTAAATCCTATCTCCCGCATCTTGCCTTCTCCTTTTCCTATTCACCTCTCGTTCCTTTGTCCACTATATCCCCACCACCCACATTGTTTGTTCCATCTGACTTCGGTGGTCATGCTTCAAACTTCCACCAGATACTCTTTGGTTGTTCTTAATCTAAGGACGTGCAAAGATATGATCTCTATGAAATTTGCATGCGGATGAATGAACAATGGAATGGGAACTGAGTACGACGTAGATATTTGAATGCCCATCTGTAAAGTCCGCTACATTATAAAACATTATGTCGATTTTGTACGTTCAGTTACAGACATTGTGAGAAGCGGAGACACCGTTCTCTAAGCGGGGTGATGCTGTCGATGGATATTTTAAAGTTAAGCGAAATCGACAGAACGGAGTGTTGAAGATTAGACAGTTCTAGACTCTTAGTGAGAATGAGAGTATGAGATGCTTGAGTTGCACATAAGGTCTAGGCGATGGGAGATGGGGATAAGGGCCTTATCCCCAAGTCACGGTTCTCTGCCACTCCCCATGGGAAGATCGTGAGCGTGACGTCCGTCGTAGCATATGGCGTACGTCGTTGGCACGATCGATGGGGCCGTACGATCTTGTGGTGAGCAGTCGCGCTCTTTCATAGCGACTGATTCGATTTTGATTTCTCTTTGTTTTTACTTTTCCGTCACTGCTCATGAGCCCAGGAGAGCATGAATGTGGGACATCGGGCATCATGAACGTGGTAACTGGATAAGCCTAAGGCGAGATATCAAAAGCTAATTTACTGAAGAACATCAAGACTATGTTCTTTTTACGAAAAATATTACATTTCTATAAAATATTTTTAAGAAATCATTTTTCAAATAATAATATTTTTCGATATTCGGCTAAAAACTAAAAATAAACTAGAAAATATTTTCCCATCTTTCAGCTTTTTATATAATTTTCTACGAAAAATTACTAAAAGAATCGAATTTTGTATATTTTAATATTTTTAAAAAATTAAATTTGTAATTATTTTTTATTTTCTTAAAATCAATTTTTTTAATTTTCTTTTTCTTTTTTCTCTCTTTTCCTTCCTCCCGCAGCCGCTTGGCTCAACAATGGCACTAGCCAAGATGTGGGTCAACGAGCATGAGGCTCTACCGATCTAAGCGAACTCAAGCTCACTTGAGGCGAGGTTGCCAGACTCTCTAGCAACCTCACCTCTAGCATCCTCAAGCAAGCTCAAGCCTTGCCAGTATCTAGTGAACTCGGGCCTCACCGGCCTATGGCGAGACTTGACTTGGTCTATGGTAGGTTGCCGATCACCCCCGTGGCAGGTGACTAGCCAAGAAAGAAGAAAAAGAAAAAGACTAAAAACTCGATTAAAAAAGAAGAAGACCAAAGTAAAGAAAAATGTCTATGGTGAAAGTTGATGAAATGAAAGAAGATATGAAAAAAAAAATTCCCCACTTTTGAATGTGTTTTTTCTACTAGCAAAATATTTTCCATGAATATTTTTTTTTTCGGTGAAACAAACGCTGAAAAATCTAAAAAATGTTTTCCTTGAAAATTGCTCTCCATGAAACTAACAACACCAAATATCATGGTCGATTGGATGCTGAATATGGTCCACTGACTTCAATTTGATTATTCACTTACAGTCCTTTACATACTAGTACACTAATCTCTCTGAATCAACTTAAGTGTATCTAATATTTGTTCAAATAGAAATGAAAAAGACAAATAACAGTCGGTGCCAATGGTTCTAAAGAATACACAGCACAAGGCAGTTGAGCCAAGTCGGGCAGGTGAGAAAGGGAGGGAGAAAAATGCAGCTCACTTCAACTCAAACACAATAGGAAGTACCTCTCGATTTGGTCCGATTTCAAGTTCTGTCTCACCCAATTGAATTCATGTTGGCTGGGTCCATCTTCATGTGAGGCCCAACTAGCATTTTAAAAAACAAAAAAAGAAAAAAGAACAAAAAGAAGTGGTGGATTCGTAGGTGGGTGCGTGCCCTCAATAGTGAGGAGAGAAAAAAGTATAGTGAAAAGACCACCGAAGGAGTTAACCCCAAGAGCATGGAGAAGAAAAGAAGAAAAATGGTGCAACTTTGCGGCTCCAATTCGAAAGCCAAACGTTGATAGAATTAGCTCAAATTTGAGTATGTTGTTAGTGAGGCTGAGGGCTACGAGTTGATAGTTTTCATTCATTGAGAACTGCCTCCAAATTCTCCAGTTGCAGTTAGGATTTTCATGCTCCAAATTTATTTATTCGCATATATGGTGATGAAATGATATTGTAATATTGATGTCAAGTCTCTAATGTGTGACTACAGAATAATATTTTGTGTATCTTGCTATTCTTGGTGATTAGTGGATTTTTTATGCAATGTGTGGTCTTTCCCGTATCAAGTTTTCCACACTAAACCCTCGGTGTCATTATTTGCTTTATCTTCTTATCATTTCATTGTGAGGTTATATATTGCCGGTTGTTGTTGGAGGTGAAGAGAATGTCAGTTGATTTAGTTTCGGGGGAAAAATTGATCCTAAATTGTGTTTGGCTCAGAGTGAATTATTGTCTCGGGTTCTACCCAATAAAGTAGTATTAGAACTAAGGTTGAAATTCTAGTGTTAAATGAAAAAAATTAGTGGCGCCATATTTAAGTTAAATGCCTCGAATAGAAGACGTCTTATATTGCAAAGATTTGTTTGATCCGATTGAGGATGATGAAGCCAAATGAAGAAAAAAAAAGGAGAGAATGAATCGGAAAACGGTTGGGTTTATCCGACAATGGATTGATGATGGTATATTTCATTATGTTGCTCAAGAAACGAAGGTGGACACTTTGTAGAAGAAATTACAAGATCTTTATGAAAGAAAAACTCCACAAAATAAAGCTCTTCTAGTTAAGCGACTTGTCAATTTGAGATATAATGAAGGGAGTAATATGGCGGAACACTTGGAGTGAATTTCAAAATATTGTAAATCAATTAACAAATCTTGAGATTGATCTTGGTGATAAATTGCGAGCATGCTTACTACTTGCTACTCTTTCCGATAATTGGGACACCTTGGTTATGGCATTAAACAACTCAGCTCATTTTGGTGTGCTTTCTATGAACATGGTTAAAGAAAGTTTGTCCAATGAAGAAATAAGAAGAAAATGCTTGAATTATAGTTCTACGTCGGATGCTCTCGTTATAAAAAACAAGACGATAAGTCAATCAAGAAGGTTTCAAACAAATGATACCCGAGGCAAGTCAAGAGGAAGGTTGAAATCAAGACCAATGAAGAGTGTGAAGTGTTATAATTGCAACAAGATGGGACATTATGCAAAAGAGTGTTGCTTGGCAAAGAAAGATAAATCACATAATAGAAATGGAGATCGAAAGAAAGAAGAAAAACAAGTTACGACAGCGATTGCATCCGATGGCGATATTGTGTTCGTATGTGATAACAAATGTGTGAATCTTACATGGCAAAACTTTACGTGAGTTGTTGATTCCATGGCTTCTTTTCATGTCACCTCACAGCATGACTACTTTGCTTCTTATCACGGCGGCAACTTTGGTTATATTAGGATGAGAAATAGTGGTGTTTCAAAGATTATTGGCATGGGAGATATTTATTTAGAAACCAATGTGGGATTTAATTTGCTTTTGAAAAATGTGAGATATGTTCCGAATATTCAACTTCACCTGATCTCCACAGATGCCTTAGATGATGATAGTTATTGCAATTCATTCTTTGATGGCAAATGGAAATTGATTAAAGCTTCTATGGTAGTAGCAAAGGGTAAGAAGACAGATTCTCTTTACACCATACAAGCTAACTTGATTAAAGAAGAGGTAAATGTAGTGGAGGATTTCTCGGTTGATTTATGACATATGAGGCTAGGTCATCATAGCGAAAAAGAGCTTGAAATTCTCGCTAGAAAGAACTTTCTACCTTTGAAGGAGAAAAATCTAAAGGAATGCACACATTCCGTTACAAGTAAGCAAAATAGATTTTCATTTCATAATTCATCTCCTCATACAAAATCAAATGTACTTGATTTAGTTCACATTGATATTTGTTGCATGGATCCTAGAACCTTTAGAGGTGTATTATATTTTGTGACATTTATTAATAACTGTTCTAAAAAAGTGTGGACTGTTACTTTGAAATCTAAAGATCAAGTATTTGTGGTTTTCAAGCAATTTCATGTCAACATAGAAAGAGAAACCGGGAATAAACTTAAATGTGTTCGAGCTGATAACGGTGGTGAATATAGAGGCCGTTTGAACATTATTATAGGGATTATGGTATTAAACTTGAGAAGATTGTTCTGAAAACACCACAATAAAATGAAGTAGTGGAGAGAATGAAACGTACAATAAATGATCGGATTCGGTATACGCTCTCTTATGCAAAGTTGCCTAAAGTCATTTTAGGGTAAAGCGATGAGAACAGCAGTAAACTTGATAAATCTTTCTCCATTAGTTCCTCTTAAAGGGATGTTCCACAAAGAGTTCGAAGTGGGAATGATATTTCCTATAAGCATCTAAAAATGTTCAATTGTCAAGCATTTATGCATGTTCCAAGAGATGAAAGATCCAAACTCGACGACAAGTCAAAAAAATATATCTTCTTGGGTTATGGACATGAAGAGTTTGGCTATAAGTTATGGGATCCAATTACGAAGAAAGTCATTAGAAGCCGAAATGTGCTGTTTTGTGAGTATCAAACTATTGAAGATATTGACAAGGCTGAGAAACCAAAGAAAATAGCTCAATATTCGATTAGTTTTAGCCCAAATCCTTCTACCGTTAATAGAAATCATGGGAGAGAAGTGCATGGAAATCATGAAGATGGTGAATCCTTACATAATGTTGATTTTTTAATAGAGACAGGTGAAATAGTTGAACAAGAGTAACCTATCATACCTCGAATTAGAAGATTTGAAATAGAGCATAGACCTTCTTAAAAATATTTGCCGCATGAGTATGCATTACTTATTGATGCAGAAAAGCTAGAAATTTATGAAGAGGCTATATCATATGAACGAATGAATGAGTGGCATGAAGCCATGCAAGAGTAGTTTAAATCCTTGCATGAGAACAACATATTTGAATTGATGAAGTCGCCTAAAGATAAGAAAACACTCACAAATAAGTGGGTGTACAAGTTGGAGACGAAAGAAAATGGTTTACAACACAATACAAGGCTAAGCTTGTTGTGAAGAGCTCTCGTAAAAAAAATGGCATAAACTTTAAAGAGATTTTTTCACCAGTTATAAAGATGTCTTCTATTCGAGTTGTTCTTGGGTTAGCCACTAATTTGAATTTAGAAATTAAACAACTTGATGTAAATATGACTTTTTTTCATAAAGACCTAAAAGAAGAAATATATATGGTGCAACCAACGAGTTTTGAAGTTGAAAGTAACGAGCATCTTATATGTATATTAAGGGAAAGCTTATATGGTCTCAAGCAAACGCCAAAGCTTATATGTATATGAAGTTTGAATCATTCATGAAAGAACAATGATATGGTAAAACAAACTCATATTCTTATGTTTTTATGAAAAGATTCACAAATAATGATTTTCTTATTCTCTTACATTATGTGAATGATATATTAATTGTTGAACATGATGCTAAAAAAATCAAGAACTTGAAAAATGAGTTGAGTAAAACTTTTGCAATGAAAGATCTAGGCCCGGCCAATCAAATCTTAAGTATGAAAATTACTCATGATAGGAAGAATAAGAAACTGTGACTATCTCAAGAGAGGTATATTGAAAAGATGCTTGAAAGCAACATGAGCACATGTAAACTAGCAAATACTCCACTTGTAAGCCATTTCAAGTTGAGTAGTAATGAGTATTCTTCAAATGAGAAAGAGAAGGTAGAGATGATGAAAATTTCTTATGCATCAGCCGTGGGTAGTTTGATGTATACCATGGTTTATACAAGACCTGATATTTGCTTATGCTAAGTAGATTTCTCTCTAATCCAAGTAAAGAGCATTGGACCGCTGTTATATAAATTTTGAGATGTCTTAGAGGCACTTCTACACTTTGCTTGTGTTATGGAAATGCGAAATTTGAGTTGAGTCGTCACTTGGATGTGGATTATGCCGATGATGCTGATTCTTGGAAATCCGCATCGATTACATAATAATCTTTACAACCTTATTTCATGGCAATCGATATTAAAAAAATGTATTACTTTGTCTACAACTGAAATGGAGTATATTGCTATTATTGAATGAGATAAAGAACTTTTGTGGATGCAAAAATTCCTACAAAAATTGGGCTTGAAGCGAGATAAGTTTGTTCTATATTGCGATGGCAAGAGAGCTATCTATCTTGGTAAGAATCCGGTGTTGCATTCAAGATCGAAGCATGTTAATGTGAAGTATCATTGGATCCGAGAGAAGTTAGAAGAGAAGCTCTTCCTGCTTGAGAAAGTCCACATTGACAATAGTAAATCCGACATGATAACCAAGGCGTTGCTCATGATGAAGCTTAATACTTGTAGAAGAAAAGCGGGGATGACGAACCTTCCCACATGAGGTAGAGGGAGAGATTTGTTGGCTAGGTCCACCTTCATGTGAGGCCCGACTAGCATTTAAAAAAACAAAATAAAATAACAAAAAGAATGTGGTGGCTCCATACGTGGGTGTGTTCCCTCAAAAGTGAGGAGAGAGAAAAGTAGAGTGAAAAAAGAGTCAAATGAGAGCGTGGAGAAGAAGAGAAGAAAAAGAGCACAACTTCAGCTCCAATTTGAAAGCCAAACGTTGACGAAATCAACTCAAATTTGAGTATGTTATTCGTGAGATCGAGATGTATGAGTTGATGATCTTTGTTCTGTAGAAAATTATTTACATAAACAACTAATCAATCAAGAAGAATCGGAATCATATACGACTGAAAAATACCAAAATCAATAAGCACATTGGAACTAAAGCGTACATGTTTACTTTGATAAATATATTAGAATGTCATATCTTCTTTTTTATGATTTATTTTGATATAACAGCTTTTAATGAATTCCAGCAACTGATAGGTATAACCTACCATTTTTATAGGCTAGAGAGAGAACCTAACAAACCCTAATCAACAACGTGTCAACTGGGCCCCTCCCATTATGGACTCAGTGAAACACAATTGTCTACACTTTGCTGCTCAACTAGGTCCGTTATTAATAAATGCCAATACCCAATTCAATAAGATCATGTAGGGTTCAACAAATATTGAAATATCTATTAAACCGATTATTTAAAATAGAAAATTAATTAATTAATTAATTAATTAATTAATTAATTAATTAATATAAGCCCATATTATAAAAAAATTCCAACATTCTCCCACTTGGGCTACATTAATTTATTTTTATTTTTAAAAATATTTATATTAAAACGACACAATCACGTTAATAACTGAAAATTTTGTTTTATGTGATCACAACTTTAAAAAATAATATTCCAATAATGGCATCTCAAAACCAATCTAATCCTATATAACCTTAGTATAAGATTATAGAAATCAATGTGTTAAGAAAATATCACAATACACGACATTTCATATTCACATATAATAAGTATTATATTTTCATGGATCATGAGCATAGCGTAGTAAGAAATAATGCAAACATGTGATCAAAATATACGCTATTTGTTATTGGTCCTCATTACAATTTCTCAAGAACATAAAACTGCATTAACGTAATTTCTAAATAACATGAAATTGCACGATTATGTCACAATCTAATATGAGATCTCATAATCAGTGACATTTAGTTGTTTTTAAACTAAAGGGCTTAAAAATTATATAAAGCACTTTATAACATGTGATTCCAAAGATCATATTACATTTTTCAAACAACAATTTTTGCCACAATTTTTTTAATTTATTATTATTATTTTATTATTTTAATATTTCGGACCCTATTCGCGGGCCCTGACCTTCACCCGGCCCATAGACCTGCAGGAACCCACGCGTGCCGCTTGGAACAGGCGGGCCACGAATTAAAATGGCCCACGGTTTATTTTGGTTCATGGGCGTGAGCCTAGAGCCCATTAAAACATAAAGGTTCTAGGCTGTTTTAAATGAATGGCCCAAGATTCTGGGCATAGCCCAGAATCAGAAATTAAAAGAAAATAGGCCCCGGCCTGGCTGGAGGTCGTTTTCAACCTCCGGCCGAGTCCCAAACTCTCTTGCAAACCGAGTCGCACGACCCGATTTCGACCCAAAGCTCCAAAAACACAAATTAACTTGATTTTTTATGAAATTTCTCCATGGGTCTTGCATATAACATCAATATAATTGACTAGAATGAATTAAACGAAAAACAAACAAGAAAATCTTCATATTCAAGCTTCAAAGTTTCGGATCTAAACCTCCCATGGCCGAATTTCGAATTTCTTAAATTTAAGCCCTAAAAACTTAATTTAATACAACAAAATGATGCTAAAACATATATATAACAATACACATGCAATCATTTACAATGAACATTAATCAATTGCAAGTAATTTGAAAATTCTAGAACTTTTCATATATAAACCCTAAAATTTCAAATTTCAAATTATCTTTCAATTCTCAATGAAATTATACAAATTATATATGATTGGAAAAATCTAAAACAAAAGTAAATCAACCGAACAAAAAATCCACACGAAAAAATAACGCCCATATTCGGCTTAAAGAGGAAAATTTCGAATTTTTCCAAAAGAAAAAATTTAGATTCTACGATCATATACAATAGGCTCTGATACCACTTGTAAAAAATTATTTACATAAACAATTAATCAATTAAGAAGAATCAGATCCATATATGACTGCACGGCGGAATTAAAGTGTACATAAAATAGATCACTATGACAATCAAAAATCTACTGGAATGCCAGATTTTCCTTTCTAGATATAGCAGCTTTCAATGGGATTTCAAGAAGTGATAGGTATATAGGTTAGAAAGGGGACCTAACAAACCCTAATCAACAACATGTCAATTGAACCCCTCCCATTACGGGCTTCATTAAACACAATTATCTATACTTTAACAAATATTGAAATATCCATTAATCCGATTATTTAAAATAAAAAATTAATTAATTAATATAAGTCCATATTATATAAAATTTCTAATAGAACCACCTTCGAATTCTCTAATTGCGATTAGGAATTTCTTACTCCGAATATATTTATCCACCTATGTGGTGATGAAATGAGATTACGCTATTTGTTCGTAAAATTCTAAACGCAAGTACACGTGTCGAACAAGTAATATAATGATGAGAAAAAGTATCGTCCCATGGAGATTGATGATTAATAAACCAATTAAATACTAAAATAAACTAATTCTAAAATTTATCTAACAAATCAAAATATAATTAAGAATAAATTTAAAACAAAATTTGTAGACTAAATGCAGTAAATCAATCAGATAAATATGTTAAAACATCCAATTCACCATAACTACTAAATATGAATTTCATATTGTTGTGAATACAAGAACAATATCAAACATGTGATAGCGAAATATCCTAATCTATTTACTGTCATATCTCTAGATATAGCAAATCTACTCAGCTTATTAATCCACTATATCTCTATGTGAATTAAAATAAGCATAAGTGCATTAAAAACTATGAATATTCCCGACTTACAATGAGTCTTTTGGATCACCTTATTACCGAAAGCTACACAAATAACGCCGTATATCTCTATTCACATTTAATTCATGGTTATACATTATAATGAGCAATTGCATATTTCTCAAACATGCACATCAAATCATTCAAGTGGTGGCCAGTCACTCAAAAGCATTAAGCACAATAATATATAACTCACATGGATGAAATCAATTGTAAAACATAAAAATCATGAAATTCACATCATCATGATTAGACTACATCGTAGCCCTAACAAAACAAAATTAGAACATAGTAGAAGAAAAAGTAAAAATATAGATCAAACCCAGCATCTTGAATCAAAGAATAAGAATTTTATCAACACATTTATCTTCTCTTCAAAATACTTGAAAAACTCTTAGAAGAATGAAAAACAATCTAACCAAAAACCTAGCTTCTCTCTGCTCTTCTATTTATAAGATACTATCAACGCTTGCAGATAACATTAGAGAACAAAATCAAAAATTTCCTGATTTAATATCCATCTTCCACTGCTTTTTTTATTTGAATTCTTGATATTTGCCATTCTTTTCCTTATCCTCTCCATATCTCATTATTCTACATAAATAAGAAAAATTCAAATAATCAGAAGAAAATCCAAATATTTTCTCTAAGATATTGCATTAATTATTGCCTAAAATAAGTAAAAATAACTATTTTTGTAGAGTTATCACTATTGATACTAAACCTCTAACATGTGACTAAAGAATAATACTTTGTGTATTCTACTATTTTTAGTGATTAGTAAATTTTTTTGAGTGATCCGTGATTTTTCCCACATCGGATTTTTCACGATAAATCCTTGGTGTCGTTATTTACTTTGTCTATTTATCATTTCAGCATTATATTTGTATATTGCGAGGTTATATATGTTGGTTATTGCCGGAGGTGAAGAGAATTTCAGTTGATATAGTTTCAAGGGAGAAATTAATTCTGAATTGCGTTTGACTCGTGGTGAATTATCCTTCCCTGGTTGTCCCCAACGGTTCTGTTGCTTGAAATAACAACCCTCCTCATAGAATGAACCAAACTCGGATGTTCATGCCCTGAACGCTTACAAAAGGCGGTTGGTTTCCTCTTCCCGCTTCATGGTTAAAAGAAGCAAAAGGGGATATTGCTGGTGTCTCATATACAGAATGCAGAAGTCTGATCTTGTGCTATGAGCAGCATCAATTTGGGAACTTATCTGATCACTCGAAAAGCCTTCTTGACATGATCTTGCGTATGTTGCATCACTTGGGAGCCAATCTTATAGGGCAGACGGAGAAAGCAAAACAACGAGCTGCTTTGGCCAGCATGAACCGTTCACTCTCCGTCAATGGCCTCTCGATTACTTTCACAATGTTGGCATCCTGAAACATGTTGAGCAAATAGTGCAATAAGTAGATCCATCTATGCCATTATTCTCACCAACAGAAATAGTGAATTGGTGCAAAAAATCTCCTCTTTTTCTAAAATTTTTCAAGAGAGAATACACTGCAGTCCATAAGTAGAATTACACTGCCGGAACTTTTAAGTGCAAAATCCAAACAAAAACCTCCTTTATTTTTATCCGTCATTTAGGATGTCATATAAGAAAATCTTATATCTGACTATTGACGCTGCAGAACCCACAGCTCATCAATATGATGACATCACACCATAACCAAGCAAGGATGTTGAAAATCAAAGTCTTCAAGATTTCAAAGTCACCGGTCAATCAACATGAAGTTCCATGTTGCATAATGAAGCGTGTATCATGGAAATCAAAATACAACTTCACATTTAAATCAAAATCAAAGTGGTAAATTTGGTTCCAATTGTATGATAGAAAATATTGCAAGTACCTTCTTTTGTTGTTGAACTGAAGGCCTTATACTGGCTGTATCACCAATCATGATCACATTATTAACATTACCACTGTCATCTCTCTCAGCTGGTGAATTTGTAGAATGACGCCATTGTCCATTAACGATATACTTGTAGTAGTATCTGAGACCAGCAGGTTTCAAAATATACTTCAAATCATTTTCAAACACAATTAGGAATGAACAGAAAAGGTAAGTTCTAAAGGCGCAGTTATTGTTGACCACAAGTCATGAAAAAAAAAAATTATGAAAGCATCAGCTCTATAGAGGATGCAAGTTCTGATGCCACCATAATGTCATATTAACGACCTTTGTTCTGAATAATTTTTGGGAATTTGATTAGAAGCATCAAGATCGCTGCAAAAATAGTTGTCTTTTAGAATTCATGGTGTCATTAGCAACATATAACCAAGTGTTTGGACTTACTTCCCCTGTGGAAGTCTCATTTCAACTTCATATCTAGATCCACCTCTGTGGGTCGCCTTTACTGGTTCCTTCCAATTGCCAGTAAAATCACCCACCAAGTTTACGTCCTCTCCCTGAATTTCACCAAGTAAGAGAACTTAAAATACCAACCGAAAATTGCATATTACTTGGCCTACTAGGAGTTGAGTCAAATAGATGGTCTATGTATAGCAAGTAGTCCAAGGGAAGAAAAAAAAAAAAGGAAATAGCACCCTAAAATAATGTAAAAAATATTGATGAATTTATACATCTCCATGTATCAGGTAAGTTGATGCTATTAGCTGAAAAGATATGGATTCTGGTCATGAACTACCTCATGTCCATTCCAGACAAAAGTCACAGCATGGGTTGCTGGTCCATCATGTCTACCCCTCTCCACCATAGCTATGAGATCCCATGTTGCCCAAGCAATCGCAGGTCTGCAATAAATATCTGATAACAACTTTACCAAGCAAGTAATGTCGACATAAAGTTCTACCACCACCAATGCTTTTAAACATCAGATGGCAAATAGTTTGATGTATCCTAAAAGCATAAATTAAGCAAGGGCTGCCATGGCATATCTGGCAATGGAATATAGTGAGCTTCTTTTACAGGGAAAATGGGTTTATCAGGTACCAGCAAGAAAAAGACAGTTGAAACTCTACTCCTTCCATAAGGAGTTTGTGAAATACTACAAACTACTAATTTGATTATAGCATATCCTTCACAAAGCAAAAAACTTCTATAGTTCCAATTTTATTGGATGCCTCTGGAGTACAATGCAAATATTTTGCCACCAAGAGGCATCATCCAGAAAGTTCATCAGGCATAATAGTCCAGTTAGAACTTTTAGCGCATTTAGAGCAATGACCTGGAAGACTGTTACTTTGATGTAGGAAACAGGCTGGTCAAACTAGAAAATCTCAAGGAAGCAATATACATCCTCTTTAATATATGAAAGGAAGCTGCCATGAATGGAAATCTCCAACCCAATAGCCTAAAGAAGAATTAATGGTGAGAACCTGTCCGGACTGCAAGGGTGTAGCCCAGTTACAAAATTGTAAGCTGCATGGAGGGAAGTATCAGTAATCCAGTGGAGATATGCTATCACACATGCAGGTGACCGATCAAGACCAGTAGTACAGGTGATGTAAACACGATGGTTCTTCTTCAACAAACGTAACAGGAGCCCCACACAAAAAGGTAGTTTCTTCCTCATATCAAAGGAATCTGAGTCCCTAAAATGACCAACAAAGCCAAGCAATGTCACTATGTGTATTACTAGAGAGTAATGCAGCACATTGGCATTAAATCACTACTAAACAATAGCCGCATCGCCCAAGCATATAACAATGATTGAATTCAGTAAATAATTGTCACGAGACATGCATGACCTTGAGGAATGATGCAAATAGTAGCAGCAATCATGCTCAACTCCTCATTTGATAGTTATAAACACACATCTTACTACCAGTAGAACATATTCCAAAATTATGAAATCAGTAGTTGCCATGATGCATACTTGGAAAATTTACTTCTTCGGCATTATTTGACTTTGCTCTCCTGTCAAACAAGTTAGAATGTAAAATTATCGTTACCTTATGGGATAATTTATCATAAGAACACCACGTTGTTGGCATGACTCATTAATTGCATTTGGATCGATTCCCCAGTTTTGTGATTCAACTCCTCCTTGAAAATTCAATATAGCAGTGACACCCTGACATAGAGATTTGCTTGCTGTTACAAGTGATTTGACATGAGAAGCTCCAGCATGAAAGCAGACAAAGATGGGATGATAACAAAATTTAAGTAAATAAAAGTCAGTGCATACACCTAGAGATAAGAGAATGAACGTCTATCCTCTGCCAATATGAGCAAAACAGAGAGAAGACTACAAAGAGAATGCATGAGGTGTTCCGAATTAATTTATTTTCTTACTTTTTGTTTGCTTCTATACCAACAGATGGGAGAGAATTATAGATGAGTTCATTTGTGCCTTGTGTAAGACAAGAAGAAATTCTAGCAATTTCATTTTTGACAAAACTTGGTCTTAAATTTTTGCACTCTGTAAGATCAGGACAGAAGACAGCACAGCTTCTAAGTTCCACTCACGATGGTAAGAGTAAACTACCAAGAAGTAGAAGATGATCAATCAGCATAGTACTATTGTCAGACAATTAAAAAAGGTACACAAACTCAATCTGCCATCACTTTATTTATCCAAAATATTAATTGCATCATATAGTTTTCATACCAAATTATACATAAAACACTCTCCAATTTAACAATTGATTGCTCATACCCGTTGTGAATGGTCTCTAGGTAAATAGCAAGTTAGATATATCAACACAGCTTGCTTGACTGTTGGGCATATATGGTGTGCAAACTGTTAAAATTATGTCAATTCATACCACATTCAGCTGGATACTCACCACAACGCTTGAGAGAGTATCCACATCAGCATCTGTCTGTATGCATGATCCAACATATATTTGCTCCGTAATCTAGAAAAAAGGCAACCAGGGATTTGATCGAAAAGCATAAAAAAAGAATAAATTGAGTAAGATGCATGACCAACAGAATTATCACAATATACACATGGCACATAATGATGAAATCACACACCTTACTGTAGCGCATACCGAGGGAATGGTTATAATAAAGCTCGCCTTCAGATCGATCAAGTGCCTTAATGTACTCTTCAATAGGGAAGCTTCCATGAGCCCAGTCTCCATCTCCAGAATCATCTTCGGAGAAAATACAAACAACTGAACTCATGATTGGAGTGGTACTGTTTTTCTGCAGAACTTGGGGAATGGTTTGTCCATTTTGATTGCTCAACAACCTCCATCCATCCAAGGACAAAAACTTTGAAGAAAACAACACAAATCCACAATTTCCACTTCCCTCGGAAGCTCTCAAATTTGATGCCAGTAAAGCCTTATTCCAAGTAGCAACAGGCATGTGACCTTTATTGTATAGTAGATCCAGCTCACTCAAACGATGTAGTTGTTGAACAGGAAATGGAGAGAATGGTCGTTCCAGAACCAGGCTAAAAGACCCCATTTTCTCTTTCATCATCATCCTGATGAAAAGGGAAACCAAAGAGAAGTGTAGTTGAGACAAAGAAGAGAGATGGACAAGACAAATCTTCCGACGCACTAAAAATCCTCCAGGCCGTCTAACTGGCTTTCTTTCGACTGTGATACACAAGTTTCGGTGAATCTATAAGCCCAGTATATCTTAGAGTTAGGTAAATCTCACATTATTCTCTATCTATAACACCACCCATAAAACTTCTTAAATTGGATTATACTGGGGACAGAGGCTTAATTTCTCATTTCATCAGCTCATATAACCAAGTCTGCATAAAAATGACCATGAAAGACATGATGCACTGCTGATCGTAACAACAGAGCAGCACCGATGTTGCCACTCCAGACCAACGATGAGCAATGACTTCGCTCACTCTTACCACAAACTTAAGAGAAGACTTGACGTCCCACCTCCCAAGTTAACTAAGCCACCTCATACAATCCAAAGTTCACTAGCTCAACTTTCAGAAGAAGATCACATCTGCTGTGTAATCGGCATTGAACCAAAAGTAACTGTAGAACACCAAAGAATGAAGCCTCTTACTCTGTATCGCCAAAGTCCCTAATCTCAACAAGCTTGCCGCCAGACGGATCGCTCGACTTTTTCAAAGTGTCGCCTACCATTATAATCCTAGACTTCTCCGCATTCCCCTGCAATCGTTCAGACAAAATCCTACGTGACCAACACATTCCAAATGCGGCACCAAATGTACCCACAATGCGATTCGAATTGAGCCATAGCAACTACAACTCAAACATACACACCCAAAAAAAAAAAAAAAATGCAAGCAAGAATAGCATTAGCAATACAATCTCGTCAGCGGAACAAAACTGAATTCACTCGCGACGAATCGGTAAATCCAAAAGTAAACACTCCAGTTCCGGTGCAAGACCGCATAAATCCACGTACCCCTCGCTTGAGAGCGTGGACGAAGATTTTACCGTCGGCGGAGAGCGCGAACCGGATGCCGAGCGGCTTCTCCAGCGTGACCATGTACTCGTTGAGATTCATCTTCCACGAAGAAGGATCGGTCGACATCGCGAGGACCCTGCGGATTCCTGCGCGGCCCCTGGCCTTCTCCCGACGGGCAAATCCCCCAGCGCCGCCAGCTCCGCCGCCACCGCCCCGCCGCCACGGCTCTCCGCCCCGGAACGGGGCGCGGGGGGCCCGGCCGAGGGCTCCGCAACCGGCGAAGTGCAGAGAAGCCATGGCGCGCCGGCGGAGAAGCGACGGGACGCGATAACGAAGCGTTCATCTTGCTATACCTCTGTGTGTATATATAGAGAGAGAAGAGATATAGAGATCGCTAGAAAGAGAGAGAGAGAGAGAGAGAGAGAGCGTTGGGGCGTGTGTTTATGGAGAGTCGTGGCTTCTTCGTCGGATGACGATCTGGAAGAAGAAGGGAAAAAGGTCGGACGGGTCCTTTTGGCGCCACAGGCTGCCACGTGGAAATATCGCGCTTTCTGGAGGGAAAAAAAATCTGGGCGCCAGCAGAGCGGCGTTGCTAAACGGACAGGGCACCGTTCGGACGCGAGATGATTGACCAATCAGCGCGCGATGCCGACGTCGAGTTTTAGCGGCTCGGATTCTCAATCAATTCGAGCCCGAGCAAGATATATCGAGAAACCACACCCCCAAAAAATGATATTATTTTTTTTGTCGGAAAAAACCCATAATAAATTTTTAAATCGTCAAAAACTTCAAATTATACAATTATCATAAAATTTTGAACTAACTTTTAGCTCACCAAAAATTCAAAATCAATATACACGTTCTAATACATTTTACCGTAAAATTACCGAGTTATATAATATATATTTGACAAACCACGTGAAAATTTATATTGATTTGAAGTTAAATTTATCATAAATGTGTTGGTTTAAGATTTTTGATAATTTAAAAATTAATTTGAGTAAATTTATCATGAATATAATAAATAGGGATTTTTTTTTGTATTAATTCTTTATTTTTTATATTATTATTGTTAGATATACTTCATAATTATTCTTTTTAAATACATGACGTGCTGATACTGAGTTTCCTTCTATTTTGAGAAGCAGGATCCTCGTTACTAGGATCCCCATCGCGATCCAATCGAAAATTAAATTATTGAATCCCCCTCTCTAGCTGTCATTTTTGTTTGTTCAAGCAACTTCGTAAGTACAATACAATATACATCACGTGCAGCGTACTTTTCCTACTCACGTTGAAAGGAAGGGACGATTAATTTAATTTCTCGATCTCCAAATCGTCCGTACTCGCTAGATTTTCTATGGACAGGTTTACACGTTTGATCCGGCAAATCAGGCCCCCAATCGAGAAGAGCTAATGATCGTGAGTATGATAGAGTATTTTGCACTCCTTTTCTATATAGTATTTTGTACATTATATAGCTACTTTATGTGTAGCTGTGTTACAAGTCAACTCCTCATCCACGTTATATATCGAGAGCCTAAATCGTGGGATATCAACTTGTGAACAATTGTTTTATAATTAAAATATTCATGATTCGTGGCGATTTACTATTTTCAGTGAAATGAATGCGTTTAGGATGAAGCAAGTCTCAGAGCACCTAGTACTTACCAAGTAATGACATTTTGTATTGGATTAGGATGAAATCAAGTACGGCTATAGTGACCCCACGATTCAAAGACACGGCACCTCGAGGCACCTATGGATGGATGCTCCTATATTTTTCATTATAATCATATTCTATAGCAAGTCACGAGCTGTTTATTTACAAAGGATCGATGGTATATGTGACGTATTATCTAGTTGTGTTTGATTCCAAGAGTTAATCCATTCACGACACCAAATTAAGATGGTCTCATTTCATCCACTATGACCCCCATTTCGTGGCTCGCACATCTTTACAAATCCGAGACTGGGTTCATAGCTTCTAAAATCCAATGAAAATTTTGTATAAAATCATTCCATTGTGCACATTGGAATATCAAGGTTGGATCCCTCACATAGCACGTCATGAACAGAGTAGTGTGAGATCCAAGAATCAAATTGAATGAGGAAAAATTATCCAATCGATCTTAAACATATTATGTGGATATCAATTCAATTCAAAATTTAGTCATAAACATATGGATAGATTTTTAATGTGATCATTCCGGCCAATTTTTATTGAAAAAATCTAACACGGTAACCCCATCATTATTGGCCATCTTGGGTGCACTGTCACGTTAGGTATTTCTGATGAAAATTAGCTCAAATAACTACATTGGCATTCTGCGCAAATGGTTAAGATTAAATTTAGCAACATTGAAGAGTATATAACTGAATCGATATTCATACATTGGGTTTATATCCGATTGAACAATTTCTCCCCGAGTGGGTCTCACGTAAGGCCCACGTATCACTCTTGTCAATAGGGTTGAGTGCCTCGGAAGGCTTTCAAGTGGAGAAACAGAGGCAAAGTGGGCCGCGAGAAGAAGAGCCCAGTGAGTCAAGCAATTACGGAGACATCCCGGCATCAGAGTTTGACGATCGAATACGCCGTCAGGACACGGATCAATTTGACCTTTTTGAGTTGCCCGTGCAATCAAACTCCTGGGCGATCGTCTCGCCTTTTCGAATCGTCGGGAATCTTTTTAGGTTTGGGTTAGTTGGACGAATCCGAAATTCGATTCGCGCACAAAATCGGAGAAGTTAGAGCAGGAGAATATGATCTCAGTTAACACTCCCCACAACCCCACCCCAATTCACACCTTTGTTTATTCCTCCAATCGAAACGCGAACCTCGTACCCGCCCCCTTAGACGGCCAATTTGAAATTCCAAAGGGATGGGACCAGGCCTAATTCAATACTAATATATGCATGGCAAGGCAAAGGATATATGAACGGATAACCCAAAACCTAACATGGTAGACCGGTCCCTACTCAAGAGCGCCGGCGTTTTCACAGAGGCAAAAATCGAACTCCGGGCTTTTTCTAATGGTTCGGCGAGGTAGAAGCCTCGGTTATTTAATTCGCCGTCATAATAGGGCAAAAGAGAGACGCAAAAGAAAGAAGAAAGACAGGTTTCAATCAAAGTCTCGTTCACCTTTGGCAAGTTGAAAGCGCGAGTGAAGTAATAGCCCGGCACCTAGAATCGTGAAAAACGAATTTGTGCCCCCCCGGCCGCTCGAGTGCCGAGCAGACTTGTTAGCGATTGATGCGAGGGGGCGGCAACCAGATGGTGGACCCGACAGCAACTTGGCATCCCCCAACACCCCCACCCCATCGATTCATGTGGGAAACGCCTCGCTCCTTCGCACGTGTGGGATCCCCAAGCTGTCTCGCACGCGTGCAGCGGGACCCACCGCCCCACTCTTAAAATCCCCTCCCCACCTCTACCTCCCCGCTCAGCCATCGCCATCAGATTAGGTGCGCAGCCCCTTGTCAAGTTATTAAGGCCGACAAAATTCGCTCTCGTTAACATCCCTCTCCACTCGATCGTGGGGATCTATTTCGTACCTACGCTGCTATAAATTTTGTCTTTCATCAAAACCATAAAGATGATGATGAAATCACGTTATTAGATTTGTGGAATTAGTATTTTTGTTTGGGATTTGGGCCATCCTTGTTACGAATTATAGCCACAAATTATCTCAGCAACCGGAAATAAAAATATATATAATACATATGTCGTCTCTTCATACGTTCCAGTAAGCTAAACGGACAAAGCTTATGTGTTATGTACATATAATCGCAGGAAAACTGCACATCGCTTTACGTCCTAATTGTAAAGGCCTCTTTTGGTGAACCAAACCCATTAATTTACTAAAATAAATAAATCAAAACGAAAAAAAAAACAAAAAAGCGAAATTGTGCCGAGGCTCAGAACGGAGGGAACGACCTCCCCAATCCGTTCACGTTGGCGAAGAAGCCGACTAGGTCTTGCCTGTACGGCAAGTAGGACCTCCGCTTGTCGCCTTCCTTCAGCGCTCTGTTCCTCACGTAGAACGCCTCGTGCGGCGACGCCGACGGCGACGCCGCCGCCGCCGCCGACGCCTTTGCCTTGCTCCTTCTCTCCGCTACCGCAACGGCTTGGCTCGACGGCGGGCTCGGGGTCGGGCTCGGGCTCGGGCTCGACGTCGCCTTCTCCTTCGCTGACGCGTCGCTGCTACTCGACAGCAAGCTCGACCTCGAGGCCGGCGTCAAGAACACGAACGACTCCTTCCCGTCGCTGTTGCTGCGGCGGAGCAGGTCGCGGAACCTCCACCGCTTCGAGCTCGACCCCGTCGAGCTGCTCTTCTTGCACCGGCTCGGCGACAGCGGCGACTCCGCCGGCGACTTCGGGGACCACACGCAGTAGCTCCCCTCCGGTACCCCTTCCAGCTCGTCGACCTCCGATGACGACGACGACGACGGAGGATCGCGATCCTCGACGAACAAGTCCTTCAGCGGAATCCTCAGCGAAGCCACCGCGCGACCGCGATTCCCGTCCCGATCCGCCTTGGCTTCGCCATCCGAAGCCCGATCGCCGCCGCCGCGCACGTACAGAAGATCTCGATTGAACACCGGGAAGACCGGGCCGATCTGGCCGCCGTTGATCAGGACGTCGTCGCGCTCCCTGACGAGCGAGACGAACTCGAAATCGTCGTCCCCGGCCTCGTCCGACCCCCCGCTCCGATCACAACCCGAGGAAGTGGGCCCGTCGTCGCCGTCCTCGAGGGCGACCCCGCGAGCGACGTCCGCGAGCCGATCGGCGGAGTAGCTGTTGAAGCTGGGGCACACCGCGAGCTGCTCGCGGCTCTCCGGTTCGCTCGACGCCATCTTTTTCCCACCGGCGAGTCCGACGCGCCGCGTGCTTCGATTCGAGATGCTTCGGCTTCTCTGCTTATTGCTCCGTTCAGGTCTGGCGAGTGTAGGTGGAAGATGGAGAGATGGTTAATGGGAAGAGAAGGCGGGGGCGGGGGATGTATTTATATGAGAGAGGGATGAGAGAGGGACGGGGAAAACGGATTCTCCAGTGGGGAGAAGGAAGCCGCGGGGGGGGGTTGGGGAGCACGCGCGGGGGTGAGCGCGTGAGGTTCTAGAAGGACGGATTGGCTGTCATTTGTCGAGGGGGAATGCGAAAAGGTCATTAGTGACGTCAGATCTCAGATGGTGTTTCGCGCGCCAGGTTAAACCTTGTAAATGCACCTTTGTCGCCTGGCCAAGGTAATTCCCAGTCCCTACCAATCCGTTAGATAAATTATTATTATTATTATTTAATTCGGTTGTCTTATCCATAATCCCTGATCCTCCTATTCAATAAGTAATTCTTTATTTATCGATCTCTTCGTCTTCATAAAATCAAGCTCTATTTATTTTGTGAAAAAAATAATTTAAATATTATCACTTGAAATAATTAATTGATTAAAAATATTTTTTTGAGTTATAAGAACAAATGAACGAAACGGTCATTTTATATTTTATAGAAAAATATTTTTTTAATTATTTATTTTTCACAAAGTAAATGGAATCTATTTATATCCAATGAAAACTTTAGGTATTTGATGTTGATACACGGGCCAATAAGAATTGTGGAGCAATTCAAGATTATGAACTCCCTCGAGGAAAGGTAAGGTTTACAAATAGGAGTGTCCCGGTCATCTTTTAAGTGATAAATGCCAAAACTCCTGACCTAAGGATGCGTAGCTTAGATTTTGACTTGCCGTCCTTAAGGACGTTTCGGGGGAGCCACACCAATTCATATGTACATCGAGCCAACAAGAATGATACTTTCTTCTATGGTTAGAACGCCTTGCAATTCTGATGTATTCGGAGTACTCGCCATTTCATCAACATTTTCGACCCTCAAATCACCAACGAAAGGACTTGCCCACGCATGATTATGGAAAAGAGCTCGTGGATGGCCCATATGCCTTGCCCGGTGCGGCATGCCTAATTGAATGGTTCATGTTGACTCGACTCGAATGGATAGATATTAATTCCGTGTCTCGAAATTAGACACGAAATTAATGATGATATATATGTAGGAGAGAAGTAGGGTCATGTAGCGAGCACGACATTCTAGAATGAATGTTGCCCAGAGAGAGAGGGATGGGATGGGACAAACGAATCTCTCAACACATCTTCTCGAGAGTTGAAGTGCCTGTTGTGGTATGTTGCATGTGAGCTTGATCCGCACGTTACGTGCACTTTCAGCGTCCACACATGTATTGTATTCACACATTGTGACGATGCTAAGTTAAAAGTCTCTTAGATTTGCCTAGCTGGAGGAGGGCAAATTCAACGCTCCCTCTCCTCGTTTTCCGTTGCTCTATTTCCGCAATTTTTTGGATCTACTGAAGATAAAAGATTGGTTTCTCATTGCAAATGCTGGCGTAAGTAATCGAACCGGTTCGATATGACAATTGAACGAGTTTTAGGTTGATCCGCGTGAAGATTGGATGTGTTCTAGATAAAAACTATTCAATACCATGAATAATGATTCTAAAGCCGGTCTTAATCAGTACAGTTGTCAAGTGGCATCATGAGTTGCTTTTTAACTATTCTCTTAATTACTTTGTTTAAAAAATAATGGATACGTCGTGTATAGGATCCGAACCTGGACATGTTAAAAATCCATCAATACCTAAATCACCATGTCAAGAATTGTTCATATTTTATATATTCATATAAATAATAGCATCATTAAAAAATCAGGCTCGATTCTTGAATCTAGAACCAGCGCTTCGATTCCCTTTCTCAAAAATCGGGGATCAATTCTTACCGGTTAAATTTCAAAGCGACAAACGTACCTACCACTGATAAATGGATGGCCCTTTTCGCATATGCCGGTGGTTAAAACGGAGGTAGTTGGCAGAGCCAAATGATATTACGAACAACGTGCGAAATCGGGTTCCCTAAATATCCAGGATCGATGGAAATGGAACCCCACGACTGTTCCCCCCGCACGTGTGAGCGAGTGAGAGGATCCGGGTTCGGTGGAGTTATACGGGTCGTTTGTCTCGTTGTCCTCTTCGCCCTACACGTGCGCCTCGCCTCGCCTCCCTTTGCTCCGCTCCAAACTTATCGGGCCGTACACCTGGACGCCGGTGCTGCCTCCAAATGGAATTTCCACCGTCGATCAGATATCACCGCGCGTCCACGCGGCGGGTCCAACGCGTATCGGGACACTATCGACTTCTTCTTCTGCTCGTATATTTTCCCACTACCCATAGGTGAAGTGCAATTAACGCAGACTAAAAGCGGACGATATATGGGACTTCAAGCACTTGCCATGTCAATTATTTTCCCCCTAAGTCATGCAAAATTAATTTTTAATGCTCCCTATTGAAAGATAGTTCCCGAGACCCTTCTCATCATTTCAAGAAAAGATTCTCGAAGATCATTTATTTTTTCATTTTTCTTGTATATTCATAGCCGTTGACACCATAATGATCTTATTATAATCATAACTGTCAACACTACAATGATCTACCATAGGTTATAATCGATTGGAAAGTGACATCGCGGGCATTACACGTTCATAGCATTGGACTCCACATGTGAATTCACTAAAATTCGACATTGCCACGGATTATTAGAAGGGGGGTTGGACGTGTGACTTTTCCTCGATCATTCGGCGGCCACCATGGAAAGAAAACAAAGGAAAGAAAGTTGGAGGACGGTCAAAGAGAGGCTGCCCCATTCCAAAGAAAAAACCCAAATCGCACGAGCGTCGCGAAGGCTGCCTTTTCCAAGGAAAGACTTTCTGGCGTTCTGGCTGCTAAACGCCGACGGCGACGAAGAACGAGGAGGGGAATTCTTTCTGGAACCGAAGAAAAACTCGGTATCTCTTTTCCCATGGATAAGTCCAGCACGGACCCAACGGAGCTATCTCGGGGGTCCATGCATGTGGAAACCGAGGAGGGATTTTGATTTTGATTTTCTAGAAGGCAAAGCAAATCCCAGAAAAAGCAAGAAAAGCGAATTAAAAAAATATCCGATCTTTTCGAAGTGAGCACAGCCATGACGGAACCCCCCTCGCCTTTTTTGGTTTGGCGAGCAAGCAATTCGACTCGGAAAATCAGGGGGATCTGAATGGGAAGACCACGGATACGTTGACGTCGGCCGCTCTTTCGTCTTGGGGAAGAAAAATCAATAAATGAGACGCCGACTGACGTCGAGGTTGCCTGTGCGACAGCAACGTCGGACTCTTGAATTAAATGCCTTTACCTAACTGCACACCGATCGATCCCGCCTTGACTGGGAATATCCCTGATTCGATGCTCGTTTGGGTTGATTTTAAGCCCGTTAAATCACTTTTAGAAAAACGTTTTTCAGATTTTTTAATGTTCATTTCATGAAAAATGAATTAGTCAAGAAAAATATTTTCCATCATTAAAAAAATAACCTTTAAAAGTGAGGAAAATATTTTTTATTTTTTCAAAAGTAGAAAATATTTTCTATAACTTTTTCACCTTACTTCTTTTCACCAACACATTTTCGTTTTATTTTTATGCTTTTTTTTTCTTTTTCATTTTTTCATTTTTTTTCTTTCTTTCATTTTTATCTTCTTCCTTGGCCTTGGCCGGTTACTTGCTACGGTGGCGGCCGGCAACTGGCCGGGAGCTAGCTCGAGCCTCGCCCCAAGTCGGCAACTGTGTCTTGGTCGACCGCCGGGTAGCTAGCCATCGTTAGGCCTATGGCAGCAAAGGAAGGAGGAGGAGGAGGAGGAAGGAGGAAGGAAAAGAAAAAAAGAAAAAGAAAAAGAAAGAAAAGATAATAAACAATACAAGTTTCAACTTTTTAAAAATACAAATAATTAAAAATTCTTTTTTAAAATATAAAAAATAAAGCTATTTTTTTGGTCAATTAAAAATAAAATTTAATTTTTTGATATTTTTTCCTAAAAAATTAAATTAGTTAACGAATGATAGAAAATATTTTTCACTCAAAGTTCAAGTTTCAAGTAGAACACCGAAAAATAATTACATTGCTTCTGGAAAATATTTTCCACAAACGCCACGTTTTTCGCAAAATGAACGGAGTCTAAGTAAGGTCATGCTGGTTCCATTAGGACCATCTCGACCTGCTCGCGTTGACATGGCAGGTTTAGGAATTTAAGGGGATGTTTTCTCAGATGGAAACTGCACGGCAGCGGCAACCACAGCGATAACGACTAGAGTTACTTCTGGCACGTCGGTTTCCTTTTCCTTTTTCGGGTTGTAACTTGTAAGTTCGATCCTTAAACAATGTCAGTCCGTTCGAGGGTGTGTCTCTCCGACTTTGGCCGGATTATCCGGTTTCGGAATCTTTTCGTGCTCGTTTCGTCTTGTATTTACAGACATAAAAGCTTACGCTCATGGCACCAAACGGTCCAAAATTGTCTGTCTTCGGAGAAGTCGTCCTAGGAATTGGTTGGTGCACTTCCATAACGAGACGATTCCCTCCCTACCAAATGCAGCCAAAAAGGAGGACAGAGGCGTTGCCGGGTGTGAACGGATCGTCAACTTTGCGGCTTTTTCTTCGCTTCCGGCCAGCATTTACGGTTGCCTGGGTGACTTTCTTTCAATGCGAAATCCCGATCCTTAGTTCGAGATGAGATCGACATGGAAAAAGGGTTTCCGAAAAGCGGGTGTCGTCCGCTGACTTCTTTTTGGCGCCGTTCGAATAGGCCAGACTCCGAATATTTTCAAGGCTTGGATCGGGGACCTTCCAGTCGTCTGCGTGCTACTAACTTGCGTTGACGTTGAGAGAGCGGTATGGAAAGTTGGAAAATCATGGGGTTGGGTGGGTCGCGAGTCAAAGTCAGTCCGTTCGCGAAGCACCAACAGCCCGCGGCCAATCTCATTTGTTAAACCCCGGCTCCTAACCCCTCCGCAGACTTCATCATTCATAATTTCATACATGATTGGTGGAATCGGAGAACATTGTGCGTCTCGAGCAAACGTGGGTCAGGATTCAGGAAATATGTGATGCGAAATGGGGACATGAAATGAGGCGCGGGGAATTGAGAACGGGATTATTAGGCGTTCTTGGCGACAGAAAGAGTGCACAGTCACCGTTAAGAGGACTTGAGTATAAGCTTCATTGATATCATCTTGTCTATGACAGATTTGGGTAAATTGTTCAGGAGAAGCTCTGAAAAACACAGCAGCCTCCGTGAATTAGAACACCCCACAAAGCAAACTTCACCTTAAAATGTTCATGACGGTCGTCTGTTCACTGGATTGATCTTATCAATCGAGCTAAAAACTGAGACTACATAGCTACATGGGTACCGAATGTTCTTGACATACATTCACCACCATTGAACTTACCCCAGATGCCCTAAAATAGGGGTATCCAGGAGTCTTCAATCTTCACTGGTCGATATCGAGCATCATACAGATGTTCTTTCTATACATGACAGTATCGGCCTTATATAGCAAATCTACAAACAGACCTAGGCAAGGAACAAACTCTTTTTCAGCTCCTTTCCACTTAATTTGGCTGCTGTACTTTCTCGGAATTAAATACAGCATTTTTGCCACACGCCTTTGCAGATGACATATTCTATATCGAGTACATTTGAAATTAATCTTTCAGGTCTTACAATGCTTTGTACGTTCCTTCGGATGCTTCAGTTTGTCCTCAGAATTTCTCAATCTCTGAACATTCTTGTTGTATACTTTGTATGAGATCATGGGTCATGGGCTGAACTCGTGTTTGGAAAGCTCTGTATGAGAAGTAAGGCAGCAGAGTAGAAACGACCACCAGAAGAGTGGAGAGCCAAAAGAGAAGACTTGGAGCAGTAGCCTCGAGAAAAACCATGTACGCAGTTGTGGAAATTGTTGGTGAAATGTAGCCATAAGTCAACAGGAATATGTACCAGAAGGCAATGCTGCTCCAAATGAAGAAATGATGGATCCAAGTGAAGTAGTTAATGGATATAGCCAGTTGACAGTTGACAGCCCATACAATACAAGTATACATGGTGACTCCGAGGACCTCAAAGTCAGCTACTCTACCGTCTCTCCTGAATGCCTGTTCGACCATCACATTGGTGGTGCAGAAGAAGATTATAATAGAACTGCCTACTCCGTTGGCCATCCAGCCAAGTATACGCCACCAACTGAAGAGGATATTCTGTGTTCCTTCTTGATATAACAGAGGAAACTGCATGGTGAGAAAGCAGTAGTTTAGTAAAGATCTAGCCTTGTTCTATTCTACTTAAAACTTCATGCACAGCGGCATTCCATGAAAATAAGGACACAGTGTGCCTCAGCCTTATAGGTTACAGTCGTTCTTACTGTTATGCTTCGGTTCAGTTCTTTGAAGATTTACTTTTTTCAAATTTTATTGCTATATCACGGGCCTCAACCAGCCATTCTACCAATCAAGTGTACTATGTTCCTTAGGATATCGTCCTAGGTATAAATACGAAAAGCAGATTCTTATAAGAACGCTGGAGATAATGCCTGGAGCAGGCTTGAACGCCTAATTTAGAAAGGTGGTAAAGAATGAAAGCAAGTCAACTTAAACAAAAACATCAGCCTATGCCCTAAGCAGGGACAACTAAAGCGTTTTGTGTCATCTCTAGGTAATCGTCTCTGCAAAAATTTGCACTAAGGTATTTATTTTTTGCCAAAGAATCAAAGTTCTCCCTAGCTTGGGAAATGGTACGTGACCAGACTGAACTAACAATTGATCCCTCACAATTGAAATTATATGACACTGGTCATAGGTAGATTTGCATACCTCAAGGCAAAGGCATGCAGAAACATCCTGATCGAAAACCCCAAGGGCTATGACAGGAAGTGATGTAAAGAATACATTATAGAATGACATATCCCAATCATTGTAGGCAGGCTGACCAGAGAATGAAGCATAGGCCTCGAACCAGAACAGGGTAAGTCCGAATGCAATGTTCTTGTAGAAGAAGTAGCAAATCTGCAATATTAAGAAGGAATTTAAATTACATATAGACCACAGACATGAGCAATCTGACCCTCCACTCCACCAGCCCCAAGATACAAAAAGAGATTGCATCTTGAAGCAGACAAATGGAGCAAATCATTTGACTCGAAACATGATGCAAGTGCTATGAGATTTATCTCCCTTGCCTTTGACTCTATCTTAAACTTATATGCTAGTCATACAATCAGCATATGTCTATGCAAACAACATAATGTCCAGAAAAATGTGCACGTGGATAAACACAGATCCAGAATCTGTTGCATGGAATTTTCCTATTGTTTCTTGTACCATAAACAGTAAACATAAGCAAGGTTTTTACCATCATTGCTATTCTCCTGTAACACCAATGGCCATGCACAAATAAGAGACGTTCCAGAAAGCGGAATTGGGCTATTGCAAAATCACTTGCCATTACAGCCTGCAATCAGCAAAAACTTGGCTACTGCAAAATCACTTGGTAAACAATCTAATCCGAAAGATGAAATTCTCAAAAAACGAATGAGAAGAAATCTAATGGCGACATAAATTAGACAAGAGCAATGAAGTCTACATGCACCAAAGCAAACAAGACAGAGGCACTACATGTAAATTATCTCAAAACTTAATCTAGCTTCTGATTGATCAGCTAACATATCAAGTACTTGCATCAAGATAGAGTTGTATCCTAAGGATCAGGCAGATGTCTATAATCTCCCTGGTTCCATTTCAACCACACCACAATGGCACTTGGAAGGCCTCAGGAAGAGAGATGAGAAAGGAAAAGGTGATAACGAGCAAGACTCACGGAAATGTACATTTATTATTCAAAAGGTCAGACAAACTTTCCATCATCTACTGCCATATTCTGGATAGTTCTAATGAACAGACCAGAATGCTGCCGGTGGATCTGTGGATAAATTGGCCTTTGTTGGCCAGGGCCATCTAGTAATCCAAATTCCAACAACAAGAAAAAGTAGAAGAGGAAAAATAGAAAATAGAAAATGAACTTATCTTCCATACAATGAAATCCTTAAGATCCGAAATAGAGATCACAATTTACTGATCATACACCTCCCACTAGATGCAAAGAGTACATCCTTAGCAAACCACCATGATGGCAGGAACAAATTTGCAGAGACTATGGTGGGAAATTTCACGTACAGATGGTATAATTAATAGGCATACCTGCATCCCTTCCACACCACTAATGCCAACTCCGATGTCAGCCTCTTGAAGCATACTAACATCATTTGCACCATCGCCAACTGCTAATGTCGTTTCACCAAGTTTCAGTTTTACCAATCTAACAACCTGCATTTTTCTATTATATGTCTGAGATATTATTCTTATACAATTAAGCCAAACAGTATGAAGCTTGCAATAACAGCATGACCAGATACTTACAAGAGCTTTCTGCTTGGGTGAGGACCGACAACATATAACAGAAGCACATTTGGTTGCAAGATCCAGAAACGAGTCATTCAAATTCTTAGTAAGAACAAAGTTCAAGGCTTTTCCATCAATTATCAACCCAAACTCCACATCATCTTCTTTTCCAGAAGCAAGTCGAGCTTCTAGTTGAGCTTCTTTTGCAGAAGCAAGTCGAGATTTTCCTTCTTCGATTTGCCCTGTTACCCTCTCCAGAGATTCCTAAAATGTTTTGACATTTGAAAAGGAAAAAGAATGATGAAAGAATATATATTACATCCAGAAGATCATATTTTCTCTACCTTAGCGAGGGCTTCCATGTCTCCTTGTTTCTCCAGCGCTTCAATATCAGGTGAATCAAGAGTTATTACTATTTCTTTCATTCCTTGTCTCAGTAATTTACATGCATAACTGCAGAAAACGGAAAGTAAGTACTTATCAACTTCCAGAAAGCAAACAAAATTCTATATTTAAGCCAATCCTTTACCCGATGTTAACTGCCGTTTCCAACTTGTCGCCTGTCAGCACCCATACCCTAATCTGAGCCCGGGCAAGTTTTTCAAGACATTGGGGCACCTGGCACAAATAGGCAGTAATGTATCAACATGAAATCACATAGCAAAGGGCAGCAGTCTAGGGAATTTTGTCATGATAGTTAAAGCACTTTTGACGCATTTAGAGAGACATAAGATGAATCTTAACTCCCTCTTGAAGCTTGTCCTCAACAGCTGTGGCTCCAAGGAGGATTAATTCCCTCTCAATTTTGTCAGCAGTTGCATCTAACAAGGCATCTCCGTCAGGAGAAACAGAAGCTTTCACCCTTAGGAACTCCTCTTCCCATATTTTATATTCTTCTTCTTCAAGCTCTCGGTATGCGATGACCATCACCCGAAGACCTACTTGAGCATATTTTTGGATGTGATCACTCGTCTCCTTCTCAAACTGGCGCCCATCTTTTGACAGCCTTTCAAACATAACACTGGCATAGAAAAAAGATATATAGGGATCATATTAACATCAGAAAGGGAAAAAATCATCTTCACAAGTCAGATTTTACTGAAAAGCAAGTCCTACCTATCTGCACCCTTGCACAAAAGCAGCAGATTTCCCTCACTCCTTACAATCACTGACATTCTTTTGCGATAACTACTGAACTCCAAAACATGAAGAAGCTCATAGTCTCTGCAAAACGAAACCTAAACTGTCTAAAAGGACGGCCCAAAGTTATATTAAATCAAAGAGCAAGACAAATATTAACTGAATAAAACTATATCACACCTCGCCAAAAATTTGTAGAGGGACCACTACTCTCAGCTTAAAGAAGTTTCTAAAGCATCACCTTGGCACTTGAATCAAATTTTTTTCTGCCCGTGTGACTGGCATAGAGGACAATTTTGTTTTGGGGGAAGACTGGATGCAATGGAAAACAAGGCTTCCTGACTGGAACTATAAAGAAGAGTGATTTAGTGATGAAAAAAATCCACAATGTTTTAGAGATCTTCTGAAGCTTTTACAGATATAAAGAATGTCTCTCTTGATTTATTAAGCGTTGACCAGTCCGGGCATAAATTGGTCTTCATGTGTACTGTGATATTCATCTTTGGTAGAAGATCAATCCAAGCAGAACACCTTTCTCTTTTAATCATCAGCCAGCATAGTTACCTTAGCAAGAGCAAGTCAAAACTACAGAACAAATATTGCTTCAAATGCTAAGAAACTAAGTGCATGCAAGTGCACGTGTGTGACATGTGCGGGAGTGCTTAAAAAGTTCAATCAAAAGACAAAGTAAAACTGCACCGCTCATCTTCGAAGATACTGATCATAGATGTAAGAAAAATGAATGAGTACTGGAACAGCCAAATGAAGGTAGTATAAAACAGTATCCCAAAGAAGAACTCACCTGAGAATCTTCCCACCTGTCACATAATCTAATTCATGCAATGATATGCTTGTTTGTTTCCTGTTAAACAATTCAAACCCAAGCTCTCTAGCAGCTATAACAAAAGCTGCTTCATCTCTTGACTCGGCTTCATAATATATATCTCCAGTATGCCTGTTCACATCTGGAATGACAGTGTGACAGATTGCAAGCACCTCAAAAAATTTCCTTATCATATCAGGTAGAGGCTCATGCACCCACCTTCCATTCATGATGCGTTCATCTCTGAAGTTAAAACCCTTTACACTACCACGACTATCATTCGTCTCATTTGAAATTTCATGGGCTTCAGAAGGACAATCCCTTCTTGCCAGTGCCCTTTCCACTTCTGTCTCACCTTTTCCATATGCTATACCAGCTATTGAGCATTTAACAAACTCCATGGAGTTACAAGTCAAAGTCCCTGTCTTGTCCGAAAATATGGTATGGATCTGACCAAGTTCCTCATTTAAATTAGATGTCCGTGCTCGTGCTGGTTTATCTGTTGTCTCGTCATACATTCTAGTATCACGATTAATGAAGACACTCTGAAGAACCTTCACAATCTCAATAGATACATATAGTGATATGGGAATCAGATAACCATACAACATGAGACCAGTCAGAAAATGGAAAAATGCAGAAAGAGAAGCTCTTGTCGGGTCATAGAACACAGTACTATCATCTGGGCGAAGATACCACCTTCTGTACTTTTGATCTACAAGATCTCTTCTCGTTTCAATTCCAAAAAAGTAAGATCCAACAAAAGATATCAAAATTAGAGAGATGAAGAGGATATATATTATCTTATCCATTCTCTTCTCAATCTTACTCCTTTTGGAACGAGGATGTAAGGCATTCTGCATCACTTTTGTGTCATGGCCAGTGAAGATGACCACCCCATAGATGTAATCAGTGTTCTTAAGCTTGGAATCTCGTAGCAGAATTTGTTGCAGAGAAAGAGGATATTCTTTACTGGTGTAGTGTAACTTCCCAATGAACGAATAAAGCTTGTCATTTGGATCTTCACATCTGATTTCAGCTCTGAATACTTGGAGACATCTCTCATTGCAAAGTGATGATGTTACATCAAGTGATTGCTTCAACTTCAAATTCGTTTCCCCATCTAGATTCATGGTATCAACATAACAAATTCCATCTTCATAGCTTGATGAAAGCAACAGCAGATCAGCAGCGAAATACTCATCCTTATATACCTTGACAACATTGCCAACTCGGAGATTCTTCCATCTGGTCCTTTGGAATGTACCGTTCCCACTGTAAACTTCAACTTTCCTGTTGTTTGCTTCTATATCCTGAGAGCATTATTAAGCATTGTTGTGAGCCAATCATTTCAGAGGCAACGATCTGTACAGATAATTGCAAAAGTCAACACTTCCAGGAACCTAGCATAGATGGCAAAGACGACCTTGTCTTGTGCCTGAAGCAAAAGGTCTAAGTTCAGAATTCCTCTATGGCGTCAGCAGCATTGCACTCATGCACAGAGCCAGAAAATGGCTTGGTAATTGTCTAGTTTGTGTGGAAAAGGGCAACAGCATGGACTAGTCCAGGGTCCTATTGAACCCGTAACCCCATTAACCATTAAAGATAAACCAAAGCCAATATCACACAAGGAAGGGCATCGAATGCTTTTGGATATAAATTAGTTATAGGAATCACGAAAGTGCATCTCACTTGAGAGATGGCACTGCTGAAAGAGTTTTCCTGGTGAATTACACGCATGAAATTGCAATGAGCTTCCATTGGACTTTGGATATTGGACCCAATTTTTAGAATCTTTTATCTAATCTCTGCCTTTCCAACTTCTCCAAAACCCTGTTGTACTGGAAGATAGTACAGTGTGAAATTTAATATGTCAAGCCCAACCACATCTCCTAATAAACTCAAAGCACAACCACTAGAGACTTAGCGGTCACGCCAAGAACTATATTTAGTCAGCATTCTAAGAATTTAAATGAGCAAGTGGACAGGGCATTATCCGGAAACAAGAGAGGGCATTCCAAACCATGATTGCTCTAATATTGTTAATTTTCCAACTACATGCTTTCTTAACACGTTTCCCATATTACAAATTGCAATGATGTAATAATATAGTACACAGTCACTGAAATTGAACCAAAGGGCAAAACATGATTAAAAAGTTAAAAATACAATGTCATCCAAACAGAAAACCAGTGTGGTAAGAGAGGTGTACATACCTGCGCTCTTCGTGCACAATCTTCCACAGCTTCTTTGGCAATGGTACCTCCAATCACGAGTACCAGAGGTCCAACGACACTAAGCGCTGTAAAGGGGGCCAAGGGACTAAAGGAAAGACAAGCAACGACCAAAAAATATATATTGGCAACTCTCCTAAATTGCTCAAACAAAGACTTGGGAACAAAATTAGCTACGGTGTACTTTGTCGTGGACACATAGTTACCCTTGTAATTCAATCGGACTGCATCTGGATTATGGGGGTCATTGCAGTACACTATCCTCGAGTATCCTCTCTGACCAATTTGAGCATGTCTATCTTCTTTATGAGGACGAATGCACGAGAACGAGTAGAGCTTGCTCAAATGTAACTTTCTCCACTGTCCGCTCGTCATTTCGAAAGGCCCACTCAGATCCGCATCTGCTGCCACAAAGCAGATTGATCACGAATCGATCCTTTTTCGACTAGCACGCACAGTGGCTCTCCACTTTCTGGAAAAATCACCTAGGATTCAGCAATCCAGCAAGTCCCCAGCTGCCACATCTCCTGAAAGCCTCCACAACCCGCACTCCCGCACCACCTCAGACAACTCCAAGCACGCAAATTTCACTGCCAATATTACAGCAAACAGCATTCCAGTTCCAGCTGGATTGACGTCGCCAAACTGACATCGCCGACGGGAAAAGACACGGCTAGAGCCAAAAACGCAACAGTTTCACGGCCTCGTTGAAACTGGTGACAGTCAAACAGCCATGCTCACGACCCGTAGCGACGAAAACGAAAAAGGGTACCGAGCGAGACGCAAAGAAAGATCAAACTCGCATTCAACTCCGACTTTCGGCATGCGAAAAAGCGAAGACGAGCAGACTATAACCGCAGAAAACAGAAAACTTCCCGCAAGCGGCGGCTACCCAGAATTCCTTACTTTCGTCTCAAGGCGGGAGGTCTCTTCCTTGTTGCTCTCGGCTTGAAATGCAGCAAGAGAGAGAAAGACAGAGAGAGAGAGAGAGAGAGAGAGAGACAAAGTGGCGAGCTTTGCGAAGTGTGCGCAAGTTGTCGTTTTTCTACCTTTTCCTTTTGCCCTTTGCCGCTAAAAGAAGCAAGGAAGGGGCGGGGAGGGACACGGAAAAAGTAATGAAGAGTGCGAAGCGGGTGATGATTGCCGTTGAAGCCCATGGACGACGTCGTCGGTGACGAAGAACAGGAAGAAGAAGAAGAAGAAGAAGACGAAGAAGACAGCTGACGCTGACGGCAGTCTTCTTAGTCCACAAAAGCACGTGTCCCGACCTCGGCCTCGCCGATAGTCTCGTCGATAATGGAACGACGACAGCGACAGCGACGGCCGTGCCGAGGTTGCTAACCTGCGCCGCCCCCATACATACGGGCGCTGTCTGGAAAATGGGTCAAATAATTCGAATTTTGTTCTTTTCCCAACAGCTACCATAAAAAAAGAAAAAAAAAAGTATAGTTAAATATTAAAACTCTTAGCATTATTCAATCAAGCCGTTCCACTAAAAGTTTGATGAGCTCTTTCTATCTACGCGGAGGATTTTCGCCAACTGTTTGTCCATGAAGACAAATAAATGAGTCCCGTCAAAAGATTAGCTAGAAGTTTTAAGACTTAACAATGTTTGAACGCGTTCCAAGATTTCTGTTATAAATATTTCTTAGTAATAAATATTCAATTAAGCCAAGTCTAAATTTCGTGTAACTCGATGGATGATTGATAATACGAAGGCAACTAAAAATAAAAAGAACTTAATTGATAGATACTTCATTAAACGATAAGAGTTATTTTTCTACTTCATAGTTGCTTGATCACGGCTATTTTTTGAATTAAGTGCCGATGTGATATGAACACGTGTAGAAGCAACACCATTCAAACCAAAACAACACCATTTATAAAATTTATTTTATCTTATACTTTGTTTATGCTCTAGACAAGATAAAGTTATATATAATAGAGATAATTCAAATAAAAATATCTCATGTGGGGACAGGATAAAGGTAAACATAACTTTTTATGTTTACGATATAAAATATATTTTTCTTGAATAAACAACTTCTTAAATTAATAGAATAAAATAAATATTAAATATGGATAATTAAATTCTCATGTAAAAAAGAGAATTCAAAGTAACAATAATTGTGTTTTTATTTTTCCTATTTTTTATATATTGGAATTTCTTTTATATTGTAATATATATGTACTTTTTGTATATTTATCACAACATATTAGTATTTTAGGTATAATAGTATAGTTGTTATTTAATAAATTTTAATTGAGGAACGGTGGGAGAGAATTAAAAAAAGAAAAGAAATAAAAAGAGAGATGAGATAATAATAAAAATAAGTAAATAAAAGTGAAGTAGAAAAATCCATATTATAATTTCGAAGAATGAAGGGGCAAAGGGATTTCTAAGAAAACACTATCTTCTGTATCTTCTTTTAGTTGACGTTTAAACTTTACGAAAACGCGAGAAAGTTAATGCTCTTTTTTTAATCATTTTAACCACAATTCATATTAAAATTTCATGAAAGAGACATACAAGTTGAAGCGTTATATTTTTTAAAATCATGAAGATAAATTATCATACTTTCTCAGTTTGAAATCCACAATTGCTAGCGTTGTAAGTGAGGGGTTATGATCTCTTGAGGTATAGGGGCCCAACTCTTTGGTGTCGTCCGAGCACGGGGGATCGTGGTGAAGTCCTCGTTTATAAAAAAAAAAATGATCATACTTTCTCTTTCCTATTGGATTTGACATATGTTGGTTGAGCCACATCATTAATGTCTCTGAAGCCCTTTTTCCAATTCTTATCATGATCAAAATCATGACTTTGGAATGCATAAATGAAGTCATTTGTCATCGAAGGTTCAGATCGTACAATAACGGCGAATTGTTTACTAAAGACTGTCCCGTTTGTGCATTCATGATATACATTTCCCAGTTCATTAACATTAATGCTATCTAACTTTATTATTGTACTTAACTGAGTAATGAATATGATACAGCAAAATCCTCGAGCTTCACATCTCCTCCCGACTCGAAATCCAGACACCAGATGGAGCCCCACGAGAGATTCCAAGACGGATCGGGTCGATTTACGATGATTCGGGGACACGTTAAAGTCATCCGTGGATTGAGGACCGGGGCAAACTCTCATTTTTTTTCTTCTTCCCCGTCAAAGCGGGACTAACCGGATGGGGCCCCCCTCCCACCGTCCAAAAAACCAAGCGACACGGCGGGCGATGCGATGCGACTCTTCACGGGCACACGAGAGGCGTCCCACGTTGGAAATCGGCATCAATCCTAAACTCAGGACTCCCCCCCTTCCCGCCGTGCGCGGAGACTTAACTTGGGACCGCGAGATTCTCCTCTCCGAAATTTCTTCGCACTTGCCAGGAACGAAGAATGCTTTACAATTCTCCTACACAATTCTTCTACCGATTCAACAAATTTCACATGCGTGTCTTTTTCGGAAAAGCGGATAGTGTTTCCTGCACTCAATAACGATTCGTCAAGTTACTTAACCGATTGATTTTGTTGGCCGGCCATCATTTTCTTTTATCTTTTCTTTTCTCCTTCGTGGGACGGGAGCCATAATAGGTTTATCCGGGACTCGTCTTTGTGCATATGCGAAACGTCGTGTCTTTCCGGAAGGAGATGTACTTTGTTTCGCGTGCTATTGAGCGTCATCATAAGCGTCGTTCATAGAATGATTTTGCCTTTTTCTTTCTACCTAATGTTGCGCGGTCAAAATCTTAAAGAGGGCCCATGATTTTATCGGAACTTATCTGGGACAGGCTTTATCACGATTCATGAGCGTCTCCAAACATCGGATAGCGACTAAACGCGTTCTAAGGATTTGTTTTCATGAAGAAAAGTCGTCCTTTGCTTGACATTAGCATGTTTTAGCCCGTAAGAAGGAGTTTCAGTCAACTCTTCTCTCGTCAAAAAGGATCCTTCTTCACTCGTTTTGTGGGGTTTCGATAGGTCCGACATTGATGTGGTTTTCTTATAGCTAATAATAAGTTTCGGAGATCATGAATTCTTTTCAAGGCTAGATCTAATCTCCTGATTCCACGTTCTAGTAAGGTATCATAGTCAGATTTCGTCTTGCATTAATTTTGCCTGTGAGTCTCTTCGCTTGTTAATTCCACAGGATGCTCTTAGTATGGTTTTTGCACATATGAGATCGAGTGTCAAAAATATCGCTTGTTGCTTGTTTTTAGGGTTTCGCTAGGTTTTATATTCACACCGTCTCCTTCTATTTAGCCACTTAAGATTAAACTCAGACATTCTAACATTTCTTGAGTTAAAAGTATCTATCTATATCTATATGTTTGAGTGGATAGTGGAATTTGTCTCACTCTTAAGTTTCTCAAATAATCCCTTTCACACAATAACGAAATGACAGAAAGAGGAAATATTAATCTTTCTCCATGAATTTCCCACTTCCATCAACTTCCTAATATATATCGCTCGTTTTCTCCTACCCGTACAATCACTTAACCGTATGCATGCAATCGTTAAGATTAGGGATGAACATAATTTCAGGATAAAATCTAAAATCAAAAATCTACATTGGTGAGAATTTGTCCGGTTTCAAGTTCCAAGTTATATAGGGGTAGGTTCCAAGTTAACTTGTTTTGATGGATATGTTTCGGGTTCTTAAGTTGATGAAACTTAGAACCTAGAACTTGAAATAGATTTTCGTGTTTTTTTAGTCTATGTCTTTGAGCAATCTTACTGTATTGTATAGCGTTTGATGATGAATGTATAATCTAAAATCATTTAATCTAAGCTTTCATTTTATAATTGAGACTTTTACTTTGTTAATATCTCATATTTTTCGTGTGTCTAAATATAAGTTGTGATTAATAGATTGCAGTAACAAGTAATGATTATTAAAGATAATGATTTATTACAATTGTTTGATTAATAATACAAGTGAAATTTGAGGTAGACTTTGAAACTGACCCTAGAACCTGTGATAGGATAGATTTAAAATTAAAAAAAAAAAAGGATAGATCCTTAGTTCAAAAAAATTGAGGAACCTATTCCAATAAATAGGCTTCAAGTTCCAAATGGAGTATGTATAGAATCTAAAACTATTCATCTCTAGTTGAGGTGCATTTCATAAGTACTTGGTAAGTTTTTGCGAGTACAAAGAAGCTTGCAAGCTGGATATTACCTAAGAAATCTCGACTTGTCAAATAAATTAAATTCATTTAGGCTTGTAGACTATTGCAAAGCTCACCAGATACGCGCATTAAGTAAGTTCAACTCATCAAGATGTCTCTGATATAGTCGAATAATGTAATTAGTATCTTTATTCAGCTAGCTTTGGGAAAAATATGAGGTATTTTTTTTTAGCAAAAAAAAAATGAGGTATTTATTTATTTAACAAGTGTTTTTAGGATTCCATTGGTCAAATGTCAATATTGGGTTAGCTAAAAGCCTAACGCAGGTGCCTGCTTGGGCTTTTGACATTTTTGAAATGTTATTTTGAGGGTTTAGTGACTTTTTTCTTTTCAATACTGCCCTCACCGATAAATTTGTGTTCCACTTTTGCCCTCAAAAGGTACTGTTCATCGTCTTCCTTGGACTCGCTGGTTCGTCGTTGAGGAGAGAACCTCGTCGAGGTCGAGATCGAGATCGAGGGTCGCACGTGTCGTCGAGCCGCTCGCCGGAGCTGTTATGGGTCGAGGAGGTCGAGGGTCGAGCGACCCAGATCTGGCCCTTCGACCGCGGCTGTGCGACCTCGGCGACCGTCGCCTGGGTCGCAGACGGTCGAATGGTGAAGCCTTTTCACCTTGCCAAGGTCGCAAATCGCTGAGGGGCTTTAGGGGTGAAGCCCCTAGATCTGCAATCACGTGGGTCTTCACCTTGCTGAGGTTGCAGACGTCATGGTTGCAAATCTTGGCGTCGTGCATCCTCAAAAAACCCTAGATCGTCGTTGCAAATCGCCGGTGGAGTTTGTGGTCGACGCCGGTGACAGTCGATGGTCGCCTTCAGTCACCGTCGATGCGGGCTTGTGGTCAACGCCGGCCAAGCTCGCCCAACTCCTTGCCTCTGCCATTGCTCGCCCAGATCTCTTCTTGTTCCTTTTTTTTTTCACTTCAAATTTGATTTACAAAATAGACGTTCAAAGATACTTGGGAAATGCAAAGCCATTTTTTCAAAGTTGGACCAAACGGAGCATATACTTCGGACTGGATTGCGTGGTATAAATGCAGTCACTCGCATAACTACAGCCCTCTTCCTACAACAAGCGTCGAGCCATTGCTTTTCGCCTCCGCCACCACGCCGGTCCGGGTTAGAATCGAATCCACGTGACGTTCACGCTTCAAGTCCAAGCCCCGCCAGATATTTAGCGAAACGTCCTACGGACGGATGACCGTTTCTGAGGACAAAACCAGCTCTCACTGACTGATCAGCTGAGGCAGAAGATTGATGAGTTGAATTTGAATAGTAGCTGCCAAGTCATCGCCGTCGCCCTCGCCGTTGTCGTCTTCTCTGAGTTTCTTTGCATCCTCGGGAAGCTCGATTGGGCCCCGGCCGAGGGATACCCTTTTCGTCTCTTCGCGAAAAGGTTGGAACTTTGCCCGGGCGCCTCGAATTCCTATGTCCGTGATCCGCGCTCTCCTCTCGTTCGCGCGTTTCTCTTGTCGTTGCGCGTGATGCGGGTGATTTGTATTTCTACGATTGGGGTTGAGTTGCTTCGATGATTTGCTTGGCTTGATTGGATTTGTGCTTCGCCTCGCGTCCTCTGTGCCGGCTGAGGTTCTCCGGGAGAAGTATACAATGTTGAGCGTGTATTAAGGTGGAGATTGGTTTACCAGCTCGAGCGTAGGGTTCCTGTTCCTAATTATGTTCGGGATGAAGCTAATTGCGGATTCGCTGTTTCAATGCATGAGCGTTGGCTATCCCTAATTATATTTAAGGAAAATCTGTAACTTTCAATGCATTGGCTATATCGGAGCATGAGTATTATTTTGAAAAGTGAAATGTTTCTTATTTAGTATGCTTAACAAGTGTCTGAGATACTCGTTCATAAGATGGTTTTATAAATTTGATTTGGGAGGCATATTCAGAAGTCGAAGTCCCACGCAATGCCCACTGTCGTGTGTGCTTTTGTGATGTAGAATGAAGGTTGGACAGAGAAGGGAGACGACGGACGACCTTCAAGATGTTTAGCCTTTATATGATATGTCCATTTACCCAGATTCATATTGTACTCCCAAAGGGAATTAACCATGGTAGGTAGTTTGCTTGGGCCAAGACCTCATAGTAGATTAAACTGTAGTTTGTGATAAATAAATACAGAACTTATACTTATGTCATGGCCGATGATTTGAAACTGCAACACTTGTACATATAAGATTTTCAGAGTTGCTGTTTCAGCAATTTTCTTGCTAGTTATGTAATATTTTGACCTAGCAACTTTATTCAGTGATGTAGCTTCAGATAGTGATGTTGTTCCCCTTGTGTTTATTTTCTAGTATCCTAAACTTAGGTATAATTTGCTTCACCTATGAGAATTACTGCCTTAGCCTTGTCCTATCATCCGCATAATGGGTTTTCTCTTTTATTGACTCTTCTCTTCTGGTCATTTGAAACCTTGTACATGCGCAAGTGTCGTTATGTCTTTCCAATTGATTATACCTCCAATCTTGCTTCTTGCATTTATGTACGATTTTCCTAACACTTCTTGCCTGGACTGGGGTTTGCATCTCTTTCCAGCATGTGCTCGATTCCATTTGCAGATTTCAACCGGTTGGGACTTTGGTGGAATGCAGTGCTGCAGAAGACACCGGTCCCATCTAGAGAGCATACACCAGCTAAAAAGTTCGCCGTCGATGCAAAGGACTGTAAGCTTTATGAGGAAGTTAGTGAAGGTTTCGGTGCCACTGTTTACAGGGCTCTTTGCATTCCACTTCATGAGATAGTTGCTATCAAGGTTTTCTATCTTGAGAAGTGTAATAATAATGATCTGGTATGTGCTCTGCTTTCTCCTTGGTCCGTTGAGATTTTCTTGTTGTATATTCTCATGCCAAGTGGCTTTGGTACCTTTTCGATAGTAATTGTATTGTACTTCAAATGTGATATAACAGGATGGAATACTTTGCAGCATGATTTCAGCTTCCTTCACTTATTTTTATGAATTCATTTTGCATTCGTAGAAACCATGCTAATAAGGTTTTTTTTTTTTTTTGGGGAAAGAATGGGTAATGAGTTCTTGTTTGTCTACTTTTGCTGCTAATCTCTGTCTAGACTGATTATTTTGGTAGCTATCAAGGTTCTCCACGGGATTGACTTTTACTTTCAAGTTTGGCTTTTGCTTTTGCTTTTAGTGTTTGAGATTCACATTTTATATAATACTAAGCACCTCTTATCTTTAACATACCTGCATATAAACATCTAAGGGCATATTAGAATCATCTGAATTTTTTAGTTTATAAACGCATTATTATTATTATTATTATTATTATTATTATTATTATTATTATTATTATTATTATTATTATTATTATTATTATTATTTTAAATTGGTAAGAAAATGAATTGAGCACTGCTTCAAAAATGCCAACGCAAACTAGCCGTAATTTTTTACCAAAAAAAAAAAACTGGCCGTAATTGGGTGGTTAAACTAGAATAAGAAGAAGAAGGAGGTTTCGTTTGATTATCTTCTGGTACCTCTTATATATGACTAGCCAAACCATACAGATGTGTACACCTTGTGTTGGTCATTAATGACATAATAAGCACATAATCATGTATCGGTGTGGTGAAAAATCAAAATGAACATAAGATGAGATTAGGCATATACAAGTAGATTTCGTTATTAGGTGAATCTAAAAAGTCCACGGGCATCTGATGCCAAGATAGACATATCAATAATGCAGCAAGGATCAAATTCATTAGGCATTTGACGTATTATGACATGTCAAAAAATGGAGGTATTAATTGCATAAATGTTCCAAATGGAACTACTTTTGTTTATATATCTTTTACTGTTCAAAATAATTTTTATTTTGCAAAGGTAGAATATGTCCAATTGAAAGACGTACAAGTGTGTGCGCTGAAGTCATAAAGACCATGTCGAAATCATGGTGTTTTTTTTTTTTTTTTTTTTGGGGGGGGAAGGATACATTGATTGTGATCATGCAAGAGAGCCTGAGTGCTCTTGAATAATACCCGCTCACCTCTAAGTTGTTTTCATCTGGACTAACTTTGATCGCGGAGAGTAGAGCTTTTCTTTTTCCCTTTTGTCACTTCATTACCTCTGAGCAGATACTTAACAGCTTGAGATGAAATGACATTTGGAGTAATCTAGTTTTTCCTTTGCTATGTGAAGACATGTTTGAGCCCAGAAGATGTTTTAAGTTTAAAGTTATTGAAAACAGGTTTCCTTATGTACTTAAAACAGTTTTCTCTTTTTATAAGATTTGGCTTATGTTTTGAAGACAAGTGATGAACTGTAATTTCAATTGCAAAATCTAGTTTAAGAAATAAATTTTCTATATATTTCCTTCAACATTAAAAAAATCGAAGTCAATATTCTAATATCTCTTTTTTACCATTTCATGCATCTTTCTCATGACTTTACATGGGATGGTATCTGGCGAGAGGCGCAGATGATGAGTTTGATTAATCATCCAAATCTGTTACGTGCACATTGCTCCTTTATTGCTGGGCACGGCCCTTGGGTTGTCATGCCATACACGAATGGAGGATCCTGTCTTCAAATTATGAAATCTGCTTACCCAGAAGGTCTTGAAGAGCCAGCTATTACCACTTTGTTGCGCGAGGTTCTCAAGGCACTTGTGTATCTCCATGCTTATGGACATATTCATAGGGATATGAAGGTATTGCTGTTGGCACTGTCTTTTCTGATCCAATACATATATATATATATATATATATATATATATATTAACATACCGTTCTTATGTTATCAATATTCACCCTCATGATGCAGGCAAAGAATATATTAATTGATACCAATGGTGTGGTCAAGTTAGCAGATTTTGGAGTGTCAGCATGCATGTTCGAAACAGGAGATAGACAACGGTCCAGAAATGCCTTTGTTGAACCTCCGTGCTGTTAAATTTGCCTCTAAATTGTTGTAATGCCATGTGATGCATGATCACATTTTGCAAAGCAAATGCATTTTCAGCAGCATGATTTATTATCATAAACTTAACTGCCCTTTATCAACTCAGGATGGCTCCTAAGGTCATTCAGCAATTACACGGAATTGACTTTAAGCGAGTGCATTGCTAATGTCTGCAACCCCCTCTTTGATGTTCCCTCTGTTTCTAATGCCTAAAGTTGATTTCTTTTATGGTTGAACTTAAGTTATTGTTTGTTTTTCATCTAACAGAGTAGACATCCGGCCTTTGGAATAACAGCACTTGAACTTGCGCATGGGCATGCCCCATTTTTCAAATATCCGCCAGCGAAAGTAAACTTTTTTTTTGCTTTTGAGACTGGTGGACATGGACTGGATGTGGTCTTTAGCCTTTCTTCCACATTAGCTCTTTCTGTAGGTTCTGCTGATGACCTTACAAAATGCACCTCCAGGCCTGGACTACGAGAGAGATAAGAGATTTTCCAAGGTGTGTCTATCTAGAAGAAATGATGGTTGCATACCAAATCATTGTAGTGACATCTCTGTGATCATGTCTGGTTCTAATGGTGCCTTACCACGTTAGTCTTTCAAAGAGATGATAGCCACTTGTGATGTCCATTTGCACCTTCTTCCCCACTCGAGCGCCTTCCTCCACTGGGTGATCACTTTCAGATGCTGAAGGTCTCGCGCTCCTAACTTTGACAATCTATAGTCAGTTGTGTCATGAGGCCTTTCCCATGCAAGCGTGCATCTGCTCTGATTCGGATATTTCAGGACGCACAAGAAACTGATCTTCTCGTTCAGAATTAAGGCTCTCTATGAAGACAAGGACCAATTATCGCAGGCAAGGACCATGGCTTCCCTATGTAATGAAGCAAAAGGTGGGATAGCATGCAACATGTTCTGGCCAGAACGCGGAACAATTCAGCACATCGCCTTCTGGGATTGTTTGTCCGGACTTGACAAAAGTCGAAAGTAATTTTCTACTTCCCTGTCTAGCTCTACAGTAATGTTCAAACTTAAGAAAAATTATGGAAAAACCACATGTTATTGTATGTATCAATATTAATATGCTACGAAAATTTCGAGTGCTTATCATAAAAAAGAAGTCAAAGTGCGCGCACCTTTATCAATCTCCCTCTCCCTCTCCCTCCCCCGCTCCCTATGTTCTTCAAAAAAAGGACGTGTTAAATTTTTCTCCATTAATTTCCCACTTCCATCAACTTTCGAATATACGTCGCTCATTTTCTTCTCCTCGTATAATCACTTGACCTGTAAGAACGCGGTCGTCGAGATGCATTTTGGAAGTACTTGGTAAGTCACCACAAGTACAAAGAAGGTCGCGAGGTGAATATTACCGAAGAAATCTTGACCTACCAAATAAATGAAATCCATTCGAGTTCGTAGACTATCACGGAACTTACCGACTATGTGTAGTAAGTAAGATCAACCCATCGAGATGTCTCTCATACAGTCAAATAATATAATGGGTTAATATTACAAAAAACCTTAAACCGGTACACATATGACAAATTTATCTTAAACTAATTTTTTTCACCACCAAAAATCCTATCAAAAATCACCTTTGACAAATTTACGCTAAACCGATACACTTATGACAAACTTACCCTCGGTTAGTTTTTGTTAAATTTTATTATCAAATTGCTGAGTTGAATAACATGTGATAGTTAATTGGTATACTAGTTCGAGATTTTACTCTACTAATTTTGTGATATCAATCCAATTTGAAAGGTATATTTGTAAAAAAATATACAAGTTTGAGATTTTTGATTGTCAAAAAAATTAGTTTGAAGTGAATTTATTACAAGAGTATTAGTTTTAGGGTTTTTGCAGTCACATGGAATAAATGTATCATAGTTATTCCAATTCGGGGTTCTTCATAACATTAATCCTAATGTAACTCCATCTTTATATACCGTATTGAATTTCGTTGCATAAATGTAGTCATTGATACAACTAGAGATCATTTCTACAACGAGCATCGGGCCATAGCTTTTCGGCCACCCCTTCGTGCCCTCCAGCCTCTGCCGCCGCCGCCGCCGCTCGCGGCTCACTCCCTCCTTCCCTCGACCCCCTCCTCACAGTGAATAGCTGGTCCGGGTTAGAATGGGATCCACGTGACGTTCACGCTTCAAGTCCAAACCCCGACAGTTAGTTAGCGAAACATCCTACCGCCCAACGCTCGGGCCCCAACCCAAAGGCACAAAAAAAATTCCCTCCGGCCCAGCACCAGCCGCGGGCTACCGAGACCGGGCCGGACCGGGGAAGGGCCCAGTGGAAAAAGGGGCCGTTCCAGGCCCGCTTTCGGGCACCCGGCGTCGGCGCCGTATCTGACCGCCATATCGAGCTTCCTTCCGTTTCCGTTTAAGGAGAAAGCGTCTCGAGAAAGGACGTGGGACTTTTTTCTCTTCCGAGGTTTCTGGGTCTTCTTCTTACAGCCGGGGAGGGGGGAGAAAAAACGATTCAACTCATTGACTGCAGAATCGACAGTTAAATGGTTAAAGACCAATACCCACGTTCCACATTTATTGCTGTCCTCGCACGTGAAAGAGAGAGAGAGAGAGAGATCCGGCGGAGATTTGATTAGATTATATGAGATATGAGAGATATATAGAACGGACGGGTGATCGTTTCTGGGGACAAAGCCAGCTCTCACTGACTGATCAGCTGGGGCAGGAGATTTCTGGAGGAGTTGAATAGTAGCTGCCAAGTCGTCGCCGTCGCCGCCGCCGTCGCCGCTCCGAGTTTCTGTGCATCCTCGGGAGGCTCGATTCCGCCCCGGCCGAGGGTTACCCTTTTCCTCTCTTTGCGAAAAGGTGGGAACTTTGCCGCCGGCGCCTCGAATCCCTAGGTCCGTGATCTGCGCTCTCCTCTCGATTCGCGAGTTTCTCTTGTCGTTGTGCGTTGATGCGGGTGATTTGTATTTCCCCCGATTGGGGTTGAGTTCTTTCGATGACATGCTTGGCTTGGGTTGGATTTGTGCTTCGCTTCGTGTCCTGTGTGCCGACTGAGGATCTCTGGGAGAGGTGTACATTGTTGAGCGTGTATTGAGGAGGAGATTCGTGTACCAGTTCGAGCATAGGGTTCCTGTTCCTAATTATATTCGGGATGAAGCTAATTGCGGATTCACTGTTTCCTTACAGTGAGCATGCTCGATTGGAGCCAGTTCATGCTAGTCGATTTTTTTCGCGATGTACTTGAGACTTAGCATTGTATATTCATACCAAGTAATTGCCAGGTTTCGTCTTTTTAAGTGCACCGACTTTAAAGAGAATTCGTTTTCGATGTCCAAGACTCTTCTGGCATGTGAAGGAGATTGTGTCTGATGCATAAGTCAAGAGTTGGGAGCCAACTCCAATGCTCAATGCAATGCACTTCTTTTAAGGGGTACTTTACCTAGTGTGTTGAGCTTGGTGTGATGGTAGCTATCAAATTTGTGGAGCCTCTCAGTGTGGAGGCCATTCAGATCCTGCAATCTTTGTCACCATGGGTTGATGGTGCTTGACATATTGGTGGCTAATCCAATGTGTCATCATCCATGGCTTTCGGAATTGCACATTGAACAGATTGATACCCGTGAGGAGGGGGATAGTTGAGGGGGTAAAGGCACTGCAAGCACAAGCATGAGAATATCCTTAGGCAGTGCAAGTGAGCTCATGTATTGGTAATGTGGACCTGAAAATGATTAGACTTGTTGGAAGATATCAGATAACATGACATTTAGGTGACAAAAGGCTATTGTACAAATAGTTGGTCAATCTAACAATTTTATAAAATTTCGTTAACAATTTTGCCAAGTGCACTTGTTAAGCAACTATTTAAGGAAAATTTGTAACTTTCAATGCGTTGGCTGTCTCATGGCATGAGTATTGTTTTAGAAAGTGAATTGTTCCTTATTTAGTATGCTTAACAAGTGCCCGGAATACTCATTAACAAAATGGTTTTATGAATTTTGATAATTTTTTTAGGAGGCATATTCAGAAGTTCAAGTCCCAGACAATGTCCACTATTTTCTGTGCTTTTTTGATATAGAATGAAGGTTGGACAGAGAAGGGAGATGACAAACAGCCTTCAATATAGTTAGCCTAATGATGATATGTCCATTTGCCCAGATTTATAGTATATTCCCAAAGGGAATTACATCTGCCTAATGGTTGGGCAGACTATGGTAGGTAGTTTGCTTGGTCCAAGACCTCATAGTAGATTAAACTGTAGTTTTTAATGTATAAACACCAAGTTAAAACTTATGTCATGGCTGATGACTTGAAACTTCAGCACTTGTTCATATAAGCTTTTTAGAGTTGCTGTTTCAGCAATTTTCTTGCTAGTTATGTAATATGTCGACCTAGCAATTTTATACAGTGATGTAGCTTCAGATAGTAATGTTATCCATTTTGTGTTTATTTTCTAGTATCCTAAACTTAGGTATAATTTGCTTCACCTATGAGAATTTCTATCCAATTCTTCTTTTATTCATCAAGTTTATCTAATCCCATCGAGATTACTGCCTTAGCCTTGTGTTATCATCTGCATGATGGGTTTTCTCTTTTATTGACTCTTCTTCTGGTCATTTGAAACCTTGTACATGTGCATGCATTATTATGTCTTTCCAATTAATTAAACCTACAATCTTGCTTCTTGCATTTATGTATGATTTTCCTAACACTTGTTGCCTGGACTGGGGTTTGCATCTCTTTCCAGCATGTGCAGTCTCTTCCTCTTCTCAAAGTAAGAGAAATCCTAGGCACTCTTTACACTTTGTATATAATTCCTGAGACAAGCCAGTGATTTTAGGATTGGATGATTGTGCATACCATATGAATTGCTCAGTCTGTAATCGTTTTAATGGAGTCACCAGAAGCTTTTGTTTCTCTATGCTGAACAAAGGAGCCATGCTTCGGAATTGGAAGAAACCCCACAATTTGACGCTTTGCTATTGAGTCTACGTATTGTGCGTCTTCTTCAAAAAGAAGGTTTATGGTCCAAAAGAAACCATGGAGCATACACCAGATAAAAAGTTCCCTCTCAATGCAAAGGACTATAAGCTCTATGAGGAAGTTGGTGAAGGTGTCAGTGCCACTGTTTACAGAGCTCTCTGCATTCCACTTAATGAGATAGTTGCTATCAAGGTGCTTGATCTTGAGAAGTGTTATAATAATCTGGTATGTGCTCTGCTTTCTCCTTGGTCTGTTGAGATTTTCTCATTGTATATTCTCATTCCAAGTGGCTTTGGTACCTTTTCGATAGTAATTATATTGTACTTTAAATGTGATATAACTGGATGGAATACTTTGCAACATTATATCAGTTTCCTTCTCTTATTTTTATTAACTCATTTTGCATGCATAGAAACCATGCTAATAAGTTTTTTTTTGTTTGGATAGAATGGGCAATGAGTTCTTATTTGTCTACTTTTGCTGCTAATCTCTGTCTAGACTAATTAGTTTTGGTAGCTATCAAGGTTCCACATGGGATTGACTTTTACTTTCAAGTTTTGGCTTTTGCTTTGCTTTTAGTGTTTTGAGATTCAAATTTTATCTAATACTAAGCACCTCTTATCTTTAATATACCTGCATATAGACATATAAGGGCATTTATAATCATTTGAAATTTTTAGTGTATAAACGCATTTTTATTATTTTTTAAATTGGTGAGCAAGTGAATTGAGTGCTGCTTCAAAAAAAGGGGCACAAACTGGCCCTAATTGGGTGGTTAAACTAGAAAAAGAAGAAGAAGAAGAAGGTTTCGTTGCATCATCTTCTGGTACCTCTTATGTATTACTAGCCAAACTATACAGAGGTGTACACCTCGTGTGGTCATTAATGACATAATAAACACATATTCATGTCCTGGTGTGGTGAAAAATTAGAATGAACATAAGATGAGATTAGGCACATACAAGTAGATATCGTCAATAGGTGAAGCTAAGAAGTCCATAAAAATCTGATGCCAAGATAGACATATTAATTAAGTAGATGTTTTTGTGTATTTACGAAATGTGTCAAAAGAGAGAGATATTAGTTGCATAAAAGTTCCAAATAGAACTATTTTTCTTTATATATATTTTACTTCAGTTTAGACCATCTACTTTTGCATGTCCAATAACTTTTTTTTGATCATGTATACCATTCAGCGTAATTTTTATTTTGCAAAGGTAGGATATGTCCAATTGAAAGGCATGCAAGTGTGTGTGAGCGAAGCTTGGAGTCATAAAAACCATGTCGAAATCATGGTGGGTTGGGGGTGGGGAGAGAAAAGGAAGAGAATAGAGAAGGGGGGGGGATTGTACATTGATTGTGATAATGTGAGAGAGCTGAGTCCTCTTGAATATCAGCTGCTAACCTCTAAGACATTTTCATCTGGACTAACTTTGATAATGCGGATTGGGGCTTTTCATTTTCCCTTTGTCACTTCGTTAGCTGTAAGTGGATATGTAAGAGCTTGAGATGAAATGACATTTGGAGTAGTCTATTTTCTCCTTTGCCATGTGAAGACATGTTTGAGCTCTGACGATGTTTTGAGTTAAGTTTAAGATTATTGAAAACAAGTTTCCTCATGTACTTAAACAGTTTTCTCTATTAAATAAGATTTGTCTTACATTTTAAAGACAAGTGATGAACTGTAATTTCTGTTGCAAGATATATTGTCAGAAATATATTTACTATTTAATTCCTTCAACATTGAAAAAATTGAAGTAAATATTCTAATGATGATCTCCTTTTTTCCCATTCGATGCATTATTTTCATGACTTTGCACAGGATGGTATCCGGCGAGAGGTACAGACAATGAGTTTGATCAATCATCCAAATCTATTGCGTGCACATTGCTCCTTTACTGCTGGCCACAGCCTTTGGGTTGTCATGCCATACATGGATGGAGGATCCTGTCTTCACATTATGAAATCTGCTTACCCAGAAGGTCTTGAAGAGGCGGCTATTTCCACTTTGTTGCGGGAGGTTCTCAAGGCACTTGCATATCTCCATGCTCATGGACATATTCATAGGGATGTGAAGGTGCTTTGCTTGCTATCCGCACTGTCTTTTCTGATCCAGTTCATATGGCTTTTTTTCTATATTAACGTACTGTTCTTATGTTATCAATACTCACCCACACGAATGCAGGCAGGGAATATATTAATCAATTCCAAAGGTGTGGTCAAGTTAGCAGATTTTGGAGTGTCAGCTTGCATGTTCGATACGGGAGATAGACAACGGTCACGAAATACCTTTGCTGGGACTCCATGCTGGTAAATTTGCCTCTAAATTTTTGTAATGCAATGTGACAGTCTGATGTATCATCACATTTTGCAAGGCAAATGCATTTTCAGTAGTATGATTTATTATCATATACTTAACTGCCTTCTATCCTCTCAGGATGGCTCCTGAGGTCATGCAACAATTACACGGATATGACTTTAAGTGAGTGCAAGCTATTGTCTGCAACCCCCTCCTTTTTATTCCCTTTGTTTCTAATGCCTAAAGTTGATTTTATTTGTGATTGAACTTACGTTATTTTTTGTTTTTCTTCAACAGAGCAGACATCTGGTCCTTTGGAATAACAGCACTTGAACTTGCGCATGGGCATGCCCCATTTTCCAAGTATCCGCCAATGAAAGTAAACCTTTTCTGGCTTTTGAGACTGGTGGACATGGACTAGACGCGGGCTTTAGCTTTTCTTACACCTTTAGCTCTTTCTGTAGGTTCTGCTGATGACCTTACAAAATGCACCTCCAGGCCTGGACTATGAGAGAGATAAGAGATTTTCAAAGGTGTGTCTATCCACACAAAATGATGTTGCATACCAAATCATTGTAGTTACATCACTGTGATCGTGTGTGGTTCTAATGGTGCCTTACTTTATTAGTCTTTCAAAGAGATGGTAGCCGCTTGCTTAGTGAAGGACCCCAAGAAACGTCCTACTTCAGAGAAGCTTCTGAAGCACAGTTTTTTTAAACATGCCCGCTCTGCCGACTATCTAGCTCGAACCCTGGTCCAGGGCCTTGCTCCACTGGGTGAGCGCTTTAAAAAGCTGAAGGTCTCTTACTCCTAACTTTGGCAATCTATAGTCTGTTGTGTCATGTGGCCTTTCCCAAGCAAGTGTGCATCTGCTCTGATGTTTTTTGGTTATTCAGGCACAAGAAGCTGCTCTTCTTGTTCAGAATAAAGCTCTCTATGAAGACAAGGAGCAATTATCTCAGGTAAGGACTATGGCTTTCCTATGTAATAAGCAAAAGGTGGGATCGCATGCAACATGATCTGGCCAGAATGCGGAACAATTCAGCACATTGCTTTTTGGGGTTGTTTGTCCAGACTTTTCAAAAGTCAAAATAACTTTTTTACTTCCCTGTCTAGCTCTACAGTAATATTCAAACTTTGGAATATTATGGAAAAACTACATGTTATTCTATGTGTCAATATTAATGTGCTATGAATGCTTCAAGTGCTTATTGTAAAAAAGAAGTCAAGTGCGTACACCACAAGATTTACAGTAAGTAAATAGTCCAAACTAAACATCATTCCAAACAAATGTGCAATAAGTTTCCAAAGATTTGCTTTGAACTGAATATGATGAAAAGGTGCTTAAGTGGTTCTTGAAATGGTTTTTGTGCATTTGTGCTTAAGGAGATCTTTTGTGCCCCTTGGACAAGTACATGGTTTAAAGTAAAAGAAATGTACATTACTTAAAAGATAAATAAAACAGTGGCTGGACTTAAATCCTGTTTCCTTTTTTATAAGTAGGTAAATCATGAATGAGCTATTGCTTTAAACTGATGTAGTTTTCCCACTCAAAACTCGATTGTGCACCCTGCTGCATATGAGAATCTTGGAGGTTAATTAAGTTGTTCTAAATGTTCAAGGACCATTTGACTAACTCGTCTAAAATTTTAGAGGCTGTTTGTACACTCATGACTTGTGAGTAATGAGTAGTCAATGACCTGCATGCAAAATTTTCATTACTACAAATGAGAGGGCTGAAGGATAGCTTATTGCAACCAACAGGGACTGAATGGCTTAAGTATTGCTTATGCACATTTTTCTTTCTTTTTCTTTTAATTCCCCACTTAAGTGATGCTTGAATAGTGGTCTTGTATTTCAACCTTAGTAAGTTGGTGAAGAAGGATTTGCTAATTCATCTATGCTGCTATACATGCAGCACTGCAAAATACTTATTTAATAGTTTCCCTGGCTTAGATGCTTGCTCTTTTGTTGCAATGGTTTACTACAAATTACTTGTTTGCTGCAGCAAGAATACATAAGAGGAATTAGTGCATGGAATTTCAACCTTGAAGATCTGAAATGTCAGGCTGCCCTTGTGAGTATTTTATTTATTGTCCACTGTCTATACTAGTGATTACTTAAAATAAGGTTTTTAATTGCTAAGAGACTTATTTCTTGACATGTGGTAATGTCAGATTCAGGAAAATGATGATGTCCCAAATATTGAAGACTCTCATGCATCCATAAAACAGAAGGAGAGACATGATGGTTCTGGGAGACTCACTGAGAGAATGTCACCTGAGATGGTCAACCATTCAAACACTGCATCTGGTCGGGAGGTATCACCTTTTCTGCTGTGTATACATGTGATCATGGTGCTTTGAACTATTTATTGTAAAATGGTTTTCTTTTGAAAATTATCAGGAGCTCCCTTAGCTACTTTCTCCTGATAAATATTATTAACCTTTTGTTCCAGGACGCTTTAAATGATCATGATTTGAAGAGCTCACTTGCTTCGTTTCCTATGAAACCACTTCAAGCACTCAAGTATGATTGCTTTATCTTTATTCTTTTTCACTCTCCTTCATGTTCATTTTCCTTCCCCTGTCAATCTCCATGCAGCTCATGTTTTCCTGAGTATTCATATGCCTTCTCTCCCAAGAAATTAAGTGCCATTGCTTCTCAGCCTGATGAAACTATCTTGCTTTGTACTTGTTGTTTTCCATGCCTTCATTTTGGTCATAAAAATTATTAACTTTTGATGCAGAGAGTGTTTTGATGTTGGTGAGGACGATGTAAATACAAGTCCTAGCTGGGATGATGCTCGATTAGATTCTGATGAACAGCTTCCCACGAAATCCTCACTGAGAGCTGTCCATCAGGATACCGGTAAAAATGACAACAACAACGATCATGATTTTGCACGGAGTAGCTCTTTACTGCGTCAGGAGATTCCAAATCATAAGAAATTCTTAAGTGGTCCATTAATACAGGATACTGTCGCCTCTGCTAAGAAGATGATGGACAATGGGGACAGGTAACTTTTGCTAACTTGAACCTATTTCTTTTCCTTGTTTCCTTTTGCTAAAATCCTAATTTTTCAATGCGAGTAATCACTTGAAATACATGTCAGCTTATGGGAAATAATAGTGAGGAGCACATAGAGGCATTTGTATGAGCTGTTCTATTGGATGCGTCAGTTTTGGGGAATAGTAGAAGGGAATGCATGGATGCATTCATATGAGATGTTTCTATTCTTCTGAGAAAAGAAAATATTACATTGCCTTTTGTGGCAGCCTTTCTCAGGCTTAGATTCCCCCCTTTTTTTTTTAAAAAAAAAAGGCCTGATGCTTGTGTGCTGGAGCCTTTATATGTGGTTGATTTGGTAGGGGATTGGTGAGATAATTCTGACACTATTCCACATCTTATTGAAGTCATGTATGTGAGGGGACTCCTTAGGGACAACACAGTATGATGCTAATCGAGGATAAGGTGACACATACTGGTTTAATGATGGCCTCAAGATCTTGCAGAAGATATTAGTGCTTAAGAAAAGACAGGTATAAGTTATGGAGGAGAAAACTTCTATATCCTGTGCAGGGTATGCAGTATGTAGGACTTGAAACCAAAAAGGATCTTGGTTTTGCTGGCTGTGATGCTTCATAGTACTCTTAAGATTTGAAAGTAAACCACCCCTAACAAACTTCATTCCCTGCTCGTTTGGGTGAACTATTGAGAGAACATCTTCATGGCTACAGCATGGTGTGAGAAAGATGATTTTCATAATATCTGTTTGTAGAGCATGAAATTTATCAAGTTTGGTTCTTTAAATGCGATCTCAGGGACCATTTGCAACCAAAAGAGCGAAACTATAGTGGGCCTCTGTTGTATCGTCAAAGGAAAGAGACTAATTCTTTGTCACCTGGTAAGTTATGGTGGTTTCGAGCTCTTGTTATGATAAATGATAGTTTTTCCAGGCAGGTGAAGAGAATCAGTTTTATTGATTGTAATCTCTAATGTACAGCAGAGGATATGTCAGAAGGAGCAGTTATCCAATGTAGGGGCCGTTTTAAGGTCACTTCAGCAGATGTTAGTCCTAAGGTAATTGGTTGTCATCTCTGGTCACAACTTGGCCTTTTATTTTCTTAATTGTTAGAAAGAGTTGGTTTTTCCTAATCCGCTTAAAACCTGAGTTGATCTTGTCACTTTATCTGCCTATTTATCTGGTATAAGTCCCAGCTTTGTGGTATCTGAGTTCTGCAGCTCAAATGTTTACTTATCTCGAATTGAAGTTTCAGATTAAACACTCACCTCCCCTGTTCCCATCTTGCAAAAGTTTATAGCTTGTGAAACTCGTAACATCCAAATTCATTCTGTTCCATGATACTCGGAGCAGAAATCCTTAAAACTAAGTCTTTATGGCTCAATCACAACTTTCTCGGTTGTCCCCCATTCAGGGTATGATGAACTGCTCCTCTGGCCTAGCATGTGGTGGTTCATCCAGTCCAATGACCCCAAACTTGGCAGCCGCCCTTCTCCCTTCATTGCAGTGCATTTTGCAGCAGAACATCATGCAGAGGGTATTTGTCTACTTGTGCTATGCTCTGATTTGTCTTCTATAATTTTGTTAGTTGCTAAAAGAATGAAGTGCATGACAGGAAGAAATCACTAAGCTTATCAAATATGCGGAGCAAATTTCTGGTACAGGCCTCATTGGTAAATACTTTGTATTTTATTCCGTAGGTATCTGCTTCTCATTTAATGTGAAACAGGTAATCAAGGGGACTTGGCTGAGGTGGGCACCAGCAATTCTCTGCAGGTACAGGTCATCTCCTTGTCTTAAGACATGCAAGAATCACAGTTCCCATGTAGTTTCTAAACTGTAATTTAAGGGCAAATCTCAGTTTTAGAACTTCGAAGCTACAATTTTTGGTGTTAAAGACTGCCGCCAGCCTGCAATGGACAAAGCATGTCATCTGATATGCACTTGAAATATCATTTGATTCCCAATAGGGTTTTGCTTATCACCTGAAAAGTAACTGGAGTTGCTAGATAAAGGGAGTGTTACCTCTAATCAGAAGGTTATGGGATTGCTCTGTAGTATAATTCGGCACAATTTTTCATGGCGGACTAAATGGCTTGCACTGAAAAAGCCTTGTACCTTTCATTTTGTCAATTTCCAAGTTAACCTTTGAATTGACTAGGCCACCATCTTTGTCATCCATTACTTTGTTTACCTTTTCCTTTTGCTTTCCCATTTTGAAGGTCATATAATATGCACTAGCATATATAAGATGCCATTTAGTTTGATACTGCAATAAATCTCTGACTCACAGGTATCTTGTTCTTCTATGAGAGAAAAAGAATTGCAATCCCAGTTTGCCCATCTGCAGCAATGGTATGTTCGTATTTCATTTATCTGTCACAAATTTTCTTGTAGCTGCTCATAGATAGTGTATTTGCTTAAAATGTTTTTTCTGTAAAATCACTTTGTGGATAACAGTGTCACAAGCCTTGTTGAGGAGTTGCAGAACCTGAAACTGAAAAATGCCCAGGTGAGAAACTTAGTTGAATACAGCATGACCTTTATAACATCAGAACCTTTGTATTGTTACCTCTCTCGTTCCAAGAGTTTTTCCTTTCAAATCAAAGCACTGCATTGTGCTCTGTACCTGTCATCGTTTGTGATTATTGACTTACGACTGTTAGGATGTTCCAAAACGCCCACTTGCTGAAATGTACTCTTCCTGTTTCACCATATAATGTACTGTTTTCACCGAGTTATGATCTGGCTTTACAGTTGGAGAAGCAGCTGAATGCTTTGACAAACCGAGACAAGAGGATAAGAGGGATGACCAAAGTATGATGCTGTTCGCATCTTCAACTTATTCTTTAACGGCAACAGTTTTGGGTGATCAGCAAGTGACCGGTGCCTCATTCCCCGATTGTACATGTACTCTTCCCACCCACCAAAGTTTTGAGACGTCTTTCCTCGACTTGCCGCTTGTACATGTAAATTTATTAAAAGATACGGCAGATACATCCCTCTGTCTCCGTAATTAAGTTTGTTCTTGCTCCCTACTCGCAATACGGAATTCCCGCTTGTAGACAGTTGCCAGTCGGTCCATGATGCAATTGAATTAATTCCCTTGTAATTTGTTTCCACATCACCCTTTTATGTTTTATCTCTGACTTTTGTCGAGAAGCTCTCTTTTTATTGCAAATCAGACCTTCTGAGTAATAGACATTCTAAGAATGGGATCTGCTGCCCTTATATTTGAAAGGTATTCGTACCTTGAAATTCAGTCGAGGATGACGGGGGTGGGGGATGATGTGACAGGCCTCATATTGGGCAGTCATGGTTGGTTATGAGCACTGTATGTCCAGTGCACATTCAAACATTGGGGCGGGCACGAGCCAAATGTATTGGTATTGATTCTGACCACGAACATATCAAACGACGATCTGTTATTATTGCTTTGCAATTGTATTTCCTGGCCGCTTATTGAAGCTTTTGCCTCAGTATATCTGTCCTGCTTCCTACCCTGGCTTTTGGAACCTGCATAATGCTTAACAGAGTAGGCGAACAGCTGCCATGAACTCCTGATTAGGCGTAAATCTCATCTCGATGATCAATCTCACACATCAAGAGCAAAATGGGAGAAGTATACTATTAGTGCCATAAGTTGTGTTGGTGTTAAAAATTTCTGTCGGATCACTTAAGTGTCAAATCGAAAGAAAAACAAATCGAAGGAAAAACGATTATTTCGCTGTCACCGGCAAAAGATTCTGGCCAAAATGAATATATGGCTTTTTAAAAAAAAAAAAAATCAACAAGGCTTTTAAATGACGTCGGTTTTTGAAACAGTTGCATTCTTCTATGCAAGAAGAAGACTTAGAAAGAACAAAGAAGTTTGGATCCGAAAAAGTATGCTTAGGCAGTTCCTTTGCTGAGCACAACAGAATGAAGAGGAATTTGTATCATTTCAAATCCCTATTCTTATCAAAACCAAAAACGACGCTGTTTAACTCTTTTGGAGATTTTTATTTATTTATTGGGGGATTAAAATTAGGGTTTTTCCGTCGTCGCTCGGCCTCCGTCGTCGCTCACATTGCTCGGCATTGTTCGGACGCCCTCGATGGCACACGAGGGAGCACCGGCCTCGGTCGCTGGAGCCTAGGTACTGGAAGACGCAGGCCGGGCACTCGTTGGGGAGATCGGAGATGGAGAGGGAGACATCAATAGCGGCGCATTCATCGGCGGCCTCACTAAGCACCAACTAGATCACGGCCTTTGACTTGGCCGCCGAGTGACCGTCATTGGGGTTGGGGTCGAGGTCGAGGTCGGAGCTGCGGTCGCCAAGTGGCCATCGTCGAGGTCGGGGTTGGGGTCGAGGTCGGGGGTCGAGTCGCGACCGCCGAGTGACCATTGTCGGGGTTGGGGTTGGAGCCGTGGCCGCCGAGTGGCCATCGTTGGGGTCAGGGTCAGAGCTGCGGCCATCGAGTGGCCATTGTTGCAATCGGGGTCGGGGTCGGGGTCGGGGTCGGAGTCGCGTCTGCCGAGTGGCCATCGTCGCAATCGAGGTCAAGGTCGAGGTCAGGATTGGAGCCGCGGCCGCCGAGTGGCCATAGTCACGATCGGGGTCGCCGAGTGGCCATTGTCACGATCAGGGTCGGGGTCGAGATCGAGGTCAGGGTCGGAGCTGTGGCCGTCGAGTGCCCATCGTTGGGGTTGGGGTCGGAGTCGGGGTCGGAGCCACGGCCGTCGAGCGTGGGGGCCGTCAAAGACAGTGACTGGTTGGAAATTTAGGGTTTTGAATTGGGGGAGACACTAAACGGCGTCGTTTTAATATTAGGATGGGGGCTGTCAAAGACAGTGACTAGTTGGAAATTTAGGGTTTTGAATTGGGGGAGACACCAAACGGCGTCGTTTTAATATTAGGATGCTAACCGTACTCTCTCGCGAGCCACATCAGCTTCAAAAATGAATAAAAAAGCACCACGTTAGAATTTGGCACTTAAGTGATCCGACAGAAACTTTTGTTTCCCAAGTGAGCGCCATACACAACTTATGGCACTAATAGTGTACTTATCCCAGAGCAAAATATAAAAACCAAAGAGGTCCTCCTAGGGTGGGAAAGAAATTTTGAGCATCATGAATCTTGAAACACATCACATGGCCAAGACCGGAGTTATAAGAGCCCTACACACAACTAAATTCGGAACGGATGTTTACTGATGCCATAATCAGCCAGCGGATCAACTTTGTAAAAGCACTTCATCAATTTGAAACTGCAAGCAGCCCCCACTCACTTTTAGAATAGGGCACCGCTACTCATCTTCAGATGACTTGGTAAAAAAATCTCAGGCATAACTTGCCAAAGGCACAAGCGCCAGAGAGCTGATTCCTCTGAACCAACCATTGCCTAAATGAGTATTTTGTGCTACAAAATGTACAAGCGACCTTGGCCTCTCTACAGTGGGTGTGCATTGAATTTCTAACAGGCACCTTCTTAGGCACTTTTACGAAGATCAAGATGGTTTGTGGAAAGCTTTCGTTCCATGGCGACATACCAAAATGATGACACATAAGAGAAGGATCATATAAAAAGCCGACCTTAAGGATAAATTCGCGATACTTCTCATTACTCAGCTCTCCAGTATTGAAACAGATGAAAATCATAAGTGCAATTAGAACTATAATCCTACAGCTGAGGAAAGTCCAGAACCACAGAGTCCTCTTCAAAGTCGTGGTTAATTCCAGCATATGCAAGAAAAATGTTTGCCAGGTGCTGCAATTAAATGGATTCTTGCCCAAGTTTAACTGCTGCAAGTGCTGATGAGAAGGACATGGTATGCTCAGTTCAAGCAAGCAATTACCATAGGGGATTCTCAATCACAGCAGAAACAACTCCTTTCAGCGTCTCCTGCAAAATTAAATGATTTAAGGGAGGCGAAAATGCATTTGATCAGATTCAAATGTAAGTCATACACGTGTAGACAGTACCGAGGAATGATCCTTGAGACCTAGAGAAAGCACCAATTGCCTAGAGGCCCTGGAATTACTGAATACGCAAACATGTAAAAATGTCAGTCAAAAGAAGAATTCTGCATAAAAAATGTGAAGCTACCGCTGTCACTGGCATGAGATCACATGATGTACTTTAATCAATGCAGTGCTAAAACAGTTGTTGAAGTCATGCCAAGCACATTCACAGGCATGTGTATAGATACTTGCAGAAATAAAAATCAATATACCCAGCCAGACTTATCTGTGTGAGGCTATGTGGGGATATACTAATTACCTTATATGTTCAATCAGCTGACGAGCACATGCCACCATCATCGGCTGCAAAAATTTTGCCCACATCAATTCCAAGCAAAAGCAAAGGAAGAACACACTGCCATTAAACTAACTCACCTCATCTCGCTTACCAAATACAACAGAGACGTTAAAAGTAGGATCGATTGAGACACCTTCCTCCTTCCTGAGATTCAAGAAATTAGTTCAGTCAGATGATGTAAGCTTTTGACATTTCTTTGGCAAAACAGCTCACGCAAGTTTTATGAACTGAATAATATCCAGAAAGATACTGCGATATCTGTTCTGTAGCATCAGTTTTCATCCTATATCTATCTTCTCCCAAGCCTGATTCTCATTCAGATCAAACATTTCAGCATTTGTAATCTACTACACCATCCCACTACAAAGAACAGCCAGCCGAAGATGAGCTTTCAGGAAATCCAACATTCAGATGTTCTACCAAAGCACAAAGCTGAGGTATAACCAAGAGCCAAAATTCAAAACTGCAATCGATAAAAAGACAATTGTGTTGATAAGAAAACATACTTGATTCGCTCGGACTTTAGTTGAGCATTCAAATATACCATCATAACTTCTCATGGTTTCTCTATGAACTATAGCCAGATACCAAACGAAGATGCGGAGAATGCCCACACCAAAACATAGCAAAACTCACCAAATCCGAAACCACAGCCCTATGAACAAAACCGAAACATACAGATATAATAAACAGACCTGGCGTGCAGTATCGTCCCCATCGCTCCTATTTGAGTGACAATCACCTAAAAGAATCATTTCATTAGGATCACCCGAGAAAAAAATGAAAAAAAAGGGTTGCATTTGCAGTTTGAAACAACATCTCCGCCATCAAAACTGCAACCAGGAATTGGGGAGTCTCTAACTCACCATGATATGGTCATCGTACCTGCAAATTACAAGATCCGTCTTGTTCCCCTGCCACGAAACACGAACCAGCTAAATTGAGCAACGCCAACAGTTGACAAACAACCATTTACAATGAAAATCACGACATCGACGCAGCATCAAAGTCAACACAAGCGATTTGAGGAAACAACGATCCTAATTATTCCCAAAACGACAAACCCAATACAAAACCATCTAGAGCTTTGGGAAGAAGAACAACTCGGCGACCCAAAACCAGACAGAATCCATCCAAACCCACGTGAAGAAATGGAAACGAAGAACAACCAGCTTCTTTCTCCCTGAAGAAACGTTTGAATTCGAAGGGAGTGGACTGACCTTGATATCAAGAGTGAGCGTCTTCTGGGGCACAGGAAATTCAGCCACCGAACTACCCATACACTCTCTACTTGGACGACCACTTTGCTTTCTTTGGAGAAGAAAGAGCACAGAAAGAACAGGCGATTCCGTTCGCGAAGTACTTCTTGTTCTTGCTTTCCGCTTCCCAGATCAAGAGAGATAAATAATGGGCTTCGATTCTTGTCGGTCTATGAACAATGGGCTTCGATTCTTAACGGGTCTATGAATTCTTTGTCGGTCTAACGTTGTCCAAGTGGAAACTGTTCGACGCACACAGGCGGATGGCTTGGGATTTGGAGTCCAAATTTTGAACTCGCCTTTTCCCAAATATGACCCTCTCATATTATAGAGAGAGAGAAAGTTTCTAGAAGCTATGAGAAATAATGATTTTTATTGCTAGAGTGTTGGATGATACAAATGAGAGAGGGCACTTATTTATACAATAGTCCTCTTATTATAATAATTGATTGACATTCGATATGAGATGGTACTCTTTAAAGCTCAGTACAATATCTTAATCGTCCACCTTTAAGAATAGTCTAGAAACCCTAGAAACTTGGCCTAGTCTTCTTAACATGGTCTTTCGTTCATAGGGAATTTCTAGACCGTGACACATGAATGGTTTTATTTGATTCGCATCAACCATCAACTTTCATTGCCTCTCGCGTGCTTTAATAAATTTAATGCATCATAGTTCAAGAATAAATACACCAAAAACATCATCTTAGAATTAAGCAATGAACTTAATCATATTGAGATAGGATGATAAATCAAATGGATGACAAATGGCCAACGTGTGGCATCGTCCAAAAGATGTCGAATTCCGAATATTGAAATGACTTAATCAGATTACGTCTTTGCAATGCGTATTGGTTTCTTTGCCTTATGGCACTGTGTCGCAGACCAATCTGAAGCATTGCAACCAAACGTTACTGTGAATTGAGGTCAATTTGGAAGAAATTGCTTCTATATCTAGGGCTAAAATTTACCCAGTTGTAGATGGTTGCCTCAGTTGTTTGGGCGACACTAAATCGGATGCTTGATTGGAATGGAAATTGCCACATCCCATCGATAGGAGGAATGGTGTTTCCCCCGTTTCCATTCCTTTTTTTTTTTAAAGACTTTTAATGCTGATATATTAAAACTATACAAGAAAAGAAATATTAACTATTATTAATAATCATCTAGTATAATTAGGGCCTCTTTGTTTGTACTTTTAAGAAAGCAAAAACACAACCTTTTGCTTTCATGCCAAATTTTAAAATCTTATTCAAATTGCACAAAAATTATGAAAAGTTCTACATGGATTTACGCATTCAAAATTTGTACGGGGCGGAAGTTTGGATAAAGAACAAAACTAATGGATTATGTCATATGTCTTAAAAAATTACATGTCTTAAAAAATTCATTGCGTTAAAGATGATGTCATATCCTTTACTGATTACCTAACGGATTCTTAAGGAAATTCAAATTAATGTAGATAGGACATTTGTCCCATGGTGACATTCTATATATAAGTGATTCAGTTTTTATATGGAAAAGATATTGTGGGCCTCACCCAAAATAGAGCAGGTGGGTCGATGATTATTGGCTATTGCGTCCATGTCTCGATGGACTGATTGGAATGCTCGATTAGATAATTGTTCGAAAATTACAATTTTCAACATCTGATGTGACTAAAAAAAGGGGGAAAAAATCTGATGTCACTAAGTGCATTTAATAAGCACCAATTATACGATAGTTTAATTGCTTGATGGTCCAAAATGGCTTAATGTCGCAAGTAAGAATGCTTTACTAATAAAGTTATTGATGTAGCCCAAGGTCGGCCACTTAAACAATAAGATCAAGATAACTCACACATATCAAAACTTAGTCACGAAGTTAAACGGATATTTCTGTTACGCAAGCTCAGGACAGTGGGCATAATTTTGTCAATTTAGATCAAAACGACCTGACTCCAAAGTCAAAAGAATGAAGACTCGAAGATCTATAACTTCCTTGTTTTGAGTATTCCCAAACAAGCACTACAGACTTGTCGAACTTCGATGGAAGTGGGCGAAATGAGAATAGATGAAATGAAAAAAAGGATAGAAATTTCTATGGTTGCTCTTCTAGGCCTCCAAAAAAGTTGAAATGTCATCAATTCTTCAAGATTGATGGCTGCAACTCTTTAAGGAGGGAAAATTACCAAAAAAGTCCTAAACCTATTGCAATTGTGCTAATTCAGTCCTAAACTTTTTTTTTTGGCCAATTTAGTTCTAAACCTTTTGTTTTTGTTCCAGTTTAGTCCATCCGGCCATGCATAGTCTGAAAAATATGATGTGGCATTCTAGTCAGCGCCGGTCGGCGTTGCCAACGCTGACATGGCACCGGAGAGCAAAACGTCGTCGTTTTGCTTTAAAAAAAAAAAAAAAAAAACCAAAGAGAAAAGGCAAAAGAGAAAAGGGCGTGAAAAGAAAAGGGCGTGGGGTTGGCTGGGTTCTTTCCCAAAATCAAGCAGGGAACCCTAAATTGAGAGGATCTTCCCTTGATTCATGGTGCCTGACATTGATTCTTGGTGGATGCCTCCGTTCAACACCTCCGTGGAAACCCTTTGGCCTCCGCTTGCCCAACGCCTCTGCTCGACGCCTCCGTCCAACCCCTCTAGCCAACGCCGCCCAACACCCTCGTTCGAAGCCTCCATCCAATCCTTCTGGCCGACGCTCGCTTGACGTCTCCATCCGACGTGTGCGTTAGCCCGACGCCTCCGTCCGATGCTCGACTCACCCAACATCTTCGTCCGATGCTCGCTCGACGCCTACATTCGATGCTCGCTTAGATTCGCCTGCTTGCTTGACGCTCACTGAACGCTTTGATTGTCTTCTTGAAATTGCGCTTTGATTGTCTTCTTGAAATTGTGGTGCTTTATATTTATGTTGTCTTGATTTCACTTGAATTTTATTTTAAATTTCGTTGACATGGGTTTGTCGCAGTAATGGGTTTGTGGTTGTTGAACTGGATGGCTGGGTAAATTGCTAACATGAGTTTGTGGATGGTCTCGCGTAGAATGTCTCCATCTCGCCTAGAATTTTTGGTATTGTTGTTGCTTTTGGCTCATTTGGGAAGAATATATTGCTTTGAGTTGCTGCTTTTGGCTCATTTGGGAAGAATATATTACTTTTGAGTTGCTGCCTTTGGTTCAGATTGACAAAGTTTGTTAGGTATATGGAGTTCCTAATATACTTCTCGTTCAGATTTTCCAAAACTCGTTTGGATCACCTAAATCTCATTGCAATTGCAGCAATTTTGGCCTGCCTATGTTGTGGATTTTATATTATACTTGGAGGGATTTTGTATATATCATCCATGAGCACAGATGTTATAATAATCTAATCATGTTTTGAATTCAATTTGCATTAGCTCCTTCCAATCCCAGATGTCATATGATCTGATCATGTTTTGAATTCCCGATATTGATGCAGTCATTCTTATAAGAAGATTGAGAGCACAATTATTCTTTTTATTGTTGGTATCTGACTATGCTTTTTGTTGTGTTGATCATGTTCACGCTAACTGATGTTTTCAGTTGGTTGGCTGGCTCGACAACACTGCTGTCTCATCAGCCGGTGCCAAGTTGGCATTCAAGTCCAATGAAGAAATAGAACTTCAAGTAAGGTCCATCCCACTAGATGAAGTGATACAGAGTCAAAACCGGTTCTTCTCATCAAAATAGATGTTCAAGGCTGGGAGTATCATGTTCGAAGGGGGCCGTGAAGTTGCCGTCGAGAGAGGTAGGCAAGGCACCGTATTTGATTTATGAGGAGGATGAATGGTTGTTGCAGGCAAGTAATAGTGGTTCTAAAGAGATTCGAGAATTTCGTCACTCTGTTGGGTATCGTCATTGCACCCAACATGGTACAGATGCAAACTGCACGGAGAACAGCTGATAGTGGATTAATTTACCTTAGCCTTGTTGATGTAAGATCACTGAGTCAAGCATGAAAAGGGACAATTTTTTAGCAGACTCATTTGTGAGAGTTTTGCCTACCTGAAGTTCTAGATTGAGAATTAGATTTGGAATTGTAATGAGACACACTGTCCATTGAAGGAGCTAGTTATTGAGCAAGTGAGAAAGCGCAGATACATTATGGTTTTCTATTGGAGTATAGTTAGGGTTGTATCTATCGCCATTAGATTTGCCACACCCAATTTGTTATTATGTTTATTTATTGCAATTCATGCTTTGTATTTGTAGCAAATGACCTTGTGATTTGCGAGTGAATGCAGAATAAGTTGTTGACCAGAGCTTACAGAGGCATATTCAATACCTTTTCACTTGTGGTCTTGATTTTCCTGTTCTTTTTTTTTTTTAAAGCTTTTGGAAATAAATTCGTATGTACTCCCATACTCAAAATTATTCAATCAAACTTTGCACGCACCTAGTTTAAAATATCATTGTTTTATTGGGAAAATAAAATTTGGCATCCAAACCCGACATCTCATTTTTTTTTTTTTTTTTTTTTTTATTTCTTACCCAATAACCCTTTTGAAATAAACTTGGCCAACTTTTTTTTTTCTTTAAAGCTTTCGGAAATAAATTCGTATGTGCTATCGTACTCAAAATTATTCCATCAAACTTTGTACGCACCTAGTTTAAAACCTCATTATCTTATTGAGAAAATAAATTTTTGCGTCCAAACCCGACACCTCATTTTTTTTTTTATTTCTTGCCCAACAACCCTTTTTGAAATAAACTTGGCTAACTTTTTTTTTTCTTTAAGGGTTAATACCCTCAAAAACCCCAAACTGGTACACTTGTGACAAATTTACCCAAAACTATTTTTTTGACTACCAAAAACCCAAAACTGGTATACATTTGACAAATTTACCCCAAATTGGTACACTTGTGACAAATTTACCCTCTGTTAATTTTCGTTAAATTTTATTCTCAAATTATTAAGTTAAATGACACGTAACAATTGACCGGTATACCAATTTAGAATTTTACGCTCAATTTGTCACTGTTTACAATTTTTATGATTTTTTTGTGGTATTAATCCAATTTAGCATAGGGTATATTTGTCACAAATTTACCATTTTGGGGTTTTTTGCAGTCAAATAAATTAGTTTGGGGTAAATTTGTCATAAATGTACCAGTTTAAGGTTTTTTATAGTCAGTCGGGGTAAATTTGTCACGGGTATACTGGGTTTGGGGTTTTTCATGATCAAAAAAATAGTTTTGGGTAAATTTGTCACAAGTGTCGGGCAGGTTTGGGGTTTTCGGGGTATTAATCATTTCTTTAAAGCTTTCGGAAATAAATTCGTACGCGCTCCCGTACTCAAAATTATTCCATCAAACTTTCCACGCACCTAGTTTAAAACCTCATTGTCTTATTGGAAAAATAAAATTTGACATCCAAACCCGACACCTCATTTTTTTTTTATTTCTTACCCAACAACCCTTTTTGAAATAAACTTGTCAACTTTTTTTTTTCTTTAAAGCTTTCAGAAATAAATTCGTACGCGCTCCCGTACTCAAAATTATTCCATCAAAATTTGCACGCACCTAGTTTAAAACCCCATTATCTTATTGAGAAAATAAATTTTTGCGTCCAAACCCAACACCTCATTTTTTTTTTTTTTATTTCTTGCCCAACAACCCTTTTTGAAATAAACTTGGCCAACTTTTTATTTTTTTTAAAGCTTTCGAAAATAAATTCGTATGTCTCCCGTACTCAAAATTATTCCATTAAAATTTGCACACATCCAATTTAAAATATCATTGTTTTATTGGGAAAATAAAATTTGGCATTCAAACCCGACACCTCATTTTTTTTTTTTTTTTTATTTCTTGCCCAATAATCCTTTTGAAATAAACTTAGCTAACTTTTTTTTTCTTTAAAATTTTCGGAAATCAATTCGTATATGCTCCCATACTCAAAATTATTCCATCAAATTTTGCATACACCTAATTTAAAACCTCATTATCTTATTGAGAAAATAAATTTTTGCGTCCAAACCCGACACCTCATTTTTTTTTTTTATTTCTTGCCCAACAACCCTTTTGAAATAAACTTGGCCAACTTTTTTTTTTTTTGAAAGCTTTCGGAAATAAATTCATATGTGCTCCCGTACTCAAAATTATTCCATCAAACTTTGTACGCACCTAGTTTAAAACCTCATTATCTTATTGAGAAAATAAATTTTTGCGTCCAAACCTCACACTTCATTTTTTTTTCTATTTCTTACTCAACAACCATTTTTGAAATAAATTTGGGCAACTTTTTTTTTTCTTTAAAACTTTCGGAAATAAATTTGTACGTGTTCCCATACTCAAAATTAATCCATTAAATTTTGCACGCACCTAGTTTAAAACTTCATTGTTTTATTGAGAAAATAAAATTTGGCATCCAAACCTGACACCTCATTTTTTTTAATTTCTTGCCCAACAATGCTTTTTGAAATAAACTTGACCAACTTTTTTTCTTTAAAGTTTTCGGAAATAAATTCGTACACGCTCCCGTACTCAAAATTATTCCATCAAACTTTGCACGCACCTAGTTTAAAACCTCATTGTTTTATTGGGAAAATAAAATTTGGCATCCAAACCCGACACCTTTTTTTTTTTTATTTCTTGCCCAACAACCCTTTTTGAAATAAACTTAGTGAACTTTTTTTTTTTCTTTAAAGCTTTCGGAAATAAATTTGTACGTGCTCCCGTACTCAAAATTATTCTATCAAACTTTGCACGCACCTAGTTTAAAACCTCATTGTTTTATTAGGAAAATAAAATTTGGCATCCAAACCCGACACCTCATTTTTTTTTTTATTTCTTGCCCAACAACCTTTTTAGAAATAAACTTGGCCTATTGTTCTTTTTTTTTTTCTTTAAAGCTCTCTGAAATAAATTCGTATGTGCTCCCGTACTCAAAATTATTCCATCAAACTTTACACGCACCTAGTTTAAAACCTCATTATCATATTGGGAAAATAAAATTTGGCATCCAAACCCGACATTTCATTTTTTTTTTATATTTCTTGCCCAACAACCCTTTTGAAATAAACTTGGCCAACTTTTTTCTTTCTTTAAAGCTTTCAGAAATAAATTCGTACGTACTCCCGTACTCAAAATTATTCCATCAAACTTTGCACGCATCTAGTTTAAAACCCCATTGTTTTATTGAGCAAATAAAATTTGGCATCCAAACCCGACACTTCATTTTTTTTTCTATTTCTTACCCAACAACCCTTTTAGAAATAAACTTGGCCAACTGTTCTTTTTTTTTTTCTTTAAAGCTCTCGGAAATAAATTCGTACGTGCTCCCATACTCAAAATTATTCCATCAAACTTTGCACGCACCTAGTTTAAAACCCCATTATCTTATTGGGAAAATAAAATTTGGCATCCAAACCCTACACTTCATTTTTTTTTTTTTTCTCGCCCAACAACCCTTTTGAAATAAACTTGGCCATCTTTTTTTTTTTTTTTTTTTTTAAAGCTTTTGGAAATAAATTCGTACGTGCTCCCGTACTCAAAATTATTCCATCAAACTTTGCACGCACCTAGTTTAAAACCTCATTATCTTATTGGGAAAATAAAATTTGGCATCTAAACCCTCCACTTCATTTTTTTATTTTTATTTCTTGCCTAACAACCCTTTTTGAAATAAACTTGGCCATCTCTCTTTTTTTTTAAAGCTTTCGGAAATAAATTCGTACGTACTCTCGTACTCAAAATTATTCCATCAAACTTTGTACACACCTAGTTTAAAACCTCATTGTTTTATTGAGCAAATAAAATTTGGCATCCAAACCCAACACTTCATTTTTTTTTTCTATTTCTTGCCCAACAACCTTTTTTTAAATAAACTTGGCCAACTGTTCTTTTTTTTTTTTCCTTTAAAACTTTCGGAAATAAATTCATATGTGCTCAGCTACAAGTTTTTTGTTTTCTTGGGAGAATGGTTTTGTTTTTTCTTTTAAATTGAAATGGACTTTTATGTGGGGCGCTCACAATTGCACCACATCCTAGAAAAGTACTCATCCATTAAGTATAAAAGAGCAAATGATAGCATGCACAATCTCATTACTTCATGAACAAACACTAGCTATATATTATTCAAGTAAAAAATAGATAAATAAACCCATTTTACTATAATAAGATGGTTCAAAAACAAATCATCTCACTAATCCCAACCGTTATACAAATAGCCATATAAGACAAATCAAAAAGGTACATCCACAACCCTACTTAATTGATGCCATCATCAATGAAAAGAACAAATTGATCAGAACTACTTCACTGAACCCATTATCACAAAAGATATTCCCAAATGTTGTCACTTTTGTCTCTTCGAATAACTTCTAACGCTTGTGCTCTTGACATTAGTAGGAGGATCCATACTAGTAGAGCTACCAGCACTGCCACTTGCATTTTTATTTGTACGTCTCGAACCTACAAAGAATATATTCTTTTAAAGTATTATTAACAAAACAAACATGACATAATAGAAATGGAAGTACTAACCGGATTTTTTTGTCTTGAAAATTGTGTTTGGGAAGATGTAGACCTAATCTTTTTAATTGGACAAGTTGAACTATTGTGTCCCGTCTTCAAGCAAGTTCGACATGTCATCTTCATTCCTATCCTCGACATCCTAGTTCCACTTGCCACCTCACCTTCTTCTCTTGATCTTTTCTGTTTACGTCTACCGCGCTTCACCTGGGATGGAAGTGGTTCAGGCGACTCCCTATGAGTCTTTTTCCAAAATCTCTCTCCTCGAATTGGCATCATCATGTTTTCATACGCAACTAAGAATTTGGCCTTCTTATAACATTCATCAATATAATTATATGCATGCTCTTGCCTATGATTTATAGCAGAAATTGCATGAGGACAAGGGATGCCAGTAAGTTGCCATTTTCTACAAGAGCAATCTCTCTTGAATACATCCACTACATATTTGTCACCCTTATCCATTACCTCATATCCAGCATCACCATTCCATATCACTTGACAGTATGTTGCACCAATTCTATTTTCTTCTAGTTTTTTTATGATTCTTGGACCACAATTTCTTTTCCACTTAGCACATGCATCCCTCTGTCTATGCATTCTTGTCATTATCATTATCCGCATTTCCTCCAACATACTATATATGGACTTACACCTAGCATGTATAATTTTCCCATTGAATGCTTCGCATAAGTTATTGTCAACAATATCACATTTCACATCAGTATTAAAGAAAGCCTTACACCAGTGTTTTGGCTCGTTTGCACCAGATCATGATATGCACAAGGACTAATTTTCTTCAATGCCTGAGAGTGTTCATCATACTCCGTCCTAGTATTGCTCTTAGCACACTGCCAAAATAGTCTTTGCATTTGTATTCCCTTATGTTTCTTGCCCCAATTAGCATAGATGTGTCTAGCACACATCCTATGCTCAGCTGCAGGTAGTAAATCAGCCACAGCTCCTATAAGGCCCTGCAAAAAATGATTACAATGTAAAATGTATCTTATAAATGTGGCTATTTAAGAAGTATAACAAATAAAAATTAATTAAAGAACTCACCTTTTGTTTGTCGCTAATTATGACCCAACCTCGTCCATATGTGTCAAAAATATTAAGATCATAAATCAAATTTCTTAAGAACCACATCCAGGTGTCGCTACTCTCAACTCTGACAACCGCCCAAGCAATTGGGAACATCTGATCATTTGCATCCCTTCCAATAGCACATAAGATCTGACCTTGACAAATTCCTTTCAGAAAACAACCATCTAACTCCACAACTTGCCTACATCCACTAAGGAACCCTTTCTTACAAGCAGCAAAGCAAATATACATTCTTTCAAATAATGCCTTAGAGTGCATATTTGGCTTTTCAACCTTCAATGTAATAGTACTCCCAGGATTTTTCTCCCTAAGCTCCTCTGCATAATCCCACAGTTTTGCATATTCCTTCTTATAGTTTCCCATCAACACTTTATAAGCAAACAACTTAGCCTTCGTACATTGAGCTATGCTTACATCTAAACCCAATTGTTCCTTGATTAATTCCTTGAAAGCAATAGCTTTAATAGTTGGCATTGCTTTTATTGTAGGAAGATAATGATTTGCTAACCAAGAACTTGTCACCCTCCTATTTTTGAAACAAATGCTACAAGTATGCTCTGAATGTAGGGTCTTGACATGAAATGATCCGGAACGAGCATCAACAGAGCCAGAAATCTTCCAAGGACAACTCTCATTAACACATTTTGCTCTAACAAACTTCTTATCATTCTTTGTAAATTTTATCTCTCTACATTTAGTCACTGAGTATTTTTTCAAAGCATCTTTGAATTGGCTACTACTATCAAATGTCATAACCACAGTAAACACAGGCACAGCACAATTAGGATTATATCTTGGAAACCTACTTCTCTTTCTAGTAAAATCATCTTCTCCCTCTACATCAGACCCCAAACTGTCATACGCATCTGTATCATAATACTCCGTCTCGTAACCGGTTTCAGCATCAACTCCACTATTCACATCGGTTGAGATGATACTAATACGCGGATGGTTCCCCTATAATCGATCCTTTGTAACCCTCCCACGAAACTCAATTATATTCTGCCTTGCTTCTACAAGCTCTTCATTATCAATATCATCATCATCAGTCCAAAATCTTACATCGCCAAGAAAATTTGTCTCATCATCATTGTCGTCATCTTGAATATCCCCCTCTATGTCAACAAAATTACCTTCATCAACTAAGTCATTAGGATCTAAGTCATCCTCGTGCTCAATAATTGTCTCATTTGCTAAATCAATATCATTGCGAGGACCCACACTAATCCCTTGACCAACACTCTCACTTGGGCAAGCATCCTCACCCTCACCACCCCCGTGACCAAAACCCTCACTTGTACTAGCACTCTCACCCTCACCCTCACCCTCACCCACACCCACACCCACACCCACACCAACCCCTTGACCATCACCCTCAACTGCCTCATCGATTGCAAAATTTTCTCCATATATCTCAATTAACTCATGATGCAAATAACTGAAAAGTAAATCAATGACATTGCTCTCATTCCATATATATCTCAACCCATCTTCTAGAGACTTTCCAGGAAACTTAAAATAAAGTTTTTCAAATTTACAATTTACCCCATTCTCAATATCTCTAATGAAGCTTTCATAGCTCCTTGAACCGACATCAATTTTTACCAAATCAATCTTATCCCCAACATATTCAAGCATTGGGCGACGGTAAAAATTTCCACCATGGAAAAGGCAAGCCCATGCCGACTTGTCGCTCATCTCAACCCTATACAAAAGAGCGCAATATATGTTGTAAGAAGCCACATAATGGAGATTTTAACATGAATGGCCAAAAGTGCTAAATAAATATAAAGAGTTTGACTTGAGCATAAGTGCGAAATCCTTCATGTCTCATAATTACAAGTGAAATTTCTCTCTAATTTACAGGAATTAACTAGTTCAATTAATATCTAGTACCTATGCTACGAGAATTCAAGGTGAATAGTGGCATAAAATTAGTTTGCTTTCAAGTTAGATATTTGGTTTGTCTAGCTACTTGAAGCCGATGCCAAAAATCTTAGGGCTGATAAAAGAAAATTTTCTCCCATAGTAGACGTGATCTTGTTTTTTTGCAACCAATGAAGGAGAAAAAAGACCATGATGCTAGGTTCTTTGTATATAGATATAGTAGGTCAATGTATTACAAGCAGCATGGCTCATAAGGCTTTAATTTTATAATGTTACTTCATATTATCTCAATTCTTTCCTACCATCACTTCCATGGATATCGTCTTTTGGCTTTTCAGGATTTTTGACAATAGTTTCATTGTTTAGGCAGCTGAAGAGTAGAGTGTACTTCTATGCTTAAACTTTGAAGTTAATTTGCTCAGAATCACTGATCTACTTTCAGTTTAAAACCAAACGGTTGGTTTGTTCAACACACGCGAAGAAATAAGATAACTTGGGAACACGACAAAGACAATCATAGAGAAAAAATAATTTGGGAACACGACAACGACAAACATGGAGACAAAACATAGTTTAGGACCACGCCAATATACCTTTTGACAGATTTTGATTGACTTCACGACCACCAACCACGTAGCTCACCACTTGCCGACAACACAATCAAATTGGGACCACCTCACTTGCTTGTGTTTGCGGTGGATGAACGAATCGGGTCAAGTTGTGGGCGAATTGAGTCTTTGGGTCTTCGGGTCTCTCATCTTCTCAATTGTAGCAACGAACGAATTGGGTCAAGTTGTGGCCGAATCAGGTCTTTGGGTCTTCAGGTCTTCTCGATTCGGGCAAGAAGCGACGAACAATGGCGTTGGCCAAAAAGGAGCTTGATTCGCGAAGGATATTGAGGAAAACGTAATATGAGATCAAATCAACTCAAAATCTACAAGAATTTCGGAGGAGATCTCACTAGGGTTTTTTAGATGATTTTGGAAAGAAGCAAGGAGCAGTCGCACGAATTTTCTCTTTTGCCTTTTCTCTTCGGCTTTTTTTTTTTAAAGCAAAACGACGACGTTTTGCTCTCCGGTGCCATGTCAGCGTCGGCAACGCCGACCGGCGCTAAATAGAATGCCACATCAGATTTTTCTGACTATGCATGGCCGGATGGATCTGAACTGAACAAAAACAAAAGGTTTAGGACTAAATTGGCCCAAAAAAAGTTTAGAACCGAATTGCGCAGACACCGCAATAGGTTTAGGACTTTTTGGTAATTTTCCCTTTAAGGATGACTATTCAAGGATGAAATGAAAACTCTTCTAAGTTTTCAAAAGGTTTGAACTCTTCAAGATTCAAGTAATTGCATTAAGCAAATTTTCATTAATCAAATTCGGTATGGAATTTACAGAGGTTCGACGACCTTTTACAGAAATATAAAAGAAGAGCAAGAGACTAAAATCAAGTGAGCGTAGAAACTATAAGTTACATAGAAACTAGAAGCAATTAAATGTACAATATTTTCAATGCTGATGGTTCTCCCAACGAGTCTTGATGCAAGGGAAATGATAAGTTTTTTTGAAAAAGTCAAAGATGAGGTTTTATTGACAAGGGATTTTTCAATGAGAGTGTTGTCGATCTTGAATGCATGCGGATCTTCTTGGTTAAACGAGTTGGTCTTGAATATAGGTTGCACCAGTCATGAACCTAATGTTTATGCCAATTCGATTTTAAAACTATTATGTTTATATCAATTCAATCATAATCATTTTAATTTGGCTAGTTTAATTACAAACCTATTTTGAGAGCTTCACAGCCCTCGCCTAGTGGCCAGCAAGGGTTGCCAACTAGGATCATCGACAGACTTTGTAGCAAAAAGAAAAAAAGAAAGAAAAATCAAATCAAATAATTTAAAAAATAAAAATAAAATAAAAATTATCCATGTATCAAGACTGTCTATCCTTATGGGCTTGTTGTTATTGTGCTAGTGATTTCTAATCAAAATTAACCGTAATAACTAAATTGGCAAATTCTCAAGAGGTTTATAACTAAATTAACAGAATTTAAAGATTTATGATTGACTTAGCCGAAATACAATAGGTTTACGATTATTTTTGATAATTTTCCTCATATAAAATGGAAAATGGTTGCCACCATGTTATAGTTATAGTATTTCAATGATACTCACTATTCCATTTTGGTAAGAAAAGCAATAAAACTCATTATCCAATCATAGCAACTTTTCATTTTCCATCTTCAGTACTTAGATGACTTCGGTTCATCACCTTAACTTTTCGGCGCTCACTTCGAAGATTTCATCGAACGAGCCCCGACATTCCAGCATACTCGAAAAAAGAGAAACGTACTTCCAGACCGATCACGGAGCGCCAAATCGCCCGTCCGAAACGCCCTTCCAAAATTCGCCAGCGCTTTCTTCAATGCTCCCCACCCCCATCGATAGGCTCGTGCCGTCCGGGAAACACGTGAAGAATCTCTGTCGCTCACGAGAGGGAGGAGAGGCCCCCCGCCCCCCGCCTGCCCCCCCAATCAAATGGCGATCTTGGTCCGAGAAAAGGAGAGGGGGGGAGGGGGGTGGGGGGAGTGGATCGAAGTGGCCCTTCGTGGCCGCATGTGGAGGGCGAACGTGGTAGGTTCGTTGCTCGGAATCGATTGAGCCACGTCTCGCGCGTCCGCCGGGGGGCCACGCCGCGGATTCGCCCAAATCGACCGCGCATTCACTGCGGACGATCCATTTCCGGAGCATGTCTGCTCCGGGGGCCCTTGCAGGCCCCCCGCGAACGGGGGATCGCTGCACGAGCTGAGAAGGTGAAAGATGGTGGCGGAGTCGCGATTCGATCAGAGGATTGCAACCGAGTCAAATGGCGATCCTTAGCGAACACTTATCGCAATATGATTCGGATGGCGAAGATGGAACGCATGGACTGCGAGAAAATTTAAGATTTTTTTGGGTATTTTTCTCGTTAATTGCGAGGTGAAGACAAACTGGTTTAGAATGGTTCATGTGATAAAAATCAAAGTTTACAAGATAATCCATAACTTTTCGAAGTTCAAGAATTGATGTGCAACAATAGAAAGTTGTCCAAAAAAGTTTTACTCTTATTGTATCGTAAGATGGCCAATTTAATGATTAATCTTTCGATGATTTGTCAATTAAATCTTTTCAATTAATCTGGATCGAAATTACTTATCGTTGATGTTAATTGGCCTACGTGGCATGGCCAAACGAGGGGTTGATAGCCTCTCACCAACCATTAACAACAAAAATAAAAGAAAATTAATACATTTTAAATTTAATTTAAAAAATTAAAAAGTATCCATGTCAATCTGATCAACTAGTGTCCACATAAGCGATTTAATGCCAATCTACAAATCATCGAGATATTTAAAATTTAATTGACACGATCAAAATATTAATGACCGATTCAGTGGTCGTTTTATTGGTTTAAGATATTTTGGATAATTTTGTCGGTGCAACGATGGCAAAATTGACAATCTAACGAAGGAATTCATGATTGGACCATTGGCTAGTATATGAGGAAGAGAGATGGGCAGGTTGTTTCCGAGGCCTGAAAATTGGCCAAGTATACTTATTGCCATCCGCTAGTCAGTCAGACCTCTACCACCATTCCTCATCGGACTATCCAATATACATATATATATATATACATATGTGTATATGTATATATATATGTATATGTATGTGTATATATACATATATATATATATGTATATATATATATATGTATATATTGCATTTATGGCCCAAAACTACATACTATATATTATATAATATAATGTAAGACTAAAAACAAGACCCGAGCATTTTCTATAATGCTCAATCACCATTTTTTTGTCCTATTTCGTTCCAATTATTCAAAAAGACCGAAGCAAATTAGATATAGTGCAATTCAAGGACGGTCTCAAGATTTACTTAACTTGCAAGAAAATAATTAATATAATATATATTTATATAGGCATGATTTCACAAGGAAGCTAAATAATTGTTGACATAGTCAAGGTTGGGTTTCGTACTCTAATGTCGGGGTGTTAAATAGCTAAAACACGTGATCATCAACGTAAAAGGATTATTGAGCATGCCTTGGTTTGGAATGTTTCGGAAACTTGCACGCTGCCATGGAATTCTTCCACGTCCCAAACGAAATTTATATATTTTTTAGACAATTTCCACTAGAGAAAGAAATGATAGGAAGGAAATAGAAGAAAAAGGAAATTGGAGATATTTTTTTTATGACGATATATATTTTGAAGTAAAAAGTTCTATTGACTCGTAAAAAGATTCCCGATAACTACAATGATTTTGACATGATTACCTTCAAACTTGATCATGCGGACGGCGCTTGCAATTAAATTATAACACGTCTCGGGTTTTTCTTTTATTAAAGAAAGATCACCAAAGGTCTTGTGCTTGAGATCTTACTAAACATAAGCAACTACCATTCCAGCTATCGATTCTCCCACTCTTGAATTCAAGAGACGCCGTGGTTGGAGGCTGAAATTGGGCGATTTTGAAGAGCCGAGCAATCAATCGATGTGAAAAGAGTGCACATCTCTTCCTCAAATTAGAATCACTCCCCACCCATGAATTAAGCGGATTCCCACCGTCGATGACGCGAGGCTCGAATGAAACTCGCCTCATCCAACGGTCGAGATTGCCCGAGGGGGCAATAGCCGGCCGTGAGTGGACCCTCGGAGGACACAGCCCCGTCACGTTAGGCAGCCCCTCAACTAACCCGGAAACCGGTGGCGCGTGCGTAGCTCGGCCCCCCCCCGTGCGTACTGGCCCTTCAACACGTGAGAGAGAAGCCTCAACACCGCTGCCCCCCGCCACTTACCGGCTCCGAGCCAAGCCACGCCACCGCCTCCGAGACAAGCTGTCCTTGACTCCTTCAGCAGCAGCCCCCACAGGGAGGGAGCGGCTCAAGCTGGCAGCCAGCTGTCTCCCACGCACACGAGCCGAGCCGCGACACGCAAGTGATAAAAAAGGGAAGAAAAATCCGAAGAGTTAAAAAAGAAGAAGGGAGAGAGAAAGGGCAGGAAGGGAAAGGGCGTTGTTTTTGCATGACAGCGACTAACGCTGGCATCTATATCATCTCTCCAACTTCCAGAGCCCCCCCGCTTCGATCAGACGGTATCGACCACCCTCCGGTCCGCAAGGAAGAAGAAGCAGAAGGAAGAGAGCAAAAACGCTCACATCCCAACAAACAGAATATAGCAAAAACCTCTCTCTCTCTCTCTCTCTCCTCCTCCTCCTCCTTCAGTCGCCGCCGCCGCCGCCGCCGCCGCCGGCGGTACTGCAAACAGGAACAACGAAAAGCTACCCCCCCTTCTCTCTCTGACTCGGTCTCTGCGTGTCAGTCGTCGCCACCACCGGTGTTCGTATCCCTTCGGGTCCGGAAGGTCGAGGGTTTTCTTTTTTTTTTGGGTCCAGAAGCGGCATGGGGATCGTGCGGTCGGAGGAGACGCCGCGGGCGGAGATAGAGGAGCTCCGCCGCATGCTGCTGGCGTGCGCCGCCGTCCACCGGAGGAAGGACGACGACGGGCTCGGGGCCACTCCTCCCAGGCCGGCGCCGAGGGACGATGACGACGCCGGGGACGGCGGCGGCAGGGCGGTCTGCGTCACCAGCGGGGTGTCGTTCCTCGGCCGGGCCGTGGTGAACCGGCTCCTGCTGCGCGGGTACTCCGTTCGGATCCTGGTCGACAACGAAGGTACGTGGCACGACACGGCAGGCACTCTTTCTTCCTGTTTTTTGTCTCGTTGTTTCTCCACATTCGGCAAATAGGATTCGTTTTCTTGTCACCATTTGGTTTGGTTCTCGGCCACCGGATGGAAGTCGTCGGCAACGTTAGCATCAGCAGCAGAGACGATGGCAACTGAAGCGTGGCAGACGGCTTCCGCCAGGGTAATTTGACAGCGAACGAAAACGACCTCGCATCGTACCATTTGGCCTACAAACCTGTTCACCTCTTCTTCTTTTTCTATTGTTTTTCGTAAGCATTGCGAAGATGCCACGTAAATATTTTCGTTATTTATAACTTCAAGTGGCAAAGATAAGTTAAAAAAATATGAAAGTGGTTAGAGATTATCGAACAGCTTTATTAAGTTAAAATCCGTTTATTTGATCTACATTGGGGTTTCCTTTCTATTGAATGGCAAGTTGAAAGATGGGTTATGATCTAGGAAAGGGTCGAGAATCGCGTCAAGTCACGCATCGATTCCGATTGGTACACTTCAATGTAACCCTCCAAGATGGCCCGAGAAACAACGATTGTTATATTCCCCCGTTGGTCAAACAGCAATAATTCGAATTAAATAAGGAATTTGATAATGTGTGCCGCAACCCGGCCCTAGAGTAATCGGGTCGATGTCACCGTGCTGCGACATTTTCTTAATTTCCGGGGTCTAATGTTCTTGTCTTATAACATGATCTCTCCTGTTCGGACCGTCTGTACATCCGAGGCCGTGGCTCAGGGGCTGCCCTGACGAGAGACTTTCCATTAAGCTAATGTTCGTAGCTGATGTCATAGCTTTACTTTAAGGAATGCTGATTGTGATTGGGGCATGTGGGGTGGGTTGACTTTTTCAGAGGACGTGGAGAAGCTGAGGGAGATGGAGACCTCCGGCGAGATGGGGAGCGCCCGGAGCAATTTCAGCGCGGTGGTGGCAAAGCTGGGCGACGTGCAGAGCCTCTGCAAGGCGTTCGAAGGGTGCGCCGGGGTTTTCCACACCTCGGCATTTGCTGATCCGGCCGGGCTCTCTGGCTACACCGTAAGTTTCTCATGCTGCCCTGTCTCCTCGTTGCCTCGGTCTCTGCTGGTCTTTAACTTAATCGCATCATGAACGGTCTTATCTGCTATTAGTACCGTGCACATTACATTCAACGTACGTCATGGCTCGATAAAGCTCCACGAATTACCTGAAGAACAGGTTTTGTGCATTAATTTCGTAGGATAAACGCATAATACGTCGAATCATAGAGTCGCAGAACGTGCAGAGTCTCTTAGGGTTCGCTACACATTTGTGGTAAAACATGTCCACCAACCCACCATGTTGGGTTGGTCGGAGTTGAACGAGAGCCTCGGTCCTTGTCTTCCCATTACTCGCATCAATGTCGCATTAAAGGCAAATGAGCTGCTTATAGCTATAAAGGTCTCTGTCTCCACCCACCTCTGGAAGACTTGAAGAAGAGGATCGACCCCCAGCGTAGTTTGGTTTCAATCATGGTTTCAATCAGCGCTCGATAACTTTTAGAATGTCGTGATTCGGTATGAATTCCGCGACCTGCTCCAACATCTGAAAAAGGGAAGAGAAATGGATGGGTTAGGTAGAAATCTGACTCTAGTTCCGGAATTCCGTCATCTCACGGATGGGAATTCGGATGTGATCCTATCTTTCCTTATTGTTCAGGAACATTTAGATATCTATCTAGTCGATTTTCTCGAGTAGTTGCTCGCGCGCATCTGAGTAAAGTCGTGCTTGCTGACAATTGTGGTTTTCATGGTAATTGATCGATGTGGACTGATCTGGTATTCATGCGAGCAAGATCATGGTCTCCTGCTTCTTCGTTCAATCTCAACTTCCTCCTTGGCCAATAATCCCGTGGACTCGCAAGTTTTTAGCTTGAAATTCGATTAATAACCCCCACCTAAACTCTAAAGTCTGATGCCAAACGCTGTTCTTGTTGTCATTGCAGAAAGCAATGGCGCAGATAGAAGTGAAGGCGAGTGAGAGCGTGATGGAGGCGTGTGCGAGGACACCGTCGGTGAGAAGGTGCATCCTCACATCGTCACTCCTGGCTTGCGTGTGGCGAGATACTGCGCGGAATCACCTCTCCAATGTAATCGGCCCCGATTGCTGGAGCGACGAGACTGTGTGCACGAACAAGAAGGTACTCTTAGTGCTAGACACAACGTATTTTTCCAGAAAAAAAACATTCTTCCGGGAGAGGAGAACGTTAATGATCTCGTTATTGCAGCTATGGTATGCACTGGGCAAGCTCAAGGCTGAGAAAATTGCATGGAAGATTGCCGAAGAAAGGGGACTTAAGCTGGCCACAATCTGCCCTGCTCTCGTCACTGGTCCTCAATTCATCAGCAGAAATCCAACAGCCACAATTGCATATCTTAAGGGTACGCCACATGCCCTCCAATTTTTAACAGTTCATGTGTTGCAATGTGGTTAGCTTAGTCGTAAATTCTCAGTTCATTCATCTCAAGCTGAAGGGTTTTTGTTTTCGGCTCGATTTCAGGGGCCAGTGAAATGTACTCGGACGGGATATTAGCGACGGTGGACGTGACAAGGCTGGCGGATGCACACGTGTGCGTGTTTGAGGCGATGATCAACACCGCATCAGGGAGGTACATCTGCTTCGATCGAGTGATCGGCGGCGAAGATGACGCGGCGAGGCTGGCAGGGGAAATGGGGATGCCGGTGGATAAGATCTGCGGGGGAGTTGGAGGCAGCGAATCGTCCGCCCAACCGCAGCCGAGGTTCCAATTGTCGAACCGGAAGCTTTCTTGCCTCATGTCGAGAACACTACGGCCATGTTACGATGAGTCGAGCATGATCTGATTTAGGTCCCTTTTGCAATGTAGCTCTGTTTGTTATGTCCTGTCCATGTAAAGGCTGAGAACGATGCAGAGGAACATGATTTTGCCGTTAGAGATGAAAAGACTCTGCATTGAATCTGGAACGCCAAGAAAAGAGCGACCCACTATACATTTCCACCGTCTTACGACGATCAAAATCAAGAAACGCGTTGAAATCGAGTTTTGAAAGTGCGTCGAGCAAGAGGGAAGCACGAAAAACACTCGAAAAATCAAATGGCCATCGAACCAATATCGAGACCCAGATGTAATTTACACAAAGGCAAATCACTGAGTTCACGGTCCCTTCCTTTAAGGCAAAACTCTGCACGCCAAGGTTTTGTTGGTCCATTGAGATCGCAGCTGTTCTTAATTCGTTGTTCGTTATCCATTGAAATTAGACGGAACAATACAGAAAGCACCGCGACTTCGCAGGAAAAGAAACAGGAGCAGAAAGATTAAACGTAGAAAAATCGAAACGGAGATGTTAAGCCGTTGGAGCTGTTGGTAAAACGCTTCCAAGCAAAACAAAAGAAAAAAGAAAAAGAAAAAAACAATTCGAAATGTGATGTGATTAAGGTCGGGGCTCAGAGAGTTGCTGTATGTGCTCAGCGAAGAACTCCATTTTCAGGAGCTCCTCTCATACAAGAGGTGTCAGAATAAAGCACTCATCATCTTCGCCCCCCACGACACGACCCAGAAAAACAAGAAACGCCCACGAAGGAGCAGAACCTTAAAAACACCGACGCTTGGTGAAACGAAACAACGACTATCCCCCGAAAGAGAGGAAGAAAGAAAGAACGGAAATTATGCAGCAAGCAGCAGGAAGAGAAGAAGGGAGAGGGAGGAGAGGGAGGAGACGGCGGGTCGGCTGCCAACGCAGGCACCTAGGGCTTCTTCTTGCGACTTGTGTTCCTGGAGGCGATGATGGGATCGACAATTTATAGATGAAACTTGGGGCCTCTGTCGGGTTGGAACCGCAGGCTCCGAAATCTCACACAGGCCCATTGTCGCCTACATGTGTTCAATGGATGGGCCGGCATAGAGTCGGACTAGGACTTCGTCTATGGGTGTGTCTGGGAGTGGCCTTTAGATGACACTTTGAACACCCAAAGCCCCTTGAGCCCAAGAGAGGGTGTTTGGTAAATTTCTTTTGAACCCCATTTGAGAAAAATCAGCCTTCACAAGGTTGAAAGCCCAAGACAGGTTGGGGGTTGTCTTGGGCTTTTAGCCTTCTCGGCATACTGAACTAAGGGGATAAATAAAAAATATTATTCCCAAATTATCCTCATTAGTTTTCCATTTTTTCCAATTTTGTCCTCGGTAACTATTCATCTTCTTCTTCTCCATGAGCAATCGTCGGCAAGGGTCGCGCGACTCGCCTCACTGCAATCTTTGAGCGTAGGTTGCCAGGGCCACGCGACCCAAATCACAAGGCCGTCACAAAAGTCGCAACCCATCTAGTCACAAATTTGGTTGCGCAACCCTCCAGCGAGGGTTGTGTGACCTAGATCACAAGGTCGCCACAGAGTTTGTGACCGTCTAGTCGCAAATTTGGTCATCTCGATGCTCGCTGAAGGGTCGCGCAACCCCGGTTAGGCTGCCTGCACCGGACTGCTTGCCCTTCACCAAACTGCCTTCTCCTTGTTGGCGACTACTTGTTCTTGACCGGCCAACTCTTCTTTTTCTTTTTTCTTTTTTAATAATAAAAGTCTTTTGCAAGTATAATTTCTCCAAATATTATTTTGCATTTTGGGGAACTCATTTAACTCAACGGCATTTGTATTTCCCCCAAGACTTTCCCCAAAAACCTTTATAAACGCACCCTATATAACCCTAACACTCTGGCCCTTCTCATCGATTTTTTTTTTTTAATGTCCTTTCCAAGGTAGGCAGGTCAAACAGGTTGATAGGGCCAAGTTTGAGACGAGATAAAAATGATTTGACCTAAATTGACCAATTTTTATATAGAAGGATTTTGGCAACCCATGCCAAAATTGACTCTAGCCGAAATTCAATTCTTAGCAATTTTTCTATTCGAATTGTTGCCTTTGAATAATGGTCAATTAAGTTTGGCTCGGGTCTACAAATGTCGAGCTCAGACTCCGTTGCTTCGGCTCCCTGATGCCTAGGGCTAAGGTTGGGCCGAGGTTCATGGTGCCCTCGTTTGAGTCCCTTGCGCTTGGGCCCAAGAGCCTAATGCTTGTACTCTAGTCCTTGACGCCTTGGCCCAAGTCCATGGAGTCCGGGCATGGGACCTCAGTGCCTATGTCCAAGTCCTTAACACCCGAGCCCGGGTCTATTGAGATTAGAACTCGGTCCCCGGATCATGAGCCTAGATTCATCGAAATTGGGCTCGAGACTCTAGGTCCTGGCCCAAAATCCCAAATATTGTGAATAACGTTTGGATGATAAAAAAAATGAACTTTAAAAATGATTGAATAAAATTAAAAGCAACACCTTGAGCTGAATAAATTGTGAATATCGTGTCTCCATTTTCTCCCTCTCCTCTCTTCCCAAATTCAAAGCCAATTGAAAGCTCGTTTGACCTCATCCTAGGCCTAAGTGGGGTTTCATCTTCTCCAACTCAAAAACGTCATCACCATCCACACAGCACCTCTCTATCTCTCTCTGATTCTTCGCCGTCTTCCGGATAGATCTATGGAATCCTATGCATCCTGGCAAGTGCGGAACCATTTGGTATATCATCATCCTCACCGGCTCCTTGCCTCCGTCTCTCAATTTCCGCTGCCATCTTTCAAAACCTGTCTGCCACCGCACATAAGCCAGATGACGGAACGGGAAGACCTAGGATGTAGAAGATCATAACATGAGTGATTCGGCATATTTGGATTCCTATATATCCACTCATGGAGTACTTCATTATACGATATATCTCCAATGGCACCGCCAACACCATCAATCTCCTCTTTGCCCCTTGAAGCCTCGCTAGAGCAAGGGGATCGGGAAGGTGGGAAAAGAAAAGAAGCTCCGATTTCCACATAGCTCTTCAAAGGTTCCATCGTTTTCTTCTCCAGATTCATAATAATCGATCAATTATCTCCAACCACCCATATTGCGATTTCTCATGAGAAAAGTTCGACCTTGTGATATTTCGATCGTCTTCAACATAACTCGTTATATAGTGCTGCAACTATCATTGGCAAAGCTCAATCCTGAGGAGAGGAGGATGAGGCGGCCAGTTTTTAATGGGTAATATGTTGCAATGAAAAAGGGGTGGAGATGGGTTTGTTCCCAACCCATTTAGACGCATTATACTTAGCCATTTATTTTTCGGATCCATTTGAACTTATGTCTAACATTTTAGCCAACCCAATTATAACCTGATAAATGAGTTAAAGAATGAGTTTTGGATCCATTTGACACCTCTATTTTTAGGATTGTCAAAATAAATCACAAACCCATATTATATTTATGGATATTAGTCAGCTTAAACATATCAAAATGGATTTAAAAAAAAGGCAAGAAAAACATGGGTCGTAGCGGGCTAAGTAACAAACTACTTTCAGGCCAAATTAAGAAAATAGGTCTGATTCACTCCTCCTCTCTTCTCTCTATGATTCAAGAGATCGCAATGAGGCATGGGTCGTTGAGATAATCACGGTGGCCCATCAACTGTCGATGGCGATGAGCTAAGGGCAAGTCCATCCTTGCAAAACCTCACTCTCTCCACTTTCCCCATCTTCACCGCGTGCTAGCGGGGGCAGGTTTCGTGCAAACAACAAAGAATCCGAGGGGCTTGGTTTTGTGGGTTGTGCTTGGATTATGGTGGCAGATTCGGAGCATCAGCAACTTCGACTTGTGGGATTATAAAAGAAGTGAAGAGAAGCGCGGCCAGAGTCGCCTAGGATTGCACTGTTTCAAGCGCTCAAAATTGGGCATGTCGTTGTCGAAGACGGATTGAGTGGCAGGAATTTTTTCTCAAAATTTGCAAATGAAGAGACAAGTTGGTGGTCTTAAGAGTTGGAGAAGAGAGCAGAGACTCGTTCACCATAGAAATTCAAAGAAATGAATGGTTCTGTTGCTGTAGACATGTATTGCAAATCAATTGTTTGGAATCAAAATCATGTAGTGACTTAAATTTTAAGTGTTTTCCTAAGATAATTGCGAATTTATTTGGAACGAAAAGAGAAAGTGTTTAAAGAGAAAAACTTTAGGAGACAATGCTCTCTCTTGCTTAAAATTTGTGAATGAAGAGATGACTTGGTGGTTTAGGGGTTGAAGGAGAAAGCAAGACTCCTTTGCCATAGAAATTCAAAGAAATCAATGGTTTTGCAGCCACAATTATGTGTGATGGTCTAATTATTTGGGATCAGAATCATGCGGTAACTTAGGCTTTAAGCTAGAGAAAAAGGTTCCAAGAGAAAATACATCTGATTTAACAAATATTTGGATAGATGCAAATGAGGGGAGAGCACCCCTATTTATATAAGAATCTATCTCATAACGACCATAAATCGCATTGAACCGTAAAGATCACATCTCACCATCTCCTAATTATCAACATATATGCCAAGAATACTATAGAACTCGATACATTTACCATATTTCCCATCCCTAGAAATCTATTGAAAATCTTAGGAGACTATTTCAGTCTTCTTAAATTGAACATTGTCCTTGGTGCATGGGAAACCTCATCACCGTAACGCACGATTGTTACACTTGGATTCAAGGGTCACTCTTGTTGGTTCAGCTAGCATTAGCTTATTTATCTCCACAAGGAAGAGGGGATGAGACATGGATGCGAAAATGAACAATGAAGCGTGGAGGATAATGAAGCCTTTTAGACTATTTTGAGCTGATTTTTATGCTAGCGTAGAGAGGTTTTTCACTTTGACTTCAATTTAGGAATATGATATGAGTTAATGACACTGTATTAATCAAAGATCACATTATGTGCCTGTGAACAATATGATTAATGTCTCAAATTTGAATGCAATTGATCAGAAAACTTGAAACATATTTAAATGATTTATGGATGGCTCGGAATCTATCTATACTTAATCCAAACCTGTTTCATGAGCGGTCTTGACCGAACTTATACCATCATCTTGATGCCTTTATCCATAATCCGATTTCTCTCATTAACTCGATAAGCTAGTTCACTCTTCAAAAATCACAATTTAAGAACATAAATTGCTTAAAATGGGTCTCGGGTCGAGGTCCAGCATGTGTCCCCAAATTTTTACTGGGTCGGAATTTCCGACTGGACCCACGTGTTTGACAAACCGAATCCTTTCTCAGAGACTGAACCACATTTCAATAGCAAAAAAAAAGTACAGTTTACCACTTCAAGGAGCCATCAAATAGAAAACAAATCGCAGCGCCAGCACGAGCAGAGCAGAGCAGAGCAGCGGCGCTTTCGGCACCCGCCCAAAACCTCGTTTTTCAAGCAACGGTAGTGAAGAACGAAAAGTGGTGGCGCGTGCTTTTCGCCTCTCACGTGCGAGGCGGATGCGGCGGTGGTGGGAGGAGCAGCTCCCGTCGAAGAAGAAGAAGAAGGAGAAGGAGAAGGAGAAGGAGAAAACATATTTCCTATATTCGCTGTCATCGGGACTCAGCAAAAGGGAGATAAAAGAAAAAAGCTTAGACCACCCTCTGACTCTCATGATATTCATTATAATATTCATTGTTCCGAGATGAAGATGCTCCCCCTGACATCATATGCGTGGGCTTCTTCCTTTTGGTCTTGGTTCTTGAATCATAATTTATTCAGTCGCAGACAGAGAGAGAGAGAGAGAGCGAGAGAGAGAAGGGTGAGAAGGAGTGGTATTAGAAATAGCATCGTTTCGCTTTGCTCAGATCAGATCGACCATTAGCAACGTCTTCGTTTTCTGCGAACAGAGATCTCTCTGTCTCTCTCGCTTTCTCGCTCCTTCCCACTTCATATATACACTTCAGCGCACACTGTACAGTTCACTGTAATAACCGGAGATTTCTTGTCCAAGCATCGCCGGAGCAGACGCGGATTGGAAGCGCCTTCTTTTGCTTCCTCGGGAGACGAGACTTTGCATTCATCGCTCGCATCCAGTCGTCTCTCTGTCTCTCTCCCAGGTACGTCCGATCTCATTCGCTCGCTCGCTCCCAAGGTCATTCCTTTCTCTGCACTGGGTCTCTTTCCACCTGTAAAAGAGTCAGCACCAGAATGCATTTCGATTCATTTCATCATATCCTCTTCCTTCGGAACCCGCGATCAACATATTGGCTATCGAACTGCATGTCGAAGGCTTCGAGCATAGGCACCATCATCACCGCACGAGATGTAAATCACCGTTCATCCCACCTTAGGCGTCTCCCGTAGCAACATCTGGGGCCCCCCTGTGGACCCATTCAACTGAGGAATCGCTTCACGTATCGAAGCGATCTTTCACTGTAAGGGCACCGTAACCCACGAGGCAATAGCCCGGTAAAATGGTCGTATCGATTGCACAGGATCTCGTTTCCCCTTTCCTCGAAAAGGGAAGTCGTTCAGGGGGCCGTTTCGGCATCCCGGCGAATCCTCGCCGGGCGGCGCGATGGTCGCGCGGCCTCACTCGTCTACCGAGCCAGCGAGCGATCAAGAACGACTTCCATACAAAACGACTGGAATAAGATTATCCGAGTTTGGTGAGGGATCGATTCCATGTGGGCTAATGAAATGCTCTGGCCCGACAGCGGCTTTTCATGGTGGGCCCGTCTCCGTGCCGCCTTTCTTCTAATGGGCCTGCCCACAGAGAGGGATTGTTTATGCTTTAGGCATTAAAATTTCCTGAATTAAACTAAGCTCCTGGTCCAGGGAATAGCTTTTGAAGAATAATATAGGATATGGTAGTTTAGTTTATTAGATAGAATAATGTGGGTTAAGGGCCGTATTTACAATTTTAATTTAAGGGCTAGGGGGACATAAGCCCCGATCTTAGCTGGGGACATTAGTACTCGGCTAGTTGTACCATCTGATCCCCATGTGAACACATCATCTTCTCCAACCCCCTTTTGTCCGGTCAAAGGGACTAGGCCCTTTGTCGATTCAGCATATATATATCTTCATATTGACAAAAAAAAAAACTCAATTCGATCTCTCAATCGAGTACTCTACTGAGAAGTAAATGCTTTGTGCATTGTGGGTTTCTCTCGCTTTCGCTCCGATATCTTCTTCACGTGATCAGTTAGTTTCCTTATCTATATATGTCGGAGTAGAATGGTCTCATGAAAACGACCACATAGCTACAAATTGCTTATAATATCTCTTTGCTCATCACACAACGAATAAAAATAGCAAATGTGAGTATCTCATTTATTGCACTCATCTCTACGAGGGAGCATAAAAACATCAAGTGGGGTGGGGAAGTGGTTCGCCACATGATCCCAAATTCGATTTGGATTCGATATACATGCAGCCATCAATCACATGGAGAATGAGCGGAAAAGGACACCGACCGGTCACTATAATGAAAATTACTGGCTAGCTTAGCTAGGAAGGCAAAAGAGGGGTGGAAATCGGAAAAGAAGAGTTTCGAGAGGGCCATTCTGTGAAAACTCAATTTCGATGCCAAGAAAAAATGGGTGGGAATTGAAGCAGGAGGGGACATGAAAAGTGAAAGATTCGAAATTTCAGGTGAAAAACATTAAAGTCACGCGTGTGAGCCATTAACTCATTGCTCAGGTTTTACTGTCTCTGTCTCCCCCTGCCCTTATGTCGGTCGCATTTTCACTTCCAAGTGTAGGCCTTTTCTCTCGTGTGCGCTCTCTCTCTGACCCCAACAAAACAACCACCCCCCAAAAAAAAAAAAAACAAAAACAGGAGAAAGCTCCCTCCTTTTTTTTAGGAATTGCCCAGAATATTTACCTGGACGAAAAAATATGTTAGATGTTCAATGCACTAATAACGTATAACTTGAGTGAAATATTATCATAACTCACTGGAATATTGCATCAAAAACCACAAACCTTCTTTGCGGCTTTAAGGTATGTAACCAAACCAAACCAACCATAAAAGTAGGTCTAGTTTCCGGTTCAATCGATCCGATGCCAAATTTCAAAATTTTGAAACCAATGGTGTGCAAATAAGTTTCCACTTCTGGTGCTGAACTTGCCCATTTGGAACCTGGCAATTAAAACTTGTTATGTCAAGTTGAAAGAACATGATTTACCTTTCTTAGATAAAATTAATTGCTTTATATCTTCATTGGTTTTATATTGATATTTCGCTTTGAGTTATCCTATTGTTTATGCTATTTTGCTGTGATTGTTTTTTTTTTTTTTTTTTTTTTAATCTCCGGGAATCGTCTGCCGTGCCGTGAGAAGAAACCCGGGGGACGCTAACGGAGGACCCACCACCCCGACATCCCACTTAATACACCAATGCCTCCGCTAGGGTTTGAATCTCTCACCTTTGGGGAAGGATCACTGAAGCTCTTATCCAGCTGAGCCACCACGGCCGGTGGTTATTTTGCTGTGATTGTTGTTTGCTCGGTTTCCGATTGGTAATTACTGGGTGAGGAAATCGGGGCCGCGACTCTCACTCCCGGTCTCGGTACACGCGCTGGGCAACTTCTACTCGTGCGTGTTGCGTCACGCGCCTACCACGGCGCGTGACCGCGGGGTTGGTTTCTTGCCATTTATTGCGTGACCCCTCTTTGGCCAATTGCCAAAAATACAAGTTAACAAAAAAAAAAAAAAAAAAAGGAAGAAAACTCCATTTTCCCATGCGTACACTGGTTGCTAAAGACAGTTACACATACGATTCACGCTTCCCGTCTCTCCCTCTCTCTCTTTCTCAGCCGATTTCCATTGCAGGAGTTCCCACGGCGACGACGACATTGAAGAGAGAGAAAGAGAGAGAGCGGGTCGGATCGGATCGGGCCGGGCCGGCGAAATGGAAGACCGGCGGCGGCAGCGAGACGCGCCGGGCGACCGCGCCGGGGCTGCCGCGGCGGCGAGGAAGAGCGGCTGTTGCAGCCGGAGGAGCAGGTTCGCCGACGACGAGGGCGAGGGCGGCGGCGGCGGAGGATCGGCTGGGGGAGACCCGATCGAGTGCTCCGGCGAGCGGTGCCGGTCGTGCACGGCCGGCGTGGTCGCGGACTGCGTGGCGGTGTGCTGCTGCTGCCCCTGCGCGGTGGTGAACCTGCTGGCGCTCGCGCTCGTCCGGGTGCCGTACATGGTCGGGCGGAGGTGCCTGGCGCGGAGGAAGGGCGCGGCCGCGAAGGCGAAGAAGAAGCGGAAGTGCGGGAGAGCGGCGGGAGGGGGAGGAGGTTCGAGCGAGAGGGAGAGGATAGCGGAGGAAGGGATGCGGGAGTCGGTGTACGGGTTCGGGTTCGGGTTCGAGGAGGGCTTCGGCGACGAGGTGGAGGCCGAAAGGTCGGCGTGGCTGGACCTGGACTTGTACGAGGTGGGTCATCTGAGCTTCGGCAGAGTTTCCTTCACCGGGGATCAGTTCCAGAGCAAGGGCAGTTGCAGTTGAAAGGAATTTTGATTCATCGATCGAATTTTTTGCACCTTGTATTTCTTTGTTTCTCTTTTTTTATTACTGGGAGAACGTGAAGAGCAATGCGTACGATACCTGGTTATCACTGCAAAGCCAAGAATCTATGGCGCCTTTGGTGTCTGGGGGATTTTCTGGCGCATGCATTAAACCGCGGAAGAAGAAGAAGATGACGACCATGATGGAAGAGAGACCAGGATTGGTGGGCTCGAAAGGTTTCCGGTCGTTGTTGGTTTGTGATCCTTTTTGGATCATTTGTACGCTGAAATGATGAAATGTTCTTAACGATTCTCGGGCTGTCACTGGTCAGAGATTTCACGGTACTTGGTTTTTTGGCCCCTCTTTGACCGACTGTCTTTAGCTTCTCCCTGTTCGAGAAGAGGACACTGTGCCATCCTAGCGGACGGGGAAACTGAACTTGGGCCACGATGGATATGCCCAAGCAGTGACACTGTGAATGTTTTTTCTTTCATCTTGCGAGCATTACTTTTGTCCTCACCTGAAAAGAAACGATCTTTAATATGAAAGGATGAAGAAGTCGTGCGTTCTAGAAAGTACAAGATATCATTTTTTTTCTTTGCTTTTTCAAAATTGGTATATAGATGAACTTATGCTATCGATGATTCTTCTTCAAAGTCTTCAATCCAAAAAGAAAATAAATTCACCAAATTCGATCGATGACCATATTACTCAGCCGCTTTAGTTAAAGGTCACCTTAAGGCGAACTTTTGAGATATGTCAGGCGAGTTTGATCCGTGAGTTAAAAGGCCGCGTTATCTTCTTTAATCGATTGCTAAATGAGTATGGCAATCATAGTCAATTATTGCGAAAATGCTTTGTTCAAGCGAGATTCAAGCGTCCGGCGCAGTAAAAGTTTTTGCTGAAATAGAGACAAGGTAAGACTCGCGAAGAGAGAGCCTCGAGGTTTCTGTCCTGTAGTGGCCGTTAAAGGACAGTGATGAGGAGTGAGGACAAAAGAGTTGGATTACAAAACTTCCCCCCAAATATCGCAGACCTTTGTTTGACCAGCGTTGTCCTATTTTACTTGGAAAATCTAAAACTAACGGTCCTCGGACTTCCCATTTCACTTAATAAAACCTCCCTCCCTCCCTCCCTCCCTCTATTATAGATAATTCATTTAAAATAATTTTAAAATAATCATTTATATCATTTATAAGAATGAATGAGCGAAAAATCTTTTTCGTTATCGATAAAAATATTTAGATATAAATTATTATCGATGATAAAAATATTTTCCAATGATTAAATATCTCAAAAGATACAAACAATTATTTTTAGATAAATTCTTTAAATTATTTATTTTTCAAAAAAAAAACAAACAGAGTCTTAAGTCAATTTCCATTATTATTTGCTAGCTATTGATCATTTAGTCAAATCTCATGATAGTTAGATTCAACAACTCAAAATGAGGCTTCAAATATTTCGCAGGAAATTAATGATTTATATAACATTTTCTTGAAAATGATTGTGCATATTATTCACAATAATGAACGAACGAAAAATATATTTATAAATGAAATATTTTCCATCAACTAATTACTTTAAGTCATATAAATCATCACATGTTTTGAAAAATGATTTCTAAATCAATCATTTTATGTGAAACAAACGAAGTCTTAAAAGACCTGGAGTGAGCAACAACTTAGATTCAAGGACTTCAATTAACACCGAAACACAAAATTCAATTTAGCAAGAACTTAATTTACCAGAAGACTAGCTTTCAAGGGAGTCGAGATCGAGCATAACCTCAACGCAGACGACTCATCTTGATTCCAGGCCACCGATTCACATCGAAGGAGCTCGAGCATATTTCGAATCCGAATTCCACGAGAACATCACACCATTGCATGATGATTTCATAAGCATCAATCCTCAAAACAGATGAACTTTGGACAAGCGCAATCGTCTTCGTAAAATTCACATATCATTAACAAAAATTCATTTTCAAGGGGAAAAAAAAGAAAGAAAGAAGGAAAATTCAGACAATGGCAACCTTGGCACCAGCTGCTTCGAGCTGCTTCTTGGCCTCCTCGGCCTCGTCCTTGGACACGCCCTCCTTGAACTTCTTGGGCAGCCCTTCTATCAGCTCCTTGGCCTCCTTCAGCGCCAGGCTCGTCAGCGCCCTCACCGCCTTGATCACCCCGATCCTCGAGCTGCTCGGCACGTCCTCGATCACCACGTCGAACTCCGTCTTCTCCTCCACCGCCGCCGCCGCCTCGGCGCCTCCGCCCCCGGGGGCAGCGGCGACCGCCGCGGCCTGGGCGAACGCGGCGGCGGAGACGCCGAGCCGGTCCTGGAGGAGGTCGACGAGGGCGCGGGCCTCGCCGAGGGTGAGGCCGGCGATCTCGTCGCCGAGCTGGGCGACCTTCTCCGGGGCGTCGACGGCGGCGACGGGGCGGAGGCGGCGGGCGCGGAGGGGGAGGCGGCGGGGAGTGGAGGGGGAAGCGGAGTGGGGATATGAGGGGGTGCGTGGGATGATGAGGGGCGGAGAGAGGCGAAAGATGAGCGGCGGAGGAGGGGACGGTGAGCGTGGAGAGAGCGTGGGTCGCCATTTTTGTTGTGAGTTGAAGCAGAGAGAGAGAGAGAGAGGAGAAGAAGAAGAAGAAGATAGGATAAGGGAGAGTGGTGTCGTCGGAAGGAGGATGAACGCGAAGAGAGCGCGGCTTTTTGTTCCTTAATGGACGAAAAGGCCCCTGGTGAAGTTCGGATTGGACAACTGACTGATGAGGGTAGAAAGGGAATTTCGATGTAGAAGCCTTTTCAAAGTGAAGAACGAAAAAAGAGAAGAAAGGCGGGAGGAGTGGGGGGCATTCCGAGAATCGAACTCGGGACCTCTCGCACCCAAAGCGAGAATCATACCACTAGACCAAATGCCCTTATTGATTGCTTTGTTTCCCATTTCTAAATATAACGTATAGAATTTTAGCTTCACAAAACCTTCGACCATGATCTCTTCCCACGACTTTACTAAGAACCCACTCCAATTACAGAAGGAATTCGACCCAAAAAATAAAAATTAGAGAACTTGGGAAGTTAGGTCAACTATTGCGTTGACCTCCCGCCCTAAATCAGTCAAAAGAAAGGTTCAGCCCTTTTGGGCTCGTGAGCCTTAATCACACCCCGCATGACTTTGAAGCGTTGGGCTGCTGTTGTTAAGGTCGTCTGTTCTGGGGGCCCAAGAATTCGGGAACGAACCTCGGCTCCAGGCGTGAAGGGGGCGATCCCACAAATTGGGCTTCCCTCCTACGTTATCTACGAAAGATGCTTTTTCCGAACGTGAGCACACAATCCGGTGCGACTTATACATGGACCGGAGTAAAGATCATCAACGAAGGAGGACATCGATCCCCCACCCCCTCCTCGGTTTACAACAGGCACGTAGATCGACCCGAGGCTCGAATCGAAACTGAGCCAGCTCCGCACGCTCTCGATATGGGCCCCCCCTTAGTATAATGATTGTCTTGTGTGCTTTCCATGACTCGTGATGTGTCGTTCCATTGCCCTAGACACGTGATTTATATCCAATCAGACCAATATTATTAAAATATTTTCATATTTAACTCAACCTACAAAAAGTCATACCTAAACCTAGGTAAGGGTGTGGAGCGAGCGAGCATGGGATCAAGTGAGGACGAAAAAGAACGGAAAAAAAAATTATAGAGGTAGATTAAGTCTAAGTAAATTGTGAACTCATTTATGACCTATTTGACATCCATATTATGTTTAAAACTCTTTTACAACACACTATTTAAATAACTAACACATTTAATACCCATATAAGTTATGAAATGAGTCAATAATCCATTTTAACAGGTCTACTTATGGCTGAAAAGGTAAAAACCAAACCTCATTCTCTAAGCCACATCTTGACAATCATGCTCCCGTCTCTCGTTTAATTAGTACGTTGCGCTAAAAGACAATTACCGCTTGGTTTGTTGAGATTGCATCAAGAGTATATATGAGCCGAAATCGAAATGTGTAATAGTCTCGTTGCCCATTCAATCAAGATCCCATCGCATCATTTTGTAACACGAATTTTAAGAAAACTCGGTACCCTCTCTCGCAACTTCTATGGTTCAAGGATCCGTGGCTTTACTTGTAAATGTTTCCATTTCGTACGATTTAGTTCTAAAACCATATGCGTTCGGAAATTGGTATAGCTAATAAAGCGAGATACGGACTGAATTGGACCGACCCCAAAGAGATTCCTTGGAAGATATGCTGACTGCTTAAGTTTGAAGTGACTGAGCAGAGATCATGCAGTAGGCATATAGCTAAAGATCAAAGTCATCCACAATCACGGAATTCACGTTTTAAATGCCCTTCATGGCCGAGCCGCCGTCACGTGTTCTTTCCTTATCCATTCACGACGACAGCTTCTCTCCCACATGCTGCGGACTCAATTTCATCGCATATAAAACATGTGACCGAAATGAAATACGTGGAGGAAGGCAGGACATACGAGCGGCTCGAATGGACATGTTCGTTTTCTTCTCTTCTTTATCTGGTTTTCCTCCACGTGCTCCAATGAAAGACATCTCCTGCGGATATTCACGAACAAAAAGGGAAATGTGGTCGCAATCCGCGAGAGCAGAAGCATGACAGATTCGGCTACAAGACATTTGAGCTTTTCTTGGGGGCGCCGGCATCTTCGAAGTCGGTCCAACAAATGCTCCTCGAAACCATTGGTGCAGGAGGATTAATAATAGAGACACGAAACATCCGTATGGTCTCCAGGTGTCTAGAGCTACCTGGTCTTGGTTCCACTAAATATCATCCACTTGTTGCGTTGATTAAAGTAAGGACGCAATTATGTATGCGACCACAGTCCAAAGAAAAAGGAATAGGAAAAAAAAGAAAAAGGAAAGGAATTTAAAAAAAAAAATTGAAAAGTTATAAAAAAAATTCATTTAAAAATGTCCATATTCATGCCGCTCATGATCATGCCACGTAAGATGACTGACATCACATCAGCGATTGACAGTACTGGATAAACTGAATTAGTACCAATGCGAAAAGTTTTAGAGCTAAATCGGTACCAATGTAAAAATATTTATGATTGAATTAATAACAATATAAATAGGTTTACTTTTCTTGTGGAACTTGAGTAGACCCTAGAATTTGTGATAGAGTATGTTCTGAGTTCTAAAGTATGCATGATATGTTTCGGGTTCAAAAAATTGAGAAACATGTTCGAATATGTAGATTCTAAGTTCAAATATAACTTATAGGGAATATGGAACCGCTCACCCTTATGAAAAACTATCCCATAAATCTGAACCGGGAATCAAACTAATCAAATGTAGAACTGCTGGTTCTTAAACCGGCAGATTTTAGTCCAGTTTTCGATTTTATCTAGGAACTCCCTCATTTAACGTTTTAGATAAACCAAGAAATTCTTACGTGTAAATACTGCCCCATTTGCTGGTCAAGCGTTTTTGTTACTGTTTGTTTATGTTGAAAATCGTGGGTCGATTCTTAATTGGTGCAAAGTATTATACATATATTAAATTCTAAAAGAGGCTTCGTCGGGAATAGAACTGACAATTCTGAGTAGAGCTGATGTGGAATCGGGAATTGAAATGGTCTTGGGTTTGTTCTAGGTTCCTATATCCAATCTTGAACCGGTTAGTCCAGGTCAGCTCGATTCAATTTCCGAATAAAATGATTGCCCTCAAACACGACACACGCGAAGCGGAACGTATGTTCACGTGAGAATTAATCGAGCTCATTGTTCGGGCACCTGGTTATACAGACAAAATAACCAAAAGCTGTATTATCTAAGTTCTTATTTCAATAGATATGTTGCCACTGCTACAAGCTAGTTAATATACCTAGCACAAAGCTATGGTAGTGTATACAGCACATCACATAGGAAATATGATATGTTGTGGCCTTTTCTCTATACATACAAGATCTACCTAGCTAACTTCAACATAAAGACCCATTAAATGAGCCCTTTGGATCTTTTAATTGCTTTTGTTTTGTTCATCAGGTCATGATCTATAATCTAATTAAGGCCTAAACGGAATAGTATTGGGCATCATCACCCATACCACTAATTAGTGACTGTATGGGCCAGAGATCCTCCATGCTCCAGCAAGCGCTGTCGTTCGGTTCTTGGGCAGGAGGCGGGGGCGAGAGCATAATCTCGCCGGAGCCGCCTTGATCCGACGGTGGAGAACAGGTGATCTCCATTGTATTTGCGGCCGAGACCCCACGATGATCTGTGCTTGCGCATGCGGATGATGGAAGATTAATAAGATCGTTGATCTCAGTTTGCGATTGCTTGATTATGTGCTTTTGGATCTTGGTCCTCCAGTAGTTCTTTATTTCGTTGTCGGTCCTCCCCGGCAAATGCTTCGCAATTTCGGACCACCTGAAAAGGGTAAAATAATGGTCGTTATTTACCAAAAAAAAACCGCATGCGTCCCCGCTCGATGAAAATCTAATTGAAACTCTTTTACGCACACCTTCAAACCTTTTAGATCTGCCAAGTTCTAGCAGTAACTCTGCGTGAGAAATTTCGAAGCTATAGAGAGGGAAAATTGAAAGAGAAAGAGGACACTTTTTGAGTTATTGGTGCAAAAGCCGATTTTCAAAGAGAGAGACGTACGTTATATATCTTAACAAACCCCACTCGTGCAAAAGCCAATTTTGACGATAGAAGGCCTCTAATAGGAATCTTAATATACGTGGCCCGTTGGCACGGTATCGTAAAGAAGAGACCGCACAAACGAGAAAGAGGAGGACGTGAGCTAAACCGAACTCGAGATATTCACATCGACGCATGAAGTCGAGCGCGCAGAGTTGTTTATTTTGAAGGTTTAAGTTATTAGAGTAAGGTATAACTCATGGCTTATATAGTGGCCTAGCAATCAATAACGTCCGTAATTCCCCCGTGTGTTGTAATTGAACTGCATGAGGCCCCTACCAAGCAAATCTCCTACGATTCTCTTTCCCCGAATGGACGTGTCTTTTTCATGGGGTCTTTCGATATAATTTCAGACGTGGGGTACCCAAAAGCATGGTAAGAAACAAGGAGAGGATGGATTTTGCTATATATTGCCCAGCATAAAAGATAGGCCTGTCTAGATAAGTGCCTAAGTCACATGTTCGATGGCCCATAGATATCTTTGCTGTATTCTCATCTTCGCGTGGTAGTTTTGGATGTTCTTCCCATGCACCATCGTCAGAAAGTCAAGCGATCTGATAATTACGAGATACTTTCGCAGTTAAACTTGATGTAAAGAGTTAGGCGGAATCATCAATTACACATGCCCTCAATGCCTTCGTGTTCTCCGATATAGAAAGGTAAGCAGTAAACAAAGAAACATTTATGAAAGAGTATGCGGAGTCACCTGTTTCCCCACATGGATTGCAGGTGTATGATCAAGAGCTGTTCTTCGGGAGTGATATTACCTCTCCGGACGTCGGGTCGGAGGTAATTCAACCATCGCAGCCGGCAGCTCTTTCCGGTGCGTTGAAGACCTAACATGATCGATATGTAAGATCATAAAAAACGACACGAGAAAAAGGGTCTGAAGAAAGAGAAACATTAATACAGTGATGATGCGAAATGCCGAAAGTAAATAAGAAACAAGTTTTAAGACTATTACCAGCGGCTTTAGCTAGAGAGTTCCATACACCTTCGCCATGGTTGGCTATGTAGTCCATTAGAATCAGATCCTCTTCAAGAGTCCATGGTCCTTTTCTCACTTGAGGATCCTGTGTGCGGTAGCTCGGTTTCTTGTCCATCTCGAGGAGGGAGTGAGGGAGGGGGAGAGAGAGAGAGAGAGAGAGAGAGAGCACTGTCCAGCAACGCGAGCCACCGACGGTTTATATAGAGGACGAGGAAATGTCGTGGCCGGTTCGTGATGTTAAATAATATGCACGAGAGCAGAGAGCTTTCTACCTAATCTCCCTTTTTTCAGCGACAAATTAGCTGCCCCTTGCTTTTAATTGGCTTCGAGGACAATTTGATCGTGATAGTTATGAGTTAGTACACGAAGAGTCCGATATCAATTTCAAGTCTGCAGCCCAGTTGTTGCATGCCATCAAACTTTTGACTCCTACTGAATATTTGCCTCATGAAAAAGTTAAAAATCACGTGGTAAGAAAGATTAACGAGCCAATTATACACCCCCCAAAGCGAGACATTAGGTAGTCGATCAGTAATTGAGATGAATGCCCTCAGCTCGGCACATCTCTCGTTAGATAAACGCACACTACATTATCCACATTAGGCATTGCCTTACGGGCGACAAACAAAGTACACTAGGGACTTCCTGAACAAAGTACCTAACAACGGATCTAACCAGAAAGATTACTTATCAAATTAGCAAGCACAGTGACACATTTCCAGCAAACACAAAAAGAAATATTCTTCCACTGGTCGCAAAACTCCACCGCCATTCTGTCTGTAATGGTGATGAAGGCAGTAGCACAATCAACTTTATAATAATCAGCTTATACATGCAGCGGCCTTTGGATGGTTCCAAATAGATAAACAAGAAAGTAAGATCATAAGAGGTCACGAGAATAAACTTCCACTTGAACTTCCGCAAAATCCTAATACAGCTCAGTTAACCCCATGTCAACCTTGCCAGGAAATCTGAAAGGTCTTGCGAGTCACTTTCACCGCTTAAGAGTGTTGGCCAAAACAGCAGCAATGCAATCCTTTTCACATTACATATAAAGTTGAAGCAACAATTGAGCTTTTACAATAGTATACCAACAACAAGACAAAAACTAATCCCTTACAAACCACGTGCTTCTGGTGCCATGCTGAGAAAGCCTCAAGCCTGGAAAAAAGGGAGGAAGGATTGTTTTCCCAATCAGAAATCAAATAGCCAAAACTGAAGTAAAAGTCTATAAAAAGCAGAACAGGTAAAAGGTAATCTGGGGTTCGAGGCGGTGGCCTGGCCACTTTACCCAGGAAATCAATCATTTCATTGAAGTATCGAAACTATTACGGGTATAAACAGAACAAAAGAACTCTAGGCAAACACGTTCTACATTGTGCTTAGGAACCATGGCCCCAAAGCTCGAGCACCACATGCCACCAAATCTGTATTAAAACCATCTTCATTTACAAAAGCAGTGTACTAAAAGGAACTTAAGTCATCATTACTACTAAAAGCTGCCACACCAATGCAGCTCATAACATTGAGCTTTAAGCATGCAAATTTCAAGCTTCCTTTTATTGTGATTGTGCCAGACTGAAGCTACTTTGACAGAATTTGACCTGTTCAATGTGGTTTTGCAGTCTATGGCTCAAAGGTGTCAACTTAATGGATTGACCCGGTGCCAATTTCTAATTGATTGAACAGATTGATCCAGGCCAGTTTTCTTAAGCATGATGTGGACACCACAATAAATTAGCGATCATGACAAATCCACCCATTCTACTCCAACTGATCGTTGAATCTTGGCAGATATAAAGGCTGCATCAACGCATGGGCTATCAATTACCTTGTTGGCAATATTGTTGGAAAGCCAGTCCAGACCCTCATAAAGGCCCTCTCCGGAGGTTGCACAGGTGCTCTGGATGTACCTGAGACAAACCATGACATCCCTTATAAGAAGGATCACCCATGACCCAAAATTTCTGAAAAACATACGCATCACATGAGACCCTTTCACCAGAAAGAATAAGATCCAGATGAACATGGTTCTTAATTCAATCTCACCGACCATAAGAGAGCTATGTACATTTATCAAGAGATAAGCTGTTACCAGTGACGTTGACGGAGAGAATGGAGACCGAGCTTGTCAGTTATTTCCGCCGCATTCATTGCATTAGGGAGATCTTGTTTGTTGGCAAAGACGAGCAACACAGCATCTCTCAGTTCATCCTGAAAAGTTAAATGTTTATAAAACCAGCAATTTGGAAGATTTTTCATTTTCCACAAACATCTAAGACACCTGCTGTCTAGCAATGTGCGCATGCATCATGTAAAGACTTTTGCAATCTATTTAAAAGATCAGTAAACGAACAGCTGCAAAGCATACGTGTTCCCATTTGAATTTTCAATTAGAGAGAAACTCAATGTGAATAAAGATTTTTCTTTTTTTCCATTAACAAACAACTGGAAATGCTGTCACTGACAAGGAAAGTGCCAATGGAAAGGTTGACAAAGCCAAAGAACAACAATAGATCATCATTAACAACTACAAGCCCAGAAGGCAAAACAGAAAACTCTGCTTGTAAAAATTCCTCAATGAAACATCAGCATCCAGAAGCAAAAGACACTGATGTCAAGTAAAACCAATAGAAGCAACTATAATGTTTTGATGTCAAGTATGTCAATAATAGTCACTACTCATGTAGGAATAAGCCTTTTGCCCCTCACCACAATCAGTCCTACTCAGTAGATGAAAAGAATTATAGATGCACTAAATTGGCCCAAAATGAAATGCAGAGCTACCTCATTCAGCATCCTATGCAACTCATCTCTTGCCTCAACAACTCGATCCCTATCATTGCTATCCACGACAAAAATTAAACCCTGCGTGTTTTGGAAGTAGTGCCTCCATAATGGGCGGATCTGCATTTGGAGCAAATTAGAAGCTGCATCAGTCTCCATGATGAAAAGCCTGGTTTGGTTATGCTAAAAGAGATAGGGACAGCACTTAAATAATTTCAGTGATCACACATAACATATGAGTTATGAGCATATGCTTAATGATTTGGACTTGATGTAAATATCCAACAATAATAAAGGCCATATATGCCATGAAAGTCAGCAGTACTAAAAAAGAATAGAATGGTTAAGGAAGAAAAGTAACTCTAGTTAAATTACATTAACAGCACATAGGGTGAATGTTGAGGTTAATCAGAAGAAGGCTGAGCTGAAGATCATGTCCCCTTTAGGAGACAGGGTTTTAATATCTACAGGTTTTACTGCTTCTGTACTTGCTTGCACTTACATGTAAGTGGTGAACACAAGCACATTCAAAGTTACAAAGATAGGCTGCGTTTGGTTCAGTTGAAAATGAGCCTTGGGGAAATGCAAATATCTTTGGTCTAAAGGGCTTTAGGAAAATGCAAATTGCATTTGGCAAAAAATTCTTTATAAAGCTATTTTGGTGTAAAGAGTATTTGGCAAATCCTTTTTTTATAAAGGTCTTTTGTATTTCATTTTTTTATTAAAAAATATTAAACTCTTTGCTAACTCTAGTAAAAGTAAGGGTAGTTTTGGAACAATGAAAGGTAAAACCGAAAAACTAAAAAATTTATGATAGTAGTTTTGAAAAAAAAAATTAGTTTCAGCATTTGGTCAAATGCCGAAAGCCCAAAACTGGTCCCTATCAACATTGGGCTTTCAGCTTTTCCAAAGTCAACATTTGACTGAAAGCCCCTTGGACAAGCTTGCCAAACACCACAGCTTTTCTCCAAAGCCCCAGCATTTCCCCAAGGGGCTTTGGAGAAAAGCTGAACCAAATGCATCCAAAGATCAAGAGGGCAAATAGAGCAACCTTGTCCTGGCCACCGACATCCCAAACTGTGAAGCTGATGTTCTTGTATTCAACAGTCTCTACATTAAAACCTACAAATATAAAAAGGCTCTGTTAATCACTATGAACATGAAAAAACCAACATGGGCAAGGCTCACCAAATGACAAGGGATACAACAGCTGATTAGACATATAGGCAAGAAAAAGAAGGATGACCCAAAAGCTATCCTATACAGTTTATTAAAATAAACAAAAAATAGTCTCCAAATTGTTCCAATTAACCACCATTAAGAGTTAATCAGGCCACAACAAGCATGTACTCTGATATCCACTTAACAATCTCTTAGAATATGAGGATTATAGTCTGGACAATGATAGTTCTAGAGCTTTTGTACTCAACTTTGCTTATCTCATGAATATCCACAGACAGGCAACTGTCCAAGCATCTCTTCACCCTATTTTTCAGAAGATCTCTATTCTGTAGATGATACTCTCATTCCATTATGACTGGGTAAAACATGTTTACTTTGCATCAAAAGGAAGAGTCCACAAAGGCTTGACAGTTGAGGCCACCTCAATGAACAATCAGTACCATAAGTCCATCAAATCTCATGCTTTATCTATATCTCATCTACCTTTCAAAGAATTCAAATTCATTCGTTCAAATAACTGCTCTTCTACAGCGCTTCCCTAAATGACTCTCATGCTCATTGCAGGCCAACAATGCAGCCGCACCGATCAAATGAATGCAAAGCCAAATTAAAGATTCAAACTCGGTCCACTCGATATAAGCTAACAGCTCATTCCAATGCATTTAGGAGATTTATATTCCTCTCGAGACTTAATACCGGATGCATGACAAACCAGACACAAGATCTCATTTCACTGTCTAGTAAACCAGTGATTTCAATCATGATCCAGGAGGCAATAATAATTTACACAAAATTAGAAATCATGCATTCAGGAACTCACCGATAGTAGGGATGGTGGTGACGATTTCTCCGAGCTTAAGCTTGTACAAGATGGTGGTCTTACCAGCAGCGTCAAGACCCACCATCAAAATCCTCATCTCTTTCTTGGCGAAAAGCCGGCTAAACAGCTTCGTGAACGTGAGCCCCATGGTCCCAAACGCTGTAGCTCAGCCCCAAACCAAAAACACTTCCCTGCTCGCCGTCCGCACCGCCGCGCCAACAGAAGGACAGCAACAATCAAAGAATCAATCTCGGAAATAACGCGAGCATATTCAAACGGCAACCGAAACGGTCCGTATCAGATCTATAAACGAAAAATGCATCGACAAACGAGCCGAAATCGAAGCGAGACGACACAGCTACGGATCCGAGATGTTGCTAAGCAATTTCGGTAGATCCGGTAAAGGGCATACAGATCGCCGGCGAGAGGAAGGTGTCCAGAAGCCCTACGATGAGCCGCGAAGGAAGAGGGACCGCGAGATCGGGCGCCGCCGCCGGTGGCGACGGCGATCGGATCTGCGCAGGAAAATCGACGCGGAGCGCAGGCGATGCCTCGCCGAGGGTGGATCGAGATGAGATGGAGAGAAGAGGAGCTTACCTCGGAAGGAAGGTGACGCTGCGCTGGAACGAAGGTCGCGCGCTCTCGTGTAGCGCTGCGGTGTGAAATGGGGGAAAGGGAAGGGAAGAAGATGACGACATTTTATGGCTGCCCGAACCTCAACGGCGTCGTTACGGGAGTAGCTCTTGATCAAAGATCGATTTTTTTTTTTTTTTTTTTGACTATTTCTACTTCCCACCCCCAAAAAGAAAATGATTGCGTTCACATCCCCTTCGAGGAAAAAAGAGGACTTTCTTTAGACTCGGATTAGACGCCCCTTATTTGTAAATAAAGAAATACCAGACTACCAGTCGAGTGGATGCATTTATTTTATTGAAAACTTCATAATAAAAAAAATATTTTTCATGGAAATTTCTTTTAAAGAAAATGTTAGTTTTCAATTTGTTTAGTGATTTAAAAAAGTAGGCTTCTTCTCAAAATGGGAAGTCGGTTTCCCCTAATGTAAGATACTTATTTTCAATTCACACGGAAGGCTTTATGCAAATTTATTAATTTTTTATTATCTCAATATTGACAAATTGAAAGGTCAAATCACTTTGATGACGATATTTGTCACGCATTATCTCCTACTTAGATTAATCTATTTGGTAATCAGTCCTCTTGTAATGTGAGAAGCATGCTCAAAATTTTATAATTCAACAAGAATGGGACACTATTCAAATTAAAATGACATGGTGTACTTTTCTCCCTTCATATTGCAAACTCTAAATTAAATTGGGTGCTTGATGTCAACCTTATAAAATGATAAGCACGCTTGTTCGAGCATGAAATGAATTTACATATAGAGTTATGAAATTTGGGTTTTGTACCGTCATATCTCATACAGCCCTATAAAATGATAAGCAACCCACCACGGGAAAGATTCATTGATTCTCTTATATTATTTTTTTGAAATATATCACGGTAATTAAACTCTTATCGCTCGCGAATAGAAGCAGCTAGAAAGTGAGACTATTTGGTAAATTCTGCTTTAAGAAGCAACTTTGAGAAAAATGCTGTTCAGTAGAAAACACATTTGCAAAGCCCCTTTAGTGATTAATCTAAATATTTTAATTTTTATTTGTTTAAAATTAAAAAAAATAATGTTTGCGATTTTTTTAATTTATATTTGACAATAATTAGAATAAAAGATATAACAAAATATTTAGATCATTTATCAACAAAAAACACTTATCATATATATATATATGCAAACTCCACTCAATAAAAAAAACACCAATTAGAAACAAGTCCGATAATATAGCATAAATATATCCCACCAACTAATACAAATAAGAAGTGTAAATATATATAACATTACAATAATGTTATACATGAAAAATATAAATAGCAAATATCCTAGTGAGCCCTACGTTGTGCGAACTTATACTTGAGCCATGTGACCTTTTCTTGATTATCATCCAAGTTCATAAAGATTTGCCTATTATCTTTCTTTTCTGAAAAAAAATCCAGTGCAAAAAAATATAACTCTTGGTCTTGCTTAATCTCGGGTATAGCTTTCAACGTCTGTATGAGTTCTTTGTAAGGATCAAACTCTTTAGCATAACTTCTACTTTCAATAGCTGAACAAATTCTCTCCATTTGCGTTGCTAGCTTATCACTTTGATGTTGTTCACTAGTCTTTTCATCTACATTGCCTTCTATATCATCATCAGTAAATTCTACCGAACCACCCATGTCAAATTGTGTGGCCACAACATCCTTATCAATACATAAGCCTTGTGCGGGATTCCATGTGATACATAAGCCTTGTGCGGGATTCCATGTGATGTTTCCAGTGGCAAGAGTATCTTCAAACATTTTATCCAACAAAACTTGAAGATCCGGATGTATGCCTTTCGTTCTAAAAGCTTTAACCTTAGGATTTTCCTGTTATAATAAACATTTTCATGAGTTTTATAATAAAAAGATGAACTTTAAAAAAATTAATAAAAGAAGAGAAAAAACCTGAATTTTCCTTTCCCACCATTCATCATTTGCATCAATAGTATTCTTTTTTGAATCCCATCCTAATCCAGTTTCCTTTAGGATCAATATCCTCCATCTCTTCCAATCTTCTTTAAGATTATCCCACTTACTCTTCATTTGACCTTTATCAAACTTTTTGCCCCTTAGATCCTCAAACTTCTTAATTATAACCGTCCATTCATCCATTTTGTTGTTTGCAGGATGATTGCCATTGTCAATTTGTTCGACGCACAACTTACAAAATGTTTCAACATCTTCAGGTCTCCAAAATGTATTTTCTTTCGATGAACTTGCCATCTACTAATAAATGCAACATAAAAAAATGCAATTTGAGTTTAAAGACAATAAACAACAAATGCAATCCACATTGTCATAAGCATAACATAAGGCATCTACTAACTCAAAATTTGACATCCTATTAAGAGCATCTTTTCATTTTGTGGGTTCCTTGAAATGGGACATGAACAAGAAAACATTTTCCACTCAAAGCTAATCAAGTTCATGAATTGAACAATCCTCAACAAGACCGATTACTGTTATAAACTCTCTCCCTCTCCCTCTCCCTCTCCCTCTCCCTCCCCCTCTCCCTCCCATAGATGTACTCTTCATGCACTTATGGACGAGACACTACCACAACTTCCTATGTTTCCAACACTGGGTTTAATGTGAACAATAAGTAGGCAGTAGCTTGATCATAAAAGAAGGTTGGATGGCTTGAGGTACCTTCACATGGACCACATAGATACAGCCTAAACCTTTTATGCATGACACTTGTTAGAAGACACCAAAAGCCTACCATATCATGTACCTGAATGCTATCGCTCCATTTAATCTGGAGAAGGACAAGAGGATTTATCATCTTAACTCAACCTTTTGCCTGAGTCACCCTTTCTCATCATGATAGCAACTAACAAGAACACACAGAGATTCCCAGCACAATGAATCATATGGTCCTCCCTTAGCACAAAGTGAACAAATTGTGTGCATCCTAGATAAACTTTGCATATGCCAAAAGATGAAGATAAAGACCATCATCAATTGACAGCTCAAATACACATCATAAATTGATAAAGAGTCTTTTCAGAACTACATAGTGCTTGTGAGTCCTAAGAACTAAGTCTAATTTGTTAGAGAACTTGAAGAGAACTCAACTAATCATAACTCAAGACAAGGGAAAATTCCCTCTTTACCAAAGCTTGATAAAGCATCAACATTTGGACAAGCATCAACTTGCTTGATCTTATTTCAACAAGCATCACAACAACCATCACGCAGAATAACTGTTGGACAAATGAATCCCTGAAATTCTTATTTCCACCAAAGCCACCATGCACAAGCATGTGGATAAAAATTAGCAGTTGTTGATAAAAGGAATATATATCATGACAGTTGCCTGGAGGTGGACTTAGCCATGAACTCATTTCATAGCATCCCAATCAAGACCCTTTACCCCATCACTCTCAACACCCTCCTCGTCTCATCGAGTCATCATCCAGAAAGACCAATCGTGAAATCCAAAACTACTGAATATCACACCAATAACAACCCTTGCACTTCACATTCCTATTCAGCAAAAAAGAACAAGCAAAAGCTACAAACTTGATGGACCACAGGCCCTTCCCGACAAAACCCATCTCGAAAGTCATGAAACGGAGCAATTCTTTTCACAAGCAATTAATAAATGGACAAATTGAGGAAACCAGCGCTGCTCGATTTGACAAATAAGGAATTTAACAAGGGATTACGCCATCACTTAATCAAATTGCATACCACAAAGAAAAACGAATGCTTGGATGATTACGCAAAAAGAAGCCCACTTTATCATCCTCATATCACAAGACCGAAGGGGTTCAGGAACCCAAAACAGAAAAGAAGGAGAAAACGAAAGCTTTCTTGATTAGTGCAGAGAAATTGATCAGCCCACATTGTCCTCACACATCGCAAGACCGAAGGGGTTGAGAAACCCAAAACAGAAAAGCATGAGAAAGCGAAAGGATTCTTGATTAGTGCAGAGAAATCGATCGACTAACAGAGAAACATTCAGACATCAAACGGGTAACTGTACTGGAGAGAAGAGAGTTCAAACGCCGAGCGAGCTCTCAAGGAGACTCCTCAGCTCCTTCCCACGAAAACCACCGTTCAAGAGCCAATATGACCCAACACCCAAAAAAGAAAAGCAAGGAAGAGAAAGAGTAAAGCCTGCCGCACAAGGAGAAGAGCGAAAAACAGAGCTCACCAAAGCCACAAAAGATTCCAATCCAAGAGCGCAGTCGAGCAGCGAAAAGCGTAGTCGAGCAGCGAAGAGCGCAATCGAGCTCGCAGTCGTCACGAGGGAGAGAGCGATGGGGAAGGGTGAGGAAGGGTGCAGTCGAGCAGCGAAGAGCGCAATCGAGCTCGCAGTCGTCACGAGGGAGAGAGCGATGGGGAAGGGTGAGGAAGGGTGCAGTCGAGCAGCGAAGAGCGCAGTCGAGCGCGCAGTCGTCACGAGGGAGAGAGCGATGGGGAATGGTGTAGAGAGAACGCCATCGAGGGTTTTACTTTTACAAATGGGCAAAATTGATTTTTCGGTAAAGTTTTGAGAATAAAATAAAAAGCATTTGGTAACGTTTACGTTTTTTTTTTTCCAGGAAACGAAAAAAAAAAAAAAAGTGTTTACATTAGGAAACACTTTTTTCAACAAAAAGATGCGTTTGGTAAATTTGTTAGAAATAAAAAATAAACAAAAACATGTTTGGTAGATTTTTGTTCTTTTTTTGTTTCTTTTAATTTTTTTAATATTTTTATTTTTATTTATCGTTTTTCCTTTATTTTTTATATTTTTCTTTTCGGCGGCGGCCTCGCCTTGGTCGGGCGAGCTCGGGCTCGCCCAGATCCGGCGAGGTCGCGCTCGCCATGGTCGGGCGAGCTCGGCCTCGCCGGATCGGGCGAGCCCGAGCTCGCCCGCCCAAGGCGAGGCTCGGCGTCGCCGGCGCGAGCGAGGCCGAGCCTCGCCTTGGCGGGTGAGCTCGGGCTCGCCCGGATCCGGCAAGGCTCGAGCTCGCCCGCGCTGGCGACGCCTTGCCTCGCCCGGGCCGACGACGCTCCGGCGAGGTCGCCGGCCCTCGCCGGCCATGGCCATGGCCGAGGCCGAGGCCGGGCGGCGACCGGCCAAAGAGAAAGAAGAAGAAAAAGAAAAGAGGAAGAGAAGAGAAGAGAGAGAAGAAGAAACGAAACAAAAAATTGTTTCTTCAAAATTGTTTCTGAACGAGAAATAACTTTTTTTTTTTTGTTTTCGTTTCTATTTTTTTGTTCCAGAACAAAAAAAAAAAAAAAAAATGTAAACGCGTTTCGTTCTTTTTTTTGCTCCCTAGAATAAAAAAAAACGAGAAAAAGTGTTTATAAACACTTTTGAGAAACAAAAATATGCAGGGCCTAAGCAACTTACTAATTTTCATTAAATGAGACTTTCAGCATTCCGAAAATGCTCAATTTAATTTTACACAATCACATAGAAATTTTTCCACACGTGGATATATTGTAGATATACAAGGTCAACAAATAATGTTTACTTAGAATTTATTATTGAAAAAAAGTCACAAAAAAATCTCAAATTTTGCCATGACACACTTACCCAAACTTTATAAATAATAGCAATTGTCTTAATTTTTTTCCTCTTTTTCTTTTTTCCTTTTTTCTTCTTATCTCTTTTCTCTGCTAGCCATGGTGAAGGGAAGCCGATTTAAGCAAAGACCGCGCTTGTTGGCATTGGGCGAGAGTGACCTTGGGTTGGATCTGATGAGGAATGCCCTCGCCCGATGTCAACAAAAGTTCCCTTCCTTGGATCTAGAAACAACAAGCCTCGCGCAACCCTTGCCCAACAAAGGGCCAACCTCACACAACCCTCACCCGACAAAGGCAAGAGTAGCCCCATCTAAGTCCAACTTTCCTTTGCCATGGCTAGGGGAGGGAAGAGAGAAAAAGAAAGAGAAAGAGAAAAACACAAAAAAAACATGTCAAATAGTATGAATAAATGTGTCACGCGAGTACAAATCTAAAAATTTTTATGTTACGAAAAAAGACTTTATAATAAATGTATTTGACAAAATTCGATGTTTTTTGTGTCACAAAAATAAAAAACTTAGGGATAAATTTGTTAGTCTTCTTTATTTAGAATGAAACAAACTTTGAAGACACCTCGATGCATCCAGGCTTAATTTCCAAATATCCCCTAAAGGGTACAACAAATCCCAAAACGTCTCCTCTCCTCCATTGAGTTTATAACAATGTTATATGCCCATCCCTTGCTCCATCATACCGAATGACCCGGTGGCATACCCTCTAGCATCTAGAAGGGTAAAAATCACTGTTAACATTACACTTTGAGTCAAGAGAATCTGCTTGGAATCTATCAGGTTATCATAATACAGCTCGGTTTAATCTCCATACAAACCATGATGGGAAGTTTAGAAAGGTCTTAAAGAGCCATTTGTACTGCTTAAAAGTATTTAGCCAAAAACAGCAGTTATGCAATCCCATGTCACATTACACAGATAAAGCTCTAGCAAACCATTTGAGCTTTTACAACAGTATATCAACAGCAAAAACAAAAACAAAGACTAAATCCTTTCAAGACCAAACATAATTCTGGTGCCCCGTCGTGAAGCCTGTCAAAGCCCTCAGAGATCTCAAGCCTGAAATAACAGTAACAGGATGGTTGTCTTAATCAGAAAATGAGAAGTGATAAAATGCCAAAATTAAGTAGATGTCTATAACAACAGACCAAAGTGAACAGTGGTAAAGTGATAAAATGCCAAAATTAAGTAGATTTGTATAACAGAGAACCAGAGTGAACAGTGGTAAGGGGGCTGGCCGACTTAAGCAAGAATATAAACATAACAGAAGCAAATTTTGACTACGATGGAATACATTGAGCTTACGAACCCTGGCACCATATAAGTCATACATACAGCCGTCTCCTATTACAAAGAATTGCATGAAAACTAAAGCACAGGTTGTTACCGTTACACAAAGTTGCTTCAGCAATACAGCAGAATCTTTATAGTGTGTTCTTTACTGATTACAAATTACAATTCTGACCTTTTTGGCCTTGTAAGCTTCCTTTCATTATTAAAAATATCCAATAGTACTAGACCAGAACTATGCAGTGTTCTATGTAACTCAAATGGACCTAACCAAAATTCCCTTTTGACTGTTTGAAATGATCAATCCAGTCCAGATTCTTAAAATAAGACTTGGGCTTGACACTAACTTAGCAATGGCTCCAAAACCCACCCCCACCCACCCCCACCAATGACCAAGTTTCAGAATTTATCAAAAGCTACATAGGAAGTCAATGCACTGGCCATTAATTACCTTGCTGGCAATATTGTTGGAAAGCCAATCCAGACCCTCGTAAAGTCCTTCTCCAGATGTTGCACAGGTGCTCTGGATGTACCTGAGATAAAACATCACATCCAAAAGAAACTTCAGAAGAAAAGATAGTAAATGCATCCATTTCACAGGAGAGGCCAAGATCAAAAGGGAATCAGTTCATGCAGTTCTCATATTCAGCTTCACAAATTAAGATAGAGCTAGGAACGTTCCATACTCATGAGCTCCCACCAAAATTCAAAAGCAAAATTGTTCATTTCACTTGATGGATTCTCAAGCATCATAGGCTGGATGTGACATAACAACTTTTAAAAGCAATATTTCTGAGGAAAAGAAAAATTAAGAGTGAAAAGGGATAATCTCTTGCCAATGGCGTTGACGGAGAGAGTGAAGACCAAGCTTGTCAGTTATTTCAGCTGCATTCATTGCATTAGGAAGATCTTGTTTGTTCGCAAACACAAGCAAAACGGCATCTCTCAGCTCATCCTGACAAAACAAGATTCAAACGTTAATTGCACTGTTTTCCTTTTCTCAACAAGCATAAGATAGAACTGTAGAATAGCAAAACTAATCTGCACCATGTATAAAGACACTTGAATGATCATATCCATAGATTCACAAAAACTAAAAAAAGAAAAAAAAAAGAAAAGACCAACATGGTCGACATCAATTAGGGAAAAGATCCAAAGTTTAATGCGACAGGGATTTTCTTCTTCTCCTTCTTTTTGTAAACTAGCAACCAGAAATGTTATTATAAACAAGAAACCAAATGAAGCAAAGATCGATAAAAACAAAAGAACAAGAAAAAGGTCATCATCCACAAATTCAAGCTAAAACAGTGTACAATAGACATCACTCTGTTGACCATATCTATCTCAATGTCCAGATTCATGAGAGAAGGACTTAGAAGGACTTTGATATAGAGTAAATCCAAAAGAAGCGACAAGATCAATGTCATCACTCATGCAAGCCTCTGCCTCTCGCCACAAGCTACTCTATTCAATAGATATTAGACTATGTAATGTACAGTAAATTTGTCCAAAACAGAAAATGCAGCAATACCTCATTCAGCATTCTATGCAACTCATCTCTCGCCTCAACAACTCGATCCCTATCATTGCTATCCACAACGAAAATTAAACCTTGTGTGTTCTGGAAGTAGTGCCTCCACAATGGACGAATCTGCACAATAGAAGCTTAATCAGTTTGCATAACACTTAAAAATGCTTTGAGATGCCACAAAAGAGAGGGCTATGATTCATATGTCAGTAATCTTGTAACACAGAGTATGAGATGCGAGCACGTGCTTAATAACTACCATATTACTGTACCAGGCATCAACTAAGGAAAAATATGCCTATGTTGAAGTGATCAATATAAAAATCTGCAGTACAGAATTATGGGTAAGGGCTGTGAAGGAACCCTAGCCATGTGAATTTTGCACCATGTGGGGTGGATGTGTCAATGAATCAGCAGAAGACTGAGCTTAAGTACACGTGCCCTTCAGAAGACGGGATTATAATAACTATCAGGACCTCCTGCCTCTATTTGCGTTTCTGATGACATGCAAGCTGGAAACAAAAGCATGTGGAAAGCTATAAAGGAGCAAACATCAAGAGGCACATAGAGCAACCTTGTCCTGACCCCCGACATCCCAAACTGTGAAGCTGATGTTCTTGTATTCGACTGTCTCTACATTAAATCCTACAGAGAAAGAAGGAAGCTATATCAATCACAGTGAAAAAAAAGTCAAAACATGCTGCATGTTTACCTTGGGTTAATGAGAAGAGTCCACAAACCAAGATTTCAGAGTTAAGACCACAAGTTAAAACACTCAATGGAAAGGGGCAGATACCCAAACGACCCAAACATCCGATCTGCTCTTATGACTAGATTTAGTTTCGAGTACAACAAATCTCAGCCGGTAACTCTTTCCTCACCTACCAGTTAGAAATTCTAAATGTGTTCAAACGGTATCTCTTCAATGTGCTATCCCTTAAATTCACTCACTACAACCTATCAATTGAAATAGACCATATCGATGCATACAAATCCTGATTTAATATCATAGTCAAATAATTTTGGCACAAACAGGCTGGTAGCTCATTCTACCGCACCTATGAGGTGCAAATTCTTCTTCGCACCTAATTCTAGATCATTAAAAACGATGAAAAATGACAATAGTATATCCTCCTGCATCACGACCCATTTATAAATCCGACACGGAGATCTTGTAGAACTGCAGATATAAATAAAAAAAGGCAACTTTATTCGATTGGAAACCATGTCGGGCAGTCGAGGACTCACCAATAGTGGGGATCGTGGTGACGATTTCTCCAAGCTTGAGCTTGTACAAGATGGTGGTCTTACCAGCGGCATCAAGACCCACCATCAGAATCCTCATCTCCTTCTTGGCGAAGAGCCGGCTAAAGAGCTTCGTGAACGTGAGCCCCATGGTCCCAAACGCTCTAGCTCAACCCAGATGAAAAGAATCACTTCACAGCAAAAGAAACCACCACGATTAAACACGGAATCGATCTCACAAACAACACGAACCGACCCCAACAGTAAACATTCGAACAGAAATGCAGATCTAGACCGAAACAAAACCCCAGCGCACCGCAATCCGATGATCAGCGGAACGGGCCACGCGGAGCTGAACGAAACAACCGCGAATTCGGAATACAGCCGACCGCTTCGACAGATCCGACGAGTTCGGGCGGATCGTCGCCGGAAAGGGAGTCGAGAGAGCGACGATTGCGAGATCGGGGCACCGTCGATGGCGGCGGCGAGCGGATCGGATCCGCGACGAGAAATCGACGCGAATCGAAGGCGAATCTCGATGAGCGATTGGATCGAAACGAGGAAGAGGAGGAGGAGAAGTACCTATTTGGGTCTTTCTCTGTGCGAAAAGGAGCCGCAGCGTTTGAACGAGGGGAATCCCGTCTTCGCTTGGGTTGCTTAATAATGACCTCTCAAAGCGAAAAAAAAAAAATGGAATTTCAAAATCCCGAAAAGAAATAAGAAAAAAAAAAAGAAACTGGAGGAGGGGAAAAACCACCGCCCCAAAAATACACAGAATGTCCTGTACCGACGGCGCCGTTTAGCTTATTAATCTTTTTTAAGGATATAAACACAAATAATCCTTCAAATTTGGTTCAGCATTTATTATAGTCCTTAAACTTTCAATTTATTCAATATAGTTCGTGAAATTTTAGTACATGTTTAGTTTAATTGCCAAACTATACAAATTGAAAGTTTAAGGAAAACACAATATTAATAAATCATTTATATCATTTTTTAATTTTAATTATATGCTTTTAAAATTTTAGATGATGACAGATTATCAAATAAAAACAAAAGATGACACAAATGATTCATGAATATTGATTTAATGTATGATGTGGCCATTATACTTTTAATTTATTCGATATGATTTGTGAACTTTTGTGAAATATGTAATATCTCCTCTAAAGTTTTATTCAATATAATTCTTTAAATTTATGGTGTAATTGCAATTTAACCCTTAAGTTATGACTTTAATTAACGAAATTATAACATTAAATATTTCTATTTAATCTGGAGACTAATTGAATATTTACCGAAATTATATTATATATTGAGTTAAAATTTAGGATTATAGTCCAATGATATTATAAATTGGGTTGATGTTTAGAATCCATTTGTGTTGGTACCGTCTAATCTTTGTGCCGCAAAAAACGACTCGACAAATTAAAGAAAAAAAAAAAAAAAAATGGGGCGCAAAGGCTCGAAGATTTTTCAGGACACAAAAACTTCCGTGGCCGTCCCGCTTTAATCTTTACACGCGCGCTCTCCCAACTCCTGCTTCCTCATCAGCCCCGGCCATGGCTTCCGCCGTTCGCCTCCACTTATCTTCCCTCCTCATCTCCCACTCTCTCCTACCTCGCCTCAGCCTCCGTCTCCGCCCTCCTCCTCCGTCCGCCTCCGGCCGGCCCCGCCGCTTCTCCTCGGCACTCCCGTCCGCTCCCTCCGCCGCCCGGCGCGCCTCGCCGTCGCCGCCCGTTCGCGCGCAGGCCAAGCGGGGCTTCTCGTCCAAGGACGACGACTTCGCCTCCGGTAAGTAGCTCTTGTCGATGCTTTGGAGTTTGGATTCGGTGCTTTTGGTTGTTTATCGTGTCTGAGAATCGGAGGAGTTTCGAGTACGTGAGATGCTTTTTCTTGTCTTCTCTCGGTTTACTTTTTAGTTGATGATCTTCAATTCGAGGCTCCGCTTAAGATAGTGGAGTATCCGGACCCCGGGCTGAGGGCGAAGAACAAGCGGATCGGGACGTTCGACGACAATTTGAAGAAGATAGCCGACGAGATGTTCGATGTGATGTACAAGTAAGCTCTTGATGATGTCGGTTGCGATGTTTTAGCAGCGATACTCCGTAGTCGGCGTCGCGGACATCTTGTTTAATGATCGCTTGGCCGTTGTGGCTCGAGTTTGTCTCTTGATGTCAGTTACAGGAGTTGAATGCTATGGCTTCCTTTTCTGCAGGACTGATGGTATTGGACTCTCGGCACCCCAAGTGGGGATTAATGTCCAGCTCATGGTGTTCAATCCCGTTGGCGAACGCGGGGAGGGAGAGGAGATTGTTCTTGTGAATCCAAGAATTATTAAATTTTCCAAAAAGATGGTGCCCTTCAATGAAGGTTGCCTCTCATTCCCTGGTATTTATGCTGACGTGCAGGTATATTTCTCTCTTCTAGCTGCAGCGTCGGTGTTGGACTTCTTTGAGTTGAAATGCTACTTATAGGAGAGAATGGATTTTTTTGATGACATGGCTTTGTTCTTGAGAGTAATGGCTGAAATAGTTGGATCTTACCTTTGGCAAGTCTTAAGGCAGAAGCCGGGAAAAAAATTAGGAGAGAAGTCAATTAGGTTCAACATAGAAATATGTACTTAGTTCACTTTTTTTCTCTTCAACATAATTGTTTTCCCTTTGTTTAGGTATGTGATTTGGAGGACATTGATCTGTGTGATGTGTGAGTTGATATAAAGTTCGTTGTCATCTCTACGCGGATGACATTTATGTTTTGCAATGTCTTATAGTAGTTGGGCCAAGATATACTTGTGGACCTGTGGCAGCTTGATTCCTTCCAGTTAAGGGCTTGCAGTGAGAAATTGCTCTATTTTTTCTGTGATACTTTTTCTTAGTGAATCTATGAAATTCTATTTGCTTGTATTGGAGTAAATCTGTCTTGTCTTATATGCAGAGACCAGAAGCTGTGAAGATTGATGCTCTGGATATAAGTGGTGCAAGGTTTACTGTCAGCTTATCTGGTCTTCCTGCAAGAGTTTTCCAGCATGAATTCGACCATTTGCAAGTATGGCTTTTTATTTTTTTAATTTTTTTAACATCATATTGTATACTTTTAAAAAGGGTTCATATTTACTTTTGAAAATGCTTCAGGTACTCCAGACATCTGTGTACGTGCGGTATTATTTCTTTATAATAAATTTACAAAACTATTACTCTGCTAGGTTCTTGCTAAACAATAAAGTACAAGAGAGTGAAAATGTATTGGACGGTATGTAAAAGATAATTAGCTGTAGTTGAGTATTACTTGGACTTAATGCTAATATCTTCTGCATTATTCAATGACCAAAGTTAATGAAATTGGTAGTTGACAACAAAGGTTCTAAAGCTGGATGTGACTATGTGCATGCCTAGTTGCTTGTTTGTGAGAAGAGACTAGTTGCGCTTTGGAGGAAGGATGATCACATAACTGTTACTTCTTGCAGTTGTTATCAGACATTTTTTGTAGAAATTCTTGGAGCACGTGTTGAAGCAACATGGCTACATTGCATGACTAGTTTTGAAGTGCTTACCTGAAACTTAGACAGTGGATCATTGGGAGGCCTAAACTGATTATGCATGAATACACCTACTCTTAGTCTGAGCAAAATGTTTTATGCTAGTTTGGCCCTCCCATGTGTTACACTCGCATAGGCAAGCTTTCAGCCCCACCAAAAAAAAAGAAAAGTCTGGCCATTGATTCTCAGCATACATGATTTTTCTAAGTCGAGCAGTATCTTGGGTTGAAGGTGTGAAGAGATGATCCTCTGCTATAAGTGAACTTTATTGTGTCCATGTAGATCATGTCCTGGAGAAGGGCTTGCTTTTTTCATGTCAAGGCATTCTACACATCGATGGCCATCATGAATTTATTCTAATATTAAGTAATGTGTTGCAGGGGATTGTCTTCTCTGATAGAATGACTGAACAAGTTCTAGACACTATACGTGCAGAGCTGGAGGTGAGTTGATACATGCTTATTGTGGGTCATTTCTGGTTTGTTCAACTATTGAAATATCTGCCATGATCCATTTTAAGAACTTTGAAGTTATCCCCATGAATTGCTGTATGGATGTTAATTATCAACTTGATTTTGTTTTCTTTTGAGAAAAGAAAAATGTACCATTTTGGAAATCCCTCATGTGGAGGCATCATCTTTACTTGAATGAGGCAACATATTAGCCTGATGATTGCTTCCAGGAACACTGAAATGTTTTCTACGTTGGATGTTATCGATTTTCAGTTTATTAGCTTTCTAGTCTTCTCTATTTGCAATCTCTTTCATCCGAGAGAGAAGTCTCCTTTACTTATTCAGAATAGCCATGTAATCTTATAGAATTCAAAAGGAGATGACTAATTTCTTTTTGCTTAAAGGGCATTAGAGGGTCTAGTGTTTCTTAGACATGGAGGTTTTAACAGGGTCAGGGCATTTGACATTTTGCATTTATAGAAGAATTTTGGGGTGGAAGCACTGGTTTACTTGTGCAGCTCTCATCTCTTTCTATATTTTCATCATTAAATTTTGATGCTTGTCCAGGCCTTGGAGAAGAAGTATGAGCAGAGGACAGGATTGCCCAGTCCTGAACGAATAGAGACACGTGGAAGGAGGGTAGCTGTTGGTTTTGGCAAGTCATGATTGTATCTGGGGCTTTGATACTAAGGTGAGTACAGCAAAGCTGGTAGCTTATCTTTTTGGGGCAAAGGGCTATTAATGAATGTATAGCGGAATTTTGAGGGTGAAGTAATTGGCTTTTACAAGCAGAAAAGCTCACCTTATATGCAAACCTAGTCAGAATAATTTAGTAAATATAAAGGTTTTAACATTTGCTAGTGATTCCGTGCTATAAATGACCTAATTATCTGCCACTTTTATTCTTGAGCGCATATATTTTCAAGGCATAGTAAGGTTTTGCATATTACATCTGTTTCTGAGGCAAGACAACTTATACTTGAGAATCTTCTGACACAATTATTGTAGATCTCATTTGCTGCCTTTGTGTCTTATGTAACTGAGTTTCTGGAGTTGACAGAAGAAAGCAAAGAAGCAGTTTAGTGCCTGTATTGGCCCAAAAAAAAAAAAGAATTAAAAGAGGTATAGATGTTCACAACAGTGGGCTAAATTAGGGTGAGCGGTTCTTCACTAAAGTGCTGAGATAATTGCTGTTTTCCTCAGTTTTGCGCCACTGAGTTGCTTTTGTTGGAGTAACAACTGATTGTGAAACTTGCGATAATGTTTTTGGGGTTATTGCAGATTGAAAGCTCAGAGGGATAACTCTCCGGACTAATGTCCAGGAGGCGACTGATTTAGATATTCTTTTTCATTTGGAAGAGTGGGAAGATGCAAGGTGCAGATAGCGGAGAAGCAGAAGTTAACGAGTTAGCAGGCAACATGAAATGAGGTCTTGGTTGTAGGTTTTCTTCACAGTTGAGAGCAACATGTATGAATTGTAAATGATTGAGATTGTAAAGATTTGTGTCCAAACTGGGTCCATGGTTCTCATCTTTTGAATGTGCCTGTATAATCCTGAGAGGGAAGTGTCGGCTTGTCCCTCTGATTGAATATTTGGCTGGAAAATTCATCAAGGTTGGAAATGAGATGCATGAGTTGTAAAGGCCACACTTGTTTATCACAGAACATTCATGAGATTAATTATCCTTACTTTCTGATTTTTTTCACCATAAAATCACCTTATATATGTAGCTATTCACCTATAAACAGGCAATGTCAGACTGAACACATTAGTTTAAATTACTTTTTGTTCTTTTGTTCGCCTAACATGGCTACACTTGGTGTTTGTCTATCTATTATTATTCAAGACTCATAGCTGAATAGTCCATTGTTCTGATCTTTGAATGTGCTTGTATGACTGGGAGAAAAGTGCGTGCAGGTCTCCGACAAATGGAATATTTGGCTGGAATCCATTGTTAAAATGGAAATGATATTTCTGTATATACCTGTAAATTCTTGTGTAGAAATACTATTCTATCACTAGAAAATGACGATTCCCCTATACGTGTGTAAATTTCCATATAGTTCTTCCCTACATAGTCAGCCATATATGGCTGAAGAGATCACTCAAAGCCTATGGTACAAATATCTAGCAGAATTCTTTCCCTAAACTCAGCATGAAACAAGCTGAGACGGCAACTTTGATGGCTTTCCTTTCTGTAAGCAGCTGATTGGAGGTTCTGTGGCAGTTTTCAACTCACCATATGTCTCCCAGCAAAAGGGGTCATACCAGTGGCTGCCTTGAACCGGTTTCAACTGTATGGTTGTAAGGGACACACCGATGCAAGGCAAACTGTCGCTGCAGGCAAAATGTACGGGTTGCACTGTGTAAGTTCCTTTTATGTTCATGTAGTTTATGCCTGAAACTGCCACAGCCGCGGTTTCATTCTTGCATTTTCCTTTGTCACAGTAGAACTGGTCAATCACAATAGGAGTTTTAACCTCAGATACTTGGATGTTTGAGAACATGATATCTTGTGCAGATCCTGATCCTCCCTGTAGTTACGAAAGGTGGGTTGTTGGTTATTCAATTATCAATTTTTCCTTGCTGCAGTTTGAAGTTGAGTTGTTACTGTTTCGTAATTAAGTGGATAATCGAAAAAGGTTGTGGAGACTATTATCGGGTTAGGGTATTTTTACCTGCCATGTCTTTATCCTGACTCCAGTTAATGTTCCAGTAATTGTTGTGTCTCGGACGGTGATGTTTGAGACACAAGCTTTAGTGTTGTCCTTTCCTAGTCCTCCAATACTGATTCCATGTCCTGGTCCGCAATTTACATTGTGTATGTACACATTGGAGCATCCAGTCTGTATCGATACACAGTCATCTCCTGCAAAAGAAAAATTGATACTCAATTATTGCTCCTAATTTTAAAGATCATTTGGACAAATAGTTGAGCGACTTTTGGGTGGACTTATTCCGAGAAGACTTTTGGTAATAAGTACTGTGGGGCATTTGTTAAGCGCTCAATTAAGGAAACTTGATAGCTTCCAAAGCATTGACTGTCCTCATGTTATGCAATATCAATGTTTTAGAAATTGAATTATTCCAAATTAAGTATGGCTTAACAAGTGACCGGGGGGCACTCATTAACATCAGGTGCTTGTGGTACCCCAGAAGGAAGGATACACTGCTTTAGTGTTAGGAAAATGGAGGATTACCACAAGCAATATCTGTGCTGTGAATTAGCATATTTTGGGAATTCTGTAGATGGATTCCATCAGTGTTGGGGCTGTTTCCAGGGGAAGTTATAGTAACACCAAAAACCTGGACATCTGTGCAAGAGTCGAACTTCAGGTGGGTCTGAGGGCTGTTCTGTAAGGTTATCCCATTGACTGTTACATCAGTGCTTCCATAGAACCTAAGTGCCTGCATGCCAAGATCACAATGTTTTAGGAATTTATTTCTGGTCTATCAGATTTTTAGGTTGAAAGACTGGAAATTACCGTGGGCTTGGTGCTTGGCATTCCACTTAGATTAGTACTTATCTGCAGTCATGATTGAAAAAAGTCAATAAGTTTCAAGAACTGTGGTTAGGCTTAACTGGAACTATATGCATGCTATCGTATAATATATGACCCATAGGAAAGAGTGCATGTGTGATATGCACTGAGTTACCATATCGTTGGAGCTATTTGTTGGACTTTGGGCTGTGGAGGAGATCGAAACCAGCTCATCTGTTGGATTAACAGTGGGTGAATCATTCCACCACACCGAGCCTTGTCCATCTATGATGCCCTTTCCCTGAATTTTGATCGTTGTAAGCTTTGTGAATTCAATCCATTGGAGGAGACCTGATCCCCAAGCCTGAGAGCTTGTTGGAGCAATAATCTTGCCATCTAACTGTATAGAAGACGAGTCAAGAGAAGTATGGTTATCCTGCGGAATCCTATCCTAGATGGTAGTACACTGAATATGTCTACCAAAATGTTGTTCTACAAGGTTTTGAACCCGATTACTGCCTCACCCAGCAGTGGCCTGATGCCAAGTAATGATGTCTACCGAAGTTAACTAGCAGGAATGGGATATTAAAGTTACCTGAAACACAATGCCCGGTTTGCAATTAGGCCCTGAAAAAGAGATTGGTTTAACCATAAACACGGACCCAGATGGGACCACCAGCGTTGATGCCGCCACTGGACATGCTGCTGCCCAAGCTGCTTCAAATGCCTGTCCGTTTGACTTAATTAATTTATAATTTTAAACCCATATAAGCTGATAAATCACACCCTTGCTTATTATTCTGCTGTGCAAGCTGCTTCAAGTGCTGTTTCAAGGTTTTCAATTATAGATTGTTGTTTCAAGGTTTACTTCCTGCTTCAAATTATTTACTGATTGTTGTTTTGAGGTTTTTAATTATGCTGCTTCCCAAGCTACTTCAAGTGCCTGTCAGTCTGACTTAATTAGTTTTTATCCTAAAACCACGTCAACTTTCAAATCACATCCCGCTTTATCTTTAGGTTTTCAATTATTTACTGATTGTTTATGTGAGGTTTACTTCCTGTGGCCATGAAGCTTCTTCTGGCCAAACTATTGGGCTCCTTCATTCCCCCTAGGGCTGCCTTGTTGGGCTCCACTACAGATTGTGTGGCCAAACTATAGTGACTATGGATTTCTTTCTGAATAAACTGGGATTACTAACACCGCTTGGTTTGAGTTGTACCGTTTGAATTTGTGGAGGGTTGCAGTTCTATGCATATGCACTGCCTGGGGTAAGATCATTTAGCACCGGCATACACTAATGATCCAGCAGGCAGTGCCGTTCTATAATACTGTCGTTTTCTTGTGATGTTCTCTAGTCAGCTTTTCGAGCTGCACCTGCTCGAGAACAAGGTGGAAGAACAGGTCTGATTTGCTGAAAGAAAATATATGGTAGAAAGCTTTCAAGAATGATAATCACCTTTGTATCATCAGCATTTCCATCACCTTTAGCACCATAGTCCAGCACATTAAAGGTGGTAGTACTCCCTGAACTTCCTGCTAAACTTGTCATAGTCTCATGAGGAACAGTGTACCCGTCTCCCGTCACCTTCGGCGAAAGGCGGCGGTGATGTTGATGTTGATGTTGGTGTTGGTGTCCATCTTGATGACCTTCTCCCTTTTTCAGTGGATGAGCTTCGCTGTGCCTCCAACGCTTGCCTTCTCTGCCATAACAAGTCCCCAAACTTGCACTCAAAATGAAAATGGCAATGAGAAGGAGGGAGGCGTCATTCTTCAGATTGATCTTAGTCATCCTCTTGGGTCTGGCTAATGAAACAGAAGGAGGGAGGGAGGGAGGGAGGGAGGGAGATGTTTGAAGGAGTGTATTGAACTAAGGGTGGCTAATGAAGAGTAGGTTGGTCTCTTTATTTATAAGCAGGAAGCATTGCTGAAAATGAAGAAATCGGGACTCATAACACTGTGCAACCATGTGCCCCACAGTTTAGCAAGCGTATGCAGTGAATCTTTCGCTTTCTGTTATTTTCCTGACTCTTTGGCTTGTGACTTTTTGATTCGTTAAAAAACACATGAAATGTACATTGTCAGTACCCTTAAATAGGACAAGTGGTGGGAATTCTAAACTAGGGTTGGAACAACGCCCTGTGTTGCGTCCATTGTGACGTAGCTCTCATTCTTCTATCTGATTGTCATGACCAGTGTGGCTAGTGTCGAGATTGCCTGCATCTGAATCAGTTGTGCTTCCGTCCAGCTTTTCGAAGTTAGCCTCGGCATGCGATGCCACTGATTTTGTGCTCAGTGTTTTTCAGGACATTGGCGTTTTTTCATGATGTGTGTGGTCGATGCTCTAAAATTTGATAGGTTCTTGACCAAGAATGCTTAATATGCAGCTTTTTGAGGTACTTGTTAATGTAACCTTTCAATGCGTTAATACATGCGGAACATGGCACGGGGACCTCCTAGGCTACTTTCTTAATGATAAGATCCCGAGGAAACGATGTAGTCTTTCTGAAACTAACTTTACTTGAGGATACTTTTGTTTACTGGGAGCCATGTCTAGATTCTAGAGATGGAGCTTGGAGATGAAAGTTGTGGCGATGGGATTGGATTTCATGATGATCTGGTGGTCTGTCGATTGCATACGCAATTTGCTCTCCTTTGATTTCCCCAACCGATTTGTCTCTACCGCTAACGAGCTCGTGACCGTCCGTATTTGTCTACATGAAAAAAGAATCGCATGCTGCAGCCCCACCTTTCGTATTCGCATGATGTCATTGAGGAGACAGGTGAATTAACAATTGAGTGGAGATTGAATTATAACACCGCCGGCAGTAGATTAGACCTACAACCGGCAATAATATTTCGAGATATCAAATTGAAATAATCCGAAGCGTTTTAATTAAGTTAACAAGCTATACAAACAGTTGTCATGTTCTAAATCATTATAATTGTACTTAGTAGCGAAAAATCAGACACTATGCGAATAAAAAGAATCTCACGAATTAGTCGAACATGTGATTCCAAGGATTGAAAGAGCTACGGCTACATCCTATACAACCATGAGATGACAAGCATGATCAAATATTTTCTCGTCATGAAATGAGGAGAACATGACAAACTCACGTGATCCATAATTAACAAATAATGTATCAATCAATTAAATGTGATTGGCTTTTAGTTTACCAACATTTGGCAAAGTTTCATACGATCCGGCCTGACTTGCCAAATCAAACATATGACACCATTCATGAAGATATACCTTGATAAATCCAATTGATGAGAAAATGACATCGACAAAGATAATTTGAGTAGGAAAACAAAGCAGCACTCTAATCGAATACCCAGTACCATTTTATTCATTAGGCAAATTTGATGCATGAAGCATGATACGGAATGTCAACTTTTAAAGATGCGATATTATCTAAATCTTACTCATATAATAAGTTCGAGTCACCATTGACTCTTGCCATGATGTGGAGGAATAATTAGGCAATAATCCAAGTTACACAGCACAAAAGAAAAATTGAATTATTGAAGATGCTCGCGGGAAAAAGGCCGCCAAAAGCGGCAATGGACAATGCAATATCTTCGAGATTTGCGTGTTGTAAGCAAATTCCAAAGGCGAAGAGAAGCCTTTTTTGGACTAAACGGGTAGCTAAGTTGTCGTACCTTTTTTTTTTCTTGGAAAAGTTGTCCTACTTTGTCTTTTTGTTCGAAAGAAAAAAAAAAGTTGTCCTACTTGACAACAACGTTCTGTTGGTGAATGTTCTCTTGCTGCACGGCTGAACAAAAGAATGTCAAACCGTTAAATCGGTTGTAATAAAATATATAACGATGACTCACTTTCATTGACCACCAAAAAATGGAGAAATCCTTGAGGCGCTTCTAGAAATTACATACCCTTTTATTCCACTAATCACGAGAACTTTAAGTATTATTTAATTACTTTTTTTCTCCTTAGAAAAAGACTTTAAACTTGATCGGGACGGACTTAATCACAAGTGAGATGTTAAGTTAGACACGCCAATGAAGTATGGATTATCTACCAACGAGTGTGTTACTGTAGCCCTATTAGGTGTAAGTAAGGAAAATCTAGACCGGTAATATAGCTAAGCTTAGGCCCATCCTTCATGGACTAACCAAGGTTTCTCAAGGGCAATAGTAGATCAGGGAATCGAATCCGCGACTCTTTGGCTTGCAAACCAAATCTCGGGCTCTTCTCAACTAGTTGGCCCCTACGAAAAGAATTGAGAAAAAACATGAGCCCTAAATTTTCTTGGTACTTCGATAAATAATTATCGATTCACGTGATTCGTCTTCTTAATCACGTTATTGTAAGACCCAGAGACGTCGCGATATTCTACATCAGCATTGTTGTCAAGTTGCACCCTGATTTTCCAAGTCCAGAAAACGACTCCCAGCGTGAGAAAATGCGCTGGTGCGAGTCTAGATACGCCGCACATGGGAAGATCATCAGGTCATGCTTATCCACATGCACGCACGGATCATCCTAGATCTCCGATCCTAGATTTTTCCTGTTAAACCTGTGACACTTGACATCTTATGGAACTTCATGGTCTCCGTGGATGTTTCGCGAGAGCATTAACGCCTCGAACATCCGGCACGATGTTCATGGCGAGTGCCCTTCGGTAATCCGACTTTGGCTCCGTTTTCTCCCGCACGAGGAGAAGAGGAATCCACACAGTTCCGTGACTCGTGTTTCTTTTTCTTACCGGATACCTTAACTTTCTATTCGGATGTGAGACATGCTGGGATTTTTTCTTGTGTCCCTAAATGCATTTTCCATCGAGTTTAAAAATCTACCTCATCTTCTATATCAAAATCACCTTAGTTATTCACCGAAAAAAAAGGCACTAACTTTCACCAGAAGATGATTTTCTGCCCCCGCTTGTTATGTGTCGCATGAAAAGGCACTAACTTTTATCGAGAAACAACTTTGGCTATTGTTAGAGTTTTTGACAATATTAGCACCAACTCGATTAGGGCACCAGGACCGTCGAAGTATAGCAAACCATATGATCCTAATTGCAAGCGACAAGATCGAATCTCAAATCAGATGCATAGCACTTTGGCGCGACGAGGGTCCACATGGTTTCGGACTCTTTCACCTTAATAGCTAACTTTCAAAATATGGTGATTCGCCTGAGATCTGGGTCACAAGAACACCCGTTCTCATCTTCTAGATTGCGTGACAACTCTGCCATTGACTCGTGAAATTCGCCTCGTCCCGCCATCGAGAAAGAAGGGCTGGCAATGAACGACGAGGAACGAATCAGCTTTGCTCGATCGCTCGTCGTGCTTGGATTTCTAAGTCAAGCCGGGTCTTCCTCACATCTTCTTCGTTCTTGTAGAAATCGAAGAAAACGATCGAGCATCAAATCCGACATCGCGAACGAGCTGTCTTGACTTTGGACACGCATCGCAGAGTCCAAAAAGTGTGAATCTGAAAACATGGAGGACTAAATTTCCATTGCGAACGAGCTGTCTTGACTTTCAATTCTATTGCCGGAGATGGGCACGGTGCCCTGGAAATCCGCGGTGTCCCGTCCCTAACGGGGCGAAATTTCCCTTTTGAAATCGGCATTTTGGGCGGCGCGCGGGACGGTTGAATTGTGACTGTGTGATGATCGTAGAGCAAGAAAATGTCTAAAATAGAGTGATCCATAATTCTTGTGAAAACTTCAACTAGTTCATACATTTTAGTATTAGACTTGAGCAGGTCCTTAAACTGCTCATGAGGGAAACGGAGGGAGAATCTCCCAGCGAAGAGTGACCCCTTACGCTCCTCCTAAGCCGGGATTCGGGCCTGAAAAAAGATTCCGGCTCCATTGGTTGACCCGGCCACTCCCTTACGGGAAAGGAAGGCAACCACGTCTGATCCCCGCGACGCCTTCCCCTAGGGAAACTTGGGGCGTGGTACAAGGAAAAAGTCTAAAATAGAGTGATCCATAATTCTTGTGAAAACTTCAACTAGTTCATACATTTTAGTATGAATTCTTTCTCCCATGCGGGACGCCCCGCCCCGCCCCGCCTCGCCCCATGAGGCGCATCCCCATCTATCATGGGAATTGTTGATTCCAAAGACTCCTTGAACGCACTAGTTAGGAGCAAATTTCTTCATTCGCTATCAAGATACTTCCTCCTCGATTGCGTTCTCATTAATCGATTAGGTATTCGCTAATATTTCAATAACTTCGATTTTCCCCTCTCTTTCTCGCACGGTGAGTCCTTAATGCGAGATTTACTTTTCGTGTCGAAATAGGAATTGCATTTCGAAAACACTTAAAATTATCTTACCATTTCCTAGCTAAGGAGACGGTGTAACACGGCTTCAACTTTTAGGTGACGGGCTAATTTTATCTTTTCCGTGATTTTGATCCTTGGCTGACTAATATTTAAATTGATTGAAAGATGTACAAGATCATTTGACCCTAAGACTTTATTTGTTTGTAGAAAATGAATAATTTAGAAAGAATTTTTCTAAAAATGATCGCTTGTATTACTTACAAAAGTAAATGAATAAACAACATTTAAGCATAAATTATTATTGACAATAACAATATTTTCTATTAACTAATTATTTAAGGAGACACAAGTAATCAATTATGATTAAAGGAAAATGTCTCCTGAATTATTCTTTTTTTTTTAGAAATAAACAAAGTCTTCGTTGGTCTGATTTAGGAAAAGTCGAATTTTTGTTGCTCATTGCCTGCTCAATTTAAGTAGTGCATTTATGCTTGGGATTGAATCCTACCTGCCAGCCATGTCTCTATTTTCGGGTATTTAGAGGATCCTCTAATTAATTTTAAGCCCGGTCCACATTTGAGTGATGCAATTCGGGTCCAATTGTGATAGGGCCCAGCGAGAGCAAGTTTTCTTAAGCCCCTTTTTTAGATTTCTTAGATTACAGCCCAAAAGTAATCATACCATTAAACACATCCTTTTTTATTCCTATGGCATGCGTGAAGATTTGTTGACTTTTTTGGAAAAAAAATGACATTAATGATTCCTGAACTTTGATTTAATACACAATGTGGTCCCCGAATGTTTGATTTAGTTAATGTGATCCTCGAACTTTAGTTTAACGTGCAGTATTGTCCATAAATTTTTAATTCATTCAATATAGTTCATAAACTTTTAATATATGTTGAATTTAGCTCCTAAATAATATGAAAATATTCAATGTTATCATTGACCTTGAATTAATTAAATGAACACATTGGACATGTCCATATATTTTAGGGATTAGATTAAATTTTTACCAAAAAGTTAAGAGATCGTATTGAATGAGTTAAAGGTTTAGAGACGATATTGCACATTGAGTTAAAGTTCAAATTTTATATTGAACAAATTAAATTTTACAGATTACATTACACATTGAGTTAAAATTCATTGACTATTTGTATAATTATTTCGACTTATTGAGTACGTGTTTAATATTCAGCATTATTGTGTGTAACGCAGGCTTAGGTATTCCAAAACCATCAACAATGGATGAACCCACCATTCATTTGCAACTCCTTAGAAATGTAATTTGAATGGTAACTCTTTTCTATATTTCAAGTACTCCGTATAGTGCCTAATAACGTACTAAGTATTCTTTTAATGGTTTCAATACCTATGGGATTACTCATAAAACCTGTGAGACTTTACTTTTTATGGATATTGATTCATCTAGTTTGTTTAGTTCTTGCTCAAGCCATATGATGGAGAATTATTATGGTCTGTCCTTTCGGAAGATGGATCTATAAGAATCCACCTATCCTAGTAATTGGTAACCAATGATGCCAACGAAGAACTTTACCCCACTGGCAATGTTCCTAAGATAACACTATTTCCCTCTTCTTCTTATTTTCCCCCCTAATTTTAGGTAATACCGTGTGGAAGTTGAACTATGAGCTACGAGTGAAAGAACCGCCTCACCAAAAGTTTAAAAGTTTGCTACCTCCAACTTAGCATACATGTATTATGATTTGAAAATAACGGTTAAACCAAAATTGTGGCTAGAAAATTTCCTATTTTCATTTCATTTCAATGTCATATTAAGATATCGACACTCGATCTTGACCTTAGATGCGAATTGAGTCTTGTCTATCATTGTTTTAGCACCTCAATCATATATTTTCTGTCATATCACCACATTGGAGCGGCTAGATTCACATTTCTAACTTGTGTATGTTCTCGAATGACTATCTTATAGCCATGAGTTTCTGAGAAGCTAAGTTGAACCCATTGTACATTGACTCTGTATTGACTTCTCACCTTCCATTGACTTCTCAATACTCAACACACGGAGGAGACGTCACAACAATGCTTCAGGAGCCTTGACAATCAGAGTCTCCACTTCCCTAAGAAAGGCCTAGGTTTTTGCTTTTCTTATTTTATTCATTTCTTTTTGAATATAGCAATCAGGTGATGTTCTGATCATTTTTTTCCCCAGCCTCTACCTATACATTTCCTCATGTGATCTTTTAATCCATATAAATGAATAGATGACATTAACGAGTTGCCAGCCTTTTTAATAATCATAATCACTTTTTCTAAAATCGGCTCTTTGCTGTCTCCAATAAAATCCATCGAACTCTCGACTGCCATGCCGTCCCGATTCTCGAATGACTATCTTATACCTATGAGTTGCTAAGAAGCTAAGTTGAACCCATTATACATTGACTTCTCACCCTCCGTCGACTTCTCAATACTCATCACACAAGGAGACGCCACGACAATGCTTCAGGAGCCTTGGCAATCAGTCTCCACTTTCCTAAGAAAGGCCTAGATTTTTGCTTTTCTTATTTTATTCATTTCTTTTTTAATATAGCAACCAGGTGATGTTCTGATCAATTTTCCCCCCAGCCTCTACCTGTACATTTCCTCATACGATCTTTTAATCCATGTAAACGAATAGATGGCATTAATGAGTTGCGAGCCTTTTTAAATCGGCTCTTCGCTGCCTCAAATAAAATTCATTGAGCTCTCGCTCTCGACTGCCATGCCGTCCCGATTCTCATGCCGAGTCAACTTCAAATGCTCAGCCCAAGCTGATTTCGCCGGAGGCAGCTGAAAACCCGCCGTCGGAGTTGACGTCGCTGGCCCCGAAACCACACAGACGGGTCGTGATTCCCCAACTTTACCCCCCAAGACTTCGGGGCCGAACTCCATAAAAATCTTCTCCCCGGGGCCCTCCAAAACGGGAAGCAAATCTTCCGTTTTTGGACCACCGGAGATGCGGCCCGAACCGAACCGTGGTTAAAACCCCACACCTAACCAGGGTTGGTCAGCGCCCCCCCTCATTCGTTCCGCGTCCTTTCCGTCGTCCAGCTGTTATAAGTAATCAAGCCTCCTTCCCCCTTCCGTCGCCCTCTCCCTCTCTCCCCCAGATTTTATTCTCTCTCTTCCTTTCTCTCTCTGCGCCGCTCCTCCGTCGGAAGCGGAGGGGTCCGATTGGCCGGGCGGCCTCGAGAGAGGAGAGAGACGGTACACCTCGCGTTATTCCCCCACATCACATCTCTCTCTCTCTCTCTCTACTTTGCCGCATCCGAGCGCATTCGTACGCCGCCGTCGTCAGGTGCTTTTCTCTCTCTCCCCTCTCTCGATTTTTTTTTTGCCCCTTTTTTTCTGGGTTTTCTTCGCGCATCATTGGGTTGCCTAGGGATTTCTCCGGTCGGTGCTAGGTTTCGATTTCGCCGTTGTAGCCCTCGCGGGGAGTTCTGGGTGGGGTGGGGAAAGGGGGGTTGGATTTTGGATCTGGGGTTTTTTCGGAGCGCTCGCGTCGTTTTGCGGCCGCCGCCGATTGTCGTCGAGATGGGGTTTCCCTTGGTTTGGGATGATCGATTTGGTGGCGTTAATGCGTCTACGGTCGATTGCGCGGCGATTTGTGAAGCTTGAGCATTGAATCTGAGGCATCAAGATTGGTTTTTTCCCCTCATTTATAGGATGCGCGCATGTTTAATGCACCGCTTGCTTCTTTCTGCTGCCTAATCTTGCTTTGTTTTTCTGGGTATGTGCGTGATTTATTGTACGAACCTTCTGCATTAAAAATATTGCCTGCTCATATTTTTGCTGTGTCCTTGTAGAAACTATCTGGCAGTCCGTATTGAAATGGCTGCAACTGCGACCATGTCGTCCTCTGGTCCTCGCTACGCTCCGGAAGACCCTACTCTACCCAAGCCCTGGAGAGGGCTCGTCGATGGTAAAACGGGTTATCTCTACTTTTGGAATCCGGAGACTAACGTTACTCAGTACGAGAGGCCCACGGGCGCGTCTTCTTCAGCTCATATCAGCTCTTCTGTTCAAGTTCGACAGCCATCGCCTGGTCAGCAGCGAGGTTATAATCCTGATAAGGAAGATGATAGATATGGCCGAGGAAACAATGGCGGGTCAAGGGGCATTCAGGTACATATTCCTTTTATGCTTGCTAATTTGTCTGGTGCATTGTTTTCTGACTCATTTTTAATAATAATCTTAGTTGCTTTTGGCCGACAGTTCTGCTGCTACTCGAAAGCCTAATGACCACTCATGCTTGAAACTATGCATACACTGTTTCTTTGGCATGCCAATTAGATGCTTTGTTGCTAATGTATGCACTTTATAAAGTTTTGGGTAGCCCTTCTAATCATTTTTGTAATATGGGCAATGGGCTTCGATTTAACTATTGTCCTGCACTGGTCTCAACAAGTAAGTTGGTTGGAAATGAGTTGCTGTAGGTTTTTCTCTGGTAATTTTGTCCTCTGATTGCAGTTTCAGATACAGTTTGAGATCTCTTTTGCACGATGTTTTGGAATCACTGGCTGATACTGATCAATTAAAATGTTCATCAGAGTGCAGTTGGTGGGGCAGTTAGTTCACAAAATGCTCCAAAGGGGACAGTTGGTTTTGGGCATGGAGCACCTTCTGTGAAAGAACAGGGTCATTTAAGCACCGGAAGTAGTTTATCTGCTGATGCTTATCGGCGTCTTCATGAAATTACTGTTTCTGTGAGTACTATGAACTGTGTCTGGACCACACTCATAATCTTTCTTCCAGTGTGCTTAGTCAATTTCTCGTCTGATGTATGGGCTTTTAATCGTAACGGCTCAATCCCCTTTTAAGCGTGCTTTCCTTATATATTTCTCTTTATTGTCATAATATTAATAATTTTATTTCTAATTGGTTTTGTAACGTCATTAGGGAGCTGATGTGCCACCAGCGTTGACATCATTTGAAGCTACAGGATTCCCTCCAGAGATTCTCAGGGAAGTAAGTAGATCTCATTTATGTTCATTTTTCTTTGTTCTTTTATCCTTGCAATAATTCTGCCGATTTTAGCAATTCTATGTGGAGATCATGGATGTGTTGGGAACATTGTAGACCTAGTTTATCGGGTTGTCAAACTGGTGGAGTCAAAACGTCAAGTTTCAGACTCACGTTAATTCTTCTGCCGTCTCTACTCTTGTCTCAGGTGCGATATTTGCTCCTGGGAGGAGCTAATGTCGTACGCAATGCTGTCCTCTTTTGGGGGCCGGCATTAATTTGGGGCACCTTTAGACGATGGACCAATTATTTGGAAGGGCTTTCCAAGTCACTCATGTTCGTGGCTGGGACTGCCGATGGTGATAATTCAGTCTGCTACTTGGTCCAAACAGAAGAAGTGGTCTCCTCCTGTTCCAGCTTGCATCAGCAAGCACTGGTGGCCGCGTGCAGGGGATGATACTTCTTCTGGCTTTAGCCAAAAATTCTGTTTGGTCCAGAAAGGAAATCACAAAGAAATACTGAAGGCAGTGCCTGTGCTTATGGAGCTGCTGGGTTTTGCCTTTTTCCAGGTACACAGTGCTGGGTTTTCTGCTCCAACCCCAATTCAGGCACAGTCATGGCCTATTGCACTCCAAAGTCGAGATATTGTGGCCATTGCTAAAACTGGTTCTGGGAAGACATTGGGATATCTTATACCAGGCTTTATCCATATCAAGCGCTGCCGTAATAATTCTCGTATGGGTCCAACTGTGCTGGTACTGTCACCCACTAGGGAGTTGGCAACGCAGATACAAGACGAAGCTGTCAAGTTTGGTAAATCATCAAGAATTTCCTGCGTGGTGCGTCACATGTCCACCTAACTTATCATTTTTTTCCTTTATCATCTCCTCCTGTGTTTTTGATGACATCATATTCTTGGGAGTACAAATCAATATGCGTGTTACTGAAATCAGAATTCATTTACTGATTTTTCTCTGTAACTGTGTCAGTAACTTTCCTTGTTTAGTCCATCTTTTGAGGCATTGTTGCCACACCATGCATCGTGTTTTTCATGCATGCAGTTTCTACATAGAAGATGAACTTTAGTAGACTGCATCACCAGTTTCTTTGAGAAGTTTCTTGTAATTGAATATTTGCAGACTGCATTCCCTGGTGTCCTTGCATAATCAGGGCCATATGTATCTTAATTTGGGTGAAGATTGCACAGTTGTGATTGTTGATTAAACAGTTTTCTCTGATGTCATTTGTGATAACATCCTTTTCATGTTAGTTTATGTAGCAATTGAGTTCAAGATTAACTTAATTTTGTCTGTCAAAATGAGTATATCTAATACACACTCAAATATATGTAGATTTAAATGTAGTTGCTTATTGATACATTTCCTTTGGGTGCTTCAGTGTCTCTACGGAGGAGCACCAAAAGGTCCCCAGTTGCGGGATATAGACAGAGGAGCTGACGTCGTGGTTGCCACTCCTGGGCGTTTGAATGATATCCTGGAGATGAAGAGAATCAGCCTCCAACAAGTTTCTTACCTTGTGCTGGATGAGGCAGATCGCATGCTGGACATGGGTTTCGAACCTCAGATAAGAAAGATTGTTAGGGAGGTGCCTGCTCGCCGCCAGACTCTCATGTATACTGCCACGTGGCCAAAAGAGGTTCGTAAAATTGCAGCAGATCTGCTGGTTAATCCTGTGCAGGTTAACATTGGTAATGTGGACGAGCTTGTTGCAAACAAGTCTATCACACAGGTTAGTATTGTCCTCCTTTAATAACTTGTACTTACATTTTTGAAATGGTTCTTCCTGGGTTGTAGCAGTTGCTTTATTTACTAAGACTATTTTCATCAAGATGAAGTTCAAATACATGGTATTTATCATTTGTTATGATATGACATACAGCATGTGGAAGTCTTGGCTCCCATGGAGAAGCACAGACGGTTGGAGCAGATACTTCGCTCTCAAGAGCCAGGTTCAAAAATAATTATCTTCTGTTCTACTAAGAAAATGTGTGATCAGCTTGCCCGAAACCTCAACCGCCAGTTCGGAGCTGCTGCAATACATGGAGACAAGTCTCAGAGTGAGAGGGATTTTGTGCTAAATCAATTTCGGTCTGGAAAATCTCCTATCTTGGTAGCAACTGATGTAGCAGCCCGAGGATTGGATATCAAAGATATAAGGTATTTGAAAAGCTACTTTTCATAGCTTGATGTAAGAAAGATTGAGAGTACAGTTTTGTTATACTTGGCATATTGGAAGCTGTCAGAGCAGAGATGATTGGGAGGATCTGTGTGTTTTTTAGGTGGTCTTTTCCATTCGGGAATGTGCTTTGCTGTCTTTCTGTTGTTTTATTTGAACATGGCTATTTGGATTTTTGATCTGTCTGATCAGTGATACATTCTATCACACATGCTTTTTAGACCTCTTATATAATGTACTTTTGCAGGGTGGTTATCAATTATGACTTCCCTACTGGTGTGGAGGATTATGTTCATCGGATTGGAAGAACTGGAAGGGCAGGAGCTAGTGGATTAGCGCACACATTTTTTGGTGACCAGGATGCGAAATATGCAGCAGAACTTATCAAAGTTCTTGAGGGGGCAAACCAGCGAGTCCCACCAGAAATTCGTAATATGGCTTCTCGTGGTGGTGGAATGGGAAGGTTTAATAGACGCTGGAGCTCTGATTCTGGTGGCAGTGGAGGCCGAGGTGGACGTGGTGATTCTGGTTATGGTGGAAGAGATGCTGGAAGGGGAGGTTGGTCATTTTCTGCTTCTGCTTCCAACAAGGGTGGTGGTCGTGGTTATGGTTCTGAGTCACGTGATAGGTAATGTTGGCAGCAACTTTGTTTGTTGGAAATCTTTTACTATCTGATAAACTGCATTTGGAAGATCATGATGCTTAAGAGTTCTCCTATATTGAGACAGGTTAAGCAGCGGTGGCCATGATGGATATGAGAGAGCTAGAAGTAGGAGTCCCAGGGGATCAGGTGGGTGGGTTGATCGTGCTAGTAACTGGAGTCGTGACCGCAGTCGTAGTCCTGATAGGTCTGAACATGACAGGGTTCGTTCCCCAGTTCGCAGCTTCCACCAAGCAATGATGGAGAGAAGCCAATCTCATCGCCCAGGTGCATCTTCCTTCCACAGTGAGAAAACAAGAGAGAGTTCACGGAGTCCGCGGCGGGCAAAGTCTCCTTCACCCCGTGGGAAGGATAACGAGAGAGGGAATTTTGGGGGAGCGCATGGTGATGCTCCATCGAAATGGGATGGAGGATATGGTGGTGGGTCACGCTCTTCTTACCTCGGGGAAGAAGAGGAAGGCATGATTCCTGTTTGACGGAGTCAGATAAGTGGTGCAGCTGAAGATCCGCTCATTCTTTTTGAAAATCGGCCTGAGTCCTTTCTTTGCCCTTATTTTTTGTTTGTTTAGCAAATTATGAAATTAGAAATAGGGGAAGCTGTAAAGAGAAACTTGGTTTCCCTAGAATTACAGGATCTAAGATATGCTTGACCCATGATCTCCTAGAACTGGTTTTCTTTGCATATTTGTCTGCAGTGGATGGAACGAAGTTTTGTGAATGCTGTACTGAAGTACTTGCTGGTGGTATTCTATTGTAAAATGCTTAACTGGATTATGGCAAATCAAGAACTTCACTAGAAATTTTACTGGACGCGATTTCTTATTAAGCGGTTTTGCGGTTATGGAACTGCTGTGGTTTGAGCTGAGGTTGTCTACGTTCGATGATTTGAGTGGGAATATGAAAGTGTTTGTGATTGCTGTTTGCTACTTTTTGTATGAAACCGAAGACTCTAATTCTCTGTGCTGTTGAAACGTGTATCCGTCATTGAAATTTTATAGATGGTTTTGGCTGATGTTCAGTTCAATGGCTATCGATTGGGTAGGGATGTGAATCACCATCACCGTCGCCATGGTAAGTAGTGGATGTTTTGAGTGTTTGTAACGGTTGAGTTTGTTTTTAGGAGCAGGGATCCTTTGCCTCCATTGCGGTCTTTGGCTGGTGCTACATTCATCCCAATTATGGATTCTTACTGAGATATGATGGAGGCGCCAAAGCGAGTTAGACGGTCTTACTTCGTTTTGCAATCTATCACTTACAATAGCCACAGCCTGTGTTATCGATCGTGGGCTTTGATGTTGTGAACCTGACAGCGCAAGCTAATCAAGGAAACAAGCATCGGGGGTCATCCATTCTTTTTTGCTTTCCGTCTGGATTGATATTTGCTGGGAATACATATGATTTCAGATAAAAGTAACAAAAGAGTCGTAAATTCATCGCATTTATCATTTCAATCATGAACTTTTCAATTATGTTAATAAAGTTTTAAATTCTTCAACAATTTACCAATGTACTTCATTTGGCAAATTCTAGTTGGAAATCAATGATATGGTTATTGATCATTTTATGTGGCATGATTAGTGCCGACGATGATAAATTTTATAATTTGTTTTATGTTTTCTTTTTTCATTTTTTCTTACGACTTTGGATTGGTGAGGTTGTTGGGTGACCATCACTGGCCACGAGTGAGGGCCTTTGCGTGCAAATTCGAGCAAAGGTCAACAAGGTCCTTCGCACCCTTGCCAAGACCTAGAGAAGGGCTACGGTGCCCTCGTTGATCATAGGCAAGACTCTTGTGGCCCTTGAGTGTGGTCATGTCATGTAGGATGCTTGACATTTATGTCAACTATGGTTGTGGTTGCGTTACGTATGAATGACCAGCATTCATGTCATCGATTTTCGTTTAAAATTGAATGAGTCGATTACTGACAAATCGTTAAATAATTTAGGATTGATTTTGTACAATCGTTTGACAAATAAAAATTGATACGATTGAAATGTTTAGGATTGAATTGAGACAAATATAATAGATTTATGACTTTTTTAATACTTCTTTTCGTGATTACTGAATTGAAATTTTTGGTTCATTATGAAATATTTAGTGCTTTGGTATTAGCTATGATTCGTGGCATTAGACTTTGCTCTTTAGTTTTTTCAACGTGAACTACCAAAGAACAAGAACTATGTTAGGGAATTTATTTCGATTTTAGCCCTCTCTCGAGCACCAAATACGGCACGGGTTTTGCATGAGTTTCATTGTTGTAAGGAAGATAGTTTTTGACCGTTGAAACTTTGGAAGAATCATGTCAAAACCTCTTTGCAATATCATAGTCATGTTGCACGGCCAAGCAAACTTCCTTTTTGTTTGTGATGTCGATATTGTTCCTGAGTCGGAGTAAGCCCTTATTATCTTTAAACCACTCTTAGTTGAATTATCTCCAAAATGAACATTTAATCATATATAAAATGATATTGGTAACCCATAAGTTTCGGTCGAATTATGTAATGCCATTCTTAAACTTTTGACTTATTTAATGTAGAACTCGAACTATTCTTAATTGTTCAATGTATTTCTTTTGTTTGATCAAACAAATGAGGGGGTAGTCATCCAAAGTGTCTATTTTATCTTCTTTTTTTCCGCATAAAAGAATCAAACATTAAAGACATTTTAACTTTTGAAAAGGTCCCTAATTTTGAAAGAAATCCTGCATTCAATTCTCCTCTTTGATTCTTTTCATGTTGCTGGTATTTATGTACTTCCTCAATGCTAATGAGTCTTAAGCAATCTACTGTTTTGTCAAACCTATTTAGGAACTCATCAACCACTGGGGGTTCGCCCCAGTGGCCACCCTTCCAACATGGAAGGGGGAGGTGAGGGGTTCAAATCCCCACCTTCTCAGGGGGGGATGGGGGTAGGGATGTGTAAGTTTGAGAGTGGGTTGCGACTCCCACGCCCTGCAGCGGCGTGGCACAAGTCTGCAGTGAGTGTAGGGTAGGAATAGAGTAGAGGCCCGACCAAAAAAAAAAAAAAAAAAAATTTAGGAACTCATCACTTTTTCATTTATGCTTCATTTATTTCGCGCGGAGAGTAAATGATTTGAAAAATATTTTTTTAAAAATATTTGAAATTCTTTTTATCATCCACGAAAATGTTTAGACATAATGTTTTATCGATAATTGAAACATTTTCAAAGATTAATTATTTCAAGTATATAAATAATAAATAATCATTTTTAGGAAAATATCTTTCAAAACATTCATTTTTTATGAAACAAACGAAGCCTTAAACAAAACTCCCAATCCTCTCCTTTAGTCTCAATGATAAAAACTTCTTGCAAAATAGATGTTTCTTTTTTAAATCAGTGATTTGACAATGTAAGGCCCAGTTCGTTTCGCGGAAAATATCATGTTTCAGGAAAATATTTTCGAAAGTCATTTTCCGGGAAAATGGACTATATTTTCCGATGTTCGGCCAAAATCTAAAATTTAAGTGAAAAATATTTTCCACCGTTCGTTAGCTCATTTAATTGTTTGGGAAAAATTATCAAAAATTGAATTTTAATATTTTAATTGACCAAAAAATTTATTTTATTTTATTTATATTTTTAAAAAATGATTTTTTAATTATTTATATTTTTAAAAATCAAAAATTTTATTATTTATTATTTATTATTTCTTTTTCTTTTCCTTCCTCCTTCCTCCTCCTTCTTCCTCCTCCTTCCGCCGCCGCCACCTCCTTCCTGCCGACGATGGCGGGCCGCCCGGCCCGCCGACCAAGACCCCGTGGCCGAGATCCGGCGAGCTCGAGGCTCGGCCGATCTCACCCGAGCTCGTCGGATCGCTCTGAGCTCGAGCTCGCTGGATCGGGAGCCCGAGCTCTGCCGCTAGATCCGGCGAGCCGCGAGCTCCGCCGCCAGATCCGGCGAGCTCGAGGCTCGGCCGATCTCACCCGAGCTCGCCGGATCTGGCGACAAAGCTCGAGGTCGCTTGGATCGGGAGTTCGAGCTGCCGCTAGATTCGGCGAGCCGTGAGCTCCGCCGCTAGATCCGACGAGCTCACGGCTCACCACCGCACGACGAGCGGCCTGGACGGCGGGCTCCCCGCGAGCCTCTCGGCGCCGCCGCAGTGCTCCCTCTTAAGCCGGATCCTCTCGAGCGGCTTCGAGCCGTCGGGAAGCGGAGCGCGGCGGCGGCAGTGGCGCCTCGGCCGGAGCAAGCGGGCAGGAGCGACCAGGGAGGGCGGAGGCTGATCCCGGAGAAGGACGTCGTCGAAGCCATTGCAGCAGGGAGAGAGGGAGAGAGAGAGAGAGAGAGAGAGAGAGAGAGAGAGAGAGAACTGAAGGAAGGAAAAAGCAGCGCGAGAGATAGCGCGAGAGCTCATGCGAGAGGAAAAGAGGAAATCATTTTCCACGATGTCAAGAGGGGATTTTCCGTTGACCGGAAAATGTTTTCTTTGACCGTGTATTTTCCGCCCACCCGAACACCGGAAATTTCGGAAAATATTTTCCTGGAAGTTGTTTTCCGCGAAACGAACGGAGCGTAAGAGCGTGTCTTTTTTCCTTGGTCCATTAGTCTACTTTTGAAATGAACTTGATTAATAAGCATTTGAAAGCCATAGAAAACATGGAAAAATGTATGAACTACAAAAAATTCACTCTATCTCATTTTCATCTCATCAGCACTTTCTTAGGCATTATAAATTGATTTTATAAGGAATTTCAATTATATTCCAAAATATTTCGATTAACTTTTTTGGATTGACTACTTCATCTATTGATTTTCTTCATAAACTGTAGCCATTTATGTAGTATGTAATTAAAGCAATTGCTAATGGAGTGATCTTAAGCTTCATTTGGTCGTTTGGATTGGATATGTTAGAATATGAGATCTATCGATTTTGTTATATCTTATTAATTGTTTGATGAATCATAACAATAAAGTCGAATATATTCATATTATATTATATATATTGTTTAGTATAAACGATATATTGGTGTAATGAACTCAAAAGATTACAAACGGAGAGGGTAAAACTTTATCGCGACACTCTTGTCTATTTTATTTATTTATTATTTATTTTTCTTCTTTTTAAAATATTTTATTTTTATTTTTTTCCCTTCCATCATTCTCTAATAAAATTTTATTAAATAGTAAACTATACTACTATACTAAAATACTAATATACCTAAAATATGTAGTAAATGCAAATATATATTTATATTTATATTTATATATTGAATTTATATTATAAGATATAATTAAATTCAAATATATAAATAAAAATAAGATTAAATTGAAAAACCAAATTTTAATTTTTTAATTTTCAATTTCTTATATTTTAATTTAAATATTATTTCTATTGAAATATAAATTTAATTTTATTAATTTAAGAAATTTTTTTATTCAAGAAAAATCTCTTTTCTATTATGAATATTATAAATTCCATTCACCTTTATCTTACATCTCTGGTGGGATAATTTAATCATGGTTATATCTTTCTTATATATAATTTTATCTTGTTTTGAGTAGGTACCAAATGTATGATATAATAAATTTTATCCTATCATAAATTTTATCTTGATTGCTAAACGTAGTCGAGTTTTGCTACTCTCTTTCTAAAGTTTTGCTTAGTTGGAAATTGTAGAGCTTTTTCGTCTGCCTTCATAAACTACATATATCAATGATTTGGGGGTAATATTTGACGAAGAAAATGATTGATTGTCTTTGTATCTTTTTCCTCTCTCTCTCTTTTTTTTTTTTTCCCTTTAAAGATATTCTTCTTCTTGCCCATGATTTGCTTCTGCTTTGGACGCTATCGAATTCTACCTTCCACGATATGAATTTACATTGACCACCATTATCATTTAGTGATGCATTAGTAAAAAGAATTACAGCCAGATTTGATAAGTGACTCACATACATTGAAAGTATATCTAGAGACAAATATATATTATACATAAAGATTAAAGGATAAGAGCATTCAATGCTCATAGCGATTTGCCATAGTGATTTATCATTTCATGCCACAGTTGTATCATGCATACACACAAAATTGAGAATGTGTTTGTTTTATTAACTGGCCATAGAAAAAATGGCTTTAATTCCTTATCTTTACCTTTGTGTGTCTTCTAATATATGGAACTCCTTTTTTTTTTGTCATTTTAAAGTTTTTGGTTGACTTACTTCTTAAAATTTGCCAATATGCTATTTATCTTGCGCCATTTAGTCCACGCACGATTACTCACAGGCATGTATCATAGGCTGATCGATCTAGTGTTTCCTTACCCGTGCAGCCTTAGGAATTTCTCCTAAGTCAGCCTTTCTCACACTCACTCACAAGGATCGTAGAGAGAAAAACTCTAGAGAGAGAAGTTCTGAATTATATTCACCTGTGAAAATGAAATGATATAAATGAGGGGGAGGAGACCCTTATTTATACAAATACAAGGCACACCGTATCCATAGATCTCTTATTGATCTAATGGTGGAGATTACATTTCCCCAACTACCAACTACTCGCATTTATTACATACGAATATAATTACTGTATCGCCTGCCCCTAGGAATATGCTAGAAGACTCGAGAAAACCCTAAGTGTCGGGGACACAAGCCAAGGGACGTTGGGTCCATAAGCGTGTCACGGCCGGCACATGGGAACCTCTTGGACATGCTTTCTTTCGGGCCGTAACACATGCATGATGATGAGTGTCCATGCGGATTTTTCAGAAACCACGCCTTATAAGCAAGGCCACAAAAATCTCGAAAGATGTTTTGATTGTTATCAAACATAAATGTTTTTTTCTTTTTCTAACGGTGGTTGGGGAAATGTAATCTCCACCATTAGATCAATAATTACAGTATCGCCTGCCCCTAGGAATATGCTAGAAGACTCGAGAAAACCCTAAGTGTCGGGGACACAAGCCAAGGGACGTTGGGTCCATAAGCGTGTCACGGCCGGCACATGGGAACCTCTTGGACATGCTTTCTTTCGGGCCGTAACACATGCATGATGATGAGTGTCCATGCGGATTTTTCAGAAACCACGCCTTATAAGCAAGGCCACAAAAATCTCGAAAGATGTTTTGATTGTTATCAAACATAAATGTTTTTTTCTTTTTCTAACTTTTTGTGATGACCAAATGGCGTGAACCCTTCATGCACTTCCGTGCCCTAGCTCAGCAGCTAATTGAGAACAAAACAAATGAACTCTGAATTCTTCCATCCAACACACAATGTGTACCTATTGAATCATCCAAAAAAATTGGGAATACAGCCCAATTAAGCCTTACATTTACTATGCATTTCCTTCGTTTTTCCTCTCAAAGAAACTTCACCATATATATATATCGTGCAGAAAGTTTTTAGCCGTTGAAACTTTGAAAGAATCATATCAAAACTTTTTTAGCAATATCAGTCACATTGCACAGCCAATAAAACTTTTTTTTTTTACTTTTTTCGCGACATTGATGCTACTTTTGAGTCAGAATCTGAGTGGAAATTAAACTCGGACTCGTTGTCCAAAACTGCATTGCAATTGAAAATAAACTATTTTTATTAGTTCATGCTCGTGTCATTTAATATACACTAGCAACACATAAAAAAATATATATTTATCTAATTGGTCTCGTGAGCAACTCGAGTTGTGTATTTAAAGTTCAAGCTCAGCTTGATTCAATATATGACATATTTGAACTCAAAAATGATCAAGATGTGAGAGCAGCGGCAGTGCACTCTTAGCGCGGTGGTTTCGCTGGAGGTGGCATTTCAATTACAGACACATTTAAATATATTGATAACTTGATATTAATATACTATTTTGATTAAATAGTTATGGTGAGAACTTACTATTAAGAATTTGGAGCAACTTAAACAAATTAATTTAATAAACATGATGCTGTCGCCAATATTTTATATAATTTTTATATATATTGAAGGTGAAGATAAAAGGTAACTTTTGAAACCTAAATGAGTTACAACTTAAATGAATAAACGGTGAAGAGAAATGGTGGAGGGAGATGAGTAATATATATAGATATAATAAATAGGTAGTTTATGAAGGAAGACAGAAAGAGCTCTATGATTTCCAACTATGCAAAACAGCAGAAGAAGAACAGCAAAACTCTAAGATCACTCCATTAGGAATCGCTTTTATTACATACTACATTAATGGCCACAATTCATGAAGATAAATCATATGCGAAGTAGTCAGTCCAAAAAATTAATCGTAATCATTCTGAAATATAATTGAAATTCCTTATAGAATCAATGTATGATGCCTAAGAAAGTGCCAATGATATGAGAGTGAGATGGAGAGAATTTTGATAGTTCATACATTTTTTTTTTCCAGCTTTTAAATGCATATTAGTCAAGTTCATCTCAAAGAAAGATCGATGAATTAGGACAAAAAGACCAATCTTAGTTACATTGTCAGATCATTAATTTAAAAAAGGAACGTATGTTTTGCAAGAAGTTTTGATCATAAAGAATAGATCAGAAGATTAAGAGTTTTGTTTAAAGCTTTATTTGTTTTGCAGATAATAAATGATTTCGATTTTTTTTTCTAAACGTGATTATTGCTTAAAATGATTAGTCAATGAAAATGTTTGCATTATCGACAATAATTTATGTCTAAATATTTTCATGGATGATAAAACAAAATATATTCATTTCATTTTGCAAAAAATATAAATAATTATTTTTAAAAATAATTTTCAAATTATTGATTTTTTCCAGAAAAAAAACAGAGACTAACTAAGAAACTGGAGGATTATTGGAAAGATTTGACAAAACAGGAAATTGTTTAACATCTAGGAAATATATAATTATTGCAGTATTTTTTTTTTAATTTATAAAAAGGAGGATTGAAATGTTGGATTTCTTTCCGAAATTAGGAATCATTTGATAAAACAAAATACATTCATTTCATTTTAGGCAATATAAATAATTATTTTTAGGAAAATATTTTTCAAGTGATTGATTTTTGTGAAACAAATAGAGCCTAACTCAGAAAGTAGAGGATTATCGGATAGGTTTAACAAGACGGGAAAGTATTTAATATTGAGGAAATATATAAATATTGCAATGTTTAAAAAAAAGGAGAATCAAATGTTGGATTTCTTTTCGAAATTAGGGATCTCTTAGAAAGCTCCCCTTTGAACGCTGGATTTCTTTCCAAAATTAGGGATCATTTGATAAAACAAAATACATTCATTTCATTTTGTAAGTGATATATATATATAAAATTATTTAAGAAAATATTTTTAAATGATTGATTTTTGCAAAATAAACATAGCCTAACTGAAAAAGTAGAGGATTATTGAATAGATTTGACAAAATGGGAAAGTATTTAACATCAAGGAAACATATAAATATTGCAGTTTTTTTAGAAAAAGGAGGATTGAACGCTGGATTTCTTTCCAAAATTAGGGATCTGCTCCTCCCCCTCTTACAAAACCATCCCTCCCACCCCCTCCCAACCAAAAAAAAAAAACGCAGAATTCACTCATTCCCATAGCCAAACCAGCGCCCCCTCTCTGAGGAGCTCAACCTTTCCTCCTCCACCCCTTTCTCCGTTTTCCGAGATGATTTCCTTCTCCTTCTGGGCATTTTCCGGAAAAATTCCAACCTGAAACCCTGGGGCGGCTTCTCTCTTGACCTTGAGACTCCTCCAAGCATGAATGGCGTCTTCCAAGGGCTCCTCCACAGTCGTAACACCAACGTTCTCGACGATGACCACGACTTCACCGTCAAAGGCTCCTCGTCGAACCCTTTCTCTTGGGTGGTCTCAAACCCACAGCTGGAGAGAAGCAGCCTCAAGGCTTTAGGGTGGAATTTTCCTGGAAAATTTCTGGAAGGAAAGGGAAATCACCTTGGAAAGTGATGGAGGGGGTGAAGGTGGAAAGATTGAGATCCATGCAAAGGGATAGAAAAAGAAAGGTGGGGGGGTTGTGCTGGAACGAAAAAGTGGTCTCAGATTGCTCAGATGCTGGAGGGGAGAGTCAGATAACAATGCAGGGAGAGATGGCATAACCATTTGAGGCCTGACATCAAACTTTTTCTTTTTCCCCTTTTTTCTTTAAACATATGTTTTTCTTTGCCCATAATTTGCTCCAACTTAGACTCTAACGCCATTGTACCCTCAATTATATGAATTTACATTGACCATCATACTATAGATTAATGGATATAAGCATTCAACGAGTTCTTCGTTTCTTTTATTTATTTTTATTTTTTATTTCTCGTATGAATTGGTCTTTGTTGAGTATCCATATGATTTATGGACCAAAACATTTAATCTGTTATGAAATATATAGTACTTTGGCGTTAGCTATGATGTCATGGCAGCAGGCTTTACTCATTTTTTGCAACATGAATTGTGAAAAGACAGGAATTTTGTTGAGAAGTTTATCCCGATTTTAGCCCTCCGTCGAGTTTCAAATATGCCAGGACACTTTTCATGAGTTTCATCTTTGCGGTGTGGAAAGTTTTTGACCGTTGAAACTTGAAAGAATTATGTCAAACTTCTTTGTAGTATTAAAAGTCACATCGAAAGGCCAAGAAAAGAGCATGTGGTCATATATAAAATGATATTGGTAGCTCATAAATTTCAATTTCGGTCTCAACGTGCAATATTATCATTGTATTTTTGACTAATTTAATCTGGCCCTTAGAACTATTTTTCCATATTCAATGTATTCCTTTTATTTGATCAAAGTAAAAGTGGGGCTAGTCGTCTCATGTGTCTCATGTGTCTCTTTTCTCTTGATTTTTGTAAAAAAGGTTAAATATTAATGAAACATTAACCTTTACGGAGGTCCCTAATTTCGGAAAGAAATCCAGCAATCAATCCTCCTCTTTGCTTCTTTTCATATTGCAATATTTATGTACTTCCTTAATGTTAATTAGACTTAAATACTTTCCGTTTTGTCAAACCTATCCAACAATCCTCCACCTTCTTATTTAGGCTTTATTTATTTCGTGAAAAAAGAATAATTTCCTTAAATTGATTATTTATATTGCTTACAAAAATGAATGAATGAACAAAATCCACAAAAATGCTTAGACCTAGATCTTTGTCAAAATAATTACATTGGTTAATTATTTTAAATGATACAAATGATAATTTTTAGGAAAATGTTTTCCGACTAAAGGATATGAGCATTCAACACTCATTGTGATTTACCATAGTGATTTATCATAGATTCATGCCATAATCACACCATCTTTACCCATCATAATTGAAGATGTGTGTTTCTATGGGGAAAGTACTAAAAAAGTATTAAAGTCATTGCATTGGTACAAATTTAGTTCAAAATCTCTTAATTGAACCAATTTAATCCTAAACCTTTTGCATTTATACCAGTTGACTTCATCAGGCCAATTTAATATAAAATCGCTATCATGGATGCTGGCCATCTTATGTGACATGATCGATAGTGACGTGAATTTTTTTAATTTTCTTTTTAAATTGAATTTTCCATTATTTTTTCTTCATTTCTTTTTCCTTTCACCTCATCAACCAAAATGTAAGAAAAAAAGAAAATATAATTGAAAATTCAAGTATTAAAAAATGTCTGTGTTAGCATTGGCCATGTCACGTTAGCGATTTTTGGCCAAAATTTGTAAGACGGAGTTAGTTGATACAAATGCAAAAAGTTTAGAATTAAATTAGTTAAATTGAAAGGTTTATGATTGATTTGACACCAATACAATATACGCATCCTTAATTATGGGGTGTATGGATGGTGTGATTATGGCACGAATTTATGATAAATCACAAAGGGCAAATTATGATGAGTGTTGAATGCTCAAATCAATTAATCTATATGCATATCATAGATATACTTTCTATGCATGTGATTCATTTATTAAATCTAACTACGAATCTTTTTATTAATACTAGACTAAATTAGTATGATGGTCAATGTAAATTCATGTAATGGAAGGTATAATGGTCAATGTAAATTCGTGTAATGGAAGGTATAATGGCAGTAAAGTCTGAAGCAGCATCATATCCATTATGCATATCATATATCTTGACTGTTTGTGTTTCTATGTCTGGTTAAATTTTTTGTAAATTCCCAAGAATCTATCTCCTTGGAATGCTAGATATATATATGATTAATTTAAAAGTAAGAGTCAAGTAATATGACAAGTCTTGTGATCATTTCTAATAAGGTTATATAAAAAGAAAAAAAAGCTTATTCGCCTCCTTCTCTTCCTCGAGTTGCGAGTTCATGAGTGTTTTTACCTTCAAATTTTATCCTATCACAAAATATGCAGTAGAACTCATCAAAGTTCTTGAGGGGCAAGCCAATGAGTCCCACCAGAAATTCATGATATGGTTTCCTGTGGCGGTGGAATGGGAAGGTTTAGACGCTGGAGCTCTAATTCTGGTGGTAGAGATGAAGGCCGAGGTGCAGGTGGTGATTCTGGTTATGGTGGAAGGGAGCTTGGTCATTTTCTGCTTCTGCTTCCAGCAGGCCAGACAACGGTGGTGGTTGTGGCTACAATTCCGAGTCACGCAATAGGTAATGTTGGCGGCAACTTTGTTTGTTGGAATTTTTTTCTATCTGATAAACTGCTTTTGGATGATCGGGATGCTTAAGAGGTCTTCTCCTACTTTTAAACAGGTTTGGCAGTGGCCATGATGGCAATGAGAGAGCTAGAAGTCAGAGTCCCAAGGGATTGAGTTGTAAGAGTTTTCTTTATATGGGTTACATTAATTGAGATTGTAATTACCGTTTTACGGGGTTGGTCTAATAAGGTAAGGTATAAGGTTTTCTTAATGGTCGAATATGAGCCTGGCTTGTGTGGGCCGAGTTGGGCCTGGCCCGTGATGAGAGGGCCCGTCCAAAACTCTATAAATAGCACTAAGGTCTCTCCTCTAGTCCTCACTCTTCCAAAATTCTCTCTCAACTCACATAAGGCTAGCTATGAGTGGCGGTCTCATCGAGCCAGGAACCGAGGGTCATAGGGGAGAAGATCTTCAGCATTAAAGGCCCGGATTGCTTTTGGATCATCGTCATTCTGCATAAAGAAAGATGAATTCTAAATAAGGTACACAAATCTTTGTATTCTCCTTCTACATGTTCGGTTTTCTAGCTACGTTGATCCTGGGAAGCCGCTTCGACGGCCAACATTTGGTATCAAAGCCTCGTAGCCTAGAACCCGAATTGTTGCTTTTGGCTCGTTTTCAGAAAATTTGCATGCTGAAACTTAATTATGAAAAAAAATTTGAATTCTTCTCATCGAGCTGAGCATTTCGGTGGGTGGCATGCCTTTGGCGGAGGCCAAATGCGCCGGCGATGAGAATTTCGGATTTCACCAACCCATGGAACGTTTCGCCTATTTTTGTGAATTTTGGTTTGGTGAAAGTGAATTTTTATTGTATAAACGGCTTCTAATCTTCAATACGAGCATTTTGATGGGTTGAATGTCTCTAGGCGAGGCCAGAAACGGCCGCACGCCCCTCCACGCGCCTCCACGGAGCTCGGAGGCAATCCCACGCGACGCCGCGTGGCTCACGCGTGTTGACGCGTGCACTGACATGCGGCTTCGCGCGCGCGGACCGCCTCAATGGCTTTGCCACCGCTGACACATGTCGCCTATGACGTCATGATGACATCATGTAAGCCACCTTATGTGCGACCCCACGTGGCATGTGATGTCACCACCGACCCGACCGGTTGTTGACCGGGTCAACTCGACTCGGTTGACCGTTGACCGGTTAGACCAGCTTCAGGCCGGTTTCTGGGTGCCAGCGCGTGCGGCTCACGCGCCGCACACTCTAGCGGTGCGTGTGATGTTGGATTGGAGCGTGGTTTGGACCGTTGTGCTCGTATGGATGTGCTCTACACTATTATGTGTTTATTTTATATTTTTGATGATTTTATGAATGTGAAAATGCATGTGAAACCCTAAGGTACATGATTTCAGGGTAATTTTTTTGCGTATTTTTCATGTATTTCTCTATGGTTTTGGAAATACGTTGCGATATCACATGTATATTTTCTCATAAGGAATGTGTAGAACTTCGATTCATTGATAACATGTATAAGGTTTAGCTTGTATTAATGAATGTAGTAATATAATTGACATGATATGTGATTTTAGTGACGAATTGCCCCTGTCATCCGGTCTAAAATCACATGTATAAAGTAAATATGAGTTATAAAGTTTATATCCACAATATGAGAGTGTTTCAATGATTTGATTGGGTTGTGATCGCCAAAGTGGCACACTTAATTGGATTTGAGAAACGTCGGTCTCATATCGTAATGGGATGTCTCCTGTTTTGATGCATATTTATACTCTCAAAGGAGGTAATTGTGTGTTAGTTCATGGAGGGATGCATGTACAGCATATGGTTGAGGAGTGATTGACTCTAGTGGTTCATACGCCCAAAGGTAGTGAATTCATGAAAGGTCAGAATATATTCTCATGACCGCTGTCATGCGGAGAGTATGCAATTGCATGTCATGTATTCTGCCCAAATGTGTTTATATGATGATGCGTGTAACTCTCAGGATGTGTACTTATAAGGTTTTCAAGTTACACAGTACTCACATGGTGCCAATTACATATGTTGTTTGCTATTAAGTTACATTATCAGTAATAGCAACTCCATTGTTGTTGAGGTTCCTATTGGTCAAATTTTAAGTAGTAAAAGGATTTTATGTTTAAGATGATGTTGGTAGATGTTCATATTGCTCTTATCTTGAATCAGCTAGCAATCTCACTATTGGTTATATGGAATTAGAATGTATTTCTTGCTGCTTAGGAAAGGGCAATTGAATTTGTCTATCATCCATAAGACGTTCCATTTAAGAACACTTGAAAATGATTTACTAGCTGACTGCACTGCTAAAATGATGATAGAAGCCCTAGTGGCTTGAAAGTGTGTCTTGTCTATTACTGAGATTGGTATAAATGTAATGACTCTTCAACATAAGATGTGATAGTTTTGATGAGGTTAAGGATTATGTCCTAAGGATGGTAGATTTGAAGTCCAGAATCATACTCATGAAAGAATTCATGAAACCATCGGTTATTCTGACAATCTGATCTTAGGATATCTCTCTTAAGAGAAATGATGTCATTCACTATTTTTTGTGGGAAGATATGACATATAAAGATATTGTAATGATATAAAGCTTGATTGTCCAAGTGTGAGTCTAGAGTTAATGATTCATTGGCATTTATTTATGAATTCAATTCCTATCAAAAGCCTCATCTGGTTCTTGGTGGCTAGATAGCGGTGCAACAAATTATGTTGTTTACCATAAAGGGATTCATAAATCTAAGGAAGCCATATTAAAATGAATTATAACTCATCACGGGAAACAACATTTAACGTCGTTTTAGTGGGAGATGTTGTTTTGACTATAGGTACTGGTTAGCATTTGATGTTGAAAAATATTTTTATGTACCTTCCTTTAGACGAAACTTAGTTTCCATATTATGTTTGGAAGTGTACGGCTATTCTTTTGAGATAAAGAACAGTGTTGTTTCAATGTTTTTTTAAGTCAAATGAAGTTGGATGCTATAATGGGTCAAATGAATTGTACCAATTGTGCTAATCTCCTAAGGATATGTACGTATTTTTACAACTGAAAAATGTTGTTTCCAATAGAGATTTACCTGAAGAATAGTCTTATGGATTATAGAAGAAAGTTGATTAAGAAAAAGAAGAAAACTACAGTATGAAGTTTTGAACTATTAAGGGTCATTCATGTTGATATTGGTGACTATTTATGGTAAAGTTTTATAGAAATATTGACAACTATTTTCTTTTGATTAAAAAAAAAAGGTCTGAATCTTTGGATTTATTCAAATTCTTTCGTATTAAGGTCAAGGAACAGTAGTGATGAGTTTTAAAGATTGTTAGATATGATCGTGGTGGTAAGTGTTTTGACTATGGCAATGCTGGATAGCTTAAAGGGCCATTTGTCAAATATTTAGAAAGATTATAGGATGGTAGTTTACTATATTTGAAAATTTTGGAATAAATTGGTGTGACCGAAAGGCATAATTCCACCATGATGAACATGACAATGAGTATAATCACTAGGACTAATTTATTAGGTTTTCTATTGGGTGAAATAGCCCAATATGCATTAAATAGTATTACTACCAAAGGTGTTCCATAGGCTCTTCTTTGAGTTGTGGATTGGACGTAAACTTGACTTGAATCATCTTAAGGTTTGGAGTGTCTTGCAGAAGTTTGGTTATATAATCCAACATTAAGTAAGTTGGAATCCAGAACCACTCGGTATTATACTCAAATCATTTGAAGGGATATCGGATTTTATTATCCCAATAAAAGCACAAGAGTCGTGAAATCATAGACAACGAAATCTCTAGAGTTCGACGAAAATGTAGAGGATAGCTGCTTTTAGACTATTAAAGATAATAGTATGGTGGGGACCATTATGTCTTTGTTTTTCCCTATACAGACAATTGTGGAGTCTATTATAGCACAGATTAAGCCTGTGGGGTTTAGGATATTGTTATTAATATAATTCCTGATGAAGTTTCTCAAACCTCTCGGGTATAAGATGAAGTGTCTATAGCTCCACTCAAGAGATCTATTATGGAGAGATGTTCAGCCACTATACTATATAGTTTTTCTATAAGAGCATGATTATGATATCTGCTATGTGATTGAATTAATGACTTGTATGTGCAACTGCTGTTTCTTGTCCTCAGTTTGATCTGTGGTTAGACATAATGAAAAGACGGAATACAATTTATAAAATGTGATAGTGTTTGGGAGCCTATTGAATTTGTTGAAAGTCACAAGCTCATCCGCTGCAAATGGGTGTATGAGACTAAGAGAAATTTCAAGGGAAACATTGAGAATTTTAAATTCAAATTACTAATATAAAGTTTTTCACTCAGAGAGAAGTTTAGTCTTTTCTAAAGACTATTTCAGAGTGAATATGGTATTACTGGATCATTTTTATGGAGTTACATTAGATAGATGATTGTAACTGTGTTTTTCAATGAATATTTTGATAAAAAAGTCTATGTGGTATAACCCAAAGGTTTTGCAGTAGATGATTAAGGTAAGCTTGTGTGTAAACTGAAAAACCCAAAGGTTTTGCAGTAGATGATTAAGGTAAGCTTGTGTGTAAATTGAAAAACCCTTATGGCCTTAAGAGAGTCTGTAGATCAGACGATGCTTGAAGTTTCATAGTGTTATCACTTCATTCAGTTTTGCTGACAATAGAATATATCAGTGTATATTCTGTAAGATCAATAGGAGAAAGTTTAGTTTTCTCAGATTTCATGTAAGTGATAACTTGCTTGTGATAATAATATTGGACTACTGCATAAGATAATATAAATATTGTCGATGAATTTTAACTTGAAAGACCCTAGTCAAGTACCTTTTGTCCTTGGCATTGAAATCTACAGAGATCGTTTTTGGCGCACATTAGATTTATCTTAGATTGCATATGTTGATTATATTTTGAAAATATTCAATAAGCCTAAAGTTGCTGCTGTTGTTAGGGCTGATAGATTGAATATCTGGTATTGTCCTTTTCAAATTTTGGGAAAATCCAAATGAATGATACACTTTATGCTAATGCATTTACAAATGTCATACGTGCTTAAGTCTACATGTGACATCCTGAAATTCGACCCCGTTTCGATAAAGTGAAATGGGCATTTCGTCGGCGTGCCTATGGCCTTTTTCTCTGAGCTGATCACTCACGAGTTAACTAACCTATTGGGTGAAGCCGTTAAGGGATGTATCGGCCGTAAAATCCCTAAAAGCTACCTAATTGGTTGGATTGAGCTAAAATCACGTCGATCGATTTTTAACCACGAAATTGAACTCGATTTCGGGAATCGAATTTTAAGCGCGTCATAATTCCTATTTTTAGGATCTGTTTCATCGCTCGTCAATTTATTGACGAGTCCGAAATTTCAATAAAGAAATTATCGGAAAAAGAAAATTGAAGCCCCAAAGAAAATAGAAAGAGAAAAGGAAAATTTGCATATTAGAGGTATGCATTTTATTTTTCCTTTTTCTCTCTCCCTTCCCTTTTCTTTTTCTCTCATTTCTTTCTCTCCCCTTTCTTTCCTTTTCTTTCTTTTCTTTTCTCTTTTCTTTCTCTCTCCTCTCTCCCCCTCTCTTTTCTTTTCTTTCCTTTCTTTCTTTTTCTCTTTTCTCTCTCTCTCCTCTCCCCTTTTTCCCTCCCCCATCCGTGCGATTTCCCCTCCCCCACCGCCTATTCTCTCTCTCTTTTCCACTTTGACTAGTCAATCCCCATCTTCTCTCTCTTTTTTTTCTCTCTCTCTCTCTCTCTCTTCTCTCTCCTCTCTCTTCTTTCCTCCCCCACGACCGAACCCCTGTTCTTCTTTCTTCTTTCTTCTTCTCCTTCTTTCCTTCACGCCGACCAAACCAGAACCAGCCCGCCCTCGCCGCTCGCCGCCGTCCCGCGCCGCCGCACCGTCGCCCGCGCCCGCGCGCTCGCCGCCGTCCGCGCACGCCCAGGCCGCGCGACCCAGCTCGGCCCAGCCCCGTTCCTTCTCTGTTCCAGCGCCGGCCAGCCCTTCCCCGGCCGCCTCCGGCCGCCGCCAGCCCCGCCGGACCACCCCCGAGACCCCCTCGCCCTCCGCCGGCCTTCCCTCGCCCTCCTAGCCGCCGGAGTAACCCCGATTCGGCCCGAACAGCAGACCCACGAAGTGGGTTTCAGCCACTTTAGGCCCGCTTTTGGGCCGTTTCCCGGCCCCGGTTCCGCGAGTCGTTTTGGGAAGTCTCGTTCCTCGCGTCGCCGCCGTCGGATTGATCCGATTTGCGCGCGATTTGGTGAGTAATCTCACTAATCCAGGATTAGTGGCTAATTATGCTTAATGTTGGTTTAGATTTAATTAATTATGTTTAGGTTGTTAGATTAGATTAAATTAGCAATTATTAGCCAATTGTGATGCGAATTAGATAAATTGAATGTGTAATTAGCAAGTAGACGTGGTCTACTAATTATTGGAAGTGCCTCGGGATTTTCCCGACCCTTAGTGGGCTCCAATTAGGCTTTTCGGGCCTAAGTGGATTTTTTTAGTATTTAAATATTAATTTTCGGAATTAAATTAAATAATTATTTATTTTCCGAAAATTCAACTGAGATGGTTTGGAACCGGAAAATTGTGCTGATGACCGTGCCGAAGTCCGTTTATTTAATCGGGCCTTATTTTGAGCTAAATTGAATTTTTAGTAATTAATAATTAATTATTTTTCGGAAATTAAGATTTTGATGGCCGACGATCGAAATCTCGTGCTGATCGTCGTGGCGCAGTCCGTTTATTTATTTGAGCTCCACGTTGTATGGAATTGGATAAATTGTGATATTTTAGGGATTTGCCCTAAATTGATTGGAATTAATTGAGATTGAGTTGTTGATTGGTAAATGGCCAAGTATTTATAATGCTTTGTGGAGTTGATTTAATTATTTGATTGAGAAACTGTGGGCCAAGGCATCTAAAAGGACACGTGGGCTCGGCGAATTGATGCATCGCTTTGGTGAGATGCACCGAGAGAATGCACGTGGGCAAGGCATCTAAAAGGACACGTGGGCTCGGCGATTGATGCATCGCTTTGGTGAGATGCACCTGAGAGAATGCACGTGGGCCAAGGCATCTAAAAGGACACGTGGGCTCGGCGAATTGATGCATCGCTTTGGTGAAATAGTGCGAGAGAATGCACGTGGGCCGGGCATCTAAAAGGGCACGTGGGCTCGGTGACTTGATGTATCACTTTGGCGAAAAGGTCGCCCGAGAGAATGCACGTGGGCCCAAGGTTCGAGGCACGTGAACTCGGAGACTTGGAAGGTCGTCTGGAGAATGCACGTGGCCTAGCTTTCGAAATATCCCACAGTGGGGATTGAATTGTATGACATGTAATCGACTGGTTCGATATGTTGAAGTGAATGGGTATTTATTGTGAATTATACTGACTTGCAGGTGGGATCAGAGGCCAAGGTAAGTCCCTCGCCCCGTGCGTGCTTAGGCAGCATTTAGTATAATGGTTTTCTAATCGGGCTTAGTGGGGTAGAACTCGCTGAGACGTAGTCTCATCCCAGTTTGGGGAAAACCATTTCAGGACCCCGCTGAAGAGTTGAGGAGGAGGAATCCGAGAAGAGAACTCGGAGGTGAGATCTGAAGAGGAGGATTTTTGGAAGAAGAAGATAGTCCCGAGAGGAGCCGTGAGTACGGTTTGGATGGATTGTGATCCTGTCTTCTTTTGAGATCTCCGTTTTGATGTGAATAGTTATGAAGTGATTTTATGGTTTGTATAAAAGTTTGGTTATAAATTTCGTATGAAAATTATGGCCCTGCTTTTCTATCCCATCGTTTTATTGTGGGGATTTTAATCGCTTCCGCATGTGCTTTAAATTGAAAGGGTCGGCGATACATTGTCCGGGATATCGCATTATAAAATCGACCAAGTGAGACGGATGTGTGCGTGCCTGAGGATCGGGGCGTGACACTACACTAGACTACATATTGTTTTTGTGGTAAGATTTTTTGGTAGATATCGGTCAAGTCTAGGACATGATCACTGGAATGTTACCTATGAGGTTTTGAGATTCTGAAAAGAACAAGAAAAACTATATACTGACAAATATGTTCAAGATCCAGAGCTAGTAGGATATTCAAATGCAGATTTTACTAGCTATAAGGATAACAAGAAGTTGATAACGTAATATATCTTTGTATTAGCAGAATGTGCGGTATTATGAAAATGTGTTCAATAGAAATTTATGTTATCCTCTACTGTATAAATGGAGTTTATAACATGCCTTTTAGTTGCTACTCAAGATATTTGACTTCGGAACCTCATTAAAGAGTTGATTACATTTGATATTATGAATAGACCCATACGGCTGTATCGAGAAAATAACTCTTCAGTGTTGTTTGTCAACAACAATGAGGGTCTCGAGGGATCTAGATTTATGACGGTCAAGAATCTGACCATAAAGAAACAATATAGAATGGTGACACTATAGTAGAGCATATTTCCACAAATGATGTGGTTGTAGACCTACTAATTAAAGATTTTCGCCCTTGTGTACTTGAACGACATGTCGCGAACATGGACTAAGGAGTATCATTAGATGCTGTTATTTAGTGGGAGCTATTTTTGATTTTACTCTAATAAAGCTTATATATGTTGCACATTCAATAAAGTGTTTATGAATATGTGGTCACCATATTGAATTGATTATATGTAATGAAAATCTCAAGGTATTATGTAAGCCTTGAGTGAAGGCTGGGGCATTTGATGATCAGCCTTGAACATATGTCTTGATTACACATAAAGAAATGTTAACCATAAAGATAAGACATATGTGGGTTCATTAGAACCATAAGGATATTCTCTAGTGCCACATCCGGTTTTTTGTGACACTTAAGGTAAGAGAATAGTAATCGATAAGGGAGATAACACATAAGGTATTACTCCTTATGAAGTGTTATCCGTTTGCCACACAACCATATTGAATCCATATCAATAAAGTTGAAAGTATTTGTGACCATGGAAGGCTCTGTATAAATATATGCAGTTACCGCCATGATTCGGTGTTGGAGACTTTATGGGATATGATTGACTATTAAGAATTGCCACTAGACCAACATAAAGGTGCGGACATACAGTACAGTTTCAATTAATATAGCCCAAGTGGGAGAATGTAAGAGTTTTCTTTATATGGGCTACACTAATTGAGATTGTAATTACCGTTTTACGGGGTTAGTCTAATAAGGTAAGGCATAAGGTTTTTTAAATGGTTGAATATGAGCTTGGCTTGTGTAGGCCGAGTTGGGCCTAGCCCGTGATGAGAGGGCCCGTCCAAAACTCTATAAATAGCGCTAAGGTCCCTCCTCTAGCCCTCACTCTTCCAAAATTCTCTCTCAACTCATATAAGGCTAGTTGTGAGTGGCGGTCTCATCGAGCCAGGAACCGAGGGTCATAGGGGAGAAGATCTTCAGCATTAAAGGCCCGGATTGCTTTTGAATCATCGTCATTCCACATAAAGAAAGATGAATTCCAAATAAAGTACACAAATCTTTGTATTATCCTCCTACATGTTCGGTTTTCTAGCTACGTTGATCCTGGGAAGCCGCTTCGACGGCCAACACGAGTGGCTGGGTTGATCGTGCTGGTAACTGTGAGTTGTGACCACAGCCATAGCCCCAATAGGTCTGAACATGACAGGGCTCTTCCCCCGTTCGCAGCTTCCACCAAGCAACGATGGAGAGAAGCCAATCTCATCGCCCAGGTGCATCTTCCTCCCTCAGTGAGAAAACAAGAGAGAGTCCACAGAGTCCGCGAGGTACAAGGTCTCCTTCGCCCCGTGGGAAGGATAACGAGAGAGGCAATTTTGGTGGATCACATGGTGATGCTCCATCGAAATGGGATGAAGGAAATGGTGGTGGGTCCCTCTTTTTACCTCGGAGAAGAAGAGGAAGGCATGATTCCTGTTTGACGGAAGCAGATAAGCGGGTGCGGCTGAAGATCCCCCCGTTCTTTCTCAAAATCGGTCGAGTCCTTTGTTCGCACTTCCTTTTTTTGTTGTTTGTTTAGTAAGTCGTGGAACTAGAAATAGGGGAAGCTGTAAAGAAAAACTTGGTTTCCTTAGAATTACAGAATCTAATATGCTAGACCCATATCTCCCAGAACTGGTTTTCTTTGCGTCTTTGTCTGCAGTGGAGGGAAAGAATTTTCGTGAATGCTGTTTAGAAGAACCTAACGGAGGAGATCCTATTGTTAAACTCTTAACTGGATTATGGCACATGAAGTACTTCACTAGAAATTTTACCAGATGCGAAGTTATTTTTAAGCGGTTTTGGTACTGCTGTGGCTTGAGCTGAGGGTCAACATATCGATGATGCCATGGCACTTTGCATGAGCTTCATTAATGCGGTGTAGAAAATTTATGGCCATTGAAAATTGGAAGAATCACGTCAAACTTTTTTACAAGTTTTAGAAGTCGCATAGTAGGCCAAGAAAAGAGCATTTGGTCATATGTAAAATGATATTGGTAAGCCATAAATTTCGGTCTCAATATGCAATGTCATCCTTGTACTTTTGACTTATTTAATGTAGCACTTAAGACTATTTTTCTAGTGTGTGGTATGTATGTATATATGTATGTATGTATGTATGTAACTGAACTTGTCAATAACATTTGCATGAAATATGAACTAAATATATATATATATTCCTTTGATTTGATCAAACATAAGAGGGGGTAGTCATCCCATTGTCTCTTTTCTCAAATTTTGTGTAAAAGGGTTAAACATTAATGACAAATTAGCCTTTGAAGAGGTCCCCAATTTCGGAAAGAAATCCAACATTCAATTGTCATCTTTGGTTCTTTCATATTGCAATACTTATGTATTTCCTCAATGCTAATTAGTCTTAAGCACTTTCCCATTTTGTCTAACCTATCTAGTAACCCTCCATTTTCTCATTTAGGCCTTATTTGTTTAGCGAAAATTGAATAATTTTTAAAATATTTTCCTAAAATTGATCATTTTATATTGCTTAAAAAAATGAATAAATAAAACAAATTTTCACGATTCACAAAAATGCTTTGACCTAAATTGTTATCGTTAAATAAAATAATTACATTGGCTAATTATTTCAAGTGTTACAAATAATAATATTTAAGAAAATATTTTTCGAATAATTTATTTTTTGCAAAATAAATAAAGCCTTAAATAAAACTCTCCCTTCTCTATGATCAAACTTCTAGCAAAATAGAAATTCCTTTTTGAAATCAATGATCTAACAATGCAACTAAAATAGTTTCTTTTTGTCCTGGTTCGTCGGTCTATCTTGGAAGTGAACTTGATTAATATGCATTTGAAATCTATAAAAAAAAATGAAAAATGTATGAATTATAGAAAATCTCTCCACCTCACTCTCATCTCATTTGTACTTTCTTGGGCATTATACATCGATTCTATAAGGAATTTTGTTTATATTCCAAAATGATTTCAATGTATTTTTTTGGCTAACTACTTCACATATTGATTTTTCTTTGTGAACCGCAACCATTTATGTAGTATGTAATGAAAGCAATTGCTAATGGAGTGATATAAGAGTTTGCTGCTCTTTTTCTACTTTTTTACATAGTTGGGAAGTGTAAAGCTCTTTCGTCTTCCTCCATAAGCTAGTTATATGTTACTCATCTCCCTCCGCCATCTCTCTTCATTGTTTCTTGACTTAAGTTGTAATTCATTTACGTTTCAAAAGTTATCTTTTATCATCACTTTAATATATATAAAAAATTATATAAATATTGGCAGTGGCATCATGTTTATTATGTTTATTTGTTTAAGTTGCTCCAAATTCTTAATAGTAAGTTCTAGTCGTAACTCTTTAATCAAAATAATATATCAATATTAAGTTGTCTGTAAGTTGAGACGTGTCAGAATATTGAAATGGTACTTTTGACTAAACCATTGCTGGCCACCGTGCTAAGAGACCACTGCCATTGCTTTCCATTTTCCTCTCGCTCGCTCCTGGCTTGTGCCTCTCTCTCTCTCTCTCTCTCTCTCATTTTGGACGGGGTGGCATATTTTTATGTGAAATGATGTACATATCTAATCACATGCGAGGGTATGAACTAATCAGAATGCTCCCGAGCTATTGGATCTCGCCTTGCACATCTTGATTCTTTGAGTTCAAATATGTCAAGGTATTGAATCAAGCAGAGCTTGTACTTTGAATTCGCGACTTGAGTTGCTCTTTTTTTTGGTCAGAGACTTGAGTTGCTCTCAAGACCTATCAAATAGGCTATTTTCAATTGCAATGCATTTTTCAATGAGTCTGAGTTTAGTTCATATTTCATGCAAATGTTATTGACAAGTTAAGTTAGATTTAACCTTGTTGAAAAATTAATTAAGTTGAGCTTGAGTTTAAAAATTACTACTCATAATGGAGTTAATAGTTTGAATATTTAAAACGAGTAGAGTTGAGTCAAGTTATAAGTAATGAGGTGTATTGACCGAACATTATTTTAATAGCGCTCATGAATCAGAGCGTATAACCATACGAAAACCTGTGCTTTTTTTTTTGACTCGACGAGAGTCCAGTGACTTCACACAAAATTCAAGAATGGACAAGATGTTACATAGCCCCGCCCCACCGCGTCAGCATAGTCCTAGACCACTTAGTGATCGACACATGGTGATGGGTCCCACAAATCTGGAATCCAAGACGGGCCCAGGTCCTGGATGGTTCTCGATCCTGACCGTTGGTTCCTAGTGAATCATGGGAAATTAACGTGGGCCCTATGGCACTTTCTTGGCCCCATCTTTTGCCTTATCAAAAAGCCCCGACTCACAGAATTCAGTCACTCCCAAAGCCAAAACCAGCATCCAACAGCATCCAACCACTCCTCTCTCTCTCTCTCTCGTGCTCCCTCCCTCCCTCCCTTGCCGCACGGGGCTCAGCCTTGGCTTCTCTCTTGACCTCCAAACTCCTCCTCCACCTCCTCTGAACGTGAAGGGATTCTTCTACAAGCTCCTCCACAGCCGTAATCCTGATATTCTCGACGATGACCATGGCTTCACCATTGAAGGGTCCTCGTCGAATCCTTTCTCTCGGGTGGTCTCAACCCCACAGCTTGACCCACCATTTCATCACCCATCCCATGATCCTCACCTGGCCACAATGTTTCCCAGAGGGTTCAACCTCTGCGAACCGCCACCGTCGCCGAGCCCTCCTCCTCCTCCGCCCATGGAAACCTTGCTCGAGAGCACAGATGGCGTAGTGGCTCATGGCCAGCTCGAATTCAACAGCCTCTTTGACTACGGTCAGATTGATCACCGTCCTCATCACGATCTGGTGACGGTGGACTGCCAGGTTGTGCCTTTGCCCGACTTAAATGACCTTGAATCATTGAACAAGAAGCTCGGTGAGGAGTTCTCTTTGGGTTGCATGAGCTCAGACCGCCAGTGGGGTCATGATCGGGACGATGGTGGTGATTATCGAAGCAAGAGAGAGGTGGTGATAGGTCTGCCGCAGCAGCAGCCGAAGCAGGCAACAGGGAAGAAAGAGAATGAGAAGGACGAGGCTGACGAGGAGCCCTTGGTCGTCAAAGGCCAGTGGACTCCAAGCGAAGACGGGTGAAGACTTGAAAAAGGACCTTTTTTTGCTTGCTCTTCTTCCCCAACTTTGTTTTTATTTTTTATTTTTTAATTCCGGTCTTGGATGTATTTCTTTTGATATCTGTGTTTTTAGCTTATTTTCCTCGCAAGGGTTTCTGGGCTTTTTTTTTTTTTTGTGGAAATTTTGGGGGTGATATGTGACGAAGAAAATTATTCATTGTCTGTATATCTTTTTCTTCTGATTTTTGTGCAGCCGCTTAGCAATGTTGGTGGATACGCATGGAACGAAAAATTGGTCTCAGATTGCTCAAATGATGGAGGGGAGAGTAGGAAAACAGTGCAGGGAGATGGCATACCATTTGAGGTCCGATATCAAGGTTTTTCTCCCCTTTTTTCCCTTAGAATTATCTTGCCCATAATTTGCTCCATCTTTAGACTCCTACCTCCATTGTACCTTCCATTATATGAATTTACATTGACCACCATACTCATTTAGTCAAATATTCATAAAAAGAATCACAGTTAGATTTGATAAATGATTCACATACATAGGAAGTATATGTAGAGACAGATATATGATCTGCATATAGATTAAGGGATGTGAGCATTCAACACTCATGATTTGCCATAGTGATCTATCATGAATTCATGCCATAATTACTCATCCTTACACACTATATATGCATTTCTTTTATTAGCTGTCCACAGAAAAAAATGATTTTATTTCCTTATCTTTACCAATGCGTATAGTCTAGTGCGTGGAACTCGTGACTCTTACCTTTTTTTTTTTTTTTTTTTTTGTCACCATTAAGTTTTTGGTTGACTTACTTCTTAAAGTTTGCCGATACACTACTTATCCTACATCGTTTAGTCCAACTCATAAGCATGCATGGCGACTAGTGCCCACACGGACCGGATTCTTCGGAAACCATGCCCTATAAGCAGGGCCGTAAAAATCTCAAAAAATGCTTTGATTCTCATCAAACGTAAAGGTTTTTTTCTTTTAGTGATGACCAAATTGTATGAACCTTTCGTGCACTCTCATGCCCAAGTTCTGTAGCTACTTACGAAAAAAACAGAAGGTTAAATCCTTTTTATGAACTCCAAATTCTTCCATTTAACACACAACATATACCTTATAAATCACCCAAAACAATTAGGAATGCACCGCAATCAAGCCTTCCGTATATAAGATCCACAATTATATTAGAAGAGTATAATACATTTATCATGTATTTCCCTAGTTTTTCCCCTCAAAGAAACTTTACCATGATATATATCAAGAAAATATTTTACACCTGCATATAAATACATATACTTTGTATTATATTTGATCAATTAAAACTGAAAAACCAAATTACTATCGATTGTATTAATGAAATATAATCAAAGACGGACTACAAAAATTAAAGACTTCGGCAAAAACCCAAACTCACAAACCCTAGAGTAAGTTTTTCTATCTCTTCTCCTCCGCTTTTCTTCTTCTTCTTCTTTTGGCCCTCATCATATTCTTAGCAGAAGGACTTGTGGAGCATCGAAGAAGACAAGATCCTCATTCAAGCACACAAGAAGATTGGGAACAAATGGGCCGAGATAGCCAAGAGATTGCCTGGAAGAACTGAGAACAACATAAAGAACCACCGAAATGCCACCAAGCGCAGGCGAATGACCAAGCATAAATTGCTACCACACGGCAGCAACTCCAACCTCTTGCAAAACTACATCAGGAGTGTCATGACTCCATCTCCTCAGAAACAGTCGACAACGGCTCATGGTCGCAACCACTACCATCACAAGACCGAGAAACGGTCGTTGTCTTTGTCGGCGGCAGGCATTTCCCTTGGCTTGGACATGCTGCCCAAAGCAACCAATTGCCCTCAGCAGGCGTCGGATCGCCGCCCCCACCACCGGCTGCCACCGCCGCTGCCGCCACCACCAGCTCAGAGGCTAGCCAGCAATTACTTTGGTTTTCCAATGGTTGATGGGAATGGGGCTCTTGGGTTCTATGAGGTAAAGGAACATCATTATCATCAGGTGCTAAGTGAAGGTGGTGGTAATGGGATTGAAAAGAGAGATGATAACGAACGTGAGTTGGACTTGGAGATGACCTTTGAGATGGATGGTGATCGCCACCACCATCGTCGCCATCAGCACCAAAATGATCATCTCCATCAGGAGATTAAGGAGCTGGACTTGCTCAAGAAGATCGCTCGCCGAAGTGGCTAATTCGAATTCATGAATACCCTAGTAGGTAATAAAAGACCCTTCCAATATAGCTGAGTATCCACACGATTTTTAAATCGGAACATGTAAACTGTTTCGAAATATTTAGTGCTCTAATGTTAACTATAATGTCATGGCATCAGGCTTTGCTACTTATTTTCTTCACCACGTATTGCAAAAGAACATAAAGTTTGTTGATTTTTTGTTTCCAATATTAGCATTTTCTCAAGCGCCAAATATAGCATGGCTTTGCATGGGTTTCATCATTGTAGTGCATAAAGTTTTAGGGTTAATGTCACGCCTCGAACCCCGAGCGCGCGCACATCCCACTGCGGTCGATCAAATATGCGACATCCCAGGATACGTCGCCGACCCATTCATTTTATTACGCATGCGGAAGCGAAAAAAATCCCTTGACAACATTTAACTTTGGATAGAAAAGCAGGCAAAACCACAACATAACACTTTCATAATTCAACAGAATTACAAACAGAAGCCTACAGCCAAAAGTCTACAAAAGACCGGCTCTTAAAAAGGAACTGTCCTACGACCTACAAGCAGGACACGTTCACCGATACTTCAGTCTCCACCTTTCCAGACTTAGGGCTTCGGGTCCTCCACGACCGCCATCTAGGGATCTGAAATTTTAATCCCCAAACCGGGATGAAACAATGTCTTAGCAAGTTCAACCCCCTAAACCCCTATTAGAAAGAAAATACGCCCCGGGTGACCTAGCCACATCACACAGAGGACTTACCTCGCCTCAGTTCCTTCCTGCAGGTTAGCACAATTCATATCATTCAATCATATGCAGTAATAAGAACTTAAACAACCGGAACGCATTCACTTTCATATAACCAACAATCGCGGGGGTCCTGATTATAAGACTAAATCATTATGACACGTCCCATTCCATGCCACATAATTCCATCCCATAATCCGACACATCAACAACACTCAACATGCATTCCAATTGTTATTCACTGCCACACAAGGGCATAGCCTACTCGCAGTTCGGCTACCTACTGGCATATAGCCAGGCATCGCCTCCCCCCATGGAGCGCGGCTTCGTCAGTACATCGACGGCATTCCCAAAGGAGCATCGATCCAATCAGCCCAGCCTCTACTGCGATCGGCATCCACCGCGTGGGCATCCCATATAGGGGCAAGTCCGGCTCAACAGCCCAGGACGATTCCTCTTAGTTATCACACAGCCAAATCATACTCGGCCCCAGGACACTTTTGCATTTCATTCAACGTTTTCACTTAAAATAGTGATCCCGACCATTTTTTTTCATATTAAAAATATTCCAGAAATTACTCACGTGTGTGGGGGCACGCTAATTTCGAACCAGAAAGCCAATATCTCACTTTTTCAAACCCCACTATTTAATATAATCATTAAAATCCAATCTTCGCATCAAAACCCGACACTTGGGTTTTTATTAATAAAATCTCTATTTACCACAATCAACACTCAATTTGCCACATACATTCATCAAATTCAAATTCTAAATGCACAACAAATGACGATCAAAGCACGAAATTCCGAGAAAATAAGGGTTCAAAATAATTTTCAGAATTTATTAAATAATTAAATTTATTCCGAAAATTAATTAAATAATAATATCCATATCTTTCACGATCCGCACTCAATTTGTAATATCCAATCGTCAATTTCAAAATCTGATCGCACAAGAGTTAGCGATCGGCACGAAATTCCGAAAATTTTGTTAGGACCAAAATTTTCGGAATTTAATAAATAATTAAATTTATTCCGAAAATAATTAAATAATAATATTTTAATAATTTCGAATAATAAAATATTATTAAATTATTAAACAATTTCGAAATATTTAAATAAATCGAAAGTAAATTCCTTTATGTCACATCACAGTTTATATTAATATAACCACTCACTTAACCTTAAATTAAACACAATTTAAGTTAATCAAATCCCTTAATATAATCTACACTTAAATAAATTAAACTAACCACCTAATAACATTTAACCTAACCTAAGCACCCCTAAAGCATCATTAACCCTCTAATCAAGGTTTAGTGAGTTAAACTCACCGGATTAACGAACCGAGCGGACCAAAACGATGGGGACGACGCGAGGATCGACTTTCCTCAAGGCGGGCCGAGCATTCGAGCTCGGGAAGGCAGCCAAAACGGGCCAAGAAAGGGCTGAGAAACCCATTTTTCCAGCTTCTGGTTGCGGCTGGACGGAGGCTGATCGGCGGCGATTCGGGCGCGGGGAACGACGGAGAAGGGCGTCGGTAGCTCAGGCTGGCAAGGCGGCAGCTTCGGTGACCCTTCGACGGCGGCGGCAGCAGCTTGACGGAGGGGCAGGAGCTCGGGGCCGCGCGGATGAAGGCTGGAGGCGGCGGAGATGGTGCGACGACGAGTGGCCGCGGTGCGCGGGCGACGCGCACGGACGACGGCGGCGGCGAGCTTCTCTGGCAAAGCTAGCGGCGTCGAGCGGCGAAGGGGCGGCGTCCGGTCGGTTGGCTGGTCCGGTCACACGAGCAGCTCCCTTCCTTCCCCTCTCTCTCTCTCTCTCTTCCCAAGGTTGAAGAAGAAGTTGGTTCAATCTCCCCCTCCACTTGTCAAAATCTTCTTCAATTTGGCCAACCACCATGACATAGGGTGATGTCATCTTCCACTAAAATTCAAATCCTCCACAACTATCTCCAATAGGTCCAATTTCATTTTCCGCCGGGCATAAAATCTTGTACTTTAAATTCCTCAATTCCAATCAATTCTCTTTCAATTGAGTCCAATTAAAATTCATAAAATTAATTCAATGTCACCACACTTCAATTCACATCTTCACTTGTCCATAGAACCAACTTAAGTCCCAAAAGTGCGACCAAGGGTGGCTTAATAATTTCTCGAGCCGAATTAGCCATTTTCGATTTAATTGCTGAAAAACTCGATTGCATGAAAAATCTTCCAAAGACGAGTCAAGTACTCTAAAATGATTTGTGACACACCCGGACTTCCAATTTCGAATTCGATCTCAATTCCATGGTTAATTTCACTTTGGCACGATACTAGCGCGGCCCAACCTACCGGGTAGCCTTTAGAAATTTTCATGCATTTGACCTGTGGTTGATCATCTCAAGCCACAATGTACATTTTTGAAACATTGGCGACTTTCGGTTGTCGGCGTAATCTCAAGGTTTCAAATACGAACACAGGGTATCCAATCGATAGAAAAGTCGGTCTAGTGCCGATCGACAAGAATTGTGCGATCTAGTGGAATCACCCACACCTAATCACATGCCTCTGTCGAGTCGACCTATCTCCGATCCCTAATCGATTTTTAATTGTGCCGTAATGACCCTTGCAGATTAGCTGGGTCGAAAGATCGCTTCCTGGTCAAATTCTCGAGTCCGATGCATTAGAATTTCTTAATGACTTCACTCGATAGACTAGTTTTCACATGAATGGCCGACTCAAGGAAAATAACTATATGCGTGCCAACGAAATGCCCGTCTCAATTTATTGAAAATAGAATTGGAAAATCGGGATGTCACAGTTAATACCCTGAAAAAATCCAAACTGGTATATTTATGACAAATTTACCCAAAACTAATTTTTTGACCATAAAAAACCCAAAACTGGTGCTCTTGTGACAAATTTATCCTCTATTAGTTTCTATTAAATTTTATTGTCAAATTATTAAGTTGAATAATACGCGATAGTTGGCTGGTGTACTAGTTTGAGATTTTACTCTCTGTTATGTTAGAGTTATATAATTTTTGTGATTTTTTGTGGTATTAATCCAATTTAACGAAGGATATATTTATCACAAATGTATTAGTTTGAAGTTTTTGGTGGTCGTATAAATTATTTTGTGGTAAATTGGTCATGAGTGTACCAATTTGGGGTTTTGTATGGTTAGTTGGGGTAAATTTGTCATAGGTGTACCAATTTGAGGTTTTTCATGATTAAAAAAATAGTTTGAGGTAAATTTGTCACATGTGTACCGGTTTGAGATTTTTCAAGGTATTAACCCTAAAGTTTTTGGCCATTAAAACTTTGAAAGAATCATGTCAAAACTTCTTTGCAATATCATGGTCACATCACACGACCAAGAGAACTTTTTTGATTTGTGACATTGACGCTATTCTTAAGTCTCAATAAACTCTTCTTATTTTTTAACCATTCTTAGCTGAATTTGTCTCCAAAAAGAACATTTGGCATATATAAAGTGATATGGGTAGTCCATGAATTTTAGTCCCAATTGTGTAATATCATTTTTGAACTTTTAACTTGTTTAACCACTAGGGATTGTGCCGGTGGCCACTCTTCACATATGAGAAGGGAAATGTGGGGAATTTGATCTCCACACCTTCTTAGAGGAAGCTAAGAATGAAGATGTTTAGTTTCAAATGTGGGATTTGACTCATATGCTCTGCAAAAAAGTATAGCAAAAATTTGCGAGTAAATTGAGAATTAGAGTAGGACAGAAAAAAAAGAAGGAAAAAAAAGCTTTTAACTTGTTTAGTGTGAAACTCGAACTATTTTTAAATGTTCATTGTATTTCTTTTATCTTATCAAACAAACAAAGTGGAAGTCGTTGTCTACACTATCTAGTTTTTTGTGTGTGTGTGTGTGTAAAAAAACTAAACATTAATGATAGATTAGCTCATTAAGAGGTCCCTAATTTCAAAAAGAAATCCGACATTTAATCATCCTTTTTGGTGTTTTTTTTATTGCAATATTTATGTACTTCCTCAATGCTAATTAGTCTTAAACACTTTCCCTCTCTCTCATTTGTCTATACTACCTAGGTTTTTTTTTTTTTTTTTTTTTTTGTGTGTAAAAGAACTAAACATTAATGACATATTAGCTTTTCAAGAGGTCCCTAATTTTGGAAAGAAATCCGGCATTCAATCCTCCTCTTTGGTGCATTTTTTTATTGTAATGTTTATGTACTTCCTCAATACTAATTGGTCTTAAACACTTTCCCTCTCTCTCATCTTTCTATTCTACCTAGGTTTTTTTGTGCAAAAGAGCTAAATATTAATGACACATTGGCTTTTTAATAGGTCCCTAATTTCGGAAAGAATCTGGCATTCAATCCTCCCCTTTTTGGTATTTTTTTATTGCAATATTTATGTACTTCCTCAATACTAATTAGTCTTAAACACCTTCCCTCTCTCTCATTGCTCTATTCTACCTAGTTTTTTTTTTTATTCCTTTTTTGTGTGAAAGAGCTAAATATTAATGACACATTAGTTTTTTAAGAGGTCCCTAATTTTGGAAAGAAATCTGGGATTCAATCCTCCTTTTTGGTGCTTTATTTATTGCAATATTTATGTACTTCCTCAATGCTAATTAGTCTTAAACGCTTTCTTGTTTTGTCAAACATATCCAATCATCCTCCACTTTCTCATTTAGGCTATATTTGTTTTGGAAAAATCAATAATATGAAAAATAGTCCCGCCCCATCACATTAGCGTCGTCCTAAGCCACTCATTGATTTACTCATGGTACCACGTCAATAGATAGGTCCCAATGGACAGATTCGAGATCCAAGATGAGCTCAGGTCCAGGATGGGGTCCAAAATCCAATCTACAATACTCAATCCTGATGGTCGATTCCTAGTGAACCGTGGGAAATCAACATTGACTGTGGCACTTTTTTGGCCCCCCTCTTTTCCCTTATTAAAAAGCCCCAACTCACTCACAGATTTCACTCACTCCCAAAGCCAAAACCAGCATCCAACCACTCCCCTCCTCTCCTACCCCCCCCACCCTCTCCCTTTCTATCTCCCTCCCTTTGCATGGAGCTCAACCTTTCCTCCCCTACTCCCTCCTCCACTTTCCGAGATAATTTACCTCTCCTTCCAGACATTTTCCAGAAAAATTCCACCCCAAAACCCTGGGGCGGCTTCTCTCATGATATCGAGACTCCTCCGCCTCCTCTGAATGTGAATGGCTTCTTCCACAAGCTTCTTCACAGCCATAACCCCGACATTCCCTAACCACAGCTTCACCATCGAAGGGTCCTCGTCTAATCCTTTCTCTTGGGTGGTCTTGACTCCACGGCTCGAGCTACCATCTCATCACCCATCTGCTGATTCTCACTTGGCCGCAACATTCCCCAAAGGGTTCGGTCTCTGTGCACAGCTACTGCCGCCAACCGCTCCTCCTTGTCCTCCATCCATGGAAACCTCGTCAGAGAGCAGCAACGGTGTAGCGGTGCATGGCCAGCTTGAGTTCAAGAGGCTCTTTGACTACGGTCCAGTGGATTGCCGTCCTTATCATGATCTGGCGACGGTGGATTGCTAGATCATGCCTTTGCTAGACTTGAATGACCTTGGGTTGTTGAACGAGAGGTTCAGCGAGAGAGTTTGGACTGCTAGTGGGGTCATGAGTGGGATAACGGTGGTGATGATTGGTCGAAGAGGAGGTGGTGATAGGTCTGCGGCAGCAGCAGCCGAAGGAGACAACGGGGAAAAAGAAAAAGAGAATGAGATTGATGAGGCTGACGAGGAGCCCTTGGTCATCAAAGGCCAGTGGAATGGAAGAGAAGGAGGCGAATATGATGGTCAATGTAAATTCGTATAACGGAAGGTATAATGGCGGCAGAGTCTAAGCAGAAGCAAATTATGGGCAAGGAAAAACATATTTTTAAAGGAGAAAATGGGAAAAAAAAAGGCTTGATATCAAGCCTCAAATGGGTCTATATGCATATCATATATCTTGATTGTTCGTGTTTGTATGTCTAGCTTAATGTTTTGTAAATTCCCAAGAATCTATCTTCTTCTTCTTCTTTTTTTGTGAATCTATCTTCTTGAAATGCTAGATATATTTATGAGTTGTTTAAGAGTAAGAATCATGCAATAAGCCTATATAAAGGCAAGTCTTGTGATCATTTCTAACAATGTAAAATCAGAAGAAAAAGAAAAGGCATATTTGCCTCCTTCTCTTCCTTGAGTTGTGAGTTTTGTGAGTGTTTTTGTTGGAAAAAATATTAGATTTACATGAAAATAATAATAATTCTTGGAAATACATTGAAAAAGATTAAAAAATAAAATGAATTTTCTGAGGCATGCAAGCACTGTCCTTAGGATAATTTCACCTTGAGTACGAAACTCTATGCATAAGGCTCTAATGGCTATCATCCTAAGATATAATAGACCTCCTTCTGTACTCCGCACTAAATATTAGAAGGAAACGGTTATGTGCATAACCCAACAAGAAAAAGGAAAAATACATAAAGAGAAACAAGAATATTAGTGTCTTGGTAAATTGATACATAACAAGATAGGAAAGGAGAAATAAAGATATTCTAGTTTTGATATATCGATAATGCTTTCCAATTACATTCGGAGTAACAATTTATAGGAAAAGAAAAAGAGAGCCATTAAAAAACAGTTATAAATAAATTGGTAATTAAAGAAAGAATATAACCGTTATAAATTAATGAAGCTTATGAAGAAATAAATCCAACGTTATAAAATCGTTAAAAAGTTGATATATAGTCATTAGAAAGGCATTATATAGTTGTTGACACCTAAATTTTCATTAGGTTTTTAAATTAGGCCTTAGCCTTTTTTAATCTTTGTTTGTTTTTTTTTTGGATAATAAATAATAGATAATATAAAAACAACAACAACAAAAAACGAAAAAAAACAGAAAAAACAAAAGCAGCCCGTTGGGCTAGGCCTTTGAGCCTAGCCCCTCCTTTTTCTCGCATGGGCCCCCCACGGCCTGGCCCCCTCTTCTCTCCCCTTGTCTTCTTCCTCACCTTTGTCTTTTTCCTCCATGGATGAGTTGCACGCGTAGGGAGCTTTGACGCCGCCTATCGTTGTCTGTTGCTGCCGATCACTGCAAATTCAACCGCGGGTACTATGCTTGTGTGGGATTTCCGTTGAACGCTTGGAGGATGCTGGCTGAGAGGGGCAAGATTGAGCCTATTCGGGGTGGGGATCGTGACGAGACTCCGGGCAGACAGTGTTGCGACCTATCCTTCGGGATGAGGGAATAGGTTTATAGGCATTACCTAAAAGATGGACCTAAGGCTCTGATTAGGCGTGGGCTCTTTCAAGCTCATACCTCGTGTGACGTTGGGGTATTTTTAAGAATTTTGCAAAAATGAGTTGCCATTAGCCTATTGGGGTCGATTATAAATTAAGTAAGGTATGAGAGTATACTCCACTTCCTATGCAACCAGAGAATCTAGGGTTGGGGACTTGATTACACTAATTAAACAATTAGTATCCTTTTGGTACCAAATCTTGTTCATTTTAGAAGAAAAGATTTTGTTAGATAATTTGGATTGATTTTACACCTATCCACTAACATATGAGGTGATTATGCAATTGCGCAATTATTAAGATAATAATCATAGCTACCAAGATCTTAATTGCAGTAAAATTGAGCACGTGCAATTAAACATATGCAAATGTAATTAAATATGCAAATTAAACATGCGATATAATCAATATACAAGCAAATAAAGATCTAATTACACTAAGAAGGCAAGACGTGGTAATTCCCAATCAAACCCTACATTTTTTAATTTTCAAAAAAAATATTATTATTATTACTTATTTTTTAATTATTTTTTTGGGCTAATCGGGTCGGATTCGGTCGACCCGACCTGGGTCTAACCCGGTCGGGCGGGGACGGTCCAACCTGCCCAGGTTCGGCCTGGATGGGGGCGGGTCAGGTCAAACTCGCCCGGGTCCCACTGGATCGAGTCCGACTCGGTTAGGATGGGTTGGTTAGACTTGCTTGGGCTTGGCCGGATTGGGGGCAGGTTGGTCAACCCGCCCGAGCGGGTCAGACCCGACTAGCCTTGGTTGGGCCCTCGCATGGCCTAGATTGGGCCCAGCTAGAGGGTCCAATCCTCTTACAACAGGGCCCCTTATAGGCTCGTGTGAAAAAGGCCGAGTGGAGATCTGGCCCAACTCGGCCTGGACTCCCCTGGTCGTGACCACTTAGTCGCGACCAGGGGTGCCGCGATGGCGGGCGAGCGTTTTCTCTGGAGGCTGTGGGGTGCTACCTCGGTTAGGCAAGGCAGCGACTTTAGGCCGGTCAGCAACGCCACCTCGGTGGCCAACAGACTGGGCTGGGGATTTGCAAAAGGGGTGGAGAAGGAGGTTTCGATTGGGGGTTTCATCGAACAGGTGGTGGGTGTTCTGGGAAGCAAGGGTTTCGAGCTCAACTGAGACTCGAGTGTGAACCTAGGAAGCTACTAAGGCGTGCCAAGACAATGGAAAGTGCAATGGGGACGAGTGGTGGGCCAGAGCTCTCTTGAAATGGTTGGGGGGAGCTCCGAGCTACACACTACGCATACCGGGTGTTTGGCGAAGTGCCTACCTGGGTTTCGGCGAAGATTGTGACGGCTAGCGTCGGTTGGCAGCTCGGAGACGCGTCGGCGGCGGTAGCAGTGGCCCAGAGACCCGTCGGCGGCGGTAGCGATGACCTGGAGATGCGTCGGTGGTGGTGGGCTTGGTTCGTTCTCCCCTCTCCTTCTCTCGTTTCTCTCTCTTGCTCTCCTCATTCTCCCTCTGTGTTCTCTTATTTTTCCTCTTTCTTCCTCTCCCGGTTCCCCCTTCCTTTGTTAAGCTCTCCTTTCCTCCTTCACCTCTCCTTTTTTGTTCTCTCCTTCTTTCCCCCTGCCATCTTTGCTGTTGCCACCTTTCTTTGCTCTGCTCTCTTTCCTGCTGCTTGTGCGTGGAAATCATCTAGAGAGAGAAGGCAAGTTGGCACTTGGGCTGGGCTGAAGGGAGAGAGCTTGGGCTGCGCAAGGGAAAGAGAGACGGGCGGCAGGCTAGGCCAAGGCCAGGTCCAGCCCAACTCGACCCGACCCCTAAGCGTTTTTTTGTTTTGTTATTTTGTTGCTTTTGTTTTGTTTTGTTTTTTTTGTTTAAAAATAGGTGTCAACAGACAGGCAACGAGGACTAGGGAGGTAGTTGATGGGTGCTCGGGGGGTCGGAATTCATGTGAAGCCGACTGCCACGAGCCCCAGCCCAATGACCCCAAAACAAAAGAAGAAAAAAATCTAGCTTACCGCAACAGGAGGGCACGGAGGCGGGTGGCCGGTCGAATGTGGCTGTCGACGGCATTAGAGCCCCTTCTCCCTATAACCCACGGATCAGGGTTCTTTCTCCCCCTTTTGCTCGCGCTCTCTCCCTCTCGAGTTCGCTCGCCGCAGGCCTCCCCCGATGTCTCTTAGAGGGAGGTTGTTTGAGCTCGTGACCCTCTCTCTCTTGTGCTCACTCTTTGATCTTCTTCTAAAGTCTCTCCGGGGAAGCTCTCTGAGTTTGCTCATTGCTGTCGACAGAGCTCGCACCTGCCTATTCATAGGCGAAGGGGGTGCAGTTGACGGAGAGCCTCGGCCGCCGGCCTTTGGCCTGCCGATCGGACCCTCTCGGCTGACTGGCGTCCCATCCTTGCTTCTACACTAGAGTACGCTCGACATTGAAGGCGAGCATTAATAGCGCCTGAGAAACATCTTCTCCAACCGATGTCGGCCTTCTCCTCCTCAGCGTAGGTCCTATGAGTTGCAGAGAGGGGTGGGGGAAGAAGACAAGCTGGGGGAAGAAGACAAGGAGGAGGGGTCGGGCTTTGGGGAAAAAGGCTAGGCCTAAGGGGGCCCGCGCTGGGGGGAGGGGGGGAAGAGAAGGAGAAGGGGTTGGGCGCGAAGGCTAAGCCCCAGCGGATTTGCTTTGCTCCTCTTTTTGTTTTTTGGTTTGGTTATTATTATTATTGTTATTGTTATTGTTATTGTTATTGTTATTGTTGTTGTTGTTGTTCTTATTATTATTATTATTATTATTATTATTATTATTATTATTATTATTATTATTATTATTATTATTATTATTATTATTATTATTATTATTATTATTATTATTAAATTATCCGAAAAATAAAAAAAAGAAAATAAAAAATAATTGTTGCATGAATAAAAATTAAGGCCTAATTAAAGAACTGTCGCGACCTTCCCGAGGGTGAATTACTCAAAGAAGGCTATTTGATTACTAATTTCGAAGACTTGGCACGGACCCTCCTAAGTCCTACCAATCGCGACTTGATACTAAGAAATTAACTCATTTAAACATGCAATTATACTCAATTTGGAGCCGTTATTAACCAATTAGGGTTGGTTAGAAACTCAAGTAAAGTATGGGAGAATACGTTACTTTTGCGAATCAGAGATTCAATAAGTCCGGGGACATGGTTACGCTAGAAAAATTTAATGCCCTTTCGGTACCTTGTCATTTTAATTTCAAAAATATTTTGCAGGCAGTCTTGATTAATTTTAACCTAAGCTACTAACATGCAAAGGGTGGTCATGTGGGTGCACAATCAATGAAATAACATTCAATAAACCGAAGTGATAGATTATAAGAAATTATAAACTACAACCTTATTAAGGTCTATTCTCTAAAAAAACTTACAAAAATGCTAATAAAAATGCATGCCTTAAACATGATTTTCTAAATGACATGATATCTATTTTTTTTTTAATATTAATGATTCTTGTTAAAAAAACAAACAACACAATGATGCAATGCTAATCTTTGGCTTATTTATTTATTTATTAAAAACAAAATACACGATGAGAATGTTAAAACATTAACCTGTGACCCACTAACTAAAGCGCAACATGTAATGTGCACATTATGAAATCTATATAACTTAAAAACATCTTTTGTTCCTTTTTTTGTTTTGGTTTTATTAAAGGAAAATTATCTTAATTCAATATGAATCTTAAAAATTAAAATGCGTTGCCTTAAATACGAAATGTGTATGGACCTAAGTACCTAAGTTCTAGATATGATATAATTTTACTAATAAACAAATTCTAATTAAATAAACCTACATGCTTTAATGCAAGATTTTGATTTATATATTTTTTAGTGTTTTTCCAAAAACAAGTAATTATCAAATAAACCTTACATCTACACAATTAAGATATTCAACAAATAAAGAATTAAAATAATCCAAAAAATAACCTATCGTCTAACAAGTTAAATTAACGATTACTCTAACCTTGAACATCACGACACATAAAAATGTTCAAAATAATTAAAAATCTGATCCGAAGTCTCACGGATCAAATTAATAATTATAATGATTTAATAATTAAATTACTATCAAAATTCCCAAAAATTAATATAATTATAAAAATGATCCGACATCTTACGGATCGAATTAATAATTACAATAATTTTGGACAAAACCCTTAAATAATACCTATAAGATTCATGAGGTTCCAATTTAAACAACTAAACTTAAAAAAATAAAAAATAAAGTAAAAAGAAAAAGAAAATAAAACTACATAATTTCCTTTTCTTTTTTCTTTTGTTTTTTCCTTTCTTCTTTTTCTTCCCAAGCACGGCTTGTGCTCGTGCGGTTGGTCACCGGCTCCGGTGAGGGGCGGCGGGCCGTAATGTGGCATCACCGACGATCGGAGGTTGCGGAGGTGCGGAGCTCCGGCGAGGTCCGGCAATTCAGAGCTGCAGGGAAGAAAAATCAGTGACTGGTTCGGGTTCGAGCAGAGATGCGGAGCAGAGAGTTGTGCGAAGGCGGGGCCAGCAGAGGCGATGTCGGGCTTAGGGCGAGGCTAGTGCGACTGATCGGAGGGTGGAAGTGCAAAAGGTGAAACCCGCGGCGTCAGAGGGGTAGAGGCGCACGGTGGTGGCTCGTGGAGATGCTACAGAGGCGGATTGGCAGGCGCGCAGGTGCTCGTGGAGGCGCGGCAGAGGCGGATCGGCCATGCGGTCCGGCAAGCAGGGGAATCGGGTCGCGGCACGGGCTTCTGTGGGTCACGAGTCGCAGGCAAAGGGGAGCAGATGCAGGTCGGTGTTGCTCCGGTGTCGGGTCGCGGCAAGAGCGGCCTCTGGAGTCGAGCACGGTAAGTGCGACGGTGGCTGCCGGAACTTCGGGCTGGTGTCAAGGCTCGGTGGCTGATTCGAGTGCAGTGTTCCGGCAGAGGAACAATGGCCAACTGCTGTGGTGCAGGCGACGTGGGCAGTAGCGATCGCCGGAGGCTCCGCGGGGAAGATGAACAGTGACTCCTTTTTTTTTCTCTCTCTCTCTCTCTCTCATGTCATTTTCCCTTTGCTTCTCTGCACACTTTCCCTCTCACCAAAGAACTGAAGCTTTCCTTCCTTTTTCTCTCTTTTCACTTTTCTATTTTTTCCTTCGACGAAAGACGAAGAGAAGCCCCCCACAAAACCGAAGCTTTGCATCCTTTATTTATAGAGGAAAGACTCGAGTTTGTTTTTGTAGGTGAAGATTTTCTGATATAATTGCACATATTCACTCAACTTCTCAACAAAAAAGTGGCTCAAAAATCACATGCCTGTTGAATTTTTGAATTCAAAATTTCCCTCTATAATAAAAGATTATCTTCTATTTCTAAAAGATAAATTTGAATTAGGTGTCAACAGCTGCCCCTCTTTGAAGGGAAGTTCGTAGAGGTTTCTTTTAAAGATAAATGACACCTAAATTTAAATCATGCAAAATGAATATGAATATGCAAATGTTAATTGTAATGAATTTTTTTTTTTAAGGAAATGAACTCAAATAAATTTAATTTCTTTTGAAATGCAAGGTCATGCAATAAATAATGCAATGTAAATACAATGATTTGGTCAAGAACATAGATCTCAATGTGTCTATGCCCAATACAAATGCAAAGAAGAACACGTACCTGTCGTACTTGTGAAATGATTCTTATGAGACCTAACAAATATCTGGAACTCTCTTCAGATAATTGAAAGGTTCAAAGTCTTCGGGGATCTGGAACTCTCATCAGATTCCAAGTACCTGGAAATTGCATCAAGTACTTGAAATTTCAAAAATCTAATTCTTATGTCAGACATTTGAAAATATTTACTAAACATCTGAAAATCACATCAGATGTTTGAAAAGACAAACACTTGGAAGTCATATCAAGCGTTTAAAGGTTCAAATATCTGAAATTCACACTAGACATTTGAAAACATTTTATAAATGGGTACTTGGAATTCTCATCAAGTATTCAAAGATGACTAAACGAACTCAGGACTTCAAAGACAAATCCTTTGGTCTTTGAGGAAAAATTCATTTCATTTTTTTTAAATTCAATGAAGGTACATGTATGATGGCTTTTTCAAACTTCCACCGGGAAAAATTATCATTAAGACGATTTTCTTTAAGCTGTGAATCTCTTGAACATGTTAAATGAGACACCTTTGGTGTGAAAGACTTTTTCACTCACTCTCATTTAGGAGGGGTTATTTGTCCTGACCATTGATGCGGGAATATATCACTCTATCTCATCATCTTGTCAACAAGAGTTCGAATTTTCTTGCAAGCAGTATGACCTTACCAATTTGAGAGGTCTTTGACAGGTACTGTAATATGGGTTTGGTCAACGGCTTAACAAATGGACTCTTTGAGTCAAGGAAATTGAAAGAATAGTTCTGTAATCATCTTTGGGTTTACAAGTCAAGAACCCTGCAAAATGATAAAGAAATAATCTTGCCTGCACTTCTTCGAGCAATGCTTAAAACATGTGAACTCCTATGTTAATTCAAATGCCATAATCTGAAGAGACTTTATAAGGGACATAACATAGGCTGGGTTCATGGGCTGAGAAATGAAATGATCGTTAGGCTCAAAATGTGTGTAAAGGGTGAGAGTTGGTGATCATCTTGACATTACCACCAGTTTTCTTTTTCCACCTTTGAAGATTTTCTTCATATCATAACTCCATTGATTGCAACATCATTTGAGTTTTTTAGTATCACCTTGTTGGGAATACGACTCACTACATCAAGTGTTTGATTTTTCTTTTTGGGCATTGACCTTGCTTTTATCAGGCACACTGCTTTTTCATCCCCCTTATTTTTTGCACTTACCCTTTGGACTCACGCAGGCCCCCATCTTTCATTAGCATTCTAAGCCATGCTATTTGAATTTTTTTCTTGCCTTGCCCCAATGTGGGAGATGATCACCAACTAGGTTTAAAGAAATGGAATTATAGGCTCAAGTGGGTTATGCAAATGATATAAGTGTATATGATAGGGAAAGAAATGCTCTTCATCATGCTAAGGCACTTAAATTACCGCATGAATTCAATGTAATAGCACAACTTGAAGATTGATGCAAATGAGAGCAATATATTTCTATGCATTTCCCTCTCATTCAATGTCGACTTACCTCCATTTGCCCTGATGTGGGGTGGTCCTTGACAGGGGTAGTATGAAGGAAATTCTTCAAGTATTTAGACTCAAAGAAGGGTTAAACAAGGGTTCACTAGTAGAGAAATGAATTGCCCCTCGTCATTTTAGTTGTCGTATTTTTTGCAAGGAAACCCTTCACCTTGAAACACAAAACGTTTCCATACTCACCTCACAATGTATAGACAAAGGATTGTGTATGGGATAAGGTTTGCCTTTCACACCTCATTTAGCATGTTCAAGTAACTCGACATCCTTCACTGAATTATCCATTTTGATAAATTTTAAGTGGAATTTGTGAATTGCACAATATCATGTGAAAGCATTCTATAATAATAAAGAGGCCATGCTCTATTCTTGCTCCTTGGATCATAAAGTCAAAACTATTAGGTGTCCATGTCTTGCCCCCTCTTTGTAAGGGAGCTCATAGAGGTTCCTTAAATGTGCGCAGGGCTGCACCTGAAACATAAAGCAGATAATTAAAAGAAACAAACGGGGTAAATTAGATGCAAGCTGGAAAATTATTTTATTTTGAAATTTTTTTCAAGGGAACATGAAGAAGCCCAACCTTCAGAATTAGGTCATTGCCGTTTTCTTTTGGTAGGATTTCATCACAGGGCTAGTTTGGTGTACTTCAACATGCCCTTAAAACATGAAAATCTTCATGTATTTTATTGGATGAAAAATAAATTACATTATTGAAATGAGAGAAATCCTAGAAATGAAAATCCTAACATGCAAAAATGAAAAGCAATAAAGACTCCCGCGCAAAGGAGTGTGCAAATAATTAAAATTCTCTTACTCTCGAGCTTTGTCGATGACAAGCACTAAATTCTCTTCGAACAATTCAGTCATTCCTTTGAGTGCGTTGTCTTTTCCAGTGGATCGAGTGGTGTCTGCAATCGGCATGTGTCCCCATCCAACAGGAATAACATCGACGTCAGCACCTAGAGGCTTGGAGTATTGAACACAAGTATTGATCGCCCCTTCTTCCTCATGCATCATTTGAAACATGGTGGGCTCTTTTGTATCTAAATAATATCTAGCTCGAACTGAGCCATTATAAACATCGTCTACATGCACTTTCAAGCTCTTCTTTCTACCAACATCAAAACTGAAAATGGCATTCACAGCTTCTAGGTGGTCAGGGAGTGGGTTATTCTGGATGTTCGTTTGTGCATCGCGGAATGAGACCACCTTGGCATCCAAAAGATTTTGGATTTTGTGTCGCAGCATATATCAATCGTCAACATAATGCCCTACCTCCCTCATATGATAAGCACATGTCTTGGACGGATGATAGTTGGGGAAACGCTCGAGATTAGATCGCTTAGGTTCCTTAGCGAGCAATCCTTTCTTTTGAAGGGTCAGCAAGATCTTGGACAAGGGCTTAGGAAGTGGCGTAAACTGACGCTTGGAAGAGTTTTTTTGCTGGCTAAAGAATGGTCGTGCTCCTCCTTGTTGGGTGTTCCGGGTAGGGCGAGGCGATTGAACATAAATTGCATTAACCTCCGCTACAGGTTCCTTATTCTTCTTGGTTGAGACTCTCCTATACGAGCTGGATTGATCAAACGCCCATCTATCACGCAATGCTACTTCGATTCGTTTGCCAACAGGGATTAACTGATTGAACGACTTGGCAGTCGATCCTAGCATCCGATTTCGATATTCAAGCGGGAGTGTCTTCATGAACAAATCCATTAGCTCCTTTTCTATCGGCTCTAGAGTAATTTGAGCAGTTACGGTCCTTCATCTCGTGACATATGGCTTGAAAGATTCCGTCCTCTTCTTCTTAGTGCGAAGTAAATCTTCTTGAGATGGAGTGACATCAATATTATACTTATATTGCTTGAAGAAGGCATCCGTCAAATCCTCTTAAGTCTCTAGGAGATTAATTTTCTTCATAATGTACCATTGAAGCGCCAGTCCTGTCAGGCTTGCTTGAAATTGTTGAATCATCAAGGGGATGTTATCAACATATTGGGTCATCCTGACCACATAAGTCTGTAGATGGATCTTTGGGCAAGAGGTGCCATCATACTTTTCAAAGTCCGGTATTTTGAACTTTTTTGGCATCTTGATCTTTGCATAATGAGATAGATCAATTGGGTCTTGGCTAAATGAACCCTGCAGCTGCTTAAGTTTTTCCTCAATTTTTGCCAAGCGTTTTTCTTGCTCAGTTTTCGGTACAACCGAATATACCACTTGTACTTCATCATCAACAATTTAAGGCGCGTCAGTAATTTTAACCCTGGAGGGATCATCAGAGGTTGATGGCCCAACTGCGGATGTATTCTTGCCTTTATCTCTTGAATCAGCCATGGGAACATGCTTTGGTAACACTGCTTCAACTTGCAGAGCTGGTGGGGCAGTATTTGCTTGGAGAGAATCGATTTGTTTAGAGAGTTGCTCAAGAACATTCAGGACTTACTTCATCTCTGATTCGAGGGCGGCGACGCAAGCTTGTTCAGCAACACACATTTGTTCGGTGTTATCAGCCATTGTTGCTCTAGAACGAGTACGGATTGGCGATCTTGGGTGAGCCATGTTGTTACCTAAGGGTAAAAGAGATAATGTAAAAACTAATGACAAGATAGGAAAATGGCCTATGACAATGGTCTAATCGCTTGATTTTATTCAAAATTTATTTTAAACGTTGAATCAAATTTCCTAACAATGAACTAAGAATTGAAATTCAAGTCTCTAAACATTGAACTAAAAATTGAAAGCACTGAATTGAAATCAAGGTCCTACATTGAACTAAGAAACCAAAACATCTCATTTTATATGCTTTCGGGAACCCAACGCCTTGCGAAACTTCTTATTTTCAACTTTGATCATTTCCACTTTTCACTTAAGATGCTCAATTTGTGCTCGTTGAGTAGGCTTCTTGGTCACATCAGGGACCACTGGACGCAAGGTGACAGGAATCTGATGTAGAATACCGATGCATGGTGAATCTCCTCCTCGCCCTTCAGTCTCTTGGGCATCAAAATCTCCTCTGGGTGGCATTCATTCCACGCAGCAATGACCATTAGGATCTTGTTGAAGTAGTCATAATCCTTACGAATGAAATGAACTTGGAACAAATCTGTCTTGGGAGGTGGAGGAACCTCTTAAAGAGCTTTGTACTGACGGGCCACCCTATGTGGATAATGGGAAGTAGCATCGGAAAGGCCCAACAATGGGATTGATCCGTTATGCTTGTGAGATAAACGAGCCTCCTCAACACGAAACCATTTATTATACCATATGAATGCCTTAGGACTAGGATTTTTCAAGAAATTAATCCAACGAGTGTACTGTTTATTTGGGGAAAAACGTTCCAGGATCACAAATTTTTGTATGGGGTGCCAAAGATCGTCTATCATAAGTTGTTTCATAAGGTGCCTTATGTGGGAGAAAAATCATATTTGCAAAAGTTTAGGGAGGGCACTCATTGTCCTTTCCTCATTTTGTTTGAAACGGGTTAATGACAAAAATGTTTCAGCTAAAACCATATTGACATAATTCAACCCGTCACAAACTCGATTAACCACCCATGAAATTGAAGAATTAATGGCATTTCTTCGATAAGGAAAAACGATTAGCCCGAAAAGTGCTAACATGAAAATCCTAGCTTTTGAAATCATTGATTGATTTGCAAAACATTCTTCCAAAAATGAAAATGGCATGCAAAACAATTGGCTTTGACAACTTTCCTTACTCTTTCGGTTTCAATTTCTAAAAACTGTGATAATTCAGAAATAGAATTTATACTGATAAGTGGTCTAACAAGTTCCTTTTCCAGGGGCATTCCAATGGCAACACTATATTCTTCAAGTGTTGGAGTAGGTTTATACTCACCAAATATGAAGGTGGAAGTTTGTGGACACCAGAAGTGAGGGAGTGCTTGTATCACATCAGAGTGGATGTTAATCTCTAATAGTGGGAGAAGTCGGGCGATCCTGGCTTTCACATATCTCTGGCCATCTTGATCTCACTGGTCCAGCCACATCTTAAGCTCTTTTTTTTGGAGTGGAAATGAATTGTACCTTGGTTTTCCCCATTGCATATGAAACAAGACTGATGACGAAACCTATTGTCATGGACCGACAAAGTTACAATAAAGTAAGTAAATTACGAAGAATTTAGACAACTTACTTTCACCAGAAAGGGATGACAATTACATATACACATGCATGAAATGTGAGGCTCGATTTCTATCTAGATGGCTTAACAAAGTGGAGCTAAGAGGATGATTTGACCGTTGCAATCTTGCATTAACGTGTCAGGTCCCCCTAACTTCAACTCGGTCGAATGGAATGTCCTATAATCACGTAGTCTCGCGGATATGGACAAACACATTCGACACCATGAAAAACTTTCGGAGAAGAGAATGTCAACCTCTACATAGCAATCTCGCTTTGGAGGAAATATCCTTTTCAACACCATCCTAAAAATCCTATCGTAGCCCAGGTCCGGCAGCAGGTTGTGTGTGCAATAAAACATACACAACAGTTTAAATGCAAACAACACTTCTAAAGTCTAAATTCAAACATTCATCCTTAACTCCATCTTGCAAAAAAAAGGGTTAGCAAAGACTACTCCCCTTATACCTCCCATCTGCAAGAACATTTAACACTTAAATTAATGACGTACCTGGTATCCTCGCTACCAAACAAAATATATATTTAAAAAAAAAAAGAAACAGGCTTATGTCCACTATGAGTTTTAACTCTGTCCTCAGTAGAGTTGCCAAGCTATCGCGACCTTCCCGAGGGTGAATTACTCAAAGAAGACTATTGGATTACTAAGTCCGAAGACTTGGCACAGACCCTCCCAAGTCCTACCAATCGTGACTTGATACTAAGAAATTAACTCATTTAAACATGCAATTATACTCAATTTGGAGTCGCCATTAACCAATTAGGATTGGTTAGAAACCCAAGTAAAGTATGGGAGAATACATTACTTTTGCGAACTAGAGATTCAATAGGTCCGGGAACATGGTTACGCTAGAAAAATCTAATGCCCTTTTGGTACCTTGTCATTTTAATTTCAAAAATATTTTGCAGGCAGTCTTGATTAATTTTAACCTAAGCTATTAACATGCAAATGGTGGTCATGCGGGTGCACAATCAATGAAATAACATTCAATAAACCGAAGTGATAGTTGTAAGAAATTATAAACTACAACCTTATTAAGGTCTATTCTCTAAAAAAACTTACAAAAATGCTAATAAAAATGCATGCCTTAAACATGATTTTCTAAATGACATGATATCTAATTTTTTTTTTAATATTAATGATTCTTGTTAAAAAAACAAACAACATAATGATGCAATGCTAATCTTTGGCTTTTTTATTAAAAACAAATTACACGACGAGAATGTTAAAACATTAACCTATGACCCACTAACTAAAGCGCAACATGTAATGTGCACATTATGAAATCTATATAACTTAAAAACATCTTTTGTTCCTTTTTTTGTTTTGGTTTTATTAAAGGAAAATTATCTTAATTCAATATGAATCTTAAAAATTAAAATGCGTTGCCTTAAATACGAAACGTGTATGGACCTAAGTACCTAAGTTCTAGATATGATATAATTTTACTAATAAACAAATTCTAATTAAATAAACCTACATGCTTTAATGCAAGATTTTGATTTTTATATTTGTTAGTGTTTTTCCAAAAACAAGTAATTATCAAATAAACATTACATCTACACAATCAAGATATTCAACAAATAAAGAATTAAAATAATCCAAAAAATAACCTATCGTCTAACAAGTTAAATTAACGATTACTCTAACCCTGAACATCACGACACATAAAAAGATTCAAAATAATTAAAAATCTAATCCGAAGTCTCACGGATCAAATTAATAATTATAATGATGTAATAATTAAAATATTATCAAAATACCCAAAAATTAATATAATTAAAAAAATGATCCGACATCTTACGGATCAAATTAATAACTACAATAATTTTGGACAAAACCCTTGGATAATGCCTACAATATTCATGAGGTTCCAATTTAAGTAACTAAACTTAAAAAAAATAAACAAAGTAAGGTAAATAGAAAAATAAAATAAAACTACCTAATTTCCTTTTCTTTTTTCTTTTGTTTTTTTCCTTTCTTCCTTTTCTTCCCAAGCACGGCTTGTGCTCGTGCGGCTGGTCACCGGCTCCAGTGAGGGGCGGCGGCTGTAACGGTGGCATCACCGACGATCGGAGGTTGCGGAGGTGCGGAGCTCCGGCGAGGTCCGGCAATTCGAGAGCTGCGGGGAAGAAAAATCGTGGGCGGTTCGGGTTCGAGCAGAGATGCAGAGCAGAGAGTTGTGCGAAGGCGGGGCCAGCAGAGGCGGCGTCGGGCTTCGGGCGAGGCTAGTGTGATTGATCGGAGGGTGGAAGCGCAAAAGGTGAAACCCACGGCGTCAGAGGGGTAGAGGTGCACGGTGGTGGCTTGTGGAGACGCTGCAGAGGCGGATCGCGGGCGCGCAGTGCTCGTGGAGGCGCGGCAGAGGCGGATCGGCCATGCGGTCCGGCAAGCAGGGGAATCAGGTCGCGGCACGGGCTTTTATGGGTCACAGGTCGCAGGCAAAGGGGAGCAGATGCAGGTCGGTGTTGCTCCGGCGTTGGGTCGCGGCAAGAGCGGCCTCTGGAGTCAAGCACGATAAGCGCGACGGTGGCTGGCGGAGCTTCGGGCTGGTGTCGGGGCTCGGTGGTTGATTCAAGCGCGGTGTTCCGGCAGAGGGATAGCGGCCGATTGCTGTGGTGCAGGAGACTTGGGCAACAGCGATCGCCGGAGGCTCCGCAGGGAAGACGAACAGTGGCTCCCTTTTTTTTTTTTTTTTCTCTCTCTCTCTCACGTCCCTTTCCCTCTGCTTCTCTGCACACTTTCCCTCTCACCAAAGAACCCAAGCTTTCCTTCCTTTTTCTCTGTTTTCACTTTTCTATTTTTCCTTCGACGAAAGACGACGAGAAGCCCCCACAAAACCGAAGCTTTGCATCCTTTATTTATAGAGGAAAGACTCAAGTTTGTTTTTGCAAGTGAAGATTTTCTGATATAATTGCACATATTCACTCAACTTCTCAATAAAAATGTGGCTCTAAAATCACACAGCTGTTGAATTTTTGAATTCAATTTTTTTTTCAAAATTTCCCTCTATAATAAAAAATTATCTTCTATTTCTAAAAGCTAAATTTGAATTAGGTGTCAACAAGAACTAACCAAAATTTAGGTGTTAACACCCATCTCCTCATTCTAACCCAGCCACAACATTCCCCAGAGGGTTCGACCTCTGTGCACCGCTGCCACTACCGACCCCTCCTCCTCCGTCCATGGAAACCTCGCTGGAGAGCAGCGACGGCATAGTGGCGCATGGCCAGCTCGAGTTCAAGAGCCTCTTTCACTACGGTCCAGTGGATCAACGTCCTTATCATGATTCGGTGACAGAGGACCGCCAGGTCGTGCCTTCGCTGGACTTGAATGTCCTTGGATCACTGAACGGGAGGCTCAGTGAGGAGGGCCGCGTTAGCTCGGACCACCAATGGGGTCGTGAGCGGGACGACCATCGTGATGATCGGAGGAAGAGAGAGGTGGTGATGGGTCTATCACAGCAGCAGCCGAAGCAGACGACGGGGAAAAATAAAAAAGAGAAAGAGAGGCCAGTGGACTCCTCCCGAAGACAGGTTAAGACTTAAAAAACGCACTTTTTTTGCTTGCTTCTTCTTCTTCATCTAATATTTTTCCTGGTTTTAAATGTTTTTCTTTTGATTTCCGTGTTTTTAGATTATTTTCCTCGTTAGAGTTGAAGAAAATTATTCATTGTCTGTATATCTTTTTTTTTTCTCTGATTTTTGTGCAGCCTTTTAAGAATGTTGGTTGAGACGCATGGAACGAAAAAGTGGTCTCAGATTGCTCAAATGATGAAGGGGAGAGTCGGAAAACAGTGCGGGGAGAGATGGCACAACCATTTGAGGCCCGATATCAAGGTTTTTTTCCCCCTTTTTTTCCTTTAAATTTATCTTGCCCATAATTTGCTCCATCTTTAGATTCCTACCTCCATTGTACCCTCCATTATCGACCGCCATACTCATTTAGTCAAATATTTATAAAAAGATCACGGTTAGATTTGATAAATAATTCACGTATATAGGAAGTATATCTAGGACAGATATGCAATATGCACATAGATTACGGGACGTGAACATTTAACACTCGTTGGGATTTGCCATTGTGATTTATCATAAATTCATGCCATAATCACTCATCCATAAACACCATATATGCATTTCTCTTATTAGTTGTCCATAGCAAAAAAAAAAAAAAAAAAAAAGACCTTAATTCCTTATCTTTACCGTGTAGTCTAGTACGTGGATATATATTGTCATTGTTAAGTTTTTAGTTGACTTTTTAAAGTTTGCCGATATGCTAGTTATCTTACGTGGTTTGGTCCAATTTAGAGGCATGTGTCACGGGCAAATCAATTTCTTCGGCCGTAACACATGCATGGCGACGAGTGCCTATGCAGACCGGATTCTTTGGAAACCATGCCTTATAAGCAGGGCTAAAATCTCAAAAGATGCTTTGATTTTTATTAAACGTAAAAGTCTTTTTGTTCCTTTAACTTTTGGTGATGACCAAATTGTATGAACCTTTCGCGCACACCCAAGCCCTAGCTCTGCAGCTACTTAAGAACAAAACAGAAGGTTAAATCCTTTCCATGACTCTAAATTCTTCCATTTAACACGCAACATATACCTTATAAATCAACATATACCTTATAAATCACCCAAAACAGTTAGGAATACACCACAATTAAGCCTTCCATAGATAAGATCCACAATTATATTAGAAGAGTATAAATACATTTATCATGAATTTCCCTAGTAAATACATTTATCATGAATTTCCCTAGTTTTTCCCCTTAAAGAAACTTCACCATAATATATATGAAGAAAATATTTTACACCTGCATGTAAATACAAATGCTTTGTATTATATTTGATCAATTAAATCCAAAAAAACCAAATTACTATCGATCGTATTAATGAAATATAATCAAAGACACCCTACCAAAATTAATGACTTTGCCAAAAACCCAAACTCACAAACCCCTAGAATAAGTTTTTCTATCTCTTCTCCTTCTTCTTCTTCTTCTTCTTCTTCTTCTTCTTCTTCTTCTTCTTCTTCTTCTTCTTCTTCTTTGTTTGGCACTCATCATATTCGGGAAAAGTGCTTAAAAAGTCCTAAACCTTTTGTATTTTTGCCAATCTAGTCCTAGACATTTTTTTGGGTACCAATTTAATCCAAAACCTTTTTAGTTAGTGCCGATTCAGTCCTTTCTGGCCAATTTTGGCCGGATTTTGTTGATTTGGATATTTGGCCGACGTGGCCTGATCGGTCTTGAAGTGATCAAATTTTAATAATATTTTAATATTTTAGAATTATCTTTATTTTTTTTTATTTTCCTTTTCTTTTATTTTTCTTTTTTCTTTTTCCCCTCCCCTCCTCTAGTCGGTTGCTGGACCTCAGTGACCAGCCAGAGGCAACAATCGACGAGGTCAACCTCATTTGGACACCTCGCCCTCGCTGGATCTGGCGAGGGTTGAGCCTTTCCGGCCATGGGCGACGCTCGCCCTCGCCGGATCCGGCGAGGGTGAGCCTCACCCATGGCCGGTGAGGCTTGACCTCACCCGCCCGGTGCTAGGTCGCCCTTGCGGCCCGGGCGCCAATGACGAGGGCGAGGTGGTCGGCGAGGTCCGGCGAGGTCGACCTCGCTGGCCGTCTTTGGAGGAGGGAGGAAACAAAATGGAAAAAGAAAAGAAAAATAAAAAAAAAAATTTAAAAATATTAAAATATTATTAAAATTTGTCCACGTGAGCACCGATCAGGCCACATCAGCCGGCCGGTGTCCAATCAGTAAAATCCGGCCAAAATTGACCGGAAAGAACTTAATCGACACAAAGTAAAAATGTTTAATACTAAATTGGCATAAAAAAAGGGTTTAGGACTAGATTGGCACAAATATAAAAGGTTTAGGACTTTTTAAGCACATTTCCCCATCATATTCTTAGCAGGACTCGTGCAACATTGAAGAAGACAAGATCTTGATTCAAGCACACAAGCAACTTGGGAACAAATGGGCCGAGATAGCCAAGCGATTGCCTGAAAGAACTGAGGACACAATAAAAAACCACTGAAATGCCACCAAGCGCAAGCAATTCACTAAGCATAAGTTGTTACCACATGGCAACAACTCCAACCTCTTGCAAAACTACATCAGGAGTGTCACGACTCCATCTCCTCCAAAACAGTCGACAGCATATCATGGTCGCGAACATTGCCACCACAAGACCGAGAAATAGTCATTGTCTTTGTCGGCGGCAGGCATTTCCCTTGGCTTGGACACGTAGCCTGAAGCAACCAACTGCCCTTAGCAAGTGTCGGATCGCCGCCCACCACCAACCGCCATCGCCGCCGCCGCTAGCTCAAAGGCTAGCCAGCAATTACTTTGGTTTTCCAATGGTTGATGGGAATGGGGATCTTGGGCTTTATCAGGTAAAGGACCATCATTATCATCGGGTGCTAAGTGAAGGTGGTGGTAATGGGATTAAAAAGAGATATGATAACGAACATAAGTTTGACTTCGAGATGACCTTGGAGATGGATGGTGTTTGCCACCGTCATCGTCGCCATTAGCACCAACATGATCATCACCGTCAGAAGATTAAGGAGTTGGACTTGCTCGAGAAGATCGCTCGCCGAAGTGGCTAATTCGAATTCATAAATACCCTAGTAGTTAATAAAAGACCCTTACATTATAGTTGAGTATTCCCATGATTTCCGAACCGGAACATGTAACAGTTTAGAAATATTTAGTGTTTTGATGTTAGCTATAATGTCATGGCATCAGGCTTTGCTACTTATTTTATTCAACGTGTACTGCAAAAGAACAGAAAGTTTGTTGAATTTTTTTTCCCCGATATTAGCCTTTTCTCAAGCGCCAAACATAGTATGGCTTTGCATGGGTTTCATTGTTGTAGTGCTTAAAGTTTTTGGCCGTTGAAACTTTGAAAGAATCGTGTCAAAACTTCTTTACAATATCACGATCACATCATATGGCCAAGAAAACTTATTTTTTTTATTTGTGACATTGACGCTATTCTTGAGTCTGAATAAACCCTTCTTATTTTTTACCTATTCTTAGTTGCATTTATCCCCCAAAAGAAAATTTGGCCATATAGAAAGTGATATAGGTAGTCCACGAATTTCGGTCCAATCGTGTAATATCATTTGTGAATTGTTTAACTTGTTTAATCACAGGGAGTTGTGCCAGTAGCCACCCTTCGCACATGGGAAGAGAAAGGTAGGGAATTCGATCTCCCCACCTTCTCAAAAAAGGCTAATGATAAAGACGTTTAGTTTCAAGTATGGAGTTCGACTCATTCACTTTACAAATAAACATAGCAAAAGTTTAAGAGTAAATTGAGAATTAGAGTAGGATAAAAAAAAGGCTTTTAACTTGTTTAGTGTGAAACTCGAACTATTTTTAAATGTTCATTGGATTCCTTTGATCTAATCAAACAAACGAAGGGGAAGTCATCTGTCTATTCTATCTAGTTTTTTTTTTTTTTTTTTTTTTTCGTAAAAGAGTTGAACATTAATGACAAATTAGCTATTTAAGAGGTCCCTAATTTCGGAAAGAAATCCGGTTTCAATCCTCCTTTTTGGTGCTTTTTTTATTGCAATATTCATGTACTTCCTCAATGCTAATTAGTCTTACACACTTTCCCTCTCTCTCATTTGTCCATTCTACCTAGGTTTTTTTGTGTAAAAGAGCTAAACATTAATGACACATTAGCTTTTTAAGAGGTCCCTAATTTCGAAAAGAAATATGGCATTCAATCCTCCTCTTTGGTGCTTTTTTTATTGCAATATTTGCATACTTCCTCAATGCTAATTAGTCTTAAACACTTTCCCTCTCTCTCATCTCTTTATTCTACCTAGGTTTTTTTTTTTTGTGTAAAAGAGCTAAACATTAATGACAAATTAACTTTTTAAGAGGTCCCTAATTTCAGAAAGAATCCGACATTCAATCCTCCTCTTTGGTGCTTTTTTATTGCAATATTTATGTACTTCCTCAATGCTAATTAATCTTAAACACTTTCCTCTCTCTCATCTCTCTATTCTACCTAGGTTTCTTTTTTTTTTTTTTTTTTTGTGTGTAAAAGAGCTAAACATTAATAACTTACCTTTACCAAAAAAAAAAAAAACATTAATGACACAATAGCTTTTTTAGAGGTCCCTAATTTCATAAAGAAATCTTGCATTCAATCCTCCTTTTTGGTGCTTTTTTTATTGCAATATTTATGTACTCCCTCAATGCTAATTAGTCTTAAAAACATTCTTATTTTGTTAAATCTATCCAATCATTCTCCACTTTCTCATTTAGGCTATATTTATTTCGCAAAAAATTGATAATTTGAAAAATAATCCCGCCCCAGCACATTAGGGTAGTCCTAAGCCACTCATTGATCTACACGTGGGACCACGTCAGCAGATGGGTCCCACTGGACAGATTCGAGATCCACGATGGGCTCAAATCCAGGATGGGGTCCAAAATCCAATTTACAATACTGAATCCTGACGATCGATTCCTAGTGAACCGTGGGAAATCAGCGTGCACCATGGCACTTTTTTGGCCCCCTTCTTTTCCCTTATTAAAAGGCCCCAACTCACTCGCAGATTTCACTCACTCCCAAAGCCAAAAACAGCATCCATTCCGCAACACCCACAACCGTCCCCAACCACCCCCTCCCCCGGACTCCCTTCTCTTTCTATGTCCCTCCCTCTGCATGGAGCTCAACCTTTCCTCCCCCAGTTCCTCCTCCACTTTCCGAGAAGATTACCTTTCCTTCTGGACATTTTCCAGGAAAATTCAACCCCACGGCTTCTCTCTTGACCTCAAGATTCCTTTGCCTCCTTTGAATGTGAATGGCTTCTACCACAAGTTCCTTCACAGCCATAACCCTGACATTCCCTAACCACAGCTTCACCACTGAAGGGTCCTCGTCGAATCCTTTCTCTCAGATGGTGATGATCGGAGGAAGAGAGAGATGGTTATTGGTCCACGGCAGCAGTAATCAAAGCAGACAACGGAGAAAAATAAAAAAGAGAATGAGAATGATGAGGCTGACGAGGAGCCCTTGGTCGTCAAAGGCTAGTGGAATGGAAGGGAAGGAGGCGAACATGATGGTCAATGTAAATTTGTATAACGGAAGGTATAATGGTGGTAAAGTCTAGGCAGAAGCAAATTATGGGCAAGGAAAAACATATTTTTAAAGGACAAAAGGGGAAAAAAGCTTGATATCAAGCCTCAAATGGGTCTATATGCGTATCATATAACTTGATTGTTCGTCTTTCTACGTCTAGCTTAATGATTTGTAAATTCCCGAGAATCTATCTTCTTCTTCTTCTTTTTTCGTGAATCTATCTTCTTGAAATGCTAGATATAGTTATGAGTCGTTTAAGAGTAAGAGTCATGTAATAATCTTATATAAAGGCAAGTCTTGTGATCATTTCTAACAAGGTGAAATCAAAAGAAAAAGAAAAAGCATATTCGCCTCCTTGTCTTCCTTGAGTTGTGAGTTTTGTGAGTGTTTTTGTTGGAAAAAATATTAGATTTACATGAAATTAAAAAATAAAATGAAATGATTGAGGTGTGCAAACACTGTTCCTTAGGATGATTCTGCCCCGGAGTATGAAACTCGATGCGTAAGCCTCTAACATCTATCATCATACAATAAACCTCCTTTTATACTTCGCACTGAATATTAAAAGGAAACAGTTATGTGCGTAACCCAATAAGAAAAGGAAAAATACATACAGAGAAACAAGAATATTATTGTCTTGGTAAATTGATATATAACAAGATAGGAAAGGAGAAATAAAGATATTCTAGTTTTGATGTATTGATAACACTTTCCAATTACGTCTGGAGTAACAATTTATAGGAAAAGAAAGGAAAAGAAAAAGAGAGATGCTAAGAAAAAGTTATAAATAAATTGGTAATCAAAGAAAGAATATGACCGGTATAAAATAATGAAGTTTATGAAGAAATAAATCCAACGTTATAAAAAATTGTTAAAAAGTCGATATATGGTCATTAGAGGCGTCACAATGGGTCATTGACCCATTTATGGAGCCATTTCTAGTTAAATGGGTCAAACCTTATTTCCCAAAGTACACATAATGGGTTTTAAAAATAAAGCGACTGAGATATATAGGTCTTAAATGGGTTTGAGAGCAGACTCATTTATCAACCCATTGAAAATGAATCCATTTACAGAGAGAGACTTTCTCTTCTCTATTTAACTTTGCAAAAATATATATATTTTTATAAAAACCAAAATTATAATTATTTTAATTATAATTTTCTTTTCTTTTTTTCTTTCCTTTTTTTTTTCTTTATTTTTCCTTTGGTCATCGGCATGGCGATGGCTGGCGACTGGCCAAAGAAGAAGAAGAACAAAAATGAAAAAATAAAAAATAAAAAATAAAAAGAAAAAAAGAAATTATATTTAAAAAATAAAAAATAATTAAAATTCGATTTTTAAAAATAATTATTTTAAAAATTATAAAAATAATTATTTTAAAAATTATAAAAATAATTATTTTAAAAATTATAAAAGTAATTATATTAAAAATTAAAAAATTGTCCATTAAATTTGTATTGTATAAAACTATTTTAGCAATACCATATTTTTAAACATATATATAAGAAATAAGTTTTTTTAAGTTTAGTTAAATGGGTCGGATATAAGTCGGGTATGGATTAGGTCGGGTATGAGTCGGAAAATTTACATTAGGCATAAATGGGTCATAAATGGGTTAATGGGTCAATTTGGGTCAGACCATTAATGACTCGACCCAAACCCGACTGACTAATCCGTTTAACATCTCTAATGGTCGTTAGAAAGCCACAGCCGTTGCAAGCCATTTCAAAATTATTACAAAAATGATGATTTTTATAGCAATCATAATTTCTAATATATATTTCAAAATTATTGAAATATCCAACAGTTTTCGCGTTCAAATTATCCTATCACAAAATACACGGCAGAATTCATCAAAGTTCTTAAGGGGTCAAACCAGCGAGTCCCACCAGATTTCGCAATATGGCTTGTTGTTGTGGTGGAATGGGGAGGTTTACACGCTAGAGCTCAGATTATGGTGGTAGAGATGGAGGCCGAGGTGGACGGGGTAATTCTGGTTATCCTGGAAGGGGAGGTTGGTCATTTTCTGCTTCCGCTTCCAGCGGGCCAGACGAGGGCGGTGATCGTGGCTACGATTCGGAGTTGCGCGTTAAGTAATGTTGGCAGCAACTTTGTTTGTTGGACGTTTTCTTTTCTATTTGATAAACTTCATTTGGATGATCGGAATGCTTAAGAGGTCTTCTCCTATATTAAAACAGGTTTGGCAGTGGCCATGATGGCTATGAAAGAGCTAGAAGTCAAGAGTCCCAGGTGATCGGGTGGCTGGGTTGATCGTGCTTGTAACTGATAGGTCTGAACATGACAAGGCTCGTTCCCCAGTTCGTAGCTTCCACCAAGCAATGATGGAGAGAAGCCAATCTCATCACCCAGGTGCATCTTCCTCCCACATGAGAAAACAAGAGAGAGTTCACGGAGTCCGCGACGTACCAGGTTTCCTTCGCCCCGTGGGAAGGATAACAAGAGAGGGAATTTTGGTGGATCGCTTGGTGATGCTCCATCGAAATGGGATGAAGGATATGGTGTTAGCTATGATGTCATGCCATCAGGGTTTGCTCTTTATTTTTTTCAACATGAACAGCAAAAGGACATGAATTTTGCTGAGGAGTTTATTTCGATTTTAGCTCTCTCTCGAGCGCCAAATACAGCTTGGCGCTTTGCATGAGTTTCATTGTTGTAGTGGAGAGTAAGCCCTTCTTATTTTTAAACCATTTTAAGTTGAATTTATCTCTGAAAAAGAACATTAGAAAAGAAAAAAGCTACTAAAAACCCAAAACTATGCTCTCCATAACACATTTATGCCAAATTATCTTTGGTAATACTAATAACCCTAAACTTGTATTCATGTGACACATCTATCTTAAAATTTGGGATAACTTGTAGTATGAATATAAGTTTAAGGTTTTTAGTGTCAGAAAAGAATAAATTGGAGTAATGTGTCACATGAGTATAAGTTTGAGGATTTTTATGCCACAAAAAAAAAAAATTAGAGTAAATGTGTTATACAAGGGTAAGTTTGAGGTTTTTGGTATCGCAAATTTTTTTAAAAGTAAATGTGTCACAATAAATATAGTTTAGGATCGTTAGTGGCTTTTTCCTATATAAAATGATATTGGTAGTTCATAAGTTTCAGTCCAATCACGCGACGTCATCCTTGAACTATTCTCAAATGGTCAATGTATTCCTTTTGTATGATCAAACAAATAAGAGGGGAAGTCATCCAGCATCTCTATTTATCTCGATTTTATGCATAAAATAGTTAAACATTAATGACAATTTAGCTTTTGAAGAGGTCTATGATTTTGAAAAGAAATCCAGTATTCCAATCCTCCTCTTTGGTTCTTTTCATATTACACTACTCTTACACACTTTCCCACTTAGTAAAACCTATCCAGCAACCCTCCACTTTCTCATTTAAGATCCATTTATTTCGCAAAAGATGAATTATTTGGAAAATATTTTTTTTAAATAATTATCTATATTGCTTACAAAATAATAAACGGAATATTTTTTTTTATCATCCATGAAATTATTTTCATTGATCAATTATTTCAGGCGATACAAACAATCAATTTAAGGAAAAATTTAGAAACATTCATTTTCAATGAAACAAACGGAACTTTAGATAAAACCCTCAATCCTCTCCTCTAGTCTCTCTAATCAAAACTTCTCGGGAAAAAGGACATTCCTTTTTTAAATCAATGGTCTAACAATGCTATTGAGATAGTGTCTTTTGTCCTAATTCATCAGTTTGTCTTTGAAATGAACTTGTTTAATGAGAATTTGATAGCTGCATAAAAAATGGAAAATGTGTGAATTATCAAAATCTCTCCATCTCACGCTCATCTCATCAGCACTTTCTTAGGCATTATACATTGATTCCATGAGGGATTTCCATTATAATCCAAAATGATTTTTTTTTTTTGGACTGACTACTTCGCATATTGATATTTTTTCGTGAATTACAGCCATTTATGTAGTTCGTAATAAAAGCAATTGCTAATGGAGTGATCTTAGAGTTTTGCTGCTCTTTTTTTTTTTTTTTTTTTTTTTTTTTTTCTGTTTTGCTTAGTTGGGAATTGTAGAGTACTTTCGTCTCCCTCCATAAACTACCTATATTACTCATCTCCCTCCGCCATCTCTCTTCACATTTTCTTCATTTAAGCCGTAACTCATTTACATTTCAAAAGTTATCTTTTATCTTCACTTTGAAATATAAAAAAAAAAAAAATTACATAAAATACCGGCTTGACATCATGCTTATTACATTAAATTGTTTAAGAATTCTTAATAGTAAGTTCTCATCGTAATTCTTTAATTAAAATAATATGTTAATATCAAGTTGTCTGTATATTGAGAAGGCATGATTTCTAAACCAGAACATTTAATCCGTTACGAAATATTTTGTGCTTTGGTATTAGCTATGATGTCATGTCATTGGGCTTTGCTATTTATTTTATACAAGAAGAACTGCAAAAGCACAGGAAATCTGTTGAGATTTAATTTTTTTTTTCGATTTTAGCCCTCTTTGAGTGCCAAATACAGCACGACTTTGCATGGGTTTCATTGTTGTGATGCAGAAAGCTTTTGGGTGTTGAAACTTTAGAAAATCATGTCAAAACTTCTTTGCAATATCACAATTACGTCGTACAGCCAAGAAAACTTCTTTTTTTGTTTGTGGCATTGATGTTGTTCTTGAGTCCGAGTAAGCTCTTCTTATTTTTAAACCGTTCTTGGATGAACTTATCTCCAAAAAGAACATTTGGTCATATATAATATGATATTGGTAGCCCATAAATTTTGATCTAAACACATAATATCCTTGAACTTTTCACTTGTTTAATGTGGAACTCAAATTACTCTTAAAAATTGAATGTATTCATTTTGTTTGATCAAACAAATGAGGAGAATTCTGTCTCAATTGTTTTGCATAAAAGAGAAACATTAATGATACATCAGCTTTTTAAGAGGTCCCTAATTTCGGAAAGAAATCCATCAGTCACCCTCCTCTTTGGCTCTTAAATAATGCAATATTGTTGACACCTAAATTTTGATTAGGTTTTTAATTATGCCTTAATTTCTTTTATTTTTCCTTATTTTAGATAATAAATAATAAATAATAAAAACAACAAGAAAAAAACAATTAAAAACAAGAAAAAAGAAGCAAACAGTGCTTGGGGTTGGGCCTTCAAGCCCAACCCCTCCCCTCTTTTTCTCTCCCTCGCGCAGGCCCTCATGGCCTGGCTCGCGCAAATGAGCCCAGCCCCTTTCCCCTTCTGTCTTCTTCCTCATGCCCTCATCTTTGTCTTCTTCCTTTGCAACATGCGCGCCGGAGGCCAGACGAGTGCGATGCCGGGATGTAGAAGGAGGCATCGACGATGACACAAACTGAGGGGACGCGGCATTGATGGCAAGCGAGCCTCTGTGGAGGGGGAGGAACTGACGTCGGTTCGGCCGACGAAGGAAGGCCGGTCGGCACACCAAAGACCGCCGGCCTGACCTTTGCTGACCCCCCCCTCGCCTATAAATAGCGAAGCCCCTCCATCGATGAGACAGACACGGAAGCGGCGAAAGATCGAGGGCTGCAGAACTTCGAAACCTCCCATTGAGAGACTTCAGAAGGGGGGCCGAGGACGAGCAGGCCGAGATCTGAGAGCTCGCGGTCAGAGACGAGGGGGAGAGATTTGAGGGAGATCGGCTAGAGGGAGAGGGTTGGTCAAGGTCCGGATCTAGGCGCGAAAGCTCATTGCTATCCCCCTGACGCCACCGCCTTGACCGAGTTCCGACGCCATCGCCTCGAAGACACATTGTTGTTCCCCCCGACGTCATCGCTATAACCAAGCATCAGCCCTGATGCCCTGCTGAGCCGTGCCCCGACGCCGTCCAGATCTGAGTGAGTGGAGGGCGGAGGAAGAAAGGTCGAGATCTGGACGCAGATCTGGAAATCCGCGTGAGAGTCGCCGTCGCCTGCCGTTGTTGCCTTGCCGAGGCACACCGTCAACCGCCGCTGTGCTGTCCACACCCCAATGCCATCGCCGTGACCTACCCCCAGGCTAGCAGACTTGAAGCAGTTGATGCCATCTCGCCGACCAGCAACGCCATCGTGCCACACTCTCGCCGCTAGCAGGTAATGACAGCTGCCGCCCTCACACCTCACCGCTGCACCAGATCTCGCCCCGAGTTGGGCCACTGCCATCCCCGAAAACCCAGCAGTCACTTGTCATTGTTGTCACCGTTGTTTTTGAGGACCTAGCAGCCGCTCGTTGTCGTCGCTAGAACCCTAGCTGTCATCCGTCGTTGAGTCACCGCTCGGTGACATTCCAGCCACCCCCCGGCGCCGCGGATCGCCAGAACTCGAGGGTTCCAGAGCCGGGTCGGCGAGGGAAGAAGACGGGTCGTCAAGTGGGTTGGATTTGGGTAGGGTTTCACAAATTTGGGGCGGCTGGAAGTCGGGTCGTCAGGTCGGGCGGATGACCTGGTTCCTCTAGGGTTTAGTTGCGCGGGCCAAATTTGCACGGGCCTAAGAGAAGTGGGCCTATTTCACTTTTGGGTTGCGATTTGCTTAAAAAGAAACGAAAAGAAAAAGTCCCGGATGGGCCTGCCCCAGGACTCAACCTGCGGATCCGACCCGGTTCATTTTTTTAAAAAAATATATAATATATAATAATATAAAATAATATTTTAATAAATAAAATAAAAATATTTTATTTTCCAGAAAATCAAAAAAATCAAAAATCTCCATATTTTCCTAAAAAAGCCAAAAAATGATTTATATTTCCAGAAAAAGATAAAAAAATCCAAAAATGCTTTTTATGTCAAAAAATGAGAAAAAGACCCAAAAAATGTTTTTCCTTCACAAATTAATGGAAAATCCATCAAAAATCCAAAAAGCCTTAGGTTTAAACAAGATTAGGTACCGAAAGGGCATTAGTGATTAACTAGTGTAATGAAGTTCCCGATCTTAATTTCTCTCGGTTGCTCGGGAGTAAGTATTTCTCCCGATACTTCACTTGGGTTTCTAATCGACCCACCCTAAATCGATTAGTGGTGACTCCTTTTAAATTAACTCACAAGTTAAAAACTTAAATCATTAAGTCGTGAATTGGTGGACTTGGGAGAGTCCGGCCTAAAATAAACCTAGCCGAACCATTAGTCTCCGCAAGGTGCCCGCCTCGATTGGGCGCCGAAAAAAAAAAGAGGTCGCGACAAATATTTATGTAATTCCTCAATACTAACAAGTCTTATACATTTTCCCATTTTGTCATACCTATTTAGTAAACCTCCACTTTCTCATTTAGGCTTTGTTTATTTCATATAAAATTATTGATTTGAAAAATATTTTCTTAAAATAATATCGCTTACAAAAGTGAATGATTAAATTTTTTTATCATTCGCGAAAATGTTTAAACATAAATTGTTGTCAAAAATGAAAATATTTTCATTGACTAATCATTTTAAGCGATACGGATAATCATTTTTTTGGAAAATGCTTTTGAAAATCATTTATATTTTATGAAACAAACGGAGCCTTAAACAAAACTCTCAATCTTCTCGTATATTTTCTATGATCAAAACTTCGTGCAAAATAGGCATTCCTTTTTTAAGTCAATGATGTAACAATGCAACGAAGATTGTGTCTTTTTGTCCTGATCCCGCGGTCTATCATTGAAATGAACTTGATTAATATTCATTTGAAAGCTACAAAAAAAAAAAAAAAAAAAATGAAAAATGTATGAACTAAAAAAAATTTCCCTATCTTGGATGATCGGGATGCTTAAGAGGTCTTCTCCTATATTGAAACAGGTTTGGCAGTGGCCATGATGGCCATGAAAGAGCTAGTAGTCAAGAGTTCCACGGAATCGGGTGGCTGGGTTGATCGTGCTAGTAACTGGAGTCGTGATCGCAGCCGTAGCCCTGATAGGTCTGAACATGACAGGGCTCGTTCCCCAGTTCGCAGCTTCCACCAAGCAATGATGGAGAAAAGCCAATCCCATGGCCCAGGAAGCCACAGTGAGAAAACAAGGGAGAATTCACGGAGACCGCGACGTGCAGGGTCTCCTTCGCTTGTGGAAAGGATAGCGAGAGAGGGAATTTTGGGGGATCGTACGGTGATGCTCCATCGAATTGGGATGGAGGATATGGTGGTGGTCCCGCTCTTCTTACCTCGGGGAAGAGGAAGGCATGATTCCTGTTTTTGACGGAGGCAGAGAAGTGGGCGCAGCTGAAGATCCCCTCATTCTTTCTGAGGTCGGGCCAGTCCTTTGTTTGCCCTTCGTTTTTTGTTTGTTTAGAAAGTTATGGAACTAGAAATAAGGGAAGCTGTAAAGAGAAACTTGGTTTCCCTAGAATTACAGGATCTATGATATTGTTGACCCATGATCACCTAGAACTGGTTTTCTTTGCATATTTGTCTGCAGTGGACGGAACGAAGTTTTGTGGATGCTGTATTATGGCAAACGAAGTCTTTCACTAGAAATTTTACTGGATTAGATGTTCTTTTTAGACGGTTTTGCGGTTTTGGAACTGCTGTGGCTTGAGCTGAGGGCCTCCATATCGATTATTGGGTGGAATAATATTAAGATGTTTGTGATTACCGTTTGCTACATTTTGTACGAAACCGAAGACTCTGATTCTCGGTGCCGCTGAAAGTATATGAGTATCCGTTACTAAAATTTTAGTGATGGTTCTTTCTGATGTTCACTTCAACGGCTGCCGATTGATGGGACGTGAATCATCATCACTGTTACCGTGATAAATGTGGGTGTTTGAGTGGGGTAACGGTAGAGGCTGTTTTTAGGGCGAAGGGATCCTTTGCCTCCATCTCTGTCCGTGCTTCATTCGTCCCAACCATCAATCCTTATTGAGATACAGTGGAGGCACCGAGCGGGTTAGAGGGTCTTTCTCCGCTTTTCGATCTATGGCTTACAATAACTGAAGCCTCAAGAGGGTTACCAATCGTGGGCTTTTGATGTAGTAGACTTGGCAGCACTAACTGATCCAGAAAAAATGCATTGGGAGTCCTTTTTTTTTTTATCGGCTTGAATTGATCTTAGCTGAATATCCATATGATTTTTGAATCAGAATGTTTAATCTATTATGATATTTTTAGTGCTTTGGCGTTACCTATGATGTCATGGCATCAAACTTTACTCCTTATTTTTTGCAACATGAATTATAAAAGGACAGAAACTCTGTTGAGAAGTTTATCTTGATTTTAGCCCTCTATTGAGCACCCAATATGCCATGGCACTTTGCATGAGTTTTATCATTGCAATTAGGGGTGTGCATGGTCCAAGTGGGCGGTTCCCGACCTAGAACCGGAAACCACTTGCTAAGAACCGGTTCCAAAAAATTGGAACCGGAAATCGCCCACTAATTGTATGGATCCACTCGAGAACCGGACCGCCGGTCCAGTCTGGTTCCCGGGTAGATCCATAGAACCAGTCCAACCTCTGCGCCTTCCCCTTTTCGCCCTCCTCGTATCTACTTATTCTGGCTCTCCCAACCATGATAGCTTTATTCTCCTCAAGTACTAGCACTCCGGCGGCGGCGGTTACAACCCTCGCTCCGCTTCTATCCCAACCACCACCACCATCTTCGCCACCGCCTCCGCCGTCTCTTGGAGTTGGCTTTCTTGGCCATTTTATAGCAAAATGCTATGAGCCAAATGCAATCGTGAAGCCCAGATTCGTTTCAGAGCTTGAGGAGCAAAAATGGAGTGGATGCTTTACAAAGCAACAGCTAAAGAAGATGAGGCTTCTCTGCTCGATGAGACATTACACGTAGTAGCAATGCTTCGACATAAAAAATGCGTTGATGAGATTCCAAATCAAAAACCCAAGCTTGCACGAGAGTTGGATTCTCGGAAACTTTTACCCCTACACCTCGCAACAACAAAAGGTTAATTGTCGAGCATAAATGCGGACATGTGCTACACTCGTGACAAATATGGAAGGAACCCTCTTTACACTGCAACACTGGTCCGGGTGGGTGGGCGGGTGGATCCGCCCATGGAACCGGAACCGGACTGGTACCCACCAGTTCCTATAAATTGGAACCGGGAACCAGACTGGTTTCGGGTGATTCCGGTCTAGTTCTGAATGGTTCAGGCGAGTCACGGTTTTTTTGCACACTCCTAATTGCAATGCAGAAAATTTTTTTGGCTGTTGAGACTTGGAAGAATCACGTCAAACTTATTTGCAATATTAGAAGTCGCATCATATTGCCAAGAAAATAGCATTTGGTCATTATATAAAATAATATTGATATCCCATGAATTTTAATCTCAACGTATAATGTCATTTTTGTACTTTTGACTTACATAATATGATACTTAAAACTATTTTTCCAATGTTCAATGTACTCCTTTGATTTGATCGAACATAAGAGAGGGCAGCCACCCCATGTCTCTTTTCTCGATTTTTGTGTAAAAGGGTTAAATCTCAAGGACATATTAGCTTTTGAAGAAGTCCCTAATTTCGGAAAGAAATCCAGTATTTAATCTTCCTCTTTGGTTCTTTTCATATTGCAATATTTATGTATTTCCTCAATGCCCATTAGTCTTAAACATTGTCTAAACCTATCCATCAACCCTCCACTTTCTCATTTAGACATTATTTATTGCATGAAAAATGAATAATTTTGAAATTATATTCCTAAAGTTGATAATTTATATTGCTTAAAAAATGTATGAATGAAAAAAAAATTATGATCCACAAAAATGCTGAGACCTAAATTGTTGTCGATAAAGAAAATATTTGCATTAGCTAATTATTTCAAGCGTTACAAACGATAATTTAAAAAAAAATTCAAATTATTCATTTCCTGTGAAATAGATGGAGCCTTAGACGAAACTCTCACTTCTTTATGATCAAAACTCCTTGCAAAATAGATATTCCTTTTTCAAATCATTGATTGGACAATGCAACTAAGATAGTGTCTTTTTGTCTTTCTCCATCAATTAGTATTTGAAATGAACTTGATTAATATGTATTTGAAATATGCAAAAAAAATTAAAAATATATGAGTTATAGAAAATCTATCCATCTTATTCTCATATCATTAGCACTTTCTTGGGCATTATACATTGATTCTATAAGGAATTTTGATTATATTCCAAAATGATGGCGACATATTTTTTTGGACTAACTACTTCACATATTGATTTTCCCTCGTGAACTGCAGCCATCTATGTAGTAATTAACGAAAGCAATTGCTAATGGAGTGATCTAATAGTTTTGTTGCTCTTTTTCTACTGTTTTACTTAGTTGGAAAGCGTAGGGCTTTTTCATCTCCCTCCATAAACTACATATTTGTTACTTATCTCCCTCAACTTCATTGTTTCTTGACTTAAGTCGTAATTCATTTACTTTTTAAAAGTATCTTCACTTTAATATATATGAAAAAGTACATAAAACATTGGCAGTGATATCATGTTTATTAAATTAATTTGTTTAAATTGCTCCAAATTCTTAATAGTAAGTTCTCATCATAACTTTTTAATCAAAATAATATGTCAATATTAAGTTGTCTGTATGTTGAAATATGTTTGAATATTGAACTGGACTTCTGACAAAACCACCACTAGTCACCGTGCTAAGAGACCACTACCACTACTTTCCACTTTCCTTTCCGTCGATCCTGGTTTGTGCCCCCTCCCTCTCTCTCTCTCTCTCTCTCTCTCTTATTTTAGATGTGGTGGCATCTTTCTATGTGAAATTATGTACATATCTAATCACATGCAATGGTATGAACTACTCAAACTACTCGCAAGCTATTGTATCTCCCCTCGCACATCTTGATTCTTTTCGAGTTTGAATACATCAAAATATTGAATCAAGCTGAGCTTGTGCTGTGAATTCACTTCTTGAATTGCTCTCCAAACCTATCAAATAGTTGATTTTCAATTGCAGTGTGTTTTTAGACTATAAGTCCGAGTTTAGTTCAAATTTCACGTGAATTTTATTGACAAGTCCGATCAAATTCGACATTGTTGAAAAGTTATTTAAGTTGAGCTTGAGTTTAAAAATTCCTACTCTCAATGGAGCTTAATAGTAAAGTCAAGTTTTGAATATTTAAATTGAGTAAAATTGAGTCAAGTTATAAGTAATGAGGTGTATTGACCGAACTTTATTTCAATTGTGCCCATGTATAATAGCACAGACCCATATAAGAATTTTCGCTTTTCTTGTGAGACTCGACGGGAGTCTACTGTTCTTTAACATAAAATAAAAAATGGACAAAATATTACATAGTCCGTCCTCACTGCTTCAGCGTAGTCTTAGACCACTTAGTGATTGACAAATGGCGCCACGTCAGCATACAGGTCCCATCGATTAAATCCAAAATCAAAGATGGGCCCAGGTCCTAGATGGTTCCCGATCCTGACCGTCGGTTCCAAGTTAACCATGGGAAATCAACGTGGACCCTATGGCTTTGTCTTGGCCACCGTCTTTTCCCTTGTTAAAAAGCCCCAACTCACACACAGAATTCACTCACTCCCAAAGCCAAAACCAGCATCCACCCTCTCTCTCTCTCTCTCTCTCTCTCTCTCTCTCTCCCTCCCTCCCTCCCTCATGGAGCTCAACCTTGGCTTCTCTCTTGATCTCAAAACTCCTCCTCCGCCTCCTTTAAACGTGAAAGGCTTCTTCTACAATCTCCTCCACAGCCGTAGCCCCGACATTCTCGATGATGACCACGCCTTCACCATCGAAGGGTCCTCATCGAATCCTTTATCTCTGGTGGTCTCGACCCCACAGCTCGAACCTTCATTTCCTCACCCATGCCCTGATCCTAACCCAGCCGCAACGCTCCCCAGAGAGTTCGACCTCTGTGCACCTCCGCTGCCACCGACCCCTCCTCCTCCGTCCATGGAAACCTCACCAGAGAGCAGCGATGGCATAGCGGCGCACGGCCAGCTCGAGTTCAAGAGCCTCTTTCACTACGGTCCAGTGGATCAACGTCCTTATCACGATCCGGTTACAGAGGACCGCCAGGTCGTGCCTTTGCTCGACTTAAATGACCTCGGATCACTGAACGAGAGGCTCGGTGAGGAGGCCGGTGTGAGCTCGGACCACCAATGGGGTCGTGAGCGGGACGATGGTCGTCACGATCGGAGGAAGAGAGAGGTGGCGACGGGTTTGCCGCAGCAGCAGTCGAAGCAGAAGACGGAGAAAAATAAAAAAGAGAATGACAAGGACGAGGCTGACGAGGAGCCCTTGGTCGTCAAAGGCCAGTGGACTCCTGCCGAAGACAGGTCAAGAATTAAAAAAAACGCCCTTTTTCTGATTGCTTCTTCTTCTTCATCTTCTTTTTTTCCCCCGATTTTGAATGTTTTTCTTTTGACTTCTGTGTTTTCAGTTTATTTTCCACATTAGCGTTTCTGCGCATTTTTTTCCTCAAAATTTTGGGGTGACATGTCATGAAGAAAATTATTCATTGTCTGTATTGTTTTTTTTTTTTTTTTTTTTTGGGCAGCCGCTTAAAGGTGTTGGTCGAGACTCATGGAATGAAATGGTGGTCTCAGATTGCTCAAATGATGAAGGGGAGAGTCGGAAAACAGTGCAGGGAGAGATGGCATAACCATTTGAGGCCTGATATCAAGGTTTTTTCCCCTTTTTTCCTTTAAATCTATCTTGCCCATAATTTGCTCCATCTTTAGACTCCTTCCTCCATTGTACCTTCCAATATATGAATTTACATTGACCGCCATACTCATTTAGTCAAATATTCAGAAAAAGAATCACGGTTAGATGATTCGCATACATAGGAAGTATATCTAATGATAGATATGCGATATACATATAGATTAAGGAATGTGAGCATTCAACACTTATCGGGATTTACAAATTTATCATAAATTCATGCCATAAGCGCTCATCCATACACACCATATATGCGTTTCTTTTATTAGTTGTCCACAAAAAAAATGACCTTATTATCTTATATTTATCGACACGTGTAGTTTGGTGCGTGGAACTCGTGACTCTATCTCTTTTTTTTTGTCCTTATTAAGTTTTTGGTTGACTTACTTCTTAAAGTTTGCCGATATGCTACTTATCCTACGTCGTTTAGTCCAACTCATAGGCATGCATGGCGACGAGTGCCCATGCGGACCGGATTCTTTGGAAACCATGCCTTATAATCAGGCCGTAAAAATTTCTAAAGATGCTTTGATTCTTATTTAACGTAAAAGTTTTTATTTATTTATTTAAGTTTTAGTGATGACCAAATTGTTTGAACCTTTCACGCACTTCTATGCCCTAGTTCAGCAGCCACTTAAGAACAAAACAAAAGGTTAAATCCTTTTTATGAACTCCAAATTCTTCCATTTAACACACAGCATATACCTAATAAAACACCCCAAGAAAATTTTAGGAATACACCATTATTAAGCCTTAAATGAATAAGATCCACAATTATATTAGAAATGTGTAAATACATTCATCATGAATTTCCCTTGTTTTTTCCCTCCAAGAAATTTCACCATATCGTATATCAAGAAAATATTTTACACTTGCGCATGAATACAAATATTTTGTATTATATTTGATCAATTAAAACTGAAAAACCAAATTACAATCGCTTGTATTAATGAAGTGTAATTAAAGACGCATTACCAAAATTAAAGACTTCGCCAAAAGCCCAAACTCACAAAACCCTAGAGTAAGTTTTTCTATCTCTTCTCCTCCGCTTTTTTTTTCTTCTTCTTCTTCATTTGGCTCTCATCATTTTCTTAGCAGAAGGACTCGTGGAGCATCGAAGAAGACAAGATCCTGATTCAGGCACACAAGCAGATTGGGAACAAATGGGCAGAGATAGCCAAGAGATTGCCTGGAAGAACTGATAACAGCATAAAAAATCACTGGAATGCCACCAAGCGCAGGCAATTCACTAAGCATAAGTTGCTACCCGATAGCAACAACTCCAACCTCTTGCAAAACTACATCAGGAGTGTCACCACTCCATCTCCTCCGAAATGGTCGCCACCAGCTCGTGGTCCTGACCACTGCCACCACAACACCAAGAAGCAGTCATTGTCTTTGTCGAAGGCAGCCATTTCCCGTGGCTTGGACATGCAGCCCGAAGCGGCTAACTGCCCCCAGCAGGTGTTGGATCACCACCACGGGCCGCCGCCTCCGCTTGCTCAGAGGCCAGCCAGCAATTACTTCCGTTATCCGATGGTTGGTGGGAATGGGAATCTTGGGCTTTATCAAGTGAAGGACCATTATTATCATCAGGTGCTGAGTGAAGGTGGTGGTAATGGGGGTGGAGGGAGATCTGATAATGATCGTGAGTTGGACTTGGAGATGAGGTTGGGGATCGATGGCGATCGCTGCCGCCACCATCGTCATCAGCACCATAGTGACCATCACCGTCGGGAGATTAAGGAGCTGGACTTGCTCGAGATGATGGGTCGTCAAAGTGGCTAATTCCGAATTCATAAATACCCTAGTAGGTAATAAAAGACCCTTATACTGTTGCTGCTTCTCAAAATGTTGTCTTTGGCTTATTTGTTCTCCCAGTTTGCTTGTTTGAGACCTCATGTTGTTGTTGTTCTGATAATCGTATGTGAGATAGAGACTTCTTTTGTTTTATTCCCATATAACCATTGTGTAAGGGTGTCTATGACTATGTCAATGTTTATGTGAGAGATCTGAAAGAGGTCTAATGTTATTACATATGCATGTGTTTAGCTTAGTTATTCTGTGTTTACCTCGATCTTCGGGGACAGATCGAGGCTTCTATCACTATCTCTCGACAATCAACTAATTTGCTAGGTGAAAACAAGAAGAGTCATGCAAAGCTTACAAATTGCCATAGATGAAGAATTGTGAAACCCAAGCGGCTTTCTTTGGAATTGGTCAGATTGCTTGTTACACGACTTTCATAATTGCATTTCTTAAATCCCGTCTCTTAACTGTGAGTTTACAAATTGCTCTCAATCTCCAACACACTTTTTCTCTATAGCTGTATGTAAGAATTGATCCCGAGAGTAAAAAAAAAAACTGTAGCCATATCATATTCATACTTCTTTATAAGAAAAACTCTGGCACACATTATGTGCATTGTGTATTGTTTGTAAAATCAAGCGAGCCACCTTCGGCAATAATGAATTAAGTGCACCTAATAATAACCCTCATTTGGTAGATTGAAATGCATTCCAACTGGGAAAAATTGTCGATGATAAGAGAATTTGCATGGAAAACATGGTTACATTCTCCCCTTTTAGGGCTTTTGAGGGTCTCATTAGAGCTAAATCCTTGATCGGATCACAAGGCCCATTGAACCCCCATCTCTTAACTGTGAGTTTACAAATTACTCTCAATCTCCAACCCACTTTTTCTCTGTATCTGTATGTAAGACTTGATCCCGAGAGCCAAAAAAACTGTAGCGATATTATATTCACACTTCTTGATGAGAAAAATTCGAGCACACATTACGTGCATTGTGTACTGTTTGTAATATCAAGCGAACCACCTTTGGTAATAATGAATTCAATGCACCTAATGATAACCTCTCATTTGGTAGATCAATTGATACAATTGCACAAAAGGTAAAGCAAAGGCCTGGGAAGTTGTCTTCCCTCTCAAAGGAAATAGGGACTTGTATTGATTTCAGTCACAAGAATAATATAGGTATAAGCCTTTGGGACCATTATTACTCGGCTCTAACAACATTAGCAACGGCAGACTACGCAGAATTGAATCACAAACTGTCATCAGACACTCCACGTCTACCACTTTTGCCTTGGAGTCCTTTGTCATTCATCGACGGGGTTGAAGAATCACTGCCAGAAGGTATGGATCTAGGTAAAGAAGGCACTCCTAGCAAGTGTGCACAAAAGGGAGGTTAAACCGGAGAAAATATTCGGTAGTTGCTATCACGCTCCGAACCTCGAGCGCGTCAACATCTTGCCATGGTCATGCAAATGCGACATTCCCAGGTAGTATCACCGACCCCATTCATTTATTATTGCGCAAGCGGAACGTATTATAAAGCCCCTGACAAAAACTCACGGGATAGGAAAGCAGGAAACCAACTCGTTTATAAACAAACATGCTTTTAAAGGTAACCACACTAGGGTTTACACATATACCAAAAATGGGCAGTCTACAAAAGGGATCAGTCCTATGACCACTAGTTGGACTTGATCTTTGATCCCACTTTTGATTGATCAGCCTCCGGGGGTTCCACCATCTACGGTCCTGAAATTTTGGCCTACAACGGGGTGAGACATTGTCTCAGCAAGTTCACCCCCCTAAACCCCTATTAGAAAGAAAATACGCCAAAGGGTGGCCTAGCCACACCACATAGAAAACTTATCTCGCCTCGGTTCCTTCCTGTAGGTTAGCATAATTCAAATAACTCAATCACAGATAGTAAGAGGAACTTAAACCACTAGAACACCAACAATATCATTTCGAACGACCACAGGAGTCCGATTATAGGACCAAATCATTATGACACGTCCCATACCATGTCACACAATTCCGTCCCATAATCCGACTCATCAATAACACTCAGCATGCGTTCCAATTAATATTCATTGCCACACAAGGGCATAGCCTACTCGCAGTTCGTTTATCTACTGACATTAATGCCGAGCATCGCCTTCCCCCATGGAGCGCGGCTTCGTCATTACATCGACGGCATTCCCGAAGGAGCATGGGTCCAATTGGCCTAGCCTCTACTACGACCCGAGCCACGTCACTCTGTTGACAGCGTTTCTAAAGGAATAAAGGTCCAGTTGGCGTGGCCACTACTGCGACTGGGTCTTTCAACCAGCACACGGCAATTCAATATTGGCCCCTGGACACTTTGCATTTCACTTAGTGCTCTGATTAAAATAGTAGTCCTGGCATCTTTCTTTCGTATTAAAACATTTGAGAAAGTAGTCGTGTGTGGGCACACATCACTTTGAACCAAAAACCAATATCTTCCTTTTTCAAACCCCACTGTTTGATATAATATTTAAAATCCATTTTCGGTGTCAAACCCGACACCCGGGATTTTCTGAAGAAATTATATACTTTTCACAATTACCACTCAGTTTCACAATTCAACAATTAATTGCACAAATTATCACTCAATTTGCAATATCTAATCATCAAATTCATAATCTGAATACACAGCAGCGATCAGCGCGAAATTCTGAGAATTTAGGGTCTTGAAATAATTTTCGGAATTTGTTAAATAATTAAATTTATTCCGAAAATTAATTAAATAATAATATCAATATTTTTCACAATCCACACTCAATTTATAATATCCAACCATCAATTTCAAAATCCGAATACTCAACAACGATTAGTACGAAATTCTGAGAAAATAAGATCCCGACGAAATTTTCGGAATTTAATAAATAATTAAATTTATTCCGAAATTAATTAAATAATAATATTTTAATAATTTCGAATAAATATATATTATTAAATTATTTAATAATTTCGGAATACTTAAATAAATCAAAAATAAATTCCTTTAAGTCACATTAAGATTTATATTAATATAAACATTTACTTAACCTTAAATTAAACACACTTTAAGTTAATTAAGCACCTTAATATAATCTACACTTAAATAAATTAAACTAACTACCTAATAACACTTAACATAAACTAAACACACATAAAGCATCATTAACCCTCTAATAAAGGTTTAGTAGCTAAACTCACCGGATTAGCGAGCCAAGTGGACCAAAACGACGGGATCGATGCGAGAATCGACTTTCCTCAAGGCGGGCCGAGCATTTGGGGTCGGGAAGCTGGCCAAAACGGGCCAAAACCGAGTTGCCATACCCATTTTCTTGGCTGCTGGTTGAGGCTGAAGGAGGTGCGCCGGTGGTTGGTCGGGCGCCAGATCAGCGGAGACGGGCGGCGGCAACTCGGCGTGAGGAAGCGGCCGCGAACCAGCGGGTCTTCCAGCAACCTTGGCGACGGCGAGCTGACTGCTGGTCGACGAACGGTGTCTTGGTTGGGCTAACTAGGGCGGAGCACGGCGTGAGCTAGTAGGTCGCGCGGGCAGAGGAGGAACAGCACTGGCGGTAGTGGACGGCGACGACGAACGGGTGGCCGAGCAACGAACGAAGGGGGCGTCGGGCAAGCTCAACTGATCGGTTTCTCCACTCTCTCTCCTCTTTTCAAAATCCAACCGAGTCCCTTGATTCAAGGAAGAAGATGAAGTGAAAGCCCACATTTTCAAGAGCCAATCTCCACCCTCCACTTGTCAAGATCCTAGCCGCACAAGCCCCACCATGACATCACTTGATGATGTCACACTCCATTATCTTCAATCCTTCACAACCTTATTCCAATAGGTCCAATTTTATTTTCCGCCAAAGCATGAATTCTTCAAAATCTTGTACAACACAATTCATTCAATTTCCTTCCATTTGAATTCAATTGAAGTCCATAAAATTAATCCAGTGTCACCACACTTCAATTCACATAATCACTTAACCATAGAACCATCTTGATCTAAAAAATACAGCCAAAAGCGGGTCTACCAATTTTCCGAATCAAATTAGCCATGCTTTGATTATTTTGCTGAAAAACTCTTATTGCATGAAAAATCTTTCGAAGACAAGTCAATGATCCTAAAATGATTTGTGACACACCTTGACTTCCAATTTCTGAATTCGATCTCAATTTTACAGTTAATTTCATTTTGGCACGATACTAGCGCGTCCTGATCTATCGGGCAGCTTTTTAGAAATTTTCATGCATTTGACCTATGGTTGATCAATTCAAGCCACAGTATACATCTTTGACACATTGGCGACTCTCGCTTGTCGGGATAATTTCAAGATTTCAAATACGGACACAGGGTACCCAAACAATAGAAAAGCCGGTCCAGTGCCGATCGACAAGAATTGTGCGATCTGGTGGAATCACCCACACTCGATCACATGCTTCTGTCGAGTCGACTTATCTCCGATCTCTAATCGATTTTTAACTGTGCCATAAATGACCCTTGCAGATTAACTCGGTCGAAAGGTCGTTTCCTAGTCAAATTCTCGAGTTCGATGCATTAAAATTTCTTAACGGCTTCACTTTATAGACTAGTTATCTCATGAGTGATCAGTTCAGGGAAAAGAACTATATGCGTGCCAACGAAATACCTGTCTCGATTTATTGAAAATAGAATTGGAAAATCGGGTTGTCACCATTGCAATCAATTGACACACGGTTTTTTACTCATACTCAACGATAAATCAACACAAGTCAATTGAGGTGGAACCAAATACTAAAAATCTGATTTTTCTCTCCTTCCTCCATTACCCACCTTCCTCCGCTTTGTCGTCCATGGCCGCTACGGCTTCCCCCTCCATCACACAGCACCACCTATCTCCACCCCTTCCGGTGTCGCTTGGAGTCAACCCAAGCAACCCCTCTGTCATCACTCGTGGTCGGCTCATTACTCGTCCAAATCTGGACTCGGATATGGCCGCAAGCTTTGCTCGTTGATCCACCAACTGAAACGACAACAGCACTGCAACAAGCGGTGACTTGAGTTTGCCCATCCATTAAAGACAACGAGCGAGCAACAAAGTTCAGATTTGATTGTTGTGATTGTAACTGCAAGCAACGAAGGCGAGCTACAAAGTCCAGATCTAGTCTCCAAGGTAACAATTGCAAGCGACAAAGTCCAAATCTGGTTACCATCACTCCATACCTAAGGACTGCAGTGCAGCCCAACCCGACACTGCTGCGTCCAAGCCGAACACCCTCCGTCGTCCTTGCTCACCCATGGCCACAAGTGACAACGATTCGTTTGACACTGGTGGCCATGGACAGCTGGATCTGAAGAGCCTGCCAAAAAGAAGCTTAAATGTGACGCCACTAGCCACAGGCTACAACCAGATCGGCAGAGGAAAGTGAGTGATGGAGGGAAAAGAGAAAAATCGGATTTTTACTTTTTGTAAAGCAGCCAGCAATTACTTTGGTTTTCCAATGGTTGATGGGAATGGGGATCTAGGGCTTTATCAGGTAAAGGACCATCATTATCATTGGGTGCTAAGTGAAGGTGGTGGTAATGGGATTAAAAAGAGATATGATAATGAACATAAGTTCGACTTGGAGATGACCGTAGAGATGGATGGTGATCGCCACCGCCATCGTCGCCATCAGCACCAAAATGATCATCACCATCAGAAGATTAAGGAGTTGGACTTGCTCGAGAAGATCGCTCACCGAAGTGTCTAATTCAAATTCATAAATACCCTAGTAGTTAATAAAAGACCCTTACATTATAGTTGAGTATCTGCATGATTTCTGAACCGGAACATGTAGACTGTTTCGAAATATTTAGTGTTTTGATGTTTGCTATAATGTCATGGCATCAGGCTTTGCTACTTATTTTATTCAACATGTACTGAAAAAGAACAGAAAGTTTGTTGAATTTTTTTCCCCGATATTAGCCTTTTCTCAAGTGCCAAACATAGTATGGCTTTGCATGGGTTTCATTGTTTTGGTGCATAAAGTTTTTGGCCGTTGAAACTTTGAAAGAATCATGTCAAAACTTCTTTACAATATCACGGTCACATCATACGGCCAAGAAAACTTCTTTCTTTATTTGTGACATGATGCTATTCTTGAGTCTGAATAAACCCTTCTTATTTTTTAACTATTCTTAGCTGAATTTATCTCCAAAAAGAACATTTGGCCATATAAAAAGTGATATGGGTAGTCCATGAATTTTAGTCCAATCATGCAATATCATTTGTGAACATTTTAACTTGTTTAACCACAAGGGTTGCGCCAGTAGCCACCCTTCCCATATGAGAAGAGAAAGGTGGTGAATTCAATCTCCCCACCTTCTCAAAGAAGGCTAAGGATAAAAACGTTTAGTTTCAAGTATGTGATTTGACTCATATGTTCTACAAATAAGCATAGCAAAAGTTTGAGAGTAAATTGAGAATCGAGTAAGATAAAAAAAAAAAAAAAAAAAAAGCTTTTAACTTGTTTAGTTTGAAACTCAAACTATTTTTAAATGTTCATTGGATTCCTTTGATCTAATCAAACAAACGAAGGGGAAGTCATCTGTCTATTCTATCTAGGCTTTTTTTTTTTTTTTTTTTTTTTTTTTTTTTTGTGTGTGTGTAAAAGAGTTGAACATTAATGATAGATTCGCTATTTAAGAGGTCCCTAATTTTGGAAATAAATCCGGTATTCAATCCTCCTTTTTGGTGCTTTTTTTTATTAAAATATTTATGTACTTCCTCAATGCTAATTAGTTTTAAACACTTTCCCTCTCTCTCATCTGTCCATTCTACCTAGGTTTTTTGTGTGTAAAAGAGCCAAACATTAATGACACGTTAACTTTTTAAGAGGTCCCTACTTTCGGAAAGAAATCTGGCATTCAATCCTCCTCTTTGGTGCTTTTTTTATTGCAATATTTGTGTACTTCCGCAATGCTAATTAATCTTAAACACTTTCCCTCTCTCTCATCTGTCCATTCTACCTAGGTTTTTGTGTGTAAAAGAGCCAAACATTAATGACACGTTAGCTTTTTAAGAGGTCCCTAATTTCGGAAAGAAATCTGGCATTCAGTCCTCCTCTTTGGTGCTTTTTTTATTGCAATATTTGTATACTTCCTCAATGCTAATTAGTCTTAAACACTTTCCCTCTCTCTCATCTCTCTATTCTACCTAGGTATTTTTGTGTGTGTGTGTGTGTGTAAAAGAGCTAAACATTAATGATGAATTAGCATTTTAAGAGGTCCCTAATTTTGGAAAGAATCCGGCATTCAATCCTCCTCATCGGTGCTTTTTTATTACAATATTTATGTACTTCCTCAATGCTAATTAGTCTTAAACACTTTCCCTCTCTCTCATCTCTCTATTCTACCTAGGTCTTTTTGTGTGTGTGTGTGTGTAAAAGAGCAAAACATTAATGACACATTAGCTTTTTAAGAGGTCCCTAATTTTGAAAAGAAATCCGGCATTCAATCCTCTTTTTTGGTGCTTTTTTTATTGCAATATTTATGTACTTCCTCAATGCTAATTAGTCTTAAACACATTCTTATTTTGTTAAATCTATCCAAATATTCTCCACTTTCTCATTTAGGCTATATTTATTTCGTGAAAAATTGATAATTTCAAAAATAGTCCTGCCCCATCAGATTAGCGTAGTCCTAAGCCACTCATTGATCTACATGTGGCACCACGTCAGCAGATGGGTCCCACTGGATAGATTTGAGATCCAAGATGGGCTCAAGTCTAGGAAATCCAATTTACAATACTGAATCTTGATGGTCGATTCCTAGTGAACCGTGGGAAATCAGCGTGCACCATGGCACTTTTTTGGCCCCCCTCTTTTCCCTTATAAAAAGGCCCCAACTCACTCACAGATTTCACTCACTCCCAAAGCCAAAAACAGCGTCCAACCACTCCTCTCCGCTGCCGCCCCCGGCTCCCTTCTCTTTCTATCTCCCTCCTCTGCATGGAGCTCCCTCCCCCACTTCCTCCTCCACTTTCCGAGAGGATTACCTTTCCTTCCGGACATTTTCCAGGAAAATTCAACCCCACGGCTTCTCTCTTGACCTCAAGATTCCTTCGCCTCCTTTGAATGCGAATGGCTTCTACCACAAGTTCCTTCACAGCCATAACCCCGACATTCCCTAACCACAGCTTCACCATCGAAGGGTCCTCGTCGAATCCTTTCTCTCAGGTGGTGATGATCGGAGGAAGAGAGAGGTGGGTATTGGTCCGTGGCAGCAGCAACCAAAGCAGACAACGGAGAAAAATAAAAAAGAGAATGAGAATGACGAGGCTAACGAGGCTGACGAGGAGCCCTTGGTCGTCAAAGGCTAGTGGAATGGAAGGGAAGGAGGCGAACATGATGGTCAATGTAAATTCGTATAACGGAAGGTATAATGACGATAGAGTCTAGGCAGAAGCAAATTATGGGCAAGGAAAAACATATTTTAAAGGACAAAAGGGGAAAAAAAGCTTGATATCAAGCCTCAAATGGGTCTATATGCGTATCATATAACTTGATTGTTCGTCTTTCTACGTCTAGCTTAATGATTTGTAAATTCCTGAGAATCTATCTTCTTCTTCTTCTTCTTCTTTTTTCGTGAATCTATCTTCTTGAAATGCTAGATATAGTTATGAGTCGTTTAAGAGTAAGAGTCATGTAATAATCTTATATAAAGGCAAGTCTTATGATCATTTCTAACAAGGTGAAATCAAAAGAAAAAGAAAAGGCATATTCGCCTCCTTGTCTTCCTTGAGTTGTGAGTTTTGTGAGTGTTTTTGTTGGAAAAAATATTAGATTTACATGAAATTAAAAAAAAATAAAATGAAATGACTAAGGTGTGCAAACAATGTTCCCTAGGATGATTCCGCCTCGGAGTATGAAACTTGATGCGTAAGCCTCTAACAGCTATCATCATACAATAAACCTCCTTTTATATTCCGCACTGAATATTAAAAGGAAACGGTTATGTGCATAACCCAGTAAGAAAAGGAAAAATACATACAGAGAAACAAGAATATTATTGTCTTGGTAAATTGATATATAACAAGATAGGAAAGGAGAAATAAAGATATTCTAGTTTTGATATATCGATAATGCTTTCCAATTACGTCTGGAGTAACAATTTATAGGAAAAGAAAGGAAAAGAAAAACAGAGATGCTAATAAACAATTATAAATACATTGGTAACCAAAGAAAGAATATGACCGGTATAAAATAATGAAGTTTATGAAGAAATAAATCCAACGTTATAAAAAATCTTAAAAAGTCGATATATGGTCGGTCGTTAGAAAGCCACAGCAGTTGCAAGCCATTGCAAAACCATTACAAAAATGATGACTTTTATAGCAATCATAATTTCTAATATATTTACTGAAATATCCAACAGTTTTCGCGTTCAAATTATCCTATCACAAAATACACGGCAGAATTCATCAAAGTTCTGAAGGGGGCAAACCAGCGAGTCCCACCAGATTTCGCAATATGGCTTCTTGTTGTGGTGGAATGGGGAGGTTTACACGCTAGAGCTCTAATTCTGGTGGTAGAGATGGAGGCCGAGGTGGACGGGGTAATTCTGGTTATCCTGGAAGGGGAGGTTGGTCATTTTCTGCTTCCGCTTCCAGCGGGCCAGACGAGGGCGGTGATCGTGGCTACGATTCGGAGTTGCGCGTTAAGTAATGTTGGCAGCAACTTTGTTTGTTGGACGTTTTCTTTTCTATTTGATAAACTTCATTTGGATGATCGGAATGCTTAAGAGGTCTTCTCCTATATTAAAACAGGTTTGGCAGTGGCCATGATGGCTATGAAAGAGCTAGAAGTCAAGAGTCCCAGGTGATCGGGTGGCTGGGTTGATCGTGCTAGTAACTGATAGGTCTGAACATGACAAGGCTCGTTCCCCAGTTCGTAGCTTCCACCAAGCAATGATGGAGAGAAGCCAATCTCATCACCCAGGTGCATCTTCCTCCCACATGAGAAAACAAGAGAGAGTTCACGGAGTCCGCGACGTACCAGGTTTCCTTCGCCCCGTGGGAAGGATAACAAGAGAGGGAATTTTGGTGGATCGCTTGGTGATGCTCCATCGAAATGGGATGAAGGATATGGTGTTAGCTATGATGTCATGCCATCAGGGTTTGCTCTTTATTTTTTTCAACATGAACAGCAAAAGGACATGAATTTTGCTGAGGAGTTTATTTCGATTTTAGCTCTCTCTCGAGCGCCAAATACAGCTTGGCGCTTTGCATGAGTTTCATTGTTGTAGTGGAGAGTAAGCCCTTCTTATTTTTAAATCACTTTAAGTTGAATTTATCTCTGAAAAAGAACATTAAAAAAGAAAAAAGCTACTAAAAACCCTAAACTTGTATTCTGTGACACATCTACCTTAAAATTTGGGATAACTTGTAGTATGAATATAAGTTTGAGGTTTTTAGTGTCAGAAAAGAATAAATTGGAGTAATGTGTCACATGAGTATAAGTTTGAGGATTTTTATGCCACAAAAAAAAAATTAGAGTAAATGTGTTATACAAGGGTAAGTTTGAGGTTTTTGGTATCGCAATTTTTTTTAAAAGTAAATGTGTCACAATAAATATAGTTTAGGATTGTTAGTGGCTTTTTCCTATATAAAATGATATTGGTAGTTCATAAGTTTCAGTCCAATCGCGCGACGTCATCCTTGAACTATTCTCAAATGGTCAATGTATTCCTTTTGTATGATCAAACAAATAAGAGGGGAAGTCATCCAGCATCTCTATTTATCTCGATTTTATGCATAAAATAGTTAAACATTAATGACAATTTAGCTTTTGAAGAGGTCTCGATTTTGAAAAGAAATCCAGTATTCCAATCCTCCTCTTTGGTTCTTTTCATATTACACTACTCTTACACACTTTCCCACTTAGTAAAACCTATCCAGCAACCCTCCACTTTCTCGTTTAAGATCCATTTATTTCGCAAAAGATGAATTATTTGAAAAATATTTTTTTTAAATAATTATCTATATTGCTTACAAAATAATAAACGGAATATTTTTTTTTTTTTATCATCCATGAAATTATTTTCATTGATCAATTATTTCAGGCGATACAAACAATCAATTTAAGAAAAAAATTTAGAAACATTCATTTTCAATGAAACAAACGGAACTTTAGATAAAACCCTCAATCCTCTCCTCTAGTCTCTCTAATCAAAACTTCTCGCGAAAAGGACATTCCTTTTTTAAATCAATGGTCTAACAATGCTATTGAGATATTGTCTTTTGTCCTAATTCATCAGTTTGTCTTTGAAATGAACTTGTTTAATGAGAATTTGATAGCTGCATAAAAAATGGAAAATGTGTGAATTATCAAAATCTCTCCATCTCACGCTCATCTCATTAGCACTTTCTTAGGCATTATACATTGATTCCATGAGGAATTTCCATTATAATCCAAAATGATTTCATTTTTTTTTTTTTTGGACTGACTACTTCGCATATTGATATTTTTTCGTGAATTACAGCCATTTATGTAGTTCGTAATAAAAGCAATTGCTAATGGAGTGATCTTAGAGTTTTGCTGCTCTTTTTTTTTTTTTTTTTCTGTTTTGCTTAGTTGGGAATTGTAGAGTACTTTCGTCTCCCTCCATAAACTACCTATATTACTCATCTCCCTCCGCCATCTCTCTTCACATTTTCTTCATTTAAGCCGTAACTCATTTACATTTCAAAAGTTATCTTTTATCTTCACTTTGAAATATAAAAAAAAAAAAAAAAAAAAAAATTACATAAAATACCGGCTTGACATCATGCTTATTACATTAAATTGTTTAAGAATTCTTAATAGTAAGTTCTCATCGTAATTCTTTAATTAAAATAATATGTTAATATCAAGTTGTCTGTATATTGAGAAGGCATGATTTCTAAACCAGAACATTTAATCCGTTACGAAATATTTTGTGCTTTGGTATTAGCTATGATGTCATGGCATTGGGCTTTGCTATTTATTTTATACAAGAAGAACTGCAAAAGCACAGGAAATCTGTTGAGATTTAATTTTTTTTTTTTCGATTTTAGCCCTCTTTGAGTGCCAAATACAGCACGACTTTGCATGGGTTTCATTGTTGTGATGCAGAAAGCTTTTGGGTGTTGAAACTTTAGAAAATCATGTCAAAACTTCTTTGCAATATCACAATTATGTCGTACAGCCAAGAAAACTTCTTTTTTTTGTTTGTGGCATTGATGTTGTTCTTGAGTCCGAGTAAGCTCTTCTTATTTTTAAACCGTTCTTGGATGAACTTATCTCCAAAAAGAACATTTGGTCATATATAATATGATATTGGTAGCCCATAAATTTTGATCTAAACACATAATATCCTTGAACTTTTCACTTGTTTAATGTGGAACTCAAATTACTCTTAAAAATTGAATGTATTCATTTTGTTTGATCAAACAAATGAGGAGAAAGTCATCTGACTGTCTATTCTGTCTCAATTGTTTTGCATAAAAGAGAAACATTAATGATACATCAGCTTTTTAAGAGGTCCCTAATTCCGGAAAGAAATTCATCATTCACCCTCCTCTTTGGCTCTTAAATAATGCAATATTGTTGACACCTAAATTTTGTTTAGGTTTTTAATTATGCCTTAATTTCTTTTATTTTTCCTTATTTTAGATAATAAATAATAAATAATAAAAACAACAAGATAAAAACAATTAAAAAGAAGAAAAAAAGAAGTTGCCCGCAGCTGCTGGGGCTGGGCCTTCAAGCCCAACCCCTCCCCTCTTTTTCTCTCCCTCGCGCAGGCCCTCATGGCCAGGCCCGCGCAAATCAGCCCATCCCCTTTCCCCTTCTGTCTTCTTCCTCATGCCCTCATCTTTGTCTTCTTCCTCTGCAACACGCGCGTTGGAGGCCAGACGCGCGCGATGCCGAGACAAAGAAGGAGGCATCGACGATGACGCAAACTAAGGGGACGCGGCATTGATGGCAAGCGAGCCTTCGTGGAGGGGGAGGAATTGACGCTGGTTCGGCCGACGAAGGAAGGCCGGTCGGCACACCAAAGATCGCCGGCCCGACCTTTGCTGACACCCCCCCCCCTCGCCTATAAATAGCGAAGCCCCTCCATCGATGAGACAGACACGGAAGTGGCGAAAGATCGAGGGCTGCAGATCTTCGAAACCTCCCACTGAGAGACTTCAAAAGGGGGGCCGAGGACGAGCAGGCCGAGATCTGAGAGCTCGTGGTCGGAGACGAGGGGGAGAGATTTGAGGGAGATCGGCCAGAGGGAGAGGGTTGGTCAAGGTCCGGATCTAGGCGCGAAAGCTCACTGCTGTCCCCCTGACGCCGCCGCCTTGACCGAGTTCCGACGCCATTGCCTCGAAGACACACTGCTGTTCCCTCCAACGTCATCGCTGTAACCAAGCATCAGCCCCGACGCCCTACTGAGCTGTGCCCCGATGCCGTCCAGATCTGAGTGAGTGGAGGGCGGAGGAAGAAAGGTCGAGATTTGGACGCAGATCTGGAAATCCACGTGAGAGTCGCTGTCGCTTGCCGTTGTTGCCTCGCTGAGGCACACCATCAACCGTCGCTGTGCTGTCCACACCTCGATGCCATCACCGTGACCTACCCCCGGCTAGCAGACTTGAAGCAGTTGACGCCATCTCGCCGACCAGCAACGCCATCGTGCCACACTCTCGCTGCTAGCAGGTAATGACAGCTGCCGCCCTCACACCTCACCGCCGCACCAGATCTCGCCCCAAGCTGGGCCACTGCCATCCCCGAAAACCCAGTAGTCACCCGTCGTCGTTGCCGCCGTTGTTTCTGAGGACCCAGCAGCCGCTCGTCGTCGTCGCCAGAACCCTAGCTGTCATCTGTCGTTGAGTCACTGCTCGGTGACATTCCAGCCACCCCCCCGGCGCCGCGGATCGCTAGAACTCGAGGGTTCCAGAGTCGGGTCGGCGAGGGAAGAAGACGGGTCATCAAGTGGGTTGGATCCGGGTAGGGTTTCGCGAATTTGGGGCGGCCGGAAGTCGGGTCGTTGGGTCGGGCGGATGACCCGGTTCCTCTAGGGTTTAGTTGCGCGGGCCAAATTTGCATGGGCCTAAGAGAAGTGGGCCTATTTCGCCTTTGGGTTGCGATTTGCTTAAAAAGAAAAGAAAAGAAAAGTCTCGGATGGGCTCGCCCCAGGCTGCGGATTCGACCCGGTTTGTTTGTTTGTTTTGTTTTGTTTTTTTTTTTTTTTAATATATAAAATATATAATAATATAAAATAATATTTTAATAAATAAAATAAAAATATTTTATTTTCCAGATAATCAAAAAAATAAAAAATATCCATATTTTCCTAAAAAAGCCAAAAAATGATTTATATTTCCAGAAAAAGATTAAAAAAATCCAAAATATGATTTTTATGTCAAAAAATGAGAAAAAGACCCAAAAAATGTTTTTTTTCCCGCACAAATTAATGGAAAATCCATCAAAAATCCAAAAAGCGTTAGGTTTAAACAAGATTAGGTACCGAAATGGCATTAGTAATTAACTAGTGTAATCAAGTCCCCGATCCTAATTTCTCTAGTTGCGCAGGAGCAAGTATTTGTCCCGATACTTCACTTGGGTTTCTAATCGACGCACCCTAAATCGATTAGTGGTGACTCCTTTTTAAATTAACTCACAAGTTAAAAACTTGAATCATTAAGTCGTGAATTGGTGGACTTGGGAGAGTCTGGCCTAAAATAAACCTAGCCGAACCATTAGTCTCCGCAAGGCGCCCACCTCGATCGGGTGCCGAAAAAGAAAAGAGGTCGCGACAAATATTTGTGTAATTCCTCAATACTAACAAGTCTTATACATTTTCCCATTTTGTCATACCTATTTAGTAAACCTACACTTTCTCATTTAGGCTTTGTTTATTTCATATAAAATTATTGATTTGAAAAATATTTTCTTAAAATAATATCGCTTACAAAAGTTAATGATTAAATTTTTTTTATCATTCACGAAAATGTTTAAACATAAATTGTTGTCAAAAATGAAAATATTTTCATTGACTAATCATTTTAAGCGATACGAATAATTATTTTTTTTTTGGAAAATGCTTTTGAAAATCATTTATATTTTATGAAACAAACGGAGTCTTAAACAAAACTCTCAATCTTCTCCTATATTCTCTATGATCAAAACTTCGTGCAAAATAGGCATTCCTTTTTTAAGTCAATGATGTAACAATGCAACGAAGATTGTGTCTTTTTGTCCTGATCCCGCGGTCTATCATTGAAATGAACTTGATTAATATTCATTTGAAAGCTACAAAAAAAGAAAAAAAGAAAAATGTATGAACTAAAAAAAATTTCCCTATCTTGGATGATCGGGATGCTTAAGAGGTCTTCTCCTATATTGAAACAGGTTTGGCAGTGGCCATGATGGCCATGAAAGAGCTAGAAGTCAAGAGTTCCACGGAATCGGGTGGCTGGGTTGATCGTGCTAGTAACTGGAGTCGTGATCGCAGCCGTAGCCCTGATAGGTCTGAACATGACAGGGCTCGTTCCCCAGTTCGCAGCTTCCACCAAGCAATGATGGAGAAAAGCCAATCCCATGGCCCAGGAAGCCACAGTGAGAAAACAAGGGAGAATTCACGGAGACCGCGACGTGCAGGGTCTCCTTCGCTTGTGGAAAGGATAGCGAGAGAGGGAATTTTGGGGGATCGTACGGTGATGCTCCATCGAATTGGGATGGAGGATATGGTGGTGGTCCCGCTCTTCTTACCTCGGGGAAGAGGAAGGCATGATTCCTGTTTTTGACGGAGGCAGAGAAGTGGGCGCAGCTGAAGATCCCCTCATTCTTTCTGAGGTCGGGCCAGTCCTTTGTTTGCCCTTCGTTTTTTGTTTGTTTAGAAAGTTATGGAACTAGAAATAAGGGAAGCTGTAAAGAGAAACTTGGTTTCCCTAGAATTACAGGATCTATGATATTGTTGACCCATGATCTCCTAGAACTGGTTTTCTTTGCATATTTGTCTGCAGTGGACGGAACGAAGTTTTGTGGATGCTGTATTATGGCAAACGAAGTCTTTCACTAGAAATTTTACTGGATTAGATGTTCTTTTTAGACGGTTTTGCGGTTTTGGAACTGCTGTGGCTTGAGCTGAGGGCCTCCATATCGATAATTGGGTGGAATAATACTAAGATGTTTGTGATTACCGTTTGCTACATTTTGTACGAAACCGAAGACTCTGATTCTCGGTGCCGCTGAAAGTATATGAGTATCCATTACTAAAATTTTAGTGATGGTTCTTTCTGATGTTCACTTCAACGGCTGCCGATTGGATGGGACGTGAATCATCATCACTGTTACCGTGATAAATGTGGGTGTTTGAGTGGGGTAACGGTAGAGGCTGTTTTTAGGGGAAGGGATCCTTTGCCTCCATCTCTGTCCGTGCTTCATTCATCCCAACCATCAATCCTTATTGAGATACAGGGGAGGCACCGAGCGGGTTAGAGGGTCTTTCTCCAATTTTCGATCTATGGCTTACAATAACTGAAGCCTCAAGAGGGTTACCAATCGCGGGCTTTTGATGTAGTAGATTTGGCAGCCCTAACTGATCCAGAAAAAATGCAATGGGCGTCCTTTTCTTTTATCGGCTTGAATTGATCTTAGCTGAATATCCATATGATTTTTGAATCTGAATGTTTAATCGATTACGATATTTTTAGTGCTTTGGCGTTACCTATGATGTCATGACATCAAACTTTACTCCTTATTTTTTGCAACATGAATTATAAAAGGACAGGAACTCTGTTGAGAAGTTTATCCGATTTTACCCTCTATCGAAAACCCAATATGCCATGGCACTTAGCATGAGTTTCATCATTGCAATGCAGAAACATTTTTAGCTGTTGAGACTTCGAAGAATCATGTCAAACTTATTTGCGGTATTAGAAGTCGCATCATACTGCCAAGAAAATAGCATCTGGTCATTATATAAAATAATATTGATAACCCATGAATTTCGATCTCAACGTGTAATGTCATTTTTGTACTTTTGACTCACATAATATGGTACTTAAAACTATTTTTTCAATGTTCAATGTACTCCTTTGATTTGATCAGACATAAGAGAGGGCAGCCACCCCATGTGTCTTTTTTCTTGATTTTTTTGTAAAAGGGTTAAATGTCAATGACATATTAGCTTTTGAAAGTCCCTAATTTCGGAAAGAAATCCAGTATTTAATCTTCCTCTTTGGTTCTTTTCATATTGCAATATTTATGTATTTCCTCAATGCTCATAAGTCTTAAACACTTTCCCATTTTGTCTAAACCTATCCAGCAACCCTCCACTTTCTCATTTAGACATTATTCATTTCGTGAAAAATGAATAATTTTGAAATTATATTCCTAAAGTTGATAATTTATATTTGCTTAAAAAATGTATGAATGAAAAAAAAATTATGATCCACAAAAATGCTAACACCTAAATTGTTGTCGATAAAGAAAATATTTGCATTAGCTAATTATTTCAAGTGTTACAAACGATAATTTAAAAAAAAATGTTTTTCAAATTATTCATTTCCTATGAAATAGATGGAGCCTTAGACGAAAGTCTCACTTCTTTATGATCAAAACTTCTTGCAAAATAGATATTCCTTTTTCAAATCATTGATTGAACAATGCAACTAATTTAGTGTCTTTTTGTCTTTGTCCATCAATTAGTATTTAAAATGAACTTGATTAATATGTATTTGAAATATGCCAAAAAATTAAAAATATATGAATTATAGAAAATCTATCCATCTCATTCTCATCTCATTAGCACTTTCTTGGGCATTATACATTGATTCTATAAGGAATTTTGATTATATTCCAAAATGATGGCGATATATTTTTTTGGACTAACTAATTCACATATCGATTTTCCCTCGTGAACTGTAGCCATCTATGTAGTACGCAATGAAAGCAATTGCTAATGGAGTGATCTAATAGTTTTGTTGCTCTTTTTCTACTGTTTTACTTAGTTGGAAAGCGTTAGTTGGAAAGCGTAGGGCTTTTTCATCTCCCTCCATAAACTACATATTCGTTACTTATCTCCCTCAACTTCATTGTTTCTTGACTTAAGTCATAATTCATTTACTTTTTAAAAGTATCTTCAATTTAATATATATGAAAAAGTACATAAAACATTGGCAGTGGTATCATGTTTATTAAATTAATTTGTTTAAATTGCTCCAAATTCTTAATAGCAAGTTCTCATCATAACTCTTTAATCAAAATAATATGTCAATATTAAGTTGTTTGTATGTTGAAATGTGTCCGAATATTAAACTTGACTTCCGACAAAACCACCACTAGCCACCGTGCTAAGAGACTACTACCACTACTTTCCACTTTCCTTTCCGTCGGTCATAGTTTGTGCCCCCCCCTCTCTCATATTTTAGATGGGGTGGCATCTTTCTATGTGAAATTATGTACATATCTAATCACATGCAAGGGTATGAACTACTCAAACTACTCGCAAGCTATTGTATCTCCCCTCGCACATCTTGATTCTTTTCAAGTTTGAATACATCAAAATATTGAATCAAGCTGAGCTTGTGCTGTGAATTCACTACTTGAATTGCTCTCCAGACCTATCAAATAGTCGATTTTCAATTGCAGTGTGTTTTTAGACTATAAGTCCGAGTTTAGTTCAAATTTCTTGTGAATTTTATTGACAAGTCCGATCAGATTCGACATTGTTGAAAGGTTATTTAAGTTGAGCTCGAGTTTAAAAATTCCTACTTTCAATGGAGCTTAATAGTAGAGTCAAGTTTTGAATATTTAAATCGAGTAAAATTGAGTCAAGTTATAAGTAATGAGGTGTATTGATTGAACTTTATTTCAATTGTGCCCATGTATAATAGCGCGGACCCATATAAGAACCTGCGTTTTCTTGCGAGACTCGACGGGAGTCTACTGTTCTTTAACAGAAAATAAAAAATGGACAAAATATTACATAGTCCCTCCTCACCACGTTAGCGTAGTCTTAGACCACTTAATGATTGACAAATGGCGCCACGTCAGCATACAGGTCCCAGCGACTAAATCCGAAATCCAAGATGGGCCCAGGTCCTCGATGGTTCCCGATCCTGACCGTCGGTTCCAAGTGAACCATGAGAAATCAACGTGGACCCTATGGCGCTGTCTTGGCCCCCGTCTTTTCCCTTGTTAAAAAGCCCCAACTCACACAGAATTCACTCACTCCCGAAGCCAAAACCAGCATCCACCCTCTCTCTCTCTCTCTCTCTCTCTCTCTCTCTCTCGCTCGCTCGCTCCCTCCCTCCCTCCCTCCCTCATGGAGCTCAACCTTGGCTTCTCTCTTGACCTCGAAACTCCTCCTCCGCCTCCTTTAAACGTGAAAGGCTTCTTCTACAATCTCCTCCACAGCCGTAGCCCCGACATTCTCGACGACGACCACGCCTTCACCATCGAAGGGTCCTCATTAAATCCTTTCTCTCGGGTGGTCTCGACCCCACAGCTCGAACCTTCATTTCCTCACCCATCCCCTGATCCTAACCCAGCCGCAACGCTCCCCAGAGGGTTCGACCTCTGTGCACCGCTGCTGCCACCGACCCCTCCTCCTCCGTCCATGGAAACCTCGCTAGAGAGCAGCGACGGCATAGCGGAGCATGGCCAGCTCAAGTTCAAAAGCCTCTTTCACTACGGCCCAGTGGATCAACGTCCTTCTCACGATCCGGTGACAGACGACCGCCAGGTCGTGCGTTTGCTCGACTTAAATGACCTCGGATCACTGAACGAGAGGCTCGGTGAGGAGGCCGGTGTGAGCTCGGACCACCAATGGGGTCGTGAGCGGGACGACGGTCGTGATGATCGGAGGAAGAGAGAGGTGGCGACGGGTTTGCAGCAGCAGCAGCCGAAGCAGAAGACGGAGAAAAATAAAAAAGAGAATGACAAGGACGAGGCTGACGAGGAGCCCTTGGTCGTCAAAGGCCAGTGGACTCCTACCGAAGACAGGTTAAGACTTAAAAAACGCCCTCTTTCTGATTGCTTCTTCTTCTTCATCTTTTTTTTCCCCCTGATTTTGAATGTTTTTCTTTTGACTTCCGTGTTTTTAATTTATTTTCCTCATTAGCGTTTCTGGGCATTTTTTTCCCTCAAATTTTTGGGGTGACATGTGATGAAGAAAATTATTCATTGTCTGTATTTTTTTTATTCTGTTTTTTTTTTTGGGCAGCCGCTTAAAAATGTTGGTTGAGACTCATGGAATGAAATGGTGGTCTCAGATTGCTCAAATGATGAAGGGGAGAGTCGGAAAACAGTGCAGGGAGAGATGGCATAACCATTTGAGGCCTGATATCAAGGTTTTTTCCCCTTTTTTCCTTTAAATTTATCTTGCCCATAATTTGCTCCATCTTTAGACTCCTTCCTCCATTGTACCTTCCATTATATGAATTTACATTGACCGCCATACTCATTTAGTCAAATATTCAGAAAAAGAATCACGGTTAGGTTTGATAAATGATTCGCATACATAGGAAGTATATCTAATGATAGATATGCGATATAATATAGATTAAGGAATGTGAGCATTCAACACTTATCGGGATTTGCAAATTTATTATAAATTCATACCATAAGCGCTCATCCATATACACCATATATGCGTTTCTTTTATTAGTTGTCCACAAAAAAAAAAAAAGACCTTATTTCCTTATATTTACCGACACGTGTAGTCTAGTGCGTGGAACTCGTGACTCTATCTTTTTTTTTTTTGTCCTTATGAAGTTTTTGGTTGACTTACTTCTTAAAGTTTGCCGATACACTACTTATCCTACGTCGTTTAGTCCAACTCATAGGCATGCATGGCGACGAGTGCCCATGCGGACCAGATTCTTCGGAAACCATGCCTTATAATCAGGCTGCAAAAATTTCTAAAGATGCTTTGATTCTTATTTAACGTAAAAGTTTATTTATTTATTTAAGTTTTAGTGATGACCAAATTGTTTGAACCTTTCACGCACTTCCATGCCCTAGTTCAGCAGCCACTTAAGAACAAAACAAAAGGTTAAATCCTTTTTATGAACTCCAAATTCTTCCATTTAACACACAGCATACACCTAATAAAACACCCTAAGAAAATTTTAGGAATACACCATTGTTAAGCCTTAAATGAATAAGATCCACAATTATATTAGAAATGTGTAAATACATTCATCATGAATTTCCCTTGTTTTTTCCCTCCAAGAAATTTCACCATATTGTATATCAAGAAAATATTTTACACTTGCACATGAATACAAATATTTTGTATTATATTTGATCAATTAAAACTGAAAAACCAAATTACAATCGCTTGTATTAATGAAGTGTAATTAAAGACGCATTACCAAAATTAAAGACTTCGCCAAAAGCCCAAACTCACAAAACCCTAGAGTAAGTTTTTCTATCTCTTCTCCTCCGCTTTTTCTTCTTCTTCTTCATTTGGCTCTCATCATTTTCTTAGCAGAAGGACTCGTGGAGCATCGAAGAAGACAAGATCCTGATTCAGGCACACAAGCAGATTGGGAACAAATGGGCAGAGATAGCCAAGAGATTGCCTGGAAGAACTGATAACAGCATAAAAAATCACTGGAATGCCACCAAGCGCAGACAATTCACTAAGCGTAAGTTGCTATAGCAACAACTCCAACCTCTTGCAAAACTACATCAGGAGTGTCACCACTCCATCTCCTCCGAAATGGTCGCCACCAGCTCGTGGTCCTGACCACTGCCACCACAACACCAAGAAGCAGTCATTGTCTATGTCGAAGGCAGCCATTTCCCGTGGCTTGGACATGCAGCCCAAAGCGGCTAACTGCCCCCAGCAGGTGCCGGATCATCACCACAGGCCGCCGACTCCGCTTGCTCAGAGGCCAGCCAGCAATTACTTCCGTTATCCGATGGTTGATGGGAATGGGAATCTTGGGCTTTATCAAGTGAAGGACCATCATTATCATCAGGTGCTGAGTGAAGGTGGTGGTAATGGGGGTGGAGGGAGATGTGATAATGATCGTGAGTTGGACTTGGAGATGAGGTTGGGGATGGATGGCGATCGCTGCCGCCACCATCGTCATCAGCACCATAGTGACCATCACCGTCGGGAGATTAAGGAGCTGGACTTGCTCGAGATGATGGGTCGTCAAAGTGGCTAATTCCGAATTCATAAATACCCTAGTAGGTAATAAAAGACCCTTATACGGTTGCTGCTTCTCAAAATGTTGTCTTTGGCTTATTTGTTCTCCCAGTTTGCTTGTTTGAGACCTCATGTTGTTGTTCTGATAATCGTATGTGAGATAGAGACTTCTTTTGTTTTATTCCCATATAACCAATTGTGTAAGGGTGTCTATGACTATGTCAATGTTTATGTGAGAGATCTGAAAGAGGTCTAATGTTATTACATATGCATGTGTTTAGCTTAGTTATTCTGTGTTTACCTCGATCTTCGGGGACAGATCGAGGCTTCTATCACTATCTCTCGACAATCAACTAATTTGCTAGGTGAAAACAAGAAGAGTCAAGCAAAGCTTACAAATTGCCATAGATGAAGAATTGTGAAACCCAAGCGGCTTTCTTTGGAATTGGTCAGATTGCTTGTTACACGACTTTCATAATTGCATTTCTTAAATCCCGTCTCTTAACTGTGAGTTTACAAATTGCTCTCAATCTCCAACCCACTTTTTCTCTGTAGCTGTATGTAAGAATTGATCCTGAGAGTAAATAAAAAACTGTAGCAATATCATATTCACACTTCTTTATAAGAAAAACTCTGGCACACATTATGTGCATTGTGTACTGTTTGTAAACTCAAGCGAGCCAACTTTGGCAATAATGAATTCAGTGCACCTAATGATAACCCTCATTTGGTAGATTGAAATGCATTTCCAACTGGGAAAAATTGTCAATGATAAGAAAATTTGCATGGAAAACATGGTTACGTTCTCCCCTTTTAGGGCTTTTGAGGGTCTCATTAGAGCTAAATCCTTGATCGGATCACAAGGCCCATTGAACCCCCATCTCTTAACTGTGAGTTTACAAATTACTCTCAATCTCCAACCCACTTTTTCTCTGTAACTGTATGTAAGAACTGATCTCGAGAGCCAACAAAACTGTTGCGATATTATATTCACACTTCTTCATGAAAAAAGTTCGAGCACACATTACGTGCGTTGTGTACTGTTTGTAAAATCAAGCGAGCCACCTTTGGTAATAATGAATTCAATGCACCTAATGATAATCTCTCATTTGGTAGATCAATTGATTCAATTGCACAAAAGGTAAAGCAAAGGCCTAGGAAGTTGTCTTGCCTCTCAAAGGAAATATGGACTTGTATTGATCTCGGTCACGAGAATAATATAGGTATAAGCCTTTGGGACCATTATTACTCGGCTCTAACAACATTAGCAATGGCAGACTACGCAGAATTGAATCACAAACTGTCATCAGACACTCCACGTCTACCACTTTTGCCTTGGAGTCCTTTGTCATTCATTGACGGGGTTGAAGAATCACTGCCAGAAGGTATGGATCCAGGTAAAGAAGGCACTCCTAGCAAGTGTGCACAAAAGGGAGGTTAAACCGGAGAAAATATTCGGTAGTTGCAATCAATTGACGCAAGGTTTTTTACTCATACTCAATGATAAATCAACACAAGTCAATTGAGGTGGAACCAAAAAATAAAAATCTGATTTTTCTCTCCTTCCTCCATTACCCACCTTCCTCCGCTTTGTCGTCCATGGCCGCTACGGCTTCCCCCTCCATCACACATCACCACGTATCTCCACCCCTTCCGGCATTGCTTGCAGTCGGCCCAAGCTACCCCTCCGTCATCACTTGTGGTCGGCTCATTACTCATCCATGTTAAGAGTATAACCCAAGATACTAGTGCTGATGAAAACAGAGGAAAGAAGAAAGAAGACTTCAAGAACAGAGGAAAGAAAGAAGGCGAAAGTAAGGTCAATAGCAGAGAAAAGAAAGCTGATGAATGTCGCGACCCGATCTCGCCGCCCCCTCGAAAATGGATCCAAGGAGGGGAAAGGTCGGGTTTAGGGGTACTTGATCTTAAGAGTTCCCTCACAGCTTGCATTCCAAAAGACGTCATCACCTCGCCTTTTGGATCAAGCTTCTCGTGAGTTCACTCCACGAGATCGCGAGCTCTCCCAAGCTCGTACCCCGCGTGACAGCGGAATGTCACGATCCATACCCACATAAGCGACATACCTAAAAAAAAAGGGGTCGAATGTGTATATCGAATTTAAGGGTACTTTTACCATGGTAGCCCTCTTGATAGTACGCTTCACCCATTAAGATGGCATCACTTCATCCTTTGGGTTATTCCCATATCAAGTATGCTAAACCATAGTGAGTTTCATCGAAACTCATACCCCGCGTGACAGCGGATTTATTTAAACAATATAGGTATTTAACAACCTAAAAATATACAGGAGTCGCCACTAGCCTCATTTTCGGGGGGTCGGCTAGAAACCCAATCGAGAGTCGGGAGTATTCCCTCGATTTCTACGCAACCAGATATCTAGGTTCGGGGACTTGGGTTACGCTAATATTGCTATTAACGCCCTTTCGGTACCTAAACAGTATGTTGTGTTTTTCCTAATATGTCCATGCATTTCTTTTTACATTTTCGGGATCATCAATTCCTAGACTAAGTGATCGTGCATGGTTGATCATTTTCATGCTATTCTATTTCTAAAAAATAAAGAAAACAATCAATGAAATTGAAAGTGCAAGACATGAAGTAAACAATCAAGAGAAAGCAATAAACCTAATCATGCAATTCTAAAAAATATAAAAGATAAAACACAATTAAGAAAAAAGAGGGAAAAAAGGGAAAACCCGCAACTCATCGGGTTTTATACAACACAAGGAACCCGAGACATATATCGGGAAAAAAAATGAATATTACAGAGTAACGGTCGGAGTGGACATCGACCTCCATCATCTTCACTTCTTCTCTACTTTCGGAATTCTAATCTAATCCTAGCCTTAAAAAAAACTATAACTAGGTGCATACACATGAAAGAAACAATCAAACACATCAAGCGACCAAAAACAATACATCATATCAAAATCAATTGTTTAAAAGAAGTACAATGCGAAGTCAAGTTTCGAGTGATATCCTAAAGTTCAGCATTAATATGTGTCGCACCAAAATCATTCATCAAATGATCACGTGCAAAACATATAATATGACATACATCCAAGTCATATAACTTTGGTTCTCAGTTAACCAAACAAGTGAATTTGCTGACAAAAGATCATTCACCAAACAATATGCATCATCGAGCATGTTCATGCTACATGTATGTCCATCTAATCAATGCTTAATCCACAACTTCCAGCATGCAATCAAAATTGTAACAGAGCACGTGAGACTATAAATTGTAATTGTTTGATGACAAATTGCCATGAAATTGAAGTCATGTCTTGCCACAAGCACGTATGAATTTTCTTGATCAAAAATGGCATCAATTAATAACCAAACTAACCTCAAGTTAGAATCAAATGCACATCCAATTAGGGTAACAATTTTCGTGGAAAAAGTTTTTAACATGAGCTATATAGAAGTTAAAGAAAATTCAAGAATGCACAATATCACGTCGGAATCGCTGCAAAATATCGGGATGTCATGACACATTAATAATGATTTGACCTAAAAGAAAATCCGAAGAATATGAAATTTTACTATAGCGCGAACACAAGAGAGACGAACAAATTTTGTTAGGGATCTAATTTTAGAGTTTCTTAATAAGAGAATCATAGAAAAGTGACAAAGTCAGCTTTAATAAGGGAAAAATAAGGGTCATGAATTTCATTTTTTATGACAAATTTCTATCATGCGAATCACGAGAGAAGTTGAGTCCAATTGATACACAAATAACGTGAAATCAGCATCATAAGAACAATTTTCACGAGGAAGCTTCTCAAAATTTTAACACGTGAATTTCTAAAAATCCAAGAACATGAAGAGGTCAATCAAAAATAGAACATGATAGCATGTCATACCGTCACTCTACAACAATATTAAAAGCAATTAGACAAATCTACTATCTTATCTTTAAAACTAACAGCAATTAGCCATAGAAAAGGCAGCATTTCTATAATCGAATCAACTTCAAAAATCAAAGACAGCATTTCATTATATATTGTAACTAAAAGCACGTGAATTTACAAAATCCTGGAAGAGATCAAGGTCCATCAAGAATAGAACAGGGCAGCAAGGCGAACATACAACCATTTTTTTTTGCAGTTTTTATGTGAAGGACAACCTTTACTCAAAAATAAACGTGAAACCAGGAAAGGCTTAAACTCACATTATCTTTTAACCTGAAGAAACAACAAGACAACAAAAAGGATAAGAAGACAGAAAAATAAAGGTTCACAATATTCAAACTTTATTCCCAGCATGGTATAGCAGAACCTAAATCAAAAAGACCTTATCCAGTGGATAAGCAACCAATTATAAAAAAAAAATGAAGCCCTCGTACAAAACAGAGAAAAGCCAACATCATCTAATATTAAACTGAAAAGACCCAAGCTACCTTTAACAGAACACCAGATGGTTCTCATCGTAGATCAAACAGTGCTTAGCATCTTAGGCAAAAAGGCTATCCAATTTGGAATTACATCTCATGAAATAAAGGTTTGCCACTTAGCAATCTTGATGTGTAGAAACAAAGACTGCCTTATGGGAAACCTCGACGGATGCTCGAGAAAAGAGTATCGGCTTTTAATTGATTGCGAGGCACTCAAGTGGCAAGGATGCGCGGCTAGTCTTACTGAAATTCCAAAATGCGTGTCTTCATATAAAAACAGACAGGGCCTCGCAGTGACCGTCGTGGAGAAACAAAACTCAATACCAGAAGTGATGAGACATATTCACAAAGCTTCAAGAAGCTAACCTGATCAAGTTAGAGACAGAAAGCCGCTATCGCTGATCAATTTTGGAGCTATGCCGAGACTTCCTACTTGGCGCAAACCTGAACCCTTGTATCTCGAGCTCCGGAAGAGTGTGATCCGCAACGAAGGCGTCGGATTGATTAAGCGAGTGAGCGTCCGAAGGAGGAATAGAGAGAGATCAGAATCCAACACCCAAACGGATGCCAACAGAAATCGAAAACCCTAACAAATCGTGGAGGATGGAAAAAGAGCTCACCGCTCGAGCAAAAAATCCAGCGAGAAGAAATCGATCAAGAGTCGCTGTAGTTACTGCTAATACGCTTCAGATCTAGCCTTCGACTTGAACTCAACGGAGAAGTATTGGAGACGGATGCGGAAACTCCCTCCGATGGACCGCGAGCGAAGTCGAGATTTGGGATCCGAGATCTGAGTCCTAGCGGCTGCGTCTTTGAAATGAGCTTCGAGCGCTCAGTCGGCCGAGAGAAGACGAGGTCCGCGAGAGGAAGATCGCCGGTCCACGAGCTCAAGAGATGGCACAAAGATGATCCGAGGAGAAACGCAAGAAAGATGCCGCCATTGACGTCGTGGGAGGGCTAGGGTTCCGCTGCAACTGCCTCGAACTCCATTGATGACCCCGCAAAAAATCCGAACGCCCAGAGAGAGAGAGAGAGCTCGTGTAAGGAGAGAGAGAAACCGTGTGAGGAGAGAGAAAGTCTGTGCCAAATCCCCCTTTCACCGTCCACGATTCCCCCTTTTTATGCGCCCTCTTTTTTTCTTTTTTTTTTTGTAGTTTTCTTTTTATTCTAACTTTTCTTTTGCTTTTCATTTCATTTCATTTCATTTTTTTTTGTTTTGTTTTCATTTTCACTTTCATTTCATTTTTTTTTATGCTTTCCTTCATCCATTTTTTTTTTTATCTTTTGGGCTCTTTGTTCTTTTTTCTCTTCTTCTTCTTTTTTTTTTTTTTATTGCTAATTTTTTTTTTGTCTTTTCATTTCAAAATTTTTTTTTTTAACTTTTGCGAATTGAATGTTTAAAACGTCGACAAAAATTTCGGGTGTCAACAATGAAAACAGAGGAAAGAAAGAAAACAACAACGAGAGATTACAAAGCATGCGTAAAAGCGATTTACCATTGAGAAATCGGTATTCAATTTTGAATTTGTAAAGTCAAACTCTTTGTTCTTTACTTGATTAGTTAGTTGATTCCGTTAAGCTAGTTAGTTTCATTCGGTTGTAATTCTTCGGTTGATATAAAAGCTGATAAGAGAAGAGCAAAAGGAAGGGAGAGATTTTTCATTGTAAGCGAGCATTCATTGAATAAGAATACGATCTTACTCTCTGCATCATTTCTCCCTCTCGCTTCCATTCATTGTTCTGTTCATCAAAATCCTTCATGGTATCAGAGCCATCTTCCTGAGAGTACGAATCAACCTTCTTCTCTATGAAAAGATGATGAATCCACAGCAGATTGAATCCTCATCGATTGCTGTGATGAATCTACAGCAGATTGAAGCCTCATCGATTGCTGTCTTTTGCTGCTAATGGTGGTATGTGCTCTTTATTTGAGGATCTATGAATCGTTTTTCAACACTGAACAAGAACTGTGAGTTGTTCTTTTTCCTCAATCGAGTTCTCATCATCATCAGTAATAGAATCACAACTCTGTTCTGCAAAATCAGTAGGGGATTGGTTTCAGTAATAGAGAATCCTCTAGAATCTGAGTGTGAAAATGGCAGCAAGGGTGCAAAAGTATCCATTCCCTATTCATGTTAACATTTCTAACTTTGTTACCATCAAATTATCCGAAGATAATTTTCTCCTTTGGCAAGCTTAGTTTCATAGGTTTTTGAGAAGTCAAGATCTGTTCGGTTTTGTTAGTGGAGAAAGTCCACCACCTGTCAAATCATTGCAAGTTGAAGGAGAAGAACGGGGTACTGAAGTTATAAACCCTGATTACAATGATTGGATCAAGACAGATCAACTTGTGTCGTCTTGGATTAGTGGTGCTGTCTCAGAAAACATACTTAGTTTAATAATTGGCTTGGATACTGCGTTTGAGGTTTGGTAGACACTACTTAATCGATTCACGCAAAAGTCTGTGGCTAGAGAATTTGAGTTAAGAGGAAAGTTGCAAGTATGTCAGAAACGTGATCGAGCTTTGGCTATATATCTCAGGGAATATAAGTCAATCTGTGATCAACTCAAGGCAATAGGGAAACCTGTTGATGAAATAACAAAGTTGTTCGGAGTTTTGGAGGGTCTAGGATCTGAGTATGAGAGCTTTAAGACCACAATATATTGCTTAAAACCACAACCAGAGTATGATGAGGTGATATCACACTTGGAGAGATTCGAAGCAAGATTACAGAACTATTCTTCAAATCAGTTCAGTCCTAATCTAGCCTATTATGGCCAAAGGAAAGCTGAAGTCCTACAAAGGGAAGTTTTTGACAGAGAACCAGCACAACAAATTGTCAGCTTTGGAGGACCAAGAGGATACATTCGTGGAGGCAGAAGTTATGGAAGAGGACGTCCATTTAATAATCGATATCGCAACTTTGGATATTCTGGTAGAAATATAAGCTACAAACAGAATAATCCGAGTTATGATCAGGGGGAACAACAATTCAAGCAATTCAATACTCTCTCTGGCATTGGTTCTGGTCAAGGCTTTAGACCATATGCTGGCTCCACACAAAGGAATCCAGATATCAAGTCATATCCCTCTAACTCATCAAATCTAACTCTTCACAAAAATCTGCAGGAAAATAAAATGACAGAAAACACTCGATTAGAATGTCAGATCTGCAAACGTCCTGGACATGATGCTCTTCACTGTTGGTATAGATTCGACAACTCTTATCAAGCTGAGGAAATACCAACAGCACTAGCAGCAATGCATCTTGAAGAATCAAACGGCAATGAGTGGTATCTAGACACTGGCGCGACTGCTCACATCACTGCCAATGCTGGTATTCTTCATAATTCCTCTAAACACATTGGTAATGATACAGTTATGATTGGTAATGGCTTATGCTTACCTATTACACATATTGATGATGCATTACTGCATACTACAGTGGATACTTTACCTTTGAATGATGTGTTAATTGTTCCAGAAATTAAGAAAAATCTTCTGTCAGTTTCGAAACTAACAGATGACTTTCCTTGCTCATTTGTCTTTGACAAAACCGGTGTGTATGTAAAGGACCACTCATCCAGCAGAATCAAGATGCTCGGAAGGAAAGTTAATGGACTCTACCGAGTAGACCCTCATGTTACAGAAGTCTTTTTCACTCAAAAACACAGGACAATTGGAGAAGATGTGTGGCGTCAACGTTTAGCCCACACGAACTTGAAAATCTTGAAGTATATGGAGACTCAGCAGTTGATTCACTGCAATACAAAGCTACAGTCTATATGCAGGAGTTGTAAAATAGCTAAGAAACCTTTGCTTTACCCTTCCCATTATCAGACTCTGTAGCTTCTAGACCTTTAGAACAGATTCATTGTGACATCTGGGGACCTTCTCCAGTTAATTCATTTCAGCACTTCAAGTATTATGTGATTTTTGTGGACAACTTCTCTCGATTTAGCTGGCTTTATCCACTGAAACTGAAGTCAGATTTCTATAATGTCTTTCTCATGTTCCGGAAGTTAGTAGAAAATCAGTTTGATTGTAGAATCAAGATCTTCCAATGTGATGGTGGAGGAGAATTCATCAGCCGCAAATTCAAGTCTCATTTACAGAATTGTGGAATTCAACAGCGTGTGTCTTGTCCTTACACACCTGAACAGAATGGCATACCCGAAAGAAAACATCGACACATTGTTGAGTTTGGTCTGGCTATGCTTTATCATGCAAGACTTCCTTTAAAATTTTGGGTTGATGCATTTATAACAGCTAACTACATTGTTAATCTTCTTCCCACTCCAAAGTTACAAATGAAGTCGCCCTACAATATGCTATATCAGCAACAACCAAGTTATGACCATCTCAGGATCTTTGGCTGTGCATGCTATCCATGTCTCAGACCCTATGCACAAAACAAGTTTGATCCAAGATCCCTTACTTGTGTATTCTTGGGTTACAGTGATCGCCATAAGGGATATCGATGCCTTATTCCCACCACTGGTCATATATACATCAGTCGTCATGTTGTATTTGATGAAAGCTTCTTTCCATTTACTCAGAAATTGACAACATACTATCCCCATCATACAAAACTATACCAACTGTGGACAAAGGAAGTTCAATTCTTCAATCCTCCATATGAAGAATGTAAACAATCCACATTATCTGAACATACAGGCCATTTACAGAACAACAACATCATCACTGCAGCTCATTTACAGGACTCTCCTAGCTCAGAATCATCTTCAACCTCGTCTTCATCCTCACATTCATCTCCATTGTCCATAACATCTGCTGATTCTTTAAGTCCAGCACCCTCCTCAACCTCATCTTTGGGACATCTGTCCTCGACCAATTCTGCAGAGTCAGGAGCTCCTATCTCCACCACTAAATCACCAGGTGATCCTACTATTGCTCAAACTTCTTCTTCTCCGATTATCTCACCGGATATATCATCTACTCATCCTATGCAAACTAGATCTAAATCTGGCATTATAAAGATCAATCCTCGATATGCCTGCTTAGCTGAATATCAGGTGCCTCCTGAGCCACACTCACTTAAATCTGCTCTAGCAGATCAAGGCTGGTATAGAGCCATGAAAGATGAAATGCATTAGATGAAAATCAGACTTGGATATTAGTTCCTTGCACTAGTCAAATGAATGTTATTGGTTGCAAGTGGGTATAAAGACAAAACTTGCACCAGATGGCAGTCTTGATCGTCTAAAGGCTCGGTTAGTAGCCAAGGGCTTTCATCAAGAAGAAGGAGTGGATTTTACAGAAACATTTAGCCCTGTTGTCAAGCATGCCACTATCCGCATTGTGCTCTCTGTTGCAATAGTACAGAATTGGTCGATCCATCAACTCGATGTGAAAAATGCATTTCTTCATGGCAACTTGAATGAAACAGTATACATGGAGCAGCCTCCTGGCTTTGTTCATCCACATAAATCCCAGCATGTCTGTCTTCTTAAGAAGTCCCTTTATGGGCTTCGCCAAGCACCGCGCGCCTGGTTCGATAAATTCAGCAATTTCCTCCTTGAAGTTGGTTTTTTCTATAGTACCACAGATCCATCTCTTTTTATATTGCGAAATGGCCAAGAGACAGTCCTGCTGCTATTATATGTGGATGACATTATCTTGACTGGCAGCTCAGATACATTACTACATACTCTGAGTCATTCTCTCAGCCTTCAATTCCATATGAAAGACCTTGGCCATCTTCACTATTTCTTAGGAATTGAAGCAAAACGTACCTCTACTGAGCTGTTTTTGTGTCAAACTAAATATGCTCTTGATTTACTCAAACGTGCACACATGGTTGACTGTAAACCAATCTCAACCCCCTTGTCCCTGCAACCAGTTATCCTTAAAACTGATCATATCCTTCTCTCCAATACAGTTGAATATCGAAGTTTAGTTGGTGGCTTACAATATCTGACTATCACACGTCCTGACCTTGCTTTTGCCACAAATTTATTATGCCAAAAAATGCAACAGCCTACTGTAGGCGATCTTCATAGGTTAAAAAAGGGTACTTCGATATGTTAAAGGCACAATTCATCTTGGCCTCTTCATTCGTTCCCACAGCTCTATGCACTTATATGGCTTTTCTGATGCAGACTGGGCTGGCTGTATTGAGACCAGACGTTCAACAATTGGTTACTGTACTTATCTTGGATCGAATCTCATTTCATGGGCAGCTAAGAAACAATCTACTGTCTCCCGCTCCTCCACTGAAGCCGAATACAGAGCACTTGCCTCTGCTACAGCTGATCTAAGTTGGATTAGTTTTGTTCTCCGTGATATTGGACAACCTTTGCACTCTCCAACTCTCCTCTTTTGTGATAATCAGTCTGCTATCTCACTTACAGCAAATCCTGTTCTCCATGCTCGCACAAAACATATTGAAGTCGACTTTCACTTTGTTCGTGAGAAAGTTTCTTCTGGTTCTCTTCGAGTTCAATATGTTCCAAGCAAATTCAACTTGCTGATATTTTTACTAAAGCCTTATCACGGCTCACACATTCTACTCTACGGATCAAATTGGGTATCGGTATACTACCTCTTCCCAATTTGAGGGGGGATGTTAAGAGTATAACACAAGATACTAGTGCTGATGAAAACAGAGGAAAGAAGAAAGAAGACTTCAAGAACAGAAGAAAGAAAGAAGGCGAAAGTAAGGTCAATAGCAGAGAAAAGAAAGCTGATGAAAACAGAGGAAAGAAAGAAAACAACAACAGAGATTACAGCATGCGTAAAACTGATTTACCATTGAGAAATTAGTATTCAATTTTAAATTTGTAAAGTCAAACTCTCTGTTCTTTACTTCAGTTAGTTAGTTGATTCTGTTAAGCTAGTTAGTTTCATTTAGTTGTAATTCTTCAGTTGATATAAAAGCTGATAAGAGAAGAGCAAAAGGAAGGGAGAGATTTTTCATTGTAAACTGAGCATTCATTGAATAAGAATACGATCTTACTCTCTGCATCATTTCTCCCTCTCGCTTCCATTCATTGTTCTGTTCATCAAAATCCTTAGTCCAAATCTGGACTCGGATATGGCCGCAAGCTTTGCTCATCCATCCACCAACTGAAACGACAACAGCATTGCAACAAGCGGTGACTTGAGCTTGTCCATCCATTAAAGACAACGAGCGAGCAACAAAGTTCAGATTTGATTGTTGTGATTGTAACTGCAAGCAACGAAGGTGAGCTACAAAGTCCAGATCTAGTCTCCACGGTAACAATTGCAAGCGACAAAGTCCAAATCTGGTTACCATCACTCCATACCTAAGGGGCAAAGTGCAACCCAACCCGACACTGCTGCGTCCAAGCCGCCCAACACCCTCCGTCGTCCTTGCTCACCCATGGCCACAAGTGACAACGATTCGTTTGACACCGGTGGCCATGGACAGCTGGATCGAAGAGCTCGCCAAAAAGAAGCTTAAATGTGACGCCACTTGTTGGATGTATGCCCTAAAGCTACTATGTAATAGTTACATATTAGGGATTTCAGTTGTACTTTCATTATTATTATTTAATTAATGGCAATGGCGTATTCATTCATTTGTCCAATTATTTTATATTTATAAATGATTCCATAAGATCAGTTGCAACTAGACCTATCCTTGAGACGTCAAGAATATATGTGATGGGTTCATAGTTAGACTGAATCTTTAAATCGTTCCCGGTCGATGGATTATTGAGTTGATATTAATAATCTTGTTGAGACCGGTGTGTTCTTAACTTCGCCATTAAGTATTGGATACTTAAGGGAGTGATGAGTCACATGTCAATTGATATTATGATTCCTGAGTTAGAACACAAGTGTTTGTATTAGATAAGTTCACTGAACGTGACGCATCTGGAACGATTAGCGACATTGAAGCTTTTGGCGTGGTCAATGTCTAATTGTTTATGCTTTGGTCTTGTGCAAATAATCCTTAGACCTAAGGCACAATGTTAATTTGTGTATTGAACAACTATGGTTCAGGGGTGCACATAATGCCAAGTCGTTGATCCGTCTTTATAGTTGATTGTCATAGTTCGTTCATATACGAAGTTGCACGTGTGTGTAATATGGAATCTGTCTCCTTGTTACATGCAAGGTGTAATAATGATGTCCTATGTGATCTAATTATGACATTGCATTGAAATCCTCGGCCGGGGTTGTAACCAAGAATAAATTGTTTATGTCTCGAATAAAATGCATGTCAATTAGATTTGTGCATATGATCGAGTTGGTGACTTGACAAATATTCCATGGTCTTTATTTGATCGGGACATAATAAGACAGAGGAATTGAATTATACTGAAGCTAAAGCTAATAGATTCATTATGTTATTAAAATATTCACACTATCTAGGTAGCCATGACATATTGCTAGATGTTAATCATAGCTTATAAGACTCAAAGATTAATCGGGACAATTAATTCTTTAGGGATAACTAATGTGTTAGTACAAGTCTTATTACCAGCTTAGTGATGAATCTAGGGATGTCACACACCATAAACAATTAGGATAACGTGGAACAAGAGATAAATAATGTTGCAAATGTGTTTGCAATTACTACAATCGAATTGTGTCGATTTGAAATTAAATTAAATGAGATTTGATTTAATTTGTATTATAGTCACAAGCCTACTTCCATATGATGCACAAGCATGCCTAGAGTGGATACATGTTAATGTAACCCAATTGTACATATAAAGATTATGTCCTTTTTTTATTTTTTATTTTATTTTAAGGGGATTGATTAATTAATTATTTATTCATTTAATTAATTAATTAATTAATCAATATATATATTTTTTAACTGGGAAGCTTCATGCACGAAGCATCGTGCATGAACGGTTGACCGTTCATGCACGATCGTGCTTCGACAGATGGGGATCAGCAACGGTTGCTGATCCCGTGAAAAACCGTCCAAGAAATGCCGTAAAAGGGTTGAAAAATAGAGTGAAGGAGAAGTGCTCACTGCTGAAAAATAGAGCAAAACAATGTGTGTGTTCTTGTGGTTTGTGTGGGAAAAAGTGCCAAAAAAGTTCTAAACCTTTTGCCTTTGTGCCGATTTAATCCTAAACCTTTTTTTTGGTGCCGATTCAGTCCTAAACCTTTTTAAGTTGTGCCAATTCAACTTAAGTTTTGGTCTATTCGCACGATGTTACCCTTGAACTATTCTTAAATGTTCAATGTATTCCTTTTGTTTGATCAAACAAAAAAGAAGGAAGTCATTCAACATCTCAATTTATCTCAATTTTATGCGTAAATGAGTTATACATTAATGACAATTTACCTTTCGAAGAGGTCCCTAATTTAGGAAAGGAATTCAGCATCCAATCCTCCTCTTTAGTTCCTTTCATACTGCATTATAATATACTTCGTCAATGCTAACTAGTCTTAAACACTTTCTCGTTCAGTTGAACCTATCTAGCAACCCTCAACTTTCTCATTTAAGCTCCATTTATTTTGCAGAAGATGAATTATTTGGAAAATATATTATTTTAAAATAGTTATTTGTATTGCTTACAAAAATAATAAACGATATATTTTTTTATCACCCATAAAAATACTTAAATATAAATTATTGTCAATAATGCAAACATTTTCATTAACTAATTATTTCAAGTGATACAAACTATCATTCTTAGGAAAATATTTTTAGAAACATTCATTTTTTCCGAAACAATTGAAACTTTACACAAAACTCCCAATCCTTTCCTCTGGTCTCTTTGATAAAAAATTCTTGCAAAAAAGACATTCTTTTTCAAATCAATGATTTGACAATGCAACAAAGATCGTGTCTTTTTATCCTAATTCATCTTTTTGTCTTTGAAATGAACTTGATTAATAAGCATTTGAAAGCTGCAAAAAAAACATGGAAATTTGTATGAACTATCAAAATCTCTCCATCTCATGTTCATCTCATTAACACTTTCTTAGCCATTATAAACTGATTCCAAGAGGAATTTCTATTATATTCCAAAATGATTTCCTTTAATTTTTTTGGACCTACTACTTTGCACATCGATATTTTTTCGTGAACTGCGGCCATTTATGTAGTTTGTGATTAAAGCAATTGCCAATGGAGTGATCTTAGAGTTTTGCTGTGTTAGATTTAATTCATATAAAACTTGATGCGGAAATTCATTACAAATCAATGATCTTTGATCTTCATGATTTTCACAAATAGATTCAGACAAACCTTTATCCATAGCGCTACGCTTGATGATGATCGTTGTAGAAAACCCAATGATCTTGAACCAAAAGGAGAAATCCGATTTCTCTTCCTTAACCCACTAAACCTTAATGTATTCAATTGAAGGAGGAGAGAATACCAAACTTCTTTCTGTTGTTGTTGTTCGTATGTGGGTGGAGAGAGGACCGGACTCTATATATACGTTCGTTGAAAGGGTGCCTTCCATCAAAGCGATATACCCTTTCGTTTTATTAGAGTCGTACCTTCTCGTAACCAATAATTATTTATAGCATTTCAATCTTTATGAAACCATATAATAAATCACATAATATGGGCCACAATAATTCTTACATTCTCCCACTTGGCCCATATGATTCTCCTTTCATGGTTTAATGAAGACTATAATGTGCACAATAAGATTATGCTATAAAATTTCATTAAATTGGCAATCACATAATAATCACAATTAAGTAAAGAAAACTAATGCGAGTCATAGCGGTTATATGTCATTAATCGACATAGTCCCTTCTATGTACTACAACTATAGTACTTTACTTAACATGATCCATAAATGAGAAGTAGTAAAGTAATAGTCCAACCATAATATTTCTTTAGAAACTATCCTGTTTAAAATTCATCTATTTCCATAATGTATACTAAATAGAAAACAGGAAATATCGAAACATGTAAGTGAGCTCAAAGTGTCAAATACATAAACTTAATACAATCATAATACAAACATTAATGACGTCCAATAATGCCCATCCTTTCAACATGCTCATTAAATGTTTTGGGCGGCAATCATTTTGTTAAGGGATCTGCTATCATAAGATTGGTGCTAATGTGCTCAATTGACACTCTTTGTTTCTGAACTTCTTCTTTGACAAACAAGTATTTGATCTCCATATGCTTAGTACCTTTAGAATACTTGTCGTTCTTAGAGAAGAAAACATTTGCAGAGTTATCACAATAGATTTTCAGCGGCTTGGCAATGCGTCGACGATCACAAGTCCGAAATAAAATTCCGCAGCCATAATCCATGAATTGTGGCCTCAAAGCATGCCACAAATTCAGCTTCCATAGTGGATGCAACAATAACTGACTGCTTCGCACTCTTCCATGAAATTGCCCCTCCGGCCCGGAAGAAACAAGTAACCAAATGTTGATTTTCTTGTATCGGCACATCCGGCTAAGTCTGAATCTGAATATCCAATCACCTCGAGATGATCAGATCTTTTATAAGTGAGCATATGATTCTTCGTTCCTTGCAGATATCTAAGGCTGCGTTTGGTTCAGCATTTGCAATGGGCTTTGAGTCCAATGAAAATGCTGAAAGCCCAAAGCTATTTTGAGAAAATGCAGTTGTGTTTGGTAAAAAAATTTTGCAAATAGACTTTGAGTTGGATGTGTGTTTGGTAAAAAAAACTTTCACAAAGGGCTTTGGCTATTATTTTTTCTTTTCTTTTCTTTTTTTTGAAAATTCAGCTCCTTCGCCGGACCGGTGAAGGGCTGCCGCCGCCGCGCCGAGATATGGCTCGCCGGTGGCCGCCGCCCTTCGCCGGTCCGGAAAGGGCTGCTTCTTTTACATTTTAAAAAAAATAAAATAAAAGGGTAATAACGTAAATATGAAAATTTAATGGGGGTAATTTAGGAAGAAAAGAAATGTTTTCAGCATTTGGTAGAATGCTGAAAGCCCAAGGCCGGTCCCTACCAGCCTTGAGCTTTCAGCATTTCCAAGGACTTCACTTTCACTTGAAAGCTCCTTGAGGAGGTTGCCAAACACCCTCTCTTTGGCTGAAGGGGCTTTGGGGACTGGATGGGCTTTCTAAATGCCCATCCAAACGCACCCTAAGAACCTTCTTTGCAGCTTTCCAATGATCCATTCTAGGATTACTTTGATACTTGCCCAGCATTCCGACAGCAAAACTGATGTCTGGTCTGGTGCAAGTTTGTGCATACATTAAGCTCCCCACAATAGATGCATAAGGAATATTATTCATTTGTTCTCGTTCCAATTCACTTTTCGGACATTGCATAAGGCTAAATTTATCACCTTTCTGAATTGGAACTATTCATGCTGAACATTTACTCATATTAAATCTCTCTAAAATTTTCTCAATGTAGGCTTTCTGAGACAATCCTAATAATCCTTGTGATCTATCACGGAATATTTCTATTCCTATCACATATGCTGCCTCTCCCATATCCTTCATTTCAAAATTCTTAGAGAGAAACTTCTTAGTTTCATGTAACAAACCAAGATCATTAGCAGCAAGCAAAATATCATCAACATACAGAACTAGAAAAATAAACTTGCTCCCACTAATCTTCATATATATACACCGATCAACGGTGTTTTCCTTAAATTCAAATGAAGTTATGGTATCGTTAAACTTAAGATACCATTGTCGGGAAGCTTGTTTAAGTCCATATATTGACTTCTTTAATTTACATACCATGTGTTCCTTTCCTTTAACTGAAAAGCCTTCGGGTTGGTCCATATAAACCTCTTCTTCTAAATTCCCATTAAGAAAAGCGGTTTTAACATCCATTTGGTGTAACTCTAAGTCATAATGAGCCACCAAAGCCATAATGATTCTAAGTGAATCCTTTTTAGAGACCAGTGAAAATGTCTCTTTATAGTCAATGCCTTCTTTCTGAGTAAAACCCTTTGCAACAAGTCGGGCTTTATGTCGTTCAATATTGCCTTTTGAGTCGCGCTTGGTCTTAAAGACCCATTTACACCCGACCTTCTTACATCCTTTAGGCAATTCAACAATATCCCAAACTTGATTTTGATGCATGGATTTTAACTCTTCTTCCATGGCATTAAACCATTCATTAGAATCTTCACATTCCATGACTTGGGAAAATGAATCTGGATCATTTCCAATTCCTAAGTCAATTTCTGACTCTTGTAGATAAACCATATAGTCATCAGAAATAGCCGACCTATTTTCTCTTTGAGATCTCCTTAATGCTATTTCTTGTGACTCGGCCATTGGAGGTTCATTATTGACAACTTTAGAAGCTTTGGGTATAGGAACTTCTACCCTTACTTCTTGAATACAAGCATCACGCATTCTTTCACTCCCACTGATGTCACCATTCTCAATGAACCTAGCATTTCCAGATTCAACAATTCTTGTACTATGATTAGGACAATAAAATTTATACCATTTGGATTTCTCTTCATAACCAATGAAATAACCACTGGTCGTTCTTGAATCCAATTTCCTTTCATGTGGATTATAAATTCTTACTTCTGCTTAACAACCCCAAACATGCAGGTGTCGTAAACTAGGTTTCCTTCCCGTCCACAGTTCAAATGGAGTCTTTGGAACTGCCTTACTAGGAACCCTATTTAAAGCATAGAAGTCTTTAAAGCATACATCCACAAAAACAAGGGTAAAGATGAATGACTCATCATACTCCTAACCATTTCCATTAAAGTACGGTTACGTCTTTCTGCTACACCTTTTTGTTGTGGTGTACTTGGCATTGTATATTGAGCACAAATGCCATGTCTTTCAAGGAATTTAGCAAATGGACCTGGACATTGTCCCGATTCATCATACTTTCCATAATATTCACCGCCTCTATCCGATCTTACTATTTTCACCTTTCTATCTAATTGCCTCTCAACCTCTTTAATATACACTTCAAGTGCATTCACTGATTGAGACTTATCATGCAATAGATAAATGTAACCATAACGTGAAAAATCATCAATAAAGGTTATGAAATAGCTTTCCTTACCAAAAGATGGAACATCAAAAGGACCACATATGTCAGTATGTATAATCTCAAGAAGCTCTGTGCTTCTTGTGGCATCTTTTTTAGTGTGCTTTGTTTGTTTACCTTTAATATAATCAATACACACTCCAAGATTAGTAAAATCCAAATTTGGAAGAATTTCATTCTTCACTAATCTTTGCATTCTTTCTTTGGATATATGACCCAACCGTTTATGCCACAAGTAAGCAAAATTTTCATTCACCAAACTTCGTGTAGTGCCAACATTATGATGCAAGGTCATTAATGTCTCAACAAAAGTATTATCAAGTCTAAATTTGTAGAGACCATCACATAAAGTTCAAGTTCCAATAAGAGTATCACTCTTAAATAGACTGAAAGATTCAGATCCAAACTTACAATAAAATCCCGCCACATCAAGTCTTGGCAAAGAAACTAAATTGCGAGAAAATGTAGGTACATAAAGGGTTCGAAACAAATCCAAATAATGCCCAGTATCTAAGATCAAACGATAAGTGCCAATGCCTTCAACTCGGAGCTTTGTCTCTGTTCCCCGTAATCACATAACTTTCATTTGGCTTTATAGTTTGGATCGTAAGAAATCCTTGCATCGTATTTGACACATGAGTGGTGGCACCAGAATCAATCCACCAAGTATTATAAGGAACTTCAGTAAAGTTTGATTCAAAACATATTAAAGCACAAGGCTTACCTTTCTTTTCGAACCAAGCCTTACATTTTTGACAATCTTTCTTCAAGTGTCCAATTTTGTTGCAAAAATGACACTTAATAAGATTGTGTTCCTTCTTGTGGATTTGAGAAGCCTTTGAAGAGTCATTCAGGACGTGTAGTCCTTTCTTCTTGCTCCTTCCACCTTTCCTCTTAAAATTCTTTCGAACTCCTTGATGACTTGAGAGATGAACAGAATGAGCCTTTTGATTCTTTATCCTTGTTTCCTCTTGAATTAGCATACTGGCCAATTCGTTTACATTCCACTTATCCTTTATAGTGTTGTAATTCATTTGAATGGCCCATATTGCTCATGAGGTAAGGAATTAAGTATAAATTGTACTAAAAAGTACTCATCCACATTCATTCCCAAAGTTCTTAACTTTGCTGCTAAATTGGTCATCTCAAGTATATGCTCATGCATGGTACGCGAACCATCATATTTTATGGTGGTTAGTGTGCTCATCAGTGTACCAGCAAGTGACTTATCAGCAGTTTGAGAACGCTCTTCCACAAATTTCATAAATTCCTTAGCATTGTTAGTCTTGGGAAGAGAAGTCTTTAAGTTGTTTGCAACTGTCATCCGCATGAACATTAAGCTCAGTCTGTTCGATCTTTCCCAAGCTTTATGGGAAGACTTTTCATCATTGCTACTTTCATAAGTAATAGCAGCTGGTTTCTCAGCTTGAAGTGCTAAATCAAGATCCAAGACACCTAAGTGAAACTGGACTTGCTCACTCCAATCAGGAAAATTTATCCCATTGAATAAGGGAACAGATGAGGCGTGCAAATGGAGTGAAACAGGTACAGATACTGCAAATGTGCAAGAAAATACTCATACATTAATGCTTTGAGAATATCAACTAATCAGATTCAAACTAAACTACACATGCACATCATAGTTCTCCTTTGGGCGATCCTATGATATACAAAAATATATAAACCATATTGATGCTAATAACTTTTATTTGATAATTGTAAATATATCTTATTAAAATTTACTTGTTATCTTTGGATATACAAACAAATTTAACAAGTCATATTAATTATCTACCATCATGTTCATGAATTATAAGAAAATAATTAACCTTTAGGTTAATCCCTAAGTTCTTATAATAAATGAACTTCAATATACCCATAACTCCAATAATGATATAAAACATATCAATTTCATATATAGCATCAATTAATCATGGGTAATTGAATAAAATAATTTAAAATATCAAAATTCAAAAGACTTCAAGGTTCGGCCACTTTGGTGACTAACAAACCTTTCATAATATGATTTTTTTTTAATATTGTAAAATACAAATATTTACCAAATTTGCATACAAGGACAAAAACTTAATCAAAGCATAAGGGTAAAATTGTAAAATCCTAATTCCATAAGGGCAGAATCATAAAGTTATAATCCAGAGGCAAAATGGTAAATAATCAGCAATGGCAGAACTGTAATTATTAATTAAACAAGGGCAGAACAGTAAATAAATTGCGAGAATGACAAAATGGGAATTTTAAAAATGACATAGGGGCAAAAACGTAAAAGGGCGCGCGGGGACGTCAGGCGCGTGCCGAGCACGCGCCTTCATCTGCCGTGGGCGCGTGCCCCGCACGCGCGCGTCCAACGCGCAGGCGCGTGCGTTGCACGCGCCTGCAACCGGGCGGGAAGCCTCGCACGCGTGGATCCCATGCGCGCAGCGCTTGCGCGCGCGTGACAGCGCGTGGCACGTGGGTTCCACGCGCCTGCAACCGCGGCGCGCGCGTGGAGCCCACACGCCTTCTTCCTTGCGCACAAACGCGATTTTTCGCCGGTTTTTCGCCGTTCCACCGCCGTTTCGCCGCCCGTTTCTTCTCCGACAGCCCATTCCAGACACAAATAATTAATGGGTTTTGAAGAGCATGCCGGCACGACATAAGTGAATCATGGAAAATTAAGTATTTTCCCTTATGTTTATTATGGGTTATAAGTGATCCATTTTTAGTTCTGCATTTGTTGCAGGAACTATGATGCGCAATGCAAGGATGCCTGCAATCCCAAGAACGGACGAGGGAAATGCAAGACTTAAAAGGCTGATGTCAGATTTAGCTAATTATCGGTGGCATGACGGTGATTTAGTATCACATGTGGTCAGGGTCAATCGGATGATACAGAAATCATTTGGAATGGTTATCTTATGCCGGATTTTGAGAAGGTGCCGGCTTTGATGAACACTCTTCCACCCGAATGGCAAGCGAGTGTTAGATCGGCTTTGGGAGGTCAACGTGGTCCCGGGTTATAGGAGGCTAGTGGAAGCTTTTGTAAGAGAGTACTATAGGATTGAGTTAACCAAAACTTCAACCCTTAGATTGAGCGCTACATGGCGCCGAGTGAATGCGCCTTGGAGGCGACATGAAAGCTCTCCAAAAGTTTTTCTATGGTTGGCAAATGTGCCTTCAAATTTCTCAGATATTTTGGCTGATAGATTAGAAGGGACATTCCCTATTTATTTCTTGGATTAATTTGAGATGTTTTTTATGTGAATATCTCTTTCTATATTGATATTTTTCTCTATATATATTGCTGAGTGTAATGTATAGTTGTATTATGTGAAAGCATTGTTATTCTATTGGATGTTAGATATTATTTGCTTTCTGTTATTGTTGACTGCTGTGGGTAGTTGATAGAAGTTTTTGTAACTTCATAGAATTGATTTTGCATATGACAATCATATTAATGATAGTTTTGAGTTAGGATTTTTGGAGGATGATTGGAAACGAAGTGACCTTTTGATTCTGAAACCTTACTTGAAATTGTTCATTGATATGATGGGTCTATGCAGAGTGGATGCATAAATGATAGGCATTAATTATTCGTGCATGTATGTCCGATGTGTTGGATCGATGACTTCAAAGCAACTAAGAACGTAATTGCTGATATGAACGGCAACAATTGTGAAATATTGAATATGAAGATTCAATATGTGCTGGAAAAGCAAGAAGCACTAGAAGCTCTTGACCATGTTATGGAAGATCTTGAGGATACCATGTGCCACCTTAAGCTAGTAGAGGGCCGCCTAACGGCATTTGAGCCGAAAATAGATATTTGCAATGCTGGTTCTAGCTCAGAAAGGGCTTTGTGCTCTAAGCGCAAGCGTATTGATTCGTTCAATATGTGGGAATGCAAAGGATCAAGTCCTTGTTGCAAGAAATCAAGAGTTGACCAACACAAGAGAGGAAAACGTCCTCAAGTGAAGAAAATGTCAAGGGTGAAATGTTACAATTGTGACAAGAGAGGTCACTATGCTCGCAACTGTTGTGAGCCAAAAAAGGTAAATACCTCTTGTACATTTGAGAACTTTACTTATGTGTCAAGTTCTGTATTATTGGCTGAATCCAATCCTTTGTGGACTGTAGATTCAAGAACGACAGACTATATAGCGAAGGATAGAGGATCCTTCGTGGAATTTCGACGAGTACCAACTGGAACTGAGTGGATCCATATGGGAAACAACTCCAGAGATGAAGTTAAAGGAATTGGCACCTGCCAATTGAACATGCATGGTGGACGCATCTTGATGTTCTATATGCTCCGGAGATTCGTCGAAATTTTGTGTCTGTTTTTGGTGTTGGTTAAGCTTGGTTTTAGTGTGAACTTCCATAATAGAAGTATAGATTTGTATTTGGATACAAACTACTATGTTTGTGATTATTTTTTGGATGGTTTTATTGTACTAGATGTTGACTATGGTGATGTCAATATTTGTTATTCCCTTGTTTCACGTCTTCTACTTTATATGACAATGATGTGAGTGTGTGGCATGCTAGACTTGGTCATATGGGCCAACAACGTATGAATAGACTAGCCAAAGAAGGCTTGTTGGGTAACATTGAAAAAGTCGATTTGCCCATATGTGAGCATTGCCTAGTAGGGAAAACGACAAGGAAACCATTTAGAAAAAGATAAATGAGCTGAATTTCCTCTGCATTTAATCCATTATGACGTCTGTAGTTCAGTGAATGTGAGAGGAAGGTATGGGGCTGTTTATTTCATCACTTTTATAGACGATTATACTCGATTCGGATATGTCTATTTGATTTCTCATAAACCTGAAGCATTAAGTTGTTTCAAAAGGTTTGTGAACTTGGTAAAAATCAATTAGACAAGAAAATAAAAGCATTGAGATCCGATCGAGGTTGAGAATATTTATCTGATGAGTTCAGAAAATTATGTGATGAAAAAGGAATAGAAAGACAGTTGTCTATTCTAAATACTTCTCAACAAAATGGTGTTGCAGAGAGAAGAAACAGAACCCTACTGGAATGGTTAGGTCCATGATGGCGCATGCTAACTTACTTATCACTTTTTGGAGTGATGTGTTGTTAATTGCTGCCTATATACTTAACCAGATGCCTTCCAAATCAGTTGCTTCCACTCCATATGAGTTATGGATAGGTAGAAGACCGGACTTAAGTTTTCTTAAGACATGGGGTTATGCTACCTATACACATGAGTCATCTCACAAGTTTGGGAAATTGGGTCCCAAAGGAAATAAGAGTATTTTCATGAGATACTCCGAACACTCGAAAGGGTATGTGTTCATAGGTGAGCAGGAAAGTGGGAGTATAACTGAATTTGAATCACGGGATGTCACATTCTTAGTGGATGAATTTCCTAAGAAGGGCGAAATAGGAGAAGATTACTCCTTATTTGAAACCTTGGATCAAGATAATGATATTAATGAAGTTCGTCCAAGTGGGAGTAATATGAGAAGTGATGAATTGAATTCAACTCATTCTCAATTGCAACCACATGATGAGACGACATCATCATTATCTAATCCTAGTGGGAGCATAATGGGGAATGATGTGCTAAGTGTGCAGTTTCCCATACGGTGAACAAGTTGCCAAAGTATTCCCCGTCGACGTTTTGACATTGAAGGGGAAACTTTTATGATTGCTCCACAAGATGAGGATGAGCCAAGAAATAATTAATAAGGCTCTAAAATGCCATAGTAAGGAAAAATGGATTCATGCAATGGAAGAGGAAATGGAGTCAGTGAAGTCAAACCATGTTTGGGAACTGGTTGATCTTCCAAAAGGACGCAGAGCTATTGGGAACAACTGGGTTCTCAAAATAAAGCGAAAGGCTGATGGCTCGATAGAAAGGCATAAGGTCCGCCTTGTGGCGAAGTTGTATAATCAACAGGAAGTAATTGATTATGAAGATACATTTTCTCCTGTAGTGAGATTTACCTCGATTCGCATTATTCTAGCAATAGTGGCTAGTATGGATCTTGAGTTACATCAAATGGATGTAAAGACTGCTTTCCTTAATGGAGAATTAGAGGAAGAAATATATATGGAACAATCTGCTGGTTTCATAGTGAAAGGCCAAGAAGAAAATGTATGTCGACTTTTGAGGTCGATATATGGTCTTAAGCAGTCATCGAGATAATGGTATATACGTTTTTTCATAATGTCATAATGGCATGTGACTTTACAATGATAGATAAGGATCATTGTGTATATATCAAAAGATCCAAGGATCAATTTGTGATCATATCATTATATGTTGATGATATACTAATTGCCGGAAGCAATATGGAGTTTGTTAATACTGTCAAAAGATTGTTGTCTTCTAACTTTGAGATGAAGGATATGGGTGAGGCTGCATACATTCTTGGAGTTAAGATTTCAAGAGATCGTTCGAAGAGATCATTGTCTCTTTCACAAGAAACCTATATAAATAAGGTTCTTGAACGATTTCGTATGCAAGATTGTAAACCCATAAACATTCCTATTGCAAAAGGTGAAGGATTGAGCCATAGACTGTGTCCAAGGACTCCACTAGAGAAGGAACAAATGAAACATGTTCCTTATACTAGTGCTGTTAGAAGCTTGATGTACGCTATGATGTGTACAAGACCTGGCATATGTTTTACAGTTGGAATGGTGAGTAGATACCAATCCAATCCAGGTCCAGCACAATGGAAAGCCGTTAAGAGAATACTGAGGTATCTAAATGGGACTACTGATTATACGCTGAGTTATTAAGGAAAGGATCTGCGACTCTAAGGCTATTCTTATGCTGTTTGGGGAGGAGATTTAGATGAAAGAAAATCTACCTCTAGCTTTATTTTTCTTACCGAATGATGGCACCGTATGTTGGAGCTGTAAGAAACAAATATGCATAGCCTTGTCCACGATGGAAGTTGAGTTCGTGGCATTATCGGCAGCAGTATTAGAAGATGTTTGGCTTAAGAGATTATTGGATTATTTAGGTGTTATTGGAAGTGCTGCAGATTTGTTATTGGTTAACTGTGATAGCCAAGTGGCGAAAGCGTACACCAAAGATCCAAAATATCATGGCAAGACCAAACATATAGATACCAAGTATAATTTTGTCAAATATATGGTTGCACGAAAGAAAGTGAACTTACAGTACATATCTACACATAGAATGGTAGCAGATCCTATGACAAAGCCAATACTTAGAGATGTGTTTTTGTGGCCATATGAAATCTCTAGGATTGCGTAGAGGCTGATGTACTGAATATTGTAATTTCCCTAAGTGTTCACAATTTGATGAATTTGTGTTTTTTCATCTTTAATGCCTATGAATCTTTGTTTGATCTTTATGCATCTTAATGCTCAGTGCATTATTTTAAGTTGAGAAGTATGTCGGACAGATATAAGATTAGCCCACTCACACGGGTAATCGCCTCTGTTTACTGTGTGATAAATAGAGATGAGACTGTTTTTAAGCTTATTATCTAAGTGATAATCGAGAGCTCAAGCTTAAAACACGTATGTCGCATTAACTGAGTGTTAAGATGAGAACATAATACTTATTATGTCCGAAAGTAAAATACCCCACATATTTACTTTATTTGTCTATGATGCCAGATGTGAGTTCTGATGAATTTTGTGAATGAGTAGATACGTGAACTCAAGTTAGACATTGGGTATGTCTGAACTATCATCTATACGGTATTGAAAGTGTAGACATACGCTCCATGGGAAAGGAGTTAAATACCGTAATGCGTATTTCATACTACGTATGCATGAGACGACCAATAAGAGTGGCAAAAGTTTGATATCAACTTTTTATGTCGTGTGAGACTCTTGAGGAAAAGAGTTCCTCAATTTTAGTCTCCTCATGACTCTTACTTATTCTCAAGATTTCTATTTAGTGTTTGATATCTTAGGATGTTGCCAATGGTCATGAGTTTGATTCGATCTAATGGGGCATTTCTAGAAAAGTAAGCTGAACTGAAATTGAGAGTTTGAAGGAAAGAGGAAGATCGAATTTGGAGAATCACATTATAGTTTTGTATTCACCGATTAACCAATTATGATTGTCTTTGGGATAATCATAATTGTGAATAAATATATATATATATATATATATATATATATATATATATATATATATATATATATATATATATATATATATATATATATATATCATTGTTTGAAAGAGATTAAGATGGATATAAATGTGATCGATCGATCTAGGGTACTGCATACTAAATCTACTCAGGATGTGATGCTCATTATGAGCTGCTATATATTCCTAACAGATGTATAGCAACGAGCTCTCAAAGTATCTTTGGTCGCACGGATTATTCAGTATGAATGTTGAAGAGAGGTAAAGAGAATACTGCTCGGCCCACCATGTGCGAGTGGGAGATGATGGTTTTATTTATGGAGATAGGCCTAAGTTGGCCCGTCCGCCCATGTTGGGCCTATAAGCCCGGCCCACGGGAATAGGGCCCGTGGATGGGGGAATGTATAAAAGGGAGGAGAGAGAGAGAGATGATAGCTCTTGGCATTAACATACGTACGTCTCCCTCTCCTTCCAACGCTCTCTTTTCTTCCAAATGTTTAAGGCGATGCTGTTTCGCTTTTCAAGGCAAATTGACATCATCAAATCAGAATTTCTTCCTCGATCATCAGCATTGGTGTCTAATCTGTGGCTAACAAAGTACGCTCGAATCCGTGGTGTGCTTGACGATCGGTGATACGTGTTATTCCCGGGCTTCGTCTTCCGCATTGTTTTAGGGGTTCGATTTAGTGTCGAATCCGGTTTTCGGGGATCCGTTATTCCCAACAGTTGGAAGTTCTTTTCCTCTCTGATAAATTGCATTTGGATGGTCGGGATGCTTAAGAAGTCTTCTCCTATATTGAAACAGGTTTGGCAGTGGCCATGATGGCCATGAAAGAGCTAGAAGTCAAGAGTCCCACGGAATCGGGTGGCTTGGTTGATCGCGCTAGTAACTGGAGTCGTGATCGCAGCCGTAGCCCTGATGGGTCTGAACATGACAGGGCTCGTTCCCCAGTTCGCAGCTTCCACCAAGCAATGATGGAGAAAAGCCAATCCCATGGCCCAGGAAAGCCACGGTGAGAAAACAAGGGAGAGTTCACGGAGTCCTCGACGTGCAGGGTCTCCTTCGCTTGTGGAAAGGATAGCGAGAGAGGGAGTTTTGGGGGATCGTACGGTGATGCTCCATCGAAATGGGATGGAGGATATGGTGGTGGTCCCGCTCTTCTTACCTCGGGGAAGAGGAAGGCATGATTCCTGTTTTTGACGGAGGCAGAGAAGTGGGCGCAGCTGAAGATCCCCTCATTCTTTCTGAGGTCGGGCCAGTCCTTTGTTTGCCCTTCTTTTTTTGTTTGTTTAGAAAGTATTGGAACTAGAAATAAGGGAAGCTGTAATGAGAAACTTGGTTTCCCTAGAATTACAGGATCTATGATATTGTTGACCCATGATCTCCTAGAACTGGTTTTCTTTGCATATTTGTCTGCAGTGGACGGAACGAAGTTTCGTGGATACTGTATTATGGAAAACGAAGTCTTTCACTAGAAATTTTACTAGATGAGATGTGCTTTTTAGGCGGTTTTGCGGTTTTGGAACTGCTGTGGCTTGAGCTGAGGGCCTCCATATCGATAATTGGGTGGAATAATAGTAAGATGTTTGTGATTACCGTTTGCTACATTTTGTACGAAACCGAAGACTGATTCTCGGTGCCGCTGAAAGTATATGAGTATCCGTTACTAAAATTTTAGTGATGGTTCTTTCTGATGTTCACTTCAACGGCTGCCGATTGGATGGGACGTGAATCATCATCACTGTTACCGTGATAAATGTGGGTGTTTGAGTGGGGTAACGGTTGAGGCTGTTTTTAGGGGAAGGGATCCTTTGCCTCCATCTTTGTCCGTGCTTCATTCATCCCAACCACCAATCCTTATAGAGATACAGGGGAGGCACCGAGCGGGTTAGAGGGTCTTTCTCCGCTTTTCGATCTATGGCTTACAATAACTGAAGCCTCAAGAGGGTTACCAATCGCGGGCTTTTGATGTAGTAGACTTGGCAGCCCTAACTGATCCAGAAAAAAATGCATTGGGCGTCCTTTTTTTTTTTTTTATCGGCTTGAATTGATCTTAGCTGAATATCCATATGATTTTTGAATCTGAATGTTTAATCTATTACGATATTTTTAGTGCTTTGGCGTTACCTATGATGTCATGACATCAAACTTTACTCCTTATTTTTTGCAACGTGAATTATAAAAGGACAGGAACTCTGTTGAGAGGTTTATCCGATTTTAGCCCTCTATCGAAAACCCAATATGCCATGGCACTTAGCATGAGTTTCATCATTGCACTGCAGAAACATTTTTAGCTGTTGAGACTTGGAAGAATCATGTCAAACTTATTTGCAGTATTAGAAGTCGCATCATACTGCCAAGAAAATAGCATCTGTCATTATATAAAATAATATCGATAACTCATGAATTTCGATCTCAACGTGTAATGTCATTTTTGTACTTTTGACTCACATGATATGGTACTTAAAACTATTTTTTCAATGTTCAATGTACTCCTTTGATTTGATTAGACATAAGAGAGGGCAGCTACCCCATGTGTCTTTTTTCTCGATTTTTTTGTAAAAGGGTTAAATGTCAATGACATATTAGCTTTTGAAAGTCCCTAATTTCGGAATGAAATCCAGTATTTAATCTTCCTCTTTGGTTCTTTTCATATTGCAATATTTATGTATTTCCTCAATGCTCATAAGTCTTAAACACTTTTCCATTTTGTCTAAACCTATCCAGCAACCCTCCACTTTCTCATTTAGACATTATTTATTTCGTGAAAAATGAATAATTTTGAAATTATATTCCTAAAGTTGATAATTTATATTTGCTTAAAAAATGTATGAATGAAAAAAAAATTATGATCCACAAAAATGCTAACACCTAAATTGTTGTCGATAAAGAAAATATTTGCATTAGCTAATTATTTCAAGTTTTACAAACGATAATTTAAAAAAAAAAAATGTTTTTCAAATTATTCATTTCCTATGAAATAGATGGAGCCTTAGACGAAACTCTCACTTCTTTATGATCAAAACTTCTTGCAAAATAGATATTCCTTTTTCAAATCATTGATTGGACAATGCAACTAATTTAGTGTCTTTTTGTCTTTGTCCATCAATTAGTATTTAAAATGAACTTGATTAATATGTATTTGAAATATGCCAAAAAATTAAGAATATATGAATTATAGAAAATCTATCCATCTCATTCTCATCTCATTAGCACTTTCTTGGGCATTATACATTGATTCTATAAGGAATTTTGATTATATTCCAAAATGATGGCGATATATTTTTTTGGACTAACTACTTCACATATTGATTTTCCCTCGTGAACTGTAGCCATCTATGTAGTACGTAACGAAAGCAATTGCTAATGGAGTGATTTAATAGTTTTGTTGCTCTTTTTCTACTGTTTTACTTAGTTGGAAAGCGTTAGTTGGAAAGCATAGGGCTTTTTCATCTCCCTCCATAAACTACATATTTGTTACTTATCTCCCTCAACTTCATTGTTTCTTGACTTAAGTCGTAATTCATTTACTTTTTAAAAGTATCTTCAATTTAATATATATGAAAAAGTACATAAAACATTGGCAGTGGTATCATGTTTATTAAATTAATTTGTTTAAATTGCTCCAAATTCTTAATAGTAAGTTCTCATCATAACTCTTTAATCAAAATAATATGTCAATATTAAGTTGTCTGTATGTTGAAATGTGTCTGAATATTGAACTGGACTTTCGACAAAACCACCACTAGCCACCGTGCTAAGAGACTACTACCACTACTTTCCACTTTCCTTTCCGTCTGTCCTAGTTTGTGCCCCCCCCTCCCCTCTCTGTCATATTTTAGATGGGGTGGCATCTTTCTATGTGAAATTATGTACATATCTAAGCACATGCAAGGGTATGAACTACTCAAACTACTCGCAAGCTATTGTATCTCCCCTCGCACATCTTGATTCTTTTCAAGTTTGAATACATCAAAATATTGAATCAAGCTGAGCTTGTGCTGTGAATTCACTACTTGAATTGCTCTCCAGACCTATCAAATAGTCGATTTTCAATTGCAGTGTGTTTTTAGCCTTTAAGTCCGAGTTTAGTTCAAATTTCATGTGAATTTTATTGACAAGTCCAATCAGATTCAACATTGTTGAAAGGTTGTTTAAGTTGAGCTCGAGTTTAAAAATTCCCACTCTCAATGGAGCTTAATAGTAGAGTCAAGTTTTGAATATTTAAATCGAGTAAAATTGAGTCAAGTTATACTTATAAGTAATGAGGTGTATTGACCGAACTTTATTTCAATTGTGTCCATATATAATAGCGCAGACCCATATAAGAACCTGCGTTTTCTTGCGATACTCGACGGGAGTCTACTGTTCTTTAACAGAAAATTAAAAATGGACAAAATATTACATAGTCCCTCCTCACCACGTTAGCGTAGTCTTAGACCACTTAATGATTGACAAATGGCGCCACGTCAGCATACAGGTCCCAGCGACTAAATCCGAAATCCAAGATGGGCCCAGGTCCTCGATGGTTCCCGATCCTGACCGTCGGTTCCAAGTGAACCATGGGAAATCAACGTGGACCCTATGGCGCTGTCTTGGCCCCCGTCTTTTCCCTTGTTAAAAAGCCCCAACTCACACACAGAATTCACTCACTCCCGAAGCCAAAACCAGCATCCACCCTCTCTCTCTCGCTCTCGCTCGCTCGCTCGCTCGCTCCCTCCCTCCCTCCCTCCCTCCCTCCCTCATGGAGCTCAACCTTGGCTTCTCTCTTGACCTCGAAACTCCTCCTCCGCCTCCTTTAAACGTGAAAGGCTTCTTCTACAATCTCCTCCACAGCCGTAGCCCCGACATTCTCGACGACGACCACGCCTTCACCATCGAAGGGTCCTCATTAAATCCTTTCTCTCGGGTGGTCTCGACCCCACAGCTCGAACCTTCATTTCCTCACCCATCCCCTGATCCTAACCCAGCCGCAACGCTCCCCAGAGGGTTCGACCTCTGTGCACCGCTGCTGCCACCGACCCCTCCTCCTCCGTCCATGGAAACCTCGCTAGAGAGCAGCGACGGCATAGCGGAGCATGGCCAGCTCAAGTTCAAAAGCCTCTTTCACTACGGCCCAGTGGATCAACGTCCTTCTCACGATCCGGTGACAGACGACCGCCAGGTCGTGCGTTTGCTCGACTTAAATGACCTCGGATCACTGAACGAGAGGCTCGGTGAGGAGGCCGGTGTGAGCTCGGACCACCAATGGGGTCGTGAGCGGGACGACGGTCGTGATGATCGGAGGAAGAGAGAGGTGGCGACGGGTTTGCAGCAGCAGCAGCCGAAGCAGAAGACGGAGAAAAAAAAAAAGAGAATGACAAGGACGAGGCTGACGAGGAGCCCTTGGTCGTCAAAGGCCAGTGGACTCCTACCGAAGACAGGTTAAGACTTAAAAAACGCCCTCTTTCTGATTGCTTCTTCTTCTTCATCTTTTTTCCCCCTGATTTTGAATGTTTTTCTTTTGACTTCTGTGTTTTTAATTTATTTTCCTCATTAGCGTTTCTGGGCATTTTTTTCCCTCAGATTTTTGGGGTGACATGTGATGAAGAAAATTATTCATTGTCCGTATTTTTTTTTTTATTCTTTTTTTTTTTTGGGCAGCCGCTTAAAGATGTTGGTTGAGACTCATGGAATGAAATGGTGGTCTCAGATTGCTCAAATGATGAAGGGGAGAGTCGGAAAACAGTGCAGGGAGAGATGGCATAACCATTTGAGGCCTTATATCAAGGTTTTTTTCCCCTTTTTTTCCTTTAAATTTATCTTGCCCATAATTTGCTCCATCTTTAGACTCCTTCCTCCATTGTACCTTCCATTATATGAATTTACATTGACCGCCATACTCATTTAGTCAAATATTCAGAAAAAGAATCACGGTTAGGTTTGATAAATGATTCGCATACATAGGAAGTATATCTAATGACAGATATGCGATATACATATAGATTAAGGAATGTGAGCATTCAACACTCATCAGGATTTGCAAATTTATTATAAATTCATACCATAAGCGCTCATCCATACACACCATATATGCGTTTCTTTTATTAGTTGTCCACAAAAAAAAGAGACCTTATTTCCTTATATTTACCGACACGTGTAGTCTAGTGCGTGGAACTCGTGACTCTATCTCTTTTTTTTGTTCTTATTAAGTTTTTGGTTGACTTACTTCTTAAAGTTTGCCGATACGCTACTTATCCTACGTCGTTTAGTCCAACTCATAGGCATGCATGGCGACGAGTGCCCATGCAGACCAGATTCTTCAGAAACCATGCCTTATAATCAGGCCGTAAAAAATTTCTAAAGATGCTTTGATTCTTATTTAAAGTAAAAGTTTTTTTTATTTATTTAAGTTTTATTGATGACCAAATTGTTTGAACCTTTCAAGCACTTCCATGCCCTAGTTCAGCAGCCACTTAAGAACAAAACAAAAGGTTAAATCCTTTTTATGAACTCCAAATTCTTCCATTTAACACACAGCATATACCTAATAAAACACCCAAGAAAATTTTAGGAATACACCATTATTAAGCCTTAAATGAATAAGATCCACAATTATATTAGAAATGTGTAAATACATTCATCATGAATTTCCCTTGTTTTTCCCTCCAAGAAATTTCACCATATTGTATATCAAGAAAATATTTTACACTTGCACATGAATACAAATATTTTGTATTATATTTGATCAATTAAAACTGAAAAACCAAATTACAATCGCTTGTATTAATGAAGTGTAATTAAAGACGCATTACCAAAATTAAAGACTTCGCCAAAAGCCCAAACTCACAAAACCCTAGAGTAAGTTTTTCTATCTCTTCTCCTCCGCTTTTTTTCTTCTTCTTCTTCATTTGGCTCTCATCATTTTCTTAGCAGAAGGACTCGTGGAGCATCGAAGAAGACAAGATCCTGATTCAGGCACACAAGCAGATTGGGAACAAATGGGCAGAGATAGCCAAGAGATTGCCTGGAAGAACTGATAACAGCATAAAAAATCACTGGAATGCCACCAAGCGCAGGCAATTCACTAAGCGTAAGTTGCTACCCGATAGCAACAACTCCAACCTCTTGCAAAACTACATCAGGAGTGTCACCACTCCATCTCCTCCGAAATGGTCGCCACCAGCTCGTGGTCCTGACCACTGCCACCACAACACCAAGAAGCAGTCATTGTCTTTGTCGAAGGCAGCCATTTCCCGTGGCTTGGACATGCAGCCCGAAGCGGCTAACTGCCCCCAGCAGGTGCTGGATCACCACCACGGGCCACCGCCTCCGCTTGCTCAGAGGCCAGCCAGCAATTACTTCCGTTATCCGATGGTTGATGGGAATGGGAATCTTGGGCTTTATCAAGTGAAGGACCATCATTATCATCAGGTGCTGAGTGAAGGTGGTGGTAATGGGGGTGGAGGGAGATGTGATAATGATCGTGAGTTGGACTTGGAGATGAGGTTGGGGATGGATGGCGATCGCTGCCGCCACCATCGTCATCAGCACGATAGTGACCATCACCGTCGGGAGATTAAGGAGCTGGACTTGCTCGAGATAATGGGACGTCCAAGTGGCTAATTCCGAATTCATAAATACCCTAGTAGGTAATAAAAGACCCTTATACGGTTGCTGCTTCTCAAAATGTTGTCTTTGGCTTATTTGTTCTCCCAGTTTGCTTGGTTGAGACCTCATGTTGTTGTTCTGATAATCGTATGTGAGATAGAGACTTCTTTTGTTTTATTCGCATATAACCATTGTGTAAGGGTGTCTATGACTATGTCAATGTTTATGTGAGAGATCTGAAAGAGGTCTAATGTTATTACATATGCATGTGTTTAGCTTAGTTATTCTGTGTTTACCTCGATCTTCGGGACAGATCGAGGCTTCTATCACTATCTCTCGACAATCAACTAATTTGCTAGGTGAAAACAAGAAGAGTCAAGCAAAGCTTACAAATTGCCATAGATGAAGAATTGTGAAACCCAAGCGGCTTTCTTTGGAATTGGTCAGATTGCTTGTTACACAACTTTCATAATTGCATTTATTAAATCCCGTCTCTTAACTGTGAGTTTACAAATTGCTCTCAATCTCTAACCCACTTTTTCTCTGTAGTTGTTTGTAAGAATTGATCCCGAGAGTAAAAAAAAAAAAATTGTAGCCATATCATATTCATACTTCTTTATAAGAAAAACTTTGGCACACATTATGTGCATTGTGTACTGTTTGTAAAATCAAGCGAGCCACCTTCAGCAATAATGAATTCAGTGCACCTAATGATAACCCTCATTTGGTAGATTGAAATGCATTTCCAACTAGGAAAAATTGTCGATGATAAGAGAATTTGCATGGAAAACATGGTTACATTCTCCCCTTTTAGGGCTTTTGAGGGTCTCATTACAGCTAAATCCTTGATCGGATCACAAGGCCCATTGAACCCCCATCTCTTAACCGTGAGTTTACAAATTACTCTCAATCTCCAACCCACTTTTTCTCTGTATCTATATGTAAGAACTGATCCTGAGAGCTAAAAAAACTGTAGCGATATTATATTCACACTTCTTCATGAGAAAAATTTGAGCACACATTACATGCATTGTGTACTGTTCGTAAAATCAAGTGAGCCACCTTTGGTAATAATGAATTCAATGCACCTAATGATAACCTCTCATTTGGTAGATCAATCGATACAATTGCCCAAAAGGTAAAGCAAAGGCCTGAGAAGTTGTCTTCCCTCTTGAAGGAAATAGAGACTTGTATCGATCTCGGTAATATAGGTATAAGACTTTGGGACCATTATTACTCGGCTCTAACAACATTAGCAACAGTAGACTACGCAGAATTGAATCACAAACTGTCATCGGACACTCCACGTCTACCACTTTTGCCTTGGAGTCCTTTGTCATTCATCGACGGGGTTGAAGAATCACTGCCAGAAGGTATGGATCCAGGTAAAGAAGGCACTACTAGTAAGTGTGCACAAAAGGGAGGTTAAACCGGAGAAAATATTCGACAGTTGCAATCAATTGATGCAAGGTTTTTTACTCATACTCAATGATAAATGTTGACACCTAAATTTTGACGGCCCGTTTAGTCATTTATCGCATTAAAAATTAGGGTTTGCTTTTATCCAAAAAAAAATATTAATTACATAACATATAGATTTAGGTGCATTTTTTTTATTATTTTATTTTAATTGGCATTTTATTTATTGGACCGATGCGGATGGATTCAAATTAGTTGGACTAAGCCCACGAAGCTAGCAAGTTGGCCCAAGCCCATATTTTTTATTGATTGAAAATTATTTCGTGGGAAAATAGAAATTTTTGAAATTTTTCTGGGATATGAATCTTTTGGATAGGGCATATGTGTGAAAAAAATATTGCGATTTATCTTTATAAGATTTGGATTTAGAGAAAAATTTTATCGTAATCTTGAATCTTATCAATATGTGATAAATTGGTAAAAAAATACCACAGATGTAGATTTGAAGGGGAAATCGAAAACCTATCTCCTAAACCCTGTAAAAGCAACAGTGTCTGAGGAGAAAATGGGGTTCTTTTCTCGAGGGTGAAGTCAAAAATTGAAGAAATTTCTCCTCCGGTTGAGAAGAGTGAAAAAGTCTTCTGCAGAAAGTACAGAGTGGGCAGAGGGAGAGTGACGTGAGAGAGAGAGAAAGAAAAAGAAAAAAATCGGATCGTCTTCCGCGGGGGCTTTGACCGCGCAGGCCCCGTGTCCGCACCAGCCGACGCCGGAATCGTCTCTGCCGGCCATCTCCGACGCCGCTGCCTGCTCCGGCCCGCGACCCCAGCGCCGATGCCCAGTAGCACCACCGGAGTCCGACGCCGCCGTTGCTGTCTCCCTCCTGCCGCTGTTCACTTGCAACAGTTGCCAGACCCCCTCAGCCTCCGCCCACGCCCCTGCTCAGAGCCTGATCTGCTGCATTGGAACGCTGGTCTCACCCCGACTCGTCTGCAACCTGCGGCTCAGCAGATCCTCAGGCGGCCCGCCCCCGTCGCGCTTCCAGCTGTCACCCCCGACGCCCACGCCAGTAACCCGCGCTGCTCCGCGCCGCCGTGCCGACGCTTTTGTCCGCGACCGCCCAGTGTCCAACTCCCCCTCCTCCGTGCGACGATTCTGCAGCCACTTTGTGCCCGCTGCTGTGGCACCCTCGCCCGCGACGCCCCTCACCGTCGCTGCTTGCCAGCCTTCATCGGAGCTCCAACGTCGGTCATCCTCCACCCGGCGCCGACCAATCTGCTGCCCCACTTTCCTTAGGTTGTTTATTTTTCTTTTGGTTTTTCATTTATTTTATTTTTTTTTGAAGTTTTGATATTATTGTACCAATTGGAATATTGGGAATTGATTCTCGTTTTATTGTAGGCATTATCCGCAAAATTTTCCCCAAAATTATTGTAATTACTAATTTGATCTATAAGATATCGGATTTTTTTTAATTATATTAATTTTTTGGGTTTGTCGATAGTATTTTAAGTGTTGAATCAAAATAATTATTAATTTGGTTCGTAAGACTTCGGATCAAATTTTTAATTATTTTGAACTCTTTGTTATGATGATTAGGGTTAAAATAATCATTAATTTAACCTGTGAGACAATAGGTTATTTTTTCGATTATTTTAATCCTTTATTTGTTGATTATAGTGATTGTTTAGATTAAATATTTAATAATTACTCATATTTAAAAAAATCAAAAAAATCAAAAAATCAAAAATCAAAATCTTGCATCAGCATGTAGGTTTAATAAATTAGACATGTAGGTTTAGCAAATTAGAATTTTCTTTAGGATTACATTTTTAGGGTTGCATTTTTGGAAATAGGTTAAGGTTAGACCTAAATAATTTTTTTTTCAATAGGGTCTTAGATAATGTTGGTGCATTTTAATTATCTCATTTTTCTTTAAAAAATAGTTTTCTAAGATAGGATAGGGTTTAAGTCAATTAATCCCTGAAATAAATTAGAAAATTATTCGTTTCTTTAGATAGTTTAATTAGGGTTTTTATTAATCCCAAAGTTCAATAAAAAAATACAAAAAAACACTAGGAGCATGTTAACTAGCTTGCATAATAGGATAATTTAATTAGAGTTTGTTAGTAAAATTAGGTTTTGCATGTCACTTAGTGATTGTTGTTAGGTACATTTAATTAAAAAATTGCTTGCCATTTGTTAAAGGAGAGAGTATTGTATTGTATTCACTTAATCAAAAAAGGATTACAAGAATATATATATATATATATAAGTAATCCTAGTAACCCTCTTATGACTATTTTACCCTTATTACTATTTACCCTATTACTACTCCCCTCAAGTTGGGATGTAAATATCAAACAATCCCAACTTGTTATATAAAAAATTCACTCTATTTCCTCATAAAGACTTGGTAAAATATCTGCAAGCTGATTCTCCGTTCTTGTATGTTAAAGAGTGATATCTCATTTCTAAACTTTTTCTCGTATAAAGTGACATTCAACCTCAATGTGCTTGGTTCGCTCATGGAAGACGGGATTGTTTGCAATATGAATAGTTGATTAATTGTCACAATATAATATTGATGGTTCTGATGTTGACATCCCAATTTCTGACAATAACATCCTCAACCAGAGCAATTCACTAGTCACATGTGCCATTGCTCTATATTTTGCTTATGCACTTGATCGAGAAACCACATGTTGTTTCTTACTCTTCCGGTCAACTAAATTACCTCCAAGAAATATACAATAACCTGATGTAGATCTTCTACTAGTAGAACATCTAGCCCAATCCACATCAGAAAAATCTATGGTATTCAAGTAGCCACAATTCTTGAAAATTAGTCATTTACTTGGTACTCCTTTCAAGTATTTGATAATTCGAAGCACAGCATCCCAGTGAGTAGTCTGAGGAGAATCCATGAATTGGCTTACAACACTAACGGCAAAAGATATATCAGGTCTTGTGGTGGTAAGATAATTCAACTTACCAACTGCTCTCCGATATTTCAATAGGTCGTGTAATAATTCTTCATCTTTTACATCAAGTTTCACATTGGGTTCCATAGGAGTATCAACCGGTTTTGCTCCAACAAGTCCAACCTCATCAAGAATGTCAAGAACATATTTTCTCTGAGTTAAATTTATACATGTATGCGAGTAGGCAACCTCAATACCTAGGAAATACCGCAAACGTCCCATATCCTTAGTACTAAACTGTGTATGCAGAAATTGTTTGAGTCGTTGAATACCATCTGAATCACTGCCGGTAATGATAATATCATCCACATATACCACCAGAAGAATACAACCAGCTGAGGAGATAGAACTGAAGACTGAATGGTCTACTTGACAACGCTTTAATCCAAACTTGATAACAGCATCACTAAACTTACCAAACCAAGCACGAGGAGATTGCTTGAGTCCATACAATGCCTTATGTAAATGACATGCCAGATTCTCCCCTGAGCAACAAATCTAGGTGGTTGCTCCATATACACCTCTTCAGCCAAATCACCATGTAGGAATGCATTTTTGATGTCTAATTGATGAAGAAACCATCCAAAATGTGCTGCTAGAGAAATAAAGACACGAACAGATGGAATTTTGGCTACAGGAGAAAAAGTGTCATCATAATCAACACCATCTGTTTGAGTATATCCTTTAGCGGTTAACCGTGCCTTCAATCGATCTATAGTGCCATCAGGGTGGACCTTAACTGTGAAAACTCAACGACAACCAACAGGTTGCTTTCCCACATGAAGGGTAGTAAGCTTCCAAGTACGATTCTCAATGAGTGCTTTCATTTCATCCTCTATGGCTTGTCTCCAACCAGGATGAGCAAGAGCTTTAGTAACATTGCTAGGCACAGAAATAGAGGACAAGATAGGAGATAAACAATCATAAGATAGAAAGTTGCTAATAGGATGACGAGTACGAAGACAATCAGATAGACCTGAATAAAGTGTATAACAATCCACAGGACGCCCAACACAAGATCGTGTACCTTTTCGAGTAGCAATGGGTTGATCAGGATCAGGATCAAGGGATGACACAGCAATTGATGAGGGATCAGATGAATCAGGTGATGGCCGTACCTCTGTAGTGGGAGCTGTTCCTCGTCTATGGTAAGTTTGATTAGCAAGCGAAAACACGTTGACGATCTTTGGAGGAAGTGAGATTGGTGAAGGAATTGGTAAGACACACTTGTCAGTGTCAGGAGACACAATAGAGAGTGTTTGAGTATTATAGTATGGCTGGTCCTCAAAAAATGTCACATCTACTGATACAAACACTCGGCGACTAATAGGATTGTAACATTTATAGCCCTTCTGAGTTCGAGAGTACCCAACAAAGATACATTTATCAGCACGAGGAGCCAACTTATCAAGAACTGGAGTTAGAGAATGGACGAAACAAACACAGCCAAAGACACGTAGAGGTAATGTAAAGGGAGGACGATTTGGATGTAAAATAGAGAAGGGTGTCTCCCCCTGAAGAACAGAAGTTGGAAGCCGATTAATTAAGAAACAGTGTAAGAAAAAGCATGACCCCAAAATGTTTTCGGAAGATGCATCGAAACATAAGACAACGAGCAACGTTAAGAAGATGACGATTTTTACGTTTAGCTACACCATTTTGTTGTGGTGTATATGAACAAGAAGTTTGATGAATAATGCCATGGGAATCAAGAAAAGGTTGAAAACCAGAGGCAACAGCAAGATACTCTTTGGCATTATCGGATTAGAGATTTTTCGCAGAAGTATTATATTGATTCAACACTTCAAAATAGAATTGACGAAATCAATGGAAAATCTTAGTACGATCTTTTATTAGGAACAACCAAGTCATTCGGGAAAAATCATCCACAAATGTAACAAAGTACTGGAAACCAGATGTATCAGAAACACGACACGGACCCCATATATCTGAATGAACTAACTCAAAGGACTAGACACACGACTCTGAAAGCGAGAAGAAAAAGAGACTCTATGGTGTTTTCCAAATTGACAAGCTTCACACTCAAAAGTACTCACAGACTCAAACTCTGGAAACAATCGTCGAAGAATGTTTGGCGAGGGATGACCAGCACGACAATGCATCCGATAGACATCAGTGGATGTGTGCTTCAGAGCTGCTGTAGCTATCACCTTCTTGTTTAGATAGTATAGGCCATTTGATTCATGTCCCCCACCAATCATCTGTCCGGTCCTCAGATCCTGAAAAACACAATGAGAAGCAAAAAATGTTATCGAACAATTTAGCTCTTTAGTTAATGAACTAACGGAAATCAAATTATATGGAGATTTGAGATGAAGGACGGATGATAAAGAAAGGGAGGAACTCAAATGGGCATCTCCAGTGCCAGTAACTTGGGAAATTGAACCATCAGCTAAGGTAACAAAGTTGGACACCCCAAAAGGTGTGGAATTTAACGAAGACAACAATTTAGAGTTACCAGCTATATGATGAGTAGCTCCAGAATCTATAACCCAAGAGTTTGACACTGTAGAAAGTAAACAGGATGAACTACCTTTTGAGTTATGTACTAGAGTGGCAGTGGGAGCTGAAGTTCCTATCACCTGTTTGGAGCGAATCAAAGCCTCATATTCTGCATGTGTCAATGTAACCGAAAAGAACATTTGGTCAAATATAAAAGAGAAAAAGCCACTAAAAACCCTAAACTATGCCCATTGTGACATATTTATGCCAAACTATCTTTGGCAACACTGAAAAACCCTAAACTTGTATATGTGTAGCACATTTACCTCAAAATTTGGGGTAATTGTGTTGCATGAGTACAAGTTTGGAATTTTTTGTGTCACAAGAAAAAATTGGAGTAAATGTGTTACATGGATATAAGTTTGAGATCTTTGATGACGTAAAAAAAAAAAAAAAACTTGGAGTATTATTTTGTGTAAAAGAGTTAAAAATTAACATTACATCGGCTTTTTAAGAGGTCCCTAATTTCGGAAAGAAATCCATCATTCAATCCTCTTCTTTAGCTCTTTGATAATGCAATATTTATGTAATTCCTTAATAAGTCTTAAACATTTTCTTATTTTGTCAAACCTATCTAATAGCCCCTCACTTTCTCATTTAGGTATTATTTATTTCGTGGAAATGAAGAATTTTGAAAATATATTCCTAAAATTGATGATTTATATTGCTTAAATAAATGAATGAATGAAACAAATTTTTATGAGCCACAAACATGCTTAGACCCAAATTGTTACCGATAAAGAAAATAATTACATTGGCTAATTATTTTAAGCGCTACAAACGATAATTTTAGGAAAATATTTTTGAATTATTCATTTTCTACGAAATAAATGGAGCCTTGAACGGAACTCTCACTTCTCTATGATCAAAACTTCTTGTAAAATAGGCATTCCTTTGTGAAATCAATGATTGGACAATGCTACTAAGATAGTGTCTTTTTGTTCTGGTCCATCAATCTATCTTTGGAATGAACTTGATTAATATATATTTGAAATCTGCAAAAAAAAAAAAAAAAAAATTAGAAATGTATGAATTATAGAAAATGTATCCATCTCACCCTCATCTCATTAGCACTTTCTTGGGCATTATACATTGATTCTATAAGGAATTTTGTTCATATTCCAAAGTGATTTCGATATATTTTTTGGACTAACTACTTTTTTTTTTTTTTTTTGGTTTGGACTAACTGCTTCACATATTGATTTTTTCTCATGATCAGCAACCATTTATGTAGTACGTAATGAAAGCAATTGCTAATGGGGTTTTGTTGCTCCTTTTCTACTGTTTTACTTAGTTGGAAAGCATAGAGCCCTTTCAGCTCCCTCCATAAACTACCTATATGTTACTCATCTCCCTCCACTTCATTGTTTCTTAACTTAAGTCGTAATTCATTTATGTTTTAAAAGTTATCTTTTATCTTCACTTTAATATATATATATATATAATTACATAAAATTTTGGCAGCGGCATCATGTTTATTAAATTAATTTGTTAAAGCTGATCCAAATTTTTAATAGAAGTTTTCATCAAAACTCCTTAATCAAAATAATATGTCAATATTAAGTTGTCGGTAGCTTGAAATGTGTCTGAATATTGCATTGGCACTTCCGACAAAACCATCACTGGCTAGCTTGCTAAGAGACCACCGCCACCGCTTTCCACTTTCCCCTCCCTTGGTCTCGGCTCGTGCCTCTCTCTCTCTCTCTCTCTCTCTCTCTCTCTCTCTCTCTCATATATTGGCTCGTGCAAGGAGACCGTCGCGTGCCTTCAAGAGCGACTCAAGGGCAGCTAGTGCGATGCTGCAGTGTGGACTCAGCCAGGCTAGTGTCACGGTAGCAGCCGACGTGGTGGTGGTGAAGATCAGGACTGCAGCTCGTTTACTCGGTCCAGTACGGGAAGCGCTGTAGCTAGCAGGAGCACAGCATCGCGGTGGGAGGAGTCGTAAAGCCGAGACCGCGAAGAAAATACCTCGCTCTAGCCTCTATTCTCTCTCTGGATTCTTGTGTGCCCGGTGTTGACCAAGGAAGAGAGAGAAGGCCCCCCTCCTATTGGACGAAGCAAAGACCCCTCCTTTGTCTTCTTCTCCCTGTGCTTATGGACGCTTGTTACTCTTCTTTTGTGTCCTCTTTCAGAACCTGCAGGAAGAACATAAACCTTCTCTCTCTCTCTCCCGTCTATTCAATGTCTTCTCTTTTTCAGAATTTTGGCCATATGTTCAATGTGTGGCCTTCCTTGTCCGTATGCGAGCCGGCTCTTTTAAAGGTGAAGAACTTGATTTTCATGGATTATTTCACTTCCTTCGGCTCACCCACAAAATCGCCTTTGACCAAAGAATATATTACTCAATATATGCGCCGCGTGTAATATTCTCTCGTGATATTTCATCATTAAACTTCTAATCTTTTGTAAAATATATCGCCTAAAGTATAAATCACGTGAATATATGAAATATTTACCGAATATTGGAAGAATAATATGAATCTTTTCTGAAAATACCAAATTGTCAACTCATAAAATTGAAGCTCATCCGCCGTTGATCAAATGCAAAAGTAATAAACAAATAAATAAGTGCAACTAAAATTATATGCTATGCAATTTTAATTCTATTTTTTTTAGGAATAAAAATTAATTCCTAATTTTTTATACAATAAATGATTTGGATCATCAAAATTTAGGTGTCAACACCGCCCCACCACCAACCACCATTGCTGCCACTGCTAGCTCAAAGGCTAGCCAGCAATTACTTTGGTTTTCCAATGGTTGATGGGAATGGGGATCTAGGGCTTTATCAGGTAAAGGACCATCATTATCATTGGGTGCTAAGTGAAGGCGGTGGTAATGGGATTAAAAAGAGATATGATAATGAACATAAGTTCGACTTGGAGATTGTCGCGACCAAATTTTTTCGGGGTGTGAACCACCTAGGGTTTGGCTAATGGATTGTTAAGCCTAGACTTAACTCGGGCTCTCCCAAGCCCATACCAATTCGCGACTTAGGTTCGAGTTTTTAACATGCAATTGATTTTCAATTAGGAGTCGCCACTAATCTATTTTTTGGTGGGTCGATTAGAAACCCAAATAAAGTAACGGGAGATTTACTTTATTCCTACGAACCAGAGATTTGTGAGTTCGGGGACTTGATTACGCTAGATTTTTCTAACGCCCTTTCGGTACCTTTTCTTTTATTTTGAAAAATGTTTGGCAAGCAGTTTTAAATTTATTTCCTAACATGTGAGGCGATCATGCGAGTGCGCAAACCACCAATTTAACATCCAAGAAATCAATTAAATAATGCAAAACTTACCTCAAAGCAACGAAAGATCTGCAGTGTTAATTCGAAATCCACATCAACAACCCTAGATATGGTTTCTAATTAACACGCGATTTCTCTTTTTGTTTTCACTTAATTAATGAAAATCATGCAATATGCAATGCAATACTAACTAAATGACCTAATTCTAATGACATGTAATTTCTAATTGACTAGACCTAGCAACAACTACTAAATGGCATACATTTCATGGATCTAATTTTAATGACATGCACATGATATTTTTTCCTAAAGATTGAAACTAATTTATTCTAAGACATTTTTGTATTTTTTCATGAAATTCGAAATTTGGTGAAATGTGAAAATTACCTAATTAGATTAAGACCCTATTTAATTTATATTAGGAATTAGGGTGAGCCATATCCTAATTTAAACTAAAATATTATCTTAACCTAAATAATCCTAAAATGCAATATATCTAAAAATGCCAAGCTTATAATAAATTAAAAAATGATCTAAATTAAACTAAGTGCCATTTAATCCTAATATGCAATGACATGTAAAATATGCCCTAATTCTACATGACAAGTGTATGATGATTTTTTATTGTGTTTTTGTTTTTTTTTTAAATTTCGAAATTAATAATTGCCAAGTAATTAAGCATGCAACCTAAATTAAAATCTAGCAACCTAAATTGATTCATTTGAATTTTTTTTTGATTTTTATGAAATTCGAAATTAAAATTCCTATTCTAAATATGCAAACCCTAAAACAAGTAATATTCTAACATGCATCTATCCCGATTTTTATTTCGAAAATTCATGATAAATAGAATGCTTTGCCTAAATATGCAAATAACCCTAAAACACGTGATATTCTATCTCAAACATATCTCAAGATAAATAAAAACGATCAAATCCATTCAAAATTACCCCAAAAGGGACATCACATATCGCTCGGATCAAAGGATAATATTTCGCTAGTAAAATCGATACTTTGATCTTAAGCCTTAAAGATCAAAACATCAATTTTATTCCCGCTTAATTAATTATTTCATCTAAAGCCTTATAGATGAAATAAAAAAAACCCTGACGCGGTTGCGAATCAGGTGATACATTGAGATTTTCAATTATGCATAGATAGGTATTTCAACCAAAGAAAACAACACATAGAAAGATAATGATAAAAAATAGAGAAAAAGAAAAAAACTAAACTTGCTTAATAAAGTAAAGCGAAAATACCTAGTAAAATTTTTATTTTCTTTTTTTTTTTCTAAGAAAGAAAAAGATTGGCTGCTGGTTTTAGGGCTCCGGTGGGGTTCCGGCGAGGGAGAGCTCGTCGGCTAGGGTTCCGGCGAGGGCGAACCGGTGGCGGAAGAGCTCCGGCAACAAGAGGAACGACGGAGACTGCGTGGGGGACTCGCGGGTGCAGGTGCGGTTGTCGCGGGCGAGGGACTCCGAGCGCGGGCTGAAGCACGGCGGAGACGGCGTCGGGGGCGGCGAGATCGAAACGGCGTCGAGCTGCGGGCTTCGTGGTGCTCGGGCGGCGTGGCGATCGGCGGCCCCGGGCAGCACGGCGGCGTCGGACCGGAACGAGGCCGCTGCGGATCTGGACCAACTACCGTCGGGGGCGTCGCGGACGGCACGGCGAGGACGAGCGGGGAGACCTCAACCGCGGGCGAGAGGCAAGGGCGGCGCGTCGGGGCTGCGCCGGGGGCGTCACGGACGAAGATGCGACGGCGGAACGTCGGGCGGGGCGGTAGCGGCGTCGGGTGAGAAGAGGCGGCGCCGCAAGCGCCGGGCGGGCAAGACCGGCGGTGCGGCGGTGGCGAGACGCGGACACCCCCACGAAGAAGACGATGAACAATAACGTGGGGGTTTCCTTTTTCTCTTTTTTTTTCTGGTCTCTCTCTCTCACGTCACTTTTCACCTTTTCATCTTTTTTTCTCTCCTTTTTGCTTTTCTTTTGTGTTCTTTTTCACCAAAAAGAAGCCCCCTTTTGCTCCAAAATTTTTTGAAATTCCTTCCACCCCTTGTCCGTACGTGCGCAACGCCTTTTATAGGGGAAAATTTTAGATCTTTGAAGCATATTTTATTTCCAATTCCACTCGTGCATAATTCTCTGAATATATCATTGCACCACATGTGATATTCTCTTTTGTATTTTTCACATATTCTATCCAAAAAATTCCTTTTTTGCACGAAATACACCCCTAGTGTATATTACTTAAAAATATGAAAAGCTTGAACGGAATATGTGAAAAATCTTCCCTTCACCGGCAGCCTAAAATAAAATAAAATAAAACAAAAAATGAAATAAAATTTTTCTAAACTATATGCCATGTGTGTTTTTTTTTTTTTTTTTTTTTTATTTAGCAAAAATTAACCCCAAAAATTTAGGTGTCAACGGTTGCCCCTCTTTGAAGGTGAGCTCGCAGAGGTTGCCTTCAAAGACAAATTGAGACCTAAATTTTGGTCATGCTCATGCAATGAATGGTGATTTTTTTGTCAGAATATAAATTCCATTTTTTAATGCAATTTGTATGATGCATGGAAATGCTAATGTAAATGATAGATAAACCTACCTGGGATAACTTACCTTCGAGGAGGATAAAGTAATTCGAGGTAGTGAGTGTTACCTGTCTAGGACCCGTACCATTCTACGGTCGCCTAGAATAGTAACATGACTTTGTGAAGATCTTTGCTTTCCTAGGACCCGTACCATTCTACGGTCGCCCAGTATGGCAGAAAGGAGCTGCTTTCTCAGGACCCGTACCATTCTACGGTCGCCCAATACGGCAGAAATTTTTTGTAAGGAACTGCTTTCCTAGGACCCGTACCATTCTACGGTCGCCTAGACTGAGGTTTTGCTTGGCTAGGACCCGAACCATTCTTCGGTCGCCCAACCTTGCGACGAAATCATCCGACCGGGACCCGAACTATTCTTCGGTCGCCTTAATCGATTGAATGCGGAGGAAAAATCTTTGGGGGACAACTCAATTGAGTGTCGGTATGCTTAAAAAGGGAATACGTGCAATGACAAATATTCAAGATATGGATAGAGATACACTTACCTGGTAACATCTCCGATCTTCGGGGATACGTCTCCTGCAAAACATGGTCATAGGAGAGACAACATGCATTGGTAATCATAAACATGCATTAATTTAATGGAGGTTCATGATGATTTTCATTAATCTTGCATCACCTAATTTCCAGTCTGAACACATGAGTGTCATGAATGTGTCAAATGAGGGATCCTTTGGTCTGAAAGGACTTTTCTCTCATCCTCATTAAAATGGCAATTTCATCCTGACCTTTGATGCATGATTTTGTCAATCACTCTATCTCACCGTCATCATGCCAAACAAGGGTCGAGCAATCTCGCAAGTGGTACGATCTCACCAATCTGAGAGGTCTTTAAGAGGGACCGTAATATGGGTTTGGTCAACGGTTTAACAAATGGGACTCTTCGAGTCGAGGCTATTTGAAAAATGACATTTCATAACTGTCTTGGGATTTTCAAGTCAAGAAACATATGAAATGAGGCAGTAATTATCTTATTCGCACCTCTTTAAGCGATGCTTATAAACATATGAACTCCTATGTTAATTCAAGTGCCCTAATCTGAAGAGACTTTGTAAAGGACGTAACGTAGGATGGGTTCATGAGAAATGAAAGGATCATTAGGTTCAAAATGTGTGTGAATGGTGAGAGTTGGTGATCATCTTGACATTTCCACCACTTTGCTTCTCTATTGTCAGAGATTTTTTTTTTTTTTCATTGATTGCAACAACATTTGAGTATTTTTTTCTTTTGGGCATCGGCCTTGCTTTTACAGGCACACTTTGCTTTTTCATGCCCTTTTCTGCATTTTTTTTAACAAAATCTCCATTTTTGTCGGTTTTCTAATTCATGCTACTTGAGTGTTTTTGTCTTGCCCCGGTGTGGGGGATGATCACCAACGGGTTTAATATGAATTCATAAGCTCAAGTGGGCCATGCAATGGATAAAAGTGTGTAGGATAGAGAAATGACTGCTCTTCATCATCCTAAGGCACTTTAAATTATCATACGGGTTACAATGCAAAAGCAACACTCTAAGATTGATGCAAGTGTGAGTAAGAAAATTCCTTTCATTCATTTCAAACTTTGTCCCAATTTGGGATGATCTTGACAGGGATGATTTAAAAACATTCTTCATGTGTGTGGGCTCAAAGGGCTAAACAATGGGTATACTGTGGTGTTTTGGGTAGAAGAAGAAACCGCCTCTCATCACCTTGGTTGACGTACCATTTGCGAGATCACCTTTTTCCTTGCGGGCATGGAACTCTTTCACAACTCACCTAGGATTAGTGTATGGGGTAGTGTATGGAACAAGGCTTGCCTTTCATCATTCCAAGGTATCTCATTTGACACATTCAATTTATCTCATACGATTCATTAAGGAAGAAGAATGCAAAATTTTATGACAAACTTGAACAATTCAACTGATCGAGGCATCTTATTCATCATAAAATACTTGCAATTCAAGACAAGACATGGCAAATTCTATCATGGATAATACTTCTTGACAAGATCGAATTAGCGGAGTGGAAAACACGCGACCATCCATTTACGCAAGATCAAGGCACCGCCAGAAGTACCTTCTTTACCACATATGGACCACCGTAGTTTGGAGCAAACTTGCCTCCAGGATCTGGAAATAATGGCAATAGCTTCCTTAGAACTAGGTCATTTACCTCGAAATGCCTTGGTCGTACTTTTCGGTTGAAGGATCTGGCAACTCTTTGCTGATAAGCTTGGCCATGACAAAGAGCCTTCAGTCTCTTCTCATCAATCAAGTTTAACTGTTCAAGTCTTTGTTGCGACCATTCATCTTCAGACAACTCCACTTGGGATAAAACTCTCAGAGAAGGAATCTCCACTTCTACAGGTAGAATTGCCTCCATGCCGTACACCAAAGCAAACGGGGTTGCCCCAGTGGAAGTGCGGATCGATGTCCGATACGCCATTAGTGCGAAGGGTAACCTGTCATGCCAATCTCGATAATTCTCGGCTGTCTTAGCCAAAATCTTCTTAATATTCTTATTGGCCGCTTCAACGGACTCTCCGTTCATTTGAGGGCGATAAGGGGACGAATTCAGATGCTTGATCTTGAACTCGCTAAACAACTCATCAACAAGCTTGTTGTTCAGATTTGTTCCGTTGTCAGTGATGATTGTTTCAGGGACACCATAGCGAGCAATTATGTCACGTTTGATGAACTTTGCAACATTGCGAGCAGTGACACTTGCAAACGACGTAGCTTCGATCCATTTGGAGAAATAGTCTATGGCCACTAAAATGAATCGGTGCCCATTGGAAGCCTTCGGGTTTATTGGGCCGATCACATCAATGCCCCACATTGAGAAGGGCCATGGCTCGGAAAACCGATATAGCTCGGTTGGAGGAACATTTATCTTATCACCATGGATCCGCAACGATGACAACTCCGCACGTGCTTGATGCGAGTCACTTTCTAGTGTGAGCCAATAGTAGCCTAATCTCATAATCTTCTTAGCCATCATGTGCCCATTCATATGAGGGCCACATATTCCTTCGTGCACTTCTTGCATGATTTGAGTGGCTTCGGTTGTATCCACACACCGTAACAAGACTGAATCATAAGATCTCTTGTACAAATTCTCGCCACTGACGAAGAATTTTGAGGCCATCTTCATGATGTACTTCCTATCAGCGGGAGTGCTTCCTTCGGGAAATTCCTGCCTTTTAATGTAATTCATGATATCGTAATACCATGGTTTTCCATCGGGTTCTTGGTCACGATCATACAATAAGCCGGCTTTGGCAAAACCTCTATTTTCAAAGGCTCGACCTCTAACCCGTCAGTGACTTGTAACATAGACGACAAAGTTGCGAGTGCATCCGCAAATTGATTATGAGACCTTGGCAAGTATTCAAATGAAATTTCGTCAAACTCCTTTACCAGATCTTCTAAGTGCTTGTGGTACGGGAGCAACTTGGCATCCTTGGTCTTCCACTCACCTACGATACCGTAATATGATCGGTGCCGAATCTCCAAATACCATTAACTTGGCCACACCCATCTCGATTGCGGCTTGAAGTCCGGGAATGCAAGCCTCATACTCGGCCACATTGTTAGTGCATGGGAATATCAATTTTGCAGCTACCGGATAGTCTTTGTCCATCGGGGATATCGGAACTGCCCTAGTGCCAGAACCAGACAAATTTACAGCTCCATCAAAGAACATCTTCCATGAGTCTTCATTTACACTCAAGACACGGTCATCAAGGAAACCATCATCGTCATTAGAAACTTCTGAATTTCCGGCCAATAGATCGGCGATCACTCGACCCTTAACCGACTTTTGTGGCAGGTATTGCACATCAAATTCGGAGATCAAAATTTGCCATTTGGCCAACTTACCCACCAAAGCTGGCCGATCAAGTAAATACTTGATGGGGTCGTTTTCAGTTACGAGAAATGTCTGATAATGTAGTGTGTATTGTCGCAATCTATGCAATACCCACACCAATGCCACACAAGTCTTTTCAACATCAGAATATTTCAGCTCTGATACAGTGAACTTCTTACTCAGATAATAAATGGCTCGTTCTTTTTATCCACGGGACTCTCCGAGCCAACATTGCACCCAATGACTCACTATGAACGGTGAGGTAGAGAATCAAGGGATGCCCGGTGATGGTGGGACAAGAATTGGTGGGCTCATCGATCCGCTTTAACTTGTTGAAAGCTTCTCGACACTCATCATCCCAGTTGATTCGTGCATTCTTCTTTAGGAGCTTGAAGAATGGCTTGGCAGTTTCAGAGAGTTGGGAAATGAACCGGGCTATGTAATTCAGTCTTCCCAGGAGGCTCTGAACTTCTTTCACTGTTGATGGAGGTTGCAATTCGCATATGGCCTTAGCCTTAGATGGGTCAATCTCAATCCCCTTACTGCTTACAATGAATCCGAGTAATTTACCGGATGTTGCCCCGAACACGCATTTAGTGGGATTTAGCCGAAGCTTGAATTCACGGAGTCGATCAAACAACTTCTTTAGGGTTTCCACATGGCTTCTTCCAAGCCGAGTCTTTGTGATCATATCATCAACATAGACTTCAATCTCTTGATGTATCATATCATGGAATAGCGTTACCATGGCTCGCTGGTAAGTTGCCCCTGCGTTCTTGAGTCCAAAAGGCATGACCTTGTAATGAAAGGTCCCCCACGGGGTAATAAATGCTGTCTTCTCCTTGTCTTCTTCCTTCATCCTTATCTGATTGTACCCGGAAAACCCATCCATAAACGAGAATAGTTCAAATCCGGCAGTACTATCCACGAGGACATCTATGTGAGGCAGTGGGAAATCGTCTTTTGGGCTAGCCTTGTTCAGATCTCGATAGTCGATGCAAACTCGAACTCGACCATCTTTCTTCATCACCGGCACGATATTAGCCACCCATTCAGGGTATTGTGAGACTTCAATGAATCCCACCTTCAGAAGCTTCATCACCTCTTCCTCTATCTTCTTCGAGAGCTCGGGCTTAGTTCTCCGGAGCCTTTGCTTCTTAGGTGGTACATCCGGATTAGTAGGCAAGCAATGCTCGACGATCGATGGGTCTAAACCAGGCATGTCGGCATAGGTCCATGCAAAAACATCCCTGGTATTCCTTTAGTAGCTGAGTTAGGCGCTCAGCCTCGTCTTCGGGAAGATTTGCCCCAATTTTAATTTCTCTGACTTCTTCGGTGTCACCTAAATTAATAGTGACAGTCTGCTCGGATGTGAGAGCCTTGGCTTTTTCATGTTGTTCCCAGCTTCGCTGCACCTCAATGGAATCTTCATCCAAGTCATCGAGGTCGTCAATGTCAGCATTTGTTGCATTGGGCTGGACCATTTCCATACTTTTGTATGCCGTAAGATTGCTCTCTTGTGGGCTAGAGCACATCTTCTCCTGAGGTCCTTCGTCAATGGTCCCTATGAAGACGTCATCGAAGAGACTAGAGATTCCTTCCAATGCATCTTCGAGGTTTTCGGTCTCCGGGGGTGTCGGATCATCCATGCCACCCCATCCATCCGGGGACAATGTCGCGGGGATCAATGTAGAAACCGGGAGGAGCCGAATACTTCACCGGATAGTCGAATTTTCCGCTTGGCTGCCCAGTGGTGTCTATTATTTTCGCTTCATCCCGCATCATTATTGGAGGACCGGGGAATGTCTCGTGAATGTTTGGGGGCAATGGGTTTTGCCTTCCTCGCCCGTGGTCGGTGGCGGGTTTCGCCTTTCTGTCTTCGTCCTCCGAACTTTCCCCACCTCTTCCATGGTACCCTAATCCAGCAGCACGGGACCTCTGAGGGGCTTCAATGGGGTTTCGAATCCCCCGACCATTTCTTCCAAGGCCACTACCAGGAATAAAACCATTCTCAACCATCATCCTTCCCACCATGATAGCAGCATTTGAAACTTCAGGGGTTGGTGGTGGTGAGTCTCGAGAAGCGTGAATAGTGGATACCAACTCAAACGAGTGGTAACTTGATTCGAACTCAAAGTCTGGCTCTACATAGGGGATAGCTGTCTCATGATAAATCCGATGATCTTCTTCGCCATAGACAGTGACCAACTTCCCTTTGATTACGAATTTCACAGCTTGATGCAGACTTGATGGTACCGCCTCAGCAGTATGAATCCAGGGACGACCCAGCAGGAAATTAAAAGCAGTAGGGATATCCATTACCTGGAAGGGAACATTGAAGACCACCGGTCCTATTTGCACATCAAGGTGAATCTCCCCAAGCACTTCCTTCTTAGTACCATCAAAAGCTCGAACGAAGTCTTTGCGGCATGTATCTGGACGGGTCCACCTTAAGGCGATGAAGAGTGGCTAATAGACATATGTTTAGGGCGGACCCATTATCAATGAGTACTCGAGACACATGAGAAGCCTTATGCTTGACAGATACGTAAAGTGCCTTGTTATGCCCCCTACCCTCGAGAGGGAATTCCTCATCAGAAAAGGCAATCATGTCCTTAAGAAGGATCGATCCCACAAAGTCTTCCGGCTTGTCCGCCTCGACCGTTTCGTGTACACGAATTTCACTTAACACCTTCATTAGCGACTTTTGATGCACGGGGATGTAAGCGGGAGTTCAAGCAAAGAAATCAGGCGGGCATCTTTCGTGAATCTGTTCGACCACCTTGTACTCGCTTGCTTTGATTACGGCCGAAAACTCTTTAGCCTCTTCATCGGTGACGGGTTTTGCGGGTTGAACATTGGCCCGAGAATAAGTCCGACTGACCTTGTAACGAGGTCAACATCTAGATCATAAGACCAAGGGACCGCCTTATTGTTGACATATTCATACGGTTGAGGCATTTCAATCACTATCTCATCGTCGGATGCATCTTCAAGTGGGGGCATGTCCACGAGTGAAGGATCAACTTCCTCCTTATCAGCATTGAGCGCCGCTTGCTCTTCCTCCCAATCAATAATGATGGGGGAAATAGTGGAAACTATAGAGTTATGGTCGGCATAAACGATGATTCCGTCATCCACCATCCCTGGTGACTCTTTCCTTCATTAGTGATAGAGGAACATCCTCCCGATCCGGATAATATCCAGCTCTTACCAAGCCATTGTAAGCATCCACCACATGTACCTTCGAGTTCTTGATTCGACCAACTCCGGTGCTCTAGGATAGCATTGACCGTACCTTCATGCTCCGTAACGGATTTTTACGGACGTTTGGTGAGTTGTCCGAAATGAAAAGGCCTTTGTGTCCAAGAGGTTTTGGATCTTGTGTTTCAAGGTGAAACATTCATCAGTTGAATGTCCCAATTCACCGCTATGGTAGTCGCATTTCTTCGTCGAGTCGTAACTACGAATGCTTTCGCGGTTAGGGCGCTTCGGTTCGCTAGTAAGCAATCCTTTCTTTCTTAGAATTGCCAACACTTGGGATGGAGATCCGGGAGAGGAGAGAACTGCCTTCTTGCTTGGGCAAATGATTGACGGCCGGTAGATTGCTGTTGCCTTGGATTCATTTGGATAGCCGGGGTGCGATTGGCACTTTCTTGGCCATAAGCCACATTCACGTCTACAGCAGCCTCCTTCTCTTTCTTGGCAGAGAATCTTCTACTTGATGGTTCAGTAAACCATCCTTCCCTTATCCCCATCTCAATTTGTTCCCCCACGAAATAAGGCGATTGAAGCTTTCAACATATGTGCTGGCCATCCGGATACGGAATTCAGATGGGAGAGTTTTGATAAATAACTTCATCAGCTCCTTGTCAGTAGGCTCGGGGGTGATTTGGGCTGCGCATTTCGCCATCTCACGGCATACTCTTTGAACGACTCGCTCTTCTTTTTCTCCATCCTCTCAAGATCCTCTCGGGAAGGTGCAATATCCATGTTGAACTTGTATTGCTTGAGAAATGCGTCGCCACTTCATTCCAAGTGTTGAGAAGGTTCACATTCTTCATGACATACCAATTCAATGCAGCCCGATTAAACTTGCATGGAATGACCGGATCATGAGAGGCTCGTTCTTGACATATTGGGTCATGCGCACGTGGTACATCCGCAAGTGAGCTTTTGGGCGGAAGTACCATCGTATTTCTCAAAATCCGGCATTTTGAATTTCTTTGGCATCTTGACTTTCTCGTATACGGATAAGTCGAACGGGAGTGAACTCGTGACTCCTGCGGTTGTTTCAGCTTTTCTTCCATTTTCGCAAAGCGTTCATCCCGCTTCTGTCTTAGGGATGTTGACAAGCTTAGCCTTTTCCACATTGATCGGGAATGGATCATCTTCTAGCCCGGGCATGTCATCCTCACCGGTTTGTGCCTTGTTTGCCGGCGGGACGACTACCTCGGGGAGAGTGGGCACGGAGCCGATTCACTTGGAGGGATTGGAGTTGAGCTGTTATAAGCTCCATAGAGGCAGCTAATCGTTGGAGTTGGCCTTCCATAACGGAGACACGATCACGTACTTCGTTTGTTCGGCCATTCTTGCTCTTAATCGTGTGATAATGGGAGAGCGTGGAGGGTCCGTTATCACCTAAATTTTAAGAAATGAACACAAATAAGCACTTCGTATAAAACAATGCCGGTCCATGACGAAAGTCTAATCGCTTTTATTTATTAATGAAATTGTTTGACATTGACAATGTAAGAACACTTGAAAAGCCCTAGACAAAAAGGTAAATGGCTCAACTTCCTAAACATTAAGCTAAAGTAAAGTAAGGAAAAAAAACTAAATAGACTCAAGCCACTTTATTTGGCCCGATCCATAAACAAATGGGAAGCCAACGCTCGACGTAATTGCCTCTTCTCTTTGGCATCCTTCTTGGCTTGCTTCTCAAGTTCTTCAATCTTCCTCTTGTGACGAATAAGCTCGCTTGCCGAGTGGGCCTTTCGGTCACATCGGGACCTTTGGGAGATACTCGGTTGGAATCTTGTGCTGACGGATGTATCGAATAGTGGCATAGTAAGCCTTTTCCTTCCCTTCGAGCTCTTCTTCAGGCAAGCTCAACTTTTGCTCGTGGCATGCAAGCCAAGCTTGTTCGATACAACGGAGCCATTTTTTGTGATCACCATCCATCGTAGTGAATTGGACTTGGAATAGACCAAGCTTGAGTGGGGGCGGTAGATCCTGCACAACTCGATATTGACGGGCCACTCGAAGTGGGTAGTAGGAAGTGGCACCGGTGATCCCCAATAGCGGGATCGGCTCATCATCACCATGAAAGAGACGTGCCTTGGAGACTTGGAACCATTTAGCATGCCATAGGAAAATCTTGGTATTGGGATTTTTCAACAATTTTACCCATTTCGAGTAAGAAAGATTTGGAGTCCGATTCTGATGATTTTTGAATACCTCAATGGGATGATGGGAATTGGTGATATTAATGATGTTCATGCGAATATTAATCTTACTCATATGAGAAAAGAACCAAATTTGTAAGAGTTCAATTGGTGCATGAAAGGTTTTATCTTCATTTTCCTTAAATCGAGTGAGTGACAAAAATGTTTCAGCTAAAATAGTGTTGACAAAACTAATCCTAGCACACACTTGTTTAACCACCCATGCGACAAGCAGGATTAATGGCATTTTTACGAAGGGGAAAAATAATGAACCCGAAGAAGGCTAGGAGGAATATCTTACTTTTTAAGAGAGTGTTAGCACTAGCAAAACTCCGATCTAGGAAGGAAAAAGGACATGCAAGACAATTATCTTTCAACACTCTTTTAATCGATTCTTATCCATCCTAAGAAAGTCGACAAAATTGATTCGGGTTCTATTCCGAGAGGTGGGTTTATTAATTCCAACTCCAAAGGTTTTCCTATGGCAATGCTGTATTCCTCCAAAGTCGGGGCCAGCTCGTGCTTACCAAATATGAACGTTGATGTTTGAGGGCACCGAGAAATGAGCGAGTGCTTGCATGACGCCACTTTGAACATCAATGTCGAGGAGGGGAACAAGAAGACCAAGCCTGCTTTCCACATAGCTTTGACCATCGTGGCCTAGACAATCCCACCATGACTTGAGTTCAGCCTTCGGTGCAGGTACGAATCGAATGTCGGATCTTCCCATTGTTTATAGACCAAGACTCGACCAACCTAACGTCATGGACCGACCAAAGACATAAATAAGTAAATTGCAGGAGTAAAGGATAGAGAGCTTACTTTACCATACGATTAAAACAACCACATAGACAAGCGCATGAAATGTGAGGTTCAATTTCTATCTAGATGGCTTAGCAAAGTGGAGTTAAAAGGATGTGATGACTTAGTCGCGGCCTCGCGTACTAAGCCAAGTCCTCTTAACTCCGGCTCGCCAAGAATGATACCCTAATGCGACGCAGCCTCGCGGGCAAAGGTAAACACTCTTAACACCAAAAAAACTTTCGGGATTGAGTTGGGCAACCTCTACTACGCGGCCTCGCGGTCGAAGTCGTATTCAACTCAATACCATCCTAAATGTCCTAGTGCGGCCCAGGTCCGGCGGCAGGTTGTATGTGCAAAAGTGTAGTGCTAAATGCAGGGCATGCACAACAATTTAAATCAAACAACACTTCAATAGATATAAGTTGTATATGTGTAGCACATTTACCTCAAAATTTGGGGTAATTGTGTTGCATGAGTACAAGTTTGGAATTTTTTGTGTCACAAGAAAAAATTGGAGTAAATGTGTTACATGGATATAAGTTTGAGATCTTTGATGACGTAAAAAAAAAAAAAACTTGGAGTATTATTTTGTGTAAAAGAGTTAAAAATTAACATTACATCAGCTTTTTAAGAGGTCCCTAATTTCGGAAAGAAATCCATCATTCAATCCTCTTCTTTAGCTCTTTGATAATGCAATATTTATGTAATTCCTTAATAAGTCTTAAACATTTTCTTATTTTGTCAAACCTATCTAATAGCCCCTCACTTTCTCATTTAGGTATTATTTATTTCGTGGAAATGAAGAATTTTGAAAATATATTCCTAAAATTGATGATTTATATTGCTTAAATAAATGAATGAATGAAACAAATTTTTATGAGCCACAAACATGCTTAGACCCAAATTGTTACCGATAAAGAAAATAATTACATTGGCTAATTATTTTAAGCGCTACAAACGATAATTTTAGGAAAATATTTTTTGAATTATTCATTTTCTACGAAATAAATGGAGCCTTGAACGGAACTCTCACTTCTCTATGATCAAAACTTCTTGTAAAATAGGCATTCCTTTGTGAAATCAATGATTGGACAATGCTACTAAGATAGTGTCTTTTTGTTCTGGTCCATCAATCTATCTTTGGAATGAACTTGATTAATATATATTTGAAATCTGCAAAAAAAAAAAAAAAAAAATTAGAAATGTATGAATTATAGAAAATGTATCCATCTCACCCTCATCTCATTAGCACTTTCTTGGGCATTATACATTGATTCTATAAGGAATTTTGTTCATATTCCAAAGTGATTTCGATATATTTTTTGGACTAACTACTTTTTTTTTTTTTTTTTTTTTGGTTTGGACTAACTGCTTCACATATTGATTTTTTCTCATGATCAGCAACCATTTATGTAGTACGTAATGAAAGCAATTGCTAATGGGGTTTTGTTGCTCCTTTTCTACTGTTTTACTTAGTTGGAAAGCATAGAGCCCTTTCAGCTCCCTCCATAAACTACCTATATGTTACTCATCTCCCTCCACTTCATTGTTTCTTAACTTAAGTCGTAATTCATTTATGTTTTAAAAGTTATCTTTTATCTTCACTTTTATATATATATATATATATATATATATAATTACATAAAATTTTGGCAGCGGCATCATGTTTATTAAATTAATTTGTTAAAGCTGATCCAAATTTTTAATAGAAGTTTTCATCAAAACTCCTTAATCAAAATAATATGTCAATATTAAGTTGTCGGTAGCTTGAAATGTGTCTGAATATTGCATTGGCACTTCCGACAAAACCATCACTGGCTAGCTTGCTAAGAGACCACCGCCACCGCTTTCCACTTTCCCCTCCCTTGGTCTCGGCTCGTGCCTCTCTCTCTCTCTCTCTCTCTCTCTCTCTCTCTCTCATATATTGGCTCGTGCAAGGGAGACCGTCGCGTGCCTTCAAGAGCGACTCAAGGGCAGCTAGTGCGATGCTGCAGTGTGGACTCAGCCAGGCTAGTGTCACGGTAGCAGCCGACGTGGTGGTGGTGAAGATCAGGACTGCAGCTCGTTTACTCGGTCCAGTACGGGAAGCGCTGTAGCTAGCAGGAGCACAGCATCGCGGTGGGAGGAGTCGTAAAGCCGAGACCGCGAAGAAAATACCTCGCTCTAGCCTCTATTCTCTCTCTGGATTCTTGTGTGCCCGGTGTTGACCAAGGAAGAGAGAGAAGGCCCCCCTCCTATTGGACGAAGCAAAGACCCCTCCTTTGTCTTCTTCTCCCTGTGCTTATGGACGCTTGTTACTCTTCTTTTGTGTCCTCTTTCAGAACCTGCAGGAAGAACATAAACCTTCTCTCTCTCTCTCCCGTCTATTCAATGTCTTCTCTTTTTCAGAATTTTGGCCATATGTTCAATGTGTGGCCTTCCTTGTCCGTATGCGAGCCGGCTCTTTTAAAGGTGAAGAACTTGATTTTCATGGATTATTTCACTTCCTTCGGCTCACCCACAAAATCGCCTTTGACCAAAGAATATATTACTCAATATATGCGCCGCGTGTAATATTCTCTCGTGATATTTCATCATTAAACTTCTAATCTTTTGTAAAATATATCGCCTAAAGTATAAATCACGTGAATATATGAAATATTTACCGAATATTGGAAGAATAATATGAATCTTTTCTGAAAATACCAAATTGTCAACTCATAAAATTGAAGCTCATCCGCCGTTGATCAAATGCAAAAGTAATAAACAAATAAATAAGTGCAACTAAAATTATATGCTATGCAATTTTAATTCTATTTTTTTTAGGAATAAAAATTAATTCCTAATTTTTTATACAATAAATGACTGGATCATCAAAATTTAGGTGTCAACACCGCCCCACCACCAACCACCATTGCTGCCACTGCTAGCTCAAAGGCTAGCCAGCAATTACTTTGGTTTTCCAATGGTTGATGGGAATGGGGATCTAGGGCTTTATCAGGTAAAGGACCATCATTATCATTGGGTGCTAAGTGAAGGCGGTGGTAATGGGATTAAAAAGAGATATGATAATGAACATAAGTTCGACTTGGAGATTGTCGCGACCAAATTTTTTCGGGGTGTGAACCACCTAGGGTTTGGCTAATGGATTGTTAAGCCTAGACTTAACTCGGGCTCTCCCAAGCCCATACCAATTCGCGACTTAGGTTCGAGTTTTTAACATGCAATTGATTTTCAATTAGGAGTCGCCACTAATCTATTTTTTGGTGGGTCGATTAGAAACCCAAATAAAGTAACGGGAGATTTACTTTATTCCTACGAACCAGAGATTTGTGAGTTCGGGGACTTGATTACGCTAGATTTTTCTAACGCCCTTTCGGTACCTTTTCTTTTATTTTGAAAAATGTTTGGCAAGCAGTTTTAAATTTATTTCCCTAACATGTGAGGCGATCATGCGAGTGCGCAAACCACCAATTTAACATCCAAGAAATCAATTAAATAATGCAAAACTTACCTCAAAGCAACGAAAGCATCTGCAGTGTTAATTCGAAATCCACATCAACAACCCTAGATATGGTTTCTAATTAACACGCGATTTCTCTTTTTGTTTTCACTTAATTAATGAAAATCATGCAATATGCAATGCAATACTAACTAAATGACCTAATTCTAATGACATGTAATTTCTAATTGACTAGACCTAGCAACAACTACTAAATGGCATACATTTCATGGATCTAATTTTAATGACATGCACATGATATTTTTTCCTAAAGATTGAAACTAATTTATTCTAAGACATTTTTTGTATTTTTCATGAAATTCGAAATTTGGTGAAATGTGAAAATTACCTAATTAGATTAAGACCCTATTTAATTTATATTAGGAATTAGGGTGAGCCATATCCTAATTTAAACTAAAATATTATCTTAACCTAAATAATCCTAAAATGCAATATATCTAAAAATGCCAAGCTTATAATAAATTAAAAAATGATCTAAATTAAACTAAGTGCCATTTAATCCTAATATGCAATGACATGTAAAATATGCCCTAATTCTACATGACAAGTGTATGATGATTTTTTATTGTGTTTTTGTTTTTTTTTTAAATTTCGAAATTAATAATTGCCAAGTAATTAAGCATGCAACCTAAATTAAAATCTAGCAACCTAAATTGATTCATTTGAATTTTTTTTTTGATTTTTATGAAATTCGAAATTAAAATTCCTATTCTAAATATGCAAACCCTAAAACAAGTAATATTCTAACATGCATCTATCCCGATTTTTATTTCGAAAATTCATGATAAATAGAATGCTTTGCCTAAATATGCAAATAACCCTAAAACACGTGATATTCTATCTCAAACATATCTCAAGATAAATAAAAACGATCAAATCCATTCAAAATTACCCCAAAAGGGACATCACATATCGCTCGATCAAAGGATAATATTTCGCTAGTAAAATCGATACTTTGATCTTAAGCCTTAAAGATCAAAACATCAATTTTATTCCCGCTTAATTAATTATTTCATCTAAAGCCTTATAGATGAAATAAAAAAAACCCTGACGCGGTTGCGAATCAGGTGATACATTGAGATTTTCAATTATGCATAGATAGGTATTTCAACCAAAGAAAACAACACATAGAAAGATAATGATAAAAAATAGAGAAAAAGAAAAAAACTAAACTTGCTTAATAAAGTAAAGCGAAAATACCTAGTAAAATTTTTATTTTCTTTTTTTTCTAAGAAAGAAAAAGATTGGCTGCTGGTTTTAGGGCTCCGGTGGGGTTCCGGCGAGGGAGAGCTCGTCGGCTAGGGTTCCGGCGAGGGCGAACCGGTGGCGGAAGAGCTCCGGCAACAAGAGGAACGACGGAGACTGCGTGGGGGACTCGCGGGTCAGGTGCGGTTGTCGCGGGCGAGGGACTCCGAGCGCGGGCTGAAGCACGGCGGAGACGGCGTCGGGGCGGCGAGATCGAAACGGCGTCGAGCTGCGGGCTTCGTGGTGCTCGGGCGGCGTGGCGATCGGCGACTGGGGCAGCACGGCGGCGTCGGACCGGAACGAGGCCGCTGCGGATCTGGACCAACTACCGTCGGGGGGGCGTCGCGGACGGCACGGCGAGGACGAGCAGGGAGACCTCAACCGCGGGCAGAGGCAAGGGCGGCGTCGGGGCTGCGCCGGGGGGCGTCGCGGACGAAGATGCGACGGCGGAACGTCGGGGCGGGGCGGTAGCGGCGTCGGGTGAGAAGAGGCGGCGCCGCAAGCGTCGCGGGCAAGACCGGCGGTGCGGCGGTGGCGAGACGCGGACACCCCCACGAAGAAGACGATGAACAGTAACGTGGGGGTTTCCTTTTTTTTCTTTTTTTTTCTGGTCTCTCTCTCTCACGTCACTTTTCACCTTTTCATCTTTTTTCTCTCCTTTTTGCTTTTCTTTTGTGTTCTTTTTCACCAAAAAGAAGCCCCCTTTTTGCTCCAAAATTTTTTGAAATTCCTTCCACCCCTTGTCTGTACGTGCGCAACGCCTTTTATAGGGGAAAATTTTAGATCTTTGAAGCATATTTTATTTCCAATTCCACTCGTGCATAATTCTCTGAATATATCATTGCACCACATGTGATATTCTCTTTTGTATTTTTCACATATTCTATCCAAAAAATTCCTTTTTTGCACGAAATACACCCCTAGTGTATATTACTTAAAAATATGAAAAACTTGAACGGAATATGTGAAAAATCTTCCCTTCACCGGCAGCCTAAAATAAAATAAAATAAAACAAAAAATGAAATAAAATTTTTCTAAACTATATGCCATGTGTGTTTTTTTTTTTTTTATTTAGCAAAAATTAACCCCAAAAATTTAGGTGTCAACAGAGATGACCGTAGAGATGGATGGTGATCGCCACCGCCATCGTCGCCATCAGCACCAAAATGATCATCACCGTCAGAAGATTAAGGAGTTGGACTTGCTCGAGAAGATCGCTCGCCGAAGTGACTAATTCAAATTCATAAATACCCTAGTAGTTAATAAAAGACCCTTACATTATAGTTGAGTATCCGCATGATTTCTGAACCGGAACATGTAGACTGTTTCGAAATATTTAGTGTTTTGATGTTTGCTATAATGTCATGGCATCAGGCTTTGCTACTTATTTTATTCAACATGTACTGAAAATGAACAGAAAGTTTGTTGAATTTTTTTCCCCGATATTAGCCTTTTCTCAAGTGCCAAACATAGTATGGCTTTGCGTGGGTTTCATTGTTTTGGTGCATAAAGTTTTTGGCCGTTGAAACTTTGAAAGAATCATGTCAAAACTTCTTTACAATATCACGGTCACATCATACGGCCAAGAAAACTTCTTTCTTTATTTGTGACATGATGCTATTCTTGAGTCTGAATAAACCCTTCTTATTTTTTAACCATTCTTAGCTGAATTTATCTCCAAAAAGAACATTTGGCCATATAAAAAGTGATATGGGTAGTCCATGAATTTTGGTCCAATCGTGTAATATCATTTGTGAACATTTTAACTTGTTTAACCACAAGGATTGCGCCAGTAGCCACCCTTCCCATATGAGAAGAGAAAGGTAGTGAATTCAATCTCCCCACCTTCTCAAAGAAGGCTAAGGATAAAAACGTTTAGTTTCAAGTATGGGATTTGACTCATACGTTCTACAAATAAGCATAGCAAAAGTTTGAGAGTAAATTGAGAATTAGAGTAAGATAAAAAAAAAAAAAAAAAGCTTTTAACTTGTTTAGTTTGAAACTCAAACTATTTTTAAATGTTCATTGGATTCCTTTGATCTAATCAAACAAACAAAGGGAAGTCATCTGTCTATTCTATCTAGGCTTTTTCTTTTTTTTTTTTTTTTTTGTGTAAAAGAGTTGAACATTAATGATAGATTCGCTATTCAAGAGGTCCCTAATTTTGGAAATAAATCCAGTATTCAATCCTCCTTTTTGGTGCTTTTTTTTAAAAAAAATATTTATGTACTTCCTCAATGCTAATTAGTTTTAAACACTTTCCCTCTCTCTCATCTGTCCATTCTACCTAGGTTTTTTGTGTGTAAAAGAGCCAAACATTAATGACACGTTAGCTTTTAAAGAGGTCCCTACTTTCGGAAAGAAATCTGGCATTCAATCCTCCTCTTTGGTGCTTTTTTTATTGCAATATTTGTGTACTTCCGCAATGCTAATTAATCTTAAACACTTTCCCTCTCTCTCATCTGTCCATTCTACCTAGGTTTTTTGTGTGTAAAAGAGCCAAACATTAATGACACGTTAGCTTTTTAAGAGGTCCCTAATTTCGGAAAGAAATCTGGCATTCAATCCTCCTCTTTGGTGCTGTTTTTTATTGCAATATTTGTATACTTCCTCAATGCTAATTAGTCTTAAACACTTTCCCTCTCTCTCATCTCTCTATTCTACCTAGGTATTTGTGTGTGTGTGTGTGTAAAAGAGCTAAACATTAATGACGAATTAGCATTTTAAGAGGTCCCTAATTTCGGAAAGAATTCGGCATTCAATCCTCCTCATCGGTGCTTTTTTATTACAATATTTATGTACTTCCTCAATGCTAATTAGTCTTAAACACTTTCCCTCTCTCTCATCTCTCTATTCTACCTAGGTTTTTGTGTGTGTGTGTGTAAAAGAGCAAAACATTAATGACACATTAGCTTTTTAAGAGGTCCCTAATTTTGAAAAGAAATCCGGCATTCAATCCTCTTTTTTGGTGCTTTTTTTATTGCAATATTTATGTACTTCCTCAATGCTAATTAGTCTTAAACACATTCTTATTTTGTTAAATCTATCCAATTATTCTCCACTTTCTCATTTAGGCTATATTTATTTCGCGAAAAATTGATAATTTCAAAAATAGTCCCGCCCCATCAGATTAGCGTAGTCCTAAGCCACTCATTGATCTACACGTGGCACCACGTCAGCAAATGGGTCCCACTGGACAGATTTGAGATCCAAGATGGGCTCAAGTCCAAGAAATCCAATTTACAATACTGAATCTTGATGGTCGATTCCTAGTGAACCGTGGGAAATCAGCGTGCACCATGGCACTTTTTTGGCCCCCCTCTTTTCCCTTATAAAAAGGCCCCAACTCACTCAGATTTCACTCACTCCCAAAGCCAAAAACAGCGTCCAACCACTCCTCTCCGCCGCCCCCCCGGCTCCCTTCTCTTTCTATGTCCCTCCCTCTGCATGGAGCTCCCTCCCCCACTTCCTCCTTCACTTTCCGAGAGGATTACCTTTCCTTCCAGACATTTTCCAGGAAAATTCAACCCCACGGCTTCTCTCTTGACCTTGAGATTCCTTCGCCTCCTTTGAATGCGAATGGCTTCTACCACAAGTTCCTTCACAGCCATAACCCCGACATTCCCTAACCACAGCTTCACCATCGAAGGGTCCTCGTCGAATCCTTTCTCTCAGGTGGTGATGATCGGAGGAAGAGAGAGGTGGGTATTGGTCCGTGGCGGCAGCAACCAAAGCAGACAACGGAGAAAAATAAAAAAGAGAATGAGAATGACGAGGCTGACGAGGAGCCCTTGGTCGTCAAAGGCTAGTGGAATGGAAGGGAAGGAGGCGAACATGATGATCAATGTAAATTCGTATAACGGAAGGTATAATGGCGGTAGAGTCTAGGCAGAAGAAAATTATGGGCAAGGAAAAACATATTTTAAAGGACAAAAGGGGAAAAAAAGCTTGATATCAAGCCTCAAATGGGTCTATATGCGTATCATATAACTTGATTGTTCGTCTTTCTATGTCTAGCTCAATGATTTGTAAATTCCCGAGAATCTATCTTCTTCTTCTTCTTCTTTTTTCGTGAATCTATCTTCTTGAAATGCTAGATATAGTTATGAGTCGTTTAAGAGTAAGAGTCATGTAATAATCTTATATAAAGGCAAGTCTTATGATCATTTCTAACAAGGTGAAATCAAAAGAAAAAGAAAAAGCATATTCGCCTCCTTGTCTTCCTTGAGTTGTGAGTTTTGTGAGTGTTTTTGTTGGAAAAAATATTAGATTTACATGAAATTAAAAAAATAAAATGAAATGACTAAGGTGTGCAAACAATGTTCCTTAGGATGATTCCACCTCAAAGTATGAAACTTGATGCGTAAGCCTCTAGCAGCTATCATCATACAATAAACCTCCTTTTATATTCCGCACTGAATATTAAAAGGAAACGGTTATGTGCATAACCCAGTAAGAAAAGGAAAAATACATACAGAGAAACAAGAATATTATTGTCTTGATAAATTGATATATAACAAGATAGGAAAGGAGAAATAAAGATATTCTAGTTTTGATATATCGATGATGCTTTCCAATTATGTCTGGAGTAACAATTTATAGGAAAAGAAAGGAAAAGAAAAAGAGAGATGCTAATAAACAATTATAAATAATTTGGTAACCAAAGAAAGAATATGACCGGTATAAAATAATGAAGTTTATGAAGAAATAAATCCAACGTTATAAAAAATCTTAAAAAGTCGATATATGGTCGGTCGTTAGAAAGCCACAGCTGTTGCAAGCCATTGCAAAACCATTACAAAAATGATGACTTTTATAGCAATCATAATTTCTAATATATTTACTGAAATATCCAACAGTTTTCGCGTTCAAATTATCCTATCACAAAATACACGGCAGAATTCATCAAAGTTCTGAAGGGGGCAAACCAGCGAGTCCCACCAGATTTCGCAATATGGCTTCTTGTTGTGGTGGAATGGGGAGGTTTACACGCTAGAGCTCTAATTCTGGTGGTAGAGATGGAGGCCGAGGTGGACGGGGTAATTCTGGTTATCCTGGAAGGGGAGGTTGGTCATTTTCTGCTTCCGCTTCCAGCGGGCCAGACGAGGGCGGTGATCGTGGCTACGATTCGGAGTTGCGCGTTAAGTAATGTTGGCAGCAACTTTGTTTGTTGGAAGTTTTTTTTTCTATTTGATAAACTTCATTTGGATGATCGGAATGCTTAAGAGATCTTCTCCTATATTGAAACAGGTTTGGCAGTGGCCATGATGGCTATGAAAGAGCTAGAAGTCAGAGTCCCAGGTGATCGGGTGGCTGGGTTGATCGTGCTAGTAACTGATAGGTCTGAACATGACTGGGCTCGTTCCCCAGTTCGTAGCTTCCACCAAGCAATGATGGAGAGAAGTCAATCTCATCACCTAGGTGCATCTTCCTCCCACATGAGAAAACAAGAGAGAGTTCACGGAGTCCGCGACGTACCAGGTTTCCTTCGCCCCGTGGGAAGGATAACGAGAGAGGGAATTTTGGTGGATCGCTTGGTGATGCTCCATCGAAATGGGATGAAGGATATGGTGTTAGCTATGATGTCATGCCATCAGGGTTTGCTCTTTTTTTTTTCAACATGAACAGCAAAAGGACATGAATTTTGCTGAGGAGTTTATTTCGATTTTAGCTCTCTCTCGAGCGCCAAATACAGCTTGGCGCTTTGCATGAGTTTCATTGTTGTAGTGGAAAGTAAGCCCTTCTTATTTTTAAACCATTTTAAGTTGAATTTATCTCCGAAAAAGAACATTAAAAAAGAAAAAGCTACTAAAAACCCTAAACTATGCTCTTCGTAACACATTTACGCCAAATTATCTTTGGTAATACTAATAACCCTAAACTTGTATTCATGTGACACATTTACCTTAAAATTTGGGATAACTATGTAGTATGAATATAAGTTTGGGGCTTTTAGTGTCAGAAAAGAATAAATTGGAGGGGATAAGTACACTAATGGTGCCATAAGTTGTGTACGGCGCTCACTTTGGTGCCAAAAGTTTCAATCGGATCACTTAAGTGCCAAAAAATTTGAAAACGCTCACTTTGGTGCCAACTCCGACGAAATTGGCCGGAAATCCGACGTGGCCTTTTTTATTAATTTTTGACGCCGACGTGGCTCGTCGGAGAGCCGAGTCAGCATCCAAACACCAAAACGACGCCGTTTGGTGTCTCCCCCAATTCAAAACCCTAATCTCCGGCCGTCGCCGTCCTCGACGGTACTTGTGCTCGGCGGCCACGGCTTCGACCCCGACCTCGACCCCAACTCCGACGATGGCCACTCAACGGCAGCGGCTCCGACCTCGACCCCGACCCCGACCCCGACGATGGCCACTCGGCGGCCGTAGCTCCGACCTCGACCTCAACCTCGACCGCGACGATGGCCGCGGCTCAAACCCCGACCCGACCCCGACGATGGCCACTCGACGGCCGTAGCTTCGACGCCGACCCCGACCCCGACCTCGATGATGGCCAATCGGCGGCCGCAGCCTTCGACCCCGACTCCGACCTCAACCCCGACGACGGCCACGGCTTCAACCTCGCCGAAACCCTAATTTCTTCCCCATGTGAGCTAAACGGCGTCGTTTCCATGAAGCCATCCACGTAGGACGGCAAAACGACGTCGTTTTCTTAAAGAGGACCGAAAACGACGTCATTTAAAGGCTTATTAATTTTTTTTTTAAAAAAAAAATCATTTTGGCTGGAATCTTTCGCCGGAGGCCGGAATCTTTCGCTGGTGGCACCAAAGTGAGCGCCGTACACAACTTATGGCACCATTAGTGTACTTATCCCTAAATTGGAGTAATGTGTCACATGAGTACAAATTTGAGGATTTTTATGCTACAAAATTTTTTTTAGAGTAAATGTGTTATACAAGGGTAAGTTTGAGGTTTTTGGTATCGCAATTTTTTTTAAAAAGTAAATGTGTCACAATAAATATAGTTTATGATTGTTAGTGGCTTTTTCCTATATAAAATGATATTGGTAGTTCATAAGTTTCAGTCCAATCGTGCGGCGTCATCCTTGAACTATTCTCAAATGTTCAATGTATTCCTTTTGTATGATCAAACAAATAAGAGGGGAAGTCATCTGGCATCTCTATTTATCTCGATTTTATGCATAAAATAGTTAAACATTAATGACGATTTAGCTTTTGAAGAGGTCTCTGATTTTGAAAAGAAATCAAGTATTCAATCGGTTCTTTTCATATTACACTACTTACACACTTTCCCACTTAGTAAAACCTATCCAGCAACCCTCCACTTTCTCGTTCAAGCTCCATTTATTTCGCAAAAGATGAATTATTTAGAAAATATTTTTTAAAAAATAATTATCTATATTGCTTACAAAATAATAAATGGAATATTTTTTTATCATCCATGAAAATATTTTCATTGATCAATGATTTTAGATGATGCAAACAATCAATTTAAGGAAAAATTTTAAAACATTCATTTTCAACGAAACAAACAGAACTTTAGATAAAACCCTCAATCCTCTCCTCTAATCTCTCTTATCAAAACTTCTGGCGAAAAGGACATTCCTTTTTTAAATCAATGGTCTAACAATGCTACTGAGATAGTGTCTTTTGTCCTAATTCATCAGTTTGTCTTTGAAATGAACTTGATTAATGAGAATTTGATAGCTGCATAAAAAATGGAAAATGTATGAATTATCAAAATCTCTCCATCTCACGCTCATCTCATTAGCACTTTCTTAGGCATTAGACATTGATTCCATGAGGAATTTCCATTATAATCCAAAATGATTTCATTTAATTTTTTTTGGACTGACTACTTCGCATATTGATATTTTTTCGTGAATTAGAGCCATTTGTGTAGTTCATAATGAAAGCAATTGCTAATGGAGTGATCTTAGAGTTTTGGTGCTTTTTTTTTTCTTGTCTGTTTTGCTTAGTTGGGAATTGTAGAGTACTTTCGTCTCCCTCCATAAACTACCTATATTACTCATCTCCCTCCGCCATCTCTCTTCTCATTTTCTTCATTTAAGTTGTAACTCATTTACGTTTCAAAAGTTATCTTTAATCTTCACTTTGAAATATTTTTAAAAAAAAATACATAAAATACCATCTTGACATCATGCTTATTACATTAAATTGTTTAAGCATTCTTAATAATAAGTTCTCATTGTAATTCTTTAATTAAAATAATATGTTAATATCAAGTTGTCTGTATATTAAGAAGGCATGATTTCTAAATTAGAACATTTAATCCATTACGAAATATTTAGTGCTTTGGTATTAGCTATGATGTCGTGGCATCGGGCTTTGCTATTTATTTTATACAAGACGAACTGCAAAAGCACAGGAAATCTGTTGAGATTTAATTTTTTTTTTTTTTCGATTTTAGCCCTCTTTGAGTGCCAAATACAGCACGACTTTGCATGGGTTTCATTGTTGTGATGCAGAAAGCTTTTGGGTGTTGAAACTTTAGAAAATCATGTCAAAACTTCTTTGCGATATCACAATTACGTCGTACAGCCAAGAAAACTCCTTTTTTTTTGTTTGTGGCATTGATGTTGTTCTTGAGTCAGAGTAAGCTCTTCTTATTTTTAAACCATTCTTGGATGAACTTATCTCCAAAAAGAACATTTGGTCATATATAATATGATATTGGTAGCCCATAAATTTTGATCTAAATGCATAATATCCTTAAACTTTTCACTTGTTTAATGTGGAACTCAAATTACTCTTAAACATTGAATGTATTCATTTTGTTTGATCAAACAAATGAGGAGAAAGTCATCTGACGTGTCTATTCTATCTCGATTGTTTTGCATAAAAGAGAAACATTAATGATACTTAAGCTTTTTAAGAGGTCCCTAATTTCGGAAAGAAATCCATCATTCACCCTCCTCTTTGGCTCTTAAATAATGCAATATTTATGTAATTCCTCAATACTAAGAAGTCTTATACATTTTCCCATTTTGCATACCTATTTAGTAAGCATTTGAAAGCTGCAAAAAAACATGGAAATTTGTATGAACTATCAAAATCTCTCCATCTCATGCTCATCTCATTAGCACTTTCTTAGCCATTATAAACTGATTCCAAGAGGAATTTCTATTATATTCCAAAATGATTTCCTTTAATTTTTTTGGACCTACTACTTTGCACATCGATATTTTTCGTGAACTGCGGCCATTTATGTAGTTTGTGATTAAAGCAATTGCCAATGGAGTGATCTTAGAGTTTTGCTGCTCTTTTTTTTTTTTTTTTGCTATTTTGCTTAGTTGGGAATTGTAGAGTAGTTTCGTCTCCCTCCATAAACTATCTATATATTACTCATCTCCCTTTGCCATCTCTCTTCACATTTTCTTCATTTAAGTCGTAATTTATTTACGTTTCAAAAGTTATCTTTAATCTTAACTTTAACATATATAAAAAAATTACATAAAATACTACCATGACATCATGCTTATTACATTAATTTGTTTAAGAATTCTTAGTAGTAAGTTCACTTCATAATTCTTTAATCAAAATAACATGTTAATATCAAACTGTCTGTATATTGAAATGGCATGATTTTTTAACCGGAACATTTAATCCGTTACGAAATTTTTAGTGCTTTGGCGTTAGCTATGATGTCATGGCATCAAGCTTTGCTCCTCATTTTTTTTCAACATGAATTGCAAAAGGATAGAAACTTTGTTGAGATCTTTTCTTCGTCTTTTTTCTGATTAGCCCTCCAGCGCCAAATACAGCATGACTTTGCATGGGTTTCATCGCTATGGTACAGAAACTTTTTAGCCGTTGAAACTTCAGAAAATCATGTCAAAACTTCTTTGCAATATGGCAATCACATCGTACGGCCAAGAAAACTTCTTTTTCTGTTTGTGGCATTGATGTTTTTCTTGAGTCAGAGTAAGCCCTTCTTATTTTTAAACCATTCTTAGATGAATTTATCTCCAAAAAGAACATTTGGTCATATATAATATGATATTGGTAGCCCATAAATTTTGGTGTAAACATAATATCATCCTTGAACTTTTAACTCATTTCATAAGGAACTCGAATTATTCTTAAAAGTTGAATGTATTCATTTTGTTTGATCAAACAAATGAGGGGGAAGTCATCTAACGTGTCTATTCTATCTCGATTATTTTGTGTAAAAGAGTTAAAAATTAACAATACATTAGCTTTTTAAGAGGTCCCTAATTTTGGAAAGAAATCCATCATTCAATCCTCCTCTTTAGCTCTTTGATAATGCAATAGTTATGTAATTCCTTGATAAGTCTTAAACATTTTCTTATTTTGTCAAACCTATCCAATAGCCCCTCACTTCCTCATTTAGGTATTATATGTTTTGCGGAAATGAAGAATTTTGAAAATATATTCCTAAAATTGATGATTTATATTGCTTAAATAAATGGATGAATGAATGAATGAAACAAAATTTTATGAGCCACAAACATGCTTAGACCCAAATTGTTACCGATAAAGAAAATAATTATATTGGCTAATTATTTTAAGCATTACAAACGATAATTTTAGGAAAATATTTTTTGAATTATTCATTTTCTGCGAAATAAATGGAGCCTTGAACGAAACTCTCACTTCTCTATGATCAAAACTTCTTGTAAAATAGGCATTCCTTTGTGAAATCAATGATTGGACAATGCTACTAAGATAGTGTCTTTTTGTTCTGGTCCATCAATCTATCTTTGGAATGAACTTGATTTATATATATTTGAAATCTGCAAAAAAAATAAAATTAAAAATGTATGAATTATAGAAAATGTATCCATCTCACCCTCATCTCATTAGCACTTTCTTGGGCATTATACATTGATTCTATAAGGAATTTTGTTCATATTCCAAAATGATTTCGATATAATTTTTGGACTAACTGCTTCACATATTGATTTTTTCTCATGATCCGCAACCATTTATGTAGTACGTAATGAAAGCAATTGCTAATAGGGTTTTGTTGCTCCTTTTCTACTGTTTTACTTAGTTGGAAAGCATAGAGCCCTTTCAGCTCCCTCCATAAACTACCTATATGTTACTCATCTCCCTCCACTTCATTGTTTCTTAACTTAAGTCGTAATTCATTTACGTTTTAAAAGTTATCTTTTATCTTCACTTTAATATATATAATTACATAAAATTTTGGCAGTGGCATCATGTTTATTAAATTAATTTGTTTAAGCCGATCCAAATTTTTAATAGAAGTTCTCATAAAAACTGCTTAATCAAAATAATATGTCAATATTAAGTTGTCGGTAGCTTGAAATGTGTCTAAATATTGCATTGGCACTTTCGTCAAAACCATCACTGGCTAGCTTGCTAAGAGACCACCGCCACCGCTTTCCGCTTTCCCCTCCCTTGGTCTTGGTTCGTGCCTCTCTCTCTCTTTCTCTCTCACATATATTGGCTCGTGCAAGGGAGACCGTCGCGTGCCTTCAAGACTGACTCAAGGGCAGCTAGTGCGATGCTGTAGTGTGGACTCAGCTAGGCTAGTGTCACGGGAGCAGCCGACGTGGTGGTGGTGAAGATCAGGACCGTAGCTCGTTCACTCGGTCCGGTACGGGAAGCGCTGTAGCTAGCAGGAGCACAGCGTTGCGATGGGAGGAGTCGTGAAGCCGAGACCGCGAAGAAAATACCTCGCTCTAGCCTCTATTCTCTCTCTGGATTCTTGTGTGCCCGGTGTTGACCAAGGAAGAGAGAAAAGGCCCCCCTCCTATTGGATGAAGCAAAGACCCCTTCCTTTGTCTTCTTCTCCCTGTGCTTATGGACGCTTGTTACTCTTATTTTGTGTCCTCTTTCAGAACCTGCAGGAAGAACATAAACCTTCTCTCTCTCTCTCTGCTGTGTATTCTTTTTGTTTTTGGTGAAGGGTAAGAATATATTGAGCTTTAACCAACAATTACAAAAGATCCGACGCCACAAAACTTGCACTCACCAAGACAACAAGTCAGAGTGAGTAGAAGGAAGCCGAATGCAAAAGAGGACCGCAAGAGCGGGCCTAAGGAAGTGAAACAGCCAAATAAGGCAAAAAAGCAGCGGGAAGCCACAAAAGGCCAGATGAACCACAATCTACGCACACATTTGGCAGCGACAAAAGTGAAGAACCGTCAAGGAAGCAGCCGTGCAGATGAAGAGTATCTAGACAGCTAACACCAGGCTAGGACCCTGCAGAAGTAGAAGAGTCCCAAGCTGAAAAAATGATTGGATCAATACTCCAGTTACGCTGCAGCCTCCGATTTCTATAAATATCATCCACACTCCTGTAGGTGGTGGCCTTGTCTCTAATAACCTTGATGAGTTGGTTCTTCACCGCTAGGACGAATAAGCTCTGCTCTCGAAATAGGATGCCATTTTTGTGCTTCCATATGAAATAACAAAGAGCACCAAAAGATAAGCGAGTAATGCACTTATAAAAAGTCTTTGCCCATAAGGAAAGTGACGGCCCAATTGAGATTCTCAGCCCATGAATTGTTTCGCCACAGAAAATTGCACTTGGAGGCCCAAAAGAAGGCGATGCCAGCGGAGATGCGGCAGCCAAAAAATAGGTGGTCTATAGAATCCAGTACCTTGTTGCAGAAGGGACACAATGCATTATCTATCCTACCATAAGATAATAATAGAGTTTGGGTAGGAAGCCTGCGTTTGGCAATAAGCCAAAGGTTAAATTGGTACCTTGGAGTGATGGAGTTGTTCCAAATAAATGTGTGCCAGGAGATCCGAGTCTTCCTCCTCCTAATCAAATCCCACGCCAAGGCCACCGTAAAGAGATGGGAGGTGTTTCCCTTCTAGCCAAAATGATCAGAAGAGTGGGAAAGGGTGGGAAGGGGATCCACCCAAGAGTCCAAGACTCCCTTAATCATAACTCCACAATCAGTGAATAGGTCTGCCACTGTCGCTTGCCTAGGAAGGCTAGATGCATATATGTTTGAGTTTGGAAAGTACAAGTTCAAAGGGCCCCTGGGGTGCCAGTTATCAAACCAGAGGGATACCGAGCAACTATCCCCTATTCTCCAATAGAAGGAGCTTTGACACTCAGTCCTGAGTTGGAGGATCTTCTTTCAGGCCCACGAACAGCAGGTCGACTTTTTGGTCACTCAAAAATTCGCCATTTTTAAGAAGGTCGAATGAATCCATTTGCACCATAAAGATTCTTTATCAGCAAACAGAATCCAGATATGTTTTAACATGGCGGCCTTGTTATACTCCCGAAGCCTTCCGATCCCAAGGCCCCCCTCGTCTTTTGGGCAACAAACATCCTCGCAGGAAACCTTTGCACCCCCTCTTCCCAACTCCGGGCCTTTCTATAGGAATTGTCTAAGTATTCGTTCAATTTGATCCAAGACAGCTGCAGGTAAGATAAAAACACTAGCCCAATATGCTTGGATGGCATGAAGGACTGACCTGATCAATTGTAGCCGACCGGCGAAGGAGAGGAAGCGATGGGTCTAAGATTGTATCCTTGTAGTGATGCGGTTGACTAAAACGCAGCAATCCGCCTTATTGATCCTAGAAGTTATGATGGGAACCCCGAGATAGCAAGCCGGTAGGCTTCCTTCTAGGAAACCAAGGGTAAGGAGGATTTGGTTTCTTAAAGAAGGTGAACCTCCTGCAAGGTAGACTTCACTCTTATTTGTGTTTGGAACCAATCCAGACCAATCAGAAAAAATTTGGAGACCTTCCTTGAATAGCTTCACCGAAGGCAAGTCGGCTTCACAGAACAGGAAGACGTCATCAGCAAAGAATAAGTGTGAAAGGCTAGTCGCTTTACATCTCTAGTAATATTTGAACTTCGGCATCGAAGAGCGAGTGGTGATAATACATGATAATACCTCCATGACCAATGTAAATAGGTAGGGAGATAGAGGGTCTCCCTAACAAAGCCCACAGCCATTGGCAAAGAACCCATGTAACTCTCCATTCAAAGCAATAGAAAATTTAGGGGTCCTCACACATGTCATGATGAGCCGGGTCAAATGATCGAGAAATCCGAAGGCCTGAAGGACAATCTCAAGGAAGTCATAGTCGATTGTGTCATAGGCTTTTCTGAAGTCTACCTTGATTGCACATTTAGGTGAGTAAGGTTGGATGTGAAAGCCATAAAAGAGTTCCTGAGCCAGCAGGATATTATCCTTAACCCGCCGGCCTTTAACAAACGCGGTCTGGGAAGGGTTGATGACATCCTGTAGGATTGCGGCAACCCGATTGGCCATGACTTTAGTAATGCACTTGTAAATGGTATTACAACAGGCGATTGGCCTGTAATCATCCACAGAAGTCGCATTTGGGGTTTTTGGTACAAAGACCAATATGGTGTTGCTAATCTCCTTTAAGAGCCTACCCAAAATGAAGAAATCCTTCACTGCCGATATAACTACCTGACCCACTGTCTCCTAGTTATGCTTAAAGAATTCAACTGTGAAACCATCAGGTCCAGGAGCTTTTCCTCTAGCTAGTGAGAATAGCATATCACGGATCTCTGAGTCAGAATGGGCCGATCAAGGAAGCTAACCTAGTCAGCGGTGAGGCGAAACTAGATGGCCTCCCTAATGTCCCCAACCGAGCGTCTCCCATGTATAAGCCGTGGTGACAAAAGATCTTGGTAGTGTCTAACAAAATGCTGATGAACAAGCTCCGATTCAGTGATTTGGACACCCGACACATTCATAACCGAAAGAATTCTATTTCTTATTTGTCTTTTTTTGACATAATGATGAAAGAATCTGGTGTTGCGGTCTCCCTCCTCTAGCGACTTAACTCTGGACTTCTGCCTGAAAAATGATTCTTCTTTAGAGCGCAAGTATAAGAAGGTACACCGCTGAGACTTTTCCAATTCTGCAAGGGCATCGGAGTTTGGGTCTTGCTGAAGGTTAAGCTGAGTACTCCGAAGCGCAGCCCTCGCTTTAGAAGTCCTAATGGATATGTTGGAATAGATTCGTTATTGAGAGTCTTGAGACGACCTTTGAGAGCCTTGAGCTTGCATACCAGTCTGAACATGGGCACTCCCTCATCCGGCATCCCCCCAAACTTGGTTGACAATTGGAATGAAATCAGGATGATCCATCCAAAAGTCATTGATTTTAAAGGCTTTCTTTGATGGACCGGGTTTAAAACTTTGACCACCATAGGGGAGTGGTCAGATATACCTAGTGTAAGGAAGGAAAAGACTTGGGACCATTTGGAATTGACTAGGACTCTATCAATCTTCCTTGCCTTCCGCAAAGTACCAGAAGAGGTAGTCCGAGTAAACCGACATCCAACATACCTCAAATATTCTAACTCAGCCATAGATAAGCACTGTCTAAAATCGTCAAAGCATGGTATCCAACTATCTAATCCCCCAAGTCTATCAGACGGGTCTCTGATAATGTTGAAATCACCCGCGACTAGTCAAGACAAATCTTGTAGAACTGCACTTTTCATGATAAGGTCTTCCCAGAATGGTCTCCTGGAAGTGAAAGTGTGCAACCCATAGACAACCGATGTACAACATACTATATCTGAAGAGCATCTTACGATTCCCATGGATCACCTGGGCATCTACCGAAGACACTTCAAAACTAATAATCGACGGGTTCCAGCCAATCCAAATCCTCCCTTTGGGAGCACAACTATAATTCGAAATCCAATTCCAATCCCTTATTAGACTCGAAGAGATAGAAGAGAACATGGCTTCCGATACTTTAGTCTCCAGAAGGCCAATGAAGCAAAGTCTATTTGAGGAAACCAACCTACGAACCTCGGCTTGTCTAGTAGGGTCAACTGGACCCTAATATTCTAGATACCTATGTACATAGAAATATATACAAGTTGAAGGACCAGAAACGGTTACCTCGGCTTCGGAGGTTTTCGGCGAGCGAAAGCCGAAACCATAGGAGTCGTGACAGGAGGTGGATTAGGAAGTAGAGTTAGCAACTTGTCCTGCATCGTCACCACTCTTTTGGAGGTAGCCCTCGGGGATGTATCCACCTCAAGCAAATCCTCATCTTCATAGCTAGACGAGACATCTGATTCGGCACCTCTAACTTGCTATTCCCTGAAGTTAGTCGATTCCGGGCTAGACAGGAGTAGGACCACCTTCAAAGGAGTTTGCGTGAAGATACGAGAGACTCGGGTTTCCTCGAAGCTGAGGTCTTCGCAGCACGTTGGGTGCCCTCATCGCCAGAGCTATTATGGAGGGACGAGGAACCTTCCTTAGGGGGAGTAGCCTTCTTCTTTTTCCCTTTTACCTGTTTCCAGTCTTGGTGAGGCACAACCTCCACTTTGGCTTCAATTGGTGTTTCAAGGACCTGCTCTATCTTATGCTCCTGCTCTTTGGGATCCACGGCCAGGACAGGTATGTGAGACTGGACAGGGGGTGTCGGGTCAGGGGCGTAAGACGGTCCAGCCCCTGTTGATGGAGGAGCATTCTGGCCCCTTTGCATAGGTCTACCTGCTCTGGTATTTGGTGGTGGGGCATCGCAATTGTGACCGAAGCAGCCACATCTTCCGCACTCCATCGGTCTCCACTCATACTCAATGGCTATCGAGCGAACCACTCCTTCCAAGACCACGTCTACGGAATTACTCCTTGGCTGACCTGCATGGAGCTCCACCCAAACCCTTGCGAAGGAGATCATCTTCCTCTGTTCTGTTCGCTCATCCACATAAAGTGGTTTCCTCACGACACTTACTATAGCACTAATGGAATGTGCCAACCAGAGTTCGAAGGGGAGTTTCTTCAATCTAATCCAGACATGGATGGATTCTTGTTTTTCCTTTTTTAGCTCTATGAAGAGCCTCCATTTCTTCAAAATAAGGGGCATCCTCGCAACCGTAATGGGGCCATCTTCTAGGATTTTCCTTCGAAAGGTCGGATCTGGGATATGAAAGTAGTAGAATCCTAGGTCATCCGCCAAAACTTCAACAAGTTTGGGCCCCCAAGCAAACTTCAGTGAATCTTCTGAGAGCTTATAGGGTAGCCTTCTCCCTATATAGTAGCTGTTGGGAATAACGGATCCCCGAAAAACTGGATTCGACACTAAATCGAACCCCTAAATCAATGCGGAAGACGAAGCCCGGGAAAATCACGTATCACCGATCGTAAAGCACACCACGGATTCGAGTGTACCTTGTTAGCCACAGATTAAACACCAATGCCGAGTATCGAGGAAGAAATTCTGATCCGATGATGCCAATTTGCCTTGAAAGGAAGACGGGACGCTGTAAGCGTTCTTGGAGGGAGAGAATGCGCGGGAGAGAGGAAGCGTACGTTTGTTTTTCCAACCGGTGTCTTCTCTCTCTCTCTCCTCCCTTTTATACCTTCCCCCATCCACGGGCCCTATTCCCGTGGGCCGGGCCTTTTTGGGCCCAACTTGAGTGGATGGGCCTTAAGCCCATCTAATAAATCCATCATCTCCCACTCGCACATGGTGGTGCAAAACCAACATGGGCAGACAGGCCCTACTCATCCCAATCAGAGAAAAATCCAGCATAGACTCTCACTTAACATGGTGGGCCGAACAGAATCTTCTTTTCCTCTCTTCAACATTCATACCGGTGAATAATCCGTGCGACCAGCATACTTTGAGAGCTCGTTGCCATACATCTGTTAGGAATATATAGTGGGCATCACATCCTGAGTAGATTTAGTATGCAGTACCCTAGATCGATCGATCACATTTATATCTCTCTTGATCTCTTTTAAACAATGATATATATTGTATTCACAATTATGATTATCACAAAGACAGTCATAATTGGTTAACCGGTGAATACAAAACTACAATGTGATTCTCCAAAATCGATCTTCCTCTTTCCTTCAAACTCTCAATTTCAGTTCAACTTGCTTTTCTAGAAATGCCCCATTAGATCGAATCACTCATGACCATTGGCAACATCCTAAGATAGCAAACACTAAATAGAAATCTCGAGAATAAGTAAGAGTCATGAGGGGACTAAAAAATTGAAGAACTCTTTTCCTCAAGAGTCTCACACGACATAAAAGTTGAGATCAAACTTTTGCCACTCTTATTGGTCGTCTCATGCATACGTAGTATGAAATATGTATTACGGTATTAACTCCTTTCCCATGGAGCGTATGTCTACACCTTCAATACCGTACAGATGATAGTTCAGACATACCCAATGTCTAACTTGAGTTCACGTATCTACTCATTCACAAAATTCATCGAACTCACATCGGCTTCTTAGACGAGATAAGGTAAAATATGTGGGGTATTTTACTTTCGGACATAGTAAGTATTATATCCTCATCTTAACACCTAGTTAAGACGACATACATGTTTTAAGCTTGAGCTCTCGATTATCACCTAGATAATAAGCTTAAAAACAGTCTCATCTCTATTTATCACACAGTAAATAGAGGCGATTACCCGTGTGAGTGGGCTAATCTTATATCTGTCCGACATACTTCTCAACTTAAAATAATGCACTAAGCATTAAGGTGCATAAATATCAAACAAAGATTCATAGGCATTAATGATGAAAACACAAATTCATCAAATTGTGAACACTTAGGGAAATTACAATATTCAGTACATCAGCCTCTACGGAACCCTAGAGATTTCATATGGCCACAAAACACATCTCTGGGTATTGGCTTTGTCATAGGATCTGCTACCATTCTATGCGTAGTGTGTACTCTTAGTTCACTTCCTTTCGTGCAACCATATCTTTGACAAGATTATACTTGGTATCTATATGTTTGGTCTTGCCATGATATTTTGGATCTTTGGTGTACGCTTTCGCTGCTTGGTTATCACAGTTAACCAACAATGAATCTGCAGCACTTCCAATAACACCTAAACAATCCAAAAAATCTCTAAAGCCAAACATATTCTTATACTACTTCTGATAATGCCACGAACTCAATTTCTATCGTGGACAAGGCTATGCTTGTTTGTTTCTTATAGCTCCAACATATGGTGCCATCATTCGGTAAGAAAACAAACCCAGAGGTAGATTTCCTTTCATTTAAATCTCCTCCCCAATCAGCATCAGGATAGCCTTCGAGTTGCAGATCCTTTCTTTAATAACTCAACGTATAATCAGCAGTCCCCTTTAGATACCTTAGTATTCTCTTAACGGCTTTCCATTGTGCTTGACCTGAATTGGATTGGTATCTTCTCACCATTCCAACTGCAAAACATATTTCAGGTCTTGTACACATCATAGCGTACATAAAGCTTCTTACAGCACTAGCATAAGGAACATATTTCGTTTGTTCCTTCTCTTGTGGAGTCCTTGGACACAAACTATGGCTCAATCCTTCACCTTTTGCAATAGGAGTGTCTATGGGTTTACAATCTTGAAATCTTAACTCCAAGAATATATGTAACCTCACCCATATCCTTCATATCAAAATTGGAAGACAACCAACTTTTGACAGTATTGACAAACTCCATATTACTTCTGGCAATAAGTATATCATCAACATATAATGATATGATCACAAATTGATCATTGGATATTTTGATATATACACAATGATCATCATCTATCATTGTAAAGTCATATGCCATTATGGCATTATGAAAACGTATATATCATTATCTTGACGATCGCTTAAGGCCATATATCGACCCCCAAAGTCGACATACCTTTTCTTCTTGGCCTTTCGCTATGGCGGCAGGTTGTTCCATATATGTTCCTTTCTCTAATTCTCCATTGAGGAAAGCGGTCTTTACATCCATTTGATGTAACTCAAGATCCATACTTGCCATTATTGCCGAATAATGCGAATCGAGGTAAATCTCACTACAGGAGAAAATATATCTTCATAATCAATTTCTTCCTGTTGATTATACCCCTTCGCCACAAGGCGAGCCTTATGCCTTTCTATCGAGCCATCAGCATTTCGCTTTATTTTGAGAACCCAGTTGTTCCCAATAGCTCAAGCGTCCTTTTGGAAAATCAACCGGTTCCCAAACATGGTTTGACTTCACCGACTCCATTTCCTCTTTCATTGCATGAATCCATTTTTCCTTATTAGGGCAATTTAGAGCCTTATTAATATTTCTTGGCTCATCCTCATCTTGTGGAGCAACCATAAAAGTTTCCCTTTCAATGTCAAAACATTGACGGGGAATACTTTGGCGGCTTGTTCACCGTATGGGAGATTGTACACTTAGCACATCATTCCCCATCATGCTCCCACTTGGATTAGGTAATGATGATGTTGTCACATCGGTGGTTGCAATTGAGAATGAGTTGAATTCAATTCATTACATCTCATATTACTCTCACTTGGACGAACTCCACTGACATCATTATCTTGATCCAAGGTTTCAAATAGGGAACAATCTTCCCTTATTTCGCCCTTCTTAGGAAATTCATCCACTAAGGATGTGACATCCCGTGATTCAAATTCAGTTATACTCCCACTTTCCTGCTCACCTATGAACATATACCCTTTCGAGTGTTCGCAGTATCTCATGAAAATACTCTTATTTACTTTGGGACCCAATTTCCCAAACTTGTGAGAGGACTCATGAGTATAGGTAGCATAACCCTATGCCTTAAGAAAACTTAAGTCCGATTTTCTACCTGTCCATAACTTATATGGAGTGGAAGTAACTGATTTGGAAGGCACCTGGTTAAGTATATTGGCAGCAGTTAACAACGTATCACTCCAAAGAGTGATAGGTAAGTTAGCATGCGCCATCTTGGACCTAACCATTCTAGTAGGGATCTGTTTATTCTCTCTACAACACCATTTTGTTGAGGAGTATATGGAATAGACAACTATCTTTATATTCCTTTTTCATCACATAATTTTCTGAACTTATCAGATAAATATTCTCGACCTCGATCGGATCTAAATACTTTTATTTTCTTGTCTAATTGATTTTCTGCTAGGTTTTTAAACCTTCTGAAACAACTTATGCTTCACATTTATGAGAAATCAAATAGACATATCCGACTCGAGTATAATCATCTATAAAAAAGTGATGAAATAAACAGCCCATTGCCTTCTTCTCACATTCATTGAACCACAGACGTCCAAATGGATTAATTATAGAGGAAATTCAGCTCTTTTACCTTTTCCAAATGGTTTCCTTGTCATTTTCCCTATTAGGCAATGTTCACATATGGACAAATCGACTTTTTCAATATTGCCCAACAAGCCCTCATTTGGCTAGTCTATTCATATGTTGTTGGCCCATATGACCAAGTCTAGCATGCCACCATATTCACATCATTATCATATAAGGTAGAAGACGTGAAACAAGGGAATAACATATTGACATCATCACAGTCAATATTCAAGTACAATAAAACCATTCAAGAAGAGACCACAACCATAGTAGTTTGTATCTAAACACAAATCTACACCTTTATTATGGAAGTTCATACCAAAACCAAGCTTAACCAACGCTAAGACAGACACTAAATTTCGACGAATTTCCAGAGCATATAGAACATCAAAGGTGCATCCACCACTCATGTTCAATTGGCCGGTGCCAATTCCTTTACATCAGCTCAAGAGTTGTTTCCCATATGGATCCACTCAGTTCCAGTTGGTACTCGTTGGAATTCCACGAAGGATCCTCTATCCTTTGCTACATGGTCTGTCGCTCCTGAATCTACAGTCCACAAAGGATTGGATTCAGCCAATAATACAGAACTTGACACATAAGCAAAGCTCTCAAATGTACAAGAGGTATTAACTTTTTTGACTCACAACAGTTGCAAGCATAGTGACATTTCTTGTCACAATTGTAACACCTCACCCTTGACATTTTCTTCACTTGAGGACGTTTTCCTCTCTTGTGTTGGTTAACTCTTGATTTCTTGCAATAAGGACTTGATCCTTTGCATTCCCACATATTGAACGAATCAATACGTTTGCGCTTAGAGCACAAAGCCCTTTCTAAGCTAGAACCAGCATTGCAAATGTCCGTTTTCGGCTCAAATGCCGTTAGGCGGTCCTCTACTAGCTCAAGGTGGTGCATGCATCCTTAAGATCTTCCATAACATGGTCAAGAGCTTCTAGTGCTTCTTGCTTTTCCAGCACATATTGAATCTTCTTATTCAATATTTCACAATTGTTACCGTTCATATCGGCAATCATGTTCTTAGTTCTTTGAACCATCGTTCGAACACATCGACATCCATGCACGAATAATTAATGCCTATTATTTATGCATCCTTATTTGCATAGACCCATCATATTAATAAATAATTTCAAGTAAGGCTTCAGAATCAAAAGGTCACTATGTTTCCAATCATCCTCCAAAAATCCTAACTCAAAACTATCATTAATATGATTGTCATATGCAAAATGAATTCTATGAAGCTACAAAAGCTTCTAAAACTACCCACAGCTAATTACCCACAGCAACCAGCAATAACAGAAATCAATAACATCTAACATCCAATAGAATAACAATGCTTTTACTTTAATACAACCATACATTACACTTAGCAATATATACAGAGATAAAATATCAACATGAAAAGAGATATTCACACTTAAAAACATCTCAAATTAATCCAAGGGATAAATAGGGAATGTCTCTTCTAATCTGTCATTCAAAACATCTGAGAAAACTGAAGGCACATTTGCCAACCATGGAAAAACTTTTGGAGAGCTTTCATGTCGCCACCAAGGCGCATTCACTCGGCGCTATGTGGTGCTCAATCTAAGGGTTGAAGTTTTGGCCAACTCAATCCTATAGTACTCTCTTACAAAAGCTTCCACTAGCTTCCTATATTCCGGGACCACGTTGACCTCCCATAGCCGATCAAACACTGCTTGCCATTCAGGTGGAAGAGTGTTTATCAAAGCCGGCACCTTCTCAAAATCGGCATAAGATAACCATTCCGGATGATTTCGTATCATCGATTGACCTTGATCACATGTGATACTAAATCACCGTCATGCCACCGATAATTAGCTAAATCGACATCAGCCTTTTAAATCTTGCATTTCCCTCGTCCCTTCTCGGGCTTGCAGGGTATTCGTGCATAACTCATTATAGTTCTCGCAACAAATGCGGAACTAAAATTGGATCACTTATAATCCATAATAAACATAAGGGAAAATACATAATTTTCCAAAATTCATGCAACAAATGCAGAATAAAAAATGGATTACTTATAACCCACATAGGCATGACTGAAAAAGAAACAAAATTTTTTTTTTTTTTTTCGGGTCAACGGTCAACGGTCAACGGTCGGTCAACGGTCAACGGTCGTCGGTCAACGGGTCGGGTCAACGGGCGCGCGGGTCGGACCGGTCGATCCGGTCGGACCAGACAGGCCGGTCGGACCGCTCGCGCGGACCGCCGCACGTGCCTCGCGCGTGCGGGGCCGACGTCAGCGGCGTCGGCGGCACGTGCCACGTGCGTGCTCGTGACCGCTGGTCGGGTCGGGTCGCCGATCGGGTCGGGTCGTCGGCCGGTGACCGCCCGGCGAAACGCCGTCGTCGATGACGTCATCGGTGACGTCATCCGAGCGGTTACCGACCGTTGGATGACGCCACGATGACGTCATCTCGTGACGTCAGCACGCGTTGGTCCGCGGACCGGCGCGTGCCGGTTCGCCCGCCGGCGGCGTGCACGCGCCGATTCGCCGACCGGCGCGTGTGCCGCACGCGCTTGGCGATCCAGCGACTCCGGGCGCGTCGCGCCCACGCGCAGCGGCTTCTGGCCGTGCGTGTGGGCGCGTGCAGCGTCGTACGGCGGCGTGCGACATGTCGCCGGACTCGTCTCGACGTCGCCTTTCACCCAGTGCCTTCATAATTCGTTTTCGACTTACGAAAACTCAGAAAAATGGCCGAACAGCGCTCGGGTGTCGGGATTTTTGCCCCGATCCGTACGGCCAAGAATTTCTTCGCGAAAATTCAATCAAAAAACATCAAATTGATCGGGAAAACGTGAACATGGCTCTGATACCAATGTTGGGAATAACGGATCCCCGGAAAACTGGATTCGACACTAAATCGAACCCCTAAATCAATGCGGAAGACGAAGCCCGGGAAAATCACGTATCACCGATCGTAAAGCACACCACGGATTCGAGCGTACCTTGTTAGCCACAGATTAAACACCAATGCCGAGTATCGAGGAAGAAATTCTGATCCGATAATGCCAATTTGCCTTGAAAGGAAGACGGGACGCCGTAAGCGTTCTTGGAGGGAGAGAATGCGCGGGAGAGAGGAAGCGTACGTTTGTTTTTCCAACCGGTGTCTTCTCTCTCTCTCTCCTCCCTTTTATACCTTCCCCCATCCACGGGCCCTATTCCCGTGGGCCGAGCCTTTTTGGGCCCAACTTGAGCAGATGGGCCTTAAGCCCATCTAATAAATCCATCAGTAGCCAATGAGGTACTCGTTCCACACAGGGTCCGAAGCCTCCATAGCCTCTTCCGAGAGACGAATGATGGGCTTGTTGTCCACAAAAGTAGGTGGGATATAGGATAGATCGTATCCCTTTGCAACAAGGCAAGCCACACTCGCCCATGAGCGAGCCAGAGTTGTTTTCGGATCACTTGGTTGCTGAACAGGTGGCTGTGATCTCTTGGAAGAGGACCGGCCACAGCTGCAGCCTCTCGATCGGCAATATATTCAATGTCTTCTCTTTTTTAGAATTGTGGCCTTATGTTCAATGTGTGGCCTTCCTTGTCCGTTTGCGAGCCGGCTCTTTTATAGGTGAAGAACTTGATTTTCATGGATTATTTCAATTCCTTTTTCGGCTCACACACAAAATTGCCTTTGATCAAAGAATATATTACTCATGCCCCACGTGTAATATTCTTTCTTGATATTTCATCCTTAGACTTCCAATCTTCTGTAAAATATATCGCCTAAAGTATAAATCACGTGAATATATGAAATATTTACCGAATATTTGAAGAATAATATGAATCTTTTTTTAAAAATACCAAATTGTCAACTCGTAAAATTGAAGCTCATCCACCGCTGATCAAATGCAAAGTGATAAACAAATAAATAAGTGCAATTAAAATTATATGCTATGTAATTTTAATTCTATTTTTTTAGGGATAAAAATTAATCCCTAATTTTTTATGCAATAAATGATTGGGTCATCAAAATTTAGGTGTCAACAGCGCCCCACCACCGACCACCATCACTACCGCCGCTAGCTCAAAGGCTAGCCAGCAATTACTTTGGTTTTCCAATGGTTGATGGGAATGGGGATCTAGGGCTTTATCAGGTAAAGGACCATCATTATCATTGGGTGCTAAGTGAAGGTGGTGGTAATGGGATTAAAAAGAGATATGACAATGAACAAAAGTTCGACTTGGAGATGACCGTGGAGATGGATGGTGATCGCCACCGCCATCATCGCCATCAGCACCAAAATGATCATCACCGTCAGAAGATTAAGGAGTTGGACTTGCTCGAGAAGATCGCTCGCCAAAGTGGCTAATTCAAATTCATAAATACCCTAGTAGTTAATAAAAGACCCTTACATTATAGTTGAGTATCCACATGATTTCTGAACCGGAACATGTAGACTGTTTCAAAATATTTAGCGTTTTGATGTTTGCTATAATGTCATGGCATCAGGCTTTGCTACTTATTTTATTCAACATGTACTGCAAAAGAACAGAAAGTTTGTTGAATTTTTTTCTCCGATATTAGCCTTTTCTCAAGCGCCAAACATAGTATGGCTTTGCATGGGTTTCATTGTTGTGGTGCATAAAGTTTTTGGCCGTTGAAACTTTGAAAGAATCATGTCAAAACTTCTTTACAATATCACGGTCACATCATACGGCCAAGAAAACTTCTTGCTTTATTTGTGACGAGTCTGAATAAACCCTTCTTATTTTTTAACCATTCTTAGCTGAATTTATCTCCAAAATGAACATTTGGCCATATAAAAAGTGATATGGGTAGTTCATGAATTTTGGTCCAATCGTGTAATATCATTTGTGAACTTTTTAACTTGTTTAACTGCAAGAGGTTGCGCCAGTAGCCACCCTTCTCATATGAGAAGAGAAAGATAGTGAATTCGATCTCTTTACCTTCTCAAAGAAGGCTAAAAATAAAAACGTTTAGTTTCAAGTATGGGATTTGACTCATACGCTCTACAAATAAGCATAGCAAAAGTTTAAGAGTAAATTGAGAATTATAGTAACATAAACAAAAAAAAAAAGGCTTTTAACTTGTTTAGTGTGAAACTCGAACTATTTTTAAATGTTCATTGGATTCCTTTGATCTAATCAAACAAACGAAGGGGAAGTCATCTGTCTATTCTATCTAGGTTTTTTTTTTTCTTTTTTTGTGTAAAATAGTTGAACATTAATGACAGATTCACTATTTAAGAGGTCCATAATTTTGGAAAGAAATCCGGTATTCAATCCTCCTTTTTGGTGCTTTTTTTATTGCAATATTTATGTACTTCCTCAATGCTAATTAGTCTTAAACACTTTCCCTCTCTCTCATCTGTCCATTCTACCTTGATTTTCTGCGTGTAAAAGAGCCAAACATTAATGACACGTTAGCTTTTTAAGAGGTCCCTAATTTTGGAAAGAAATCTGGCATTCAATCCTCCTCTTTGGTGCTTTTTTTTATTGCAATATATGTATACTTCCTCAATGCTAATTAGTCTTAAACACTTTCCCTCTCTCTCATCTCTCTATTCTACATAGGTTTTTTTTTTTTTTGTGTAAAAGAGATAAACATTAATGACAAATTAGCTTTTTAAGAGGTCCCTAATTTCGGAAAGAATCCGGCATTCAATCCTCCTCATTGGTGCTTTTTTATTACAATATTTATGTACTTCCTCAATGCTAATTAGTCTTAAACAATTTCCCTCTCTCTCATCTCTCTATTCTACCTAGGTTTTTTTTGTGTAAAAAAGCTAAACATTAATGACACATTAGCTTTTTAAGAGGTCCCTAATTTTGAAAAGAAATCCAGCATTCAATCCTCTTTTTTGGTGCTTTTTTTATTGCAATATTTATGTACTTCCTCAATGCTAATTAGTCTTAAACACATTCTTATTTTGTTAAATCTATCCAATCATTCTCCACTTTCTCATTTAGGCTATATTTATTTCGCGAAATGGGTTCCATTGGTGCTTTTTTTATTGCAATATTTATATACTTCCTCAATGCTAATTAGTCTTAAACACTTTCCCTCTCTCTCATCTGTCCATTCTACCTAGGTTTTTTGTGTGTAACAGAGCCAAACATTAATGACACGTTAGCTTTTTAAGAGGTCACTAATTTCGGGAAGAAATTTGGCATTCAATCCTCCTCTTTGGTGCTTTTTTTTTTTTATTGCAATATTTGTATACTTCCTCAATGCTAATTAGTCTTAAACACTTTCCCTCTCTCTCATTTCTCTATTCTACCTAGGGTTTTTTTTTTTTTGTAAAAGAGCTAAACATTAATGACAAATTAGCTTTTTAAGAGGTCCCTAATTTCGGAAAGAATTCGGCATTCAATCCTCCTCATTGGTGTTTTTTTATTACAATATTTATGTCCTTCCTCAATGCTAATTAGTCTTAAACACTTTCCCTCTCTCTCATCTCTCTATTCTACCTAGTTTTTTTTTTTTTTTTTTTTGTAAAAGAGCTAAACATTAATGACACATTAGCTTTTTAAGAGGTCCCTAATTTTGAAAAGAAATCCAGCATTCAATCCTCTTTTTTTTTTTTGTTTTTTTATTGCAATATTTATGTACTTCCTCAATGCTAATTAGTCTTAAACACATTCTTATTTTGTTAAATCTATCCAATCATTCTCCACTTTCTCATTTAGGCTATATTTATTTCGCGAAATGGGTCCCATTGGTGCTTTTTTTATTGCAATATTTATATACTTCCTCAATGCTAATTAGTCTTAAACACTTATCCTCTCTCTCATATGTCCATTCTACCTAGGTTTTTTGTGTGAAAAAGAGCCAAACATTAATGACACGTTAGCTTTTTAAGAGGTCCCTAATTTCAGGAAGAAATCTGGCATTTAATCCTCCTCTTTGGTGCTTTTTTTTTATCGCAATATTTGTATACTTCCTCAATGCTAATTAGTCTTAAACACTTTCCCTCTCTCTCATCTCTCTATTCTACCTAGGTTTTTTTTTTTTTTTTTGGTAAAAGAGCTAAACATTAATGACAAATTAGCTTTTTAAGAGGTCCCTAATTTCGGAAAGAATCTGGCATTCAATCCTCCTCATTGGTGTTTTTTTATTACAATATTTATGTACTTCCTCAATGCTAATTAGTCTTAAACACTTTCCCTCTCTCTCATCTCTCTATTCTACCTTTTTTTTTTTGTAAAAGAGCTAAACATTAATGACACATTAGCTTTTTAAGAGGTCCCTAATTTTGAAAAGAAATCCGGCATTCAATCCTCTTTTTTTTGTTTTTTTTATTGCAATATTTATGTACTTCCTCAATGTTAATTAGTCTTAAACACATTCTTATTTTCTTAAATCTATCCAATCATTCTCCACTTTCTCATTTAGGCTATATTTATTTCGCAAAATGGGTCCCACTGGACAGATTCGAGATCCAAGATGGGCTCAAGTCCAGGAAATCCAATTTACAATACTAAATCCCGATGGTCGATTCCTAGTGAACCGTGGGAAATCGTGCACCATGGCACTTTTTGGCCCCCTCTTTTCTCTTATAAAAAGGCCCCAACTCACTCACAGATTTCACACACCCCCACAGCCAAAAGGAGCGTCCAACCACTCCTCCCCCACACCCCCGCACAACCCCAGGGCTCCTTCTCTTTCTATGTCCCTCCTCTCGCATGGAGCTCAACCTTCCTCCCCCACTTCCTCCTCCACTTTCCGAGATGATTACCTTTCCTTCCAGACATTTTCCAGGAAAATTCCACCCCAGAACCCGACATTCCCTGACCCCAGCTTCACCATTGAAGGGTCCTCATCAAATCCTTTCTCTCAGGTGTTGTTGACCCCATAGCTCAGCCCACCATTTCATCACCCATCCGTTGATCCTCACCTGACCGCAACGTTCCCCAGAGGGTTCAATCTCTGTGCACAGCCGCCGCTGCCAACCCTCCTACTCTTCCTCCGTTCATGGAAACCTCGCCAGAGAGCAGCGACAGTGTGGCGGCGCATGGCCAGCTTGAGTTCAAGAGCCTCTTTCACTACGGTCCAGTGGATCGCCGTCCTTTACCACTAGACAATGCCTTTGCTGGACTTGAATGACCTTGGATAGTTGAACGAGAGGTTTAGTGAGGAGTTCTCTTCGGCTGGCATGAGCTCAGGCCGCCAATGGGGTCATGAGCGGGACGACAGTGGTGATGATCGGAGGAAGAGAGAGGTGGTTGTTGGTCCGCGGCAGCAGCAACCAAAGCAGACAACGGGGAAAAAGAAAAAAGAGAATGAGAATGACGAGGCTGACGAGGAGCCCTTGGTCGTCAAAGGCCAGTGGAATGGAAGGGAATGAAGCGAATATGATGGTCAATGTAAATTCGTATAACGGAAGGTATAATGGCGGTAGAATCTAGGCAGAAGCAAATTATGGGCAAGGAAAAACATATTTTTAAAGGACAAAAGGGGAAAAAAGCTTGATATCAAGCCTCAAATGGGTCTATATGCGTATCATATAACTTGATTGTTCGTGTTTCTATGTCTAGCTTAATGTTTTGTAACTTCCCGAGAATCTTCTTCTTCCTCTTCTTTTTTCGTGAATCTATCTTCTTGAAATGCTAGATATAGTTATGAGTCGTTTAAGAGTAAGAGTCATGTAATAATCTTATGTAAAGGCAAGTCTTGTGATCATTTCTAACAAGGTGAAATCAAAAGAAAAAGAAAAAGAAAAAGCATATTCACCTCCTTGTCTTCCTTGAGTTGTGAGTGTTTTTGTTGGAAAAAATATAAGATTTGCATGAAATTAAAAAAATAAAATGAATTGTCTAAGGTGTGCAAACACTGTTCCTTAAGATAATTCCACCCTGGAGTTTGAAACTCGATGCGTAAGGCTCTAACAACTATCATCATACAATAAACCTCTTTTTATACTCCGCACTGAATATTAAAAGGAAATAATTTTGTGCATAATCAAGCAAGAAAAGAAAAAATACATAAAGAGAAACAAGAATATTATTGTCTTGGTAAATTGATATATGACAAGATAGGAAAGGAGAAATAAAGATATTCTAGTTTTGATATATCGATAACGCTTTTCCAAATATGTCTTGAGTAACAATTTATAGGAAAGGAAAGGAAAGGAAAAAGAGAGATGCTAAGAAACGGTTATAAATAAATTGGTAATCGAGAAAGAATATGACCGTTATAAAATAATGAAGTTTATGAAGAAATAAATCCAACATTATAAAATCATTAAAAAGTCGATATATGGTCGTTAGAAAGCCACGGCCGTTGCAAGCCTTTGCACAACCATTACGAAAATGATGACGTTTATAGCAATCGTAATTTCTAATAAATATTTCAAAATTACTGAAGGGTTCGTTCATTTCGCAGAAAATGAGCCATTTTTGGAAAATATTTTTTTAGAAGTTATTTTCAAAGAAAATGACGATATTTTCTTGTTTTTGGCTAAAACCTGAAAATGTTTCGAAAAATATTTTCCGGTGTTCGATAAGAAAAATATTTTCCGCTCACCAGATTGGCGAGCGCAAGCGTTAACCTCGAGGTTCGCTAGATTGACGAACGTGAGCTTAAGATCGACGAGCTTGAGGTTCACCTAGTGATGGCCAACAACTAGCCAAGAAAGAAGAAGATGAGAAACAAAGAAAAGAAAAAGAAATAAAGAAAAGAAATTTAAAAAAAGAGAAAAATAAATTAAAAATAATTCGAATTAAAAAAGAAAATTGAAATTTTAAAAATAATTCGAATAAAAAAAGAAAATAAAAGGAAGAAATGGGAGGAGGAAGTGAGAATTTGTACAGGTGTGAGATAAGAGAGATGAGGAAAATGTTTTCAACTTTTCAAAAGTGGAAAACATTTTCCCTTAATTTAAAAGACTTTTTTTTTTTTCCTTTCATGGAAAACATTTTCCCTAGAATTCATTTTCCATGAAACGAACGCTGGAAAATCCGGAAAATGTTTTCCAGAAATTATTTTCCGCAAAACAAATGGAGCCGAAATATCCAACAGTTGTCACGTTCAAATTATCCTATCACAAAATACGCGGCAGAATTCATCAAAGTTCTTAAGGGGGCAAACCAGCGAGTCCCACCAGCGAGTCCCACTTTCTTAGGCATTATACATTGATTCCACGAGGAATTTCCATTATATTCCAAAATGATTTCATTTAATTTTTTTTGGACCGACTACTTCGCATATTGATATTTTTTCGTGCACTACAGCCATTTATGTAGTTCGTAATGAAAGCAATTGCTAATGGAGTGATCTTAGAGTTTTGCTGCTCTTTTTTTTTTTTTTTTTTTTTTTCTGTTTTGCTTAGTTTGGGAATTGTAGAGTACTTTCGTCTCCCTCCATAAACTACCTATTTTACTCATCTCCCTCCGCCATCTCTCTTCTAATTTTCTTCATTTAAGTCATAACTCATTTACATTTCAAAAGTTATATTTTATCTTCACTTTGAAATATATAAAAAAATTACATAAATTACCGGCTTGACATCATGCTTATTACATTAAATTGTTTAAGAATTCTTAATAGTAAGTTCTCATTATAATTCTTTAATTAAAATAATATGTTAATATCAAGTTGTCTGTATATTGAGATGGCATGATTTTTAAACCAGAACATTTAATCAGTTACGAAATATTTAGTGCTTTAGTATTAGCTATGATGTCATGCATCGGGCTTTGCTATTTATTTTATTCAAGACGAACTGCCAAAGGATAGGAAATCTGTTGAGATTTAATTTTTTTTTCGATTTTAGCCCTCTTTGAGTGCCAAATACAGCACGACTTTGCATGGGTCTCATTGTTGTGATGCAGAAAGCTTTTGGGTGTTGAAACTTTAGAAAATCATGTCAAAACTTCTTTTCGATATCACAATTACATGGTACAACCAAGAAAACTTCTTTTTTTTTGTTTGTGGCATTGATGTTGTTCTTGAGTCAGAGTAAGATCTTCTTATTTTTAAACCGTTTTTGGATGAACTTCTCTCCAAAAAGAACATTTGATCATATATAATATGATATTGGTAGCCCACAAATTTTGATCTAAATGCATAATATCCTTGAACTTTTCACTTGTTTAATGTGGAACTCGAATTACTCTTAAACATTGAATGTATTCATTTTGTTTTATCAAACAAATGAGGAGAAAGTCATCGACATGTCTATTCTGTCTCAATTGTATTGAATAAAAGAGAAACATTAATGATAAATTAGCTTTTTAAGAGGTCCCTAATTTCGGAAAGAAATCCATCATTCACCCTCCTCTTTGGCGCTTAAATAATGCAATATTTATGTAATTCCTCAATACTAACAAGTCTTAAACATTTTCCCATTTTGTCAAACCTATCTAGTAAACCTCCACTTTCTCATTTAGGCTGTTTATTTCATAAAATTATTGATTTGAAAAATATTTTCTTAAAATAATATCGCTTACAAAAGTGAATGATTAAATTTGTTTTTATCATTCACAAAAATGTTTAAACATAAAATTATTGTAAAAAATGAAAGTATTTTCATTGACTAATTATTTCAAGCGATACAAATGATCAGTTTTTGGAAAATGCTTAAAATCATTTATTTTTTATGAAACAAACGGAGCCTTAAACAAAACTCTCAATCTTCTCCTATATTCTCTATGATCAAAACTTCATGCAAAATGGGCATTCCTTTTTAGAGTCAATGATCTAACAATGCAACGAAGACTGTGTCTTTTTGTCCTAATCCGGCGGTCTATCATTGAAATGAACTTGATTAATATTCATTTGAAAGCTACAAAAAATTAAAATGAGAAAAATATGAACTAAAAAAAAATTCCCTATCTCCCTCTCATCTCATTAGCACTTCAATTGATGGAAGTTCTTTTCCCCTCTGATAAATTGCATTTGGATGATCGGGATGCTTAAGAGGTCTTCTCCTATAATGAAACAGGTTTGGCAGTGGCCCTGATGGCCATGAGAGAGCTAGAAGTCAAGAGTCCCAGGGGATCGGGTGGCTGGGTTGATCGTGCTAGTAACGGGAGTCGTGATCGCAGCGGTAGCCCGAATAGGTCTGAACATGACAGGGCTCGTTCCCCAGTTCGCAGCTTCCACCGAGCAATGATGGAGAAAAGCCAATCCCATCGCCCGGGAAGCCACAGTGAGAAAACAAGGGAGAGTTCACAGAATCCTCGACCTGCAAGGTCTCCTTCGCTCGTGGGAAGGATAGCGAGAGAGGGAATTTCGGGGGATCGCATGGTGATGCTCCATCGAAATGGGATGGAGGATATGGTGGTGGTCCCGCTCTTCTTACCTCGGGGAAGAGGAAGGCATGATTCCTGTTTTTGACGGAGGCAGAGAAGTGGGCGCAGCTGAAGATCCCCTCAGTCTTTCTGAGGTCGGGCCAGTCCTTTGTTTGCCCTTCTTTTTTTGTTTGTTTAGAAAGTTATGGAACTAGCAATAGGGGAAGCTGTAAAGAAGAAACTTGGTTTCCCTAGAATTACAGGATCTATGATATTGTTGACCCATGATCTCCTAGAACTGGTTTTCTTTGCATATTTGTCTGCAGTGGACGGAACGAAGTTTTGTGGATACTGTATTATGGAAAACGAAGTCTTTCACTAGAAATTTTACTGGATGAGATGTGCTTTTTAGGCGGTTTTGCGGTTTTGGAACTGCTGTGGCTTGAGCTGAGGGCCTCCATATCGATAATTGGGTGGAATAATAGTAAGATGTTTGTGATTACCGTTTGCTACATTTTGTACGAAACCGAAGACTGATTCTCGGTGCCGCTGAAAGTATATGAGTATCCGTTACTAAAATTTTAGTGATAGTTTTTTTTTATGTTCACTTCAACGGCTGCCGATTGGATGGGACGTGAATCATCATCACTGTTACCGTGATAAATGTGGGTGTTTGAGTGGGGTAACGGTAGAGGCTGTTTTTAGGGGAAGGGATCCTTTGCCTCCATCTTTGTCCGTGCTTCATTCGTCCCAACCATCAATCCTTATAGAGATACAGTGGAGGCACCGAGCGGGTTAGAGGGTCTTTCTCCGCTTTTCGATCTATGTTTTACAATAACTGAAGCCTCAAGAGGGTTACCAATCGCGGGCTTTTGATGTAGTAGACTTGGCAGCCCTAAGTGATCCAGAAAAAATGCATTGGGCGTCCTTTTGTTTTTATCGGCTTGAATTGATCTTAGCTGAATATCCATATGATTTTTTAATCTGAATGTTTTATCTATTACGATATTTTTAGCGCTTTGGCGTTACCTATGATGTCATGACATCAAACTTTACTCATTTTTTGCAACATGAATTATAAAAGCACAGGAACTCTGTTGAGAAGTTTATCCCGATTTTAGCCCTCTATCGAAAACCCAATATGCCATGGCACTTTGCATGAGTTTCATCATTGCAATGCAGAAATATTTTTAGCTGTTGAGACTTGTAAGAATCATGTCAAACTTATTTGCAATATTAGAAGTCGCATCATACTACCAAGAAAATAGCTTCTGGTCATTATATAAAATAATATTAATAACTCATGAATTTCGATCTCAACGTGTAATGTCATTTTTGTACTTTTGACTCACGTAATATGGTACTTAAAACTATTTTTCCAATGTTCAATGTACTCCTTTGATTTGATCGGACATAAGAGAGGGCAGCCACCCCATGTGTCTCTTTTCTCGATTTTTGTAAAAGGGTTAAATGTCAATGACATATTAGCTTTTGAATAAGTCCCTAATTTCGGAAAGAAATCTAGTATTTAATCTTCCTCTTTAGTTCTTTTCATATTGCAATATTTATGTATTTCCTCAATGCTCATTAGTCTTAAACACTTTCCCATTTTGTCTAAACCTATCCAGCAACCCTCCACTTTCTCATTTCGACATAATTTATTTCATGAAAAATGAATAATTTTGAAATTATATTCCTAAAGTTGATAATTTATATTGCTTAAAAAATGCATGAATGAAAAAAAAAATTATGATCCACAAAAATGCTGAGACCTAAATTGTTGTCGATAAAGAAAATATTTGTATTAGCTAATTATTTCAAGCGTTACAAACGATAATTTAAAAAAAGTTTTTCAAATTATTCATTTCAGGTGAAATAGATGGAGCCTTAGACGAAACTCTCACTTCTTTATGATCAAAACTTCTTGCAAAATAGATATTCCTTTTTCAAATCATTGATTGGACAATGCAACTAAGATAATGTCTTTTTGTCTTTGTCCATCAATTAGTATTTAAAATGAAATTATGTATTTGAAATATGTAAAAAAATTAAAAATATATGAATTATAGAAAATCTATCCATCTCATTCTCATCTCATTAGCACTTTCTTGGGCATTATACATTGATTCTATAAGGAATTTCGATTATATTCCAAAATAATGGCGATATATTTTTTTGGACTAACTACTTCACATATTGATTTTTCCTCGTGAACTGCAGCCATCTATGTAGTATGTAATGAAAGCAATTGCTAATGGAGTGATCTAATAGTTTTGTTGCTCTTTTTCTACCGTTTTACTTAGTTGGAAAGGGTAGGGCTTTTTCATCTCCCTCTATAAACTACATATTTGTTACTTATCTCCCTCAACTTCATTGTTTCTTGACTTAAGTCGTAATTCATTTACTTTTTAAAAGTATCTTCACTTTAATATATATGAAAAAGTACATAAAACATTGGCAGCGGTATCATGTTTATTAAATTAATTTGTTTAAATTGCTCCAAATTCTTAATAGTAAGTTCTCATCATAACTCTTTAATCAAAATAATATGTCAATATTAAGTTGTCTGTATGTTGAAATGTGTCTGAATATTGAACTGGACTTCTGACAAAACCACCAATAGCCACCGTGCTAAGAGACCACTACCACTACTTTCCACTTTCCTTTCCGTCGGTCTTGGTTTGTGCCCCCCCCCTCCCTCTCTCTCTCTCTCTCTCTCATATTTTAGATGTGGTGGTATCTTTCTATGTGAAATTATGTACATATCTAATCACATGCAAGGGTATGAACTACTCAAACTACTTGTGAGCTATTGTATCTCCCCTCGCACATCTTGATTCTTTTCAAGTTTGCATACATCAAAATATTGAATCAAGTTGAGCTTGTGCTGTGAATTCACTACTTGAATTGCTCTCCAGACCTATCAAATAGTCGATTTTCAATTGCAGTGTGTTTTTAGACTATAAGTCCGAGTTTAGTTCAAATTTCACGTGAATTTTATTGACAAGTCCGATCAGATTCGATATTATTGAAAAGTTATCTAAGTTGAGCTCGAATTTAAAAATTCCTACTCTCAATGGAGCTTAATAGTAGAGTCAAGTTTTGAATATTTAAATCGAGTAAAATTGAGTCAAGTTATAAGTAATGAGGTGTATTGACCGAACTTTATTTCAATTGTGCCCATGTATAATAGCGTAGACCCATATAAGAATTTGCGTTTTTCTTGCGAGACTCGACGGGAGTCTATTGTTCTTTAACATAAAATCAAAAATGGATAAAATATTACATAGTCCCTCCTCACCACCTCAGCGTAGTCTTAGACCACTTAGTGATTGACAAATGGCGCCACGTCAGCATACAGGTCCCATCGATTAAATCCAGAATCAAAGATGGGCCCAGGTCCTAGATGGTTCCCGATCCTGACCGTCGGTTCCAAGTGAACCATGGGAAATCAACGTGGACCCTATGGCTTTGTCTTGGCCCCCGTCTTTTCCCTTGTTAAAAAGCCCCAACTCACACACAGAATTCACTCACTCCCAAAGCCAAAACCAGCATCCACCCTCTCTCTCTCTCTCTCTCTCCCTCCCTCCCTCCCTCCCTCATGGAGCTCAACCTTGGCTTCTCTCTTGATCTCAAAACTCCTCCTCCGCCTCCTTTAAACGTGAAAGGCTTCTTCTACAATCTCCTCCACAGTCGTAGCCCCGACATTCTCGATGATGACCACGCCTTCACCATCGAAGGGTCCTCATCGAATCCTTTATCTCGGGTGGTGTCGACCCTGTTGGGGATAACTGATCCCCGAAAACCCGGATTCGACACTAAATCGAACCCCTAAACTCAAGCGGAAGCGTAGCCCAAGAAAAACGACACGTATCACCGATCGTAAAGCACACCACGGATTCGAGCGTACCTTGTTAGCCACAGATTAGACACCGACGCCAATGGAGGAAGAGAATCCGGTCCTGTTCGATCCGGGGAGGCAAAATTCCTTCAAGCGCTTCACTGTTTGCTTTGAAGGAAAAAACAACGTAAGAGAGGGAGAGAGTTGAGAGAGAAAGCGTACGTTTATTTTCAACGGTAGGTTTTTCTCTCTCTCTCTCCTCCCTTTTATACCTCTCCCTTCCCACGGGCCTTATTCCCGTGGGCCGGGCTTTCTGGGCCCAGCTTGGGCGGATAGGGCCTTAAGCCCAATATCAATAAAAGCCTTCATCTCCCACTCGCACAAGGTGGGCCGAACAGAATCTCTTTACCTCTCTTTAACATTCATACCGGTGAATAATCCGTGCGACCAAAGATACTTTGAGAGCTCGTTGCTATACATCTGTTAGGAATATATAGCAGCTCATAATGGGCGTCACACTCCGAGTAGATTTAGTATGCAGTACCCTAGATCGATTGATCACATTTATATCTCTCTTGATCTCTTTTAAACATGATATATATATTGTATTCACAATTATAATTATCACAAAGACAGTCATAATTGGTCGACCAGTGAATACAAAACCACAATGTGATTCTCCAAAAACGATCTTCCTCTTTCCTTCAAACTCTCAATTTCAGTCCAGCTTGCTTTTCTAGAAATGCCCCATTAGATCGAATCATCTCATGACCATTGGCAACACCCTAAGATAGCAAACACTAAATAGAAACCTTGAGAATAAGTAAGAGTCCTGAGGGGACTAAAAAATTGAGGAACTCTTTTCCTCAAGAGTCTCACACGTCATAAAAGTTGAGATCAAACTTTTTGCCACTCTTATTGGTCGTCTCATGCATACGTAGTATGAAATACATATTACGGTATTAACTCCTTTCCCATGGAGCGTATGTCTACACTTTTCAATACCGTACAGATGATAGTTCAGACATACCCAATGTCTAACTTGAGTTCACGTATCTACTCATTCACAAAATTCATCAGAACTCACATCTGGCATCTTAGACAGATAAAGTAAAATATGTGGGGTATTTCACTTTCGGACATCTTCAGTATTATGTCCTCATCTTAACACCCAGTTAAGGCGACATACGTGTTTTAAGCTTGAGCTCTCGATTATCACCTAGATAATAAGCTTAAAAACAGTCTCATCTCTATTTATCATATAGTAAACAGAGGCGATTACCCGTGTGAGTGGGCTAATCTTATATCTGTCCGACATACTTCTCAACTAATGCACTGAGTATTAAGATGCATAAAGATCACACATAGATTCATAGGCATTAATCAATGAAAAAAAAACAAAATCTCATAAATGTGAACTACTCAGGGAAATTACAATTCAGTACATCAGACTCTACGCAATCCTAGAGATTTTACATGACCACAAAACACATCTCTAGGTATCGGCTTTGTCATAGGATCTGCTACCATTCTATGCGTAGATATGTACCGTAAGTTCACATCCTTTCGTGCAACCATATCTTTTACAAAGTTATACTTGGTATCTATATGTTTGGTTTTGCCATGATACTTTGGATCTTTGGTGTACGCTATAGCTGCTTGGCTATCACAATTAACCAATAATTGATTTGCAGCTTTCTCAATAACACCTAAATGATCCAAAAATCTCTTAAGCCAAACTCCTTCTTGTACCGCTCGCTGATAATGCCACGAACTCGGCTTCCATCGTGGATAAGGCTATACACGTTTGCTTCTTACTTGCTCCATGATATGGCGCCATTGTTCGAAGAAAGCAAAACCCGAGGTAGATTTTCTTTCATCTAAATCTCCTCCCCAATCAGCATCCGAATAGCCTTCAAGTCGCAGATCCTTTCCTTGATAATTCAACTTGAAATCAGCAGTTCCCTTCAGATACCTCAATATTCTCTTCACGGCTTTCCAATGTGCTGGACCCGGGTTGGATTGGTATCTACTCACCATTCCAACTGCAAAACATATGTCGGGTCTTGTACACATCATAGCGTATATCAAGCTCCCAACAGCACTAGCATAAGGAACATTTTTCATTTGTTCCTTCTCTTGTGGAGTCCCTGGACACAGTTTATGGCTCAATCCTTCACCTTTCGCAATAGGAGTGTCTATGGGTTTACAGTCTTGCATACGAAATCGTTCAAGAACCTTATTTATATAGGTTTCTTGCGAAAGAGACAACGATATCTTCGAACGATCTCTCGAAATCTTAACTCCAAGAATGTATGCAGCCTCACCCATATCCTTCATCTCAAAGTTAGAAGACAACCATCTCTTGACGGTACTAACCAACTCCATATTGCTTCCGGCAATTAGTATATCATCAACATATAATGATATGATCACAAATTGATCCTTGGATCTTTTGATATATACACAATGATCCTCATCAATCATTGTAAAATCATATGCCATTATGGCATTATGAAAACGTATATACCATTGTCTTGATGACTGCTTAAGACCATATATCGACCTCAAAAGTCGACATACTTTTTCTTCTTGGCCTTTCACTATGAAACCATCAGGTTGTTCCATGTATATCTCTTCCTCTAATTCTCCATTGAGGAAAGCAGTCTTTACATCCATTTGATGTAACTCAAGATCCAGACTAGCCACTATTGCCGAATAATGCGAATCGAGGTAAATCTCACTACGGAGAAAACGTATCTTCATAATCAATCCCTTCCGTTGATTATACCCCTTCGCCACAAGGCGAGCCTTATGCCTTTCTATCGAGCCATCAGACTTTCGCTTTATTTTGAGAACCCATTTGTTCCCAATAGCTCTGCGTCCTTTTGGAAGATCAACCAGTTCCCAGACTTGGTTTGATTCCATTGACTCCATTTCCTCTTCCATTGCATGAATCCATTTTTCTTTACTAGGGCACTTCAGAGCCTCATTGATATTTCTTGGCTCATCCTCATCTTGTGGAGCAACCATAAAAGTTTCCCCTTCAATGTCAAAACGTCGACGGGGAATACTTTGGCGACTTGTTTGCCGTATGGGAGATTGTACACTTTGCACATCATTCCCCATTGTGCTCCCACTTGGATGAACTCCACTAATATCTTTATCTTGATCCAAGGTTTCAAATAGGGAGGGATCTTCTCCTATTTCACCCTTCTTAGGAAACTCATCCTCTAAGAATGTGACATCTCGTGATTCAAATTCAGTTATACTCCCACTTTCCTGCTCACCAATGAACACATACCCTTTCGAGTGTTCCGAGTATCTTATGAAAATACTCTTCTTTCCTCGGGACCTAATTTCCCAAACTTGTGAGAGGACTCATGTGTATAGGCAGCACAACCCCATGGCTTAAGAAAACTTAAGTCCGGTTTTCTACCCGTCCATAACTCATATGGAGTGGAAGTAATCGATTTGGAAGGCACTCGGTTAAGTATATAGGCGCAGCGATTAATAACGCATCACTCCAAAAGGTGATAGGTAAATTAGCATGCGCCATCATGGACCTAACCATTTCCAGTTGGGTTCTGTTTCTTCTTTCCGCAACACCATTTTGTTGAGGAGTATATGGAATAGACAACTGTCTTTCTATTCCTTTTTCATCACATAATTTTCTGAACTCATCAGATAAATATTCTCGACCTCGATCGGATCTCAATGCTTTTATTTTCTTGTCTAATTGATTTTCTACCAGGTTCATAAACCTTTTGAAACAACTTATTGCTTCAGACTTGTGAGAAATCAAATAGACATATCCGAATCGAGTATATTCATCAATAAAGGTGATGAAATAAACAGCCCCATGCTTTCCTCTCACATTCATTGGACCACAGACATCGGAATGGATTAAATGCAGAGGAAATTCAGCTCTTTTTCCTTTTCCAAATGGTTTTCGTGTTGCTTTCCCTTCTAGGCAATGCTTACATACGGGCAAATCGACTTTTTCAATATTGCCCAACAAGCCCTCTTTGGCTAGTCTATTCATACGTTTGTTGGCCAATGTGACCAAGTCTAGCATGCCACACATTCACATCATTATCATATTTATTAGGAGATGTGATAAGGGAATAACAAACATTAGCATTAACATAATCAACATCTAATACAATAAAACCATTTAGAAAATAGCCACAACCATAGTAATTTGTATTCAAAAAAATTCACACCTCTACTACGAAGTTCATACAAAAACCTAATCGACCAACACTAATACGAGACACCAAATTCCGACGAATCTCCGGAGCATACAAAGCACATCATGAAGGAACAAAGTGCGTCCACCGCGCATATTCGGTTGGCATGTGCCAATTCCTTTCACTTCAACTCGGAGTTGTTTCCCACATAGATCCACTTAGTTCCGGTAGGTACTCGTCGGAATTCCACGAAGGATCCTCTATCCTTCGCTACATGGTCCGTCGCCCCCGAATCCACAGTCCACAAAGGATTAGACTCGATTAAGAACACGAACTTGACACATAAGCAAAGTTCGAAAAGTACAAGGGGTGCATACCTTCTTTGGCTCACGACAGTCGCGAGCATAGTGACCCTTCTTGTCACAGTTGTAGCATTTCACCCTTGCTAACTTTTTCATGTGAGGACGCTTTCCTCTATCATGTTGGTCAAATTTGGGTTTCTTCCCTGAAGGACCAGCTTCTTCCTTGCCTTTCCCCTTATCAAACCAGCTAGGGCGCTTGCGCTTGGAGCACGGAGCTCCATTTGAGCTAGAACTAGCATGATATAGATCGCATCGGCTTAGCCGCCAACAGCGGTCCTCTTCCACTCAAGATGACGCATTGCATCCCCAAATGTTTTGATATTGTCATTATGAGTCAGGTGCACCTTCATATGCTCCCAACTCTGAGGCAAGGAACGAATCACTGCTTGCACCTGTTGTTCATCTATGAGGACATGGCCAGCGTCTCTCAGCTCAGTTATCATATTTGACATCTTTCTAAGATGTTGCTTCATGGTCGACCATGAGGCTTCTTATAAGAGTCAAATCGATAGTGAGCCGCCTCACCTAGTCACCGAAGTATGACCAAACCTAGCTTCCAAAGTGCCTCCCACATTTCCTTGGCGTTGTCAAAACGCCGAAACTCTCGCATGACATCATTTTCCATGCCGCTCGCAACGTGATGCGAGCTAGAGAGTTCATTCTTTTCCACGCAAGAAAAGCTTCTTTGTCCTTTTTGTCTTTGTTCGGTGGGTCCCTCTTCGGGTTCTACCATGGTCATGACAAGAGCCTCAAGTGATTCTTGCTCTTCCAAAGACATACTTGGATTTTCATTTGCCAAATTTCATAGTTGTCTCCAAAGTGAGTTTTTCACCTTTGTTCAGCCTCTCGCAACTATGCTTTTTGTGGTGAAGCCATTGATCTCGAACACATCGACAAATATGCACGAATTATTAATGCCTATCATTTATGCATCCCTATTTGCATAGACCCATCATATTAATGAACAATTTCAAGTAAGGCTTCAGAATCAAAAGGTCACTACGTTTCCAATCATCTTCCAAAAATCCTAACTTAAAACTATCATTAATATAATTATCTTATGCAAAATCAATTTTATGAAGTTACAAAAAACTTCTATAACTACCCATAGCTAATTACCCACAAAGAACCAAAGAATAAGAAAAGCAACAAATAATTGAATTCCAATAAAACAATAATGCTTTCAATCAATAAAAATAGGTAGTAATCATTACATAATATGTTTACAAATCACACTTAACATATATCAGTCAATACAACTAACACCAAGTCAGCACACGAACTGGGAAAGATCCTATTTTCTTCAATTTCTTGATCTTTTCCCTTGAAACAATACAGTAATATTCATTTGCAAAATCCATCACAATTTTCTTATAGGAAGCAGCTCCGTTGACATCCCATATGCGATTCAACACATCTTGCCATTCGGGTGGAAGAGTCTTATGAAAAACGCACCATCTCTGACTGTGACATTGGACGACCATTCCATATGACCTTTTGAATTTTCGCGTTGACTTCAAGGACGTGATCAATTAAGTCACCACTCTCCCATCGATGATCGGGCCGCCCGCCGGTATCGCCTAGACGGCCTTTCCTTTTGTTCTCATCCAGAATCGCGCGAATAGGTGTGCGCGCACCGGGGAGGATTGTTCGCAACAAATGCAGAACAAATCGGGGATTACATTTAATCCACATAGACTTAATTGAAAAAGAAACACATTCTTTTTTTTTTTTTTTGGTCAACGGTCAACTGTCAAGTCAACGGTCAACGGTCAAGTCAACGGTCAACGGTCAAGTCAACGGTCAACGGTCGTCGGTCGTCGGTCAACGGTCAACGGTCAACGGAGGTCAACGGTCGACGGTCGTCGGACCGGTCGGACCGGTCGGACCGGTCGGGCCGGTCGGACCGCTCGCGCGGACCGACGCACGTGCCGCGCGCGTGCCGGGCGACGTCACGCGGCGCGTCGGCCGCACGTGCCGCGCGCGTGCTTGGGCCGACGTCACGCAGACGTCGGCGGCACGCGTGCCGCGCGTGCTTGGGGCCGACGCCACGCGCGTCGGCGGGTCGGGTCGAGGTTGCGGGTCGGGTCGCCGCCCGGCCAACCGACGTCATTGCCGTCGCGGCGATGACGTCACCCCCGGTTATTTACCGTTGGGTGACGTCATGATGACGTCGCACGCTGCGTCGTCCGCGGACCGGCGCGTGCCGGTTCGCCCGGCCGGCGGCGCGCACGCGCCGATTCGCCGACCGGCGTGTGCGCGCGGCACGCGCCGGCGATCGAGCGCTTCCGGGCGCGTCGCGCCCACGCGTTAGCCGCTTCCCGGCCGCGCGTGTGGGCGCGTGCGGCGTCGCCCGGCGGCGCTCGAGGCATCTCCGGACTCGTCTCGACGTCGCCTTTCTCCCTGTACTTTCAGAATTGGTTTTTGACATTCGAAAACTCATGAAAATGGCCGAAGAAGTCTCGGGTGTCGGGATTGCTCGCCCCGATCCGTACGGCCGAACTTCCTTTTGCGAAAAATCAACCAAAACACATCAAATTGATTGGGAAAACGTGAACTAGGGCTCTGATACCAATGTTGGGGATAACTGATCCCCGAAAACCCAGATTCGACACTAAATCGAACCCCTAAACTCAAGCGGAAGCGTAGCCCAAGAAAAACGACACGTATCACCGATCGTAAAGCACACCACGGATTCGAGCGTACCTTGTTAGCCACAGATTAGACACCGACGCCAATGGAGGAAGAGAATCCGGTCCTATTCGATCCGGGGAGGCAAAATTCCTTCGAGCGCTTCACTGTTTGCTTTGAAGGAAAAAACAACGTAAGAGAGGGAGAGAGTTGAGAGAGAAAGCGTACGTTTATTTTCAACGGTAGGTTTTTCTCTCTCTCTCTCTCCTCCCTTTTATACCTCTCCCTTCCCACGGGCCTTATTCCCGTGGGCCGGGCTTTCTGGGCCCAGCTTGGGCGGATAGGGCCTTAAGCCCAATATCAATAAAAGCCTTCAGACCCCACAGCTCGAACCTTCATTTCCTCACCCATGCCCTGATCCTAACCCAGCCGCAACGTTCCCCAGAGAGTTCGACCTCTGTGCACCTCCGCTGCCACCGACCCCTCCTCCTCCGTCCATGGAAACCTCACCAGAGAGCAGCGACAGCATAGCGGCGCATGGCCAGCTCGAGTTCAAGAGCCTCTTTCACTACCGTCCAGTGGATCAACGTCCTTATCACGATCCGGCGTGCCTTTGCTCGAATTAAATGACCTCGGATCACTGAACGAGAGGCTCGGTGAGGAGGCCGGTGTGAGCTCAGACCACCAATGGGGTCGTGAGCGGGACGATGGTCGTCACGATCGGAGGAAGAGAGAGGTGGCGACGGGTTTGCCGCAGCAGCAGTCGAAGCAGAAGACGGAGAAAAGTGAAAAAGAGAATGACAAGGACGAGGCTGACGAGGAGCCCCTGGTCGTCAAAGGCCAGTGGACTCCTACCGAAGACAGGTTAAGAATTAAAAAAACGCCCTTTTTCTGATTGCTTCTTCTTCTTCATCTTCTTTTTTTTCCCCCGATTTTGAATGTTTTTCTTTTGACTTCTGTGTTTTCAGTATATTTTCCACATTAGCGTTTCTGGGCATTTTTTTCCCTCAAAATTTTGGGGTGACATGTGATGAAGAAAATTACTCATTGTCTGTATATCTTTCTCTTTTTTTTTTTTTTTTTTTTTTTTTGTGCAGCCGCTTAATGATGTTGGTTGAGACTCGTGGAATGAAAAGGTGGTCTCAGATTGCTCAAATGATGAAGGGGAGAGTCGGAAAACAGTGCAGGGAGAGATGGCATAACCATTTGAGGCCTGATATCAAGGTTTTTTTCCCCTTTTCTTCCTTTAAATTTATCTTGCCCATAATTTGCTCCATCTTTAGACTCCTTCCTCCATTGTACCTTCCATTATATGAATTTACATTGACCGCCATACTCATTTAGTCAAATATTCAGAAAAAGAATCACGGTTAGGTTTGATAAATGATTCGCATACATAGGAAGTATATCTAATGACAGATATGCGATATACATATAGATTAAGGAATGTGAGCATTCAACACTCATCAGGATTTGCAAATTTATTATAAATTCATACCATAAGCGCTCATCCATACACACCATATATGCGTTTCTTTTATTAGTTGTCCACAAAAAAAAAAAGAGACCTTATTTCCTTATATTTACCGACACGTGTAGTCTAGTGCGTGGAACTCGTGACTCTATCTTTTTTTTTTTTTGTTCTTATTAAGTTTTTGGTTGACTTACTTCTTAAAGTTTGCCGATACGCTACTTATCCTACGTCGTTTAGTCCAACTCATAGGCATGCATGGCAACGAGTGCCCATGCGGACCAGATTCTTCGGAAACCATGCCTTATAATCAGGCTGTAAAAATTTCTAAAGATGCTTTGATTCTTATTTAATGTAAAAGTTTTTTTATTTATTTAAGTTTTGGTGATGACCAAATTGTTTGAACCTTTCACGCACTTCCATGCCCTAGTTCAGCAGCCACTTAAGAACAAAACAAAAGGTTAAATCCTTTTTATGAACTCCAAATTCTTCCATTTAATCTTTACCAAAAAAAAAAAAAAAATTCTTCCATTTAACACACAACATATACCTAATGAAACACCCCAAGAAAATTTTAGGAATACACCACTATTAAGCCTTAAATGTATAAGATCCACAATTATATTAGAAAGGTGTAAATACATTCATCATGAATTTCCCTTGTTTTTTCCCTCCAAGAAATTTCACCATATTGTATATCAAGAAAATATTTTACACTTGCACATGAATACAAATATTTTGTATTATATTTGATCAATTAAAACTGAAAAACCAAATTACAATCGCTTGTATTAATGAAGTGTAATTAAAGACGCATTACCAAAATTAAAGACTTCGCCAAAAGCCCAAACTCACAAAACCCTAGAGTAAGTTTTTCTATTTCTTCTCCTCCGCTTTTTCTTCTTCTTCTTCATTTGGCTCTCATCATTTTCTTAGCAGAAGGACTCGTGGAGCATCGAGGAAGACAAGATCCTGATTCAGGCACACAAGCAGATTGGGAACAAATGGGCAGAGATAGCCAAGAAATTGCCTGGAAGAACTGAGAACAGCATAAAAAATCACTGGAATGCCACCAAGCGCAGGCAATTCACTAAGCGTAAGTTGCTACCCGATAGCAACAACTCCAACCTCTTGCAAAACTACATCAGGAGTGTCACCACTCCATCTCCTCCGAAATGGTCGCCACCAGCTCGTGGTCCTGACCACCGCCACCACGACACCAAGAAGCAGTCATTGTCTTTGTCGAAGGCAGCCATTTCCCGTGGCCTGGACATGCAGCCCGAAGCGGCTAACTGCCCCCAGCAGGTGCTGGATCACCACCACGGGCCACCGCCTCCGCTTGCTCAGAGGCCAGCCAGCAATTACTTCCGTTATCCGATGGTTGATGGGAATGGGAATCTTGGGCTTTATCAAGTGAAGGACCATCATTATCATCAGGTGCTGAGTGAAGGTGGTGGTAATGGGGGTGGAGGGAGATGTGATAATGATCGTGAGTTGGACTTGGAGATGAGGTTGGGGATGGATGGCGATCGCTGCCGCCACCATCGTCATCAGCACGATAGTGACCATCACCGTCGGGAGATTAAGGAGCTGGACTTGCTCGAGATGATGGGACGTCAAAGTGGCTAATTCCGAATTCATAAATACCCTAGTAGGTAATAAAAGACCCTTATACCGTTGCTGCTTCTCAAAATGTTGTCTTTGGCTTATTTGTTCTCCCAGTTTGCTTGTTTGAGACCTCATGTTGTTGTTCTGATAATCGTATGTGAGATAGAGACTTCTTTTGTTTTATTCGCATATAACCATTGTGTAAGGGTGTCTATGACTATGTCAATGTTTATGTGAGAGATCTGAAAGAGGTCTAATGTTATTACATATGCATGTGTTTAGCTTAGTTATTCTGTGTTTACCTCGATCTTCGGGGACAGATCGAGGCTTCTATCACTATCTCTCGACAATCAACTAATTTGCTAGGTGAAAACAAGAAGAGTCAAGCAAAGCTTACAAATTGCCATAGATGAAGAATTGTGAAACCCAAGCGGCTTTCTTTGCAATTGGTCAGATTGCTTGTTACACAACTTTCATAATTGCATTTATTAAATCCCGTCTCTTAACTGTGAGTTTACAAATTGCTCTCAATCTCTAACCCACTTTTTCTCTGTAGCTGTTTGTAAGAATTGATCCCGAGAGTAAAAAAAAAAAAAACTGTAGCCATATCATATTCATACTTCTTTATAAGAAAAACTTTGGCACACATTATGTGCATTGTGTACTGTTTGTAAAATCAAGCGAGCCACCTTTAGCAATAATGAATTCAGTGCACCTAATGATAACCCTCATTTGGTAGATTGAAATGCATTTCCAACTAGGAAAAATTGTCGATGATAAGAGAATTTGCATGGAAAACATGGTTACATTCTCCCCTTTTAGGGCTTTTGAGGGTCTCATTAGAGCTAAATCCTTAATCGGATCACAAGGCCCATTGAACCCCCATCTCTTAACCGTGAGTTTACAAATTACTCTCAATCTCCAACCCACTTTTTCTCTGTATCTGTATGTAAGAACTGATCCTGAGAGCTAAAAAAACTGTAGCGATATTATATTCACACTTCTTCATGAGAAAAATTTGAGCACGCATTACATGCATTGTGTACTGTTCGTAAAATCAAGTGAGCCACCTTTGGTAATAATGAATTCAATGCACCTAATGATAACCTCTCATTTGGTAGATCAATCGATACAATTGCCCAAAAGGTAAAGCAAAGGCCTGAGAAGTTGTCTTCCCTCTCGAAGGAAATAGAGACTTGTATCGATCTCGGTCACGAGAATAATATAGGTATAAGCCTTTGGGACCATTATTACTCAGCTCTAACAACATTAGCAACGGTAGACTATGCAGAATTGAATCACAAACTGTCATCGGACACTCCACGTCTACCACTTTTGCCTTGGAGTCCTTTGTCATTCATCGACGGGGTTGAAGAATCACTGCCAGAAGGTATGGATCCAGGTAAAGAAGGCACTACTAGTAAGTGTGCACAAAAGGGAGGTTAAACCGGAGAAAATATTCGACAATTGCAATCAATTGATGCAAGGTTTTTTACTCATACTCAATGATAAATGTTGACACCTAAATTTTGACGGCCCGTTTAGTCATTTATCGCATTAAAAATTAGGGTTTACTTTTATCCAAAAAAAAATATTAATTACATAACATATAGATTTAGGTGCATTTTTTTATTATTTTATTTTAATTGGCATTTTATTTATTGGACCGGTGCGGATGGATTCAAATTAGTTGGACTAAGCCCACGAAGCTAGCAAGTTGGCCCAAGCCCATATTTTTTATTGGTTGAAAATTATTTCGTGGGAAAATAGAAATTTTTGAAATTTTTCTGGGATATGAATCTTTTGGATATGGCATATGTGTGAAAAAAATATTGCGATTTATCTTTATAAGATTTGGATTTAGAGAAAAATTTTATCGTAATCTTGAATCTTATCAATATGTGATAAATTGGTAAAAAAATACCGCAGATGTAGATTTGAAGGGAAATCAAAAACCTATCTCCTGAACCCTGTAAAAGCAACAATGTCCGAGGAGAAAATGGGGTTCTTTTCTCGAGGGTGAAGTCAAAAATTGAAGAAATTTCTCCTCCGGTTGAGAAGAGTGAAAAAGTCTTCTGCAAAAAGTACAGAGTGGGCAGAGGGAGAGTGACGTGAGAGAGAGAGAAAGAAAAAAAAAAAAAACCGGATCGTCTTCTCCGCAGGGGGCTTTGACCGCGCAGGCCCCGCGTCCGCACCAGCCGACGCCGGAATCGTCTCTGCCGGCCATCTCCGACGCCGTTGCCTGCTCCGGCCCGCGACCCCAGCGCCGATGCCCAGCAGCACCACCGAAGTCCGACGCCGCCGTTCTTTGTCTCCCCTCCCGCCGCCGTTCGCTTGCAACAGCCACCAACCCCCTCGCCTCCGCCTACGCCCCGCTCGAGCCCGATCTCGCTGCATTGGAACGCCGGTCTCACCCCGACTCGCCCGCAACCCGCGGCTCGCCAGATCCTCAGCCGGCCCGCCCCCGTCGCGCTTCCAGCTGTCACCCCCGACGCCCACGCCAGTAACCTGCGCTACTCCGCGACTGCCCGATGCCCGACGCTTTTGTCCGCGACCGCCCAGTGTCCAACTCCCCCTCCTCCGTGCGACGATTCTACGGCCGCTGCCGTGCCCGCCGCGCGGCACCATCGCCCGCGACGCCCCTCACCGTCGCTACTTGCCAGCCTTCATTGGAGCTCCGACGTCGGTCATCCTCCACCCGGCGCCGACCAATCTACTGCCCCACTTTCCTTAGGTTGTTTATTTTTCTTTTGGTTTTTCATTTATTTTATGTTTTTTTTTTGAAGTTTTGATATTATTGTACCAATTGGAATATTGGGAATTGATTCTCGTTTTATTGTAGGCATTATCCGCAGAATTTTCCCCAAAATTATTGTAATTACTAATTTGATTTATAAGATATCGGATTATTTTTTTAATTATATTCATTTTTTGGGTTTGTCGATAGTATTTTAAGTGTTGAATCAAAATAATTATTAATTTGGTTCGTAAGACTTCGGATCAAATTTTTAATTATTTTGAACTCTTTGTTATGATGATTAGAGTTAAAATAATCATTAATTTAACCTATGAGACAATATGTTATTTTTTCGATTATTTTAATCCTTTATTTGTTGATTATAGTGATTGTTTAGATTAAATATTTAATAATTACTCATATTTTAAAAAAATTAAAAAAATCAAAAAATCAAAATCTTGCATCAGCATGTAGGTTTAATAAATTAGACATGTAGGTTTAGCAAATTAGAATTTTCTTTAGGATTACATTTTTAGGGTTGCATTTTTGGAAATAGGTTAAGGTTAGACCTAAATAATTTTTTTTTCAATAGGGTCTTAGATAATGTTGGCGCATTTTAATTATCTCATTTTTCTTTAAAAAATAGTTTTCTAAGATAGGATAGGGTTTAAGTCAATTAATCCCTGAAATAAATTAGAAAATTATTCGTTTTTTTAGATAGTTTAATTAGGGTTTTTATTAATCCCAAAGTTCAATAAAAAAAATACAAAAAAACACTAGGAGCATGCTAACTAGCTTGCATAATAGGATAATTTAATTAGAGTTTGTTAGTAAAATTAGGTTTTGCATGTCACTTAGTGATTGTTGTTAGGTACATTTAATTAAAAAATTGCTTGCCATTTGTTAAAGGAGAGAGTATTCTACGTATTGTATTCACTTAATCAAAAAAGGATTACAAGAATATATATATATATATATATATATAAGTAATCCTAGTAACCCTCTTATGACTATTTTACCCTTATTACTATTTCCTAACACTCCCCCTCAAGTTGGGATGTAAATATCAAACAATCCCAACTTGTTACATAAAAAATTCACTCTATTTCCTCAAAAAGACTTGGTAAAATATCTGCAAGCTGATTCTCCGTTCTTGTATGTTGAAGAGTGATATCTCATTTCTGAACTTTTTCTCGTATAAAGTGACAATCAACCTCAATGTGCTTGGTTCGCTCATGGAAGACGGGATTGTTTGCAATATGAATAGCTGATTGATTGTCACAATATAATATTGATAGTTCTGATGTTGACATCCCAATTTCTGACAATAACATCCTCAACCAGAGCAATTCACTAATCACATGTGCCATTGCTCTATATTTTGCTTATGCACTTGATCGAGAAACCACATGTTGTTTCTTACTCTTCCAGGCAACTAAATTACCTCCAAGAAATATACAATAACCTGATGTAGATCTTCTACTAGTAGAACATCTAGCCCAATCCACATCAGAAAAATCTATGGTATTCAAGTAGCCACAATTCTTGAAAATTAGTCATTTACTTGGTACTCCTTTCAAGTATTTGATAATTCGAAAGCACAAAGCATCCAGTGAGTAGTCTGAGGAGAACCCATGAATTGGCTTACAACACTAACGGCAAAAGATATATCAGGTCTCGTGATGGTAAGATAATTCAACTTACCAACCACTCTCCGATATTTCAATAGGTCGTGTAATAATTCTCCATCTTTTACATCAAGTTTCACATTGGTTCCTTAGGAGTATCAACCGATTTTGCTCCAAAAAGTCCAACCTCATCAAGAATGTCAAGAACATATTTTCTCTAAGTTAAATTTATACATGTATGCGAGTAGGCAACCTCAATACCTAGGAAATACCGCAAACGTCCCATATCCTTAGTACTAAACTGTGCAGAAATTGTTTGAGTCGTTGAATACCATCTGAATCACTGCCGGTAATGATAATATCATCCACATATACCACCAGAAGAATACAACCAGCTGAGGAGATAGAACTGAAGACTGAATGGTCTACTTGACAACGTTTTAATCCAAACTTGATAACAGCATCACTAAACTTACCAAACCAAGCACGAGGAGATTGCTTGAGTCCATACAATGCCTTATGTAAATGGCATACCATATTCTCCCCCTGAGCAACAAATCCAGGTGGTTGCTCCATATACACCTCTTCAGCCAAATCACCATGTAGGAATGCATTTTTGATGTCTAATTGATGAAGAAACCATCCAAAATGTGCTGCTAGAGAAATAAAGACACGAACAGATGGAATTTTGGCTACAAGAGAAAAAGTGTCATCATAATCAACACCATATGTTTGAGTATATCCTTTAGCGGCTAACCGTGCCTTCAATCGATCTATAGTGCCATCAGGGTGAACCTTAATCGTGAAAACCCAACGACAACCAACAGGTTGCTTTCCCACATGAAGGGTAGTAAGCTTCCAAGTACGATTCTCAATGAGTGCTTTCATTTCATCCTCTATGGCTTGTCTCCAACCGGGATGAGCAAGAGCTTGATAACATTGCTAGGCACAGAAATAGAGGACAAGATAGGAGATAAACAATCATAAGATAGAAAGTTGCTAATAGGATGACGAGTACGAAGACAATCAGATAGACCAGAATAAAGTGTATAACGATCCACAGGACGCCCAACACAAGATCGTGTACCTTTTCGAGTAGCAATGGGTTGATCAGGATCAGGATCATGGGATGGCACAGCAATTGATGAGAGATCAGATGAATCAGGTGATGGCCGTACCTCTGTAGTGGGAGCTGTTCCTCGTCTATGGTAAGTTTGATTAGCAAACTGAAAACCTGTTGACGATACTGGAGGAAGTGAGATTGGTGAAGGAATTGGTAAGACACACTTGTCAGTGTCAAGAGACACAATAGAGAGTGTTTGAGTATTATAGTATGGCTGGTCCTCAAAAAATGTCACATCTGCTGATACAAACACTTGGCGACTAATAGGATTGTAACACTTGTAGCCCTTCTGAGTTCGAGAGTACACAACAAAGATACATTTATCAGCACGAGGAGCCAACTTATCAAGAACTGGAGTTAGAGAATGGACGAAACAAACACAGCCAAAGACACGTAGAGGTAATGTAAAGGGAGGACGATTTGGATGTAAAATAGAGAAGGGTGTCTCCCCCTGAAGAACAAAAGTTGGAAGCCGATTAATTAAGAAGCAGGCTGTAAGAACAGCATGACCCCAAAATGTTTTCGGAAGATGCATGTGAAACATAAGACAACGAGCAACGTTAAGAAGATGACGATTTTTACGTTTAGCTACACCATTTTGTTGTGGTGTATATGAACAAGAAGTTTGATGAATAATGCCGTGGGAATCAAGAAAAGGTTGAAAACCAGAGGCAACAGCAAGATACTCTTTGGCATTATCGGATCGGAGATTTTTCACAGAAGTATTATATTGATTCAACACTTCAAAATAGAATTGACGAAATCAATGGAAAATCTTAGTATGATCTTTTATTAGGAACAACCAAGTCATTCGGGAAAAATCATCCACAAATGTAACAAAGTACCGGAAACCAGATGTATCAGAAACACGACACGGACCCTATATATCTGAATGAACTAACTCAAAGGACTAGACACACGACTCTGAAAGCGAGAAGAAAAAGAGACTCTATGGTGTTTTCCAAACTGACAAGCTTCACACTCAAAAGTACTCATAGACTTAAACTCTGGAAACAATCGTCGAAGAATGTTTGGCGAGGGATGACCAGCACGACAATGCATCCGATAGACATCAGTGGATGTGTGCTTCAGAGCTGCTGTAGCTATCACCTTCTTGTTTAGATAGTATAGGCCATTTGATTTATGTCCCCCACCAATCATCTGCCCGGTCCTCAGATCCTGAAAAACACAATGAGAAGCAAAAAATGTTACCGAACAATTTAGCTCTTTAGTTAATGAACTAACGGAAATCAAATTATATGGAGATTTGAGATGAAGGACGGATGATAAAGAAAGGGAGGAACTCAAATGGGCATCTCCGGTGCGGTAACTTGGGAAATTGAACCATCGGCTAAGGTAACGAGTTGGACACCCCAAAAGGTGTGGAATTTAACGAAGACAACAATTTAGAGTTACCAGCTATATGATGAGTAGCTCCAGGATCTATAACCCAAGAGTTTGACACTGTAGAAAGTAAACAGGATGAACTACCTTTTGAGTTATGTACTAGAGTGGCAGTGGGAGCTGAAGTTCATGTCACCTGTTTGGAGCGAATCAAAGCCTCATATTCTGCATGTGTCAATGTAACCGAAAAGAACATTTGGTCAAATATAAAAGAGAAAAAGCCACTAAAAATCCTAAACTATGCCTATTGTGACATATTTATGCCAAACTATCTTTGGCAACATTGAAAAACCCTAAACTTGTATATGTGTAGCACATTTACCTCAAAATTTGGGGTAATTGTGTTGCATGAGTACAAGTTTGGAATTTTTTGTGTCACAAGAAAAAATTGGAGTAAATGTGTTACATGGATATAAGTTTGAGATCTTTGATGACGTAAAAAAAAAAAAAAACTTGGAGTAAATATATTACACAGATACAAGTTTAAGATTTTTGGTATCGAAAAAAAAGTTTGAAATAAATGTGTGAAATAGGTATAGTTTAAGGTTTTTTGTGACTTATACCTATATAAAATGATATTGGTAGCTCATAAGTTTTGGTCTATTCGCACGATGTCACCCTTGAACTATTCTTAAATATTCAATGTATTCCTTTTGTTTGATCAAACAAAAAAGAAGGAAGTCATTCAACATCTCAATTTATCTCAATTTTATGCGTAAATGAGTTATACATTAATGTCAATTTACCTTTCGAAGAGGTCCCTAATTTAGGAAAGGAATTCAGCATCCAATCCTCCTCTTTAGTTCTTTTCATACTGCATTATAATATACTTCCTCATTGCTAACTAGTCTTAAACACTTTCTTGTTCAGTTGAACCTATCTAGCAACCCTCAACTTTCTCATTTAAGCTCCATTTATTTCACAGAAGATGAATTATTTGTATTGCTTACAAAAATAGTAAACGATATATTTTTTTTATCACCCACAAAAATACTTAAATATAAATTATTGTCGATAATGCAAACATTTTCATTAACTAATTATTTCAAGCGATACAAATTATCAATCTTAGGAAAATATTTTTAGAAACATTCAATTTTTGCGAAACAATTGAAACCTTAAACAAAACTCCCAATCCTTTCCTCTGGTCTCTCTTATCAAAACTTCTTGCAAAAAAGACTTGCTTTTTTCAAATCAATGATTTGACAATGCAACTAAGATCGCGTCTTTTTATTCTAATTCATCTTTTTGTCTTTGAAATGAACTTGATTAATAAGCATTTGAAAGCTGCAAAAAAACATGGAAATTTGTATGAACTATCAAAATCTCTCCATCTCATGCTCATCTCATTAGCACTTTCATAGGCATTATAAACTGATTCCAAGAGGAATTTCTATTATATTCCAAAATGATTTCCTTTAATTTTTTTGGACCTACTACTTTGCACATTGATATTTTTTTCGTGAACTGCGGCCATTTATGTAGTTTGTGATTAAAGCAATTGCCAATGGAGTGATCTTAGAGTTTTGCTGCTTTTTTTTTTTTTTTTTGTAGCTATTTTGCTTAGTTGGGAATTGTAGAGTAGTTTCGTCTCCCTCCATAAACTATCTATATATTACTCATCTCCCTTCGCCATCTCTCTTCACATTTTCTTCATTGAAGTCATAATTTATTAACGTTTTAAAAGTTATCTTTAATCTTAACTTTAACATATATAAAAAATTACATAAAATACTACCATGACATCATGCTTATTACATTAATTTGTTTAAGAATTCTTAGTAGTAAGTTCACTTCATAATTCTTTAATCAAAATAACATGTTAATATCAAACTGTCTGTATATTGAAATGGCATGATTTCTGAACCGGAACATTTAATCCGTTACGAAATTTTTAGTGCTTTGGCGTTAGCTATGATGTCATGGCATCAAGCTTTGCTCCTTATTTTTATTCAACATGAATTGCAAAAGGATAGAAACTTTGTTGAGATCTTTTCTTCGTCTTTTTTCTGATTAGCCCTCCAGCGCCAAATACAGCATGACTTTGCATGGGTTTCATCGCTATGGTACAGAAACTTTTTAGCCGTTGAAACTTCAGAAAATCGTGTCAAAACTTCTTTGCAATATGGCAATCACATCGTAGAGCCAAGAAAACTTCTTTTTCTGTTTGTGGCATTGATGTTGTTCTTGAGTCAGAGTAAGCCCTTCTTATTTTTAAACCATTCTTAGATGAATTTATCTCCAAAAAGAATATTTAGTCAAATATAATATGATATTGGTAGCCCATAAATTTTGGTGTAATATATAATATCATCCTTGAACTTTTAACTTATTTCATAAGGAACTCGAATTATTCTTAAAAGTTGAATGTATTCATTTTGTTTGATTAAACAAATGAGGGGAAGTCATCTCATGTGTCTATCCTATCTCGATTATCTTGTGTAAAAGAGTTAAAAATTAACAATACATCAGCTTTTTAAGAGGTCCCTAATTTCGGAAAGAAATCCATCATTCAATCCTCTTCTTTAGCTCTTTGATAATGCAATATTTATGTAATTCCTTAATAAGTCTTAAACATTTTCTTATTTTGTCAAACCTATCTAATAGCCCCTCACTTTCTCATTTAGGTATTATTTATTTCGTGGAAATGAAGAATTTTGAAAATATATTCCTAAAATTGATGATTTATATTGCTTAAATAAATGAATGAATGAAACAAATTTTTATGAGCCACAAAAATGCTTAGACCCAAATTGTTACCGATAAAGAAAATAATTACATTGGCTAATTATTTTAAGCGCTACAAACGATAATTTTAGGAAAATATTTTTTGAATTATTCATTTTCTACGAAATAAATGGAGCCTTGAACGGAACTCTCACTTCTCTATGATCAAAACTTCTTGTAAAATAGGCATTCCTTTGTGAAATCAATGATTGGACAATGCTACTAAGATAGTGTCTTTTTGTTCTGGTCCATCAATCTATCTTTGGAATGAACTTGATTAATATATATTTGAAATCTGCAAAAAAAAAAAAATTAGAAATGTATGAATTATAGAAAATGTATCCATCTCACCCTCATCTCATTAGCACTTTCTTGGGCATTATACATTGATTCTATAAGGAATTTTGTTCATATTCCAAAGTGATTTCGATATATTTTTTGGACTAACTACTTTTTTTTTTTGGTTTGGACTAACTGCTTCACATATTGATTTTTTTCTCATGATCAGCAACCATTTATGTAGTATGTAATAAAGCAATTGCTAATGGGGTTTTGTTGCTCCTTTTCTACTGTTTTACTTAGTTGGAAAGCATAGAGCCCTTTCAGCTCCCTCCATAAACTACCTATATGTTACTCATCTCCCTCCACTTCATTGTTTCTTAACTTAAGTCGTAATTTATTTATGTTTTAAAAGTTATCTTTTATCTTCACTTTAATACATATATAATTACATAAAATTTTGACAGCGGTATCATGTTTATTAAATTAATTTGTTAAAGCTGATCCAAATTTTTAATAGAAGTTTTCATCAAAACTCCTTAATCAAAATAATATGTCAATATTAAGTTGTCGGTAGCTTGAAATGTGTCTGAATATTGCATTGGCACTTCCGACAAAACCATCACTGGCTAGCTTGCTAAGAGACCACCGCCACCGCTTTCCACTTTCCCCTCCCTTGGTCTCGGCTCGTGCCTCTCTCTCTCTCTCTCTCTCATATATTGGCTCGTGCAAGGGAGACCGTCGCGTGCCTTCAAGAGCGACTCAAGGGCAGCTAGTGCGATGCTGCAGTGTGGACTCAGCCAGGCTAGTGTCACGGTAGCAGCCGACGTGGTGGTGGTGAAGATCAGGACTGCAGCTCGTTCACTCGGTCCAGTACGGGAAGCGCTGTAGCTAGCAGGAGCACAGCGTCGAGGTGGGAGGAGTCGTGAAGCCGAGACCGCGAAGAAAATAACTCGCTCTAGCCTCTATTCTCTCTCTGGATTCTTGTGTGCCCGGTGTTGACCAAGGAAGAGAGAGAAGGCCCCCCTCCTATTGGACGAAGCAAAGACCCCTCCTTTGTCTTCTTCTCCCTGTGCTTATGGACGCTTGTTACTCTTCTTTTGTGTCCTCTTTCAGAACCTGCAGGAAGAACATAAACCTTCTCTCTCTCTGTGCCGTCTATTCAATGTCTTCTCTTTTTCAGAATTTTGGCCATATGTTCAATGTGTGGCCTTCCTTGTCCGTATGCGAGCCGGCTCTTTTCTAGGTGAAGAACTTGATTTTCATGGATTATTTCACTTCCTTCGGCTCACCCACAAAATCGCCTTTGACCAAAGAATATATTACTCAATATATGCGCCGCGTGTAATATTCTCTCTTGATATTTCATCATTAAACTTCTAATCTTTTGTAAAATATATCGCCTAAAGTATAAATCACGTGAATATATGAAATATTTACTGAATATTGAAAGAATAATATGAATCTTTCTGAAAATACCAAATTGTCAACTCATAAAATTGAAGCTCATCCGCCATTGATCAAATGCAAAAGTAATAAACAAATAAATAAGTGCAACTAAAATTATATGCTATGCAATTTTAATTCTATTTTTTTTAGGAATAAAAATTAATTCCTAATTTTTTATATAATAAATGACTGGATCATCAAAATTTAGGTGTCAACACCGCCCCACCACCAACCACCATTGCTGCCACCGCTAGCTCAAAGGCTAGCCAGCAATTACTTTGGTTTTCCAATGGTTGATGGGAATGGGGATCTAGGGCTTTATCAGGTAAAGGACCATCATTATCATTGGGTGCTAAGTGAAGGCGGTGGTAATGGGATTAAAAGAGATATGATAATGAACATAAGTTCGACTTGGAGATGACCGTAGAGATGGATGGTGATCGCCACCGCCATCGTCGCCATCAGCACCAAAATGATCATCACCGTCAGAAGATTAAGGAGTTGGACTTGCTCGAGAAGATCGCTCGCCGAAGTGGCTAATTCAAATTCATAAATACCCTAGTAGTTAATAAAAGACCCTTACATTATAGTTGAGTATCCGCATGATTTCTGAACCGGAACATGTAGACTGTTTCGAAATATTTAGTGTTTTGATGTTTGCTATAATGTCATGGCATCAGGCTTTGCTACTTATTTTATTCAACATGTACTGAAAATGAACAGAAAGTTTGTTGAATTTTTTTCCCCGATATTAGCCTTTTCTCAAGTGCCAAACATAGTATGGCTTTGCATGGGTTTCATTGTTTTGGTGCATAAAGTTTTTGGCCGTTGAAACTTTGAAAGAATCATGTCAAAACTTCTTTACAATATCACGGTCACATCATACGGCCAAGAAAACTTCTTTCTTTATTTGTGACATGATGCTATTCTTGAGTCTGAATAAACCCTTCTTATTTTTTAACCATTCTTAGCTGAATTTATCTCCAAAAAGAACATTTGGCCATATAAAAAGTGATATGGGTAGTCCATGAATTTTGGTCCAATCATGTAATATCATTTGTGAACATTTTAACTTGTTTAACCGCAAGGGTTGCGCCAGTAGCCACCCTTCCCATATGAGAAGAGAAAGGTAGTGAATTCAATCTCCCCACCTTCACAAAGAAGGCTAAGGATAAAAACGTTTAGTTTCAAGTATGGGATTTGACTCATACGTTCTACAAATAAACATAGCAAAAGTTTGAGAGTAAATTGAGAATTAGAGTAAGATAAAAAATAAAAAATAAAAAGCTTTTAACTTGTTTAGTTTGAAACTCGAACTATTTTTAAATGTTCATTGGATTCCTTTTATCTAATCAAACAAACGAAGGGGAAGTCATCTGTCTATTCTATCTAGGCTTTTTTTTTTTTTTTTTGTGTAAAAGAGTTGAACATTAATGATAGATTCGCTATTTAAGAGGTCCCTAATTTTGGAAATAAATCTGGTATTCAATCCTCCTTTTTGGTGCTTTTTTTTTATTAAAATATTTATGTACTTCCTCAATGCTAATTAGTTTTAAACACTTTCCCTCTCTCTCATCTGTCCATTCTACCTAGGTTTTTTGTGTGTAAAAGAGCCAAACATTAACGACACGTTAGCTTTTTAAGAGGTCCCTACTTTCGGAAAGAAATCTGGCATTCAATCCTCCTCTTTGGTGCTTTTTTTATTGCAGTATTTGTGTACTTCCGCAATGCTAATTAATCTTAAACACTTTCCCTCTCTCTCATCTGTCCATTCTACCTAGGTTTTTTGTGTGTAAAAGAGCCAAACATTAATGACACGTTAGCTTTTTAAGAGGTCCCTAATTTCGGAAAGAAATCTGGCATTCAATCCTCCTCTTTGGTGCTTTTTTTATTGCAATATTTGTATACTTCCTCAATGCTAATTAGTCTTAAACACTTTCCCTCTCTCTCATCTCTCTATTCTACCTAGGTATTTTTGGGTGTGTGTGTGTGTGTGTGTAAAAGAGCTAAACATTAATGACGAATTAGCATTTTAAGAGGTCCCTAATTTCGGAAAGAATCCGGCATTCAATCCTCCTCATCGGTGCTTTTTTATTACAATATTTATTTACTTCCTCAATGCTAATTAGTTTTAAACACTTTCCCTCTCTCTCATCTCTCTATTCTACCTAGGTTTTTGTGTGTGTGTGTGTGTAAAAGAGCAAAACATTAATGACACATTAGCTTTTTAAGAGGTCCCTAATTTTGAAAAGAAATCCGGCATTCAATCCTCTTTTTTGGTGCTTTTTTTATTGCAATATTTATGTACTTCCTCAATGCTAATTAGTCTTAAACACATTCTTATTTTGTTAAATCTATCCAATTATTCTCCACTTTCTCATTTAGGCTATATTTATTTCGCGAAAAATTGATAATTTCAAAAATAGTCCTGCCCCATCAGATTAGCGTAGTCCTAAGCCACTCATTGATCTACACGTGGCACCACGTCAGCAGATGGGTCCCACTAGACAGATTTGAGATCCAAGATGGGCTCAAGTCTAGGAAATCCAATTTACAATACTGAATCTTGATGGTCGATTCCTAGTGAACCGTGGGAAATCAGAGTGCACCATGGCACTTTTTTGGCCCCCCTCTTTTCCCTTATAAATAGGCCCCAACTCACTCACAGATTTCACTCACTCCCAAAGCCAAAAACAGCGTCCAACCACTCCTCTCCGCCGCCGCCCCCCCGGCTCCCTTCTCTTTCTATGTCCCTCCCCCTCGCATGGAGCTCCCTCCCCCACTTCCTCCTCCACTTTCCGAGAGGATTACCTTTCCTTCCGGACATTTTCCAGGAAAATTCAGCCCCACGGCTTCTCTCTTGACCTCGAGATTCCTTCGCCTCCTTTGAATGCGAATGGCTTCTACCACAAGTTCCTTCACAGCCATAACCCCGACATTCCCTAACCACAGCTTCACCATCGAAGGGTCCTCGTCGAATCCTTTCTCTCAGGTGGTGATGATCGGAGGAAGAGAGAGGTGGGTATTGGTCCGTGGCAGCAGCAACCGAAGCAGACAACGGAGAAAAATAAAAAAGAGAATGAGAATGACGAGGCTGACGAGGAGCCCTTGGTTGTCAAAGGCTAGTGGAATGGAAGGGAAGGAGGCGAACATGATGGTCAATGTAAATTCGTATAACGGAAGGTATAATGGCGGTAGAGTCTAGGCAGAAGCAAATTATGGGCAAGGAAAAACATATTTTAAAGGACAAAAGGGGAAAAAAAGCTTGATATCAAGCCTCAAATGGGTCTATATGCGTATCATATAACTTGATTGTTCGTCTTTCTACGTCTAGCTTAATGATTTGTAAATTCCCGAGAATCTATCTTCTTCTTCTTCTTCTTCTTTCGTGAATCTATCTTCTTGAAATGCTAGATATAGTTATGAGTCGTTTAAGAGTAAGAGTCATGTAATAATCTTATATAAAGGCAAGTCTTATGATCATTTCTAACAAGGTGAAATCAAAAGAAAAAGAAAAAGCATATTCGCCTCCTTGTCTTCCTTGAGTTGTGAGTTTTGTGAGTGTTTTTGTTGGAAAAAATATTAGATTTACATGAAATTAAAAAAAATAAAATGAAATGACTAAGGTGTGCAAACAATGTTCCCTAGGATGATTCTGCCTCGGAGTATGAAACTTGATGCGTAAGCCTCTAAAAGCTATCATCATACAATAAACCTCCTTTTATATTCCACACTGAATATTAAAAGGAAACGGTTATGTGCATAACCCAGTAGGAAAAGGAAAAATACATACAGAGAAACAAGAATATTATTGTCTTGGTAAATTGATATATAACAAGATAGGAAAGGAGAAATAAAGATATTCTAGTTTTGATATATCAATAATGCTTTCCAATTACGTCTGGAGTAACAATTTATAGGAAAAGAAAGGAAAAGAAAAACAGAGATGCTAATAAACAATTATAAATACATTGGTAATCAAAGAAAGAATATGACCGGTATAAAATAATGAAGTTTATGAAGAAATAAATCCAACGTTATAAAAAATTTTAAAAATTCGATATATGGTTGGTCGTTAGAAAGCCACAGCTGTTGCAAGCCATTGCAAAACCATTACAAAAATGATGACTTTTATAGCAATCATAATTTATAATATATTTACTGAAATATCCAACAGTTTTCGCGTTCAAATTATCCTATCACAAAATACACGGCAGAATTCATCAAAGTTCTGAAGGGGGCAAACCAGTGAGTCCCACCAGATTTCGCAATATGGCTTCTTGCTGTGGTGGAATGGGGAGGTTTACACGCTAGAGCTCTAATTCTGGTGGTAGAGATGGAGGCCGAGGTGGACGGGGTAATTCTGGTTATCCTGGAAGGGGAGGTTGGTCATTTTCTGCTTCCGCTTCCAGCGGGCCAGACGAGGGCGGTGATCGTGGCTACGATTCGGAGTTGCGCGTTAAGTAATGTTGGCAGCAACTTTGTTTGTTGGACGTTTTCTTTTCTATTTGATAAACTTCATTTGGATGATCGGAATGCTTGAGAGGTCTTCTCCTATATTAAAACAGGTTTGGCAGTGGCCATGATGGCTATGAAAGAGCTAGAAGTCAGAGTCCCAGGTGATCGGGTGGCTGGGTTGATCGTGCTAGTAACTGATAGGTCTGAACATGACTGGGCTCGTTCCCCAGTTCGTAGCTTCCACCAAGCAATGATGGAGAGAAGCCAATCTCATCACCTAGGTGCATCTTCCTCCCACATGAGAAAACAAGAGAGAGTTCACGGAGTCCGCGACGTACCAGGTTTCCTTCGCCCCGTGGGAAGGATAACGAGAGAGGGAATTTTGGTGGATCGCTTGGTGATGCTCCATCGAAATGGGATGAAGGATATGTTGTTAGCTATGATGTCATGCCATCAGGGTTTGCTCTTTATTTTTTTCAACATGAACAGCAAAAGGACATGAATTTTGCTGAGGAGTTTATTTCGATTTTAGCTCTCTCTCGAGCGCCAAATACAGCTTGGCGCTTTGCATGAGTTTCATTGTTGTAGTGGAGAGTAAGCCCTTCTTATTTTCAAACCATTTTAAGTTGAATTTATCTCCGAAAAAGAACATTCAAAAAGAAAAAGCTACTAAAAACTCTAAACTATGCTCTCCGTAACACATTTACGCCAAATTATCTTTGGTAATACTAATAACCTTAAACTTGTATTCATGTGACACATCTACCTTAAAATTGGGGATAAATGTGTAGTATGAATATAAGTTTGGGCTTTTTAGTGTCAGAAAAGAATAAATTGGAGTAATGTGTCACATGAGTATAAGTTTGAGGATTTTTATGCCACCAAAAAAAAAAAAAACTTAAGAGTAAATGTGTTATACAAGGGTAAGTTTGAGGTTTTTGGTATCACAATTTTTTTTAAAGTAAATGTGTCACAATAAATATAGTTTAGGATTGTTAGTGGCTTTTTCCTATATAAAATGATATTGGTAGTTCATAAGTTTTAGTCCAATCACGCAACGTCATCCTTGAACTATTCTCAAATGTTCAATGTATTCCTTTTGTATGATCAAACAAATAAGAGGGGAAGTCATCCGACATCTCTATTTATCTCGATTTTATGCATAAAATAGTTAAACATTAATGACAATTTAGCTTTTGAAGAGGTCTCTGATTTTGAAAAGAAATCCAGTATCCAATCCTCCTCTTTGGTTCTTTTCATATTACACTACTCTTACACACTTTCCCAATTAGTAAAACCTATCTAGCAACCCTCCACTTTCTCGTTCAAACTCCATTTATTTCACAAAAGATGAATTATTTGGAAAATAATTTTTTTTTAAAATAATTATCTATATTGCTTACAAAATAATAAACGGAATATTTTTTTATCATCCATGAAAATATTTTCATTGATCAATTATTTCAGGCGATACAAACAATCAATTTAAGGAAAAATTTTAGAAACATTCATTTTCAAAGAAACAAACGAAACTTTAGATAAAACCCTCAATCCTCTCCTCTAGTCTCTCTAATCAAAACTTCTCGTGTAAAGGACATTCCTTTTTTAAATCAATGGTCTAACAATGCTACTTTGAGATAGTGTCTTTTGTCCTAATTCATCGGTTTGTCTTTGAAATGAACTTGATTAATGAAAATTTGATAGCTGCATAAAAAAATGGAAAATGTATGAATTATCAAAATCTCTCCATCTCACGCTCATCTCATTAGCACTTTCTTAGGCATTATACATTGATTCCATGAGGAATTTCCATTATAATCCAAAATGATTACATTTAATTTTTTTTTGGACTGACTACTTCGCATATTGATATTTTTTGGTGAATTACAGCCATTTATGTAGTTCGTAATGAAAGCAATTGCTAATGGAGTGATCTTAGAGTTTTGTTGCTCTTTTTTTTTTTTTTATTCTGTTTTGCTTAGTTGGGAATTGTAGAGTACTTTCGTCTCCCTCCATGTGACATCCAGATTTTCGGGTTTCAATTTGACTGGATAAATAGGATCCTGTCTCATCGCTCGTCAATTTATTGACGAGTCCGAAATTTCAAGAAAGAAATTATCGGAAAAAGAAAATAGAAAAGGAAAGGAGAAGAGAAAAGAAAAGAAAAAGAATAAGATCATTATTTAAATTCTTTTCTCTCTCTCCCTTTTCTCTCTCTCTTCTCTCTTCTCTCCCCTCCCCCTCGTGCGTTTTACCCCCACCGAACACTTCCCCTAGCCAATTTGAAATTGGCTTCTCCTCTTTCTTCTTCCTTTCTTTTTGACTAGTCAAAGCCCTTTCTCTTTCTTCTCTCTCTCTCTCTCTCTCTCTCTCTCTCTCTCTCTCTCTCTTTTTCTTCTTCTTCCTCCCCACGCATCCGAAGAAGTGAACCAGAGGAGGAAGCTTGAGCAGGAGCCGCACGATCACAGCTCCCCGCTCGCCGCTCGTCCCGCCGCCGCACCGCCGCCCGCGCCCGCGCCGCGCCCGTGCGCTCGCCGTCCCGCCATCCCGCCGTCCGTCGGCCGCTGCAGCCCCTTCCCCCGCGCGACCCAGCCGCCGTTCCGCCCCGTCCGGCCACCTTTCGGCCGCCGTTCGACCCGCCGGACCTTCTCGGCTTCCCCCTCACCCTCCGCCGGCCTCCCCTCGCCGCCCTAGCCGCCGGACGAGCTTCGTCCAGCCAAGAACAGTGGCTGGAAAAATGGGTTTCCAGCACTGTTCAAGGCCGTTTTGGGCCGTTTCCCGGCCCCGAACCCGAGGCCCGCTTTGGGAAGAATTGTTCCTCGCGTCGCCACCGTCGGATTGATCCGATTTGCGCGCGATTTGGTGAGTAATCTCACTAATCTTGGATTAGTTGGCTAATTATGCTTTAGGTTGGTTTAGTTTTAATTAATTATATTTAGGTTGTTAGATTAGAATTAATTAGCAATTATTAGTCAATTGTGATGCGATTTAGATAAATTGATTGTGCAATTAGCAAGTAGACGTGGTCTACTATTTATTGGAAGCATCTTGGGAATTTTCGGACCCCTAATCGGGCTTCAATTTGGCGATTCGGGCCTAAGTGAGATTTTTGGCATTTAAATATTAATTTTCGGAATTAAATTAAATAATTATTTATTTTCCGAAAATTCAAGGGAGATGGTCTGGAACCGGAATATTATGCTGATGACTGTGGTGAAGTCCGTTTATTTAATCGGGCTTTAATTTGAGCTAAATCGAATTTTTAATATTAATCAATTTTCGAAATTAATTAATTAATTATTTATTTTCGGAAAATTCAACTGAGATGGCTAGTGACCGGAAAATTATGCTGATGACCGTGGTGAAGTCCGTTTATTTAATTGGGCCTTATTTTGAGCTAAACGGAATTTTTAATATTAATAATTAATTTTCGAAATTAATTAATTAATTAATTATTTTTCAGAAATTAAGATTGAGATGGCCGACGACCGAGATCTCGTGCTGATCGTCGTGGCGCAGTCCGTTTATTTAATTGAGCTTTAATTTGTGCTGAATTGATTTAATTGTGAATAATTAGAAATGGGATGAATCATCATGAAAGGCAATGGGCCTGATGATTAGATATATCACCTCGGAGAAAGCACATGGCTCGGTGACGAAGTATGTCGCCTTGGAGAATGCATGTGGCTCGGTGATTAAGTGTGGCATCTAAAAGGACACGTGGGCTCGGTAATTTGATGCATTACCTCGGAGAATGCACGTGGTCCCAATGAGTACATTTGGCATCTTGAAGAGACACGTGGGCTCGGTGACTTGATGCATCGCCTTGGAGAATGCACGTGGACTCGCTGATTCAAAATGCCATTGAATATCTAAAGTGGTCGAGTGGGACCGTAAAGCCATTGAATTTTGAAAGTGGTCGAGTGGGACCGTAAAGCCATTGAATATCGAAAGTGGTCGAGTGGGACCGTAAAGCCATTGAATTTTGAAAGTGATCGAGTGGGACCGTAAAGCCATTGAATATTGAAAGTGGTCGAGTGGGACCGTAAAGCCATTGAATTTTGAAAGTGGTCGAGTGGGACCGTAAAGCCATTGAATATTGAAAGTGGTCGAGTGGGACCGTAAAGCCATTTAATGTTGAATGTTGTCGAGTGGGACTCTGAATAGCAATAGCTTGAATGACCGGGAAATGGTCAGGCTGACATGTAATCGACGAGGTCGATTGATCATTGTTTTGATTTGATGTTGTGAATTGATTGATCGATTAGAATTGACCGTGAGTGGTCTTGTTGGCTTGTAATCGACTAGGTCGATTTGATCGGTGATATGATTGCTTGAGTGCCTATTGTAAATTGTACTGACTTGCAGGTGGGATCTGATGCTAAGGTACGTCTTCTGCCCTATGCGTGTATAGGCAGCCTATAGTATAATGGTTTACTAATTGGGCTTAGTGGGGTAGAACTCGCTGAGACATAGTCTCATCCCAGTTTGGGGAAAAACATTTCAGGACCCCGTTGAGGAGCTGAGGAGGAATTTGAGAAGGAGAATTCGGAAGTGAAACTTAAAGAGAAGGATTTTTGGAAGAAGAAGACAATCCCGAGAGGGGCCCCGAGTGCGGCCCGGTTCGTCTAAGTTTCGTCTTCTTTTGAGATCTCATGTTGATGTGAATAGTTATGAAGTGATTTGTGTGTTGTATAAAAGTATGGTTATAAATTTCAATATGAAAAATATCGCCCGCTTTTCTATCCCATCGATATATTGTCGGGGATTTATAATCGCTTTCCGCATGTGCTTAATAAATTGAAAGGGTCGGCGATACTAGTCCTGGGATTTCGCACTATAAAATCGACCAAGTGGAGAAGGATGTGTGCGTGCCTGAGGATCAGGGCGTGACACTCCATAAACTACCTATATTACTCATCTCCCTCCACCATCTCTCTTCACATTTTCTTCATTTAAGTCGTAACTCATTTACGTTTCAAAAGTTATCTTTTATCTTCACTTTGAAATATAAAAAAAAAAAAATTACATAAAATACCGGCTTGACATCATGCTTATTACATTAAATTGTTTAAGAATTCTTAATAGTAAGTTCTCATCGTAATTCTTTAATTAAAATAATATGTTACTATCAAGTTGTCCGTATATTGAGAAGGCATGATTTCTAAACCAGAACATTTAATCCGTTACGAAATATTTAGTGCCTTGGTATTAGCTATGATGTCATGGCATCGGGCTTTGCTATTTATTTTATACAAGACGAACTGCAAAAGCACAGGAAATCTGTTGAGATTTAATTTTTTTTTTCGATTTTAGCCCTCTTTGAGTGCCAAATACAGCACGACTTTGCATGGGTTTCATTGTTGTGATGCAGAAAGCTTTTGGGTGTTGAAACTTTAGAAAATCATGTCAAAACTTCTTTGCAATATCACAATTACGTCGTACAGCCAAGAAAACTTCTTTTTTGTTTGTGGCATTGATGTTGTTCTTGAGTCGAGTAAGCTCTTCTTATTTTTAAACCGTTCTTGGATGAACTTATCTCCAAAAAGAACATTTGGTCATATATAATATGATATTGGTAGCCCATAAATTTTGATCTAAATGCATAATATCCTTGAACTTTTCACTTGTTTAATGTGGAACTCGAATTACTCTTAAACATTGAATGTATTCATTTTGTTTGATCAAACAAATGAGGAGAAAGTCATTTTTTTTTTGTGGTCAGTCCTACTTTATTCCTAGAATACACTCACTCTCAAACTTTTGCCCTGCCTCTTGTAGGGTGTGGGAGTCGAAATCCACTCTTGAAATTTACGCGTCCCCACCCCATCCCCCCCCTGAAAAGGTGGGGATTTGAACCCCTCACCTCTCCCTTCCATGTTAGAAGGGTAGCCACTTGGGGCGAATCCCAGTGGTTAGGAGAAAGTCATTTGACGTGTCTATTTTATCTCGATTATTTTGCATAAAAGAGAAACATTAATGATACATCAGCTTTTTAAGAGGTCCCTAATTTTGGAAAGAAATCCATCATTCACCCTCCTCTTTGGCTCTTAAGTAATGCGATATTTATGTAATTCCTCAATACTAACAAGTCTTATGCATTTTCCCATTTTGTCATACCTATTTAGTAAACCTCCACTTTCTCATTTAGGCTATGTTTATTTCATATAAAATTATTGATTTGAAAAATATTTTCTTAAAATAATATCGCTTACAAAAGTGAATGATTAAATTTTTTTATCATTCACCAAAATGTTTAAACATAAGTTGTTGTAAAAAATGAAAATATTTTCATTGACTAATCATTTTTTTTTGGAAAATGCTTTTGAAAATCATTTATATTTTATGAAACAAACGGAGCCTTAAACAAAACTCTCAATCTTCTCCTATATTCTCTATGATCAAAACTTCGTGCAAAATAGGCATTCCATTTTTAAGTCAATGATCTAACAATGCAACGAAGATTGTGTCTTTTTGTCCTGATCCCGCGGTCTATCATTGAAATGAACTTGATTAATATTCATTTGAAAGCTACAAAAAAAAATGAAAAATGTATGAACTGAAAAAAATTTCCCTATCTTCCTCTCATCTCATTAGCACTTCATTTGTTGGAAGTTCTTTTCCTCTCTGATAAATTGCATTTAGATGGTCGGGATGCATAAGAGGTCTTCTCCTATATTGAAACAGGTTTGGCAGTGGCCATGATGGCCATGAAAGAGCTAGAAGTCAAGAGTCCCACGGAATCGGGTGGCTTGGTTGATCGCGCTAGTAACTGGAGTCGTGATCGCAGCCGTAGCCCTGATGGGTCTGAACATGACAGGGCTCGTTCCCCAGTTCGCAGCTTCCACCAAGCAATGATGGAGAAAAGCCAATCCCATGGTCCAGGAAAGCCACGGTGAGAAAACAAGGGAGAGTTCACGGAGTCCTCGACGTGCAGGGTCTCCTTCGCTTGTGGAAAGGATAGCAAGAGAGGGAGTTTTGGGGGATCGTACGGTGATGCTCCATCGAAATCGGATGGAGGATATGGTGGTGGTCCCGCTCTTCTTACCTCGGGGAAGAGGAAGGCATGATTCCTGTTTTTGACGGAGGCAGAGAAGTGGGCGCAGCTGAAGATCCCCTCATTCTTTCTGAGGTCGGGCCAGTCCTTTGTTTGCCCTTCTTTTTTTGTTTGTTTAGAAAGTTATGGAACTAGAAATAAGGGAAGCTGTAAAGAGAAACTTGGTTTCCCTAGAATTACAGGATCTATGATATTGTTGACCCATGATCTCCTAGAACTGGTTTTCTTTGCATATTTGTCTGCAGTGGACGGAACGAAGTTTTGTGGATGCTGCATTATGGCAAACGAAGTCTTTCACTAGAATTTTTACTGGATGAGATGTTCTTTTTAGGCGGTTTTGCGGTTTTGGAACTGCTGTGGCTTGAGCTGAGGGCCTCCATATCGATAATTGGGTGGAATAATATTAAGATGTTTGTGATTACCGTTTGCTACATTTTGTACGAAACCGAAGACTGATTCTCGGTGCCGCTGAAAGTATACGAGTATCCGTTACTAAAATTTTAGTGATGGTTCTTTCTGATGTTCACTTCAACGGCTGCCGATTGGATGGGACGTGAATCATCATCACTGTTACCGTGATAAATGTGGGTGTTTGAGTGGGGTAACGGTAGAGGCTGTTTTTAGGGGAAGGGATCCTTTGCCTCCATCTCTGTCCGTGCTTCATTCATCCCAACCATCAATCCTTATTGAGATACAGTGGAGGCACCGGCCGCGGTGGCTCCACTGGTTAAGACTCTGCTGATTCTCAACGAAGAGGTGAAGGGTTCAAAACCCGGGGGAGGCGCTAGGTGTATTAAGTGTGACTCGGGGGGTGGTGGGTCCTCCCCGCTTAAGTGTCACTTGGGGGTTTACGACGCGGTTGTCGGCTGCAAGTTCTGTTCCTCCAATACCAAAAAAAAAAAAAAAAAAAATAAAAATAAAATAAAATAAAAAATAACTGAAGCCTCAAGAGGGTTACCAATCGCGGGCTTTTGATGTAGTAGACTTGGCAGCCCTAACTGATCCAGAAAAAATGCATTGGGCGTCCTTTTTTTTTTTTTTTAATCGGCTTGAATTGATCTTAACTGAATATCCATATGATTTTTGAATCTGAATGTTTAATCTATTACGATATTTTTAGTGCTTTGGCGTTACCTATGATGTCATGGCATCAAACTTTACTCCTTATTTTTGGCAACATGAATTATAAAAGGACAGGAACTCTGTTGAGAAGTTTATCCCGATTTTAGCCCTCTATCGAAAACCCAATATGCCATGGCACTTTGCATGAGTTTCATCATTGCAATGCAGAAACATTTTTAGCTGTTGAGACTTGTAAGAATCATTTCAAACTTATTTGCAGTATTAGAAGTCGCATCATACTACCAAGTTATATAAAATAATATTGATAACCCATGAATTTCGATCTCAACGTGTAATGTCATTTTTGTACTTTTGACTCACGTAATATGGTACTTAAAACTATTTTTCCAATGTTCAATGTACTCCTTTTATTTGATCGGACATAAGAGAGGGCAGCCACCCCATGTGTCTCTTTTCTCGATTTTTTGTAAAAGGGTTAAATGTCAATGACATATTAGCTTTTGAATAAGTCCCTAATTTCGGAAAGAAATCCAGTATTTAATCTTCCTCTTTAGTTCTTTTCATATTGCAATATTTATGTATTTCCTCAATGCTCATTAGTCTTAAACACTTCCCCATTTTGTCTAAACCTATCCAGCAACCCTCCACTTTCTCATTTCGACATAATTTATTTCATGAAAAATGAATAATTTTGAAATTATATTCCTAAAGTTGATAATTTATATTGCTTAAAAAATGCATGAATGAAAAAAAAAAATTATGATCCGCAAAAATGCTGAGACCTAAATTGTTAGCTAATTATTTCAAGCGTTACAAACGATAATTTTAAAAAAAAATGTTTTTCAAATTATTCATTTCCTGTGAAATAGATGGAGCCTTAGACGAAACTCTCACTTCTTTATGATCAAAACTTCTTGCAAAATAGATATTCCTTTTTCAAATCATTGATTGGACAATGCAACTAATTTAGTGTCTTTTTGTCTTTGTCCATCAATTAGTATTTAAAATGAATTTGATTAATATGTATTTGAAATATGCAAAAAGAATTAAAAATATATGAATTATAGAAAATCTCTCCATCTCATTCTCATCTCATTTGCACTTTCTTAGGCATTATACATTGATTCTATAAGGAATTTTGATTATATTCCAAAATGATGGCGATATATTTTTTTGGACTAACTACTTCACATATTGATTTTCCCTCGTGAACTACAGCCATCTATGTAGTACGTAACGAAAGCAATTGCTAATGGAGTGATCTTCTCTTTTTCTACTGTTTTACTTAGTTGGAAAGCGTTAGTTGGAAAGCATAGGGCTTTTTTTTATCTCCCTCCATAAACCACATAGTTGTTACTTATCTCCCTCAACTTCATTGTTTCTTGACTTAAGTCATTCATTTACTTTTTAAAAGTATCTTCAATTTAATATATATGAAAAAGTACATAAAACATTAGTAGTGGTATCATGTTTATTAAATTAATTTGTTTAAATTGCTCCAAATTCTTAATAGTAAGTTCTCATCATAACTCTTTAATCAAAATAATATGTCAATATTAAGTTGTCTGTATGTTGAAATGTGTTTGAATATTGAACTGGACTTCCGACAAAACCACCACTAGCCACCGTGCTAAGAGACCACTACCACTACTTTCCACTTTCCTTTCTGTCGGTCCTGGTTTGTGCCCCCCCTCTCTCTCTCATATTTTAGATGGGGTGGCATCTTTCTATGTGAAATTATGTACATATCTAATCACATCAAAAGTAACCACTTTGGGGGTTCGCTCCAGTGGCCATCCTTCTAACTTGAAAGGGGGAGGTGGAGGGTTCAATTCCCACCTTCTCAGGGGGAATTGGGGTGTAGACGATTTCATTTTAGGAGTGGATTTCGACTCCCACGCCCTGCAAGGAGGCAGGGCAAAAGCCTGAGAGTGAGTGGTAGAGTAGGATTAGAGTAGGACCGACCAAAAAAAAAATATCACATCAAAGGTATGAACTACTCAAACTACTCGCTAGCTATTGTACCTCCCCTCGCACATGTTGATTCTTTTCAAGTTTGAATACATCAAAATATTGAATCAAGATGAGCTTGTGTTGTGAATTCACTACTTGAATTGCTCTCTAGACCTATCAAATAGTCGATTTTTAATTGCAGTGTGTTTTTAGATTGTAAGTCCGAGTTTACTTCAAATTTCATGTGAATTTTATTGACAAGTCCGATCAAATTCGACATTATTGAAAGGTTATTTAAGTTGAGCTCGAGTTTAAAAATTCATACTCTCAATGGAGCTTAATAGTAGAGTCAGGTTTTGAATATTTAAATCGAGTAAAATTGAGTCAAGTTATAAGTAATGAGGTGTATTGACCGAACTTTATTTCAATTGTGCCCATGTATAATAGTGAAGACCCATATAAGAACTTGCGTTTTCTTGCAAGACAATATTACATAGTCCCTCCTCACCACGTCAGCGTAGTCTTTAGACCACTTAATGATTGACAAATGGCACCACGTCAGCATACAGGTCCCATCGACTAAATCCGAAATCCAAGATGGGCCCAGGTCCTCGATGGTTCCCGATCCTGACCGTCGGTTCCAAGTGAACCATGGGAAATCAACGTGGACCCTATGGCGCTGTCTTGGCCCCCGTCTTTTCCCTTGTTAAAAAGCCCCAACTCACACACAGAATTCACTCACTCCCAAAGCCAAAACCAGCATCCACCCTCTCTCTCTCTCTCTCTCTCTCTCTCGCTCCCTCCCTCCCTCATGGAGCTCAACCTTGGCTTCTCTCTTGACCTCAAAACTCCTCCTCCGCCTCCTTTAAACGTGAAAGGCTTCTTCTACAATCTCCTCCACAGCCGTAGCCCCGACATTCTCGATGATGACCACGCCTTCACCATCGAAGGGTCCTCATCGAATCCTTTCTCTCGGGTGGTCTCGACCCCACAGCTCGAACCTTCATTTCCTCACCCATGCCCTGATCCTAACCCAGCCGCAACGCTTCCCAGAGAGTTCGACCTCTGTGCACCTCCGCTGCCACCGACCCCTCCTCCTCCGTCCATGGAAACCTCACCAGAGAGCAGCGACCGCATAGCGGCGCATGGCCAGCTCGAGTTCAAGAGCCTCTTTCACTACGGTCCAGTGCATCAACGTCCTTATCACGATCCGGTTACAGAGGACCGACAGGTCGTGCCTTTGCTCGACTTAAATGACCTCGGATCACTGAACGAGAGGCTCGGTGAGGAGGCCGGTGTGTGCTCGGACCACCAATGGGGTCGTGAGCGGGACGATGGTCGTCATGATCGGAGGAAGAGAGAGGTGGCGACGGGTTTGCCGCAGCAGCAGTCGAAGCAGAAGACGGAGAAAAAAAAAAAAGAGAATGACAAGGACGAGGCTGACGAGGAGCCCTTGGTCGTCAAAGGCCAGTGGACTCCAACCGAAGACAGGTTAAGAATTTAAAAAACGCCCTTTTTCTGATTGCTTCTTCTTCTTCATCTTCTTTTTTTCCCCCGATTTTGAATGTTTTTCTTTTGACTTCTGTGTTTTCAGTTTATTTTCCACATTAGCGTTTCTGGGCATTTTTTTCCCTCAAAATTTTTGGGTGACATGTGATGAAGAAAATTATTCATTGTCTGTATATCTTTCTCTCTTTTTTTTTTTTTTTTTTTTTTTGTGCAGCCGCTTAATGATGTTGGTTGAGACTCATGGAATGAAAAGGTGGTCTCAGATTGCTCAAATGATGAAGGGGAGAGTCGGAAAACAGTGCAGGGAGAGATGACATAACCATTTGAGGCCTGATATCAAGGTTTATTTCCCCTTTTTTTCCTTTAAATTTATCTTGCCCATAATTTGCTCCATCTTTAGACTCCTTCCTCCATTGTACCTTCCATTATATGAATTTCCATTGACCGCCATACTCATTTAGTCAAATATTCAGAAAAGAATCACGGTTAGGTTTGATAAATGATTCGCATACATAGGAAGTATATCTAGTGACGGATATACGATATACATAGAGATTAAGGAATGTGAGCATTCAACACTCATCGGGATTTGCAAATTTATCATAAATTCATGTCATAAGCGCTCATCCATACACACCATATATGCGTTTCTTTTATTAGTTGTCCACAAAAAAAACGACCTTATTTCCTTATATTTATCGACATGTGTAGTCGAGTGTGCGGAACTCGTGACTCTATCTCTTTTTTTTTGTCCTTATTAAGTTTTTGGTTGACTTACTTCTTAAAGTTTGCTGATACGCTACTTATCCTACGTCGTTTAGTCCAACTCATAGGCATATGCATGGCGACAAGTGCCCATGCGGACCGGATTCTTTGGAAACCATGCCTTATAATCAGGCCGTAAAAATTTCTAAAGATGCTTTGATTCTTATTTAACGTAAAAGTTTATTTATTTATTTATTTAAGTTTTAGTGATGACCAAATTGTCTGAACCTTCTTCACCAAAAAAAAAAAAAAAATTGTCTGAACCTTTCACGCGCTTCCGTGCCCTTGCTGAGACCAAATTGTCTGAACCTTCTTCACCAAAAAAAAAAAAAAATTGTCTGAACCTTTCACGCGCTTCCGTGCCCTAGTTCAGCAGCCACTTAAGAACAAAACAAAAGGTTAAATCCTTTTTATGAACTCCAAATTCTTCCATTTAACACAGCATATACCTAATAAAACACCCCAAAAAAATATTAGGAATACACCACTATTAAGCCTAAAATGAATAAGATCCACAATTATATTAGAAAGGTGTAAAGAGATTCATCATGAATTTCCCTTGTTTTTTCCCTCCAAGAAATTTCACCATATTGTATATCAAGAAAATATTTTACACTTGCACATGAACACAAATATTTTGTATTATATTTAATCAATTAAAACTGAAAAACCAAATTACAATCGCTTGCATTAATGAAGTGTAGTTAAAGACGCATTACCAAAATTAAAGACTTCGCCAAAAGCCCAAACTCACAAAACCCTAGAGTAAGTTTTTCTATCTCTTCTCCTCCCCTTTTTCTTCTTCTTCTTCATTTCGTTCTCATCATTTTCTTAGCAGAAGGACTCGTGGAGCATTGAAGAAGACAAGATCCTGATTCAGGCACACAAACAGATTGGGAACAAATGGGCCGAGATAGCCAAGAGATTGCCTGGAAGAACTGAGAACAGCATAAAAAATCACTGGAATGCCACCAAGCGCAGACAATTCACTAAGCGTAAGTTGCTACCCGATAGCAACAACTCCAACCTCTTGCAAAACTACATCAGGAGTGTCACCACTCCATCTCCTCCGAAATGGTCGCCACCAGCTCGTGGTCCTGACCACCGCCACCACAACACCAAGAAGCAGTCATTGTCTTTGTCGAAGGCAGCCATTTCCCGTGGCTTGGACATGCAGCCTGAAGCGGTTAACAGCCCCCAGCAGGTGCCGGATCACCACCACCAGCCGCCACCTCCACTAGCTCAGAGGCCAGCCAGCAGTTACTTCTGTTATCCGATGGTTGATGGGAATGGGAATCTGGGGCTTTATCAAGTGAAGGACCATCATTATCATCAGGGGCTGAGTGAAGGTGGTGGTAATGGGGGTGGAGGGAGATGTGATAATGATCGTGAGTTGGACTTGGAGATGAGGTTGGGGATGGATGGCGATCGCTGCCGCCACCATCGTCATCAGCACCATAGTGACCATCACCGTCGGGAGATTAAGGAGCTGGACTTGCTCGAGATGATGGGTCATTAAAGTGGCTAATTCCGAATTCATATATACCCTTGTAGGTAATAAAAGACCCTTATACTGTTGCTGCTTCTCAAAATGTTGTCTTGGCTTATTTGTTCTCCCAGTTTGCTTGTTTGAGACCTCATGTTGTTGTTCTGATAATCGTATGTGAGATAGAGACTTCTTTTGTTTTATTCCCATATAACCATGTGTAAGGGTGTCTATGACTATGTCAATGTTTATGTGATAGACCTGAAAGAGGTCTAATGTCATTACAAAGGCATGTGTTTAGCTTAGTTATTCTCTGTTTACCTCGATCTTTGGGGACAGATCGAGGCTTCTATCACTATCTCTCGACAATCAACTAATTTGCTAGGTGAAAACAAGAAAAAAAAGAGGCAAGGATATTGAGATTTATATAAGCAAAACATATGCATGTAATTTCTGCAAGGAGACTATTCGCAATGTCACCAAAAGACTTTCACAAAGTAGGTGCAAGAGTTCTTATTATTACGTCTCTTTTCGGGTAAAGCTCAAACCCTATACTTTGGTCATGCGAAAAACTAGTGACTGATTATAGGATTTTGAAAGTAGGCCAATCCTCTAGAAAGAAACTCTTGTTTGACCCTTTTAATCTCGTGAATGCACAAGAGTAAAATATGTAATTTTAGCTGACTTATTGAAAGAGCAAAAAGCAGCTTAATCGTCAATGAATGCCCCCTGAAGTCAGATTCCAGATTCTATGCACCAACTGTAAAAGATTGATAGAATAAACTGAAGACGCCATGACCATGACCTCGATGCACAAACATAAGCCAAATACAAGAATGATCAATCTGCGTGCATGGATTACCCATGACCTTGATATAATATAATGCTTGAGCAACATAGAAGTGATTTTCTTTGCATCTTTGTCTGCATTGGAGGGAACGAAGTTTTGTGAATGCTGCATTGAAGTACCTGCAGGGGGGAGGGATTCGAATGTAAAATTCTTAACTGGATTATGGCAAATGAAGCACTTCACTGGAAATTTTACTAGATGCGATGTTCTTTTTAAGCGGTTTTGCGGTTTTGGAACTGCTGTGGCTTTAGACGAGGGTCTCCATTCGATGATTGGGTGGGAATATTGAAATGTTTGTGATTGCCTTTTGCTACATTTATATGAAACCGAAGACTCTAATTCTCTATGCTTTTGAAACTTGACGTTGTATCCGTTATTGAAATTTAATCGATTGTTTTGGCTGCTGACTGGGTAGGGATGTTAATCATCATCACTGTCTCCGCGATACATGTGGATGTTAAAGAGTGTTGTGACGGTTGAGACTGTTTTTAGGAGAAGGGCTCCTCTGCCTCCATTGCGGTCTTTATCCGGTGCTACAATTATGCCAACCATCGATCCTTATCGAGATACAATGGAGGCACCGAGTGAGTTAGACGGTCTTCCTTCCTTTTTCAATTTATGCCTTCTGATAATCAATCGCGGCCTTTTGACATAGTGAACCCGGCGGCCCTAGTTGATCTAGAGAAAAAGCATTGGAAGTCATTCATTTTTTTTTCTGCCTGAATTGAACTTTGTCGAGTATCCACATGATTTTGGAAAAGTACCAAAAAAGTCATAAACTCATTGCACATCTACCAATTCAATCTAAAATTTTCAATTGTACGAGTTGAGTTGTAAACCCTTTAACGATTTCTCAATGTAGTTCATCCAACTAATTATACCCAAAAATTGCTAACATTGTCACCAATCGTCCTAAGTGATACAACTAGCGCTAACTAGGACAAATTTTATGATTTTTTTAATATATATTTTTTTATCCTTTTATTTTCTTTCTTTGTTTCTTTTACAACTCTAGGTCCACAATGGTCCTCCGCGTCCTCACCCAGATCCAAGTCAGGGTTCCAATGAGGTCTCCATGCCCTCGCCATGATCCACGGGAGGGTGGTGATGCCCTTGTTGGCCTTGCCTATGGTTGGTGATGGTCACTTGGAGCCGTCGCAAGCCAACGGTTGGTGTAAAAAAAGAAGAAAGAAAAGAAAAGAAAAAAAGAAATTATTCACGTCAAAACCAGTCATGTCACGTAGGACAGCGATGTGCATGTCAGCCATTTTAGGCCAAAATTTGCCAGTTATATTATATTAACAAATTGTCAAAAAGCTAAAGATCAAATTTGTACAATTGAAAGGTTTATAATTGAATTGACACAAGTATAATAGGTTTAAGATTTTTTTTGTACTTTTTCCGTGACTTTTTAATCGAAACGTTTTGTCCATTATGAAATATTTGATGCTTTGGTGTTAGCTATGATGTCATGGCATCAAGCTTTGCTCCTTATTTTGTTCAACATGAACAACAAAAGAGCATAAACTTTGTTGAGAAGTTTATTTACGACTTGATGCTTTGCATGAGTTTCATTGTTGTTGTGCAGAGTAAGCCCTTCTTATTTTTAAACCATTTTAAGTTGAATTTGTCTTTGAAAAGAACATTTGGTCATATATAAAAGAGAAAAAGCCACTAAAAACCCTAAACTATGCCCATTGTGACATATTTATGCCAAACTATCTTTGGCAACACTGAAAAATCCTAAACTTGTATCTATGTAGCACATTTACCTCAAAATTTGGGGTAATTGTGTTGCATGAGTACAAGTTTGGGGTTTTTTGTGTCACAAGAAAAAAATTGGAATAAATGTGTCACATGGATATAAGTTTGAAATCTTTGATGACGTAAAAAAAAAAAAAACTTGGAATAAATATATTACACAGATACAAGTTTAAGATTTTTGATATCGAAAAAAAAGTTTGAAATAAATGTGTGACGATAGGTATAGTTTAAGGTTTTTTGTGACTTATACCTATATAAAATGATATTGGTAGCTCATAAGTTTTGGTCTAGTCGCACGATGTCACCCTTGAACTATTCTTAAATGTTTAATGTATTCCTTTTGTTTGATCAAACAAAAAAGAAGGAAGTCATTCAACATCTCAATTTATCTCAATTTTATGCGTAAATGAGTTATACATTAATGTCAATTTACCTTTCGAAGAGGTCCCTAATTTAGGAAAGGAAGTCAACATCCAATCCTCCTCTTTAGTTCTTTTCATACTGCATTATAATATACTTCGTCAATGCTAACTAGTCTTAAACACTTTCTTGTTCAGTTGAACCTATCTAGCAACCCTCAACTTTCTCGTTTAAGCTCCATTTATTTCGTAGAAGATGAATTATTTGGAAAATATTATTTTAAAATAATTATTTGTATTGCTTACAAAAATAATAAATGATATTTTTTTTTATCACCCACAAAAATGCTTAAATATAAATTATTGTCAATAATGCAAAAATTTTCATTAACTAATTATTTCAAGCGATACAAACTATCATTCTTAGAAAAATATTTTTAGAAACATTCATTTTTTGCGAAACAATTGAAACCTTAGACAAAACTCCCAATCCTTTCCTCTGGTCTCTCTGATCAAAACTTCTTGCAAAAAAGACATTCTTTTTTCAAATCAATGATTTGACAATGCAACTAAGATCGTGTCTTTTTATCCTAATTCATCTTTTTGTCTTTGAAATGAACTTGATTAATAAGCATTTGAAAGCTGCAAAAAAACATGGAAATTTGTATGAACTATCAAAATCTCTCCATCTCATGCTCATCTCATTAACACTTTCTTAGGCATTATAAACTGATTCCAAGAGGAATTTCTATTATATTCCAAAATGATTTCCTTTAATTTTTTTGGACCTACTACTTTGCACATCGATATTTTTTCGTGAACTGCGGCCATTTATGTAGTTTGTGATTAAAGCAATTGCCAATGGAGTGATCTTAGAGTTTTGCTGCTCTTTTTCTTTTTCTTTTTTGCTATTTTGCTTAGTTGGGAATTGTAGAGTAATTTCGTCTCCCTCCATAAACTATCTATATATTACTCATCTCCCTTCGCCATCTCTCTTCACATTTTCTTCATTTAAGTCGTAATTTATTTACGTTTCAAAAGTTATCTTTAATCTTAACTTTAACATATATAAAAAAAAATTACATAAAATACTACCGTGACATCATGCTTATAACATTAATTTGTTTAAGAATTCTTAGTAGTAAGTTCATGTCATAATTCTTTAATCAAAATAACATGTTAATAACAAACTGTGTATATTGAAATGGCATGATTTATGAACCGGAACATTTAATCCGTTATGAAATTTTTAGTGCTTTGGCGTTAGCTATGATGTCATGGCATCAAGCTTTGCTCCTTATTTTTATTCAACATGAATTGCAAAAGGATAGAAACTTTGTTGAGATCTTTTCTTCGTCTTTTTTTCTGATTAGCCCTCTAGCGCCAAATATAGCATGACTTTGCATGGGTTTCATCGCTATGGCACAGAAACTTTTTAGCCGTTGAAACTTCAGAAAATCATGTCAAAACTTCTTTGCAATATGGCAATCACATCGTACAGCCAAGAAAACTTCTTTTTCTGTTTGTGGCATTGATGTTGTTCTTGAGTCAGAGTAAGCCCTTCTTATTTTTAAACCATTCTTAGATGAATTTATCTCCAAAAAGAACATTTGGTCATATATAATATGATATTGGTAGCCCATAAATTTTGGTGTAAACATATAATATCATCCTTGAACTTTTAACTTGTTTCATAAGGAACTCGAATTATTCTTAAAAGTTGAATGTATTCATTTTGTTTGATCAAACAAATGAGGGGGAAGTCATCTCACGTGTCTATTCTATCTCGATTATTTTGTGTAAAAGAGTTAAAAATTAACAATACATCAGCTTTTTAAGAGGTCCCTAATTTCAGAAAGAAATCCATCATTCAATCCTCTTCTTTAGCTCTTTGATAATGCAATATTTGTGTAATTCCTTAATAAGTCTTAAACATTTTCTTATTTTGTCAAACCTATCCAATAGCCCCTCACTTTCTCATTTAGGTATTATTTGTTTCGTGGAAATGAAGAATTTTGAAAATATATTCCTAAAATTGATGATTTATATTGCTTAAATAAATGAATGAATGAAACAAATTTTTATGAGCCACAAACATGCTTAGACCCAAATTGTTACCGATAAAGAAAATAATTACATTGGCTAATTATTTTAAGCATTACAAACGATAATTTTTTTTTTTTTTGGTAAAGGGTAATAATATATTGAGCTTTAACCAACAAATATACAAGCTCGGGCACCACAAAACTTGCACTCAATAAGACACAGAACGTCTAATCAAGTGAAAGGGCGCCAGAGACAAAAGCGCACCGCAAAGCGGTCAAAGCAAACAGGGGCAAACAAGCAGCCCAAAAGAGACGACCACGTAGGGCTGGGACAACCAATAAAACAAAACAACCAAACTAACCAACGGAAAGGCCACGCAGGACCAGGAAGACGAAGCTACCAAACAACAAACAAAAAGAGAAGAGAAAACACCAGGGAAGGCGATGAAGGCGAGGGATGGCACCCGCACGGCATGGACGAGGAGAACTAGGCGATCGCCATAGGAGCACTGAAAATAGACGGGTCAAGGTTCCAGTTCCGTTGTAACCTCCTATTTCTCGGACTATCTTCCACGTTTCTGAAGGTTAAGGCTTTATCCTTAACAACTTTAATGAGATGCTTCTTGACAGCCGCAACCACTACCGGATGCTCTCTAAAGATAATGTCATTTCTATACTTCCAAATAAGATGGCATAGAGCACCAAAAGAAAAGCGTCCAATAGAATGATAGAAATCCTTACCTGAGAGGAATTTCATAGCCCACTGGAGATTTTCCACCCAAGTCTTGTTCCTCCAAGGAAGGTTACACTTGGCCGCCCAAAAGTAAGCTATACTAGCCGTGATGCAACATCCGAAGAAGAGGTGGTCAATAGAATCCGGTGTGAGCTTGCAAAAGGCACAAACTTCTCTCCCAATTCTCCCATAAGACATAAGAAAAGCTTGAGTAGGAAGACGGTTCTTTATGATCAGCCATAGATTGAATTGGTATCTCGGAGTGATGGCCTTGCTCCAAATAAAGGAAGACCAATCAACCTTGCTTTCCTTCTCTTGAAGCTCTGCCAAGCTGAGGCGACTGAAAAGAGACCGGAAGGATTGTCCCTCCAAACAAATCTATCCGGGACCTCGGAGAGAAGCGAGAGTGGTTGGTTCCAAGAATCTAACACTGTTTTGAATACCTGACCCACTGGAGAGAATAGGTTTGCAATAGTAGCACATCTAGGAAGCCCGGAATCTAAGATAGTCTGCTCTGAATAAATAGTCTCCAGTGGACCTCTCTGATGCCGGTGGTCAAACCAAAGGGAGACTCTTCGCCCATCACCAATCCTCCAGTAGAAGGAGAGTCGAAACTCGGATCTCAGTTGGAGGATCTTCTTCCATGCCCACGAGCAATAAGTCGGCGCCTTGACCACCCAGAAATTCCTCCCACCCTTCATTAAAGTAGAGTGGATCTACTTGCACCATAAGGATTCCTTATCCGTGAAGAGGGTCCAAATGTGCTTAAGCATCGCAGCCTTGTTGTACTCTCGCAAATTGCGAATTCCAAGACCTCCTTCGTCCCTAGGGAGACACACATCCTCCCAGGACACTTTAGCTCCTCCCTTCCCAAGGGAAGGTCCCTTCCATAGGAATTGTCTAAGGATCTGCTCAATACGATCTAAGACCGCCATAGGAATAACGAAGACACTAGCCCAATAAGCTTGTATAGCATGGAGCACTGATCTTATAAGCTGAACTCTCCCGGCAAAGGAAAGAAAACGATGAGTCCAGGATTGCATCCTCGCTGTAATACGGTCGACTAAGGACACACAGTCCACCTTGCCGAGCCTTGAGGAGATGATGGGAGCTCCTAGATAACGCACCGGCAGTTTTCCTTCCACGAATCCAAAGGTGTCCTTAATTTGACACCTCAAATCATCCGAGCCCCCTGAAAGAAACACTTCACTTTTACTATTATTCGGCTTCAATCCACTCCAAGCCGCGAAGGTATCCAGCCCATCCTTCAGAAGCAAGATGGAGGCCATATCCGCGCGGCAAAAGAGAAAGATATCATCTGCAAAGAAAAGGTGTGATAATCGCGTGGCCTTGCACCTCCAGGAGAAATTAAAGCCCGGCTGCTCCACATGCGAGGTGAGGATCCCTGAGAAGACTTCCATAACCAAGGTGAAAAGATAAGGAGACATAGGGTCACCCTGTCGAAGGCCTCGGCTACTCGGGAAAAATCCATAGAGGTCCCCATTCAATGAGATAGAAAACATAGGTGTGCGCACACATACCATGATTAGATGAATAAGATGGTCCGGGAAGCGAAAAGCATGCAGAACCAACTCAAGGAAGTCTCAGTCTACCGTATCGTAAGCTTTCTGAAAATCCACCTTCACCGCACATTTGGGAACGAATCGCTGAAGATGGAACCCGGCAAATAGCTCCTGAGCTAGGAGAATATTACCCCTAATCCGTCGACCCTTGACGAACGCATTCTGAGAATGGCTGATGGTGTCTTGAAGCACTGTGGCTATGCGGTTGGCTAAGACCTTGGTAATACATTTATAGATCGTGTTGCAGCAAGCAATGAGCCTATAATCATTTACCGAGATAGCATTAGGCACCTTAGGAATCAACACCAAGATGGTGGAATTAATCTCTCTTAGAAGTCTCCCCGTAACAAAGAAATCCGTTGCTGCTTCAATGACCAACGGTCCTACAAGGTCCCAGTTACTCTTGAAGAATTCGACACCAAACCCATCTGGCCTCGAGGCCTTCCCACAGGCTAGAGAGAACATAGTGTCTTTGATTTCCTTCTCCAAAAAGGGGCCAGCGAGAGAAGCGATCTGATCCTCTGTGAGCGGACATCGGATAGCTTGCTGCACCTCTCCTAAAGCCGGCCTAAGTGGAAGATTGTGCGGTGCAAACAGCTCTTTGAAGCGAGTGACAAATGTGTCCTGAACAAGGTTCGGCTCAGTGACAAGATTCCCATTCCTATCAAGAACTGATATGATCCTATTCCTCAAATGCCTTGAAGTCACTGAATGATGAAAGTATTTAGTGTTCTTATCACCATTCTCGAGCCAACGGATTCTGGACTTCTGTCTGAAGAATGCCTCCTCCTGATTTCTCAACTCTATAAAGGTCCTACGGTGGCTCTTTTCTAACTACGCCAAGAGGATGTTGGTCGGATCCTATTGCAGGTCCACTTGCGCTAACCTAAGAGCATTTTTGGATTGAGCAATCCTCTCAGGCAGATTAGAAAAAGAATCCCTATTCAGCTGTTTGAGACGACCCTTAAGAGCTTTCAGCTTGGTAACCAGTCTATACATGGGAACACCGCCTCCCGGTGCCTCCCACACTTGACGAATGGTGTCCTGAAAGGACGAATGCTCCATCCAAAAGTCAAAGAATTTGAAGGGCTTCCTTCTCAACATTGGATTGGTTACCTTGACTACCATAGGGGAGTGGTCGGAAATACCAGAAGTCAGAAAAGACGCTTCTGAATAAGAGAAGTGCTGGCTCCATAACGCGTTTACTAAAACCTGATCAATCTTCATCGCTTTCCAATTGGCCCCCGAAGACGTCGACCACGTGAACCAAAGTCCCACATATCTCAAATCTTCAAGCTCCGCCTGATGCAGACACTAATTAAACTCATCAAAAGAGGGAGGCCAGGCATTAGAACCGCCAAACTGATCAGATGGATCTCTTAAGGCGTTGAAATCTCCTGCCACCATCCAAGGAAGGTTGTAGATGCAAGAATTCATTCTGATCAAGTTCGCCCATAGAGGCCTCCTAGAAATAAAAGAGTGCTGGCCATAGACGGCCGAGGTGCAACAACAAAGGCCCGACAAAACATGCCTGACTCTATCATGTATGGCCTGATCATTGGAGGAGATCACTTCAAAATTTACCAATGAAGGGTCCCAACCAACCCAAATCCTGCCTCCCGGAGTAGAATCATAATTGGCAATCCAAGTCATCCAAGCAAAAGACCCGACGACAGGGGGCCAAAGAGGTAATCCGGGACTTTAGTCTCCAATATTCCGACCAAACAGAGGCCATTAAACTGAGCCAATTTACGAACCTCGGCTCTCCTCAAAGGATCCATTAGACCTCTAATATTCCAGAAACCGAAATACATATATATATATATATATATATACTATGTACAGGAAGCTCTACCTCTACACAAAGAAAGACAAAGGAGGCAAGGTCTACCTTGGTTTCTGGGATTTGCGGCGAGAGGCTCCCGATGCTTCAACGATCCCCGCCGGCTCCGGATCAGGGGCTAGAGCAAGCAGCCTCTCCTGGATGGTCTCTACACTCGTCGTGGCCGAGGTCGAAGGATGAAATGGCGAATCAGGGGAGGAAATGTCTTCCTCATCCGCAGAGGAGTCCGAGGCCTCTACTTTCGAATCCCGTCCGTGATCAACCTTTGGTGGGGGAATAGTGGGCGGCCAGGACCCAGCCATGAGAGAGAGGACGACCTTAGAGAAGAGGTCGATCTTCGGGGGTGCACTGGATCCCCTAACAACCTTTCGAGCAGGGGCAAAAGGAGGAATAGCCGCAAAGTGCTTGTCCGCGCTCGTTGAAGAAGAGGGGATGGATTCACCTGTCTTGGAGCTCTTCTTTTTCTTTTTCTTTTTCTTCGCCTTTTTCCCAGTTTGATCTTGAGCGGGCAAAGGTGATGTACTCACTTGAGGAGAATCACTGTCCTCCGGGAATGCAGCCCCGCACCGAAATCGGGGGGGGGGGCCGGCTGAGGTCCCGCCTCAAGCGAGGCGGGATAGGGATGACTACTGCTAAATGAAGCGGAGCAGGGGCAAGCGGGGAAGGACTATCTGAAGCTGTATGGGGCGGAGCAGGAGCAGTTTCTGTCCTTCGCTGCTCCAATATCTTGTCTACCGGAGGAGGAGAGGCCGCCCTTTGAGGATTCGGAGCAGCCATACCGGCGGAGAAGGATCGGCTGGTGGAGTAGGAGTGACCGAGGGCTGTCTGGTCGGACGGCGACCAGCCTGCCTTGGTTTCGGCGTTCGCCCAGCGGCATTCTATTCCCGAAGAGGAGCACGGCAATTGTGGCCAAAAGCGTTGCAATCCGAGCAAGCCACCGGGAGCCATTCATATTCAATGCTAATGAACCAAGAGACTCCCTTCAAGGTGACTTTGGCCTTCTTGACTCTTGGCTAATTAGTTGCGATCTCCACACAAATTCTCGCGAATGAGACCATCTTCATTTCATCAGTCCGTCGATCAACGTATAGCGGTTTCCCCGCTGCATTCGCTATTGCGCTCATCGCCGGCACCGTCCAACACTCAAGTGGCAAATTCCGCAATCGAATCCAAACGGGGATGGCGGATTGGTCTTCTTTCTTGAGGTCCATGAGCGGCTTCCATTGCCGAAGTATTAGAGGCACTCTAGCAATTGTTACCGGCCCATCTTCGAGGATTTTCCTCCTAAACCCGGGATCCGGGATTTGGAAGAAGAGAAATCCTTGATCGTCGGCGAAGATTTCCCCAATTTTGGAGCCCCACGCCTTCCTCAACGATTGCTCCATCAATCTGAATGGGAGTTTTCTTCTCCCTACTAGATATCCGACCAAACAATCATGCCATTTTGGGTCCATAGCATTGAGGGCATCATCCGGGAGATTGACAATAGCCTATCCATCCACAAAAGTGGGCAGAATAAAGGTTAAGTCAAATCCTTTCACCGCCAATCGAGCCACATTTGCCCAAGTACGCACCTGGGCATCATGGTGGCCAACCGGAGGGTGAACAGGTCATTTAGAGGCTGACCGTCTGCGGCTTCTTCCTCTAGATTGCGGCCTTGAAGACGAGCTCTGAGGGCCCTTCAGCTTGTTCCTCGGATCAGCTGGTCTGGATGAGGAAGCCCCCGCCAAACCAGGTGGATTCGAATGAGCAGCAGCTCCAAGGGTGGGGGGCGAACGCCCCATTGCAGAGTCAGCCAACGGCTTGGCTGAGGGGTCGAAAACAGCCATAGCAGTAGCTGTAGGCATTTTCACAAATACCTAGCGTGCACCCCAATCACCACCGAGAAAAACAACATCGAACAGGGGAAACCAAATCTCCTTCACCTCCAATACAGATCCCCGAACTACCCAGCTGACCACAGTCGAATCACTCTCACCGAAACCCAGCAGATAGGAAACGCAGAGCAGGATCGAACAAAGCAGGCAGTCGGACAGAGAGAGACCTATTCAAGGAGGAGGAACCGCTAACCTGGATGAACGGCAACGGGGAAGATCGAATGAGGGTTGTACAATCTGATCCCCAGCAGAAGTCGAGCTCAGCAGCTGGGCTTCCCGCACCTCGAACTAGAGACGGACCAGCAATCGCCTGCACGCCGAGCTACATGGAGATCTCTCGACTCAGCCCAACCCAACCGGATTCCTTCGAGCGGGAGATAGGTATAGGTGATGGGAGACTCTCCTAAAAAAATCAGCCCAAACCATCCATAGCAACTCCCTGGCTGAAGAAAAAACCAGTCGGAAAACAGCAGTCCAGAAACCAGTAGAACTGATTAGCTAGGGTTCCGATTTCTCTGAATGTAGACCATCCCAATTTGAAATCCTTCGGTGGAAAGTTAGAGGGGTATGAGAAGAAGCTCCCCTCCGAAAATCAACGCATTCCGACCACCACAGCCCCGGGAATCAGCAAAACATTAGAACGATGAACAGTAACACGGGAATTTGGCTGGAGAGCATTCGGTGAACAGTTGTTGGTTCGCACAAACGATAAGTTTAGGAAAATATTTTTTGAATTATTCATTTTCTGCGAAATAAATGGAGCCTTGAATGAAACTCTCAATTCTATATGATCAAAACTTCTTGTAAAATAAGCATTCCTTTGTGAAATCAATGATTGGACAATGCTACTAAGATAATGTCTTTTTGTTCGGGTCCATCAATCTATCTTTGGAATGAACTTGATTAATATATATTTGAAATATGCATAAGAAAAATTAAAAATGTATGAATTATAGAAAATGTATCCATCTCACCCTCATCTCATTAGCACTTTCTTGGGCATTATACATTGATTCTATAAGGAAATTTGTTCATATTCCAAAATGATTTTGATATATTTTTTGGACTAACTACTTTCTTTTTTTTTGGTTTGGATTAACTGCTTCACATATTGATTTTTTTCTCATGATCAGCAACCATTTATGTAGTATGTAATGAAAGCAATTTTTTTTTTGTCAATCCTACTCTATTCCTACTCTACACTCACTCTCAAACTTTTGCCCCGCCTCTTAGAAGAGTGTGGGAGTCGAAACCCACCCACCCCCATCCCCCGAGAAGGTGGGGATTTAAACCCTCACTTCCCCCTTCCATGTTGGAAGGGTGGCCATGGGGGCGAATCCCGGTGGTTGTAATGAAAGCAATTGCTAATGGGGTTTTGTTGCTCATTTTCTACTATTTTACTTAGTTGGAAAGCATAGAGCCCTTTCAATTCCCTCCATAAACTACCTATATGTTACTCATCTCCCTCCACTTCAATGTTTCTTAACTTAAGTCGTAATTTATTTACGTTTTAAAAGTTATATTTTATCTTCACTTTTATATATATAATTACATAAAATTTTGGCAGCGGCATCATGTTTATTAAATTAATTTGTTTAAGCTGATCCAAATTTTAAAAGTTCTCATCAAAACTCCATAATCAAAATAATGTCAATATTAAGTTGTCGGTAGCTTGAAATGTGTCTGAATATTGCATTGGCACTTCCGACAAAACCATCACTGGCTAGCTTGCTAAGAGACCACCGCCACCGCTTTCCACTTTCCCCTCCCGTGGTCTTGGCTCGTGCCTCTCTCTCTCTCTCTCTCTCTCTCTCATATATTGGCTCGTGCAAGGGAGAACGTCGCGTGCCTTCAAGAGCGACTCAAGGGCAGCTAGTGCGATGCTGCAGTGTGGACTCAGCCAGGCTAGTGTCACGGTAGCAGCCGACGTGGTGGTGGTGAAGATCAGGACTGCAGCTCGTTCACTCGGTCCAGTACGGGAAGCTTTGTAGCTAGCAAGAGCACAGCGTCGCGGTGGGAGGAGTCGTGAAGCCGAGACCGCGAAGAAAATACCTCGCTCTAGCCTCTATTCTTTCTCTGGATTCTTGTGTGCCCGGTGTTGACCAAGGAAGAGAGAGAAGGCCCCCCTCCTATTGGACGAAGCAAAGACCCCTCCTTTGTCTTCTTCTCCCTGTGCTTATGGACGCTTGTTACTCTTCTTTTGTGTCCTCTTTCAGAACCTGCAGGAAGAACAGAAACCTTCTCTCTCTCTCTGTGCCGTGTATTCAATGTCTTCTCTTTTTCAGAATTGTGGCCTTATGTTCAATGAGTGGCCTTCCTTGTCCGTGTGCCAGCCGGCTCTTTTATAGGTGAAGAACTTGATTTTCATGGATTATTTCACCTCCTTTTTCGGCTCATGCACAAAATCGCCTTTGATCAAAGAATATATTACTCAATATATGCCCCACTTGTAATATTCTCTCTTGATATTTCATCCTTAAACTTCCAATCTTTTGTAAAATATATCGCCTAAAGTATAAATCACGTGAATATATGAAATATTTACCGAATATTGGAAGAATAATATGAATCTTTTCTGAAAATACCGAATTGTCAACTCATAAAATTAAAGCTCATCCGCCGTTGATCAAATGCAAAAGTAATAAACAAATAAATAAGTGCAACTAAAATTATATGCTATGCAATTTTAATTCTATATTTTTAGGGGTAAAAATTAATTTCTAATTTTTTATGCAATATATGACTGGGTCATCAAAATTTAGGTGTCAACACCGCCCAACCACCAACCACCATCGCTGCCTCTGCTAGCTCAAAGGCTAGCCAGCAATTACTTTGGTTTTCCAATGGTTGATGGGAATGGGGATCTAGGGCTTTATCAGGTAAAGGACCATCATTATCATTGGCTGCTAAGGGAAGGTGGTGGTAACGGGATTAAAAAGAGATATGATAATGAACATAAGTTCGACTTGGAGATGACCGTAGAGATGGATGGTGATCGCCACCGCCATCGTCGCCATCAGCACCAAAATGATCATCACCGGCAGAAGATTAAGGAGTTGGACTTGCTCGAGAAGATCGCTCGCCGAAGTGGCTAATTCAAATTCATAAATACCCTAGTAGTTAATGAAAGACCCTTACATTATAGTTGAGTATCCACATGATTTCTGAACCGGAACATGTAGACTGTTTCGAAATATTTAGTGTTTTGATCTTTGCTATAATGTCATGGCATTAGGCTTTGCTACTTATTTTATTCAACATGTACTGCAAAAGAACGGAAAGGTTGTTGAATTTTTTTCCCCGATATTAGCCTTTTCTCAAGCGCCAAACATAGTATGGCTTTGCATGGGTTTCATTGTTGTGGTGCATAAAGTTTTTGGCCGTTGAAACTTTGAAAGAATCATGTCAAAACTTCTTTACAATATCACGGTCACATCATACGGCCAAGAAAACTTCTTTCTTTATTTGTGACATTGATGCTATTGTTGAGCCTGAATAAATCCTTCTTATTTTTTAACCATTCTTAGCTGAATTTATCTCTGAAAAGAACATTTGGCCCTATAAAAAGTGATATGGGTAGTCCACGAATTTTGTTCCAATCGTGTAATATCATTTGTGAACTTTTTAAGTTGTTTAACCACAAGGGGTTGCGCCAGTAACCACCCTTCCCATATGAGAAGAGAAAGGTGGTGAATTCGATCTCCCCACCTTCTCAAAGAAGGCTAAGGATAAAGACGTTTAGTTTCAAATATGGGATTTGACTCATACGCTCTACAAATAAGCATAGCAAAAGTTTAAGAGTAAATTGAGAATTAGAGTAAGATAAAAAAAAAGGCTTTTAACTTGTTTAGTGTGAAACTCAAACTATTTTTAAATGTTCATTGGATTCCTTTGATCTAATCAAACAAACGAAGGGGAAGTCATCTGTCTATTCTATCTAGGCTTTTTTTTTTTTGTAAAAGAGTTGAACATTAATGATAGATTCGCTATTTAAGAGGTCCCTAATTTTGGAAAGAAATCCGGTATTCAATCCTCCTTTTAGGTGCTTTTTTATTGCAATATTTATGTACTTCCTCAATGCTAATTAGTCTTAAACACTTTCCCTCTCTCTCATCTGTCCATTCTACCTAGGTTTTTTGTGTGTAAAAGAGCCAAACATTAATGACACGTTAGCTTTTTAAGAGGTCCCTAATTTTGGAAAAAATCTGGCATTCAATCCTCCTCTTTGGTGCTTTTTTTATTGCAATATTTGTATACTTCCTCAATGCTAATTAGTCTTAAACAGCTTCCCTCTCTCTCATCTCTCTATTCTACCTAGGTTTTTTTTTTTTTCGTGTGTAAAAGAGCTAAACATTAATGACAAATTAGCTTTTTAAGAGGTCCCTAATTTCGAAAAGAATCCGGCATTCAATCCTCCTCATTGGTGCTTTTTTATTACAATATTTATGTACTTCCTCAATGCTAATTAGTCTTAAACACTTTCCCTCTCTCTCTCATCTCTCTATTCTACCTAGGTTTTTTTGTGTAAAAGAGCAAAACATTAATGACACATTAGCTTTTTAAGAGGTCCCTAATTTTGAAAAGAAATCCGACATTCAATCCTCTTTTTTGGTGCTTTTTTTTATTGCAATATTTATGTACTTCCTCAATGCTAATTAGTCTTGAACACATTCTTATTTTGTTAAATCTATCCAATCATTCTTCACTTTCTATTTAGGCTATATTTATTTCGCGAAAAATTGATAATTTCAAAAATAGTCCCGCCCCATCAAAACAGCGTAGTCCTAAGCCATTCATTGATCTACACGTGGCACCACATCAGCAGATGGGTCCCACTGGACAGATTCGAGATCCAGGATGGGCTCAAGTCCAGGAAATCCAATTTACAATACTGAATCCTGATGGTCGATTCGTAGTGAACCGTGGGAAATCAGCGTGCACCATGGCACTTTTTTGCACCCCCCCTCCTCTTTTCCCTTATAAAAAGGCCCCAACTCACTCACAGATTTCACTCACTCCCAAAGCCAAAAAGAGCATCCAACCACTCCTTCCACCCCCAAACACCCCCCGCGGCTCCCTTCTCTTTCTATGTCCCTCCTCTGCATGGAGCTCAACCTTCCTCCCCCACTCCCTCCTCCACTTTCCGAGATGATTACCTTTCCTTCTAGACATTTTCCAGGAAAATTCCACCCCAGAACCCTGGGGCGGCTTCGGCGGCTTCTCTCTTGACCTCAAGATCCCTTCGCCTCCTTTGAATGTGAATGGCTTCTAGCACAAGCTCCTTCACAGCCATAAACCCGACATTCCCTGACCCCGGCTTCACCATTGAAGGGTTCTCATCGAATCCTTTCTCTCAGGTGGTGTTGACCCCATAGCTCAACCCACCATTTCATCACCCATCCGTTGATCCTCACCTGGCCGCAACGTCCCCAGAGGGTCCAATCTCTGCGCACAGCTGCCGCCGCCAACCCTCCTACTCTTCCTCCGTTCATGGAAACCTCGCCAGAGAGCAGTGACAATGTGGCGGCGCATGGCCAGCTTGAGTTCAAGAGCCTCTTTCACTACGGTCCAGTGGATCGCTGTCCTTTACCACCAGACAATGCCTTTGCTGGACTTGAATGACCTTGGATAGTTGAACGAGAGGTTTGGTGAGGAGTTCTCTTCGGCTGGCATGAGCTCGGGCCGCCAATGGGGTCATGAGCGGGACGACGGTGGTGATGATCGGAGGAAGAGAGAGGTGGTTGTTGGTCCGCGGCAGCAGCAACCAAAGCAGACAACGGGGAAAATGAAAAAAGAGAATGAGAATGACGAGGCTGACGAGGAGCCCTTGGTCGTCAAAGGCCAGTGGAATGGAAGGGAAGGAGGCGAATATGATGGTCAATGTAAATTCGTATAACGGAAGATATAATGGCGGTAGAGTCTAGGCAGAAGCAAATTATGGGCAAGGAAAAACATATTTTTAAAGGACAAAAGGGGAAAAAAAGCTTGATATCAAGCCTCAAATGGGTCTATATGCGTATCATATAACTTGATTGTTCGCGTTTCTATGTCTAGCTTAATGTTTTGTAACTTCCCGAGAATCATCTTCTTCTTCTTCTTTTTTCGTGAATCTATCTTCTTGAAATGCTAGATATAATTATGAGTCGTTTAAGAGTAAGAGTCATGTAACAATCTTATGTAAAGGCAACATTGTGATCATTTCTAACAAGGTGAAATCGAAAGAAAAAGAAAAAGCATATTCACCTCCTTGTCTTCCTTGAGTTGGGAGTGTTTTTGTTGGAAAAAATATTAGATTTACATGAAATTAAAAAATAAAATGAATTGTCTAAGGTGTGTAAACACTGTTCCTTAGGATAATTCCGCCCCAAAGTCTGAAACTCAATGTGTAAGGCTCTAACAACTATCATCATACAATAAACCTCCCTTTATACTCCGCACTGAATATTAAAAGGAAACAGTTTTGTGCATAATCCAGCAAGAAAAGAAAAAAATACATAAAGAGAAACAAGAATATTATTGTCTTGGTAAATTGATATATAACAAGATAGGAAAGGAGAAATAAAGATATTCTAGTTTTGATATATCGATAACGCTTTCCAATTATGTCTTGAGTAACAATTTATAGGAAAAGAAAGGAAAAGAAAAAGAGAGATGCTAAGAAACAGTTATAAATAAATTGGTAATCAGAACAAAAATATGACCGTTATAAAATAATGAAGTTTATGAAGAAATAAATCCAACGTTATAAAATCGTTAAAAAGTCGGTATATGGTCGTTAGAAAGCCATGCCCGTTGCAAGCCGTTGCACAACCATTATAAAAATGATGACTTTTATAGCAATCGTAATTTCTAATAAATATTTCAAAATTACTAAAGGGAGTTCGTTTCGTGGAAAATGAGCAATTTCTGGAAAATATTTTCTTAGAAGTCATTTTCAAAGAAAATGATAATATTTTCCGGTGTTCAGTAAGGAAAATATTTTCCGCTCACCAGATTGGCGAGCACAAGCATTAACCTCGAGGTTCGCTAGATCGACGAACGTGAGCTTGAGATCGACGAGCTTGAGGTTCACCTGGTGATGACCAACAATTAGCCAAGAAAGAAGAAAATGGGAAACAAAGAAAAGAAATTAAAAATAATTCAAATTAAAAAAGAAAAGAAAAATAAGAAATGGGAGGAGGAAGTGAGGATTTGTATAGGTGTGAGAAAATGTTTTCCACTTTTCAAAAGTGGAAAATATTTTCCCTTAATTTAAAAGGCATTTTTTCTTTTCATAGAAAACATTTTCCCCCAGAAATTTATTTTCCGTAAAACGAACGCCAGAAAATCCAAAAAAGATTTTCCCGGAAATTATTTTCCACGAAACAAACTGACCCGAAATATCCAACAGTTTTCATGTTCAAATTATCCTATCACAAAATACGCGGCAGAATTCATCAAAGTTCTTAAGGGGGCAAACCAGCGAGTCCCACCAGATTTCGCAATATGGCTTCTTGTTGCGGTGGAACGGAGAGGTTTACACGCTAGAGCTCTAATTCTGGTGGTAGAGATGGAGGCCGAGGTGGACGAGGTAATTCTGGTTATCCTGGAAGGGGAGGTTGGTCATTTTGTGCTTCCGCTTCCAGCGGGCCAGACGAGGGTGGTGATCGTGGCTACGATTCGGAGTTGCGCGTTATCTTGACAGCGACTTTGTTTGTTGGAAGTTTTTTTTTTCTATTTGATAAACTTCATTTGGATGATCGGAATGCTTAAGAGGTCTTCTCCTATATTAAAACAGGTTTGGCAGTGGCCATGATGGCTATGAAAGAGCTAGAAGTCAGAGTCCCAGGTGATCGAGTGGCTGGATTGATCGTGCTAGTAACTGATAGGTCTGAACATGACAGGGCTCGTTCCCCAGTTCGCAGCTTCCACCAAGCAATGATGGAGAGAAGCCAATCTCATCACCCAGGTGCATCTTCCTCCCACATGAGAAAACAAGAGAGAGTTCACGGAGTCCGCGACGTACCAGGTTTTCTTCGCCCCGTGGGAAGGATAACGAGAGAGGGAATTTTGGTGGATCGCTTGGTGATGCTCCATCGAAATGGGATGAAGGATTTGGCGTTAGCTATGATGTCAAGGCATCAGGGTTTGCTCTTCATTTTTTTCAACATGAACAGCCAAAAGGACATGAATTTTGCTGAGTTTATTTCAATTTTAGCTCTCTCTCAAGCGCCCAATACAGCTTGGCGCTTTGCATGAGTTTCATTGTTGTAGTGTAGAGTAAGCCCTTCTTATTTTTAAACCATTTTAAGTTGAATTAAACTCCGAAAAAGAACATTAAAAAAGAAAAAGCCATTAAAAACTCTAAACTATGCTTTCCGTAATACATTTACGCCAAATTATCAATAATTATAAACTTGTAGCCATGTGGCACATGTACCTCAAAATTTGGGATAACTATGTAGTATGAGTATAAGTTTGGGGTTTTTTGTATCGGAAAAGAATAAATTGGAGTAATGTGTTACGTGAATATAAGAGGGGAAGTCATCCGGCATCTCTATTTATCTCGATTTTATGCATAAAATAGTTAAACATTAATGACAATTTAGCTTTTGAAGAGGTCTCTAATTTTGGAAAGAAATCCAATATTCAATCCTCCTCTTTGGTTCTTTTCATATTGCACTAGTCTTACACACTTTCCCATTTAGTAAAACCTATCCAGCAACCCTCCACTTTCTCATTCAAGCTCTATTTATTTCGCAAAAGATGAATTATTTGGAAAATATTTTTAAAAAAATTAATTATCTATATTGCTTTCAAGATAATAAACGGAATATTTTTTTTATTATCCATGAAAATATCTAGATATAAATTATTATCGATAATGAAAATATTTTATTGATCAATTATTTCAGGCGATACAAACAATCATTTTAAGGAAAAAAAAATTTAAAACATTCATTTTCAACAAAACAAACGGAACTTTAGACAAAACCCTCAATCCTCTCCTCTAGTCTCTCTAATCAAAACTTCTTGCAAAAAAGACACTCCTTTTTGAAATCAATGGTCTAACAATGCAACTGAGATCGTGTCTTTTGTCCTAATTCATCAGTTTGTCTTTGAAATGAACTTGATTAATGAGCATTTGATAGCTGCATAAAAAATGGAAAATGTATGAATTATCAAAATCCCTCCATCTCACGCTCATCTCATTAGCACTTTCTTAGGCATTATACATTGATTCCATGAGGAATTTCCATTATATTCCAAAATGATTTCATTTAATTTTTTTTTGGACCAACTACTTCGCATATTGATATTTTTTTGTGAACTACAGCCATTTATGTAGTTCGTAATGAAAGCAATATCTAATGGAGTTTTTTTAGAGTTTTGCTTCTCTTTTTTTGTTGTTTTGCTTAATTGGGATTTGTAGAGTACTTTCATCTCCCTCCATAAACTACCTATTTTACTCATCTCCCTCCGCCATCTCTCTTCTAATTTTCTTCATTTGTTTCAAAAGTTATATTTTATCTTCACTTTGAAATATATAAAAAAAATTACATAAAATACCGACATGAAATCATGCTTATTACATTAAATTGTTTAAGAATTCTTAATAGTAAGTTCTCATCGTGATTCTTTAATTAAAATACTATGTTAATATCAAGTTGTCTGTATATTGAGATGGCATGATTTTTAAACCATAACGTTTAATCCGTTACGAAATATTTAGTGCTTTAGTATTAGCTATGATGTCATGCATTGGGCTTTGCTATTTATTTTATTCAAGACAAACTGCAAAAGGATAGGAAATCTGTTGAGATTTAATTTTTTTTTCGATTTTAGCCCTCTTTGAGTGCCAAATACAGCACGACTTTGCATGGGTTTCATTGTTGTGATGCAGAAAGCTTTTGGGTGTTGAAACTTTAGAAAATCATGTCAAAACTTCTTTGCAATATCACAATTAGGTCATACAGCCAAGAAAACTTCTTTTTTTGTTTGTGGCATTGATGTTGTTCTTGAGTTAGAGTAAGCTCTTCTTATTTTTAAACCGTTCTTGGATGAACTTATCTCCAAAAAGAACATTTGGTCATATATAATATGATATTGGTAGCCCATAAATTTTGATCTAAATGCATAATATCCTTGAACTTTTCACTTGTTTAATGTGGAACTCGAATTACTCTTAAACATTGAATGTATTCATTTTGTTTGATCAAACAAATGAGGAGAAAGTCATTTGACGTGTCTATTCTATCTCAATTGTTTTGCATAAAAGAGAAACATTAATGATACATCAGCTTTTTAAGAGGTCCCTAATTTCGGAAAGAAATCCATCATAAACCCTCCTCTTTGGCTCTTAAATAATGCAATATTTATGTAATTCCTCAATACTAACAAGTCTTATACATTTTCCCATTTTGTCATACCTATTTAGTAAACCTCCACTTTCTCATTTAGGCTATGTTTATTTCATATAAAATTATTGATTTGAAAAATATTTTCTTAAAATAATATCGCTTACAAAAGTGAATGATTAAATTTTTTTATCATTCACGAAAATGTTTAAACATAAATTGTTGTCAAAAATGAAGATATTTTAATTGACTAATCATTTTTTTTGGAAAATGCTTTTGAAAATCATTTATATTTTATGAAACAAACGGAGCCTTAAACAAAACTCTCAATCTTCTCCTATATTCTCTATGATCAAAACTTCGTGCAAAATAGGCATTCCTTTTTTAAGTCAATGATCTAACAATGCAACGAAGATTGTGTCTTTTTGTCCTGATCCCACGGTCTATCATTGAAATGAACTTGATTAATATTCATTTGAAAGCTACAAAAAAAAATGAAAAATGTATGAACTAAAAAAAATGAAACCTATCTTCCTCTCATCTCATTAGCACTTCATTTGTTGGAAGTTCTTTTCCTCTTTGATAAATTGCATTTGGATGGTCGGGATGCTTAAGAGGTCTTCTCCTATATTGAAACAGGTTTGGCAGTGGCCGTGATGGCCATGAAAGAGCTAGAAGTCAAGAGTCCCAGGGGATCGGGTGGCTGGGTTGATCGTGCTAGTAACTGGAGTCGTGATCGCAGCCGTAGCCCGAATAGGTCTGAACATGACAGGGCTCGCTCCCCAGTTCGCAGCTTCCACCAAGCAATGATGGAGAAAAGCCAATCCCATCGCCCAGGAAGCCACAGTGAGAAAACAAGGGAGAGTTCACAGAATCCTCGTCCTGCAAGGTCTCCTTCGCTCGTGGGAAGAATAGCGAGAGAGGGAATATTGGGGGATCGTACGGTGATGCTCCATCGAAATAGGATGGAGGGTATGGTGGTGGTCCCGCTCTTCTTACCTTGGGGAAGTGGAAGGCATGATTCCTGTTTTTGACGGAGGCAGAGAAGTGGGCGCAGTTGAAGATCCCCTCATTCTTTCTGAGGTCGGGCCAGTCCTTTGTTCGCCCTTCTTTTTTCGTTTGTTTAGAAAGTTATGGAACTAGAAATAAGGGAAGCTGTAAAGAGAAACTTGGTTTTGTAAGAGTTTTCCTAATGTGGACTAAATTAATTGATATTGTAATTTACTGTTTTTACGGTTACCGTAAAACAGGGTTGGTCTAAGGTGAGATAGAAGGTTTCTTAATTAGTCTAATATGGGCTAGCTAGTATGGGCCGAGTTGAGCTTGACCCGTAATGAGGGGGACTGGTTAGAAACTTTATAAATAGTGCTCAAGTCTCTCCTCTAACCCTAATTCTCGCATGTATCATCACCTAAAGGGGCATTTACCTAACGCTAAACGTGAGGGGGGCCGCCTCATTGAGCCAGTGATACGGAGGGTAATAGAGGAGAAGGACTTGCGCATTGAACATTGTGTTTCCGCTTCCGCTTCAAGAACAGTGGATCCCCTTGATGAGTGGATAATCCATTTTCTACTTCCGCTTTATGTTTGATGGATCTTAAAACAGGTACGTTAATCTTTCTACTCAATTATATATGTTCTTGTTCTAATTATGAAGATCTTGGGGTTGCGCAATTTGCATCTAACATGTGGTATCAGAGCAACTGTAACCCTAGAACTTGAACGCATAAAGTTTTTGCCATAATTTGTGATTTTCGAGATTTTTTATTCAATAAAAATAAAATTAAATCACAAATTCGGACTGGGCTCGACGAGACGAGCAAGACGGTCGGCGGCGCGTCGCCAGAGGAGGCCACACGCGCCCCCACGCGCGGCCACGCGCTGCGCACTCAGGCGGCGCGTGTGGGCGCATAGAGGCTCCGATCGGCGCGTGGCTGGCGGCGTTGGACTCGTATGGTGATTTCCTATCTCATGGTATATTTATTTTATATGTTTGATAGTTTTATTGATGTGAAATTGCATATGAAACCCTAAATACGTGTATTTTAAATGAATTTTTGTGTATTTTTCCTTGTATTTTTCTGTGATTTTGAAAATACAAGTGTTGGGTTATAGGTATATTATCACATAATCATTATAAATGTGTGATTCATCAATAAAAATCAAACTTTATTATGAATTGAAGCTGGCTTAATAAGATACAATTATTATGGAATAGTAATTGAGCTATGTATTGAGCTGATAAGAAACAGTAAAAGGTTATGAAACTTTTGTTGCTCAAGCATACTCTTTGACACACTGGTAATCTTTGAATGATGGATGTCTTAAAAACTCGTGACCAAACTAATTTTACTGATTAACATATCTACTGTATGTGGGTAATGCATGTTGATTAAGTTACTGCATATTGTACATGAACTCATCTGGTCACTTGTTAATGTCTATCAAGTTGAATATTTTTATGGTTAAAGAGTATGACAATATTTATGCAGAGCAATAGTATCTACTGTTATAATTTAGATATTTAATTCTGTGATTTGACTCGATTTATAGGCCACTAATTGAAGTAATGATAATTTGTTACTTAAAAATTGACTAATAAATCAGTTGTTGGTCTTGGAGTCATGTTTTGCCGTATGAAACTCATGAGCAATAGTTGATTAATTATCAAGCTTGTCAATCTGAAGTACCCTGTATTGCTATTGATGTTAACTTGTGAGGGATCCTTTGGATCGGTATTCTTTTAATGTTGTTTTAGTAATCAATAATCGGGGTGCACAAGATGCTTGCTTCTATGAGAATTTTCTTGTGTTACTGTGATCAATGATCTCATTGGAATCTGTCTTTCAGGCTCATTTGTATATATATATATATATATATATATATATATATATATATATGTATGTATGATTAATTTTTATTAATGAATAAAGCAATGTAATTAGTATGATATGTGATTTTGGTGATATGTTGCCCCTATCACTAAAGTTAAAATCACATGTATATAGTGTATGTGAGGAGTAAAATTTATATCCCTGATATGAAAGAATTTCAATGATTCAATTGAGTAGTGACAGCCAAAGTGGCACACTTGATTGGGTTTGAGAAATTTCGGTCTCGTATGATAATTGGAGATGTCTCCTGGTCTAATGCGTAGTCATACTCCCAAATGAGGTGATTGTGTATTAGTTTATGGAGGGATACATGATAGTATGGTGGAGAAGTGATTGATTCTAGTGATTCATATGCCCAAATGTGATGAATTCACGAAGAATTGGAATATATTCTCATTACCGCTATCATGTGGGGAGTATACAACTGCATGTCATGTATTCTGCCAAAGGTGATTATATGATTATGCGTGTAACTCTCTGGATGTGTACTTGTACGTCAAGTTACACAGTACTCACATGATACTAATTATATATATTGCTTGATTTCTAGTCACATTTTCTGTAATTAATAATTTCATTATTATTGAGGTTTTTACTGCTTCAAATTTTAAGTTGTGGACATATGATTTGTTGCTTGAGAAAAGAGCAATTGAATTTTGCTTACTGTCCATAAAGCGTTTCATTCTGGAACATTTGAAAAAAAGTTTGCTTGCGGACTGCACTGCTATAAGATGATGGAAGCCTTAGTTGCTTGAAATTATATCTTGTCTGATATTGAAATTATGACACATCTGCAAAGATTGTGTTTAAGTCCTAATGACATATACATCTTGTATATGGTTAAAATGTTATTTTCGAAAGTTTTTTATTTAAGGAAAATGACCGAGATAAATGTCTTAAAAGGTTGTCAGGCTTAACAGTTGCCGTGAGTATTTTGGCAAGTATGATAATTCAAAATAACTTAAAGGGTCATTTGTCAAATACTTGGTAAATTCTGGGGTGGTAACTCAATTACTATACCTGAAAACCCTGACAAAAGATTCACTCGAAATTATTTTGTATCTTACCTAAATTGTTCAAAAGGGTATTGATTTTAAGACCCTAAATAAGATACAAGAATTATGGAATCACATACTCTAAAGTTTCTAAAGATTGACGTAATTGTAGAGGATAATTGCTCTCAGACTATTAAAGATAATAGTATGATAGAGGTTACTATGTTTTTGTCTTTACCTATACAGATAATTATGGAATCTCCTGTACCATGACTAAACTTGTTGAGGTTCAAAGTATTATTCTTGATATAGTTTATAATGAAATTTCTTAAACCTCTCAAGTGCAGAATGAAGTGGTTGCAACTTTATTAAGGAGATTTGTTAGGAAAAGACGATCAGTTATATCATCATACTATATAGTCTATTTGTGAGGGTATGATTACAATATCTACTACATGATTGTTTTAGCAACTTATATAAATGTCGTTTCTTGTTCTCAATTAAGTATGTGATTAAATGTCATAAAAAAAAGAATAATAATGTTTTCACTCTGAAAGATGGGTGGATTGTTTATAGTGAAGAAATAATTATTTCTTTAAATATTCTTTCAGAGTGAATGTGGCATTAATAATTTATTTTGATATAAAGTTACGCCAAATAGATACAAAATCTATATTGTGCAACTGGATGATTTTGCAGCAGATTCAAGTAAACTTATGTGTAGACTAAAAATTTTTAATTCATGGTTTTAAGCAAGTTTCCAGACAATATTATTAAAGTTTCATAGTGTTGTTATTTTGTTCAATTGTAAACAAAGTAATTCAATATACTACAAGGTTAGTGGGAGGAAATTTATTTTTTCCCATACTTTATGTACATAATATTTTGCTTACAAGTTGTGACCTTGAAATATCTTATATCCTTTGTACTGAGATCTGTAAGAATTATTTTTGCGATATTATATTAGATTTTCTCGGAGGACATTTGTTGATTATATATTGGAAATATTCAATATACATTATTGCAAGTCAGGAATTGCTCATGTTGTTAAGGGTGATGGACTAAATCTATCATATTGTTCTTATTTAGATATTGAGAAAATCTAATTAAAGGGTGAGCCTTGTGTCAGTGCACTTAAAAGTATAATGTATGCTCGAATTTGCACTAGACTAAATATTGTCTTTGTGACGGGACTTCTAGGCAGATATCGATTAAATCCAGGACATGATCACTGGGTTGCTGTCAAGAAGGTTTTAAGGTACTTAAAGAAGACACGAGATTATATGCTAATTTACAGACATGTTTAATTCTTGCAGTGAGTAAGGTATTCATATGTTAACTTTATAATATCAATAACAAGATACAGATTTATATTAGTAGGAAGTGCAGTAAATAAAGTTTTATGTTATCTTCTACTATGTATGCAGTGTTAGTAACGTTCTTTTAGGTTGTTACTTAGGCTATTAGGCTCTAGAACCTCATGACGGAGTTAATCGTTTTAACTTGATGGATAGGCCCATATGGTTGTATTGAGATAACAAATTTATAGTATTATTTATTTACTACAAAGGTCTCAAGGGGTCTAAATATATGGTGGTCAAATATTTTTGACCATAAAGAAACGGTACAAAAAGGTGACTTATAATATAACATATTTTCACAGATGATGTGGTTGTAGATCCACTAACTAAAGGCCTACGCCAATATGTATTTGAGCGACATGTCATTAGTATGGGCTTAGGAGTATCTTCGGATACTGTTGTTTAGTGAGAGCTATTTTGGTTTTACTCTGATAAAGGTTTTATCTGTGTTCGTTACACTTTGTAACGGTTTGATATGTATCAACTTTTGCATTCAATAAAATAATTTTTTGAATGCATTGTTATTATGTTGAATATATATTGATAAAGTTTTAAGAGATTGTATAAACCTTGAGTGAAGGTTAGGGGCATCCGGGCATCCGGTTATTAGCCTTGTGCATATGTCTTGTGATACATAAAGAAATGTTAACCATAAGGACAAGACATATGTGGGTTCATTGGAACCATAAAGCATTCTCTAATGGCACAAGTTTTTGTGACACCTAAGGTAAGAGAATGGTGATTGACAAATGGGATCTCTCTATGAGAGATGTTATCCATTTGACACACTACCATATTGAATCCATATCAATAAAGTTGAGAACATTCATGACCATGGAAGGCTCTGTGTGTATACATGTAGTTACCGCCATGATTCGGTGTTTAAGACTTTATGGGATATGATTGACTATTAAGAATTATCTCTTGACCAAATGTGCGCACATACAGTACAATTTCAATTAATATAGTCCAAGTGGGAGAATGTAAGAGTTTTCCTAATGTTGACTAAATTAATTGATATTGTAATTTACTGTTTTTACGGTTACTGTAAAATAGGGTTGGTATAAGGTGAGATAGAAGGTTTCTTAATTAGTCTAATATGGGCTGGCTAGTGTGGGCCGAATTGAGCCTGGCCCGTAATGAGGGGGACTGGCTGGAAACTCTATAAATAGTGTTAAAGTCTCTCATCTAACCATAATTCTCACATGTATCCTCTCATCTAAGAGGCATTTACCTAATGCTAAACGTGAGAGGGGCCGCCTCATTAAACCAATGATATGGAGCGTAATAGAGGAGGAGGATTTGCGCGTGGAACATTGTGTTTCCGCTTCCGCTTTAAGAACAGTGGATCCCCTTGATGAGTGGGTAATCCCTTTTTCTGCTTCCGTTTTATATTCGATGGATCCTAAAACAAATGCGTTAATCTTTCTACTCAATTATATATATTCTTGTTCTAGTTATGGAGATCTTAGGTTGCGCAATTTGCGTCTAACAGGTTTCCCTAGAATTACAGGATCTATGATATTGTTGACCCATGATGTCCTAGAACTGGTTTTCTTTGCATATTTGTCTGCAGTGGACGGAACGAAGTTTTGTGGATGCTGTATTATGGCAAACGAAGTCTTTCACTAGAAATTTTACTGGATGAGATGTTCTTTTTAGGCGGTTTTGCGGTTTTGGAACTGCTGTGGCTTGAGCTGAGGGCCTCCGTATCGATAATTGGGTGGGATAAAATTAAAATGTTTGTGATTGCCGTTTGCTACTTTTTGTACGAAACCGAAGACTCTGATTCTCGGTGCCGCTGAAAAAATGAGTATCCGTTACTAAAATTTTAGTGATGGTTTTTTCTGATGTTCACTTCGACGGCTGCCGATTGGATGGGACGTGAATCATCATCACTGTTACCGTGATAAATGTGGGTGTTTGAGTGGGGTAACGGTAGAGGCTGTTTTTAGGGGAAGGGATCCTTTGCCTCCATCTTGTCCGTGCTTCATTCATCCCAACCATCAATCCTTATTGAGATACAGTGGAGGCACCGAGCGGGTTAGAGGGTCTTTCTCCGCTTTTCGATCTATGGCTTACAATAACTGAAGCCTCAAGAGGGTTACCAATCGCGGGCTTTTGATGTAGTAGACTTGGCAGCCCTAACTGATCCAGAAAAAATGCAACGGGCGTCCTTTTTTTATTTTATATCGGCTTGAATTGATCTTAGCTGAATATCCATATGATTTTTGAATCTGAATGTTTAATCTATTACGATATTTTTAGTGCTTTGGCGTTACCTATGATATCATGACATCAAACTTTACTCCTTATTTTTTGCAACATGAATTATAAAAGGACAGGAACTCTGTTGAGAAGTTTATCCGATTTTAGCCCTCTATCGAAAACCCAATATGCCATGGCACTTTGCATGAGTTTCATCATTGCAATGCAGAAACATTTTTAGCTGTTGAGACTTGGAAGAGTCATGTCAAACTTATTTGCAGTATTAGAAGTTGCATCATACTGCCAAGAAAATAGCATCGGGTCATTATATAAAATAATATTGATAACTCATGAATTTCGATCTCAACGAGTATTGTCATTTTTGTAGTTTTGACTCACATAATATGGTACTTAAAACTACTTTTTCAATGTTCAATGTACTCCTTTGATTTGATCGGACATAAGAGAGGGCAACCACCCCATGTGTCTCTTTTCTCGATTTTTTGTAAAAGGGTTAATTGTCAATGACATATTAGCTTTTGAAAGTCCCTAATTTCAGAAAGAAATCCAGTATTTAATCTTCCTCTTTGGTTCTTTTCATATTGCAATATTTATGTATTTCCTCAATGCTCATTAGTCTTAAACACTTTCCCATTTTGTCTAAACCTATCCAGCAACCCTCCACTTTCTCATTTAGACATTATTTATTTCGTGAAAAATGAATAATTTTGAAATTATATTCCTAAAGTTGATAATTTATATTACTTAAAAAATGTATGAATGAAAAAAAAAAAATTATGATCCACAAAAATGCTGACACCTAAATTGTTGTCGATAAAGAAAATATTTGCATTAGCTAATTATTTTATTACAAATGATAATTTTAAAAAAATGTTTTCAAATTATTCATTTCCCGTGAAATAGGTGGAGCCTTAGATGAAACTCTCACTTCTTTATGATCAAAACTTCCTGCAAAATAGATATTCCTTTTTCAAATCATTGATTGGACAATGAAACTAATTTAGTGTCTTTTTGTCTTTGCCCATCAATTAGTATTTAAAATGAACTTGATTAATATGTATTTGAAATATGCAAAAAAAATTAAAAATATATGAATTATAGAAAATCTATCCATCTCATTCTCATCTCATCAGCACTTTCTTGGGCATTATGAATTGATTCTATAAGGAATTTTGATTATATTCCAAAATGATGGCGATATATTTTTTTGGACTAACTACTTCACATATTGATTTTCCCTCGTGAACTGCAGCCATCTATGTAGTACGTAACGAAAGCAATTGCTAATGGAGTGATCTAATAGTTTTGTTGCTCTTTTTCTACTGTTTTACTTAGTTGGAAAGCGTTAGTTGGAAAGCGTAGGGCTTTTTCATCTCCCTCCATAAACTTCATATTTGTTACTTATCTCCCTCAACTTCATTGCTTCTTGATTTAAGTCGTAATTCATTTACTTTTTAAAAGTACCTTCAATTTAATATATATGAAAAAGTACATAAAACATTGGCAGTGGTATCATATTTATTAAATTAATTTGTTTAAATTGCTCCAAATTCTTAATAGTAAGTTCTCATCATAACTCTTTAATCAAAATAATATGTCAATATTAAGTTGTCTATATGTTGAAATGTGTCTGAATATTGAACTGGACTTCCGACAAAACCACCACTAGCCACCGTGCTAAGAGACCACTACCACTACTTTCCACTTTCCTTTCCGTCGGTCCTGGTGTGTGCCCCGCCCCCCCCCCCCCCTATCTCTCTCTCTCATATTTTAGATGGGGTGGCATCTTTCTATGTGAAATTATGTACATATCTAATCACATGCAAGGGTATGAACTACTCAAACTACTTGCAAGCTATTGTATCTCCCCTCACACATCTTGATTCTTTTCAAGTTTGAATACATCAAAATATTGAATCAAGCTGAGCTTGTGCTGTGAATTCACTACTTGAATTGCTCTCTAGACCTAACAAATAGTCGATTTTCAATTGCAGTGCGTTTTTAGACTATAAGTCTGATTTTAGTTCAAATTTCATGTGAATTTCATTGACAAGTCCGATCAAATTCAACATTGTTGAAAGGTTATTTAAGTTGAGCTCAAGTTTAAAAATTTCTACTCTCAATAGAGCTTATACTAGAGTCAAGTTTTGAATATTTAAATCGAGTAAAATTGAGTCAAGTTATAAGTAATGAGGTGTATTGACCGAACTTTATTTCAATTGTGCCCATGTATAATAGCGTAGACTCATATAAGAACCTGTGTTTTCTTGCGAGACTCGATGGGAGTCTACTGTTCTTTAACATAAAATAAAAAATGGACAAAATATTACATAGTCCCTCCTCACCACGTCAGCGTAGTCTTAGACCACTTAATGATTGACAAATGGCACCACGTCAGCATACAGGTCCCATCGACTAAATCCGAAATCCAAGATGGGCCCAGGTCCTCGATGGTTCCCGATCCTGACCGTCGGTTCCAAGTGAACCATGGGAAATCAACGTGGACCCTATGGCGCTGTCTTGGCCCCCGTCTTTTCCCTTGTTAAAAAGCCCCAACTCACACACAGAATTCACTCACTCCCAAAGCCAAAACCAGCATCCACCCTCTCTCTCTCTCTCTCTCTCTCTCTCTCTCTCTCTCTCTCTCGCTCGCTCGCTCGCTCCCTCCCTCATGGAACTCAACCTTGGCTTCTCTCTTGACCTCAAAACTCCTCCTCCGCCTCCTTTAAACGTGAAAGGCTTCTTCTACAATCTCCTCCACAGCCGTAGCCCCGACATTCTCGATGATGACCACGCCTTCACCATCGAAGGGTCCTCATTGAATCCTTTCTCTCGGGTGGTCTCGACCCCACAGCTCGAACCTTCATTTCCTCACCCATGCCCTGATCCTAACCCAGCCGCAACGCTCCCCAGAGAGTTCGACCTCTGTGCACCTCCGCTGCCACCGACCCCTCCTCCTCCGTCCATGGAAACCTCACCAGAGAGCAGCGACGGCATAGTGGCGCACGGCCAGCTCGAGTTCAAGAGCCTCTTTCACTACGGTCCAGTGGATCAACGTCCTTATCACGATCCGGTGAGAGAGGACCCTCAGGTCGTGCCTTTGCTCGACTTAAATGACCTCGGATCACTGAACGAGAGGCTCGGTGAGGAGGCCGGTGTGAGCTCGGACCACCAATGGGGTCGTGAAAGGGACGATGGTCGTCACGATCAGAGGAAGAGAGAGGTGGCGACGGGTTTGCCGCAGCAGCAGTCGAAGCAGAAGACGGAGAAAAATAAAAAAGAGAATGACAAGGACGAGGCTGACGAGGAGCCCTTGGTCGTCAAAGGCCAGTGGACTCCTACCGAAGACAGGTCAAGAATTAAAAAAAAAAAACGCCCTTTTTCTGATTGCTTCTTCTTCATCATCTTCTTTTTTTTCCCCCGATTTTGAATGTTTTTCTTTTGACTTCTGTGCTTTCAGTTTATTTTCCACATTAGCGTTTCTGCGCATTTTTTCCCTCAAAATTTTGGGGTGGCATGTCATGAAGAAAATTATTCATTGTCTGTATTGTTTTTTTTTTTTTGGGCAGCCACTTAAAGATGTTGGTCGAGACTCATGGAATGAAATGGTGGTCTCAGATTGCTCAAATGATGAAGGGGAGAGTCGGAAAACAGTGCAGGGAGAGATGGCATAACCATTTGAGGCCTGATATCAAGGTTTTTTCCCCTTTTTTTCCTTTAAATTTATCTTGCCCATAATTTGCTCCATCTTTAGACTCCTTCCTCCATTGTACCTTCCATCATATGAATTTACATTGACCGCCATACTCATTTAGTCAAATATTCAGAAAAAGAATCACGGTTAGGTTTGATAAATGATTCGCATACATAGGAAGTATATCTAATGACAGATATGCGATATACATATAGATTAAGGGATGTGAGCATTCAACACTCATCGGGATTTGCAAATTTATTATAAATTCATACCATAAGCGCTCATCCATACACACCATATATGCGTCTCTTTTATTAGTTGTCCACAAAAAAAATGACCTTATTTCCTTATATTTACCGCCACGTGTAGTCTAGTACGTGGAACTCGTGACTCTATCTCTTTTTTTTTTGTCCTTATTAAGTTTTTGGTTGACTTACTTCTTAAAGTTTGCCGATACGCTACTTATCCTACGTCGTTTAGTCCAACTCATAGGCATGCATGGCGACGAGTGCCCATGCGGAACAGATTCTTCGGAAACCATGCCTTATAATCAAGCCGTAAAAATTTCTAAAGATGCTTTGATTCTTATTTAACGTAAATTATTTATTTATTTATTTAAGTTTGAGTGATGACCAGATTGTTTGAACCTTTCAAGCACTTCCATGCCCTAGTTCAGCAGCCACTTAAGAACAAAACAAAAGGTTAAATCCTTTTTATGAACTCCAAATTCTTCCATTTAACACACAGCATATACCTAATAAAACACCCCAAGAAAATTTTAGGAATATACCATTATTAAGCCTTAAATGAATAAGATCCACAATTATATTAGAAATGTCTAAATACATTCATCATGAATTTCCCTTGTTTTTTCCCTCCAAGAAATTTCACCATATTGTATATCAAGAAAATATTTTACACTTGCACATGAATACAAATATTTTGTATTATATTTGATCAATTAAAACTGAAAAACCAAATTACAATCGCTTGTATTAATGAAGTGTAATTAAAGACGCATTACCAAAAATTAAAGACTTCGCCAAAAGCCCAAACTCACAAAACCCTAGAGTAAGTTTTTCTATCTCTTCTCCTCCGCTTTTTCTTCTTCTTCTTCTTCATTTGGCTCTCATCATTTTCTTGGCAGAAGGACTCGTGGAGCATCGAAGAAGACAAGATCCTGATTCAGGCACACAAGCAGATTGGGAACAAATGGGCAGAGATAGCCAAGAGATTGCCTGGAAGAACTGATAACAGCATAAAAAATCACTGGAATGCCACCAAGCGCAGACAATTCACTAAGCGTAAGTTGCTACCCGATGGCAACAACTCCAACCTCTTGCAAAACTACATCAGGAGTGTCACCACTCCATCTCCTCCGAAATGGTCGCCACCAGCTCGTGGTCCTGACCACTGCCACCACAACACCAAGAAGCAGTCATTGTCTTTGTCGAAGGCAGCCATTTCCCGTGGCTTGGACATGCAGCCCGAAGCGGCTAACTGCCCCCAGCAGGTGCTGGATCACCACCACGGGCTGCCGCCTCCGCTTGCTCAGAGGCCAGCCAGCAATTACTTCCGTTATCCGATGGTTGATGGGAATGGGAATCTTGGGCTTTATCAAGTGAAGGACCATCATTATCATCAGGTGCTGAGTGAAGGTGGTGGTAATGGGGTGGAGGGAGATGTGATAATGATCGTGAGTTGGACTTGGAGATGAGGTTGGGGATGGATGGCGATCGCTGCCGCCACCATCGTCATCAGCACCATAGTGACCATCACCGTCGGGAGATTAAGGAGATGGACTTGCTCGAGATGATGGGTCGTCAAAGTGGCTAATTCCGAATTCATAAATACCCTAGTAGGTAATAAAAGACCCTTATACTGTTGCTGCTTCTCAAAATGTTGTCTTTGGCTTATTTGTTCTTCCAGTTTGCTTGTTTGAGACCTCATGTTGTTGTTCTGATAATCGTATGTGAGATAGAGACTTCTTTTGTTTTATTCCCATATAACCATTGTGTAAGGGTGTCTATGACTATGTCAATGTTTATGTGAGAGATCTGAAAGAGGTCTAATGTTATTACATATGCATGTGTTTAGCTTAGTTATTCTGTGTTTACCTCGATCTTCGGGGACAGATCGAGGCTTCTATCACTATCTCTCGACAATCAACTAATTTGCTAGGTGAAAACAAGAAGAGTCATGCAAAGCTTACAAATTGCCATAGATGAAGAATTGTGAAACCCAAGCGGCTTTCTTTGGAATTGGTCAGATTGCTTGTTACACGACTTTCATAATTGCATTTCTTAAATCCCGTCTCTTAACTGTGAGTTTACAAATTGCTCTCAATCTCCAACACACTTTTTCTTTGTAGCTGTATGTAAGAATTGATCCCGAGAGTAAAAAAAAACTGTAGCCATATCATATTCACACTTCTTTATAAGAAAAACTCTGGCACACATTATGTGCATTGTGTACTGTTTGTAAAATCAAGCGGGCCACCTTCGGCAATAATGAATTCAGTGCACCTAATGATAACCCTCATTTGGTAGATTGAAATGCATTTCCAACTGGGAAAAATTGTCGATGATAAGAGAATTTGCATGGAAAACATGATTACGTTCTCCCCTTTTAGGGCTTTTGAGGGTCTCATTAGAGCTAAATCCTTGGTCGGATCACAAGGCCCATTGAACCCCCATCTCTTAACTGTGAGTTTAGAAATTACTCTCAATCTCCAACCCACTTTTTCTGTGTATCTATATGTAAGAACTGATCCCGAGAGCAAAAAAAACTGTAGCGATATTATATTCGCACTTCTTGATGAGAAAAATTCGAGCACACATTACGTGCATTGTGTACTGTTTGTAATATCAAGCAAGCCACCTTTGGTAGTAATGAATTCAGTGCACCTAATGATAACCTCTCATTTGGTAGATCAATTGATACAATTGCACAAAAGGTAAAGCAAAGGTTTGGGAAGTCGTCTTCCCTCTCAAAGGAAATAGGGACTTGTATTGATCTCGGTCATGAGAATAATATAGGTATAAGCCTTTGGGACCATTATTACTCGGCTCTAACAACATTAGCAATGGCAGACTACGCAGAATTGAATCACAAACTGTCATCAGACACTCCACGTCTACCACTTTTGCCTTGGAGTCGTTTGTCATTCATCGACGGGGTTGAAGAATCACTGCCAGAAGGTATGGATCCAGGTAAAGAAGGCACTCCTAGCAAGTGCGCACAAAAGGGAGGTTAAACCGGAGAAAATATTCGGTAGTTGCAATCAATTGACGCACGGTTTTTTACTCATACTCAATGATAAATCAAGACAAGTCAATTGAGGTGGAACCAAAAACTAAAAATCTGATTTTTCTCTCCTTCCTCCATTACCCACCTTCCTCCGCTTTGTCGTCCATGGCCGCTACGGCTTCCCCCTCCATCACACAGCACCACCTATCTCCACCCCTTCCGGCATTGCTTGTAGTCGGCCCAAGCTAGCCCTCCGTCATCACTCGTGGTCGGCTCATTACTCGTCCAAATCTGGAGTCGGATATGGCCGCAAGCTTTGCTCGTCCATCCACCAACTGAAACCACAACAGCACTGCAACAAGCGGTGACTTGAGTTTGCCCATCCATTAAAGACAACGAGCTAGCAACAAAGTTCAGATTTGATTGTTGTGATTGTAACTGTAAGCAACGAAGGCGAGCTACAAAGTCCAGATCTAGTCTCCACGGTAACAATTGCAAGCGACAAAGTCCAAATCTAGTTACCATCACTCCATACCCAAGGACTGCAGTGCAGCCCAACCTGACACTGCTGCGTCCAAGCCGAACACCCTCCGTCGTCCTTGCTCACCCATGGCCACAAGTGACAACGATTCGTTTGACACTGGTGGCCATGGACAGTTGGATCTGAAGAGCCTGCCAAAAAGAAGCTTAAATGTGACGCCACTTGTTGGATGTATGCCCTAAAGCTACTATGTAATAGTTACATATTAGGGATTTCAGTTGTACTTTCATTATTATTATTTAATTAATGGCAATGATGTATTCATTCATTTGTCCAATTATTTTATATTTATGAATGATTCCATAAGATCAATTGCAATTAGACCTATTCTTGAGACGTCAAGAATATATGTGACGGGTTCATAGTTAGACTAAATCTTTAAATCGTTCTCGGTCGATGGATTATTGAGTGGATATTAATAATCCTGTTGAGACTAGTGTGTTCTTAACTTTGCCATTAAGTATTTGATACTTAAGGGAATGATGAGTCTCGTGTCATTGGGTATTATGATTCCTGAGTTAGAACACAGGTTTTTGTATTAGACAAGTTCACTGAACGTGACGCATATGGAACGATTAGCGACATGGAAGCTTTTAGCGTGGTCAATGTCTAATTGTTCATGCTTTGGTCTTGTGTAAATAATCCTTAGACCTGAGACACAGTGTTAATTTATGTGTTGAACACCTATGGTTCACGGGTGCACATAATGTCGAGTCGTTGATCCGTCTTTATACCTGATGGTCATAATTCGTTCATATACGAAGTTGCACGTGTGCGCAATATGGAATTTGTCTCCTTGTTACATGCAAGGTGTAATAATGATGTCCTATGTAATCTAATTATGACACTGCATTGAAATCATCGGCTAGGGTTGTAACCGAGAATAAATTATTTGTCTCAAATAAAATGCATGTCAATTAGATTTGTGCATATGATCAAATTGGTCACTTGACAAATATTCCATGGTCTTTGTTTGATCGGGACATAATAAGACAGAGGAATTGAATTACACTAAAGCTAAAGCTAATAGGTTCATTATGTTATTAAAACATTCACACTATTTAGGTAGCCATGACATATTGCTAAATGTTAGTCATGGCTTATAAGATCCAAAGATTAATCGGGACAATTAATTTTTTTGGGAGTACTAATGTGTTAGTACAAGTCTTATTACCAACTTAGTGATGAACCTAGGGATGTCACACACCATAAACAATTAGGATAACATGGAACAAGTGATAAATAATGTTGCAAATGTGTTTGCAATTACTGCAATCGGATTGTGTCGATTTGAAATTAAATTAAATGAGATTTAATTTAATTTGTATTATAGTCACGAGCCTACTTGCATATGATGCACACGCATGTTCAAAGTGGATATATGTTAATGTAACCTAATTATACATATAAAGATTATATCCTTTTTATTTTTTTTATTTTAAGGGAATTGATTAATTAATTATTTATTCATTTAATTAATTAATTAATCAATATATATATATATATATATTTTGACTAGGAAGCTTCATGCACGATCGTGCTTCGACAGATGGGGATCAGCAGCGGTTGCTGATCCCGTGAAAAACCGTCCAAAATGCCGTAAAAGGGTTGAAAAATAGAGCGAAGGAGAAGTGTTCACTGTTGAAAAATAGAGCCAAACAGTGTGCGTGTTCTTGTGGTCTGTGTGTGTTTTTGTGTTTTTCGAGACGCAAAAAAGAATAGTGTTCTCTCGTTCGGGCCGTGACTATAATACATCAAGGATACAATGGATTGTTTTCACGAGATTGCTAGCACGATCATAGTGGTGATTATCTGAAAGTTCTCTCTTCCGTTCGACGTCTATTATTGGTGTGTCTGAACTAGAGGTCCAATGTTTGTGGGGCTCGAACTGTAGAACATCTGAACCAATTTGTATAAAGCGTGCTTCGAGAGGTAATTCATTTAACTCCCTTTTATATATTTAGATTTTTGATTAAAACCCACGAACAACGCCTTTGGAAAATTATGTATAAAATATATCTTTATTTCCGCTGCATTCTTTTTGTTAATTTTACCTATACATGATTCATTAAACCCCAATACCACTAGCCACATACCACAACCAGATCGGCAGAGGAAAGTGAGTGATGGAGGGAGAAGAGAAAAATTGGATTTTTACTTTTTGTTCCACCTCAGCTGACACGTGACAATGTATTATTGTGTATAAGTAAAAAACGCGCCACATTAACAATTGACATGGCCCTTTACAACCATCGAATATGTTCTTGGTAAACTGGGTGAGACTCTGTACAATGGAAAAGAAAAGTACTTGAGCAACTGCCATATAAGATCAAAACGATACTTGCAGAGCATCGAACCTAACTAAAGCACTTAAAAGTGAAAGCAAGAGAATCTCCACTTCCTGATGATGGCAGGACGTAGGTAAGGCCAATCCATCGTGTCCAACCTAACAACTAGTAACCCTTAACCAACAGTATGATCAGAAAGAGAACTCTACTTCCAAAAGTTCTTTTCAGTTGGCCTCCAGGCAGACCTCAAGTACCACTATCAATCGTTAGCTGACTTATTGAAGAGCAAAAAGCAGCTTAATCGTCAATGAATGCCCCCTGAAGTCAGATTCCAGATTCTATGCACCAACTGTAAAAGATCGATAGAATAAACTGAAGACGCCATGACCATGACCTCGATGCACAAACATAAGCCAAATACAAGAATGATCAATCTGCGTGCATGGATTACCCATGACCTTGATATAATATAATGCCTGAGCAACATAGAAGTGATTTTCTTTGCATCTTTGTCTGCATTGGAGGGAACGAACTTTTGTGAATGCTGCATTGAAGTGTACCTGCAGGGGGGGAGGGATTCTAATGTAAAATTCTTAACTGGATTATGGCAAATGAAGTACTTCACTGGAAATTTTACTAGATGCGATGTTCTTTTTAAGCGGTTTTACGGTTTTGGAACTGCTGTGGCTTTAGACGAGGGTCTCCATTCGATGATTGGGTGGGAATATTGAAATGTTTGTGATTGCCTTTTGCTACATTTATATGAAACCGAAGACTCTAATTCTCTATGCTGTTGAAACTTGACGTTGTATCCGTTATTGAAATTTAATTGATTGTTTTGGCTGCCGACTGGGTAGGGATGTTAATCACCATCACTGTCTCCGCGAAACATGTGGATGTTAAGAGTGTTGTGACGGTTGAGACTGTTTTTAGGAGAAGGGCTCCTCTGCCTCCATTGCGGTCTTTATCCGGTGCTACAATTATGCCAACCATCGATCCTTATCGAGATACAATGGAGGCACCGAGTGAGTTAGACGGTCTTCCTTCCTTTTCCAATTTATGCCTTCTGATAATCAATCGCGGCCTTTTGACATAGTGAACCCGGCGGCGCTAGTTGATCTAGAGAAAAAGCATTGGAAGTCATTCATTTTTTTTTTCTACCTGAATTGAACTTTGTCGAGTATCCACATGATTTTGGAAAAGTACCAAAAAAGTCATAAACTCAATCTAAAATTTTCAATTGTACGAGTTGAGTTATAAACCCTTTAACGATTTCTCAATATAGTTCATCCAGCTAATTATACCCAAAAATCGCTGACATTGTCACCAATCGTCCTAAGTGATACAACTAGCGCTAACTAGGACAAATTTTATGATTTTTTAATTCATTTTTCTTTTATTCTTTTATTTTCTTTCTTTGTTTCTTTTACAATTCTAGGTCTGCAATGGTCCTCCGCGTCCTCACCCAGATCCAGGTCAGGGTTCCAATGAGGTGTCCTTGCCCTCGCCATGATCCATGGGAGGGTGGTGATGCCCTCGTTGGCCTTGCCTGTGGTTGGTGATGGTCACTTGGAGCCGTCGCAAGCTAACAATTGGTGTAAAAAAAGAAGAAAGAAAAGAAAAGAAAAAATTATTCATGTCAGAACCAGTCATGCCATGTAGGACAGCAATGTGTATGTCAGCCATTTTAGGCCAAAATTTGCTAGTTATATTATATTCACAAATTGTCAAAAAGCTAAAGATCAAATTTGTACAATTGAAAGGTTTATAATTGAATTGATACAAGTATAATAGGTTTAAGAATTTTTTTGTACTTTTCTCCGTGACTTTTTAATCGAAACGTTTTGTCCGTTATGAAATATTTGATGTTTTGGTGTTAGCTATGATGTCATGGCATCAAGCTTTGCTCCTTATTTTGTTCAACATGAACAACAAAAGAGCATACACTTTGTTGAGAAGTTTATTTATGACTCGATGCTTTGCATGAGTTTCATTGTTGTTGTGCAGAGTAAGCCCTTCTTATTTTTAAACCATATTAAGTTGAATTTGTCTCCGAAAAGAACATTTGGTCATATATAAAAGAGAAAAAACCACTAAAAACCCTAAACTATGCCCATTGTGACATATTTATGCCAAACTATCTTTGGCAACACTAAAAAACCCTAAACTTGTATCTGTGTAGCACATTTACCTCAAAATTTGGGGTAATTGTGTTGCATGAGTACAAGTTTGGGATTTTTTGTGTCATAAGAAAAAAATGGAATAAATGTGTCACATGGATATAAGTTTGAGATCTTTGATGCCGTAAAAAAAATAAAATTGGAGTAAATATATTACACAGACACAAATTTAAGATTTTTGATATCGAAAAAAAGTTTGAAGTAAATGTGTGACAATAGCTATAGGTTAAGGTTTTTTGTGACTTATACCTATATAAAATGATATTGGTAGCTCATAAGTTTTGGTCTATTCGCAAGATGTCGCCCTTGAACTATTCTTAAATCTTCAATGTATTCCTTTTGTTTGATCAAACAAAAAAGAAGGAAGTCATTCAACATCTCAATTTATCTCAATTTTATGCGTAAATGAGTTATACATTAATGTCAATTTACCTTTCGAAGAGGTCCCTAATTTAGGAAAGGAATTCAGCATCCAATCCTCCTCTTTAGTTCTTTTCATACTGCATTATAATATACTTCGTCAATGCTAACTAGTCTTAAACACTTTCTTGTTCAATTGAACCTATCTAGCAACCCTCAACTTTCTCGTTTAAGCTCCATTTATTTCGCAAAAGATGAATTATTTGTAAAATATTATTTTAAAATAATTATTTGTATTGCTTACAAAAATAATAAACGATATATTTTTTTTTATCACCCACACAAATACTTAAATATAAATTATTGTCGATAATGCAAACATTTTCATTAACTAATTATTTCAAGTGATACAAACTATCATTCTTAGGAAAATATTTTTAGAAACATTCATTTTTTGCGAAACAATTGAAACCTTAGACAAAACTCCCAATCCTTTCCTCTGGTCTCTCTGATCAAAACTTCTTGCAAAAAAGACATTCTTTTTTTCAAATCAATGATTTGACAATGCAACTAAGATCGTGTCTTTTTATCCTAATTCATCTTTTTGTCTTTGAAATGAACTTGATTAATAATAAGCATGAAAGCTGCAAAAAAACATGGAAATTTGTATGAACTATCAAAATCTCTTCATCTCATGCTCATCTCATTAGCACTTTCTTAGGCATTATAAACTGATTCCAAGAGGAATTTCTATTATATTCCAAAATGATTTCCTTTAATTTTTTTGGACCTACTACTTTACTTTGCACATCGATATTTGTTGACGCCTAAAATTTCCTTTTAATAAATTAGGTTTTACTTTATTTTATTTTATTTTATTTTATCTTATCTTTTTTCGGATAAAAACAATAATAATGAACGAAAAAACAGAAAAAAACAAGAAAAACAGAAAAAAAAAAAAAAACATAAAAAGCCCCTCCTTTGGGCCTCCTCGGCCCATTTCCACCCTCAGCCCGGCCCAGCCAGGTCTTCTTCTTCCTTGCGCCGTTGCAGCACACGCGCTGGAGGGCGTGACGCCGGAGCAAACAGAATGAACAGCGACGCACATGGAGCAATTGGCACTGGACGACGATGGGACGTGGAGTAGGGGGGTAGCTGGCGTTGGATGGGACGCCGGTTCGGCCGGCGAGGGCCACGGCAGCCGCCGGTCGAGCTCCATCGACCAGCCGCCCCTCGGCCTATAAATTGGCCTCCATTTCCATCGTCGGAGGCACACAAACAGATGGCGAAGAGGAGATCGCCGACGGTAAGCTTCGATAGCTTCCCCTGAGAGACTTCAGGGGAGGCCCGAAGATGAGCCGCCAGAGATCTTGAATCTAGCCGGAGAAGCGAGCACAGAGACACACGGAGGAAGGAGAAAGGGAGAGGGATCGAGGTCGCGACCCTTGGACACCCCACTGAGAGACTTCAGGGGGGCCGAGGGCTTGCGGCTTCGGATCTGGGCTTCGCCGGAGTAGAGAGAGAGAGAGAGAGAGAGAGAGAGAGAGAGACGCAGGAGCGGAGGGGATTCGCATGGGGTCTCAACATCGTTGCCGTCTTCACCCTTGCCGCGCCATCGTCGAGTAGGTATCGCGCCGTCGCCGTTGCCCTCACCATCTCCCTCTCCGTAAGTCCAGTCGTTGCCGCCGTCGCCACCGTCTTCGTCATCATCGCCGCTGCACCTCTTCGGCGCCCCCAATTCGGAAACCCTAGGGTTCCCAATTTTCTGGGTTGTGATCCCGGGTTGTCAGTTCGGACCCGAATCGGGAATCGGGTAGGGATTCCGCAAGTTATGGAGGCGGCGGGGAGTTGGGTCGCGATTCGGGTCGGATCCGGGTAGGGTTTTCGCAGGGGAGCCCGGTCGTGGAGCGGGTCGTCGGAGTGGGTCATCGGGTCGGGCCGGGCATATCCAAACGCTCGGCCACGACGCCGCTTCATCCAAAAAAAAAAAAAGGGAAAAGGAGAAAAATCCGAGGCCCGTCTATGTTTGGGTCACCGGCCTGGGTCGGATCTAGCCCGCAGACCCGACCCGGGCCTTTTTTTTTTTTAATAATTATTTTAATTATTTTAATTTTAAATAAATAATAAATAAATAATTTATTTTCCAAAAAAATCAAAAATAATTTATTTTCGAAAAAATTATTAAAAATATTTTATTTTCTAAAAATCAAAAAATGTTAAAAAATATAAAAAAATGTTTTATTTTCCAAAAATAAAAAAATAAAAATATTCCATATTTTCCAAAAATGCCAAAAATCCAAAAAAAGCCAAAAATTCATGAAAAAGCCAAGAAAATTCAGAAAAAGCCAAAAAGACTTGTATTTTTCCAAAAATACCAAAAATCCAAAAAAATTCCCTTTTATGTCCAAAAAAATTAGAAAAAGACTCAAAAATGTTTTTCCTCCCAAAAATGCATGGAAAATCCCTCGAACATCCAAAAAACCTCAAGGTTTAAACAAGATTAGGTACCGAAAGGGCATTAGTGATTAACTAGTGTAATTAAGTCCCCGATCCTAATTTCTCTAGTTGCGTAAGAGTGAGTATTTCTCCCTATACTTCGCTTGGGTTTCTAATCAACCCACCCCAAATCGATTAGTGGCGACTTGGTGGACTTGGGAGAGTCCGGGCTTAATAAATTCAGCTGAGCCATTAGCCTCCCGTCGACGCTCGTACCCGATTGCGGGCGCCCAAAAAAAGAGATTGTGACAGCTTGGCGACTCTGCTGGGGACTTTGAGGACTTAGGCCATTTCATTTTTGTTTAAATGCTTTGCTGACTTGGTTTTTTTTTTTCTTTTGTGCAGGGTAATAGCTTAGAGTTTTTTTTTTATTCTGTTAAAATAAAATGTTTTGTGATTATAAATTGCTATGCATGCTTTACTGTTTTAGCACTACACATGGCACACACAACCCGGCCGCCGGACCTGGGCCGCCATACGATTTCTAGGATGGTGTTAAAAAAGATACGACCTCGAACGTGAGACTACGATGTAGAGGTTGCCTTTCTTTTCCCTGAATTTCTTAGCCGAGGTTAGGAGGGTATGCTGCTAACGCGAGACTGTGACGGGCGGATATCCTTTTAATCTCAACAAACCTTCTCAGTTAGAAATCGAGCCACATATCTCATGTGCATGTCTTTGTGCTTGCCATTTTTATTTAAAAGTAAAGTGATTTCTTTACTTTTACTCAATCTTTTATTGGCCCATGGCAATTTATGATAAGCTTTTCAAAGTCCCAGTCTATATGCGATGGGGAAAGACGATATCCAATTCATTCATGCTCCCAAAGCGGAACTCTTCAGATGGTGGGGTCAATTAGATTAGTTTGCCCAAGAGCGCGTGAAAGCCAAAGTCGATCATCTCCTATCGTTGATTCAAATAACTGTTCATCCCGAAGTCATACAGGCCATGGCACATTTCTGGTGCCCGAAGATGACTACTTTTATATTTGGTGGGTTTGAGCTAACCCCAACATTGGAAGAGTACAGCATCATCACTGGAATGCCTCTCGAGAAAAAGCTTGTTAGGCCATCAACAGGCATTATCCCATTTGGTGGGTTAGCACAACTTTTAGGAACTGAAATCCACGTTATGAGGCAAATTCTTGAAAACAACCATAATACCTACCCACTAGAATTCATGAATACATGTTTTCAAAATTAGCCTATGACCCAAAAAAGCGAGATTTTCCTCTTGGCCTTTTTTGGGTTCATCATTTTTTCCCATCAAAGAAATGTCATAAGTCCTAAGATGGCATGGATAGTTGATCAGATCTCGAGGGGGCAAAATTATGTCAACATGATTTTAACTAAAACATTTTTGTTCTTTAATCGTTTTAAAGAAAACAAGGAAAAAATCATGCGAGTCTCTCCGGAAATTTTACAAGTTTGGTTCTTTTCTCACCTAAGTGAATTCCGAGGCTTCATGCGATCGTCTGAAATGAATGATTTCGAAAATCCATTACAAAAATTTATGGTTTTAGGACCATACATTCCCAATCAAAGTTGTTTAAATTGGATAAACTTCCTAAGAGACTCGGCTCCTGAGGCATTCCAATGGTGTGCTGGTTGGTTCTATGGAAAGAGAGCTCGCTTTGCTTTCAAGCGCTGCTATCCAATTCCGTTACTCGGTCTCACCGGTGCCATTTCCTATTTCCCCTAGAGGGTGGCACGACAGTATGGAGCCCTTCAAGAGATCCCGCCATCTTTCAAGAAGAGGGTCCCTCCACTCCTTTTCACCCATCAAAGTTTTGAATACACGTTCGAGATTGACATTATCGAGGAAGCATGGAACAAGTGCCATCGCAAAAAGATCGTGGTACTTAAAGGGCTTGAGGGAAAAGAAAAAGCCCACCACGCCTCCATGTCCTACATCCACAACTATCGTATCCCGACAAAATGGAAGCCATCAGTCCCTCACTCAATCAGCGAGAGTAGCCAGCACGAGCAAGCAGAGCTCATGGAGAGGGATTTGAGAATGGACTGGATACACACCTCAGAGCCGGTCCAAGAAAGCAAGCCTCTACGCAAGTGTAAGACTCCCCGTCACATATAAATTGGCAATCATGTGCCCTATAGTATTAATAGTGTGAAAGTTTTGTCCTATTGTTTAGGGACTTTTGTTTAATATCTAGTATTTTATTCTGTCATTTCAATTTCAAGTTTTAGATGCCAGAAGTCTGCGGTCTATAAAATGCTCTTTTGATAAATAAAAAAAGTAGTTAGGACGTTACCATGGGTTAATCTTTGTTTGCTTTCGTGCTCATTCATTGTTTTCGCAACGAACAGGTAATTATGAATCGCCGGCCACCAATCACCCGCGAATGGCCTCATGCAATAGGGCCCGATCAGAATGATGTACAAAATCGCCTCATTAACATTCAAGACGGCGTAGGACAGATGTCCATTGTCCTTCAACAACTCTCGAGACAAATGAAATCCACTCAAGCTGAGCCCAACTCTGAAATTGCCTTAAACACCATCATCCGCAAAATTGCCAGAAAATAGCCAGTACCATAGACAATTTGAAAGGATCATGAAAAAGTTAAGCCAGCTGCAGGAGCAGAATCCCATGGACCTGTCCAATTACGCCGGCATTGAGATCCCTGAAAAACTCAAATCACCTTAATGTGAAAAGTATGTTGATACCTTCCTCCCAGAGACCTACCTACAGGCCTACCTGGTTCGAAGGATGATTCAATCGTACCAATCAAGTTTGATTGGCCTTGCCTTGTGATGGTATATTGTTAGGAAGATTAGTCCCCTTAAAACCTGGAAGGAACTAATTCATGTTTTTCACCAAGAGTATAATATTGACATCACCCCTAACATCACCTTGCCCTACGAAGAGCCGATGATCGCGGAGCACGAGGAGCCATTAGTCGATGAGATAGGAGAAGAGCATGTTAATGAAGCCTTGCATGATAAATGGGCAGCTGAGCAACATTCTATTAGTGGAAAATTTCCCAGTAAGAAAGGCAAGGAGCCTTTGTACGAGATCAAAGACACAGAGCCTATTCAAGAGTGGGCACGACTGGACAACTCCCCAAGCTTACTCCAAGAGTTAGGGTCCAAAGAATACCAACTCCTATCAACCTGGAAAGTGAATCAGACAGTGAAACTCTAATGTCTCTCACTTCCCTTGACAGAATCGAGCTGGTAAAACGAAGGGCCTTATTCAAAAGGTCTGGACCAAAAGCCAAGAAAAGAAAGCCTAAGTAGATCAATGCAGTATCTGCCGACAAGCCACCGCACCAAAGCTTCGAGCATTCCCAAGAATACAGCTTTGAAGGCTACCATCCTCTAGAGTACAACCCTGAAGATTTCCCGGCCCTAGAATACAATCCTAAAGACTTCCAGCGTTATTTCGACAATGAAACTGACGATTCATCATATAACTGTTTCCTACTCTCACCCGGGGATGAAGGCCCGTCAGAAGAGGAAGCATACGTCTTTATCCGCTACGATCCTAACGAAGTACTAAGCTCATCCTCTAACCATGAGGATAGCTTCAATACTTCATCCTCGTTCGGAAATTTTAACCCAGAAGAAAGTAATGGGGTAATTTCGGTAGAGTCCAACTTCCCTGAAACAGAAAAATTCACCACTACAATGAATATGCAGTGGGAAAACCAGTGGCCTAATCAAGACATACCAGGCTTGTCTTGCCCTGGTAGGATCATGACCCCTATAGAAATGTTGATACCCAATCTCCGCAAGTATAACGACACGACTTGTCCCGTGGCCCACTTGCAGTACCTCCATGCTGAAATGAGTCGATACTATGGCCCGTTGTCATTCACAACTCAGGCCTTCCAAGAAAGTCTTACGGGGTATGCATTACAATGGTTCATCACAATAAATATCTACCTCATGAGAGATTGGAATGAGCTGTCTTCTGCATTCTTGCTTCAGTATCAAAGCCAGATTGGGACTAAAGTGCCTGGTCAAAACTTGGTTCACTTCAGAAGAAGACCAATGGAGGATTTCCGAGCATATGCAAGGAGGTGAGAGGCTTTTATAATGCAAACTTACCCTCAACTGGCTGAAGAAGAAATGATAAAGCTATTCATAGGGGCTTTACCTCGCAAGCATCGTTGTTGATTGCATGGGTTGCACTTCCATAGCTTCAATGAAGTAGTCCTCTCATGCGAATACTTCGAGTCTACTAGAGGCGAGGAACTTAAAGGCGCTTGATTTCGGAACCAACACTATCAAAGCACTCATTTACGCAGGAGTTTTCATGGGTTTTACTTGTTTTTATAATTTCATGTTTTTTATCTTATCTAGTGTACTACTGTTGTATTTTCCATTCCAAGTACTCTATTGTACAGTTCTAATATTTTTTTTTAAGAGCATGAGGCGGTACTCCAAACCAGCCCGATGATGCTATCCAACCATGAAAAAATATCATCCAAGGAGAATACTGACGGCTTGGCTTCCTCATGCTTTTTCTCCCCCGAATACATATTTTGAAAATAGAAAATACTTCATCACCAAAATCTTTCAAAAAGGGATGATAAATTTAATCATGTTTGTCTTTCTGACTCACTCACTTCGTGTCTCAGAAGATCATTCCCATCTCCTCTAACTTAGTGTGACAGGGAGCATTTGAAGCTGGCACATCATGTGAACTCGCCGAATTCAAAGACACTCTTCTAGCAAGGAAACGAAAGATAGGACGTAATAGGTACAAGCATACGGTTAAAATCAAGCCGTCTCCAAGAGCTCTGTACACTCCACCTTGCTCCTGCCCAATTCCTTCTCAAGTCAGAGAAATATCTTTTCCCCACAACATGCTTGAGCAACTAGATGCGATGGTTTCATCAATGGGATTTCCAACTTTAACAAGCCAAGAAGTGCATAAAAGGAATTTCTTCTCTTGAATTGGCTACTGTCAACAAGGAGGAAATCCAGACAGTTGAGGCGGTCTCTAGCCCTCTATTTCAGATGATGACCTTAGGGCCTAGAAACCTCACTTTGTGCTCTAGACACATGCTCTCCCAAGAAGTGATTGCCATCAGAGAATTGGAAGTTTTGATTGTCCATCTCACATTTCATAAAAGCTTGAAGTACATGACTTCACTCAATGCTACTAATGATCATATGGTCAAAGAAAAAATTCTACAGAAGGAAGGCGTTGCAAATCATCAATCATACATACATGGCCACGAATAAGAAAGGCCAATTGAAAGAAATGTTGAACCGTGTCAAAGATGAAGAGGCTGTCATCAACATATAGAAATCCCTAGGAGTCAGCAAATACAAACTCTGGGGAAGGGTAATTTGGTATCGTTTCCAATACTCCCACTATCTAAACCCGCTTTTAACATATTTTCCCTATTTGACAGGGAGCATCACAACTCAAGAACCAAACTCAACGGTTATGTTTGACAAATTAATACTGGCCAAGCTAGTATACGGAAATGACCTGCATCGAATTCACTTGACTTCGTGTAAAGGGACGTGCCATCCAGGAGCCAATTCAAAGAATAATTGACCTAACGAAGCAAGGGACATAGGACTTCGTGTCCCCCTCTCACTTTAGGTTCACCCAATCATCTACAAACCAGTGAAGGGTAAAGTTGTATCGATTCCAGTTATTCGACTCTTGAAAGAGTTCATGACTAACACATTCCCTCTTGTTTGTTGCAGGATCACCTGATTGTTAAAAGCAAGGATAACAAATCAATGAGAAGTATGTCTTGTTGCAGGATCACTTGACTGTCAAAAACAAGGACAACAAATCAATGAGAGGCATGACAAACTCTCTTAAACGAAATGACATCTCAAGTATCGCCAAAGCAAAAACAGAGATGCCCGATCAAATCCCCAACCCCGGTTGATCCTTCATGTGTCATATCCCTAATCAATAGGGACAACCATCGACACCCATTTGCGAATAACCCTTTTGATGTTCAAAATTTAACATATTTGGAAACACCATTATGTTAATCCCTAAAGTTGTCAATAGGGTCTTTTTTGAGTCAAAAACATTCAATTGTTTTGAAGAGTTCAAACTCCATCATATTCAAAATGTTGCATGTCATTTTCAAATGAATTCTGCATGATGATTTTGTCTATCTAGATCACTGATTCCGCTAAGGATTATTAGAATAGACAGCTAAGTGAAGAATACAAAATTGATTAAGTATGCTGGATGAGGCGCGTCAGAATGATGACAGGCAAGCTATATCCTACACACAGTCCCCCATCTATACACTTGTGAGATGAGTGCAGAAGATTCCATGGCTGCAGGGTAAAGAGTTCTCTCGCGAATGGTACGATAACCAAAATAGTGAGAGGCATTCCATCGCTCACCCCATTGAGCCCCATACACTAGTGAAATTTCTATCCTACCCCCGTCAAGAACCACCCCACACTGGGGCAGATCGGAGGCAAAGCAACATCACAAGGTGAGAAGAGAGATAGAAATTTTCTTGCTCGCACTTGCATCAATCTTCGGGTGCCCTTATTGCATATGAACACTCATGTTAATTTAAGTGCCCTAGAATGACGAAGAGCAATTCTTTCTCTATGCACTTGTATTCATTGTACAACTCAATTGAGTCTGTAATTTCACCCTCACATGGAGGCAAAACAGAAGTTACTGCCAATTAAACAGCATAGCCTAGAGTGCCTACTGAAGATGAAGACTTAAGAGTCTAATAACGGTGCTTCGATTGAACTTGCCTAGGCCGGTTCCTCTAATGACAAGAATGAAAAAAACATGGGCATAAAAAGTAGTGTACCTGGTAAAAGCAAGGTCAATGCTCATAAATGAAAAACTGGAATAAAAATAGGGGCATGAAAAAAGCAGTGTGCCTGGTAAAAGCAAGGCCAATGCCCCCCAGTCAAAAATACTCCCAAGAGAAGTTGCTATTGTGGTCCAAAGAACCTCCATCTAATAGTAAAAAGAAAGACCGGTGACAAATGCCAAGATAATCACCAGCCCTCACCTTTTTACACATGAGTCAAGCCTACATTGCGTCCTATTGTAAAAGTCTCTTCAGATTATGGGCACTTCAATTAACGTAGGATTTCATGCGTATATAAGTATCGCTCGAAGAAGTACGAGCAAGATTACTTTATCTCTTTTCGCAGGATTCTTGACTTGCAAACCTGGAGATGATCGTGCAGCACTTCGATCACGAGCCTTGACCTCGACGGTCCCATTTGATGAGCCGTTGATCAAGTTTTCATCACAATTTCAATAAAGACCTCTCACATTGGTAAAGTCGTACCACTTGCGAGAATACTCGGACCCCTGTTGACATGATGACAGTGAGATAGTGCGGTCCTTATAAATCCTGTATCAATGGTCAGGATAGCATTTTCCATGAGAGTGAGCGAAAAGTCCTTTCAGACTGAAAGTCCCTCATCTGGCATGCTCAAGACATCTACGTTATGAATAAAGGTTGTCTTGCAAAATCTTCCCAAGTGGAACTCAGATGATGCAAAACTGACAAAATTGTCATGCATAAATCACATTTAAACTCATAAATTTACAGCATATACAATCATGTGTGCATATTGTGCAAATAGCAGACATACTCTTAGAGATCAGAAATATTGCTAGGTAAGCATATCCTTATCTCCATTTGTCTTAAAGTACCTACCACTTGCCGGGTACTCCCTCTTATCGACACTCGCCATATTCGAGTTGTCCCCAGAGTATTGATATTTGCGACTGTCCAGGTATCTCCCTAGTTTTGAGTGCCTGTCGTTACTCAAGTGCTCTCTCTATTGACACTCGACCTATTCGAGTTGTCTTTAAAGTTTGGATGCTCGTGTCTGTCCAAGTATCCTCTTGTCTTTGAGTACCAGCCACCGTTCGGATACTCCCTTTCCATGACACTCGACCTGTCTGAGTTGTCCTCAAAATTGTATCATTGAATACTAGTAGCCATTCAAGTATTCCATCACATTGTGCGCCTGTGGTTACCCAGGTATGCTTTCTTACACTTGGACTAGCTTGAGTGGTCCCAGATCGTATCATTAATTACTTATGTTCATCCAAGTATTCCAATACTTTGTACACCTGTGGCTATCCAGGTGTTTCACCCATTTTAAGTGCCTGCGGCAATCCAAGTAAGCCTCATACCACATTCAAGTTTATAATACCAGGAAGTGAGAGACTTTCACGAATATGCGGGGCACGTCCTCGATATTCCCATTACCAGGAAGTGAGAGACCTTCACGAATATGCGGGGCACGCTCTCGATATTCCCATTACCAGGAGGTGAGAGACCTTCACGAATATTTCAGGTACGCCCTCGATATTCCCAATTACCAGGAGGTGAGAGACCTTCACGAATATGCGAGGCACGTCCTCGATATTCCCTTTACCAGGAGGTGAGAGACCTCCACGAATATGCGAGGCACGCCCTCGATATTCCCTTTACCAGGAGGTGAGAGACCTTCACGAATATCCAAGGTACGTCCTTGATATTCCCTTTACCAGGAGGTGAGAGACCTTCATGAATATCTAAGGTATGTCCTCGATATTCCCAATTACCAGGAGGTAAGAGACCTTCACAAATATGCAGGGCACGCCCTCGATGTTCCCCATTACCAGGAGGTGAGAGACCTTTACGAATATCCAAGGTACATCCTCGATATTCCCAATTACCAGGAGGTGAGAGACCTTCACGAATATACGGGGCACGCCCTCGATATCCCCATTACCAGGAGGTGAGAGACCTTCACGAATATGCGAGATACGCCCTCGATATTCCCAATTACCAGGAGGTATGCCCTCGATATTCCCAATTACCAGGAGGTGAGAGACATTCACGAATATCTCAGGTACGCCCTCGATATTCCCATTTACCAGGAGATAAGAGACCTTCATGAATATGTGAGGCACGTCCTCAATATTCCCAATTACCAAGAGGCGAGAAACCTTCATGAATATCCAAGGTATGTCCTCGATATTCTAACTACTAGGAGGTGAGAGACCTTCACGAATATCCCAAGTACACCCTCGATATTTCCCAATTGTCAAGAGGTGGGACACCTTCACAAATATCCAAGGTATGTTCTCAATATTTCCAATTATCAAGTACCCCTTCGATACTTGTGAATGTCCAAGTATCCCCTAAGAAGTCATACTTGTGATCATCCAAGTACCCCTTCAATGCTTATGGTCAATCAAATACCCATTTTGACGCCTGCAAAGGCCCAAATATCCTTCAGTTTAGTACTTGCGAATATCCAGGTACTTTTTGATATGCTTATGAATGTCTAGGTATCTTTCAGAATCGATGCCTTGAGAAAGGTCAGCGCATCCTCCCGAGAAAAGTCGGGTACTAGCTGTTGTCTTTGACAGAGGTTAGACACCCCCACTAATGAGATGCCCTGAGAAAGGTTGGTGTATCTCCCGTCAAGGCGACCGAAGAAAGGTTCGGGTCCTAGACAAATCATTGATTATTTTAACAGGCGACCGAAGAATGGTTCGGGTCCTGGAGGAGTAATTTCCCGTCAAGGCGACCGAAGAATGATTCGGGTTCGAGACAAATCATTGATTATTTTAACAGGCGAACGAAGAATGGTTCAGGTCCTAGACAAATCATTGATTGTTTTAACAGGTTACCGAAGAATGGTTCGGGTCCTAGACAAATCATTGATTGTTTTAATAGGCGATCGAAGAATGGTTCGGGTCTTGGAGGAGCAATTCCCGTTAAGGCGACCGAAGAAAGGTTCGGGTCCTAGACAAATCATTGATTGTTTTAACAGGCGAGCGAAGAATGATTCGGGTCCTAGAGAAGCAATTTCCCGTCATGGCAACCGAAGAATGGTTCGGGTCCGAGACAAACCACCGATTGCTCCAACAGGCGACCAAAGAATGGTTCGGGTCCTGGAGGAACAATTTCCCATCAAGGCGACCGAAGAAAGGTTCGAGTCCTAGAAAAATCCTTGATTGTTTTAATAGGCGACCGAAGAATGATTCGAGCCCCGGAAAAGCAACCTCTTCATATCACCAGGTAAGATGATGCCTTGATACTTGCCAAACTCGGGGTTCACATCCTATCTCATTCACTTCCGGTAAGTAACTACAGGTATCTTCTTATCTGTCTTAGTATATGTAATGTTATATTGCTCTTTTTGCATAGGATAATAGGTCCCAAGTAAAATATAATCTGTTACGCATGAATGGATAAAATTTAGGCATCAGTTTGTCTTTGAATGCAACCTCTGCAAGCCCACCTTCAAAGAGGGGCAGCTGTTGACGCCTAAAATTTCCTTTTAATTAATTAGGTTTTACTTTATTTTATTTTATTTTATCTTTTCAGATAAAAAATAATAATGAAAGAAAAAACAGAAAAAACAAGAAAAACAGAAAAAAAAAAAAAAAAAAAGCCCCTCCTCTAGGCCTCCTCGACCCAGCCAGGTCTTCTTCTTCCTCGCGCCGTTGCAGCACACACACTGGAGGGCGCGACACCAAAGCAAACGGAATGAACAGCGACGCACATGGAGCAGCTGGCACCGGACAGCAATGGGACGTGGAGTGGGGGGTAGCTGGCGTCGGATGGGACGCCGGGCCGGCCGACGAGGGCCACGGCAGCCACCGGTCGAGCTCCATCGACCAGCCGCCCCTCGGCCTATAAATAGGCCTCCATTTCCGTCGTCGGAGGCACACACACAGACGGCGAAGAGGAGATCGCCGATGGTAAGCTATGATAGCTTCCCCTGAGAGACGTCAGGGGAGGCCCGAAGACGAGCCGTCGGAGATCTTGAATCTAGCCGGAGAAGCGAGCACAGAGACGCACGGAGGAAGGAGAAAGGGAGAGGGATCGAGGTCGCGACCCTTGGACACCCCACTAAGAGACTTCAGGGGGGCCGAGGGCTCGCGGCTTCAGATCTGGGCTTCGCCAGAGTAGAGAGAGAGAGAGAGAGACGCAGGAGCGGAGGGGATTCGCGTGGGGTCTCGACGTCGTCGCCGTCTTCACCCTCATCGCGCCATCGTCGAGCAAGTATCGCGCCGTCGCCGTTGCCCTCACCATCTCCCTCTCCGTAAGTCCAGTTGTCACCATCGTCGCCACCGTCTTCGTCATCGTCGCCGCTGCACCTCTTCAGCGCCCCATATTCGGAAACCCTAGGGTTCCCGATTTTCCGGGTCGCGATCCCAGGTCGTCGGGTCGGACTCGGATTGGGAACCGAGTAGGGATTCCGCAAGTTATGGAGGCGGCGGGGAGTTGGGTCGCGATTCGGGTTGGATATGGGTAGGCTTTTCGCAGGGGAGCCGGGTCGTGGAGCGGGTCGTCGGGTCGGGCCAGGCGTATCCAAACGCTCGGCCACGACGCCGTTTCATCCAAAAAAAAAAAAAAAAAAAAAGGGAAAAGGAGAAAATCCGAGGCCCGTTCGTGTTCGAGTCGCCGGCCCGGGTCGGATCCGGCCGTAGACCCGACTCGGGCCGTTTTTTTTTAATTATTTTAATTATTTTAATTTTAAATAAATAATAAATAAATAATTTATTTTCCAAAAAATCAAATATAATTTATTTTCGAAAAAGTATTAAAAAATATTTTATTTTCTAAAAAATCAAAAAATGTTAAAAAATATAAAACTGTTTTATTTTCCAAAAATAAAAAAAAAATCAAAAATATTCCATATTTTCCAAAAATGCCAAAAATCCAAAAAAAGCCAAAAATTCATGAAAAAGCCAAAGAGACTTGTATTTTTCCAAAAATACCAAAAAATCCAAAAAAATCCCTTTTATGTAAAAAAAAAAAATTAGAAAAAGACTCAAAAATGTTTTTCCTCCCAAAAATGCATTGAAAATCCCTCGAACATCCAAAAAACCTCAAGGTTTAAACAAGATTAGGTACCGAAAGGGCATTAATGATTAACTAGTGTAATCAAATCTCCGATCCTAATTTCTCTGGTTGCGCAGGAGTGAGTATTTCTCCCGATACTTCGCTTGGGTTTCTAATCAACCCACCCCAAATCGATTAGTGGCGACTCCATTTTAAAAATTGATTTACAGGTTAAAAACTTGAACCATTAAGTTGCGAATTGGTGGACTTGGGGGAGTCCGGGCTTAATAAATTCAGCCGAGCCATTAGCCTCCCGCCGGCGCTCGTACCCGATTGCGGGCGTCCAAAAAAAGAGGTCGCGACAATATTTTTTCGTGAACTGTGGCCATTTATGTAGTTTGTGATTAAAGCAATTGCCAATGGAGTGATCTTAGAGTTTTGCTGCTCTTTTTTTTTTTTTTTTGCTATTTTGCTTATTTGGGAATTGTAGAGTAGTTTCGTCTCCCTCCATAAACTATCTATATATTACTCATCTCCCTTCGCCATCTCTCTTCACATTTTCTTCATTTAAGTCGTAATTTATTTACGTTTCAAAAGTTATCTTTAATCTTAACTTTAACATATATAAAAAATTACATAAAATACTACCACAACATCATGCTTATTACATTAATTTGTTTAAGAATTCTTAGTAGTTAGTTCACTTCATAATTCTTTAATCAAAATAACATATTAATAACAAATTGTCCGTATATTGAAATGGCGTGATTTTTGAACCGGAACATTTAATCCGTTACGAAATTTTTAGTGCTTTGGCGTTAGCTATGATGTCATGGCATCAAGCTTAGCTCCTTATTTTTATTCAACATGAATTGCAAAAGGACAGAAACTTTGTTGAGATCTTTTCTTCGTCTTTTTTCTGATTAGCTCTCCAGCGCCAAATATAGCATGCCTTTGCATGGGTTTCATCGCTATGGTACAGAAAAGCCGTTGAAACTTCAGAAAATCATGTCAAAACTTCTTTGCAATATGGAAATCATATCGTACAGCCAAGAAAACTTCTTTTTCTGTTTGTGGCATTGATGTTGTTCTTGAGTCAGAGTAAGCCCTTCTTATTTTTAAACCATTCTTAGATGAATTTATCTCAAAAAAAAAAAAACATTTGGTCATATATAATATGATATTGGTAGCCCATAAATTTTGGTGTAAACATATAATATCATCCTTGAACTTTTAACTCGTTTCATAAGGAACTCAAATTATTCTTAAAAGTTGAATGTATTCATTTTGTTTGATCAAACAAATGAGGGGGAAGTCATCTCACGTGTCTATTCTATCTCGATTATTTTGTGTAAAAGAGTTAAAAATTAACAATACATCAGCTTTTTAAGAGGTCCCTAATTTCGGAAAGAAATCCATCATTCAATCCTCTTCTTTAGCTCTTTGATAATGCAATATTTATGTAATTCCTTAATAAGTCTTAAACATTTTCTTATTTTGTCAAACCTATCCAATAGCCCCTCACTTTCTCATTTAGGTACTATTTGTTTCGTGGAAATGAAGAATTTTGAAAATATATTCCTAAAATTGATGATTTATATTGCTTAAATAAATGAATGAATCAAATTTTTATGAGCCACAAACATGCTTAGACCCAAATTGTTACCGATAAAGAAAATTATTACATTGGCTAATTATTTTAAGCGTTACAAACGATAATTTTAGGAAAATATTTTTTGAATTATTCATTTTCTGCGAAATAAATGGAGCCTTGAACGAAACTCTCACTTCTCTATGATCAAAACTTCTTGTAAAATAGGCATTCCTTTGTGAAATCAGTGATTGGACAATGCTACTAAGATAGTGTTGTCGCGACCTTCGCGAATTTTCTTGAAGGGTGGATTATCTAAAGAAGGCTAATGGATTACTAAGTCCGAAGACTTGGCATGGACCCTCCCAAGTCCTACCAATCGCGACTTGATAGAAATTAACTCATTTAAACATGCAATTATATTCAATTTGGAGCCGTCACTAATCAATTAGGGCTGGTTAGAAACCCAAGTAAAGTATGGGAGAATACTTTACTATTGCGAACTAGAGATTCAATAGGTCCGGGGACATGGTTACGCTAGATTAGTCTAACGCCCTTTCGGTACCTTTTATTTTAATTTTTAAAAATATTTTGCAGGCAATGTTGATTAATTTAAACCTAAGCTACTAACATGCAAATGGTGGTCATGCGAGTGTACAATCAATAAATTAACATTCAAATAAAAAATGCTAATAAAATTGCATGTCCGAAACATGATTTCTAAATGACATGACATCTAATTTTTTTTTTTTACAAAACGTTAATTATATGCAATCTTAATCTAAATTTAATATGCATGGATTTTACTTTAATGATGTGTGAGATGCAATTCATATGGTGTGACTTAAACTTATCACTATATGTATGCAATCTAATTTATATAATCATAAATATGCATGTGTTTCATGACATGGGATGAATGACATAATGATTCTATATGCATATGATGACATGAAATGGGATTATGTGGTGTGCATATTATGAAACCTATGCTAAATGATAATGATATGAAATGAGATTAATTAACCTATTAACTAACCAAGGAAATGATCTTTAGTTTTTTTTATATTATTTTTTTTAATGACCTAATGATTAAAAAAGTAACTTAATCGTGCACTGATCATCTTTTAGCATTTTCCTTTTTATTAAAAAAAAAACTGTAACTCACATGGCATGCATGACTTTTTTTGTTCCTCTTTTGTTTTACTAAATGAAAATTGACTTAATCTAAAAATATCTAAGTGTATTGCTTTAATATGAAATGTGTATGGACCTAAGTACTGAGTTCTAGATATGACAATATTTTAATTAATAAACAAATTCTAATTAAACCTATTATACAAATTAACTAACATGTACCTAATATTTTTTGATTTTTTATTTGAAATTCGAAATTAATAAAGAATAATTAAACTATCTAAAGTGAATAATATTCTAATTTATTTTAGGAATTAATTTAACTTAAACTACATCTTATCTTAAAAGCTATAAAAAAAAAAATCAAGACATGCCAACAACATTTAAAAACAAAAATCACCCATCTAAAAGTATAGTCTAAAAATTATAATCCTATAAATGCAATTCTAACCCTAAAAATATAGTCCTAATTTACTAAACCTAAATGCACTAATGCAATATTTAGATTTTTATGCACTTTTTGATTTTTTTAAAATTTTTTTAATCTTTTTTCTCTTTCCAAGCAAGTAATTATTTTAAATGAAGATAAGAATTAAAATAACAAAAAAATAATCCGTTGTCTCACGGATTAAATTAACAATTATTTTAACTCTATAACGTTTTAATGATTGAAATGTTATCAAAATTCCTAAAAATTAAAGTAATTAAAAAAATGACCCGACGTCTTACGGGTCAAATTAATAACTACCTTAATTTGGAATAAAACCTAATATCTACAAGGTCTACAAATATTAACATACAATACTACAATTCAAATAATTAAGCTTAAAAAAATAAAAAATTTAACGTAACAGGAAATAAGTAAAAAAAAAAAACTACCTAAGGCTTGGAAAATGGGAGCGACAACGGTGCTTCGGTGATGGATCGTGGTGCGGGGGTCCGGCGAAACACGGTGACCCGCGGCAGCTTTGGCACGGTTGCGGCGAGGTGGTGTGCGGCGATGGTTTGCGCTTCGCGGCCCCGGGCCGACGGGGAGGAGCGAGAACAACACCGGGCCGTCGGTGTCTACAAGCGAAGGTGGCAACACGGGAGTGTGGGGGCACGAGATCGGGCACGGCAGCTAAAGCAATCGCCCGGGGAACAAGGAACCGCTGCTGGCACCTCGGTGGCTCGGGACAGCACGAGCACGCGGATGAGGCAGGGGTGCGGCTTCACCAGGCGTCGGGTCAGGGGCGAACCTGCAGAAACAGAAGCTTCGTCGTGGCTGGGAGATGAATCGGCGAACAGGATCGGCGAACAAGAGAGCGTCGGCGCGCACGTCAGGTCGTCTCGGAGAGGTTTGCGGGGAGGCCGGTGGCTACGTCGGCACGGGGAAGGCGTCGAGAGGGGGTTTCACCGGCGGCGAGCCGAGATGGTTGGCATCGGCGGCGGGGAGCAAGAGCGGAAACTTCACGGGTGGAGGTGGTCGCGGTCGTGGAAGCAACGGCGGCGTGGGGCTTCGTGGAGGAGGAATCCACGAGGAAGATGAAAGTGTGTCCTATTTTCTTTTTTTTTTGTTTACTTTTTCTCTCCCGACACTCTCTCTCACCTGTCTCTCTCACTTTCACTTTTCTGCTTTCCCTCACATCATCTCTCTCTGTATCTTCTCTTCTCTCCACTTTTTTCTTTTGACTTTTCTCCCTTTCTTTCCTTTCGTGTCTCTCTCCTTCTCTCAATGGCTCTACGGACGGTTCCTTCTCTCCCTTCCTTTTTCTTCTTTTTCTTCAGTTTTCTCTCTCACCGACACTCTCTCGCCCCTTCTCACCTTCTTCACGTCACCTCTTTCTCTATTTTGCCTCTTTCGAATATTTTGAAAACTCAGTCCAAAAGCCCCCCCGAAAGATGAAGAGAAGCCCACTATTTATAGAGTGAAAACTCGAATTCGTTTCGCCAGTGGAGATTTTCGCTCAACCTCTCGCTGGTGGAGATTTTCGCTCAACCTCTCAACAACAAAGTGGCTCCAAAATCCCACGGTTGAGTTTTTGAATTCAAAATTTTTGTTTTTTCAAAATTTCCCTCTAATCTTTTATTTTCTAAAAATTGAATCTAAATTAGGTGTCAACAGCTGCCCCTCTTTGAAGGGAAGCTCGTAGAGGTTTCCTTCAAAGATAAATAACACCTAAATGCAGAATGAATGCAAAATGAATATGAAATGCATATGCAAATGTTAATTGTAATGACTTTTTTTTTTTTATAAAAGAAATGGACTCAAATAAATGCAAGGTCATGCGATAAGGAATGCCATGTAAATGCAATGATTTGGTCAATAACATATATTTCAATGTGTCTATGCTCAATGAAATGCAAATGCAAAAAAGGACACGTACCTATCATACTTATCTGGAGATTCAGAAAAGTATTATTAGGTGTGAAATGATTCCTATAAGACCTGACCAACATCTGGAAATCTCTTCAGATAATTGAAAGGCTCAAAGTCTTTAGAGATCTGGAACTCTCATCAGATCCTAAGCACTTGGAAATCACATTCAGATGTTTGAAAATACAAATACTTGGAAGTCACATCAAGTATTTAAAGATTCAAATTCTGGAATTCATGCTGGACATTTGAAAACATTTACTAAACATCTGGGAATCACATTAGACGTTTTAGAAGGACAAACACTTAGTATCACATCAAGCGTTTAAGGGTTCAAATATCTGGGGTTTTCACTAAACATCTGGAAGTCACATCAGACGTTTGGAAAGACAAACACTTGGTATCACATCAAGCATTTGAGGGTTCAAATATCTGGGGTTCACACTAGACATTTGAAAATATTTTACTAAACATCTGGAAATCACATCAGATGTTTGAAAAGACAAACACTTGGAAATCACATCAAGTGTTTAAAGGTTCAAACATCTGAAACTCAAACTAGACATTTGAAAGCATTTTATAAATGGGTACTTGGAATTCTCATCAAGCACCAAGATGACTGAGCAAACTCAGGATTTCAAAGACAATTTTTTGGTCTTTGAGGAAAAATTCAATGAAGGTCCATGCATGATGGCTTTATCAAGCTTCTACTGGAAAAATTATCACAAGGACAATTTTCAGTTATAGTGTGAACCTCTTGAACATGCTAAATGAGACACTTTTGGTGTGAAAAGGCTTTTCACTCGCTCTCATTTAGGAGGGGTTATTTGTCCCGACCATTGATGCGGGAATATATCACTCAATCTTACCATCATCTTGTCGACAAGAGTTTGAATTTTCTTGCAATCAGTACGACCTTACCAATCTGAGAGGTCTTTAACAGGTACTGTAATGTGGGCTTGGTCAATGGCTTAACAAAGGGATTCTTTGAGTCAAAGCAATTGAAAGAACAATTCTGAATCATCTCCGAGTTTACAAGTCAAGAATCCTGCAAAATGAGAAAGAAATAATCTTGCTCGCACTTCTTCGAGCAATGCTTAAAACATATGAATTCCTATGTTAATTCAAGTGACCTAATCTGAAGATACTTTGTAAGGGACGTAACATAGGCTTGGTTCTTGGGTTTGAGAAACGAAAGGATCGTTAGGCTCAAAGATGTGTGTAATGGGTAAGAGTTGGTGATCATCTTGACATTACCACCAGTTTTCTTCGCCACGGATTGTCTTCTTGACAAATTTCTTGATTGGCTCAAGAGTTTATCACTGATGCCAATGATTATTCAACTGGAGATCTTTTCTCATTTTTTCTTTCAAAATCATTTTCTTTGATGATGGGCATCGATCAGGCGCACCGCTTTTTATGCCCCATAATTCATCAATCATTTCTCTTTTCTTTTCACGGGCATTGGCCTTGCTTTTACTAGGCACACTGCTTTTTCATGCCCCTTTATTTTTTTGCACTTATTTTCTTTGGACTCACACAGTCTTCTTTCATCAACATTTTAGACCATGCTATTCGAATGATTGTCTTTCATCTTGCCCCAGTGTGGGGGATGATCACCAACTGGGTTTGACATGAAATGAATTCAAAAGTGTGTGGGATGAAGAAAGAACTGCTCTTCGTCATCTTAAGGCACTTAAATTATCGCATGAATTCAATGTAATAGCACAACTTGAAGATTGACGCAAGTGAAAGCAAGAAAATTTCGATTCATTTCATTCTCCTTCAATGTCAACTTACCTCCATTTGCCCCGATGTGGGGTGGTTCTTAACAGGGGTAGTATGAAAGAAATTCTTCAAGTATTTGGGCTCAAAGAGGGGTTAAACAGGGGTTTACTGATAAAGAAATGAATTGCCCCTCGTCATTTTAGCTGTCGTACTTTTCGCAAGAAAGCTCTTCACCTTGAAGTACAAGACGTCCCCATACTCACCTCACAATGTATAAACAAGGGACCGTGTATAGGATAAGGCTTGCCTTTCACACCTCATTTAGCATGTTCAAGTAACTCGACATCTTTCACTGAATTATCCATTTTGATAAATTTCAAGTGGAATTGACAAATTGCATAATATCATGTGAAAGCATTCTATAATGACAAAAAGCCATGCTCTATTCTTGCACATCAAATCATAAAGTCAAAGCTCTTAAATGTCTATGTCTTGCCCTTCTTTGCAAGGGAGCTCATAGGGGTTCCTGCAAAGACACCGTTGCTCATATCCATTCTTTGCTCCTGCAAAAATAAAACATGCAACATTATACACTAGAGATTTGATCAACTTTGAGTGAGGAAAAGGTTTTTACGAGCCCTTTTATTCATGGATAGTATTTCTTTACAGCATCAGAATTTACAGGATTTGTGAATTCACGCCCATCCATTTCTGCCAAGATTAAAGCACCTCCAGGAAGTACTTTCTTCACGATGTATGGCCCACTGTAATTTGGAGTGAACTTGCCACGAGGATCAAGGTTAATTGGTAGCATCTTGCGTAGCACCAAATCATGGACCTTGAAACGCCTTGGGTGAACCTTTCGATTAAAGGACTTGGCCACCCGTTGATAACATTGACCATGACATATGGCCTTCAATCGTTTTTCATCAATCAAATTGAGTTGGTCATACCTCCGTTGTGCCCATTCAGCTTCCGTCGCCTTAAGGCGAGATAATATTCTTAGAGAAGGGATTTCTACTTCAACTGGCAGGACTGCTTCCATGCCATACACCAGAGAAAAAGGAGTTGCCCCAGTAGAGGTACGAGCTGAAGTCCTATACGCCATTAGAGCGTAAGGAAGCCGCTCATGCCAGTCACGATAATTATCAGCGGTCTTTGCCAGAATTTTCTTGATGTTCTTATTTGCTGCCTCAACCGCACCATTCATTTGAGGGCGATAAGGGGACGAATTCAAATGCTTGATCTTGAACTCGCTGAACAACTCATCAACAAGCTTGTTGTTCAAATTCGTCCCGTTGTCAGTGATAATCGTTTCCGGGACACCATAGCGAGCAATTATGTCATGTTTGATGAATTTCGCAATATTGCGAGCAGTGACACTTGCTAATGACATAGCTTCTATCCACTTGGAAAAATAATCTATCGCCACCAAAATGAAACAATGTCCATTTGAAGCCTTAGGATTTATCGGGCCAATCACATCGATGCCCCACATTGAAAAAGGCCATGATTCTGACAGCTGATGTAGCTCATTTGGAGGAACATTTATCTTGTCTCCATAAATCTGACAACGGTGACAACTCTGGACATGTTGAATGCAATCAGTCTCCAAGGTCAACCAGAAGTAACCTAGTCTCATAATCTTCTTTGCTAACATGTGGCCGCTCATGTGAGGACCACACACTCCCTCATGTATTTCTTCCATCAACTGAGTGGCTTCCTTAGCATTGACACATCTAAGTAGGACGGAGTCGAAGGACCGTTTGTATAATGTATCCCCACTAATAAAGAATTTGGAGGCAAGTTTCATGAGATGCTTTCGGTCAGCTGGATTGCTACCTTCTGGGAACTCTCGCTTTTGAATATAGGTCATGATGTCATGGTACCATGGTTTTCCATCCAGTTCTTCTGTCACTACCATGCAATAAATTGGCTTCGGCAAAACCTCTATTTTCAAAGGCTCAACCTCTAATCCATCAGTGACTTGCAACATAGAAGACAATGTCGCAAGTGCGTCTGCAAATTGATTATGAGACCTTGGTAAGTACTCGAACGAAACTTCCTCGAACTTTTCCACCAAATCTTCTAAATACTTGTGGTATGGGAGCAACTTAGCCTCCTTGGTCTTCCATTCACCTACGGTCTGCATTATGATTAGTGTGGAGTCTCCGAACACTCTTAACTTGGCCACACCTATCTCAATTGCGGCCTACAGCCCGAGGATGCAAGCTTCATACTCAGCCACATTGTTAGTGCATGGGAATATCAATTTTGCAGCCACTGGATGATGTTGTCCATCTGGGGATATCAGAACTGCTCCAGTACCAGAACCAGACAAGTTTACAGCTCCATCAAAGAACATCTTCCACAAGTCTTCATTTACATTCAAGACACGGTCATCAAGGAGACTATCATTGTCATTAGAGATTCTTGAATTCTCGGCCAATAGGTCAGCGATCACTCGTCCCTTAACCGACTTTCGTGGCATGAATTGCACATCAAATTCGGAAATTAAAATTTGCCATTTGGCCAACTTACCCACCAAAGCGGGTCGATCAAGTAAGTACTTAATGGGGTCGTTCTCAGTCACGAGGAAAGTCTGGTGATGTAATGTATATTGTTGCAATCTATGCAATACCCATACCAAAGCCGCACAAGTCTTTTCGACATCAGGATACTTCAGCTCTGATATAGTGAACTTCTTGCTCAAGTAGTAAATGGCTCGTTCTTTTCTGTCAACGGGACTTTCTTGAGCCAACATCGCACCTAGTGACTCACTATGAATGGTGAGGTAGAGAATTAAAGGATGCCCCGGTGATGGCGGGACAAGCATTGGTGGATTCATCAAGTAGTACTTCAATTTGCCGAACGCTTTCAGACATTCATCGTCCCAGTTGACTCATGCATTCTTCTTTAGGAGCTTGAAGAATGGCTTGGCGGTTTCAGAAAGTTGGGAAATGAATCGAGCAACGTAATTCAACCTTCCCAAAAGGCTCCGGACTTCTTTCACCGTTGATGGAGGTCGCAGCTCACAAATAGCCTTAGCTTTAGCCGAGTCGATTTCAATCCCTTTACTGCTCACAATGAACCCGAGTAATTTACCGGATGTTGCTCCGAACACGCACTTAGCAGGATTCAGTCGAAGCTTGAACTCACGGAGTCGATCAAACAGCTTCTTTAAGGTCTCGACGTGGCTTTTTCCAGGTTGAGTCTTTGCAATCATATCATCAACATAGACCTCAATCTCTTGATGCATCATGTCATGAAACAATGCTATCATGGCTCGCTGGTAAGTTGCCCCGGCATTTTTTAGTCCGAAGGGCATAACCTTATAATGAAAGGTTCCCCATGGAGTGATAAAGGCAGTCTTCTCCTTGTCTTCCTCCTTCATCCTTATCTGATTGTACCCGGAAAAACCATCCATAAATGAGAATAGTTCAAAACCAGCGGTACTATCCACAAGAACGTCTATGTGTGGTAACGGAAAATCATTTTTTGGACTAGCCTTGTTCAGATCCCGATAATCAACACAAACTCGAACCCGACCGTCCTTCTTCATTACTGGAACAATGTTGGCCACCCATTCGGGATACTGTGAGACTTCAATGAATCCCACCTTCAATAGCTTCATCACTTCCTCCTCTATCTTCTTTGAGAGCTCAGGCTTAGTTCTCCGCAACCTTTGCTTCTTAGGTGGCACATCCGGATTAGTAGGTAGGCAATGCTCCACAATTGACAGGTCTAAACTAGGCATATCAACATAGGTCCATGCAAAGATATCCTGATATTCCTTCAGTAGCTGAATTAGGTGCTTGGCTTCATCTTTAGGGAGACTTGACCCAATTTTCACCTCTCTCGCTTCTTCAGTGTCACCTAAATTAATAGTGACAGTCTGTTCGGATGTGAGAGCCTTGGCTTTTTCGTGCTGCTCCCAGCTACGTTGCACCTCAATGGAATCTTTGATCGAGTCTTCGGGATCATCATTATTGGCACATGTCGCATTGGATTGGACCATTTCCACACCTTTGCATGTTATACGATCATCCTCTCGAACTTCGTCGATGGCAAACACTAAATTCTCTTCGAATAATTCGGCCATTCCTCCGAGTGCGTCGTCTTTTCCAGTGGATCGAATGGTGTCTGCAACTGGCTTGTCTGCCTCTCCCCATCCGACAGGAATAACATCAATGTCAACACCTGGAGGCTTGGGGTATTGAACATAGGTATCGATCGCCCCATCTTCCTCATGCATCATTTTCGCAGGCCCAGGGAATGTGGACCTAATATGGGGTATAATGAAGCCAGTTCGTCCTTGTCCTCTTCCTCTTCCTCTACAGGATCGTCCACCTCTACCATGATAGCCCAATCCAGTAGTATATGAATTCTGCCCGGCCTCAATTGGTTGGTGAGTGCCCTGACCATGTCGGCCTAAACCATTACCCGGAACAAAACCGCTCCCGACCATGGTCTTGCCTACCATGATCGCCGACTTTGATAACCTTGGAGTGGGTAGGGTAGTGCCTTGAGAGACATGAATGGTCGAAACCAACTCAAACGCTTGAAAACTGGATTCTTCTTTACAATCTGGTTCAATATAAGGGATAGTCGTCTCATGATAAATCTTGAACTCATCCTCTCCTCGAACTGTAATAAGCTTCCCTTCCGTCACAAACTTCACTTTCTGGTGAAGACTTGAAGAAACTGCCCCTGCTACATGAAGCCAGGGACGACCTAACAAAAAGTTAAAGGCTGTAGGTATGTCCAGGACCTGAAAAACTGCATTAAATAACACTGGCCCTATTTGCAAGTCCAAATCAATTTCTCCAACTGCTTCTTTTTTGGTTCCATCAAATGCTCGAACAGAGGTTTTAGCCGTGCGAATTTTCCCCAAATCATACCCAAGACGTTTTAGAGTTGCAAGAGGGCATATGTTTAAAGCCGATCCATTATCTATGAGCACACGGGACACCAAGGTATTTCGACACTTGGCTGAGATAAAAAGGGCTTTGCCGTGTCCTCTTCCTTCATCTGAGAAGGTAATCTGGTCGTTCAACAAAATGGCCCCCACGAATTCCCCTAACTTCTCAGGTTCAATGGACTCTGGGATATGTACTTCGTTAAGGACTTTCATCAAGGCCTTTTGATGTTTCTCTGATGTCAAAAGCAACTCTAGTATGGAGACTTGTGCTGGCATTTTACGAAGTTGATCCACTACGCTATACTCACTTGCCTTAATTACAGCTAAGAATTCTTTAGCCTCCTCGTCAGTGACTGGCTTGACAGGTTGTGAGTTGGCCTGAGCGTAAGTGCGTCCCGATCGAGTAACCACATCTATCTCCGCATCATAACACCATGGTACCGCCTTATTATTTGTGTAAGCATAAGGTTGCGTAACATCAAGAATCAATTCTTCATCACCAGATGGTGGCATATCGTTGATGATTAATCAATCTTCATCCGACGCATCTTCCAACGGTGGCATGTCAAAAGCCAGGGGATCGTTAGCTCCAATGTTTAATCCAGCAAACTCATCTTCCAAATCAGATGACTCCTCTTCCATATCAATAATGATTGGAGTGATAGTCGAAACGGTGTCAGCAGGGTTCGTGTAGGCAATCACTCCCTTCTTGGACATTGCCTTAACTCTTTGCACCTTCTGAGACATGGTAGGCTATTCCACGTCTGAGTAGTATCCAGCTCGAACTAAAACATTATAAACATCGTTCACATGCACTCTCAAGCTCCTCTTCCAACCAGCATCAAAACTGAAAATGGCGTTCACGGCTTCTGGGTGATCAGGGAGTGGATTATTTTGGATGTTTGGTTGTGCATCACGGAATGAGACCACCTTGGCATCCAACAAATTTTGGATTTTGTGTCGCAGTGTATAGCAATCGTCCACAGAATGCCCTACCTCCCCCATATGGTAGGCACATGTCTTGGAAGGATCATAGTTAGGGAAACGCTCGGGATTAGGTCGCTTAGGCTCCTTAGCGAGTAATCCTTTCTTTTGAAGGATTGGCAAGATCTTGGACAATGGCTTAGGAAGAGGTGTAAATTGACGCCTGGAAGAGCTCTTCTGTTGGCCGAAGAATGGTCGTGCTCCTCCTTGTTGAGTGTTCAAGACGGGGCGAGGGGGTTGAACATAAGCTGCATTAACTTCCGCTGCAGGCTCCTTATCCTTCTTAACTGAGACTCTCCTATACGAACTGGTTTGATCTGATGCCCATCCATCACGTAATGCTACTTCGATTCGCTCGCCAACAGGGATTAACTGATTGAACGACTCGGCAGTCGATCCTAACATCCGATTTCGATACTCAGGCGGGAGTGTCTTCATGAACAAATCCATCGGCTCCTTTTCGTCGGCTCGAGTAACTCGAGCGGCTACGGTCCTCCATCTCGTGACATACACTTTGAAAGATTCCGTCCTCTTCTTCTCAGTGCGAAGTAAATCTTCTCAAGACGGGGTGACATCAATATTATACTTGTATTGCTTGAAGAAGGCATCGGTCAAATCATCCCAAGTCTCCAGAAGATTAATTTTCTTCATAATGTACCACTATAGTGCTAGTCCTGTCAGGCTTGCCTGAAATTGTTGAATCATCAAGGGGATGTTATCAACATATTGGGTCATCCTGACCACATATGTCTGCAAATGGATCTTCGGGCAAGAGGTGCCATCATACTTTTCAAAGTCCGGCATTTTGAACTTCTTTGGCATCTTGACTTTTGCATAGTGGGACAAATCAGTTGGGCCTTGGACAAACGAGCCCTGCAGCTGGTTGAGTTTCTCCTCGATTTTTGCCATGCGTTTTTCTTGTTGTGTCTTCGGTACAGCTGAGTGTATCACTTGTACCTCCTCATCAACAACAATTTGAGGCACGTCAGTAATTTTCTCCTTAGAAGCACCATCAGAGGTTGATGTCCCAACTGCGAACGTATTCTTGCCTTTATCTTTCGGATCAGCCACAGGAGCATGTTGTGGTAACACCACTTCAACTTGCGGAGCTGGTGGAGCAGTGTTTGCTTGAAGAGAATTGATTTGCTTAGAAAGCTGCTCAAGAACATTCAGGACTTGCTTCATTTCCGTTTCGAGGGTGGTGATACGAGCTTGTTCAGCAACACGCACTTGTTCGGTCTTATTAGCCATTGTTGCCCTAGAACGAGTACGGATTGGTGATCTTGGATGAGCCGTGTTGTTACCTAAAAAGGAAAATACAGTAAGTATTATAACAAATGAGATTGGTCCATGACAATGATCTAATTGCTCGATTTTATTCAAGATTTATTTTAAACATTGAACCAAACTTCCTAACATTAAACTAAGAATTGAAATTCAAGTCCCTAAACATCAAACTAAACTGAAATAAAAGTCCCTAGACATTGAACTAAGAAAACAAAAAATCTCATTTTATATGTTTTCGGGAACCCAACGCCTTGCGAAGCTTGCTATTTTCAGCTTCAAGCATTTCCACTTTCCGCTTAAGATGCTCAATTTGTGCTCGTTGGGTGGGCTTCTCGGTCACATCAGGGACTACTGGACGCAAGGCGGCAGGAATCCGGTGCTGTTGGATGTAGAACGCCGATGCATGGTGAATCTCCTCCTCACCCTTCAGTCTCATGGGCACCAAAATCTTCTCTGGATGGCATTCGCTCCATGTAGTAATGATCTCTCCGGATCTCGTTGAAGTAGTCGTAATCCTTTCGAATGAAACGAACTTGGAACAAATCTATCCTGAGAGGTGGGGGAATTTCTTGAAGAGCTTTGTACTGACGAGCCACTCTATGTGGATAATAGGAAGTAGCACCGGAAAGGCCCAGCAGCGGGATTGGTCCATCATGTTTGTGCGAAAAGCGAGCTTCCTCAATGTGGAGCCATTTAGTATCCCATAAGAATGCCTTAGGATTAGGGTTTTTCAAAAAATTAATCCATCGGGCATACTGTTTTATGTGGGGAAAAACGTTCTAGAACCGCAAATTTTTGTATGGGATGCCGAGAATCGTCTATCCTGAATTGTTTTATAAGATACCCAAATCCTCTTATATGGGAGAAAAACCATATTTGCAAAAGTTCAGGGAGGGCACGCATTGTCCTTTCCTTGTTTTGTTTGAAACAGGTTAATGACAAAAATGTTTCAGCTAAAATCATATTTACATAATTCAGCCCGTCACAAACCCGATTAACCACCCATGAAATTGTAGGATTAATGGCATTTTTTCGATAAGGAAAAACGATTAGCCCAAAAAATGCTAACATGAAAATCCTGGCCTTTGAAATCATTGGCTGGTCTGCAAAACATTTTTCTAAGAATGAAAATGGACATGCAAAACAGTTGGCTTTGACGACTTTCCTTACTCTTTCGGCTTCGATTTTTAAAAATTGGGATAATTCAGAGATAGAATCTATACCGATAGGCGGCCTAACGAGTTCCTTTTCCAAGGGCATTCCAATGGTAATACTATACTCTTCGAGTGTCGGAGTCAATTCGAACTCACCAAATACAAAGGTGGAAGTCTGTGGACACCAGAAGTGAGGCAACGCCTGTATAACACCAGAATGGATGTTGATTTCTAACAACGGGAGAAGTCGGGCGATCCTGGCTTTCACGTATCTTTGACCATCTTGATCTAATTGGTCCAACCACTTCTTGAGCTCTTTTTTGGGAGCGGAAATGAATTGTACATCGGTTTTCCCCATTGCATATAAAATAAGACTGACGACGAAACATAATTGTCATGGACCGACAAAATTACAATAAAGTAAGTAAATTGCAAATAACTTAAACAACTTACTTTCACTGGAAATAGATGACAATCACATAGACACATGCATGAAAAGTGAGGCTCGATTTCTGTCTAACGGCTTAACAAAGTGGAGCTAAAAGGATGATATGACCGTTGCAGTCTCGCATTAACGTGTCAGGTCCCCCTAACTCTGGCTCAGTCGAATGGAATACCCAATAATCACGCAGTCTCGCGGATATGGACAAACACATTCGACACCATGAAGAACTTTCGGGGAGGAGAAGGTCAACCTCTATATAGCAGTCTCGCTTTAGAGGAAGTATCCTTCTCAACACCATCCTAAGAATCCTATCGCAGCTCGGGTCCGGCAACAGGTTGTGTGTGCAATAGTGTAGTGCTAAAAACAATGAAACATGCACAACAGTTTAATTGCAAACATCACTTCTATAATTTAAATTCAACCATTCATCCTTAACTCCAACATGCAAAACAAGGGTTAGCAAAGACTACTCCCCTTATACCTCCCATCTGCAAAAACATTTAACACTTTATGTTAGGGGCGTACCTTGTTTCCATGCTGCCAAACAAAATATTTTTAAAAAAAAAAGAAACAGGCCTATGTCCACTATGAGTTTTAACTCTGTCCCCAGCGGAGTCGCCAAGCTGTCGCGACCTTCCCGAATTTTCTTGAAGGGTGGATTATCTAAAGAAGGTTAATGGATTACTAAGTCCGAAGACTTGGCACGGACCCTCCCAAGTCCTACCAATCGCGACTTGATAGAAATTAACTCATTTAAACATGCAATTATATTCAATTTGAAGCCGCCACTAACCAATTAGGGCTGGTTAGAAACCCAAGTAAAGTATGGGAGAATACTTTACTATTGCGAACTGAGATTCAATAGGTCGGGGGACATGGTTACGCTAGATTAGTCTAACGCCATTTCGGTACCTTTTATTTTAATTTTTAAAAATATTTTGCTGGCAATGTTGATTAATTTAAACCTAAGCTACTAACATGCAAATGGTGGTCATGCGAGTGTACAATCAATAAATTAACATTCAAATAAAAAATGCTAATAAAATTGCATGTCCTAAACATGATTTCTAAATGACATGACATCTATTTTTTTTTTTTTTTTACAAAACGTTAATTATATGCAATCTTAATCTAAATTTAATATGCATGGATTTTACTTTAATGATGTGTGAGATGCAATTCATATGGTGTGACTTAAACTTATCACTATATGTATGCAATCTAATTTATATAATCATAAATATGCATGTGTTTCATGACATGGGATGAATGACATAATGATTCTATATGCATATGATGACATGAAATGGGATTATGTGGTGTGCATATTATGAAACCTATGCTAAATGATAATGATATGAAATGAGATTAATTAACCTATTAACTAACCAAGGAAATGATCTTTAGTTTTTTTTTATATTATTTTTTTAATGACCTAATGATTAAAAAAGTAACTTAATGGTGCAATGATCATCTTTTAGCATTTTCCTTTTTATTAAAAAAAAACTGTAACTCACATGGCATGCATGACATTTTTTGTTCCTCTTTTGTTTTACTAAATGAAAATTGACTTAATCTAAAAATATCTAAGTGTATTGCTTTAATATGAAATGTGTATGGACCTAAGTACCTGAGTTCTAGATATGACAATATTTTAATTAATAAACAAATTCTAATTAAACCTATTATACAAATTAACTAACATGTACCTAATATTTTTTGATTTTTTATTTGAAATTCGAAATTAATAAAGAATAATTAAACTATCTAAAGTGAATAATATTCTAATTTATTTTAGGAATTAATTTAACTTAAACTACATCTTATCTTAAAAGCTATATAAAAAAAAAAATCAAGACATGCCAACAACATTTAAAAACAAAAATCACCCATCTAAAAGTATAGTCTAAAAATTATAATCCTATAAATACAATTCTAACCCTAAAAATATAGTCCTAATTTACTAAACCTAAATGCACTAATGCAATATATAGATTTTTATGCACTTTTTGATTTTTTTTTAAAATTTTTTTTTTTTTTTTTTTAAAATTTTTTTAATCTTTTTATCTTTCCAAGCAAGTAATTATTTTAAATGAAGATAAGAATTAAAATAACCGAAAAAATAATCCGTTGTCTCACGGATTAAATTAACAATTATTTTAACTCTATAGCGTTTTAATGATTGAAATGTTATCAAAATTCCTAAAAATTAAAGTAATTAAAAAAATGACCCGACGTCTTACGGGTCAAATTAATAACTACCTTAATTTGGAATAAAACCTAATATCTACAAGGTCTACAAATATTAACATACAATACTACAATTCAAATAATTAAGCTTAAAAAAATAAAAAATTTAACGTAACAGGAAATAAGTAAAAAAAAAAAACTACCTAAGGCTTGGAAAATGGGAGCGACAACGGTGCTTCAGTGATGGATCGTGGTGCGGGGGTCCGGTGAAACACAGCTGACCCGCAGGCTTTGGCACGGTTGCAGCGAGGTGGTGTGCAGCGATGGTTTGCGCTTCGCAACTCCTTGGCTGACAGGGGAGGAGCAGAACAACACCAGGCCGTCGGTGTCTACAAGCGAAGGTGGCAACACAGGAGTGTGGGGGCGCGAGATCGGGCACGGCAGCAGCAATCGCCCAGGGAACAAGGAACTGCTGGCACCTCTGGTGGCTCAGGACAGCACGAGCACGCGGACGAGGCAGGGGTGCGGCTTCACCAGGCGTCGGGTCAGGGGCGAACCTGCAGAAAAAGAAGCTTCGTCGTGGCTGGGAGATGAATCGGCAGACAAGAGAGCGTCGGCGCGCACGTCAGGTCGTCTCGGAGAGGTTTGCGGGGAGGCCGGTGGCTACGTCGGCACGGGGAAGGCGTCGCGAGGGGGTTTCACCGGCGGCGGCAAGCTGAGATGGTTGGCGTCGGCAGCAGGGAGCAGTAGCGGAAACTTCACGGGTGGAGGTGGTCGCGGTCGTGGAAGCAACAGCGGCGTGGGGCTTCACGGAGGAGGAATCCACGAGGAAGATGAACATTGTGTCCTATTTTCTTCTTTTTTTTGTTTACTTTTTCTCTCCTGACACTCTCTCTCACCTGTCTCTCTCACTTTCACTTTTCTGCTTTCCCTCACGTCATCTCTCTCTGTATCTTCTCTTCTCTCCACTTTTTTCTTTTGACTTTTCTCCCTTTCTTTCCTTTCGTGTCTCTCTCCTTCTCTCAATGGCTCTACGGACGGTTCCTTCTCTCCCTTCCTTTTTCTTCTTTTTCTTCAGTTTTCTCTCTCACCTGACACTCTCTGCCCCTTCTCACCTTCTTCACGTCACCTCTCTCTCTATTTTGCCTCTTTCGAATATTTCGAAAACTCAGTCCAAAAGCCCCCCCGAAAGATGAAGAGAAGCCCACTATTTATAGAGTGAAAACTCGAATTCGTTTCGCCGGTGGAGATTTTCGCTCAACCTCTCGCTGGTGGAGATTTTTGCTCAACCTCTCAACAACAAAGTGGCTCCAAAATCCCACGGTTGAGTTTTTGAATTCAAAATTTTTGTTTTTTCAAAATTTCCCTCTAATCTTTTATTTTCTAAAAATTGAATCTAAATTAGGTGTCAACAAGTGTCTTTTTGTTCGGGTCCATCAATCTATCTTTGGAATGAACTTGATTAATATATATTTGAAATCTGCATAAAAAAAATTAAAAATGTATGAATTATAGAAAATGTATCCATCTCACCCTCATCTCATTAGCACTTTCTTGGGCATTATACATTTGATTCTATAAGGAATTTTGTTCATATTCCAAAATGATTTCGATATATTTTTTGGACTAACTACTTTTTTTTTTGTTTTTTGGTTTGGACTAACTGCTTCACATATTGATTTTTTCTCATGATCAGCAACCATTTATGTAGTATGTAATGAAAGCAATTGCTAATGGGGTTTTGTTGCTCCTTTTCTACTGTTTTACTTAGTTGGAAAGCATAGAGCCCTTTTAGCTCCCTCCATAAACTACCTATATGTTACTCATCTCCCTCCACTTCAGTGTTTCTTAACTTAAGTCGTAATTCATTTACGTTTTAAAAGCTATCTTTTATCTTCACTTTAATATATATAATTACATAAAATTTTGGCAGCGGTATCATGTTTATTAAATTAATTTGTTTAAGCCGATCCAAATTTTTAATAGAAGTTCTCATCAAAACTCCTTAATCAAAATAATATGTCAATATTAAGTTGTCGGTAGCTTGAAATGTGTCTGAACATTGCATTGGCACTTCCGACAAAACCATCATTGGCTAGCTTGCTAAGAGACCACCGCCACCGATTTCCACTTTCCCCTCCCTTGGTCTTGGCTCGTGCCTCTCTCTCTCTCTCTCTCTCTCATATATTGGCTCGTGCAGGGAGACCGTCGTGTGCCTTCAAGAGTGACTCAAGGGCAGCTAGTGCGATGCTGCAGTGTGGACTCAGCCAGGCTAGTGTCACGGTAGCAGCCGACGTGGTGGTGGTGAAGATCAGGACTGCAGCTCGTTCACTCGATCCAGTACGGGAAGCGCTGTAGCTAGCAGGAGCACAGCGTCGCGGTGGGAGGAGTTGTGAAGCCGAGACCGCGAAGAAAATACCTCGCTCTAGCCTCTATTCTCTCTCTGAATTCTTGTGTGCCCGGTGTTGACCAAGGAATAGAGAGAAGGCCCCCCTCCTATTGGACGAAGCAAAGACCCCTCCTTTGTCTTCTTCTCCCTGTGCTTATGGACGCTTGTTACTCTTCTTTTGTGTCCTCTTTCAGAACCTGCAGGAAGAACAGAAACCTTCTCTCTCTCTCTGCCGTGTACTCAATGTCTTCTCTTTTTCAGAATTGTGGCCTTATGTTCAATGTGTGGCCTTCCTTGTCCGTATGCGAGCCGGCTCTTTTATAGGTGAAGAACTTGATTTTCATGGATTATTTCACTTCCTTTTTTGGCTCACGCACAAAATTGCCTTTGATCAAAGAATATATTACTCAATATATGCCCCACATGTAATATTCTCTCTTGATATTTCATCCTTAAACTTCCAATCCTCTGTAAAAGATATTGCCTAAAGTATAAATCACGTGAATATATGAAATAATTACCGAATATTTGAAGAATAATATGAATCTTTATGAAAATACCAAATTGTCAACTCGTAAAATTGAAGCACATCCGCCGCCGATCAAATGCAAAAGTGATAAACAAATAAATAAGTGCAACTAAAATTATATGCTATGCAATTTTAATTCTATTTTTTTAGGGGTAAAAATTAATCCCTAATTTTTTATGCAATAAATGATGGGCCATCTCGTTGACACCTAAATTTTGATTAGGTTATTAATTAGGCTTTAATTTCTTTAATTTTTCCTTCTTTTAAATAATAAAAACAAAATAATAAAACAACAAAAAATAAACAAAAGCAAAGAAAAAACAAAAAGAAAAACAGAAGCTAGCAGCCACAAGGGTGGGCCTTCAAAGCCAGCCCCTCTCCTCTTTTCCTTCGCACAGGTCCACGAGGCCCAGCCGCGACCTAACTCGGCCCATGCAGCCCTTGTCTTCTTCCTCCTTGGCTTCTCCCTTCACGCCTCTGCAACACACGCATAGAGAGCGACAACTAGGGTTTCGACGCGCGCGCGTAGGCCAGCTGGTGACGGATGGGACGTGCCTTCAAAGCAAGCAAGTGGGTGGCCAAGGTGACGCCGGTTCGGCCGCACCAAGGCCGGTTGGCACACGGAGGATTGGCGGCCAAACCTCTCCGTCGACCGGACTCCCTCGCCTATAAATAGGCCAGCACCACCTCCATTAAAGGACACACGGAAGCGGCGAAAGATCGAGAGCTGCAGATCTTCGAAACCTCCCACTGAGAGACTTTAGAAGGGGGGCCGAGGACGAGCAGGCCGAGATCTGAGAGCCCGCGGCTGGAGAGAGAGAGAGGGAGGCAGATCGAGTCGCAGCCCTTGGACACCCCACTGAGAGACTTTAAGGGGGTCCGAGGACTCGCGGCCGCGGATCCGAGCCTCGCCGGAGGAGAAAGAAGAGATCACGAGAGAGAGAGAGAGAGAGAGAGAGGCCAGCCGAAGCTCGAGGTCCCCTGAGAGACTTCGGGGAGCTTGAGTGCACGGCCGGCCGTGGTGTGGTGAGCTCGGAGGGGTCCCCGAGAGATTTCGGGGAGCTCAAAGGGCGAACCCAAGGGAGAGAGAGGGTGTTCCGGCTAGATTTGACCGGGCCCAGGTCTCGCCGTCGCCGTCGTTGTTCGCCAAGGTCTTCATCATCGTAGATCAAACCCTCCAGCTTCGTCGTGGCTCGCCGTGGCTGTCGCCATCGTAAATCGACCCCTGCCATCGATGTCATTGCCTCCGTTCAAGAAAAGGTAAAAAAGCCCATCGCCGTTGTCCCTGCCATCCATTGCAACCCCATTCCGTCGCCGTCGTTGTCGTCATCGTGGTCGCCATTGTCGCTGTCGCTGTCGTAGCCGTCGTTGCCGCTGTAGCGCCTCGGTTTCCGTCCCCGGCGCCGTGAATTCGCAAACCCTAGGGTTTGCGATTTTCCGAGTCGCAAAGCGAGATCCAAACTCGGAAAATCGAGTAGGGTTTGTGATCCGGGGGCGACCGGAGGACGGGTCGAGTGCCGGAGCCGGCTCGGGTAGGGTTTCGCCGAGGGAGTCGGGTCGTGGAGCGGGTCGTCGGGCCGGGCCGGGTGTCCCTAAACGGCCGGCCACGACGTCGTTTCAATTAAAAAAAAGAAAGAAAAAAGATAAAAAGGTTCGGGTCGTCGGCTCGGGTCGGACCCAACCCACGTATCCGACCACGGTCGGCCTTTTTTAAAAATTTTATTTTAAATAATATTTTAAATAAATAAATAATAAATAATTTATTTATTTTAAAAAAATAAAATATATATATATATATAATTTATTTTCGAGAAATATTAAAAAATATTTTAATTTCCAAAAAAACCAAAAAATATTGAAAAATATTAAAAAATATTTATTTTTCAAAAAAAAAAAAAATCAAAATATTCCATATTTTCCCAAAAAAGCCAAAAAAATCCAAAAAAAGCCAAAAATTCATGAAAAAGTCAAAAAATTCAAAAAAAAAAGAAGCCAAAAAGACTTGTATTTTTCCAAAAATATCAAAAAATCCAAAAACAAATCTCTTTTATGTCCAAAAAATTAGAAAAAGACTCAAAAAAATGTTTTTCCTCCCAAAAATGCATGGAAAATCACTCGAATATTCAAAAAACCTTAAGGTTTAAACAAGATTAGGTACCGAAAGGGCATTAGTGATTAACTAGTGTAATCAAGTCCCCAATCCTAATTTCTCTGGTTGCGCAGGAGTGAGTATTTCTCCCGATACTTCGCTTGGGTTTCTAATCAACCCACCCCAAATCGATTAGTGACGAATCAATTTTAAAAATTGATTTACAAGGTTAAAAACTTAGACTATTAAAGTCGTGAATTGGTGGACTTGGGAGAGTCTGGGCATAACTAATTTCAGCCAAGCCATTAGTCTCTGCAAGGCGCCCGCCTCCGAAAAAAAAAAAAAAAAAAAAAAAAAGAGGTCGCTTGACTTGGCGACTACTGGGACAATTTTTGAGGACTTAGGCCATTTTGTCTTTGTTTAAATACTTTGCCGACTTTGGTTTTTTTTTTTTCTTTTGTGCGGAGTTAATAGTTTAGAGCTTTTTTATTTAAAATAAAATGTCTTTTGATTATAAATTCCTATGCATGCTTTACTGTTTTAGCACTACACATGGCACACACAACCTGACCGCCGAACCTGAGCCGCCATAGGATTTCTAGGATGATGTTAAGAAAGATACGACCTCGAACGCGAGACTGCGATATAGAGGTTGCCTTTCTTTTCCCCAAATTTCTTAGCCAAGGTTAGGAGGGTATGCTGCTAACGTGAGACTACGACAGACATATATCCTTTTAATCTCAACAAGCCTTTTCAGTTAGAAATCAAGCCGCACATCCCATACGCATGTTCTTGTGTTTGCCATTTTCTTTAAAAGCAATGTAATTTCTTTACTTTTACTCAGTCTTTTTATTGGCCCATGACAATTTAAGATAGGTTTTTCGAGTCCCAGTTTATATGCGATGGGAGAAGACGATATCCAGTTTATTCCCGCTCCTAAAGCAGAGCTCTTCAGATGGTGGGGTCAATTGGACCAATTTGCCCAAGAGCACGTAAAAGCCAAAGTCGGTCATCTCCTATCGTTAATCCAAATCCCTAGTCATCCCAAAGTCATACAAGCCATGGCGCATTTCTGGTGCCCGAAGACGACTACTTTTATGTTTGGGGTGTTCGAGCTAACCCCAACTTTGGAAGAATACAGCATCATCACTGGAATGCCTCTCGAGAAAAAGCTTATTAGACCATCAACAAGCATTATCCCGTTGGGTGGGTTAACACAACTTTTAAGAACTGAAGTCCACGTTATGAGGCAAATTCTTGAAAACAACCATAATATTTGCCCACTAGCATTTTTGACTGCCTGTTTTGAAAATCAACCCTTGAGTCAAAAAGTGAGATTTTCCTCCTGGCCTTTTTCGGGTTCATCATTTTCCCCCATCAAAGAAATGTCATAAGTCCTAAGATGGCATGGATAGTTGATCAAATCTCAAGGGGGCAAAATTATGTCAACATGATTTTAACTGAAACATTTTTGTCCTTTAATCATTTTAAAGAAAACACAGAAAAAATCATGCGGGTCTCTCCGGAAATTTTACAAGTTTGGTTCTTTTCTCACTTAAGTGAATTCCGAGGGTTCATGCGATCGTCTGAAACGAATGATTTCGAAAATCCATTACAAAAATTTATGGTTTTAGGACCATACATTCCCAATCAAAGCTGTTTAAATTGGATAAACTTCTTAAGAGACCCGGCTCCTGAGGCATTCCAATGGTGTGCTGGTTGGTTCCATGAAAAGAGAGTTCGCTTTGCCTTCAAGCGCCCTTATCCAATTCCGTTGCTCGGCCTCACCAGTGCCATTTCCTATTTCCCATATAGGGTGGCACGACAATATGGAGCCCTTCAAGAGATCCCGCCATCTTTCAAGAAGAGGGTCCCTCCACTCCTTTTCACCCATCAAAGTTTTGAATACATATTTGAGATTGACATTATCGAGGAAGTACGAAGCATGTGCCATTGCAAAAGGATCATGGTACCTAAAGGGCTCGAGGGAGAAGAAAAAGGCCACCACGCCTCTACGTCCTACATCCACAACTATCGTACCCCGACAAAATGGAAGCCATCGATCCCTCACTCAATCAGCAAGAGCAGCCAACACGAGCAAGCAGAGCTTATAGAAAGGGATTTGGGAATGGACTGGATACATATCTCGGAGCCAGTTCAAGGAAGCAAGCATCTGCGCAAGAACAAGGCTCCCCGTCGCATATAAATTGGCAATCATGTGCCCCTTGGTGTTAATATTGTGAAAGTTTTGTCCCATTATTTATGGACTTTTGTTTAATATCTAGTATTTCATTCTGTCATTTCAATTTCAAGTTTTAGATGTCAAAAGTCTGCGGTCTATAAAATCCTCTTTTGATAAATAAAAAAGCAGTTAGACCATTGCCATGGGTCAGTCTTTGTTTACTTTCGTGCTCATTCATTGTTTTTGCAACGACAGGTAATTATGAATCGCCGGCCACCAATCGCCCGCGAATGGCCTCATGCAATAGGGCCCGATCAGAATAATGTACAAAATAGCCTCATTAACATTGAAGACGGCGTAGGACAGATGTCCATTGTCCTTCGACAACTCTCAAAGAAAATGGAATCCACTCAAGTCAAACCCAACTTTGTAGCTACTTTAAGCACCATCATGACACCCGTGAATTTGCCAGAGAATAGCCAACACCATAGACAGTTTGAAAAAATCATGAAAAAGTTAAACCAGCTGCAGGAGCAGAATACTATGGACCTGTCCAATTACGCCGGCATTAAGATCCCTGAAAAACTCAAAGCACTTGAATGCGAAAGGTATGTTGATACCTCCCGCCCAAAGACCTACTTGCAGGCTTACCTGGTCTGAAGGATGATTCAATCGTACCAGTCGAGCTTAATTGGCCCTGCTTTACGATGGTACATTGTTAGGAAGATTAGTTCCCTTAAAACCTGGAGGGAACTAATGCATGTTTTTCACCAAGAGTATAATATTGACATCACCCCTGACATCACCCTGCCTTACGAAGAGCCGATGATTCCGGAGCACGACGAGCCGTTAGTCGCTGAGATAAGAGAGGAACATGTCAATGAAGCCTTGCATAATAAATGGGCGACTGAGCAACATCCTGTTACTAGAAAATTCCCCACTAGGAAAGGCAAGGAGCCTTTGTACGAGATCATAGACTCAGAGCCTGTTCAAGAGCGGGGCACGACTGGACGACTCCCCAAACTTACTCTAAGAGCTAGGGTCCAAAGAATACCAACCCCTATGAACTTGGAAAGTGAATCAGACAGTGAAACTCTAATGTCTCTCACTTCCCTTGACAGAATCAAGCTAGCAAAACGAAGGGCCCTACTCAAAAGGTCTAGACCAGAAGCTAAGAAAAGAAAGCCTAAGCAGATCAATTCAGCATCTACCGACGAGCCATCGCACCAAAGCTTCGAGCATTCCCAAGAATATAGCTTTGAATGCTACCATCCTCTAGAGTACAACTCTGAAGACTTCCCGGCCCTAGAATTCAATCCCAAGGACTTCAAGCGTTATTTCAACAATGAAACTGACGATTCACCGTATAACTGTTTCCTACTCTCACCCGAGGATGAAGGTCCGTCAGAAGAGGAAGCATACGTCTTTATCCACTACGATCCTAACGAACTACTAAGCTCGTCCTCTAATCATGAGGATAGCTTCAATACTTCATCCTCATTCGGAAATTGTGACCCAGAAGAAAGCAATGGAGTAATCTCGGTAGAGTCCAACTTCCCTGAAATAGAAAAATTCACCAATACAACGAATATGCAATGGGAAAACCAGTGGCCTAGCCAGGATACATCAAGCCCGTCTTGCACTCATAGGATCATGACCCCTGAAGAGATGTGGATACCTAATCTCCGCAAGTATAATGGCACGACTTGCCCCGTGGCTCATTTGCAATATCTCCACGCTGAAATGAATCGGTACTATAACCCAATGTCATTCACAACTCGAGCCTTCCAAGAAAGTCTTATAGGGCCTGCATTGCAATGGTTCATCACAGTAAATATCTACCTCATGAGAGATTGGAATGAGCTATCTTCTGCATTCCTACTTTAGTATCAAAGCCAGATTGGAACTGAAAGCCTTGTCAAAACTTGGTTCACTTCAGAAGAAGATCAATGGAGGATTTCCGAGCATATGCAAGGAGGTGGGAGGCTTTTATGATGCAAACCTACCCTCAACTGGCCGAAGAATAAATGATGAAGCTGTTCATAGGAGCTTTACCTCGCAAGCATCGTTGTTGGTTACATGGGTTGCACTTCCGTAGCTTCAATGAAGTGGTCCTCTCATGCGAATACTTCTAGCCTACTGGAGGCGAGGAACTCAAAGGCGCTTGATTTCAAAGCCAGCGCTATCAAAGTGTTGTTTTCTTCATAGGAGTTTTCATGGGTGTTGCTTGTTTTCATAATTTCATGTTTCTTATCTTGTCTAGTGTGCTACTGTTGCATTTTCCATTCCAGTAATCTAATGTACAGTTATAATATTTGTTTTAAGAACATGAGGTGGTATTCCAAACCAACCGGTGATGTTATCCAACCATGAAAAAATATCATCCAAGGAGAATACTGAGGGCTGGGCTTCCTCATGCTTTCTTTCCCCCAAAGATATAAACTTTTGAAAACAAAAAATGTTTCAAAATCTTTCGTCAAAACAAGATGATTAAATCATGTTTATCTTTCTAACTCACTCACTTCGTGTCTCAGAAGATCATTCTTGTCCCCTTTGACTTAGTGTGACAGGGGGCATTTGAAGCAAGCGCATCAAGTGAACTCGCCAAATTTGAAGACACCTTGCCAAGAAAATAGGGGCAAACAGAAAGAAGCATCACATTTCAAAAGGGAAACGAAAGATAGGACATAATAGGTACAGGCATACGGTTGAAATCAAGCCGTCCCTAAGAGCTCTATGCACTCCACCTCGCTCCTGCCCAACTCCTTCACAAGCCCGAACAATATCTTTTTCCCACAATGTGCCTGAGCAACTAGATGTTGTGATTTCGTCAATGGGATTTCCAGCTTTGACAAGCTAAAAAGCACAGAAAAAGAATTTCTTCTCTTGAATTGGCTACTGTCAACAGGGAGAAAATCTAGACAATTAAAGCGGTCTCTAGCCCCCTATTCAAAATGAGGACCTAGAAACCTCACTTTATGCTCTAGATGCCTGCTCTCCCAAGAAGTGATTGCCTTTAGAGAATTGAAAGTTTTGATTGTCCATCTCAGATTCCATAGAAGCTTGAAGTACATGACTTTGCTCAATGCTGCTAATGATCATATGGTTAAAAATAGAATTCCACAGAAGGAAGGCGTTGCGAGTCATCAATTGTGTACACAGGGCCACAAATGAGGAGGGCCAATCGAAAGAAATGTCAAATTGTGCCAATACGAAAAGGCCATCATCGACATTCAAATATCCCTAGGAGTTAGCAAATACAAACTTTGGAGAAGAGTAATTTGATATCGTCTCTAATACTCCCCCCTCTAAATTCACTTTTGACATATTCCCCCTATTGGCAGGAAGCATCTGGATTCAAGAGCTGAACTTAACGGTTAGGTTGGCAAATCAGTATTGGCCAAGCTAGTACGTGGAAATGACCCGCATCAAATTCACTTGGCTTCGTGTAAAAGGATGCGTCATCCAGGAGCCAATTCAGAGAATAATTGACCTAACGAAGCAAGGGATATAGGACTTCATGTCCCCCTCTCACTTCAGGTTCACCCAATCGTCTGCAAACCAGTGAAGGGTAAAGTTGTATCGCTTCCAATTATTCGACTCTTAAAAGAGTTCATGACTAACACATTCCCTATTGTCTGTTGCAGGGTCACCTGACTGTCAAAACACAAATAACAAATCAAGGAGAGGCATGAAAAACTCTCCCAAGCAAAATGGCATCTCAAGTATCATCAAAGCAAATGACAGAAAATCTTCAGACCTCAACTCACATTTGATTTTGGCCAGATTAATTGATCTACTTGTACATCTTCTCTTCTGCAGGGGCAAAAGAAGAAAGGCCCGACAAATCAATGTTCAGATTCTCAATCCTTGGCTGATCATTCATGTATCATATCCCTATTCATCAGAGACAATCCATTGACACCCATTTGTGAATAATCCTTTTTTATGTTCAAAATTTAACATATCTGGAAACACCATTTTGTTAACCCCTAAAGCTGTCAATAATGTCTTTTTTGAGTAAAAACCATTCATTCGTTTTGAGAATACAAACCCCCATCATATTTGAAATGCTACATGCCTTTTCCAAATGGATTTTGCATGATGATTTTGCCTGTCTAAATCACTGATTCTATTGAGAATTATTAGAAGAGACGGCTAATTGAAGAATACAATATTGATTGAGTATGATGGATGAGGCGTGTCAAAATGATGACAGTCAAGCTATATCCTACACAAAGTTCCCCATCTATACACTTGTGAGATGAGTGCAGAAGATTCCATGATTGCAGGGTAAAGAGTTCTCTCGCAAATGGTACGATAACCAAAACAGTGGGAGGCATTTCATTGCTCACCCCATTGAGCCCCATATATTGGTGAAATTTCTGTCCTACCCCCGTCAAGAACCGCCCCACACTGGGGCAGATCGGAGGCGAAGCAATATCACAAGGTGAGAAGAGAGATAGAAATTTTCTTGCTCGCACTTGCATCAATCTTCGGGTGTCTTTATTGCATATGAATACTCGCGTTAATTTAAGTGCCTTAGAATGACGAAGAGCAATTCCTTCTCTATGCACTTGTATGCATTGTACAACCTAAGTGAGTCTATAATTTTACCCTCACATTGAGACAAAGCAGAAGTTATTACCATAGCTTATAACACCGGCTGAAGATGAAGACTCAAGAGTCTAAACAACGGTGCTTCAATTGAACTTGTCAAGATCAATTCCTCAAGCAACAAGAACAAAAAAACTGGGGCATAAAAAGCAATGTACCTGATAAAAGCAAGGTCAATACCCATGAATAAAAATTAAGATGAGAAAAGGGGCACGAAAAAGCAGTGTGCTTGGTAAAAGTAAGGCCAATGCCCCCAGCAAAAAAAATACAGTCAATTGTATTCCCAAGAGAAGTTGATGTTGTGGTTCAATTGATAGAGCCTCCATCTGATAGCAAGAAGAAAGACTGATGACAAATGCCAAGGCAATCACCAGCTCTCACCCTTTTACACATGAGTATAGCCTACATTGCGTCCCATTGTAAAAGTCTCTTCAGACTAGGGGCACTTCAATTAACGTAGGATTTCATGTGTACATAAGCATCGCTCGAAGAAGTACGAGCAAGATTACTCTATCTCTTTTCACAAGATTCTTGACTTGCAAACCCGGAGATGATCGTGCGGCACTTCGTTCATGACCCTTGACCTTGACGGTCCCATTTGATGAGCCGTTGACCAAGTCTTCATCACAATTTCAACAAAGACCTCTCAAATTGGTAAAGTCGTACCACTTGCGAAAATACTCGGATCCCTGTTGACATGATGACAGTGAGATAGTGTGGTCCTTATAAATCCTGTATCAATGGTCAAGATAGCCTTTTCCATGAGAGCGAGCGAAAAGTCCTTCTACACTGAAAGTCCCTCATCTGGCATGCTCAAGACATCTATATTCTAAATGAATGATGTCTTTCAAATTCTTCCCCAGTGGAATTCAGATGATGCAAAACTGACAAAATTGTCATGCATGAATCTCATTTGAACTCATGAATTTACAACACATACAATCATGTGTGCATACTATGCAAATAGCAGACACACTCTCAGTGATCAGAGATATTGCCAGGTTAGCATATCCCTATCCCCATTTGTCTTAAAGTACTTACTACTGTCCAGGTACTCTTTTCTTGACACTCGACCTATTTGAGTTATCCCTTGAGTTTGGGTGCTTGCAACTGCCTCAGTATCCCATTGTCTTTGAGTACCCACCACTTGCCGAGAACTCCCTCTTGTCGACACTCGACCTGTTTGAGTTGTTTTTAAAGTTTGGATGCTCGTGACTGTCCAAGTATCCTCTTGTCTTTGAGTACTGGCCATCGTTCGGATACTCCATTTCCATGACACTCGACCTATCCAAGTTGTTCCCAAAATTGTACCAAATAATATAGTAGCTGTTCAAGCATTCCTCTACGTTATGCACCTACAGTCACCTAGGTATGCTCTCTTATCATCATGACACTTAGACTTGCCTGAGTGGTCCCAGATCATATCATTAAATACTTGTGTTCATCCAAGTATTTCAGTACTTTGTACACCTGCAGCTACCCAGGTGTTCCAGCCATTTTGAGTGCCTACGGCCTTCCAGGTAAGCCTTGTGCTACATTCAAGTTTATGTTACCAGGAGGTGAGAGACCTTCATAAATATACGGGGCACGCCCTCGATATTTCCAACTACCAGGAGGTGAGAGACCTTCACGAATATGCGAGACCATCCTCGATATTCCCAACTACCAGGAGGTGAGAGACCTTCATGAATATACGAGACCCATCATCGATATTCCCAATTACTAGGAGGTGAGAGACCTTCATGAATATCCAAGGTACATCCTCGATATTCCCATTTCCAGGAGGTGAGAGACCTTCATGAATATGCAAGGCACGTCCTTGATATTCCCAATTACCAGGAGATGAGAGACCTTCATGAATATCCAAGGTACGTCCTCGATATTCCCATTTCCAGGATGTGAGAGACCTTCATGAATATACGGGGCACGCCCTCGATATTCCCAACTACCAGGAGGCGAGAAACCTTCACGAATATGCGAGACCCATCCTCGATATTCCCAACTACTAGGAGGTGAGAAACCTTCACGAATATGCGAGACCCATCCTCAATATTCCCAATTACCAGGAGGTGAGAGACCTTCATGAATATCCAAGGTACGTCCTCAATATTCCCATTTCTAGGAGGTGAGAGACCTTCATGAATATGTGAGACACGTCCTTGATATTCCCAATTACCAGGAGGTGAGAGACCTTTATGAATATCCAAGGTACGTCCTCAATACTCCCATTACCAGGAGGTGAGAGACCTTCATAAATATCCAAGGTATATCCTCGATATTCCCATTTCCAAGAGGTGAGAGACATTCATGAATATACGGGGCACGCCCTCGATATTCTCAACTACCAGTAGGTGAGAGACCTTCACGAATATGCGAGACCCATCCTCGATATTTCAACATACCAGGAGGTAAGAGACCTTCACGAATATCTCAGGTACGCCCCTAATTCTATCGGCCAAAAGTTTGTACTTGTGATCATCCAAGTACCCCTTGGATATTTGTGAACGTCCAGGTATCCTACAAGAGTTTGTACTTGTGATCATTTAAGTACCCTTTCAATACCTGCGAAAGTCTAGGTATCCTCCAAGAGTTTGTACTTGTGATCATCCAGGTACTCTTTCGATACTTGTGATCATTTAGGTATCCCCAAAGAGTTTGTACTTGTGATCATCCAAGTACCCATTTGATACTTGTGATCATCCAGGTATCCCCAAAAAGTTTGTACTTGTGATCATCCAAGTATCCCTTCAATACTTGTGATCATCCAGGTATCCCCAAAGAGTTTGTACTTGTAATCATCCAGGTACCCCATTAATATTTGTGATCATCCAAATATCCTTCAGGAGTTTGTACTTGTGATCATCCAAGTACTATCTCCCTACAAACAAATGCCCTGAGAAAGGTCGGTGCATCTCCCGTCAAGGCGACCGAAGAAAGGTTCGGGTCCTAGACAAACAACTTATTGCTCTAACAGGCGACTGAAGAAAGGTTCGAGTCCTAGGAAGGCAATTCCCCGTCAAGGCGATCGAAGAAAGGTTCGGGTCCTAGACAAATAACTTATTGCTCTAACAGGCGACCGAAGAAAGGTTCGAGTCCTGGGAAGGCAATTCCCCGTCAAGGCGACCGAAGAAAGGTTCGGGTCCTAAACAAACCACTTATTGCTCTAACAGGCGACCGAAGAAAGGTTCGAGTCCTAGGAAGGCAATTCCCCGTCCAAGCGACCGAAGAAAGGTTCGGGTCCTAAACAAACCATTTATTGCTCTAACAGGCGACCGAAGAAAGGTTCGAGTCCTGGAAAAACAATCTCCTCATGTTACCAGGTAAGATGACGCCTTGATACTTGCCAAACTGGGGGTTCACACCCTATCTCACTCACTCCCGGTAAGTAACTACATGTATCTTCTTATCCGTCTTAGTATGTGTAATGTTATATTGCTCATTTTCTGCATAGGACAATAGGTCCCAAATAAAATATAATCTACTACATATGAACGGACAAAATTTAGGTATCAGTTTGTCTTTGAATGCAACCTCTGCGAACTCACCTTCAAAGAGGGGCAGCTATTGACACCTAAATTTTGATTAGGTTATTAATTAGGCTTTAATTTCTTTAATTTTTTCTTCTTTTAAATAATAAAAACAAAATAATAAAAACAACAAAAAAAATAAACAAAAGCAAAGAAAAAACAAAAAGAAAAACAGAAGCTAGTAGCCACAAGGGCCGGGCCTTTAAAGCCCAGCCCCTCTCCTCTTTTCCTTCGCACAAGTCCACGAGGCCCAGCCGCGACCTAACCCGGCCCATGCAGCCCTTGTCTTCTTCCTCCTTGGCTTCTCCCTTCACGCCTCTGCAACACACGCGCAGAGAGCGGCAGCTAGGGTTTCGACGCACGCGTAGGCCAGCTGGTGACGAATGGGACGTGCCTTCAAAGCAAGCAAGTGGGCAGCCAAGGTGACATCGGTTCGGTCGCACCAAGGCCGGTCGGCACACAGAGGATCGGCGGCCAAACCTCTCCGTCGACCGGACTCCCTCGCCCATAAATAGGCCAACACCACTTCCATTGAAGGACACACGGAAGCGGCGAAAGATCGAGGGCTGCAGATCTTCGAAACCTCCCACTGAGAGACTTCAGAAGGGGGGTCGAGGACGAGCAAGCCGAGATCTGAGAGCTCGCGGCCGGAGAGAGAGAGAGGGAGGCAGATCGAGTCGCAGCCCTTGGACACCCCACTGAGAGACTTCAGGGGGGTCCGAGGACTCGCGGCCGTGGATCCGAGCCTCGCCGAAGGAGAAAGAAGAGAACACAAAGAGAGAGAGAGAGGCCAGCCGAAGCTCGAGGTCCCCTGAGAGACTTCGGGGAGCTCGAGTGCACGGCCGGCCATGGTGTGGTGAGCTCGGAGGGGTCCCCGAGAGATTTCGAGGAGCTCGAAGGGCGAACCCGAGGGAGAGAGAGGGTGTTCCGGCTAGATTTGACCGGGCCTAGGTCTCGCCGTCGCCGTCGTTGTTCGCCGAGGTCTTCATCATTGCAGATCAAACCCTCTAGCTTCGTCGTGGCTCACCGTGGCTGTCGCCATCGTAAATCGACCCCTGCCGTCGCGGTCATTGCCTCCGTTCAAGAAAAGGTAAAAAAGCCCATCGCCGTTGTCCCTACCGTCCATCGCAACCCCATTCCGTCGCCGTCGCCGTCGCCGTCGTCGTCGCCATCGTCGCTGTCACCGCCATAGCCGTCGTCGCCGCCGTAGCGCCTCGGTTTTCGTCCTCGGCGCTGTGGATTCGCAAACCCTAGGGTTTGCAATTTTCCGGGTCACGAAGCGGATCCGGACCCAGAAAATCAGGTAGGGTTCGCGATCTGGGGGCGACTGGAGGACGAGTCGGGAGCCAAAGTCGTCGGGTAGGGTTTCGCCGGGGGAGCCGGGTCGTGGAGTGGGTTGTCGGAGCGGGTCGTTGGGTTGGGCCGGGCCGGTGTTCCCGAACGCTCGGCCACGACGCCGTTTCAATTATAAAAATAAAAAAAAAAAAAAAGACAAAAAAATCGAGTCGGGCCCGCAACGCGGACTCCGTCCGCGCCGGGTCGCGGCCCGAGTTGGACCTAACCCGCAGATCCAACCCGGGTAGGCCTTTTTTTTTTTTAAATTTTATTTTAAATAATATTTTAAATAAATAATAAATAAATAATTTATTTTCAAAAAAATAAAAATTTATAAAATTTATTTTCGAAAAATATTAAAAAAATATTTTAATTTCCGAAAAAATCAAAAATATTTCATATTTTCCAAAAAAAATGCCAAAAAAATCCAAAAAAAGCCAAAAATTCATGAAAAAGTCAAAAAATTCAAAAAAAAAAAGCCAAAAAAGACTTGTATTTTTCCAAAAATACCAAAAAATCCAAAAACAAATCCCTTTTTTGTCCAAAAAATTAGAAAAAGACTCAAAAAATATTTTTCCTCCCAAAAATGCATGGAAAATCCCTCGAACATCCAAAAACCTCAAGGTTTAAACAAGATTAGGTACCGAAATGGTATTAGTGATTAACTAGTGTAATCAAGTCGCCGATCCTAATTTCTCCAGTTGCGCAGGAGTGAGTATTTCTCTCGATACTTCGCTTGGGTTTCTAATCAACCCACCCCAAAACGATTAATGGCGACTTCATTTTAAAAATTGATTTACAGGTTAAAAACTTAGATAATTAAAGTCGTGAATTGGTGGACTTGGGAGAGTCCGGGCATAACTAATTTCAGCCGAGCCATTAGCCTCCGCAAGGCGCCCGCCCCTGAGGGGGCGCCGAAAAAAAAAAGAGGTCGTGACATCATTAAAATTTAGGTGTCAACACTGCCCTACCACCAACCACCATCGCTGCCGCCTCTAGCTCAAAGGCTAGCCAGCAACTACTTGGGTTTTCCAATGGTTGATGGGAATGGGGATCTAGGGCTTTATCAGGTAAAGGACCATCATTATCATTGGGTGCTAAGTGAAGGTGGTGGTAATGGGATTAAAAGGAGATATGATAATGAACATAAGTTCGACTTGGAGATGACCATGGAGATGGATGGTGATCGCCACCGCCATCGTCGCCATCAGCACCAAAATGATCATCACCGTCAGAAGATTAAGGAGTTGGACTTGCTCGAGAAGATCGCTCGCCGAAGTGGCTAATTCAAATTCATAAATACCCTAGTAGTTAATAAAAGACCCTTACATTATAGTTGAGTATCCACATGATTTCTGAACCGGAACATGTAGACTGTTTCGAAATATTTAGTGTTTTGATGTTTGCTATAATGTCATGGCATCAGGCTTTGCTACTTATTTTATTCAACATGTACTGCAAAAGAACAGAAAGGTTGTTGAATTTTTTTCCCCGATATTAGCCTTTTCTCAAGCGCCAAACATAGTATGGCTTTGCACGGGTTTCATTGTTGTGGTGCATAAAGTTTTTGGCCGTTGAAACTTTGAAAGAATCATGTCAAAACTTTTTACAATATTACTGTCACATCATACGGCCAAGAAAACTTCTTTCTTTATTTGTGACATTGATGCTATTCTTGAGTCTGAATAAACCCTTCTTATTTTTTAACCATTCTTAGCTGAATTTATCTCCAAAAAGAACATTTGACCATATAAAAAGTGATATAGGTAGTCCATGAATTTTGGTCCAATCGTGTAATATCATTTGTGAACATTTTAACTTGTTTAACCACAAGGGTTGCGCCAGTAGCCACCCTTCCCATATGAGAAGAGAAAGGTAGTGAATTCGATCTCCACACCTTCTCAAGGAAGGCTAAGGATAAAAACATTTAGTTTCAAGTATGGGATTTGACTCATACGTTCTACAAATAAGCATAGCAAAAGTTTAAGAGTAAATTGAGAATTAGAGTAAGATAAAAAAAAAAAGGCTATTAACATGTTTAGTGTGAAACTCAAACTATTTTTAAATGTTCATTGGATTCCTTTGATCTAATCAAACAAACGAAGGGGAAGTCATCTGTCTATTCTATCTAGGCTTTTTTTTTTTTTTTTTTTTTTTTTGTGTAAAAGAGTTGAACATTAATGACAGTCGCTATTTAAGAGAACCCAAATTTTGGAAAGAAATATGGTATTCAATCCTCCTTTTTGGTGCTTTTTTTATTGCAATATTTATGTACTTCCTCAATGCTAATTAGTCTTAAACACTTTCCCTCTCTCTCATCTGTCCATTCTACCTAGGTTTTTTGTGTGTAAAAGAGCCAAACATTAATGACACGTTAGCTTTTTAAGAGGTCCCTAATTTCGGAAAGAAATCGGCATTCAATCCTCCTCTTTGGTGCTTTTTTATTGCAATATTTGTATACTTCCTCAATGCTAATTAGTCTTAAACACTTTCCCTCTCTCTCATCTCTCTATTCTACCTAGTTTTGTGTGTGTGTGTGTGTAAAAGAGCAAAACATTAATGACGAATTAGCTTTTTAAGAGGTCCCTAATTTTGGAAAGAATCCAGCATTCAATCCTCCTCATTGGTGCTTTTTTATTACAATATTTATGTACTTCCTCAATGCTAATTAGTCTTAAACACTTTCCCTCTCTCTCATCTCTCTATTATACCTAGGTTTTTTTTTTTTTTGTAAAAGAGCAAAAACATTAATGACACGTTAGCTTTTTAAGAGGTCCCTAATTTTGAAAAGAAATCCGGCATTCAATCCTCTTTTTTGGTGCTTTTTTTATTGCAATATTTATGTACTTCCTCAATGCTAATTAGTCTTAAACACATTCTTATTTTGTTAAATCTATCCAATCATTCTCCACTTTCTCATTTAGGCTATATTTATTTTGGTGAAAAATTGATAATTTCAAAAATAGTCCCGCCCCATCACATTAGCGTAGTCCTAAGCCACTCATTGATCTACATGTGGCACCACGTCAGCAGATGGGTCCCACTGGACAGATTCGAGATCCAAGATTGGCTCAAGTCCAGGAAATCCAATTTACAACACTGAATCCTGATGGTCGATTCCTAGTGAACCGTGGGAAATCAGCGTGCACCATGGCACTTTTTTGGCCCCCTTCTTTTCCCTTATAAAAAGGCCCCAACTCACTCACAAATTTCACTCACTCCCAAAGCCAAAAACAGCGTCCAACCACTCCTCTCCCCCTTCCCCCCCGGCTCCCTTCTCTTTCTATGTCCCCGCTTCCGCATGGAGCTCAACCTTCCTCCTCCACTCCCTCCTCCACTTTCCGAGATGATTACCTTTCCTTCCGGACATTTTCCGGGAAAATTCCACCCCAGAACCCTAGGGCGGCGTCTCTCTTGACCTCAAGATTCCTTCGCCTCCTTTGAATGTGAATGGCTTCTACCACAAGCTCCTTCACAGCCATATACCCGACATTCCCTGACCCCAGCTTCACCATTGAAGGGTCCTCATCGAATCCTTTCTCTAAGGTGGTGTTGACCCCATAGCTCAACCCACCATTTCATCACCCATCCGTTGATCCTCACCTGGCCGCAACGTCCTCCAAAGGGTCCAATCTCTGCGCACAGCCGCGCCGCCAACCCTCCTACTCTTCCTCCGTTCATGGAAACCTTGCCAGAGAGTAGCGACAGTGTGGCAGCGCATGGCCAGCTTGAGTTCAAGAGCCTCTTTCACTACGGTCCAGTGGATCGCCATCCTTTACCACCAAACAATGCCTTTGCTGGACTTGAATGACCTTGGATAATTGAACGAGAGGTTTGGTGAGGAGTTCTCTTCGGCTGGCATGAGCTCGGGCCGCCAATGGGGTCATGAGCGGGACGACGGTGGTGATGATCGGAGGAAGAGAGAGGTGGTTGTTGGTCCGCGGCAAAGCAGCAACCAAAGCGGACAACGGGGAAAAAGAAAAAGAGAATGAGATCGACGAGGAGCCCTTGGTCGTCAAAGGCCGTGGAATGGAAGGGAAGGAGGCGAATATGATGGTCAATGTAAATTCGTATAACGGAAGGTATAATGGCGGTAGAGTCTAGGCAGAAGCAAATTATGGGCAAGGAAAAACATATTTTTAAAGGATAAAAGGGGAAAAAAGCTTGATATTGCCTCAAATGGGTCCATATGCGTATCATATAACTTGATTGTTCGTGTTTCTATGTCTAGCTTAATGTTTTGTAACTTCCCGAGAATCATCTTCTTCTTCTTCTTCTTTTTTCGTGAATCTATCTTCTTGAAATGCTAGATATAGTTATGAGTCGTTTAAGAGTAAGAGTCATGTAATAATCTTGTGTAAAGGCAAGTCTTGTGATCATTTCTAACAAGGTGAAATCAAAAGAAAAAGAAAAAGCATGTTCACCTCCTTGTCTTCCTTGAGTTGTGAGTCTTTTTGTTGGAAAAAATATCAGATTTATAAGAAATTAAAAAATAAAATGAATTCTCTAAGGTGTGCAAACACTGTTCCTTAGGATAATTCCGCCCCAAAGTCTGAAACTCGATGCGTAAGGCTCTAACAACTATCATCATACAATAAACCTCATTTTATACTCTGCACTGAATATTAAAAGGAAACAATTTTGTGCATAATCCAGCAAGAAAGGAAAAAATACATAAAGAGAAACAAGAATATTATTGTCTTGGTAAATTGATATATAACAAGATAGGAAAGGAGAAATAAAGATATTCTAGTTTTGATATATCGATAACACTTTCCAATTACGTCTTGAGTAACAATTTATAGGAAAAGAAAGGAAAAGAAAAGGAGAGATGCTAAGAAACAATTATAAATAAATTGGTAATCAGGGAAAGAATATGACCGTTATAAAATAATGAAGTTTATGAAGAAATAAATCCAACGTTATAAAATCATTAAAAAGTCGGTATATGGTCGTTAGAAAGCCATGGCCGTTGCAAGCCGTTGCACAACCATTACAAAAATGATGACTTTTATAGCAATCGTAATTTCTAATAAATATTTCAAAATTACTAAAGGGTCCGTTCGTTTCGCGAGAAAATGAACCATTTTTGGAAAATATTCATTTTCAAAGAAAATGACAATATTTTCTGGTGTTCGGCTAAAACTTGAAAATGTTTTGAAAAATATTTTCCAAAGTGTTGATAAGGAAAATATTTTCCATTCACCAGATTGGCGAGCACAAGCGTTAACCTCGAGGTTCGCCGGATCGACGAACGTGAGCTTGAGATCGATGAGCTTGAGGTTCACCTAGTGATGACCAACAACTAGCCAAGAAAGAAGAAGATGGGAAACAAAGAAAAGAAAAAGAAATAAAGAAAAGAAATTAAAAATAAAAAGAAACTAAAAATAATTTGAATTAAAAAAGAAAAATAAAATTTAAAAATAATTCGAATAAAAAAAGAAAAGAAAAAAAAAAAAAGAAATGGGAGGAGGAAGTGAGGATTTGTACAAGAGAGATCAAGTGATAAAAATGTTTTCCACTTTTCAAAAGTGAAAAATATTTTCCCTTAATTTAAAAGACCTTTTTTTCTTTTCATAGAAAACATTTTCCCCAAGAAATTTATTTTCCGTGAAACAAACGTCAGAAAATCCGGAAAAGGTTTTCCCGGAAATTATTTTCCGCGAAACGAACCAAGCTGAAATATCCAACAGTTTTCACGTTGAAATTATCCTATCACAAAATAAGCGGCAGAATTCATCAAAGTTCTTAAGGGGGCAAACCAGCGAGTCCCACCAGATTTCGCAATATGGCTTCTTGTTGTGGTGGAACGGGGAGGTTTACACGCTAGAGCTCTAATTCTGGTGGTAGAGATGGAGCCGAGGTGGACGAGGTAATTCTGGTTATCCTGGAAGGGGAGGTTGGTCATTTTTGTGCTTCCGCTTCCAGCGGGCCAGACGAGGGTGGTGATCGTGGCTACTATTCGGAGTTGCGCGTTAAGTAATGTTGGCAGCAACTTTTTTTGTTGGAAGTTTTTTTTTTCTATTTGATAAACTTCATTTGGATGATCAGGATGCTTAAGAGGTCTTCTCCTATATTGAAACAGGTTTGGCAGTGGCCATGATGGCTATGAAAGAGCTAGAAGTCAGAGTCCCAGGTGATCGGGTGGCTGGGTTGATCGTGCTAGTAACTGATAGGTCTGAACATGACAGGGCGCGTTCCCCAGTTCGCAGCTTCCACCAAGCAATGATGGAGAGAAGCCAATCTCATCGCCCAGGTGCATCTTCCTCCCACATGAGAAAACCAGAGAGGCTTCACGGAGTCCGCGACGTACCAGGTTTCCTTCGCCCCGTGGGAAGGATAACGAGAGAGGGAATTTTGGTGGATCGCTTGGTGATGCTCCTTCGAAATGGGATGAAGGATATGGTGTTTGCTATGATGTCATGGCATCAGGGTTTGATCTTTATTTTTTTTCAACATGAACAGCAAAAGGACATGAATTTTGCTGATTTTATTTCAATTTTAGCTCTCTCTCAAGCGCTCAATACTACTTGGCGCTTTGCATGAGTTTCATTGTTGTAGTGTAGAGTAAGCCCTTCTTATTTTTAAACCATTTTAAGTTGAATTAAACTCCGAAAAAGAACATTAAAAAAGAAAAAGCCATTAAAAACTCTAAACTATGGTTTCCGTAACACATTTATGCCAAATTATCTTTGGTAACACTAATAATTCTAAACTCGTATCCATGTGGCACATCTACCTCAAAATTTGGGATAATATGAGTATAAGTTTGGGGTTTTTTGTGTCGGAAAAGAATAAATTGGAGTAATGTGTTACATGAGTATAAGAGGGAAAGTCATTCGGCATCTCTATTTATCTCGATTTTATGCATAAAATAGTTAAACATTAATGACAATTTAGCTTTTGAAGAGGTCTCTAATTTTGGAAAGAAATCCAATATTCAATCCTCCTCTTTGGTTCTTTTCATATTGCACTAGTCTTACACACTTTCCCATTTAGTAAAACCTATCCAGCGACCCTCCACTTTCTTGTTCAAGCTCTATTTATTTCACAAAAGATGAATTATTTGGAAAGTATTTTTTTAAAATTAAATATCTATATTGCTTTCAAGATAATAAACATAATATTTTTTTATTACCCATGAAAATATTTAGATATAAATTATTATCGATAATGAAAATATTTTCATTGATCAATTATTTTAGGTGATACAAACAATCATTTTAAAGAAAAAAATTTTAAAACATTCATTTTCAACGAAACAAATGGAACTTTAGACAAAACCCTCAATCCTCTCCTCTAGTCTCTCTAATCAAAACTTCTTGCAAAAAGGACATTCCTTTTTCAAATCAATGGTCTAACAATGCAACTGAGATCGTGTCTTTTGTCCTAATTCATCAGTTTGTCTTTGAAATGAACTTGATTAATGAGCATTTGATAGCTGCATAAAAAATGGAAAATGTATGAATTATCAAAATTCCTCCATCTCACGCTCATCTCATTAGCACTTTCTTAGGCATTATACATTGATTCCATGAGGAATTTCCATTATATTCCAAAATGATTTCATTTTAAATTTTTTTGGACCGACTACTTCGCATATTGATATTTTTTCGTGAACTACAGTCATTTATGTAGTTCGTAATGAAGCAATTGCTAATGGAGTGATCTTAGAGTTTTTCTGCTCTTTTTTTGTTGTTTTGCTTAGTTGGGAATTGTAGATTACTTTGGTCTCCCTCCATAAACTACCTATTTTACTCATCTCCCTCTGCCATCTCTCTTCTAATTTTCTTCATTTAAGTCATAACTCATTTACGTTTCAAAAGTTATATTTTATCTTCACTTGGAAATATATAAAAAAAAAAAGTACATAAAATACCGGCATGACATCATGCTTATTACATTAAATTGTTTAAGAATTCTTAATAGTAAGTTCTCATCGTAATTCTTTAATTAAAATAATATGTTAATATCAAGTTGTCTGTATATTGAGATGGCATAATTTTTAAACCAGAACATTTAATCTGTTACGAAATATTTAGTGCTTTAGTATTAGCTATGAGGGCTTTGCTATTTATTTTATTCAAGACGAACTGCAAAAGGATAGGAAATCTGTTGAGATTTAATTTTTTTTTCGATTTTAGCCCTCTTTGAGTGCCAAATACAGCACGACTTTGCATGGGTTTCATTGTTGTGATACAGAAAGCTTTTGGGTGTTGAAACTTTAGAAAATCATGTCAAAACTTCTTTTCGATATCACAATTACATGGTACAACCAAGAAAACTTCTTTTTTTTGTTTGTGGCATTGATGTTGTTCTTGAGTCAGAGTAAGCTCTTCTTATTTTTAAACCGTTTTTGGATGAACTTCTCTCCAAAAAGAACATTTGGTCATATATATATGATATTGGTAGCCCATAAATTTTGATCTAAACGCATAATATCCTTGAACTTTTCACTTGTTTAATGTGGAACTCGAATTACTCTTAAACATTAAATATATTCATTTTGTTTTATCAAACAAATGAGGAGAAAGTCATCTGACATGTCTACTCTGTCTTGATTGTTTTGAATAAAAGAGAAACATTAATGATACGTTAGCTTTTTAAGAGGTCCCTAATTTGGCACGTGCGGTCGGTACGTCCGACCGGCCCGACCGGTCCGGCGACCGGCGACTCGACCGACGACCGTTGACCGTTGACCACCGTTGACCATTGACCGTTAACCCAAAAAAAAAAGGAAAAGAATATGTTTCTTTTTCAATTAAGTCTATGTGGATTATATGTGATCCCTTATTTGTTCTGCATTTGTTGTAGGAACAATGCCTCCCCTGAGGTTGCGCACACCTATTCGCGCAGTTACCGATGAACAAAAGGAAAGGCTGTCTAAGTTGATAGCTGAATTGACTGATCATTGATGGGAGAGTGGTGACTTAATTGATCATGTCCTTAAAGTCAACAGAAAAATTCAAAAGGTCATATGGAATGGTCGTCCCATGCCACAGTAGAGATGGTGCGATTTTTCATAAACACTCTTCCACCTGAATGGCAAGATGTGTTGAATCGCATATGGGATATCAACGGAGCTGCTTCATATAAGAAAATTGTGATGGATTTTGTAAATGAATATTACTGTATTGTTACAAGGGAAAAGATCATGAAATTGAACAAAATAGGATCTTTCCCTGTTCGTGTGCTAACTTGGTGTTAGTTGTATTGGCTGATCTTAGTTAAGTGTGCTTTGTGGACATCTCATGTATTGTTTACTACCTAATTGTTGTTGATGTAGCAACCTATATATATTGGTTGTATTAGTTGAAAGCATTATTGTTTTATTGGATGTCAATTATCTGTTGCTTTCTGTTATTGCTGGTTGCTGTGGGTAGTTTTAGAAGTTTTTGTAGCTTCATAGAATTGATTTTGCATATGACAATCATATTAATGATAATTTTAAGTTAGAATTTTTGGAAGATGATTGGAAACGTAGTGACCTTTTGATTCTAAAGCCTTACTTGAAATTATTCATTAATATGATGGGTTTATGTAAATAGGGATGCATAAATGATAGGCATTAATAATTCATGCATATTTGTCTGATGTGTTCAGATCAATGGCTTGACCACAAAGAGCATAGTTCCGAAATTTGAACAAAGGTGAAAAGCTCAATGGTGACAACTATGAAATTTGGCAAATGAAAATCCAAGTATGTCTTTGGAAGAGCAAGAAGCACTTGAGGCTCTTAACCTGACCATGGTTGAACCTGAAGAAGGAAGCACTGCACAGCACATAAGAGATAAAGAAGCTTTTGCTGCATGGAAAAGAAAGAACTCTCTTGCTCGCATTACGTTCTTTGAGCAAAGATGGCATGGACAATGACGTCATGCGAGAGTTTAGGCGTTTTGACAATGCCAAGGAAATGTGGGAGGCATTGGCAGCTATATTTGGTTATACTTCGGTGACCAGACTGAGACAGCTCACTATTAGGTTTGACTCTTACAAGAAGCCTCATGGTCAGACCATGAAGCAACATCTTAGAAAAATGTCAAATATGATAAATGAGTTGAAAGATGCTGACCATGTCCTCACAGATGAGCAGCAAGTACAAGCAGTGATTCGTTCCTTGCCTCAGAGTTGGGAGCATATGAAAGTGCACCTGACCCATAATGATAATATCAAAACCTTCGGAGATGCAATGCGTCATCTTGAGCTGGAAGAGAACCGCCTCTTGGCGGCTAAGCTAGATGCTGAACTCTATCATGCTAGTTCTAGCTCAAATGGAGCTTCGAGCTCCAAGCGCAAGCGCCCTAACTGGTTTGATAAAGGGAAAGGCAAGGAAGAAGCAGGTCCTTCAGGGAAGAAACCCAAGTTTAACCAACATGATAGAGGAAAGCATCCTCGCATAAGGAAGCTTGCAAGGGTGAAATGCTACAACTGTGACAAGAAGGGTCACTATGCTCGCGACTGTCGTGAGCCAAAGAAGGTATGCACCCCTTGTACTTTTCAGAACTTTACTTTTGTGTCGAGTTCGTGTTCTTAATCGAGTCTAATCCTTTGTGGGCTGTGGATTCAGGAGCGACGGACCATGTAGCGAAGGATAGAGGATCCTTCGTGGAATTCCGACGAGTACCTACTGGAACTAAGTGGATCTATGTGGGAAACAACTCCAAAGCTGAAGTGAAAGGAATTGGCACATGCCAACTAAATATGCGTGGTGGACGCACTTTGTTCCTACATGATGTGTTGTATGCTCCGGAGATTCGTCGGAATTTAGTGTTTGTTTTAGTGTTGGTTAAATTAGGTTTTAATATGAACTTCTATAATAGAGGTGTGGATTTGTTTTTGGATACAAATTACTATGGTTGTGGTTATTTTCTGGATGGTTTCATTGTATTGGATATTGAGTATGTTAATGCAAATGTTTGTTATTCCCTTATCACATCTCCCAATACCTATGATAATGATGTGAATGTGTGGCATGCTAGACTTGGTCATATTGGCCAGCAGCGTATGAATAGATTAGCCAAAGAGGGCTTGTTGGGCAACATTGAAAAAGTCGATTTGCCCATATGTAAGCATTGCCTAGAAGGGAAAATAACACGGAAACCATTTGGAAAAGGTAAAAGAGCTGAATTTCCTCTGCATTTAATCCATTCCGATGTCTGTGGTCCAATGAATGTGAGAGGAAGGCATAGAACTGTTTATTTCATCACTTTTATTGATGATTATACTCGATTTGGATATGTCTATTTGATTTCTCATAAATCTGAAGCAATAAGTTGTTTCAAAAGGTTTATGAACCTGGTAGAGAATCAATTAGATAAGAAAATAAAAACATTGAGATTCGATTGAGGTCGAGAATATTTATCTGATGAGTTCAGAAAATTATGTGATGAAAAAGGAATAGAAAGGCAGTTGTCTATTCCGTATACTCCTTAACAAAATGGTGTTGCGGAGAGAAGAAACAGAACCCTACTGGAAATGGTTAGGTCCATGATGGCGCATGCTAACTTACCTATCACTTTTTGGAGTGATGCGTTGTTAACTGTTGCGTATATACTTAACCGGGTGCCTTCCAAATCAGTTACTTCCACTCCATATGAGTTATGGACAGGTAGAAAACCGGACTTAAGTTTTCTTAAGTCATGGGGTTGTGCTGCCTACACACATGAGTCCTCTCACAAGTTTGGGAAATTGGGTCCCAGAGAAAAGAAGAGTATTTTCATAAGATACTCGGAACACTCGAAATGGTATATGTTCATTGGCGAGCAGGAAAGTGAGAGTATAACTAAATTTGAATCACGGGATGTCACATTCTTAGAGGATGAATTTCCTAAGAATGGCGAAATAAGGGAAGATTATTTCCTATTTGAAACCTTGGATCAAGATAATGAACTTACTGGAGTTCGTCCAAGTGGGAGTAAGATGAGAAGTGATGAATCTAATTCAACTCACTCTTAATTACAATCACATGATGAGATGATATCGTCATTATCTAATCCAAGTGGGAGCATAATGGGGAATGATGTGCTAAGTGTACAATCTCCCATACGGTGAACAAGTCGCCAAAGTATTCCCCGTCGACGTTTTGACATTGAAGGGGAAACTTTTATGGTTGCTCCACAAGATGAGAATGAGCCAAGAAATATTAATGAGGCTCTAAATTGCCCTAGTAAAGAAAAATGGATTCATGCAATGGAAGAGGAAATGGAGTTAATGAAATCAAACCAAGTCTGGGAACTGGTTGATCTTCCAAAAGGACGCAGAGCTATTGGGAACAAATGGGTTCTTAAAATAAAGCGAAAGGCTGATGGCTCGATAGAAAGGCATAAGGCCCGCCTTGTGGCAAAGGGGTATAATCAACAGGAAGGAATTGATTATAAAGATAAGTTTTCTCCTGTAGTGAAATTTACCTCGATTCGCATTATTCTGGCAATAGTGGCTAGTCTGGATCTTGAGTTACATCAAATGGATGTAAAGACTGTTTTTCCTCAATGGAGAATTAGAGGAAGAAATATATATGGAACAACCTGCTGGTTTCATAGTGAAAGGCCAAGAAGAAAAGGTATGTCGACTTTTGAGGTCGATATATGGCCTTAAGCAGTCATCGAGACAATGGTATATACGTTTTCATGATGCCATAATGGCATATGACTTTACAATGATAGATGAGGATCATTGTGTATATATCAAAAGATCCAAGGATCAATTTCTGATCATATCATTCTATGTTGATGATATACTGATTGCCGGAAGCAATATGGAGTTGGTTAGTACTGTTAAGAGTTGGTTGTCGTCCAACTTTGAGATGAAGGATATGGGTGAAGCTGCATACATTCTTGAAGTTAAAATTTCAAGAGATCGTTCGAAGAGATCGTTGTCTCTTTCGCAAGAAACATATATAAATAAAGTTCTTGAACGATTTTGTATGCAAGATTGTAAACCCATAGACACTTCTATTGCAAAGGGTGAAGGATTGAGCCATAGACTGTATCCAAGGACTCCACAAGAGAAGGAACAAACGAAATACGTTTCTTATGCTAGTGCTGTTGGGAGCTTGATGTACACTATGATGTGTACAAGACCTGGCATATGTTTTGCAGTTGGAATTGTGAGTAGATACCAATCCAATCCAGGTCCAGCACAATGGAAAGCCGTTAAGAGAATACTAAGGTATCTAAAGGGGACTGCTGATTATACGATGAGTTATTAAGGAAAGGATCTGCGACTCTAAGGCTATTCTGATGCTGTTTGGGGAGGAGATTTAGATGAAAGAAAATCTACCTCTAGGTTTGTTTTCTTATCGAATAATGGCGCCATATGTTGGAGCAGTAAAAAACAAACGTGTATAGCCTTGTCCACGATGGAAGTTGAGTTCGTGGTATTATCAGCAGTAGTATAAGAAGATGTTTGGCTTTAGAGATTTTTGGATCATTTAGGTGTTATTGGAAGTGCTGTGGATTCATTGTTGGTTAACTGTGATAGCCAAGCAGCAAAAATGTACACCAAAGATTCAAAATATCATGGCAAGACAAAATACATAGATACCAAGTATAACTTTGTGAAAGATATGGTTGCACGAAAGGATGTGAACTTACAGTACATTTCTACGCATAGAATGGTATCAGATTCTATGACAAAGCCAATACCTAGAGATGTGTTTTGTGGTCATGTAAAATCTCTAGGATTGCGTAGAGTCTGATGTACTGGATATTGTAATTTCCCTGAGTTGTTCACATCAATGAACTTGTGTTTTTTCATTAATTAATGCCTATGAATCTATGTATGATCTTTATGCATCTTAATGCTCAGTGCATTATTTTAAGTTGAAAGAAATATGTCGGACAGATATAAGATTAGCCCACTCACATGGGTAATCGCCTCTATTTACTGTGTGATAAATAGAGATGAGACTGTTTTTTAAGCTTATTATCTAGGTGATAGTTGAGAGCTCAAGCTTAAAATACGTGTGTCGCCTTAACTAAGTGTTAAGATGAGGACATAATACTTGCAATGTCTGAAAGTAAAATAACCCACATATTTTACTTTATCTATCTATGATGCCAGATGTGAGTTCTGATGAATTTTATGATTGAGTAGATACGTGAACTCAAGTTAGACATTAGGTATATCTGAACTATCATCTGTACGGTATTGAAAAGTGTAGACATACGCTCCATGGGAAATGAGTTAATACCGTAATACGTATTTCATACTACGTATGCATGAGACGGCCAATAAGAGTGGCAAAAAGTTTGATCTCAACTTTTATGACGTGTGAGACTCTGGAGGAAAAGAGTTTTTCAATTTTTAGTCCCCTCATGACTCTTACTTATTCTCAATATTTCTATTTAGTGTTTGCTATCTTAGGGTGTTGCCAATGGTCATGAGTTGATTCGATCTAATGGGGCATTTCTAAAAAAGCAAGCTGAACTGAAATTAAGAGTTTGAAGGAAAGAGGAAGATTGAATTTGAAGAATCACATTGTACTTTTGTATTCACTGGTCGACCAATTATGACTGTCTTTGTGATAATTATAATTGTGAATACAATATATATCATTGTTTTAAAAGAGATCAAGAGAGATATAAATGTGATCGATCGATCTAGGGTACTGCATACTAAATCTACTCAGAGTGAGACGCCAATTATGAGCTGCTATATATTCCTAACAGATGTATAGCAACGAGCTCTCAAAGTATGCTGGTCGCACGGATTATTCACCGGTATGAATGTTGAAGAGAGGTAAAGAGAATCCTGTTCGGCCCACCATGTGCAAGTGGGAGATGAAGGCTTTATTAGTATTAGGCTTAAGGCCCGTCCGCCCAAGTTGGGCCCAGAAAGCCCGACCCACGGGAATAGGGCCCGTGGAAGGGGAGAGGTATAAAAGGGAGGAGAGAGAGAAAAATGTACCGTTTTGTTTTTAGAAAAAGACGCACGTTTTCTCTCTACGCTCTCTCTCTCTCTCTCGTTTTTTTTTTTCTTTAAAGCGAAACCAGTGAAGCGCTCGAAGGATTTTGCCTCCTCGGATTGAACAGGTGATATAGCTAGTACGATTACCTAGAAGGGGTGAATAGGTATAAAAGATTTTTCTTTTGATAATTACACACTACTTAGATAGATAAACGATTTGCAGCAATTAAAATAAAAAACAATCGTAAGACTGAGTAAAGGAAAGAGAGAATTAGACACACGGTTTATAGTGGTTCGGCTTGATTCAAGCCTACGTCCACTCTTCTGCACTGACAGCCAATTGGCTGGATTCCACTATGAACAAAGAGATGTTACAGTGATGATCTTCCTTGACTTCTTTGGTGTAGACGATCTTCCACACTCTCAAGGTATCACTAAGAATGAACACTCTTTGTGTATACAATTTCGCTCAAATAATATCGACTAATAATCAAGGATCTTCAGACTCTGGAATTTTTCTATCGATCACGCTCTCTTAAAAACAACTTGAATGTCTTCCGTTTATACTCATTTATGCCATCATAGCCGTTGGCACTTACCAAAGGAATTCCTCCAATCTACCCGTTGGACGGAATCAATCACGAAGATCATTCGAGCTATTTAAGGAACCTGGCAATAGCCCATCAATCCTGTTCGCCCATACAATCAGGATCTTAGTTTCCAAGAATAGAACATTCCAAGAATACTTCGTCGACCATCGGATCTTCAATCGATCTAGATAAGAACAAACAACGAATCCGAGATGTTTATCCAACCAAGGGATCTTTTCCGGAGGATAGGATCGAATCCTCAACCATAAGCTTCGGCTCTGGATTTCCTTCACTACCGGAATAGAAAGATCGGTGAGAATAGTCTTGAGTCTTGAGTCTTGAGTCTTGAGATCATAAAGTCTTGAGACTTTAATCTTCGATCTCCGAATATCCAGACTTAGATCGATAGAAACGTTTTGTCGCCTTCAAAATACTCCGGAAAGATTTCTCCAACAATCTCCCCCTTTTTGATGGTGACAAAACTTCCTTGTAGATTTGAACAACTTTGACCTGCAAAAACATTTCTCAAGCAATATGGCTAACTCATAAAGAATAATAAAACAACCAGATTCTGTATCCACAGCAAATTGGTTAGTCTTTCATGAGTAATACCATAAAACAACACTTGATATGAACGCAACCAGTCAAGCATTTAAATCCACACTCAAGTGTACTCAAGTCAAACTCAAAACATAACCACAAATAACCACAAATTCAAAGATTAAAAGATGTTGAAAGTTGATGGTTCAAATTGATTCTCCCCCTTTTTGTCATCATGAAAAAGTGAGAAAGGGATCGTGCTTGGGAATGCGAATGATTTGGAAATCTCCCATAGATTTGGACTAAGCCTTCTAGCCTCTTCAAGTCTTCCCTTAGTTGAGCTACCTCCTCTCCTTTTGCATTGGCTTGAAGTTGTAGAGCGAGGTCTTTCATTTTGTCCTCCGGGGTAACCGAAGACGCTTGGCCAGCATTCTTGATGGATTGAATCTCACGCGTCTAGAGCATATATACGTCCCCGCATTTCCATAAGGATATCAACAATACGACGAAAATCTGCCTGAGTTATCCGTCCGTGTACTTGCATGAGCTTTTTCGGATGGAGTGAATGCGGACGTTGGAGCTTACGTGTAATCTTGCAGATTTGGGGTCGACGTATCGTGTCCTTCTTCGAGGCAATTTAGAAACCCGAACTTCTTCGGGTCTGGCTGGAGATGGTCTTGGACCTTCACTATTGGCAGCAAGTGGTGAAGACCTTTCTTGCTCGCCAACTCCCCCTATCTCTAGGACATCACAAGGGGAAGAGTGATGATCATGTTCTTGATCTCCCTTGTCTCCAGAGTCTGATGCAAACTGTTCTTTCTCTCATTCTCTCTCCTTTTCTCCTTCTTTCTCCTTCTCTCTCTGCTGTTCTTCTTCTCTAATCTTGGCTTGCTCCTCTTCCCTCTCTCTTTTCGCTGAAGTTCGTCGTTGATTGAGGCACGTAACGTCCGGTTCTTGTTAAAGCAACGATTGTGGGATCTTCATCTTCTTCCTCTTCATCCTCTAAGATAAGAGTCCTTTTCTTCTTCCTCGATGGGGCTCCAATGACTTCTTTTCCTTTTCTCTTTGAAGCGAGATTTGAAGGCGGAGTCTTCACTCGAATTTCTCCATTGCCTTGGAAAGCTCTTGTAGACGCATCTCCGTCAACATCTTCAAACCTACCACCATCTTATCGCACGGTCGAACACAAAGTGAATGGGGCGGTTCAATATTCATGTGTCTAAAGATCTTGGTCACCAGACCAGGATAAGGCAATTGTCCCTTGTCTTTTGACACTGCTCTGTACATATGGAAAAGAATCATGTGCGGGAGAGAGAACTTCCGTCCAGAGTTGATTGCAAACATCAACTTTGCTTCAGAATAAGACACGGAAGTCTTTGACGTAGACTTCGGTCTGAGACAGTTGATTACGATCTTATGAAGCACAATGTTGATGGCATTCATCCTGGAATAGGTAACTCTCTTCTCTGTGTCCCTATCCCGTCCGTAGAGTCAGAGCAAAATTTCTCAAGTTGAAGCAAGTTCAACTTCTCTCTCAAGTTTATGTTGATGGCGTCTAGAAATGCAAAATCAACACTTCTAGAGTTTATCACCCCTCTTTTCAACAGTTTGCCATACACATTCTCCTGTTCCTTGGATTTGAACAAATCCATTCGATTTCCTTTAATCTTCGCTGCCACACCCATTCTCGGTTGAAACTCAAGGAACATTCTATCATCATCGTTCCCTTCAATTAAGTTTTGTCCAAGTACACGAGGATCACTTGGAATATTCACAAGTGCATCCTCTGCTTTTCCTCTCGGAGCAATTCCTAACTCCTCCATTCTCCGTAGAAAAAGATATTCATTTCCATAGTTCTTCTCCTTAAGAAAATCGTCTATGTATTTCATTGGTGTACCGGTGCTTTTCAACGCACGATAAAGCTTATAGATAAAGGAGGGTTTTGGACTCTTACGGGTTCGGCTTCCTCGATTATCTCTTCTTCAAGATGTTGACTTTCACCATGTGGGGTAGGAGGCGATGAATGACGTGGATGAGAACGAATCGGACTTTGTCGCTGACTTGATAAGTCTTCCTCCTTAGTAAGATCGAAGTGTATTGGTCCCTTCTCCATTCTTTGTGGTCCCCTGCTTGCTATTCTCGATGATTTCCTCGAAGAAGACATTCTTCTTTGTCGATTTGAGAGATTCCTTCGCTTACTTCCCAAGGAAAAATGACCACTTTCTCGACGATGAACAAGAGATTGAAACAGTTCGGGAGAAGAGTACTTTTTAGGGTTTTGACGATTGAGGAAAAACCGTATATATATATATATATATATATATAACTCACTTTTGAAAAGGGAAGTTCAATCGGCACAAGGAAAGTGTACGAACATTTCTTTTCAAAATCAATAATCGCCAAAATTAATCTTTTTGAAAAGACAAGTTTTTGATTTTCACACGAGATAATAACCGAACAACAAAATCGTACCTTTTTGAGTTCGGATAAAATAGCAACTTACGAGTCTATAGCCATGAATGTCCGAGTCCGAAGATCTCGAGGGCGAGAGATTAGAGTCTAAGGATTGTTGAGTCTTTAGACTTTAAATTCTTCAAGCTTCAAAATGTTGAGTCTTGAACGGATAGCGTCGAATTGATTTTTCTCCAAAGGCTTTGTGAAAATATCCGCTAGTTGACTTTTTGAATCAACAAATTGAATCGAGATTTCTCCATTTTGAATATGATCTCTAATGAAGTGGTGTCGAATCTCAATATGCTTTGCTCTTGAATGAAGAATTGGATTTTTGGTAAGATTGATCGCGCTGGTGTTGTCACATCTGATTTCTGTGCATGAGTCTTCAATGCCAAAGTCTTGTAGTTGTTGTTTGATCCATAGAATTTGCGAACAGCAACTTCCAAGAGCTACATACTCTGCTTCTGTCATTGAAAGAGCCACGGTACTTTGTTTCCTTGAAAACCAAGATACTGTTCTATTTCCAAGCAACTGACAAGTTCCAGAAGTGCTCTTTCTATCGACTCTGCAACCGGCCAGATCTGCATCTGAGTACCCTAGAAGATCAAAGTCTCCCTTCATTGGATACCAAAGACCGATGCTTGAAGATGAGGCAATGTATTTGATAATTCGTTTCACGGCACTGAGATGTGATTCTCTAGGATCTGATTGAAACCTAGCACAGACACAAACACAAACACTTAACAAAATATCAGGTCTAGAAGCAGTAAGATAAAGAAGTGAACCAATCATGCTCCTGTATAGCTTTTGATCTACTTTCTTCCCTTCTTCATCCTTGTCTATCTTCGAGAACATGACATTGGTATGTCGGTCTTTTTGCATTTTTCTAATCCAAATCTTTTGACAAGATCATTTGCATATTTTTCTTGATGAATAAAAGTTCCTTCCTTCATTTGCTTCACTTGGAGTCCAAGAAAGAATGTTAATTCTCCCATCATACTCATTTCAAACTCATCCTTTGACAAAACCGTTCTGTATTAGGAACTTACTTAGCCTATCATACTAAGCTCGAGGTGCTTGCTTTAAACCATACAAGGCCTTTTTCAGTCTAAAGACTGAATCTGGCTTCTTTGGGTCTTCAAATCCAGGTAGTTGTTCCACATAAACTTCCTCATGGATGAATCCATTTAGAAACGCACTTTTGACGTCCATTTGGAATAACCTGAAATTTTTATAGCAAGCAAACGCAAGTAATAGACGAATAGCTTCTAACCTTGCTACTCGGTGCGTAAGTCTCATCATAGTCTATTCCTTCCTCTTGCGTGTATCCTTTGGCCACGAGTCTGGCTTTGTTCCGTACGACTTTTCCATCCTCGTTCATCTTGTTCCTGAATACCCATTTGGTTCCAATAACAGTTTTACCTTTTGGTTTAGATGTCAAATCCCGGACATCATTGATGTTAAACTGCTCGAGTTCTTCTTGCATAGCTTCAATCCAGCTTTCATCGATAAAGCTTCTTCTATGCTTTTTGGTTGAATTTCAGAGATTAGAGCCACAAAGCACTAGATTCTTCACGTCTTTTTGATCTCAGTGCGGATTCCTTCATTGATTTCACCGATAATGAGATCTTTGGGATGACTGGATTTGTGCTTCCGATTCTTGGTTGATTTTCCTGGTTGATGATCTCTTTCTTTATTTGAATCTTCATGAGCATCTTGATGTTGGACTTCCAGAGACTGAGATGCTTCTTGAGTTGTAAGCCTTGAAAGGTCTGGAGTAGGTTCAGACTCTTCATATTGAGTCGACGGATTCAGCTTGCGTTGAGTCTTGGAATTTGACATTCATTGATTCCTCCACCGATTGGCTTTTCTTGTTAAAGACTCGTAAGCCTTGCTTGTAGTAGAATATCCAAGGAAGATGCCTTCATCCGATCTTTCTTCAAACTTACCAACTCGATCATTTGCATTTTTTAAAATAAAGCATTTGCAACCGAACACATGAAAATATGAAACAATAGGCTTCTTACCTTTGAACAATTCATAGGGGGTTTTCTCTAAAATGGGTCTTAGAAAGACTCTATTGATGATGTAACATGCTGTTGAAACAGTTTCAGCCCAAAATCGAGAAGAAATTTTACTTTCAATTAAAAGTGTTCTAGCCATTTCTTGAAGAGATCTATTCTTTCTTTCCACAACTCCATTTTGTTCGGAGTATATGGAGAGGAAAATACATGATTAAAACCAGATTTATCACAAAACTTTGTAAAGTTTTGATTTTCAAATTCACTACCATGATCTGTTCTTATACTTGAAATAGCACATCCTTTTTCATTTTGAACCTTTTTAGCAAACTTTTCAAAGTACGAAAAGGTTTCTGACTTACTTGCAAGAAAATATACCCAGGTAAAACGAGAGTAATCGTCCACAATTACTAGACAATATTTCTTACCTCCAATGCTCTGGGTTCTTGTTGGTCCGAAGAGATTCATATGCAGCAACTGTAGAACATGATTAGTAGAGATATGTTTTATAGGCTTAAATGAATTTCTTACCTGTTTTCCCAGAATACATGGTGTGCATGAGTCAGACTTTTGATAAGACAATTTTGGTAGACCTTGAACAAGCTTCTTTGATGAGATTTTGGCTAATTGCTTCATGTTGACATGGCTAAGCTTTCTATGCCATAAGACCGCTTCATCTTGAATTGAGATAAGACATTGTGTTTCATTTGGTCTTACATCAAGAAGGTAGATATTTCCATGCCTTCGACCCATGAAAGGCGAGTTGAGTCTTTACTTATTCCAAAACATATGCCTTCTTGAAAAGAGATCTTGAACCCAGTATCACACAGTTGGCTAATGCTGAGAAGATTATAGTTGAGTCCTTCCACTAGAGAAACATTGCTTATTGTGAGATTTCCAATTTTCATAGTTCTAAATCCCACAATGCTTCCTTTGCTGTTTCCACCAAATGAAACTTTTCCACCATTTACTTGAACAAACTTTATAAAGCAATTTGAGTCTCCTGTCATGTGTCTTGAGCATCCGCTGTCAAGATACCACTTTACCTTCTTTTGACGAGAGACCGTAATCAAAAGAGAGTCTCAAGCTTTCTTTGGTACCCAAATTTTCTTGGGTCCTTTGGTGTTAGTAGGATAAGCATTATTAGGCCATACCCTTTTAACAGGCTTCCAGACCATAGGACACTCTTTTTCAAAGTGATCTTGACTGTTACACTTTGAACACCTTAGAGCATTTCGACCTACGAGACTTTACAAAAACCTTTTGAAATGATTTTTGTACGCTTCTCTCGACGGTCTTTTCTTAATTCTTTCTTTTACTTTCGGAAAATCAATCAAAGGGATTGTTTTTCGCTGTCATACCTAAACCAGACTTATTGAAGTAAGGTCTTTGAACTGAAAGAACTTTCTCGAGTTTTTCAGACCTATTGAAAATTTCTTAGAAATATTTGATAAGTCGGTTTTTAAGAAAGCATTTTCTTTTGAAAGTTTATCTTCATTCTCTTTAAGAGTAGAAACATTCAAGTCTAGACTTTTCACTCTTTCTTCTAAAATATTTTCCTTTTGTTTTAGAGCTGAGTTTTCCTTTTCAGTTCGGAAATCCTTTTGAGAGAAGTCTTAAGACTAAAACATAATTCATCAATATATTTAGAGACTTTGACAGGAATTTTAAAATCACTTACCTCAAATTCTTTGTCCGATCCGATCCAGTCCGAGTCGATTGTGCCATTAGACACAGATTGGCATATTCCTCATCACTTTCTTCACACTCTGTATCGCTCCGGGTTTCGGCTTTGAGAGCTTTTCGAAACTTTTCGGTTTTTCCTCTCTTCTTCTTCGAAGAGGACAGTTAGTCCGATGTGTCCATTTTTCTTACATTCGGCGACTACATCTTTGTTTGGTTCCTCATCAACAAACTTGGTTTGCTGTTTTCGAAAACTTTGTTTTCTTGAGTTGAACCTTCTTCCTTTTCTATTCAGCTTTCGAATCTTCTTATCATAAGAGCAAGCTCCTCATCATCCGGATCTTCTTGAGAATCTGTATCATCGTAATCATCATTAGATTTTAATGCAATGGATTTCTTACCTCTTGGATCTTCGTCTTCATTAATTCGCTCCACTTCGTAAGACTGAAGAGTTCCAATCAGCTCATCTACAGATAATGGCATAATTCTTTGCGTCTCTCGTATTGAAGTCTTTATATGATTCCAATCCTTGGAGAGTCCTTGCAGCAACTTGTTCACCTTCATAGGATCAGTAATTTTCTGTCCTTGATTCTCAAGTCCATTGACCATATCTGTAAAACGGCTAAACATGTCAGTTATAGATTCTCCTGGTTTCATTTTGAAGGCTTCGTATTGACCAAGGAGAATATTAATTCTGGTCTCCTTCACTCGGTCTGTCCCTTCATAGGTGATATGTAATCTATCCCAGACTTCTTTTCTTTGTGACACAAGAAGATATTCGTTATATTCGAGTTGGTGACAAAGCACAATATAAAGAATAAATTGCTTTTGCATCGAGTGCTTGTCTCTTGTTTATCTCATCTTGAGACATTCCGCTGGTCTCAACAGTTTCTTTCCCTCTTTCAGATACTGATGCAACAGTAGGAGTGATCCATCTTTCCACAACGTCCCATTCCAGAGGATCCGTTGATCGTAGGAAAGCTTTCATCTTGTTCTTCCAGATGTTGTAATCCTTTCCATCAAAGTAGGGTGGTCTGGTATTGCTTTGACCTTCCACCAGGCCTGATGCTAGCATACTAGCCATGGATCTTTTACTCTGAAGTAAAACACTTCAAATAAAGTAAGAACACAAGCTCTGATACCAATTGATATAGCTAGTACGATTACCTAGAGGGGGGTGAATAGGTATAAAAGATTTTTCTTTTGATAATTACACACTACTTAGATAGATAAACGATTTGCAGCAATTAAAATAAAAAACAATCGTAAGACTGAGTAAAGGAAAGAGAGAATTAGACACGCGGTTTATAGTGGTTCGGCTTGATTCAAGCCTACGTCCACTCTTCTGCACTGACAGCCAATTGGCTGGATTCCACTATGAACAAAGAGATGTTACAGTGATGATCTTCCTTGACTTCTTTGGTGTAGACGATCTTCCACACTCTCAAGGTATCACTAAGAATGAACACTCTGTGTATACAATTTCGCTCAAATAATATCGACTAATAATCAAGGATCTTCAGACTCTGGAATTTTTCTATCGATCACGCTCTCTTAAAAACAACTTGAACGTCTTCCTTTTATACTCCTTTATGCCATCATAGCTATTGGCACTTACCAAAGGAATTCCTCCAATCTACCCGTTGGACGGAATCAATCACGAAGATCATTTGAGCTATTTAAGGAACCTGGCAATAGCCCATCAATCATGTTCGCCCATACAATCAGGATCTTAGTTTCCAAGAATAGAACATTCCAAGAATACTTCGTCGACCATCGGATCTTCAATCGATCTAGATAAGAACAAACAAAGAATCCGAGATGTTTATCCAACCAAGGGATCTTTTCCAGAGGATAGGATCGAATCCTCAACCATAAGCTTCGGCTCTGGATTTCCTTCACTACTGGAATAGAAAGACTGTCAGTGAGAATAGTCTTGAGTCTTGAGTCTTGAGTCTTGAGATCATAAAGTCTTGAGACTTTAATCTTCAGTCTCCGAATATCCAGACTTAGACTGATAGAAACGTTTTGTCAGCTTCAAAATACTCTGGAAAGATTTCTCCAACAACAGGGCCTAGTTTCTCTTCCTCCATTGGCATCGGTGTTTAATCTGTCTCTAACAAGGTACGCTCGAATCCGTGGAGTGCTTTAGGATTGGTGATACGTGTTGTTTTCCCGGGCTTGTCTTCCGCATTGATTTAGGGGTTCGATTTAGTGTCGAATTAGTTTTTCAGGGATCCGTTATTCCCAACACTCAGTTCGCAGCTTCCACCAAGCAATGATGGAGAAAAGCCAATCCCATCGCCCAGGAAGCCACAGTGAGAAAACAAGGGAGAGTTCACAGAATCCTCGACCTGCAAGGTCTACTTCGCTCGTGGGAAGGATAGCGAGGGAATTTTGGGGGATCGCATGGTGATGCTCCATCGAAATAGGATGGAGGATATGGTGGCGGTCCCGCTCTTCTTACCTCGGGGAAGAGGAAGGCATGATTCCTGTTTTTGACGGAGGCAGAGAAGTGGGCGCAGCTGAAGATCCCCTCATTCTTTCTGAGGTCGGGCCAGCCCTTTGTTTGCCCTTCTATTTTTGTTTGTTTAGAAAGTTATGGAACTAGCAATAGGGCAAGCTGTAAAGAGAAACTTGGTTTCCCTAGAATTACAGGATCTATGATATTGTTGACCCATGATCTCCTAGAACTGGTTTTCTTTGCATATTTGTCTGCAGTGGACGGAACGAAGTTTTGTGGATACTGTATTATGGAAAACGAAGTCTTTCACTAGAAATTTTACTGGATAAGATGTGCTTTTTAGGCGGTTTTGCAGTTTTGGAACTGCTGTGGCTTGAGCTGAGGGCCTCCATATCGATAATTGGGTGGGATAAAATTAAGATGTTTATGATTACCGTTTGCAACTTTTTGTACGAAACCGAAGACTCTGATTCTCGGTGCCGCTGAAAATATATGAGTATCCGTTACTAAAATTTTAGTGATGGTTTTTTCTGATGTTCACTTCAACGGCTGCCGATTGGATGGGACGTGAATCATCATCACTGTTACCGTGATAAATGTGGGTGTTTGAGTGGGGTAACGGTTGAGGCTGTTTTTAGGGGAAGGGATCCTTTGCCTCCATCTTTGTCCGTGTTTCATTCATCCCAACCACCAATCCTTATAGAGATACAGTGGAGGCACCGAGCGGGCTAGAGGGTCTTTCTCCACTTATCGATCTATGTTTTACAATAACTGAAGCCTCAAGAGGGTTACCAATCGCGGGCTTTTGATGTAGTAGACTTGGCAGCCCTAACTGATCCAGAAAAAATGCATCGGGAGTCCTTTTTTTTTATCGGCTTGAATTGATCTTAGCTGAATATCCATATGATTTTTGAATCAGAATGTTTAATCTATTATGATATTTTTAGTGCTTTGGCGTTACCTATGATGTCATGGCATCAAACTTTACACCTTATTTTTTGCAACATGAATTATAAAAGGACAGGAACTCTGTTGAGAAGTTTATCTTGATTTTAGCCCTCTATCGAGCACCCAATATGCCATGGCACTTTGCATGAGTTTCATCATTGCAATGTAGAAAATTTTTTGGCTGTTGAGACTTGGAAGAATCATGTCAAAACTTATTTGCAATATTAGAAGTCGCATCATACTGCCAAGAAAATAGCATATGTATATAAAATAATATTGATATCCCATGAATTTCGATCTCAACGTATAATGTCATTTTTGTAGTTTTGACTTACATAATATGGTGCTTAAAACTATTTTTCCAATGTTCAATGTACTCCTTTGATTTCATCGAATATAAGAGAGGGCAGCCACCCCATGTGTCTCTTTTCTCGATTTTTGTGTAAAAGGGTTAAATGTCAATGACATATTAGCTTTTGAAGAAATCCCTAATTTCGGAAAGAAATCCAGTATTTAATCTTCCTCTTTGGGCAATATTTATGTATTTCCTCAATGCTAATTAGTCTTAAACACTTTCTCATTTTGTCTAAACCTATCCAGCAACCCTCCACTTTCTAACTTAGACATTATTTATTTCGTGAAAAATGAATAGTTCTGAAAATATATTCCTAAAGTTGATCATTTATATTGCTTAAAAAATGTATGAATGAAAAAAAAAATATGATCCACAAAAATGCTGAGATCTAAATTGTTATTGATAAAGAAAATATTTACATTAGCTAACTATTTCAAGCTTTACAAACGATAATTTAAAAAAATATAGATATTTTTTGAATTATTCATTTCCTGTGAAATAGATGGAGCCTTAGATGAAACTCACTTCTTTATGATCAAAACTTCTTGTAAAACAGATATTCCTTTTTAAAATCATTGATTGGACAATGCAATTAAGATAGTGTCTTTTTGTCTTTGTCAATCAATCAGTATTTGAATGAACTTGATTAATATGTATTTGAAATCTGCAAAAAAGATTAAAAATATATGAATTATAGAAAATTTATCCATCTCATTCTCATCTCATTAGCACTTTCCTGGGCATTATACATTGATTCTATAAGGAATTTTGATTATATTCAAAAATAATTTTAATATATTTTTTTGGACTAACTACTTCACATATTGATTTTCCCTCGTGAACTGCAGCCATCTATGTAGTACGTAATGAAATCAATTGCTAATGGAGTGATCTAAGAGTTTTTTCTTTTTGGTAACCGATGACTCCACCACAGACCCCCCGTGCTCGAACGGCTCCTGAGAGTCGGGCCCCTATACCTTGGAGGAGACTAGCCCAGCAACCCACTACGAGGGTCTCCTACTTAAATCGCTAGTAATTACGAGTTTCAAACTCTCAACCTCTGCAATGAGGGAGAGACTCTCAATCAACGTAACTACCCACGAATGGGTGTGATCTAAGAGTTTTGTTGCTCTTTTTCTACTATTTCACTTAGTTGGAAATCGTAGGGCTTTTTCATCTCCCTCCATAAACTACATATATGTTACTTATCTCCCTCAACTTCATTGTTTCTTGACTTAAGTCGTAATTCATTTACCTTTTAAAAGTATCTTCACTTTAATATATATGAAAAAGTACATAAAACATTGGTAGCGGTATCATGTTTATTAAATTGATTTGTTTAAGTTGCTCCAAATTCTTAATAGTAAGTTCTTGTTGTAACTCTTTAATCAAAATAATATCTCAACATTAAGTTGTATGTATGTTGAAATGTGTCCAAATATTGAACTGGAATTCCGACAAAACCACCACTGGCCACCATGCTAAGAGACCACTACCACTGCTTTCCACTTTCCTTTCCGTCGGTCCTAGTTTGCCTCTCTCTCTCTCTCTCTCTCTCTCTCTCTCTCTCTCTCACACACATATTTTAGACAGGGTGGTATCTTTCTATGTGAAATTATGTACATATCTAATCACATGCAAGGGTATGAACTACTCAAATTGCTCGCGAGCTATTGGATCTCCCCTTGCACATCTTGATTCTTTTTGAGTTTGAATACATCAAAGTATTGAATCAAGCCAAGCTTGTGCTGTGAATTCGCTACTTGAATTGCTCTCTAGACCTATCAAATAGTCGATTTTCAATTGCACTGTGTTTTTAGACTATAAGTCCGAGTTTAGTTCAAGTTTCATGTGAATTTTATTGACAAGTCCGATCAAATTCGACATTGTTGAAAAGTTATTTAAGTTGAGCTCGAATTTAAAAATTCCTACTCTCAATGAAGCTTAATGGTAGAGTCAAGTTTTGAATATTTAAATCGAGTAAAATCGAGTTAGATTATAAGTAATGAGGTGTATTGACCGAACTTTATTTCAATTGTGCCAATGTGTCATAGCGCAAACTCATATAAAAACCTACGTTTTCTTGCAACACTCGACAGGAGTCCTCTGTTCTTTAACATAAAATTCAAAAATTGACAAAATATTACATAGTCCCTCCTCATCACGTCAGCAGTCTTAGACCACTTAATGATTGACAAATGGTGCCAAGTCAGCATACGGGTCTCATCGACTAAATCCGAAATCCAAGATGGGCCCAGGTCCTCGATGGTTCCCGATCCTGACCGTCGGTTCCAAGTGAACCATGGGAAATCAACGTGGACCCTATGGCCCTGTCTTGGCCCCCGTCTTTTCCCTTGTTAAAAAGCCCCAACTCCCACACAGAATTCGCTCACTCCCGAAGCCAAAACCAGCATCCACCCCTCTCTCTCTCTCTCTCTCTCTCTCTCTCTCGCTCGCTCGCTCGCTCCCTCCCTCCCTCCCTCCCTCCCTCATGGAGCTCAACCTTGGCTTCTCTCTTGACCTCGAAACTCCTCCTCCGCCTCCTTTAAACGTGAAAGGCTTCTTCTACAATCTCCTCCACAGCCATAGCCCCGACATTCTCGACGACGACCACGCCTTCACCATCGAAGGGTCCTCATTAAATCCTTTCTCTCGGGTGGTCTCGACCCCACAGCTCGAACCTTCATTTCCTCACCCATCCCCTGATCCTAACCCAGCCGCAACGCTCCCCAGAGGGTTCGACCTCTGTGCACCGCCGCTGATACCGACCCGTCCTCCTCCGTCCATGGAAACCTCGCTAGAGAGCAGTGACGGCATAGCGGAGCATGGCCGGCTCAAGTTCAAAAGCCTCTTTCACTACGGCCCAGTGGATCAACGTCCTTATCACGATCCGGTGACAGACGACCGCCAGGTCGTGCCTTTGCTCGACTTAAATGACCTCGGATCACTGAACGAGAGGCTCGGTGAGGAGGCCGGTGTGAGCTCGGACCACCAATGGGGTCGTGAGCGGGACGACGGTCGTGATGATCGGAGGAAGAGAGAGGTGGCGACGGGTTTGCAGCAGCAGCAGCCGAAGCAGAAGACGGAGAAAAATAAAAAAGAGAATGACAAGGACGAGGCTGACGAGGAGCCCTTGGTCGTCAAAGGCCAGTGGACTCCTACCGAAGACAGGTTAAGACTTAAAAAACGCCCTCTTTCTGATTGCTTCTTCTTCTTCATCTTTTTTTCCCCCTGATTTTGAATGTTTTTCTTTTGACTTCTGTGTTTTTAGCGTTTCTGGGCATTTTTTTTCCCTCAAATTTTTGGGGTGACATGTGATGAAGAAAATTATTCATTGTCTGTATTTTTTTTTTTTTGGGCAGCCGCTTAAAGATGTTGGTTGAGACTCATGGAATGAAATGGTGGTCTCAGATTGCTCAAATGATGAAGGGGAGAGTCGGAAAACAGTGCAGGGAGAGATGGCATAACCATTTGAGGCCTGATATCAAGGTTTTTCCCCTTTTTTTCCTTTAAATTTATCTTGCCCATAATTTGCTCCATCTTTAGACTCCTTCCTCCATTGTACCTTCCATTATATGAATTTACATTGACCGCCATACTCATTTAGTCAAATATTCAGAAAAAGAATCACGGTTAGGTTTGATAAATGATTCGCATACATAGGAAGTATATCTAATGACAGATATGCGATATACATATAGATTAAGGAATGTGAGCATTCAACACTTATCGGGATTTGCAAATTTATTATAAATTCATACCATAAGCGCTCATCCATACACACCATATATGCGTTTCTTTTATTAGTTGTCCACAAAAAAAAAATGACCTTATTTCCTTATATTTACCAACACGTGTAGTCTAGTGCGTGGAACTCGTGACTCTATCTCTTTTTTTTGTCCTTATGAAGTTTTTGGTTGACTTACTTCTTAAAGTTTGCCGATACACTACTTATCCTACGTCGTTTAGTCCAACTCATAGGCATGCATGGCGACGAGTGCCCATGCGGACCAGATTCTTCGGAAACCATGCCTTATAATCAGGCTGCAAAAATTTCTAAAGATGCTTTGATTCTTATTTAACGTAAAAGTTTATTTATTTATTTAAGTTTTAGTGATGACCAAATTGTTTGAACCTTTCACGCACTTCCATGCCCTAGTTCAGCAGCCACTTAAGAACAAAACAAAAGGTTAAGTCCTTTTTATGAACTCCAAATTCTTCCATTTAACACACAGCATACACCTAATAAAACACCCTAAGAAAATTTTAGGAATACACCATTGTTAAGCCTTAAATGAATAAGATCCACAATTATATTAGAAATGTGTAAATACATTCATCATGAATTTCCCTTGTTTTTTTCCTCCAAGAAATTTCACCATATTGTATATCAAGAAAATATTTTACACTTGCACATGAATACAAATATTTTGTATTATATTTGATCAATTAAAACTGAAAAACCAAATTACAATCGCTTGTATTAATGAAGTGTAATTAAAGACGCATTACCAAAATTAAAGACTTCGCCAAAAGCCCAAACTCACAAAACCCTAGAGTAAGTTTTTCTATCTCTTCTCCTCCGCTTTTTCTTCTTCTTCTTCTTCATTTGGCTCTCATCATTTTCTTAGCAGAAGGACTCGTGGAGCATCGAAGAAGACAAGATCCTGATTCAGGCACACAAGCAGATTGGGAACAAATGGGCAGAGATAGCCAAGAGATTGCCTGGAAGAACTGATAACAGCATAAAAAATCACTGGAATGCCACCAAGCGCAGACAATTCACTAAGCGTAAGTTGCTACCCGATAGCAACAACTCCAACCTCTTGCAAAACTACATCAGGAGTGTCACCACTCCATCTCCTCCGAAATGGTCGCCACCAGCTCGTGGTCCTGACCACTGCCACCACAACACCAAGAAGCAGTCATTGTCTATGTCGAAGGCAGCCATTTCCCGTGGCTTGGACATGCAGCCCAAAGTGGCTAACTGCCCCCAGCAGGTGCCGGATCATCACCACAGGCCGCCGTCTCCGCTTGCTCAGAGGCCAGCCAGCAATTACTTCCGTTATCCGATGGTTGATGGGAATGGGAATCTTGGGCTTTATCAAGTGAAGGACCATCATTATCATCAGGTGCTGAGTGAAGGTGGTGGTAATGGGGGTGGAGGGAGATGTGATAATGATCGTGAGTTGGACTTGGAGATGAGGTTGGGGATGGATGGCGATCGCTGCCGCCGCCATCGTCATCAGCACCATAGTGACCATCACCGTCGGGAGATTAAGGAGCTGGACTTGCTCGAGACGATGGGTCGTCAAAGTGGCTAATTCCGAATTCATAAATACCCTAGTAGGTAATAAAAGACCCTTATACTGTTGCTGCTTCTCAAAATGTTGTCTTTGGCTTATTTGTTCTCCCAGTTTGCTTGTTTGAGACCTCATGTTGTTGTTCTGATAATCGTATGTGAGATAGAGACTTCTTTTGTTTTATTCCCATATAACCATTGTGTAAGGGTGTCTATGACTATGTCAATGTTTATGTGAGAGATCTGAAAGAGGTCTAATGTTATTACATATGCATGTGTTTAGCTTAGTTATTCTGTGTTTACCTCGATCTTCGGGGACAGATCGAGGCTTCTATCACTATCTCTCGACAATCAACTAATTTGCTAGGTGAAAACAAGAAGAGTCAAGCAAAGCTTACAAATTGCCATAGATGAAGATTGCTTGTTACACGACTTTCATAATTGCATTTCTTAAATCCCGTCTCTTAACTGTGAGTTTACAAATTGCTCTCAATCTCCAACCCACTTTTTCTCTGTAGCTGTATGTAAGAATTGATCCTGAGAGTAAATAAAAAACTGTAGCAATATCATATTCACACTTCTTTATAAGAAAAACTCTGGCACACATTATGTGCATTGTGTACTGTTTGTAAAATCAAGCGAGCCACCTTTGGCAATAATGAATTCAGTGCCCTAATGATAACCCTCATTTGGTAGATTGAAATGCATTTCCAACTGGGAAAAATTGTCGATGATAAGAGAATTTGCATGGAAAACATGGTTACGTTCTCCCCTTTTAGGGCTTTTGAGGGTCTCATTAGAGCTAAATCCTTGATCGGATCACAAGGCCCATTGAACCCCCATCTCTTAACTGTGAGTTTACAAATTACTCTCAATCTCCAACCCACTTTTTCTCTATATCTGTATGTAAGAACTGATCTCAAAAGCCAAAAAAACTGTAGCGATATTATATTCACACTTCTTCATGAAAAAAATTCGAGCACACATTACGTGCATTGTGTACTGTTTGTAAAATCAAGTGAGCCACCTTTGGTAATAATGAATTCAATGCACCTAATGATAACCTCTCATTTGGTAGATCAATTGATACAATTGCACAAAAGGTAAAGCAAAGGCCTGGGAAGTTGTCTTCCCTCTCAAAGGAAATATGGACTTGTATTGATCTCGGTCACGAGAATAATATAGGTATAAGCCTTTGGGACCATTATTACTCGGCTCTAACAACATTAGCAATGTTAGACTACGCAGAATTGAATCACAAACTGTCATCAGACACTCCACGTCTACCACTTTTGCCTTGGAGTCCTTTGTCATTCATTGACGGGGTTGAAGAATCACTGCCAGAAGGTATGGATCCAGGTAAAGAAGGCACTCCTAGCAAGTGTGCACAAAAGGGAGGTTAAACCGGAGAAAATATTTGGTAGTTGCAATCAATTGACGCAAGGTTTTTTACTCATACTCAATGATACATCAAGACAAGTCAATTGAGGTGGAACCAAAAAATAAAAATCTGATTTTTCTCTCCTTCCTCCATTACCCACCTTCCTCCGCTTTGTCGTCCATGGCCGCTACGGCTTCCCCCTCCATCACACATCACCACGTATCTCCACCCCTTCCGGCATTGCTTGCAGTCAGCCCAAGCTACCCCTCCGTCATCACTTGTGGTCGGCTCATTACTCGTCCAAATCTGGACTCGGATATGGCCGCAAGCTTTGCTCGTCCATCCACCAACTGAAACGACAACAGCACTGCAACAAGCGGTGACTTGAGTTTGTCCATCCATTAAAGACAACGAGCGAGCAACAAAGTTCAGATTTGATTGTTGTGATTGTAACTGCAAGCAACGAAGGTGAGCTACAAAGTCCAGATCTAGTCTCCACGGTAACAATTGCAAGCGACAAAGTCCAAATCTGGTTACCATCACTCCATACCTAAGGACTGCAGTGCAGCCCAACCCAACACTGCTGCGTCCAAGCCGAACACCCTCCGTCGTCCTTGCTCACCCATGGCCACAAGTGACAACGATTCGTTTGACACCGGTGGCCATGGACAGCTGGATCTAAAGAGCCTACCAAAAAGAAGCTTATATGTGACGCCACTTGTTGGATGTATGCCCTAAAGCTACTATGTAATAGTTACATATTAGGGATTTCAGTTGTACTTTCATTATTATTATTTAATTAATGGCAATAACGTATTCATTCATTTGTCCAATTATTTTATATTTATAAATGATTCCATAAGATCAGTTTCAACTAGACCTATTCTTGAGACGTCAAGAATATATATGACGGGTTCATAGTTAGACTGAATCTTTAAATCGTTCCCAGTCGATGGATTATTGAATTGATATTAATAATCTTGTTGAGACCGGTGTATTCTTAACTTCGCCATTAAGTATTGGATACTTAAGGGAATGATGAGTCACATGTCAATTGGTATTATGATTCCTGAGTTAGAACACAAGTGTTTGTATTAGACAAGTTCACTGAACGTGACACATCTGGAACGATTAGTGACATTGAAGCTTTTAGCGTGGTCAATGTCTAATTGTTTATGCTTTGGTCTTGTGCAAATAATCCTTAGACCTAAGGCACAGTGTTAATTTGTGTGTTGAACAACTATGGTTCACAGGTGCACATAATGCCAAGTCGTTGATCCGTCTTTATAATTGATTGTCATAGTTCGTTCATATACGAAGTTGCACGTGTGCGCAATATGGAATCTGTCTCCTTGTTACATGCAAGGTGTAATAATGATGTCCTATGCGATCTAAGGGAAAATTACCAAAAAAGTCCTAAACCTATTGCAATTGTACCAATTCAATCCTAAACTTTTTTTTTTTTGCCAATTTACTCCTAAACCTTTTGTTTTTGTTCTAGTTCAGTCCATCCGGCCATGCATAGTCGGAAAAATCTGATGTGGCATCCTAGTCAGCGCCGGTCGGCGTTGCCAACACTGACATGGCACCGGAGAGCAAAACGTTGTCCTTTTGCTTTAAAAAAAATAAAAGCCAAAGAGAAAAGGCAGAAGAGAAAATGGCGTGAAGAGAAAAAGGTGTGAAGAGAAAAGAGCGTGGGATTGGCTGGGTTCTTTCTCAAAATCAAGCAAGAACCCTAAATTGAGAGGATCTTCCCTTGATTCATGGTACCCAACATTGATTCTTGGTGGATGCCTCCGTTCAACACCTCCATCGAAACCCTTTGGCCTCCGCTTGCCCAACGCCTCGCTCGATGCCTCCATCCAACCCCTCCGCCAACGCTCGCCCAACACCTCGTTCGAAGCCTCCATCCAACCCTTCTGGCCGACGCTCGCCTGACGTCTCCATCTGACGTGTGCGTCAACCCGACGCTTCCGTCCGATGCTCGGCTCACCCAACATCTTCGTTCGACACTCGCCCGACGCTTACATCTGACGCTTGCTTAGATTCGCCCGCTTGCTTGACGCTCACTGAACGCCTTCATCGTCTTCTTGAAATTGCGGTGCTTTATATTTATGTTGTCTTGATTTCACTTGAATTTTATTTTAAATTTCGTTGACATGGGTTTGTCGCAGTAATGGGTTTGTGGTTGTTGAATTGGATGGCTGGGCAAATTGCTGACATGAGTTTGTGGATGGTCTCGCGTTGTCTCGCCTAGAATTTTTGGTATTGTTGCTGCTTTTGGCTCATTTGAGAAGAATATATTACTTTGAGTTGCTGCTTTTGGCTCATTTGGGAAGAATATATTACTTTGAGTTGCTGTCTTTGGTTCAGATTGACAAAATTTGTTAGGTATATGGAGTTCCTAATATACTTCTCGTTCAGATTTTCCAAAGCTCGTCTGGATCACCTAAATCTCATTGCAATTGCAGCAATTTTGGCCTGCCTATGTTGTGGATTTTATATTATACTTTGAGGGATTTTGTATATATCATCCATGAGCACAAATGTCGTATGATCTAATCATGTTTTGAATTCCCGATACTGATGCAGTCATTCTTATAAGAAGATTGAGAGCACAATTATTCTTCCATTATTGGTATCTGACTATGCTTTTTGTTGTGCTGATCATGTCCACGCTGACTGATGTTTTCAGTTGGTTGGCCGGCTCAACAATAGTGCTGTCTCATCAGACAGTGCCAAGTTGGCATTCAAGTCCAATGAAGAAATAGAACTTCAAGTGAGGTCCATCCCACTGGACGAAGTGATACTAGAGTCAGAACTGGTTCTTCTCGTCAAAATAGATGTTCAAGGCCGGGAGCATCATGTTCTGAAGGGGGCCGTGAAGTTGCTGTCGAGAGAGGTAGGCAAGGCACCGTATTTGATTTATGAGGAGGATGAACGGTTGTTGCAGGCAAGTAACAGCAGTTCTAAAGAGATTTGAGAATTTCATCACTGTTGGGTATTGTCATTGCACCTAGCATGGTACAGACGCAAACTGCACGAAGAACAGCTTATAGTGGATTAATTTACCTTAGCCTTGTTGATGTAAGATCACCAAGTCAAGCATGAAAAATGACAATTCTTTAGCAGACTCCTTTGTGAGAGTTTTGCCTACCCTTAGACAGAACTTCCACTCAGTTCTAGATGGAGAATTAGATTTGGAATTGTAATGAGAAACACTATCCATTGAAGGAGCCAATTATTGAGCAAGTGAGGAAGCACAGATACATTATGGTTTTCTCTTGGAGTATAGTTAGGGTTGTATTTGTCGCCATTAGATCTGCCACACATAATTTGTTATTATGTTTATTTATTGCAATTCATGCTTTTTATTTGTAGCAAATGACCTTGTGATTTGCGAGTGAATGCAGAATAAGTTGTTGACCAGAGCTTACAGAGGCATATTCAACACCTTTTCACTTGTAGTCCTGTTTTTCCTGTGAATTTATATCTCCATGAGAATAAAGCAATCTGACCACATTTAGAATGCACTCATAGTAGTCTGGTTTGATTGAAGTATGTATAAAATTTGATAGTTTTAGGGTTTTGTGAGTTTGCGTTTATGCATGAACAAGAGAGAACAAGAGAATTCTCCATTCTACCAAAAATAAATTCGTACGTGCTCCCATACTTAAAATTAATCCATCAAATTTTGCACGCACCTAGTTTAAAACCTCATTGTCTTATTGAGCAAATAAAATTTGGCGTTCAAACCCGACACCTTTTTTTTTTTTTTTCTCTATTTCTTGCCCAACAACCCATTTTGAAATAAACTTGGCCAACTGTTTTTTTTTTTCTTTAAAGCTTTCGTATGTGTTCTCGTACTCAAAATTATTCCATCAAACTTTGCACACACCTAATTTAAAACCTCATTGTCTTATTGAGCAAATAAATTTCTGCGTCCAAACCCGATACCTCATTTTTTTTAATTTTTTGCCCAACAACCCCTTTTGAAATAAACTTGGCCAACTGTTTTTTTTTTTTTTTTTTTTTTCTTTAAAGCTTTCAGAAATAAATTCATACGTTCTCCCGTATTCAAAATTATTCCATCAAATTTTGCACAAGCCTAGTTTAAAACCTCATTGTCTTATTGAGCAAATAAATTTTTGCGTCCAAACCCGACACTTCATTTTATTTTTTTTGCCCAACAATCCATTTTGAAATAAACTTGGCCAACTGTTCTTTTTTTTTTTCTTTAAAGTTTTCAGAAATAAATTCATACGTGCTCCCGTATTCAAAATTATTCCATCAAATTTTGCACATGCCTAGTTTAAAACCTCATTGTCTTATTGAGTAAATAAATTTTTGCGTCAAAACCCGACACCTCATTTTTTTTTAATTTCTTGCCCAACAACCCTTTTTGAAATAAACTTGGCCAACTTTTTTTTTTTCTTTAAAGCTTTTGGAAATAAATTCGTACGTGCTCCCGTACTCAAAATTATTCCATCAAACTTTGCACGCACCTAGTTTATAACCTTATTGTTTTATTGAGCAAATAAAATTTGGCATCCAAACCCGACATTTATTTTTTTTTTTTTTTCTATTTCTTGCCCAACAACCCTTTTTGAAATAAACTTGGCCAACTGTTCTTTTTTTTTTTTCTTTAAAGCTTTCGGAAATAAATTCGTATGTGTTTCCGTACTCAAAATTATTCCATCAAACTTTGCACGCACCTAGTTTAAAACCCCATTGTTTTATTGAGCAAATAAAATTTGGCATCCAAACCTGACATTTCATTTTTTTTTTTTTCTATTTCTTGCCTAACAACTCTTTTTAAAATAAACTTGGCCAACTGGTCTTTTTTTTTTTCTTTAAAGCTTTCGGAAATAAATTCGTATGTGCTCCCGTACTGAAAATTATTCCATCAAACTTTACACACACCTAATTTAAAACCTCATTATCTTATTGAGCAAATAAATTTTTGTGTCCAAACATATTTTGGACTAGGTTTTAAATTTTGGCCCCTTTTTATTTCAAAAAAAGTTATTGTCGAGCCGGCCAACCAACTGAAAACATCAGTCAGCGTGGATATGATCAGCACAGCAAAAAGCATAGTCAAATACCAACAATGAAATAATAATTGTGCTCTCAATCTTCTTATAAGAATGACTGCATCAGTATCGGGAATTCAAAACATGATTAGATCATATGACATCTGTGCTCATGGATGATATATACAAAATCCCTCCAATTATAATATAAAATCCACAACATAGGCAGGCCAAAATTGCTGCAATTGCAATGAGATTTAGGTGATCCAGACGAGCTTTGGAAAATCTGAACGAGAAGTATATTAAGAACCCCATATACCTAACAAACTTTGTCAATCTGAACCAAAGGCAGTAACTCAAAGTAATATATTCTTTCCAAATGAGCCAAAAGCAGCAACTCAAAGTAATATATTCTTCTCAAATGAGCCAAAAGCAGCAACAATACCAAAAATTCTAGGCGAGACAACGCGAGACCATCCACAAACTCATGTCAGCAATTTGCCCAGCCATCCAATTCAACAACCACAAACCCATTCTTTGCGACAAACCCATGTCAACGAAATTTAAAATAAAATTCAAGTGAAATCAAGACAACATAAATATAAAGCACCGCAATTTCAAGAAGACGATGAAGGCGTTCAGTGAGCATCAAGCAAGCGGGCGAATCTAAGCAAGCGTCGGATGTAAGCGTCGGGCGAGCATCGGACGAAGATGTTGGGTGAGCCGAGCGTTGGACGGAGGCGTCGGGTTGACGCACACGTCGGATGGAGACGTCGGGTGAGCGTCGGCGGAAGGGTTGGATGGAGGCTTCGAACGAGAGGTGTTGGGCGAGCGTTGGCTGGAGGGGTTGGACGGAGGCATCGAGCAGAGGCGTTGGGCGAGCGGAGGCCAAAGGGTTTCGATGGAGGTGTTGAACGGAGGCATCCACCAAGAATCAATGTTGGGCACCATGAATCAAGGGGAAATCCTCTCAATTTAGGGTTCCTGCTTGATTTTGAGAAAGAACCCTCACGCCTTTTTTCTCTTCACGCCCTTTTCTCTTCTGCCTTTTCTCTTTGGCTTTTATTTTTTTTATGGCTTTTATTTTTTTTTAAAGCAAAACAATGACGTTTTGCTCTCCGGTGCCATGTCAGCGTTGGCAACGCCGACCGGCGCTGACTAGGATGCCACATCAGATTTTTCCGACTATGCATGGCCGGATGGACTAAACTAGAACAAAAACAAAAGGTTTAGGACTAAATTGGCCAAAAAAAAAGTTTAGGACTAACTTGGCCAAAAAAAAAAAAGTTTAGGACTGAATTGGCACAATTGCAATAGGTTTATGACTTTTTTGGTAATTTTCCCCAAAATAATATGTCAATATTAAGTTGTCGGTAGCTTGAAATGTGTCGAATATTGCATTGGCACTTCCGACAAAACCATCACTGGCTAGCTTGCTAAGAGACCACCGCCACCGCTTTCCACTTTCCCCTCCCTTGGTCTCGGCTCGTGCTCTCTCTCTCTCTCTCTCTCTCTCTCTCTCTCTCTCTCTCTCTCTCTCTCTCATATATTGGCTCGTGCAAGGGAGACCGTCGCGTGCCTTCAAGAGCGACTCAAGGGCAGCTAGTGCGATGCTGCAGTGTGGACTCAGCCAGGCTAGTGTCACGGTAGCAGCCGACGTGGTGGTGGTGAAGATCAGGACTGCAGCTCGTTCACTCGGTCCAATACGGGAAGCGCTGTAGCTAGCAGGAGCACAGCGTCGCGGTGGGAGGAGTCGTGAAGCCGAGACCGCGAAGAAAATACCTCGCTCTAGCCACTATTCTCTCTCTGGATTCTTGTGTGCCCGGTGTTGACCAAGGAAGAGAGAGAAGGCCCCCCTTCTATTGGGGGAAGCAAAGACCCCTCCTTTGTCTTCTTCTCCCTGTGCTTATGGACGCTTGTTACTCTTCTTTTGTCCTCTTTCAGAACCTGCAGAAAGAACAGAAACCTTCTCTCTCTCTGTGCCGTGTATTCAATGTCTTCTCTTTTTCAGAATTGTGATAAGGATGTGTGGCCTTCCTTGTCCGTATGCGAGCCGGCTCTTTTATAGGTGAAGAACTTGATTTTCATGGATTATTTCACTTCCTTTTTCGGCTCACGCACAAAATCGCCTTTGATCAAAGAATATATTACTCAATATATGCCTCACGTGTAATATTCTCTCTTGATATTTCATCCTTAAACTTCCAATCTTCTGTAAAGTATATCGCCTAAAGTATAAATCACGTGAATATATGAAATATTTACCGAATATTAAAAGAATAATATGAATCTTTCATGAAAATACCGAATCGTCAACTCGTAAAATTGAAGCTCATCCGCCGTTGATCAAATGCAAAAGTGATAAACAAATAAATAAGTGCAACTAAAATTATATGCTATGCAATTTTAATTCTATTTTTTTAGGGGTAAAAATTAATCCCTAATTTATTATGCAATAAATGACTGGGTCGTCAAAATTTATGTATCAACACCGCCCCACCACCAACCACCATTGCTGCCGCCGCTAGCTCAAAGGCTAGCCAGCAATTACTTTGGTTTTCCGATGGTTGATGGGAATGGGGATCTAGGGCTTTATCAGGTAAAGGACCATCATTATCATTGGGTGCTAAGTGAAGGTGGTGGTAATGGGATTAAAAGGAGATATGATAATGAACATAAGTTCGACTTGGAGATGACCATGGAGATGGATGGTGATCGCCACCGCCATCGTCGCCATCGGCACCAAAATGATCATCACCGTCAGAAGATTAAGGAGTTGGACTTGCTCGAGAAGATCGCTCGCCGAAGTCGCTAATTCAAATTCATAAATACCCTAGTAGTTAATAAAAGACAGTTGAGTATCCACATGATTTCTGAACCGGAACATGTAGACTGTTTCGAAATATTTAGTGTTTTGATGTTTGCTATAATGTCATGGCATCAGGCTTTGCTACTTATTTTATTCAACATGTACTGCAAAAGAACAGAAAGGTTGTTGAATTTTTTTCCCCGATATTAGCCTTTTCTCAAGCGCCAAACATAGTATGGCTTTGCACGGGTTTCATTGTTGTGGTGCATAAAGTTTTTGGCCGTTGAAACTTTGAAAGAATCATGTCAAAACTTTTTACAATATTACTGTCACATCATACGGCCAAGAAAACTTCTTTCTTTATTTGTGACATTGATGCTATTCTTGAATCTGAATAAACCCTTCTTATTTTTTAACCATTCTTAGCTGAATTTATCTCCAAAAAGAACATTTAGCCCTATAAAAAGTGATATGGGTAGTCCATGAATTTTGGTCCAATCGTGTAATATCATTTGTGAACTTTTTAACTTGTTTAACCACAAGGGGTTGCACTAGCCACCCTTCCCATATGAGAAGAGAAAGGTAGTGAATTCGATCTCCCCACCTTAAAGACGTTTAGTTTCAAGTATGGGATTTGACTTATATGCTCTACAAATAAGCATAGCAAAAGTTCAAGAGTAAATTGAGAATTAGAGTAAGATTAAAAAAAAAAGGCTTTTAACTTGTTTAGTGTGAAACTCAAACTATTTTTAAATGTTCATTGGATACCTTTGATCTAATCAAACAAACGAAGGGAAAGTCATCTGTCTATTCTATCTAGGCTTTTTTTTTTTTTTTGAAAGAGTTTAATATTAATGACAGATTCGCTATATAAGAGGTCCCTAATTTTGGAAAGAAATCCGGTATTCAATCCTCCTTTTTGGTGCTTTTTTTTATTGCAATATTTATGTACTTTCTCAATGATAATTAGTCTTAAACACTTTCCCTCTCTCTCATCTGTCAATTCTACCTAGTTTTTTGTGTGTAAAAGAGCCAAACATTAATGACATGTTAGCTTTTTAAGAGATCCCTAATTTCGGAAAAAATCTGAATTCAATCCTCCTCTTTGGTGCTTTTTTTATTGCAATATTTGTATACTTCCTCAATGCTAATTAGTCTTAAACACCTTCCCTCTCTCTCATCTCTCTATTCTACCTAGGTTTTTTTTTTTTTTTTTTTTTTTTGTGTAAAGAGTTAAACATTAATGACAAATTAGCTTTTTAAGAGATCCCTAATTTCGGAAAGAATCTGGCATTCAATCCTCCTCATTGGTGCTTTTTTATTACAATATTTATGTACTTCCTCAATGCTAATTAGTCTTAAACACTTTCCATCTCTCTCATCTCTCTATTCTACCTAGGTTTTTTTTTTTTTTTTTTTTTTTGTGTAAAAGAGCAAAACATTAATGACACATTAGCTTTTTAAAAGGTCCCTAATTTTGAAAAGAAATCCGGCATTCAATCCTCTTTTTTGGTACTTTTTTTTATTGCAATATTTATGTACTTCCTCAATGCTAATTAGTCTTAAACACATTCTTATTTTGTTAAATCTATCCAATCATTCTCCACTTTCTCATTTAGGCTATATTTATTTCGTGAAAAATTGATAATTTCAAAAATAGTCCCACCCCATCAAATTAGCGTAGTCCTAAGCCACTCATTGATCTACATGTGGCACCACGTTAGCATATGGGTCCCACTGGACAGATTCGAGATCCAAGATGGGCTCAAGTCCAGGAAATCCAATTTACAATACTGAATCCTGATGGTCGATTCCTAGTGAACCGTGGGAAATCAGCGTGCACCATGGCACTTTTTTGGCCCCCCTCTTTTCCCTTATAAAAAGGCCCCAACTCACTCACAGATTTCACTCACTCCCAAAGCCAAAAACAGCGTCCAACCACTCCTCTCCCCCTTCCCCCCCTCCCCGGCTCCCTTCTCTTTCTATGTCCCTGCTCTGCATGGAGCTCAACCTTCCTCCTCCACTCCCTCCTCCACTTTCCGAGATGATTACCTTTCCTTCCAGACATTTTCCAGGAAAATTCCACCCCAGAACCCTGGGGCGGCGTCTCTCTTGACCTCAAGATTCCTTCGCCTCCTTTGAATGTGAATGGCTTCTACCACAAGCTCCTTCACAGCCATATACCCGACATTCCCGACCCCTGACTTCACCATTGAAGGGTCCTCATCGAATCCTTTCTCTAAGGTGGTGTTGACCCCATAGCTCAACCCACCATTTCATCACCCATCCGTTGATCCTCACCTGGCCGCAACGTCCTCCAGAGGGTCCAATCTCTGCGCACAGCCGTGCCGCCAACCCTCCTACTCTTCCTCCGTTCATGGAAACCTTGCCAGAGAGCAGCGACAGTGTGGCGACGCATGGCCAGCTTGAGTTCAAGAGCCTCTTTCACTACGGTCTAGTGGATTGCCATCCTTTACCACCAGACAATGCCTTTGCTGGACTTGAATGACCTTGGATAGTTGAACGAGAGGTTTGGTGAGGAGTTCTCTTCGGCTGGCATGAGCTCGGGCCGCCAATCGGGTCATGAGTGGGACGACGGTGGTGATGATCGGAGGAAGAGAGAGGTGGTTGTTGGTCCGCGGCAGCAGCAACCAAAGCAGACAACGGGGAAAAAGAAAAAAGAGAATGAGACTGACGAGGAGCCCTTGGTCGTCAAAGGCCAGTGGAATGGAAGGGAAGGAGGCGAATATGATGGTCAATGTAAATTCGTATAACGGAAGGTATAATGGCGGTAGAGTCTAGGCAGAAGCAAATTATGGGCAAGGAAAAACATATTTTTAAAGGACAAAAGGGGAAAAAAGCTTGATATTGCCTCAAATGGGTCCATATGCGTATCATGTAACTTGATTGTTCGTGTTTCTATGTCTAGCTTAATGTTTTGTAACTTCCCGAGAATCATCTTCTTCTTCTTCTTCTTTTTTCGTGAATCTATCTTCTTGAAATGCTAGATATAGTTATGAGTCGTTTAAGAGTAAGAGTCATGTAATAATCTTGTGTAAAGGCAAGTCTTGTGATCATTTCTAACAAGGTGAAATCAAAAGAAAAAGAAAAAGCATATTTACCTCCTTGTCTTCCTTGAGTTGTGAGTGTTTTTGTTGGAAAAAATATCAGATTTACAAGAAATTAAAAAATAAAATGAATTGTCTAAGGTGTGCAAATACTGTTCCTTAGGATAATTCCGCCCCAGAGTCTGAAACTCGATGTGTAAGGCTCTAACAACTATCATCATACAATAAACCTTCTTTTATACTCTGCACTGAATATTAAAAGGAAACAATTTGGGCATAATCCAGCAAGAAAGGAAAAAATACATAAAGAGAAACAAGAATATTATTGTCTTGGTAAATTCATATATAACAAGATAGGAAAGGAGAAATAAAGATATTCTAGTTTTGATATATCGATAACGCTTTCCGATTACGTCTTGAGTAACAATTTATAGGAAAAGAAAGGAAAAGAAAAGGAGAGATGCTAAGAAACATTTATAAATAAATTGGTAATCAGAGAAAGAATATGACCGTTATAAAATAATGAAGTTTATGAAGAAATAAATCCAACGTTATAAAATCGTTAAAAAGTCGGTATATGGTCGTTAGAAAGCCATGGCCGTTGCAAGCCGTTGCACAACCATTACAAAAATGATGACTTCTATAGCAATCATAATTTCTAATATATTTACTGAAATATCCAACAGTTTTCGCGTTCAAATTATCCTATCACAAAATACACGGCAGAATTCATCAAAGTTCTGAAGGGGGCAAACCAGCGAGTCCCACCAGATTTCGCAATATGGCTTCTTGTTGTGGTGGAATGGGGAGGTTTACACGCTAGAGCTCTAATTCTGGTGGTAGAGATGGAGGCCGAGGTGGACGGGGTAATTCTGGTTATCCTGGAAGGGGAGGTTGGTCATTTTCTGCTTCCGCTTCCAGCGGGCCAGACGAGGGCGGTGATCGTGGCTACGATTCGGAGTTGCGCGTTAAGTAATGTTGGCAGCAACTTTGTTTGTTGGACGTCTTCTTTTCTATTTGATAAACTTCATTTGGATGATCGGAATGCTTAAGAGGTCTTCTCCTATATTAAAACAGGTTTGGCAGTGGCCATGATGGCTATGAAAGAGCTAGAAGTCAGAGTCCCAGGTGATCGGGTGGCTGGGTTGATCGTGCTAGTGACTGATAGGTCTGAACATGACTGGGCTCGTTCCCCAGTTCGTAGCTTCCACCAAGCAATGATGGAGAGAAGCCAATCTCATCACCTAGGTGCATCTTCCTCCCACATGAGAAAACAAGAGAGAGTTCACGGAGTCCGCGACGTACCAGGTTTCCTTCGCCCCGTGGGAAGGATAACGAGAGAGGGAATTTTGGTGGATCGCTTGGTGATGCTCCATCGAAATGGGATGAAGGATATGGTGTTAGCTATGATGTCATGCCATCAGGGTTTGCTCTTTATTTTTTTTCAACATGAACAGCAAAAGGACATGAATTTTGCTGAGGAGTTTATTTCGATTTTAGCTCTCTCTCGAGCGCCAAATACAGCTTGGCGCTTTGCATGAGTTTCATTGTTGTAGTGGAGAGTAAGCCCTTCTTATTTTTAAACCATTTTAAGTTGAATTTATCTCCGAAAAAGAACATTAAAAAAAGAAAAAGCTACTAAAAACTCTAAACTATGCTCTCCGTAACACATTTACCCCAAATTATCTTTGGTAATACTAATAACCTTAAACTTGTATTCATGTGACACATCTACCTTAAAATTGGGGATAAATGTGTAGTATGAATATAAGTTTGGGCTTTTTAGTGTCAGAAAAGAATAAATTGGAGTGATGTGTCACATGAGTATAAGTTTGAGGATTTTTATGCCACCAAAAAAAAAAAAACCTTAAGAGTAAATGTGTTATACAAGGGTAAGTTTGAGGTTTTTGGTATCGCAATTTTTTTAAAGTAAATGTGTCACAATAAATATAGTTTAGGATTGTTAGTGGCTTTTTCCTATATAAAATGATATTGGTAGTTCATAAGTTTTAGTCCAATCGTGCGACGTCATCCTTGAACTATTTTCAAATGTTCAATGTATTCCTTTTGTATGATCAAACAAATAAGAGGGGAAGTCATCCGACATCTCTATTTATCTCGATTTTATGCATAAAATAGTTAAATATTAATGACAATTTAGCTTTTGAAGAGGTCTCTGATTTTGAAAAGAAATCCAGTATTCAATCCTCCTCTTTGGTTCTTTTCATATTACACTACTCTTACACACTTTCCAACTTAGTAAAACCTATCCAGCAACCCTCCACTTTCTCGTTCAAACTCCATTTATTTCACAAAAGATGAATTATTTGGAAAATATTTTTTTTAAAAAAATAATTATCTATATTGCTTACAAAATAATAAACGGAATATTTTTTTATCATCCATGAAAATATTTTCATTGATCAATTATTTCAGGCGATACAAACAATCAATTTAAGGAAAAATTTTAGAAACATTCATTTTCAAAGAAACAAACGGAACTTTAGATAAAACCCTCAATCCTCTCCTCTAGTCTCTCTAATCAAAACTTCTCGTGTAAAGGACATTCCTTTTTTAAATCAATGGTCTAACAATGCTACTGAGATAGTGTCTTTTGTCCTAATTCATCAGTTTGTCTTTGAAATGAACTTGATTAATGAAAATTTGATAGCTGCATAAAAAAATGGAAAATGTATGAATTATCAAAATCTCTCCATCTCACGCTCATCTCATTAGCACTTTCTTAGGCATTATACATTGATTCCATGAGGAATTTCCATTATAATCCAAAATGATTACATTTAATTTTTTTTGGACTGACTACTTCGCATATTGATATTTTTTCGTGAATTACAGCCATTTATGTAGTTCGTAATGAAAGCAATTGCTAATGGAGTGATCTTAGAGTTTTGCTGCTCTTTTTTTTTTTTTTTTCTGTTTTGCTTAGTTGGGAATTGTAGAGTACTTTCGTCTCCCTCCATAAACTACCTATATTACTCATCCACCTCCGCCATCTCTCTTCACATTTTCTTCATTTAAGTCGTAACTCATTTACGTTTCAAAAGTTATCTTTTATCTTCACTTTGAAATATAAAAAAAAAAAAAAATTACATAAAATACCGGCTTGACATCATGCTTATTACATTAAATTGTTTAAGAATTCTTAATAGTAAGTTCTCATCATAATTCTTTAATTAAAATAATATGTTAATATCAAGTTGTCCGTATATTGAGAAGGCATGATTTCTAAACCAGAACATTTAATCTGTTACGAAATATTTAGTGCCTTGGTATTAGCTATGATGTCATGGCATCGGGCTTTGCTATTTATTTTATACAAGACGAACTGCAAAAGCACAGGAAATCTGTTTAGATTTAATTTTTTTTTCGATTTTACCCCTCTTTGAGTGCCAAATACAGCACGACTTTGCATGGGTTTCATTGTTGTGATGCAGAAAGCTTTTGGGTGTTGAAACTTTAGAAAATCATGTCAAAACTTCTTTTCGATATCACAATTACATGGTACAACCAAGAAAACTTCTTTTTTTTGTTTGTGGCGTTGATGTTGTTCTTGAGTCAGAGTAAGCTCTTCTTATTTTTAAACCGTTTTTGGATGAACTTCTCTCCAAAAAGAACATTTGATCATATATAATATGATATTGGTAGCCCATAAATTTTGATCTAAATGCATAATATCCTTGAACTTTTCACTTGTTTAATGTGGAACTCGAATTACTCTTAAACATTGAATGTATTCATTTTGTTTTATCAAACAAATGAGGAGAAAGTCATCGACATGTCTATTCTGTCTCAATTGTATTGAATAAAAGAGAAACATTAATGATAAATTAGCTTTTAAGAGGTCCCTAATTTCGGAAAGAAATCCATCATTCACCCTCCTCTTTGGCGCTTAAATAATGCAATATTTATGTAATTCCTCAATACTAACAAGTCTTAAACATTTTCCCATTTTGTCAAACCTATCTAGTAAACCTCCACTTTCTCATTTAGGCTGTTTATTTCATAAAATTATTGATTTGAAAAATATTTTCTTAAAATAATATCGCTTACAAAAGTGAATGATTAAATTTGTTTTTATCATTCACGAAAATGTTTAAACATAAAATTGTTGTAAAAAATGAAAGTATTTTCATTGACTAATTATTTCAAGAGATACAAATGATCATTTTTTTGGAAAATGCTTAAAATCATTTATTTTTTATGAAACAAACGGAGCCTTAAACAAAACTCTCAATCTTCTCCTATATTCTCTATGATCAAAACTTCATGCAAAATAGGCATTCCTTTTTAGAGTCAATGATCTAACAATGCAACGAAGACTGTGTCTTTTTGTCCTAATCCGGCGGTCTATCATTGAAATGAACTTGATTAATATTCATTTGAAACTACAAAAAATAAAAATGAGAAAAATATGAACTAAAAAAAAATTCCCTATCTCCCTCTCATCTCATTAGCACTTCAATTGATGGAAGTTCTTTTCCCCTCTCATAAATTGCATTTGGATGATCGGGATGCTTAAGAGGTCTTCTCCTATAATGAAACAGGTTTGGCAGTGAACCTGACGGCCATGAGAGAGCTAGAAGTCAAGAGTCCCAGGGGATCGGGTGGCTGGGTTGATCGTGCTAGTAACGGGAGTCGTGATCGCAGCGGTAGCCCGAATAGGTCTGAACATGACAGGGCTCGTTCCCTAGTTCGCAGCTTCCACCGAGCAATGATGGAGAAAAGCCAATCCCATCGCCCAGGAAGCCACAGTGAGAAAACAAGGGAGAGTTCACAGAATCCTCGACCTGCAAGGTCTCCTTCGCTCGTGGGAAGGATAGCGAGAGAGGGAATTTCGGGGGATCGCATGGTAATGCTCCATCGAAATGGGATGGAGGATATGGTGGTGGTCCCGCTCTTCTTACCTCGGGGAAGAGGAAGGCATGATTCCTGTTTTTGACGGAGGCAGAGAATTGGGCGCAGCTGAAGATCCCCTCATTCTTTCTGAGGTCGGGCCAGTCCTTTGTTTGCCCTTCTTTTTTTGTTTGTTTAGAAAGTTATGGAACTAGCAATAGGTGAAGCTGTAAAGAGAAACTTGGTTTCCCTAGAATTACAGGATCTATGATATTGTTGACCCATGATCCCCTAGAACTGGTTTTCTTTGCATATTTGTCTGCAGTGGACGGAACGAAGTTTTGTGGATACTGTATTATGGAAAACGAAGTCTTTCACTAGAAATTTTACTGGATGAGATGTGCTTTTTAGGCGGTTTTGCGGTTTTGGAACTGCTGTGGCTTGAGCTGAGGGCCTCCATATCGATAATTGGGTGGAATAATAGTAAGATGTTTGTGATTACCGTTTGCTACATTTTGTACGAAACCGAAGACTGATTCTCGGTGCCGCTGAAAGTATATGAGTATCCGTTACTAAAATTTTAGTGATAGTTTTTTCTGATGTTCACTTCAACGGCTGCCGATTGGAGGGACGTGAATCATCATCACTGTTACCGTGATAAATGTGGGTGTTTGAGTGGGGTAACGGTAGAGGCTGTTTTTAGGGGAAGGGATCCTTTGCCTCCATCTCTGTCCGTGCTTCATTCTGTTGGAGAAATCTTTTTGAAATGTTTTGAAGCTGACAAAAAGTTTCCATCAGTCTAGTCTGAAGGTTTGCAGACTCTGCTATTTAAAGTCTGAAGACCTCCGGACAGCCAGACTCAAGACTCAAAGTCTATCCTCATTGACAGTCTCTAATCCATTGAAGAAAGGTTATCCTGAACTGGATGTTTCATTAAGGATATGACATTATCGACTGGAGAAGATCTCTTGACTGGATATGACATAATGAAATCCCTCTAAATTGATCGAGATTGATTTCGATGATCAAGGATCCGATGATTGGCGAAATATTCGTGAAAGGTTCTACTTATGGAAACCGAGATCCTGATTGTATGAGCGAACAGGATTGATGGGCTATCAACACATTCCTTTAATAGCTCAAATAATCTTCTTAATTGATTCCGTCCAATGGGTAGATTGGAAGAATTCCTTTGATAAGTGCCAACGGGTATGATGGCATGAAGGATTATATAAGGAAGACGTTCTAAGTTGTTCGAGGGGTGCGCGATAGAAGAATTCCAAAATCTGAAGCTTCCTGTTGTTTAGTCAATTCATTTGAGCGAAAAACTTGTACTCAAAAGAGAGTTTATACTTGTGAGAAACCTTGAGGAAGTGTGATAGAAAATCCACACTGTGGAATCAAGGAAGAACTGTGCTGTAACATCTCTTTTATTCATAGTGGAATCCAGCCGATAGGCTGTCAGTGCGGAAGAGTGAACGTAGGCTTAGGATAAGCCGAACCACTATAAACCTTGTGTATCTTCTCTTCCCTACTCTTTACTTTACTTTGATCGTAATTCATTTTGGCAAAACAAAAGAGTATTTCATTTCTATTATCTGCTTAGTATTACAGTGGTATCTCGAGAAATTGTTTTTGCACCTATTCACCCCCCTCTAGATGCTTATACTAGCTACATCAATTGGTATCAGAGCCCGTGTACTCACTTTGTTTGAAGTGTTTTACTTCAGAGTTAAAGATCCATGGCTAGTATGTTGGCTCCAGGGCTGGTAGAAGGGAAAGCAATACCAGACCACCTTACTTTGATTGAAAGGATTACAACATATGGAAAAACAAAATGAAGGCGTTTCTAAGATCAAAGGATCCTCTGGAATTGGATGTTGTAGAAAAAGGAATCACTCCTAAAGCTGCACCTGTCTCAGAAAGAGGAAAAGATACTGTGGAGTCTAGCCAAATGACTCAGGAAGAGATAATCAAGAGACAAGCTCTTGATGCAAAAGCAATTTATTCTTTATATTGTGCTTTATCACTTAATGAATATAATAGAATATATTCTTGTGTTACAGCTAAAAAAGTCTGGGATTACATATTACCTATGAAGGAACCGATCGAGTGAAGGAGACCAGAATCAACATTCTCCTCGATCAATACGAAGCCTTCAGAATGAAATCAGGAGAATCTATAACTGACATGTTTAGTCGTTTTACAGATATCGTGAATGGTCTTGAAAATCAAGGTCAACCAATTTCGATCCCATGAAGGTAAATAAGCTATCTGCGAGGACTCTCCAAGGATTGGAATCACATAAAGACCTCAATCAGAGAGACTCAAAGAATCATGCCACTATCTGTTGATGAGTTGGTTGGAACTCTTCAGTCTTATGAAGTAGAACAAATCAATGAAGACGAAGACCCTAAAGGTAAGAAATCCATTGCCTTAAAATCCAATGATGATTCTGATGTTGCAGACTCTGAAGACAATATGGACGATGAGGAGCTTGCGCTCATGATAAGAAGATTCAGAAAGCTAAACAGAAAAGGAAGAAGATTCAATCCAAGGAAACAAAGTTTTCAAAAGCAACAGACTAAGTCTGTTGAGGATGATGAATCAAACAAAGATGTAGTCTGCTTTAAATGTAAGAAAAATGGACACATCAGACCCAACTGTCCTCTTCTAAGGAAGAAGAAAGGAAAAGCTGAAAAGTATCGAAAGGCTCTTAAAGCAGAAACCTGGAGTGATACAAAATGTGAAGAAAGTGATGATGATTATGCCAACATATGTCTGATGGCACAATCGGATTCAGATTCAAACTCTGAGACAAACTCAGACAGTGAATTTGAGGTGAGTAACTTCAAAATCCTTATTAAGGTTTCTAAATACATTGATGAGTTGTGTTTTAGTCTTAAGACTTCTCTTAAAAGGATTTCCGAACTCAAAAAGGAAAATTCTGCCTTAAAACAACAAAAAAATGTTTTGAAAGAAAATGTGAAATGTTTAGATGTGAATGTTTCTTCTCTTAGAGAAAGTGAAAATAATCTTTCAAAAGAAAATGCATTCTTGAAAAATGATATCTCAAATATTTCCAAAAGATTTTTTATAGGATCTGAGAAACTAGAAAAAATACTTTCTATTCAAAGACCTTATTTCAATAAATCTGGTTTGGGAATGACTGCTAAAACCATTCCTTTAATCGATTTTCCTAAAGTAAAAGAAAGAATCAAATAAAGACCCTCAAGAAATGCTTATAAAAATCATTTTGAAAGGACCTTTATAAAACCAGTAGGTCGTAATGCTCTCAGATGTTCAAAATGCAATAGTGCATATCATTTTGAGAAAGAATGTCCTATGGTTTGGAGACCTGTCAATAAAGTTTGGGCAAAAACTGCATATCAGACTAACTCAAAAGGACCCAAGAAAATATGGGTACCAAAGAAAGCTTAAGTCTCTTTTTAAATGCAGGTCACTATCAAGAAAAAGGTGAAATGGTACCTGGATAGTGGATGCTCGAGACACATGACAGGAGATTCAAATTGTTTCATAAAGCTTGTTCAAATGAATGGTGGAAAAGTTTCTTTTGGAGGAAATAGCAAAGGAAGAATAGTGGGACTTGGAACTGTGAAGATTGGAAACCTCACAATAAATAATGTTTCTTTAGTTGAAGGACTCAACTACAATCTGCTCAGTGTAAGCCAGTTATGTGATACCGGTTTCAAAATCTACTTTCAAGAGGGAATATGTTCAGGAACCAGTAAAGACTCTACTCAGTCATTTATGGGTCGAAGGGATGGAAATATCTACCTCCTGGATGTGAAACCAGATGAATCGCAATGTCTAAACTCAATCCAAGGCGAAGCGAGCTTATGGCACAAAAAGCTTGGGCATATTAACATGAAGCAGATAGCCAAAATCTCAGCAAAGAAGCTTGTTCGTGGTCTACCCAATTTATCATACCAAAAGTCTGACTTATGTACACCATGCATATTGGGAAAACAGGTAAGAAATTCCTTTAAACCAATAAATCAAGTTTCCACTAACCGTGTCGCAGCTTTTGCATATGGATCTCTTTGGACCAACCGAACGCTTGAGCATTGGAGGTAAGAAATATTGCCTAGTAATTGTGGATGACTACTCACGATTTACTTGGGTGTATTGCCTGGCAAGTAAGTCTGAAACTTTCTCTTACTTTGAAAAATTTGCTAAAAAGGTTCAAAACGAAAAAGGATATGTTATTTCAAGTATAAGAACAGATCATGAAGGTGAATTTGAAAATCAAGATTTTACAAAGTTTTGTGATGAATCTGGTTTTCAGCATTTGTTCTCTTCTCCATATACTCTAAAGCAAAACGGAGTTGTGAAAAGGAAGAATAGATCTCTTCAAGAAATGGTTAGAATTCTTTTAATTGAAAGCAATATCTCTTTACGTTTTTGGACTGAAGCTGTTTCAACAGCATGTTACATTATTAATAGAGTTTTTCTAAGGCATATTCTAGAAAAAACCCCCTATGAACTATACAAAGAAAAGAAGCCCATTGTTTCATATTTTCATGTATTCGGATGCAAATGTTTTATACTGAAAAATGCAAATGATCGAGTTGGTAAGTTTGAAGAAAAGTCAGATGAAGGCATCTTCCTTGGATATTCAACCACAAGCAAAGCGTACAAAGTCTACAACAAGAAGACTCAAATAGTGGAAGAATCAATGAATGTCAAATTCCAAGATTCCATTCAAAATGAATCTATTCAAACTCATCTTGAAGAGACTGAACCTGCTCCAGACTCTACAAAGTCTAAATCTCAAGAAGCAGCTCAGACTTTGAAGGACTAGCAACAAGTGACTGTTGAAGATTCAAGTGAAGGAAGTGACCATCAATCTGATAAATTAACCAGCAACTGGAAACATAAGTCCAGTCATCCCAAAGATCTTATCATTGGCGACATCAATGAAGGAATTCGCACAAGATCCAAAAGGCGCGAAGAGTCTAGTCTTTGTGGCTCTTATTTCGAAATAGAACCCAAAAGCATAGAAGAAGCTTTATCTGATGAAAGCTGGATTGAAGCCATGCAAGAAGAACTCAGGCAATTCAGTATCAATAATGTCTGGGAATTGACTTCTAAACCTAAAGGTAAATTTGTTATTGGAGCTAAATGGGTCTTTAGAAACAAGATGGACAAAAAAGGCAAGGTCGTAAGAAACAAAGCAAGACTCGTGGCCAAGGGATATACACAAGAAGAAGGGATCGACTATGACGAGACTTACGCACCAGTAACAAGGTTAAAAACAATTCGTTTATTACTTGCATTTGCTTCTCATAAAAATTTCAGGTTATTCCAAATGGACGTCAAAAGTGCTTTTCTAAATGGATTCATCCATGAGGAAGTCTATGTGAAACAACCACCAGGGTTTGAAGACCCAAAGAAACCATACTCAGTATTCAAACTCAAAAAGGCCTTATATGGCTTAAAACAAGCACCTTGAGCTTGGTACGATAGGCTAAGTAAGTTTTTAATTCAAAACGGTTTTGTGAAAGGTAAAGTAGACACTACTCTATTTATCAAAAAAGAAAGCAAAAGTTTTGTGCTAGTTCAAATATATGTCAATGTTATTGTATTCGAATCTCCTAATGAAAGTCTGTGCAAGAAATTCTCTAAGACTATGCAGGATTAATTTGAAATGAGCATGATGGGTGAGTTAACCTTCTTTCTTAGACTTCAAGTAAAACAACTAAAGGAATGAACCTTTATTCGTCAAGAAAAATATGCTAATGATCTTGTCAAAAAGTTTGGATTGGACAATTGCAAAAAGACTGACATTCCAATGTCAAGTGCCTTGAAGATAGACAAAGATGAAGAAGGAAAGAAAGTCGACCAGAAGCTATACAGGAGTATCATTGGCTTACTTCTTTATCTTACTGCTTCTAGACCTGACATTTTGTTTAGTGTTTGCATTTGTGCCAGATTTCAAGCAAACCCTAAAGAATCTCATTTAAGTGCTGCTAAGCGTATTATCAAATACATTGCTTCAACTTCAAGCATCGGCCTATGGTATCCTAAAAAGGGAGACTTTACTCTTCTTGGATACTCGAGACGCGATCTAGCCGGTTGCGAGTTGATAGAAAGAGCACCTCGGGCACTGTCAACTACTTGGAGGGGGACAGTATCTTGGTTTTCAAGAAAGCAAAGTACAGTAGCTCTCTCTACAGTAGAAGCAGAGTATGTAGCTTTTGGAAGTTGCTGTTCACAAATTCTATGGATAAAGCAACAGCTAAGAGACATTGGAATTGAAGATTCATGCACGGAGATTAACTGCGACAACACCAGCGCTATCAATCTCACCAAAAATCCAATTCTTCACTCAAGAGCAAAGCATATAGAGATTCGACATCACTTCATTAGAGTTCATGTTCAAAATGGAGAAGTTTCTATTCAGTATGTTGATTCAAAGAACTAACTGGCGGATATATTCACAAAGCCTCTGGAGAAAAATCAATTTGAAATTATTCGCTTTAGACTCAACATTTTAAGGTATGAGGAAATCAAAGTCTAAAGACTCTCAGACTCAGACATACAAGACTTTGACTGTAAGTTAGTCTCTCTCTCGAATCTTATCTTGAAAAGGTACGATCGTCGAACCGTGTCTTTTTATTGCTATCTTTAATCGGCGTAATTATTGCAACGTTTCCTTTTCGAAAAAGAAGTTTTTCTTTTAAATGACTATTTTCACGGAAAAATGACAGTTATTTTGAAAAGGCATCTTTTTATTTTCCTTTGTGACAATTCGTATACCTCTCTTTTTAACCGATCGTGTACTGTTGATTCATCTTCACTTTACTCTCAAAAACCCTAGAAAGCATCGATCCTCCATTCCCGTTTTCTTCCCTTGTTTAATCTTCAAAAAGTTGTCATCTTTCTTGGGAAAGTTAAGCAAGGAATCTTCCAAAAACTGAGAAAGATGTCGTCTTCAAGAAAGTCTTCAAGAATTGCAAGCAGGGGACCACGGCGAATGAGTGAGGGGCCTACGCACTTCAATCTCACTGAAGAAGAAGTTTCTCCAGATCAGCAACAGAGCCCACAACATTCTCGGAAGCGTCATTCTCCACCATCTAGTCCTCAAAATGTTGGTCATCATCAAGAAGAAAAAATCGTTGAAGACTCGGATCCTGTAAGAGTTCAAAGGCCCTCTTTTATTTATAAGCTTTATCGTGCTTTAAAAGGGACTGGTACTCCATTGAACTACGTCGATGATTTTCTTAAAGACAAAGGATATGGGAACGAATATATCTTTTTGCGGAAAATGGAAAGTTTGGGAATTGCTCGTAAAGGGGTGGCGGAAGAAACCCTTGCGAATATCCCAAGTGATCCTCGTGATTGGGGAGTTAATCATGTAGATGGGAATGATGATGACAAACTATACAGCCAATTTCAACCGAGGATGGGTATTGCGGTGGAGAATCGAGGAAAAAGAGGAGAGTTGTTCAGATCGAAAGAACAGAAGGATCTATACTCAAAATTGCTGAAGCGTGGGGTGATAAACCCTAGGAGTGTAGATTTTGATTTTCTAGATGCTGTGAATGTGAACTTGAGGGAAAAGTTCGGTCATCTTCAACTTGAAAAGTTCTGCTCCGACACCACAGAGGCCTATGCTGAACTGACCGCATATTTCTATTCAAATCTTAGCTTCTTAGATGCGAATAGATTCTCTTTCAGTGTGAAAGATCAAGATTTTGTTGTGGATATGAATATGCTGGCAGATGTGTTAGGAGTTGAGAGAGGAAGATATCAACCGATCAAAGTTTCTATTGCTCGGGCCACACGGAACCGGTGAAGGACGGGGAGAACAGAGGAGAAGATCACCTACTTAAGGATGAGTGCATTCAACATCTTGCTTCACAAGATTGTGATCAATTGCCTCCGACCGAAATCAACTTCCAAGACTGATGTCTCAAGTTCAGAGGCAAAGCTGATGTACGCCATCCTCACTGGGAAAAGGTTTTCTCTTCCTCACACTATCATGTTCCATATGTATAGAGCCATGATGAAGGACAGAGGTCAACTTCCTTACCCAAGCCTTGTTACGAAGTTATTCAGACATCTGAATATTCAGCCTCCGCAAATCTTTTGTGTTCGATCGTGCGATCATATGGTGGTAGGACTGAGAATGGTGACCAAGATGCGTCTGAAGGAGCTAAGCAAGAAGTTGGAGAAATTTAAGGAGAAGACTCTTGTAAAGTCTCATCAATTCTCTTCTGCATCAAAAAGGAAAGGGAAGGAGCCCATGGTTGCTCTACCCAAGAAAAGAAGAGCTCTCATCGTGGAAGATGAAGAGGATGACGACCTTACCATTTCGGCAATAGCTTTGAATAAGCTAAGTCGCACTGTTCCAGAGTCGATGGAACATCATGAGACAAAAGGAGAGGAAAGAGAAGGACAAGAGAAAGAAAAAGAAGAGAGAGAAGAAGAAGAAAGAGAAGAAGAAGAAAAAGAAGCAGAAGAAAGAGCAGCTGGCGAAAAAGAAGCAGAAGAAATAGCAGCTGGCGAAAAAGAAGCAGAGGAGGAAAGACCTGAAGAAGAAGAAGAGAGAATGAATCAAGAGGAAAGAGAGCCTGAAAAACACTATTCTCCACCTGAAGGCACAGAGACAGGGGGAGACAATGAGGGAGTTAGCTGCTCTCCAGCCGACCCAGAAGACATTCATGCCTCTCATTTTCCTGAAGAAGAACATGATGCTTCATCTCCAAATCTGCGCGATTATTCTGATATGCCATCATCTGCAGATCGTGCTGAAGCCAGTACGCAGACAGACAGCTCAGCAGATTTTCGCAGAATTATGGATATTATCTTGGAAATGCGCGGTCAAATCTATGCTCTAGGATGCGAGGTTCAAAGTTTGCAGAATGTAGGTCAAGTTTCTTCAGTTTCATTGAAAGATCAGATCCAAGCTCTCTCTGTTCAGATTCAGGCCAATGCAAAGGGTGAGGAGGTTGCACAACTGAAGGAAGACTTGAAAAGGCTGGAAGGGATCGTTCAGTCCATGGGAGATTTCCAGCTTGTCCGCGTTCCCAAGCAATCTTGACTTTATTCCATTTTCATCTCAACCTTTTTTATGCTGACAAAAAGGGAGAGAGATGCAAGATTTGAAACGCTTTGACTTTTAATCATGTGGTTTGTTGGATTGTTTGATGTTTAACTTTAATTTTGTGTCTGGATTTGGACTTGACTACCTCTATTAACTACTATTGATATCTTATGGATGGCTTTATCATATTCAAAACTAACCTATTTTCTGTGGTTGCAGATTCTAGTGTTATTCATTTAGCCATTTATCTCTATAAGATATGTATATGTGTTTGAGAAATGTTTTGCAGGTCAAAGTTGTCCAAATCTGCAGGAAAGTTTTGTCACCATCAAAAATGGGGAGATTGTTGGAGAAATTTTCTTGAAGTGTTTTGAAGCTGACAAAACGTTTCCATCAGTCTAGTTTGAAGGTTTGCAGACTCTGCTATTTAAAATCTGAAGACCTCCGGACAGCCAGACTCAAGACTCAAAGTCTATCCTCATTGACAGTCTCTAATCCGTTGAAGAAAGGTTATCCAGAACTTGATGTTTCATTAAGGATATGACCTTATCGACTAGAGAAGATCTCTTGGCTGGATATGACATAACGGAATCCCTCTAAATTGATCGAGATTGATTTCGATGATCAAGGATCCGATGATTGGCGAAATATTCGTGGAAGGTTCTACTTATGGAAACCGAGATCCTGATTGTATGGGCGAACAGGATTGATGGGCTATCAACACGTTCCTTTAATAGCTCGAATAATCTTCTTAATTGATTCCGTCCAGCGAGTAGATTGGAGGAATTCCTTTGGTAAGTGCCAACGGGTATGATGGCATGAAGGATTATATAAGGAAGACGTTCTAAGTTGTTCGAGGGGTGCGCGATAGAAGAATTCCAAAATCTGAAGCTTCCTGTTGTTTAGTCAATTCATTTGAGCGAAAAACTTGTACTCAAAAGAGAGTTTATACTTGTGAGAAACCTTGAGGAAATGTGATAGAAAATCCACACTGTGGAATCAAGGAAGAACTGTGCTGTAACATCTCTTTTGTTCATAGTGGAATCCAGCCGATAGGCTGTCGGTGCGGAAGAGTAGACGTAGACTTAGGATAAACCGAACCACTATAAACCTTGTGTTTAATCTTCTCTTCCCTACTCTTTACTTTACTTTGATCGTAATTCATTTTGGCAAAGCAAAAGAGTATTTCCTTTCTATTATCTGCTTAGTATTACAGTGGTATCTCGAGAAATTATTTTTGCACTTATTCACCCCCCTCTAGGTGCTTATACTAGCTACATCACACTCGTCCCAACCATCAATCCTTATAGAGATTGGAGGCACCGAGCGGGTTAGAGGGTCTTTCTCCGCTTTTTGGTCTATGTTTTACAATAACTGAAGCCTCAAGAGGGTTACCAATCGCGGGCTTTTGATGTAGTAGACTTGGCAGCCCTAACTGATCCAGAAAAAATGCATTGGGAGTCCTTTTTTTTTATCGGCTTGAATTGATCTTAGCTGAATATTCATATGATTTTTGAATCAGAATGTTTAATCTATTATGATATTTTTAGTGCTTTGGCGTTACCTATGATGTCATGGCATCAAACTTTACTCCTTATTTTTTGCAACATGAATTATAGAAGGACAAGAACTCTGTTGAGAAGTTTATCTTGATTTTAGCCCTCTATCGAGCACCCAATATGCCATGGCACTTTGCATGAGTTTCATCATTGCAATGCAGAAAAAATTTTGGCTATTGAGACTTGGAAGAATCATGTCAAACTTATTTGCAATATTAGAAGTCGCATCATACAGCCAAGAAAATAGCATCTGGTCATTATATAAAATAATATTGATATCTCATGAATTTCGACCTCAACGTATAATGTCATTTTTGTTCTTTTGACTTACATAATATGGTACTTAAAACTATTTTTCCAATGTTCAATGTACTCCTTTGATTTGATCGAACATAAGATAGGGCAGCCACCCCATGTGTCTCTTTTCTCGATTTTTGTGTAAAAGGGTTAAATGTCAATGACATGTTAGCTTTTGAAGAAGTCCCTAATTTCAGAAAGAAATCTAGTATTTAATCTTCCTCTTTGGTTCTTTCCATATTGCAATATTTATGTATTTCCTCAATGCTAATTAGTCTTAAACACTTTCCCATTTTGTCTAAACCTATCCAGCAACCCTCCACTTTCTAATTTAGACATTATTTATTTCGTGAAAAATGAATAGTTCTGAAAATATATTCCTAAAGTTGATCATTTATATTGCTTAAAAATGTATGAATGAAAAAAAAAAATTATGATCCACAAAAATGCTGAGATCTAAATTGTTATCGATAAAGAAAATATTTACATTAGCTAACTATTTTAAGCTTTACAAACGATAATTTTAAAAAAATATATAGATATTTTTAATTATTCATTTCCTGTTAAATAGATGGAGCCTTAGATGAAACTCACTTCTTTATGATCAAAACTTCTTGCAAAACAGATACTCCTTTTTAAAATCATTGATTGGACAATGCAACTACGATGATGTCTTTTTGTCTTTGTCAATCAATCAGTATTTGAATGAACTTGATTAATATGTATTTGAGATCTACAAAAAAGATTAAAAATATATGAATTATAGAAAATTTATCCATCTCATTATCATCTCATTAGCACTTTCTTGGCATTATACATTGATTCTATAAGGAATTTTGATTATATTCCAAAATAATTTTAATATATTTTTTTGGACTAACTACTTCACATATTGATTTTCCCTCGTGAACTGCAGCCATCTATGTAGTACGTAATGAAAGCAATTGCTAATGGAGTGATTTAAGAGTTTTTTTTTTTTTTTTTTTTTGGTAACCGAGGACTCCACCACAGACCTCCCATGCCCGAACGGCTCCTAAGAGTCGGGCCCCTATACCTCAGAGAAGACTAGCCCAGCAACCCACCACCAAGGCTTCCCACTTAAATCGCTAACAATTGCGAGTTTCAAACTCTCAACCTCTACTATGAGGGAAGGACTCTCAACCAACGCAACTATCCATGAATGGGTGTGATCTAAGAGTTTTGTTGCTCTTTTTCTCCTGTTTTACTTAGTTGGAAATCGTAGGGCTTTTTCATCTCCCTCCATAAACTACATATATGTTACTTATCTCCCTCAACTTCATTGTTTCTTGACTTAAGTCGTAATTCATTTACCTTTTAAAAGTATCTTCACTTTAATATATATGAAAAAGTACATAAAACATTGGCAACGGTATCATATTTATTAAATTGATTTGTTTAAGTTGCTCCAAATTCTTAATAGTAAGTTCTCGTTGTAACTCTTTAATCAAAATAATATGTCAACTTTAAGTTGTCTGTATATTGAAATGTGTCTGAATATTGAACTGGACTTCCAACAAAACCACCACTGGCCACCATGCTAAGAGACGACTACCACTGCTTTCCACTTTCCTTTCCGTCGGTCCTAGTTTGTGCCTCTCTCTCTCTCTCTCTCTCTCTCTCTCTCTCTCTCTCTCTCTCTCATATTTTAGACAGGGTGGCATCTTTCTATGTGAAATTATGTACATATCTAATCACATGCAAGGGTATGAACTACTCAAATTGCTCGCGAGCTATTGGATCTCCCCTCGCACATCTTGATTCTTTTTGAGTTTGAATACATCAAAGTATTGAATCAAGCCGAACTTGTGCTGTGAATTCGCTACTTGAATATCTCTCGAGACCTATCAAATAGTCGATTTTCAATTGCAGTGTGCTTTTAGACTATAAGTCCAAGTTTAGTTCAAGTTTCATGTGAATTTTATTGACAAGTCCGATCAGATTCGACATTGTTGAAAAGTTATTTAAGTTGAGCTCGAATTTAAAAATTCCTACTCTCAATGAAGCCTAATGGTAGAGTCAAGTTTTGAATATTTAAATCAAGTAAAATCGAGTTAGATTATAAGTAATGAGGTGTATTGACCGAACTTTATTTCAATTGTGCCCATGTGTCAGAGCGCAGACTCATATAAGAACCTGCGTTTTCTTGCGACACTCGACAGGAGTCCTTTGTTCTTTAACATAAAATTCAAAATGGACAAAATATTACATAGTCCCTCCTTATCACGTCAGCAGTCTTAGACCACTTAATGATTGACAAATGGTGCCAAGTCAGCATACGGGTCCCATCGACTAAATCCGAAATCCAAGATGGGCCCAGGTCCTCGATGGTTCCCGATCCTGACCGTCGGTTCCAAGTGAACCATGGGAAATCAACGTGGACCCTATGGCGCTGTCTTGGCCCCCGTCTTTTCCCTTGTTAAAAAGCCCCAACTCACACACAGAATTCGCTCACTCCCGAAGCCAAAACCAGCATCCACTCTCTCTCTCTCTCTCTCTCTCTCTCTCTCTCTCGCTCGCTCGCTCGCTCCCTCCCTCCCTCATGGAGCTCAACCTTGGCTTCTCTCTTGACCTCGAAACTCCTCCTCCGCCTCCTTTAAACGTGAAAGGCTTCTTCTACAATCTCCTCCACAGCCATAGCCCCGACATTCTCGACGACGACCACGCCATCACCATCGAAGGGTCCTCATTAAATCCTTTCTCTCGGGTGGTCTCGACCCCACAGCTCGAACCTTCATTTCCTCACCCATCCCCTGATCCTAACCCAGCCGCAACGCTCCCCAGAGGGTTCGACCTCTGTGCACCGCCGCTGCCACCGACCCGTCCTCCTCCGTCCATGGAAACCTCGCTAGAGAGCAGTGACGGCATAGCGGAGCATGGCCGGCTCAAGTTCAAAAGCCTCTTTCACTACGGCCCAGTGGATCAACGTCCTTATCACGATCCGGTGACAGACGACCGCCAGGTCGTGCCTTTGCTCGACTTAAATGACCTCGGATCACTGAACGAGAGGCTCGGTGAGGAGGCCGGTGTGAGCTCGGACCACCAATGGGGTCGTGAGCGGGACGACGGTCGTGATGATCGGAGGAAGAGAGAGGTGGCGACGGGTTTGCAGCAGCAGCAGCCGAAGCAGAAGACGGAGAAACATAAAAATGAGAATGACAAGGACGAGGCTGACGAGGAGCCCTTGGTCGTCAAAGGCCAGTGGACTCCTACCGAAGACAGGTTAAGACTTAAAAAACGCCCTCTTTCTGATTGCTTCTTCTTCTTCATCTTTTTTCCCCCTGATTTTGAATGTTTTTCTTTTGACTTCTGTGTTTTTAGCGTTTCTGGGCATTTTTTTTCCCTCAAATTTTTGGGGTTACATGTGATGAAGAAAATTATTCATTGTCTGTATTTTTTTTATTCTTTTTTTTTTTTTTTTGTGCAGCCGCTTAATGATGTTGGTTGAGACTCATGGAATGAAAAGGTGGTCTCAGATTGCTCAAATGATGAAGGGGAGAGTCGGAAAACAGTGCAGGGAGAGATGGCATAACCATTTGAGGCCTGATATCAAGGTTTTTTTCCGCTTTTTTTCCTTTAAATTTATCTTGCCCATAATTTGCTCCATCTTTAGACTCCTTCCTCCATTGTACCTTCCATTATATGAATTTAAATTGACCGCCATACTCATTTAGTCAAATATTCAGAAAAAGAATCACGGTTAGGTTTGATAAATGATTCGCATACATAGGAAGTATATCTAATGACAGATATGCGATATACATATAGATTAAGGAATGTGAGCATTCAAAACTCATCGGGATTTGCAAATTTATCATAAATTCATGCCATAAGCGCTCATCCATACACACCATATATGCGTTTCTTTTATTAGTTGTCCACAAAAAAAATGACCTTATTATCTTATATTTATCGACACGTGTAGTCTAGTGCGTGGAACTCGTGACTCTATCTCTTTTTTTTGTCCTTATTAAGTTTTTGGTTGACTTACTTCTTAAAGTTTGCCGATACGCTACTTATCCTACGTCGTTTAGTCCAACTCATAGGCATGCATGGCGACGAGTGCCCATGCGGACCGGATTCTTTGGAAACCATGCCTTATAATCAGGCCGTAAAAATTTCTAAAGATGCTTTGATTCTTATTTAACGTAATTTTTTTTTTTTATTTAAGTTTTAGTGATGACCAAATTGTGTGAACCTTTCACGCGCTTCCATACCCTAGTTCAGCAGCCACTTAAGAACAAAACAAAAGGTTAAATCCTTTTTATGAACTCCAAATTCTTCCATTTAACACAGCATATACCTAATAAAACACCCCAAAAAAAAATTAGGAATACACCACTATTAAGCCTTAAATGAATAAGATCCACAATTATATTAGAAAGGTGTAAAGACATTCATCATGAATTTCCCTTGTTTTTTCCCTCCAAGAAATTTCACCATATTGTATATCAAGAAAATATTTTACACTTGCACGTGAATACAAATATTTTGTATTATATTTGATCAATTAAAACTGAAAAACCAAATTACAATCGCTTGTATTAATGAAGTGTAGTTAAAGACGCATTACCAAAATTAAAGACTTCGCCAAAAGCTCAAACTCACAAAACCCTAGAGTAAGTTTTTCTATCTCTTCTCCTCCCCTTTTTCTTCTTCTTCTTCATTTAGCTCTCATCATTTTCTTAGCAGAAGGACTCGTGGAGCATTGAAGAAGACAAGATCCTGATTCAGGCACACAAACAGATTGGCAACAAATGGGCCGAGATAGCCAAGAGATTGCCTGGAAGAACTGAGAACAGCATAAAAAATCACTGGAATGCCACCAAGCGCAGACAATTCACTAAGCGTAAGTTGCTACCCGATAGCAACAACTCCAACCTCTTGCAAAACTACATCAGGAGTGTCACCACTCCATCTCCTCCGAAATGGTCGCCACCAGCTCGTGGTCCTGACCACCGCCACCACAACACCAAGAAGCAGTCATTGTCTTTGTCGAAGGCAGCCATTTCCCGTGGCTTGGACATGCAGCCCGAAGTGGCTAACTGCCCCCAGGAGGTGCCGGATCACCACCACTGGCCGCCGCCTCCCCTAGCTCAGAGGCCAGCCAGCAGTTACTTCTGTTATCCGATGGTTGATGGGAATGGGAATCTGGGGCTTTATCAAGTGAAGGACCATCAGTATCATCAGGGGCTGAGTGAAGGTGGTGGTAATGGGGGTGGAGGGAGATGTGATAATGATCGTGAGTTGGACTTGGAGATGAGGTTGGGGATGGATGGTGATCGTTGCCGCCACCATCGTCATCAGCACCATAGCGACCATCACCGTCGGGAGATTAAGGAGCTGGACTTGCTCGAGAGGATGGGTCGTCAAAGTGGCTAATTCCGAATTCATAAATGCCCTAGTAGGTAATAAAAGACCCTTATATTGTTGCTGCTTCTCAAAATGTTGTCTTTGGCTTATTTGTTCTCCTAGTTTGCTTGTCTGAGACCTCATGTTGTTGTTCTGATAATCGTATGTGAGATAGAGACTTCTTTTGTTTTATTCCCATATAACCATGTGTAAGGGTGTCTATGACTATGTCAATGTTTATGCGATAGACTTGAAAGAGGTCTAATGTTATTACATATGCATGTGTTTAGCTTAGTTAATCTGTGTTTACCTCGATCTTCGGGACAGATCGAAGCTTCTATCACGATCTCTCAACAATCAACTAATTTGCTATGTGAAAACAAGAAAAAAAAAAGAGGCAAGGATATTGAGATTTATATAAGCAAAACATATGCATGCAATTGCTGCAAGGAGACTATTCGCAATGTCACCAAAAGACTTTCACAAAGTAGGTGCAAGAGTTCTTATTATTACTTCTCTTTTCGGTTAAAGCTCAAACCCAATCTACTTTGGTCATGCAAAAAACTGGTGACTGATTATAGAATTTTGAAAGTAGGCCAATCCTCTAGAAAGAAACTTTTGTTTGACCATTTTAATCTCGTGGATGCACAAGAGTAAAATACATAATTTTAACAAAGATAATATGATATAACTATAGTCTAAACTTTCAAATCTTTAGCTGCGGATGGTGGACTCGAATATGCACCTTTGAAGCTCAAAATGCATTTCCAACTGGGAAAAATTGTCGATGATAAGACAATATGCATGGAAAACACGGTCACGTTCTCCCTTTTAGGGCTTTTGAGGGTCCCATTAGAGCTAATCCTTGATCAAGATACTATTGGATCACAAGGCCCATTGAACCCATTATTTGAACGGGCTTTGCTTGACTCTTTTTTTATATGATTAAACCTAACTAGTCTAATCAAACTCGCCATAGATCAAGAATTGTGAAACCCAAGCGGATTACTCGTTACACGACTTTCATAACTGCGTTTCTTAAATCCCATCTCTTAACTGTGTGTTTACAAATTGCTCTCAATCTCCAACCCACTTTTTCTCTGCATCTGTATGTAAGAACCATCCCGAGAACCAAAAAAACTGTAGCAATATCATATTCACACTTCTTCGTAAGAAAAACTCGGGCACACATTATGTGCATTGTGTACTGTTCGTAAAATCAAGCGAGCCACCTTTGATAATAATGAATTCAATGCATCTAATGATAACCCCTCATTTGGTAGATCAATTGATACAATTACCCAAAAGGTAAAGCAAAGGCCTGGGAAGTTGTCTTCCCACTCGAAGGAAATAGGGACTTGTATCAATCTCGGTCACGAGAATAATATAGGTAATAAGCCTTTGGCACCATTATTACTCGGCTCTAACGACTAGGGGTGAGCATGGTCCGGGTTGGTCCGGGCCACCCCCTAACCCTAGGACCAACCCGTACAGTGTCGGTCCTCAATTTTTAGGACCAAGGACCGACCCTATTGAGCTTGGGACCAAGGACCGGACCGGCCCAATGGGTTCGGTCCGATTCCAGGGTCAACCCGGGACCGATCGATAATTATTTTCGTCTTATTTTTTATACTTCCTAAAAAAGCAAATCTACAAATTCAAATTACACATTCATCGACAATGCGGCATTGTGCAACTAAACTATAAATACCAATACTTATTTAGCAAATTTAAAATGACACAATAATAGAAATTTCGTACCTACTAACCGCTTATCAAGATACGGAGCAAGATGGAAAGTTATTGTAATCATCTATCTTTAATATTCATAACACCATATGCAAAAACATTTTCCTACATTTGATTATGTAAAGTCCACTCAACCAAGAAATGAGCTTCACACCACTTGACTAGCAAATTACCGTAGCAACTGTAGTACTACTCTACTCTTCAAAAACTTCTACCATTTGACACAAATTGAAAAGCAAAGTACAACTGAAATTCATTAGTAAAATACAATTAAACCATAAAAAGTTCAAAATACTTAATATAAACCATGAATATATAACTTCACATCTTGTTAATTCACTTGAACTTCTAAACACCTGAAAACAAAACAAACGACACTTAATTAATACTCAACAAAAGTTTTAAATTGAAATTACTATTAATGCTATTGATAGAACATCTTAATATAATATAATATAAAGACATTTTACTTAGGTTTGAATATATAAAAGAATTATAAATAATATAATATAATATACGGGGTTGGTCAAGGTTGGGTCGACCTAAAACTCTAGGGCCAGGGGCCAACTGGCCGCGCGGTGTTGGCCCCAGGAATTTCAGGACCAAGGACCAACCCAGTCCTCTTGGGAACCGGACCAGGGACCGGCGGGGTTGGGCCGATCCAGGGGTCGGTCCAGGGTCGACCCTAGACCGCTGCTCACCCCTACTAACGACATTAGAAGCGGCAGAGTACGCAGAATTGAATCACAAACTGTCATCAGACACTCCACGTCTACCACTTTGGCCTTGGAGTCCTTTGTCATTCATCGACGGGGTTGAAGAATCACTGCCAGAAGGTATGGATCCAGGTAAAGAAGGCACTCCTAGCAAGTGTGCACAAAAGGGAGGTTAAACCGGAGATAATATTCGGTAGTTGCAATCAATTGACGCACGTTTTTTTACTCAATACTCAATGATAAATCAACACAAGTCAATTGAGGTGGAACCAACTAAAAATCTGATTTTTCTCTCCTTCCTTCATTACCCACCTTCCTCCGCTTTGTCGTCCATGGCCGCTACGGCTTCCCCCTTCATCACACAGCACCACCTATCTCCACCCCTTCCGGCATTGCTTGCAGTCGGCCCAAGCTACCCCTCCGTCATCACTCGTGGTCGGCTCATTACTTGTCCAAATCTGGACTCGGATATGGCCGCAAGCTTTGCTCGTCCATCCACCAACTGAAACCATAACAGCACTGCAACAAGCCGTGACTTGAGTTTGCCCATCCATTGAAGGCAACGAGCGAGCAACAGAGTTCAGATTTGGTTGTTGTGATTGTAACTGCAAGCAACTAAGGCGAGCTACAAAGTCCAGATCTAGTCTCCATGGCAACAATTGCAAGCGACAAAGTCCAAATCTGGTTACCATCACTCCGTACCTAAGGACTGCAGTGCAGCCCAACCCGACACTGCTGCGTCCAAGCCGAACACCCTCCCTCGTCCTTGCTCACCCATGGCACAAGTGACAACCATTCGTTTGACACTGGTGGCCATGGATAGCTAGATCTGAAGAGCCTGCCAAAAAGAAGCTTAAATGTGACGCCACTAGCCACAGACTACAACCAGATCAGCAGAGGAAAGTGAGTGATGGAGGGAGGAGAAAAATCGGATTTTTACTTTTTGTTCCACCTCAGCTGACACGTGACAATGTATTATTGTGTATAAGTAAAAAACGCGCCACATTAACAATTGACATGGCCCTTTACAACCATCGAATATGCTCTTGGTAAACTGGGTGAGACTCTGTACAATGGAAAAGAAAAGTACTTGAGCAACTGCCATATAAGATCAAAACGATACCTGCAGAGCATCGAACCTAACTAAAGCATTTTAAAGTGAAAGCAAGAGAATCTCCACTTCCTGATGATGGCAGGACGTAGGTAAGGCCAATCCATCGTGTGCAACCTAACAACTAGTAACCCTTAACCAACACTATGATCAGAAAGAGAACTCTACTTCCAAAAGTTCTTTTCAGATGGCCTCCAGGCAGACCTCAAGTACCACTATCAATCGTTAGCTGACTTATTGAAAGAGCAAAAAGCAGCTTAATCGTCAATGAATGCCCCCTGAAGTCAGATTCCAGATTCTATGCACCAACTGTAAAAGATCGATAGAATAAACTGAAGACGCCATGACCATGACCTCGATGCATAAACATAAGCCAAATACAAGAATGATCAATCTGCGTGCATGGATTACCCATGACCTTGATATAATATAATGCCTGAGCAACATAGAGGGAAAAGCCACTATTGGATATAAAAATTATCTATCATAAAAGACCTGGGAAGTTGGATAAACCTCTTGGAGGATATATGGTCTTGAATTGATCTCGGTCACAAGAAAGGTATAGGTATAAGCCTTCACAGAGTGAAGCCTGGAGACAAAATTTCATGGCAAACTAGTCATTGGCAATACATGTCCACGTGTTAACAAACATCTTTCACCTCAAGGAGTGCAAAAATTATATCATGCAACAGATCGCTAGACCAGTTAACATTAGCATATCTGAACTAGGACGAAAGAGACCTTCAAAGAATAATGGTTTCATTTCATCAACTGTGAAGTTCTTCAACTTCAACTTCGTGAAACCTCAGATATTGCACGTGAGAATGCGAAATGAAAGTAGTCCACAGATGAGGATCAGCATAAAGGAGACATCTCTTTGGGGAAAAAGTTCACTGATTTGAGATGCAACTCCTGAGCTTCTTCATAGAGCACCTTTGAACAAGCTTCTATAAGCAAATATCGTGACTCCTATCATTCAGGTGGCCGCAATTCTACGTTGCCTGAATCAAGAACAGACAATGCCACCAACCACCTGCATCCTTCTCCGAAGATGGTACTCGCGTGTAGAATTGATAACTCTTAGTAGTATCATCAGACTTGCTACAGCTTTTATGCGGAACATTTGAGTCTTGCAAATGTCAAATACCCAGTATGGCCTCTGGCTTCAGCAGAAGGCCTTGCCATGATAGTTGAACTGATGCTCTCCTGTGTGTTGCTTCCTTCATTAGTCTGTCTCCTTTTGCATGGAGGCTGCTGACTAGGGCTGCCTCCGTGACCTCGCATACTATCGTTCTTAACCTCCCGGACTTCATATGTGCGAAGAAGCACCTCAAAGGTCCGTATGTCTAGACAGATGAAACAGACGCATGGCCATTGATGTTAGAGTGAAAAAGAATTACAGCAAGAATATCTACCAAAAATGAATTACTTATAGACAAGGGAAATCTTGTACAGTCATCTCAATCCATAAAAAATATCAAAACATGGAAGAGTTGGTAGAAATGAGAGCATTTACCAGTAAAGTTCATCCTGAGTGCTTCACATGAGCGTTGCACTTGTTCAATACAGGGTGAGAAAGAGCATAATGTGCCGTCTGGTTTTAGCATTTTTGCAGCTGACGCTATGACCAACCAAGGTTGCGGTAGGTCCAAGAACATAGCATCAGCCATGCCACAAAGTTCATCAGGAAATCCATTTCCCTGGATGTCCCTAACCCCAACAGTGACCACGCTGCTCACTCCTGTTCTCTCAAAGTCCTCCCTGTAGGAAGAAAAAAGTCAAGCCAGCATGTTTAGACATTATGAAGGGAAACAGAGTTTCAAGTTTTCAAGCAATTAAACCAGAAACTCTCTCTAGCAAATTCTTAACGTTTGAAATCAGATAAACTCTCAAAGTTCAATTAAACAGCTATGAGTTCACCGATGACTATTTCAGCGCCACTTTAACACATAGCTTGAAGGAGCGATAAGAAAGGAAGAGAAATGATTTTAGAAATACAATCGTGTTCGGATGGGGGGAAAAGAAAAAAAGGAAAGGACTTGTATACTAATAAACAATTTTTTTCTTGTTTCTCACTTATATCCTTGTTTTATATTTTTTTCCAAATACATAAAAGGGTATTTATGCCATAATGCATTTTTATTCCATTTTTTTCCCCTCATTAGTTATTAGCATTCAGACAACATTTTAACTCAGATCCTTCCAAACCCTTTTTCTTCTTTTCTCCAGTAATTATGTAAATCGTTCCTCGTCCTTTCTAATAACTGTAGAAGCTTCCTTTGGAGGAAAATGGAAGACACTGAGAAAACAGTGAACAATTGCATATGCATAACTTTGTTTTAGCTTAGAGGATCTCCAGGAGTAACTTAAGAAAGCCAAAAAAAAACTCAATTTCCTAACAAGGAATCACCAAACCTGTTTGACAAATGTAACCCCGGAATCTAAGAACCAAAAGATCAAGCCAAACAGCCAAAACAAAACAGCAAAGCACACCTATTTCCAACTTGTAAGTTACACCACCATAGCGAGGGATTCATCAATCTTACCTAGCAGAGGCAGCTCTTTGTTCATGAAAATCAAATGTATAGACATGACCGGTTGGACCAACAGCCCTCGCGAGCGAGGTTGTTAACGACCCGCTTCCCGTCCCCGATTCGAGAACCAGACAACCGGGAACTATCTCCAAGTACATGATCACGAAGCTGATGTCCGCAATGTAAAGTATTTGAGTCCTGTGGCTCAACACCAGAGTCCACAGCTCCGGAGACGGAGCCAGCAAGTAGACGTATCCGCTCTTGTTGCTGTACACCTTGGACCCGAAGGGCTTCCCGATCCAATCGGAATGCTTGAACACGCCGAACCGGTTCTGGAAGACCGACCCCTCGCACACGTTGACGGCCTTCATCGTATCGTGTCTCTCGTAAACGATCACCAAATCTCCATCGGCAATGAGCTTATTGAAGGATAATCTCTTCGAGGTGTCGAGCGCCAACATTTTTTTTGTTGTTGAAGATCTCGATTCGCTTATCGCCAATCGACACGGTACGATCAGCTGAAAGAGCACGAAGTACAAGGATTAGCCAATTCGCGTAGCGCATATGTGAGAAAAATACTTGTTCTTGCGATTGTGACGGCGAGGAACGCGGGCTCTTCCGAGCGTCGAGCTCCGTCGACGGCGGGGAGATCGACGCCTTTGAGCTCCACCGCGTGGGTGTAAGCCGCTGCATTCGCCGCCGTCGATGAGGTACGGCTCGTCGAGGGACACTGGACGGAGCTCGCGCGTCATCGAGCTCCGTCCAGCGACGGTTGGAGCCGCGAGACGGAGGGAGCAAGAGACGCAGACGGAGGAGAGAGAGAGAGAGAAACAGAGAGATAGAGAGACGCACCCAGAGGCGGCAGATGCGGAGGCCGGCGACGGAGGCGGTCGTGGTGGTTTTGACGGCCGCGGCGGCGGCGGTGTCTGTGTTGGTCGAATTAGGTTCGGATTGAGAGGAGGGAAGACTGGGGTTTTAGATGGGTTTTTGCGTTCTTTTTCCTCAATTTTTAGTAGGAATATTTTGGGTTATGTGCGGGCTAAACTTAACGGAGGTATTTCACATATTTCCTCGGATTGAAAGGAAATTGGTATATCACTCTTATTAAAGTTCCCGTTAATTTCGCAAAAACTAATTTTTTTTTTCGTTTTTTAGTATTTGGTTAGCAGGTTAATTCCCTAAAAAATTCTCAAACTTTAAGTTTAATCCCAATTTTGTCTCGAACTTTTTTTCTATCTCATAAAAAATCCCAAATCTTATATTTAGTCTCAAATTTGCCTTGAACATGTATTTTTTTTGTTTTAGAAATAACCTCAAAATTTAGATCTGATCCTAAATATGCCCCACACTTTTTTTGTCTAAAAAAAAAACCCCAAAGCCAATCCCAAATGTACCCCAATTTTTTTGGTCAAAAAGAATACCATCAATTTTTACTCTAATCCTAAATTTACCTCAGTTAGCCCTTTGTCCAAAGATCGCGGTTAGTCACCCCTAATTTTTATATTTTCTTGAACAGTTTTATTTTGAAAATAATTTTTTATGTCGTCTTGTCAATGTATATTTATCATCGATGTGGAAATGTCACATTAAGTTGGAACTGGACCATGATATAGATTTAATAATAAAATTAAAAATTAATGATTTTTTTAGACAAAATAAAATTCGGGACAAGACCTAACGTTTGGAGTTTTTAAGAAATTTAGAAAAATTAATCAATAGAAAATTTATATTTAATTTCAGAAAAATTATTTTCTCTTTAAAAAATTGAAAATTATTATGCTAAATATGATTAGGCATTTATGCTTGGTTCGAAATTCTAGATTTAGGCACGAAAACCCTAATGCAAGTTCCTAGATCCCTCGCATCCAGAATTAGGTCTCTCACACTTGGGCCCAAGTCCATGAAGGCCAAGCTCGAAACCCCGATGCCCATCTTGAATGCCCCAAAACGCGTGCCCGGGTTCACAAATGTCAAGTATGGGATCCTAATACTCAAGCTTGAATCCCCAACACCCAAACCTAGGCCCACAAAGGTCATGCTTTGGTCTATCAAGGTTAGGCCCTATGCTCATGCTTAAGTCCATCGAGGTCACACTCGAGGCCTAAGTAACCATCTTTGGATTATGTGCACCTAGGTTGGGGTCCATCGAGGTCGGACTTGAGATTCTAGTACCAATAATCGACTCCCTAGCTGTCATGCGCAAGGATAGTGCATATTTATTAAGAAAATCAAACCAAATTATGCAAATGGTGGAAAAAAATTTCCAATTCATTTTCAAGTTTTAGCCAAAATACCGAAAAATAAAGAAAATATGGTTATTTTCCCTGAAAAATGACTTCTTGAAAAACATATTTTAGAAATATCACATATTTTTGCGAAACAAACAAATGTGATTTTGTAATTCTGTGATGATTAAATAATCAAGAGTCGTGTGCTCTTTCAACAAATCTATAATTTAGTACAAATTTGATGTTGCCACCATGGTTATGAAACTCAAATATCATTACACGCTATAATTCTATAATCACAATCACAACGAATGAAAAGTTGATTTGATTTACTCGATTACTCTAATCTCTCTCTTTCGCACATGTTGCGATCATATCTATCAAACTTCCATCTTGTCATCAATCTTTACGTTGGAAGAGAAATTTCAAGTCCACTTTTTAAAAGTAAATGGATAAGTTGTTCGATTACTGAAATAGAGTTTATTTTTAGAACGAATCATCAAATCGACAGCCGGAGCAAGTTCGACCTCGCGTGGCGGCGGCCCAATTGAAGAAAACAAAAAGGGAATCCAAGCGATGGGCTGGTCGTTATGGATCGAAGAGGAGAACCTGCGAAGAGATGGAAACGTCACAATCAAATTAAAAGCACCCAATTGCCCAATCCCTCAAAGACACCGAGAAGAGCAGCCACGGCAGCTCGCGTAACGCGAGAGGGTTTGAAAAGAGATGAGGGCGTCAGAAAGTTGGGTGAGATTGCTGGTGCTCTTTCGGCCCTTCACTTGGATCTCCATCGGATAAAATTCACACCTCATCTCCTCTTCTGCCCTCCTCTTCCATCCTCCATCATCCCTCCGCGCACGCACCTAGACAGCATATATATACATACGTACGTATCTACAGAATATCTCCCACCAAAATATCTCCGAACCTTGCACTTTTTCACACTCACTCTCTCTCTCTCTCTCTCTCTCTCTCTCTCTCTCTCTATCGTATCTGGCTACTGCTTGAGGAGGGAAAAACATGGTGTACCGTGAGCGCCGCCACCACCACCACCACCACCACCACCAGCAGCCCTGTTTGCACTGCCACCCGCAAAGCTACATAAGAATGGTATGTGGGTGCGTTCATACACCTTAAGCTGAACTCAGCTTTGTCGAAGAAATTTGATGGGTTTTCTCTCTGTTTTTTTGGGGTCTTCTTTCGAGCTCATCTGATCAACGATGTGTCTGCAGGTGCAACATTTGATCGAGAGATGCCTTCTCTTCCATATGACCAGAGATGACTGCATCCAAGCTCTAGCCAAACACGCCAGCATTCAGCCCATTGTCACTCTCACCGGTTCTCTCTCTCTCTCTCTCTCTCTCTCCCCCCCCAATAACAAGTACTTTTTTTTTGGTCGAACATAACAAGTACTTGATTGTTTGTGCTTTTGGCAGTGTGGAAAGGGCTGCTGAAGGAGAATAAAAGCTTCTTTGAAGCATATTACCAAGTTGCTCCCCAAAGCTATCCGCAATGTAAGCCATCGACAGACTGTACAAGTTCTTCGATGATCATGTTGAAGGTTCTCATCATTTTGGTCTTACATATATGTTCATTTCGAGCTCTTACATATGGTTGCTCGTTTGTCAGATAAGCCATCAGAGAGAATCTCGAACGGGAAAAGCAGAAATCAATGGAGGTGAAGAATAAAGAAAGTGACATGTTGAGGAGATAAAAGAGTATTTGTTTAGGATTACACGATGCTTGACTCAAGTTATAGCCAAGATTCGGGATTGGGTTTACCCACGACCCAGGTTTATATCGGCTTAGACAGAAACTAGACGAATCAGGGATTATGCATTTTGTTCGTTGAATTGAACGAGTATATTTCATGGTTGTAATTCTCTTATTCATTCAGTAGCAACCTTGCCAATGAGATCTCAACCTTGAAGCAATGACGCTCCATCTTCTAGGACCTAAAAATGATGGACAAGCATTCCTATTTTTGACCTAGACAAAAGACTTCTCAACGTTTCTCAAAAATTTGTGGGAACATGATACATGTAATGCATAAGCCATTTCAAGAACGTACTTGACATGTAAGATAGGGAGGGCAATCGGCATTTGACATCACAAGCAAAGCTTAACCCAGCATAGCAAGGTTGAAAAGAAAACACGCAGGTCGGATAAATTGATCACAACCATTTTTGACAGTTTTGTTCTGTTCCATTGGAAGAAGAAATCCACAGTATGAATTGAACAACACAACTTGTTGAGAGGAATAAATAGCTATGACCCAGCAATTAGGATTGTGAGGTAATCTTTATGTTTTCGTCCCCTAAGATTGTGAGGTGCTTCGAATCTGAGCATTCACATGTATGAGTCAGGGAGTCCTGTGCTGCAAAGGAATTGATATCCTGGCCTACTAATACTCAGTTGATTGATGAAGGTTTGGAATTCTGATCCAGAATGGACTACCGCAATATTCGTTGCTTAAGGGCCTTAGGCTTTTCATGGTATCAAAGGACTGCACCACACCGTATGCTGAGACATACTAAATGGCGAGCATATCGTCCGTTCAAAGGATAAGAAAAATACTGTGAGGAGCAAAATGCGGAAATAACAAGATGTCCCCATCCAAGAACACCAACGGCATAGCTCCAACAGAATGACTTATCCATTAGCACCTTGAGCAGAGCAATACAAGCTACCGTATTTTAAGACAGCCTCTATAAAGAACCTGTCCAATCACTGCAATACACACGGTTTGAATTGGTCACTCTGTCGACTAGAACAAGGCCAGGTCAATGTGCATAAAACTGAGCCAAAAGACAACACTTAACCACCATATGGCAATAGTTTGCACTTATTTACTATTGGACAGACCAACCAAGTAGCCGAAATTTTCCTTAAGCAGCTTCAGCGAGAGCTCCTGCCTGAGTCAGCAAGGGCACGAGCTTTCCCTCATTGTGCATTGCAGTTGTAGCTGCAAAACAATTAAAAAAAAAAAAAAAGCCACGTCAAAATGAACCAACCAAAGAGGGATATCACAAAACAAAATAAATTAAAACTCGGCATTGCAATTTCAGCTAGGAATGAGAGGCTTACCATCACAGCCACCAATATGATTCCCCCCGATAAACACATTTGGCACAGTCTTTTGTCCAGTCCACTCAGCCAGTGCAGATTGAATCTCACTCCCATCATCTATAGAAAACCAAATTAGATGCATTGAGCAGCTTTATCACATAAGAATGAAGAACTAAAGACATAAGATTATTGCTGTCAACCAGTTTAAGTGGAAAATATGAATAAGCCATACGAAACAGAACGAAATCACATGCATTTTCATGTCCAACAGAATTAGACAGTCAGGTCTTGGTTCTTCACTATACCTATATCTATCCAATACAGAGAATCTTTCATGGATTTCTAGTGGTAAACATTCAGCAGATCTTCAGCTAACCGATCTCTTGCTCCCTTAGTTCTCACATTAGAGATCTAAAATTCCAATACACACTTCCCTGATTTCAATATTAAGCATCGCTAAATAAAAAAATCCAATCCAGCACAAGGAAACCAGCATCAACATTAAGTTCTTTTTCTCCCCAGAGCCTTCACTGCGTTTCTCACAATCTGTATATTGCAAATCGACCTCTAGGCCAGTGACAAGACATAACGACTGTGGCTTAGAGCATAAGTTGCAAAGAAACAGTATGAACAACCAAAAGTCGTCGGTCGAGGTCATCATGACATTATGAGACAAATTTCAAGCAAAAAGGATACCCAGCTGATCAAAACAAATATAACGATTTCCAGCATCAACACCCGGGAGGCACGGAGTCACAAATCACAAATCAAACATCTAATATCATCCTCAAGGGCCACAACAATTCTAGTAAGAAACAGACCAAGATCGAAATCAGTTTACGCTCACGCAGCAACTCTAATCGACTGTAGGCTCCATTGATTTTACAGAAAATGAATGATCTGAAACATATTTTCCTAAAAAAGATCGCATATGTCACCTGAAATGATCAGTCAAGAAGAAACTCTTTTCTTATCGACAAATGCAACTGATCAATTTTAGGAAAATATTTTTCAAATCGTTCATTATTTTTCTGTGAAACAAATAAGAGCCTTAACCGAAAAAAGCAAATACTCTCGCGTCAAAGATACAAGCACAGCTAGACATCTCGTAAAGGATGTGAACACAAAACATCGTAACACCTTCAAACGAAACTAAGTCCAGAACAGAAGCTGTAGGGAACATCCAGAGGGAGACAGAGAGAGGGACTCACTCTCCTGATTTAATTCGAGGGCCATGAAATTGACTCCCAATCTAGACAACAGCTCCTTCACTTTGACGCAGTAGGAACAGGTCGTTTTGCTGCGCCACAAAAACACACGCCCCCCCTCTCGCCGTCAGAACGCGGAACACGACGACGACGATCGGCGGTCGCGCGGCTCGGCCCGCCCGCACCGCACGAAAGAAGAGGGTGAAGAGAAAGAAACCGGACGAGGAGATTCATAATAACAAAATAATACCTGAAGACGACGACGGGGTTGGTGGACACGAGCTCCTTCGCCCTCTGCATCGCCATTTTCGCGATCTCTCTCGCTGCTCTTCGCCGGTGAGAAGTGTCTCTACAGTCCGAGCCCCAGATCGGAAGAAGCTTCGCGAAATGCGGACTTCACAGAGGCGCGCGTCCTTGTAGTGGGGAGAGAGAGAGAGAGAGATTGGATAATCCCGTTTTCCTGGATTGATGTATATCTGGAAATATGACGCGGAAAGGGTTCAGAAAGGCTCGAATTTTTACCGGCGGCGCGCCGGCGCTAGATTTTTGTCTTTATGTGGGGGATCTGTCGGGGGCGGGGGCTTGGAACGTGACGTGGCGGATTACCTGCCGCTGGATTTGCCCCTCGTACGGCGGATCTGACGGGCGCCCCGAGACTCCGGGGACTAATCAAGTGCGAGTCAACGTCGTCCACCTTAATTCTTATCTATATCTCCGGGCGGCACTATCGCCACGGCTGAGATGACCCAGGGTACCGACTTTTTAGAGTACTTTGACCAAAATACCCTTTTGCTTGGGGGACGAACACGTAGAGAGGCGCTCTTTCGCGGCAAAAAGAGCAAAATGAAGGGACGAGGAAAGGAAAATTTTATCAGATTAGTTTTTGTACTTACAAGAGTGGGCGGGCTTTATAATGGAATATTAGCCTTTTTCGGTTTGTCTAGGGGGGCATTCAACCGGCTTTGATGGCGAAAAATCTCTACCGCGTTAGAGAGATTGCACAAGAAGCTCGATTAAGGTTTCCATCGTGTCTGCTTAGCTCAAAGTCCAGCAAAATCTAATCAAAGTCCCCGAGAAATGATTTCTCCATCTTGTGCTTGCGATGCTCTTGCCGGAGAGAGTATTGTCCCTTCGAGTTTGGAAGTTAATCCATATACAAGCAGATTCTCTCTTTTTAGATCTCGAAGGATGTCATCGTGGAAATTTCCCCCATGATGAACTTTTGAGGTCTGCAGAAATCCTCTCGAGTGTATGTGTTTAAGAGAGAGGAGGCCAGAAGTGAAGGGGCAAATATTTGATCAGCATAGCGGTCCCAGGACGAGGCTAATTTGGTCACTAAAGGTTATGGCTAGAGCAATCTTGGTTGTGGCAATAGATTATATCATTGGCCTCATTTTTATTTTTCTTTCCATTTTTTTGAGGTTGAGTGGTTAATGGGGGATTGAGAAGGACATATACGTACAATTTATTGTCAAAGAAGAAACTTAGCAATTGGAGATTAAAAAAGAGATTCGCTAGGTTTTGGGAAAAAAATAGCAAAAGACTGAAAACCCCTAACATGTAAGAGAGAACAATAACAACTTAGTTTGCAATTTAAAAAAAAAAAAAAAAAAATCAATGAGATGAATTGGGCAATTTGGTTAGTCGGTTAGTATTGAGTTAGTTCACTAGTCAGAGTCACGCCCGAATCTTATCTCAAATTGATATGAATTCAACAAAGTATTTTTCAATCAATAGAAAAATTGGACTTTGAAGTGATATATAAATTAAGACTTAGTTTCATCAAATGGTCTTTGAACTAAGTTCGGATGGCTAGATCAGACTTAGATAGTTGTTCTGAGAGTGAAATAGATAATCAAACCAAGGCCGGGCTAGAATTTATAGTCTCATTGATGGTATGCTTTGGTAATTGGCCAACATAAGTAAATGGAAAAAGGTAAAACCTACGAAGATTGCGAAAACGTGCAACTTTGATCATTGTCTCATTTTTGTCCACAATATTTAGAGGTGGAGATTCTGGGAGAGACAATGCCAGACATCATTAACTACAAAATTGTACCACATTGTGTCATGTCATTGTTTCAGGGTTGATGAGCCATGTTATACTCAAAATTCCGGATGAAAATGATAAATGAGTAGTTGATATATATGGATTGAGTATCGTGTGACTATCATAATAGATTCAAGTTCTAAACTTGATCCTTTTCATTTTAGTATCATCGCGGTTATATTTTCATGTAATCTCAAAACTTACCAAATTCTACTGAAAAAGTGGAAGTAACATAGATATTTTGTGGAGTATCCCTTCATGCCATGTCGCATAAAAGTCAAATTGGGGCCCGAAATTGACTCTCTCTCTTTTTCAAAAGAGAGCCTAAAGTGAATTTTATTTCAATTGAGGGTCCGATGTGATCATTTAGTCTTAAATAAGAGCCTGAACTCAATAGCAAATTCTAATTTTTTTCCCTCTTATTTTCTTATTTTCTCTTCTTTTGTGTCTAATTGCTAACTAGCCACTGGCCATAGACGAAGGCAGCAAGACTCAACCTCATTGGATCTGGGGGTAAGTATGGTTTTAGTGTAGAACTTGAAATTTGAGAACCGATCGATGGGAACCTATAGATTTCAAATTCCAAGGTATGCAAAGTAGATTTCAAATTCCAAAAAAAAAAAATGATGAACCTATTTTGACGGGTAAATTCCATATTCTTAATTGGAGGAACATATAACAAGTTCTAATGTTTTTCTTAGTTTATGTCTTCACGCGATCTTGCGATATAGTTTGAGCTTCTATTTTATGACTGAAATTTTTACTTTATTAATGTTCATATTTTCCATGTGCCCTTATGATTAGTGAATTATACAGCAAGTGGTGGTTATTAAAGGTTTAATTCATTGTAATTGTTCAATTAATAATATAGTTGGAACTTGATAGATTCTGGAACCAACCCTAGAACCTATGAAAGGGTGAGTTATAGTTTCTAAGGTATTCAAGATAGGTTCTAGATTCCAAAAATAATGAAAAACCTATTACAACGAGTAGGTTCCAAATTTTAGGTGAAACCGATGCGGAATCTAAAACCGCCCACCCCTAATCGAATCTTGCAATAGTGAGCCTCACCTAAAGCTAGCGAGTTTGGCCCTCGAAGGCCCGGTGACTAGTGGAGAAAGAAGGAAAAAAAGAAAGAAAAGAAAATCTATGTAAAAAAAAATTCAAAAAGATTATGATAATTTCAATAACATTGCCCATATCAATGCCGATTGTGCCATGTAGAAAGTACAACGTCCACATCAGCGATCACCAACTAAAATTGACCAAAATTGGTATTATTGACAAATCGTTAAAAATTTAAAACTCAATTGGCCAAATTAAAAAACTTAGAATCAAATTGGCATTCATATAATAAATTTAAGACTTTTTTTCTTATTAATTTCCCCCTAAATTTCACCTTAGGACCTGTTATGTTCCCCTATATCTTGTGAGCTTATCTTACTGACATATCACTGGGCTTCATGCCTAGTTGCATCATCAATCCCGACAGAAAAATTGTTTAACATATGTTGTGCCTGTACGCTACACTTTGTAAGAATACATTTTCTCTAATTGAATACACAGCCAAGGACAAGAGCTATAATTCTCCCTCCACCATAAACCATCTTAAAATCATACAAATCCATGAAGTGAAATCACGGTTTTTCCATAGATGATTCTCAATTGTGTTATAATTTCATGATAGCAAATATCATGGCTACATGAGTAACTCTCCAAACGTGTTAATAAATTAGGGATTTGTAGAACCATCTCAGACAGTCACTGGCTTTTAGAAGGAATGAACATCAGTCAGGCCCCAAAAAGGAACTAAAACTAATTGGAAAGCCATGGAAAAATTAATCAGGAAAATGTCTCAAACATGCTCAACTGCCTGCAATTTTGCTTCCTGAGTATAATTCGTTTATCCCGCTAGACTAGTAATTTCGATTCTCAACCAAGTGCAGCTGAGCTATGCAGCGTTTATTCCGACAAAACTTTGCCGACATGAAAGCAATCCTCTGAGTATGCCACATCACAAACCAACACCACAAGGCAATTCTGCAAGTAATTTTTTTGAGAGGAAACTTTCTGCTCCCTCTTCTGCAAAAGTAGTCAAAGGAATCGGCCCATTGATTCAAAATACTATACAAGAGAACGTCTGCTGGATGAACTGCAAAACCTATGGAAGAAATTCAAGACATGAAATGTGCATTTAGGGATACCGATGTTATTACCATATCTCTATGTTTAGTCAGCCGTTCTTTTGACTATTTCTCTCGGTTAAAGAGCTCCCACCCTTAGAAAAGATTGTACAGGCCACCAACCACCTAGAATTCCGACCAAAATGTATTTCTGACCAGTCGATTCAATCTTTACAAGGCAGAAGAATTTATAGTCCTGAACTTCAACCTTCTTGGCACATAATGACTACAAAGTGGGTGACTGGCAGATATATAAGTTAGAGTTAAGAAGAGCAATGGTTCTTTGCGTCATTGGTAGAGAACATGCTCTAGGAAACTCATAGATAATCTCAACGTGAATGTAGTTAAGACGAATGCATGTGGATGCCCAAGAAGCTGTCAATCATGATCATCACCGGACAAAGAAAAAGGGGCAAAAAATTGCAGGGTGCCTCTATATGAAAACAAAAATCAATCTACAGATGAACTGTTTAACCCATAAAAAGATGACTCTTTTCCTTGATTTACGAATGCTTGTTTTTCCAAATTGCCTCGAGTCTTGAATATGCAACCGGGGGTTTAAAAAAAGAACCACCTTTTGCCTCTACGAACTGAGTTGTTAGAAGAAGGGAGAAAAAAGAAATAGCTACTGCACTGGACCCACAAGTATACTTCACAACATTTCCTCCAAAAAAAAAAAAATCGTAGACTAGAGACATATATGAGATGAATACTTTTTAGCTTTACTCAGAGCACATCCAGGAGAGAGCCAAAATGACAGTTTTTGCTGAAACATCAACCCATAAATTTCACTTCCATAACAAGTGTAATGATATTCAGATTACTATGCAAATCATGATCAACAAATGAAGGATCAATAATACATGTGTGGCTGCAGGACAGTCATGAAATTGTTCTCAGATTAATTGAGAAATGATATGCAGATGAAGATCCCAGGATAATATCTGTAAGCAAATGCAAGAGAGCTTTCAATGAAGATTTCGGACAGATATCTATTGGCACATTCAAACATCTTCCATTATCCGCCTCCTCACTCATGGCTCAAAGTGGAAGATCAGAAAAGCTTATGTCAGCAGTGAACATTCCTTTAGTTTGTATAGGTCAGACTCTTGATGTAGATTGACTACACAGCTAGAACACAAAAGATTTGATGTCATGCAGTTGCTAAACAGTAGATTATAATAAATCGATAATGACAAAAGTCCATTTCCTTTCAAATATCTAAAGAAATATAAGACATAGCCACATGAACATTAAAGCATCAGATGTTTCCACATCTCCAATTTAATAATTATTGGGAATGAACTTCCAAGGATCATTAAAATCGAGCCATCTTTCCATTTGAAGTTATACTTTGTGAGAAAGAGCTCTAAGTAACACGGGTTGATTACATATCAGATCAATTCAGTAACTGTCAACAATTAATGAAGCAGATCAAACATCTCTCTCAATACTAGAATTATGTCAAAAGAGCAATTATATCACCCTCATAATCACAGATGCACTCACATGATACCAAAGAGAATGATAGAAAACAAAAAAGCTTTGTCGATAAATAAATTATGGAAATTTGAACTCTTGATGCTTAGAGGAGCCCATGTGAAGTTGCCCGTCAACTCGACATATTACAGACCAAAACAAACTTACAATTGTCCATTTCTATGGATCTCTGTTTTTTCTCCTTCTAATAGGTATGGGAGCGGAATATGGGCATCAACTTAATAGCTCATGGATCTTGGTGATCTTGGTAAGCCTGAAGCATGGACCACCAATAGGCCACGCCCTTGTCCGTATTGTATTCTTGATTCCTAGACTAGCTCTATAATCAGGTACAAGTATAGAGACCAATAAAACACGAGTAAGCACATCACTTACCTTCTCTATAGGAAGATAAACTGATAAAGGACTGGGCTTTGTGCTGAGAAGGAATAGAATACTTCTCATTGCAAGTTCAATAGGATGGTCCCAGTTCAAAAATACAGTAACAAGGAAAAAGATGGGGAGCCAAAGTTTTCTCGCAAGGGCCCACAAGGCCTTGGGACTATCTTCCAGATTGGGCTCATCCCACGTCTTCGCTCGTTCATCATTTTTCACGGTGGGCTGTTCAGAGTTATCAAGTGGAATGTTTTCTCTGTTAGAGTTCGAATTCAAGCTGTGTTGCAGGAAAAGTGTATGTTTTGGACTGATGCGGATAAAGCTTTCTGTTCCAGATAGGGCATTGGACTGTAGTGGACATGAGAAAGATTGGATTTTGGGCTTTGGAGATTGGAAAACTTCCAGATAAATATCTGACAAATGTACAGTGTGTTGACACATACGCATATTAACACGATTACACGGAATGCTAACGAAGGTTAATTTGGATAAACAGTACTGTTTTGAAAATTTTTGTGAGACGAAAATTTATTTGGAATAACATATCTTAAGGTACTAATTTGGGGTTTTCATTAGTAGTAACCCAAATTTTAATTGTTGAATAGTTAAATGTTGGTAAGCATTTCATTGTCCTGGAAATTAACCTATCCAATCTTAATCATTAGATCTCTCTAATGAGGTAACCTCTCGAGGATATATCAAAGATGATGATTTTATCTCCAATTAATTACCAGACCCCTCCCTCTCTCGTGGCCTGCACTTTGTTGGCCTCGTCAAAGGGAATCTCTCAGATGAAGCAGAGTTGAAAATTCAAAACTTGTATAAGACGGAAAGGAAAAAAAAAAAATTGGAAATTTTTAGTAATTTTCTCAACAAATTTTCCAAAGTTTAGTAATTTTCTTCGTCTGATTTAGCACCTTCACTGTCGACAATCCTTCCGGAGAGTCAAGTCTTCTTAAGGACTTTTGAACAAAACATCATGTACGACTCGTCATCATGCTCTGGAGTTAAAAAATCTCCCCACTCTCCCTCCAAAGTCGTTCTCCGTCCCTACCCACCGTAGACTTTTGCAGAGACAGTGAACAAGCACTGCATAGACTTGTTTCGAGAAGAATGAATAATTAAAAAAATATTTTTTTAATCGTTTATATAGTTTACAAATATAAATGAATGAGAAATACTTTTATCATTCACGAAAATATTTGAACATAAATTATTGTCAATAATGAAAATATTAACCATTGACTAATTATTTCAAGTGATACAAACGTTCGTTTTTATGATAATGTTTCTCGAATCATTCATTTTTTCGCAAATCAAACAGAAATTTAATCCACTAAATCAAGCCAATACATTTATAGGAACTTGTGTGACCCTTGTTGGATGCCACTAGAATCATGATTGTCACGCAATTCTGTGAGGTTCTATTCACCATATCGATGATAGACTAAGTTGACATTGAAGTCCTAGGACTTTTATGGCTTTCGAGACTTAGACTTGGAGCGAGGAAAACCTATGCCGGTTCATTATCAAAGATGATAATTTATCTCCAATTAATTATCAGATCTCTCTCTCGTGATTCTGCACCTTGTTGGCCTCGTCAAAGGGAATCTCTCAGAGGAAGCAAAGTTAAAAACTCTAAACTTGTATTAGATGGGAAGGAAAAAAGTTTGAACTTTTAGTAATTTTCTCTTCAAATTTTCCAAATTTTAGAAAAAAAAAATTCTGAATTAGCTCCTCTTCACTGTCCACAATTCTGTCTGAGAGTCAAGTCTCTTAAGGACTTCGAACAAAAGATCGATTATGCATGACTCATCATCATGCTTTGGAGTTAAAGTCTCCCACCCTCCCTCCAAGTCGTTATCCGTCCCTACCCACCATTGACTTCTGCAAAGACTTGAAACAAGTATTGAATAGACTTATAAGGTACCAGTTGTTCCGCGAAAAATAAAAAATTCAAAAAATATTTTTTTTAAAAAACGACCACTCATATAATATATATATAAACGAAAAATATTTTTATCATTCTTGAAAATATTTAACCATAAGTTATTATCAATAATGAAAATATTCTCCATTAACTTATTATTTCAAATCATATAATCAATCGTTAAATCATTCAAATTTTGCAAAGTAAACGGAGTTTTAGTCTATTAAATCAAGCCGACACATATAAGAACTTGCGCTAGACACCACGAAAAGCACGACTAACATGCAGTTTTAGCAAGGTTCCATTCACCATATGCCGAAGTCGTAGGACTTTTATGGCTCTCGAGATGTAGAATTTGGCAAGGAAAACCTATGTTAGTTCGCCAGTGAGGTCAATCATGAATAACCCTTCGTCTCACAAGCAGAAAGAAAAAAAAAAAAATCCATCATCCAGGATTTATTCTAGGATGCTGTGTGTAGTTAAGCATTATTTGATTCGTATAAGAAATTATTGACATATATAGACATAGTTTGAGTTACTTTAGCGCATGTAAAAATTTGGGGTTTTTATTGGTAGTAACCCAAATTTTAATTGTTGAATAGTTAAATGTTGGTAAGCATTTCATTGTCCTGGAAATTAGCCTATCCAATCTTATTCATTAGATCTCTCTAATGAGATAACCTCTCGAGGATATATCAAAGATGATGATTTTATCTCCAATTAATTACCAGACTCCTTCCTCTTTCGTGGTCCTACACTTTGTTGGCCTCATCAAAGGGAATCTCTCAGATGAAGCAGAGTTAAAAATTCAAAACTTGCATAAGACGGAAAGGAAAAAAAAAATTGGAAATTTTTAGTAATTTTCTCAACAAATTTTCCAAAGTTAAGTAATTTTCTTGGTCTGATCTAGCACCTTCACTGTCGACAATCCTTCCGGAGAGTCAAGTCTTCTTAAGGACTTTGAACAAAAGATCATGTACGACTCATCGTCATGCTCTGGAGTTAAAAAAATCTCCCCGCTCTCCCTCCAAAGTCGTTCTCCGTCCCTACCCACCATGGACTTTTGCAAAGACATGGAACAAGCACTGCATAGACTTATTAGACACGGTATGTTTCGAGAAGAATAAACGATTAAAAATATATATATTTTTAAAATGATCATTTATATAGTTTACAAATGTAAATGAACGAAAATTTTTTTTATCATTCACAAAAATATTTGAACATAAATTATTGTCGATAATGAAAATATTAACCATTGACTAATTATTTCAAGTAATACAAGCGTTCATTTTTATGATAATGTTTTTCAAATCATTCATTTAATAGAAATTTAATCCACTAAATCAAGCCAATACATTTATAGGAACTTGTGCGACCCATGTTGGATGCCACTAGAAGCATGATTATCATGCAATTCTGCAAGGTTCTATTCACCATATCACTGATAGGCTAAGTGGACATTGAAGTCCTAGGACTTTTATGGCTTCCGAGACTTAGACTTGGAGCGAGGAAAACCTATGTCGGTTCATTATCAAATATGATAATTTATCTCTAATTAATTATCAGACCTCTCTCTCCTGGTCCTGCACCTTGTTGGCCTCGTCAAAGGGAATCTCTCAGAGGAAGCAAAGTTAAAAATTCTTAACTTGTATTTGACGGGAAGGAAAAAAGTTTGAACTTCTAGTAATTTTCTCTTCAAATTTTCCAAATTTTAGAAAAAAAAAAATCTGAATTAGCTCCTCTTCACTGTCCACAATTCTATCTGAGAGTCAAGTCTCATAAGGACTTCGAACAAAAGATCGATTATGCATGACTCATCATCGTGCTTTGGAGTTAAAGTCTCCCGCTCTCTCTCCAAGTCGTTATCCGTCCCTACCCACCATTCCTTCTGCAAAGACTTGGAACAAGTACTGAATAGACTTATAAGGTGACCAGTTGTTGCGCGAAAAAAGAAAAATTCAAAAAATATTTTTTTTAAAAACGACTGCTTATATAATATATATAAATAAACGAAAAATATTTTTATCATTCATAAAAATATTTAACCATAAGTTATTATCAATAATGAAAATATTCTTCATTAACTTATTATTTTAAGTCATATAAGTGATCATTAAATCATTCAAATTTCGCAAAATAAACAGAGTTTTTGTCTACTAAATCAAGCCGATACATTTAAGAACTTGCGCTAGACGCCATGAAAAGCACGACTGTGGTGCAGTTTTAGCAAGGTTCCATTCACCATATGCCGAAGTCGTAGGACTTTTATGGCTCTTGAGACGTAGAATTTGGCAAGGAAAACCTATGTCGGTTCGCTAGTGAGGTCAATCATGAATAGCCCTTCGTCTCATGAGCAGGAAAAAACAAATCCATCATCCAAGATTTATTCTAGGATGCTGTGTGTAGTTAAACATTATTTGATTCGTATAAGAAATTATTGATATATATAGACATAGTTTGAGTTACTTTAGCGCATGTAAAAATTGCTGAACAGTTTAAAAATATTAATAGCTGGATGAATAAGCTATTAGCCACGCGAAATACGCTATCATTCTATATTGAAAGTTACTAATTGATGAGAAGAAGTTACTAGTTACTTGAATGGTCGAACTTCACTTATTCATATAAAAATAGGATAACTATACTAGAAATCCTAAAACTTATCGTGAAAATGTGATTAAGCTCTAAAATTTTCAAAAAAAAAGTGCAATTAAGTACTCAAATTTGTCAAATTGGTGCAATTAAGTCATTTTGTTAATACCATCAATTTGGCCAACGAAATATGCTTTTTATTACTATCAAAATTGAGAAAAATTCACTATAGATTTCTTGAACATTACCTTGAGCAATTCAAGGTTACTTAGTATATAGAAAAAGTAGTGGTGTTACTAACGAGCGACAAAGATTATTTTGAATAATTACCTTCTGTTTCACTGCTTTCGTTTCCCACAAAAAATCTTTCCCCAAATAATGTGCTTTGGTTTTATTATAGGAGACTCAGGTTCTGTGTTAAATCCGGAAAAAGAATGTCAAATGCAAGAGTAAATTTTATTATCAACTTATATATACAACCTTGAAAATTGATACTTAAATAACTCAAAGACCAACACCTTTCAAGCACAAATTACACCGGGATTTAATCAACGATGTAATCTGAACACAAGTAGCTAGATAGCTTACACTTCGGGCTCAAACTGTGCTGGAATTTAATTTACGACACAGCTTTTATTAGGCGTATAGTTGGAATTTAATCAACATCAATATCCATGTATAGGAAACACAATGTCAGAATTTAATCAACGATGCTAAGCTTGTGGAACAACAGTTCCACCGGAATTTAATCGACGATGCTAAACCGAATAAACACACATGCCGGAATCTAATCAACGATGGGAAAAGTAAAAATAGTTGTTGCATTGTTCAGGGGGTTCTTCGTTGAACAAGTTGCGGTATGTATAGGGCAAGCTCGTAGCCATCAATCGATTACTTTTCCTTGGGCACCACTCTTAGCCTTCCCCACATTTTCCTTTTCTTCTTAGCAACATTGTTCATGAGCAACTATTTCTTGACTTATCGACGATGCTCACACAACTTGCCCATCAAGTAAATAATAGCTTTCCTATTTTTATGCACATTTCACACAACAGTTATTCTTGCCTGAGCTCTAGTGCTAATTCCACCTAAATTCCAAGTCTGATGCATTGCTCTCATAGCCTAACATGTGGCAATTGATTACCTTGCTGTCGACTCTGGTATACTTGTCTAGAATCCTATCGACACTTAGCTTAAATACCCTTCACAAACACTGGCTGCCCTCAACTTTTACGAACAAAACAGGGCGTATCATTCATATTATTCCCCTCGTGGCCAGCACGTGGCAACAGGGGTAATTTAGAGTGTTAACACCTTCTTACTCTAAAATAAAGCGAGATCGATCTTGATTCAACTCCCAACCCAAAAGGCAAGTTGAAGTGGTCTTGTGGGAGACGATGGGAGAAGAAGTTTGAAGTCTATGTGAGCCCACCAACAGACTTTCCAGAGAAGACTTGTGCTGGAAGTCTACCTAAGTTGATGAATCCCTACCCCCACCTTCACTCCCAATCCGAAGTGCAAAATGGGGTGGCATCAAATTCTTGGTCTCCCAAGTAATTACCCAAGCCTTTCCACAAGGACTTTATGCTCGGACTAATTGTACGTAAATGCGGACTTCACATGTTTTGGAATAGAAAGCAGTAAAGTGTTTCCATATGCTTTCTGGAAGCATCACAAATAAAATCAGCCTCTCTGGAAGTTTTTCTTGCTTTATATTGAAACAATCGTATATCAGACGCTCGCTCGGTATCAGAATATTCTCTTTGGACCCCCAGTCGTCATAATAGTAATCAAGAGACCTGTCGTTGATGAGGAAAGAAAGTGATTTGAACGGCACAAACGTGAAGATTACTTTGTCGTGAGTATAAAAAGATAGCGCAGGTCCGTCTCGAATTCGTTCAGGTCTTCTGGTCAGTTTACTCAGCTGATACGTGGGTTGGTGAAATAGGTACAAGAAAAGAAGCAAAAGATGGTTTGGCATAGTATGTCTGGTTTAATCCAAACCTGCCGAAATTTGATTTCATTTTGTGGCTTGTTATATTGAACAGGCTTCGAGTTCTTGAAAATTTGTATGTTACATGCCATTTTTTTGAATCATGATTATCCACTTCCCCAGTTTAGTGTGTATTTAGTTATGATCTTTTAAAAATTAATTGTTTCAACATTTTTTGTAAGGACTAATACCACAAAAAATCTCAAATTAGTTTGACAAATTTATCACAAACTTCTTTTTTACCACCAAAAACCTAAACCATTACACATTTAACAAATTTACTCTGAACCAATACACTTGTGATAAATTTGCCTTCTGTAATTTTATTGTCAAATTACTGAGTTAGATGACATGTGACAGTTGACTGATGTATCAATTTAAAATTTTGCTCTTCATTTGTTACAGTTATACTAATTTTGTGATTTTTTATGATATTACTTCAATTTACTAGAAAATATATTTGTCACAAATGTATCAATTTGACATTATTAGTGGTCAAAAAATTAGTTTTTGGTAAATTTCGCAAATATATTAGTTTGAGTTTTTCGTTGTCAAAAATATACTTTGAGGTAAATTTGTTATAGGTTTACCGATTTAAATTTTTTCATGGTATTAACCATTTTTGTAACGCAAGATTGGAGAATTTTGTCGGTGAAAAGTACTTTGGTTACATCATATACACTCGACACTTCGATCTGACACACAAAACAATTATTTATTATGAATAGCGAACGATGAAGCCGAAAAAAATCTTGCTTCTGCTTGCACGCGGCATTTTTCACTCGAAACAAACATTTTTAGAGTAACAAAAAGCATAACAGCAACTCTCATGTGATTGATTCATCACAAGATAATATTTTAGTGATTTTAAATTACATTCAAAGTTACAAATGAAAAAGCAAGACCAATTTTTCATCCAAAAAACTGTGATCCTTATTCTTTGGTGGATAATTCGAAACATGTGTTTATATCATCAAGGGACTAAGATATACCTATATAAAAAAATGCACACTCTCCTGTCACAATAAGTGAAAAAAATGAAGCTCTTATTCAGAATAACATGCATGGGAAGATTTTTGAAACTTCAAGCCAAAGCCAATGACAAAAATGTCTATCTGGACTACACGAAACCAAAATAATCAATGACGTGAGGATTCTAGAAATGCTAATCCTCAATTGATCTTGATTATCTTAATGTATAAACCATCACTTACATAAGATTAACTTTCATATACTGCTCATGTTTGCCTTGATAAATGAAAAGAAAAATGACTAGTCAAAAGATTGGAGGGATGATAAAGAAAGAACCTAACTTGAGAAAGAGTTATTTGATTAAGTTGGGTAACTATTATGGACATACTAATCTATATATAAAAAGCAACTTTTATTGGATGTGCGTAGAAACATCCATATAGGATGAGAGGACTATCATGCTTAATACAAATTATAAGGATTCTGTAAGTAGGATATATATATATATATATAGAGAGAGAGAGAGAGAGAGAGAGAGAGAGAGAGAGAGAGAACAATGCTTGTGTGACAATGGAACTTAGACACCGTATGACATCCAACAACCACGATGAATAATGAATGCATGGACCGATTGCCAATATATCTTGCTTATCAATTATGGAGGAGACTTGACTTGCATCCGGATGGGTGAAACGAAAAGCAGAACAACGACCCCAAGGGCATACAACAATGCCCTCTCACTTTTTCTAAAGCCACTTTCTTTTCCCCTTGATTAAGCTTGTCGAACGATTGATTGAAGTGTGTTTGATCATACTTTTGTCATGTAAAAACAGACTTTTTGACTTAAAATATGAGAGTATGGGTCACCAAGAGTCAGTTCATGTTGGAAATGTGATGATGATCTGATACTTGCATTTCATATTCCACCAAGTCAAGCCTCACAAGACAATCATTATTAAAAAGATTAGTATGCCAATTCAATTGCCACAGATTCCTTCTAATTCTGCCAAAATCAGATGTTATGGCTTGCAACCAATCTCCAGATAATCCACACCTACAATTCTTGCAAAATCTCCTTCAGTTTTGCCAATGCGAAGGAGCAAAGTTGGTAATAAGGGATATCTCATTTATATACCTTATGCACGAACTTCCTACTTCATCTCCCAATGTGTAATATTTGACATTATCGATTTATATTAAGTTCTACAATGATTTAATGTTGAATAGTATTAATCTGAAGTACGCTTTTATTGGACGTGTTTATATCAATTGTTTTTTGAGTGAAGTGTCAAATAACTTTTCTAGGCATTTATTTGCTCTTGTACATGAAAAAATCACTGGAGGCTTTCAAATTGTTACGGGTTGTTGATTAGGTAGCCTTTCTTTATAATTAGAACAACTCAGTTTCAATTCAATTTCCTTTTGTGGCTAATTTAATCTTGTAGTTCTAGATTTTTGAATTTAAAAAAGAAAAAATCTGAAAGATTGCGATGTTGACACTACATATTGATCTTACATATCAAACATTCATTTCAAATTAATCAGACACTTTACCATTGCTCCATGTGCACTGATTGGGAACTATAACATTACATGAAATTAGTCGTATGCTGACCAGTAGAGCTTTTAGAATGGCTTACACATGTTGTGGGCCCACCAACGTGCAAGTAAGAAGGGCTATATAAGTTGAAGCACTTTCCATCATCAATAAACTTCCTCACATGCTGAATTGCAAAATGGGGTGTGTCGCGACCCAATTTTTTCGGTTCACCACCTAAAACTAGGTTAATGGACTACTAAGTCTTTAAGCTTAGCTCGGGCTCTCCCAAGCCCATACCAATTCGCAACTTAGGTTTGAATTCTTAACATGCAAATGATTTTCAATCGGAGTCGCCACTAATCTATTTTTGGTGGGTCGATTAGAAACCCAAGTAAAGTAACGGGAGATTTACTTTACTCCTACGAACCAGAGATTTATGAGTTCGGGGACTTGGTTACACTAGACTATCCTAGTGCCCTTTCGGTACCTTTTATTTCATTTTTTTAAAAAATGTTTGGCAAGCAATTTGGATTGATTTTAATTTAACTTCCTAACATGTAAGGTGATCATACATGTGCGCATACCACCAATTTAACACTCAAGAAAGCAATAAATAAATTGCGGGACTTACCTCGAAGCAACGAAAGCATTCGCAATGTTAAATTAAAATCCACATCAACATCTCTAGATATGGTTTCTAATTAACACGCAATTTTTGTTTTGTTTTCACTTAATTAATGAGAATCATACTTTATGCAATGCATGCCACTAATTTAACATGAAATGATATGACATGGCAACATGACTTAGCTATATGACTTAAGCGATATGACATAAATAAGCATGTAGTCTATTCTAAGCATGAGATGATTTATTCTAACTATATTTTTTTTGTATTTTTCTATGGGATTCGAAATTAAAGAAATGCAACATTTAAATATGCAATATAAATTAATCTAATGACCTAACCTTAATGACATGCAATGCAATGCAATGACGTATAAAATTATTTTAACTAAAATGATATGCAGCATTGCAATTTAATATAAGAGTTATATGTCAAATGACATTTATTAAATGGCCAAATCTAATGATGGCAATTTCCAATTAAAATTGAACCTAACAATAGCCACTAAAATGACGTGCATTTCATGGACTTAATCTTATATGACATGCAAATGACGTTTTTAATTTAAAAATGCAATCTATCCTAGAAATTGCAACTAATTTATCCTAAGACAAATTTTATGAAATTTGAAATGATCTAGCTAGATTAAGGTTCTATCTAGTTTAACTTAGGGATTAAGTCATATTAAATCCTAATTTAAACTAAGACATTATCTAAATCTAAAATGCAATTTATTAAAAGTGATCTAAATTTAAAATGAGATATGCAATCACAATCTAATATGCACAATGATCTTTTTTGTGTTTTTCTTTAAGAAATTCGAAATTAAAACGAACAAATAATTAAACATGCAATTCAAATAAAAAACTAAATGAACGCACTCTTTTTGGATTTTTTTATTTAAAAATTCATGATAAGATTGCAATCCTAACATGCAAGATAACAAAAACAAATCTAATTCTTATTCGGATTTTTATTTGATTTTCTCATTTAAAAATTCGAAATCGATCGTGATTTTAATTCTAAGATTAAGAATAACCCAAATTTGAATTTTTTTGATTTTTTTCTCTTATAAAAATAAAATTGATCCAAACACACGATATCAAATCAAGCTAGACAATATTGATATCCAAAAATTGGCGAACCATATCTCGCGCATGAGATCGGGTTGACCAATTTTTATTTTAAATCGCGAATCAAATCTCGGGCTTGAGATTGGATTGTCGATTTTTATAAGGGATTGCGAGTCGGATTTCGGGCGCGAAAATCGGACTATCAATCCCTCACTCGAGGGGCACTTTCATGTTCGTCAATCATATATCTAGGAATAATCCTACTAAAGAAAACAAATAAATAAGTGAGAACAACCTTAAAATAATAATAATAAAGTAATAAAAGAAGAACTACCTAAATGATTTTTCTTCTTTTTTTTCTTTCCAATCGAGCTTGTGCCGTGCGGCTGGTCACCGGCTCCGGTGAGGGACAGCAAATCGGAATTCGGCGAAGGTCCGGCGAGGGGGGCAGCGGCGTTGCGGGGGTCTTCGTGGGTGTTGATCGCGAGTCGTCGGGGTTGTTGATCGCGGACTGGCGGGGACCGCGGGAGGTCGGGGACGGAGATCGGGCGCGATGGGCTTTGTCTAGCCGGTGGAGCAGATCGCGAGGCGGCGGCAGCGGTTTCGCGCAGGGGCGACGGAGCCGGAACGCGGATCGTGGGTCGTCGGGTTTGTAGGCGAAGCAACGGCTCGGATCGGAGGCGGCACGGCGGTGGCTTCAAGCGGCGGCGGCGTCCGGAGCGAGGCGAACGAAGCAGAGCAGCGTCGGTGGTGCTCGGTGATGGCGAGCAAGAGACTGCGAGGTTGCGGGCTTCGGAGGTGCAGCGGAGGTGGGGCGAGGCGGCGGCGTCCGGAGTGCAGCGAGCGCGGGCAGCAGTTGAGCCCACCGGAGAAGAAGAACAGTGCCTTCTCCTTTTTTTATTTCTTTCTCTCTCCTCCTGTCTCCTCTCACGTCACTTTCTCTGTATTTTTTGACTTTTCTCTGCACTCTCTCTCTCTCTCTCTCTCTCTCTCTCTGTAGAAGCAAAACTTCTGTTCACTTTTTCTTTTCTTGTTTTTTTCAAGCGAAAGAGCCCCCTCGGTAGCTTTTCTTCACCAGTTTTTTCTCCCTTTTCGATTAAAAAAACCTCTCCTCCCCTCATCGTACACGGTTGCTTTTATAGGGGGTAAAAGATGAGCTTTCAATTTTCCCTTCAAATCTACATCCGTGATACATTTTCACCTAACGATCGCTATTGATAAAAATTTAAGATTACGATGAATATTTTCTCGAAATCCCAAATCTCGCAAAGATAAATCGCAATATTTTTTCACACATGTGCTTTATCCAAAAGATTCATATCCGGAAAAATTTAAAAATTTTTAATTCTTCACAAGATAATTAAAAACATGGGCTTGGGCTAACGAGCTCACTTCATGGGCCCGATCCATCTAATTTGAATATATCCACCACAGGTCCAATATAAAATGCCAATTAAAATAAAATAATAAGAATGCATCTAAATCTATATGCTTCGCGATAAATGACTAAGCACAAATGGACCGTCAAAATCTAGGTGTCAACATTTGCCCCTCTTTGAAGGTGAGCTCGAAGAGGTTGTCTTCAAAGACAAATTGAGACCTAAACTTTGACTATGCACATGTATTAAATGATTGCTTGATTTGATTTGATTTGATTTGATTTTTTTTTTTTTTTTTTTTTTTTTTTTTGCAAATGAATTCCATTTTGAAATGCAATTTATATGGTGCATGGAAATGTTAATGCAAACGCATGATGTGAAAGGAAAGAGTGTACCTACAATTACTTACCGTCGGTGCGGTAGAGCATCTTGAGGTACATGATAAGTCCCCTGTTTACTCTACAAGTACCCAACTCTCACTCAAGTTCCTTGAAAAGCGTAAGGTAAGAACATTCACATCCAAAGTGAAATGTTCAATGGAAGAAATTGAGACATCCAGATCCAGACGAGATGTCAAAATTTTTGAAAAACTCAAAATACCTAGATCCAGACTAAGGTATAATGAGAAGGATTGACAACATCCAGAGTGAAACGTTTGAATGAAAATAATCAAGACATCCAGGTCCAAACTGAGATGTCAAGATTTTTGTACTCGAGATACCTAGATCCAAACTAAGTATAACGAGAAAGGTCGAAAAAACATTCACATCCAAAGTGAAATGTTTAACGAAGAGAATTGAGACATCCGAATCCAGGATCGAGATGTCGAAATTTTGTAATGCAATTTGTATGCAAATGGTAAAGGAACCTACCTAGAATATCTTACCTTCAAGGAGGGTAGAGTGATTCAAGATAGTTGGTGTTACATGTTCGGGACCCGTACCTTTCTACGGTCGCCTAAAATAGTAACGAAGACACTACTTTCCTAGGACCCGTACCTTTCTACGGTCGCCTAGTAGGGTAGCAAAGTTTTGTAAGGAAACTACTTTCCTAGGACCCGTACCTTTCTACGGTCGCCTAGTAGGGCAAAGTGTTTGGTTGTGTCTAGGACCCGTACCATTCTACGGTCGCCTAAATGGGGATTTACCTTCCGGGACCCGTACCATTCTACGGTCGCCCGAATAGGGAAATAGGTTTTGTCTAGGACCCGTACCATTCTACGGTCGCCTAAACGGGGATTTACCTTCCGGGACTCATACCATTCTGATCGTCGCCTGAATAGGGAAATAGATTTTGTCTAGGACCCGTACCATTCTACGGTCGCCTAAAGGCGAGGTTTTGCTTGGCTAGGACCCGAACCATTCTTCGGTCGCCCGGCCTTGCGGCGAGAGATCATCCGACCGGGACCCGAACCATTCTTCGGTCGCCTTAATCGATTGAATCAAGGAAAAATCTTTGGGGGACAACTCCATCGAGTGTCGGTGTAAAGGACTCAGGCTACAAAAGCACGCCATGTCGGGAACTAAATGGGCTACGGAAGCACGCCGGTTAAATAAAATGGACTCGGGCTACAAAAGCACGCCGGGTCAAGAAAGAGACATCGGGCTACGGAAGCACGCCGAGTCGATGAAAATGACTCGGGCTACGAAAGCACGCCAAGTCAATATGAAGGACACCGGGCTTCGAAAGCACGCCGGGTCGATATAAGAGGGACTCGGGCTACAAAAGCACGCCGGTCGATATAAGCGAACAGCTTGACCAAGTCAAGTGTCGATGCACTTAAGAGAGAATACCTGCATAATGACAAGTATTTTAGAGCATGGTAGAGATATACTTACCTGGTGATATCTCTAATTCTTGGGGATGTCTTTTGGAATTTAGATATCTTGTGGAGGTCTTTCACCTCCTGGTGGAGGTTTCTCATCTTCTAATATCATGAAACATTACGAAAGGAACTTGAATTACATCGTCGACATGATTTAGAGCAATAAGCGATATGCATTCATCAAAGAGATAGACAATCTAAGCTACTCTAGAATGCACATGTCAAAATTCAGTGAGGTTTTCATCAACTCAATCAAGGTTTATGCATAATGACATTTGCATCATCCAAATTTCCACTTTGGAGAGAATTATCATTCAAGACAATCTTCACTCATGACATGGATTTCTTAAGAATACTAAATGAGAGACTTTCGGTAAGAAAGGACTTTCACTCACTCTCATTTAGAATGTCTATTTTACACAAATCACTCAATTTCATCATATCGACATGGGTCCGAGTATTCTCGCAAGTGATACGATCTTACCAATCTGAGAGGTCTTTAACAGGGACCGTAATGTGGGATTGGTCAATGGCTTAACAAATGGACTCTTTGAGTCAAGGCTATTGAATGAACAGTCTTGTAATCATCTCCGGGTTTACAAGTCAAGAACCCTACAAAATGAAAAAGAAATAATTTTGCTCGCACTTCTTCGAGCGATGCATATGAACTCCTACGTTAATTCAAATGCCCTAGTCGAAGAGACTTTGTAAGGGACGTAACGTAGGTTGGGCTCATGGGTTGAAAAATGAAAGGATCATTAGGCTCAAAATGTGTGTAAAAGGTGAGAGTTGATGATCATCTTGGCATTGCCATCAATTTTCTTTTTACCATCGGGGTTGTCTTCATGAAGTGCCCCATTGATTGTAAAAACTCAGCATTTGAGTTCTTTGATTATTGCTCCATTGGGATTCAATTCTTATAATTGACAGTCACCTATCTTGACTCTTTTTCATCCATGGGCATTGGCCTTGCTTTTACCAGCACACCGCTTTTTTTCATGCCCCTAGTTTTCATTCACTTTTCTTCACTTCTTTTCATGGGCATTGGCCTTGCTTTTACCAGGCGCACTGCTTTTTCATGCCCCTTAATTCTATTTTGAATTCTTGTGCATAATGCATGCGTCAAGCAATTACACTTTGAATGACACTCAAACTTTTCAAGAGTCTTCATCTGCCTTTTGCCTTGCCCCAGTGTGGGGGATGATCATCAACTGGGTTTAAAAAAATGAAATTGCAGGCTCAAGTGGGCTATGCAAAGGATATAAGTGTATGGGATAGAGAAAGAAATGCTCTTCATCATCCTAAGGCATTTAAATTAACACATGAATTCAATGTAATAGCATGATTTGAAGATTGGTGCAAGTGAGAGCAAGAAAATTTCAATTCATTTTCCTCACCTCATGATGCCATCTTATCTCTTAGTTGCCCCGATGTGGGGTGATTCTTGACAGAGGTGATTTGAAAAGAATATCCATAAATGTATGGGCTCAAAAGGGTTAAGCAATAGATCACCCTGTAGTGTTTGGGATAGAGAAATGAATTGCCTCTCATCATTTCGGTTGCCGTACCTCTTGCGAGAGAACTCTTTACCTTATGGATATGAATCTTCCTACTCATCTCACAAGTGTATGAATATGGGACTGTGTATAGGATAGGGTTTGCCTTTCATCATCCCGATACGTCTCATTCAAAGCATTCTTAAACATTGACGTCACTCCATTGAGTTGTCTATCTTGATAAATCTCCACATGAAATTGGTGAGCTAAATCAATATGAAAATTCTATTTTCAAAAGAGTCTAGCAACTTTAAGCATGAAAAGCGTTTGTGACTTCAAACAAACAATTTACTACACTCAAAAATGCTATGAAAACATGATTTCAAGCATTCATTCAATGAAATGTCCCACGAAGGGACTGTCTCAAAGCAATGGGTGTCTTTGGATTGCCCCTATCAAAAAGGGAACAAACATACAAATTGATCAATCAAGGATGAAAAATCCGATCTTTGATTCAATGAAATCTGGCTTTTGCCCCTGCAAAGAACAACGTGCATGAATAGGATATTATGCATCATTAAAGTGAATTCAAATTGCATAACCATTTTGGCTCGGATCGAGATTTTGTCTCAGTCATGTCACTACTAGAATCCATAGTGTCCCAATTCATCATCTGCAAGGAAAAGAACAGAGTGTCAATTCCAAAATTGATTATGTTCATGAACACAATGTATCCATTTCATCCAAGATGGATGATTCTCTTTTGACTTGTTCCAACATTTTCTCATGGAAATGGCATCACACACAAATTGTAAAGAGATGTGCCACACATAACACTTTGGAATCTAGATGATATTCTTCTAACTTGTCCTCAATTTCCTATTGATGTGCAAGGAAATTGCTTAGGACAAGTAAAATGATAAGTAGTGTTTAAAGTCCTCTTCACTCTTGGGAGATGTCATCACAATCAGCTATGAAATGATCCTTTGCCCCCACGTCTATTTTTCTTCTCGGATGTATGTTCCCAAATCAATGGGCCCACTATCATTGGAAATTGACACGTTATTTCAAACGCCTCTCTGTTATGCTCGAAACATGAAGTAAATGTGTCGACAAACAAACGAGTTTAATCTGCTACAAGCTTTGGGAAAAAAATTTAGCAGTGAAACGCTTTTGTTTTCGAAAAAGTTTTTGCGAGGAAGCATGAGAAAGTCCAACCCTCGGGATTTTCCGTGGATAATATTTTCTTTTCATGACTGGATATCGTCATTGAGCTGGTTTGGAGTACCTCATCATGTCCTCAAAATCTGAGATAAAATTGTAATTTCATTGAATAGAATCAAATGAATTACATTATTGGAATGGAAAATGTGATTCCTAAACCTAAGAAATAATTCCGAGAAAGCGAAAACAATTCCTAAAAAGTAATAAAAATTCCCACGCAGGGGAGGTGCAACCGAGCATGCTCCTAATTAAAAAGGAAAGTGAACTACTTAGAACCATGAATCATGTATGCTTGAGTTCTTCATCCTCCTTGATCGTGTCATGCGAACCCTTTAGGTCAGAGATTCTTCCTTCTAGATATGTCACTAGTCTTTTCATGGTGGCATCAAATTCAGCTACCTCAGGAAAATGAGACGGTTCAAAAGTTCTCTTGGCTCTCTTCTTCGAGTCGCAGCTTCTTCATGAAGATGGAGTACCTATGTCATCACGGCCCTTTTGCTTAGTGAGAAAAGTCATAGTAGAAGACAATTCATCGACTTGACTTTGGTGGTGTGCAATTTGCTTGTTTATATTGTCGATGATACGGTCCAAGCACCTCGTTTCGATCGCCATTTTAGCTCTCGACCGTGTACGGATGGGTGAGCGAGACCGCTTCATAATCACCTAATATAAGAAATGAACAAAAATAAGCATTCTTATATGGAAATACGCCGATCCATGGCAATATTCTAGAACTTTTATTCATCAATGGAGCTTTTGACAAACCTATCAAAATAGAAACTCGAAATGTCCTAAACAAATGAACTAGGAAAGTAAATGACTCAAACTCCCTAATCATTAATCTAGAAATGAAAATAACAAGGTTGATTCAAGCATTTCATCTGGCTTGATCAATATACACTCGGGACACCATTCGGCGCAAACGTTTATTCTCCTCTTGAGCTTTTTCAGCAACTCTTTTGAGGCGTTTATTCTCAGCTCGATTGGTGATCTTCAACGGCGCCTCCGGTATCTTTGGAAGCAGCTCTTCGGGAATCTTGTGTTGTTGGATATACCTAATCGAGGCATAGTACCTCCCTTCCCTGCCTTTCAACTCCTCTTCGGGCCATTTGAGTTTTCGTGGACGGCACATGTCCCACATTGATTTGATGGTGAGGATGGAATCTTCATGGTCTCGGCTTCCATCAACAAAACTAACTTGGAGTGGATCCGCTTGTAATGCCGAGGGAAGCTCTTGTACGACTTGATACTGACGAGTCACTCTAGCCGGATAGTACTCCAATGCTCCAGTGAATCCCAATAGAGGGATTGGGCCAACTCCTCCACACGAGAGTCTCGCTAACCGAACTTGGAACCATTTAGCATGCCATAGGAAACCCTTGGGAGTTGGTTTTTTCATGAAAGCTAGCCACCTAGAATAATGGTAATCTGGTGCATGTTTTTGATTGTTCTCAAATCTCATAATAGGGTGATTAGAATCACTAACATGATGTATAGTCATTGAACCACCAAATCCTTTTATATGAGAAAGGAACCAGATTTGTAAAAGTTCGGGAGATGAATGGAGAATCTTATCGCCACCTCTTTTGAAACGAGTGAGAGAAAGAAAAGTTTCAGCCAAGACAGTGTTTACAAAAAATTTTCCTTCCAACACTTGTCCAACTAATTGAGCAATCAAAGGGTTAATAGCATTCTTGCAAAGTAAGGAAATACTATAAATCCAAAGAAAGCTAAGAGGAAAATCCTACGCATTTGAAATGAGGTGCCCTTTTCAAAACATTCTTTTAGAAAAGATAAAGGACATGCATTGCGATGAGCCTTTAAAACCTTTCTTATGTCATCTTCTTTAACTCTCAGAAAATCATATAAGGCCGTAACATGATCTATTCCGATAGGCGGACTAATTAATTCAGCTTTTAAGGACTTCCCTATGGCGATGCTATATTCTTCCAAGGTGGGAGTGAGTTCATGCTTACCACCGAAGATAAAGGTTGAAGTCTCGGGGCACCAACAGTGGGCGAGTGCTTGGATGAGACCGCCATGGATGTTGATACGCAGCAGTGGAAGCAATCGACCAACATGTGATTCTACGGGCGACGGCTATTTTGATCTAACTTGTCCCACCAAGTGCTAAGTTCTTCCTTTGGAGGGAGAATAATCCGAATGTCCGATGTCCCCATTGTATATTAATCAAGGCTCGGAACAATCCTAATGCCATGGACCGGCAAAATAATGTGACAAAGTAAGTAAATTCCAAAGGCAAAAATTAGAGAACTTACTTTACCAATGATTGACAATCACATAGACATGCGCATGGTAAGTGGCTCGATTTCTATTCTATAAGGCTTATCAAGGTGGAGCCACAAGAATGATCGACTAGCCACGGGCTTGTGGACTATGTCGGGTCCTCATGACTTCGGCTTGGTCAAAGAGCCAACCCGGGTCGCGGGCATGCGGACCGAGGTGGGTACTCTTGACACCATGAACGAAATTTCGGGATTGAGATGGGCGACTCGTACCGCGAGCATGCGGTCGAAGTGGTATCCATCTTAATACCATCATAAATGATCCTATGCGGCCCAGGTCCGGCGGCAGGTTGTGTGTGCAAAGTGTAGTGATTTATGCAAAGCATGCACAGCAATTTAAATCAAACAACACTTCAAATAATAATAAATAAACCATACATCCCTAACTCCAACCTGCAAGGTAAGGGTTAGCAATCACTTCCCCTTATACCTCCCAATCTGCAAAAACATTTAACACCTTAAATGTTAGGGACGTACCTGGGATCCTTGCTGCCAAGCAAAAATATTTTTTCAAAAAAAGAAAATTGGCCTAAGTCCACTAAGAGTTTCGATCCCCGGCGGAGTCGCCAAGCTGTCGCGACCCAATTTTTTTCGGTTCACCACCTAAAACTAGGTTAATGGACTACTAAGTCTTTAAGCTTAGCTCGGGCTCTCCCAAGCCCATACCAATTCGCAACTTAGGTTTGAATTCTTAACATGCAAATGATTTTCAATCGGGAGTCGCCACTAATCTATTTTTGGTGGGTCGATTAGAAACCCAAGTAAAGTAACGGGAGATTTACTTTACTCCTACGAACCAGAGATTTATGAGTTCGGGGACTTGGTTACACTAGACTATCCTAGTGCCCTTTCGGTACCTTTTATTTCATTTTTTTGAAAAATGTTTGGCAAGCAATTTGGATTGATTTTAATTTAACTTCCTAACATGTAAGGTGATCATACATGTGCGCATACCACCAATTTAACACTCAAGAAAGCAATAAATAAATTGCAGGACTTACCTCGAAGCAACGAAAGCATTCGCAATGTTAAATTAAAATCCACATCAACATCTCTAGATATGGTTTCTAATTAACACGCAATTTTTGTTTTGTTTTCACTTAATTAATGAGAATCATACTTTATGCAATGCATGCCACTAATTTAACATGAAATGATATGACATGGCAACATGACTTAGCTATATGACTTAAGCGATATGACATAAATAAGCATGTAGTCTATTCTAAGCATGAGATGATTTATTCTAACTATATTTTTTGTATTTTTCTATGGGATTCGAAATTAAAGAAATGCAACATTTAAATATGCAATATAAATTAATCTAATGACCTAACCTTAATGACATGCAATGCAATGCAATGACGTATAAAATTATTTTAACTAAAATGATATGCAGCATTGCAATTTAATATAAGAGTTATATGTCAAATGACATTTATTAAATGGCCAAATCTAATGATGGCAATTTCCAATTAAAATTGAACCTAACAATAGCCACTAAAATGTGCATTTCATGGACTTAATCTTATATGACATGCAAATGACGTTTTTAATTTAAAAATGCAATCTATCCTAGAAATTGCAACTAATTTATCCTAAGACAAATTTTATGAAATTTGAAATGATCTAGCTAGATTAAGGTTCTATCTAGTTTAACTTAGGGATTAAGTCATATTAAATCCTAATTTAAACTAAGACATTATCTAAATCTAAAATGCAATTTATTAAAAGTGATCTAAATTTAAAATGAGATATGCAATCACAATCTAATATGCACAATGATCTTTTTTGTGTTTTTCTTTAAGAAATTGAAATTAAAACGAACAAATAATTAAACATGCAATTCAAATAAAAAACTAAATGAACGCACTCTTTTTGGATTTTTTTTTTTTTTTTTTTTTTATTTAAAAATTCATGATAAGATTGCAATCCTAACATGCAAGATAACAAAAACAAATCTAATTCTTATTCGGATTTTTATTTGATTTTCTCATTTAAAAATTCGAAATCAGATCGTGATTTTAATTCTAAGATTAAGAATAACCCAAATTTGAATTTTTTTGATTTTTTTTCTCTTATAAAAATAAAATTGATCCAAACACACGATATCAAATCAAGCTAGACAATATTGATATCCAAAAATTGGCGAACCATATCTCGCGCATGAGATCGGGTTGACCAATTTTTATTTTAAATCGCGAATCAAATCTCGGGCTTGAGATTGGATTGTCGATTTTTATAAGGGATTGCGAGTCGGATTTCGGGCGCGAAAATCGGACTATCAATCCCTCACTCGAGGGGCACTTTCATGTTCGTCAATCATATATCTAGGAATAATCCTACTAAAGAAAACAAATAAATAAGTGAGAACAACCTTAAAATAATAATAATAAAGTAATAAAAAGAAGAACTACCTAAATGATTTTTCTTCTTTTTTTTTCTTTCCAATCGAGCTTGTGCCGTGCGGCTGGTCACCGGCTCCGGTGAGGGACAAGCAAATCGGAATTCTCCGGCGAAGGTCCGGCGAGGGGGGCAGCAGCGGCGTTGCGGGGGTCTTCGTGGGTGTTGATCGCGAGTCGTCGGGGTTGTTGATCGCGGACTCGGGCGGGACCGCGGGAGGTCGGGGACGGAGATCGGGCGCGATGGGCTTTGTCTAGGCTGGTGGAGCAGATCGGCGAGGCAGCAGCAGTTTCGCAGGGGCGACGGAGCCGGAACGCGGATCGTGGGTCGTCGGGTTTGTAGGCGAAGCAACGGCTCGGATCGGGAGGCGGCACGGCGGTGGCTTCAAGCGGCGGCGGCGTCCGGAGCGAGGCGAACGAAGCAGGAGCAGCGTCGGTGGTGCTCGGTGATGGCGAGCAAGAGACCTGCAGGTTGCGGGCTTCGGAGGTGCAGCGGAGGTGGGGCGAGGCGGCGGCGTCCGGAGTGCAGCGAGCGCGGGCAGCAGTTGAGCCCACCGGAGAAGAAGAACAGTGCCTTCTCCTTTTTTATTTCTTTCTCTCTCCTCCTGTCTCCTCTCACGTCACTTTCTCTGTATTTTTTGACTTTTCTCTGCACTCTCTCTCTCTCTCTCTCTCTCTCTCTCTCTCTCTGTAGAAGCAAAACTTCTGTTCACTTTTTCTTTTCTTGTTTTTTTTCAAGCGAAAGAGCCCCCTCGGTAGCTTTTCTTCACCAGTTTTTTCTCCCTTTTCGATTAAAAAAACCTCTCCTCCCCTCATCGTACACGGTTGCTTTTATAGGGGTAAAAGATGAGCTTTCAATTTTCCCTTCAAATCTACATCCGCGATACATTTTCACCTAACGATCGCTATTGATAAAAATTTAAGATTACGATGAATATTTTCTCGAAATCCCAAATCTCGCAAAGATAAATCGCAATATTTTTTCACACATGTGCTTTATCCAAAAGATTCATATCCGGAAAAATTTAAAAATTTTTAATTCTTCACAAGATAATTAAAAAACATGGGCTTGGGCTAACGAGCTCACTTCATGGGCCTGATCCATCTAATTTGAATATATCCACCACTGGTCCAATATAAAATGCCAATTAAAATAAAATAATAAGAATGCATCTAAATCTATATGCTTCGCGATAAATGACTAAACAGACCGTCAAAATCTAGGTGTCAACAGGGTGGCATCAAATTCTCGGCCTCCTCTGTTTCCTCATTTTCTTACATTCCTCACATGCTTTTGCCTCACCCCTTTGCCCTCCTGACCAGCGTGATTCCTTGCTCCTGTTTAAAAAATCCTTCATGATTGATACCAAGGCATTGGACTTTTGTGATTTTTACCAAATGTCATCTTATCCAAAGACAAACTCGTGGAACAAGGCCGTGGATTGCTGCTCATGGGACGGTGTCACTTGCGCCAATGTCACCGGTAATGTCATCAGTCTCAATCTTAGTTGCAGTTGGCTTCGTGGCACCCTCCATTCCAATATTTCCCTCATTCTCCCAAAGCTTGAAGTGTTGCGATTGTCTGGTAATAGAATTGGTGGGGAAATTCCAATGTGGTTTTGGGGCATAAGTGATGCGTTGAAACTTTTAGATCTTTCTGATAACCTTCTTGTGGGAGGCACACAACAATTGCACCAAATGCAATTGTTGCATGTTGAACTTCAAAACAACTTATTCCAAGGGCCACTCCCGATCCCTCCACCTTCTACTTCTTACTTTGATGCCTCCTCCAATGGTTTCACCAGTGAAATTCCCTTGTCAATTTGCCAATTAAAATCACTCTATAGTTTAGATTTGTCTACCAATAATCTCTTTGGCAATATACCACCATGTCTTGGTAGTATGACCAATCTCTCATACCTAATCTTGAGTATAAATAACTTCCAAGGGCCACTCCCGATCCCTCCACCTTCTACTTTTTTATTTTCAGCCTCCTTTAATGGTTTCACCGGTGAAATTCCCTTGTCAATTTGCCAATTAAAATCACTCAATAGTTTAGATTTGTCTACCAATAATCTCTTTGGCAATATACCACCATGTCTTGGTAGTATGACCAATCTCTCATACCTAATCTTGAGTATAAATAACTTCCAAGGGCCACTCCCGATCCCTCCACCTTCTACTTTTTACTTTGATGCCTCCTCTAATGGTTTCACCGGTGAAATTCCTTTGTCGATTTGCCAATTGAAATCAATCCATTATTTATATTTGTCTGCCAATAATCTCTCTGGCAATATACCACCATGTCTTGGTAGTATGACCAATCTCTCAGACCAATTGAGTTCACTGGAGATATTAGATTTGTCGAACAATAGTCTCTCTGCGAATCTGCCACCATGTTTTAGTAATATGACCAATCTCAATGTCCTAAACTTGAGCAACAATTATTTTACAGGACAACTGCCCACAAAGATTTTCTTAAACAACTCATTGGTTGTAATAGATTTGTCCAACAACATGATTAGAGGGCCAATTCCACTTCCATCTCCCATCACATTATATTATGACATTGCAAGAAATGATATTGCGGGAAAGATAACTCCTTTGATATGCAATGCTACCAAGCTAGAGGTCATCAACTTGTCGAACAATGGCTTAACAAGTAGATTGCCTCAGTGTTTAACAAATTTTAGCACCAAATTGTCGGTTTTGAACTTGCGAAAAAATCACCTTGAGGGCACAATTCCTCAATCATTTTCTTCGAGAAGTAACTTAGCAACTCTTGACTTGAGTCAAAATTGGTTTGAAGGCACATTGCCCCGATCCCTGGTCAAATGTAAACATCTTGAAGTTCTAGATCTCAGTAACAATCAGATTGAGGATACGTTCCCGAGTTGGTTGGGAAAACTCCCAGAACTAAAAGTTCTCAATTTGAGGTCAAACAATTTTAAGGATCTTTTGAATATTCCTAGGGGAGCTCACCTTTTTTCCAATTTACACATTTTGGACCTATCGAACAACAACTTTTGTGGTCATTTCCCAACCAACCTATTGATGAACCTTAAAGCCATGACAGATGGGAAAAATGGGCAAGACAAATTATTGTATATGACAAGGCAGTCATATGGAAATGGGCGGTCATATGAAAATTCTATGACACTAACCATGAAAGGGCTGGAGATTGAGCTAGTGAAAATCTTGACCATCTTGACAATCGCCGATTTGTCGCATAATTCTTTCCAAGGAGACATTCCCGAAGTGTTTGGACATCTTCACTCTCTCATAGGGCTCAACCTTTCACACAATTACCTTACAGGTTCCATCCCTCTGACTCTAGGGAATTTGACTGATCTTGAATGGCTCGATCTATCTTCAAACAAGCTCAGTGGGGGGATTCCTAGAAAATTGGGAGATTTGTCATTCCTTGGCAGCTTGAATCTCTCAAAGAACCAACTCACAGGACGCATACCTCAAGACAAGCAATTGAGCACATTTTCAAGCGACTCATTTAGTGGGAATCCAGGCTTATGTGGAACTCCATTACCAAAAGCATGCCCTAGCAATGCTCAACCTCCTCAACCATCGCCGTCGTCTACTTTTGACTGCAAAGGGCATGAGAGTTGGTTCAAACAAAAAACAGTGTGGATAGGTTATGCATCTGGAATCGTAATTGGAATTTCCATAGCATACATTGCATTTGAAATAGGAAGGCCCAAATGGCTTGCGCGAGGTGTGAAAATGCTAGAGAGAAGAGCAGCCGAGTGGATGGAGAGGCCAAAGTGGAAGGCCATCAAATTTCATGGACAATGAAATTGTTTGAGAAGTTATCTCTTTGATCGCAAGGTAGATTCACTGAATAAAAATGTCTTGAAACCAATTTGAAATATCATTTTCCTTATAGAGGCTTGTTTTCAATGTCTTGTCTTATTGTTTCTTGTTGCAACTATATGTATCTAATTGAGAAGATGAATAATGAGATCTGTCAAGCACACGACTTTAAAAAATGAAGCTAAAAACAGAAAAATAGCAAGTGTCATTAACCTTACAGATATATTTTCCTTGGTGTGCGTAGCTTTTATTTATCCATGCAGAATTAGATGTGAAGAATTAACCCATTCAGCCAAAGTAGCTAATAACTTAATGTACCGAGGAAAAGTATCCTGAAGAATCAACACTAAAATCTTTGAAGTTTTAGGTGAATAGTAGGTTGTGAACTGTAAGCTACTGTACATCATCTTTGATAGTAAACATAGGTCCAAGTTGAACAGAAAAATGTTTAGTGATATACTCAGAGTATGTTCAAATTTCAAATAATTTGACTAAAAAATAATAAAGGAGAGTGCCGTCTCCGGTAAGGCTGCAAGAGATTGCCTCATACGTAAGTGGGGTGTTTGTCAATGTTCTGCTTGGAATTCACTAGGGAACTGGTGCAGATCCCTCATGTAAGATTCAGCGCCATTGCCTTGGGAAAACACATTTTTGAGAGCAAAGCAGGTCTTTGAACTTAAACTAAATGAATAACACAAATAGAGTAACATAAGTGTCCGGTCCACCGTTCCTTGCCTAGCGTTGAGCTTGCTTGGGTCATCGTCCAATGACTTAATTTTTGGCACCAATTTTTAGGTCCACTTGTGGGGATATCTATATAGCTTAACGAGTTTAACCCCTCCCTCATTTGATCGGCTTCTCATTATCTAACTTCAACTTTTCTTGAGCATCTCTAACGACTGACTCCTGTGAAAATGAAAGTAATATATTAGCAAACTTGTTTACCCCGAAAAAAAAAAAAAAGATAGAAACGAAAAAGGAAATTACTGCAGAACTTGGATGTGGACATACAAGAATATTGGGCCCAGTAGGCAGTTGGTCCTGCAATCATTCCAGATGGCCCATAACTGGCCGAGAAGGTCCAAATGTACCACAATGTAACACTTGGCCTAACTAGTGAACGGAATTATAGCATCAAAGTAGATTTTTTTTTATATATCGTATGTTACGTGTTGGAATAAGTAGTGATAACATTTTGGCCGTAGAGGAGCCTAATAATCTTCAAAGTTCTTAATTGAAAATATTCAAAGATATTGTCTTCGTTTTGGATGGAACCACAAAAAGAGATAGGAGTTAAAGATCATCGGAGACCAAAGTTTTGGAATTGTAACCAATTGAGATTAAATAGTAATTATTGACTGAAATTGTCGCACATCACTTATTTTTGCTGGTCATCCTATCTGCTTTATATACTTTCGTTGACCAAATAATTTTCTATAATCATTAATTCGGACATTTATGTCGGGTCAGACATGCATTTTCCACCGATCTGCATAAAAAAAGATCCTAATGTAAAGATATATGGTGAGATTAAACAAATTCCATTCTGGGATTGTCAGAATTTTTCTTTCTTCAGCATTAAACACCCAAATCAATGCCCATCTAGGATTGTTCGATTGATATAATCAATTTTATTCTCTTGATTTTCTCTGGCGGTGTATTTTCAGGGCAATATTCATGAATTCGCTGGCTACAGTCGGGAAAAATGAGAAACAAATTGGATAACATTAAACATCCGACCAGACATGTCCACGAACGACGCCATCATACCCAAAGGAGCATCAACCTTCGCACATTGATCAGTATACGAGACAAGGACATATCGTAACGTGTTTATTTTCTTCGTCGTTTATTTTCTTCTCCCACCTTTCCTTTTCATGCGTCTCTATGGTTGAGTTTGTCATACATTGACATGTTGTCTCTCTCTGAAACCTCTAGATATTTTGTTGACTTGCAATATTTCAAAATAGAGATAGCTTGTCTTATCTTGGTGCCTAAAACGACGCACCCAGATGGTTGAACTCAATCATCTTGGATTCTCCAATAATTGATCCAGTAACAGTAACACAGATTGAAGAGAAGGAAGAAGAAGGAAACGTTCCAGCTTGCTTATATTACGGCAACCTTAATTACTGTCCTAGTCATAGAGATCAAAATCAGCAAAACAAGGGGAACGACTATAGATACAAATCAGTGGATAGGGTTATGGCCCACCAACAGCTATATTTTTCCTAATCCTTTGAGTATTTACAGATTATAAGATAAGATTTGAAGACAATGACACATTGACACCCCAGATAAATGAGCTGTGCAATGTCTACAAACATCAATTCTTTCAGATATATATAATACTGTCCAACACTTTCAAAAGCATCCAAGTTTGACATATATAATAAATAAATAAAATTAATCTAAAGAACTATGAGATTTCTTCTTATTGAAGTGATTTGAAATAGTTTCCGAGGCCATCCACACAAACTTTCTATTACAGGCCCATAAGGACCACTTGTGATAAAATTAATATGCTCATCATCTTCACGGCAGGTGATAGCAATCATTATCAAGTCAATTCAATTAGGGTCCCCAAGAATTTGACAAATATCTAGTGAGGCAACTTAGAAAGCTGAGTGACACTCTTAAAAAGAAACGTATGCAATAATAACATTACCCATCACATCATGCAATGTCTTCAATCTATCATTAAAACCAATATCGATCTATAAAAATCATTCCCGCACTGGATTTATCTCCAATAGCAAGATCTTTATTCATCACTTGAATCTTGATTTATTGTTGTAAAAGAGCTTAAATGTTCGGGTTTTGACCTTTAGTATATAGACACTATCACGTTCACGTCATCACACATACCTCACATTTCATTTCTTGTGAATATTGTGTAATGGTCAAGAATTACTGATAAAGAAAATGTTTAAGAATCAATCAGGATAGATGATAATTTCTTCTTCTTCTTCTTCTTCTTCTTCTTCTTCTTCTTCTTCTTCTTCTTCTTCTCACGTTCACGTCATCACACATACCTCACATTTCATTTCTTGTGAATATTCTGTAATGGTCAAGAATTACTGATAAAGAAAATGTTTAAGAATTAATCAGGATAGATGATAATTTCTTCTTCTTCTTCTTCTTCTTCTTCTTCTGTGTTATGATAACCAAAAACAGAAAGACCGCTTCTCTCTCTCTCATTCAAATCAAAAAAATGTTATGTACAAATCAACTTAAATGTTTGACAAAAAAAAATCAACTTAAATGCCATCAAATCACTCAATAAAGAGGTCTTCCCTTACTTGTCGACCGGCGAGGAGAAAAAAAACGCCTTTTCCGGCGACTGAACCGGTCAGCTTCCTCATTAGTTAGCCACTAGGCACTTCACCAAATGACCCCCCAATCACATCTTCAAATTACCAGCGCACCCGACTTTGATTTGCAAGTCCTGAGCTGACTTTTAGCAGTGAAAAATTCAGCGAAAAAGATGGGTTTGGTTGAGGTTTTGACCAATTCAGTCATCAAATAGCTGACTCTCACTTGCTGAACTTCACACTCTTTATTTTTTATTTCATTTGTTTTTAGCTTTCGATTTTCCATGTAAGCCTTTGTTGTAGTTCTTCAAAATTTATTATTGAGAAGACCCACCTGCACAAGACAAGGAAAGAAAAAAAGGAGCAATTTCATTTTTCCTTTTTCTTTTTTGGGAAAAGAGCGATGCCAATTTGTCGATGGGGACTTCTTATCCAAGACAGCAAGTGGGGGGCGGTCAAAGTAACATCATCAAATGCAGCAAAATGATTTCAGCTTCAAAGTGACATATCTTTCATTTATAAATTCTCTTGCATATCAGAAAGAGAAAGTAGCAAATTGTAAATTATAATGACGCACAATGTTTTTGTCATCTCAAGTATAGATTAGATAAATAATTTTTCTTGTTTGCATGCTTCCAAGGAGCATGTTCTCGATAAGGTCATACAAGGCCCTGAGATATGTGTTTTGTGTGCCCCACTTTGAATCTCTAAGAAAGATCCAACGGTCCATTTTCACAGAAGCAAGAAAATTGATCCATGTGTCCTTCAAACTCCAGTTCTAGCACATTTTCGAAATTTTTAATTTTTTTAATAATTTCATACTAAATCATTTCTTTAATTCTAAGACTTGAAAAGGGTAATCGAGTAAAACATTCAGTTGAGGTTGTTTGGTTCGAGTACGAAAAATGTTGCTGAAAAGTGCAGGGCTCTCCACGGACTGCAAGTTCTCCAACTTCAGCAGCGGAATTTCGAAAGCCATCAGCGGCTATGACTCCAGCTCAAAATGGAGATCCTGCCATGTAGTTCTTGATGACAATTAACATAACGTTATATAAAGCATATACTGATCAGAGCCAAATGCCGTAATTAGAACTGCTACACAAGGCTAGCAGCAGCGACAGCCGCGATAAGGAGCACCATTCATCATTCTCCCAGAGACTGAACCATGAAAATTCCACCCAAAGCAACGACACGGAACAAGACCCTTTTGAAGGCCAAAGGACAACGCTCTTAACTTGCCTGCTCTACCAAAGCTCCTCCCACTCAGCGTGCGAATACTGAATCCACAGCCGAATTGGGGAGCCTGACGATCGCGTATCGCAGGCCGAATCCCCTCAAACCAGGCCTTCGCAATCCCGAACTCGGCACGACGCACTAGTAGAAAATGAAGTTCAAAGACAAAATTCACTTCGAAAACCAAGGATCGCCGCATGTTTTAATGGAAACGAAATCCGGAAATTTCTATAGATCTCTGTTTATTTTCTCCTTCTATAGGTATGACAGCGGAATATGGAAATCAACCCGAGACCTCATGGATCTTGGTGATCTCGAAGAAAAAAAGGGGATTCTAAGGGATGAGCTGGTCGCTACGGACGAAGAGGACAACTTGCGAAGAGAAGGAAAGGTCACAGTCAAATTAAAAGCACCCCGATTACCCAATCTCTTGAGACACCAAGCAGAGCAGCTACGGCAGCTCGCGCAAAGCGAGAGGGTTTGAAAAGAGATGAGGGTGCGAGAAAGTTGGGTGAGATTGCCGGTGCTCTTTGGGCCCTTCACTTGGATCTCCATCGGATAAAATTCACACCCCATCTCTTCTCTTCTGCCCTCCTCTTCCATCCTTCATCATCCCTTCGCTCACGCACCTAGACAGCACATATATATACATACATATGTATCTACAAAATATCTCCGAACCTTGCACTTTTTCACTCTCTCTCTCTCTCTCTCTCTCTCTCTCTCTCTCTCTCGTATTTGGCTTCTGCTTGAGGAGGGAAAAGCATGGTGTACCGTGAGCGCCGCCACCACCATCACCAACCCTGTTTGCACTGCGACCCGCAAAGCTACATAAGAATGGTATGTGGTGCGTTCACAAACCTTAAGCTGAACTCAGCTTTGTCGAAGAAATTTGATGGGTTTTGCTCAACGCAGTCCACGGTTTTCTCTCTGTTTTTCTGGTTCTTCTTTCAAGTTCATCTGATCAATGACGTGTCTGCAGGTGCACCATTTGATCGAGAGGTGCCTTCTCTTCCATATGACCAGAGATGACTGCATCCAAGCTCTAGCCAAACACGCCAGCATTCAGCCCATTGTCACCCTCACCGGTTCTCTCTCTCTCCCTCCCTCTCTTTCTCTCTCCCTCCCTCCCTCTCTCCATAACAAGTACTTGACTGTTTGTGCTTTTGGCAGTGTGGAAAGGGCTGCTGAAGGAGAATAAAAGCTTCTTTGAAGCATATTACCAAGTTGCTCCCCAGAGCTGTCCGCAATGTAAGCCATCGACAGACTGTACAGGTTCTTCAATGATCATGTTGAAGGGCTCTCATCATTTTGGTCTTACATATATGTTAATTTTGAGCTCTTACCCATGGTTGCTTGTTTGTCAGATAAGCCATCGGAGAGAATCTCGAATGGGAAAAGCAGAAAGCAATGGAGGTGAAGAATTGAGAAATTGACATGCTAAGGAGATAGAGTATTTGTTTAGGATTACACGATGCTTGACTCGAGTTACAGCTAGGGTTCGGGATTGGGTTTACCAACAGCCCAGGTTCGTATCGGCTTAAGACAGGCGCATTTTGTGCGTTGTATTGAACAAGTATATTTCATGGCTGTAATTCTCTTATCCATTCTGTAGCACCCTTGCCAATGAGATTTCAACCTTGAAGTGATGAAGCTCCATCTTCTGGGACCTTAAAATGATGGAAAAGCATTCCTAGTTTTGACCTAAACAAAAGACTTCTCAACGTTTCTCAAAATTTTTTGGGAACATGACATGTGATGCATGAGCCATTTCAAGAACATACTTATCATGTAAGATAGGGAGGGTGATCGGCTTTCGACATCCCAAGCAAAGCTTGACCCTGCATAACAAGGTTGGAAAGAAAACACGCAGGTCGGATAAGTTGATCACAACACATTTTCAACAGTTTCACTCCGTTCCAATGGAAGCAGAAACCCGCAGTTCAAATTCAACATCACAACTCATTGAGAGGAGTAAATAGCCATGACCCAACGACTACGATTGTGAGGTGATCTTTATGTTTTTGTCCCCTAAGATTGCGAGGTGCTTGGAATCTGAGTATTCACATGCAAGAGTCAGGGAGCCCTGTGTTGCAGAGGAATTGATATAATGGCCTACTTATACTTAGTTGATTGATGAAGGTTTGGAATTCTGATCCAGAATGAATTACCAAAATATTCATTGCTTAATGGCCTTAGGCTTTTCATGGTATCAAAAGACTGCACCACACCCTATGCTGAGACATACCAAATAAAGAGTGTATCGTCCATTCGAAGGACAAGAAAGATACCGTGAGGAATGAAATGCGGAAATAACAAGATGTCCCCACCCAAGAACACCAACGACATAGCCCCAACAGAATGACTTCTCCATTAGCACCTCGAGCAGAGCAACCCAAGCGCATATATTTTAAGACGGGCTCTATAAAGAACCTGTCTAATCACTGCAATGCACACGGTTTAAATTGGCCACTCTGTCAAGCAGAACAAGGCCAAGTCAATGTGCATAAAACTAAGCCACAAGACAACACTTAACCACCATATGACAATAGTTTGCACTTATTTACTACTGGACAGATCAACCAAGTAGCTGAAATTTTCCTTAAGAAGCTTTAGCAAGAGCTCCTGCCTGAGTCAGCAAGGGCACAAGCTTTCCCTGATTGTGCATTGCAGTTGTAGCTGTGAGACGAAAAAAAAAAAAAACTATGTCAAAATGAACCAACCAAAGAGGGATATCACAAAACAAAATAAATTAAAACTCGGCATTGCAATTTCAGTTAGGAATAAGAGACTTACCATCACAGCCACCAATATGGTCCCCCCCGATAAACACATTTGGCACAGTCTTTTGTCCGGTCCACTCAGCCAGTGCAGATTGAATCTCACTCCCATCATCTATAGAACACCAAATTAGATGCTTTGAGCAGTTTTATCACACAAGAATGAAGAACTAAAGACATAAGATCATTGCTGTCAACCAGTTTAAGAGGAAAATTTGAATGCCATATGGAACAGAATGAAATCACACGCATTTTCATGTCCAACAGAATTAGACAGTCAGGTCTTGGTTCTTCACTATACCTATATATACCCAATACAGAGAATCTTTCATGGATTTCTAGTGGTAAACATTGAGCAGATCTTCAGCTAACCAATCTTTTGCTCCCTTAATTCTCACATTAGAGATCTAAAATTCCAATAGACACTTCCCTGATTTCAATATTAAGAATCGCTAAATTAAAAAAAAATCTAATTCATCACAAGGAATTAGCATCAACATTAACTTCTTTTTTCCCCAGAACCTTCACTGCGTTTTTCACAGTCTGTGTATCGCAAATAGACCTCTAGGCCAGTGACAAGATATAACAACTGTGGCTTAGAGCATAAGTTGCAAAGAAACAGTATTAACAACCAGAAGTTGTCAGTCAAGGTCATCACGACACTATTACCATGAGACGAATTTCAAGCAAAATCGATACGCAGCTGGTCAAAACAAATATAACAATTTCCAGCATCAACACCCCAGAGGCAGGCCGTCACAAATCACAAATCAAACATCCAATAACATCCTCAAGGGCCACAACAATTCACCAATTCTAATTCGCATCTATGAAGAAACAGACCAAGATCGAAAACAATTTACAGGGTCCAACTCGCAAAGCGACTCTACTCAACCGTAGGCTCCATTTATTTCACGAAAAATAAATAATTTTAAAAAATATTTTCCTAAAAATGATGGCATATATCACCGAATGAATCAGTCGAAAAGAAATACTTTCTTATCGACGGCAATTTATAAGTGATACAGTCAATCAATTTTAGGAAAATATTTTACAAATCATTCATTTTCCAAGAAACAACGGACCCTTAGCCGAATAAACGGATACTCTCGCGTCAAACATACAAGCACAGCTAGACATCATTCGTAATGCATGTGAACACAAACATCGTAACAACTTCAAACGAAACCAAGTCCAGCTGCAATCTTAAAGGCAGAACAGGAGCTGTAGGGAACATCTTGAGAGAGACAGAGAGAGGGACTCACTCTCCTGATCCAATTCGAGGGCCTTGAAATTGACTCCCAATTGAGACAGCAGCTTCTTCACGCTGACGCAGTAGGGACAGTACGATTTGCTGCGCCACAAAAAACACACGTCCAACTCTCCCCGTCAGAACACGAGAACGCGACGACGATCGACGGCCGCGCGAAAGAAGGAAGGGGGAGGAGGGAGAAAGAAACCGGAGGAGGAGATTAATAATAACAACGAGACCTGAAGACGACGACGGGGTTGGCGGACACGAGCTCCTTCGCCTTCGGCATCGCCATTTTCGCGATCTCTCTCGCCGCTCTTCGCCGGTAGGAAAACTCTCCCCGATCCGAGCCCTAAATAGGAAGAAACTTCGCGAAATGCGGGATTCACAGAGGTGGAAGCGAACTTGCAGACCGTGTCGCGGGGAGGTTATATATCATATGTAAAGCCTTCTGCAGGCGACAGGGCGCGTGGCCTTGTAGGAGAGAGAGAGAGAGATTGGCGGTTAGGGCGGGGACGTGGCGTGTTGAATAACCTCGTTTTCTTTTGATTGGTCGTTTTCTTATATATCTGGAAATTTGACGCGGAAAGGGTCAAGGGAGGCTGGAATTTTTTACCAGCCCGGCTCTAGATTTCTGTCTTTTATGTGGAGAAAATATTAGGTACGTCTTTATGTGGGGAATCTCTTGGGCCCATGGGGAGGCCTGGGGACGTGACGTGGCGGATCACTTACCGGTTACCGCCAAAAAGATTTGTTTATTTTTTTTCTCTTTTCTAATTTTGGCCGGCAGATGACCCAGTGGCCACCGGCTTTCAAATTACTTTGACCAAAACGCCCGCCCTTGTGGTTATGGGACGAACGTGTTGAGAGGGAAGCTCCTCTTTCACGGCATAAAGAGCAAATGAAGGGACAAGGAAAGGAAAATTTTATAAGATGAGTTTTTGTATTTACGAGGGTGGGTGGGCTTTATAATGGAGCATAGCCTTTTCGGTTTGTCTAGGGGGACAATCCACCGGCTTTGATGGCGAAAAATCTCTGCCGCGTTGGGGGAGATTGCACAAGAAGCTCGATTAAGGTTTCCATCATGTCTCCTTAGCTCAAAGCCTAGCAAAATCTAATCGAGTCCTTGAGAAACGATTGCCCCGTCTTGTGTCTCTGGTGCTCTTGCCGGAGACAGTATCGTCCCTTCGATTTTGGAGCTTAATCCATTTAGAGGCAGATTCTCTCCTCTTAGGTCTCAGAGGAAATCATCGTGGAAATTTCCCCCCTATGAAGGACGTTCCTGGTCTGCAGATATCCTCTCAATTGTATGCAGTTAACAGGGAAAAGGACATAGGGGAAAAGGGGGAAGATGTCCAGCATAGCGGTCCCAGAACGGGGTTAATTTGGTCACTAAAGGTTGTGGCTAGAGCAATCTTTGTGGCAATAGCATTGGCCTCATTTTTTTCATTTTTTTCATTTTTTTTTTTTTTTGAGGTTGGCTGGTTAATGGGGGATTGAGAAGGACAGATACATACAATTTATTGTCAAAGAAGAAACTTAGTGATTGGAGAATAAAGAAGAGACGCATTAGGTTTAGGGAAAACAATAGCATGACAATGAAAGCCCCTAAATTAATCAATGTAAGAGAACGACAACAACTTAATTTGAAAATAAATAAATCAATCAATCAATGAGATGAATTGGGTAATTTAGTTTGCTGGTTAGTATTGAGTCTGGTCATTAGTCACAATCGAGCCCGAGTCTTATCTCAAATTGATGTGAATTTAGTAAAGTATCTGTTAGCCCATAGAAAAATTAGAATCAGAGTTGTTACATGAATAAAAACTTAGTTTCATTAAAAGGTCTAGGAATTAAGTTCGAATGGCTAGATAACCCAAAGAATATGTTTTTAATGAGAACAAATTTGATAATCAAACAAAGGCCAAGCTAGAATTTATAGTTTCATCGATAGTACGCTTCGGTAATTGGCCAACATATGTAAATGGAAAAAGGTGAAATCTATGAACGGTGCGAAAACGTGTAACTCTGATCTTTGTCTCATTTTTGTCCACAATATTTATATGTGGAGACTCTGGGAGAGATAATGCCCAACATCATTAACTTGTACCGTGCTGTGTCATCTCATTTTTTAAGGGTTGATGAGCCCTTTCACACTCAAATTCCTGATGAATATGATAAACAAGGGATGATATATATTGATCCAATCATGTAAAAACATGTCGATTCAAGCTAATCTTGTTAGTATCATAATAGATTCAAGTTTTAAACTTGATCCTTTTAATTTTAGTATCATCGCAAATTCGCAATTATATCCTCATGCCAAGTCAAAATCTACCAAATTCTATTAAAAAAGTGGAAGTAATAGACCGTGGGGTTTCCCTTCATGCTATGTCACATAAATTTCAAATAGGAGCTTAAAGTTTACTCATTTTCTTAAAAGAGAATCCAAGATGCACTTTATTTCAATTAAGGACCTAACGTGATCACTTAGTCTCAAATAAGAGCTTGAGCTTGCTCGCCGACTAAATCTTTGCCGGTTGATGAGCACATGTTTTTTCTTATGACATCCGTATAATATATTTAAGACTTTTTTAGTAATTTTCTACTAAATTTCGCCACAGGACCTGTTAGGTTTTAATGCCTCTCCTCCTCTATCCCCTATAACTTGTGAGCAGAACTTACCAACATATCACTGGGCTTCATGCCTAGTTGCATCATTAAAATCCCAAGAGAGAAATTGCTTAACATATGTTCTGCCTGTACGCTACACTCTGTAAGAATGCATTTTCCCTAATTGAATACACAGCCAAGAACAAGAGCTATAATTCTCTCTCCCCCACAAACCATCTTAAAATCATACAAATCCATGAAGTGAAATCACGGTTTTTCTGTAGATGATTTCTCAATTGTGTTATGATTTCATGATAGCAAATTTCATGGCTACATGAATAACTCTCCAAACGTGCAAATAAATTCGGAATTCGTAGAACCATCTCAGACGGTCACTGGCTTTTAGAAAGAATGAACATCATTCAGGCCCCAAAAAGGAACTAAAACTAAGTGGAAAGCAATGGAAAAATTAATCAGGAAAATGTCTCAATTATGTTCGACTGCCCGCAATTTTGCTTCCTCTGTATAATTCATTTACCCCCCTAGACTAGTAATTTTGATTCTTCACCAGGTGCAGTGGAACTGTGCAGCGTTCATCCCGATGAAGCTCACCGACATGAAAGCAATTCTCTGGGTATGCCACATCATAAACCAACACGACTTGAAGGCAATTCTGCTTGTAATGTTTGAGAGGAAAGTTTCTGCTCCCTCTTCTGCAAAAGTAGTCCAAGGAATCGGCCCATTAATTCAAAATACTATACAAGAGAACGTCTTCTGGATGTACTGCAAAACCTATGGAAGAAATTCACAACTAGGAACTCCCAATGGAATGTGCATTTAAGGATACAGATGTTATTACCATATCTCTATGTTTTGTCAGCCGTTCTTCTGATCTCTATTTCTCACAGTTAAAGAGCTCCCTCCCATAGAAACGATTGCAAAGGCCACCAACCACCTAGAATTCCGACCAAAATGTATTTCTGACCAGTCGATTCAATCTTTGCAAGGCAGAAGAACTTATAGTCCTGGACTTCAACCTTCTTGGCACATAATGACTACAAAGTAGGTGACCAGCAGACATATAAGTTAAAGTTAAGAACTGACCAAAAAAAAAAAGTTAAAGTTAAAAAAAGACAATGATTCTTCCCATCATTGGTAGAGAACATGCTCTATATAACTCCTAGATAATCTAAACATGAATGTAGTTAAGACAAATGCATGTGTATGCCTGCGAAGCTGTCAGTCATGATCATCACTGGAGAAAGAAAAGAGGGGCAAAAAATTGCAGGATGCCTCTATATGAAAACAAACATCAATCTACAGATGAACTGTTTAGCCCATAAAAAGATGATCTTTTCCTTGATTTACAAATGCTTGTTTTTCTAAATTTTCTCAAGTCTTGGATATGCAATCGGGGGTTTAAAAAAAGAACCACCTTTTGCCTCTACGAACTGAGTTGTTAGAAAAAGGGAGAAAAAAGAAATAGCTACTGCACTGGACACACAAGAATACCTCACAACATTTCCTCATAAAAAAATTCGTAGATTGGAGACATATATGAGATGAGTACTTTTTAACTTTACTCAGAGCACATCTGGAAGAGAGCCAAAATGACAGTTTTTGCTGAAACATCAACCCATAAATTTCACTTCCATAACAAGTGTAATGATATTCAGATTACTATGCAAATCATGATCAACAAATGAAGGATCAATAATACATGTGTGGCTGCAGGACAGTCATGAAATTGTTCTCAGATTCATTGAGAAATAATATGCAGATGAAGATCCCAGGATAATATCTATAAGCAAATGCAAGAGAGCTTTCAATGAATATTTCAGACAGACATCAATTGGCACATTCAAACATCTTCCATTATCCACCTCCTCACTCATGGCTCAAAGTGGAAGATCAGAAAAGCTTATGGCAGCAGTGAACATACCTTTAGCCTGTATAGGTCAGAATCTTGATGCATAGGTTGACTACACAGCTAGAACAAAAAGATGTAATGTCAAGCGGTTGCCAAACAACAGCAGTAGATTATAAAAAACTGACAATCATAAAAAGTCTATTTCCTTTCAAATATTTAAAGAAAAATAAGAACATTAAAGCATCAGATGTTTCCGCATCTCCAATTTAATAATAATTGGGAATAGAACTTCCAAGGACCATTAAAATCGAGACATCTTTCCATTTGAAGTTATACTTTGTGAGAAAGAGCTCTAACTAGCACAGGTTGATTACATATCATATCAATTCAGTAACTGTCAACAGTTAATGAAGCAGAGCAACACATCTCTCTCATCCTCATAATCAGGTTAACTAAGCACAGATGCACTCACATGATATCAAGGTTAAGGATGGAAAACAAAAATGCTTTGTCAATAAATAAAATTTGGAAATTTGAATTCTTGATGCTCAGAGGAACCCATGTGAAGTTGCCCGTCAACTCAACATATTACAGACCAAACAAACAAACTTATATTTGTCCATTTCTATAGATCTCTGTTTATTTTCTCCTTCTAATAGGTATGGGAGCGGAATATGGAATCAACCCAAGACCTCATGGATCTTGGTGATCTTGGTAAGCATGGACCACCACTAGGCCACGCCATTGTCCATATTGTATTCTTGATTCCTAGACTAGCTCTATAATCAGGTACAAGTATAGAGACCAATAAAACACAAATGAGCAAACCACCTACCTTCTCTATGGGAAGATAAACTGATAAAGGACTGGGCTTTGTGCTGAGAAGGAATAGAATACTTCTCATTGCAAGTTCAATAGGATGGTCCCAGTTCAACAATACAGTAACAAGGAAAAAGATCGGGAGCCAGAGTTTCCTAGCAAGGGCCCAAAAGGCCTTGGGACTATCTTCCGGATTGGGCTCATCCCACGTGTTCGCTCGTTCATCATTTTTCGCAGTGTCTCCACCTACATGTCCAAGCAGATTTCAGATTCAAAGGTGAACTGAGCAACTTATGGCACGATTGAACGACTCGTTGCTCCACTCACCATCCAGGGAAAATGTAATGTGTGGCCAATGATGAAGTGATCCAAATATAACCGAAATGCCAATAAATGTTCCCACTTTACTTCCTGAAAGAGGTCAATACTAACATGAGAAGCAGACAAACCAACATAGTTCATATGTTATCAGTGTGAAGAGGAACAGCAGTGACATTGGGCGCCAAATGCACGGTCAACCCAAGATATCAAACATGAGTACCGTCCATATAACTTGGACTCAATCAAGATGACAACCAACATAAGGTATACAGAGCATATAATGAACAGAGCCAAATGCTGTAATTAGAACTGCTACACAAGGCTAGCAGCAGCAACAGCCGCGATAAGGAGCACCATTCATCATTCTCCCAGAGATCGAACCATGAAAATTCCACCCGAAGCAACGACACGGAACAACACCCTTTTTAAGGCCAAAGGATAATGCTCTTCACTTGCCTGCTCTACCAAAGCTCCTCCCACTCAGCGTGCGAAAACTGGATCTCCAGCTGAATTGGGGAGCCTGACGATCGCGTACCGCAGGCCGAATCCCCTCAAACCAGGCCTTCGCAATCCCGAACTCGGCACGACGCACTAGTACAAAACGAAGTTCAGAGACGAGAAATTCACTTCCAAAACCGAGGATCGCCGCATGCTTTAACGGAAACGAAACCCGGAATTTTGCTTGCCTGGGGGTGTAGAGCAAGGAAGAGCCGCGGAAGAAGAAGGGCTTGAAGCAGCTAGAGATGCCCTAATCGGGCGGAGAACCCTCGCCGCGAACGCCATGCTGTCGACGCAGTCATCTCCGACGGCGATGGCTATCGAGTGCGCGTTGGAGATTCGAATATTTCGAAACCTCGTCGGAATCTACTTATTCCGACGTGCTCCGGCCAATTACTCCTTTCGGCCGATACGACGTAGGCGGCTGGGCTCCTTTTGTCTTTTTGCGCATTTTGTGAAAGTCAAAGAAGAAGACGCTAGAATGCCATAACTTGTGTACAGCGCTCACTTTAATATCAAAAAATTTCTTCAATTCACTTAAGTATCAAAGTGCTTTCAGCGAGAAATTTGGTAAGATGACTTTTTTGGCACTGAACCGATCACTTTTGCATTGAAATTGATAGTTAAATAATCACATTTTAACAATAATTAATACTGAAATGATCATTTTTTTACAACGAATAGCAATGAAGTAATGATTGTTGCTAACTATAATAATTGGACACACTAACAACTCATGTAAGATTGAAAATTAATAAAATATACTCACATTAAATTTCTGACGACTTAAATTGGAGTTGACATTTAAGTGATCATTTTTCAAAAAAGTAATAATTAGGTGATCCGAAAAAAAAAATTACACTAAAGTGAGCATTGTACACAACTTATGGCACTTCTACTATCCTTCTTCCATGAAAATTGGCAATACAACCCATCGTCCCGCACATCACTGGTTTTTAGAATGCTAAGCCGCTTCGGCAATCTGCTTAGGAGCTTTTTAATCTTTTATTCAAATTCCCAACATCTTCCATCTCGCCTTAAAGACAATTAGGATGTTTCTATCGTATTTATGATGGATTAATGGAGAAGCGAAAACACCAACATCTCTCTTCAAATTCTGTATGTGTGCCGATTTCAACAAATGTTCAACAAAGTCTCATATGTACAGTGTCGTTGCTAATAAATTTGAGGTATGATATCTTGCTAGGTAAAATTCGTAAAGCTGCTTAGCACCATTAGCAGGAACTAATCATTTTAAAGATATTTGATTAGTTGTACATCACCTCTAAAGATTGTTGTTATCACTTTTGCATTATTAATTTTCTGGTTACAACAAACAGTGTTATGTATTCATTCCCCAACATGTTTATTCTTCTTCTTCTACTCCTCTCTATTTTCCAACAATTGGTGGGGTGAAAGAGGTGCGAACTCTCGACCTTAGGATCACTAAAAAAGCTTTATATTCTTAATATAAGATTGTTGGAAATAGAGTGGAGTAGAAGAAGAAAAATAAACATATTGCAAGATGAATACGTAATACTGTAATAATTTGAGAAAGTGATAAGAAAAGTAATTTGAGGTAAAGTAAAGTGATAAGAAAAGTAATTTGAGGTAAAGTGCAGCTAACCGAATCTCTTTAAGATGCTTAGTTCTTGCCAATGATGTTAAGCAACTTCATGAACTTCGCGTGCCAAGATACAACATCCCAACATCCTGAACCTGTTAGTATTAGCACTATGCAAATAGAACTCTATCGAACACATTTTGAAATCGGCACACTTAAAAAACTTGAAGAGAGAAGATGTGGGTATTTTTACTTATCCTTGGAATGAAGATTTTGAAGCCTATTTATAGAGTTTTAGAATTCATGAATAGAAGCAGTACATGAACCATGAATTAAAGAAATATAAAAATCTAGAAGATACATAAATTAAATGGATATAATAATTCAAGAGATACATGAACCACATACACGAATCCGAGAGGTACACGAACTCAAGAGATAAACTAATTAATGAGATACATGAATGAAGACAATGTATCTCGCTTTGCTCCTTTTTTTTATTCATTAACCCATCGTAAATACGACAATTTCTTTGATGCTCTCCCTGATCATGTTAGAAAAGTATTGGGAAGAATGGAATCAATTATGATACATTAATACGCTATCTTTAAAGAATTATTTACTCCACAAGGTTGTTAAGGTTGCTAATGGATATTGGTAAAAATCATTGGACATACAACAAAATCTCAAATTGAAAATACTAGGTAACATCTATGGTATTTCTCTTCATCATGATGCACAGGAATTATATAGAAATTACACGCCAATGGCCTAGAGTTCGTTCAACCTAAAGTGCAAATAGATGGGCTCAAAAAAAAAAACAAAGTTTTGAGCTAGCTTAGAAACTTATTCAGAAAATAAAAATGAAAAAAAAAAATCTATTTTTAGTCCGAAATTGATTTTTAAAATATAATAATTATCATTCGCGTCCTTAATCTCTTGAAGCTGAGGATAAAAGCAAATGCCGAAAGTCAACGGATAGCTCGAATAGCACCGGGCCAGCAAACATCGTCGAGCATATGCAATCGTGCATCTTTATGTCATTCCCTTTTGCTGGTGGATCCATACGGAACCAGCCTTCGAGAGCAAAGCAAGGCCAACTAGCTCGGACGTTGACGCATCATCGGCCCAATGATTCCCGATCTCATGATTAGAGAAGCAACTGCCCTTCGTTAGGTGCATTTCTTTGACTTGAAACCTCCATTTAAGAAAAAAGGTGCGCCCACTAAAATAATTAAAAATCTGTCTACCTAGTCCTAGACCTCATTACTCCATTCTAACGACTAATATAGTTGGCCAGTCCCATTCCACATTCTGAATTTCACAATAATTTTGGTGTTATTTGCATCACCGAATCATTAACTTTTACTCGGTATTCGGTCTAGGTTCCGAATTTGTATTTTTTTAATGTTTCCACGTACTTTTGGAATTTGTTGTATTATAATCCTTCCGTGGAGCGTAGCGCTTGGTCACTTGCTTATTTGGTTATGTGGATCACCAAATTGATATTAGAGAGTACATACATCGCAATATGGACAATCACGTCATTTTCAATTTTTTCGAATCATAATATCTTATCGAGGTAAGAGTATTTGTTTCGATAAACATGATCTTATGTGCTTGAACCCGCTTGGATCACATCTATACATATAGAAGTAGGGTGGCGAGAAGAGCAATGGCAAGAAACGTGTGCCATGATGAGAAACTATGGCTGTGTATAATTTTAAACAATTATGGTAAGATCCATGAAAACACGTGTGTTTTGGTAAAGGTTCTCTCGAACATTGGATAGTTTATGTAGAATACTTTATGAAATGGGTGGAGTAGCAAAAAATAAAACCAAAAAGGCTATTTCAATAATGACGTCCAAAATTTTATACCATCTAGATTTAGTATCTTGAGATAAGAACTTAGGACAAAAAAAACCAACCCTTTGTGGTAAAAAAGAAAAAAAGAAAAATATAACCAAAAAGACTATTTCAATAATGACTTCTAGAATGCCTATACGACTCAATTTATTATCTCGAGATGAGAATGTAGAACCCAGAAAAAAAAAATGTGCAGGCAGACCAATCACACCAAGAAAGGATCTTTACTTCATATCCTAATTCTTTTTATATTATTTATTTTCATTTCATTAAAGAGTTATATTTTTATTCTTATTTTCAGTTTTGATTAATGGTTAAATTTAATAACCGAATGATTTTTATATTTTATATATATATATATGTGTGTGTGTGTGTGTGTGTGTGTGTGTGTGTGTGTGTATTTATTATACTATCATCCCTTACGGTGGCCCGCCCGTGCTCCTCCGATCACCTAAACATTGTTCAAAGTGGAAAGGGCTTATTCTGAGCAAGGGTCCGACAACTCGGCGCGTAGTGTCTGTCGCCTCCAGAAGCCTAGCAACGGGGTACCTGACATTTGAAACGAACGCAAAGATTAGTGACTTTAGAATAATCATAAGGCTTATACGATCAATCACGTGTGACCTGTTTTGTAGAGCCACTTGTCCAATTATGGTAAAACAAAAAGTATGGCAATCTAGTTTTCTAGAATCATAGAGTTGCCTTGATAAAAGATAGTTCTAAGATTGGAAAAATGACACGAACAATCTATAAACATTAATCCGATGTGTATGTCATCACCGAATTTTTAATTTCGTTCACACATTACTCCGATGTATAATACTATTATTGAACTTTTAATTTATTTAATGCGATCCCCGGGCGTTACTCTAATATTCATTACGGTCCTTAAACTTTCAAATATTTTTATAAAAATCTAAAGATAACATTACACATCGACTAGAGATCAAAGATTATATTATACATTTGCGCTATCATTTATTTTAAAAATTAAAAATTTACTTATTTTTTAAAGATTAGTATCATAAAAAATAGTAAATTGATACATATGTGATGAACGGAAATTAGAATCTTAAAGAAAAATAATGAAGAGTAAATTTATAAAGAGAAAAGTTAATTCGAAATTTTTGGTGGTATTAAATTTTTTTTTTTTTAATTGGGAGCTGGAAGCGCCGTGAACTCGTGAGCAACAATATTCTGGCAAAATGCAGAATCAATGAGGTTGGAGAGAGGTGGGAGGGATCTGATCTCCTGCACCGCACGCAACCCGCGAAGAAAAAAAAAACTCGTACCTTTACGACTCCATCGCCATCAACCCCCACTCCCCCACCCCCCAATAACTAAAAGAGGAAGCCGCAGCATCAGCCTCTCTTAAACGCCAGCTCATCTCTCCCTCTTTCCTCTCTGGTCTCACTTCTTTCCAAGTCTCTTCTCAGTCCACTCCCGAAGGACTCGCCTTCCCACGCGGCGGTTGCGGTCGCGGCGGAAGCTTCACGTGCTCTCCCCAATCGGCGCGCCATCCAGACCTCGCGCCTCTCCCCCCTCGTGATCCCTTCGAATTCCGTCGATTCTCGCGCTCCGCGGATCTCGTCGGATCTCTCGCGTCGGCGTAATTCGAGCGCCGGGGCCGGGAAGTTCCGGCCGGAGAGAGGAAGCGGAGGCCGCGTTCCGGAGCGAAGTCGGAGGGCCTCGAGCTTCTTCTTCGCGTTAATGCGCGTGCCGTGTGCGGCGGAGAGGATGGGGAGAGGATCCGAGTGAGGCGGGCGGTCTAGATGAAGCGGAAGGGGAACCAGCAGAAATCTCAGCACCGATGGAGGAGGAAGCTGTTCGCGGCGGTTCTGCTGGGGCTCTGCTTCGCGAGCCTGATGCTGATGCAGACTCAGTACGCCCGCGTCGTCAAGCTGGCCGCGCTGCGCTATCGCTCCGCTCCGAAGCCCAAGATCGCCTTGCTATTTATAGCGCGGAATCGGCTCCCGTTGGACATTGTCTGGCACGCGTTTCTCCAGGTACGTCCGTCGATGGTGGTGTTGTTCGCGGTTGGATTTTGATGGCTTCGCGTTCTGTTCCGGTGTCTCTTTTTTTTTTTTTTATCGATTTGCGGGCGATCATGGTAAATTCTGGACCTTTTCCTTTCGGACATGATGGGAGGCATCTGGTCAGCCAGTACACGCATGCATATCTGAAACGTGGTATCCCAGTTAGAAAGTTCATGGCGTCTGTATCCTCAGTAGTGGCGCACGCTGTGGATTGAGATATCATGTGTGAAGATGATCACTAGCACGTTTTCAGTATCTAGAGTTCCAATTCAGTTTGGTGCTGCTCGATGTCCGTTTATTTTAATGTGAGAGAGTGAGAGAACTTGAAAAATGCTCAAAGGAGTAAAAGCGGACTTTCTGATAGGTTGTGAATCTTGTGTAAGTAGTGAAGCATTGATGAAAGAAACAAATCTTCCGTTGTGTAAGTATTTTATTTGTCCAGACAAATATTGTACAGTATGCACTTCCTGTTGGAATCTGATGTTGTTAACAATTCCAAATCAGGTTCTAGTTTGGTGGCCTTAGTTTGTCTCTGCAGGCAGGTTGTCTTTGAACAAATTAAGTTTGCATGGCTCTGCAGTCACGGCATATCTTAGATGTCACTCATTTCTAATACCTGCTCAATTATTACTTTCTTTAGGTGCTTTATGAAGTTTATTACATAATCTTCAGGATGTTTTGCAGGGTGAGGAGGACAGATTTTCAATTTTTGTCCATTCAAGGCCTGGATTTGTATTGAACAAGGCAACTACGAGATCGGTCTATTTTTTAAATCGGCAAGTTAGTAACAGTGTAAAGGTACTATTACTCACCTCATCGGGTCATTCTCCTTTTTGTTTTGCTCTCTTTTGATTCTTAATGCAAATATATGTCAATGTTCCTGTTTTATGCCAGAGCTTTTAACTGCACAAAAACTTTCTGTGGCTTCCCACAGAACTTGTGTAATATCTGATCCAAAAATTTAAAAAAGAAAAAAAGCCAATATTTATTACTTATTAGAACTTTTTGGTAACAAGCGGTTGTATGCACATACAAGGACATTTACCTCCATTACTTCATCCACCAATGCTTAATGTGCTAATCGAGTAATAAATAACCAGTTTTAAAAGGAATCTTGCTTCCTGTTAAAGCTGAGAGTTGAATTAGTTGGCAACTACATTGGGGTTCGCAAGTACAATCATTGTCTCTGATATCTTAGTTACTAAATAAGGTGCATTTCTGATTCAAAAGTACCGACAAGTCATGCAAACTGAAATTTATGTGCATGTTGGCTTGTTGTTTAAATGCTGTGATATAGTCAAAGGTTTATATTTTTTTTTTATATGCACAAGTGTTCTCAGTTCAGTTGATTTCACCAGGTGGATTGGGGAGAAGCAAGCATGATAGAAGCAGAGCGTATTCTTCTTAGACATGCACTGGAAGAGCCTTTTAATGAACGCTTTGTTTTTCTGTCAGACAGGTAAGGATTCATACTAACAGTGGTTGCTTCGGCGACGACCGGTTCATGTCTGAAGTTTGTTTGAGTATCTTCAATTCAAATTTCTTAGAGGAAACCCTCTGGTTATTTTCATTGTCACTTTTGAAAAGGCTTGTTCTCAAAGCAAGAGGCCTGTATTCAACTTCCTTTGATAGAACGCTAACAAAGATTTGGTGTTTTTGCATTTTCTCAGCTGCTTACCTCTATATAACTTCAGCTACACATATGACTATATAATGTCAACAGCAACTAGTTTTGTTGACAGGTGAGTGGAGCTGGCAGATTTTGTTCATGAGCTTATGTTAAATGGTGTTTTGATTTTCTACTGATAGATATCCTCTTTAAACTCATCTCCTAAATTTAAAATTCATTTTATTCAGTGTACAGTTGATTTGGAGGTAATCACTGTTTTCAAAGGGGTAAACTTACAATATTAGTTTCATACATTATCTGATTCACTTTGATGATTCCGTCGGCACATGACATGGTGATGTTCTCTGCATATTCTATTTTCACGGGGACATTCTGGTTATTACATGAAGTCGTAGCCTAAATTCATCCATTATTTTCTCACACTACATTTTGTCGGATTTTTTGGCTGGTGAGAGCCGTGTTAGCTATGGGTTGTCATGCTAAAGAAAAAGTCACACGATTGCAAAGGTAGGATTAACATGTGCAGAACTCTTATGCAAAACTAAACACGAAGTACCCGTGGGGGGTGAAATTGGTAGAAAGTACGATGATGCTTGCTTTTTGAGTCTAAACATGGGTTCTTCTTTATGTAGCTTTTGTAGTCTCATATTAGTTGATTGGAAGATGTACTTGCACGGCTGAGTACACGGTAACTTCTAGTGGTTTACAGAGAAGGGGGGACCAGATTGAGTGCATAGCCTAGAAAGAGCCTTGTGCTACTGAACATATTGGGAAGGGTTCTTCTTTATGTAGCTTTTGTAGTCTCATATTAGTTGATTGGAAGATGTACTTGCACGGCTGAGTACACAGTAACTTCTAGTGGTTTACAGAGAAGGGGGGACCAGATTGAGTGCATAGCCTAGAAAGAGCCTTGTGCTACTGAACATATTGGGAAGGCCTAGTGGTGTCTCTATAAACTGTTCAAATCATGTGTTAACCTGAATGCGTTATTACTCTGTCATAATTGACTATTGGCTTTATAGATGGCTCTATCATTGATGTAGTATTTGGCTGAACCAGCTTTTCAGATACAAAAGAGGGCCGTTATAATCCAAAAATGGATCCAATTATACCTGTTTATAACTGGAGGAAAGGATCTCAGGTAACAGATTAGTATCTAATTCCTTCCTACTATAGCAGAAATACTATGACTGCTAATCTTTTATCTGTTGATTTTTCTGAAAAAGGATGGATCAACATGTTGCTTCTCTCCCGGTATTTTTAATGTGTTGCTTTTCTCTTGTTTTCAGTGGGTTGTTCTGACCAGAAAACATGCTGAAGTGGTGGTCAAGGATGATACAGTCTTTCCGACCTTTCAGTTGCACTGCAAGGTTTATTAACAGGGCCTTCTCTCACTATATTTAGTAGAAAGTTCAGAAACTGATGTTCTGACATAAGATATACCTCTGTTTAAGCATGACCGGAATGTTTGACTTTGGATTATGATCATTGTGCAGAGGAAGTCACTACCTGAGTTTTGGAGGGATCGTCCCCTAGTGAGTTCCCTACTTGATTTCCCTCGTTATCTCCAACTTTGAGGACCAAAATGTCCATTTATTTATGTAGTGGGTGGAACTTATATTGTTCTGATGCTCTCTAGATCTATATCTGGATCGTCTGATTCTGAACCAGAAAATTCTCTTTGCTCTTTTACCTATGAAGCAGTTGCTAACGATCTTGTATGCAGCCAGTCGATGGATCAAAGGAGCACAATTGTATACCTGATGAACATTACGTGCAGACCCTACTTGCTGTAAGATTTCAATTCTGATTTCAACTTTATACATCAACTGGGAAAAATACGAGTGATGTCAGAATGGGTTACTAGTCTGATAGAAATAGTTCTTTGATTTGAAGAGAGCATAGTGCACCAGGACTTTTCTTTCTCCGCCTTCCTCAGAAGCATGTGTGTAGAACATATGGAATAGGACGCATGAGCCATTTTCGTTCATTTGATTGTTAATAGCATATAACCCTACTGCGTTTGTAATGACTATGCCTTCAAAAGATATTTTGACCTTTATTATGATGCCGATAGGGTTTTTTAAATTTTTTACTCTGTGAAATGGAAGTTCACAATGTTCTCGTTATGTGAAGTGTCACTTCGACCCTCTGAAGTCTGTGTTTCTTGAAATTTAGCAGGAAGGCCTTGAAGAAGAAATTACACGAAGATCACTGACACATTCTTCATGGGATCTTTCATCCTCTAAAGACCGTGAGCGTCGTGGATGGCATCCTGTGACTTACAAGTTTTCTGATGCTACTCCGAAGCTAGTTCAATCCATAAAGGTATGATCATGTCATTTCTTGTATGGTGTGACTTCTCTGGTTGGTGTCAGAGATTGCAAAGTAATTCTGCAGATGGTATTGCAGAGACAATGAAGCATTTAATTAGAAACTTTCTCCCCTTTTCAGCATTTTGTCTGCCATGCAGAGAACTAAATGCCTAGTCTAAGCACTATGTTCTTCCAAAAGTTAACTCAGATATTTGATGCAGACCTAAAATACTTGTAAAACTTCTAAATATGCGTGAATGGTGGTGGTTTGTTTTGGTTGATGATTTTTAATTATTAATGTCCTGTTTATAAAGGGGGATGCTACTACCATGGTATTATGCAAGTCCTTTGGATGAACAAACTACTTGGCTATGGCATTGATGTTAAACTTGCAGCTTTCACCAACACTTCCTGTTGCTTCCATGGATGATCACACTACGCCAAATCTACCTTTCCATGTTTCCTAGGCACTGAATTCCCTGAAGTTTAAGTGACTGGTGATTGCGTTTCTGGAGTTCAGGATAGATTTCATTTGCACATATATTGATTAAAAATTGTCGCCATCACATTATACAGTGTGATGGTGTTGTGGTGAGGGATTGATTCCAATCGTTAGGTGTAGACCTCAGCTAGTCACCCAACATGCGGTGCGGATACTGATAGCCCACCCATTCTTAAGGTTTCGTCAGTCCATGAATTTGTGCAGGTTTTGGTTTTCTCCTATTTAGGGGATAAAAGTGAATAATGAAGATCATGATTCGGGACTCTGCAGGCACTACTTCTTGGCGAAACCAGAGAAAAAAGATCTTGTACATGATCAATAATTCATTTCAATTGCGGGTTCTTGCATATAGGGTGTATGATATTTAGCGTGTAGAAACATCTTGGTTTTATAAATAAGATTGTTCAATTTACTGCAGGATGTTGATAACATCAACTATGAGACAGAAAACCGAAGAGAATGGTGCAGCAGCAAAGGGAAGCCATCGCGGTGCTTCCTATTTGCAAGAAAATTCACCCGGCCTGCTGCACTCCGGCTTCTAAATAATGTAAGTGTCTTGCAACTAAAATAGATAGCATTTCATGGAGAAACCATATTTCATTTGGGCTAATAGTTCTTTTCCTAATTATTCATCTTGTCTTTTTGGCAGTCGGTGCTGAGACCTTCCAGAGATAATTTGTAAATCCTGACCGGAATGAATTATACACATAGTTATCTTCATGCATTAGAATAGCTTTAGTCAGATCCAGCTCACGCAGAGAATGTCGTGTAATATGTGTGTTGAATAAAGGTAAAGGTTGTAGCTTCAGGAGAAGGAAATATAGAAAAAATACGTTATACAGTGTATGAGCGGTTGTAATTGATTGGCACTTCAAGCAATAAAAGAGAGGATGGTTTTCCCGTTACTGTAGTAGAATTCCGCCTTACTCACGTCATGCTTAGATCGAAAAAAAAAAAGGTCTGCTTTCGGAGTCGAATTGGGCTCCGTTTGAAAATTGAAAAAACAAGTTTTGAAAATTTTTAGGTACTAAAAATGGAAACGAGAAAAAGATCTGATTATATGGATTATCAAACTGCACCTAAATGAGTTCTGGAAAACTCAATTTATAGCACCATAACATGGTTGTCAATCGCGCCTTTCTTGTAAATTTGGGCCTCGAGCTGTGTAGGTGGTTCTCTAATAGAAAGGGTTAAAAAGGAAAGCCTGCTTGTTGAGATCACAGCCTTCGTAAATATCCAAACAGTTGAGTCAGATGGACCAGTACCTGAGATCCATTGACTTAATGTTTTGGGCTCCGGTCGAATGGACCTCGGTTCATGCAAGAAATATTCAACCTGTTCCCATCTCAAAGGATGGCCTCCCTATCTCGCCCGCATAACACAACTTGGCCTAGTATAGAGGCCGCATGTAATGTCAATTCGAATGTTGCGCTGTTCATATAGCGTGATCGATTGGATCGTGTTTCACTCTATATAACACGCATTTCCAATCAATTTTGTGTCTAAAGTTTTCGAAACCTTCATCTATATTCAGTTTATGTTTTGTCGGCCAATCACATGGTGCATTGGACAAGTGAAATGGACAATCGTCTTAACTATCGTCAATCAAAGTAGAAACCCGTCGAGGTAATTTCGAAACTCAAAAGAAAAGCAGGAATAGGGAAATGGAAAGTACAAGCATCGTCAAGAGAAGTACCTCTAGCCTAGGCACTGTCAAGTATTCTTCTAATTCATAAATGCCCTTGAGTCATTGGTTAAACATACTTCATAAGGAAATTCTGCTATCATATTAGACCGACGGCTCCAAATTGAAACTTTTTTCAAAGTTTTCCCCAAACTCGCTATGTCTCTCCTCATAAAGGTGAAGGACTAATGAAGATATATTTGTTGCGAGGTACGAAGGTTGAACTCATGACCGTGTGTAGAACATATAGGACGAATGAGCCATTTTCTCATTCATTTGATTTTTGATAGGAAATAATCCTATTGTGGTTCTAATAACTATGCCTTGAAGAAACTTTCGCCGATAGGATTTTTTCTAAATTTTCTAATGGGTGAAATAGAAGTTAACAATAAATTATAGATATTTTCGTTCATTTGATTGTTGATAGGTTTTCATGATCCGTTAATCTATGCAGGCTTAAGTTTCCTCCTAATCAGGGGAAAAAATGAATAATGAGGGCCATGAGTTGGTGCTCTATAGGCACTAGTTCTTGGTTAAACGTTATGTAATATAATACACGAAAACGATAAAATCTTACAGATTAAATTAATGTGAAAATACAAGAGAATTAAACAATAAATAATAAGAATATTAGAGATTTATATTATTCGATTTGAATATTGGTACTTATATACATGAGTAAAATTAGCAGTAAAAAATCCACTATAATTGGAAAATCAGAATTACAATAATTCATATGTTTAAGTATATCTTATACCTAAATTTAAATTCAAATCTAAAATATTTATAATTAACTAATTCAATTTGATGTAATCTCATCGCACGAAAGCACCTGCATATTCACATCCGTACCGCCGAGAGACGACTCCTACACGAGTCCAAAAAGTCCGCTAATTGGCTTCTTGAATTTTGTCTGTGCAGCGTCCCCACCATTCACGATTCCCGAAGAACCCCTTGGCGGCTGTTTCTCGTGCGGCTCTCTTTTTCTCAAGAAAAATCCTTTATTTTATTTTATTTTATTTCCTTTTGTGCATCTATATAAGGAGTCTTAACTGGACCCGAGCAGGTCCTTAAACTGCTCCCCCCTGAATAGAAGATCCCGGGGGGACTCCTCCTCACAAGCCAATTACAGGCAAGTGAGGGGGGGTAGTATGGGATAAGCTTCCCATTGGGTAACCCGGCCAATCCTACGGGAACGGGACCCACTTCATGATTCTCGTGAAGCCTTCCCCAGGTAACCAGCCCTGGGCGCGGTTCAGGAAAATGATTGAAGCCTCTTCTGGCAACAGAAGGGGCTATATAAGGAGTCTTAACGAATTACTCCTTTTGTTAACCGACCAAACACGAAATTAGGATTTGAAGAAGACATCCATTGAACGGACCTAAGTGGATATTATTTGTGCACAATCTTGAATATTTTCTTTGACTGAAAATGTATCTTCACGATCAAATATGAAAAATAATTCAATCGGAAAATTAGAATTATAATAACTCATGTACTCAAGTATTTCTCGTATTTAAATTTAAATTCAAATCTAAAGTATTTATAATTAAATAACTCAATTTTATGAGCACACGGAAGCACTGCATATACACATCCGTACAGCCGAGAGACGACTCCTAGCGTCCAAAACGTCCGCTAATTGGCTTCTTGAGTCTTGTCTGTGCAGCGTCCCCACCATCTTGTCTGTTCAGCGTCCCCACCATTCACGATTCCCGAAGAACCCCCTGGCGGCTATTTCTTGTGCGGCTCTCCTTTCTCAAGAAAAATCCTTTATTTTCTTTTATTTTATTTCCTTTTGTGCATCTATAAGAAGTCTAACGTATTACTCCTTCTGTTGGCCGGCCAAACGCAGAATTAAAGATTCGAAGAAGACGTCGATTTTTTTTTGTCAGTCCTACTCTATTCCTATTCTACACTCACTCTCAGACTTTCGCCCGCTCTTTGCGGGCGTGGGGAATCAGTAAAACCCACTCCCGAAACTTATGCGTCCTCACCCCATCTCCCCCGAGAAGGTGGGGATTTAACCTCACCTCCCCTCCAGTGTTGGAAGGGGGCTATCGGGCGAATCACAGTGGTTTAACGTCGATTGAACGGACCTAAAGCGGATATCTTTTCTGCATAATTTTGAATATTTTCTTTAGTTGAAAAGGCATCTTCACAGTTAAATATGAAACTTAATTCAAGTGAGCTGCATTTGTCAGATGCTAGAATTTAAAGCATAGTTTAATAAAACTAAACTAAAAAGATCTTGTACATGATCGATAATTCATTTCAATAAAAAGTCTTACATAGATTGTATAATATTAATATTAGTGTGTAGAAACATATTGAACTTGTAAATGGATTTGTGCAATTTATCGCAGAATATTGATAATATTCACTACGAAACAGAAAGCCTGATATGAGAATGGTACACTAATAGAGATAATTTTGGGAAAGAATATCACATTGGCTGCTTTTCGGTTTTTATTATATTTTCTCCCTTCTTTTTTGAGCTCCTTGATTTGCTCATTAATTTATTCGCATTCGATTGCAGACTGCAAATAAATTAATGGGTAAAGATCGGTTTTTTTGATGATGGTGGGGGGGTTTGCTTTTAGGGATGCAACCTTCTCATTTATTTCAAGCACCAGATTGTTCTCATCCATCTCGGACACAACCACCAGTCCTTGACCAACCCTAGAAGCCAACTACCCGCAAAATCCCGACCTTAATCCCACCGAGAGTACACTTTTTTGGATCATTCAATGGATTGGAAATCTCAATGCCCTACCTGACGCCCCACCACTGGGGCCCCCCGAATAGCTTTCAATTTTCTTTTTCCGGGTTCATCATGATTTGCATTTGGACCACAAAAGCAAAACCAATTTCCTTTGTCTTTCTCTTTCTTTTGTCAAAAAACCAAGTTTAAGGAGTAGATTAATTGACCGTTTCTGCGGGATCCGCATTTTGTTGGAGATCCAAAGTGTGAAAATCAATCCCCATGACAATAAGGGCGTCCTAGTTTTGTTTATGCATGGGACTGAAATGTTATTGATTGGGTTGCGTCGCAAGTGGTCCAGAATATTCACGACAGTAGTTTAATTTCCAAATCATCTTTTATGCATGATACATGGGACAATCAAAATATTGAAATTTGAAAGTTGCTTGGATTTGCTATTTAACTAGTGCCCCTCATACGCACCTTGGCATTTTGAATTCATGGTAGGCAAATGCCCAGCGGCAGCATATTGCTAGGCACGAGTCTCGAGATTCAACGGAATTCTTGAAATTAGTATTTCGAGACATGATTACATATATGATTAATTAATAAACATTACACATCACGTGGCATTGAAAATACTTTGATTCCGAGCACATTTTTCAAGAATTCTTGGGTTAGTTATATATATTGTATCAATTAAAAGATTACTTTCAAAGATATCGACAAATTATGGTTTTGTAAAATACAAAATCTCATTTCGTATCATTACATTGATATCAAGAAAAATATTATATTTCTGATAGGTGAAGGTATAACAATTTATAAACCGATTTAAACCGATAGAGACAAATTGGACCAGAATTCCCCAACAAACTAATTTATTTGCTTGTAGATTCCCATGACAAGTGTTTTTTTTTTTTTTCAACTCGACCTTAAATCAAATTTAACTTCAAGTTAGGGGGAAAATGAGAATTGATCCATTATGATAATCTCTCATCGAATTGCTCGAATCAGGGAAAAGTACTAAAAAAGTCATAAACCTATTATATTGATACCAATTTAGTCATAAAACATTATACTATTTGTACCAATTCAGTTCATCCAGCCAATTTTGGTCAGCTGACGCTGAAGTGGATATCGGCTTTTAGCCAGACGCTGACGTGGAAATTTTTATAATTGTTTAATTATTTTTTTCTGTCTTCTTCCTAGCAGTGGCCAAGAAGCCCTCGCTTGCCGCCGGTGAGGGTTGCGGCCCTCACCCGGCCTCTCCCAGGGCTGTCGGCGAGGCGGCTTCGCCGGATTTGGGCAAGGCCAACCTCGCCCGTGTGGCCTTGGGCGAGATCAAGTGGCCCTCGCCAGTCGCCGGCAAGGGTCGTGGCCCTTGCTCGACCTTGCCCAGATCTGGGCTAAACCGCCTCGCCCGCGGCCCTAGGTGAGGCCGAGCGAGGGCCGCAACCCTCGCCAGCAGTTGGTGAGGGCCGCTCGGCCTCGCCCAGATCTGCGCGAAGCTGCCTCACTAGCGGCCAATCTGGGCGAGGCTGAGCGAGCCGGCGAGGGTTGTGGCTCTCGTCTAGTGGCTAGCGAGCCTCAGGAGGCTCCTGGCCAACGCAAGGCAAAAGATATATATAAAAAAAAAAAAAAAAAAAGAGGAAAAAGAAAATAAAAAAATTAATAAAAAATAATTAAAAAATCATAAAAATTGTCACATTAACATTTGGCCACCGTCCGGCGTCCACGTTAGTGTCGGCCGGCCAAAATTGGCCGGATTAGATCGAATTGGTACCAATAGTAGAAAGTTTATGGACGGAATTGGTTGATTGAAAAGTTTATGATTAAATTGGCACAAATATAATATGTTTTAAGACTTTTTTAGTACTTTTCCCCTCGAATCAAGGTGTTCTTCTTTTTGTGGAGCTCGAATCGAGCTGAGTTTAAGATATCGGCACCTCCAAGAGTGCACTGTCGAATGCTATTCGCACTTCGGCCCTCCGTTCAAACCAGCCAGCTTTTACAGCGTTATGGGTGACGACTGACGATTGCTCGCGCCAACGTCGTTTGCCAGTCCGCAGCGACAGGTGGCGCATTGCCAGGGCGCCACGTGGGAGGGAGGGAGAAAGGTTGCTGTGGATCCGACGTGGCTGGGGACAGGTTGCGGGTGGGGATGTAATCGAGATGTAAAAGCACCTCTTGACTTGCTCAAGTCAATGCGTGCCTCATGGTCAAAGCCAGTGACCAAAATAGGAGGTGTATATATATTATTTCTGATGTCTTTACGAAAGTGAAATCCCAGCTTAGGACCATTGGGCAGTCTCCCGCTTCTAGAAAATATTGCATATTCCAACAGTGCCACGTCATGTGTTCTGATCCATTCACGCGTCAGTCAACACTGGTATGCATGGTATGCAATATTTTCTCCCCCTCCTTCACTCTTCACTGATAATCTTAGCAGATTGTTCACTTTAGGTTTCATTAGAATGCCCCACAAAAATAATATATAAAAAACGAATATTTTAAAGAAATATTATTTTATCTGGAAAAGAAGAAAAATGAAATCAACTTCCACGAACCGTGACTCGCATTTCAGGAGTTCAGGCAGCAGCAGAACCAACCACCAGCCGCCTTCCAAGATCGCATGGCTTCAACTATAAATAGGAAATACAGGCCCTTGCCGCGTACTTCCTAGCATCGCAGAGCATCAAATCTCAAAGCCAAGTTTTCCCATAAAAACGCACTCGTTTGTTCCCCAGAATCACTCACTTCCTTTGCTTTCCCGACATTTCGTTCCGTTTCTGTGTAAAACAATCCATCGTTCTTTCGATTCTTTGGGCTGCTGCCTGAAAATCTCTTCCATTTCTGTCTTCTTCTTTCGCTCCCTCGACTGCGAGCTTTCGATTTTATCGTCTCGAGAATCAAAATGGCAACCAGTTTGAGCAAAGCCGAACCTGATGTGATCACCCTCGTCAATGGCTACACCGACTCGGTGATCACTCTGGAGGATTCGAACTTCTACGCGAATGGCCACGTCGTTCTCTCCGAGGTCCCCCCGAACGTCACGGTCAGCCCCTCGTCTCACCATACCTCGGGTGAGAAGGCGCTCGGTGGTGCCAGCGCCGCCCCGGGCTGCTTCGTCGGGTTCGACGCCGCCGAACCCCGGAGCCACCATGTCGCCTCCATTGGCAAGCTGCGGGGCATCCGGTTCATTAGCATATTCCGGTTCAAGGTCTGGTGGACCACCCACTGGGTGGGCACCAACGGCCACGACCTGAAGCACGAGACCCAGATGGTCATCCTCGACAGGTCCGACGAGGGGTCCGAGCCGGGAGCGGCCCGGCCGTACGTCCTCCTGCTGCCCCTCCTGGAGGGGCCCTTCCGCACCTCCATCCAGCCCAGGCCGGACGACTTCGTGGACCTGTGCGTGGAGAGCGGGTCGACGAAGGTCACGGCCGCCGGGTTCCGGGCAGCGCTCTACATGCATACGGGGGATGACCCGTTCGCCCTCGTCAAGGACGCGATCAAGGTGGCCAGGGACCACCTGGGGACGTTCAAGCTGCTCGAGGAGAAGACCCCGCCCGGGATCGTGGACAAGTTCGGTTGGTGCACGCGGGATGCATTCTACCTCAGGGCGCACCCCGAGGGAATCTGGAACGGGGTCAAGGGCCTGGTGGAGGGCGGGTGCCCGCCCGGGCTCGTCCTGATCAACGACGGGTGGCAGCCCATCAGCCTCGACGAGGACCCGGTCACGAAGGAGGGCATGAACCACGCGGTGGCGGGCGAGCAAATGCCGTGCTGGCTGCTCAAGTTCCAGGAGAACCACAAGTTCAGGGACTACGCGAGCCCGAGCGGCGGCGAGGGCATGGGGGCCTTCGTCAGGGACCTGAAGGAGGAGTTCGGGAGCGTGGACTACGTGTACGTGTGCCACGCGCTGTGTGGGTACTGGGGCGGGCTCGGTCCCGGAGCGCCGGGCCTGCCCGAGTCGAGCGTGGTGAAGCCCAAGCTGTCGCCGGGGCTCGAGACGACGATGGAAGATCTAGCCGTCGATAAGATCGTGAACAACGGGGTGGGGCTGGTCCCGCCGGAGCTGGTCGAGCGGATGTGCGAGGGCCTTGACTCGCAACTGGAGTCGGCTGGGATTGACGGCGTGAAGGTGGACGTCTTTCACGTAAGTGGACCTTCATTTCCTGTTTTTCTTTTGTTCTTTTTTCCTTTTTTGTTTTAACTGATCGATGTGCTTGAACAGTTGCTGGAGATGATGTGCGAGAACCATGGCAGAACGGTGGAGCTCGCGAAGGCGTACTACGAGGCCTTGAAGGCTTTGGTGAGGAAGCATTTCAAAGGCAACGGCGTGATCGCCAGCATGGAGCACTGCAACGACTTCCTCGGGACGGAGGCGATCTCGCTCGGCCGTGTCAGTGAGTCTCGCTCGATATCCACAGCTAAAAAACTTTCGTGCGGTTCTCTAATCGTGTTGCGCGATGCTTTCTTTTGATCGACAGGTGAAGATTTCTGGTGCACCGACCCGAACGGCAAATTCTGGCTCCAAGGGTGCCACTTGGTGCACTGCGCCTACAACAGCCTGTGGATGGGCAACTTCATCCACCCGGACTGGGACATGTTCCAGTCCACGCAACCCTGCGCCCTATTCCACGCCGCGTCCCGGGCCATCTCCGGCGGCCCGATCTACGTCACCGACGCGGTCAGGAAGCATGACTTCAAGCTGCTCAGGCGGCTGGTGCTGCCCGACGGCTCGATCCTGCGGTGCGAGCATTACGCCCTCCCGACCCGGGACTGCCTCTTCGTGGACCCTCTCCACGATGGCAAGACCATGCTCAAGATTTGGAACTTGAACAAAGTGAGTATTGCTTGAATCTTCGCCGTGAATTCGTCCAGCATTTATAGTGTGCAGTTCATCCTGTTTTTACGACCATGTGCTTCAAAAATTGAACCTTTTGTGACAGTACACGGGAGTGATCGGAGCCTTCAACTGCCAAGGCCGCAGCTGGTGCCGGGAGTACCGCCGCAACAAGTGCGCCTCCCAATTTTCCCATGCCGTCTCAGGCACCATCAACCCCGCCGACATCGAGTGGAGCGCCGGCGGGTCGATGATCTCGGTGGACGGCGTCCGCGTCTTCGCCCTCTACCTGTCCCAGTCCAAGAGGCTGGTCCTCTCGAAGCCCTCCGAGAGCCTCGACATCACGCTCGAGCCGTTCCAGTTCGAGCTCGTCACCGTCTCTCCGGTCAAGGAGCTGACGTCGGCGGAGGCGGCGAGCGCAGGGCCCGTGCAGTTCGCGCCGATCGGGCTGGTGAACATGCTGAACCCCGGCGGCGCGATCCGGGACGTGAAGTACGGTCGGGGACGGGTGGAGATCGAGGTGAGAGGACGCGGGAAGTTCAGCGCGTACGCGTCGACGAGGCCGTCGAAGTGCAGTGTCAACGGGAGGCGCGTGGGGTTCGAGTACGAAGAAAAGATGGTGGTCGTCCAAGTGTCGCAGCCGAAGATTTTAACCGGCTTCAACCCTGTATCTCGAATCGAGATCGAAAGCAGAGACCCGTGGATGGAGGTCATGCCGGCTCCGGCTCTCCTCGTCCCGACTCACAATAGAAGCTGCAGATATCCTGAATTGGAGACCATTCCAGAGGGACGAGGAACTCGACGATGAATACTGAATAGCATTATTTTGAGAGTGTCGCTAGCTTCTTCTTTTTCGGTTGAAAGAGCGTGGCTAGTTCACTTCCTTTTCTTTTTTTGATTTTTTTCCCCTTTTGCTAGATGGGCGTGCTCATCCACGATGGACTCGAGAATGCCTTGAGAACCCGACAAGTGTCGCCGTGGCCGGGTTCTTCCAGCTTTGTCTATTCTGGTGGACTGCCTGTTTTAGTGGATCGAGTACATGACATCATTCTTGTCCCTTGTCGTTTCATTTTCATGGGATTCGTCTCTTCTAATTTTAAATTTTTTTTGCCAAATTTAAGGGGCACTGATTGTAAGGAGTGTACGTACATAGGATGAAGCAATGTAAGATTAAATCAAGAGTATTTTTCAAGTTATTATAATTTCTCTCCCTCTGTTTCGCAAGAATCGTAAGTGCATTTTTTTGTAAGAGGTCATACACGCAGGCGGACAACCTGCAACAGAGACGAGGGGAGGTTCTTGTGGCGCGATCGAGGGCTGCCAGCGGCGGGGCCGGAGCCGGCGGGGGCTAGGGTCAATGACTGGTGGTGGGTGGAGGAGGGAGGCAAAGGGATCGGAGCCGGGAGGGGCGATGATGATGATCAGAGCGAAATGGAGATCATCGTCCGAAAGTAGTCAGCTCGAGCTCAAGCTCAAACTCTGCACACAGCGAGAGGGAGAGAGACAGAGAGAGGGAGAGAGAGAGGAATTAGGGTTTGCCGGCGCTCTCTCTTCTCTCTTTGTCTGCTGCGCGTTTCTTTTCAATTTTCGTAATTATCAGTATTTATTAAAAATTAGAAATAAGTGCATCAGAAATTTTAAAATTTTTAAAATGTACAATAAAATTTTAAAGTGTCTCTAATTAGTGTAATCAAGTCCTTTCATTATTTTTCATTATCACTTTTGACAATGTTTGTTTTGAAAGCAATTGGCCTTTATACAACTTCCTTTTGACGGACCTCTTAACAAAGATTTTGTGACCTCTATAGTACTTCAGCCACACGTACGACAATATAATGTCAACAGCAACTAGTTTTGTTGACAGGTGAGTGGAGCTGGCAGATTTTGTTCGCGAGATTATGTTGAATGGTGTTTTGATTTTGTACTGATAGATATCCTCTTTAAACTTGCCTCCTGAATTTAAAAATTCAGCTTATTCAGTGTAAAGTTGAATTGGAGGTGGTCACTGTTTTCAAAGGGGGATAAACTTACGATATCAGTTCAGACATTATCCGATTCACTTTGAACATTCTGTTGAATGTGTATATCCGAATGGTCTAATTCTGAACCATAAAATTCTCTTTGCTCTTTCACCTATGAAGCAGTGTTAATGATCTTGTATGCAGTCTGTTGATGCATCAAAGGAGCGCACTGAATATTACATACAGACCCTACTTGCTGTAAGATTTCGATTTTAAGTTCACCTTTATACATCAACCTAGAGGAGTATGAGCGATGTCAAAGTGGGTCACTAGTCTGATAAATACATTTCTTTGATTTTGAGAGGGCATAATGCACCAAGAATTTTCTTTTCTCCGCCTTCCTACTGAAAGTTCTGGTATTCAGTAAATTATTCAGCAGCTGTTTCAGCTTAAGTTTGCCTTTTCAAATCTCAAAGTCCAAAGCAACTGCTCACATGTTTCCAGTCAAAGGACTTTAGGAGTTCAAACTATTTTCGAGGTTTTTCCCAAACTCACTATGTCCCTCTTCCTAAAGGTGAAGGACTAATGGAGATATCTTTGCTGTGAAGCACTAAGGTTGAGCTCATAAGCATGTGTGTGGAACATATGGAATAGGATGTATGAGCCATTTCCCGTTCACTTGATTGTTAATACGAGATAATCCTACTCTGATTGTACTGAATATGCCTTGAAGAGATGCATTTTCTTTTTGTTTGATGCCAAAGGATTGTTTCTAAATAATCTAATGTGTGAAATGGAAGTTCACAATAAAATCTAGTTATGCAAAGTTCTGCTTCGACCTCCTGAAGTCTGTGTTTCCCAAAATTTAGCAGGAAGGCCTTGAGAAGAAATAACGCGAAGATCACTGACACATTCTTCCTGGGATCTTTCATCCTCTAAAGACCGTGAGCGTCACGGATGGCTTCCTGTGACTTACAAGTTTTCTGATGCTACTCCAATGCTAATTCAATCCATAAAGGTATGATCACGCTATTTCTCATATGGATGTAACTTCTCTGGTTGGTGTCAGAGATTGCAGAGTCCTTCTGCAGATGGTATTGCGGAGACAATGAAGCATATAATTAGAACCTTTCTTCCCCTATCCAGAGCTTTTTCTGCTACGCGGAGAACGGAAAGCCTAGTCTAAGCGTCATATTCTTCTGAAAGTTTACTCAAATATTCGATGCAGACCTAAAAAACTTATATGTATAGAACTCCAAAGTGTGTGTGTGGATGGCGGTGGTTTATTTCTGTTAATGAGCTTTAATTTTTAATGTCCTGGTTATGAAAAGGAATGCTTCTACCACGGTATTATGCTAGTCCTTTGGATGAAAGAACTTTAAAGAGATCATACTAGTTGGCTTTGGGATTGGTCTTAAAATTGCAACTTTCACCAACACTTCCTGCTGCTTCCATGCAGATGATCATACTACACCAAATCTACCTTACCTTTCCATGTTTGCTTAGGCGTCTCCACCTTTGCTTTCCTCTGCAGCAGCACCCCTGAATTCCCTCAACTGACTGGTGCCCATGTTTCTGGAGCTCAGGATAGATTTCATTTGCGAATTAGTGATAAAACTCCGATGTCGTCATGGGCTACAATTTGATGGTGTTGTAGTGAGAAATGGACCCTCACTGTCATTAGGTGTAGGCCTCCGCTAGTAACCCAATATGCGGATACTGATAGCCCATGTACTCTTTTAAGTTTTTCTCGATCTCCAAATCTGTGGTTAAGTTTCCTCCTAGTTAGGGGGAAAGATGAATAGTGAGGGTCATGATATGGTGCTCTGCAGGCACTAGTGATCCTGGTGAAACAAAAGTAATAAGATCTTATACGTGATCGATAGTTCATATTAATTACGGCTACATGCGTATATTGTCTACAGTATGTAATGTTTAGAAAAATCTTGGAGTTTTGAATGGATCTGTACAATTCATTGCAGGACATCGATAACATCCACTAAGAGACAGAAAACCAAAGAGAATGCTGCAGCAGCAAAGGGAAGCTGTCGCGATGCTTCCCGTTTGCAAGAAAATTCGCCCACCCCGCTGCTCTCCGGCTTCTAAATAATGTAAGCGTCTTGCAACTAAAGTAGATAGCATTTAATGGAGAAACCATATCTCATTTGGGCTAGCCGTTCTTTTCCTAATTATTCATCTCATCTTTTCGGCTGTCGGTGCTGGGAGCTTCCAGAGATAATTTGTAAATCCTGACTGCGATGAGGTATGCACGTAGTTATCTTTATGTATTAGAATAGCTTCAATTAGATCCAGCTCACGCAAAGAATGTCATGCAATATGTGTGTAGAATAAAGGTAAAAGTTGTAGCTTCAGGAAAAGGAAATATAGGGAAATACGTTATATACAGTGTATGAGCTGTTGTGATTGATTGGCACTTCAGGCAATAAAAGAGAGAATGGTTTTCCCCATTACTGTAGTAGAATTCAACCTTACTCTATTGGGTTAATACGCCATTGCCTAAATTGGAAAATAAAAAACGGTCTGGTTTAGAGTTTGTAAAGAAGAAGGTTTTGAAAATTTTAAGAACTCAAATTGGAAATGAGAAAAAGATCTGATTATGAGATTTTTGTACAATCTTGAGAAATATGATAAATGAAGAAAATTATCAAATTAGTTTAATATGGGAAATTGTCCTAGAGAAATCCCTAATTATCTCTAACATTAAATATTACTTTTGAAGATATTGACAAATCATGATTTTATAAAGTCTCATTTCATACTGTTACATTGATAAAGGACGGAACATATGTAATGAAGTATGAAATAACAATTTTCATTTCATCGATCTCGAACCGAGCGAGTTTGGAGAGCGGCAACTACAGATGCCATGTCAAACATGGTCCGAAACATTGAATTCCTGATAACCGGCCCCCTCAGCGCGACACGTGGCGCACTCTGCGGACGCCTTTCAGTTGAAGTGGGTTGTTCTGTCCAGGAAACACGCTGAAGTGGTGGTAAAGGATGATACAGTCTTTCCGACCTTTCAGTTGCACTGCAAGGTTTATTAAGAGGGCCTTCTCTTGCTATTTTTAGTAGAAAGTTCAGAACTGATGTTCAGACATAAGATATACCTCTGTTTAAGCATGGCTGAAATGTTTGACTCTGGATTATGATCATTGTGCAGAGGAAGTCACTGCCAGAGTTTTGGAGGGATCGTCCCCTGGTGAGTTCCCTACTTGATCTCCCTCATTATCTCCACCTTTGAGGACCAAAAGTCCATTTCTTTACGTAGTGGGTGGACCTTATATAGTGTTAACGCTCTCTAGATTGAATGTGTATATCCGGATGGTCTAATTCTGAACTATAAAATTCTCTTTACTCTTTAACCTATGAAGCAGTTGTTAATGATCTTGTATACAGTCAGTTGATGCATCAAAGGATCACAATGAACATTACATACAGACCCTACTTGCTGTAAGATTTCGATTTTGAGTTCACCTTTATACGTCAACCGAGAGGGATATGGATGATGTCAAAGTCGGTCACTAGTCTGATAAATACATTTCTTTTATTTTGAGAGAGCATAATGCATTAGGAGTTTTCTCCGCCTTTCAACTGAAACTTTTGGTATTCAGTAAATTATTCAGAAGCTGTTTCAGCTTAAGTTTGCCTTTTCAAAGCTCAAAGTCCAAAGCAACAGCTTACATGTTTCCACTCAAAGGACTTTAGGAGTTAAAACTATTTTCAAATTTTTTCCCAAACTCACTATGTCCCTCTTCCTAAAGGTGAAGGACTAATGGAGTTATCTTTGCTGTGAAGCACAAAGGTTGAACTCATAAGCATGTGTGTGGAACATATGGAATATAGGACCTATGAGCCATTTCTCGTTCACTTGATTGTTAATACGAGATCATCCTACTGTGATTGTAATTTGTACTGACTATACCTTGAAGAGATACTTTTCTTTTTGTTTGATGCCGATAGGATTGTTTCTAAATAATCTAACTTGTGAAATGGAAGTTCACAATAAATTCTGGCTATGTAAAGTTCTGCTTCAACCTCCTGAAGTCTGTTTTTCCCGAAATTTAGTAGGAAGGCCTTGAGAAGAAATAATGCGAAGATCACTGGCACATTCGTCCCGGGATCTTTCATGCTCTAAAGACCGTGAGCATCGCGGATGGCATCTTGTGACTTACGAGTTTTCTGGTGCTACTTCAATGCTAATTCGATCCATAAAGGTATGATCATGCCATTTCTTGTACGGATGTAATTTCAGGTGTCAGCGATTGCAAATTAATTCTGCAGATGGTATTGCAGAGAGAATGAAGCATTTAATTAGAAACTTTCTTCCCCTTTTCAGTGCTTTTTGTGCCATGCAAAGAACTAAATGCCTAGTCTAAGCATTATATTCTTCCGAAAGTTAACTCAGATATTTGATGCAGACCTAAAATACTTGTACCTATAAAACTTCTAAATGTGCGTGGATGGTGGTGTTTTGGTTAATGATTTTTAATTGTTAATGTCCTGTTTATAAAAAAGGATGCTACTACCACGGTATTATGCAAGTCCTTTGGATGAAGGAAGTTAAGAAAGATCATACTAAGCTTTGGCATTCTTAAAACTTGCTGCTTTCACTAACACTTCCTGTTGCTTCCATTGGATGATCACACTACGCCAAATCTACCTTTCCATGTTGCAGCATCCCCCCTGAATTCCCTTAAGTTTAAGTGACTGGTATTTACGTTTCTGGACTTCAGGATAAATTTCATTTGCACAATAGTGATCCAAATTTGATGTCATCACAGGACACGGTGTGATGGTGTTGTAGTGAGGGATTGATTCCAATCTTTAGGGGTAGACCTCAGCTAGTCACCCAACATGCGGTGTGGATACTGATAGTCCACGCACTCTTTAAGGTTTTCTCAGTCTGCGAATTTGTGCAGGTTTTAGTTTTCTCCTAGTTAGGGGAAAAAATGAATAATGAAGATCATGATTTGGTGCTCTGCAGGCACTAGTTCTTGGAGAAACAAGAGGGAAAAGATCTTGTACATGATCGAGAATTCATTTCGATTGCGGATTCTTGCATATAGAGTGTATAATATGTAGTGCGTAGAAACATTTTGGTTTTATATGTAATTTTGTTCAATTTACTGCAGGACATTGAGAACATCCGCTATGAGACAGAAAACCGAAGAGAATGGTGCAGCAGCAAAGGGAAGCCATCGCGATGCTTCCTGTTTGCGAGAAAATTCACCCAGTCCGCTGCACTCCGGCTTCTAAATAATGTGTCTTGCAACGAAAGTCGATAGTATTTCATGGGGAAACCATATCTCATTTGGACTAGTAGTCCTTTTCCTAATTATTCATCTTGTCCTTTTGGCAGTCGGTGCTGGGGGCTTCCGGAGATAATTTGTAAATCCTGACCGCGATGAAGTATACACCTAGTTATCTTTATGTATTAGAATAGCTTCGATTAGATCCGGCTCACACAAAGAATGTCGTGTAATTTGTGTGTAGAATAAAGGTAAAGGCTGCAGCTTCAGGAAAAGGAAATATGGGGAAATACGTTATAGAGTGTATGAGCTGTTGTAATTGATTGGCACTTCAAGCAATAAAAGAGAGAATGGTTTTACCCGTTACTGTAGTAGAATTCAACCTTACGTCATTGCCTAGATTAGAAAATAAAAAAGGTCTGGTTTAGAGTTTGAAAAACCCAAAAAAAAAAAAAAAAAAAAAAAAAAAAAAAAGGTTTTGAAAATTTTAAGAACTGAAAATGGAAACGGGAAAAAGATCTGATTATGGGGATAATCAAACTGCACCTAAATGAGTTCTGGAAAAATTAATTTATAGCACAGTAACATGATTGTTAAACGCACCCTCGTCAAATTTTTTTATCACTTCTCTAAGATATCTCCTTTTCAATTTGGGCTTATCTCCTCTTCTAAAGTCTCGAGCTGCAGGTGGTTCTCTAATAGAAAAAAGGATAAAAAGGAGAACCTTCTTGCTAAGATCACAGCCTTCATGAAGATTCGGACAGTTGAAACAGATGGACCGATAGCTGGAAGATCCACTAATTAAATGTATTGGGCTCCGGTCGAATGGACCTCGGTTCATGCGAGGACTGTTCAACCGGTTCCCATCTCAAAGGGTGGCCTGGCCTTCTTGTCTTGCCTGACCGTGCATAGCACAGCCAGGCCTAGGATTAGAGGCATGCATGGCCATGGCACACGCCGTCCTATTGGACCGACGGCTATGATTTTGTGTCTCTGTCCTCTCACATCTGAAACTTCCTCCTTCAAACGTTATAGCACCAGGGGCCATTTAATTCAGGCAGCCGTCCTGGCGACACGTTGTTGTTAAACATCAACACGTCATCTCTAGGGCATTAAATTAAGGCCCCAAGAAATGTCGAGCCACGGTCGTTATCAAGGAGGTATTAGATTAAAATGCATATATTGCACCATCGGTACAGCATGATCGACCAATCGTGCATCATTCTGTATAACACGCATTTCCCATCAATTCCATGTCTAACGTCTGCCAAGCTCTTGCCTATATTCAGTTTATTTTATGTCGCCCGGTCACGTAGTGCACTAGACGCGCAAAATGTGTAATCGTCTTAACTATTGTCAATGAAGATGGAAATCCATTGAGGTAATTCGAAAAACTTCAAAGAAAGCAGGAATAGGAAAATGGAAAGGACGGAGAAGTACCTCAAGCTAAGGCACCCTAAAATATTCTTCTAATTCACAGATGCCCTCGAGTCACGGATCAAGCAAAATACTTTGTTAGAAAATTCCGATTCTTTATTAAACCGAATGAAAACCTTACTCGAACAGTTGACGGATTGGAAATGGTAAAAGGGCAGGACCACAAAAATTCAGAAATCAGGACCCCCCCGGGTAGTCCGACCCGCGTGAAACGGCACATGGGGCCCCCCTTTGGATTTTCTGACCGCTCCACCGTTACGAGAACCCACCGGGAACGGCGTCGCATGGGAGCGGCATCACCGTCCATCTATCCAAAACTTCCCCGTACTAGTTGGGGGACATCACTTCACACTTACTGAAGTCCTTTCTTTTTGGTCGGTCGGGGGGGTCTCAACTAACAAATTGCGCCCTTTGCGGTGCCCTACTTTGACCCACCACCATCTGGGGCCCACGCGCTTTGAGAACCCGAATATTTTTTTAACTTTTCTTCTCCGCGTTTCGTGGTTGCTTTGCACCAGGCCACAGGGGCAAACCAATTCCCTTTTTTCTTTTTGAAAAACCAAGGAGGTTGATCAATAAACCGGGATTCGAAATTTGAAAATCATTTCACATCACACTAAAGTGTCCTTTTATTCTGTTTAAGCACGCGATGGAGCCATCGTTACCAATCACGTCGTGTTGACGAGTAATCTCAAACGTTCGTGGAATATCGAGTGTTATTTTCGAATTATCTATCGTACAAGAGACGAGGACATTTGAAATATAAAGATTTGAAAGTTTCTTTGATTTTGCTAATCGACAAGTGCCCTTTACACGCACCTCGGCATTTTGAAGGACCGAATCATGATGGGTGGATGTTGAATAGCATTACAATTGTTAAATTGAGATACTGTATCACAAGATTCGGTAAAATATCTAAAATTAATGTCACAAGTCATGGTTACATGTATAAACTAATTAATAAACATTACACGTTATGAGGTCTTGAGATGTTTTGATTCCAAGCACGTTTTTGAAGGATTCTCTAGAAGTAGATGTTGCCATATGTTGTTTTTATTAATTAGAGGATTACTTCCAAAGCATGGTTTTGTATAGTACAAAGTCTCATTTTATACGGTTCCACAAATATCGAAATATGACATACATCACAAAACATGATAGAAAAAAATGTTAAATTTTTTTTTAGAGGTGAAGATATATCGATTATAAATCAATTAGATTGATGGATACGAATTGAATGAGAATTCGTCAATTAACTAATAGAATTACTTGCGGGTTCCCTTAGCAAATGTGTAATGTCCGGATCTTAAATCAAATTGAACCATAAAATCAATTGACTCTAATTATCATTATATTGCTCAAATAAAGTCGTTGTTTTTTTCCTTTTTTTTAACTTTGCCGTTTGAACTCAAGTTTGAAATGTTAGCATCTCAAATGTATTTTAATAGCTAGTATTCCACTTTGCCCTTAAGCGTGAGGGTTAAGTCTTGCATGGACTTAGGATAAATAAATCTAAATGCGTCGTGGTCGTTGATCGCGGGTTCGCATGATCATCCACCTGTCGAATTCCGAGGCCCACACGTGTCTCCCCCATCATTGGTGGCGGCTCCCGATTGGAGATTTGCGGTTGTTGTCGGACGCCGACACCTGTCAGTTTGGAGACCGGCAGTTTCTAGATCTCCCGGTCACAACGTTCGTTTGCGCCAGCGTTGAATTTTCTACATCCGCCCATAACACGTGGCGCGTCCTCCGGGGCGCCACGTGGGGGCGCGCCTCAATTTCGTTTTTTTTTTTTTTCTTTATAAAAAAAATTGGAAAAGGTTAACCCGGAGTAGGCGTCGGTGGGACTGGTGGGGCCGACGGGCGGTTAACACGTGATTGTCGGCACGCTATCGCCGACGATTCGCAACGGCAAATGTTTTTTAACGGAGGGTTTAAACCTTAAATTTGGTTTAAAAATTGAAAATTAAAAATAAAGAGAGAAATTCACGTTGGCGTGGTGCTATTGGCTATGAATTAAACGAGGGCCCCACGTATCTCAATTTTGACCCGAGGTTGGGCCCACGCGCTTTCAAAACATCTTTTTATTTCGTTTTCCTTTTGCAAGTTTCTCGGTGCTTTGCGATGGGCGACAATCAACGGCGCGGGTTAATCGGTGAACTTTTAATTAATTTAACTAGGGTTAATACCTGAAAAATCCCAAACAAGTACATCTATGACAAATTTATCCCAAACTATTTTTTTGATCATGAAAAATCTCAAAATGGTATACTTATGACAAATTTACCCCGACTAACTATAAAAAATCATAAACCAAGATATTTATTTATGACAAATTTACCCCAAACTAATTTATTCGACTGCAAAAAACTCAAAAATGGTAAATTTGTGACAAATATACCCTATGCTAAATTGGATTAATACCACAAAAAAATCACAAAAATTGTAAACGGTGACAAATGGAGCGTAAAATCCTAAATTGGTACACCGGTCAACTGTCACGTGTCATTTAACTTAATAATTTGAGAATAAAATTTAACGAAAACTAATAGAGGGTAAATTTGTTACAAGTGTACTAGTTTGGAGTTTTTGGTGGTCAAAAAAATAGTTTGGGGTAAATTTATCATAGGTGTACCAGTTTGAGGTTTTTTAGGGTATTAACCCATTTAACTATTAAGTACCGTCTCTATGGAATTTGCAGCCACCGATGGTGGATTTTTCTAGTTTGTTGGAAATTTGAAACGTGAAAATCGATTCACGTGATAATAGGAGTATCCCAAATTTAGTGTTGCACACGGGAAAATCGCAGTTGAGTAATGTTAATGGGTGGTCTTCGAATATTCACAAAACATGCTCATGAATGTTAAGCTCGATTTACTTCAACAAGAGGGAAGCTCAATGAATTGTAAGCAAAAGGGCTTAAATTCATATGAAAATTTATATTGAAAAAATAGGGTTTCTCGTTATTTTTATGTGGCAACGACAAAAAATACTAATTGAAATGCATTGGCAAGAAAAAAAGTGAGATCGAAAAATATGAAAAAGGGAAAAGTATTTTGTTTTCATCAAATTGATATTGGAGATCTATTTATAGTCCGATTGAGTTGAAAATTTGTCAACATGTTCATGATACATTTTTTTTTTTTTAAATTTGATCGAGTTAATTTTCACTTGAAGATCTCTATATTAGGTTTTTTTTTTTTTTTTTTTTTTTTTTTTTTGTGGGTTGAACAAAATCTGTGTTTTTTGTGAAATTTATCCTTGTTCTCCTATGAAGTTTATGTGTGTTACCAATGATGGTGTTCTCAATGTCATTGCTATACCTCTAATATTAATTAAATAAAAACTTCGTTTACCCAACTTTGTTGATAGTGAAATTTTTGGATTGACCCAATCCCATGGTTTTTTTATTTCCTTGTACCAATAAGGTTTTTCATGTAAATTGCTTTGTGTTGGTGGGTCTTTAGTATCAGTATCACTCTATTAGACATGGCTATCATAAATTGTTTACGGCGGTTTGCGCAAGATGAGACGTTGTTTTGTTTTACCATGCTAATTCGGTATTGTTTGAGTTGTAATTGTTCCTCCATCAATAAAAATAGTTCAATTTTCAAGTCACCCGTCACAAACCATAATAGAACATTCAAAATATTTAAAATCTAAAAGTTTCTCTGACTTGCTACTTAATCGGCACCCCCGACACACGCCCGTCCACAAAACAGTGGAAATTCTCTTTTCTTTTGCTGAAAAGCAAAATTGATGGTTTGTGAAATAGGGTAAACGATCTTTTTCTGCTTTTGTTTTTTGGATGACTTCAATTTAGAACAGTTGCCTCTTTTTTTCTTTTTCCTTTGTGAATTTCACTTTTGAATTCGAATTCTCGACCTATTCTCCACCAAAGGACGAACAATAAACTAAACTAAATTATTTAAAAAGCACAATGCATAATACTCTGTTTTCGTGTGGCATTGCTTAGCTCATGATCCATGGAGAAGTGATGGAGGCATTTAAGAAAAAGAATCTGAAAAGAAAAGGGCCACTTTATTTCCAATTTATCAAACAGAATCAAGAATATATGACGTTTTTATTATTTTTTATTTTTTTGGGAATTTTGTTGGGGAATGTTGCAAGACAAGCCATGTGACCGCCTGAAGAACAAGTTCCTAATATTCGAGAATGCACTATGGTGACAGCTCGATGCCCTGTCACGGTCGATGCAACTCCAAGGAAGGATTCTATGCAAGAAGCTTGATGTCACGAATTTTAAATAAGATGTAAAACGAATGAACCCAAAAAAAGGAAAACTTCATGGCGAAGCAAAACGAGAAGTCGGCTCAATTTGCTTTCGTGCTCTTGACATTTTACTTCTATTCTTAGTAAGATTGCATGGGCGAATCAAACATGTGATTGATCAAATTGGATATGGGCCTTAGATCTTTATTCCATATCTCCCTATCAACTTTATTTATAATGATCAGTAGACAATAGCGACATAGATGAAAAGGATACACTAGTGTATCCTAACACTAGAGAAAATGCGCAAGTTAGGAAAAAAGAAATCCTGAAATGGGTTCAAATTCAATGTAAATTTACTAGGAGATTATTCGTTTTAGACAAGCTTTATCTTGATAGATTTTATGTATCAATTGGTCAATGTTGCGTAAAAGGTGTTTCTAGATTACATATTCCCCATAAGCTTTATTCCTTATTCTCTGTAGACTACAGTGACATAGATAAAAAGAAAAGAAAAGTATGGTAACACCCGAATCCTAAGAAAAGCAAGAAAATTAGGAAAAAAAAAATCTCAAAATAGGTTCAATTCGACGTAAATTTACCAGGAAGTTCTTCGTTTCAGACAGGCTCGACGGGTCTTATGTATCGACCGGTCAATGCCACGTTGAAGGGGCTTCCAGATTACATTTGTCGCCGTTTTATGCAGAAAAGCCCAGCCCGAAATTTCCGATGTCTCTCGTCGTGAGGACTACGAAAGTGAAATCCCAGCTTAGGGCCATTGACCAGTCTCTTCACTGGATAACCTTAGCAGACTGCTCACTTCAGGTTTCACTAGAATGCCCCACCAAAATAATAAATAAAAAATAATTACTTTTTAAAAAATGTTATTTTCTCTAGAAAAGTAGAAAAATCAAACCAACTTCCACGAACCGTGACTGGCACCAGAACCAACTACCAAACCACCTTCCAGGATCGCATGGCTTCCCCTATAAATACGGGCCCTTGCCACCTGCTTCCGAGCATCGCAGAACATCAAGTCTCAAAGCCAAGTTTTCCCATAAAAACGCAATCTTTTCTTCCCCAAATCGCTCACTTCCTTTGCATTCCCAAAATTTCGTTCTGTTTCTGTGTAAAGCAATCCATTGTTCTTTCGATTCTTTGGGCTGCTGCCTGAAAATCTCTCCCATTTCTGTCTTCTTCTTTCCCTCCCTCGACTGCGAGCTTTCTGTTTTTTATTCGTTTCGAGAATCAAAATGGCACCCAGTTTGAGCAACGCCGGCTCTGATGTGAGTACCCTCGTCAATGGCCACACCGACTCGGTGATCACTCTGGAGGATTCGAACTTCTCGGCGAATGGCCACGTCATTCTCTCCGAGGTCCCCTCGAACGTCACGGTCTGCCCCTCGGCTCACCATGCCTCAGGCGAGAAGGCGCTCGGTGGTTCCGGCGCCGCCCCGGGCTGCTTCGTCGGGTTCGACGCCGCCGAACCCCGGAGCCACCATGTCGCCTCCATCGGCAAGCTGCAGGGCATCCGGTTCATGAGCATATTCCGGTTCAAGGTCTGGTGGACCACCCACTGGGTGGGCACCAACGGCCGCGACCTGGAGCACGAGACCCAGATGGTCATCCTCGACAGGTCCGACGAGGGGTCCGAGCCCGGAGCGGCCCGGCCGTACGTCCTCCTGCTGCCCCTCCTGGAGGGGCCCTTCCGGGCCTCCATCCAGCCCGGGCCGGACGACTTCGTGGACTTGTGCGTGGAGAGCGGGTCGACGAAGGTCACGGCCGCCGGGTTCCGGGCGGCGCTCTACATGCATGCCGGGGATGACCCTTTCGCCCTCGTCAAGGACGCGTTCAAGGTGGCCAGGGACCACCTGGGGACGTTCAAGCTGCTCGAGGAGAAGACCCCGCCCGGGATCGTGGACAAGTTCGGTTGGTGCACGTGGGATGCGTTCTACCTAACGGTGCACCCCGAGGGGATCTGGGACGGCGTCAAGGGCCTGGTGGAGGGCGGGTGCCCTCCGGGGCTCGTCCTGATCGACGACGGGTGGCAGTCCATCAGCCACGACGAGGACCCGGTCAACAAGGAGGGCATGAACCATGCGGTGGCGGGCGAGCAAATGCCGTGCCGGCTGCTCAAGTTCCAGGAGAACCACAAGTTCAGGGACTACGCGAGCCCGAGCGGTGGCAAGGGCATGGGGGCCTTCGTCAGGGACCTGAAGGAGGAGTTCGGGAGCGTGGACTACGTGTACGTGTGGCACGCCCTGTGCGGGTACTGGGGCGGGCTCAGGCCCGGCGCGCCGGGCCTGCCCGAGTCGAGCGTGCTGAAGCCCAAGCTGTCGCCGGGGCTCGAGACGACGATGGAGGATCTAGCCGTCGATAAGATCGTGAACAACGGGGTGGGGCTGGTCCCGCCGGAGCTGGTGGAGCGGATGTACGAGGGCCTTCACTCGCACCTGGAGTCGGCTGGGATTGACGGCGTCAAGGTGGACGTAATTGAAGTAAGTGGCCATTCGCCCTTTTCCTTTTTTTAATCACTTTCGAGAAAAATCGAACCTTTTCTTAACTTATCCATCTTAATTCGATTACGTGCTGTAGTTGTTAACACATACGAAAGAACTTAGAAACAAACTGGAGATCTGGGTCGTTTTCTCTTATCTTTGGAGTAGGACAACTCCACCTTTTAGGTGGTTGTTTCGGTTAATTTGACTTTTTGGCTCTGCCAAGTTGACTTTGTTAAGTCCGTATGATTTGGTCGGCACGTTATCTCCTTATCTTTATCCGCATTCCGAAGCTTTCTAGGATGTTTCCCGTACGGTGACACTTGTCCTGTCGTTTGATCTCGTTCAGGCACCTTCATTTCCTCTATTTTTCTATTTTTCTATTTTTTTTCCTTTTTATTGAATGATCGATGTGCTTAAACAGTTGCTGGAGATGCTGTGCGAGAACCATGGCGGAAGGGTGGATCTCGCGAAGGCGTACTTCAAGGCCTTGACGGCTTCGGTGAGGAAGCATTTCAAAGGCAACGGCGTGATCGCCAGCATGGAGCACTGCAACGACTTCATGTTCCTCGGGACGGAGGCGATCGCGCTCGGTCGCGTCGGTAAGTCTCTCTCTAGACCCGCAGCTAGAAAACTTTGATGCGACGCGCTCCTTGTGCGGCTCTCTAACCGTGTTGTGCGAATGCTGTCTTTTGATCGACAGGTGACGATTTCTGGTGCACCGACCCGTCCGGCGACCCGAACGGCACGTTCTGGCTCCAGGGGTGCCACATGGTGCACTGCGCCTACAACAGCCTGTGGATGGGCAACTTCATCCACCCGGACTGGGACATGTTCCAGTCCACGCACCCCTGCGCCCTGTTCCACGCCGCCTCCCGGGCCATCTCCGGCGGCCCGATCTACATCAGCGACGCGGTCGGGAAGCACGACTTCGAGCTGCTCAGGCGGCTGGTGCTGCCCGACGGCTCGATCCTGCGGTGCGAGCATTACGCCCTCCCGACCCGGGACTGCCTCTTCGTGGACCCTCTCCACGATGGCAAGACCATGCTCAAGATTTGGAACTTGAACAAAGTGAGTATTGCTTGAATCTTCGCCGTGAATTTGTCGAGCATTTATAGTGTGCAGTTCATCTTGTTTTTACGACTATGTGCTGAAAAAATTGAACCTTTTTGCGACAGTACACGGGAGTGATCGGAGCCTTCAACTGCCAAGGCGGCGGTTGGTGCCGCGAGTCCCGCCGCAACAAGTGCGCCTCCGAATTCTCCCACGCCGTCTCCTGCACCACCAAGCTCTCCGACATCGAGTGGAGCGCCGGCGGGTCGATGATCTCGGTGGACGGCGTCCGCGTCTTCGCCCTCTACCTGTCCCAGTCCAAGAGGCTGGTCCTCTCGAAGCCCACCGAGAGCCTCGACATCACGCTCGAGCCGTTCCAGTTCGAGCTCGTCACCGTCTCTCCGGTCAAGGAGCTGAGTTCGGCAAGCGCGAGGGCCATGCAATTCGCGCCGATCGGGCTGGTGAACATGCTGAACGCCGGCGGGGCGATCCAGGGCGTGGAGTACGGGGAGGGAAGGGCCGAGATCGAGGTGAGAGGAGGAGGCGAGTTCAAGGCATTCGCGTCGGAGAGGCCGAGGGAGTGCCGGATTGACGGGAGGCCGGCGGCGTTCGAGTACGAAGGGCTGATGGTGGTGATCCAAGTGCCGTGGCCGGGCTCTTCGAGCTTGTCGAGTGTGGTGGAGTACTTGTTTTAGAGAATCTGACTCCGTGACATGATTTTTCATCCCTTCATTTTTATGGGATTTATCTGATGTAATTTTTTTTTCTTTACTGCCCAATTAAAAGTGGCATTGATCGTAAGGAGTGTATGTACATAGTATGAAGCAAGGTAAGATTACGTTGAGGAATGCAGTATTTTTCAAGTTACCATATAATCTCTCTCTCTCTCTGTGCAATCTTTCTGGCCCTTTCTTCTTGGGAGCTTGATGTCAAATCGATAAAAGGAAGAAAAAGAGAAAGCGGTCTTTGGCTTCAAGACAAGCGGCTAAATCTTTTCGCTAGGATCTCCAACTTTTTTCTTGTTAACAACAACAAGATGCTTGTCTTGGTAAGGTGATGTAACGAAATTTATACATAGAATTGCTGATAAAGTGACTTGAAAGGTGACGTTTCGATTGTGCAACTCATATACCGTGAGGCTAATCGCCTTAATGCCTGTTTCTGGGAATTTTTAATGATTTAGTTTTCTTTTTCCTTTTATACAAAAACAAAGCGGGATTAGTGTTAAGTATCCGATCATAAAAAGATTCGTTGAAATTCCAAGGAAAAATTTGAGGAATTTCCCCAAAAACGCTGCTTCAAGACTTCGCCATTTACATCCCTTAGAAATCCTCCGGCCGCCGGCGGGAACAGTCTTTCGACTCTTTCCCTCATTATCACTCTCTCTCTCTCTCTCTCTCTGTTCGTCTACTGATGAATCGAACTCACCTTGATTCGATCAGCAAGGTTGTCGGAAGCTCAATCCATGGAACATCTCCTAGCCATCTCCGAACGCCCCTTCTGACACCATTCTTTTCCACATCCTTTTCCGTATCGCCGTCGCCGTCGCCGTCTTCTTCTTCGTCCCTCCAGGTTCTGCAGAATTCTCCCGAAAGACCAGTCTTAAGTCCCCTCTATAACTTGCTCTCCGATACCCAGAACCCCGGCAAAGTGGTCGACCTCATCTGCTCGTCTCTCAAAAACCCGAATCCCCGTCTCGAGCTCCAGCGTAATGCCCAAAGATCGCTCCTTTCTCATCTGGGTAGTGACGAAATCTCGCGGGTTCTGTTGAGATGCCAATCGGACCACGCCTCGGCCCTCGCTTTCTTCAATTGGGTCAGGCACGATTTGGGTCTCAGGCTCAGCGCTCGCAACTATTGCCTCGCGATTCACATCGTGGCTTGGTCCAGACAGTTTCCTCAAGCGATGAAGTTGCTGACCGAGCTGGTGGAGTCGGCTGACGATGTCGTGGCTCCCGACGGAGATGTTTTCGGAGCTTTGCTCTTGGCTAGCAAGGACTGTAATTGGGAGCCGGTTGTGTTCGACATGCTCATCAAGGCTTACTTGAAAATGGGGATGGTCAAGGGAGGTCTCAGGGCATTTAGGAAGGCGACGGAGGCAGGTTTCGTCCCCAGTGTGATCTCTTGCAATTTCCTTCTGCATAAATTGTTGAGATTGAATTGCATTAAGGAGTGTTGGCAAGTTTATGGAGTGATGGGGAGAGTGGGGATACACCCGAATTCGCACACCTTTAATATTTTGACCAATGTCTTGTGCGAGGAAGGAGATATTAGCATGGTGTATGAGTTCATGGAGAAGATGGAAGAAGAAGGATTCGAGCCAGACATTGTGACCTACAACACCTTGATATATAGTTACTGCAAGAAAGAGAGGTTAGAGGATGCGTTTTACTTGTACAGGATTATGTTTCGAAGAGGGTTTGTGCCGGATTTGATCACGGACACGGCCCTAATCAACGGGCTTTGTAGGATAGGGAAGGTCAGGGAGGCTCATAAGCTCTTTCATCAGATGGTGAATAGGGGCCTGACTCCGGATATTAAGACATTTAACACTCTCATACTTAGTTATTGCAAGGAATTAAAGTTGCGGGAGTCGAGGCTGTTGTTGCATGAGATGATTGGGAGAGGGATTTGCCCTGATGATTTCACTTGCCGTGTTCTTGTTGAAGGATATGTGAACAAGGGAACATTGGTTTCTGCTCTGAATTTGGTTGTGGAGCTTCAGAGATTTGGGTGTTCTGTTTCCCATGAGATCTATGATTATCTAATTAATTCCCTTTGCCAAGAGAATCGACCCTTTGCAGCTAAGAATTTTCTTGACGGTATATCGAAGGATGGTTATATCCCCACTTTGCATATGTATAAAAAGCTTATAGAGTCTTTCTGTGAGTGTGATGGTGCCAATGAGGCACTACTTTTGAAAGGTGAAATGGTATGCAAGAACATGAAGCCTGATCTTGAAGTATACAGAGCTCTTGTTTGCTGCTTATGCAGAACAGAAAGAAGCGAGGAGAGTGAAGCATTGATGGAAGAAATGGATAAAGGTGGAGTTTCACCTGATCTAGATATATGCAGGGTATTAATCTGTGGGTATTGTAAGGAAAAAAATGTTGATAGAGCTGAATCTTTGTTAGGTCTCTTTGCTGCAAAATTTCACATTCAAGACTCTGAGAGTTACAATGCTCTAATCAGGACTGTTGGTGAGGAAGGGGATGCGGCTAAGTTGATGGCTCTACAGGACAGAATTCTGAAGATGGGCTTTATGCCAAACAGTCAATCATGCAAGTACATAATTAATGGGATGCGAAACGCGGCTGTGGCTCATAAGCAACCTTCCTTAGGACTATGTGAGGATTCACATGCATGACTCTGAGAGTTACAATGCCCTAATCAGGACTGTTGGTGATGAAGGGGATGCAGCTAAGCTGATGTCTACAGGAAAGAACTCTGAAGATGGGCTTTGTGACAAACGGCCAATTATGCAAGCATATAGTCGATAGGCTATAAAAAGCTGCTGTAGCTCAAAAGCCACCTTCCTGAGGACTGTGGGAGGAGTTGGGGTGGATGAAGCAGCCGAACAGCCTTCCCAGACTCTTGAAATTTCAGATTCAATACTCTGACTTACAATGCTTTAATCGGTACCGTTGGTGATGAAGGGAATGTGGCTAAGCTGATGGCTCTACAGGACAGAATTCTAAAGAAGGGCTTTGTGCCGAATTGCCAATCATGCAAGTATATAATCATGATATACGCCAGGCTGCTGTCGCTCATTAAGCGACCTTCCTGGGGAACGACTTTGCAAGAAGTTGGTGTGGGTGAACCATTTGAAACAGGCGGGTCATTGCTTAGCGGGATCAGAATGGTGATTACTGAAGCTGCGAACTTCTGGATTGCAGGTACTATCACTAAGATTTTTCGTGAAAACTGAATGAAGCAGAACCTCCTCAGGAGAAAATGACAGTTTGCTCCTCAGGTGATGCATGAGGCAGTGCTTCAAAGATTGCCGAAATGGCTATTTTTCCTTCCAGTTTTGGGTCTTTGGCTGCATATTGGGAGCTGTAGTACATGAATTGCTTTCGAAGATATGCAAGTAGGCAGTACATCGATGACACCAACTCCTTAACTCAACTGATGCCTGGAATAGACTTCTTAAGGAAATAGAACATTGGTGGTCAAGATAAATGATAGGTTACCCACTAAACTTACCAGGCGCTACATGTGGATGAGCTCAAACAAATCCGTGTTCTTTCTACAATTTCCCATCCTCCTATTTGCAGAGAATCGTACTTTGTGATTGAAGAGTTTTTGCTGTAGTTTGGAGAGTCGGAAATTTAAAATCAGTAATCCTTCAACTGAGGAATTCAACTCTTGTTACTATGAGGGTGGGGATGGCATTGTATGTTCACTCGAGTCAAAATGAAGACGGGTTCGATTGTACAGGGTGGATTAAGGGCATGTCTCTATAAGTTCACCTCATCATATATGCTGTGTTTGGTTTGGTGCTTTTTGGTCCTTGTATCGTCTCCAGTGGTCCTATTTCCTCTTCCAACAATGATAATTCCTAGGAGGCTCGAACATGCAACCTCGTATAAAGGCTTTTTAATTCTGACCTTTGATGTAAGCTATGATATGGCATCAAAAGTCGGTCAACATGCTAAACTTAAAAACGAAATTTAGAAGCAGACTGCTCAAGGTGCTCCCTCCAGATTCCAGCTTGCGATGTTAATTTGCTTTCCAAGATGGACAGTAAAACAATATAGCACTCAAGTGTATCGATGCACAATAGTCGCAGCCACAAAGGTAGGTTCTAAATCAGTGAGGGATGATGATGGGAAACCATATGATCGGATTCTCGTAACACCAATTTTCCATGACGCGCGCGAGTACCTTCGGTGACGCCCGAAACCATCGGAATCTAATTTTACCAAAGCAAAGTTGGCGCAGCATTCAGCTCTTTGTGCGGATGTTTGATTTTGCATGTTTCGATGATGTATCTGTAAATGAGGCTGACCGAAAAAATGAGAAGAGTGGGTCGTCCACAAATTTCCTGCAGAGGTTTTGGGCCTTCTAGGTTGTAGCATTTGGGTTACAGAATAAAGTTCTATTATATACTCAGGGAAAGAAAGAAAAAGCCCGCCGAGAAGCGCTGCGTCAATTCAGATTCTGGATCTAAACTTAGCCCAAAAACCTAAATCTTGCCACACATGATGTTCTAAGGCAAAGATAAACAGAAAAGCCCGTGGGCGCGCAAAGACGACTACTGAACAGAATGGTACATCATTATCTCAAGAAATTCCCAAGACGGAAAATTCCTAAGCCACTGACGGAATTCATGGTCGCTTCTATCGACCTAGAATTTACCCATAAAACCAATAAAGCCAAAAATGGGAGGTACCACTTACATTCAAATATCACTGGCATTAAGGGCATCTCAAGAGAACTCTCAACTTTGCCACCTTCGATGGTCAGGACAAATATACAATAAGGGGTCGTAATCTTTAGGCCAAGCTTTCGAGGTTTCACGCTAACAAGTGCAGCACGACAAAGAACCCAAAAATAAAGCGAGGGCATGATAATTGAAGTGATTCCAAAAGTACATTTTTTCACTTTGTATTGCTAATTTCAAAAGAGATTTCTCTCTCCGGTCCTTGCCTTTTGAAGTTCAAAGATAAAACAACATTTGTTAAACAACTAAGGAGGCATCCAAAATTCCCTTGTTACAATCCAATGGATGAAATGAGAAACTACTGGAAAATCCCATTTTAGCCATTTGCCTAAGCAGCATATCCAATTATATCGCTCAATATCTTAAAATTTTACCTTACTGTACATGGAAACAAGAGAACCCAACTCACTTTTAATCACCTCTCAGGTGATTCTTGTGACCCTTCCTCGGTAGATCCCAATGGTGGATTAGGCTGAGAAACTTCAGCTGCCAATGGTGGATTAGGCTGAGAAACTTCAGCTGCATCAATATTTTCGTCATCTCCCTGTCTTTCTGAATCTTCAGCATCCCCATTTCCAGTTTCCTGCAACGAAATGTGCGACTCTTTACCTGCAGAATGAATGGTTGATGGCTCAGCACGAGGAGATGATCTTTGATCACGCATATCATTGCTGGACCTGGTTGCCAACCACGCAAACTGCAAATTATGGCCTTGCCAGCACTTTCCATGTGCAAATGCCTTCTCTGCTGAATGGCGAGTTACAAAACCAATATGAGCAGAGACAGTTTTTAATGTCTCCGATCCATTATTATCATCCTGACCTTCCACATCTTCTAGCTCCAAAATAGCAAGATCACCAAAAGACGAAAAGTGTTCCTTCAAAGCAGGGACCTGATGTGTGTAGAATCATATATAGTTCACTTAGAAATAATTCTTGCACACGAAATTACCTAATTAAAGCACATGGAATGAACAAACTATGCCAAAGGACTATGCTGGAACTGCCAACTCAAATGAAGCACTCTCTGGGCTACCATCCCATTATTTTCTCCCCCACAGAAAAAAAAAAAAAGAAGAAGAAGAAATTTTTAAAAAAGTGAAGTCGTTAAGAAAGCAAGCAAATTTCCTTCTCTTTACAAGAACCCTTACAAGTAAAATCATGGGCCAATTCTACCATTGTAAGCTGCTTAAATATTTTAAGGACGCTTTCTCAAGTCAAACTAGTAATTTTCTATTGCTAGCTTGTCAACATAAACTTGCCCACCTTATTGTGGTGGGGGGCGGTGTGTGTGTGTGTGAGAGAGAGAGAGAGAGAGAGAGAGAGAGAGAGAGAGAGAGAGAGAGAGAGAGAGACTCACACTGGCAAAACTAGCCGGCAATGGTGGTAGAATTTTAAAAGTTGTCGGACGGTTGTCAAGTTTGTATCTATGTATATAAGGAAAGCCAGCAGGAGTTGACGACAGATTCAGCTGATTCATGCTACTAGAACCTTCTATTGATGTTAATGAGGATGTATCACGACTATCCTGTGTAGCACCCTCCACTAACTTGTTCTCATTGTCCACGACTTCATCATTTGATGATGCCATTGCATCAGCTGTAGCAAAGGACCTCTCAGTCACAGCAGCAACATCAGAAGATCTGGGGGTCACAGCCTTTGCAGCGTCAGCCTCTAATCCCAACTTCTGCCGCTTAGCAGCTTGCTCTGCAATTACCTCACCCTTGACTCCGGAAGCCTGCAAAGTGTACACAAGAGAGGAAGAAGGAACCAACGTATTTCAGAATCCCAAGTTCCCAACTCTGACTGACAGGTGACATGCAATCAACAAAGGAATGAGCCAACATGAGTTATCTGGTAAGTTTGATCGAAACTATTCAACTTCTTAAGAGCACGAAAATTTCTTCCAAGATATCCGCAGATCTCCAACACAACCTATTTATTTAAATACAGTCCAGTGTGAGCAAAGAACGCAAGGGCATTCGGTTTACCGAAGTAAGTGGAAGATTGCACGTGCACCTTATTCATTGTGCTTCATATGTGTAGAAGTGTACATTATGCATGCCAAACACACTTTGCTATAATTGCTCACAACCTTGTAAAAGAATTCTGATAAAAACTAAAACACCAGAAAAGAGACTCATTAGGTATACAGGTTTTATTACAAAGTTTGAACCTGTCCATTGAGTTTTCTGTGACATGGCAGACTCATTTACTTTACCATTGCTCCTATTAACTCTCTACTGATTCAGGCTCACACACGCTGCTCTATCCTACTGAAAAATGTTGCTTAGCTGTTATCTTTCAGGTGATTTTCATGTCACAATTTCATAATATCCACAAGAGCTCAAGGAAGTCATACTCCTATTCTCTTTTGCCTCATGATAACACAGTTTCCCTTACTAGAAACCCCAGTGGTGGACCAAAGCTGAAGTTGGCCCTCATCGTACAAGGTCTTGACCTGTTGCTATTTACAATTTTATTTTCATTTTAAGGTGGTCACGTTGAGATCCAATCTGTGAGGTTACATAGTAAGGACATCAATGAAATGTAAATCAGTGGATACAAACAAAGAATACATGAACTCTCTTTAATACGACTTGGCCCATAAAAGAACACCACTAAGTCTTAATATAAGCTATCCAACATAATGATTACACTAAGCGTAAAGTTAGCATTTGACCCAAAAAAAAAAAAAAAAAAACATAGGGTTAGCAGCTAGGATCCAAAACCTGAATTCAGAATCACCAAGTAGAAAATAAATTACCCACAAAAATGCAATCTCTATAGGTAAATATTCGACACAAAAGCATGAAGAAATATGTCATCTTGATTGGAGAATGAAAGACAGCATAAAGTCAAGCAGAAAGGAGCGCACTTGTTTCTCAAGTTTGTCCAACTGACGTTTGAAGTCGTTGCGCTTCCGGTCCAGCATTTCTCGCTTCTTGCGAAGTTCTTCCTTCAACTGTTCTAAACTCTCCAATTTCTTTTGCAAAGGAGGTGTAACCTTGGAACCATTTGGGGTAAGAGGCTTAGATTGATCAGAGGATGGAAGGGCAGATTCTGCTACAGGAATATCAATAGCTTTTAAGGGGGTTGATTGTATGTTATCTTTTGTTCTATTGGCAATAGACAGAATGGTGGGAACTGAACCGGCTGTCCCACCATGGGGAGTCAAAGATGCACTATTTACACTACTTATGCCATCATCAGGAATGCTATCGCGATTAGCCCACCACAGCTTAATGAAGCGATTGCCCATTACAGCATCAGGTGCCTTTAGAGCAGCCTCTGCCTCTTCCCTTTTTGAAAATTGAACAAAAGCCCTCTCACTATTTGTTGGTATGTAAATATCAATGATCTCCCCAAACTTTTGGAAATGAGAAAGAAGAGCCTCCCTTTTGTTGCTTTTCTGAGGAATGCCATTAACAAATAGAGTACGTGATGCCTTCTGAGTTGGTTTGCGCACAAAACGCAGTGCAACAGATTGTGTTTTTTGAGATAAATCTATAGCTTTGGAGCTCTTATCCTCCCCAGCGATCTGCTTTCCACGATGGGAGCTAGCTATAACACTGGCTGATGCCTCCTGCTTTTCCTTCATTTCATCTCCCACCATATCAGAGGTACTTGATTTAGCATCAGTTTCACCTTTCGAATTTGGTTTAACCTTAGAGCTTCTAATTCTACCCCAAACAGAGGAAGTTGGATTCTGTGAAGCAACAGAAAGTCCAGCTCCCCTCTCTTGGTGGTCAGTATCAGCAGCTTTCTTGACATGACGATCAGACATATCATGATTAAATGAGGATTCAGTTTCATCAGCCTGGGATGAATGTAGAGCTAAGAGTGAAGATCCTTCGGGACCATTATTACTCCAAAGTGGCTGATCAGGATCATACAAATCGGCTCCAACAACATTAGCAGCAGCAGAGTATGCAGAATTTAATACCAAACTATCATCTGACATTCCATGTTTACCACTTTTGCCTTGTGGTCCATTGTTATTCATCAACGAGGTTGAAGAAGCACTGCCAGAAGGTATGGGTCCAGGTAAAGCAGGCGGTCCAAGCAAGTGTGCACTTGGAAGTGAAACAGGGAGGTTAAACTGGGAGAGACTCTGTAAAATGAAAAGAAAATACTTCAGCAACGTCCATATAAGATGAAAATGATACCTGCCAAGCATCAAACCTAACTCTAGCACCTTTAAGCGAAAGCAAAAGCATCTCCACTTCCTGTTGATGACATGAAATAGCTAAGGACAATTTATCGTGTGGTGTGCAACCTAGATGACTAGTGACTCGACCTTAAACCAACAGCATGATCAGAAAGAGAAACATCTACATGCAAAAAGATCTTTTCAGTTGGCCTACAGGCAAACATCGAATATTATCATCAATCGTTAGCTGACTCATTGAAAGATGAGAAAGCAGGTTAATCATCATGAATGCCCCTTGAAATCAGATTCAAGAGGCAATGCACAAACTCTAAAAGATCAACAGAATAAACTGAATAGACCAGTCACCTTCTTTTCTTCTCAGTTCTTTTGTGAATCTACAAGAATAAAACTTGTTTGAGCACCTATTCAATTCTATTATTTTTTCTTTCCAGTGGAAATATATATGTTTACGTCTTGAGGCATGAACACAACAAAGGCATGCACATTATTTAGGCCAAAAATAAGAATGATCAACTAGTGTGTATGGATGACCCATGACCCTGATATAATGCCAGACTAGCATAGAGGGAAAAGCCACAATATTTAAAATAAAATTATTCACCATAAATCTAGCACATTCTAGAAGTGACTTTGTGGACAGCAACCAAAGATGGACCACATTTCAGATTTAATTTATCAACGGTTCAATTATATCTAAATGCTTTACCAGACTGCGATGCAGGCCTTGATAAGAGGAGATACCTGTACATCTTCCACAACAATACGGTTAACACCATGCTCCATAGGGCACATGTCTCCTCTTAGACAAAATCCACGTTCCTCAAAGTCTCTACATCTCTGCCGAGGAATACCCATACCCAATGAAGTACTTATAGGGGGCCTAAATGCACCTTGCAGGCCAACAGAACTGAGTGCATCTAGACCACCACTAGGTACACCAGGAATCAATCCATACGCACCCCAGGATGCATTTTGTGCATTTGAAGCACCTGCCAAACCCCTTCCAGGAAATAGGCTTGGTCGAATGGACCCCCTCTGCATGACCTGACTAGCTATATCAACAGAGTTAAACCTAGTATCCCGATGGTTCCATGCACCAGAGTCCCTTCCTCTTCCTCTACCAGGACCAGAATTACCAGAGAATGTTTGGTTTGCCCTACCTCTTGGATTCAAGTCCAAAGGACCTCGGGGGAGTGAAACAGAACCAGGGTGACGTTTTTCAAACTTACTAGAAAATTCTCTCTCTGAAGAGACTGCATTATAGTTTTTCCAGGACTGACTATCCTGTGTTTCGTTTGCTCTAAACATGTGTCCATTATCAAAAGGTTTGTTGTGCTTTCTGTACGACCTTGCTATATTGTGCTCCAGAGCATCTTTGTCAGAAGACTGAGAACGTGTTTCCCGTCGTCGATGCTTATGGTTGCGATCATCATCATCATCATCACTAAATTCCTTGTCTTCAGGATCACTTGCATAATCAGAAGGTGAAAGATCCCCAGACATTTGAGAAGCAACTTTCAGCACCATTGGATTTCTTGCAATAGATGAAATACTAAACCTCTAGAATCTTTCGACATCCAGCAATGTTGTGAAACCTAAAATCATGATCATCATGTCAGAATGAACAGAGTGTATAGTCAGGAAGTAAAACTGTAGAACAATTAGTGTCACACAAGTGTCCACCTCTTGAAACAGGATTTGAAGAAGTGTCGAAGAATATACTAAGTTGATGCAATTTTCGGGGGAAAAAGAAACATTGTATGGGTAGAGCCATAGGCCTAAGCAATTTAATTTTGAATGATTTCAAAAGGATAACACCGCAAAGCAAACCAACTCACCGGGTCAATAAAAAGATTAAATAACAGCACAGCACAATTAAACAAAAATTAACAAACAATAACAGAAATATAACAGTTACGATAAATCTGATGGCAAAGTTTATTGACTTATTCTTCTTAAAAATCCTAGAATCAGTGTAAAAAGAATTCTAAATTTCTAGTAACTAAATCAACGTCCTGAAACCATGATTGTGGCTTCTTTCACTATCAACAGGAAACTTCTTCGGCAAATGCTACGATCACAAAGAGCCCCCAAGAGAAACTACTCAGCAAGTTCATGTTTCTTATGAATACTCTAAGCCCTCCTAGGAAGAAATGGGGATGCAGCCATAAAAAGCAACAGCTGTTTCAACAAGGAATATCCCATAAGTGATTACATCATTCTGGTCATGGTGATTTTTTACATTGCAACACATGCTTTCGTATAGTGAGCTTCCCTGCTCCTTTTGGTACACCCTAATATTATTTGCAACACTGACTTGCTTCTATAGCCCTCAAAGAAATAACAGCCTTATCTGGCAAATTTGAGTTAGACGCCACAAAGAGGTTTCAAGTTGCTTCTATGTATGGATACATCTTTTTTTACTGAAAATTTCTTCATGTAGGAAGCAGTAATTTCTCCATGATAAAGATCTTTCTTATTTTCCACTAAAGAACTTGGTTTTTTGTTTTCACATTTCCCCAGGGTTCTAAAAGATCTCTGCTGCCTTCCCTTTCCTTTAAGTCATACTCTTCTCCACCTCATCAGTATTACTCTATTCTTTACCTTTACAATTCAAATAGACTTCTCAATATTATCTACAATCAAACACAGTTGTGTAATGGAATTTTGAGATAGCCAGGCTAAAAAATTCTCTCAAAGCGGTTTGCACTTTGATATTTAAGAAATTTAAATTACCAATAGGTACTCAATAATGATACATTTAATGCCATTGCCAAATCATAAGTTCAATGCCCAGATACCTCGATCATTGTGCTCCCATACTTTCAAAAACTTAAAACTAAAAATCATATCTTTTGATCAGTAAGGTCTGATCAGTTGAGAAGTTAATAACTAAACATTGACCTCAATTTTCCATCCTAGGATATTTCAGTCACCACTGCTCCAAGGCATAAAACTGTGAGTCCACCTCTGGAATCCTTTTGATTGGTAGACTCCTCTGAGGGTTGGGGTCCATTTGTTTCTCTCTCCATTCTCATCCTTGTAAATGCTCTATAGGGACACTAGCTATAAGGAATCTATTTATCACACACGCATGTGCATGAGTGCAGAGAGAGAGAGAGAGAGAGAGAGAGAGAGAGAGAGAGAGAGGGTGGGGTTAACATAACAAGAAAAGATAGAAACGAGGATCTAAATATTATTGGACAGCTAATTTATTTCCTTCACAGCAAATTCGTTTCTTCTCCCTGTTTAAGCCTAAGAGTTTTTAAAATATGGAAAAGCCAACACTAAAAGCTAATTCGCATTCTAGTTATGAAATGGGTAAATAACCTAAGAGCAGCTCTCAATAGGAAGTGGACCAAAAAGGCATGAATATGTGATTTAGCTTGCTGCACATTAATGCCTCTAGAAAACAGTTCTCCCACTTGTGCCTTGAAAAACAGATACAGGAAAGGAGCTTCTCTCTTTACGATCACCACGCAAATTGATGATAAAGAATGGCTTTACCCACTAGCCAACGAAGGCCGAAAGGGAACTCTCTCTAATGTTTGCCATATTCTCTCATTCCCTATTGGCAATGATATTTGTACTGGAGATTACATCCACTAATATATACCACTAATTGCTCAATTGGCATTAACATGCCAAAAGCTAGTATCCTCTAGAGTCAAATTGGCATAGTTTGCAAAGACCAACCTATCCTAGATGCTCGACCTAGGATCGACCCTCATTACAGCTTATCCACCTTACATAGAGTTGTATGAAAGTCAGCAACTGTAGCAATAAACTAATAACCGGCATTAGTGGAGAATGCTCAAACCTAATCCACAATCATAGCATTGGAGAGACAAGGATTTGTATAGACAAATAGCTATGCGTTTAGATAATGGAAATGATGAAAATACAATGGCATTAGCATTTACTATTTAAGAGGATTTTAGAGAATTCTCCAGTAGACAATTTTAGAATAGGTGACGCAAATTAACGCAGTAACAATTTACAAGGACATAAAACTAGATGTGGCTATACGATTCTCCTCCCTAAGCATGTCTTGACTCTTTCCACTATCATCCGAACTAAAAAAAAGTTGCTAAGGGACATGTGCAACAAATGTAATCTCAGTTTCCAGAACAGTTTCTTTTTGACAGATGCTTTCCCATCACATGCCTTGGCAAAGCTAATGAAGAGAAAGATATGTTTTGGACTACAAGTCAATGCATGCCAGTATCAATATGGACACGTATATTCACCACTTGTCCCTCATAATGCCATCGCAGCTCCAGTTTCTGGATTGAGTACGCTCCGAATAGCAAAATAGGACGACCATTACCAAATAGCATATAACAGTCATACCTCGAATGCCTTCATTACTTTCCACAATAAGCACGACTAACTAATTACCGCGAGGACCAATACAATAACGTAAAAATCTATCATGAGCGCGTGCGCCACAAGAATAACGAGATAACTTTCCAAATTTGGATCAGATAATGACAGTTGACAAGACACGTCCAACAGCAATAGCAGCGTATCTTAGACAGGCACCGATACAAAAAACTAGCATCCTGCGTATGGGCAGGGCTCTTCCAAAGCAAGATACGCACATCCATCACTCAATAGAGTAAAATTAAACACGTACAGGACCATAAAAATTCCAATTGAGCTGCTCGAACCTATAACGAAAGGAAAACCAAGCACCGGACTCCGTTTCTAAGCGAGAAAAGGGCACAATGGTGAACAAAAAAGAAAAGATAATCTAGGTCAAGCAGCGGAGACAAAAGCAGGATACGAGAGAGCGGCGTGAGCGAAGAAAGCTTACAGAAACTTCTAGAAGCCCGGTTCGATTGAGCCTTCGATTCCCAATCGCCCGGGGATTCGGAATGGAGCGGCGGCGATCGACGGGGGCGCGGGCATTACCGGCGGAGGAACCGGACCCCGCCGGGAGGGGGCGTGAAGGGCGGCCGGGGGCGGGGGCGGGGGCGGCCGGTATAGCCGGAGAATCGCCGGGGAAGTGCGCGCGGAGTGAAGGATTGCGCGGGCGGGCGGGCGGGCAGGCGGGCAGGCGGGCAGGCAGGCGGGCGAGCAAGCGAGCGAGCGAGAGAGAGAGAGAGAGTTGAGTTACTCGGAGTTGGGTGGGCTTGAAGCTGCGGAGAGGAAATCAGAATTTTAGAGGGAGGGAGAAAGAGAGAGAGAGGGAGAGAGGGAGAGAGAGAGAGAGATTATATTCGCACAGAAGAGAGAAGAGAGAGAGAGAGAGAGAGAGAAATTAAAAACCTGGAGAGACGACGACGACGTCGACGGAGGTTTTATTTACTCGCGAGCTCTCCCGGCCCTCGCCGGTTTTTCCGATTCGGTGCGCCACCGTTGCTCGACCTTTGCACAAGGCCTAAAGATTAAACCATCGCTCGCTCGTCTCTTGATTAGCTCGTCACGTCACGAGTCTTACTTGCTTACGAGTGTTGTAACCATCACGCTGAGATATTTCGTTTTCTTTCGTGCTCGCTCGAAAGATGAAGGAGGACAATATGTACCGAGAATTAAAGTAAAATATTCGCGATGGGAAGGGGTTTTCACTTAAGGAAAGCTCGACCAACCGGAAACGAAGCGAATGTCAATTCGAAAGTAGCACGTTGGTCCCCTTGTTCTACATAATCTATGCGAGCATTGGCATCTCAATGCCAGGGTGTTGCGGAAAGTCATCCTGCATTGCAGAGGTGTAGTGTAGCCGAGGAGACTTGTGGCTTCATTGACCATGTTCAAGGAACTCCTCCATGCCAACAGTTTAATGCACTCGATTCTTTGCAGATTTTTGATGCTACATACTCTTAAGTTCGCTTCCTATTTGCCTTTCAAATTGTTGCTCCAGCAAATCTGACGTGGGGTCACGTGGATGAGAAGGTTCGATTTGCCTCGGCACGAGTTCAATAGACCGAATTCTCAATAAACCAAATACGTACCAAGGATTGGACTCCTTTCTTAGCCTCGAGAGTATGGTCATTCTGAAGTTTTTCGCAGTGAAGGTTGTGTTTTCGCATTTGGGGACCCGATAAAATTACATGCCGTAATTTTATTTTCACGTGGTCTCTAAAGACCATATCCTCTTAAAGAGAACTTCGGAACGTTTGTCCATTTGCCAGGATTTTCCACAAGGAGTTTTGGCAAAAACTAGGACTCCCTTTCATTGACGCTTTCTCAAGACTTTTCAGAAAAGCTGCTTTTTTCTAAGTTAAAAGGTGAGACGAGGGCTCGGGCTCCTGCGCAGCTCATGCCCCACATTTGCCATTTTGAGCTCTTAAAGTTTTGCTTTAGATTCCAAAATATGCAGATTATTTTGCCATTGACAGCTGTGGACAAATTAAACTTTACTCAGAAATTTAACTACCTAGTCTCATGATTCAGCTCATATAACTCAATAGGGACCTGAGATAGTCACGTAATGTCAGGACGGGACCCCAAGAAGAGAGCATAGAAAGCGAAATTCTGTAAACGTGAAAGCACAAAACCAGGATGTGAGTCTAACAAGCCACTTTGTGAGAAGAGTGAGGGTTCAAGAGAAACTTCGTCATACTGTATCCTGCAAGTAAATTCACATCTCAACTGAAACCCTTGCATTGACTTTTGAAACAACTCTAGAAATCAATATACTACATGTACATCTAAATGATATATAAATGCTAATTTTACACATAATCTACATATCAAGAGTACTCATAATGAAGTGGCTTCGGAGCACACCAGAGCTAACCTCAATGGATTGCCATGTTGGCCAGTGCGATCTGCTTCTCTAGAGGCAAGTAGTTTCTTAAGGACGTACAAGCATCATGCATCACTTTTAGTAGGGAAGGAGCTAAGCTGTTCTCGCTTTTATCGATACCTTGCAATGTATGTGTACCCTCACCACACGATGGCTGTGTAACCCAATGGTAAAGGCGCTCAGTCGATGCCAAAAGAGTCACAGTGAAATGTTCCGCAATGACTGTCCAAGAGGGGTCGGTCAAAAGAGTAGAGAGAGTAACCGGAAGATCACTCAAGACACTGAAGCGATCCAGGATCAACAAAGGCATGTATTTGCAGCAACTGCCCGAGAGCAGGCCAATAAATTGCATTGGCTGCAAGAGATTAAGAAAGTTACATAGAAGCATGATGAACAAACATGTAATCTTACAGCAGCAACACAGATAAGCGAATCCCATTTGCTCCATCTTTCCACATGAGCAGAAACCCATTTTATCACGAGGCAACAGAGCTGGGGTAATAAAATGGAAACTTAACATCTTACTATAGAGGCAAACCTGTCCTGAAAACAAAGAGCTAGTGGTGTGTTTACTAAACACTTAAGCATCATCACTCATAATCCCGATGCGGTACAACACACTGAATACAAGAAAGCATCTCTTTCAGCTCACATTACTTGAGTGCCTTCAGTCGATAATTAGAATGGGACTAAGAGAGTTAAAGGGGGAACAAAAAGGCAGGACCGACTTCTTTTGCTGTTTGACTCTAATTTATAAGTCAAAACTTAAATACTTTTGAATTCATTTTTGATTCATCATTGTTAATTGCAATTAATATAACATGCTGGGTATGGACAAGCCTTCAAGCAAACCGAGACACGTACAGCTTATGAACAAAAGCAATAGTTAATGCCCTATCCATTTCATTAGTAACGCGTCAAAAAGTATGGGAATAGTTGCATACCGTAGAAGGAAAATTAGAGACACAGCTAATCTCTACTGCATCAACAAGCCACTGTCTTTTAATGCTTCCTTCAGCACGTTGTAAAGTTGCTACAACTTCAACAAGCACATCCCATGTGTCTGCATGTCAAATGTTAAAAAAAACCCATCAAACAAATCTAGTAACTTCTATTTTGTTACAGTTTTAAAATTGGTGGTTGAGATATAAAATGACTTCACCAACCATTTGCGTTGCAGTTAAATAAAAAGGCCTTCACTCTTCCCAGCTCAGACAATGGGATGGAACTGCTCCTGACTAACCTCACTTTCACCTCAATTTTCTTTAGGACATCAAGGAACTGCCCATTTTCTTTATCCAAATCCACCTGTCAAAGGAGTAGAGACACACAAAAGCTTAGAGATGTCAATACTGAAGAAGCAGGAGATATGATTGACAAGTTACATGCAACCAAACTTCAACTTCATAACAGTGACCTTATCAGAAAGTCTGGACAACAACAACTATAGAAGATGTGTAATGTGGTTGTCCTAAAAAGTTCTATACTAACCCAAAGGTTTTGAGCAGGAGAAGCTGCATGGGAGCAAGAGGCAACTTCTCCAGGAGATAGGGTTCTGGTATTTCTTTCATCAGGCAGTTGAATGCAAGTTGAGAAGAGCATTTTTTATTGTGCCTCATTGGCCCAGCAGGAGGATCCTATCTATAGGATAAGGAACAAACATAGCTTGTTCAATCTGTGTTCTTACTACAAAAGTCTTACAGAAGCTGAATACCCATGGCAAACGAAAATAGAAGCCACAGGGGTGGACATCTTTCACTAGAACTGCAGCCAGATAGAATGCTTTTATGAAGGAAATCCTCCAAAGAGGGAAATGGCGTTAACCCAGTGTATTTGCAATTACAGAGGACAGTCATTGGATTAAACCAAGATGTCAGCCAGAGGCAAACCACGACCATAGTTGGGTCCTCAGGGATGATTCCATGCTAAGGTGAACGTGCCTTGCCTATTATTTCCCTGTCTATTTCCAGCCAACGTGGTCAAGGGAACAGAAGAGTTTTGATGAGATTAAAATTTCTACAGCAATCTTTTAAGATAGATAGTGTAGAACCTTTCACTTAAGACAAAGAGCAAATACTTTATCCAGGGTATATAAATCGGAAGGTGTGATATGGATCTTTACACTTTGATTCTGCTCTTTCTCTGACTCATATACATAGATTCTTCTGAAGATATGTGGCGACCTCTTGATAAGAATCAATGAAACAGATTGACTAAGAAAGTTCACTCACCTGTAGAAAATTCAAAAGCCAATCCCTTGGTGCCTTCTCAAAGCATCTAACTGCTTCAGACCATTCTTCAGTAAAATTCATGCGATCTGCCTCAGCGATACTTGTAGGATGATATAAAGGCAACAAAGAGAAGAGCACCACCATGCACCTTTTGATCCCTAAAAGATACTCTTCAGAATCAAGTAAAGCTTCGTCTAAACATCGACGGAGGCCCTTCCAGCAAGAAATACGTAACAAAAGTTTCTGATCAAGGCCGTAAACTTGGTTTGAGGTAAGTAAAAGCAAGAAATCAGCTATATCAGAGAGTAATTTCTCACGCCTGGACGAAGAGAAAACTTTTACAAGATCGGCCAGATGAAAGAGCAGACAACACTGTAGATTTGGTTCAAGTGTCCTGAACCTCGAGAGGTCAGAGAGCTCATCAAGAAATTCCAGCAGTTGATCAAAATGGGATGCGTGAGCTAATGAGAAATTTAAGCATTCCAGCCTCAAGATTCCTTTCTGAGGAGCCAAATCAGATGGCAAGGAGCTGCCAATTTCTGCTTCGTATCTCATGGACCGCCTAACAATTGCTTTCCAGTCAAAATTCGGTAATCTTGGAGCTTGCGAAAGGCACTTCAGCACAGTTCTAATTGTTCTCACGTCTGGTGTGTTCCCTGTCTGAAGTAAAAGAGTGAAATTAGTAAAGAAAGTGAAATACCAAAATTTGCTAACCTGTGGAACAATACAATGGACACATAAATGACGAAAGATTCTCCTAGGTAATGAAATCAAGTTTTAATTGGAAGACAAATAAAGGCCAGGTACTTAAAAGGATCATTGCATGAAGTTCTCATACATTGTTTAGTTATTGATAACTTGATCATGCAAACACTGTAATCAAAAGGTAATCCTGGATGCTCACAAACTAAGAACTTGACCTACCATGCAAACGTGCCACAGAAAATCATCTATTGCAAAGAACAAGACAGAGAACACATGAACAGTCCATGCATCAAGCGCATGCAGCTTCTTTCTTATTCATCTCTCACCTTGCTCTTCAATGAGTACCGCAACGCAATGTGATGAGGAGCAAATTGATTACAATTACAAATAAAAATAAAAATTCATTAAGGATATTATCTAACCCTCGGTGCAATCTTTAGATGATCACCACTGCATTCACAAGGTTATAGGTCGTCTTGAACCATATGTTGGACATGTCTTCATTTAGTTCTATTCAAGAATTTAGAGTCTCAACAACAGAAAGTACACCAACAAGGGAAAATCAAACACTTCAGAAAGCAAAATATAAGTTGATTTTGTGAGTCCATGATAACCACTTCTGACTAAAGTTTTACAGTGAGTCCTTCATCAGATATAGAGTGACATAAACTTTCAACATGAAGAATTCTGAAACAAGAACAATAAATGGAGCTCATCACCTCTGTATTTGGCCTATTCATCTTTGATGAATTCACATTCGTTAACCATGAGCAGAGTTTCATGACTATACTGTCATTGGAGAAACTTTGAGAAGCAACTTCTGAGACAGTGGTATCAGTCTGAATATGATCATCCAAATTTACTTCCTTGGACCACAGACTATGTCGAAGAAAAGAAAGTGCCCAGGCAGAGTATTGTTGCAGCTGATTATCTTCAGAATGTTGAGCAACAAGAAACATCTCTTGCATTGATGATGTTAACAAAGGCTCGCAGACAGGACTTGAAAGAAGCGCCCGCATTATATGAGAAGATTCCTGCCAAGAGAACATTTCACTGTAAGAAACAAGGACCACGAAAAATGATTAAAAGGCTAGTTGAGGGAAAATCCTCAATCACCTTCAGCCTGTAACGACCGTAATTGGAGGATAAGGGATGAATCAGAACCAACCCAGCTTCTGCACCCAAAGAATTAACAATTCCGAGCATCCCTCCCAGATAAGTGGAGGGAGGCTGAGGATTGGAATAACATCTCCTCAACAATTCCAGTAACTCTTTCAGACATCCAACTTCAATGGAATCTATGCCTTCCTTCACAACACAGGCAAGGAGACTCCCTGCTCCAGCACATGATGCCATCAACAAGCTCTGGTGGAATGCACCTGATTTTTTAACAGACAATAATTCAGATATAAGTTCTCTATAACTATTTATCAGCTGGTTTAGTTCACCAACATCCATCAATTCTACTCTCTGGCAGAAAGCCACGACCATGGGAAGTGCAAGACAAGATCCAACAGATAGAAGCATCTCAGATCCTTCATTGCAGGAGTTAGAGCTCCAAACAAATGGCTCTGTGTGTGGAATCCATGAAGTTATCAAGTCCTTTATCTTCAGTGTCACATCAATTTCCCCACTTCGGTAAACTGCACTAATACAGCTGCCCAAACCAAGAACAAGTCCAGCAAGACCCCAGATGTCTTCCTCCACAAGATCACTGTCCTCATTCAAGAAATCAGGATTCTGATATCTACCATTCTCACACATGTCATTGGGGAAATGTTCACACAAACTTTGAAGAATCTGGGATGTTGATTTTGTAAGTCCTAAGATCGTGATAGATAATGACCTGATAATATTCCCTACTAATTCAACTTCAGCCATCTTGTAGGAATCTCTGTCAGCATTATCAGCAGCTTCAGTCCTAGTTAGAAGATCCTGGCATGAAAAACCCAAGCCAACTCCACAGGCTCCTTTCACAAAGGTGCTTTTGCTACTAGACAAAACCTATTAGGCACAAATGATCAGTAAATAAACACAATTATCAGTGAGAAAACCTGCACTTGTTCCGTTATTATTCTTTAATTGGGAACATTAAGAAAACAGAATTATGGGCAACATGGTGACAAACCTCAAATCTACAGAAAGAACCCACTATGCAAAGAGGAAACTCAAGTGCAAACCAAAGAACCTATACCAGCTATCATAGCAGGTACATGTTTCCCACTCTAGGATTTGACCGTTTGAACCATCAGCATTTGTTAAAAGAAAAATTAAAGTTTTCTCCCCATCAAAAGCATTATTCCTCTCTGACCATGTCGCACACCAAAATGAGTTGTTTTGTGCCATTTGAAAAATTCATACATATGATTGACAGGTTGGCTTTGCTAGAGATCCATTTAACAGCTTATGAGCTAAATGATGACAGTTTTAATCAGATCTACAAAAATATGGTACTCGTTACATTTTACTACTTGAGCCTACACTAGTTATTAAATGGTTTCAGCAAACAGACTTGCGACTAAGCTGTTTCCTAGTTATTAAAATAGATGCAACTATGATCAACCTCTGATCGAACCATAGATAAGAACAATTGTCTGCCTCTGCAAAGTCATTTCTTCTGGAACTGACTATGAAAACGCTTGCCCAGTTGTTGAAGATGCTCTACAGGAGCGACAGGTCACAAGATCAAACAGCTTATGGAGCATGAAATATTCTTTTTCTCTTTAACTGTATAAATTGGCAATAATTTATTGCAGTTCTGATTGTGCATAAAGGAAATGTTTAGCCTATTGGGAAGTCTTTTCTGGGCAAAAGAAGTTCCAGGATCAATATTTCATTCCCGAATTATACTACATAGAACTAAGTTTGAACTGGATCAAACCTGTTTAGTCTGGTTTTTTATTAGTGCAGTCAGGCCATGAACTAGTAACTGGCCAACCAGTTGAACCGGCCAGCACAATCAGGTTTTGAACACCGGTCTAACATAAATTTACATGACTAAATAAATGGTCTTCCTCTCTGATTGATTTATGGAAAGAAGAAGAGTACTAAACAAAAATCTGCGAACCTCAATAAGTCCTGAGATGGTCTGAAACTTTAGTTTATGATCTGTGACATGTAGACAGCTTGAGATCACTCCAAGAGAAATTGCAGCAGACCACTGCCGATGTTCATGTTCAAACTGGAACAACCAATTCAAAAGAAACTTCGACGCAGCTGATATAGCCGTATGAGCAGACTGAGGCAACACCTGACCATTCCAGAACAGAATTAGTGGGAAAGTAGTGAGAATAGTCGAGAGTTCAATAGTAAGAATAAAACTGTGGCGAATCTAAGCCATATGAAATCGTATATATCAACTCTAATACAATAGGTTAGTTTCAGTTGACTTATCTTGCCCTTAAATTATACAGTCTTGCAATTATTTGACTTCATCATGATTGTCAAATGGAACTTATATGCGTTCAACACTTCTTTGTTTTTGATGATAGATTTGCCCAAAAATGAATCAGTTGGATTTGCAAAAACCATGAACTTCATTAAGTTGTAGTTTTTCAAAATAGATAATATGTGAAAAGTAAGGTGATATTGGGGAAAAGACTAGTTTTCCAATAAACAAACATAGGATGCAAACAAGTTTTCAGATAAAACATTTTATCTTGAAAAATAAAATCAGATAAACTGATTTTTTTGCAATCATAAGTTTGTTAATGGCAGTAGGTAGCACATGAGAACTAATAAAAGATAATTTATACCAGAGCAAGAGAAATAAAGCTAAATGAAATAGTACAACAGCGTAGCAACAGAAGCTTCAGATCCCTTAAACAATCTTTTGTAAGACAAAGGCGCAGTTCTCCAAGATTTCTTGAGGTTGAACCGGCCACATAGACATTCCAACAGTTAAATAGCTCCATAGCATTTCTAGGCATTACTTAAGACAAATTTGAAGAGTTGAAGATATGATTCCACAGGCTGAGAGCATAGTCACAATGAAGAAAAAGATGATCAACTGATTTACCCAAATGTTGCACATACAAGACCAACCCATGATGATGAAATTACATTTTCTAACATTCTAAATAGTAAGAAAGAATCTCATCCCAAGCAACAGTTTTTTTTTTTTTTTTGGGTCAACTCCAAAGCAACAGTTCAATAAGAAAGAATGCCATAAGGAATATGGGGAAGCCAAATTGCTTAGAAGGTAAAAGAGAGATTGCGCCCTGAGATGGAGTAGAAAGATTTAATGCTGTAGTTCTTGTTATTGGCTGGATGCCACGTCTTCCTCTAATTCACAGACCTTAAAAGAGATAGAAAGGAGTCCCACAAAGGCACAATCTTAACATTCAACACTATCTTGAAACCCCCCCCCCCCAAAAAAAAAAAAAAAAAACTAACAATAATAACAATAATATATATATAAAAAAGCAAAGCAAACATCCTGAATTAGTATGTCCAAGACAATTTTAAAAAAAAAAAAAAAAAATGTTCTTACTGCACAGAGTGCACCAAGGGCCAGCGCAATATTCTCAGCAGATCTAGGAATAGACTCCTCAGCAATTCTCATCATGCTCTGCATGTCAACAATGACAGAATATGATACAAATCTATGAGTTGATTGCAAAAGAATAACCCAGCATGTAGAGAATAAACAACAAAAAGCACCTTCAAAATATCATGAGCAGCTTTAGATGGTCTATCTAAAGCTACGGACGATACTTTCGCATCAAGAGACAACATATTCACCCTAATCCACCGTCGCATGAAGGATTTCCATGATTGCAACGAAAGAAGTGCAACGAAAGTATTTCTTGAGAGTTGAAGAGATGCGGCAATCTCCACCAACATGTTCTCATACATAGCATGTGCATCCTAAGTTCCATCAGAGTTAAGCAAGCATATTAGAAGCACCATCTATGCTCGATATCAGAATCTTAATGATGGTCCTTATCTTACAGCATAAGCTCCTTGACTCCTTGAATTTTTTGGAGTAAATGAAAGGCATAGCAGCGCTGCACCAGGACATTCTCTAGCACTTCTTCCTCCTGAAAATGAAATTATTAATCAAGTATCACTTACGTGCAAATTACACAGGGACCTATGGAAAGAATTAAATCAAATTGACCACCAATAAAAGTAATACCAACAGAAGACTATTAACTAATTTTGTTGTTTTAAACTAACAAATTATGGCAATCTGATATTGAAAAAGAACTAGAATTATTTTCTAAAGCATCAAATGCTCCTAACCAATGATACCTGAAGAGAATATTCTCTGAGGAAGTACATCCAGCAGCTTTTCAATCTTATTTGTGACAGCCTTTTTCTCCTTTACAAATCTCCGGCGATTCCTACATTATGTAAATAAGATTATTTAATGGAGCGACACGCCACTTTACCAACAAATATATGAGGAAACATACTGTAAACAATTTGCCATACATATGTTCATATGCGATAATCTTGACTTGAAACCGTTCCATAGAGCCAAGTATTTCATCATTTGTTTCCAGAAAAAGCAAAGACGTGCTTCTTTCCCTTAACTCTGAAATGCATTTTTCAATATCTGGTATCTGGAGAAAAATAAAGAGCTTCAGAAGAGATGTAACCAGAAATAGCATCTAGACTTATCAAGTACATAATATATCAATTTAAAAGGATCCTCCACAGTTTATCAGTTAAAGGAAAACAAACCTCATACTGGCTTAAGGCATCAAAAGCAGAGGCCCTAGCCTTCGACCATTTAATTCCATTGCCATGTGTTGAGCTGGCTATGTCCCACAAAATTTGCAAGACATGCCCTGAAGCTTTAGGGTAAGCTTGGGCGTCCATTGCACCCCATCTTAGGAGAAGGCATACGCTACAAATTCACGGTACATCATGGTAAAGGTAAGAAATGGTTGTCCATCTAACTGTTTTATGAAACTTACAAATGGTTATTTGTTTAAGCAACTAATAGAATTTTGAGAAGCTAATATGATGCATAAGCATTTATTGCATCCAATAAGAAGATAACAGGAGCACAACAAAGAACATTACGCAAATTGTTCCATAATACACAGTCACAAATGTTTTTTCAGGGGGAAAAAGTCCATGCAATCCTTTCCAAACTGAGGAAAAAATGCAGCAATTATGTTAATCTTGGAAAAAATACTTCCCGCCCTGGTCTGTGTAAGGTATTCCATTTCATCCTCACAAAGTTGTAAGGACGGCCAAAATTTATTTTAGAAAGAAGAATACCACAGATTATGAGCAATATAAAACATATACCAACATCAAGAACTAAAGGCACTTCTACCTGTGTGTTAGGTTTGGGTCTTTGGAGTAATCTAGCATGTGCTTTTCAATGACATCCCATGCCGTGTAGAAATCTGGAAAGATTGGGCATAAGAAATTGGATGTACTTTAAAGTCTTCCCAAGGAGCATAAATTTTCCAGGTGCAGTTCAAAGTATTATCACATATGAAGGTACTGACCCATAAAAAACTGTGACTCCCAATCTGGTTAGCTTAAAGGCATTCAGCCTAGTTTTATTTTCTAAAACATTCAACCTAGTTTTGATTAGATATAAACTGCTGTCTAATCCCATGCTTGCCATCTCCATTACCGAGTAAATTCACTGTAGCGTCCCAACAAAGCAAGACATACAAGTAAGATTGAGTAGATATCTGCATTTTTGCAAAACCTCAACTATTTGCATATTGCACACAAAGGGCATATCTTAAACATACTGGAGTTCACACCACCACATTGAGCAGATGTGCTTAAGTATATTACTTCATACATGCACAATTAATTGCTAAGGCCATTTAGTATAATCTGGAGGGATAGTACCAGAAGGAAAAACAAAGTGATGCAGAAAATTGATTATACCGACTACATCAGCTTCACAAAGGTGGGCAAGACTTTGAAAACCAAGTGCCTGAATGAGAGGATCTTGCATTTCGATGCACGACTGTTGATCACTCAACAAATAATAAATAGAGAAAGGAATTAAGATGAGGAAGAAAGAAAGGGGTAAAAAGAACAAATAATAGCTTTATAACCATACCGAAACAGACAGGATAAGGTCCACACCCCTATCAGGATTTTTTCTGCAAACATCTCGAATGGAAGTGGCCATACTTAAACAGACAACTTTTTCATGTCCAAACTCGGCAAAGCATTTCGGAAGAAGTATCCCCTAGAGCAGTGAAAAGAACAAAGAAAAATTATCAAAAGATAACAAAGGGTTAAAAGAGTCCTAATCTGTGCAAATAACTTATATTCAGGAGGCTGACATCCTGACAAATGCAACTACTCTTAAAATAGGATTATATATCCCTCAGAAGACTTCCAGCCAAGTTACAAGAAATTTAACAGGGTCATCCATATACAAATAGTAAGTTTCAGGACCACACTGCCAAATAACTGCAAGTTGAGGGAGGGACCAAATCCACATGTATTTCTTTTGAGAAGGATTGCACAGGTTACATGGCTACATGATCTACTCCAGGAAGATTGTTCCGCTCATTATTTGGTTACCTTTGCTTACATTTTAACAGGAGGAAAAAAAAGCCAAAATTGAAAAGAACAATTCATTGAACTGTGAAGAATAACCAGAAAAGAGAGGAAATATATTTACTTGCAAACTTCCAAAAGCACGGTCATTAGCTGTCCAGGTCTGGCAAAGCAAACGGGTTGCTGCCGAATACAAAACCCTGAATGCAGTTAAAAAGGGAAAAGCTTATCAAAGCAGGATGAAAACATATGTTCACAGACAAACCATGCAAATAGGAGCTGATACTCTTACAAAGATGAGTGCCAATCAAATTCAAGAACTTATCAATCAAATCCATGTGTAGAAAGGTCTCACATAAATACTGGAAAGGATCAAGACAAACAACTCATTTAAGTTTAAAGAACTTGGAACCAGCTGGTACTACCAGAAAAAGAGAGAAAGGGGGGGGGGGCGGCGCGAGGGGGAAGGGGGAGGGGAGATTCAATGAACCAAAAGTATAAAATGAGGCAGCAGTACCAAGGAGTGAAGTACTATAGTGCATACATCTGGCAAGCTAATAACACCTGCACAGTTTCCTGACCAGTCACTGAATTCCATTATAAAGCATGAACATGCACAAGTCTCCTACCTATTTAAAATGACAAAATAGACTGCAACCTTTGTTGTATTTTCATGTATGTACTAGTAATGAAGATTTTATATGGAAATGGAGTGCTCCATGTAGTTCACTTAATCATGAGCCTCTGCACATTCATAAACACATGGAAGCATTATCTCTGCCAGGGTACCCAACATGGAAACACTACCTTTTCTACTTTGTTACGCCCCAAAGGAAAATGATTATACAAAAGGAGTATCAGGAAGAGATAATTTACTACATACGGATTTGCGTCATTGTGAAACAAGGGCAAGATAGTCTGAACAACAAGAGGAATCATCGAGGAATTTGAAGCAAGTGATGGAAGCATCCCCAAAACTTTTAACTGCAAAAGAGATAGAAAACAGAAGCATAAATGACGGCTAACTCGTGCGCATTGCAGTGGCAGCTGCTTTTAATCAAAAGTAGCCCACCAACTCACCAGCATATCACCGCGTCCAACATCTTTTCTGGCAAATATATTAGTGAAGAAAAGAACGCCTAGCAACAAAGGAACTCCTAGTTTAGGGTCCGCGAGACCCATAGCAGTCAAAACATCTACTGCAGCAGGCCCAAGCAACTGATGTGTCACCAAAACACTTGCCACCGTGCAGATTATCATTGGCATTTCTACAGAAAAGTTCAAACTCGCATGAATGAGAAAATATATGATAAATTTGTTTTAATCATGCAAAACAAACAAGTCCACATGATGGATATGAGAAACTTCGCAGAATATGGAAAACTATGACGAAGAAACGGAATACCAGTGATGAATTTTTCTTGAGCTTGTGTCACAGGTAGAGAGCATTTTTTCCTGTCAGTGATCATTAAAGAGAGTTCTATCAATTTAGATGCCCAAGGTCTTCTAACATGAGATGCTCCTTCAGATTCAATTGTCCCAGAGAAAGCAAAAGTCTCAATAAAGAATCTAGATGATGTGGATAGATCCTGAAATGAGAAAGGAGAACCACATATGGCACTTGTCAACTGTTAGAAACGAAAATTTTGTTCCTAATGTGCTAACAAACTATCCACCTATTCCTTATTATGCATTAGAGATCCCGAGCATAGAAAAAGAGGCATAAACCCAATGAAACAAAATTTTAAGGGAGTGATGAACCATCACTCTGGCAAGAACTGTTAATCTAGTCAGCCTCATGACTCCTGCTAAATCGTCACCTAAAATACCAGCGTTTCATAATCTATCATGAAATTGTCTATCGTTTGACATAGAAAAGTTAAGAAGACATGTTATGAGTCTAAAAATAAACAGAAGAAAAGGATTAGTAGGTTTGAGAAGAAAAGAGGAAACCTGTAACCATAATTGCTGCAAGAGCCTAAACAATATTTTTCCAGGTATGCTGACTGATTGAATTTGCTCTTTAATAGGAATGTCATTCTCCAGTACTATCAGTGGTTTCTCTATGATTTTTTGCAATATGACAATCAATTCACCTGCTGCTTCTTTGACAGATTTAGAAGGTGATGACATGAGACTGACAGCAGGAAATATGAATAAGAGCTCTTCACAGAAAGCACATCCAGAGTTACCGACCACGTATCCTGTAATGCATAAGCAGCAAAGTAAGAAAGACACAATGGAGCAAGGAAAACAATGACTACATACGTAATTAAGTTATTTTTTAAATTTAACAACCAAAGTTGGCCAAAAACAAGAGAGAAGAAATTTGAGGTCTCTATCACAAAAAGTAACTTCATAAACAGGCAAATAATGTCAAGAAAGAGAACAGTAACCATTTCTCTCACTTAAGTCTAAGAACAGTAACTTCATAAACAGGCAAATAAACAGGCACATTGCCTTTTACTGTTTAGCACTTCCCATGTATTCAATGAGTTAGCAAGCCCATAATATATATTCAATTGATATCCGGTGAACATTGTCAATATATCAGCACAATAGAACGCAGAGTTCTGATAAATATCAGCTGTTCAGTCTCAGTTCTTAACTCAACTTTTGAAAAGATTATTGTTTGCTCTTCTAGTTCCTTTCTCTGACAATCCCAACCCCTATATGACCACTACTTGAAAGAGAATTTCTCTCAAACCAGTATAAGTACCAAAAACTGCCAGCCTACAGAATTGACGACTGTTGCCTAAAGTTGATTTCAAGTCATTCATGGTCAATACTATGGATCTGATAAATACAGTAAATAACACGACAATTTCAGTAGTCAATGCTAATGTATAGACCACCCAAGCACGATCCTGAGATCCTTCTCTTAAGGATAACAAGCGACGATAGACATGATAAAGCTTGCTACCTGAATCAGTTTTCCACTTCAAAAGATGGAGGATGACCTTCAGTATTGAAACTTGTTCGTGTTCGAGTTCTGATTGAACTAGACCCGTAAACAATGACAAACTGATTGACATTAGTTCACACGTGTATCTCAGACCAAGATCTTTCTGAATAAGCAATAAGCGCTTTGTCAATTCGATAACAGGCTCACTCCACGTAGAGTGCTTGAGAGGATGAATGCTTGACTGAAGAACAGTCTCCAATAGCTCCACTCCACAAAGTTGAATTTCGGAAACCAGCTGTTGAGCAAAAGAAAGGACAGAATTAGCAGTGAGAAGGCGAGTTTCAGGTTGACAACCCAATTAAGTGTTTACTGAACTGTAATCCATGTTTTCAAATATCAACTTAAGCCCTAAAAAGCTTTGAAATCATCCACAATCATGCTTGCAAAGTTACTGAACAATCCTAATTGTGTTGATGCAAGACAGGACACAAGAGTAGTTTACACTTGTGTTTGTCCTGATTATGGAAGAGAATGAATGATTAGCAAGTTAACAATTCTGAATGGCTAGTCTCTATATTCGACACCAGGAGGTCTCAATGGTAAACTGAAAGGTTGCCATCATACCATCACCCACAATATATGACATTACGAATAAAAGGAGAAGCGGTGTAATAACCTGGGATTTGCCTCATAATTCCATTTACTGATTAAGGAAATATACGGCACAAAGAGGATTGGAAATTCAATGAAAACTGAGGCTCTGACATACCAATTGTGCTGCAACAAAATGTCTCAAAACAACTATAAATGCATCCACCATCTGCCCAGCACAATCCATTAAGCTCCTGAAATCCTGAAGATATTCCGCTAGTTAATAAACTAATTCTCTGCATTCAGTCAAGTTGTGAGAGAGAGAGAGAGAGAAGGGGGCTTGACAGTATAATGGATGCAAATGAATTAACACAAGTCCACTTTCTCCTGAATGAAAGCACTCACATCAGCACTCTCGTGTGGGAAATACTTCATACATCGAATCAAAAGCTTGAGTATAGGGATCGCATCATCAGGCAATGAGCAACAAAGCGATGCCATTGATGTCAACAGTTGCCTCGCGAACATACCGGACGAGGACTCCGAAAATGGCACTCTCAAAACCGAATAGTACAGAAGCGGCCTCAAGAATTCGCACACTTCCTCCATGCCAATTTGCTTGTTCTGAACCACAAACAACAAAACCTGTCGCACGAGTTCATCTCGGGCCTCGGCTCGGTACAAAAGAACCTGTCATCACGATTCACATTGCATTAACAAGCAAAATCCTAGCAAAATAAGAATTCGGACCAACGCTAAAGCCACTCTCAGACCATAACTCCAGTCCAAAACGAAGCGACTAGTTTCTCGCACCTTAACGAAAGGATGAGCCTCCGTCGACGCGAACCGCCACGAGCCGCCGCTCCTCTGGAATCCCAATCGGACCAGGACCCCAATCCCTTTCACGAGGAGACCGACGAACCTCGGCTCCGATCCTTCGAGGGCGGACTGGAGCTCCAGCAGCCCGCGGGGGAGGTCCATCTTCGAGTCGGCGACGAGCCGGCACAGCTCGCGCACGGCCTGGTCGACGACCGCGGAGGAAGCGGACAGAAGGCATCGGGCGATGGCCTCGCGGCCGGGATCGGAGTCGGCTTCGAGGCGGCTCGGGGCGGACCGGAGCTTCGAGAAGATGGAGATGACGGCGCGCCTCTGGAGGGAAGGCTGCGGGAGCCGGAGCTTCTCGAGAAGCGGAGCGTACGACTCCATCGCCGCGAGCGAGCGCAGTGTAGTAGACGGGCGGCGGCGGTGATGTCCGAGTGTTATGAACAGAAAGCCGTCGGTCGGTGGCGATGGTGGTCGGTGGCTGCCGGACGACGGAGGCGCGGCGGAAATGACCGAGCGCGGGTTTAGTTATGAGTTGATCAATCGTTCCAACAGCCGGTTCGACCCGGTTCGGCACCTGTCTCAAACGGGCCCGGGCCTCCGGAGCTGGGCCCGTCCAGAACATATCAGGCCTACCCCTTCTGGGCCACCATCCAATTGGGTTTTGGCCCGGCCCGGGCCTGGCTTCTCTCCCCTGGATGAAATAGAATGAGAACTCGATTTATGCTTGCATTTGTCGTTATCGTTTGTCTTTGTAGAGGATTCGCATTCCCATTTTGGTCGAAAGAAAGCATATTAAAGAGTTCACTGAGGTCAATAACAAATTATTAACTATCTTATGACCTAATTACAAACAGCAAAAAGCAAAGTCGGGTCTACCGAAGATGAAAGGCATACAAAATAATATGGGAGAATACGAGAGGGAGACAAGCTTGTCCTGCGTCAGTTTTCCAAATTCGATTTATAATAACAAAAATAAATGCCAATAATAATTCAATCCCGACTGATTTGATTCTTTCCTGCACAAACCATGTGCACTTCCCGATTCGATAACCGACCTATCCTCCGAAACACTATAGATTCCAACAAGACATTTGGGTCGTTTCTTTAAAAAAGAAAATAACAGAGCGAAGGTTGTCGCCTTTCAGAAAACGCGTGGATTTGTTGGAATCGATTCACTTTTGCAACTGGAAAATCAAATCAAAATCCCACTTGCCGACAAACGACTCGGTTACGATTTCACGGGACAATCGTTCCTGCCCGTGTCGAAAATTTCCATGTCCCTCCTTTTGAAAATAGAACCTAGAGACAACAGTGGGTCTTATATAGGGTGACGAGGTAGCTGTCGTAGGCTTCTCTCTCATGTCGGAGATTAAAAAAAAAAAGAGCTGGCTTTAATCGAGAGGCACCGCTAAAGCACTGCTTTGATACTATATCTAGCTAAGCGGTGTCATTCCTTGGAAAAGACATGGTGCACAAATTTTCTCGAGCGCGACTTTAATGCAGCGTTGATGCATCGATAGGACGCACGACGCACGCGCTGAAAACCATTAAAGCTAACCGTCCAAACTTATCTTCGGTCAATCCCATCCTATCACATGATTGCCAGCATTAGGGGCGTGCTAGCTTTCGTGATTCATGTCCGACCATTTAGGGCATTCTGGCCCTCGCCGATGTCGGCATGTACCGCGCGCATCCATGCTTTGCCGGTCCGGCGTATGATTCATTCCAAAGCTACCTCCCCGATCGGAGCATGAGTCCGTCATGAACTACCGGTCCGTTGAGTCTCTACTCCCATAGTCAGGCACTTTCCGCTTATCTCCCGATCAACTCGAGGGCCTGATCTGTCCAATGATCACACAATCATCGGAGGGTCGACTTATTTTTTTGCACGCCATTTGGAAGAACTGAATTTTAATCGACTATGTAGTGCCGGCCCTAGATTTCCTATATGAAAATATTCAAAAATTTATGAACTAAATTGAACAATAGAAAAAAGTTACTACATTAAATAAATTGAAAGTTCAAGAATGATATTACATATTAATTTAAATTTCAGAGACTAATCTTGTCATTTTCCCTTAGTGATATAAAAATTTGAGATGGGTTGGCATTGAAGAATACCTAGATTAAAAACGAATAGCACCACATGTGAGGCTCACGAGTGGAAGAAATAAGAGATTTTTGTAGGATTACTGTAAACTGTTCTAAGAACTTAAACTACTAGATGATGGCATAATTTGTTATTTAAATATTCTAACACTTCTTCTCACGTTTAGTCTGGTCTTTTCCCCTAATATTAAGCATAGAAATTTAAATTTGGGATGTAAATGGGGCTTAAAAAGATTTGAATTCAAAACCCCCAGCTCTAGTACCATGTTAAATTTTTATGATACTATTGTGACTGTTTTAAAAATTTAAGTTATTAAATGGTCATTTGATTTATTATTTAAATATTCTAATAAGGAACACAAAGCTATCATGCATGCGCAAGCATTGGCGCCAAGAAATCAAGCATTGGGCAGTTGACAAGGGAGGGACCAGCCGATGTACAGTGGCACGCGGGTCGCTGGCTTTTCAATCGAGACGCGGCCGTCTAAACACATCAAAAGTGCTCAAGTTAAGGAGGATTCAGACTTGCTCTCGATAAGTCTCCCCCGGAACGGGGATATAAGACTTCGGCTGCGGCACTCCCGTGCAACCGACGATCGCACGACAGACCATCTAGTCACCGCTTGTCCGTTTGCCCGTAAAGTCGAACTCTCCGCAAGTTTTCCCCGCGTTCTTTGAATCGGATGCATATGGTGGTGGGATGGAACGGTGGTGGGAAATGAAAGGCGGAAAAGTCCACCAAAGAATAGTCCCCCCTCCCCCCCCCCTTCGCTTTCTTGACAATGCCTGTCGACCACGAGCCAAGCTCTCTCGACCTCTTGTCGTTCACTTTTCGACCATAGTTACCAAATAACTGCCACAAAAATTTCCACGCCCCGTTTACACGGCAAGCGACTTTCCACGCCGCGCGACCGCAAGGGAGATGTACCCAAAAAGAGTCGTGAACTTATGCAATTTTGTCAATTTAGCTCTAAAACTTTCGGTTATATTAGTTGGTTCATAAACCTTATAACAATTTGCTAATATAGTCAATTCAAGCAATTTTGATTAGAAATCATAAATATGGATGTCAACTATCCTATGTGGTATGATCGGCATTGACATGGATAAAATTTTTATAATTTTTATGAATTTTTACAACTCTAAGTGGCGAGAATGATGATTGACTATGACCCGCCATAGGTGAGGGTTGCGATGCCCTTACCTAGTCAAGGGTCACTAGCCCTCCTCGCCTATGGCCAACGAAGGAAAAGAAAAAAAGAAAGAAGCAAGTCACATGGGACGTTCGGCGTATTGACTGGATGAACTATATTAACAAATCGTTAAACGATTTAATACTCAATTGACAAATTTGGAACCAAATCCACACAAATGAAATGCAATAGGTCCAGAACTTTTTCTCGACAGTGACATATGAAGAAGCAAGTCAATCATAGGCAAGAGCCCGCGGGATTCAAGCGCTAAAAGCCGATCGAGACCGGTACCACGGGAACGGAGGTGACCGGTCGGTCACGTGGCATGGGCCGCCCAACCGCGGCAACGGAATAACTTTCTCCCGTTTCTCCCGTCTCTCCCGTTGAGCGTTGATTGGGCCTGATCGATACGTCCACTCACCAATCAGTCATCCCCTCCAAAGATTGGAAAGTGAGGAGCTTTTAGACTGAAGCTGTCTCGGGGCGTCCAAGGCGGGGGGGCCCCGCCGGATCGCTTGGGCGGTTTGTGGTGGCCCGCGAAGTGGATAACGGGGTAGACCCCGGGGCTCGGCAGCGACTCGTGGGGGGAGAGCTCTTTTTTTCCGCTTTTGCCTTTTACTATATTTGGATCGCGACGGTTCGTACCGCCTCCCTCTGTTCACGCCCTTCGGTGGTCCGTTCTCTCGGGGCTGGCAGGGCCTCGCGTTCTTGCACGACAAAGGGAGGGACAAATAGAATCTGGTGATGTCATGGGAATTGAAATCTCCCTAACTTCGCTTCGGGCTCTCGTTTCTCGGAAAGGAAAAGATGGGAGAGGAGAGGAGAGGAGAGAGAGGAGGGGGAGTAGAGGGGGCCGGGGAAAAGCGGAAAAGTGGAAAGGTGCCAACGCCTTTTGCCTCCCCTGCGTTTGGTTGGGTGTTTTTGCGTTTCGATCCATGCTCTCTCGCCCAATCGGTTTTGCCGTTCGGCCCTCGATGGTGGTCCGTTTGCATTTGACTCCCCTTGAGCAGGAGGAGCTACGATGGCCTCGAAACGTTAAATCCTAGAAAGTTGATTGAACAGTGAATCGTATGGATTGAATTCGTTACCCTTGGATCCTACATTCTAACTAGGGGCAGCATAGTTCCAAGGTATAATCGGGAACCTAATAACTAGGCCGATAGGAAATGACTATGTTATAGGATTCTAGGATGTGCAAGGTAGCTTTCAGATTAAAAAAATTAAGGAACTTATTCCGATAGGTAAGTTTTAAGTTCCAAAAAGTAAAGAACTAGTTCCAACAAGTGGGTTGTAAAAACTGAAACAACACTGTGTTTTTCTCATTCTATATCTTCATGTGATCTTGTGGCATTTTATGATGTCCAATAATAAATATGTTATTTGAAACTACTAGTTTAAACTTTCATTTCTTTTGATATCTTAGACTTTTATTTTATTAATATTTCATAATTTTTGTATATTTACATATGAGTCGTGATCAGTGGATTGTATCAAATAGTGGTCATTACAGATGATAATTCATCGTAATCGTTCACTTAAGAGTACAACTGGAACCTAAGTAGAACTTTGAAACCTGTAACAATTCTAGGTTCTTACGTATGTAGGGCAGGTTTCGAGTTCCAAAAATAGGGAACTTGTTTTATTGGGTGGTTTCTAGGTTTCGAGTGGAATTAAAATGGAACTTGGAACCACTAAGTCCTAATTTGAATCGCAACATATCCCACTCAAAGTGATTTCGAGGATCGTGTCACTCTGCGATTGAGGTTTACAAGACGCCCGTGGAAGGGACGATTGCAAATGTCCATGAAGATTAATGGGGCCGAACGATGGATGACACATGTTATCAAGAGAAACCAGTGGAGAATTTGCAAATGGATTTCATTTTGTGGATGGACTAAGATGAGTTTGTCCAAATCAGAGAGAGACCAGAACCGAACTTATTGTTTCCAAAAAAAGGGAACTTATCTTTCCATTCTTTTTCCCAAACAATATTTGGCGCATGTATACTTACGTACATAGACATGATGGGGGTGGGACAAGGCAAGGGTCACATTTCTCGCCCGCTTTCTTGTGACAACTTGAGATGCCTCCCTATTCAGGATCTCAAGTCTCGTGCAGAATTAGGCCCGTCAGTTCTCATCCACGAGAAAAAGAAAGAGGCCGAAAGATGATATGTGTGGCCAGCCTTGGTCGCGGTATAGTCAAGTCGAAACGTACCCGAAAAAGACTTTAGCTCGGTTTGCAAACCATTCGTTAATTTCGGTTCGGTTCGGTTCGGTCGGTCTAAACGGCTTTCTGCTCGGCCTCGAAGGCGAGATGATGGCCAAAACCCTAATCATTTTGCAAATTCGTAGTCCTCAGGCATCAAAAAAAGCGTACAGCCCAACTGTGTGTGTTCTCAGAAGAAGACAGAATCCGCCATGCATGCTGTGGACCTGCACCATGGCACGAAACGAAACTGCGCCAGTAAACGAAAGTTCAACCGACAGAGAAGTCAAGTTTTTAACGATACGGAATCCACTTTTTCCATGCCTCGAAACCGAAGACCAAAGAAAAGAGAGAGAGAGAGAGAGAGAAAGAAAGAGGCTGCAACAACGAGGAAAGTTCACTCGTTTCGCACCCCACGGAAGCTGTTTTGACATAGTGGAAAAAGCCAGCAGACGACCCTGATCACGCACACGCGGGGGAGGACCTGCGGGAAAGAGAGGACCCGATTGGACGTTTGAGATTTCGATCCGGATTTAATGACCATTGATTGGAGTTAGCTTCCAAAGGAGGGTGCCACCAGATTCCAGTCTACAACAGAGAAGATTAGTGCAGCAGATTTTAGGCTTTTGACAATTCGGAGATCGGTTCAAAGGACATGGCCTGATGGTTTGAACGGAGATTGAAAGCGCTTTTGACGACCAAAAAGAGGAAAAAGTTCATAAGATGATTCTCTCACTTGACTTGATGTTGCCTAGGCCCCCCCCCCTCTCCTACTGGCTAATAGCGCTTTAAAGCCGATTACGACTTGAGAGAGAGTGTAGGGCTCATCATGGGTTAAGTGGAATTCATAAGGGTGATCTGACGATCGAAATTGAGTCTCTCAAGGTAATTGCCCCGCTAATCAGGTTTGCACATTTTCTTCGGCCACGGGGACTTTATGTTTACAAACTCTGAGTACGGTTAGACGACTCTATAAATCGCATGTTCTAACTAACACATTTTCTTGCTCCAAAAAAAAAAAAAAAAAAAAAAAACCAACTAACACATTTTAAAAAGTTATTAACGCTATACCGACAGTTAACGACACCAAATTCAATGCATTTGAAAATTAACCACCACCTATTGAAGATTATCATGGATGAACACATTTATCCGTGACTTGAGTGGTCACCATCCGTGATTTGGCTGACCATCTTATCAGATTTTTGCATAAACTTAACTTGGAAGTAATATGTGTGCTCATGAGATCTCGTTAATTTACTCTTGATCATACTTGTGCTTCGGCTTTCGGCACTCAAACTACCACCCTTTCACCTATGTTCGAACCTCATACAAATCACGCTTTTAAAAGGAGTACTCGAGTTATTGTGTCGGCATTTCGATTTGGGTCTAACATTTAAATTTCAAATTCTTTTTTCGTTCTATGAATGTTTGATTCGAGGCGTAGCAATTAAGTTTAGTCAAACCCCATCAAAGAAGTGCACATCTTTTTCTTTTTGTGAGCCAAAAACGGAAGGACAAAACATCTTTCGAATTTATGGAAATCCCTGGTTCTGGTTAATTTCCTCTTTCTCCTAAATATTTCTTTTGCTGTCGGCATATGATGTCCTTGAGGGAAAAAAAAATGCATGATTGGCTTACAATCTCATTCAAAAAAGCAAGCTCTCCAAAAATATTATATATATGCAAAGCAACTTTAAGTGTTATTGATTGCAGATTTTGCTCATATAGCTTCGGAGAAAATCATGCTTTGATTGTTCTCATTCCAATGCTTTTGATTAAGATATGGTCGTCAAACCTACAATTTCAAAAAGTTCACACAGGTTGGTAGATTAGGGAATTTTCAAGATCCACCTAATCAATTTAACCAGAAATCAGTTAAAGTTCTATTATAATATTTTGGGATTACGGTCATTCATGTGATTATTGATTACGGCGAGCTCTATTTGTGTGATCCGCCGACTCTTGTTATGTTCCGTACATCGTGGGCTTAACTCTAGTATGGTAGATGCGTTGGATGAGAAAAATGATGGTCCAATAAAAAATGGCTCGGGTCAGGTTGTTCTTGGTCCTTACCCCGAATCACTTCCTCATGTTCGCCATGAAATGTAGTTTAACCTAAGATTGTCTGCAAATATTTGTTGTAATAGAAAACAAATAATCCCTTAGGGATTGATGTATACATAGAGTTACCTGCATTTACTCTTCAATTGATCAAGTTCTTGAAAAGGGGAAAATTGTGATCCTAAGTAATTGCTCAATTAGTCATGAAAGGGACAAACTATATGTTAGGTATGAATTTAGTATTGTGCACATATCTCATTATGTTGCTAAAAAATATCAGTCGAAATCATGCAAAATTTTGTAGAGCATTGCAAAATCCATCCTTACATAGCAAATGGCTTTACTAAAAACCCAAGAGAAGATGACAAAGCTAAAGCCATTCTCTTAAAATAATTATGCAATCCCTTTCAAGAACTTTCTCTATGCCCTAGGATTTCGGCTTTCTCTCAAATGCCTACTCTACGAATCGTGCAATATGGCAGGGGCTGTCAAAAGGTCGTGAAGTGGAAAAGTCGATGTACAACCGCGAATTATAGGCCATAGAGTCTCTCATAGTATTCCGTGATAGGGATTGTCTTCATATACTAGTAGTTTAATAGTATAGCGGTGCAAATCATGTTCTTTACAGATGCTGTAATGGTCGTGGAATCACAAAAGCCAAAGAAATCCATTCAAGGGAAGTGGATAACAGTAGGCCCACCCTAAGGTAGTCAAGAAATGGCGAACCATCGCCGGACCTTTGGTCGGAATTCATCTTTCTCCTTGATCTCATTGGTCGAGGCACGTGCTTCTGGTTAGATGAAAACGTGGTTAACATCACATGAACCCTAATCTATCCAACGAAGTGGGTTGATGGAGATGCCTAACGTTTAGAAGGTTCAGATGGAAAAGAAGCAAGCATAACCTGATCACATGGGATGTGTACATAAACTCAACTCAGACATGAAATGAAACTCGAGCCAACGCAGAACTGCCCAATGCCAATTCAATATCAATAGCCACAACTATATAGCAATCAATCATCATCCATCACAATATATAACAGCAGAAAGAACAGTCGCGAACAGATCAATACAGACCCACCAGGAGGATCACATCCCGGCTATATACACACCACATATGTATGCATGGGAGCTTGACCATATCTACCCATAAGTACTTATACAACAGAAACCCTAAAACCACACACATATCCCAGTTCCGACTCAGAACTTGCGCACGCAATAATCTTTAGACAGCACTTCCTCCTCCCTGATCAGGATCTCCACTGGGACCGCCGGACCAGGGATTATAATTGGGAGGGTAATAATACCCGGGATTGTTCTCGTTGTATCTAGATGACTCTCTCGGTGATCCGGAATAGTTGTGGCCGGGATTAGGCCCTGGGAGCGAGGTGTTACCCGCCATCTCGTTGCACGCGTGGCGCATCAGGTCAGCGTTCGTTGAATCCAGCTCCTTCTGGAGCCTGATGACCTGTCGCTGGAGCACTGAGATCGCCCCCACGCAGCCATAAACCGGGTCCTTCATGCGGGCCTCGGCCTCATAGGCGAGAGAGTTGACGGCGTCTTCCCTCTGGTGGGGGAGGACCTCGTTGAGGAGCTTGCTCACATTGCTCGCACCGAAGATCTTGTGGACGTTGGCAAACTTCTGGGGCTCCTCAGGCGGGAAGTAGGGGGCGAACACGCAGTCAGGCAGGCATTTCCGCCTGAGGAATTTGCAGGCTGCACATGGTGGATTGGAATAGCTCGAAGAAGCCATCTAAACCGCGTGCAAACAAAATCGAGTCAAAGGATATGATTAATGTTTTTAATTGAGCAAATCATTGGTAAAATCCACAAAGAACTAAAAAGCAGAAAAAAACAGAATGTCACAACATCTGATTTCTTCTCTTGGAACTTTTCCCTGGGAAAACAATAGTCCGAGAAATATAAATTTAGCTGGTTCAGTCAGTGCAAGATGAGTCCTAATTTACTGTGAAACTAATCAGTGATCTGATTAAATAATATTCTAGGGCTTTCACGGCAGCATGAAGTTAAGTATTTTTAGTTGTTGCTAAAGAGCATATATATCCTCCTCCTGTTCAGACTCGTGTCTTAACATATGATTGCTTTCTTGAACTCAATCCTAGCTAGGGTTAGACCCTTTTAGTCTTCCAGATCAAGAGCTCTCTTTAATCAAAGTTTACAAAGAACGCGATACTCCCTGAAACGTGCACAGACTTGAAAACAAAGCTCTCTCTCTCTCTCTCTCTCTCTCTCTCGATGACGATGATGATGATGATGATGATGAGTCTATATTCCCTATGGCAAAATCCTGCATCAGACCTATGGCCGTGCACTGTTATGTAACAAAAAGAAGAAGCTAAAGATCCATACAAATTTAAGACATCCGAGAGGTTTTTCTTTCCAGACATACTACACACAGACTCAACTTCATTCTCGTGAACACACGTGAACAAACAGTACTATATTTACCTTTTCTTCTTTTCTTCCTCCAGACACTCTCTGAACTCTCTTTAACTCTTTCCAGACATGACTGTTTGTAGCCCAAGGTCGAATGATCAGTCACACCCACACGGCCATATTCTCAACCATGGAAATTCCCTGGTTCTGTCACTTGCGTGTGGGATGTGAGAGTTCAACGAGGAATATATCTCCAAAAACCCTAGCTATATAGTAGAGTGTCTGTGAGAGAGAGAGAGGGAGACCCTGCAGAACAGTGACATAAAGGTGAGGGAGAAAATGATGAGAGAGAGAGAGAGAGAGGAGAGAGACAAAGGGTCTTGTTTGTTTTGTTTTCTTTTGAGTGAAAGAACGGGGGAAAAAGGAAAAGAGACGCAACACGTTGGGCGATAAATGGAGGAGGGTTTGATACATGAAAGTGATGACTATGACCCTGCACTAATGGTAATAAAAATAACAATAATAACGGTATTTGTTATTAAGCGTGCTCGGGACACTTATTAAATAATACTAGAAATTTCAATTTTCAAACCCTGATTACACTTGTCAAAAAAAAAAAAAAAAAAAAAAAAACCCTGATTACACGTTTTGCTGCACAGAACATGCATCGAAAGCTCCAGTATTTCTCGAATTCAGTCCCTTGACAGGCGACTCGCAAGTACTCCTTCATAATAATGTCAGTGCACTGTTCACGCCTATAAACGAATGAACCAAGAGAGAATTTTCTTTCTCTCACCAGTTTCCTTGTCTTCGTGTCTGCAGAAACCGGTTCTAGCTGCTACTGTTTGGGAATGCGATGCTTCAACGCACCATCTACATACATATTGCAGTGCATGATTTAAAAAATGAAACTGGTCTCATTTTCATTTTAGTTGCTGTGGTGGGAAAGAGTTCCTTTTTTTCATTGAAATCTTATGCACCGCAGTGGTGGAAAAACCGATTATCACCCTGATTTAATGGACACAAATGTTAGTTAAACAAACCTATGTCGCATATCTCTGCGTATGTACACTCGCTGCACATTCATTACCGCTTAATTGGCCTGTCTGCTAATCCATAGTTTCTCTTATGTACCTTTAAGAATGCTCAGGAACAGCTAATTACGGTGGAGGCAATTATCGTAGAAATTTCATTAATTATATGCTTGGCACAACGTCTTGATTAACATCTCTCTCTGAACTCAGCGCCTTCCGCGAACCTTAATCACTCTGGCTTAGCTTATTGAAAAGTCCCAGTATTTGCACACCGAGAGAAGAAAGCAAAATATAGGTTGGCAACATCGCCAATGCCTTTCCCTGAGGCTATAATTGAGAACGTTAAAAAGGGAATCTCTGGGAATAGTATGGTCTTGTGCAGAGATCGTCTCGCAGAGACTTTGAGTGAAATAGCAACTTCTAGGACACCATGGCAACAGCAGTGGGCCTCCAATTCCAGTCTCTACACTGTTCCTTTTCCTTTCGCTGTTTAATCCCCGGTTAATAGTTTTGCCGCCTTCGCCAGATAATCTGTAGGGCCATGCAAAATCCCACAGCATCTAGTCTCAGCACATTCCTCAACCTCGACAAGATATCCTAACAAAGATTGTGTCCGAACCCGACTTGATTTTAAACTTTTGCATCGAAGCGGAACTGTTGATCTGGGCATTTGAATTTATCAAATTTCATACGAATCTAGTTTACACTTTTCTTTTCGTCTATAATTGACATGCTTTCAGTGCACCGGTCTAATCTAAGATGTGCAGGATTCGTTGCTCCATGACAAATTTAGACTATTAAAAACTATCTTGTCCGACTAAGATCATCAATAATGGTTACTACTACAAGCACGTGGGATACAATTTAACACTGTTAAAAATCTCCAAGGGGAAAAAAAAAAAAAAAAACATTCTGGGAGACCCACCCACCATGTGATGTGCATGGTCGGTACTTGAAGTTTGTCCGAAACCCGCACGACACGAGCGAGCTCGTAAGCTCGGCCCGGTAACGGCCCAAACTGCACGGGCCGGCTCAGTTTGCACTTGAGGCCGAGTCGGACGATACGACGCCGGTCATGCTCCGCCCCGAACCGAGCCCAATAGATTCTTCTCCCGCACGCTTTCCCCCGGGCCGGTTCCCCGTCCGGTCCGAACCGTTTAGTCGGGCGAGAGACGGCGGTCCGGTCTCGAGCGCTCCGGCCCGGTCGGTTCATCAAGATTCGTTCCACGCATCTCACGCGCGAGAGAAATTTGGACAGGGGGAAGATCGAGAATCCAGACAATCCCGACGCTCCGTCGCGACCGGCCGTGGGGATAAGCTAGAAGCGCACGGTCGATCGAAACGCCCGGTCGCGCGGGAATTGAGAAACGGCCAGATCGAACAGGTGAGGCTTCCCACTTTCCACGCGCTTCGTCTTCTTCCGGTACTTCGTGCGGTTCTCTCTTGCTCTCTGTGCACTGTCAATGTGCGAGTCCTTCGTTTGTTCTACGTCACTTCGGGTTCTTGAAAGTGCGAAGCTGGAATTGGCAGCTCCAGTACGGTTGATTCGCGTATGCTCGGTTCTGGGGCTTTGTTTCCTTTTTAGGCAGCTTTGTTTCCTTTTTTTTTTCTTTTTTGGGGTATATTGCTAAATTGGTATGGCATGGCTTGATGAGGGGTTCGTGCTTTCCTGGTTAGCTTGCTGCGAAATCAACCGTAGTTCTGCTCATCTGCAAGATTACGAAATTCGACGTAGTTTACCGGCAGATTTCGTGGGATCATTGGCTGATCATAAGCCTATTGTACGGGGAAAAAGAATGGCGTTCTAAATGTTAGTCCTCCGGTCACGTTTCACCAAATCTATCTAATGTGGCAGTCCAATCGTTGCCGGCCATCCTTTGTGTCATGGCAACGGTGGGATGTGTACTTGATCGAGGAACTAAAGCGCAATTCAGCCCCAAATCCCGATATCAATCTCTCCTTTTTGGACCCTGATTTCCCTGAGAAACCCCAATTCCAGTGATGGCGATTCCACGTTCAATGGGAGGAGTGATGGATCGCTAATGACCAATTTTGCCGTCTGAGCTTTACTGAATCCACAGGAATGCAGAAACTAAAGCATGGAATTGGCTCTTTCAATGTCATTTCTATGGGCACTGAGTTTCTGAGAGATTGAAACTGTGAATTCTGAAGGAAGACCCAGTGATTTCACAGGACAATCAATCAATGGCGATGCAAAGACGAAAATGATTTTGGGCGAACGAGAAGAGATATTTAGCTGAAACTTTGAACATTTCGGAAGTCAAATTACCTCAGTCCATGACAGTGAGAAGTCATTGTTCCTCTGCTGTTCAATTTATACTTTTGATGTTTCGTGGCTGCTGAGTCTTCTGCTTTATGGAAAAGGTGCGATTAGGTTCTCAGAGGAATTAGGGTTCGAATCGGAGGGATTAATTTGGGGCTTTACTTGCTTGACCAAGAAACATTGCTGTTTATCTAAGCAAAAATGGCATTGTTTCGTTGATCTCCGTGTCCTGTAAACAGCCAATGATAGTTGAACTGTCACATTAGATAGATTAGGCGAGACTCGGCGGAGAATACTCTATTACACTTTCTCTCAAAGGTTTTGGTCTATATTGGTTTGATTAAAAGGTTTAGGACTTGATTGGTCCCATATAATAGGTTTAGGACTGATTTTGGAATTATCCTGATTTCATTGATTGATTTTGAATGAATATGGCCAACGGTGATCATGTGCTTTTGGTTTTTTTTCTGTGAGAGATGAACAGATAAAGTGAGGAAGGGCTTAAGTTAGGCAGCAATAATTATGGCCGAGTTGGAGAAGTTAAAGAAAAAGCTCACACCATTGTTTGATGTGGAGAAGGGATTCTCTACCGCGTCAGGCTTGGACTCTTCTGATTCGTACATGGTATCTTCTTAGTTCTTTTTGTAATAATTATGAAATATTGTCCTGCATCGCCCCTTATGCACCTCATATGTTCATGAAGCTGTCAGATGGCGGAGCTGTTAATTTACTTAGCAGATCATATGGTGTCTACAACATCAACGAACTTGGATTGCAGAAGTGCACATCATGGTCTGTAGATGAAACGGATCGTAGTGAGAAAACCTATCAATGTGCTTCACATGAGATGAGGATTTTTGGGTCAATAGGCATTGGGGCAAGCAGTGTAGTCCAGAGAGCTATCCACATACCCACCCACAGAATTATTGCTTTGAAAAAGATCAACATATTTGAAAAGGTATTTAAGTCTGAGCTTGTTTCCAGCAGTTAGCTTCATATACTATTTATAGATTGATGGACAAAACAACCAAACTTCTTCTTACCTCAGAGGATAGGTTTGTCTTTGTCCTGTATTCCTATCCTTTAGCTCTCTATGCCTCTTTTTATTTGGGAGCTTAACTGTGTTTGATCTTTGGTATTAGGAGAAAAGACAGCAACTCCTCACCGAAATACGGACATTGTGTGAGGCACCTTGTGATCAAGGTCTTGTGGAATTCCATGGGGCTTATTATATACCAGACTCTGGGCAAATAAGCATAGCTCTTGAGTATATGGATGGAGGATCATTAGCAGATATCTTACGAGAGCAGAAATGTATTCCAGAACATGTCCTTTCAGTTATGTTTCAAAAGCTCCTGCATGTAAGGATTATTCTGGAGTTTTAGCAATTTCTTTATTTGACACGGTCCCTCGTTTTGGCCAAGCTTATATATCTGGGTTTCATTTGCTTTTGCCCCTTTCACTGCAGGGCCTAAGCTACTTGCATGGAGTTAGACACTTGGTTCATAGGGACATTAAGCCTGCAAATTTGCTTGTAAATCTCAAGGGGGAGGCAAAAATCACAGATTTTGGTATCAGTGCTGGCTTAGAGAATTCCATGGCAATGGTAAGCGATAGAGGTTGAAATTAACTAACATACTGTTTATTCTCTTGCAATATGCTCCTTTAGAAGTCAAAACAGATGTCCACTGCTTTCTACCAGTTTAACTTTTTGTGCCTCCAAGGATATGCCATACCCTGCTGATATGCCTCCGGTTTGTGATTAACCAGTGTGCTACTTTTGTTGGGACTGTGACATATATGTCACCTGAGCGTATTCGCAATGAGAGCTATTCTTACCCAGCCGATATATGGAGCCTCGGTCTTGCTCTTTTTGAATGTGGTACTGGAGAGTTCCCATATACAGCTACCGATGGACCAGTCAATCTGATGTTGCAGGTGACATGTCAATTCAAAGAAGTGGACTCGTACTTTGTGCTGCTTGCATTTGATGTATGATTGCATTCAAGAGATGCGACATCATTCTAGGATTGACAAAGGTCTTTTGAAGGATTAGGCCCTATTTGGTAAACAATATTTGATTCTGTTCTTTTGTTTCTCAGAATAAAAGAAGAACAAAAATCCATTGGGTAACTTGTTTGTTCCCTAAAATAGATTTGGAACAAAATCAAAAGAAGTTTTAAAAAAAAATTGCTTCTTTATTCTCGAGAACAATTCCACAGACAAGCCCATTTTTTTCCTCTTTTCTTTTCTTCTTTTCCATTTATTCTTTTTCCTTCTTCCTTTGGCCGGCAATCTCATCGGAGTGTTGCCAGCCCTCGGTGAAACTGAGCCTCGTCGAACCTCGCCCAAATCTGGTGAGGCTGAGTTGGCCCAACCGCCGACGAGGTTGGCCTCTAGACGAGGCTCGGCCTCGCCTTGGTTGGGCAAGGCTCAATCTTGCCTAGATTTGGCTTAGCTAAGCTCACCGTAGCCACGGGCGAGGCTCAACCTCATTGGGCCATTGTGAGGTTGGCCTCATGATCTGGGGGAGGTTGCCTCTTCTAGATCTGACAAGGCCGAGCTTGCCTAGCCGCCGACAAGGGTCGGTTGACGAGGCTCGGCCTCGCCAAGGGCTGGCAATGCTCCAATGAGGTCGCTGGCCAAAGGAAGAAGGAGAAGAAAAGGAAAAGAGAAAAGAAAAAGGAGAAAAATGTAATAGAATTATTAAAAAATTAAAAAAAAAAAAAATTCTAAGTCACAAAAAAATCTGAGGGTCCTATCAAACACATTTCTATTCCGGGAATAGAAATTTTGGATAGTTATCAAACACCCTCAAATACTCAGAAACTCATTCAGGGAATATAATAAAACAAAAACATTTATGAGCAAAAATTACTATTGGGAACAAAATAGTTACCAAATACTCCCTTAGAGTCTTGGAAAAGGAAATGGAATCATAGAAATTCCTGCCAATAAAAATATTGACCAAACAAAAATGATGTAGATAACATCCAATCGGATAGATCAATGGATATAATTCGTGCAACATCGAAAAGAGAAATGAAATTCTAAAATCTTAGGTCATATGTAGAAGTCAAAATTCATTTGTTCTACATTTATAAAAACCCAAATGTCCTGCATTTATATAAACTGTATACATATATTGAGTTTAAGTTTTTATGGGTTTCTTTCAGTGGGCAATGTAGATAGAATCCTACTAATTCAAGATTTAACTGATTAGAACCAAAAAGTTTATCTTGGACAATTAAAATCCATATTAACATTTTATTGGTATCTCAACAACCATAGATGAGTATTCTTTCATAAAACCATCTTTGTGGTTCAATACAATTGATGAATTTTTCAACTAGTGGGATAAGGGTAGTTGTTGTTATATATCAATGATGATTATACACGTTCTTGTTAATACTCGAAAGTTGCAAAGGTTTGCTTGTGCCATTCAAAGTTAGTTGTGGGGGCTCCATGCAATGTCATACATAATTTTTTTCCTTTTCGTGCTTATTGCAGATTTTGGAGGACCCGTCCCCATCGCCTTTGAAATGCAATTTTTCACCTGAATTCTGCTCTTTCATTGATGCATGTCTGCAGAAGGATGTGGATGCTCGGCCAACTGCCGAGCAGGTGAGATTGCGGTAAATTTGGCATCAAAGTTACTGTTTTGGAAAACAGGTTGAGCTTTGTAAGGCATTTACACCTCCCATGGAACTTCTTCAGTCTTTGAGTAGGTTTTATAATGATTATATATATCCCTGAGGTCCTTGAGGAAATATTTAGTGAATTCATGCTTCTCCATATGCCATTAGTATCATGCTACATTGCATAATTTCCACCTCATGGTAATTTTTTGCATCTTATAGGACAGAGGCATTCACTGACGACACTATTTTTAATCTGAATTGTGATGAATTTTCTGCAGCTGCTCATGCACCCATTCATCACAAAATATGAGCATACCAATGTTGATTTAGCAACATTTGTTAGAAGCATCTTTGATCCAATGGAAAGGATGAAAGATCTAGCAGATGTAAGTTCTCTTCTACATATGGGCGCACAATCTCAGTGAACCTGTAAATGCATGAAACAATGGTTTAGACTTACAGACAATGTCTTGTCAGACACGGGAATATTCAAGAGCTCTAGATACATTTGTGGAGGTAGAGCTTCTTTTGTTGGATCTTTTTCGTGAATTGTGGAAATGATGAACACGGTGACTACACAATATTTTGTGTTGTGCCTGCTGAGTGCTGACGTATATATAGCTGCTATACAATAGCTATTCTCTTGTAAAAAGTTTAGCGACACCTGTTGGTGACCCTGTTAATGAAGTTTTGATGTGGCACCTTTTCATGTGGTGATTTTAATGGAGGGAAAGTTGGTATTGCAATTTTTCAACATTCTTATGGTTACTCTTGGACTGTTTCAACCAGACTGCCTGAGATATAAGAAAATAGTGCATTTCATTTCTCAGTGAATATGCATCATCTTACCAGGGCTTGCATTTTAGATAGTAGAGTAAATTTGTTCACAAGGACCTGACGTTTAGGTCTAGTTGGGTTTTTCTTCTGTTGTGTCAAATCCTTCTCCTATTGACTTTTGCAAATATTTTAACCATCGACAGAGTTAAAGCCATGCTTGAATTAATCTGTTTGCTTATTTCTCAAGTAACTTCCAAGTTGAATGAGGACTGGAACATTTGTCTGCACATTTTGAGAGTTATTTCAGTCAGTACTTGAGATATGCTGTTGCAGTCATGTTAAATGAATTTTAATATAAATTCGATCTTCTAACCAGATGTTGTCAATACACTATTACCTACTATTTGATGGACCTGATGAGCTTTGGCATCATACGAAGACCTTCTACAATGAAGGATCAACTTTTAGGTCAGAGAGTCTTCTTTCTAATTTTGTTGCTAGAATTTTTTTCTTTGCATCTTGGGATTTAATTGTTTTAATAGAGATGTTATTTTGAAATAGCATTGGAGTTTGAATCCATAATCAGAGAATTTTCTGTGTTTTTAGGTGTGCTGATATTATTACAATTTTCCTCTTTCAGTTTCTCAGGCAAGCAATTTGTTGGTCCAGATGATATTTTTGGAAGCTTGTCGGATATCCGGAAAACTTTATTCGGTGACTGGCCTCCTGAAAGACTTGTACATGTCGTCGAAAAACTGCAGTGCCGTAATTATGGTCAGGATGGGATTGGAATCCGTGTATCAGGCTCCTTTATTATAGGGAATCAATTCCTCATCTGCGGCGATGGAGTCCAAGTTGAAGGCATGCCGCATTTTAAAGATCTTTCCATTGATCTTTCTGCTAAACGGATGGGTAGATTCCAGGAGCAATTTACGATTGAACCAGGCAATCAAATCGGATGCTATGTCATAGCGAAACAGGAGCTTCACATAATAAGCTAGAGAAATGAAAGCAGATGGTCATCCCCAAGGTTAGCAATCATACATATTGGTTTGTAGCTTTCAAATTGAAGTGTCATTGCCAAATCCCAAAAGTATTGGTGTTGCACTACGTAATTTTAAGTTCTTTAAAGAGAGAACAAACCTTTTTGGTCGTAAGTAAAGGTTGGTTATTATGATATTTCCTATCACCTAGCAATACAGTTTTGTGCAAGAGTGTCATATGATTTCTCAATCCCAGTGAATTGGATCTGACGACGTCTTTGCTACACAGACCGACCTGTGGACATTCATTCAGGAAGGTTTCTGTTTTGAGCTTTGAGGGGAGTGGGATGGATCTTTCTTCTGCTTGCGAAGGAACTTCAGTATCAAACCTTCAGGATATTCAGAAGTGACAAGCAAGACTCCAAATCTGTTGTGCGGTGCCGGGGGGACTGTCATGTACCATCATTCAACGACTGATGGAGTTCAAGGATGTCCTGCTTTGTTTTTTTTTTTTTTGCTGCTCAGCATACTTTTGATGCAGTTGCAGTAAAGTGGTTTGTTCTATTTCTCTCCTCTCGATGCACGACTGGTTTTATCGGGAAACCATTACTTCCACTGCTAAGTAATGCCGGGGTTATCAGTATGGACTTCACCATATCAGGCAGGTCCGAGCCTCAAGAGCAGCTGGTCAGTCCTCCTTACAATTAGAGGAGTTGCGCCGTCATCAGATTCTCCAAAACTTACTTCACTGTAGTGTATGGTTATTGTAATTTACATATTTGAGAGAATGCGATGATCATTTTTTGAAGCTGCTTGTCCTCTTCCTTTATATTGATTATTGCTGCAATTCGTTAGAATTTGCTATCTTTGTACCCGTTGTGAGGCATTAATTAACTTCTGCCAATAAGGTTTGGCGTTGATGAAGGTACAGGACAAAATAATAATTTGTGTTTCTTAAGTTGTGCTTGTTGTAATTATTTTTCTTTGGTCTGAATGATCTGCTTGTTAGATTTTATGCTGAACTGTGAACATAGTTCCCTCCTACCAGCTTTCCCGAAAATCTCGAAAGATATTGCGAACTTCTATGAGTTTCTAATTCGGATTTACCATAACTTGCTGGCCACTTATTTTTAGGCTTAATCATTGAATGCTATGCCTGATTATCATGTGCGTGTAATAGGAAGAAGAACCAAGTTTTATAATCCAAAAAGAAAATTAGATAAACTCCTCAATAAAAAAAGGAGTATAAGATTGATATTCAAGATGTAATATAGAGGAAGATGATACCTAGCGAAACTCTGAATAGAAAATAGCAAGCAACTTTGAATAGACAATAGCAAGAATTAGATGGTCGTAATGCCATCGGAATTATGTATCTTCATATTCTGTCAAATAAAATTGAAAAATAAAAGTTTAGTCGTCCTACTCTTCCCACTAACGGAATAGGCAATTATGTTGCACGTCTTATGGAAAAAAGCACCAAAATATTTTTTTTTTCATAACGAGGAGGGACACATTTTAACAATTTACAATTTGAGTGGCAAGTTTAAAGGTAACTTAAAAAAAAAAACTCTATATTAATATATATACATAAAATGGGGTGTATAAATATTGTTCCTTGGGTCCACTTTTTTTTTTGTCCCCTTTCAAAAGGAGCTAAAATGAAAATTGATTTCCATGAAAATAAAGGAAAAAAAAAAAGAAAAGAAAAGTTGCAAGATCCCATTTTGAGAAAATTTCATAAAAGCCAAAATGCTTCATTTTCTCAAATAAAAGTTCAAAATAAACTTTATTTCGAATAAGAGTGAAATAGATTTTATTTCAAATAAGAGTTGAAAATAATTATGTTTATTTTAAATAAAAGCTTGACTTTTCAGCAAGGACATTTTTGGTATTTGCCCTTTTTTCTTTCCTTCTTCTAGTTCTTCAGGGCAAGGACCACCCTTGCGACCTCGCTTGGGCAAGGCCCTCTCACCCTAGGGGAGGCCGCCCCTCGCAACTATCAACGAGATTGGGGTGGCCTCCCCAATGATCGGCAAGGTTGTTGAGCTAAAAAAGAGAAAAAGGAGAGAAGGATTAGATGAAAATGTCTTTAATCGATCAGAAAATTTAGCTAGTCGATGACTAATAAGGTAAGACTCTTATTTGAAATAATATGATTATTTTTGGGTCCTTATTTAAAATAAAATTTACTTTGGGCCGATAGCACTTGGAGCTTTTTTTCTGGGATTTTGCTCATTTTTAACGGTCGTCGCCAACATACATAAACCCTACAATCCCCCCCCCACTTTGAGCAGCCGCTTCCCCGCTCTCCGCTCGCTTCTCCTCTCCCTGCGCCGACAACGCCGCGACCATGCCGAAGCACTACAGGCCTGCGGTGAGCCGAGACCTCCTCCTCCTCTTCTCGTCTCTATCTCGTCTCTATCTCCGTTGCAGGCTTTTGAAATCCTGTAGCGTCGCGGTTCGCGCCCGTCGATTCGACAAGTTGGCGCGATTTCACCTTTCCTAATCTCCCTCCGCGTGCAGGGAAAGAAGAAGGAAGGCAACGTCGCCAAGTACGTCACCAGGTCCCAAGCCGTCAAGCTCCTCCAAGTCAGTCTCGTCACTTTCAGGTCCTCTCTCTCTCTCTCTCTCTCTCTCTCTCGATGTTCTCTTTCTCTCGGTGTTTAGTTTTTATTTTTTTTTTAACCTAGACGGGGGAAATGATGGCAGCGGTTTGTTTTGCTTTGTGCTAACAATAGTTTTACGACATAACCTGTCTTTATATAGAGCATCTGTCTTTCCGATATGAATTGATCTTACATGCTTGGAATCTCAATGTGTAGGCTGTTTTTTTTTTTGCCGATAGGGAGTTGCGCTAACGATGTTCTTTAATTTTTTTTCCCTGGGCTTCTCCTCTAGTATGTTACTGAAGCTTATTGGTGGATGTTGCTGCTTGTCTTCATTGTTTTATCAATTTCTTCTTTTTCAAAAATTTTCTTTCGGGAAGTGAATGTGACGGATGTAGTCCTTTGGACAACTTGGCCAATGAAATCGTGGTGATTTTTGTTACGTTGGTTACGCATTTCGAAGCAGACTAATCCATGCTCATCTCACTTGTTGAACTTTCAAGCTAAGTTTGAAGCTTTTGGATGTTCTCATGGATATAACTCTATGGCTGTCTTACAATGTGGTGGAGATGAGACCATAATTTTTAATATCAACAACCTGGTGAAATCTTTTATGTAAAAGTTGAACTCACAACATTGATTAATAAAACAAGAGAGACACTTGAGATGTTATACTTTATCTTGCGGTTTTCTGTCGATTAAAAAAAAAAAAAAAAATTCTCTTTGATACACGTCCTTTGCTTATGTATCGGAGATTTACCCTTTTTCTCTTCTTATTGGAAATTATAGGAGACTATGCATCCTGAAAGGTGTATTTCCCCGGGAACCTAAGAAGAAAGTCAAGGGGAACCACCACACTTATTATCATTTGAAGGATATCTTGTTTGTCAAACATGATCCATTGCTTGAAAAGTTTAGGGAGATGCGGACTTACGAAAAGAAACTTAAGAAAGCCCAGGCAAAGAGAAATAAGGATCTTTATGAGCGTCTTCGCACTCGAAAGCCTACTTACACGCTTGACAGACTCATATTGGAGAGGTTTGTTGAATATGCTTTTCTGTTATCTACCATTGTAGCTTTCATATCTCATCTGACATTTACTGGCTGCTTACCCTTTTAATGTAGGTATCCTAAGTTTGTTGATGCTCTTAGAGACTTGGATGACTGCCTGTCCATGGTGCACCTTTTTGCTGCATTACCAGCCTTGGAGCGGGAAAATATCGAAGTGAAGCGCATCCACAATTGTCGAAAGTTAGTTTCCTACTTTCAGGGAAAACAATGACCTTGTTACTAGCCCTGTTGTGTGCACTTTCCACATGCATGATATTTGGAAAAAGAGAAGGAACCACTTCGCTCCTCCTGGAAGCGTAAATTTGTGAATTCTCCAATGCCAAAATCTCCAATGTGGCTGGTCAGGACAGCCTGATCACCTATATGAAGCTGGGACTAATAATGACGATAGCATCACATGTATCCTAAAAGTTTTGATGTCTTACAAGAAAGGGAAAGAAAGGGAAAATGAAGAACATCTAGGGCTCAAAGGAAAATTTCTAGCCACAAAGGTTAATTAAAGGCCTATTGCAATTGAAATTGAGGGCAAGTTTGTGAGATATGCCATGTTTACTTTGTAGAACAATGATTATTTGGGCAATTGGGTGGTTTTAATCTTTGATGAAGTGAAAAAGTGTTGAAGGACAGAATAATAGGGTGGCACAGCTTTTCTCAGTTTAAGCTTCCCCAGACTGGAACGTTGCCACATTACTATAGTCAGAAACTACTCAAGTTAAGTAAACATAAGTAAACATAAATCCGTAGTCTTCTCGTTGTTCAATCCAAAAAAATTCTAGGCAAGGATTGCCATAGAATATTAGTCAACTGAAATCTCACTTTTCCTGTTATAACAGTGGAGGTTCACATATTGGGATGTCTTTCTTCAATGATTAATGTTCACTTCTGGTTTGATCAAATCTGCTTTCATTCTTCACTGTTAGGTTGAGTCATGAATGGCAAGCTTATATTGCTCGAACTCATAAGCTCAGAAAAGTCTTCATATCTGTGAAAGGCATATATTATCAGGTACTACAGGTTACTTATTGATCAACCGTATTACTTCTTATGCTGCATGAAATTCTTACTGAGCAAGGCTACGTTCACGATAATTCATTTGCACAGGCTGAAGTTGATGGTCAGAAGATCACATGGTTAACCCCTCATGCCTTGCAGCAAGTTTTGCCTGACGATGTGGACTATTCTGTCATGCTAACTTTCTTGGAATTTTATGAGGTCATATCTTGAGCTTCTGTTTTCACCTCCTATTCTAGTTAAGCTGATGACATAAAGTGGTGTTATTCCCTTTTGTTTTCTGATAATTCGACCTAAGAAGCTTCATCAATTAGAGTCTTGTATAAGAATCTTATATGCATCATTTAGATTGGATTTAGGTATGTTGTTACGAACTGATTCAACTAGAGTGGATCTGGATGTACATAGATCGAATTGCCTCTTTCGAGGTTGATGAAATGTCGGTATCTCTGTGCTGAGGAGAACATTAATTAAAGATATGATTCTACTTTAAGCTAGAGGGTCATGATAGCCAGGTGGTTATTGCCTTTAATTGTTTGTTTCGTATTTCTGGTTGCAACAATAATCTACATTCTTATTAAGTCTGCTTTCTGTCTCTCTTTTTGACCTTGTCATTTGATTACTGCAGACTCTTCTAGCTTTTACGAATTTCAAGCTTTATCATTCAATCAATGTTAAGTATCCACCAATTCTGGATCCCCAACTGGAGGCTTTAGCTGAAGGTATTCATTCTAAAGTTTCACTAAATAGAAGTATTGGCTCTCTGTGGGGAATAGTGGAACTTCTATTTATGATAATCTTATTGCATACCTAGGCCATAGTTTTCCCAGTCATCTGTTGGTATTTTACTTTTTGCTGTTGAGATAATAATTAGCTCAAAAACTCGTGCAGAACTTTATGCGTTGTCAAGATATCTTGATGCTAATACTAGATCCTCCCATGCCTCTGGATCTGACCAAGTGGGAGGTCAAGAAAATGAAAAGCAGCATGATGAATCTGATTTAAGGCTTGCACAACTTCAACATCAGCTTCCTCATAATGAACCTGGGGCTTTAATGCACCTGGTTGAGGATGCTGCTGGTGAGGATGAGGATGATGAAGATACGAAGGAGTGTAAGAATCTCTTCAAGGATATGAAGTTCTTCTTGGGTCGTGAGGTGAGTTCAATTTTGTGTTGGCTTGTAGATGTTTGTTGTTGGTAGTCCTTACATATATCCTACCTATAAACCTTGTTGTCTCCTCTCATATGATATTCTGTGGAACTGCAGATTTGCTTGCTAGAAATTGAAAGTGTCTCTCTTTCTGTTTCTTAATAGATAGGGAGGGAGAAGTACTAACTCGATGTTTTCATCTTTGAAAGTGTGAAGGAAGTGGGTTATGTGACCTTTAGAAAAGAAGAGAACATGGTGTGTGTGCTTTCCTAACTCATGGAAATAAAACAAATGTAAGAAAATCAAGCTGTGATACGAAAATGAGTGGAATACACTATGGGTGGTGTATAGAGTAGTTTCATTTTTTATTTGAGAAAAAGACAATATTTTGCGTCTGCACAGTAAAATATCAGAAAAATTCCTTCTGTTGAGTTTTTACATTTGGATTTTTCTTTTGCATGGTTTGTTTGTGCTATTTGAAATCGAATAACGAGGTTCAAGTGGTGACTGCATTTTGCACTAATTGTGTCATCATGCCCAGTTTAATGTGACGCAGCATATATTACCATGTTGTATCTATGTTACCTTTCGTGTCCATCCTTTTGACTACGACAAGAAGCATGCTGCCCTCACTAACATGAGTATCTTCCTATTATATGATATTAGCCTCTGTTTAATTTAAAATTTCCAGCTTGTACTGGTTTTGCATGCTGATAGTCTGGTATTTGTAATGTTGTGGACACTGAAATAGTTTCCAGTGGATGTGAGAGCTAATGTTTAATAAAAATATTATGTAAACCAACATTCACGGTAGATTTTAGATCTTAATTCTTTTAGAGTTGGCAGCTCTCACAGTGATGAAGGAAAGTATATGTTCTTGACATGCATCTATATTGCTGCTCACGGATTGATCAGTCTTCATCTTAGGTTCATCTTTCATGCCTGACCTTTTGTCATTCTGCATCCACTTCTATTAATTATTTATATGATATTCAGGTTCCTAGAGAGTCTTTGCTTTTCGTTATTCCTGCTTTTGGAGGTATTGTTTCTTGGGAGGGAGATGGGGCTCCGTATAGGGAAGCTGATCAGAGCATTACCCATCAGGTGTCCTATTAATGCTCCCAACTGTTCTGTTTTCTCCTTATGTTTTTTTATTTCTTTTTGTATCTCAATGCTTGATGATTGCAATTTGCTGTGCAGATTGTTGATAGACCGACTCAAGGTCATATATTTCTTTCTAGAGAGTATGTCCAGCCTCAATGGATATACGACTGTGTGAATGCAAGAGTTATCTTGCCAAATGAGGGTTACCTGGTGGGAAGGTAAAGTGGACATGCTCTTTGAAATTTATCCGAGCATTGTTTTTGTCTCCCAAGTCATGATGTTCTAACAAAATTTGTTTGTTTCTCTTCCTTCCCTTTATAAATTGGTGTTCAAATTATTTGTCACTCTCTCTCCCATATTATCTATCGAGTATTTGGTACTCACCATGATTGCCAAAAACTGCATGACGTGCCAATGCAGTGCTGCAAATATTAGCATGTTGGAGTTGCGCTTCAGAATATATCCACAGAGCCTGGGACTCGACATAAATTTAAATGGATAAGATGGGAGCCTTCTGGAAAACTTGCTAGATGTGAAATATTATGAGGTTTAGCCTGCAATGGAACCAGCCATGTGCTTAAATTGATTCATTTGATGTCAGTGCCAGATTTACTCCAACCAATAGTATAGATGCACTTGACTTAAGGCTAAAGGGCGATTGTTGTAATATAGTGTATGCAAAGAAAGAAATGGTAAGCTTCTCAGGAAAAAGCAACAAAAGTAAAGGGGCTTGTTGCTATATTAGAATTTCTACTCGATCATTGAAAATAAGAAAGATTACATTTGACCAATAATTTCTACCAACTGTTTGGACTAAGCTATAGGATTTTGTGATAGGTTTACCCCAAACTCGGAAAGGTACTCTTAGAAAGCTTTTGTTGGTCTGATATTGCATGTATGAAAATAGCCTTATCTGTTTTTGTTTAATCACCTCTCAGGCCAATTGTTGTTATTTAAATATAATTTTGTTATCTTCCATTGCCTTCATTGCACTGGCTATTACAGAATATCTACTCAAAACTCCTGATAATATGGTCCTGTGCGTTGCACAGTCCTGCCTAGTGCTCTAGATTAGTTGGATGGACATCTTGGAATTGATGAATTTCAGCTTCTTTTTTTTTTTTTTATGTTTTTATAGGCTCTTTGCATCTTTATTGAATCGTTTGCTAGCATTTGACGTCATTTTTTGCAAGCAGGGTTCCTCCACCACACTTGTCACCTTTTGTCAATAATGAAGCTGAGGGATATGTGCCAGAATATGCAGAGACCATTAAGCGTTTGCAGGCTGCTGCCAGAAATGAGGTTCTTCCAATGCCAGGCACCGGAAAAGAAGACTTGGAAGATCCGCAGCGTCTCTTGGTTGAAGGGATCATCGACCGTGCTGAGGCAAAGGAAGCTACTGAGAAGAAGCGGAAGGTAATCAATATCTTGATGGCTGATCGTTATTTTCTAGTGTAGCATTTTTACTGTTTGTTTTGACGAGTTCACACTGTAGATTTTGTCACAAGTTGTCAAAACTCATAAATTCTCGTCAATGCAGATGGAAACTCTCAAAGAACAGTATCATGACGAGTTAAAAAAGGAACTAGAGGGATCCCCGTATTCTTCATCCATGATCAATCGAAACACAGAAATGAATGCAGCAAGTGGAGAAGCCAGGGAGGAATCCGTTCCTGATCTGGAACAAACTGCTGAAGATAGCACAAATATGGCGAAGATTGTGATGTCACGGAAGAAGAGGAGGCTTTTAGAAGCCATTGAGGTAACTTATAATGTTTGCTGCATTTCCTTGTTATATTTGTTGGCTTATCTGTAGTTTTTCTCATGCAATGACACTCGGCCCTTGCTCTATGCAGATAGGGAAGAAACGGAAGCAAGCTAATGTCGATCTTCTTAAAGAACGGAAGAAGAAAAATGAAGCAGGTCAGACGTCAAAGGCGAAATAATTCGGCCCAGAAATTTCAGCTTTTTGGGATTATTTTGATGTTTGTGTATTGTGCTTTAATCTGTTGGAAGAATAGTGTATCGCCAATTAAAGGTATTGGCTAAAATTTTGCAGAAGTATGGATGATAAAAATGCGTAAATTATATTCTTCTTGCAAGCTGATTAAGAGCGAGGTTGTTCAACTTGCTACCGGGAATGGACTTAGCTGTTGCTAAGGCTTCATTTATTTCATTTTTTTATAGATGATATAAATGATTATTTTGGGAAAAATATTTTTAAATTTCTTTTATTTTTGGTGAAATAAAGAGTCTATATATATATATATATGATACAATCGACGATTTTGCTGTGAAACTTTTACTTGAGAAGAAATAATTCTTAATCAATACTGTTTAAGCAATAATTTTTAAATATTTTTCAATGACTTAACAAAAATTATTTACCTTTTGGCTTCAGCTAAAAAGCAATTAACACTAATGATGTAGAAAAATGGAGAGAAAGTCACTGAATCCGTACACACTTTGATTCTAGAGTTCGGCTCGATTTATTGAGATTACATTGCATGTGATCTTAGGATCTGCATATCAATGTTTCTATTTCTCTGTTTTTTTGTTCTTTTGCTTCTCAGAATAAAAAAAATATAAATTGGTTTGATAACATAAGTTAATTTTTTTATTCTCCGAAATAGAAAAGTGGCAGGGAATAAATTTAGAACAAAAATAAAAAGTAAAAAAAAAGTAATTTCTTATTTTTGGAAACAATTTCTAGAAATAAGTTATTTTCTTTCTTCTTTTTTTTTCTTTCTCACTGTTCCCTTAGCATGTTGCCGCTCACCACCACCGCTCAATGACCGGCTAGAGGAAAAACTAGAGGAAAAAGAAGAAGAGAGAAAAAAAGAGAGAAGAAAAAAAAATCTCAAAAAAATTATTAAAAATTTAAAAAAATTCTACGTTAAGAAAAAATTATGGGTCATATCAAATACATTTATGTTCTTTTTTTCATTTTGAAAATTAAAATTTTGTAAACTTACTAAACGCGTTATTTTACTAAAAATTATTTTAAATAATAAAAATAGAAAATAATTATTCTGGGGAATAGAAATATCATAAAATGCATTATCATGTGTATGTTTTCCGACCATTGAATCCAACCGTTCAGTGCAGATGTCCTTCCACCGAGAAATGGGTTGTCCCGCGCTAGACGTCCTGGATCACGGGACGAGGAGGCACGGCGGCGTGCATCCTTGCCTCGAGTTCTTCGACCGGGCGGGATGTCAGCGCGGGTTCTACCGCACGCGCGCGACCTTCCATATTATTTTTAAGATCCCATCGACCGCGAAGCTCATGTTGCTGATGATCAACTTCCTCGAGAGCTGTGAAGTGCAGAACTACTTCCTCAGGGTCAGGTTTCATGATATGATACATCGGTGACGGGGTATGCCGGTCGCTGGCATAAATTCTTGAAATCCTCAGAATTACTTCCTCAGAATTACTTCTAGCTGTTTGGTAAAATGTGCTTTGGGGTTTGGACTTGGATACCATGTAAGAGTTTTTCTAATTGTGGACTACATTAATTGATATTGTAATTTACCGTTTAACGTTTACCGTTTTACGGGGTTTGGTCTAAGGTGAGATAGAAGGTTTTTAATTGGGCCTAATATGGGGCATTTAGTGTGTGGTAGGAGTTGAGCTTACCAGTAATGGAAGTGACCTACTGGAACTCTATAAATAGTCTTCAAGTCTCTCCTCTAACCCTAATTCTCACATTTATCATCACCTAAGGGCGTTTCCTAACGCTACACGTGAGGGGTTGCCTCGTTGAGGAGGGCGATAGAGGAGAAGGACTTGCGCGTGGGCATTGTGTTTCCGCTTCAAGAACAGTGGATCCCCTTGATGAGTGGGTAATCCTTTTCGCTTCCGCATTTTATATTTGATGGATTCCAAAAGGTGCGTTAATCTTTCTACTGATTATCTGTTTTGCATTTTTGCATTATGGAGATCTTGGGGTTACGTAATTTGCGTCAACACGTGTGGTATCGGAAGCAACCATAACCCTAGTAACTCAACACATAAATGTTTTGCCCTAATTTGTACGGATTAGCCCTAATTCGTACGGATCTTCGCCCTAATTTGTGATTTTCGAGATTTTTTATTCAATAAAAATAAAATTAAATCACAAATTCGGACTGACTCGACGAGACGAGCAAGACGGTCGGCGGCGCGTCGCCGGGGAGGCCGCACGCGCCCCCACGCGCGGCCACGCGCCGCATGGGCGTCGAACGCGCGCCACGCGTGAGCTCCACGCGCCGCGCACTTAGGCGGCGCGTGAGGGCGCGTGGAGCATCGGATCGGCGCGTGGCTGGCGGCGTTGGATTCGTATGGCCGTCCTCTACGTCGTGGTGTATTTATTTTACATATTTGATAATTTTATGGATGTGAAAATACAAACGGAACCCTAAATACGTGTATTTTTAGTGTATTTTTGCGTATTTTTCTTATATTTTCTGTGAAAATTGGAAATATAAGTGTTGGGTTACAGGTATGTTATCACATAAATATTATATTGGTGTGATTCATCAGTTAAAATCAAACTTTATTGTAACGAAGGTTGGGCTTAATGAGATACAATCAATATGGAATAGAATTGGTATGTATCAACTGATGAGAAACAGTAAAAAGGTTATGAAATTTTTGTTGCTCAAGCATACTCCTTGACACGCTGATAATCTTTGAATGATGGACGTCTTAAGAACTTGTGACCAAACCGATTGTACTAATTAACATATCTCTTTGTATGTGGGTAATGCGTCGATTAAGTTCTTTTGCATATTGTACATGAATTCATCCTGGTCACTTGTTAATGTCTATCAAGTTAATATTTTTTATGGTTAAGGAGTATGGCAATATTTATGCAGAGCAATAGTATCTACTGTTATAGTTTAGATATTTAGTTACGTGGTTTGACTCAATTTATAGCCATTTGATTGAAGTAATGATATTTGTTACTTAAATTGATTAATAAATCAGTTGTTGGCCTTGGAGTCATGTTTTGCCTTATGAAACTCATGAGCAATAGTTGATCAGCTGTTAAGCTTGTCGATATGGTGTACCCTGTATTACTATTGATGTTAATTTGTGAGAGATATTTTAGATCGGCATTCTTTTATGTTGTTACAGTAATATGTAATTGGGGTGCATAAGAGATGTTTTATTCTCTGTTATGAGAAGTTTCGTATTCTTGTGATCAATGATCTCATTGGAATCTGTCTTTCAAATTATTTGTATATATATTTATATATACGTATGATTAATTTTTATTAATGGATAAAGCAATGTAATTAGCTTGATATGTGATTTTAGTGATAACATGCCCCTATCACTAAAGTTAAAATCACATGTATATGGTGTATGTGATGAGTAAAGTTTATATCCCCTGGTATGAGAGAATTTCAATGATTCAATTGAGTTGTGACCGCCAAAGTGGCACGCTTGATTGGGTTTGAGAAATTTCGGTCTTGTATATTTGATTGGGATGTCTCGGTCTAATGCGTAGTCATACTCCCAAAGGAGGTGATTGTGTATTAGTTCATGGAGGGATATATGATAGTGTGGTGGAGGAGTGACCAATCCTAATGGTTCATATGCCCAAAGGTGATGAATTCACGAAGATTGGAATATATTCTCATAACCCTTATCATGTGGGGAGTGTACAATTGCATATCATGTATTCGCCCAAAGGTGATTATATGATTATGCGTGTAACTCTCTGGATGTGTACTTGTACGTCAAGTTACACGGTACTCACATGATGCTAATTATATACATTGCTTGTTTTTCGGTCACCTTTTCTCGTAAATGGTAATTCTGTCATCATTGAGGTTTTTTTTGCTTCAAATTTTAAGTTGTGGACATATGATTTGTTGCTTGAGAAAAGAGCAATTGAATTTGCTTATTGTCCATGAAGCGTTCCATTCGGAACACTTGAAAAGAGGTTTTGCCTGCGGACTGCACTGCTATAAGATGAAGGAAGCCTTAGTTGCTTGAAATTATGTCTTGTTTGATATTGAAATTAGGACACATCTGCAAAAATTGTGTTTAAGTCCTAATGACATATACATCTCGTATATGATTTAAAAGTTGTCAGGTTTAACAGTGGCAATGAGTATTTTGGCAAGTATGACAATGCGAAATAGCTTAAAGGGTCATTTGTCAAATACTTGGTAGATTTTGGGGTGGTAACTTAATTACTATGCTTGAAAATCCTAACAAAAGATTCACTTGAAATTATTTTGTATCTTACCTAGATTGTTCAAAAGGGTATTTGATTTTAAGACTCTAAAGAAGATACAAGAATTATGGAATCACATACTCTAAAGTTTCTAAATATTGACGTAATTGTAGAGGATAGGCGCTCTCTCGGACTATTAAAGATAATAGTATGATGAAAGATGTTGTGTCTTTGTCTTTACCTATACAGATAATTATGGAATCTCTGTACCATAGACTAAACTTGTTGAGGTTCAAGGTACTATTCTTGATATAATTTATAATGAAATTTCTTATACCTCTCAAGTGCGAGAATGAAGTGGTTGCGGTTTTATTAAGGAGATTTGTTAAGGAAAGACGATCGGTTATATCATCATACTATATAGTCTATTTGTGAGAGCATGATTATAATATCCACTACATTGTTGTTTTAGCAACTTATATAAATGTCGTTTCTTGTTGTCAATTAAGTATGTGATTAGATGCCATAAAAGGCGATATACAATCTACGAAACATGTTTGGAAACTCACCGACTTGTTTAAAGATCACAAGTTTATTAGTTGCAAATTGGTGTACAAACTAAAAGAATTTCAAAGAAAGATTGTGGAATTTAAAGCCAAATTGGTAACTAAAGTTTTCACTCTGAAAGAGGGGTGGATTGTTTATAGTGAAGAAATAACTATTTCTTTAAAAGATTCTTTCGAGTGAATGCGGCATTAATAGTTTATTTATTTATATATGGAGTTACGCCAAATAGATACAAAATTTATATTGTGCAAGTTGGATGATTTTGCAATAGATTCAAGTAAACTTGTGTGTAGACTGAAAAATTCTAATTCATGGTCTTAAGCAAGTTTCCGGACAATATTATTAAAGTTTCATAGTGTTGTTATTTTGTTCAATTGGGAACAAAGTAATTCAATATACTTTTGCAAGGTCGGTGGGAGGAAATTTATTTTTCTCATACTTTATGTACATGATGTTTTGCTTACAAGTTGTGACCTTGAGACATCTTTTATCCTTTTTGACCGAGGTCTGTAAGGATTATTTTTGACATATTATATTAGATTTTCTCGGAGGACATTTGCTGATTGTATATTGGAAATATTCAATATACATTATTGCAAGCCAGGAATTGCTCCTGTTGTTAAGGGTGATGGACTAAATCTATCACATTGTCCTTATTTAGATATTGAAAAAATCTAATTAAATGGTGTACCTTGTGTCGTGCACTTAAAAGTATAATGTATGCTCGAATTTGCACTAGACTAAATGTTGTCTTTGTGACGGGACTTCTAGGCGAGATATCAGTCAAATTTAGGACATGATCACTGGGTTCTTTGTCAAGAAGGTTTTAAGGTACTTAAAGAAGACAAGAGATTATATGCTAATTTATAGCTATGTTCAATTCTTGCAGTTAGTAGAGTATTTAGATGTAAACTTTGTTGGCTATTCGATGACATGCAATCAATAACGGAATACAGATTTATGTTAGTAGGAAGTGCAGTAAATAAAGTTCTTTGTTATCTTATACTATGTAAGCAAAGTGTTAGTAACATTCTTTTAGGCTGTTACTTGGGCTTTTAGGCTCCGAACCTCATGACGGAGTTGATCGTTTTAACTTGATGGATAGACCCATACGGTTGTATTGAGATAACAAATTTGTAGTATTATTTATTTACTACGAGAGGTCTCAAGGGGTCTAAATATATGGTGGTCAAATATTTTTTATCATAAAGAAACGGTACAGAAAGGTGACTTATAATATAACATATTTTCACAGATGTTGTGATTGCAGATCCACTAATTAAAAACCTACGTCCATGTGTATTTGAGTGACATGTCATTAAGCATGGGCCTAGGAGTATCTTCGGATACTGTTGTTTAGTGGGAGCTATTTTGGCTTTACTCTGATAAAGGTTTCATCTGTGTTCGTTACACTTTGTAACGGTTTGATATGTATCAACTTTTGCATTCAATAAAATATTTTGAATGTGTTGTTATTATGTTGAATACATATTAATAAAGTCTCAAGGGATTGTATAAACCTTGAGTGAAGGCTAGGGGCATCCGGGCATCCGGTTATTAGCCTTGTGCATATGTCTTGTGATACATAAAGAAAGGTTAACCATAAGGACAAGACATATGTGGGTTCATTGGAACCATAAAGCATTCTCTAGTGGCATAAGTTTTTATGACACCTAAGGTAAGAGAATGGTGATCGACAAATGGGATCTCTCATGAGAGATGTTATCCATTTGACACACTACCATATCAATCCATATTAATAAAGTCGAGAGCACTCGTGACCATGGAAGGCTACGTGTGTATACATGTAGTTACCGCCATGATTCGGTGTTTAAGACTATATGGGATAGGATTGACTATTAAGAATTATCTACGGACCAATGTGCGCACATAAGGTACGATTTCAATTAATATAGTCCAAGTGGGAGAATGTAAGAGTTTTTCTAATTGTGGACTACATTAATTGATATTGTAATTTACCGTTTAACGTTTACCGTTTTACGGGGTTTGGTCTAAGGTGAGATAGAAGGTTTCTTAATTAGTCTAATATGGGGGGCTAGTGTGGGCCGAGTTGATTGGCCCGTAATGAGAGGACGGGCTGGAAACTCTATAAATAGTGCTCAAGTCTCTCCTCTAACCCTAATTCTCACATTTATCATCACCTAAGGGCGTTTTCCTAACGCTACACGTGAGGGGGTTGCCTCATTGAGCCGGTGATACGGAGGGCAATAGAGGAGAAGGACTTGCGCGTGGAACATTGTGTTTCCGCTTCCGCTTCAAGAAACAGTGGATCCCCTTGATGAGTGGGTAATCCCTTTTCGCTTCCGCTTTATATTTGATGGATTCCAAAACAGGTGCGTTAATCTTTCTACTCAATTATGCTTGTTCTTGTTCTTGTTATGGAGATCTTGGGGTTACGTAATTTGCGTCCAACATACCAATCACGTGTTCTTGAATGCGTCTGTCATGAACCAATAAATTGATGCGTTCCAAAAGTTTCCTAAACAAAGGGCTGTGGTCTATCCATGAGCAAGTTACCTAAATTCTTAAAATCCTAGGGTGATCTAGAATACTCCTTGTAAAATGGCAATATAGTAATTGTACATCTACGTAATAATTGCAATGATTGCAAGAGATTTAAACTTCACCACCTTTAGATCAAAGTGAAAATTTATAGTTATAGTTAGCTTTGTATTTATATATATAGGCATTTTTCCTGAAATTATATTATCTTGTTCATAAGTCTGACTAGAGTTTTTTTACGGTCCATGTGAATCAAGCACGAGTGAGTAAGGCTAAATTGGGAAGAAATTCGTGAATCAAGTGTGCATGAGTAAAGCTGAATTGGGAAAAAAAATCTTAAGGTCATACAAGTTAGCGAACGCCAAATTGATAGACAAATTCCTAAGGTCGCACGAGTTAGGAAACACTAAAACGATCGACTTGTGACCGATCGACCTTGTGACATGTCTTGAGGAGTGCTGTCTATGAAGGGGCAAATTATTGACCATGATACGTTGGTGGAGCAGAGCTACTTATGAAGAGCCAAATCAATTCAAAAATCGTTAAATGAGATATCGTAGAAGCCTTTATGAAGGGGCAAATGATCGGTGGCGAAACAAGAGGGATGAAGGATGGCTTCGCGCGATCGCGACCTCCGCTCTTCATTGCCCCCTTCGATTTCGCGCCGATAGAGTGAGAAGTCGGTTCCCGGATCGATCTGAGGAAAATGCAAACACGTATTATTCATTTTTTTTTTTTTCTTTATGCTTTGCTGATGGACTTTTCTTCCTTTTCTATCAAAATATCAATTTTAAATTACCCACGTAATTAATAATTCCATTTAAAGTCTTATATATAGAATTAAAGATCATGTACAAAAATTAGGAAGTACATCATGATGGCAATGAAATTAGGAAGTATATCATGTGCGATTGCCAATTAGGAAATATATTAAAGGAATCAAATTCAATATTGATATCAAATTAGGCAATGAAATATTTAATTGAATGGATTACCTAAGTTGAAAGATTCCATACAATAATGGATCGATTGATTACGTGGGTTTCACGCAAGATCCACAATTACCAATAGTTGCGAACTATGGTCCGGATTTTGAAAAACATTTCATTGAGTTCTAGTGTTATAAGTAGATCCAAAATAGAGCTCCTTCACCTACTTTTGTTTTTTGAATTAGTTGTGAAGATAGATACCTCGGCTTAGCTCAAGCGTGCACATAATTCACCGCACGTCAAATCCACAGTGCACGACCCCATCACCTGGATAGCAAATTGCTTGATAAAGCGTTTCCAAGAAGAGGGACCATGGCATGTCGATGGAGGAGAGTTGTTTATGAAGGAGCAAATGAGTCCAAAAGATTGTTAAATGAGATATCTGAACCAAGGCGGTGGAGGAGAGCTGTTTATGAAGGGGCAGGTGAGTTCAAAAGATCGTTAAACGAGAAATCTGAACCAAACCGAGGTTGATAATACAGATAGTCCAAAAACGTACGGAACCATTCTTTGCCGTCAAGAATTGTCAAATAATGAGAACAATGTCAAGTATGAACAAAACGAGTTAAACAAGGTAAAAGTAATGAATCTTATTCCACTTTTTCTTTATCGAGATGGAGGAGACCAGCGATTTCTCTGTGAAATGATATCGAATGTACCCTTGAGTAACCCTTAATATGCATATGGTAGGGCCAACATCTACAGAGTCCATTTCTCAAAACAGTCAAAGTTAATTTTAAGCATCTTTGTCTAGTTCCTCCGATTCATATCCATGAGCAAGCTTCCCCTGTGTGCAGACCTATGAACAAACAGGGAGATCTGGAAGATCTAATTCTGCTTAAAGCCAACAAGGAGACTGGAGAATCTACAGGACCATACTCGATCGAAGAGTTTCCTATCCAAGAGAGGACTTCCGAAGCAATAGCTGGCACAGCCACAAGCACCTGATTCTTGAACTGCCTCCATTATACCGAATACAGAAGACATGAACACTCTCTTATGTCTCTGCAATCTTAATACGTGCGCTTTTTTTTCGATTACCTTTGACCTATCATGTACCATCAACTGCAACAGGGATGCTAAATCAATCCATCAACTGAAGAAGCTATGGACTACACCAAAAATTTCAGAGAGGAAAACAAATGCAGCAAGAGACTTTGAGGTACTTGCAAAGAAGATTAGTGAAGCAGACCTTCAAAAGGGATGATCGAGAACAAGAAAATAATGAGAAGGTTGGCTACATCAAAACTTTGAATCTTCACATCCTTTTTTAACGTAACAAGATTTCCATCTTCCACGGAGTTAATCGACTCCAGTCTCCTAAAATAGTTCATATGTTCTTATGACTTTCTGCAGGGAATAATTGATACACATAACAGAAGCTAATAATTTTGAGTTCTACTACGTCAGACGTTCGAGAAAATGGAAGTTCCATAGAATTGGAGCATGATGAAATGAATAGGTAAGCAAGTTGAGGCAATCGCCGTTGATGTCAAGCCTGAAGAGAAGCGTGAGGATGCAATCGGAGCAAACAGCTTATTTCGACTCCGAAGAGTATGACGAATGCTAATTTCAGTTAAGAGCTCTTGTTTAAGCTAACAGCTGACGTGTCTTTGACTCATGTTAGTAATATCTATACTGGTCATACGATTCCCACTGATGAAAATTAAGTACCAATAATTACTAATTTCTTAACAGGTGCCGTAATTTTCGCGTCAGTCTAATTTCTAACATTTGTAGATTAGTTAATAGGTGGAGCTAGATTGGCCAAGTCCACGTGGACCTAGCCATGCTCTTCTATGATTCGAATATTATTTATTTTTCGTATTGAAAATTGATCATTGCCGAGCAAGCTCACCAGATGAGTTGTGCCCAAAAATGGAATGGCCTGTTTGACCATTTCGCTCTTCGAGTTGATGGATTTTGAGCGGACGGATCCGGCTGCCAACCATACAGGGACTTACGAGGATCTTGAACGACGCATTGTATATACTTTTTGGCACATGGATTTACGGGAACTCCCCAATGCCAATAAATCATGTCCGGTATATATAGATAGATCTTATTAGGATTTTATGGACAACCACCTAATTACTACAAAAAAAGGCTATTACAAATTTTGGAGAAATGCCACATGACTTGATAAGTAGCTTCATCGAGTTGTTAAGTTTGTGCTTCGAAAGTAAGCGCTATTATATAGTTGGAACTTTTGTTGCTTCCAAATCAATCAAATACATGACGGTAAGAGATTCCAATAAGAGTTTATAATTTTGTACAAGGTTTAGCAACTTCAAAGTTCTCGATAAGCTTTGAGAATAAAAATCGGTCACTTATTAGATAATTTTTTAGAAAATAGGGCAAGTGATTTCTAGCAAAAATTAGTTGATGATGAGAGATAAGTTGATATATCACTCAAACTAAAATTAGTAATTATGCATAAGATATATAACATTAATACACCAGTAAGCTTGAAAATAGATGTTGGCAAACCCTCACAGCAGCTGATGATATCGAAATAATCAAATAGAAATCAGCAAGTGGCTCGAAAAATATTTTCTAGGTCCTAAATAGTTTGGTAGCTTATTGGAGAATATAGATTATTAGAATAATTGGTAATTATAGAAGTATAAACAAATGTCGTTATTATTATTATTATTATTATTATTATTATTATTATTATTATTATTATTATTATTGAAAGAAACACTGATTTCCTAACGTTAAACTGTTACCGTTTAGAATTTAGTTATCAATTCCTGGCGAAAATTGCCAACGTTTTTAAAAGATTTACGAGATGTTTGGTATTTTTCCCGCGTCAGTACCTTCTCCCTCATCTTCTAAATCCTAAAATCCTTGCTTGAGCCCCACTTGATTTCGTCGTTCTCTTCGGAGTCGAATCTGCATGGATGTTAGCTTCAGGGAGGGCTCTAGTTCACTTGCTTACAAACACATACAGATCAATGCGCAAGAGAGAAAAACAGAGAACATGGCGATGCATGGTAAAACAACGACCTGCAAACTCAAAGCTGTTTGCGCGATCACTCACTAACTCTGATTGTAAACACACTCAAGCCTGCGTAGAAGCAGATAATGTTTGCGTAAACACACATGGCTATACACGCTGCTACAACAACCTGCAATCTCATAGCTGTACACGGTATCACTCACTAATTCTGATTGTAAACACACTTGGGCGGCGAAGAAGCGCAGACAATGTTTGTGCTGCAGAAATGACCATATACAATGCCCATTTGCTCCTGAAGGGGATTCTTCTTCTGGTTCTTTTCCACTGCTGGGATTCGTTGTACTCACTTTGGTGAATGTGCCTTCGAATGAGAAGATTTACCAGTTATGGCTTTCTTCACTTTCGATATCGAGTGCTTGACCTTTGAGCCGACTCCTGATAGTATGTTGTGGGATTTCTTATGAGGCACCTTGACATCGATGTCTTTGGAAGCTTCCACCATGACTGGAGCATCATGTCCTGGTTCTGTTCTTTCATGCTCATCTTCTTCATGCTCGTCTCTTTCTTCCTTTCTTTTCACTTCTTCAGGTGGCACAATGTCCGGTTCATCTGTTGGTCTTCTCTCTTTAGACAAAGGCTCAGTGGTTGGTGAATTGCCTCCTGGGATATTGCTTAAGAGGTCAGTCAATGAGCCAACAGACGTGTCTTTTGACGATTCCTCCTCACTTGTCTTGGCATCAGAACTGCACGTTCTCTCTCCTCCATGTTCAATTCCTTTCGGTTCAAGATCAGCTTTTGAAGGATCCCGAAGTTCAACATTGCTTGCTTCGGAGTTTTGAATGGTTTCAATATTTCTTTCCTTCCCTGCAGGTGATCTGTCTTCATTGCCTTCTGTTAGTGTGACATCTGCAGTCGTCCTCAGACATGCTTCCCCTGAAACTGGCATTTCAGGCATGGCAATTGAGGCGTACTCTTTCTGTTCAAGAACTGGATTGGTTTCCCTTACTTCTTCAAGATCCAAGTTGTCTCCTTCTTGAGTCTTCTCCACACTTGATTCCTGGACATGAGACGTGAAAGAATGTCAATTATCCCCTAAATATTTTCCACAGTTAATAGACCTGACTCTCTTATTAATGTTTTCTTGAGATTTGACGATCAAGTCATTTTCTTTCCTTCCAAGGAGCAAATTCTACTTCTAGGGAATTGGCAGTCTATGGAACAGGTTGATCTCAAGAGCAAGGTCTCATAACTTGTTGATTGGTACATCGTATTATGTTATGCTATGGGAATGAGTTGAGGTTTCATTGGTACTTACTTCGTTACATATTGCTAGGGCATCTGTCGTGCTGCTTCCAGAGTTTGCTTTACTGTGCTGGTCCTTGAAGTCTGATTCAGTTACTCCTTCTGAACTGATCTTTCCCTCACCTTCATCTATATAGTTTTTATCTACTGTCTCCCTTTCAAAATGCACCTTGTCAAACTCTTTCAGAGCAATATCTTCAACTGCACTGTGTTTGCTTTTGCCCTGCAAAGGAAAAGCGTAAAGGCTGAAGCTTGATACACACAGAATATTGCAAAGGACGGATAAATTGAGTTTGGTTCAGTTGCTGACAGCCTGAAATTGAAGTTCATTAGCCTCACTGTGGAATGTGTTATGTATCTTCCCTTCTACAATTTTTTCACGATGCAGTTTATCTTCTTCACAACTCCCATTAGTTATTTCTTGATTAATAGAGCGGCTGTCAATAACTTCAAGCTGTTCAACAGTCTGATTTATTTTCATCCTTAGTTGATAATTAGCATAAACACGTGTAACTTCACAGATTGTCTAATTAGCATATGAATAATAGTATTTACGTTGGTTCAATTTTCTATCATACCTGCCCTTCGGCATTTTCACCCTGTGAGGTTTCATTTGCTTTTGATGTTTCCTCTCCTTTCTCTTCAGCTCTAAAATCCCGTGCTAACTCATGGACTTGGTTTTCCTCAACTCTAGTGTCCTTTGGTTCATTAAAGTCTTCCTGAATTTTAACCTGTGATGCAGATTTGACCAAGTCATCACAAACTTCTTGCTCATGACTCTCAGTTGCACTTGTTAGACCCGCGAGTTTCTCACTATCTGATGGAAAATCAGTGCATTTGGTTTCATTTTGAGACTCAGGTTCCCAACCTTCATCCTGTGTACTGCTACATTCATTATACTTTTCAGTTAAGTCATCCTGTATGGTTTCACTGCCTCTAGAATGGACTTTTGGAGGTTCGAACTGTCTATTTTCCTTCTGCCAGATTTCTTCCTTTGCTTCAGCTGCTGAGGAAAATGGCACAGTTTCGGTTTCTTGCACATTCTGTGTGTCTTGTTTCCTTACATCTTTATGTTCCTCTTGATGCAATGCAGAGACTGATGTCTGAATTTGCACCTCCGGTTCTTTTGCTGATGTATTCTGGTCAGATGTTGCATCTGCTTCTTGAACTAATTCGGGGCAATGAGATCTGCTTTCGCTCACATCCAGCTCTTCTGCAGTTGTTTCCTCCCTTGCATCAATAACGTCCATACCTGGATCTTTGGAACCTAGCACTGCTTCAGAAGCTATTGTTATTCTCCCCAATCCATCTGCCTTCAGATTTTCAGCAGTCACATTCTCATCGTCCGTAGCTAAACGCTCCTCTTCAAGCTGTGTCTCACCTTTTCCATCGAGTAGACTAGTCTCAGTCTCTACTTGTTTGGGCAATTCCTTGTCAAAGCCAGTACCAGAGTCATCTTCAGGCTTTTCTTCTTTAGGACAGGAGCTGGGAGTTGATGCTAAAGATGTCTTTGGTGCAGCGTCAACCATAACATAGCAAGAATCCAGTTCCTTTGTTAGTTCCTCGCTATCTTTGGTTGCATGCTCAGTTGAGGCAACAGAGCCACAATTTTCTTCTTCCTGTATCTTTTCTTGATGCAATACTTCCTGGATTTGTGCATCACATTTACCGTTGGGTATTTCCTCAACATCCGAATTTCCTCTTTTGGTCTTTTCGGTTGAATATGATGCTTCTATATGTTCCATTGATACTGCATTGGAGTCTCCCTCCTGTGTACAGATAATTCCTCACGTCACAAAAACAGGGGGGGGAAAAGAATTTTTTTTTTTTTTTTTTTTTTTTGGGGTGTTGGTTTATAGCAGGAGTACAGTTTTTTTCATGTAAAATAGCATGTCTAAATATATATTCAGTTATGCCAAATCTGACCTCACAGATTGCACGGTTCCCAGGTGACACAGCAACAATTTCTTTTTGGTCACAATTCTCCTCGACCTGATGCTCTTTCATCAAGTTTTCACGTTCATCTGAATCTCCTGGACCAATATTCACCTGTTTGACAGACAAGAGAACAAAATGGAAGCACAGCTATAAGAAAATATGGACTATTAAATATGGAAAAAAGCATCTTGAAGTTTCTGCCAGGTTTCCTTTTGTACCTCTTCATGAATAATTTCGTCCTTCAGAGTATCAGCTGCTTCAGTTGCAATGTCACAATGTTTTTCAGGCTTCAAATCATCAGCTGCTTCCTTTGAATCTTCAATTTTTACAGCCTCACATTCTGCAGAAATTTCATGTGCTTGAATTTCTGATACTTCTCCCCTAGGTTCTGTGACTTTGACTGCCAAAGTACCCATGTCTCCCAGGTCAGCTGATGCAGCACTCACAGATCTTCTCTCGCTTTCTTCTTCTGTAAGGTCTGGTTTCAGATTTTCAACTTGATTGCTTCCTTCCTTGTCCTCTTCACATGTGTCCTTGGTGACTCGATTGGCTTGGATTTCGAATTCAGTATCCGCATGCTTTATGGAGTCTGCCTTTTCACAGCTCACTTCTGTCACACCTGTCGATATTTTATTCTCATTACTCTGCCCCATCTCTCCATCTAAGCTCTTTTCTCCGAAATTCTCATCTATGGTTGCTGCTTCACCCTCTTTCTTTGCCAGAAACAATGAGGAGTCATTTTCGTCCACCACATTGGTTCTGGACTCACTTACATGTGGATTCTGAATGGTTGCATTCCCTATCTCTGTATCAGATAGTTGACTAACAGAGGAAGCAGAGGTCTCTTCAAGATTTTCCTTGTCAATATTTTTGCTACTGAGAATTAGACCAGGCTCTGTTGCTTCTGGTGATGGTCCCTCTAAGTCGGGAGGGGATGCCTCCACAGGCTTGTCATCTTGCTGGATTGCAAGCGTGCCGGTCTCTGTTCTCAGAGAGGTCATTGCTGCAGTATCAGTCTTGTCAAAACAACTGCCTGCTTCCTCTTTGATCTCTTCTGTGACATCAAAATCCTGTAGTGCATCTTTGGCTTGTGCAATGTAGATACCACCTCCATTCAGTATGTTCTCTTTTTCCAATGCTACTGGGACATATGATTCACTTTTGCTAGCTAGATTTTTCTCAATCTCTGGCATTTCTGCATTTGTTTGCTCATCGCAGAGTGTTATTTGTCCTGCTGATTCGGAGCCCGTGTGCATGTCCTGTACAACAGATCATTTTATCCATATAGTTCCAGCAGAAGAAGAGTAGCAGCATGAGTTTGAAGAAAAGAAAAAGGTTCATTTATGCTACAACATACCTGATTGATTATGCTGTTCCCAGGCGTTGTTCCATGAGTTTCCTTTGAATCGACATCTTTCGTAGTCTCTTGCTTGTTTATCTCTTCAATGCCATCAGCCTTTTCTCGTTCATTTCGCATCTATTTGCACAATATCAAACATTACCAGAATGAGCTGTGAAAACGTGACTCAAATATGAAAAAGAAATTCATGAACATTCTTTTCTTTCAATGTATTTTGATACCTCTTCTTCGACATTATCTGCTAAAATTGCATCCTCACTCTGTTCTGCAGGTTCTGAAATTGCTACTGCTTCCAAGTTCACATCCTGAGTTTCACCACCTTCCGATTCTTCAAAAGCCTCCATTGTCTGAACTTCTGGCACGTCAACTTCTGCAGTTTTGCTTGTCTTGAACATTACATCAGATGCTTTCTCATATGTTCCGCTAAGTTCTTTGTTTTTAATACTACTCAATGGAGAATCAGCAAGTTCTGTCTCCTTTTCTTTTTCTTCAGGGGCTGCTTTTAGAGCTTCACCATGAGTGTTCTGTTCTTTTTCATCTTCATTTGTATCATGTGTACTTTCACTTGCTGAGATCTCTAATTCAGTGACTCCAGAATTTCTTGTCTCTCCCCTCTCCAAGCATTCTGTATCTGTCTTTTCTGCAGACGAAGACAGTTCTAGATTCTCCTTTAGTTCCATCTCTCCTGCCACTTTGTCATTTCCTTCTACATTTTCAACCTTCTCTATGTTCTCCTCCCCTCCTCCTGGAAGCGATGCAAACACGGGTGTCTGAACTAGCGACTCTGGTTTCTTTTCTGAGAGAGTCTGATCAGCAGTTGTTTCTTCTCTTAAAACTGTCTTTCCTTGATCAGTTTTGGGTACAGTTACTTGGTGGGCAGTTCGTTCTGATTCTACTTCACTTTCAACCAAGCCGAGCTTTTCATTGTTTGATGTTTTCTCTGCTCCATCAATTGTTTCGTCATTTGTAGAATTGCTATCATGAGATAGTTCAGAAACCATTCCAATTCTCTCAAAATCATCTGCATTGGAATTTTGAACTGTCACAATATCTGGTGGCACTGTGGATGTCCCTACACGAGTCTCCTCTTCCTGAGGCACCCGCATAGCGATCTCTGTTTCTGCTGCAGCTATAGTTGTGGCATTAAACTCATCAGAGGTATCTACTTCCTCTATGGTCATCTTTCCGATGTCTTTGGTTGCATCTGCAGTTTTACAAACAAGGACACTGTCTTCTAGCTTGTCATCTGTCTTGCTTTTGCTGGTTTGAATCTCCTCATTATCTGCATTTTCTGATTCTGCCTCTTCAACTTGATCTGTTGCTTCTGTATCTCCAGCTACTACTGGGCCAAAATCTTTCTTCTGTTCAACGGTTAAAGTTATATTGTCATGTTTATCGGTAGAACGATGAAAGCGACATGTAAGCATTCTAAAGGAAAGCTCCTGTTTGTGCTCACACTAACCTCATTAATTTTGCGGCTCCCAAGTAATGATGCATTGTCACCTTCCCTGGTCTCGTTTTCTTCCACACCTGCCTTTGTATGACTGTCGAGTACCTGGACAACATTTTAACGTATGACCAACTGAGTGGACAAGAGGTAATTAAATGGGAAGTTCACGGACCAACTAAATGTTCATCAAACTTTTTTTCATACCTCTTCACTAGTGATTGCATTCTGAGACATATCATTTGCTTCAATCGCATCCTCATGCTTCTCTTCAGGCTTGACATCAGCCACGACTTCCTCAGCTTGCATACCATTTGTTTCGGAATCCTCTGATCCCATGGAACTTTCTTTTGCTTGAACATCTGAAAAAACTTCATATGTATTTGCACTTTTGCTTAACACAAAGCCAGATGCTTCTTCTGTGGGAATTTTGATTTCTGTGTTTTCTGGCACTGTAATGAAACTTGTGGCATTGAACTCATCAGTGGTACAGGCTTCAGTAACAATCTCCTTCTCAACGTCTTCGGTTGCATCTTCAGTTTTTGAAACAGAGACGCTGTCTTTTAGCCTGTCATGAATCTTGCTTTCACTGGATTGAAATTCCTCGTTATCTGCATGTCTCGCTTTTGCCAGTTCAACTTGATCTGTTGCTTCAGTAACTTCAATTAATGCTTTGCCTGAGTCTTTCTTCTGTATTACAAAAAAATTTATATTATCATGTTCATGGCAAAAAGATAATAGCAACCTGTAAGCATTCTCAAGGAAAGATATAATTATTTGCACACACTGACCTCACTGATGTTGCAGCTCTCAAGCAGTGGTGCCTTCATATGTTCGTCAGTCATCTGTATGACAAGTGGCAAATGTGACTAACAAAACATTGAATAATTGGTGGACAACATAATGGAAAATCCAACGAAGATCAACTAAATTTTTGTCAACTTTTCTTCATACCCCTTCATTAATTATTTCATTATGTGACATATCAATTTCTTCAATTCCATCATCACACTTCTCTGCAGGCTCGACATCAGCAGTGACTGCCTCAACTCTCATAGTATTCATGTCAGCATCCTCTGATCCTATGGAACTTTCATTTGTTTGGACGTCGGATATTTCATGAATATGCTCCCCTTTTGGGAACATAACGCCCGATGCTTCTTCCTTCGGAATGCTAATTTCGGCAGCTGTTTCCACAGTGGCTATGGTAGTGACATTAAGCTCATCAAGGGTATCTGTTTTCTTTATGTTCTCGTCGAAGTCTTTGGTTGGATCTTCAGTTTTTGAAACAGAAATACCGTCCTTTAGCTTGTCACTATTTTGCTCTGTATCTGCATTTCCTGCTTGTGCTTGTTCATCTTGATCTTTCTCTTCAGTATTTTCAGCGAGTATGGGGCCAAAGCAGTCTTTCTTCTGCTCAATAGAAAAAAGCTACTTAACCATGATTGTGGATAGTAATGTAATATACATATGTGAGCATTCTTAAGGAAAGCTATAGTTTATGAGCTCATACTAACCTCACTGATTTTGGTATCACCTTCTCCATTCTCACGTTGTTCCCCATGTTGAGTTTCTTCTGACTTTTTATTTTCATCAGTCACCTGCACAACACATTTCCATGTATGGCTAACAGAACATTGGATAAATCATAAGAGGTGAAGAGTCTATGGGAAAATCATACCCCTTCGTTAATTATTCCATTCTGTGAAATTTGATTTGCTTCAATTGCATCCTCACACTTCTCTTCAGGCTTGACATCAGCAGCAACTGCCTCAACTTTCATACCTTTCATTTCATCATGCTCCAATTCTATTGAACTTCCACTTTCTTGAGCATCTGACATCACTTCATGTGCAATTTCATCAAACACACCACTAGATGCTTCCTTTGCAGGAATGCCAATTTCTTCAGTTTCAACTGCAGCTGTAGTCAGGTCATTGAAATGATCAAGGGTTGCTGTTTCCTTCACAACCTCCTTCTCGATGTCTTTGGTGGCATCTGCAGTTTTTGAAGTAGAGATACTTTCACCATCACTCTCTAATTTGCTGATTTGAATTTCCTCATTATCTACATTTCCTGCTTCTGTTTCTTCAGCTTGATCTATTGCTTGAGAATCTTCTAGTACAGGGACAAAGTCCTTCATCTGTTGCACATAAATATACATCTCATTTTTTTTTATAGGAAGATAAGAGCAACATGTGACAGCATTCTCCAGCAAAGCTAGTGTTTGTGCTCACATACTAACCTCATCAATTTTGCAGCTTTTGAGTAATAATTTCTTATCACCTTCCCCTGTCTCAAGTTCTTCCTCATTTTGAGTCTCTTCTGTCTTTAATTGTCCCTGAAGCACCTGTACAACATATTCATGAATGACTAACAGACATTTGACAAGAGATCAAAAATGTGAAATTCATGGATCAACTCATCAAATTTTCAGCATACCACTTCATCAGTGATTGCATTCTGTGAGATATCAATTGCTTCAATTGCATCCTCACACTTCTGTTCAGGCTTGACATCAGCGATGGTCGCCTCCACTTCCAGGCCTTTCAAATCAACATCCTCTAATCTTGTGAAACTTTCGTTTGTTTGAATATCTGGCACGACTTCATGCGCATTTTCACTTTTGCTTGATACAATGCTAGATGCTTCCTCTGTGATAACACTAACTTTGGCAGTGGTATTATCGACCTCTGGAGAATCAGGATTTGTGGTCTTGCTTTCTTTTTCCTGAGTCTCTACTTTCAGAACTTCTTCTCCATGAGTGCAGTCATTTTTCTGTTCATTTGGAATGTCTTTTTCACCCTCAGAATCTTCACTGTCTATTTCTGAGACTCCATCCTTATTGGTCTCTTTCTTATCAAAGCATGCTTCCTCTGTCTGCACTGTCCCTGAAGATAATTGTAGATTCTCATTTAATTGCATTTCAACCTCCTCTTCTTTGTCATCTTTAATCTTCTCATCTGCAGTTTTAGGTCCATCTTCTTTTTCTTCCAGAAGAGACACTGAAGCTGGTGTCAGGAGCTCAAGTGTTGATTCTCGAGGGGTAGTCTGATCAGGTGTGCTTCCATCTTTCACTGCTTCTCCATTTTGGGTAGAGGATGTAGCTAGCCTTTCAGAAATTTCTTCAAGCTTTTCTGTTTCTTCTGCATCTGCGTTCTCAATAGATGTGCAGTTCTCTGTTTCGGTACTTTCTTTAGCATCTGAAGCTCTTGTTTCATCCTTTTTATCTGAAGGTAGCTCAATTTCTTCTGTTGTAGTTGGATTCTCAACAACATTAATCTCTCGCTGTGCGCTCTTAGTATCACTTTCTGAAGATTTAGGCAGCAAGTTGGTGGAAATTTCATTATACTCTGTTCCATCAATCTCTTCACCATGGTCAATTTCTGTTCTTTCTGGAAGCCCCATGTCCGAGCAAATACCAGATGCCATATTGGGTCTGTCATCTAGCTGTTTTTTTGGTGGTCTCACCTCTTCCTGTCCGATTTCCACAGCAGCAATATCCCTATTGACAGCACTGTCTGGTTCCTTGATTGTATCCTCCTTGATTATTTCCACCGGTGTGATGACGAGACCAACTGGATCTTCTTTATCTCGGTACTGTACCTCTTCTTCCTCCCCTGCAATACATGTCTCCCTTTCCAATCCCGAATGTTCTTCAATCTCCATGTTTGTTGTCTCTGTCTTTTCAGTCAACTCCATTGTTTTGAGATTTTGAGTGGATGTCATGTCAGCAGCTCCTTTCTGTTAATTATGGTAGCTTAAGTCACTCTCTGACAATAAATAATCACTAGTAGAATTTTAGTACTATGTGGATGCATACTAGGCTTTGACTTCAACAATAACTTCATCTGGAGTTTATATTCATCTATGTTGGTCACTTCCTCTATAAGCCATTCTTTTACCTTTCATTAGCATTTTCATGACACTATTCAGTTGTTCAACAAGATATAGACAAAAAGAAATGGAAATAGAATTAGAAATTCAAACTTTTTTCACCTCTTATACTCACAAACTGTTATCATTATCTGACTCATTTTGTTGACATGATGTTATAAATTTATGGCATCTTGTATCCCAATGTAGAACAAGTCTCTAGTCTTGAGTTCATGTTCTCCTTGTTTTTTCCTTAATTAGTCCTATTCTTGTCCCGCCATGTGGACATAAGATTGTGATGTTAAAGTCACTGCAATGTGTGAAATCATGCTTCTCAAATTTTTAGATTGCTTTCTTAGTAGTTTCTGTCAGTTTATTTTCATTTTTCATACATTTTTTTTAATTAAGTGCTGTATCTATCCTCATAATTGGTTGAAATATTTGCTCTAATCTCTTAGTAGCAGAGAACAAAAAGTCATCACTACTAATTTATGTCAGCATCTTCACATTTGTTGTGGGCATATTGGCACTCAAGTAGTGATGTGAAATAAATTTTTGGCTGTATAATTTAGCTGTCTTATGAAGTGTGGTGTCATCTATCTCAAGCTTCTTAATATGATATAATTTCAGAGATGGGAAATGTGTTCAATTACTGCTGCAGATCCTTTAAACAGTCATCAATTTCCAAGTTGCAATTGAAGCTGCATATTCCATCTAGTGTATGATGACATTAAAGAAAACGACACTCTTTACCTCTTCTGTAATGGGAGTACTGATTTCGGAGTGGAATGCTGCTTTATCTGGCACAGAATCTTCCTTTAAGTTGTCCTCGGCATTCTCTGTGGAAACCTTTCCTTCCAGGGTTCTGTTCTTAATATCTGTCTCAGGTGCAAATGATTCCTGGTGCTTCAAGGCTTCATCATGGGTCTCACCTTCAATTTCCTTCATTTCTAAATATGTATTTACAGATCTCTCATCTGTTATAGCATTATGTTGGTCCACCTGAATCTGATTTTCTGTTTCTTCTGTTCCATTGGAGGCTGAGATATATGTGCCTTTTGCAATATCGAGATCAGCAAAATGCACCTCAGGAGCAATGTGTAGATCTTCACTCACTTCCTTTTGAGCACTCCTCTTTGCAGTTTCAACCTCCCCAGATTCAGAGACTGTGTTTGTAGATTCATCGTCTTGTGGCATCAAGACACCTTCGGTCGAATGAGCATCAAATAGATGTCCTTCATTCTTGTCTGGGCCTTCATCTTCTGCAGAAGCCTCACATTCTTCCTCACCAGCTTCAGTTTTCGTGATTGAACAGGGCCTTCCTTCTGAAATGTCCACAGCAGGTTTTTCAGTAGTGCCTAAATCTTTAAAATCTTTAGGTTCTTTATCCAATATTTCAGACTCTGTCAATTCTTTTGTTGCATCAGCTGATACTGGAGTCTCCCCTTTTTCCTGACCTGAGTCAGTCAAGTCATCTTCCTTCACATTGTCGTCTGTATTTTCCAACCTTCTGTCCTGCTTCGCCAATGTTGGAAGCTCATCTACTGCTGAAACAATATCAGTACTTCCTGCATGATTTTTTGCTTCCGATTCATTATCATTGGCGGGAATGCCATCTTCTATGCCAGAAACTTGGGCAGCTTGGGAACCGCTAGCAGAAGGCACTTCTAACCTCTCAGGTGCTCCATTGACCTCGGAACTGGTTTCAGGGGTTGCACAAGGGGAGTCTGATTGGTAATATTCATCATGCTCCTTAGGCGGCGTTTCTTTTTCTGAGCATTTATCAATGCTGGTAGAGTGGATTGTATTACATGTCTCTGTATTGTCCTTTTTGGTGTTGGCAGTATTTTCAATTGAGCATGCTGCTTCCATCTGTTCTGTGAAGTCCTTCACATCCTTATCCTGTTGAGTATAATTTGTCAGCTAGCCTTATGGACATCAAATGACAGGGAATGGTTTCAGAGACATTTAATGCGATCTCACCTCTTCATTTAAGGAGATTTCATCAATCATAAACTTTGACTTCTGGTTTTCACTCTCCTGTTCATCCAATGCAGGAGAGAGTTTGGATTTTGCATCTTCCTCTCGTTCATCTGTTTTCTCACATGAAGTGAATGTAACTGATTGCATGGGTACCTGGACAAGATTGATAGATATTATCGTGTTAATGGGATGGAAAACTTATTTGAGAAAAATACAAATTTTAATTTGATTGTCTGTACTGGAATATAAAAGCTTTTGTGTTTCTTTTGTTGCTAAAATTGTTCTTCACAATTTGATTCGTCACATAAATTGATACTAGACCTTGTGGTAGTTCAAGCATTTATTATGTGGATGTAGATGAAATAAATCTGAGGAGGATTGCTTAAGATGGCATTTTGTTAAGGGAATGGTTAGTATGTGTTGTTTAGGTAGGTTAGCATAAAAATGCACCTGGTGCCTATCAAGCAAAAGATGATAGAAGGAATTTGTCCATAGTTCCTTCAACCACATAGTAGAACTTGAAGCTATTAGCTTCTGTCATGTGCATTAATTATTCTCTGCGGAAAGTCATGAGAACCTAGAAGCTTTTTTAGGAGACTACTGAAGTTGATAGACCCTGTGGAAGATGGAAGTCTTGTAATATTCAAAAAGGATGTGAAGAAATCAAGTTTTAATGTAGCCAACCTCCTCGTTATTTTCTTCTTCTCGATCGTCTTTTGAAGGTCTGCCTTCACTAATCCCCTCTGCACTTACCTCAAAGTCTCTTGCTTTGTTGGTTTCCTCTGTGATGTCTTTGGTGTAGTCCGCTTCTTCAGTTGATGGATTGATTTGGCAACCCTGTTGCAATTAGTGGTTTATGATAGGTCAAAGGTAATAGAAAAAAGCACACACATTGAGATTGCAGAGACACAACGGAGCGTTCATGTCTTCTGTGCATAGGAGGGGGTTCTAGTCATTATTCGATATTATGGAGGCAATTCAATAATCGGGTGCTTCTGGGTGTACCATCGCATTGTCCTCTCCATGGGCTATTGCTTCAGTAGTCCTCTCTTGAATAGGATCCTCTTCAATCAAGTCTGGTGCTGTAGATTCTCGAGCCTCCGTGTTGGCTATAAGCAGAATTATTTCTTCCAAAGCCTCAGTTGTGCTAGCTCTCCCTGTTTGCTCATAGATCTGCACACCAGGGGAAGTTTGTTCATGTACACAAATCAAAGGGACTTGACAAAGATGCATAAAATTTGCTTTGACTATTCTGAGGAATGGACCATGTAGAGAGTAATTCCCTACACATGCACACTAAGCGTTACTCAAGGGCACAAGTATGATATCATTCGACAGAGAATCATTTGCCTCCATCTTGATGGAGACAAAGTGAAATGAACTTCATTATGTTTACCTTGTTTATCTCATTTTGTTCGTACTTGGCATTGTCCTCATTATTTCCTTTTGCTGATAATTCTTCATGGCATAGAATGGTTCCATCCGTTTTTGCACTATCAGTACAATCTGCCTCAGTTGGTTCAGGTATCTCATTTAACGACCTTTGGAACTCTTTTGCCCCTTCATTCTTGTTCAATGTTTCTTCAGAACCATTTTCAGGTGTCGATGCTTGCTCCACAACCTTGTCCAGCGCAGTGACGCTGCTGTTATCAGCTAAAATGACATCAGATGTCCCTTTTTCTTCTCCTTCCACTTCCCGTGTCATTTCCCCATGCGTGGGCGGTGGAATCTGAGGAGACTTCTCGGAGCTTTCATTGTCTTCAGGTGCATCGCCTTCCAAACTCCTATCTGCCCCAGCTGCTTCAGACTCCTCCGATAACTGTGTTTAATTGAGTTTTCAGGTTACTTTTGTCATACAATAAAAAACACATCTTGATCCACACATATTGCTATGAAGCTAACCTTGATTTCACATTCATTTTCCTTCTGTGTGGTATCAGAGTTCTCAGCCGGACTTGTTCTGATGGTTTCTTCTGTGAGGTCTGTGAGGTCTGTGGTATTGCAGGACTTTGCCTTGAGTTCTTCATTTTCGTCCACTTCTGTAGCTTGTTCCTTCTTTTCACAACAGCTGTCGTGTTCAGCTCTGCTTGTTGGAGGTGTTTCCAGAACGATTTCTGGTTCAAAAGTCGGTTGAAGCATGTCATCAGTGGCACTTTCCGTACTGTAGATATCACCTGAGGCAGCTATATCAGTTGCTACATCTTCAGGATCATGTCCTGCACGTTTCCCAAGCCATCAGTACCTGACCATCTCTCTCTTCTCTCTCTCTCTCTCTCTCTCTCTCTCTCTCTCTCTCACGCATCATTGCTGATTAGGTTGCAATCATGGGGTGTTGAAGCTGTTTATCTCAAATCTGATTCTTCCAGAAATTTGCTTATAAACATTTTCTGATGCCTAGAGTTTGAGCACATCATATCTATGGTGTTCATAGGGTTGATTATTAACAAAACCATGCAAATATTTTCGAAATGCTTCATTTAGGTTATGATTGTCCAATGTGAAGTCTGGATTGAGGCCTTTAGCACTGGTTTGGTTTTTGGAATAAAGCCAGTGAAATGGGAAGTGGTTCTTTTATCTCTCTTTTTTACTTTCATTTGGTTACTTGGAATTGAGATGGATATAGAATGTGGAAACAAACAGTGTGTCTTTACCATCTTTTTTCCATGATGGGCTTATGCGAGTATGGATAGGAATGAATGAATAGGAGTAAAAAGACTCAACAGAAAACTCATCTCTACACGTGATACGACAATTTGGAGTTAGCTTTGGAAACTTTTGTGAGCAGAGATTTTTAAGATGGCAATAATATCTTCATAAACTAATGAATATGCTTCTTTACCATGTTGAATAGGATCCTCTTCGATCAAGTCTGGTGCTGTGGATTCTCCAGTCTCCTTGTTGGCTTTATGCAGAATTATTTCTTCTGGACCCTCAGTTGTGCTAGATCTTCCTGTTTGCTCATAGATCTGCACACAGGAATTTTGTTCATGGATACAAACCAGAGGGACTTGACAGAGATGCTTAAAATTAGCTTTGACTATTTTGAGGAATGGATCGTGTAGAGTTAAGAGAAATTTGCTACGTATGCATACTAAGGGTTACTCAAGGGCGCAAGTATGATATCATTTGATAGAGAATCATTTGTCTCAATTTTGTCTCTATCTTGATGGAGACAGACAAAGTGAAATGAACTTCATTACTTTTACCTTGTTTATCTCATTTTGTTCGTACTTGGCATTGTCCACATCATTTCCTTTTGCTGATAGTTCTTCATGGCATAGAATGGTTCCATCCGTTGTTGCACTATCGGTACTATCTGCCTCAGTTGGTTCAGGTTTCTCATTTAACAATCTTTTGAGCTCATTTGCCCCTTCATTCTTGTTCACTATTTCTTCAGAATCCTTTTCCAGCATCGATGCATGCTCCATAACCTTGTCCAGCCCGGTGACGCTGCTGTTATCAGCTAAACTGACATCACATGTCCCTTTTTCTTCTCCTTCCACTTCCCATGTCATTTCCCCATGCGTCGGTGGTGGAATCTGAGGAGACATCTCAGAACTTTCATTGTCATGAGGTGCATTGCCTTCCAAACTCCTATCTGCCCCAGCTGCTTCAGACTCCTCCGATAACTGTGTTTAATTGAGTTTTCAGGTTACTTTTGTCATACAATAAAAAAAACACATCTTGATCCACACATATTGCTATGAAGCTAACCTTGATTTCACGTTCATTTTCATTCTGTGTAGTATCGGAGTTCTCAGCCGGACTTGTTCCGATGGTTTCTGCTGTGAGATCTGTGAGGTCTGTGGTATTGCAGGACTTTGCCTTGACTTCTTCATTTTCTTCCACTGCTGTAGCTTGTTCCTTGTCTTTACAACAGCTGTCAGGTTCAGCTCTGCTTGTTGGAGCTGTTTTCAGAACGATTTCTGGTTCAAAAGTCGGTTGAAGTATCGCATCAGTGACTCTTTCTGTACTGTAGATATCACCTGAGCCAGATATATCAGTTGCTACATCTTCAGGATCATGTCCTGCACATGTTTCCCAAGCCATCAGTACCCGACCAACTCTACCCAACCAACTCTCTCTCTCTCTCTCTCTCTCTCTCTCTCTCTCTCTCTCTCTCTCTCATCATTGCTGATTAGGTTGCAATCATGGGGTGTTAAAGCTGTTAATCTCGAGTCTGATTCTTTCCTGAAATTTGCTTATAAACATATTCTGATGCCTAGAGTTTGAGCACATCATCTCTATGGTTTTCATAGGGTTGATTATTGACGAAACCATGCAAATATTTTCGAAATACTTCATTTAGGTTATGATTATGCAATGTGAAGTCTGGATTGAGGCCTTTAAGCAATGGTTTGGTTGTTGGAATCAAGCCAGCGAAATGGGAAGTGGTTCTTTTATCTCCCATTTTTACTTGCATTTGGTTATTTGGAATTGAGATGGACATAGAATGTGGAAACAAATAGTGCTTCTTTACCATCTTTTTTCCATGATGGGCTTATGCGAGTATGGTTAGGAATGAATGAATAGGAGTAAAAAGACTCAACAGAAAACTCATCTCTGCATGTAAATCGACAATTTGGAGTTGGCTTTGGAAAATTTTGTAAGCAGAGATGTTTGACATGGCGATAATATCTTCATAAACTAATGGATATGCTTCTTTACCGTGTTGAATAGGATCCTCTTCGATCAAGCCTGGTGCTGTGGATTCTCCAGTCTCCTTGTTGGCTTTATGCAGAATTATTTCTTCCAGACCCTCAGCTGTGCTAGATCTCCCCATTTGCTCGTAGATCTGCACAAGGGAATTTTGTTCATGGATATGAATCAGAGGGACTGGACAAAGATGCTTAAAATTAGCTTTGACTATTTTGAGGAATGGACCATGTAAAGTTGGAGTAATTATCTACATATGCATACTGAGGGTTACTCAAGGGCACAAGTATGATATCATTTGACAGGGAATCATTTGTCTCCACTTTGTCTCCATCTTGATGGAGACAAAGTGAAATGAACTTCATTATGTTTACCTTGTTTATCTCATTTTGTTCGTACTTGGCATTGTCCTCATCATTTTCTTTTGCTGATAATTCTTCATGGCATAGAATGGTTCCATCCGTTTTTGCACTATCGGTACTATCTGCCTCAGTTGGTTCAGGTTTCTCATTTAACGACCTTTGGAACTCTTTTGCCCCTTCATTCTTGTTCAATGTTTCTTCAGAATCATTTTCAGGTGTCGATGCTTGCTCTATAACCTTGTCCAGCGCAGTGACGCTGCTGTTATCAGCTAAAATGACATCAGATGTCCCTTTTTCTTCTCCTTCCACTTCCTGTGCCATTTCCCCATGCGTGGGCGGTGGAATCTGAGGAGACATCTCAGAGCTTTCATTGTCTTGAGGTGCATCGCCTTCCAAACTCCTATCTGTCCCAGCTGCTTCAGACTCCTCCGATAACTGTGTTTAATTGAGTTTTCAGGTTACTTTTGTCATACAATAAAAAACACATCTTGATCCACACATACTGCTATGAAGCTAACCTTGATTTCACGTTCATTTTCCTTCTGTGTAGTATTGGAGTTCTCAGCCAGACTTGTTCCGATGGTTTCTGCTGTGAGATCTGTGAGGTCTGTGGTATTGCAGGACTTTGCCTTGACTTCTTCATTTTCTTCCACTGCTGTAGCTTGTTCCTTGTCTCCACAGCAGCTGTCAGGTTCAGCTCTGCTTGTTGGAGCTGTCTTCAGAACGATTTCTGGTTCAAAAGTCGGTTGAAGTATCGCATCAGTGACTCTTTCTGTACTGTAGATATCACCTGAGGCAGATATATCAGTTGCTACATCTTCAGGATCATGTCCTGCACATGTTTCCCAAGCCATCAGTACCTGACCAACTCTCTCTCTCTCTCTCTCTCTCTCTCTCTCTCTCTCTCTCTCTCTCACGCATCATTGCCGATTAGGTTGCAATCATGGGGTGTTGAAGCTGTTAATCTCAAGTCTGATTCTTTCCTGAAATTTGCTTATGTATTCTGATGCCTAGAGTTTGAACACATCATCTCTATGGTTTCCATAGGGTTGATTATTGACGAAACCATGCAAATATTTTCGATGTACTTCATTTAGGTTATGATTATGCAATGTGAAGTCTGGATTGAGGCCTTTAAGCAATGGTTTGGTTGTTGGAATCAAGCCAGCGAAATGGGAAGTGGTTCTTTTATCTCCCATTTTTACTTTCATTTGGTTATTTGGAATTGAGATGGACATAGAATGTGGAAACAAACAGCGCTTCTTTACCATCTTTTTTCCATGATGGGCTTATGCGAGTATGGTTAGGAATGAATGAATAGGAGTAAAAAGACTCAACAGAAAACTCATCTCTGCATGTAAATCGACAATTTGGAGTTGGCTTTGGAAAATTTTGTAAGCAGAGATGTTTGACATGGCGATAATATCTTCATAAACTAATGGATATGCTTCTTTACCGTGTTGAATAGGATCCTCTTCGATCAAGTCTGGTGCTGTGGATTCTCCAGTCTCCTTGTTGGCTTTATGCAGAATTATTTCTTCCAGACCCTCAGCTGTGCTAGATCTCCCCGTTTGCTCATGGATCTGCACAAGGGAATTTTGTTCATGGATACGAATCAGAGGGACTTGATAAAGATGCTTAATATTAGCTTCGACTATATTGAGGAATGGACCATGTAAAGTTGGAGTTAATTCTCTACATATGCATACTAAGGGTTACTCGAGGGCACAAGTATGATATCATTTGACAGAGAATCATTTGTCTCCACTTTGTCTCCATCTTGATGGAGACAAAGTGAAATGAACTTCATTATGTTTACCTTGTTTATCTCATTTTGTTCGTACTTGGCATTGTCCTCGTCATTTCCTTTTGCTGATAATTCTTCATGGCATAGAATGGTTCCATCCGTTTTGGCACTATCATTACTATCTGCCTCAGTTGGTTCAGTTATCTCATCTAACGATCTTTTGAACTCATTTGCCCCTTCATTCTTGTTCACTATTTCTTCAGAATCTTTTTCCGGCATCGACGCTTGCTCTATAACCTTGTCCAGCCCAGTGACGCTGCTGTTATCAGCTAAAATGACATCAGATTTCCCTTTTTCTTCTCCTTCCACTTCAAGTGTCATTTCCCCATGCGTGGGCGGTGGAATCTGAGGAGACTTCTCGGAGCTTTCATTGTCTTCAGGTGCATCGCCTTCCAAACTCCTATCTGCCCCAGCTGCTTCAGACTCCTCCGATAACTGTGTTTAATTGAGTTTTCAGGTTATTTTTGTCATACAAAAAATAACACATCTTGATCCACACATATTGCTATGAAGCTAACCTTGATTTCACATTCATTTTCCTTCTGTGTTGTATCAGAGTTCTTAGCAGGACTTGTTCCGATGGTTTCTTCTGTGAGGTCTGTGAGGTCTGTGAGGTCTGTGGTATTGTAGGACTTTGCTTTGACTTCTTCATTTTCATCCACTTCTGTAGCTTGTTCCTTCTTTCCACAGCAGCTGTCGTGTTCAGCTCTGCTTGTTGGAGCAGTTTCCAGAACGTTTTCTGGTTCAAAAGTCGGTTGAAGCATGTCATCAGTGGCACTTTCCGTACTGTAGATATCACCTGAGGCAGCTATATCAGTTGCCACATCTTCAGGATCATGTCCTGCACGTTTACCAAGCCATCAGTACCCGACCATCTCTCTCTCTCTCTCTCTCTCTCTCTCTCTCTCTCTCACGCATCATTGCCAATTAGGTTGCCATCATGGGGGGTTGAAGCTGTTTATCTCAAATCTGATTCTTCCAGAAATTTGCCTATAAACATATTCTGATGCCTAGAGTTTGAGCACATCGTCTCTATGGTTTTCATAGGGTTGATTATTGACAAAACCATGCAAATATTTTCAATGATTCATTTAGGTTATGATTGTTTAATGTGAAGTCTGGATTGAGGCCTTTAGCACTGGTTTGGTTGTTGGAATAAAGCCAGTGAAATGGGAAGTGGTACTTTTATCTCCCTTTTTTACTTTCATTTGGTTACTTGGAATTGAGATGGATAAAGAATGTGGAAACAAACGGTGCTTCTTTACCATCTTTTTTTCCATGATGGGCTTATGCGAGTATGGACAGGAATGAATGAATAGGAGTAAAAAGACTCAACTCATCTCTACGCGTGAATCGACAATTTGGAGTTAGCTTTGGAAACTTTTGCGAGCAGAGATTTTTGAGATGGCAATAATATCTTCGTAAACTAATGGATATGCTTCTTTACCATGTTGAATAGGATCCTCTTCGATCAAGTCTGGTGCTGTGGATTCTCCAGTCTCCTTGTTGGCTTTATGCAGAATTATTTCTTCCGGACCCTCAGCTGTGCTAGATCTCCCCATTTGCTCGTGGATCTGCACAAGGGTATTTTGTTCATGGATACAAATCAGAGGGACTTGACGAAGATGCTTAATATTAGCTTCGACTATATTGAGGAATGGACCATGTAAAGTTGGAGTTAATTCTCTACATATGCATACTAAGGGTTACTCGAGGGCACAAGTATGATATCATTTGACAGAGAATCATTTGTCTCCACTTTGTCTCCATCTTGATGGAGAGAAAAAGTGAAATGAACTTCATTATGTTTACCTTGTTTATCTCATTTTGTTCGTACTTGGCATTGTCCTCATCATTTCCTTTTGCTGATAATTCTTCATGGCATAGAATGGTTCCATCCGTTTTTGCACTATCATTACAATCTGCCTCAGTTGGTTCAGGTATCTCATCTAACGATCTTTTGAACTCATTTGCCCCTTCATTCTTGTTCACTATTTCTTCAGAATCTTTTTCCGGCATCGACGCTTGCTCTATAACCTTGTCCAGCCCAGTGACGCTGCTGTTATCAGCTAAAATGACATCAGATTTCCCTTTTTCTTCTCCTTCCACTTCAAGTGTCATTTCCCCATGCGTGGGCGGTGGAATCTGAGGAGACTTCTCGGAGCTTTCATTGTCTTCAGGTGCATCGCCTTCCAAACTCCTATCTGCCCCAGCTGCTTCAGACTCCTCCGATAACTGTGTTTAATTGAGTTTTCAGGTTATTTTTGTCATACAAAAAATAACACATCTTGATCCACACATATTGCTATGAAGCTAACCTTGATTTCACATTCATTTTCCTTCTGTGTTGTATCAGAGTTCTCGGCAGGACTTGTTCCGATGGTTTCTTCTGTGAGATCTGTGAGGTCTGTGGTATTGCAGGACTTTGCTTTGACTTCTTCATTTTCATCCACTTCTGTAGCTAGTTCCTTCTTTCCACAGCAGCTGTCGTGTTCAGCTCTGCTTGTTGGAGCAGTTTCCAGAATGTTTTCTGGTTCAAAAGTCGGTTGAAGCATGTCATCAGTGGCACTTTCCATACTGTAGATATCACCTGAGGCAGCTATATCAGTTGCCACATCTTCAGGATCATGTCCTGCACGTTTACCAAGCCATCAGTACCCAACCATCTCTCTCTCTCTCTCTCTCTCTCTCTCACGCATCATTGCCAATTAGGTTGCCATCATGGGGCATTGAAGCTGTTTATCTCAAATCTGATTCTTCCAGAAATTTGCTTATAAACATATTCTGATGCCTAGAGTTTGAGCACATCATCTCTATGGTTTTCATCAGGTTGATTATGGGAAACCAATGACAAAACCATGCAAATATTTTCGAAATGCTTCATTTAGGTTATGAATGTCCAATGTGAAGTCTGGATTGAAGCCTTTAAGCACCAGTTTGGTTGTTGGAATAAAGCCAGAGAAATGGGAAGTGGTTCTTTTATCTCCCTTTTTCACTTTCATTTGGTTACTTGGAATTGAGATGGATATAGAATGTGGAAACAAATAGCGCTTCTTTACCATAATTTTTTCATGATGGGCTTATATGAGTATGGATAGGAATGAATGAATAGGAGTAAAAAGACTCAACAGAAAACTCATCTCTGCACGTGAATCAACAATTTGGAGTTGGCTTTGGAAACTTTTGTGAGCAGAGATGTTTGACATGGCAATACTATCTTTGTAAACTAAATAAATTTGCTTCTTTACCATGTTGAATAGGATCCTCTTCGATCAAGTCCGGTACCATGGATTCTCCAGTCTCCTTGTTGGCTTTAAGCAGAATTATTTCTTCTGGACCCTCAGTTGTGCTAGATCTCCCCATTTGCTCATAGATCTGCACACAGGAAGTTTGTTCATGGATACAACAAAGGGACTTGACAGAGATGCTTAAAATTAGTTTTGACTAATTTGAGGAATAGACCATGTAGAGTTAGAGTAATTCCCTACATATGCATACTAAGGGTTACTCAAGGGCACAAGTATGATATAAATTGACAGAGAATCGTTTGTCTCTGTCTTGATGTAGACAAAGTGAAATGAACTTCATTACTTTTACCTTGTTTGTCTCATTTTGTTCATACTTGGCATTGTCCTCATTATTTCCTTTTGCCAATAATTCTTCATGGCAAAGAATGGTTCCATCTGTTTTTGCACTATCGGTACTATCGGCCTCAGTTGGTTCAGGTATCTGATCTAACGATCTTTTGAACTCATTTGCCCCTTCATCCTTGTTCACTATTTCTTCAGAATCTTTTTCGGGCATCGACGCTTGCTCTATAACCTTGTCCAGCCCATTGACGCTGCTGTTATCAGCTAAAATGACATCAGATTTCCCTTTTTCTTCTCCTTCCACTTCAAGTGTCATTTCCCCATGCGTGGGCGGTGGAATCTGAGGAGACTTCTCGGAGCTTTCATTGTCTTCAGGTGCATCGCCTTCCAAACTCCTATCCCTAGCTGCTTCAGACTCCTCCGATAACTGTGTTTGATTGAGTTTTCAGGTTACTTTTGTCATACAAAAAACAACACATCTTGATCCACACATATTGCTATGAAGCTAACCTTGATTTCACATTCATTTTCCTCCTGTGTAGTATCAGAGTTGTCAGCCGGACTTGTTCCGATGGTTTCTTCTTTGAGGTCTGTGAGGTCTGTGGTATTGCAAGACTTTGCCTTGACTTCTTCATTTTCGTCCACTTCTGTAGCTTTTTCCTTGTCTCCACAACAGCTGTCAGGTTCAGCTCTGCTTGTTGGAGCAGTTTCCAGAACGATTTCTGGTTCAAAAGTCGGTTGAAGTATCGCATCAGTGTCACTTTGTGTACTGTAGATATCACCTGGGGCAGCTATATCAGTTGCCACATCTTCAGGATCATGTCCTGCACATGTTTTGCAAGCCATCAGTACCCAATCAATTCTCTCTCTCTCTCTCTCTCTCTCTCTCTCTCTGTATGCATGTACATACATTGTTTCCTCATCCGCACACGCATATCACTGTATGCATCATTGCCGATTAGGTTGCAATCATGGGGTGTTGCAGCTGTTAATCTCAAGTCTGATTCTTTCCAGATATTTGCTTATAAACATAATCTGATGCCTAGAGTTTGAGCACATTGGCTCTATGGTTTTCATCAGGTTGATTATAGCAAACCAATGAAAAAAACATGCAAATATTTTCGAAATACTTCATTTAGGTTATGATTGTCCAATGTGAAGTCAGGATTGAGGCCTTTAAGCACTGGTTTGGTTGTTGGAATAAAGCCAGAGAAATGGGAAGCGATTCTTTTATCTCCCGTTTTTACTTTCATTTGGTTGCTTGGAATTGAGATGGACATATAATGTGGAAACAAATAGTGCCTCTTTACCATCTTTTTCCATGATGGGCTTATGCGAGTATGGACAGGAATTAATGAATAGGAGTAAGAAGACTCAACAGAAAAGTCATGTCTGCACATGAATCGAGAATTTGGGGTTGGCTTTGGAAACTTTTGTAAGCAGAGATGTTTGACATTGCAATAATATCTTCATAAACTAATAGATATGCTTCTTTACCATGTTGAATAGGATCCTCTTCAATCAAGTCTGGTACTGTAGATTCTCCAGTTTCCTTGTTGGCTTTAAGCAGAATTAGATCTTCTGGACCCTCCTTTGTGCTAGATCTCCCTGTTTGCTCGTAAATCTGCATACAGGGGAGTTTGTTCATTGATACAAATCATAGGGACTTGACAAAGATGCTTAAAATTATCTTTGACTATTTTGAGGAGTGGACCTTGTAGATGTTACAGTTATTTCCCATATATGCATACTAACAATTACATAAGGGCACAAGTACGATCGCATTTGACAGAGAAATCATTTGTCTGCATCTTGATAGAGAAAAGGTGGAATAAAATGCATTACTTTTACCTCGTTTGTCTCATTTTGTTCATAGTTGACATTGTCCTCATTATTTCCTTCTGCTGACAATTCTTCATGGCAAAGAATGGTTCCGTCTGTTTTTGGACTTTTGGTAATATCTGCCTCAGTTGGTTCGGGTGTCTTATTTAACGATCTTTCGAACTCTTTTGCCCCTTCATTCTTGTTCACTGTTTCTTCAGAATCTTTTTCAGGCATTGGTGCTTCTTCTATAACCTTCTCCAGCCCAGTGATGCTGCTGTTATCAGCTAAAATGACAGTAGATGTCCCTTTCTCTTCTCCTTCCACTTCCCGTGTCATTTCCCCATGCGTTGGTGGTGGAATTTGAAGAGACGTCTCAGAACTTTCATTGTCTTGAGGTGCATCGTCCTCCAAACTCTTATCTGCTCCAGCTGGTTCAGACTCCTCTGATAACTGTATTTAATTGAGTTTTTAGGTTACTTCTGTTATACAAAAAATAACACATCTGATCCACACATATTGCTATGAAGCTAACCTTGATTTCACATTCATTTTCCTTCTGCATAGCATCAGAGAACTCAGCTGGACTTGTTCCGATGGTTTCTTCTGAGAGGTCTGTGGTATTGCAGGACTTTGCCTTGAGTTCTTCATTTTCGTCCACTTCTGTAGCTTGTTCCTTGTCTCCACAACAGCTGCCAGGTTCAGCTCTGCTTGCTGGAGCTGTTTCCAGAACGATTTCTGGTTCAAAAGTCGGTTGGAGTGTCGCACCAGCGACACTTTCTCTACTGTAGATATCACCTGGGGCAGCTATGTCAGTTGCCACATCTTTAGGATCATGTCCTGCACACGTTTTCCAAGCCATCAGTACCCAATCAACTCTCTCTCTCTCTCTCTCTCTCTCCACACACGCTAGTGTGCATATGCGTGTGCATGCATTGTATTCTCATCCCTCATGCATATCATTGTATGCATCATTGCTGATTAGGTTGCATTAATGGGGTGTAAGAGTTATTAACAGCTTCTCAAGTCTGATTCCTTCCAAAAATTTGCTCATAAACATATTCTGATGCCTAGAGTTTGAGCACATCATCTCTATGGTTTTCATCGACAGCCAATGACAAAACCACACAAATATTTTCAAAATGCTTCATTTAGGTTATGATTATCAGATGCAAAGCCTGGATTGAGGCCCTTAAGCAATGCTTTGGTTGTTGGGATAAAGCTATTGGAATGGGAAGTAGTTCACCTCCTTTTTTTACATTCATTCGACTACTTGAAATTGAGATGGATATCAAATCTGGAAACAAAAAGTGCTTCTTTACCATCTTTTTTCCATAATAGGCTTACGCGGGTATGGATAGGAATGAAAAAGTAGGAGTAAGAAGACTCAACAGAAAAGTCCTGTCTGCACTTGAATCGACAATTTGGGATTGGCTTTGGAAACTTTTATAAGCAGAGATATTTGACATGGCAATAATATCTTCATAAGCTAAAGGATTCGCTAATATATATAGTAGTCCGCAGTTGCGAATAGTAACCTTTAGAAAGATCTTATTCTTATTTCAAAGTATCTGCAGACATGGCAATTTGGACATTAACTACCATTCAGTTTTTTTATTTTCATTCTATTTCTAATATCCTCTTCTGGCTGTCTCATTCCCCATAATCAGACAGGTGATATATGAAACCTTGACAATAAAGTGATGATATTAAACCTTGCATTCAGTATATATGCAAACTACAACGTATTCTCTTCTATCTAGTCCCTAAGTTGGTCACTTATCAGAGACGCTTGCATTTATTGAAGTTGTAACTGCATAATACAGGCCACTTGTTTGGGAACTAACCTTCTCTAGATGGATGTGCTGCATCCTGAAATTCTCTGCTACTGCATGCTTCAGATTCATCTTCAGTTTTTGCTTCCTTTGGCTTGCATGCTTCCCACTCTCCAGTAACTTTTTCACATTTGACTTCCAGATCAGCTGCTTCAGTTCTTTGTTCGTCCCCTTCTGGATTTAGTGGAGAGTTCTGCAAATAAAATGTACACTCTTAAGCTTTGGAATTTGAATTGTGCCAATATTGTGGATAATTTTAAAGGTTCTGAATTGGATTTTAAAAGTATGAAAGTAAAACCTCTTGTATTTCTCCATCGTTTGGCGAGTCATCCACAGATTTGTCTCCATCTGCATTTTGGGTAAAGCCACCTTCACAGCTCTTGCTATGTGAATCCTCTTTGATACATGAAACTGCTTTCTGTTGCACCACAGTATTAATTTCAGGTTGCTCATTGCCCAATAGACTTGGTTGTAAGAAACTTCCCTCTGCTTCTGCTTCAACTGATGGTATTTCCTTTGCAATGTGATCTTTAGCATCAGTTATTCCTTGACGACTGGCGTCCATGACCACCTCACCTGTCAAATATCCACTATCATTTCTCTCTTCTTCTGAAGCTTCCGTACTAAACAGATTGCTATAATCTCTCTGCGCAGACTCTTCATGTTTTGCTGGTGAATTGTCAAGGTTGTCTTTTCGGTCCATGCCATCCTCATCTTTTGCCAAGGTATTCTGAACAACTTGGATAATTGTCTCCTGAGTCAAATCATTTGCTTCCTCCACATCCATTTTGAGTGCAACCCCTTCGTCAATTTGATGCGAGCTATGTGCTACTGGTTCTATGATAACAGCAGAACCTGTTGAGTTGCTTTTGTATTCTTCATTTTCTCCTTCTGGCATCAATTGTTTCATTTCTGCACTTAATTCAGTCAGATCTTGGCTTTCAGTGCTGGTGGTTTCTTTGAGCTCTACTGTACCCACTTCAAGTTCGTGATTCATTGACATGTCCGCAGCCACTGCGGTGGATGACTCATCAGGCACTTTGTCTCCCTCATCTCTGATTATGGTGTCATCATTTGGAGTGTCTGAACTTGCTGCTACTGCTGCTATGGAGGCATCTCTGGCTCCATTCTGTATGATATTGTCGATCTCGACCTTTTCATTTTCTTTTTGTTTGCATATATCCAGTGACTGTGGCACCTTTTGTTCAGCTGGTAAATCCAACAATTTCTCTGATACTTCACTCTCTATGTCGAAGATGTTGTCTCCTGCACTTTTGGGTACAAATGTAGGATCCATATTCGCAACATTGTCTGTGCAGTCGACTTTAGGACCACAGCCCGTGTCGACATTTTGGTCCAAGACTTCATTGGTTGTTTGCTCTTCAATTATATTGAAATTTGCTTCCACCGTCTTTGCAACGTGGGAAACAGCACTTGTGACATCGTCAGTATCATAATCCTTGTCACCCTTCTCTTCTTGGAAATGCTTCTCCTCATCTGTCGTCCTGTCATCAGTTTCTAATGTTTCAGCTCTCAGTAGTTGTTTGCTATCCTCTGCCATAACAATTGCTGCTTCAGAAGACGATTCTAAAAACTTCTCCCCCTCTGAAGCTCTGTCGATGTCTTTTCTGTCCGCATGTGTGCTTTCTGCAAACTCACAACTTGAATGCACGTCTTCTGCATGGAGTTCGCTAATTTCAGCAGGCAGGTCCTGCATGCCTGGGGATTTCTTTGATTCCTCTGAGGAAAATTTGTTTAGGATTGGATCGAGGAGCTCACATGTGACGCTTCTCTTTTCCAGTTCACTTTCCTACAAACAGAGTCCTCGATTATTTATAAAGATAGAACTTTGATTACCTCCACTCTAAATAGATAGGACACCTTTCTAAGCCACAATTGTGAGAGATAGCAGTTTTCTCTAAGCCATGTAAAATATATTTAAGACAAATGAAAGGGTTAAGTTAGTTTTTCCTGAACTCAAGAAGATTAAAGGTTTACTCAAGCTAGATTACACAGTTTTATCAGTCCAATAGTTAAATGAAATTTCTCTGTAGGTGTCATGACACACTCTTCTGACATGACCTATGGATTTTATGCTTTTGCTGGTCTCGATAGTGTCAGTTAGCCTGATTTAGTTGCTTCTGCTCAAATCGAAGTTGGAAATATATGCCCTCAGAGTTTAAACTCAAAAATGGAAAATAATGACATCTTTGGAGATTACATACTGTCCATATATAATTATGCATGCTGGTTTGTCTGTAAAATCTCTTTTGAATCCAGTAGTATGGTTTAACATGTGAACTGATGTTTTCCACTGAAATACTAACGACCATTTAGATACAATATTGCTACGAAAGAAATCACAGGATCATTATTACTAGTCTAACTGTTAGCAAAAAAGTCCTCGTGCAGCATAAACGTATTGTATGTGAACAAAGTTACGCATACACTTCAAACTCGCCACCGTGAGAATGAAGTAAAGAAATCAGTGATGTACCCCACGAAGAGATTGTGATGCTTTTCTTTAATTTAAACAGAGCATGGCCACTTTGCAGGTAGAATTCGTAATGACTGATATTTTATTTTAATCACATAATAATCTGTAATTTAGGCGTCTCCTATTTTGTATTTGCATAAGTTTTTGCTGGTCGGAAAAATCAGTATAGCTAATCATCAAGTGGAGTTTTTGTGCAGCTGAATGGATCTATGCTCAATTCTTAGTAAAAAGGCACTGCCTGGCATCAGGGTTGTCTTTGTTTTCTTCTTTAATCAAAAGATGCAAAAATTTCTTGAGATTTTAGATTAGCTTGTTCATGTCTGGCACTCCGGTCACTGAGGTTTATCTACTGTAGACTTTTCTCATATGCAGAAACTGAGACTGAGGACATTGCTGGATCTCCCGCTATGTTTGATGTCATGAGAAATGTTATGAGTGAAGACAAAAGGTGGGAAACCTCAGATCAACATCAGTCACAAATTAGATCAACAAATTCGCTTGTTATTCCTCTTGAGTAGTGAACTCCGGTGCATATACTCCTTTTCTGCGTCACTGGTGTCAACAAACAGCTTGAGATTACTGCAGTATTAAAGCTCAGTGACTGAGCTAAATATCCCATTATACTTAAAAAGTTTCTATCTCTCGTGAAGTTCAATTCTGATTGAGATTTCTTTAGTTCCAACATCTTTGACAAATCCAAGTGATATTATTACCGACTTGTCGACCTGTCTTATGCATGCTAACAAGGAAAGTTTGCTCGCAGAAGCATCGAGAAGCTAAATACAGCGAGAGACAATTAAAATGCAGTCCCAATGACACCATGATGATATGTTCAAGCAGACATGTCATATGCAGAAGAAGATCTTCCTTACCATCGTTACCGCTTCTGCAATCTTGTTTTCCGTCGCCATCTTTCATGTATTCTCACTCCGGGCGGTGGATTATCATGAACTCTGCATGTGCTAATCCTCTTGAAGTGAGCCAACAGTTTTCTTTTTTATTTTTCTTTTCTATGACCATTCTTGAGGCTGAGCTGAAAGAATTTAAAGATCATTAGATCGCTGTTATTATTCCATGATGGATATAGCAAAAGTAGGCGAGAACTGACAAAATGCCACTTGATATATGATATAATTTTGGTGAGTTGGCCAAGCATGTGATGGTCCTACTGATTGATTTTGCCACGACTTAAGAGATTAATCCAACTTTACTAAAAAGGGTCGGCTTCAGTTAAATCAACCGCACAACACTTCCAGCCTTTTCTATTACTTTAACCGATCGTAACAAGCGGTACTACTACTCACTTTTTCCCCATTTATCGAGGGTAAGTAACTATTAATCTGTCTCTTATGAAATGTTCTGTTGAAGGTTGATTTCTGGGAGGATGTCCTTTTTGACTTAACCATCCGCTTTCATTCCACAGCTCTGCCCAGAAGAGCTTATGAACAGTAGTACGTGGTGAAAGATAAAAAGACCCTGTTCAGCGATGCACCGATCGATCATGGAACTGCATTTTCTTGTCAGAGTCACATGAGCATTTGCTGCTGCTGCAACAGATCGGAACGTCTTCAAGAAGCACAAAAGAAGAAATGGGGAGGGGAGGTAAATGTCCCCTGTTATCTCAGACGACTGTTTCCAGTTCTCAGGCTGCTGTTGCTTGCGTATGGGCATCTGTCACCTCCTCCGGTATTGCATCAGTGAAACATTTCAAATCAGGCATTTTCATCTTATTTTCTAAAAGCAAATGAGTAAAGATGACAGAAGACCTTGAAAAATTTCCGGGTGGGTTTTAATTGGCTAATCTTTTTCAACCGTGGATTTTGGGTCCTTAATGATGGTTAACGATAAGATGGATGATGAGGTTATTTGGACTTTTCAAGCACCATGCTCAGAAATTCTCGTGGGCGGGATGTACCAACATAAATAATATGGATATGGTAGGTATGCCTCCTAATCATGTATTTTAGAACCTAAATCCATCACAAGCATGATGCATTACGTGGATCATGAGGTGCATTATTGCAGGATACACACAGTTTAACCCATTAGGTCAGGGTCGGCTGCTGGGCGGTTCGTGGGGGGTCCAATCAATTAGACATCTTGAGAATAAGACGCACCACACCGAATACTAACTGCCTGAGGCAATTTTGTCCGGCATTCGACTACCATGACATCAATTCTACTACATCTAGCATCGACCAAAAACTCCGTGGATTCATTGAACATGATTTGGAGATCCAATCAAGATTCCGGCGTAGTTGTATAGTGATCTATGTGTAACACGGGGGTGTGTGCACATGCTGGGAAGGAGATCAATTATGCAAAGTGGGAAACCTCTCACGTGGACATGGGTCCACAGGTATCGAGCCATCGGTAAAACATTGGTTCTTTTAATGGCTTCTTTATTGCCGTATATCCAGCATAATAACGCTATTCGATATTCTGGCTATTTCCGAATCATGTCGCTCGGGGGAAAGGAGATAGTGCCTTCCTACGTGGAAAGGGTGTACAAGATGACAAGAAAACGATCTCAATCGAACCGCCCAAGCTTTTGCACATTGTTGACATTCTCCGCCGCCCATTGAGATGGACGGATGGACGGATGGATGGGTGGGCGGTCGCAACCTCAGCTTGACCCGATTTGAAATTCTGCCCCGTTTGATGACGAAACGAACGTGGTACGACCACGGAGACGTCGCATTTCGGCCCTAGTTCATACCATGGAATGCATGATTTGTCGTAAACGATTGGGATTCTGATTCTCGAGGATCCGAGCATTTGCTGACTGAGGCATCGCGGACCCTTGGGAATCCGACGGGTCGAGAAGCGATGGCCATTGGGTTTTTCTTCAGATTCGTCAGTCGATTCCATTTGATTTAGAATAGCACGATGGGTTACGCCACCGGACGTGGGATTCCATATGGGGAACCTTCGAGTCTTGTGATCACGGACTCTATATGCATTTCGCGTGGCCAAATTTCAAATATGAAGGTGAAAGGAGAGGCGGGTCTTCCCATTTTACGCGGTCCTTTTTTTTCTCTATTTTTTAAACAGAAAAATGTAGACCAATTGAGAGAATGAAAGAGTTTGCTTCTAAGGCAGAATCTCCACCAAGGCAATACTTTATAAAGAATCTTTTGAATTGCACATCATTGATTGCATGATTCACTAAACAGGAATGATTCAAATTAGGTACGCATCCACCAAAATTGCGTTGTCAAACCCTTTTCGCTAGAATGATGGACAATTGAATTCCACTAGTTTGATACGTATCGGACTCGAATTGCTTCGAGTCTATCTCATCTGCATGGCCAGCGCAAAAGGGTCTTAGTCTCTCGGTTTTTTTTGCTCGTGAAGATCGAGCTGAGCTTGCAGCTTTGACTGGTGGATATGTGTATTTTCTCCTCCCCTTTTGTTGACTTTATAGATAGAAAAGATTGGTGGTTGTTATCGTCTGCTGAGCTATAATATAGATTGGTAGCTGAGAGAGGCTGGCTGAAGCTCTTCTTCCATGAATCTCGATTTTTCTTTTTCTTATCTCTTCTTTCTTGTTGGTTCTCTTTTGGGGTGCCCTATCTTGGGACATTGGAATTGGCTGATCTGGACGTGCACTATCGGTGACAGAGAGATCATGAAAGCGAAGGGGAAAGGGGGAGACAGGATAAAATTGCAGATGCAGTATTTGCATCAGCGTTCTAGTGATTGTGGATGTTCATGTTCTTTAGTAGGGACCCCCTTGGTTATTTTTTCCCGGTTAAATTTTTAAAGCCGAGCCCTATGGTTTCAACTTCGGAACATTTTCAATCCAAAGTCTGAACTCCGAATCAACTTTTATCATAAGTTAAACGAGTCGTAACTTTGATCTGTTACGGCTCAATTCCATCTGGACTGCTGGTGATAGGTTTGCATTTAGGTCAGAAAAGGCCAAACTATTAGAACCTCGAAAGAGTTGGCAAAGTGGTTGAGTACTTGATTTGAATGCAATCAGTAGAATTTTAGGATGTCTCACTCAGTAAAATCTATGGCTATGTCCATCATCATGTTGGAAGTTTGGAGTACCTTACGGGAACAAGGTAAGAATTCTATAAGGTGCGATGGGAAAAAATAACATATAGATAAGTGTGTCAGAAATCTTAAAACTTATTATAAAAGTGTAATTAAATGATAAACTTTTAAAAATGCAATAAATTCTTAAAATTTATCAGTTGGTTCAATTTAATTCTTCTGTTATCTCCATCTAACTTGATTAATGGAACAATATTGACGTGATTTTTTTGTTATTATTTTCTCCCTCCTATGTGACATTAACATAGCTAGAACATGAAAGATAAAGTCATTATGACATTGTTTTCGTTCAAATCTGATTTTTAATCCAAATATGTGGCCAAACGTCGCCACCCCCACCCCTGCCATTTGGCGGCCCTTGCCTGCAGGCCACGGTTGCTAACCACTACCCAGGGCAAGCCGACCTTGCCCCACCATTGCTACCCTTTCAGGCAATGGTGGGGTGGTAGCGGTGTTAGCATTGCAAGCTAGATTTAAAAAAAAAAATCATATTTGAATCAAAAATGACATCATTTTGGTCTTGTCCTTAATATTTTAGCCATGTTAATGCCATATAGGAGATAGAAATTAAATAAAAAAAGAAGAAGCCATATCGGTATTTTCCATTAGCGAAGCCAAACGAAATCAACGAAAGAACTTGATTGCATCAATTTGATAAATTTTAGAATTCAATTGCAATTTGTAAAGTTTTATGGCTCAATTGCACTTTCGGATAATTTTAATATTTTTAATGCACTTATCCTAAAAAGGATATCAAGTTGGTTAATTTAGATATTAAATTTTATGTTCGCACATTTTGAGGGCTTTTGGCTGATAAGCATTTTTAGTCCAAATTTGGGGACAATTACAAACAATTTCTAAACATGTTAAACGTATGTCAATCCAGTTATAAAATTTTCAATTATGTCAATTTATTATTAAACAATTTTCATGTTTTACTTATTAATCCATCAGGCTAATTTTGATCGAATGCGCTAATGTGGATGCTAAGTGTTCTATACAACACGATCGATGCGATATTGAAATTTTATGTATTCTTTTTCTCTCTTTTTTTTTTTCTGTTGTTTTTTTTACTTTGTTTCACCCTCACCAGCACTAGGCAAACACCTCCCCTGTAGTCAAGGACTCTTGCCCCTCAGTTAAAAAAAAAAAAAAAAATTTAAAGAAAAGAAAAGAAATATGCAAAGAGATATTACTTTTGCTAATTCGAATCATTTAAAATATTATTAAATTTTTATATAAAAATTTTCACGTCAATGCCAATCGTATCATATTAGATAACCGCCATCTGCGTTAGCAATTTTATACCAAAATTGGTCAGATTGACTAAATTTAAGAAACATGATAAGGTTTAGTGTATTAAGTTTATGACCTTTTTCCCCTTATAATCATGATAATATTTTTTATGAGTCTAGAACATAAGTGTTCGCGTAAAAAAGATTTCCGCCGGAAGAAATTAAGAAAAGGAAAGTGGCTGGGCAGTCGCTAAGTCTTTTGAAGCCACGCAAGAGTTTCTCATTGATCTCAATTTCTGTGTGGGAAAGAGGCAGTATTTACGTCGTCGGGCGTGGTCTAATCCAAGGATTTTCACGTTTCCTGCCCGTTCCACACAAGGACATAAGTTCGAATGCTAGTAACCAAATGAATTTTCCATGTCCTACCAACTCTCGCGCGACAGAAGTTACAGAACCCAAGCATGCCTCGCAAGAGTATTGTGGCTCTGGCCTTTAAGGAAGCGAATGACAGTCCGTCATTATATATTTAGATACAATTTTTTGTCACTGTTTTTATTCTTTAAAATAAAAATATGCATTTTATAATTACGCAAAATTTTTGTACCCAAAATAAAAATGTTATTTGATAATCACACACAAAATTTCTCCATACTGAATGGACGGCAGTGGGAAACGGTTGGCGAAGGATGGTGGACGATGACGACAGGAGGTGACGGTCGATGGCCACTAGCGAACAACAAACAGGTGGTCACCTAGTAGTAAGAGCAAATAATAAGAAAAGTTTTATTTATCTTTTCCGTTATAAACTTATTTCTGCGCTAAAAATTTATCCCATAAATAAAAAAATGAAATTGTGTTTTGAACGAATTTATGTTTTAAACCTGTTTCCAATAACAAAAAAAATAAATCGGATCAAAAATAAAAGAATTATCATGTGATTCTTAAAGTTGCTAATAAAATTAAGTTATTCCGGCTCAAATGCGATGTCACGAGAAATGAGTATGAAACTCTGATTCGACGACGAGGGATAGCCATCAGCGTCGGTTATCCCCTTTCGATCTTTTTAAAAAGAAATGCCTACATTTTTTTTGTTTTATATAAAGTTTTCCGTTCACCTTTCTTTTCATTTCCCTTTTTATCATCCTAGGAGACTACGACCCGCACTCGCAAGTGACAAGACACATAATAATAAGACCGCCCCGTTAATGAATAACCCAAAAAAATAATAAAAAGTCACGAGAATGAGATGGTCCAATTATCTACGTGGCAACGTGTAAGCGCTTACTTCATGCTCCCAAATTTCATTGGACAGTCGGGGTTGGCGAAGAATGCCGCCATTGAAGCCAAGACCATTGAAGCCGAGACAGCCAAGAGCGGCCAGGTGATGGTTTTGTCATTTCGTTAATGCGTGGCGTTGCACGTTCGTCTGATTCGTAACATTCTTTTCTCTTCTCTCTTTTTGGTTGCGCCGACTCTATCATTTGCTCCGGATAAGAATATTAAAAAGCATCATAAATCTTCTTGCGGTGCTTATTTGAATACTATTACATTTTTTATTATCACATGTGCGTAAAAATTTTCACTAAAATACCGTTTCTCAGAATAACCCTTTCCATTCAAATGTGAAATTTATAAATAAATTAAAGCCCAATATAGCAAGAGTACAAATAAACGCCAGTGTTTCTTTCTCTCTTTTAAGTGCTTCCACATATAAACAATGCCGTTTTCAGTATTCCTGTCTTTTTCAAATATCCATGTTTTTACTCTCTCAACGCTTCGTCTCTAAAAGTCCTATGCCCATAGATCATAGGACAAAGCAAATTGAGCTCTCTTTCCATTGGGCTTTGTGTTCTCCTCTGCTCGCACACTCACTCTCTATTCGTGGAGCGAGTTCTTGCTCGTTCAATGTTATCCTCTTTCGCCAGCGGCCCGAGCCCTTTTTGTCTAAACTATTCTTGTTAGACTTCGTAGGCTACAATAGCAAAAATATTGACTTAATAGCAAAAATATTGACTTTCGTATTCGCTTGTAGATGGAGCCGTGAGCCACTTCTGTTGCTTCTACTCGCCATTGCAAATTTGGCGAGATGACTTGCCCCATTGTGAAGAATTAGGGTTTTGGTTCAATTAGAGTTCTTGAAGATCAAAATTGAATTTTGCTCCAATTTTTTTTAAGTGAGGCTAGGGTTGTTCAATTAGATAAATAAGCAACTTCATTTGCCTTCTAAATTGCCGTATTCAACTTATCGGCATGTCACGTTGGATTTTTCAATAAAACAAATTACTAATAGCACTTAAGTGATTAATTTTTAAAATTTACAGCACTTAAATTAGTGCGGATATTCTTAATATTCTTTTCCCATTTTCTCCATACATATTCCCTTTTGGCCCAAAAAGCATTTGGCAAATAGCATTACAATGATTTCTTTTGGTCAATATGTAATGGTTGACGAAATAGAAGGTTTTATTATCTTTAACCTCGAGCATTTTGGCTCAGTCCAAACAAATCAAATCATCGCATTTCTCGATGCACAAATGCCAAGTTCAGTTGCTTTCTCGATATTGACCTCTATTCATTCGATCACGCCAATTATCTTCTTTCGTTCCTGTTTTTGTTTTTTTTAATAACAAGTTTCTCTCGTTAGCGCCTCGAAACGCCCCCTTCCCCCAGGGACAGTAAACAAGGCAATCCACATCCAACGTCAATGACATAACTCGGCTTGGATCGATCGCACGCCGTGACCGCGATGTACCGAATGCACTAATACCTTCTCCACTCGAACCCCCATCACAAACTAGGACTGGGGCCACGTATTTCTGGTCGCTCCAGAACAGGTGTTCAGATTTTCTCGCGAGTGTTAATTATTATACGGAGAAAGGGGATTCCCCAGCTTGGACCAGTCTATGCTCTATGGAGTTGGACCATTGAATGGCGCTATTCAATGTGGCCTCATGCAGATCAATGATTGCGTCGGTGGGACGTGTCCGCCCGGGACGCTCGATGCCAATCACCACAGCTTTTGCTCGACTTGCAGTGCGCTGTTGAATTGGGCAATTTTGTCCTGAGATTTCGTCAAGTCGTGATCCCGGACTAGTTTATTTTAGAATGTCTGGCTTGCATATGCATATATTGTATCCAAAAGAAAGGTAAGTATGCATATTGGGTTGTAGATATCTCAGATCTGTACGTATATGTATATACATATAGTTTTTTTTCTTCTTCTTTTCATATTTGTTTTGAGACTTTATGTGAAAAATTACCTGCGCCGTCAGATAAGGTGGTGGTTCCCATCCGGCCTCTTAGGTCCATTTGCTGCTCGGGGTTTTGACATAACAAGAACTGTCGATGAATGATGGTAAATTCGCCATCTCATTTCAAATTCCGATCCGGAAACCAACTGAAAATGAAATGCATGATAAAAAGAAATTTCTTGCATTCCTAGATGGATAGAATATATGGCAAATTTCTAGAAAAATGCTAGAACTTCAAAACTAATTTAGAACCAGTGCGAAATGTTGATGTATGGCCACTCATATAGATAATTACGCATCTTTTTTTATGTCAATTTATATCAACGTACAACATCACTAGCATTCTCGCAATGTCATTGAGAAGAGAACAATAATAAAGATTAAAGAAATCTCGACGGTGTGGTTCATTCATCTTTCTGGAAGAGGATAAAGAAGAATTCATCCATGAGTACTCTTACACACTTTTTAAATGATCAAATAAAGAATAGCACACCACTTTTCGCCTGTTATATATAAACAATATTTCGGAAATCGAACTATGCTTAATCAGACATGTACAATAAGGGCCTCGGCAGCAATTGCACCATGTTCCATTTAAATTAAGCACGCTTACGTGGAAAATGATATAGTTTTTTTTTTTTTGGGAAATTACGAGATATTGCCGTAGGGGTGTTAAAAACCGAACCGAACTAAACTGGAAAACTCAATTTTTTCGGTTTGATTTTCATTCGATTCGGTTCTCATTAAAAATTAATTTTTTTATCAGTTAACTAAACCAAACCGAACCAATAGACTAATAAGAAGTTATTTCTTGGAAACGAAAAATATATACAACAGAAAAAAAAATGCAAAAGCCAAAAATTGAAAGCTGAAAATCAAAAACCAAAAAATCGAACCGAACCGAAAGTTTTTCCTAAGGGTTCAGTTCGGTTTTTAAAAAAAATCGAACCGAACCGAACGATTCACACCCTAGATATTGAAATGTAAAATTGGTGGGAAAATGTCAAATGGGTTTTTCTCTTTATTTTGATTCGGTTATGTCCACGGTGATTGGGCCCGGACTGGCATCTCCACTTCCCCAAAATGGATAAAAGCAGAGCCCGAGGAATATGATGTCAGAGAGAGAAGGGGAAAAATCAGAAGGGGCGCGAGGAGGGGCAAAATGGGGAACCGACCGAAATTTCCGCCAGAGCGCGGGAAAAAGAGCCGTTGCAAGCCCCAGCCAAAGCCGCTTTGGCGCCAAAACCCTACCCCTTCACTCGGTTTCTTGCCTCTCCTGCCCGAGAAATCCCCGGGCAGCTCTCTCTCTCTCTCTCTCTCTCTCTCTTCTTCTTTTTTTTTTTTCTCGGATATCAATTCTTTCCCCTTTGGTCATAAAAGATGTATTTTATTCTCTCTCTTTCTGGGCAGAAGGAGAATTTCTCGTAAACGAGAGCAATTAAAAGTTTCCCGCTTTTGTAATCAATTTGTTAACTTTTGACTTTCTTTTCTTATTTGACGCGAACGCGTGATCTTATACAATTTTTCATATATTTTTTTTAGAATTTAAAATGCTTTCTTTCGTTTTTCCCAAATCTTCAGAGAGAAATTTTCTTCTTAAGCGTGTTCGAAATATATAAGAAAAATAATTACATGCATAGCGTCTCACTTTCTCTCTCTCTCTCTCTCTCTCTCCACCCAATCCTCCCTTACCTCACGGGCACTCTCTTTTCTTCACCGTTCGCACCGTCAAAATATTTATTATATAATCTCTCTCTTTCTCTCCTTGGTAATCTCTTTCTCATTTTCACACACATTCTCTCTCTCTCTCTCTCTCTCTCTCTCTCGCCGAGACCCTTTTCTCTCATTCCTCCTCCTCCCAAAGCCCGTCCAGCTTCTCCATTTTGTTCTGATTCCCGAACTTAAACGAAAAAAATTCCAGCTTTTGCTCTTCACTTTGGGCTTGCTCTGTTCTTCCCCTGCTCTACGCTCGAAAGAGGAAAAGCTCTCTTTTTTCTCGGGCTTTCTTACAATTTCTTTCTCGTCCGTTCTCTCTTTTTCCCCCACGCTGAAGGGTCATGGGTTTCTCTGAGAAGCCACAGGTGGGGGGCGCGTGCTTAGAATCCGAGGGAAACAAGAAGTGGGTGATCGCCGGAATCTCCATACGAGCCTCGCTCAAGCCTGTGAGCACCGAGCCGAAGCCCAGGACGAACAGAGACGACGCCGACGAGGAAGAGAGGGAGACGCCCTCCACGACCCCGACGTCGAAAGAATCCAGGATAGCCGAGAAACTGCAGTGCCCGCCCGCCCCGAGAAAGAGGAGGCCCTCGTCGTCGAGGTGTCATTTCAATGGCGTCAGAGAGTTCTTCAATCCTCCCGACTTGGAATCAGTGTTCAAGCGCCATGTCGAGAGGACAAACTGAAGAAGAAGAAGAAGAAAGTAGTTTTCGTTAATTTTTAGGAGGAGGCAGTTTTTTTCTTTCTTTTTTTTTTTTTTTTTTTTGTCATGAGTTTCTACTGATTGTTCCTTTGTTTTTGTAATCTCCTCTGCAGAGAGAAGCTGACGGTGTACTATAGATTTATTACGTCATAATGACTTCGTGAGATAATTGTGGTTAGTTTGTATTAGTCGACAGGCTTGCTTTTTATGAACAATTTTGGGGTGCTTTACTTGACCTTCGTGGGTCTTTCCTCTGCATTTTTTCTCAGTTTGGATTGTGGATGTTTTCGTTTCATTTTTTGTTTTCTTGACCATCCCAAAATTTCCCCTCATACATAAATACCTCTCAAAAAGTTTTATTCATGATGATTGAGCAAATGGAAATTAAAAATTGGTTCGATGGTTTGTTTGTCCAATTTAGTTAATTGGTAGGACCAAAATTACCACGAATCATCTAAACCTATTGATTCAACAATAATAGGAATCAAAGAGCTTGAGCATAAGAAGTATATTTGACATCACTCGTATAGGGATTCAAAGTACCTTTCTTTTTTCAAAAGAGGATGTGAAGTGGAGTTTGTTTTAAATAAGGATTTAAAGTGGTCATTTAGTCTCAAAGAATGACTTCACTCATCAGTGCATCTCCAATTCATATTCCAGTGGCTTGATCAGGGTATTTTTGTCCATTTTTATTTTTTTTTTTGGTTGTCCCGTTCCTTTTTTCTTTTTTGGTCAATGGTTGTGTTGTTCATCTTCTTCATCCCCTATTAGTCTTCTTCTTGCCCAGATCAAGAACATCAGACTTGGGAAGGGCCGGTGAGCACCAACCGCTGGTAAGGGCCAACAAGGGCTTGATGCCCATCACAGGCAACGAGCGAGGGCCGCCGAGCCCTTGCTAGTCGAGTACTCATTCCCTTATTTTATTGTTTTTCTTTCTATCATATCTGATAGATCTCAACAATTCTTTTATCCACACGCATCACTTAAACACACCTAAGGACTTCATAATCAAAACATCTTTATCCTACGGAAAATATATATATATATATATTTCGTGCCTTAGCCCTCCCTTCTAGAGAAAAAGAAGCCAGGTTGCCCCCCTCCCTTCTTATCCTCGGCCGCCTTCTTTTCTCGGTCGGGATTAGGATTCAAATGGCTTTTGGCCATTGTTGCTACGGAAAAGACCAATCAACAAGTCAATACATTGACTTGACAGCCACATTGAAGCAAATTCCCTGGAAAAAAAAAAAAAAGAAAGAGTCATTCCCTTAGAAGTAGTGAAGAATTATGAATAATTTTGGTTGGTTTTTTGTCAATGAAGAGTAAGGGAATTTTGGGCGTACGAGGAAAAGTCATTTTTTTTTCTCTTACCTTATTTTGAGTTGGATGAACGAAAGACCCTAAATTTATGCTATATTTAATTCTAATCGAAATAAGTTTTATATTATTTTTATTCTATAATCGATCCATGCTTTTTTTCACGTAATAATTTTGCCAAGTTATGTGATTTTCATCTTTTTTTTCCTTTTTGTTATTTGTCCTTATTTATGTAATTTGTATGAGGATTTTCATTGGCCCGACTTTACATGTGAGGCCAAAATGAGTTGCCAAACGGCACAATTTTCATGCGGTTCCTTCAAACTTCCACTTTACCATTTCTTATAAATAGATAGATATCAATTTTGAAATAATCCGATCTCATTTCAACCAAAAAATAATAATAATACCATTTCACGTAAACCAAGGGGCTAGCCAATCATTTACCGGCTTGATAGGATTGACCAAAAGGAACACGTGTGATATCTACCGATGAAATTATCTAAATTTGTTCTCTTGAGATGTATAGAACATAATAAGATAAAATAGACTCTCTCGTTGAAATTAATCATGAGTTCCTCCTCAAGTGTTCAAGAATTCCTGAAAATGTTAGTCCTTGTCCTAGTTCATTTTTCTTGATACATCATGTCTATAGCATCGTTCACTTCTCTTCTCTCTCCATAACACATGAAAAATCGGCCCGAGAGACTCCTTTGTTTAATCTTTTGAAGTCTCCATTTCGTACCCGTTGGCGGTTTCACTAGACAGGATAAGGTTTAATTGATCATTTTCGTCCTCTTTCTCTCTCTCTCGTTCTTGCCTATAGTAGTGTGCATGGAACTGCATAACAATCCAAAATTTTCTGGCCAAGTTGTTGCAAAGAATGGCCGACAAGTTTTCATAGTGAAAACGGTATGGCGGGCGATGGGAAATCTTATTCATGGCGGAGAGATGCTGCACGGAGACATCATTGTTAATTTGACTGTGAGACAAACCTCTCACTATCTTTATCAGTTCAAATGCACGAAGCACCACATTTCCATGGCCATCCACTATTTTTTCCTTCTCCCAATGCCCCACAAGCTCATGATTGGTCCGGCCTCAGATGGAATTATACATGTAGCAAAGCCCCAAAGTCCCTCCCGAGTCCTCATATCTGTTGTTACATATTATAAAAAATACAAACCCCAAACAGTGCCAATCTTTGAGAATCCTATGTGGGGTTGGGGGAGGTGTTCCAAATACACGCTCGAATCAAAGCGTTTTCAAGTGGACCTTTTCTCCTATGTGTTTTTTGGCTGTACTATCGCGGAGTTGATGATTTGGGGAACATGTTGAATCAACAAAATATTTTCTATCATTTAGAGCGCAAACAACAATTATTCTATTTTTGAACATAATTTTTGGCAAGAAATATTTATGAATATATTCCCTAAATGAGTTTTTAAGCAAAAATATGCATTTGATAATGACATAAAATTTCTGTTATTAGGACATAAAAAATTTATCCCTCCCATGTAGCAAGCGGGTGGACAATTTACTAGTAAAGAGGGCAAGCAATGAAAAAAGTTTTTATTACCAAACGATTCTTATTTCAAACCCGTTCTCAAGAACAGGAAAATAGATTCAACCAGAAACATAATGATTATCATGCACACCTTTAATATATGCAAGTTGAGATACTTATGTGATTTTGGTTGGTGTGGGGGGATAAGAGGCATGTTGACACGATGAAAGCGCCACCGAATAGTCTACTTGAGGGGGGAATATAGAACGATATTTGTGTGCATGAAGGAAGAATTTTGCTGAAAAAGTGGGTGATGAAAACTTGTTGACCTTATCTAGGGCTTTCGGTTTGTGCGTCGGAGTAAAAATGCTTTGCTTTCTTGGGATTAGAACCCTTTTATCAAAGCATGTAAGCCAAAAGTTCGAGTAGGCATATCGAGGGTTTTTGCTTTGTCTCGATTATATATGATCATGGGTGCTTTGAATTGGATAAAATATGCATGTCCCATTTCTGCAAACATCTTTTGGGGCCAGTTTGCAGTTTGCATAGAACCTTTACGAGATACTTCATAGGTTCATGTACATACATACATTCATACATATATATGTGTGTGTAACAAAAAAATTATTGAGATCACATAGTTTTACATATTACCTAATATGAAGTTTAATATTTTAGTGAGGAACGTGAATCTTTTAAATTTAAGCTGGATATTTATATTTTAAATTTATCTCTTTAAAAGAGAAGCGCATGTCGATGTATCAAGTGATTACTTCCCTTTTATGCATGGTCAGCTTCATTGCTTGTAGTCGCGCCACCTCTCCGGCATTGGCACCACCCCTCGCAGCCCCCATTCAGCCTCTCTCTCTCTCTCTCTCTCTCTCTCTCTCTCTCTTCTAACCCCGTCTTTCAAATATCTTGAAACGATCACACGAAAAAGGGTCGTCTAGATAGAACAATTATTGGACCTTGATGTGGGTACGTGTGTGGAAGAGCCCTAAGCCGTGCATAGAATGAGTTGGACAGGCTGACTTATCATGGCAAGTCTTACAATCAATCTACGCCACTAATCATGGCATCAATCCTAACCCTTTTAACCAAAACCGGACGAGTTATCATTTCCAATTCCACATGTCCCTTTTCCTGATCTGGTTCTGTTGACTCAGGTCAATTCAAATTACACGGCCCGTGCAATCTGCGAATGTTCGTCGCCCGCACGCATCACGCAATCTGTCGGAACCTTTCCTGGGTTGATTCTTAAGCAATCATTTCCGAAGACGCGTTCCCTTTTTCTCAGTAACAAGACCAGGCAATGCCGCGTTAGAAGGATCTATCGGGTCCGTTGCCCTGGTCTGAACTTTATCATCATTTTGCTAATTGAAACCATAATTGTCGGTTAAACGTCAATCCTCAATAGCCTTTTTGGCGATCTTTCGGACTCTTCAACGATGCACACGACACTGATGACGGAACTCAAAATTTTATTTTGGGAAATTAATTTACTATCATAAGAAAAGAAGGCAATCGAAAATAGGATTATCCATTTATCGATGAGCGAAAGGGCCAAGACCACTGATGAGAAAGGTCCTTGCAAGAGTCGTAGCCTAACACCAGACTAAAAAAAAGCTTTTGTCCTTTTAACCTCGACCTTGTTTGACCCCATGTTCGGAGAGTCAGACAGCATCATCGTTTCACTCGAGCCACGTGATCAAATAATTGCAGGGTCTTGGGTAACTTTTCTTTTTAATTTCGGCGATCTCTTTAGGGTCCTTGCACCATCATAACCCTCCAGGATACGATGAATAAACAAAGCGCAAGAAAATGCAAATTTCGCGGCTCAACAAGATACGGCACGCAGCAACGCCAAAAGGTACATGCAACACGTGCCCCCCTGTAATGGCAAAACCCTAAAAATAGAAATACCCCCAGTCGGTAAATTCTCCAGCAGTGCATGGCGTTGGCGTACGTGGGGACGGTGGTAGCCATTGGGGTCTGTGCAGAGTACAGAGAGAGAGAGAGAGAGAGAGCATGGAATCCGATGCACGGAAGAGAGAGAGTCGTCCTGAACACGCACACGCGGCGGGGACTCCTGCATGGAATCCTATGAAGCGAGCGCGAGCGCGAGAGAGCGAGAGTTTCTAGGCTTTGATAATAATAAGGTTGAAAAGTACTATCTCTCCGTCATTAGGACCAACCAAATCCAAGGAACCCCCACGACCTTCAAAAGTTTCCTGCTTTGTCTTCGGGGGGCCTTTTGAAGAAGACGACCGGAATTGATTGTTATCTCATCTCTTCCCCCTTTCCTTTTCTTTTTCATTTTTTTATTGGCTGGGCTGAGGGGAGCTAATTATTCCACGCGGTTTCGGCCTGCCCCCAAAAGCCAAAGGGGCGCCACCGCCCACCAGCTCCCCAGACTTCGGTGCCTGCCCGAGCTGCCCGTATGTTTCTTTCCCTTTTTTTTTTTTTTTGGTTATGGCGGGAAACTCCCAAAGGGAACGACGACGGTCCCGTTTCGAGTTGGCGCCAAAAAACGGAAGAGAGAGAGAGAGGGTGGGGCGAAACGGACGGATGAAAATGGTCAGAGTGGGCGAATCTTTCCCGGACGGGGGGCTTCGCACGGACCGGGTTCGCCTCCACCGTTCGTCGGGTAGGTCTGACCCAATAGGGTCTGCTGAGTCGGTACAACATATTCCCTGGTGTGGCCATTTTGTGGCTTGAGCCATGCCCTCGTTGCTCTAGCGAGTCATATTGCTATGTCAGACACTGCATCACCGCAATGAAATTGGGTGTTTCAATTATCAGTTCGCGATAGTGATATTCTCGACACGCGGTGGTAATTTCTTGAATGGGTTAATAACTCTGCGCCGATGACTTTTTGTTTAGTTAGTCTCGTTTTGACCAAATAAAGGCATCAATCCACAAAATTAGCCTCCTCAAAAGAGTGGGCGTGCTCTAGTTCTACCGAACGTTCGTGGCCTAGGAAAATGGAAATGAATTCGTGAACTTCTCCTGCCGCGCGATCTTTCATGGTGGCCTATCCATCGTTGAAATAATTAAGCTTGCGGCACTCGCATCTCACTCTACCAATAGGCCAGTTTGGACGATTCCATTAGCAACATACAAAATCGCTTATTGTGGGTACAAGTTATGGTTTGCTAACGAGTATTGCATTCAAAATTACATTTTCTCGCGAGAAGTCACTCATCGAGTGAAAAGTTTATTCTTATTACCGATAGGTTAAATTTTACTTATTGTTGAGTGGAGTCATTACCGGAGTAGCAAAAATTATCTTTCTTTCAACTTCCTAGCAGGGTTGGAAAATTACTTATAAATTGAGATACATTGATATAATACATATATGCCTATCAAATACCGGTAATCAATACCTTCTTCATGCGCTCGGCGACCTCTTTAATAAAGAAAAGCATATATACATGTATGTGCGTGTGAGACAAGTACCTTATCTGTTGAATTTCCTAATTAAGCACAAAAATATGACTTCCAACTTGTCCAGGCCTATCAGTTAGCGATACAAGGTGAGCAGTTGGTTGCTAGGCCAAAGCGAAGCTTCACTCACCTTGCAGTGACTCTGACACCATCTTATTTCACCCCAGGCATAGAGAGCTACCATACTCTCCCACTCGGCAGTAGCCAACACCGTAGTATTGATGTGATGTCTATCTTCGCCATCGGCAGGCCTCTCGATTCTCACCTAAGCCTTTCTTCGAAGATGAATGGGAATACAAGAAGTGGCATTATGGGGTCTCCTACCCTAGGAAGGATCTCCCGCCCGTTTTTTCTCCCTTAAGCCTTTGAAGGATTCGCTTAGGTCCTATGGTTAGTAAATATTCACATTAAAAAATAATTATGCAGGCATGATTAATAGAAAATAAGTCAGCGACTGAAAATTAGTCGTTGCAATAAATTTCACGTGTGATTTGTCCACGTGACTTAGTAACCTCCGAAAGAGAGAGCAAATTAACCAGAATATCTATTCTACGAAGCCCGATTTCAGGCCTGCTTTGTGATCCAAATTTGACCCAACAAAGGAGCCCGTGGGCTCTTACATTTAGACCATCGTGATATATAAACTCTGCAATTTTTTTTTTTTATTAATAGCATAAAAACCCTAAACCAGTACACAAGTTACAAATTTATTTGAAATTATTTTTTATCACAAAAATCCCAAAACGGGTGTATTTGCAATAATTTATATCAACAAAAAATTTTAATTATTAAAAAATTATAAATTAATATATTTGTGACAAATTTACCATTCGTTAATTTTTGTTAAATTGGATTAATATCACAAAAATCATAAATTACACTTATAACAAGCATATGATAAAACCCTTAACTAGTACATCCATTAACTATCATGTATTATTAAACTCAGCAATTTGACAATCAAATTTAATGGAAATTAACAAAAGATAAAATTATCACCGGTATATCAATTGAAGTTTTTTACAATCAAAAATTTAATTTAGGATAAATAGATAAAATGTGTATAAGTTTGAGATTTTTGGGGTATTAATTCGTTTTTTATTTAAGTAAACTTAAACAACAAATATTATCATTAGGCTGTTTAAGGCTCTTTGCAACATGATTAATCTTCGATGGGTGCGGCCATCTCTTGTTTCCCATTTACAACCAGTGCTTATTGAATGACTCATGCCTGCCCATGCAAGTTGTTAGAAAATGCAATTCTCATGATTTCAATTCATGCATTGTGCAAGTAATTGAGCGATTCTCAAACTTGTATTTATTTCGTGAAAATTCACGACTTAAAAATATTTTTTAAATAAAAAGAGCTAATAAAAAAAATTTATCTTTGCAATAATCTTTAACTAATTTTTTATTATTGATAATTAAGCATAATTTCGTTATATTCTCGTGGTATAATTGTATGGTATAAAAGACATGGAAATAAATCTAGCCAGTCACTCCCAGCTACACTGGTTTATGCACAAGGCGCTCCTCTCCCTCCGAAGATCATCATGGAGTACAAACGCTCACCTGATCATCAACGATAACCTTCTCCTTCCAAAGCTTAGCTCGGCGCCGGAGAAGCTCCGATCGTCGTTCGACGCCGCCGATGTCCTCCGCCTCTCGCTCCAGCAGCCTCTCTCTCCACGACGACCGTCGGTTCCCGCATCGCCGTCGCTCGGCCTCCGGAGCCAGGCCGCACCGCCTCTCGTTCCCGGCCAAGCGCCAGAATTTCGTCGTACTCCGCCGCCTCGGGAGCGTCGGCGCCTCGTTCTCGGTCCATTTCTCGCTGCATAGCCAGGGAAGCGGAGCTGAACCCGGCGTCGGCTTCGGGAGCGCTCGGAGTCGGTGGCGGTCGGTCGCTTCGTTTCTGCCCGGAGGCGGTTGGTGGACCTTGCGTGGTGACTCGGAGGACGCGGGAGCTGCAGATGCCAAGTCGGTCTCGGTGGTGACCGCTCTGCGCTGGATTTGGGGCTTGATTGCTGAAGATAGATTGGTGATTTATGTCGCATTTGGCTCTCTCGCAGTCGCTGCGGTACGTGATTCGTTTTCCTTGGAGGAGGTTGCGTTGCTTGGCTTGATGAATGTAAACTCATTTGAATGGAAGAACTAGCGCATTGGTCGTTTCCGGAATAGCTGAAGCTGAAGCACTAATATGAAGATTGAAATGCATTCCGCTTTTGTGATGCTTGTGTCATTGATTCGTTTGTCAAATTAAGATGCTTAAATGTGGATTCTTCCAGCGTGTCCTTTTATTGGTATTGAGAATGCACGATCTTAACATCTTAGTACTGGTTGGTTCGAGTAGGGAGAAGTGCCTGTGTATGTTGCTTTTCTAGCTACCACGCGGAATTAGATTTGGCCATCCTCTTACATGCCTGCTGGATGTAGGGGACGTAAATTTTACAGAGGATCCTCTTTAGTCCTGTCAATTTGATTGCTTTGGAAATAATGGCAATTGGTGGATATTGTTTGATCGGCTGTTTCCTACTTTCTTTTCAAATTCTGCTCAAATTTCGGCGGTGAAGTTTGCTTTCCATGCAGCTTTCAGAAATCACAATGCCAAGCCTACTGGCAGCTTCCATATTCACTGCACAGAGTGGTTGCAGAGACCTGTTTTATAGACAGGTTCAGCTTTTGGGTATATTGTGTTGCACTTCAGGAATATGCAGGTCTGTTTTGCTTCATGTTTATGTTTTGTATTCGCCAATACGATAGCCACAGTCACCTGTAAGGTGAACTTTTTCCCCTTAAAGTTATGTCCAAAAGATCATTGTTGACAGACAAAAACCTGAACTGAATGTTTGGTTAGGTCGATGTAACCCCAAGCTATCTATTTATAATAAAGCCAACAGGTGAAAATTATAATATGACTTTTATTGCTGTTATATAAAAATAATAAAAGAAATAGACAAATATGCCCCATTAGCCAAATACTCTTAACACTCCCCCTCAAGCTAGCGTGTAGATATCACACATGCCCAACTTGACTAAAATTGAATGAAGCGATTCACCCCTAATCCTTTAGTGAACACATTAGCAAGTTGATCACCGGACTGAACAAACGGTATACATATTAAACCACCCTCCAATTTCTCCTTGATAAAGTGTCCGTCAATCTGACTGAACAAAGGGTATACATATTAAAGCACTCTCCAATTTCTCCTTGATAAAGTGTCCATCAATCTCCACATGTTTCGTACGACCATGCTTTGCAGGATTGTGAGCAATACTAATGGCAGCCATGGGATTCCAACTTACTCTTAGAGGTGGTGTGATGAGCACAATATACACAACAAAAAAATATGGAGGAAGAATAAAAGTTGACGATCCCTGTAAAACTTCAATGGGTGTGTGGAAATCAAGAATTTTAGTCGGCATTCGATTGATTAATAGGCAACAGTTAAGATAACATCACTTCAATATTGAGTTGGGACATGACGGGCAAATATAGGAGACCTAGTGACCTCTAACAAATGTTAGTTCGTTCTTTCAGCAACACCATTTTGTGTTAGGTATCGACATACCTTGTTTGATGAATAATGCCATAATTAGAGAGACACCGTCGAAATTGACCCTCAATGTATGTGGCATTGTCACTGTGAAGAATTTTTAGAGTGGCATTGAACTGAATTTAAATCATTTTGCGAAAGATTTGAAAACAGCCAAAAACGTCACTTCTATGTTTCAACAAATAAACCCAAGTTGTTTGAGAATGACAATCAATAAAAGTGACAAACGATCAATTGCAAAAAATAGAAGTACACTAGGAAGGACCCCATACATTAGTATGTATCACATGAAAAGAATAACAATTTTTATTATTTAAAGATGGATATATTGAACGAGTTTATTTAGCCAAAACATAGGCTTCACAAAGAAACTTATGTTTATTACTGATTGAAACAAGACTAGGAGAAACTTTTTCCAAAGTTCCTAAAGGGGATGATCTAATCTGCAGTGCCACTAATGGAGATCTGTTAATGCTGAATTAACTTGGTGAGGCGTGAAAGTAGAAACCGCACTACCTTCCAGCAGATAAAGACCACCATCCAATCTACCATATCCAATCTCCTTCTCCATTAACAGATCCTGAAAAACACAATAAGAAGAAGGAAAAAAAGGTTATTTTATAGTTTTAAGTCTCGAGTTAGACTTGTAATAGAAAGGAGACTAGTAGAGAATGATGAAATATGTAAAAGAGAAGACAACAGAAGAGTGGAGGAACAATTGATAGACCATTTTCCAGCTAAGGAAAAGAGGGTTCCATCAGCTATGCAAACTTTATCTCTGCTGGAGGTAGAGGTGTATTGATAGAAGAGACTAAAAGAACCTGTCATGTGATCCTGTCATGTGATCTATAGCCCCTAATCAATGATTCATTGACTAGAAACAGCAGATGTATTAAACCCCCAAAGATGATACTTGAAGTGGCTAAGTTTGAAGCAAAAGGGAAAGACAAATTAGCAATCGTGGAGGAGGCAGCAGCAGAAGCTTTAAATAGACGTCGAAATGCCTGGAGTTCTTCCTGGGATAGATCAATATTAGTATTAGGTGCAGGGGAAACAATTTCAGTATGGCTTACCCTGTTTTTTGCGTTTCTTTGTGCCCTTTTTGCCTCAAAATCTGCATGTTTTCCATATAACTTCCAGCAAATAGCCTTAGCATGATACAGCCTACGACAATGTTCACACTTCACAGACTTCTTAGAGGTATCATCAAATCGAGAGGACGAAACAGATTTGGTAGTAGTGCCAGCAATGGTTTGTAGAGCAGATCGATCAATAGTAGAGGGATGGAGCATTGCTGTCCTATGGTTTTCTTCCGAGTGAACTAGGGCATAGGACTATTCCAGAATAGGGAATTTAGATTGGCTAAGGACTTGAACACATATCTGATCATATTCATCATTCAATCCTGCTGAGAAATCATAAACTTTGATCTTGTCCACATGATTCTTGTAGGTAGCAATATTCGCAACATTGGTTGGTTGATAATCAGCATAATGATCTAGCTCTTGCCACAAACTCCGAAGCTTAGCATAATATTGAGACATAGTCATCTCCTTCTGAATGGTGTTATGAGCCATTTTTGAAAGTTTATACCCTTGTATATCATTCCTGAGTTGACCATAAGTATCCCTTGCAGCCAACCAAATCTGTGCTGCAGTATCAAGAAGCAAATATCCTTTTGCAATGTGTGGTTACATCGAGTTAAGCAAAAAAGACTTTACCAAAGAGTCATTCGAGATCCACTTGTCCTGAGTAGTACTTGATGCATCTGGCTTCACAAAAGTGCCGTTCATATGTTCCCCAAGCCCACAGCATCCAATGCTTAAGAATACTGATCGAGACCATATCAACTAATTTGTGCCGTCAAGCTTCACATAGACTGTAGCAAAAGTAATATATTCTATACGGCCATCTCGTATAGTTGGAGAGCTTACAATTGAACCCTCAGACTTTGTGTCTTAGCAATCAACTCAAAAATTGTGAAAGGATCAACCAAACCACAAAAACTGGCCAGAAAAAGCCAAAAATTGGATCGAAGTCCTCTAGTAGTAGGCTGAAGCTGTCGTCCAAAAATCAGCCAAATCAAATCAAGGGAAGGCAAAATCGATACTTCTGCTTTTCCCTGAAGAATCTGCAAAGTAAAAATATGTTGGTCCACGAACTACAATACTTTGGTCTTCACACACGAGCCAATGGCAAGGCAGAAACAATTTCAAACAAGAAGATCCAAAAAATTGCAGAAGAGGTTGAACCACTTGTAGCAGATTGCAATGAAGTTCTAGTTTATCCTTTGAAAGTGAGGTTTAGGTCAGACACAAGATAATAAAAGAAATAGGTAAATATGCCCCCATTGGCCCAATACTCTCAACAAACATAAATGGCTTTCTCATCTAGGTGCACTTTTGTATTCTGGATGTCTAGATCCAGAGTAAGTAGTAATGATGGAGATTTCATGCTTACTTTTTTGTGATATGATCTGCTAGGAAAAATCTTTTGTGTATTTGGATTTACAATCAGTTGGTGCCTCTCCTATAACATTGTCTTTTGAAATTACAGTGGCTTGCGCAGTGGATGCTTTGCTGTCGCAAATACAATCTTGGTAAGTCAATTGCTTTAAGTGCTCTCTATTCCATTGTGAATTTCTTGTTCTCTTATATGTGAATTCAAGTCAAATGAAGAAACCGAACCTATGTATTCTCCCTGCTAAAGGGGTGTTTATAGGGTTGAACTCTAGAAATGGATTATTTAAGATAGATGTAGATGGGGGCCATTGGCTTATAAAGGACTAAGATCCCAAACAATGTGGTGCTATTTCCCTTAAATGCATATGTTATAACATAGCAATTTGTGACCTGTGGATTTTGAGTGGTTCCTACCAGGATAGATGACTGACTTAATAGTGTTCTTTTTGTATTAGAGAGAGCTTGAGCAAGCCCTCTGGTTTAATTTGGTGCCTTTTACTTGCCTACTGGTTCAGAAGCGTAAGTAAGTAGAAGGGAAACTCTCGAGCAATGATACAGTTTAATCATCAATGCCTAGTTCTTTCCTATTGGGAGAATTCTTCTGAACAAAGATGCAATTGCTATCTTCATTTGAAGTTGATGTGATGACAAAGCTGTGAAAATGATTGGTCAAAGTATTGTTGAAGTTGTTTACTCTTCAGGGGAAAAAGTTGTAGGGGCCGCTTGCTATAAGTTCTTATAGGAGTACGTGGAAGACCATTCCTACTTCTTTGAGAACAACTGTTGCCTTTCCTCTCCATTAGCTATTCCATCCATGAAGTCCCTTGACTGCTGTTTAGTTCGTCTTCATCAGTTGAAGAGGAATCTCTGTGTGACATACTACAGTCTCTTTGTTCTATTTTTTTTTTTTTCATTCTTAAAATATTTGTGTTATCTACACCTACATAAGAAGTTTATTCATCTCTTTCGTTAAGTGATATTATTGGTGCACGGATCTTTCAATTTGTGCCCTTGGTTTCCTAATAGAGTAGAGGTGGTGCTTGCTATGTCCTTGCAGGTCAAGCGTCTCCGGGAAACTATATTTTCAACACTCGTTTTTCAGGTTCACGTTCCTTTTAATAGTTGTAAAAGTTGTAGAGCTTTGCATCTCGGGGACAAGCTCCACAGTAGAGAAGTTACATCTTCTAATTTTCAGCTGTTTGTTACTTTTCTTTGGGAGACTAATATAATTTTTCCAATTTTTTTGGCCCAGGATATAGGTTTTTTTGACACAAAATCAGTTGGTGATCTAATGAGTAGGCTCGGATCAGATTGTCAAAGACTCTCTCATGTTATTGGAAACGATATGAACCTAATAATACGCAATGTTCTTCAGGTTGGACACAGATTGCTATTTAAATTTTGCATGAAAGCTTAAACATCAGTGTGTTGCCTTTTTATGTTTAGGGGACGGGAGCTTTGGTTAATTTACTGAGCTTGTCATGGCCCCTTACAATGTCAACGTTGGTTATATGCTCAGTTCTATCTGCAGTTTTTTTGGTTTATGGCCGGTAAGCTTGTTCTCCAACCTAAATTTAGTTATCTTAAGAATGATCTTTTCCCTTTTCTAATTGCAGACTTACGCATTACCTTTTCATATTGTTCTGTGAACTGGTGGATCAGGAATGTTTATGCTTTCGTGATAAATCCAGAAAAAAGAAGTATTTATTGTCAAGTATGGGCATATGGTTTTATATTGTGGACTGCCTCTTTTCCCATTTCATCTCAAGTGAAGCTGCAAATAGTAGTTCTATTAACCTTCATTTGTGAGGATAATGCAGAATTATTATGTGATTATGTGCCTATGTATGAGTTCTGGAACCATACATTGCATATTTTATTGCTCGTATTTGGTATGCTTTCTCCACCTGTTTCAATTCTTGATATTTTGGTAGGTACCAGAAGAATGCTGCGAAGTTAAGCCAAGAATTTACTGCTAAAGCCAACGAAGTATAGGCGGAAAAATTTTCTTAGTTCTAACTACTTTGCCACCTTTGCAATTTCTTGATGTAGTGCTATTGCATTTTATTTAAAGGTTGCTGAAGACACTCTTACCCTGATGAAGACTGTCCGAGTTTATGGAACAGAAGGAATGGAAATTGGAAGGCAATGATTCCCACTAGTAATTGCCTAACAAGTGTTTTTGTTTTTACTAATTCATTTAATTTACGCGGTGACCTTATGCAACTTACCTGATTCCGTGGCTAAACTATTGCAAGCCTTTCATTTGTGTTGCACTAGGTATAAGCTATTGCTTGAGAGGTTAGGTTCTGTAAGCATTCGCGAAGCTGCGGCTTATGGATTATGGAATCTGAGTTTCCACACCCTTTATCGTTTGACACAGGTTTGAATTTTTCCTTTTGGTTGGAACCCAAACTTTTCTAAAAATTTCATTGTTCCCATGTTCATGCTGCTAATTGGCTTTATAACAGTACTCTGCGGATATTTCTGTCTTCAATTAATCCAGAATTCATATATTATTCATCGATGATACTCTGGTAGAAAATTTTCATGCATCATCCAGATCACAAGCATAGTGCAAAGTCAGTTCTCATTGATGATCTACGTAGTCAGGAATTCTAAATCTTGATGTCTTTGGTTCGGTTGTAATGTCTTGCAGATTAATGTTGAATATGACGCTGTTTGGACGGACACATAACTGAATGCTGCATGATTACAACCTTCATGAAAGTCAATGATCTCACTATGATTTTTGTTGTGAAATCTAATTCTAGGTTTTGGCACTGCTGTTAGGAGGATTGTCCATTCTGACAGGTTACGTGTCCCCTGAGCAACTTACTAAGTATATCTTGTACTGCGAGTGGATGATTTATGCAACTTGGAGGTTGGCAGATAGCTTAACGTCGTTGTTGCAGTCCATTGGAGCTAGTGAAGAGGTTTTTCATCTAATGAGTCTGTCACCTAGTCATCAGTACCTGGCAAAAGGCAAGCACACTGAAGAGAATGCAACCGTTCATGAAAAAGCTGAAGAAGGTTTTTGATGCTTAGTAGTCTATTAACATTGCAGATTAGAATTCAAATCAAATAAACATCTGAGACCATGTTTAAAGTCCTCATACTACTTAGGTTTATGTTAAAATTGTTAACATGTATCCATGAGTTTTGGAGTCTGTTAATGTGCATCTGAACGTGCAGACTCTCTTTGCATGTTTGGCACATTTGACATTCTTACTTGAGCCCTTAACGCATGCTTCAAATCATAACTGAAATTTTTTGCATGTAAGACAAACAGACAAATGGCTTTGCCGTAGTTTTCCATGTCCATCGCACATCTTACCCAATGCCTTCTCTTTTGGGTAAAACATTCAGTGGGCAACCAGCCTACAGTAATCCGTAAACTTCCGTGATGTTTTGTTTGCTGAGCCCTTTGCATCGGCTGTACAAACTTTGCAGGAATTGTACTCTCTTTGTTAATGTCGCATAACTTTCTTGTGCAGGAGTTACTGTTAATACCTTCTATATTAATCCAATTCTTTCTCTGCCATATCAATTGTACACAGGGTTGAAAATACAAAAGCTAAGGGGACACATTCAGTTCATTGATGTATCTTTCCAGTATCCTTCAAGGATTACGGTATATATTAAGTCAGTCAACCTTGTAATACACTGTCGAATATTTTCTCCTCTATGAAGTGCAAAGTTGAATATGTCTACGTCAACCTCTCTTCCTTTTGCTGGTCATCTATGTTTAGTGACAACCATTTCAATTAAATTGAGAAAATCAGGTCCTATACAGCTACTAGTGATGCTCAATCCCTTCGACTAGGTAGGATTTGTATGTCGCTTTATAGTTGGAGGGGCTATTTACTAGTTCTGGAGGTTGTGGACTCGGCCCAATTTGATTGATGAAGACTTACACCCATACTATCACAGTGCTTGACTTCTAAATTGTTGATATGATTTAAGTATATGATGTCATGCGTTTTTATTCTTTGAAGCAGAAAACTGACTTAAATAGTATTCTTATTGTTTTGCTAAATTAACAGGTACCAGCTCTAGCAAACGTTAACTTCTCTATACAACCAAATGAAGTGGTCGCAATCGTAAGAGACTGTGCCTTTGGAGTAACTTCTTTCCTTTTCTGAGGGTTGATTGTGATCGATGTGCTGCGTTCTATTTGACTAGGTTGGCGCAAGTGGTTGTGGAAAAAGCTCGTTAGTTAGTCTCTTGCTTCGTTTATATGATCCAGTTGATGGTCAGGTATGCTGCACTAATATTGAGCATGTGTTGAATCAGGAAATCTCAATGAACTAGGCAGTAACGACTTTTTCTCTGCATCATAGATTTATATTAGCTCCATGGTTATTTAAATTCCCAAATTTACAGATTTATATTGACGGTTTCCCCATAAAGGAGTTGGATATAAGGTGTCTCAGAGAAAAAATTGGATTCGTGGGACAGGTTAGGCATACAATTACATTTCAATGGTATGAAACTTATCTCAGGCTCTGCACCGGTCTGTAAGTACCAGCTATGTATCATTGACAGGAACCGCATCTCTTTCACATGGATATCTCATCAAACATTAGCTATGGATGCTCTGGAAAGGTCAATCAGGAAGATGTAGAGTTGGCTGCAAGCCAAGCTGGTGCCCACGATTTTATTTCAACTCTTCCCGATGGATACCAGACTGTCGTTCATGATGGCTTGCTCAGCGGCGGACAGAAGCAGAGAATCGCTATTGCTAGAGCCATCCTGAGAGATCCTGCAATTCTGATCCTGGATGAAGCGACCAGTGCCCTGGATGTGGAAAGCGAACGGCGAATCAAGGTATTTATATTAAAACATTCGTCCCTCTTGTACAACCGGTTGTAAGATAATAAAATAACATGTGGACGTTAAAGCCAAGTGATCGTGTTTAACGTGTGATTTGCCATGTCATTAGGGCCTAATCTTCAATCAAACAGCGAGAACCGTCATCGTCATAGCACACAGGTGAGTCGCTCACACCATAGCCATCGCCTGTCTGTCTTCCCTCATGGCTTACGAGATGGGAGTTACCTATCTGGGTTGCTGGCTGATTGCAGGCTCGGTACTGTTGAAAATGCTGATAGAATCATCGTAATGCATGGCGGTCGAGTTGTGGAGGTAAGGGTGCTTATCTAGTTCCAAATTGGAAATTCTCATTCATCCACGAAAGCAAGAGTAAAACAAACAGGTTCTCTCTTTTGCATCATATCTCGGAGGCGCTCGAGAACGGAAAGTAATATGTATATATAGGCAAATCCACATAACCTGTCCATAACTTATTGCTATGCTGCGCGGCATAGACTAGACATGCCTCCGTAAGCAGCTGCCGCGACGATTCCATAGAACATCTTGTATACCTTTGGCGTGGTGAGCCTGTTCCATAGGCCGATGCATGACGGGTATGCCGAATTAATCGCACGCACTCCGCAGGTGGGAACGCACAAGGAACTCCTCCTCAGGGACGGCTTCTACGCTCGTCTGATCAGAAATCGGGAAGATTCAATTGGGTTCTGACTTGGGAATGATGTTGGAAGAACGAGCAAATGGGAACTTTCAACCACAGGTGCGCGGCTTTAGACGGCCTATTGATAGGCTCATTCCTTGTTTCTTTCTTCGTTTTCTTTTCTGTATCGTCATTAGCGGCAAGTTGGAAATGGTTTCCATCTCATTGTAGTTGTACGATGTCCTATTCACGTAACATGAAATGTTTTCCGTACGGGCATCTATTACGCTTGCCCCTTAATTTGCATCGGGAGAAGAATTCCTCCAATTAAATCCACGGTCATTTGCATTATCAGCCTCCTAAAGAATCAAATCCACGGTTGATGGGGCCTAGACACCAAAGTGACATACAACTATTAGACCTAACACCTTTCTACAAAAAGCAGAAGATAGTATTGCACTGTCGCTAGGTCTACATAGATTATCATTTTACAAAGCAGAAGATACAGTCTCGCACCGTTGGTGGGTCTGGATGGATTATCATTTTACTTGGACAGGCTATAGAATACATGTGTGTGCGTGAGAGAGAGAGAGAGAGAGAGAGAGAGAGAGAGATCAGAGTCTCTCGAGGGCTTCGGAGGAAAAATCTCCAGGTTGAGGAACTTGCTGGTGAGGGAGACCCTTCACCTGTGTTGCTTCACCGCCCATCTTGTCTATCTCTCGTGGGTTACGAGCCTTCGGCGGTGATGGTGGCGGGTCGTCCACTGCTCCTTTAATTTCCTTCACCGTTCTCTTGTCACGCTCTTGTTGCTTTTGTCGATCTCTCTCTATCTGGTCGTCCATGGCAAATCCCTCCTCTTCCTTCGCCGTTTGCCACGCCGTTTGCCAACTGAAAACAGAGCTTCTTCCGCCGGCTGCGCATGCAGACATCGTGACACGTCGTGCATTTCTGCAGGACATGTGTGGCTACGTTTTTCTGTCTGCTCTCATTTCACCGGACTAAGCAAATCATATGTCGAGGAAAATAGAATTTCAAGCAGTGACGCAGCTGCTTTAGGAGCACAGAGGCACGTAGCCAACTCTGTACTGTAGCAGTCTCGGCTTGGGCTAACTCGATCTCGGTGGACTCTCTAGTCAAAATTTGACATGTGTCCGTTTAACCATCTAACTGTTACAAAGCCCATGTCCCAAATCTGTCTGTTAACGATGTAGCCATGTGTCAGGTTTTAAGATGGAGATTCTGCAGAAGACAATGAACCCGTGATGCACCTCGAATTGGGTGGATCTCGCAGGTAAAAGCAGGTGAATTCATTCGATCGAATGGTTCGGATGGATAGCTGGATATGCCGTTGGAGGCAGAACGGATGACATTATTCCTTACCATAGAGAGCATGTTAATTAAAAAGGAATGGCATTACCGAGGGCACTCGCATGTCATCATCTGGCCATAAATTGATTTAACTCAACAGCGCCAATCAAAAAAAAAGAGGAAGGAATAACTTAACAAGGCAAGGGCACAATCTTTGACAGCCCAGGCAATAGCGATGGATGAGGGGATCGATTCGTCTGTCTGACGTGCTTCTCTCCTTCTTCTTTCCCAAGGTTTCCATATTCCTTTGGATTTACTAGTGATAGCGAGGCAGGCACCTTGCCTTTCGTAGTAAGCAACTCTCTTTCTTTCAAGCTTGGTCCGTCGTCTTGCTCCATTCCCTAAACTAGAGGGAACTTTCCCCGTCTCACAAGGCAAGTCTATTAAATTTAGTTGAGAGAATTAAGGGAGCGATTAACTCTTGATTGGCTGACCAATCCTTTGTTCGAGAGCTTGAACAACGAAGTGAAGTGCTTGACTTATGGGCATTCATCATCATCGATAGAAAGATGGAAGTGTTTTGTTTTTCCAATCTTTTATCTACTATTTCTGTTTCAAATTGATAGTTACTATCAATATTTACCCTTAGGTTCTCAAAGTGCATTGTTCTGCTTTGGCATTTCAATTAAAATATTTCAGCGATTTTGTTATAATTATATAAGTATTGATGGAAAGAACAGGATGAATGAACTTTAAATATATTTTCAATTCAATTTAGCCATTTAGAGATGCACTATACAAGAGCAAAAGTTCAATTTCTTTCATCATTGAAAATATTGTTGGTTTTTTTTTTTATCATATTACACGAAACAAGGATGAAGAAGCATGTTAGCATAATTCCAATGAGCATTACAGCTTATCTAATTCTTACTATTCTCTGTTCAACATTTTGCCAAGTACTGTAACTATATTTATGTTCCCCTTATTGAAGAGGTTTATCTACTTCCCATGTTTTCAGATAATTAAAAAAAAAAAAAATTGGTTCTTCCATGCATACTTTTTGCATTTCGAGTTTTCATGTACATTAGTTCTATGATCCTTTTATTTATCTATTTTTTCCTCAAAATTCTCCTAAAAAATTCGAATCCTCCCGCGTATTAATCTATTATACTTTCTACAGTCGAATTGATGACTCACGACACAGGTGAAAAAGGTAAAAGAAAAGAAGTAACAAGAAACAGAGGACATGCAATGACCAAAGAGCTACAAAGATGAAACAGCATTTTTGCGGCCCTGCTCTGCCCTTGGTTCTCTCTTCCTAACGTTGTTTTTTTTTGCCTCTTTTCCTCCAAAAGAGCACGGACCGAATCATTTCATCCAATGATCCTTCGACGTAATCAGATCCTGATTGGATTCTCTCTCTCTCTTGTGGGGGCGTTTGTCCCGAAAGATTTGGCCTCCAGCGTGAGCCGCTACCGAGCAAAAAAAATTTGCTGAAAAACGAGCTCTTGCAGGCGCGCATTGTCTGCCGCCACCTGCATAAGAGTTCACGAAAACAGGAACAGATCACTCTCTCTCTCTGTGTCTGATTTGTACCCAGAATAAACCATTGAGCAAGACGCCACCTTGATGGCGACTTTCGGGATCTCGCCAGAGCCGGATTGCTTGAGATCCTCCCGATCGCGACGAAAAGATTGGCTGCCAGCGCTTCCCTCGTGAGAAGGGGATAGACCATCGTCTCTTTCGTTTTGGTCGTATCGGCTTGACACCGAAACACGCTCCATTCTCTTGTTTCGATCGAAACGAAGAGACCCTTCACGTCAAACCTCCGAAAAAATATCGTTTTAACGCTTCCCTCGTTCGGTCATGGGGTCTCTAGCCTTATTTCTCCTTCTTCTGAGCTATTCGCGAGTCTCTGTTCTCTCTGAGCTTGCACTCTGCTCTGTTCAGGTACTCTCCCTCTCTCTTTCTCTCTGTACCGGGCGTCTTCCCGTTGTGTTTTTCTTGAACGGAATGGACCGAATCCGAATTCTTGTTCATGTGGGCTCTTGGTTTTGACAATCCTAGTGTTCCTAGCCCGCATGCGATTCTAAAGAAAAGCAAAAGATTGTATTGTTTTTGCTCTCGCTTCTTTTCTTCAGCAGCTGTTTCCTCGATGAGCTCCGTATAGAACGGCCTTGACTTGTCATGCAGTGGTTAATGTGTCTTTAAGTTTCTTCCACGGAATTGGCAATTGGGTTTGGACGTCGACCAGACGTTGACCTTCAGCGGAGTATAATTCAGATCTTCCGCGCATATGGGATTTTAGTTGGGATGGTTATGGGAAAATCATATCTACTTAAGTCACTTCTCTGCTTACTTTGATAAAACGTATCAGTTTCCCCAACTCCTGCGTAGGCGTGTGCTCTTTGAACAATTCTCATCGGTTCTAGAAGTTTTCTGCACATAGCGAGTCGGTTAAGTTGACGATTCTTCGATCAATGACTTCGGAACGCGGGAGATTACCAATTGTTGATTGCTACATCATTGAATATTGCCGTAGTTACCTGGAGTTAAGCTGCTCTTACATGATATCAACAGATGCATTTTATTTTTATTTTTTTGGTGAAGAACAGATGCATTTTATTTTGTTTCTCAAAGAACTCATTTTTGCCCACAGGAAAAAGTTCTTCGATGTTGGGAGCTCCTCGGCGTTGTTATCCCACACCTAGAGCCAGAGAATCCAGGAACCTGTCTTCTTCCACGTCCTCTGCTCCGGCAACTCTCGTCGGGTGTGAAATGAAGCCCATTTACCACCAAAAGCTTTTCACAGACGATGACCAGCCGATCTTGGAAACAGCACATGATAGCACGCAAAGTGATGAAGTGCCCTGCTTGGCACAGCAATTTTATGTCTCAGACAAGGGACTGGAGAACCTGAATAGTTTTTTTGATAAGAAAGTGGAGATCTCTTCTGGAAAAGGCACGACGGTGATGAAAGCCGACTCAGACACTGAGCGTCCTCCAGATGATTCCGGGAGTCCCAGTTCGGGTGATGTTGTGGATGGAAGCCATAATTCAAGTGATTGCAAAGTAGTTTCTCAGGAGTCTTCAAGTCAGTCTCCGGCTCAGTCCAAGTCCTTATGTCCAAGTCCTGAAGGCTGCTTACGCTCTTCTGCTCCTTATGTGGGAGCCAAAGAAAGTTTTGCCGGCACTGAATTGAGTGAGTGCACAGATGGCAACAAGAAGTCCAGCGAAAGGGAAGTTGCCAAACCATGCATCACGACCGATAGCAGGACCAGCATCGTGAGTGATGTCAGTGATGACAGCAATTTTAGCAGCATTATGAGCAAGCCGCGTAAGGCAAGAGATAGAAGATGGGAAGCAATCCAGGCCGCCAAATCACGTCATGGCCTACTGGGCTTAGAGCACTTCAGGCTGCTGAAGAAGTTGGGTTGTGGCGATATCGGGAGTGTGTACCTATCGGAGCTGAAGGACAGTGGGAGTTACTTCGCCGTGAAGGTTATGGATAAACCAGCTCTGACTAATCGGAAGAAACTCTCGAGGGCGCAGATGGAGAGGGAGATATTGCAGTCTTTGGATCATCCTTTCTTACCCACTTTATACATGCACTTTGAGACGGAGAAATTTTCTTGCTTGGTGTTGGAGTTTTGCCCAGGAGGAGACTTGCACAAGCTTAGGCAAAGGCAACCAGGGAAGTATTTCCTAGAGCGCGCAGCCAGGTCGAATGCTGTTGTACTTTTCTCTTCTTTGTGTTTTCCATTTCCATATTGCCAGCTGTCGAGTAGATCGAGTTTGTGAGGAGAAATCTAGCTGAATGCGTCCCGTGCATCTGCAGAAAGTCCTTTCATTTCAGCTGATACTGATCATATGCTGCAGGTTCTATGCAGCTGAAGTCCTCCTAGCTTTGGAGTACTTGCACATGCTTGGCATCATATACAGGGACCTCAAGCCGGAAAACGTTCTGCTCCGAGAGGACGGGCACATAGTGCTCGTGGATTTCGACCTCTCTCTAAGATGCTCTGTCAGCCCGACTCTGGTCGAGTCCTCTAACTCGATCTCCGAGACGGGGAGCTCGACTTCCTGTGCACAGCCTTCCTGTTTCACGCCGCGCTTCTTCCTGAGTAAGCCCAGAAAGGATAACACGTCCATGCAAAAGCCCGAGCTCGTGGCCGAACCCTCGGATGCTCGATCAATGTCCTTTGTTGGTACCCACGAGTACCTGGCGCCCGAGATCATCAAAAGCGAGGGCCACGGAAGTGCCGTGGACTGGTGGACGTTCGGCATATTTCTTTACGAGCTCTTGTTCGGCAGGACCCCCTTTAAGGGTGCTGGGAACAGAAGCACTCTATTAAACATCATCAGGCAGCACTTGAAGTTCCCGGAATCGCCGTCCGTGAGCTTCGCCGCCAGAGACTTGATCCAGAGCTTGCTCGTGAAAGATCCGAAACACCGCCTCGCTTACAGTCGCGGAGCCACCGAAGTCAAACAGCATCAGTTCTTCAGGAGCATCAACTGGGCACTGATTCGGTGTGCCTGTCCGCCAGTGGTGCCCAAGCAAGTGACGGACGGGCTCATGAAGGACGCAACAAAGCGAGCGCACGGGGTCAGTGCCAACATCAGCGCAGAATCCGTCGGCAATTGTTCAGATTTCGATATTTTCTAGCTCTCTGATCATCTTTCCTTTGTTACCTCGAAACCGGCTTTCTATGTCTTAGTCATCTAGGCTCCTCTACATAGAAGGAACAGCAAAATGCACCCCAACAAAGCGTGGCATTCCATTGAAGAAGAATCGGTTGATTCTCTTAACTTCTTCTTTTCCATTCCCACGCTTCTCCTGTCCTTAATTTGAAGCATTCTTTCTCGTCTTCCCTTCGGTGCCACGGCTTAGCATGGTTCCCGTGGTTCTCTTTTGAAGCCGACCTTCCGTCAGCCTCTAAGTTCATTCAGATCATTGTAAGTGTGAAGCTTAAGTCCCACTTGCAACGATATTGTCCACTTTAGGTCGAAGTCCACACAGTCTTATTCTTCTGGCTAGAAAAAGACCTGGCTACAAAGTGAGGATAAGCGTCATCTCATGTATGACACTTCACATGGCCACACTCAAACGATACGGGATTCGATTCATTTCTGCCTCCTTCGCCATTCTGCGGCTGTGGTTGGTGGGGGCTCGAACAAAGGATTGAGGGGTCGGAAGTATCCCGTGAACTTTGTACAAAGTGGGACAGGAACGAGGGGGCGCAGCCCCACCACTCTCCTTCCCTCGTCGTAAGCGCTCGCGTCATCCCGCCGGGAACGAGAGATTCCCTTCCCTTCAAGGAAGGGGGGAGGTTTCGATTCGGACGTCGACTGGGATTATTTAACTATTTCGACTTTTAATCATACGAAAACTTTGGTGGGCGGTCCATTAGTTTCCAATAGAAAACAGTGGAATCTTTCCTTTCGATTTTTTTCATTTTGCGGCTGTGGTTTTCGCTCACGTCATAGGCTCAGCTTATTTCCCGAAAAATATATGAGTTAAAAATAATTTTTTTTTAAAAAAGTTACTTGTATTGTTGAAAATAATTAATCAATAAAAAATAATTTTATTATCGATAATAATTTATGTCTAAGTATTTTTGCAAATGATATAATTTTTTTTTTGTGCTAAGCAAACTTACTTATCTGCCGTTTTTTTCCTTTTTGCTAATAACGATTGTCTTTTTTATTTGATTGGTAGAACCTTCTGCAGCCTACGACCATCGTTGCGTGTGTGGAATCATCAATTCATTACTCAATTTACATTTATAATAATGTTTGGGGAGCCGAATTATTATAAATTGTGCGAATTCTATATGAGTTCTAAAATGACAGAAGAATATTTCCATCTTATGGAACAACTTATGACCTCGAGAATTTATACAAAAAAGTTTCCGTAATGTTCACGTCGGAGTCTCTAAAAAAATGGTGCTCTGAAATTTTCAACATAGCAGTGGTGCTATCTCATACAATCATTGCCTGATATCATTCAAAATTAAATTTATTTATTTTTACTTATTAATGTCTTTGCACATATATGAATGCCTGCTTTTCGTGGAGAAACAAGACTGAAGACAGTGAATAAATTTACGTAAAATTTTAAGTAATTAAGGAAATTTTATGAAGAAAACAAGATCGAGATCTCTTGGAATTAACAGGTCCCCCCCGTTTCTTCGCATGTCAACGCAGACGCGATGGTACAACTACGACTATAAAACGCAAACTATTCACGCAGAGTACCGAAAAAACTTGCAAGGAATTCGTTCACCGTGACCTGATCTTGCGAAAGCCGGCCCTCCGGGGTTCGCTCTCGCTGAGCTATAGCCATGGCGATCTACGATCGAGCCTCGGCTAAACCTCTTCTCCGGCAACGAGATTGCGCCGTCGGCTTGGAAAAGGGGAGGGAAAAGAAAGAGAAACGATATGGAGAATTTGTGCAGTCGAGTTCGGTTTTCTTAAAGAGGGTGGTGACGAGCCTTAACCTGAAATCTTCACTTCTTTGCGTCGGCGACGCCGCAAGTTGCAAGGCGTTGGGGGGGACCTCCCTCTCCAGTTCTTGTCGTGCACGCAAAACCTGAACCTTGTATTTTTAACCATTTCATTGACGATGATGTAAACAAAACGAATGGACCTTAATATGATTAGAAAAACAAGAATCCTGAAAGTGGGAACTTTCGGGTCGTGATGTCAATTATGATTTTCCGAAATTTGCGACAACCAAAAAAAATTACAACTCAACAATGTCCTTCTTGCCATCAGAAATAAGCTAGAAGATATGCACTTTTCCATTGAGAAAATTATCAAAAAAGCTCTAAACTTATTACACTCCTACCAGTTCAGTCTTAAACCTTTCAGTTTGATTAGTTTTGTCTTAAATCTTTTGACAATTTATCAATTGAGTCATAAGCATTTTGATTATACCAATTTAATCATAAACTTTTTTAAAAATTTAGTTCTTCTAGTAAATTTTAATTGAAAAATACTGACGTGGCAATCTAGTCAACGCAAGCATCCTACTTGGCCAGTGCTTACGTATACTAATTTTTGTATTACTTAAAAAAGATTATGAACTTTTTATTCTTTTTTCTTTCCTTTTTTTTTTCCAACTCTTAGCTGGTGAGAGCGCGAAGATTGTTGGTGAGGGTCATCAAACTTGAGCGTCAGCCGGCAATCTTGCTAGCCAAGAGTTGGCAAAAGAAAAGGAAGATAAAAAAAAAAAAAAAAAAAAAAAATTGTGTACATTAATGTTGATTGTGCTATGTAGAATAGTCGATACTTGACTAGACCACTATATTAGTACTTTTTAGTCAAAATTAGTTAGAATGAATAAATTGACAAATTATTAAAAGATTTAGAATAAAATTAACGAATTGTCATAAAGTTTCTAACTAAATTAATACAATTGAAAAGTTTAAAAATTAATTGGTAAATTATCAAAAAGTTTATAATTGAATTGATATAATCGAAAAGTTTATGATTGAATTTGTACGAGCGTAATGGGTTTATAATTTTTTTAATAATTTCTCCCATTTTCAAAGCAATTCGATGCACATCCCATTTAATCCTTAACAGGTGTTTCTACAATGCAAACTTTTGATAGGGAAATATGATCGCACCCGTGCCTATTGCCAACTACCTTTTCAACTACTTTCTCCTCTTGCTCCCTTGAGGCAAGACTCCCACCTTTTCTTTTATTTTTATATAGGTCAAATCAAAGTCGAACGAAATTTCCCAAAAAGGTTTTTTTTTTTTTGGTACTAATAAGTGCTTTTAGAGAGTGATTTTTCGAATTTAAGCAAAATCAAAAGGTACGTTTTTCATATTTCTCGCCGAATGATTTGGTTTATTATTCAAATTCGCAAAAGTTATGGAAAAACTTAGGTGTAAATCTATGAGTCTATATCTGTATATCACGAAGGTTTTGAGTTTTTCAAGTCATGGAAAAGTTAAAGCGCATGCTCTTTGAAATCATATCAGCTCATGAAAAAAAAAGAAGTAAAATTGAATTCACATTCCCCCTAGACCAACCAAAGAGAAAAATAGGGAAAATTATACTAAAGTGAAAAATGTTTGACCCAATCACAATGAAGTCCTAAATATTTGACAACGTACAATTAGGTCCTAAGTCGACATGGCATGTCATAATTTAACGTGGCATTTTTTTAATACTCTAGGAGGCATTGTTGCTCTCTCTCTTTCTCTCGAACTCGGTTTTGTTCGATTTTCTCCAAACTTTTCTTCTAAAGATCTCAATTGTCCCAACTCAGGTTATCTCCACGTATACCTAAAAGTATCTAAAAACACCACAATAGATTCCGACGTACCGCATTAGTATCTTTGCTCGAGCAATTATGAGGAAGGATCTAGTGCCATTAAATTGAAAAAAAAAAATAGAATTTGATTGTGCATCGGACAAAATATACTAGGATTTCCTTGCGCGGTCTTCTCTATTGAAAAAAAAAAAAAAAAAAAAAGCCCTTTCGAGACATTTTGAAAATGAACTTTAATTTGGAGAAAGAAATGCATGCGATCTTTCTTAAGATTACCGGGGGCAAATCTAAGAAATGGGAGGGGAAAATGTCACAAATAGTCCTTCAACTTTCATCTAATGTTCAATTTCATCTCTAAGCTTTTAATTTGCTCAATTTGGTCCCTGAACTTTTATCTTATATTCAATTTCATCCCCGAGCTTTTGATTTGCTCAATTTTGTCCCTGAACTTTCATCTAATATTCCATCTAGTCCCTAATTATTTGAAAATTGACCCATTTTTCTTTTTTTTTTTAATACCAAACTTTTTTTATAAATTAAAAAATACCAAATTGGTTTTTTTTTTTTGGTCGAAAAAATACCACGTTTATACAAAGTAATAAAGGTCAATATTTCTTTCCTTTCTCCGTATTAAAAAAAATGGAAAAAGGGACAATAATAATAAACAAAGGTGAATCTTGCATTTTGATTTTGTTTTTGTATATGCAAATTACCTGAATAATTACAAAACCCATCAATCGATTTTTCCCTTTTTAGTGTATGGAAGTCCATAAAAAAATCCCGCCAAGTACAAGCCGCGCAGCGTTGGGCCCAACCTCTACAGATTCTCTTTGAGGAAGTGGGAGGTTTCGATTCAGTTATAAACTAAGGGCGCGTTTGATAACGTTTCTGTTCAAAAATTATTCCAAGCGAACATAAATAGAAAGAACTATTTTCGTTCCCTGGAACAATTTTTGACCGAAAAGACGCGTTTGGTAAACTTGTTTCGGGAATAAAAAATGAATAAAAACACATTTGGTAAATTTATATTCTTTTTTTTGTTTCTTTTAATTTTTTAATATTTTTATTTTATTTTTCCTTTTTTCCTTTATTTATTTTTTTTTTTTTTCTTCTTATGGCCGGTTGCCGACCCTCCGCGACCGGCCAACGGGGGCCGGCAGCCTCGCCCAGCCATGGCGAGCCTCGCCCAGATCTAGCGAGGCCGAGCGTCGCCAACCCTCAACGGCCGGCGACCGGCCAAAGAAAAAAAGAAGAAGAAAAGAGAAGAGAGAGAAAAATGTTCTTCAAAAGTGTTTTGGAACAAAAAACAACATTTTTGTTTCTCATTTTCGTTCCAATTTTGTTCTGAACAAAAAACAGATTTTGAACAAAAACGCAAACAAACGCGTTTAGCTTCGTTCTTTTTTTTTTTTTTAACAAAAAAACAAAATTTTTGTTCATAAACAAGAAAAAAAGAACATTACCATGCAGGGCCTAAATTATTTAACTATTTCGATTTTTTGTCGACGAAAAATTGGTGGTCGGTCCTTAGTTTCCAATAGAAAATAGTGGAATCTTTCCTTTTTATTTTCCATTTTGCAACTGTAGTTTTCGCAAACGTGTCAGCTTGTCTCGAGAAAAATATATTATTTAAAAATATTCTTCTAAAAATGGTTACTTGTAACATTGAAAGTAGTTAATCGATGTCGATGAAAAAAATATTCATTATCGATAATAATCAATGTTTAGATATTTTTATGAACAATGTAATTTTTTTCTTTTTTTAATTTTTGTGAATAATATAAGAAATTAATTTTAGAAAAAATGTGTTCCAAATCTCTAATTTTACGCTGAACAAACTTACTTGCCTTCCTTTTTTTTTTCTCCTAAAAGAATTTGTCTTTCTAACTTGATTCGTAGGACTTTCTGCACTCGTTGCGTGAGTGGAATCAATTCATTACTCAATTTACATTCATAATAATGTTTGGAGAACTGAATTATTGTAAATTATTTCCATCTTGCAAAAATGAGAGGGAGAATTATCTCCATCTTACGAAACAATTTATGACCTCGAGAATTTACCCAATGGGTTTCCATAATGTTCACGTCGGAGTCACCGAAAATGGTACTCTAAAATCTTCATCATAAGAATGGTGCTATGTCATAAAATCATTGCCTAATATTATTCAAAATGAAATTTACCTTTTTTCCTCGTTAGAGTCTTTGCACGTATATGTATGCTTGCTTTTTGTACAGAAACGAGAATGAATACACTGTATAAATTTCCGTAAAAAACAAGCACAAAATTTTCGTAAAATTTAAAGTAATTAAGGACATTTTAAGAAGAAAGTAAGATGAAGATGTCTCCAAAATAACAAGTTTCCATTTCTTCACATATGATTGCAAACATGACGATACAACTACAGCTCTGACCGTTGGTCAAAATAACTCCGGTTAGTTCGCCCCGACCTGATCTTATGAAACCCAGGTCCCCATGTTCGCCCTCGTCGAGCTATAGCCATGACGATCTACAATCGAGCCTTGGCTAAACCTCTTCTCAGGCAACGAGAATGCGCCGTCGGTTTAGTTTTATCGGATTGAGGACAATCGTGACAGAAAAAGGAAATATACGGAGAATTTGTGCAGTCGAGTTTGGTTTTTTTTCAAAGAGGGTGGTGACGAGCCTTGACCTGAAATCTTCACTTCTTTGCGTCATTGACATCGCAAGTTGGCAGGGCGTTGGGGGAGCCCTCCCTTTCAGTTCTTGTCGTGCACGCAAAACCTCAACCTTGTATTTTTAGCCATTTTATTGACGATGACGACCTTAATATGATTAGAAAAACAAGAATCCTGAAAGTGGAAACTTTCGGGTCGTGATGTCAACCATGATTCGAGAATTGCCGACAACAACAGAATGGATGTAATTCGAAATTGTCCTCCTTACCATCAGAAATAAACAATTTTTCTTGAAAACATACCCTTTTTTTTTAGGAAATTACCAACAAAATTCTAAATATATTACGATTGTACTGGGTTTACCATAAACCTTTCAATTTTACTAATTTAATTCTTAATATTTTTAATAATTTTAATACTTTTAATAATTTACCAATTGAGTGATGATCATTTCAATTGTGACAATTTATGTATAAACTTTTTACGATTTGTCAATATAATTCTTCAGATTAATTTTGATAAGAAAATGCTAACATGACGGTTACTTGACTAATGTTGATATAGATAATTGTTGGTACTTTGGAAACTTATTCTAAATTTTTTATCCTCCTTTTCTTTCCTTTTTTTTTTTTTTTTTTCAACTCTTGGCTGGTGAGGGTGCAGGGGTTGTTGGCAAGGGTTGCCAGGCCTCATTTATGGCCAGCAAATGTTGGTTAGTGGCTTACCATATTGGCCAAGAGTTGGAAAAACAGGAAAAGAATATATATTTTTTTAAATGTAAAAATTTATCCACATTAATATTGATCGTGCCACATAGAATGATTGACATTAACTAGATCACCACATCAACTTTTTTCGACCAAAATTGGTCAGAATGACTAAATTAACAAATCGTTAAAAAGTTTATAACTAAATTATTAAAGTGTCAAATGGTTCAACCTCTCAATCTTTTCCTTCAAGATGATAAGTTTCATTTACCATCCAGAGATTTCCTTTTCAGTGGTCTAACCAAGGCCCATATCTATTCCAAATTCGACCTTAAAGCCGGATTTTGGTAATTGGGTATCCATCCTGAAGACAGATCTAAAACAGATTCTCAGTATCCCAAACCAAAGACTTCCAATGGAAAGTTCTTCATTTTGGTTTAAAGGTAGCACCATCCCTTTTCCAAAAGGCCATGTGTCGTATTTTCCAACCACTTTTGTCAAGTGCAGCAGTATATATCGACGATATTCTACTCTACAGTCCTGATGAACAATCACACTGTCAACTCCTTGAGCAATTTGCAGAAATCGTGAAAAAGCATGGTACTATGCTTTCCCAAAGGAAGATGAATATTGCCCAGACAGAGATTGAATTTCTTGGTATGCACCTCAACAAAGGTACATATTATCCAGGGCCACATATCGCTCAAGAATTATTGAAATTTCCCCAAGATAACTTAACGACAAAACAAGTTCAGCAATTTCTTGGGATAATCAATTATCTCAGGGATTTTGTCCCAAATATTACAAAGCTCCTGATTCCTTTGCAATCCATGCTGAAAAAGAACTCCCCACCTTGGGGAAAAATTCAAACTAAGGCAGTTGCTGAGCTTAAGGAGATTATGCAGAATCTCCCGCCATTGCAAATACCATCAACAGGCAAAAGAATTCTCCAAACTGACGCCAGTGATGAATACATCACTAGGCAGCCGTCCTGTTCGAAGAAATTGATGGTAAGAGACTCATTTGTGCTCACAAAAGTGGAAAGTTTTCCCAAGCTGAAATGCATAAGCACAATTATAAGTATTAGTTTATGGCCGAATTGATACAGTTAAAAAGTACATGACTCTCTTTACCCAAAAAAAAAAAAAGTACGTGACTCTAAATTGACACAAATATTATAGTTTACAACTTTTTTGATAATTTTTAATTTTCAAAGCATTTTGAGACACATCCCATTTAATCCTCAACTGATACTTTCTACTATGCAAACTTTTGATCGGTGAAATACGATCGCATTCGTGTCCGATTATTCGCAACATTTCACGTTATAATAGCGGTCATTTGCGGTACCAATTGCCAACTACCCTTTCAACTACTTTCTCCACTTGCTCCCTCGAAGCAGGACTCCCACCTTTACTTTTATTTTTATATAAGGTCAAATCAAAGTTGAAAGAAATTTCGGAAATGGGGTTTTACTTATACGTACTTTTAGAGAATGGATTTTCAAATTTAAGCAAAATCAAAAGGTACGTTTTTTTTATATTTCTTGCTTAATTATCTAGATTATTATTCGAATTATTGAAAGTAATGAAAAAATTAGTGTAAATCTATGGGTCGATATCTGCATATCATGAAAGTTTTTAGCTTTTTTAGGTCATGGAGAAATTAAAGTGCATACTTTTTGGGATCAAATCAATTCAAGAAAAAATAATAATAAGTAAAATTAGATTGAAATGCAACCTAAACCAACCAAACATAAAAATAGAGAAAATTATACTAAAGTGAAAAATGTTTGACCCAATTACAACAAAGTCCTAGACATTTGACAATGTGTAATCAGGCCCTAAGTCGACGTGGGCATGCCGGAACCCAACGTGGTGTTTTTTAGTACTTTCTGGTAGTTGAGGCATTGCTGCTCTCTCTCTCTCTCTCCAACTTGGTTTTGTTCGATTTTCTTGAACTTTTTTTAATTTAGAAATGTCGGTTGTCCCAATCTTGCACCACATTATCTTCACATTAGTAATGTTGGCATACCACGTTAGTAATTTAGCTGGAGCACTTGCGAGGAAGAACCTGTTCACACTAAATTAGAAAAACCTTTAGAATTTCATTGTACATCGGACAAAAAATTTGAGGATTTCCCGACTTGATCTTCTCTATTAAAAAAAAAAAACCTTTCGAGACATTTTGAAAATGAAATTTAATCTGTTCTGAAGTGGCCCAATGCATCAAACTAAATCCACCTTGATTTTTTGAGAAAGATACGCACGTGATCTTTCGTAAGATTACTCAGGTAAATCTAGGAAATAGGAGGAAAGTAGTTGGCACGTGCCGGCCGAACGACCCGCCAAATACGGACCTTCTGTCCGAGACCCGGCCATAAAAGAAAGCATTGACCCGGCCCATCTCAATAATTATTCCCCGATTTTTTCTATTTTTTTTTTCGCTCCCGATTATCAGGATATTTAAAAAAGGGAAAGGAAAATTCGAAAATGCATTTGCATTCTCTACTCAGTCGCTCTCTCATTTTCGCAGCCGAAGGTCATCGTCATCGTCATCTCCATCTCCATCTCCATCTCCATCTCCATCGCTCCTCCCTCCTCCTCCCCGCCGCCGCCGCCCGCCTCCGCCGCCGCCTCCTCCTCCGGACGCCGCCGTCTCCGTCCGCAGCCCGATCCATGGCCGCCGCCGCCGACAACCCCGCGACGATCTCCGCCGACGACGAGGCGAAGTTCGGCTTCCAGCGGCCGGAGATGTACAAGGGCACGCTCGCCAACACCGTCGACCCACCCTACGACCGCCACGTGTTCCTCTGCTTCAAGGGCCCCGAGTCGTGGACCCCGAAGGTCGAGGACGCCGACACGGAGATGCTCCCCAAGCTGCTCGGGTCTGCTCTCAAGGCCCGCAAGAGCGACATCCCCGTCAAGGTCAGTTCGGATTTGGGCCGAGGTCTTGTGCTTTCCGCGCGCGTGCTTGGTGTCTTTGTTGGGTGGAAATCGGGGTTTTGGGAGCTGGGTTTTTGGATTCTGGATCTGACGAGGAATGTTCGTCGATGATTTGGGTTTTCTTGCATTTTGACTCTGTGGGTTTTTCTGTAGACGAGGCTGACTATGTGTGGAGGATGCAATGGGATCGACTGCTCGGATGGGGATGTGTTGATTTTCCCTGAAATGATCAAATACAAGTGAGTTCTTGCCTCTGTCTGTTTCTTGAAGGAGGAGTTTTACACCTGCCAGTCTCCATCTGTGAGATGGTCAACTGTTGCTTTGGTATCTGATTTGGCTTTCCTTATGGAAATTTTACGCGATGACAAGCACAGCGCCGTATTGAAAGTTTCTCGTTTCGGGTTTAACCTTGTGCCGAGATGCGGGAAGATGATGCTGTGGAATTTCCTTTTGGTTGTTGGGCTTTGAGAATTCATCCTGTCTATGGACACAGTAGTTGATTTTTTCTGAATTATTGCTTCTTTCCTTTTGCACTTGCGGAGTAGTTACTGATATTAATAGGCAAATTTATATCGTGGTTCTCCATCCCCATTACCCTCCCCACTGGCGTACCCTAAAAGGGAAAAAAACCCTTAACACCAATTTGGAAGACTGTGAAACAGATTGACTCATCACGCCATTGTTTTCTATATTTTTCTGGGTTTCCCTCAACAGGGCCTTTTCTTGATCAATCTGAAGATATTTTTGCTTTCATGACAGGGGTCTGACGGAATCAGGCGTGGATAGCTTTGTCGAGGATGTGTTTGTGAATGGAAAACCTTGGGCTTCTGGTGTGCCGGAGACACTGACTGGTTCCCATATATTTGTCTGCGCTCATGGCAGTCGAGACCGGAGATGCGGTGTTTGTGGACCTCCTCTCATGGAAAAACTAAACGAGGAGATTGAGTCGCGTCAACTGAAGGACCAGGTGTTTGTTAGCCCATGCTCTCACATTGGTGGCCACAAATATGCTGGGAATTTGATAGTCTTCTCTCCAGATTCTGAGGGAACAATCACGGGTCATTGGTCAGTCCTGGTTTAAACTTTCTTTCTTTCTTTCTCGAGCTTTAGAAACTACGAGATATTCACTCAAATAGCATTATGTGAGTTGACTTTATGATCTGATTGCAGGTATGGCTATGTAACCCCCGATGATGTGCCTGAAATTCTCGAGCAGCATATTGGGCAAGGAAAAGTGATAGAGAGGCTTTGGAGGTTTGCTCTTTTGCTCTCTGTGCATAGAATGTGTAATGAGTTAATTTTGTTCTTTATGCTCACCAATACTGAAAAATATTAGTAGGAATTATCAAATGCTGTAGCTAGTGATGTTAACTATAAGGACTCATTGGTTGTCTTTAGCCAATTGATCCCTTTAAGCAGCTATTTTTGCTTGAAACTGTCTCGTATTGGTCTTATCTTTGTGTTGATGGTCCTCATTGCAAATGATAGTTGCTACCGCTGGTGTTTGATGCTGTCATATGGTCGGTTTCAGCTGATTATTGCTTGTAAACCGATTTTTATTTTTTATTTTTAATTATGATTGAGAGTCTAATAATTACATGTCTCAAGTCATTGCTGAAACTTACAGTAATTTACCTGATAATAATGCTTGCCTTCATTCACTTACAAAAAAATGAACGCTTTTTTTCACTTGCCAATGGGATTTGATTGGTGTGTAGAATCTGCCCACTATCACAGAAAGTGGAAATTAGCCTTGTCATGTTCATAGATGTGTTAGGAAGTTCCTCATCTGACCTATCAGTTAAGGCACCTAAGCATGTCAAAGCAGCTGCAAGCAGAAAGCATCTGGTCGTGTTGTTCACTTTGTTTCTTCAGTTTTTAATATTTTTGCTGAAAGGAGCATCACTTGTGTGGAGTAAAATTTCAGTTTTATCTCTTACTCATTCCCTGCTTATTGTAGTGCAGCCTTCTTTTGCTTGAAATGCTTCTTAATACTCTTCTTCTGGTCAGTCTTGCAACATTTTGAGCTGGAGGGATTGCTTTTCCAAATAGTTTTGAAAAATCTACTGGTGATATTACATCCCAAGGTGGTGTTGCTGTTTGTTACCATTAGAGTTTGAGCATTACAGTGAATATGGTATTGTATGGGTTGTAAGTGGCAAACTGTAGGCAGTTTACTTCCTTGCTTCTGTGTCTCTTGCTGTGTCAAACATGGGCCACTTTGTTTATCACTGGATAGTGCAAAGCTTAGGAATAAGTTGTAACTGGCAAGTTGTAGGCTGTAGTTCACTCCCTTGCATCTATGTCTCTTGCTGTGTCAAACATGGTCCACTTTGTATGGGTTGTGGTGGTAGGCTGTAGACTCTAGCTCACTTCCTTGCCTCTATGTCTCTTACTGTGTCAAATATGGGCCACTTCGTTAGTTTCATATCACCGGTTATTGCAAGCTGAGGAATGAGCTGATTTGTGAAATCTTTGTTGTTCCTTACTAGTTTAGTCTTTTCTTAATCATTCTTTGTGCGCTATTTTCCACTCACATTTGTCACCGAAAAGGGTATTGTGTGTGCTGTCGTGCATAACTGTGCAAGATATTAATGGTGAGTGGATGCAGGGGCCAAATGGGAGCATCTGCTGGTGAAGGTCAAAAGGCTGATGAACAGAAACTTCCAAATGGAACAGATCACAAGGAAAGCAGAAAGCATGAAGAGAGCATTGTGGAGGAGAAAAAGGAACCTGCATCTGGATGTTGCCAGGGAGTCAATGGCTTTTCTTGTTGCAGAGATGGAAACTTAGATCAGAGTAGCACAAGTGAGGAAAAGAAGCAGGAGAAGAAGTTTTCCTTCTTGGTGGGAAAGTGGGAACAAAGTGAAGTTCTCACCGCTGCAGCTATCGTAGGAGCTGTGGCGACTGTTGCAGTGGCCTACAGCTTCTATAGGAGGTCTTGCTAAGTATAATATATTCAAGTAATTCGTTAGTAATCATCGATGGATCGGTTCCCCTGCTTTCTCTCATTTTAATAGCACGATCAAATAAGTCCTTGGAACCATGTGGTTTGGGAGGAAATATATGTGTACGCCCCCAAAATCCTTTCTGCTTGTTATCGCAGAATCAAGCAGAAGATGCACGTTTTCGGTTCCTGATACGAAAGCACAGGCTAATACTGTTGTTGTTTTATATCGCGTTTGGTGTTTCTCCGACTTTGAATCGAGCTGCTTAGTGATGTACCCCTTATGGAATATTGCTGGTTTTTAGTGATGTGTGGAGTGAACATGTGCTCTGCAGCTTGTGCTACGGCTGGATTCTTCCCTACTGAATTCTTTGTTATGGCTAAGATTCGCCTGTACTTGCTTCTCTGTGACGACAAAAGCTGGTATCTCTGCACATGATCCGATCAAACAAAGTCTCTGTCTCTTTACAGATGGGAACCTTTTGCTTGGTTCTTTTACCTCGCGCCACATGCGTTTGATCAGCATCTATTTTGTCGTTTATGGGGATTCTTTAGTGCGGAGTGAAATGATAAACTAATGATGTTGGATGGAGACTTGCTTAATCAGAATTCAAAACAGGAAATGAATCGAGCGAGCGATTGAGTTGCGGGTTGTGTTTCCGGGATCGCGAGACATTCGTGAAGACATCTCTATTGCAGAATTCTGTGCGGACGTTGAGCTAGGATTTCGGTAAGACGAAGATTATAGGACTCGAAAGAGCAGCCTCGTGATTAATATTGGCTCGAGCCGAAGGAAGAAGTGCGCCATTAAAGAACGAACGTAAGTCTCCAAGTCCTTCGTCTTCAATTGATGGCGAGAATCAGATGCGATGCTTGCTACTATTGCGCGATGCCGCATGCAAATTCGATGGTAATCCCTTTTTGATCCTCAGGGGGAAATTATATTCAAGTAGAAATGAGGAAAGACTTAGGCTTAAATAAGAAAACCAACTCTGAAATTCATTCAGGTTTTTCGGATCTGGTTTGAACATTCATCACCATGGTGTTTACTAGAAACGACCAAAAATGAGATATTTTTGTAGATATTTTTTTGGAAGGAAATAACCAGAAAGCGAAGAAAGAGAGGTTGACATCAGGGATTGACTGGGGAAGGTTCGACTTCGGGACACCTAAGTTCGGCGGCCGTGTCGACACTTATTATATTTTGTCCAAATTAATATAGAAATGAATAAAGAAATTAGGGAAAATGCCAATAAGCACTCGTCACTTGTTAATAATCGCCACGACGCACTCCCATAATTGACTAAAGGGTTCTTCCGTCGACATTGGCAATCCGGAGCCTTCCAACTTTTTTTCGAAATATATAGAATACATATTATTTTACGACAAAATTATAACATGACTTTATAAATTTGCTTCTTTCGGGCGAATTTCGGAGTTCACACGTTTCCAGAGCAATTAGTGGGTAGAGTGGACCCTGAACAATCGGACAGCCTATATTGATATTGTGGTGGATCCTTTGAGATCGATTTGATGATGACATTTAGCCGAGTTTAGCGTTGCGTTTAGACTCCGTGCAGAGTGTTACTTTTTTTTTTTCCTTCTAAAATTCCCTCATTTTCCCTTTTTCTGTGTAAGGACGAGAGAAGAATTCAGCCCGACCAGAAAAGCCTGGAATCTTGTGAAACATCATTAAATGAGGACGAGATTGAGAAGAAGATAAGAAGAAGACGAGCTTCTCTGCAAGAAAAGAAAAAAAGGTTGCTGTCCTCTTCGTTACCGTTCGTTTCGCACGAAAGGTATGCCGTATTCTACCCTCTCCTTTTTCTATATTCTATATCCCCCCCCAAGAAAAGGAAAATTCTTTTTTAAATCTTTTAAAAAACCCAAAATTAGAAAGTTGGCCGAAAGTTCCTCCAGCCATTTCTTATTGGAGGTTCGTGGCCATACCGGTCCTGCGTCCAATTAAAGCAAATTCATTCTACCGTCTAATTTTTACTCTCTTTTTTTTCTTTTCTTTTTTTCACTTAAGCACAAAACAAAGCATATGCTTTGAGTTTTTTTAATATGCTTCTCCAATTCTGATCCCTCTTAATTGAGTCAAGCTTAAGTGGAACACTGGGACTAGTTCGTCCATTTCATTTCTCACGGAACAAGTAGATACGATGTACCATGATTTCCTTGTTTGACGTTACTTGACTACATTATTTGAACTTAAATTGTTGTCCACCATTTTAAAAACCTAAACTTTTGATTGAGTTTTAATGATTTTTTTTACTTTTGGTTTTTTTAGATTAATAGTAATAGGGAAAGAAAAATCTTTTGACAAATTCGAGGAGAAGTGATATGAAGGGTAGTATACTTACCATAGGTACTGTACTTACCTATTCGATCAGGCAATTACTTCTTTTTAGTTTATTTCAGTTGGGTACATGCAAATCAATGTACAAATAACTTTCGAGTTGGTCATCTTATTAAGTAAATCTCTTACAAGACACGCGTGGAATAAACGATGCACTGAGGAGAAGGTAATGCATACGATTCATTGTCAGTGTAGAGTCATGCTGGCGTTGCATCAGATATGCCTAGTGTAGATCATATTTACTGGCCAATGCCATCATCGACGGGGGGAGCGAACCGCTTTGAGATTGGAAAATGGTGCAATCAGAAGAGCTTGGACATGGAGAAACCTGATATTCACTTTTTGGATGATGAAAGGATCTGATAAAAAGAGGATTATGGAGTCAATCATATGTACAGAGAACCCAATCAATCAGTGCGCGGATAAGCCAGCTAAGGATGGCGATTGAAGGAATCTCACGGAAGGATGTTTGCTTTTCGTGGTCATTGTACTTGGCGACGTTAAGCCTCTGTTTTTAGCCGATACGAACAGAACAGGGGCCATTAACCATGGTTAGCCCCACCGTGAAATTGTCCTAATTGCCGTAAGTCAGTACAGTACTTTTGATTAGTCGCCGAAGGGAAGTCCTCTGCCTACCAGGGAAAAGGAAAGGTGCGCACTTGCATGCTCCTCCTCTCGGGGCCTGATAGAGACGCAACGAAACGAACCGGAGCATCCGATGGCAAAAGCATAGTTGCCTTTTTGTTCCATCTTTTTTCTGGTTTTTAAATATTACCCACTATCCCTCTCTCTCTCTCTCCCCTTCCTTCCTCTCGCTTGCCGAGACGTGGATGGTGCGTTCCTGTTTGCATACATATTGTTAATATATAAAAAAGATCGATCGAGTATGGCAATATCAGCAGCCTCTGACGTGCTCGGAGTTGGTGGGTAGTTGGGTCTCCGAAATTCGAAGCCGATAACAACAAACTATATAATATAAACATTTGGCAAACAAATGTGAGCTTACTCATCTCTGTTTCATCTCCATCTCGTATTAATCAAAACCACTGTCTGTTCTGTTCGTGTCTGGGTCTCTCTTTTTCTCCTTTTTAGTTTCCCTTTTCATTTCGCCTCGTTTCGTTTTGAGGCTTGAACTGTCGTCAACTTACGAAAAGGAAAGTTTTTGAGATTTGGGTTCTTTGTTTTTTCGCGTTTTTGTTGGTGGGTTTTGGTGAATGAGAAGTTGGGTGTTCGTTTGGTTAGCTTCTGTTGAGTTTTGATGTACAGCTGGAGTGGAACAAAGGGAAAGCGAACCCATTCGTGAGCAAGATCAAAGCGGGGCTGAGGCAAAGGCGATCCTCGACGATGCCCTTGAATACGGTTCACGCTTCTGATGGATGGCCCCGTGTTCACTTGACTGGGCCATCTGGTTCATCTGCTGAGGTTAGTCCGTTTTTTTTTTTTTTTTTTTTTTTTTTTTGGTAAAGGGCTGAGGTTAGTCCGTTAGTTCCTGGATACTCTTCTTTTTTCGTTCTCTTTTTGGATTTTTTTTTTTTTTTATGAGCTTGATTGGAGGGGTTAAAATGATATGTAGACATTGTTGTGGGGAAAGTTTTGTATTATATCCCTATTTATTTTTGTTGTTTGAGGTCTTAAATCTTAGGAAAGATAGGGGGCGGAATTGCTGTATGAATAAAGAACTTGTTTTTTATGATTTGAGTTTTGCTTGGTTCACTGTAATTAATGCCAAAGTAGATGTGTGAAACGGTATGTAAATACATGATTAGTTCCGTATGATGTTCCCAAGAACATCTGTATGAGTCGTGTATGTGATGTCTATGGAAGCAATCTGTCGGATCTGGAAGGCCGTCTAAGTTTTTAGTGATGGATCTGAAGATGGTTATGTCATGTTTGAACTTTGACTGAAGCATCTGGCTCTCAGATAAATGAGTTTCTCATGTTGGATCAGTTGTCTCCACTTCAGGAAGACTGGGACCTTTTGACTAGAAGAATGAGCTTTGCTAATATTGCAAACTACGACTTTTCCCCATAGAGTCTTCAGAAAACTGTTGTTAGTTGTGGCCCGTCACCTGCTGATTGAAATTAATGATTTCAGGTGCTTCTCTATGGGGGGCAGGTTGTTTCTTGGAAGAATGAACGAAGAGAGGAGCTCCTCTTTATGAGCAGTAAGGTAAACCTAGTTTCACATATTTGCATCTGGATTCCATACTAGAGTTGTATACGTGCATATAAGTAAATGCATGAATTTATGAACATATGATTTTGTTGTGGAAGCATGAGGAATGTTGAATTGACGGCCAGCTTCTATCTAACAGAAAGGGAATCTTCTTCATTGTAGAGGAGAGAGATAGCCAAGCTTCTAAAGTTATTGAATAGCTTTTTTATGGATTTGTCATATTTATATCAAAGTGATAACTATTGAGGTCATGAATGCTTGATAAAACCATAGTGTCGGCCATCAAAGGGAGAATATGTATAGAGGGAATTGCATGTCCAGAGTTTTCTTTTCTCACTGATCATTAGTATTTTCAGCACCATCTTTTATAAGTCTTCCAGATGTCTTCGTGAACTTAATACTTTGGTTTTCTGTTTTTTTCTGCACATATCTGTTCCTCAATGTTTCTTGAGAAGAAATATGTACCTGGTGTTTGTATGCATGAATTGGGGGCTTTTCACGTCAAATTTGCACTGCATTTAGTTAATTGATCTCTCTTGAAACATCAGTTCTCTTAATGACTTCTTTAAACTTTTGTAGGCCATCTTTAAGTCACCTAAAGCAATTAGGGGAGGTATACCTGTTTGCTTTCCTCAGGTGAGCAATTGGGAAAATAAGCATTCCCGGCAAACAAATGATTAACGTTTGGAAATTGTTATACTGACTGTTGCTTCCTTGTTCAGTTTGGAAATCTTGGTTCTCTGGAGCAACATGGATTTGCAAGGAATAGAGTGTGGTCTGTCGATAGCGATCCTTCACCTCTACCTCCAGCTGACAGCCATTCAGTGGATCTGATACTTAAGTCTACAGAAGAGGACCTCAAAACATGGCCGCATAGGTATGCTTGCGAACCTTGATATTTCTGCCAGATGTGTCGCTGTGAAGCCTTCCTAGAGGTCTGTGGTTCTTAGCTTTTGGATTATTATCTGGTGTCCACCAACAGCTTCGAGCTCCGACTTCGCATTTCTCTGGGTGCTGGAAAGCTCACTTTGATCCCCCGTGTGAGAAATACTGACAGCAAGGCCTTCTCGTTTATGTTTGCGCTCACAAACAACCTCTCTGTCTCGGACATCAGGTTTGCTTGCCTTCTCATGCAAAAGCTCTACCTTTGCCTGTTACTTTTAGTGCCATTTCCTGTAAATCACATTGTACTTTTCTCAATCCTTTGATGTCAAGATACTAATGTCTAGAGCTATTGTCTTTCTTTTCTTCTTTTTTTTCCGATCAAGCTTCTAGCGCTATAATTATATTTCATATCTTAACATCAAAATCTTAAAGCCTGTAGTTGGTTCATGTTTGTTAGTAGCTGAACATGAAGAGATTCAATTTGCAGTGAAGTGCGTGTTGAAGGCTTAGAGACGCTTGATTACTTTGATAATTTGATGCGAAGAGAAAGGTTCACAGAGCAGGCTGATGCAATCACATTCGACGGCGAGGTTATGCTCTTTTCATGCTAATCCGATTAGGATGCCTACAGGATTTAAGTTCATTCTTGAGTTTAGCTTCCCATGTTACATGTGTTTTATTACTTGCACATCATTGATCTTTCTCATTCAACATTTGTGTTAATTATCTAAAACCTTTGTATATGTTTGGAAGATTTACCGGTTTATGTATTCTTAGATTGACAGAGTTTATTTGAGCACCCCAACAAAGATTGCTATCATAGACCACGAGAAGAAGAGAACCTTGGTGCTCCGGAAGGATGGCATGCCAGATGCAGGTAAATGATGTCCAAAAGTCTGTTTCCTTTTGTGGTTCCTTCGCTATGTGTGACAATTCATTCTTCCCCTTAATCGTCTGGGTAAATGGTCATACGCTTACAGTGGTATGGAATCCTTGGGACAAAAAGGCAAAGGCACTTTCTGACATGGGTGATGAGGAGTACAAAACTATGCTGTGTGTGGATTCTGCTGCTATTGAAACACCGATAGTTTTGAAACCCTTTGAAGAGTGGAGAGGCCGTCAAGAACTTTCTACTGTTTCATCAAGTTATTACAGTGGGCAATTAGACCCTCGAAATGTTCTTCGTGGCTTTCACTGAATCTCGGCATGTTTTTAGATAATTTATATAAGCTGCACGCCCTGTATATGTGCCCATTTCTTTTCTTTGTTGAGAAACCAAAACAGCCCTAAGTGATAGTTGACTGCGTTTTCCTAGGTCGGTCAAGCTATCAGAGGGTTTAGAAACATAAATGTGTTCTATGTCAATCCGTCTGGCATGTAAGAATGCCTCTTGTTTAGTGATGTTTTCATACCTTATGCTGCTGTGCATCGTGATATTTGTGGGAGTAATGTTTTGCATCTAGAGGGGGAGGAGGATTGAACAATCAACTCATTGCCCTTTGATTAATTGAGGCATCCTCCCCAACGTTTCCTCTCTCTCTCTCTCTCTCTCCATGGGCGCACGTGTGCGCTGCGCACACATGCAAACAGTCATGCAAGTGCACACATGCTTTCTTTGTTTTTCTCTTCTTTACACATGCCTCAGATGTTAGCGAAGTTGTCAGCTTTATGTTAATGAATTACCAGTACAAATGTGAACTCAGAGAGATTGCTTGGAACATGTGTGAAAACCAATATTATTGTAGAGCCATTTGATGATATTTGCTGCTATAGCAATATTTGGATACATTTCAGAAATTGGAGTAATAAGTCCGTTAACATAATCTTACTGCTTCATTGGGTAGAGGAGGAAAACCGGTGCACTGCCCTTATTTCCATTTGTGTTCTTCCATCACGCCTCTAGAAAAGCTTGAGCATGGACATCCCAAACTTTTCTCTGGCATCCATGTCGAATGTGTTGTCTCCGAGATACGTGTAGACGTGGGCCCTGCATAGAAGTTCGCTCTGTGTCTTGCTCACCACCTTATCCGTCACTGCACCCCATAAATTCTTTCTTCAGGTACTAATTCAGGATTAGGAACATACACATCTTTTTCTGTTCACTGTGTTCTTAGATCTTACCTTTAATTTGGTAAGTATATCCTGGAAGGCGAGAAATCTCCATTACAGAACCAGGTGTTAGCTTGATATCATCAGATGATTCATCCAGGACCCTGCCATAAACGCTCTAGAGATGTCACGATGGGGGACAAGTTATCGGAAAGTTCACGCTTGTCGTGGTTGTATATGTCTAATGAATAAAGGGCTGTCGCATAATTACTTGTTTGTGAGATCCTCATGCTTATTCCCACCGGTGAGCTTCTTAATGGCTCCTCCAAGGCTGTCGCCGATGTTTTTTCTTATCATGCTCATGGTGAGGCCAGAAAATACTATCACCATTCTCACCGTCATTCCCACATCACTGTCTATTACCTTCTGGTACATTTCCTTTGTTGGCGTTGCCGGGGCCTCCCTGAACTCGGACTTCAGCAAATCTCTCAGCTTCTCATTATCTGCATATATACCTGCAATATGGGGAAAGTCAATGGGTGTATTTGCTTCGAGTAAAAAGGTAATGCCATCCTACGAGAGTTTCAAGAATCCAGAATCCCATTCACTTTGGATGAGTACCGAGGCTGTTGTTTCTTACACGTCTTCGGTGTATTAGTCTACTACAATTAAATAATCATGTCTTTTAGTTCTTCTTGAGTCAGATGATCAGCAGAGGGTTCATCTTTTATGCTCTTACTGCTAGACAAGCAAGACATCACTTGATCATCTTGCCCGGGATGACGGCGGTTCATACAGCTGCAAGTTCAGCAGCGGACTAGATCTAATCCATCTAGCGACTGTCGCCGATTTTTTGCTGCTCTGAAAGTGAAGAAGATCGACACCTATCTGAATTGTGGAAAAATCGCGCGAGGGCGACATGAAGATGCTGCTGTGCATATTCAGGCATGTTTGATAGTATGTACTCACCAAAGCCAAAGATCTTGAGTCCCACCCCGAGCATGGACTTCTTCCTCAAACCTACGGAGTTCAATTGCATCCCATCCTCCAGTCTAACTGGGAATGAGATCCCAGTCCTTGGCTCCACTTCAACTCCCACCTTCTCCTCTCTCTTCGCCCCGGGAACCTCCACTCCGTCCCCGCTCGCTACATCATTCTTCGACTCGACCTTTGACTCCGCCGTGGTTGCCATTTGCTCTGGCCCAGAGTAGGAAAATGGGTGTGCCTGCAATGTGATGGGGAATGCAGTAGGGGGTGGCGTTCCATATTTAACATGAGATTGTGCTACTTGCACTCCACCTTGTATTGCCATCAAACTGACCTCGGTGTTGGCAAAAGTAGGTGAGGGTGAAGTCAATACAAGTAAGCTGCTTTAGCTTGCTATTGAATTGCGGTGGGTGGGATCCCTGATTTCGAGGTGTGCCAATTACTGTGATTCGCCCGTTCCGATCATGATGATTTGACTCAACGTGTATTTAAAGAAGGCCGTCGGAATTCGGTGGCCAGTGCTTGTGGTTGGGAGACACTCGGATGTACCACAAGTTACCCGCCCTTGACTCGTTGAATGTTTGAGCTCGGGGTTTAGCTCTCGTCGACTTTCGAGCGTCGGATCGAATCGGGTCTTTCACTTCTTAATTTGAAACCCATGTGGGCTACCATATGCATCTTGCTTTCCCAAACCGAAAATTACAAAAGTGATTTTCTTTCTCCATCTTGGAGTCGAGAGTTTTTGTGCACATGAAATCGACATTGTTTTCCTTTGTCCTCTTGGTTATTTATGAAAGGATTGTCTAGAGTAATCCTAGGTATGAATAGCAACTAAGTTTTTTTTTTTTTTTTTTTTTGTGATCCGGAAACCGCCGTACAACCGGTAGTCAGCGGCGTAAACCTGGGGCAACCTACAAGGACCCATCTCCTATGGGCCGCAGGTGAGTCGCGCAATAAGGGTGAGAAGTTTCGAACCTCTTCTCTGTCGGTTGAGGGGCAAAGCGCAAACCATCTCATCTATCGTGGAATGAATATGGATAGCAACTAAGTTTTTTTTTTATTTTTTTGGTAAATTGGATAGCAACTAAGTTGCTGTTCAGGAAGGCTACAAAACTTATTGCTCTGGGCATTTGAATATGTTTTGAGTTGCTCCGTGGGCATTTGAATAAGTTTTGAGTCAAAATCGATACTCAATAAGAGCCTACCGCATCACTTGATAAATTAGTTTTGTCCAATGTTTTTGCTTATCACTTGTCCACTTTAATCATGTCTGATCAAAATTAGTTGAAATGATTATTTGGTAAATTTTTATATAAATTGATACAATTAAAATATTTATAAGTAAATTGATAAATTATCAGAAAATTTTGGATTGAATTGACAAAATTGAAAAGTTCAGACTCGATAAACAATTTTCACTGTTTCATGCTCAAGACCAGTCTATGTTGGACGAGTGATTCAATCGTTTGGGCCTGTTTCCCTTCTTGTTCGGTTCTTCTTCCAGGAATCCACCGAAAGCCCTACCCCACATCAAGAGCGGCTCAAGAACGCTCCCTCTCCCCAGTGCTTCCACGAGTCGGAAGAGTTCGTGATGGAGACACAACGGAGCAGAAACCGTAAGGGCGCCAAGCGTCGCAGAGCTCAAGGCAACGAGCAAAACCGCGATGCCAAGAAGAGCAAATCGGAGCCTCCCGGTTCCAGCTTCCTCGAAAAGGTCCCCTTTTGCTTCGTGGGTCTTTGTCTATCTTTCCGATTTCGTAGAATTGGTTTGTGGGTTGGCGGTAGCTTTGATTTCTTGAGTGGAGACTGTGCTTTCTTGAAGTCTCTGGAATCTGTGTCGAGAGCTTGCGGTGACGAACGCGGATGGATTTTGATTAGCTCACCGGTTGATTCTGATGGGTTTCTGCAGATGAAAGCGAGGTTATCCGGTGGGCATTTTAGGATGATCAACGAGAAGCTATACACCTGCACGTACGTTGTTTCTCTCTATTGGGATTTGTATTGTGATTCTCGGCGTTTTGTTTTAATGTGCATTGTAGTCGCGTTGAGGGCGGATGAACATGATTGATAGAGCCGAAACGCTTGCTTAACTAGTGAATTTGTACTATCTTTTCAGCGGAGAAGAAGCACTTGATTATTTTAAGGAGGACCCATCTCTTTTTAATGTGGTAAGATGCTCTTCTTTTCAATGAAAAGGTCATCCAGTCGATAAACAAGTCTTCACTTCTCTGCTCTTTTACGCTTCAAGGGCTGCATTGTGTATGTGGACTTTTTAGATAAAAAGCTTGCATTGCTTAGGTGATGAGAGGAATTGGAAAGAGCATCACCTATCACCTTCATCTCACTTATTTGTGTGAGGAGGAAAATCAGTCTCAGTGGAGTAAATCAATCGGTAATGAAAGCAAGTTTTAAACTTACTTATCTGCAAGTTGGCATCTGTGACAGAGTAACTATGTGTAAGTTTCTGCGAGTCAGAAAACTATATCAAATTGAATGTGTGACCTCATTTCAGTCTTTCCGAATCTGTGTTCCACAAGACCAAATGATCAAGGTGTTCCTGTTGTTGGTCTGCCGGGGGAATCAAGATTTGGAGTGAGCTACTAATCCAGCTGTGCAATAGCTTATTGATTCAGTTGTCAGGGAAATACCAAGTGTACTACCGCCAAATTTTGACTTTAGTCAAGAGACTTGTTTTGGCTTTTGTTGACCATGGTGGAATGAGTTCATTTTGCTCAAATAACTTCCTGGAAGAGCAACTTGCTTAGTACTGATAAAAAGAAGGAAAAGTAAGCTGCTTAGCAATGCAATCATCAGCGATGAATATGTTATTCGACTTCATATCAGCAGTTTCTTGATCATCCTGCTAAGATTTGTTTCTGTGAAATGTACATATCAGGGTCTAGATCTTCATATCAACCTCTGAGAAGATGAGGCCATAAAGATTGGTCATTTGGATATGCCTTTTTTTTTATCCTTAAATAAAGTTAAAGCTGGACTTGTTTTTAAAAGTTGTTCAGGAAATTGCTTTAGATAATAGAGTAAAAACGGGTTTCTGGTTGTTCTCAACGAGAATTGCATGGAATTAGTTTCTTCTAGGAAGGATAACTGTCCATCATATTTTTCTGCTCTGAAATAATAATTGCCATCTCAAATAAGTTATTCTTGCATGAAATTTGTCTGCACATCACTTTATCGGTATGGATGCTATAGTCTAAGTTAATTTCGGTTACACAATGATTTTGCTTTTCCAAATGTTGTTTTAACTTTTTTTGACTTAATTTTCCAGTATCATGCAGGATATCAGGCTCAAATGTCTCAATGGCCTGAACAGCCTGTTCATAAGATCATAGAATGGCTTCAAGCTCGCAGTCCTTCATTGACCGTGGCTGATTTTGGCTGTGGTGAGAGTTAACTGGATAGGTTCTGCAATGATTACATTTTTATTGGGACATCAGATGCGCTGACCATTATCAAAATGTCTGGACTAATTTGAGATGCTTCTTACACTTTGTTACTATTTCCAGGAGATGCCAGGGTAGCTAAAAGTGTGAAGAACAAAGTTTTCTCATTTGATCTTGTCTCAAATGATCCTGATGTGATAGCTGGTGATATGTCAAACGTAAGGATTTCTCCTATTCAACTATGCAAGTACGAGTTAAAATTGTTTGTGGTAACTTCCATGTCAAAATTGTATGCCATCACTTGTTTATGATTCACGGTTAGAGATGTGTTCTGTGGATCCTTTTTTGGCATCGTCTTCCCATTGTACACCAATACCTTCCTTGTTGCTCAGGACTATGCAAACTGTAAGTAGCATGTTGATCCTTTCTGTGTAGGAACTTTTGTTTTCCGGTAGAGTACTACAAATGCGAATCGGCAAACAACTATGAATTTGTATTTCATATTTAACACTATCTTGTGGATTTACTTTTAAATGTATTAGTTGTTGGTCTGTGCGTGGTCCAGAGTTAGTTGAATGAGGATTCCATTTATTTTCTTCCTGCAGACATGCCTTGATTCTTCTTCTGTTGATGTTGCTATCTTCTGCCTTTCCCTCATGGGGGTTAATTACCCAAATTTCCTTAAGGAAGCTCACAGAGTTCTCAAACCAAGGTGTGTTGAACACTTTCCCTGGGTTCTTTTAGATTGAAAATGTTGACAAATCTGTGTGCATCGTTGGGCTCATCAAGATTCTTTACAGTGGATGGCTTCTTATAGCAGAAGTAAAGAGCAGATTGGATCCAAAAACAGGCGGAGCTGATCCTAATAAATTCATAAAAGCTGTTTGTGAGCTAGGATTCACCCAAGTGTCAAAGGTCAGTTTTTGCTCCTTTCATTCTCGCTGATTATTTGCCTTTCAGTTTTTGACTTCTTGGTAAACATGTGCAGGACTTCACGAACAAAATGTTCGTTCTATTTCACTTCACGAAGCAGGTATGCTTTGTCTTGGCAACAAGGGCACTCTGTGGAGACCCAGAACTGTGTTAAGCCAAAAAGAAAAACTCATTATCTTTGTTTTTTGTAGGAGAAGCCAATTTCAAAGAGGAAGGAAATCGCGTGGCCAGAGTTGAAGCCTTGCATATACAAGCGTCGCTGATGTCAAGGCCTTTGATCTATACATGTTGTTCGAGAGTTACTTCTGTTTTGTCGTCAATTGTCATAGATTACGGCTTGGCTAATGTTGATCTCGACCTGCGGTACATAATTATGGAAGTCATGGGCAATCTGATATGCAGAAGGATTCTTTTTGGTCTGAGGTCGTTCTTGCAAGGATTTAGGCAGGAAAATTGAGCTGGTGTATGTTAGCTGAGCATGAAAAAGATAGCTTTTTGGTGCACGAAGTGAATCTGCCAGTGGATCTTTATATTTATTTCTCTGCTTACAATGCTATAGATTACAGGTAAGAGTTAGGCTGCTCAGTTTGATTTTTTTTGCCCCCTCTTCGGGTACAGAGGAAAACAATAATTAATGTGCTCCAATTAAATGTGAATTATTGGCTAATGTTTGTTGTAATATTTGTTCTTAGACCAGCGCCGTAATATGATTTTCATGAGTTTTTCGCTCAAGATTCATTTCAATTCGGTGACCACTCCTTTTTTAGGCTTCATTTATCTCATGAAAAATAAATAATTTTAAAAATATTTTCATGAATATGATTGTTTTTATTATTTAAAATAATTAGTTAGTGAAAAATGTTTTCATTATCAACAATAACGATAATGAAAATATTTTTCATTCATCTATTTTTGTAAGTGATGTTATCCCTTCGCAATTGTGACCAAGGAGCTGTCACGTCCTACCTAAACAATTATTTATCTTTAAATAATTTGGCTAAAGTAGATTAATGTAATTGAGATGAATTATTTAGTGAGAATATGCCGACACGATGTTGCTAAGGTTTGATGGCACTAAGGATGCCAGTGAATGCGGTATGGGCTGAAAGGTGATGGCGAGGAAGCCTGACTAATTCATTTTGTTGCAGTCTCGGTTTAGCCTAGATTTCGTGAATCCAAAGGTGTTTATGCCATGACTGATTGAACGACTTGTCATATTTCCTTGTGCTTACTTGAAATTCTTTAGTCGGAGATTACAAACATTTTCTTGTGCTATTTGTTGGAAAACGAGAATAAGAAAAAGAAGGAAATGGAAAAATTCACGCTCAAAAACACAAGAAAGTAATTATTTCTTAGCCCCGGATTGCAAAGAGAAGTTAGATCATTGCGATAGTTTCCTTTGGAGTTGTCAAAAAAGCCTAAGCCGATCCAATCTGACTTGTGTTTACAATTTGGGTCATATGCAATTTGGGTGAGAGAGAGCACTAATCTCTCATTAGTCAGGTTGGATCGGAGTAGCATGGAAATCCGACCTGATCCGATTCACTGACACTCCTAATTTTCCTATTAACCCCGCAGCTTGCTTTGGGGCCTCCATTGACCACTTCATGAAAACCTAGCACTCAAAAGCCAAGACACTTGAAAGCTCATAATCTGTATATTATGACAAAAAAGTTGTGAATGTGATGAGAGATTTAGTGACTTACAATCCGACTATCACAAAAAAGTCATTTACTCATTACCTTATAAATAATTTTCTTTTTTTAATTTTTTTCAATAAATTTATGAAGCGGGAAAATATTTAATTCCACAATTATCTAGCAAAAGATTAATAATTTGACAAGACATTACTTGAATTAGGCTAAAATGATGAAGGAGTAATTTAGTTTACCGTCATCAATGACATATTTAAATCTCAAATAAACGTCAATATAGAAAACATGTTGTTGGCAAAAAAAATTTAAAAGGCACGAACAGTCTTCTTTGCAAATATATTTTCTACAGTTATTTGTTTTTCCGCAAAACAAGAGGATTTGACATTAGAATTTTCCAATTAAAGAAGTACTAATAGGGGGAAAAAAGCCAAAAAAAAGCACCCAAAAAAAAAAGAAAAGAAAAACCCCAGAGGGCCACTGGTCTCTGCTTGCAGAAGACCGGCTTAAACCCTAAAACTTGGAAGGAAGAACCCTCCCAAGAAGAGAGCTTTCCATTGATCCGACCGAAAGCTGCTAACTCAATGGAAGTATAGGGAAACAGGCTTCGCCGGACGTCGGAAATGTTCGCGGCGACTGCCCGGAACCTCCAGAGGCATTCCTTGAAGACCCTCTCCTCCATTTTCCTCGCCAATCACTCCAGGTACTTTCTCTCTCTATCTCTCTCTCTCTCTATTGCCAATCTTCCTTTTCAGCTGACCCAAGTCGGCATATTTGCAGCACATAGATGTTCCACTTCCTTAGATAGAACATGGGTTCTGGGTTTTATTCCCGATCGAGTTTGGCCCTGAATTGTGGTCTCTGGTCTCTGTGGTTGGCTGCTGCTCATTTCTTGGGCCAATTCATCGAAATCGTCAAGAATGGGATTGCATTGTCAGTTTCATTTCCAGTTTAAGGCACCAATATGGTGTCTGCATTTTCAGTTTTTGTGTTATGGTTTGTTGTTGTTAGCTAATGTTCTTCGCGTCGAGACGGTGGAGCAATCTAGGGGGAAAAAAAAGAAGACGTGAAAGTGCTCATTGATGTTTGACTTCTGCTCGCATTTCGTCACATGCTATTTACTATTTGTCCTGTCCAGGAATGCGATTCTTCTTAATGGTGATCCTGCAAAGCTAACATCGAGGGGTGCGGTTCAGCCGATTGTAAATGGCGAAGACCGTCTGCATTCCTCGTTCGTGGCGCTCAATCCCTTGAGCAGTTGGTCCCGTTCAATGTCGACCAAAGGGAGGAGTATGCGGAGCAAGGTAGAGAGTAGAATGCGCAAGGAGTCCGGTAAAACCTTGAGGGAGATTCGAAGGGCTAAGAAATTGAGAAAGAAGCTGATGACCGATGAGGAGAGGCTTATCTATAATCTGAAAAGGGTATGTTTTTTTTCCTTTATGAAAGCATGTGAAAAGGGTGTAAAATCATGTCCTTACAAGTTACATTTACTCGTAAGCTTAGATGGTTTAAGCTTCTCTTGTCACTGCAGCGCCTTAATTTTAAAATTTTGGGTTCTTGTAATTTTGGATTGACTCCAGTTTTCAAATCGATTGGCTGTTGATGGTCATGATAAAGCACGTCTAAGAGTTTCTGCATTTGGTAAGTAAACAGGATAGATTTGAATGGTCTCAGTATCAAGAAGTCTTAAAAGACCTATGGAGTTGAAGCATGCCAAGGGCGTACATCCCTTCCTGTTTAAATTTTTTCTCAGATCTGCCAAAAGCAAAATTTTCTGGAGCAAGTGTGGGCTGATTAAGTCTAGCTAATGTGTTCCATCTAAACTATCATAGGAGGGTAGCAGCACATTGTATATGTTCATCTTCTTATACACCACATATTCTGGTGACTTCCCTTTTCAGAGAATTAAGATCTTCATCTGTGTATAGGCACTTCAATTAGGATGTTCTGGCAAAAAAGAGTTTTTTTGTTGTTGTGCTGTTTGCTCTGTCATAAATTCTAGAACCTGTAAATTACTTATTTTTATCACCGGTTGATTAGCTTCAGTTACATGAGGATCATGTGCATGAATGATCGTAGAGCTTGCTAGTTAATGGAGTGTCAAGAACTCCTGTTAAGAAGCTAGAATTTTTTTTTTTTTTAATGGAAAAATTTCCTTCGACCTCAGGCTTTTTTGTTTATTACTTAGTGGCCTCTGTAGTAAGTTCAATAGGACCTTTATTGTTCCGTTTGCTTTTGATATATCTCTATGATGTGATTGATGAGTGTTTGAATTTGAATGGGTATGCTGAGTCTGTAACTTTATAATGTCCCGAGTCTTAAGAGACTGGATTCTTCCTCGTTTTCTTAGCTGCTTAGACACTTATTTATGGTTTCTAGCAATTCTCAATTTATTTGTTGTCTCTATTCTAATTTGTCCAGGCCAAGAAGAAAGTGGCACTGCTCCTGCAGAAGCTTAAAAGATATGAGTTACCTGAGCTGCCACCCCCGCGGCATGATCCTGAACTACTGACCCCTGAGCAGCTTCAGGCATTTAAAAAGATTGGCTTCAGAAACAAAAACTATGTTCCCGTTGGTGTCAGGGGAGTCTTTGGAGGAGTAGTACAAAATATGCATCTGCACTGGAAGTTTCATGAGACTGTGCAAGTTTGCTGTGATAATTTTCCCAAGGAGAAAATCAAAGAAATGGCAACCATGATCGCAAGGCTGAGTGGTGGCATTGTTATCAACATACATAATGTGAAGACAATTATCATGTTCCGTGGAAGAAACTATCGCCAGCCAAAAAATTTGATTCCGATCAACACACTCACAAAACGAAAGGTGAGTAAACATATAATGCCTTCAAATTGTCATTCATTCAAATTGCAATAAGTTCAAGAAGTTGGGGTTCTTTCTCCAGCTGGACCAGCTAGGCCCTATGTGCAAAGAAAAAGATTAAAATGTCCTCGGAGTTGATCTCTGATCTACAAATTATCTCTGACAAATCCACTGGTCGTTAATTTTTCATTCAAAAGTGGGTGGTCACACTGAATTGCGTACCAATTTTCTATATAAAGCTTATAATTTCAGCTTCATCCCCTGATATCTGTTATTATTTTTACTATATGAGTTGCATTTACAAAAATTTGTCTATGCAGGCACTGTTCAAGGCCCGATTTGAACAAGCTCTTGAATCTCAAAAGTTGAACATAAAGAAGATCGAACAGCAGCTGCGTCGAATGGGTGTTAATCCTGAGGATCCAGTTGCCATGGCCAGCATCCAGAGAGTTGCTTCCACATTCTTTAATGCAATCGACAAAAAAGAAGGAAGCCCGTATGTTTTTCAAGATGATAGACAATCAGAAGCTGAGTCAATGCATGACATTCAGCTGTCTGCACCCGCTGCTGATAGTGACCAGGAGGAGTTGGACAGATTCATAGCCGAGATAGAGGATGCAGCAGACAAGGAATGGGCTGCAGAAGAAGCTGCAGAAAATGAAGAGGCAGGAAAAATTAGGTATTGGAACAGAGAAGAATTTGGAGGACGATTCAAGAGACCGGAATATGGGGGAGGCAATGAACCTGATAATGAGAGTAGAGGGCCAAGGAATTGGAAGGATCATCGTGGCAAGCAAGCTATTGATAGTGATGAAGACGAAGATGATGAATGGGATTCTGACGATGCAGAAGAAGCAAGTGATGTTGAAAATGTTAATGATGATTCTGATGAGGAGCTTGCGAGATCTAGAGTATTTAGGCAAAAGCATGAGAGGACGAGGAAGCCTAAGAATTATCAAACTCCCCCTAGAAATGCTAGACCTATTGTTAGAAATAATATGGTTGTAAAAGAATCCGAGTCTGACAGTATGTTAAACGATCTTGAAAATGTTATGTGGGACTCTGATGAAGGGGAAGGTCGGGATTCAAGACAATCACAAACTAGCGCCAGCCATAATTACCAGAGCAGCAGTGATGAAGATTCTCATCTTCATCAACCTTTGCAGAGTGACCAAAATAGATTCCACAGTTCACGTGATGAAGATGACCAGTCCGATGATGATATGGACGGATCTGATACATTCGAAATGTCAAACAGGAAGCAGGAAAAGTACACTAGAACCAGTATTCAGGGACATAACCGGAGAAATGCCAAGTCCAGCAGAAGGATGATCAAAGATAATTCTGCATGGGATGAGTCAGTTAGTGATTCAAAAGTCCCAATGCAACGATCAGACATGGACGAATACTCAATGTCAAGGGGAGGGGATCATGAGCACAGAGGAGAGAACGAAGGAGATAATAATGTCAATATAGATGAGCAAAACAGGAGAGAGGTTAAAAAAGGTAAGACACAGAAGCAGGTGGATGACTCCTGGGATAGTGATTAGCTCTTCTTCTGGAGCAGTTATTCTTTTGCAAGTTCCTGTGAAATTTGATTGGACTTGCATGTTAAGTTTAAAATGCAAGGTTGAGTTTTGTTGAATGGTACAAGAACAGCGGCATTATTGATGTTCGCATAGTGAGAAAATGTAGACTCTGCATTCATAAACACGTTCATGCTGATCTGCTAGTCCTACTCATTCTTGTGAATACTTTTCACCCTTTATCATTTTACAAGTAGAAGGTGATGGACCTGCCATTGGGTAGACTACACCTAATTTGTAGTTTGGTGGAAAATAAATGGGCCTATTCTATTGTATATCATCCTCTTGACAAAATTTGATAAACTAAATATTTGAGGGAGGTTGATCCAGACAATTAAATGTAGAAACTTTCATCAACTGAACAATGTGTTGTGGTAATTTCTCATATCAAATTGATTGAGAACCAACGTATAGGATTTGACAGTTGAAGGCACGACCCCATTGCAATGGATCCATTGCTGTCGAGGGGGTCTTCAAGATGACCTAGGAAATGAGAAAGAAGAGTGCCTCAAACTAGGGGGTAGTGATCTTGTTCTAAACAGTTAATTTTATGCATTGTGGTGCTGATATTTGGGCAGAAATAGAGAATCCATGTCTTTTGGTGCTTTATTCACTTGGGGTTGGATTAAGACATAGGAATGCAAATCAGGACATAAGAATGGTAAGAATATTCACAGCATGCCTCTTTCTGTCGGTTGGCTTGAATCGATAATTATTCTCACAGTGAAGGGATTCCATTGATTTTGTTGGTGGGTTTCCGAGAAATTGCTCCTCTCTCTTTCTCTCTCTCTCTCTCTACCCTCCCAAAATCCATGAGCTTAATAAGAACAGATCTCATGAGGATGCTTGAGTCTGGAGGAACTGTAGTCCTTGAATTAGCATAGCATGATTCTCTATCTAGCTTACTATGCAGTCAAAGCAGAAAAATAATGTAATGTGATGCATGTTGATCAGACTGTCAAGTGCAGAAACGTATTTTTCTGCAAAAGCAGATACTTACTTTCATTTAATCATGATCATGGTTGGATGAATCTTTTTCTCGTTGTCATCTTTATGGGTGGATTTGATCCCTCAAATTAGATATGCCATAGTTAAAAGAGGCAAGATTTAGCATATAACGAGTTGAGTGAATTTGAAATTACTCATCTTTATCTAAAATTTGTCATGTAAGACCTTTTGTTAATTAAAAAACCGTGTTCCCCTGGTCTTTAATCAAATAACACTAATTTTAAGAGGATGGGAAATTTTACATGAACAAGATTGTATTCAGAAGCAATTATAATTGCTTGATGTATGTCAACATCACGTTAAATCCGTCGTCACTATCAAACATCGCGATCACTCTGATTTTCTAAATGAAGATATTTCACATTATCTTTGTAGGATTTTAATTTATTATTTCCCCTAACAAGTGCGTTGCTACAGAGTAGGATCAAATCGTAGTCAATTTAAAAAAATTGCCCAGACTTTATCACAAAGAGAAAGAAACGGAAATGCAATGGCCCATGAAGCTGACCATTCGCACGCGCGAACGAATTGTCAAGAAAAAATTGGCCTGCAGAAAAAGCCAAATTTGCTTACCAAGCATCCATCCCAGAACTCCGCATGCCGCTGGCCATGGATCCACATGTCTAATTTCCCAAAAGGTTTTGCTAGCGTAACATTTTTTGAGCTAACATAAGAATAATAATTTACTGTGAATAACAAATTCTGAAGTGAGTAAGCACCGTAATAATTTATAATTATTTATTATTAAATTTCTTTATCCATAAGAGATTATTATTTTTATAATAAATTAAAAATCGTCACGTATTATTTCTTTTTTCCAAATATTATAGTCTCCTGAAGTAATTGTAAAGTACTTCTCTTGTACTGCACAAAAGTCTAAGGATTGGTCGACTCCTTCATCCTCAATGACTCGGTCAACCATAATGGGTATCATGCGGGGAGTGGACACTGCACTTTTGGTTTTGGCATACGGAATATTCCACGAGAAATAGCAACAAAAATCTTATGGGACGCGCCTTTCTTTCCCACCCCTGTTTGCCCTTTCAAAGAGCGAGGGTCTCCTATCGAAATGGTGGTTTGGTACGCGGTGGCTCGATCATAGCGAGTCAATATCCAAGAAATACATCGAGGCGGGTTGTACAAGGTCATTTGAAACATCGGTTAACCAGTCGACTCGGCATATGTCCCTGATAGTTGAAAAGGTATAGGATGAATTGCCAAAAAAGGAGGTCCTATGAATGCCATTTCAACGGGGGTATGAAGTTAACAATCAAAGACGCGCGCGCGGCGGCTAGACACAACCAACATACGGATCAAATTGACTGAGAAACTTTCATGAACTGAACTCAATATTTGAGGGAGGTTAATGCACAGTTAAATGGAGAGACTTTCGTGAACTAAACAATGTGTCTTAGTAATTTTTTGCATTAAATTGATCGAGAACCAACATACAGATCGGATCCATCACCGTGGAATGGTGCAAATGAGAAAGATGAATGCCTCAAACTAGAGTGAATAATCTTGCTCAAGACCACTAATCTTATGCACTCTGGTATTGATATTTAGACTGAGAGAGAGAACCCATGTCTTTTGGTGCTTTATTCATGGGGGTTGGATTAGGACACATCCTTATGCAATGCAAATCAGGAGATTAGATGGGTATTCACAGCATGGCCCTCTGTCTGTCTGTCTGTTTTTTTTTTTTTTTTTTTTTGTTGCTAAAACAAACCTTCCATTCCAAAAGTAGTTGAAATACTACAAAGAAGAACCGGAGCGTAAATTGAAATGATTAAAAAAAAAATCCACTAACATTATATTTTTAATTCTTGAAGATAGATAATTTTTTATGAAAAAAAGTGTGGGTCCTATCTGATGAAAAGTTTGATTTGCAAGCTCATGAGCAGCACCGTTGTTAAGTTTACTAGTCCACTTCAAACTCCATCTTGGATTGTTGTTAAATAGGAAGCGAGGGTTCGAGACGAAAGGATGACTACTTTAAAGACAAAGACGGTTGTGTCAAATAGCTTGGCTTAAATTGATAATCGTTCTCACAATTAGGGCATTCCCTTGATTCTGCTGGTGGGTTTATGAGAAATTGCTCTCTCATATTTATGAGCTTGATAAGAATCGATCTCATTAGGATGCATGAGTCTGGAGGAGCTGTAGTCCTTGAATTAGTATTGCCTAATTCTCCATCTAGCTTACTGTGCAGTTAAAGTAGTAAGATAACACAAGGTGATGTATGTCGATCAGACTGTCAAATGCAAAAACGTAGCCCTGGCAATAAATGAATTAAAAAAAAAAAATCCGCAAAAACAGCTGCATACTTTCATGTAATCATAATCACTATGAATTAATTGCTAATTGTTATCTTTATAGTTGGATTTCATCCCTCAAATTAGATGCAGAATAATTAGAGGAAGGGGAATTTTAATATGACCAAGATTATATTCAGAAGCATTCAAAACTACTAGATATATGTGAAAGTCTTGTGAAATCCTCCATCATTATCAAAGATCATGATCAATCTAATTCTCTAAATAAAAACATTTTATCTATGCTCGTAAGACTTTATATTATTCTTATTTCCCCTAGCAAGTTTGTAACTACAAAGTAGGATCAAATCATAATCAATCCAAAAATGTCAAGATTATATGAGTGTTGAAGCATCGCCCAGTATCATTTGATTATGAGTCCTAAGTACTTTTTATATTCATGTGATTTCTTTCCACCTATCAATTTAAGCTTTTGGGTTGTACGTAAGAGAAAGCATTGAATATTGTCCCACTTATACGATTGGTACCGGATTTTAAATGCTCATGATAATTGAAGTTTCCGGATTGGATTTTACAAAGAAAAAGTAAAAGATTGGAGCTCGGCACTCCTAATTTCCTGATGACGTTCGCCTCACAAAGTGCGTCTCGTGTAATGCCTAAAAAAAAAGGGTTGACTCCTGCATTGTCAAAGACTGGGTCAACTGTAAATGGTATCGCATGGGAGGGGACACAATGCTTTGGTTCATAATATATTCCACGAGAAACGGCAACAAAAATAAATAAAAAATAAAAAATAAAAATCTTGTGGAATGACTAGATATGATGACTTGGTACAGCGGATGGGGTTTCGATCATATCAAGGCGATATCTAAAAAAACATTGCTGGGGTTTTATAAGGCCATTTAAAACGTTGATTGACTAGTCCACCCGACGTATGTTTCGATAGCTGAAAAGGAAAAAAGGATGAATTGCAAAAAGGAGGTCCCCGAGTACTTTTCAATGTCGATAAGACGCTTGCGCAACTAAGCAAAACCAATTTCTTTTTCTAGATTCCAAAAGGTCACGGTGAATTAGATGGATGATTTGTGCCTTGAGCATTAACGAAAATAAAAATAACTCACCCTGTTGGTGGCAGAGATGGTGGAGCTACACGCTAGCCACCCACAAGGCTAGAGTTTAACTCCCCACCTCGTCATTTGCGCGATTTACCAGCGGCTTGTGGGAGGTGGGTCCCTACGAGTCGCCTCGGATTTACATCGCCGGCTACTGATTATACAGCGCTTTCCATATATATATAAGATCTATAAATTTTAATTCAATATGTAATGTCGTCTCTGAACTTTTAATTTATTTAATTTGATCATTAAACTTTAGCACAACGTGCACTGTCACCCATTAACTTTTAATTTATTCAATATGGTTTATGAATTTTTAATACATGTTCAATTTAACCTCAGACTATATGAACATATTTAATATTGTCATTAAACTCAAATTAATTGAAGGATTACATTAAATATTTTCATACAATATAGTTAAATTGAACATTTATAAAAATTTCATAAATCACATCGAACAAATTAAAAGTTCAGGGATGATATTGCATATTGAATTAAAATTCAAGAATCATTTGTATAATAATCCCTCAACAAAAATACTAGAAACCGTTCGCTTGGCTAAAGAAAGGTTGATTTGGTTGGGATGAGAGATGACTCAAGGGTAATAAAAACAAATTTGAGAGTTCAACAACCCGATCATGTCCAAAAGGATAATGTTAAAATCTGTAGGTTTGAGGATCGCGCACGGTGACAATATTTTTTTGACAGCAAGCTGTATGGTTTTCTTCCAGGGCAGCGGTTTTTGAAGACTCCGAGGTCGGAGTCGAACTGGAAAATAAGGGATCGGCTTGTGGGGCGGGTTGTATTGCGTGATGCCCCTCCTCGTGACGGTCGTAGTTGTACTGAACCCGAACTGAGTACAAGTCAACGGGGTTGGTGTGAACGTATGCACTGGCACGTTCCCCGAATGGTCGTCATCACCGATCGTTCTCCTAACGTGTGCGATGGATCACGGGGGCGTTCGTCAAGGATGCGAGGGCTTTTCTGTTGACGAGAATTGAAAAGGAAAGTGGCATCTAGCGCTTGGATTTTGCCTGATTGGCAGGAAAGCGCAGTGAAAAAGACGGTGGTTGCCCGGTTGGTCGAGGACGTTTGCTTTCGGGACATAAAGAAAGACCGACTTCTTCTTTCCCGAGTAATTTGGAAATCTTTAATCTCTATCGATGGCGAGTCGCCTTGTCGAGATGCGTTCTTGTTCTTAACTGTTGCACCAAGCCATCCATCTCCTTGGAATGCCGAGAATCGGGCTACCCCGGAAGATAGCCTCCGTAACTATGAGGATTATGGTTGCACAGGACGTCAGGCTGATAAAATCCGTGCGGTTCCATTGGCCTGATGAATTTTACACTTGGTACCAAGGTCTTCGCTAATCTATATTAAAAAAAACCGATTGAGGCTAGCTCATTTTTTTTTTATTTTGTTCCTCAAAATGAGCTTTCCATAGATTACTACTCTCGGGAGCCGGATTGCCCCTTTAGACCTGTTCTTCTTCCGGGGCGGACGGATTAAGAACAGAAAGTTGCCAAGTGCTTTGTATATGGAAAGTTGACTCTGTTCTGAGTCCCCCAATGAAAGCAAGAGGTGGCGACTGATTCCGTGCCACTTCACGCGGTGAAATGAACGGCTTGATTGACTCTCATCGATGACCATCTATACTTTAGTTCTTTAATGCCGAGCGAGCGGTGGGAGACACCATGATCATCATCACCATCATGATGGAGACTCCACACAGAGACACGCACAGAGAGAAAGAACTTTGTAATTGGAAGACTCGAGGGTAGACCTCCACGACAACTTTAAAACGAATGCTTTGTGCGTCATCTGTCAATTCCCATGTTGCAGATATTTTTCATCAGCAGGAGGTCTTGACCGGTTTTTCGGTTTTATACCCTCACGGCAACTTCAACCCTCCTCCGTGCACAACCTCGAAAAGCCAGCACAAGAGTTGACGAACCGAGTAGCAAATAGATGCGTACGATCACCCGTTTGCGAATTTGAACCTCATACAAGACAACCCATTTGGTCTGGTCAAGAATACATTAAGAAAGATTCGCCAGATGAGACTAACGGCGCAAAATTTGATAATGCAAGCCATGCGATTCGAATGAAAAATAAATTGGAATTAGCAAAAGATAGAAGGGAGTTTAGCAGGAAATCGTAATATACAAATGATCATCTAGTCTAGAACAATAGGCGGTATGCACAAGATCTTCCACAGCCACAAGAGCTAGCTATTCTCTGCAAAGTGGGTTCTTCTCAGGGAAAATTGATAAGAACCGCAGTTCGAGAACCTCAAGCTGGGAGAGTGAATAGACATACACAACAGATTCTCCTCGATATACACCTATTTGTCTGGTTCTTCCAAAATACTACCCTGAATGATGTATCATATCTGATGCACCCTTTGCGAAACAAATCATCTTCAATGCTGTAGAGAGAGAGAGCCTCAATAATCGAAAGAATCTCATCAGTCACTCTCCTTCTCTTTTGCAGTTTCCAGGCAACAAAAATTTGTACTCTTCTGCATGATTAAGCAAGTAAGCAGGGAGATGAATGGCAGACTTAGAAGGAGGAATCGGCCCCATCTTCCCAATTATCTCCTTAAACGTGTATTCCTGGGGCAGCATGTCGAACAAACTGGCGCCTCTGCAAATAACATCCTGAATCCTCTTCGGATTCAAATAATGGGAAAACCTAACCCGATCGTTATGGCTGTAAGCTTTCATCTTAAATATGAACTGGCTAATGTAGCGGAAACAGAAGCTACAGTGCCAGCCTGCATCAGCAAGTAGGTCATCGGTCCGCCGAAGATGTGCATATTTGGTCTTGCCCTTCTGGTAGCGGTGAACCGAAGCCCTCCAACTCTTGTCATCCTGATGAAACTCAAAAGAGTACAAGTAGTTTTTCATCTGCAAATGAAGAATAGGTGGGATACCATCACACCATCTCAAAAGATCGATTGTGTGGCCACTGGGGATTTCGTCAACATCCGACATTATCAACAAGTCATCATCTTTGATGCCAGCTTTTCTAAGTAGGATGTCTAGGGCTAATCTTTGATATGCCTCTTCGACAAATGGGTTCAACCCCTTCTTGAATCCTCCCCGAATCTTTCCATAGGTCAACCGAGGTCCAATAAACTCGAACCTGTCCCTGTTCTTATCGAAATGCAGCTCCTTAGGCAAGCCAGTGAATGTAGAGTTCGATTCGAGGAGAACAAACTCTGTGACATAGGGACTCAGCTCATTCCACCGAATATTGAGGATGTCAAGTTCATTGCTGAACAGAACAGCATCAAACACCCGCCTTGGAGATTCACGTTCTCTCCAACCATGAAGTTCACACAGCCTCGCCTTAGACAAGTTCTCATTGTAGAAATGTGGGATCACATGAAATGGCTTAGGTGGAGATTCCCACAGAGGTCTGAGAAAAGACGAGATCTTCTGTCCTTGTAAATGCACCATGAGGATGCCGAGAGGGATCAGGATTAACAAGAGAACACAGGACCTGAGATCCAGACCTCGCAACATACAACGCAGCCTGGACATGCTCAATCCTGCATGAGCCTGCGCAGAACCACAAAACAAAAAGGAATCACACAATGTCCAGCAGCAGGAGATGAGGGTAGCAAGCACATCATCTCATCCACCATCCGTAACATTACAATTCAAACAACCCAACATATCGTCCAGCAAAGTCAATAAACAGACGACCCGACTTAATTCATCGACCCCTGTAAGAAATTCCAACGTATACACATGTTCATTCATCACATTCGAGGCACCAAATCCACATCGTCACGTTCACGTCCCCCAGGCCACGACGCTGATATTCTCCCCTCCTCCCCTTATTGGATACACAGTTCAATCAACACACAGCAAGATGAACATGAGGGGAAAATAAAGACGACCCACGTCAATTCAAACTCAAAAAGCCGCAAAAAAAAAAAAACGAAAATTTTCCTAGGGTTCACAAACATCAACACCCGAAAGGCACGGACGAATTACCTCGCCGCAAACGTCCTCGCATATATCATCGGTCTTCTTGGAACTGTAGTACCCCTCGGACATCGTGAGAGAGGGGAAACGACACCCAACTGGGAACTGGACGGATTGGGGACAAGAAGCTGAGAAGCCAAACGTTACCTTCGATACTCTTCCAATGCCCTACCCGAATTTCCCCTTCGGCTTCAATTTATAACCAAAACCGTCGCGCAACCCAGAAACGCCTAAACCCCCATCGAAAGTTATTAAAAAAGAAGTAGAAAAATATAAGATTTTTAACAGAAAAAACCTCTAATTTCGTCAACCCAATTCGCTGTCGATATTGGGGAACAAAGATCGAGCCCCTTTCTCTCTCTCTCTCTCTCTCTCTCTCTCTCCCCTCTGTGCGTTTGAGTTGTGATGGGGAAGGGAAGAACCTGCGAACGTTAATTATAGCCGTTTGCGTTGGTTTCTCGCTCGTTCACCAGATAACAGTGTTCCAAACCCCCAAAAAAATAATAAAAAATAACGTAGAGAGAGAGAGAGAGAGAGAGAGATTTCGTTTAATTCTTGAAATTCTCATTTTCTTTCTTTTCCCAACAATGATTCGGAATATCCGAGCGAGGAAGAAGAAAAAAGGGAAAAAGGGTGGTGGCGACCGGTGAGTGGTGGGGGGTGGAGCAGCCTACATTACCTCCTCCCCCTTCACGAAACCGACAGGAACGTAGTGGCCGTCGATGGGGAGGCGGATCCGACGGCGCAGAGAGGGGGAGCATGGGTGCTGCCGTGGGTGCCGTCGGACTTGGTCACGCGCTTAATTTATTTATTTATTTATTTTCCTTTTATTATTTTCATTTTGGTAGGAGATAGCCGGCGGCATGAGGCGTGTGCTCATCCGCAAAAATAGGGTCTGTTGGTCGCACCAACATAAATCATACTAGTGCTGGTTTTTTTTTTTTTTTTGGATAATCAAGGGTTAGGACCTAACATTTCCCTAAAAGGCTTACGAAGGAAATAGGCGGGAGAATTATCCGGGGTGGGAGACCCCACACTGTCTTCCTATTCCATTTCTGTCGAGAAAACAAAGATAGATAGAAAATTAAGGGGTCTCACGGTGGTGGAAGTAAACACCATGTTAGAATTTCGATTCTAGCTATTACCAGGTAGATATGTATAGTAGCCTCTCGCGCCTGAAGTGAATGGGGATGGATTAAATGCCCATAACTAGATTGATGTGTCATACGGCATTGTCATGCGCTTAATTTCTTTTTATTTTTTTATTTTTTATTTTCCTTTTATTTTTTTCATTTTGGAAGGAGAGAGCCGGCGGCATGAGGCGTGTGCTCATCCGCCAAAATAGAGTCCGTCAGTCGCACCGTCATAAATCATACGTAGTGCTGGTTTTTTTTGTTTTTTGTTTTTTTTTTTTTGGTGTTTGGAACTAAGGGTCTAAAAACCTTATTAATGCTACTCCAATTGGGCCCCAACACTTGTCCCCTCTCCTTTTGATTTTTGAACGGCCTCGTGCGCGGCGATCTATCGAGACATTTTCAAATTCAACTTGTGAAATTGTTAGTGATGAGTTCGTGGCCTTTTCATTGGAGAAAAATGCGCAAAAGCTAAGACGTCGAGTGAGAGGGAAAGCAAAAAAAGAAAAACACCACGACGTCACAAAAAAAAAAAAAAAAAAAAAAAGAGGTCCAAATCTGAACAAAGAATTGATCCGAATCTAGGATTTTGGTTCTCTTCGGATAAGTTTCTTCTAGTTTTGGTAATATGTAAAACAATGGGATTATGATGGGTTAATTTGAATCATTCAATTTCGGTCTTGAGTGATGAACTTAACCCAACACAATGACCTGAATTTAAAAAAAAAAAAAATCATTTCAGAAATCGAAACAACTAGGGAAGATTAAATCAATTCAGAAAAAAGAGAATCGCTAGAAGATCAATTAAGTTCGTGAGCTTTGACCGATTGCCCCAGGGGCAAAAGCTTCTTTAATGGATCCATCATCTCCAAAGGGCTTTCATTAGAGTAGTACATCTCGTACTTCTTACCATTATTGATTCATGACTTTTCGTTCTTGATGTTATTTATAACACAGAAAATCACACGTAATTTGCGTTTTTATTATTATCATTATTGTTATTACTACTACTATGTTGGTCACTTATCTTGATTGGAAAATTAAACACCATTCAAGCAACACTCGTCACTTCTTGACACCGACTGCAACGTGTGCTACTTAAGTTTGGTTACGGGTAGAGGGAAGCAACTAAAGGTTAGCTAGATATTTCACCAACAAGAGAGCCGAATCGGGCCAAGATGAAATATGAATTCCATCACCATCTCGGAAACCGCATCTCCTTAAAGTAGCATATTCCATGCTTGTATAGCCATTGCAATCGAACTTTCGCATCAATCCATTTCCACCCTCGTATGATTGCTCCCGAGTGTCGCATCAACCTTTTCTTTTTCGTGCACGTATCGATGGAGATCTGAACCGGATGGGCCCGTTGACACCTCCACCCCCATATTGGACGATGAGTGGGCTAGGAGATCAATAGACTACTAAGGCCCATGGGCCCAATCCAATCCTGCAACAAAGTTATCCCACCTGAGCATTGCGTTCACGTCATCTTCTTTTCTTGTTTTTTTTTTTTTCTTTTTTTTTTCCTTCAGGGCTTGTGCTCGAGTGCTGAGCTCACGCACAATCGGGAAAAAAAAGGAGAAAAGAAAAAAGAAAAGAAGCATCCATCGTATCAGCAAAATCCAATCCCTAGGAGAAGCTCGACCTCAGCTCTGATAGCAAAAAGCCTTAAGTTAATACATTTGTGATGAATTTATTTAAGATTAATTTATTCAACCGTCAAAAATCCAAAAGTGATATATTTATATTAAATATCATTAAATTGGATTAATATTAAAAAAATGGTACAATTGTGATAAATAGAGAATAAAATCTTGAACTAACGTACTGCCAATCAATTGTCGTGTATCATTTAATACGTAATTTGACAATAAAATTTAACGAAATTAATAAACAGTAATTTTGTATCGAGTGTATTAGTTTTGGGTAAAATTATCAAAAATGCACTAATTTGGAGTTTTTAGTAATTAAAAAAATAATTTTGAGTATAGTTGTCTTAAATGTATTAGTTTGAGATTTTTCAAAGTATTAACCTTTATTATAATGACGATGATGGTGGTGGTGGTGGTGGTGGTCACTTTCTCTTGATTGGAAAATAGAAGACCATTTAGACTACTCTTGTCGCTTTTTGACACCAACTGCCATGTGTATTGCTTGATTGGAAAATAGAAGACCATTTAGACTACACTTGTCGCTTTTTGACACCGACTGCCATGTGTGTTGCTTGACTTTAGTTACGAGTAAAGGGAAGCCACTAAAGGTGGCAAGACACTTCGCCAACCAGAGAGCCAAATCAAGCCAAAATTCCATCATCATCCCGAAAACCTCATATCCTTGAAGGAGCATATTCCGTGCTTGTATAGTCATCACAATTGAACTTTCGCATCAACCCATTCCCACCTTCACTATGGTTGCTATCACTTGTCACATCAATCGACCATTTTTCTTTCAATGGATCATCATGGGTAGAAAAAGGAAAGAATTGTTGCAGATCAATTCTAAGTTGAAAAAAGAAAGAATCGAATATTCATTGATTAAATCATTTACTCCATGGTCAGATAAATCTTTTGAAGAACTGATTAATTGGACGAGAATAAAAATAGAGTTCCATTCTACATGTCAATACCAACAACAATGAAATTTAGAATAAGAGGAAAATCCATCGACTTTAAAAATTGTGAGGGTTCAAATCCCTCTATCTATGTTACGCCCTTCAATCGTATTCTACTAAAAAAAGAAAAAAAGGTAAAATAAAAGTATCTCTCTTTTATGCGAATCATTTGTTGAACAATAGAATCCATGAAAAAGTTAAGTGCTAAAAAAATAAAAGTATCTCTTATGTGAATCATTTGTTGAACAATAGAATCCAAAAACACAGCACTGCCCCTCATGTATGGACAAGGTCGGGAAGCGGTGGATATCCGAACCAAATCGGCCCGTTGACACCTCTACCTCGACGTGGATCGACGACTGAAGTCGGATGACGAGTGGGCTAGGGGATCAATGGGCCAGGCCCATGGGCCCAAGCGGGCCCAATCCAATCCGGCAACAGGCGATGCCACCCGAGCATTATTGCGTTCACGTCGTCTCCTTTTCCCGTCTTCGTTTTTCCTTTTCTCGTCTCGTGCTCGATCGCCTGATCAGCGACTGAAACGTCGAATTGGGGACCCAGCTCCAGCGCTAAGCTCGCGCACGAATCCATCACGTCAGCAAATCGAATCACCCGCGGAAAGCTCGACCTGGGCGCTGATCGGGTACGTCCGAGGTCAATCTCGATCGCTCCTTTCGCGCGTCGATCCGGTGGGCCGCTTCGTTCTCTACTGCAGGTGCGTGGTTTTCCTTTATTGCGTACGGGGGAAGTTCACGTGACGCCGCCGCGATTGGACCGTTCGAAGCCCGAGTTTCATTTTGATTCGACCGGTTGCGGAATCGGAAGCAGTCGAGTTGATCGATTGTTTCTTTTTTTTTTTTTTTTTTTTTTTTTTTGTTTGGGGAGCCCAGGCATTGGCTGATTCGTGATTCCGATCGATTGACTGAGCTCGGGAAGTGACGGTAGGAGGAGAGGATGGATTTGGCATCGAGATACAAGGTATTTTGTTGTGGTTTTTGGGGGGGTTTATTTTGCGTAAACGTTGGAGCTGCACGTGGCACTTCTGGGCATTTTGCACTGGGGCTGCTGGATGCTGGCCGTCGCGAAATGGTGTTGGATTGTTGCTTGTCGTTCGCCTGAAAAAAGGGTTTTTTTTGGCGCAGGGTGTTGTTGGGCTTGTTTTTGGCAATGACAACTCTTCTTCCACTGAAGACAGGTAGGCTTCTCATCAGCTGCGACGATGGTATTGAATTTGGAAGTGAGATATGAATGTTCGTGAATTTGCGAACCTTACCCTTTGCCATTGCAGCAGACTTGTGTTCTCGTGACAATGATGACTTTTAGGAGTTCATAGGAAGGACTACTGTTTTTTTGAGATCCCAAGCTGTTTAGGGTATGAGTACATGCTGGGTGTAATTTGTAAGACTTATACTCATTAATTAGCATCAAAACCCGATGATTATGAAAGTGGTCGTGCAAACTTATGTCTTCATGCCCTCTTTTTCCTAGGAACATAAAGCAGTACCTGATTATTTTTAGCTGTTTTTGGGAGACCATTATATAAGTTACTAATTGCAAACTTTTTGTATTCAAATGGTTGTTGCGTTCGAATTCCATTGCTTGCATTGCTAGCACTCCATAGTGCTGGTTTAAGAGTAGTTACTGGAATCATTGCTTGCCAGTGCGTTACTTGTGCTTTGGAATTCTGATTTGTGTACTCATTTTCACCGTGTTATATTTCAAGCTATATCTTAGACATGCGAGGACTTATTTTGTGCAAGGTGGGCCTGTCTTTTCTTCAAAGTTGCTTTTCATGTCCACTTTGTGATGTAAAGAACTTCAAAGTTAAAGAATTGCAAAGTTTCTCCAATTACCATTTTGTTTCATGCTCTTTGGAAAAATGTTTTGCAGATACACAGGCCATTTTGGCATACCCATAGTCATAATGGGTGTGTATGTTGTATGTTATTTATCCTTGTAGATCAGGAAGCTCCGCCTCTTTAAGTTTGTTTAGGATCCTTGATGTTTATTAGAAATGCCATGTGAGCAATTAATCAATAGCCAGATATTGAATCGGTGGTTTAAATGCTTCAAATTAATCCAAAAGGAATTTCTTTTTCTCCCATCGTGCTTGTCTGTGCTTATTATGATGCAAACTTAGTTTGGTCAAAATATTTGTTAAGCAGAAAATTCCTTGTCGGAGAAAGATAGTATCTTCATCAAGTGTTCTTTTTTTTTCTTCTTTTACTTCAGATTTCGTGCCTTTAATTCCAGAGGGTGATAATGATAATAAAATTTTTCTCACCTAAGTTATAACTCACCTTGCTCTCTGAGTCATCACATGTTCCGTGTTTTCACAGTAGAGAGTTCTGTTGCTTTTTCACTTTTCTAATGCCGTTACCGCATTACTAGTTATGTGGAACGCTTGCTGGACCGCATTAGCAACGGTGTCCTGGCTGAGGATCGCCGCACGGCCATTTCCGATCTCCAGTCGATCGTAGCAGAAAGTCGTGCTGCTCAGCTAGCCTTCGGTGCAATGGGTAAGATCTCGTGTCATTTGTTATTTGGGTGCTGAGTACTATAGTATAGAATTGGTTATGTATGAGTTTTTTTTATCTACTTTCTACAGGTTTTCCTGTACTTATGGGGGTCCTGAAGGAAGAACGGGAGGATGTTGAAATGGTTTGATTCACTACTTGCCTTTTTATCTTTCTTCTATTTTGGGGTTTTACTTTCTAAATATCTGCCTATTCATAATGCTGAAAAACATCGAGTGCTTTGTTGGATACTTTATTTGTCAGGTTGCTTTTTTGAGTTGCTGATGTGTAAATCTTTTTGTTTGTTTACTCATTGGCATTTCATAAAGATCAAATTTCGGATTAATGATAATTTGTTTGGGAAATTAAGATATGCAGCATGTTTGGTAGGATCTACTGGATAATTTTAGGACATTGACTTCAAACTATTATAACCAAAGCAAGCTGGATAGTTGCTCAACCATTTCATATGGACTTATGGTTGTGAATTCACTGGCTCATATGCTGCTTGCAGATTTAGTATGGACATCAAGTTAATATTATATCTTCCATTGTTGTCCTTAAGAGACCCATCAATGGAAAAAAAAAAAAAAAATCTATTGTCCGTGGGGTCTGTTACTGTTTTATGCTTAATGTTTATGAAATGTTATATAAATTTGCACTTTGTTTGTAGATTGTTATCAGATGGTCCTTTTAATGCCATCAAATACTTGTATGAGACTGATATCACTCCCGGAGGATCTTCTCTTCCTTTTCTCAACCCAGGAGAAGATGCTTGTTGTTTGCAGTAGAATTATTTATTAGTGGAAATACTCAATGCCCTTGCCCAGTTCTTAGTTCAATTGTTTTCATTTCCATGCTCCTAAATTTGGGAGATGTTGCTGAAATCATGTGCATTACATCACTCGTGCAGGTTCGAGGTGCCCTTGAGACTCTTGTAGGTGCCTTAACTCCTATCGATCATGTGAAAGGGCCAACAAATGAGGTTCAACCAGCTTTGATGAATGCTGATTTGCTGTCTAGAGAACCAGAGAGCATTTCCCTTATTCTCAGTTTGTTGGTGAGGACTTTTGTATCTAATGTCTCTTATCTATAGATTATTGTTCATATTCATGCTGCTCAACAAATTCTCTATTTTGCTTTGTTTGCAGTCAGAGGAGGATTTTTATGTGCGATATTACACTCTTCAACTTCTAACAGCCCTTCTCACAAGTTCTCCAAATAGGTATCTGTTTGTGGCTATGCACTTTGTTCCATGTCTGAGCTTTGCTGCTTGATAGAATGCTTATCAAGTTCTCTTTTCAGGTTACAGGAAGCTATTCTGACCATTCCTCGTGGTATAACTCGGCTTATGGATATGCTTATGGATCGTGAGGTAAAGAACTGATGTCCCTTACAAAATTTATGATTTGAGTTTGACCTTGTGTGAGTGCTGTTCTTTCTAGATGGAATTATCATGTATCATGCTTAAATTTTCTTTTCGCTGGTCGTTCTTGCTTGGCCTATTGGAAGCTTTGAAGCTTTCTAATTCTCACAGAGGATTATAATTTGCAGTCAGCATTTGATCAGTTTGCACTGCTTCTCATTATACTGATGATCTGCAGCTTATTTTTTTCTTTTATTATAGGTTATACGGAATGAGGCCTTACTACTCCTTACATATCTGACTCGTGAAGCTGAAGTGAGTATCTTGATACTTCTCTTGCTTTTCTTTTGTTCGGATGAACGTGAACTAAATGGTTTCTGATTCTAGGAAATTCAAAAAATCGTTGTATTTGAAGGCGCATTCGAGAAAATATTTAGCATCATTAAAGAGGAAGGGGGATCAGAAGGTGGTGTGGTTGTGCAGGTGATTATTGCCTACCTTGTTCAAGCTTATTGATGAGCCAGTCTACTTCCCTGGCTATATCAACTATTGTGTACCTCAGCATTGCTGTGGCTGTGTTCTACTGTTTTCTTGGAAGACCTTGTTTGGCCTTTTTGTGATTTTTTTTTTATTCAAATGAAGAATTCAGAAATTTGTTATTCTTTGTGACAGCAGAACTTTCTGTTTGCAGGATTGTCTTGAATTGTTGAACAATATTCTCCGCCATAATGCATCTAATCAGGTATGCTGCTTTACTTTGACCTTTTCTTTTATAAAATTTTCTCACAGGGTTTCTCCTACCAGTAAGGCAGAACTATTTTGTATAGATACTTCTAAGGGAGACTATCGGCTTTGATCCATTGATATCGATTTTGAAGCTACGAGCAAATACATACAGTTTTACACAGCAGAAGGTAAGTTATTCCTATTTTGATTTGTCGTACTATTATGTGGTACTTTTTGTGAATACGCCCTTAATCTCACTGTTGTCTTTGTTTTCACTTGCAACAAATACTATGTAGTAGACAATTAATCTTCTGAGCGTGTTGGAAACCGTTAGTCTGTTGATATCGGGAGGTCCAGATACTGACCCCTCAAAGGATTCCAACAGGACAACAAATAAAGCGGTCTTAGTCCAGGTTAATGTTCAAACTCCTTACGTGTTACACATCCTTGAAAATGACTGGTTCACTTCTCTTACAATGTCATTCCATTTGTCCACAGAACAAGGTATTTGATCATCTTCTTATGCTGGGAATTGAAAGCCAATGGGCTCCTGTCTCTGTCCGTTGTGCGGTAAGACGTACTTACTTTTAAATAATACTTCAATGTGTTCTCTCATGCATGAGCATGCATGTGATGCATTCTCCTCTGCATGATAATGAAACATAATAGGATGGCTTCTTGCTTTCCTAACCCACCCATGAAAAATAATCTACTGTCTCGGGCTTTTGGCTTTTAAGATGAAGTCTATGGGTATCTGTTCTCGGGCTCAAAGATTTAATGGAAGAATTCACAATGAATGCAACTTATATTTGTGTTTTTTGAGATCGATTAGTATGAACTCCTATAGTTCATGTCTTCATTGATTAGCCATTGCATGGATAGAATTACAACCAGAAGTGGCATCTGTCGAATTTAGAATCTAATAATGAGTTTTTGGTAGTGGTTAAAATATATCAGAGTGCTTGATCTTTCACTTATAGGAACCGCTTTTTGATTTGCTATGTAAAATGAAGGCCATATGTCCAAGGCACTTTTTTCCTATTTCCTGCCACCTGAGCTCAAGAAACCAATTCTACAATGGTCTGTTAGCCACTTCTAGTTACCCTTACTGAGACAAAAGTGTCATGTGAGCTGCTAAATTCTTGGACTCTTTGCAGAGCCAAAATTTTTTGACTAAAGACCACTAGCTGTGAAAATATTCACCATTCCCTAGGTATTATTCAATACCTATACGATCTCGCCCTGAGAAGATCCTTTTCCTATCAAATTTAAATTGATCTTGGGTCTGAATGTCTGATCTGTTGCATCCGTTAAATAACTGTATTTTGTCCATAGTTGTAAACCATTTGTTCCTGCAATTTTCACTGTATACATAATTAGAGAGATCTTATGCTTGAGGAGAAATTCATCTTTTCTTCTGTCTTTTTGTGTTTTGTGCTGGCTGTTTGTAGGCGTTAAGGTGCATTGGCGATCTGATTGCTGGACACTCTAAGAATCTTGATGCCCTAGCAAGCAAAGTTCTTGGAGAGGAGCCTCAAGTAGAACCTGCTTTGAATTCTATTCTCCGAATCATTTTGAGGACATCCAGTATGCAAGAGTTTACTGCAGCTGATTATGTTTTTAAATGCTTTTGTGAGGTTGATCTGGTCATCTGCTTACAATTTCTGTGAATATTTTATTCTTCCATGAATTGTTCTTCCTCTATCATGTTCTGTATACTTATTCAGCGTTTTACTCAGAATAATGGTGATGGTCAAAGAATGCTGGCTTCCACGCTGATTCCACAACCGCATTCAATGACACAATCTCCCCTGGAGGAGGATGTGAACATGTCTTTTGGAAGGTACATCTTGAGAACATGTTAATTACTACTTTTGATTGACCAATGCAGTGCTGTGTTTGCTATTGACATATATTTATATCAAACCCAGATGTATAATCTTTAAAAGAGTTAAGACCATACCCTTTGTCTAAAAATAATTGGTTTGTCTGGCAGCATGCTGTTACGTGGTCTCACATTGACTGAAAATGAAGGCGATCTTGAGGTGACAATTGGTTTTGCTCCGTTTAGTTTTGCAATTACTGTTTAGCTGCCTGAAGGAGTCAAAGTATCTAGTATTTAATCGATGCAATGTCCATGTGTGTATGTAATTTGGTACAATGCTTCCACTTGGTGAGGCTAATATTTGGTTGATATTTTGAACCTGCAGAGTTGTTGCAGGGCTGCCAGCGTGCTGTCACACATGTTAAAGGATAACATCCAGTGTAAGGAAAAGGTGTGAATTCTAACACATTTTCTCTCGCATCAACTTCCACTCTGATCTCTTCTAGTATCTGAGAGTGGCTGGGTATCATGTTGTCATTATAGCTGCATATACTCCACACATATTCCAATTATATCGTCATGTTTACTCGAGTCTTTCATACGTGGTAACATGTGGATTGGAAGAATATATATGGATTTAAGGCTAAAATGAATCTATTAACCAGTGCAAGTTAGACCTCTACTCTTGTCAATGCTTGCGGCTATATAGGTGTCAATTCCAATTGCAGACATATTCTCCTTCCCCCCGCCCCACTCATCAGGCAGCAGAGCAAGAGAGAGGGAGAGAATGGAGAGGAGTTGAATGGTGCTGGTCTGTTATTGTAGAAAGGCTTTTAAACAAAGAGTTGACGATAAGAATCTCATTTTTTATTGCAAATTATAATAATCTTTTCCATCTCGGTATATATATATATATATATATTTAAAATGGAACATGGACAGCTAATTGTAGAACCTTTAGAAATGCTGGTTTTTTTATTGCGATTCTCTTGAGTAAATGATTGCTACTTCTTCACATGACAATGATATAACAAAATTTAATTTGCAGGTTATTCAAATTGAACTTGAGGCTCCTACACCATCATTAGGAGCTCCAGAACCATTACTCCATCGCATGGTCAAATACTTAGCTCTTGCTTCTTCCATGAAAAGTAAAGATGGAAAGTCAAACATGGGACATATATTTGTTCAACCGATCATCTTGAAATTGCTGGTGACCTGGCTTGCCAACTGTCCAAGTGCAGTGCACTCCTTCCTAGATTCACGTCACCACCTTACATGCCTGCTGGAGCTTGTGTCAAATCCATCGACAACTGTCTGCACGAAGGGTTTGGCAGCGATTTTGTTAGGAGAGTGCATTCTCTACAACAAGTCCAGTGAAAATGGAAGGGATGCCTTTACGGTAGTTGACACCATAAGCCAAAAAATCGGGCTTACAGCTTACTTACTAACGTTTGATGAGATGCAGAGGAGTAGTATTTTCGCCTCTATAAAGTCAAGCCAGCCCCGGAGGCCATTGACAAGGTCCAATGCTGCTAGCATGGCAGACATTGAGGATGTTGACGAGAATGATTTGTCTGATAAAAAGAACAATGATCATCCAATTCTCTCAGTGATATTTGATGCACATTTTGTTAACTTCATCAAGGGTTTGGAGGAAAACATTAGGGAAAGCATTGTAGAGGTCTACAGCCATCCAAAGAGTCAGGTAGCTGTGGTGCCAGCAGAATTGGAGCAGAAGAATGGGGAGAGTGACAAGGAGTACGTTGAGCGGCTGAAAATGTTTGTGGAGAAGCAGTGTTTTGAAATACAGGTATCTATGTTGCAATTTACTGCAGATGTGTTATTAAGTTTGCATTTCCTTTGTTGGTTTCTCACTTTGTCCCTGTGTTTTTTTTTTTGGTAAGAAAATTTTTTTTTTTTGGTAAGACACTTTGTCCCTGTGTTGGTTCTTTGAAAATGTTTCATTTGCTTATCATTATATTGGTAACAAGAATATGACTGCAGTTGTATTATGGGTTACCTCTAAGCTAATGTTAACTGGCTAATGACTAGTACCTGCGCTTGGTGGGTTCGACCTAACACTATTTTTAGTGTAAATTTATCCTGTCACAGTTCACAAATAGTTCTATGTTAAACATGCCTTACTATTAATATCAAGAGGTGCTAGAGTAGTATTTCTTTGGTGTTCGGAGAGATTCTTCCATCATAAATATGGTTTCTTTGGTGTTTCTCATTTCATTCTATTTGGTCAAATAAGTAGAAATTACTAGTTGGGTTTGTGGAGCAGATATTTTAGATTACGGCTTATTTATGCTACACAAAGGGCCAATTCATCTTTACACTTATACTCCACATGCTGCAGTTTGCTGTTTTGCACTCTGATGCCACAAGTACAGCTGTTCCCTTCATGCCCATGATATGGCCATACTAACTGGTCAATTACAGTGTAATCTTTCAAGGGGTTGCAACAGACTGGGTGTTGGAAATTTTTGAACTTCTATAGTATATTTTTCTCCCATCATGCATTTTACTTGACTTGTCATTTTATTCTCCTGTTAAAGGGGCTGCTTGGACGAAATTCGACTCTGGCAGAGGAATTGGCCAAGACCGGGGGTGGCGGCAGCGGTTCATCCCAAGCTGAGCAGAGGGGAGGTGGGATTTCGGAGAGAGTCCAAGTAGACACTCTGAGAAGAGATCTCCAAGAGTCATCTCAACGCCTAGAGTTTCTCAAGGCAGAGAAAGCCAAGGCTGAATCCGATTTATCCATGTACCGAAATATGGCGGGTAAGCTGGAATCCGATCTGAAGAGCCTATCTGATGCCTACAATAGTCTCGAACAGACCAACTTCAATCTCGAAACAGAAGTAAAAGCTTTGAGGAACGGGGAAGCCACGCCATTCCCTGATCTTGAGACCGTGAAGGCGGAAGCGAGGGAAGAGGCACAGAAGGAGAGCGAGGTCGAGCTGAACGATTTGCTTGTGTGTCTTGGTCAAGAACAGAGCAAGGTGGAGAGGCTGAGCTCAAGGTTGGAGGAATTGGGAGAAGACGTGGATAAGCTGCTCGAAGGTATTGGAGACGAAGCCGGGCTTCCCGAAGGTGAAGAGGAAGAAGAGTGATGGGTGATTTATCTGTGTTGGTTCTGAGTCTGTTTAGTTATGGAACTGCCTTTCTTCATCTTACTTCCAAGGCATCAACAATGGGATTTGACTTGCAAGTCTGTACATTTCCAGTAAATTGTACAGTCTCCTCTAATTCTTTGCTGGTGAAATGCTGGATCATTACCGTCCTCTGTTCTTACGTTAGTATGATTAGTTTGTTCCTTCAGGAGATGCCTAGTTCCATATTATTGTGATTTAGAGTTAATTGATTTAAATTATTTTCTTTCGAATTCTTACACAGATTTATGATAAATTTGGACTTTAAATTCATTACCTACAAATCAAGTCCTGAAACACGTTATAAATTTAACTAAATAAGGTATGGTTTGTTGGTGAAAAAAAGAAAGAAGAAATACGGATTATCTTTAAAACATAATAAATATCGAATACAATTTTGTTTGGAAAAAAAAGGGATCATCCTTCAATGTGTCCCTAAGCTATTGGTGAATGTTTAGTATAGTTTTTGATCTATATAAAAATATTTAAAAGTTCCGGGATTAAACATCAGACTAAAGTTCTAAATTTTTAGTTCTGAATTAAAAATTTAGAGATGACATTATATATTAAAATAAAATTTATGGATCATTTGTGCCATTATTCCAAGTTGCAAAAACATCTTATATGTCCATGAGATATTTATGTATACGTTTAAACTATCTACAAAGGGAGAGATTTCGGATCTTAATAAATCCTTAAATTGCTACATCTAAATCTTGAAACATTAAAATGAAGTTGGGTATGATTGGAAAAGTGATTTCTCGCGAAAATGATTATTTTAACCTCGATTATAATTTTCTCGAAAATTTCTCACATTTTCTTTTATGCGTTCTTTTCTTCATTGTTAGCTTATTTAATAATCATTTTCACCGTATTTTTTTAATAAAATAAAAAGTCTCATTTACCTGACCCTTCCACATTGCGAAATCATCTCTTTAATAAAAAGCATTAGAAGTTGAGATAATCACGACTCTCTCTCTCTCTCTCTCTGACGACCAAATACGCAAACGCACGCCACGTCATCAAAACGTCGACTTTCCTTGAAAAGCGACGGACCAGCTGACGTGGCCACATCACACCGAGTCCAAACAAACATAGTAAATAGTAATCATCATCATCGGCAGCGAACTCTACTCTCTCTCTCCTCTCTCTCTCTAGCTCTCGCACCGACGTGCCATGGACGGCGCCAAATCCCCGGCCGCTTCCGACACAGTGGCGGCGGCGGCGGCGGCGGCGGAGATCGAGCACAAGGTCTACGCCCGCGTCGGCCTCCTGGGGAACCCCAGCGACGTCTACTACGGCCGCACCATCTCCCTCAACCTCGCCAACTTCTGGGCCGCCGTCCGCCTGCGCCCCTCCGAGGAGCTCGTCATCGCGCCTCACCCCGTCCACGACCTCGTCCAATTCCACTCTCTCCATCACCTGGTAAGGTCGCGATCTCGGGTTTTTCTCGGTTTGTCTGGTTCTTCTGGAACGGCGTCTGTTGACGGACGCTGCTGCTGCTGAGAAAGCTTGTGTTGGCTTCTTTTTCTTGCTTTGATCCCGTATTGAATCTGGCTCGCATTTCTTTCCTATGTCGCGATCTGGGTTTGTTTCGATTCTCTTAGCTCGCGCTTGAGTTTTGGAAATGCGGTCGCAAGTTGTGCTCTTGATGAGGAGTCGATGAGTGATGCCGAAGCAACGTTTTGTGTCCGGTGTATTCAACTGCATTTCGAGAGATCCTGCTGATTTTTTTGTATGTTCTCGCTGCCTGAGAGGATTGATTCGAAATGGGTGCGAACGCAGGTGAATCGGCTGCAGAATGAAGGGTACTATGGAGGAGTTCGTTTGCTCATGGCACTCTGTAAAGTTTTTCACAGTTATTGCGAGAATCACAACATCGATCTTCATGGTGGGAATTTCACTCTTTCTTATGAGACTAATATACCTCGTCAGGTACAGTGTTCGGAATGTTCTTATTTGCTGAAGTTGCTTATATGGGTTGTTGGGATAATTATTTTACCTGACGTGTGAAATTGCTGAAAAATTAGATTCTTTTTAGAATCCTTCCTGTCATTCGAATTATATGGGTGAATTTTCCTGGAAAAGGTCGATAGCTTGTAACCCACAAGTCATATCCTATAATGTTCGTTAGGTTGACTATGCTTGGACTATCTCTAGTTACTGACCAATTAGTGTTGTGGCTTCATGTTGTTTTCAATTAGCAAGTCTATTTCCTCACCCTTGCCCCCTCTCTACGAGTTATTTATGAAGGAAAGTGAGAGTTGCTTTGTCGATGGATAGGGGTGACACACAAAAGAAAATAGCTATTAGAGTCAGCAGATATTGTATATTACCCAAGTTTTATAAGGCTGACCAAATGATGCTATTTAGATCTTGCGTATGTATAAGCTGTATCCTTTCCCGACCTGGAACTTCCCTATCTTTCCTACCCAATTTGAAGTATCTGCCACCACAGTGATTATCGATTTTGAGTAAAAAGGAAGAGCTGTAAAGAGAGAAGCTTGAGCAAAAATTGTTGTCAATTGCTCTTTGTTAACTTACATTCCAACATTTTTCCTATAGGAGTAGTATTTTTTCTGCATCGATATCAATTGTTCGTAAGCTTGTCGTTACGTCTTTTCATCTCTTGTTATCTGAAATGAGATAGCCTTTTTCCTGGTTGTTCTAGATTGTTTGAATCACATGTGATTTAACTAAATTATCTCTTCCGGGTTCCTTTTGAGACCCTTTCATTTTTAGAACAGAACTAATTTCATCTTTTCATTTTTCTCTCTTAATTATATTGCTGAACTGTAACTTTGTTTTCTCAGACAGGGCTTTCAGGTTCGAGTGCTATAGTGTGTGCTGCTTTAAATTGCCTTCTTGACTTCTATAATGTCAGACATTTGGTGAAAGTGGAAGTTAGACCAAATCTTGTTCTTAATGCTGAAAAGGAATTGGGAATTGTTGCTGGCCTCCAGGATCGGGTTGCCCAGGTATATGGGGGCCTCGTTTACATGGTATGTGCTCATCATCTTCTTGCAAAGCAATGCATATGTTGTACAAACCACTGTAAAATTATAGCTTATTTCTTTTCTCCTGGTAGGATTTCAGCAAGGAAAACATGGAGAAGTCGGGGCATGGCATCTATATTCCAATGGATATAAGTCTACTGCCTCCTTTATATCTCATTTATGCTGAAAATCCAAGTGATTCTGGAAAGGTTAGCATAACATGATATATCACCTGGACTTCTTACTCACATGTTTGGTTTGCATCTTTTTCCCTCCAATTTTCCTCATTCCCCTAAATATGTAGGCTACTAGAGATTACAACTCATAAGCGCTATTCCAAAGTGCTTGCTACTTAGTTCGCAGGGCCATGACTTCTGGTGATCATGGCAACCGTTGATGTTCCTAGATTCTTTATCTGAGTGTTATTTCATAATGTGTTTTATGTTAAATGTGAAGCAAGAGCCATTAGTCATTACTAGCCAGCTTGATGAGTTAAATCATGGCCTAGCAGAGGCTTGTAATTTTTGTCAACCGCAGTGATCAAAACTTTCCATTTGAATTGTGGAGACACTTCTCCTGTTGAATTTGCTGTATATTTTGAGGTTTGACAAAGCATAAAATCAATGTGAACTCAATACTGATGCTTAAAACTATGATTCAACTTGTAAGGTGGTTCCTAATCGCCACTCTCCATTTTGAATTGGTAGTTAGCTTAATAATGTTCTCTGCCTATTCTTAATATAAATGTATGTGAAACTTTCAACTACCTTCGAGATGCATATATCTGATTTTTTTTTTCTTTTTTTGGTGGATGCAGTTGCACAGCACAGTTCGACAGAGGTGGCTGAATGGAGATAAGTTCATAATTACAACCATGGATGAAGTTGCAAATATACCCGTAGAAGGGAGGGAAGCATTACTGGAAAAGGACTATGCCAAGCTTGCAAAGCTCATGAATCGTAATTTTGACCTACGAAGGTAAAATGGTTTTGTTCTTTAGTTGCAGAATTTATTCGGTGGATGGAGAACTCTTCCCATGAGAAGTACCCAGCTATCCGTATTATTGTACTTCCCTCTTTACTGAGGAACAGTCTGTAAGCTGTTTTTATCACCACCTGGCAGAAAAAGCTAGCTAGGAAATTAATGTTGCACCATTTTATCGCTGCTTGAAATTGATTGGGTGCACAATTGCTTAGCTTTCATCTTTCAATGAGCTTATGTAAATTTAGAATGGTGCCCACTAGCACAGCCTGCCTGCAAGGTTTGAAATATTCTGCTGGTCAAGTTACTTGAGCTGAATGCAGCCTCACGGGCTATGGGAACTAAGTTTTGTTTGTGGTTTTATTCAGGAGTATGTTTGGAGATGAATGCCTCGGTGCTTTAAACATAGAGATGGTGGAGGTGGCCCGACGAGTGGGCGCTGCGTCAAAGTTCACTGGCAGTGGAGGAGCTGTGGTTGCTTTCTGCCCTGATGGGCCATTGCAGGCAAAGCTTCTGGAGGATGAATGCCGAAGAGCTGGATTCATCCTCAAACCAATACAAGTAGTTCCATCCCGTTTGAATGACGTCGATCTCAACACATTGAAGAATTAAGTTAGCACTGATGAGTCCTGGCGGATTGGGAATTTATTTCATTTATTGATTACCATTGTTTCATGCACCGAAATGTCTAGTGATGTGGTAGTCGGCCATTCATCCTCTCGCAATGCCTGCTTGTCCTTAGTTATATTAAAAAAAAGAAAAAATGAGGGCAATATCCTAAAGTTACACCATTACTCTCCTAATAAAACTTGATCTTGTCTGATCTCCGTGGCCTATCTCATGATGATTGAAGTGTCCAATTTGTTAATCAATTTGTACATGAGTTTCCTTCCCTAAAAATATGTACGATTTTTACCTGTTGGAAATATTCTAACATTTTCCCAATCTGAGAAAGGAGAGTGAGACCAAAATTGAGAGAGGGAGTTGATTTCTGAAAAAGGGCAATAGCCGCTTACAAAGTCCACCTCAACAATAAGTTTGCGAATGTTCAATGAAATGGCCATTTTGAAACCCAAATATGTGCCCTAAAGTTATGCTTTAAGTGAAGAACGCATCTCCACAATGCCTAATTCATTACGAAGAAGACCACATACTGAAGCTAGCTCCGGGTTGCCTTTAGAGGCTCCATTAGTATTGAGTTGGATAGGAGGGATGGTCCAACTCACAAATATATCCATTTCTCCCTCAATTCGTTCTCACTCGTACGAGCTGAAAAGATGTTCTTGACACATCCCAAAAATCAGGCCCATAAGTGTGCTAAAAAGAGAGATATCCATTTGAAATAATCTCTTGTTTCTCCAGTTCCAAAAATGCCAATTAGTTACCCCAAAAACTAGTTGGCAGTTGACTTCTTTTACCAGAGTTTTTGAAGTAGATAGGTTTGCCAATAACCACTAATGTCCATCGGCAAAGAATTTTCCCCTCAAGCTTGTTGCAAAATCTTTTGCCAAATGGCCTTTGCATACTTACAATTCCCATGTATGAGTATAATTGCGGACAAAAACTCAAACGGAATTCATAGTGGTTTGACTTTGGAGCCTTTCGTAATTAGTAAATTGGCATTGGTAAGAAGCCAACCACACTCTTGATTGAAACAACTTGGTGATCCCTATTATGGTAATACGGAATCTGAGAGTGTGCCCCTTCCCAGCCTGTATCGTCTCACGGAATGTTCAGTCCGCTGCAAGACGGTTATTTAAAGGCGAGAATGTATCCTATTTCCTCCAACATTCAGACCATGCCCAATTTAAATCGTTTGGAAAATTAAGAGATTGACAATGACGTGCACCAAGCAAGTCGCAGAGGATAGAACAAGATCAAAATTCAACCTTGCTCAGATTAAAATGGAAGCCATGGACTTATCGTACCTAAACATAATCCGACTTTTCTGAACTTTTTATAAGTGAAATAGGGTGGCATCGCTCGCTGGTGCTTCAGACAAAGATATATAAATGAAAAGAGAAAGACCCTTTCCCTCCAAGAAATGCATCTCTGTTTCCAGGTTAGAGCTAGATCAGCGAATTGTCGAGACCTGCCATTGCACCTCACCTTTTTGCCAGTGAATTACAGTCGCATTCCAATAGGGTGCTGCGGGTGCGCTAAACTGATCATTTCATATGCACCACCCAGATTCATAACTCGGGGTTGAGCTCTGGGATGGTTTTTACCGCTGAAAGTTGACTAGGGGATTACTAGAAATTCATTGTTAGCCAAAAGCAAATCATGGCGCTCCATGGAAGCAACCTCGCAATAACCTGGTCTCCTTACAACAACACGGAGCCAAATCTCAGCTGTTTATCACCAAGCTTAGCAAGGTAAACAAATTTCAGTTCACTAGTATGACATAGACAAAGCCTTCTACTTTCAATGATATTGCCTTCTCAATATCATGCACACACTCTATGTTGCCTTCTGAATACCAAGTACAAAGATAAGGACTAGTTCAAAGTTCATTCCACTTTCTCAATCAAGTCAATTGATCTCCCCATAAATGCTTCAAAAGACCTATTCCAGTCACTCATTCTACATATGATAAGTCGCAAGCAGATTCAACATTGGATGAGAAGTGAAAAGCTATCCAAGAATGCATTCACTCTTTGACAAGAAGAATATTACACTCTTACACATGATTGGGTTAGATTAGGGTCCTTTAAAATTAACAAGAACTGGTAAATTAACACCGTCGGAACACCCAATTGTAAAACTCGTGCTGCAGAGGCTAAATAATCACCAAGCCATGAGGCTTACTCGTCACATACTGCTGCCATGAGCTCACTTAGGGAATCCCATATAGGAAGACTAAACAACAGACTGTTCTAACCATTCCTCTTGTACATCATACGGCGCTTCAGCTAATATCACAAAGATTTGAGATGTTGCACACAATTGCTTCTTGCAATTCAGCCTGCAAGACCAAGAATAATGAAATGCAATGCATCATTTACATATATAAGATTTCCCCTCTTTATTCTTCAATCTATAATTTCCTTCGGCCCATATTCAATCTGTACTCGATTGAGAACTGAGAAGAAGGGGGCAAAAGAAGAAAAAGAATAGCATCCTCTACTTTCAGCAAAGGCATGAATGCCATTAGAAAGATCCTAATATAGTTTCACTATTCCATATTTGTACCTTCCACCACGGAAAAAGATGAAATTGAAAAAGTCATGAAGTCAAAGATATCCCAGGTCATATCAATTACCAGCCAGTTAAGAAATTAACAGCAAGTGAAGAAATGGAGAAAGCATTACTAGAACTGATTGCTGAATGTAGCAGATAAAATTAAATCAAGCCTCAGAACATGTCTTCACGTGGCTCTTTTTGGAGCAAATGGAAGATTGGACAAAGAAGTGATATGTCTGTGTATGGACTTCGTAAATGACAATCATCTTGCATTGATTTGTGTAGCCATGTCTGCATATGTTAAATGCAAAAGAAGTCTCTCAATGGTCTATAAAGTTTCAATTGTTCAAAGGTATCGTCTGGAGAAAAACCTGCTCACTGCTCCCAGGCTTCAGATCAGCTGATCTAGGGCTAATTTTTTCAAACCAACGTAAAATTCCATGAACAAGCAGAGTCCAAGCAGATCTCAGAGGACAAACACAGCAACATAACAGCATCTCATAGTCTAGTAGAGATTAATAGCAGAAATCAAGCAGTAAACTGAAAATGCCAACAACTGGACCAGAACTCAAAGAAATAGGATATACAGATAGAGGGGTAATTGGAGATTGAGAAGATTATTGTGATTCGCAAACAATTTTCTTCCTAGAATGTTCCGCCAACAGAAGTCCAGTCAAAATTAATATGCAGGCTCAGGATGCTCAATGTGCTGACTGCTGAAACCAGACAAGTAGAACCATAGGAAAGATAAGAATCCGTCAAAGATCAATTGCTATTTCAAACCTAAGTGGAGTGATCCTACTTTAAATTGTGTCACAACACACTTTTGCTGTTACTCAATCATTTAGATGACACAGTTCCAAGCAAAAATAAATTACAGAAGAAAGGAAAGGAAAGAAGGAACAACAAGAATATATTCACTCAATTACACAAGAAGGATTATACAAATGATTAGCTAACGCTACAGCCCTCTAAGTCAATAATGCAATTGTACAATATCAACCTCACGAGTGGTAGACCCGTCCTCGATTTCATGCTACAAAAGCTAAACAATCACCAACCTAAGAAGCTTACTCATCACATAGTGCCGCCATGAGCTCTTGTGGGGAAGCCCAAACTGGAAGATCAAACAAAGACTGTTTTAATTGTTCCTCTTGTACACTAGACAGTGATTCAGCTACATCACAGAGATTTGAGACGTCATTGATTAACGCTTCTTGTGCTTCCGCCTGCAATTTGAAGACCGAGAATATGTTGGGATCTTATAAAGGAAAAGAAGCTTCAAGCTCATGCCTCAATAAAATTTTTAGAACTTCCAAAGAATAAAACCCATTTATAAATCCCCACCACTACGCAGGAAGTCCATCTTATGGAGATTCCCATCATTAGGTTATGAATTCGCATTTATGCTCTCTATCAAAGTGACAAAAAAGAAAAGAAAGACAAATCAAGGGCAATGCACATACAGGAAACAACCCTTCTGAGAAAACATAACAACCAACAAGGGAAAAGAATACAAGACAAGGATTCTGCTGCACAAAGCAAAAAGGGAAAGACATAGGCAACAACTGGAGAGCTTAAGATATATGCATCACTATAATCTCAGCAACCGCCGGCTGTACAAAGATATTAGCCAAAGCACTGACAAGTCCCAACCTAGCACACCTATAAGTGGAGATGACAGGCACTATCCACTCTCGGAAATGCAGAAAAAAACACCAAGTGCAGATCCTACCGAGCAAGAGAAGTTTTAAGGTCAAGCGATTCCTAAAGACCCAACGTGTCAATTGAAGTGGAATTGAACAAATGAGAAAATGGAATCAGATCTCAGAGAACAAAAATAGCCACATAACAACAGCTCACATCAAACCCTAAAGGGTTAGCTGAAAACCCGAGAAAGATCAACCAAGTCGAAGGACTGAATTCAAGGATGTGCTCGTGTTCCCCCATTTCCTCCCCATTACTCAACACCCCAAGAAACCCTAATTCAACCAGCTCGAACGCACGGAAACCCCCAATTACCTGCAAGAGCAGCTTGTCAATGGTGGACCCAAATTCGCTCCTCTGCCGGTCAAGCTCCTCGTCGGCCGACCCACTCGACGACGCCGCCGCCGCCGCCCGCTCTTTCTCCCTCTCCCGCTCTAGCTGAAGCTCCCGCGCCTTCTCTTGCATCGCCCGGCAGGTGCTCGATAGGTGTTCCCAGCGCGCGAGCTCTTCCCCGTACCGACCCTTTATCTTCAAGAGCGCCTTCCTCCTGCGTTCCCTCCGATGCCGCTCCTCCGCAAGAGGGTCCGGCGGCGGCGGCGGAGGAGGATGCGCCGCCTCCGCCGCCGCCGCCGCCGCAGCGGAGGGGTCGAGGCGCCGCTTCTTGCGCTTGTAAATGAAGCCGTCGTCGTTGCAGAGTTCCCACTCGTCGTCGGCTTCAGCCGCCGGTGACGGGGTCGCCAGGTCCATGAGCGAGACGGCGAGGCGGCGGCGAGAGCGGGCCGGACCCCAATTAGCGGGAAAAAACGCTTCTTTTTTTTCGGGGAATTTCTTGGAGGGATTTCGAAGCTTTGCGGATTCAAATATTTCTTTCGGGTTCGCTCGCTCGCGATAAAGACAGCTCTTTTATTTCTCTCCTTTTTTTTCAATTAATAATCGTCGTCCTCTCCGCTCCTCTCCGTCGCCTTTTAAATTACTATAACTTGAAAAACCGCTGAGCTACCGAAAAACCAGACAGACTTCAGTGAGCAGATCGTGAAGGTGATTTTTAATGGCTGTCTCTCGCGATAATTACAGATTCTAGATTGACATGCAGCTGATTAATGGGTGGGTGTTCTACAAAGATCTGATTCTAGCGGCTGCTCCAAACCAATGTGAAAGATGACGAGCTTTTAGCTCTACTCAAAAGTGTTATGTAATAAGGGTAAGCATGCTGCTCTGAAACTAAAAACCATGAGTATTAAAAAATTGAAACTGAGAACCATCCATAAATGAGTCCAGTAGGGAATCGGACCACCGATCTAATTCAATCGGTCCTCAACCCCAATCCTTCGTCATCACTTTCGCATCCCTCACATACTTCGAGTAGGAAGGAGTAGCTGAGAAGTTAAGATGTGGGCAACACCCACCTCTCACCATCGCTTTCACCACAGGCATCAAACGAGGTCTCTTCCCATCGGATGGTGTTCTCCAACTCTTGCAACCAATAGAGAGATTTTTTAATGGATTGGCAAGAAGAATTTAAGGAATTGAATGCAAGACATCATGACTTCATTTTCACATTAAATAGAGCGAGCAATTGATTACTTAAAAAGTATAATTTCTACCTGACTAATGACATGAAATGTACTCGAGTTCTTGACATTCTGAATTGTGAGTGCACTTTATTTATATCCAAACCGTTCTGAGCGAGTGGTTTCACGTTTGAAATCAAAAACTAGACCAATACATACCGGTTCCAGTAATTTGAAATCAATAATCAAATCGATCCCCATGAAAACGCTGGTTCTAGATCAATCCAATGCGATTCCAGATAGTTCCTAATTTCTTTGCACACTTCAATTATATGGCATCGCCCGTCCTGGTTAATTTGTATACTAACAAGAAATAGTGAGGTTTTTTATTTTTTTTTCAACCGTTCAGGTTGTCAAATTAAAGTCATGATCTTCGAGTACTGATACAGATCGACAAGAACACAAGGCGCCGCCCCGACTCGGCATGTTAGCGAGAAAGGCTCGTGCAAAGTAGTTCTTACAGACATGGTTCAATCACTCTTGATCTCTCGCACTCACCACGCTGTATTTCGTCTGCCAAATTAATCTGAACTTTTACGAGCAAAACCATGCTGATCTTCAACGGTGGGCAACCGTGAAGAAGACCTCAGAGAATGCCCCCAGAACACCATCAATCCTCTTGGATACCAAAGCAGACCTTTGATCATTGACAAAACACCAACCAAAACAGATCCTTGGGATTTCTCAAGCTCATTAAGTTACAATGAGGTTACATAACCATCAGCCAACTAAAGGTCATAATCCTACAGAGGACACCATCTGCCGTTGTCCGCATCGTGCCGCTTAACGGGCCGTGGAATTAGGAGGGTCCATTCCCATGGCCAGGAAATAGGCCCTCTCTGCGCTTGCCAATCGTTCTTGGAACATTGCCCACTCTCCCCTACATCTCTCTCTGACCTGAAGGAAAATGCAACCAGAACCTTAAGACATTCATATCAGATGAGATCAGTAACGAAAAGAAATTGGGATTGGATACCAACCCCTTCCCATGGTGCCTTTCCACTCTCTGCTTGCCCCTATCAAAAGTTCAGAGGATAACAACAATTAACAACGTCCACAGTACGTAAGCCACTCGCCAACGTGTAAAACTATTCACCGACCTGGTTGCCGAGGGTTGGCACACCTTGATGCACAATCCATTGAGCATCAACAACTCCTATTTTCTCATGAGCAGGCTGTCTCCATAGAAAGGGAAGAAATTGTCAGTGGACCAGCCTGTTAACCTCTCTATATAGGTATATTCAGTAGGAGAGGGAGAAACTGCGAACCTCCACGCATTTTCTCAAGGCAAAGTCCAGACCCCATCCATGAACCAAGTCATTCTGCACATCAACATGAAGGTTTGTCAAGCATGCAGAGCAAGAGCACAAGCTAAAGTAAAGACTAAATAGCAGCAACAGCTGCTGTTAGTTTTGGATGAGGAAAGAGGGATGCTTATCCATCACTTACCTGAATCATGTGCCAAACACAACGCCAGGCCTCTCGAGAAAACACAGGTGCCATGATCTCCACAAATCTGCAAATTAAGGGGTGAGAAAATAATGTTTTGCCTAGTTTGATTGTCCTTTAGATTAAATTATGAGTACGTACGCTGCACAAGGTGGCAAGTGGGGATCCATGCACCAGCCAGGTCTCTCCTCTGTAACTCTGCAGGTGGAAACGAAAAAGCAAATCACAAGGAGCTTTAAGGTACATGAATATATACTGATATATAAGAGGCCAAACATGAAGTATAAAGTGGCACTGTTCTCACTTGTGAACTTCACTGTCTCCTCTCCTCTTTGTCATCTGCCATGTCAAGCCACTGTTTGGTTCTAAACCAGGCTGGGAAATTTCTAAGCCATGCTTCTTTATCAATTTTATGTACCTAGAATGTCCACGAAACCTCAGTTAATTTAGAGGTAGAAATAGTGTTCGGAAGATACACATGCATAATCAAATTCAAATGACTAGAGATGGATGCCAAAAAACAAATACTCACTCCTCTGCATCAAAATGCTCCACTCCCAGGTCCTCATCCCACATAAATATGTAATCATATGCCGCCACAATATTAGGATGCAGAAAACGTTTGGCATACCACCTAGGAACATGATTTAGAGAATGTAAGTAAATAGGCTGCTTCTCGGAGTTAGTTGTTCATCGAAAATTGTCATGCACAAGCCAAGAACAGATCTGGAGGTATCACCTAATAGACTCACCATTTAGTTTGCTTCCGTACACTAACATGAATAGCTGTCTTCGACCACTCAAATTCATTCCATTCAGTAGTTCGACCATCATAGTGGAATAACATGATGGTGAAATCTTTTGAAAACTGTCCAAAAACAACATTCGTCATTCTTTAAATTCCTTTTCTCCGTGAGAGAGAGAGAGAGAGAGAGAGAGAGAGAGAGAGACCTTCTTAACTGCTGCATCAATGTTTTTCCTCTGTTCATAGCCAACGGTAAAGGTCACAAGATACTTTGGTTTGGTCATTAAGTCCTGCATCAAGACCTCAGTCAAGCATCCAACTTGAAAAGTCTTTTCTCAATATTTCTCAAAATTATGTCAGTGCTTGATAACAAACTTCTCCATGCATCTTTTTAAGTTGGAACTACGGAATGATTGAGCACGTATCAGGATCATAGAGTGCAAATGCATGCATTCTGGACACCCTGGGGTGTTCCATGGTAAAAGATACAAACCTCACTGGGTAGACCCCATAGTCTGCGTAGATAGAAGTCTGACTCAGCAGCAATGATCCCAGGGGGGAGTCTTTCAGCACCTCGAGGGTTTGTTGGAACCCAAATCTACAGTAGCGACAGTGAGTCAGCAAAATGAGATTATTCTAAGTGGTTACTTACTGCATTGTGAAATGAAGAAACAGAGAGAACACTGCAATTGTAAAACAGACAGAAGTATACCAGATCATGCAGCAAGATAGGGATGACATGAGAAGGTTAGATATACCTTTGAGCTATTAAATTCTACGATTGAGCTTGCACTCCCTCCATTTCCCTTCAACGAAGACCAGGCATTCAAAAGCGCCTGAGTTGAAAGGCCTGAGTATTTGTCTTCGATATATGCGAAATCAATTGAAGGAAAAAGTGCCGATGGGAGATTTAACTAAAAAATTAAAATATGCATCCATGAGTGGTGCCATACAAAGAAAATATAGGAAGAAGCTGACCATCCAATAAAAAACAATGGAAAGACTGAAAAAAGTTGTTAGTACAGAGGGTAACAATCTTGTACCTTGGTCAATGAGAGCGTTGGAAAGGAAACACCAAGAAGGAAGCCAAAAACAACTCCCATGAAAGTCGTAACCAGAAGCCTCATTGTTTCATTTGGCTTTCTTATATTTCCACTGCACATTTTATATAGATTAATAAAAACAGATATGTTGCTTTACTGTAATCAGAGACCGTGAACTCGTGAAACTCCAAATAAAACTTCAAGAGCATTGTCTAGCATAAGAAAAATAATGAAACTTGCATACATGCGTATGGGGGTTCCCATTTGAAGTCAATCTGCACAAACTCAAGTCACAGAGCTAGAAGTTGCAAAAAGACCAGCCACAACTATCCAAAAAGTCATCAAGAATGTTCCTGCTTCAAGAATATATGCCCACCCTCATGACCAGAGACCCTGAATCATGGGAGAAATATCTTAGGTTTTGGACAAGAGTGCAAATTAGACACAAAACGTGCAGACTGCAGACTCATCCTTAACAAAAATTTCACAAGCAAGGACGACATATAAAGTGTTGAAAGCCACTTCAAATTATTATTCTTGATATCAACTGGCCTTAATTATCCAAAGCTGGTTATTGCATAAAACAACAAAAAGAGTGTTGAACTGATAGACATGAGAATGATATTGGACAGCTAATGCCATACTACTCTACTAGCAAACATTTCTTTAACAACCTTCAAAGCATCGAATGTGAACTGGATCACTCATTACATTCACAAACAGATTGCCAATCAACAGAAAGATTTTAGAAAAGAATCAGGAGCTTCTGCACAAAAACTACAAGGCATTTGAAGTTAAGCAAAAAGAGTTAAATAAAGAAGCACATTGGAACTGAGAAATTCATCCATCTAACAGCTACGGCAGCCAAATTACTGTGCATCATCTTGTAAGCAATGAATACGAACTCACTTATTTACTTGCACTTGGAAACAAACTCAAGCGACAATGCAGCCAAGAAAAAAAAAATCTCACTCACAACAGTGAAATTCCATTGTGTTAACAATGAACCTTTTGAAAAATCTTACTTATTGCAGTGAAGTTCCATTGTATTACACCTCTTATGATTTCAGCTAAAGATGATAATTGGGAAATTCCAGCTGTGAGTAATAGATTGATATCAAGAATTTCAAAACGGTAAACCAGCTCAAGTGGAAATCTACTCGAAGCCCCTTTTCTTCCAATGAATCTGTGTTCTCTCACCTAGAACCCCAAAAATGCAAAAAAAAAAAAATCCACAATAGAACCACCAGTGTCGCACCTGCCACAGATATCTTCTCTCTAAAGATAAACAGAAGAAACCCATCGACATACGCAGCCAAAACATTCTAAAAACATAAAAACTGAAGCTACAAAAGAGCTGGCCAGGCTCAACCAAGTCCTCGAGTGATCTTACTCAAAAGGGAAAACTTTGTTGATCAAATGCCTCGTACACTCTCCACCAACTAATCACCAAATCAAAAGATTGATCGAACGAGTCAAACAAGCAAAATTCGTAGCAATCGAGCTAAACCCACATCGGTACTCCCGAAGAGAACTACGAAGAAGAAGAGACCAGCTTAATCGGTCTCCCTTTCCGCAAAAACCCACACTCAGAATTGGTGACCGATTCACCAAAACCCACCCGAATCAATCACGAGCACGAACCCAAATGGGAAACGAAAATCCACCCAGAATAGAAAATGCAAAAAACAAACAGCCCCATAAGTGAACGACCTCGGATCAACCCAGAAGAAGCACAACCCCCCCGGGAGCTTTTAATGAATTTTGAATCTCCCCAAGAACGCGGTCCTCGACTGGTCCGAAGATGGTCTCTATCGGGCAATCAAATCGGCCACTGACCTTCCGGAAAAGCGAAGAGTCGCAGGCGAGGCGCTGCCGCGGAATCGATGACGTCGGATTGAACGAACGAAGAAACGGGTGCGCGTCGCTTCTCTCGTGAATCTCCAGGGGAGAGCAAAGATTTGAACTTTCTCCAATTGGCGATGCCTGCTGCTGCTGTCCTGTCGTGGGGGCTTGGATCGATCGATTGTTCCCCCCGCCGGGCGTGGGTCCCGCAGAGGCTGGGGCGGTGAGGATCGGACGGCTGGCGGGGGACGGCGCCTGACTTTTTGGCGTGCGATCGGAGCGGAATTCGAGACTTTTTTCGTCAGAAAGGTGCTTACTTTCTGCTCGGATTTTCGACTTCGGCTTTTGGAGGGTGGCGTTTTCGGTGATGTTTAACGTCCTAGGAATCAAGAAGGCTTTTTTTTCTTTTATTTTTTTCCTTTTTTTATTAAATGCGGGATGAAGGACCACGGCCGGCTGTCGGAAATTTTCAAAATTTCAATAATTCCGGTGATTGATTGGCCAATTATATAAAGTTCATCAGAAGCGATTCGTGATCATCGCCCCGAAGACAGAACGGATAGTTTGAATTTGTCTCTTGTTTTATCAGTCGTGCTAATAAGTGGAGTTTTTCTATATAAAATAGCAAACTTTGACTCTCATTTCACGATAAATAATATCAAGATTTGAATTCCACTTACTAACGTTTAGAACGCCTCATGCATGAATTCTAATGTAACATCGGTGTAATATTTTATTAATAATTTATGGATCTCATTTGATAAATTAAAAGTCTTATGATCACATAACATAATGTTATTATCCCAAAACTATATAATAATAATACCAAAGATATAGTGAAAGGCCCACTTTCTTTCAAGAGCATTATGGTTAGTCATGGTGATCAAGTCCCTTGTTACTTTTCACTTTATCTATCAATTCATTCCAATCATTTCATCTTTATCTATCAATTCATTCCAATCATTTCATTTCGTTCCCGTAATAAAATGTAAGAGAAATCTAGGACTTCTATTTAGGACTTTCCAACGCTTATTTAAACAACATACGATTTCCAAAGGCATCATCCTCGAGAGGGTCGGCCGACTTCTGGAGGTAGCGAAAGCACTTGTTCGGGCCCAACCCACGAAACAAATACATGTACAGCGGTCGGATCGTGTGGATTCTCCATCATCCACTACTACTCATTCACGATAGATTGAGTCCAAGCGAGCGTTTCACCGAGCGACGGAATTTTACTTTCCCTGCGGGGATTCCATCAGTTTTTTGTTGTGAAAGTGGTGCAATCTGTAGTTATGAAGCTCGAGTACTGTCATTTTGTAAGATAGAGAAGTGGATGGATGAGAAGATGATGCTGATTGATCTTGGTTTTGTGACAGTCTTGAGTTGGTACTTGCTAGAGCTCCCATCAGCAAAAACCAAACCATTGGCAACTCTGGTCAATGCCCCAAAAAAGGTGGCGTAACTCTCTATGCCCACTGACTAACAGTTTTCATCACCTTTTTTTACTCAGTTTTTTCTCAGCCACTTCTCTGCTTTCATAGCGAAGCAGAAAATGTCTAGCGCGTAAGTTAATCTGAGAATAGGCACTGATGGACTTGCGATGACCACACCAGTAAGTAAAGAAGATAAATCTTGAAAGATGACACCAATGCTGATACATCCATTGTCAACGCATTGCTCTCTCACAATTTGACAGCTTAAAATGCTCTCGGATGGTCTGATTGAGATGAGATGGGTCACCTCAACTTCTCGAAACATTTCGACACAGTACTAGCGATACAATTAAATCGTAGACTATCTTAATTCTGGAAGCTTCTTTACTCTCTTATTGCCATAATCACTATACCGAGTGCAGCGCACGTGCACTCTAATGCCGGTGACATGCTTGAGTGACTGGAATTGGTGGATCAGACAGCGAACCATTGAGTATGCGATCGGCGACCCAGTGGTTTGTGGCCTCGGAATAATGGACCCCGTCCCAGCTGATAGAAGTAGCAGGATCCTTGCAAGAGCCACCAAAAACGTCGGTGCCGTTGACACTCCCTTTATTTCCACACCAGATATGGTCGTAATTCTCATGATATCCACAGCAAACCTTGAAGGGGTCAACAAATCCTGCAAAGGGAGGACAGAAAATGAAGCTAAAACTAGGAGATAAGTCTCGTAAGAACCGCCAATGTGATCTCACAATAGCAAGCACCAAAAAGCCAGTTTAATGTGAGTCGAGACACTGCAACATCAGTTATCTTCCACCATCCACAACATCAGTTGACCATCAGTAGATCACCTTCGATAATATGGCATATCAACTCTTGCTTCATGGATTCGTGAGGAACAAATAATGTCAGGTAAGTGACCATGTCACAACTGTAAATTGTCCTGGCTGATCATAATAGAGGGAAAACGATGCACACCACAATTCAAGCAAATTCCCACAGCAGAATGTGCTCCACCAAATCGTTTAAAATACAGGAGATTGCATAAAATTTCCCCTGAAGACTCCACTAACAAACTGAGCTAGCCATCGTGTACAGAGTGCAAAGATCCAAACTTTACCTTCGCTCTTATAATTGCCGATAAGCCCAAACTTTGCAGCATAAACATCGACATAAGTAATGGCAGCCTCAGGGAGCTCTTGCCTCAGCTTGATCACCCTTTCTTTGAGCTGCCTATTGAACTCAACGGCCATTTCATTCTGAGTCTTCACGCACCCGTGATCATCCAAATATCCAGCTGGCGGATTGTGATTGTAGAAAAAGTTCACCGGCAAGCACCCAATTGGCCCGGTATTATGAATCCAAAATGACCTCCCCCCATTTCGATATATATTCTGAAGAAAGGTTAGAAAGACCCGAAATCATCAACACCCGCAAATTTTATAGCAAAGATTCGATATCATCATTAAAACAGTCTCAGAATTCAAATTACTTGAACAGCTGAAGCTAACTTGTTAACAATATCTGGCAACGCCGCTTTGAGCTGATCGGAGCTCAGCTTCCTGAACCCAACAGAGAGATCATTTTGCCCAATATCAAACGTGTATAGCGCCTGTGCAAATTCCTCCTGCACCGGCAATTTGCTTTTCTCCAAGACATCCGTGGCTGGTCGATCACATCAACAAATAATAATTCAAGAATTGAACAGCTATAAGAGATCAGATAGATTATGTCTACTTAATTAGGAGATTCTGGCCTTAGCACCTTGGCTGTATAGTTCGGCGGTCCGTCGCTTGAATTGATCATATTGCACGATCTGCATATCAAGTGAAAATGGGCTGATTCCATACTCAAATATGGTCTCGTTTTGCCTCCTAATGGTCGATCCGCCTGTCGCGAAGTTCGCACCGTGCCTGTAATTTGTTCCTAGGGAGTTCAGGTAGGCACTCAAATAGGGTAGCTTCAGCTTCTCAGCTGCCAAAGAAGAACACGAAACCAAAACAAAGTGAAAAAAACTTAAAGTTTAGCTCAAATCTGCTCTGCTTTTAGCATTTATCTGTTGAGTTTCAGGACCCATCACAGTAGGTAGGATAAAGATCAGAATAAATCAACTCCATCTAAGTGTTAACAGGGTACGCCAAAACAAAGAACTTACCAATGAAGTCTACGATGAGACGGCCATCGCAGTCACGGCCGGCCGGCTTGTGGAAGAAACCGGCACCGTACGGCGAGGGGATGGGGTCGAAGGCGGCGGAGATGCCCCCGGTGTCGGAGTTGGAGTCGCCGAAGTTGTACATCGCCGGGAAACGACAGTCGGGCAATGCATCATCGGCCTCCACCCTCAGTACCCACGAAGAGCAAGAACAAGCCAAGGCTACTACAAGCAGCCAAGGAACTAGAACTCCCCAAAAACCCATTAACAAGGAATGCGCTAGCTAAAATTTTCACACTGCAACCGTGGCTGATTAGCCTGAGCTATATATGAAAAATGAAAAATGGGTGTGTGGACACTGTGCTCACGCCTGACACCAACTAGGGTACTTTTCGACCAAAAAAAAAAAAAAAAACTTGGGCACTTTTTTTCCTTCTGGGTAATTCTATCGTGGTGCACATGAGGACAAACAGCGCAACTGTGGGGCTGCCATGGACAGAGAAAAGAGGAGAGAGATAAGGAGAGATGGAGAGAGAGCGGTCGGCTTGGGTTTTGGCTAGGCTGGATGCCATTCACTTCGGCAAGCACCGACTTGAAAACGGGAAGGACAACGTCGCTTTCCTAAATCAAAATCTTTACAAGACTTAAGTGGGATAAGGACAGATGGTGGCAAATCGCTGGTTTCAATTAATTTTTTGGGTCAAAACCCGTCTGAATTGGCAAAGAAAAAGAGCAAATCAGGACAATCTCGATTTTCCCCCCGTTGAATGTTGTGTTTTGCGGATCATCCTTCCACGTCTTTGCGCTTGCTTGTTAGACGTGATCCACAATCCGACCGTCTGTTTTTGGGAAGCGGAGTGAAAGTTGGTGCGGAATTAATTTATTAGGATATGGCGACAAGAAGCAAAATCTTCCTGTCGTCGGGGTCTCACGTGACGTGTTTTTTTTTTGTCTTGGATGTCGGGAGATTTGAACTGATGAATGCCGCATCCCATGTTACGTGCGTCCGCGGCTCGTGGTTAGGCAGGTTTTTGATCGATGGGCCATCGTTAATAAGATGGTCGGTTCTCTGCGTAAAAGTTGACAAAGAAACAGGGTCCAGGATGCATACGAAGGACCAAAGTCTTGATAAGATAATATCATCATGTGAAACCAGAAGACAAGTTCAATCTAGGGTGCATTTGATTGAACTTTTGTGAAAAAAATTTGGGCAAATTCAAAGAATTTTAAGTTAAAGGAGTTTTTTAAAATGCAAATTACGTTTGATAAATTATAATTTGAAAATTCATTGGAAAAATATTTTGAGCAAAATAGTATTTGAAGAAATTTATATTTATAAAGGACTTTTGTGATTAAAAAAATAAAGAATAGTTGGCTAGCGAAGGGTAGAAGGCCGTTGGTGCTCGAAATCTGTCTCCAATGGCCGACGTATTAGGCTGCAAGATCTCAGGCAACCGTCGGGAGCAACATCTTCTCCTCCTCTTCATCTTAACCACCATCATCTTCTCCTCCATCTCAATCTCTCTTCTCGAGGACCATGAAGAAGCAGAAGCCCGGCAATCTCGACACCGAAGGGCTCGGCCTCTTCAACCTCCTATCTGAGGAGATCGTGCTCTTGATCCTCGACTACCTCAACCGGGACTTGCTCGACTACAAGTCCTCCCTCGTTTGCCACTCCTTCCACGCCGACGAGTCTCGCCAATGCAAGTTCCTTCGCCCCTTCCACACCGAGCATCTCCCCACTGCCCTCGCTCTTGCCCCAATGCTACTGCCCTCGACATCTCCCTTTGTCACCATGTCATCGACGCCTCTCTTGCCATCGTCATCGCTGCCTAGAAGGACGCCCCCCGCTCCCTCGACCTCCGCATCACTGATTTTTCACTGCCGTTGGGCTGATTCGAGTAGCGGCGAATCCAAATTCGAGTCACTACGAACCTAGATCTAGTTGTTGCGAACCTAAATCTAGGTCGCCTAAGTCGCTGCAACCCAGATTTGGGCCATTGCAACTCGTGAAGGGCCGCAACTCACGAAAGTTGCCCGACCCTCTAGCGACGGTCGCCTGGGTTGTCATGACCATGCTGGCATCTCTCTAGCCATCGCCGGCCCCTCACAACCAGGTACAACTAAGCCGGCCACCCTCAGCAGAGAAGATGAACAATGTCAAATAACAATGGCAAATACGGAAAAAACAAAAAGTTTTTTAGGACAATTTCGGGGAAAAAAAAAGATTGCACGATATGGAGGTGGGCATATCGAGAAAGTTGAAAAGACTTGCCTTGGGCTTTTAGCCTTCTAAATGTCCACTTTTCTCCAATGGGGTTTGCAAAAAAATTTCCAAACACACCCCTACTAATGGAAATCTAGTGTGGTAGAGGGGGCTGAGAAGCCATCGAGGCCTCGTAATTTTCATATGCCCGACGAATATTTGCGACCACACATGATTCCAATCGATCCGGTCGTTTCCACATGGGGCTCGCGTACATAAACGGTCGAGATGCATTGTTCTCGTGAATATCCAGATCATCCAACACGAAATTTTGGAAATCTCGTTTGTGGCTTGTGTTTTAGTAGCCACATCGATCTTGATTCCGGATTTTCACTAAGTGATTCGAGTGCAAGTGAGCCTAATGTATCTGAATCCTCAATTTTAATGTGTCGATCGTGGAATTTAATGAAGATGAACTGGATTCGCATGCACTAAGACCACGATGTCCACGGTGTCTCTTGGGCTTAAGACTTTGTTCCCGTGCCATGTTGACGTTATGCAAGTGATGTGGACCAAGGCTGTAGTGTTTGGAAGCGAACGCGAGGCGATGGGAGACTTCCTCTTGTCTCTTATATGACCGTATACACATTTAGTCGCCATAGGACGTGTCGAGGACGTGGAATCTTATACAAAAATCCTAGATTGTATAAAGAAATGGGCATAAGAAGTTTTAGAATCTTCTACCTTTGGAATTTGTTGGAAGATACGCAGAAATTAGGAAAGAATTGATTAGATCAAATCATAGGGAATTGATTAGGGATTTTATTGAATCAATTAAAATCAAATCTAATCTGTATATTGTATCTTTCCCTTTTTCTTCTTCACATACATTGTAATATAATGTAACCCTCTGCATTGAATGAAGTAGAGAAATACAGAAAATTTCCTACACCTTTATTTCCCTTCGTTTCCTTTCCCTTCGCATTTTGTCATGGTATCAGAGCTCCAGAAGACTCTGACATTACTTCCGCTGCATCTCAGATTGATTACCTAGAGGAACCCTATCCTACAAAGAGGTTGCCGAGAGGAATCAAAACTTTTTGAAGGGAAATTTTGTCAAAATGAGCCAATCAGAAAACCCTACCTCCAATCCAAATGAACCAATGTCGACATCTCCTCAGACTTCCAGTGCCATCTCCGTGACCGAACAACAACTCGGCCAGATTCAAAATCCACATGGGTTTTGGCAGAATGCTCCGGCTCAGTTTAATCTGGGTCAGCCATTTCCGGCGTATCCCTACCAATGGATACCATATCCATGGATCCCAGGGTTGAATCCAGTCACATCATCGCCGGGTTTTCAAAGTAATTTGCCGAGCGACGGAGGTCCACCAACCGATCTTGGGGCGAGACGCGACCATCGGCCGGAGCGAGACGGGCGGATCGAATTATTCGGGAACGGGATCTCGGGGACAATCAGTGCGGGGCTTCGGGGACAATCCCAAGGAATACCACCTGGTTTCCTCCCTTTTCCTTTCGCGGCCGCCATGGGTCGACCCGAGCCGGCGACGCGCTTTATGTTTCCACTTCCGACGGACCGGAGTTGCGGCTCATCGCCCACCCTCTCACGGGTTCGAGAATTACTCGACCTGGGCGCGGGAATTTCGGCGAGCCCTAATCACCAAAGACAAAGAAGGTTTCATCGACGGGACCGTTCCGATCCCGACCGACGAGAAGATGGGAAAACAGTGGAGAAAATGCAATCAATTGGTCAGAACATGGATCGGCAATTGTATCAACCCAGAAATCGCGGCGGGGTTACCACCCACAGAAGATTCAAAAACGATTTGGGACAATATCCGAGAAATGTACGGGAAGTTGGATCGGGCCAAAAATTTTTCGCTTCATCAAGCGCTCGCCGAATCAAGCAAGGAAACACATCGGTGACGACGTGCTTCAACGGGCTTTCGGCCCTCCGGAACGAATTGGAAGCCGCGAAGAAAAATTGGAAGGAGCCGAATCGACTCTCCAGCAATACAAGGCTATGAAAGACAGGGAGAAAGCGACTCGGTTCTTACTCATTTTGAACGATTCGTATCTCACCTTCCGATCACAGATCCTGGCGATGGAACCAGCGCCAACCCTCGGCCGTATCTTCCAGCTTGCGGTGCAAGAGGAGAGTCAAAGGCTTGCTTCGTCGGATAGCAAGATCCCCGAAACCCTAGCACTGGCGGCAAGAGTGGAGAAGGAGAAAACCCTAGAACGAAAGGGGCAAGAGAAGAGAGACCAGCTAGGGTTCGCGGAGAACCGAGGGCAGCTAGGGTTCGCGGATCCGAAGCCCTATAAATGGGGCAGCGCGGACGGCCCAGATCGGATGCCGCGATCCGACGGCTCTAGAGGTGCGCGAGCTTCGGTCGATCTGGACGGTGGAGATACGTCCGTTTTAAGAGGATCTAACGGTCCTCAAAATCCAAGAGGATATGGGCCAAATTTGCGAAATAAGGGCAAATTATTTTGCGAATTTTGCAAACGGCCCCACCATACAATCGATACCTGCTGGAAATTACATGGCAGGCCCGGAGAAAAAGAAAAAAGGGGCAAAGAAATATCTGCAGCAGCTTATCAAATTTCAGGATCAATGAATTCTGTTAATCAGCCCATCACACAAGGCGAATATCAGCAATTATTACAGGCCTTGCACAAATTGGATGTCCAGAAAAAGGGGAGCAGCTTTACAGGTATTTCATATTGCCTAGCAAATGCTATTTCTAAGAGTACTGGATTATAGACTCGGGAGCCGGTGATCATATAGCATGTGATAGAAGATTATTTTTCTTTGTGAATGAAGAATTAGAAAATCCTGTCACTGTGGAATTGCCAAATGGAAATGTTGCCTATGTCACCACAACAGGAACAGTGGAACTTAATTCCCATATTGTCCTTACCAATGTCCTTTATATTCCAGACTTCCAATTTAATCTCGTTTCAGTGTCTAGAGCCTGTAAGGAAAACTCTTGTCGAGTTATTTTCAATACTGATACTGTCTGCATTTGAGCCCTTTCGTTGGGACACCGATGGGTCAGGGTAGTCTCTCCGAAGGATTGTTTTTCCGGAAAAGCTTGCCTCGCAAATTTTAATCCCTCTTGTAATAAGAAATCATTGTGTAACTCGATCTCCAATGATAGAAATTTTCTTTTGCACTCCAGAATGGGTCATAGTTCTCAATTCTCTTACCCTAACTGTCAAATTTGCCCGCTTGCAAAGCAATCGCGTAATCCTTTTCCTTTAAGTCAAAGCCGTTCCAAAAATATTCTCTCTCTACTGCATATTGATGTCTGGGGACCTTACCACACAAGAAATCATGATGGATCTAGGTTTTTCCTTACCATTGTGGATGATCACTCCGAGCCACCTGGATTTTTCTCATGCGAGTCTAAAAGTCGAGGTTGTGTCCTACTTGAAAGACTTTCTTTCCTTATCTAAAACCCAATTTGGGAAATCTGTGCAAAAAATAAGGACAGACAATGGGAAGGAATTTTTTAATCATGAATGTGCGGATCTTCTTTCATCACAAGGGATTCTACATGAAAGCTCCTGCATTTATACACCACAACAAAATGGAGTGGTGGAAAGGAAGCATCGGCATCTCTTGGAAGTTGCCAGAGCCTTGAAGTTTCAAGCTTCTATTCCAGATACCTTTTGGGGGAATTGCGTCGACCGCCGCTTATTTAATAAATCGGATGCCGACCCAAGTTTTGGATGGACAATCTCCTTTCCAGATACTTTTTGGAAAGAAGCCTGACTTAACCCACTTGAGAATTTTTGGCTGTCTATGCTATGCTGCTATTGTTGGGCCAAAAGATAAAATGAGTCCTCGTGCTCGCCGCTGTATATTCATGGGATACTCTACCTTACAAAAGGGATATCAAATTTTTGATCCAAGTACTGGAGAATTTTCTGTCAGCAGAGACATTATATTCCAAGAAACTGTCTTCCCTTTTGCCCACCAAAACAAAAGTGACACTGAATCAGGGCATTCTCCAACTTATTCTGCTGAAGAAGGATCCACAGATTCCAGATATGTATTTATTCCTCCTTTTCCACAAGGTGTTTCCAATTCCACTATGAGCACAACACCCTTGGAGGAAGTCCAGAGTGAGAGACTGAATGGTGATGAGATTCCTTCAGATCTACATACTTCGGACTCACTTCCAGTGGAACTTCCAGACAATATTACATCTTCGGGAGACGAACCACCCAGACGATCTGGACGTGCTACTCGACCTCCTACCTGGACCAAAGACTATATATGTGGAGTCAGGAATTCACCAGGTATTCTTTTTCCAACCTCATCCTACGTTTCCTTCGATCGCCTGTCCCCAATGCATCGCTGTTGCATTGCTCGTATTTCTGAAGATCAAGAACCATCCACCTTCCATGAGGCAAGCACTGATCCACGATGGCAAACGGCAATGGAGGCAGAATTGAAAGCCCTCATGGATAATCATACATGGGATCTTGTCTCCTTACCTCCACATCGAAAAGCAATTGGATGTAAATGGGTCTACAAGATCAAATATCGAGCAGATGGGTCGATCGAACGATACAAGGCGCGACTAGTGGCTAAAGGCTTCACACAGAAGGAAGGTTTCGATTATCACGAGACTTTTTCCCCCGTGGCGAAAGATGTCACAGTTCGCTCTTTTCTCTCCGTAGCTTGACTTCTAACGATTTGGTTATTACATCAAATGGATGTCCATAATGCCTTTCTCCATGGTGATTTAGATGAGGAGATATATATGGAAATGCCTCCCGGTTTACGGAGACAGGGGGAGAATAGAGTATGTCGTCTCCGCAAATCCTTGTACGGCCTCAAGCAAGCATCCAGACAGTGGTATGCGAAATTTGCTGAATCACTAATAGCTGCTGGCTTTCAACAATCCAGATTCGATTATGCTGTCTTCACATGGACTCAAGGTACGTCATCTATCTACTTGATGATATATGTAGATGACATACTCATTATGGGGAATGATGAGATAGCTATCAAAAGCCTTAAAGGGTACTTGCATTCTACTTTCCATATTAAAGACTTGGGATCGCCGAAGTATTTTCTTGGGATTGAGATTGCTCGATCTGGCCAAGGAATCTCTCTCAGTCAGAGAAAATTTGCATTGGAGATCATTTCAGAGGCAGGATTATCTGGATGTAAGCCAGCTGTAGTTCCGATTGAACAGAATGTCAAACTAACAACCGCTGAGTATGATGTTGAAGTAGCTCAAGAGGCAGACCCTACTCTCAAGGATCCTTTCGGCTATCAGAAGCTTGTCGGGAAGCTCATATATTTAACCATGACCAGACCGGACATAAGTTATGCTGTGCAGACACTTAGTCAGTTCATGCACAAGCCAAAGCAGTCTCATATGAATGCCGCGCTGAAAGTCGTGAAATACTTAAAGAAATGTCCTGGTCTTGGGATTCTTCTCTCTAGGAAGTGTGACATGAGAATGACCGCATATTGCGACGCAGACTATGCAACGTGTCCTATGAGCAGAAGATCGATAACCGGATTTTGTATCAAATTGGGGGATTCTTTACTTTCCTGGAGAACAAAGAAACAACCAACTGTCTCGTTGTCTTCAGCAGAGGCAGAATACCGAGCCATGGCCAAAACCACATGTGAAATAGTGTGGTTAAGAGGGTTACTTCAAGATCTTGGAGTGCAAGTCAAGGGGCCAACAAGGCTGTTCTGCGACAATGATGCAGCCCTCAAACTTGCATCCAATCCTATCGTGCATGAGAGAACAAAGCACATTGAAGTGGATTGTCATTTCACCCGGGAGAAAATTCAGGAAGGGATGATTGAGACACAAGGAATTGGAACGCAAGAACAACCGGCGGATGTTTTCACCAAACCTCTGTGTCAAAGACAGCATGCGTATCTCTTGAGCAAGCTAGGCGTCTTGGATATCTACAAGCCACCAGCTTGAGGGGGAGTGTTGGAAGATACGCAGAAATTAGGAAAGAATTGATTAGATCAAATCATAGGGAATTGATTAGGGATTTTATTGAATCAATTAAAATCAAATCTAATCTGTATATTGTATCTTTCCCTTTTTCTTCTTCACATACATTGTAATATAATGTAACCCTCTGCATTGAATGAAGTAGAGAAATACAGAAAATTTCCTACACCTTTATTTCCCTTCGTTTCCTTTCCCTTCGCATTTTGTCAGAATTTGAAGAGGAAAATCACTGGTCTGATGTTCACGTCACTGATCTTTCCTATTTTCTCTGCATCGCGCGGCGGGCACGGTTCGAAAATGGAAGCTCAGTGGTGACAAGGTCAAAGCCTATAACAGGCATGCGTGATCGGGACATTCGGCCGGTCGGACAGCAAACCGCTGATGATGTGCTCGGAGATCCAGCGGTTCGCCGCCTCGGTGTAGTGGACGCCATCCCAGCTGACGAAAATCGAAGGGTCTTCGCAAGAACCAGCGACCACTTCGCTCCCGTTGATGCTCGCCTTCTGCCCGCACCACACATGCTTGTCCTCCCATTCATATCCACAGCACATCTTCCCTGCTCTCTCAAATCCTGTCAAGAAAACTGTATTTTCAGCTGTCCGGATTCTTGCTCAAATGAGAATCGCGGATTTCCCAAATAATTTTGGACCAAAGTTTATGGAAGCAAAGCTACATCAGAGTGTTCTAAAAGTCATTTGTGCTTAGAAACCAGAAGTCGAGAGGATTCAGCTTGAACCGTTACTGTAACATTGCAAAACTATATGTTCAAGGTTCTCGAAGACGATTACCTGCTCTTGTGGAGTTTGCGATGAGGCTGTATTTTGCCGTGTAGACGTCCACATAAGTCAGTGCAGCTTCCGGCAGTTCGCCCCTCAATTGCATCACCATTTCTTTGAGTTGTCGATTGAACTCCGAGGCCATTTCATTCTGATCCTTCACGCACCCGATCTCGTCGAGGTACCCTGGCATCGGATTGCGGATGTAGCGCAGCATTATTGGCAAGCAACCGATGGGGCCAGTGTTGTGAATCCAGAAAGTCCTCGCTCCTTGCCGATACAGATGCTGTCATAAAATACCCAAAGCCAAAGCCACATCCATACATCAGATGATATTAGAGCAAGAACATGAACTAAACGTTGGAAGTTGTCATGGACTAGAGAGCTTGCTTGGCTTCTTACTTGGACTGCTGTAGCCAACTGACTGACAATGTCCGGCATCGATGCGTTGAGCTGCTCATTAGTCATCTTCCGAAACCCGGCAGCCAGATCATTTTGGCCGATGTCGAACACGTAGAGCGCTTTTGAGAAGTCCTCGGGCATTGGAAGCCGGCTTCTGGGAAACTTCTCGGCTCTAGCTGCAAGTTTAATTTCAACAGACAGCAAATATATAATAGAAGGTTGCCAAAAGGTCTAGGAGGATTCACATTAATTTCAACAAGCACGGAGTTCCAATCCGGGATACTGTCTTCTAATGAGCTAGCTTACCGTTCTTGTAGAGATAGCTCGTGCGCGCCACAAACTGGTCGTAATGCGCCGTCTGGATGTCCAACGAGAACGGGCTCACCCCGTTCTCAAAGAAGCTTTCGTTCTGCCTCCGGATGGTTGATCCCCCCGTGGCGAAGTTCGCCCCGTGCCGGAAGCTCCGTCCGAGCGAGTCCAAGTACGCGCTCAAGTAAGGCAGCCCAAGGTGCTCGGCTGCATTTTCGACACAACACAAACCTCAAGCCCCGCCGAATCAATTCGTCACGATGAAAAAGTGCTACTATCCTTACAAAATCCATCCCTACCTATGAAGTCGATGATGAGACGTCCGTCCGAGGCCCGCCCCACCGGCCTGTGGAAGAAAGTCTCGCCAGTCGGTGACCCCATCGGGTAAAACGCGGCCGATATCCCCCCGGTGTCGGAGTTCGAGTCCCCGAAGTTGTAGATCGCCGGGAACTCGCACGGCGGCAAGCCTCCCGCAATCGCAAGCAGCCCGACATTCCAAGACACTAGGAGAAGCAGGAGCGCAAGGCATGGAAGCGACGGCACGCCTCCTCCAATTGCCATTGGCAAAAAGCCTCGTGAAACCAGATCCTGCCTCGATCCTAACGTCTTCCTAGCAATTCAAACCAGCTGGAGCGCTGGGGTTGGAGACAAATCCTTCTCACATATGAACAAAAATGGCAAAAACAAATAGACATGAACAGTAGTAGTAGGACTTAGGAACCAAAAAGAACAGTAGTAGTAGGACTTCATGTGCTGGTCTTGCCTGTGTCACTGCATTTGCAGCAACTCATGTTTTTGTTTCCATGCCCGCCTCGTTCCCTGCCGATTGCTAGAATTTCTCGTTGGATTCTCTTTAGATTTGGATCAGAACCGTCGTCGGGAGAGATTCTTCTGCACCTTTTGGGATCTGATCCTGGTTCATTATGCAAGATGGAGTCACGCTTTGTGTCCCCCATGGTCCATCAAAGATGGCAAATTCACGGGTTTCCTCTCTCGTTTCTGTCCTTTCTTTCTTTCCTTTTTTATTCACGAGTATGACAAAAGGGTGTGTCCTGAAAACTGCGTTTAGCACGCGATCATCATTGACGGTGGAACCTCATCATTGTTTTTGACCCCGCCGCGAATTTAGGGACCGAAGAGGGAATCATTGACGCTCCGCAAGCTTTTTTGGCGGTTGATGATTTTCTTCGGTTGTCCTTTTTTCTTTTGACGAAAATGTGATCTTTTGGGTCTCAATCAAATGTCCTTGCCATACCAACGCGTGCCTAATTTCCGTCACGTTTTCTCCCCCAAATGATTGATTTTTTTCAGCCTCGTCGGTGGTTGTGACTCATCGACTAGAGGAAAATGCTCCAATAATGTACTGTGCATATCGAGGCTGCAATTCGAAGGATCAAATAGAAATTTTTTTTAACTCTATAACTACAACATTATCATTTGGGGTTGAAGATTTTGGTAATCAAAAGCATTGAACGCGGGACTATTCCGTGTCAAACGTAATGAACTAGCTTACATCAAATGATATGAGATTGCTCGTGAGTAAATAAAAATTATGTATGCAATGATTATTTTGATTCTAATAAATGCTCATGATCAACTAAGAGTGTGTAAAACGGACAACTATAAACTGGATTGTTTGGACACCTATTTCACTTTTAGGAACTGGGAACCAACTAGTCAGTTTTATCTTATTAATACAATTCCTAGTTCAGATAGTCTTTTTTACATATCCCTAATTGACCATGAGCATTTATTGGAACTAAAATAGCCTTTGCTTATGTAATTTTTATTTACTCACGAGCAATCTCATATCATTTGATGTAAGCTAGTTCATTACGTTTGACACGGAATAGTCCCGCGTTCAATGCTTTTGATTACCGAAATCTTCAACCCCAAATGATAATGTTGTAGTTATAGAGTTAAAAAAAATTCTATTTGGTCCTTCGAATTGCAACCTCGATATGCACAGTACATTATTGGAGCATTTTCCATCTATCACAACTACCCATGTGGCTAAAAAATATGAATCATTAGGGGGAGAAAACGAGATAGAAATTTGATCGTTAGAGCATTTACCTCCAATAGGAACCTATAATTAGACTATAAAGATATCCAAATAGAAGCATAAAATTTGTCTCGAACTTTAAATTTGTTTCCAGTCATACTTTGGACAATAAGATAAAAAATAGCGATTGATTCCATTGGATTGACTAGAGCCGGATCGGATTGGAACCGATTCCCCTCATGGTCAACGGCTATGGATCATGGTCCCAAAGGGCCAGGCCCACGAAATTGCCAAAAAGTAGCGGAAATTCCCTTTGGGCCCAAAAATCTCTTTGAAGATGGGCCTGACGGCCGTCGAAGCCCGAAAAGTCAAACGGGCCGCCGTGCCATGGCTGGCCCGGCCCGTTCAACATTGAACAACCCTCCCTCCCTCCACATCGAACTTCCGGTTTTTTCCCCTTCTTCGTTCCCAATATCGACCGGCAGATCGTTCGAAGCGGCGAGCCACGTCATCGTCCTCTTCCCCGATTGTGTAGCCCTCTCTCTCTCTCTCTCTCTGAACAGCGACAATGGCGACGCCGTCGGCGGCGGCGGGGGCGGCGGAGGACAATAAGGCGGAGAAAGAAGGGAGCCAGCTGCTGGGCTCGCCGACGTTCACCGAGCTCCAAAACGGCCGATTCAAGTGCGTCGAGACCGGCCACGAGATGCTGGCCAAGGACATGGACCCCTACTCCTGCAGCAAGCGGTGCCGTCTGGGCCTCATCGACTTCGCCCTGGCCCGCAATAAGCCTCCCCTCAACATGTTCAAGCAAGACCCGCTTTGCCGGTAATCAAAAAGATGACTCCTTTACATGTTCAATCCTCTTTTTTTTTTTTGGTGGCTGATGAGCTGGAGAAAGTGGATGGAGAGTGTTTATTCGTTTCAGATTTTGGGTGTTTTGGAGGTGGAAGATTGAAAGCTTAGCTGAACTAGTTCGGTTTTGACAGATGAATTTGACTTATTGGTTTCTCGTTGGTGGGGGAGATTTTGTTTTGTTATACTGAATTTTGTTGTCGATATATTTTATGAATAGCATGAGAAGTTTGGCTTCCTTGGATGGATCGAATACTAGTCTAGATTAGATGCTCTTTATATTTGTTTCTTGACACTCAGTCCTGAGAAATTGGAATTGTCTGAAATGCAAATAATTGGATGATTGTCTATTTTCTGCCCTTCCTTCATTGCCAATGAGGGAGGGGAATGGAAATCTCGATGCTGATCTGGCTTTCTGCTTATTCTGCTTTTCAGTTCAAAGTTAGTGTGCAAATTGACTGGAGATACAGTGAACAAATCGGAGGAACATATATGGAAGCATATCAATGGGAAACGGTTCCTCAACAAATTAGGTTTGTATGTTTACCCTCAGTTTGATAATCAGTAGGTTTGGAAATCTGTGCATGAGATAATGTAGGATGTCAAACTATTTGGTTGGCTTATACTGTTAGAAAGCACTGAGGTTTATATTTTTATCTTGACAAATTGAGAGGACAGGGATGTTTGAATTTTACGTGATAATGATCATGGTGATATCTGGTAACAGAGCAGAAGGAAATGGAAAAGCTGATGCCAAACAAGTTGATGGAAGAAGTGGATGAAAAGCCAAAAAAGGCATCAAAACAGAAGAAAGACAATTCAGATAAGAAGCAGAAGAAGGAAAAGCAGAAGTCCGCTGGTCAAATTATTTCGGAAGTCAGAGACTCTGCTGAGAATGGCAGTGACACAGAGGATGGTGACTTCTGGATGCCTCCGGTTGGAGATCGTTGGGACTTTGATGAGGGGGGAGATAGATGGGGATCTGATGCAGAGTCAGGGCAAGACAGTGATGAAGAAGCTGATGGAACAGGTATTTTTTTTTAATGAGTATTGAGCTTATGTACTATATAGTGAGTGATGGTTAACTCATATCATGACACCCATTACCTAGCATCATGGCTCGAGTAAAGTATTTTTCTGAATTGTATTCTTTAGTGACATTGTTCTTAGGATTGCTTATGCTGTTATAAATACTTGAATGTTAATTTCCCGAGGCAGAGGACTTTGGCATGACAATCGATGATTGCCTTACCACGTTGAGGATACTGAGGATTTCTTAGTGATAAAATGGAATGAATTGTTGTGACAGTTTTCCAGAACATAAAATTTATTGAACCAAAAGCGAGCTTGTCAGTATTCATTTTCCTATACTTCAAGATAATGTTTCAGATTGTCGGTTTCTTTTAACAAATTTTGGCAATATTTTCCTGAACTAGACGGTCTCAATGAAGTTGACGACAAAGATTCTGAAGAGATTTCTGTGAGGTAGCTTCATGCCACTAGTTATCCCATTCATTGATTATTTTTAGTGGCGATGGGGAGCAGTTGGTGAATCCCAGGTTGATATTTATAAATGCAGGACAAAAAGGATGTCGATTGAAATTGGACCCAGCAGCTTTGCTTCGAGGAAGAAGAAAAGTAGAAGAAATCCGACTGGTTGAGGCCCTAGGCAGTGATTCGTTGTTTTGGCAGGTTCATTGTACTAGACTGTTTGAAATCTTCCATCAAGGTTGTTTGTCTGACCTGTTAATGGAGAAGTCTCGGATTGTGAAGCCAATGAACTTTAATTTCTATTTGAAAATGAACGTTGTTATTCTCTACCTTTAAATGTTGTTCAAAAGGAAGGGTTCATTCAATTGATATTTTTACAGTCTGTTCAATTGAATTAGGAGTTTAGAGCCGTACGCAGAAAGTGCTATTCAGAATACCCATGATAGATTTTCCTTTTCCTGGTTGTGGCAGCAACTGAAGAATTGTTTATGAGAAATGAGTAGTTACCATAATTATTGATAGAACACAACTTGCATGGACCATTATTATCTATGCTGTAAACTCTTTTTTGTACAAAGTATAGATGATGCTGTCTGACCACTTTGAATACCGACAGATTCTTCCATCTTCCCCTCAATAAAGATGCCAGCAATAGCCATATACGTGTTTTTGTTTTCTATGGTCACTTACCTATGTTAAGAAGTGCAACTCCTACTTAAACCGCGGGTCTGTTGTTGCCTGTTTAATCAAGAGTGTAAGACAACATGCTTATTTCGGACATTCTATGAAGAGCACATGTTAGTTACAGCATTTGTTCTGGAAGACTGCAAAAAAAGGGGAAAACAATCTGATGTATGGTCTTCTTTTTGATATATATGACATTATATTGTGAGCATATTCTAGTGCCAAGCAGAGCATAATTTATATTCATTGTGTGAATCTAATAGTATGAAACCATGTTTTTCTTTAGTAAAATTCTACAAGTAATACCTTAACAACATTTGATTTTGGACATCGATATTTAAAGAATGGCTGTGAAATATGGTATGTCATCATTGATTTTCCTTCCTGCTTATTCGCTTTTAAAGGTGCTTGGATCAGTGCCTCTTTGTTGTGATTTTAATCTGTTCCGAAGTAGCGATCCCCGAACTCCCCCATGCCTGGAATCACACGCGCATTCTCATCCAGAGACGCATCAATCGCTGAAGTCACAATCTTCACCTTCGGAAATCTTTTGCACACCACGTGTATACCTTGAGGTGCCTGCATTGTGACATTTAAATTGCAGCAGAACTTAAAATGCGCTGGTTTTGGTGGCTTCAGAAGAATATGAATTACCAACTTCACTTACTGTTATAAGATTAAGGAAAATGATATTAGACTCTGATACACCCTTGCTGAGAAGTAGAGTTATGGCCTTGACGGCAGAGTTCCCTGAAATATATGGATTTACGCACACTGTTCATGTCTATTTCAGCTGGTTTATAAAGTGATGGTGACTATTTCTGTGTTTCCAAACCTGAAGCGAGTACTGGATCGAGTAGGAACACATGGCGGCTTGAGATGTCTGCAGGTAGCTTTTCATAGATCAGCTGCACAGTATCATTGCCAAAGTATAGTTACCATGTCGTTGAAATAATAATGTGCATCCGATCACTTGTCTTTACGAACCTGCCTGCCGCTATTACCCTCTCTATGAATGAGGATTTTGCCAATTTTGATTCCCTTACAGCAGGCCCTCAATGCATTCTCCATGCTCTCGCCGCTGGCGCATGCACAAGCAAGTGTGAGTAATCCATTTAATTTTTGCCACTCTTAGCTGAGTTGTTAGTTCAGTGAATCTAGTGCATCCAAGCACAACGCTAGCAGAAAGAGTAACTCTTTAGCATGAACAAGGAGGCCAAATAGCTCAACAGTGGTGTGAGCGGAGAATTCAATGCTATGTAAAAGCAGACTGGTCAGGTTTCCAGGTTGAGACAGCAACTTTGTGCCCTTAATTACCATCTCAGTAACTATGCCATCCATCAGTTACCAAAAAAGAACTGATGCTATTCGAAGAAGCAGCCATAGCACCGCAAAAAAATTTCTGCATACTCAATAACAAACTGCTATGCTTGATACTCGCCAAACCTTGAAATATGCATAAATACGCACGTAGCCCTTAAATGTTATGAGCCCTTAGCACTATGGATAGCTGACTCCGTCATATTGAATGTACAAACGATATAACATACCTTCTGATGATCGAGATTCCACACAACCTTTTGCGGAAAACAACTCCAGTGTACACAGATCCTGAGAGGAATGAAAGGCATTCAATTACGCTAGTGTCTATGACATAAAGCAGATATTTGGCGCATTCCATTCGAGGAGTTTGATGAAGGGCTTTCGCTCAAGCCTGGATGACCCATCAAAAAGAAGAAATTTTTTCCAACCGAAACTAACAGACTACAGAGACTGAACAACGCATATGTACAAGTGAAAAGACTTGATGTAAAGCATCGGTGTATCTATTGTCGTCCTGTTCAACACGGAATGTAGAAAGCATTTTCTGACAACCTGTTGGAGTTGTTATCTGTTTTTCAGAAAAGGGGAGATGGCCAAGTCCGTGCTCCACCACCTGAAAAAAAATTGCAACCAACAAATCAAGAATTAAAACAGACAGATTACTTCTCCAGTTCTCTAGAATGCAGCAATAGCCAAATTGCTTACCAAGCGAATAAGACGATCGGCATAGAAGACGAAGTCATGTTTTGTTGTTCTGACATCGCGTATAAGTGTGTGCATGCCCCGTATCTGGAAATAAAAACAGTCATGAAGCAGTCCGTGGTATTAGTATTTTAGTCTCTGGGCAAATATAAATGAGGAGTTCACACACAAGCAGTTTCCCATGTCGTACACAAGGAACTCTACTGGAAGACATACAGAAAAATTAAGAAATCGTTGAAGATATGTGAATGATACCTGAAAGGTAGAAGTAATCACAAATAAATTAGCGTATATCTTGCATAGATCGTGCTGGCCAAGCTTCATATGAATATGTTGAATTATCAAGTCGATTGCAACATCATTATCTCCTCCTCTAGGGATGATAATATCAGCAAACTTTTTTGATGGCAATATGAACTCATCAAAACTAGGCTTCACAAACCTGTCATACTGAAATTTGAAGTAAATTGCCCCATAAGACAACTTGCTGATGTGTTGCTAACATGTGAAGGGGCTGCAATGCACGCACGCACGCACGCATGTGCATATAGAGAGAGACAGACAGACAGACAGACAGAGAATCTTTTTAAGTAACTTTGCAGTGTATCCCTTCTTTGTTTTAGCGGGAATGTTAGTGGTTTTTTTTTTTTTTTGAAGGAATGACACGTCTCCTCATCGATTGAGATGGCATCTATATGAGGAAGGGATTGAGATCACTAACTTGGTCAAGTACACCTTGAATGTCTCTGCCTCTTTCAATGGTATCCCGTTGAATCCTCCGTGCAAGTCGTATATCAGAATCTGCACTGAAGAAGTGTTAGGATGGCTATTAGATTGTAATTCTCAATTCCATGTGAATAGCTAAGCTTGTGCCTCCTAATGATGCAGGGAAAATATGTTAAGAGGAGGAGGTCAGCAAAACTCCACAGGTTCATTATGTAAATACAAACAAACTTTCTAGCTGAACTAAGAGTTCATATGAGAACGAAACATTGAGCATATTCATGTGGAAACTCCTATTCTTCTTGTCTTTTTATGAACTGCAGATAACATTTCTTTTGATGAATGATCACCAGTGTACATGTCAAAATAATGTGCCTTTCTAGCAAACATATGCTTTAGTGATCAAAGTCAGAAGGGGTCTAAGAACTATTACATTGAGGTAAGGTTTTTCAAGTCCCAAGCTATTTAATTTCAGAAAAGCAGAAACCCACGCTGCAAAGCTCAAAGACAGGTCAGATCCTCTCAAAACGAAGGCAGAACTACTTACTCTACTCTACGAATGATACAGGGACAAGGACCATAAGAGACCTGTGTCAACGAAGATCTTCATGTTCATGAGATCACGAACTCGAGGATCATGAAGGACAAGAATTCCTTCTAAAATTATAACGTCGGAGGGGTTGACCTACACAAATTAAAGAAACAGCAGTATAAAGTTAGTGTGTATCTAATTGGGAGGATCTCCAGAAAGTGACAGAACAAAAGAAAAGGGATCTTCACAGATGTTATAACAATGTACGTGCCATTCTAATGCTGGACATTCCTCCACCATGAACTTTTTATGGTAATGGTACTCTTCTCAAACTGGGGACTCGCTCTTGGAAGAGACAATAATCTAACCCAAGATGATTGAAAGTTTGCTATAGTTAGGAGTCTTGCAAGTGCTTCTGGTGATTGACGTTGCAGCTTAAAAGATAGTCTGCAACATGCATATACGTTTTGTACCTTGCATGCGGCTTCAGTGCTTTTATGGCTCTTGAAATCATAGGAAGGTATGCTGACTTCCTGACCAAGTTTTAGCTTTTCCATGCATGAAAGGAGTAATTCTGTATTGAATGCATCTGAACAATGATTGAAAATGTCAGGTACATAGTTGCGGACCCTTCAAGCTTGAAGTTTTTACCAAGCAAATTGACCAGTAAACTCACCCGGATGGTCAAAATTGTACTCATGAACCTTTTGCAGTTTCTCATCGCTCAGTGAGTGGTAGAAAGAATCCTGCAAGATGCAGAGCAAAGCAATTAGCATCAATATTCATTCCAGGATAGCAGAATTTGGCTGGAGAGAAAAAGGTCTCCTCTTTCCCATATGGAACATTCTACTTACATAGAAAAATAGCATGAGAAAATTCGATCTGTCTTTTTTTTTTTAACTTGAAAAATTAAGTCTCAGAAGAAAGGGATATTTCCTGCCACGTGCCTTATTTACGGGTCGCAATTACATCCTTATATTCCACTTTCGACACAAAGCTTTATGAGTGTCTCCAACAAATCTATCACTGGAGCAGGGCAAACTCCATCCGTTTGACAACGAACATTAGTTTAGTTCAGGAGACGTCCAACCATGAAACATGATCAGTTGAACCTTTCCAAACAAAAGGAACTTAATGCTTCAACAAATTCCTGTCAAGAGAGACGAAGACTCGTGGAACTCCTTCAAATTCTAAGCAAGGCGTAAACTCTCGTTATTACTAGCATGGCAAAAAGAGCTGATCACGAGGTGGAATCCACATAAGTCCACAACTTCAGTAAGGCCTGATGGTGGGACCTTGACTCCTAAACAATGTGCATGGCTAGCGTAGTGGCCATGTAAGTTGCTTTTGGACCAGCTTCGACATAGGACAACCCCGCGTCGCTCATCTCACCGTTTCTTGTGAAACATCATTCGCACCCCAAGAAAAGGAAACGTTCACTGTACGATTCTTTAAGCTGTCGCGATTTCTTACAACGCGTCAATCCATGAGGGACCAGAGGCTTTCACCTGATTCACGAGAACGACACGTTCATGACGCATCTGCGAGATGATCATGTTGCAAACGGTCGTCTTGCCGGACGCGGTCCCGCCAGCAACACCTGACCGGAAGGCCCAACAAAGCAAACACAAGAAGAAACCGCGAGTCACGATTCGTTCCGTCACGGGCGAACACAAGAGCCAAAGATCATCCGAAAAAAACCAGAACCAAGCACGGGCACGGCCCGATCACCTATCACGAACGGCTGCTTGAACGGCGGCGGCGGCGCTTCGGATTGAAGCGGGGGGCGCCGATCCTCGACGCCATTGGCCGCCGCGGCCGCCGGCTCCGAGTCCATGGCCGAGCCGGAATCCGCGCGCGGGGGTGGGGGGAAGCCCTCAGGATCGGCCTCGGAGATCCGCGCGAGGCGGAGGCGGAGGCGGAGGCGGCGACGGCGATCGGGCCTCGACTTTCACGCGCCGGCGATCGGAGCGTCGCGGCTTTCTGCGGCTCGCTGGCTTTGGCGGCGAGGATTTCGGAGGACGCGACGTGGATGCACAGGAAGCGGCAGAGGGCGGGAGGATTTCCATGCTCCTCCTCCTGCGAGTTTCGGCTTCCTTTTATAAAGGGAGTCGCGGAGATGAGGTGAGGGGTGGTGAGATGAGATCGAAGATGGAAGACGATGGGGGAGGAAGAAAGGAACGAAAAGAGCGGGAAGAGACGAACGCTGTGGGGCCGACACGTGGCCCGTCTCCGTACTTGGGGGTTGATTGGGCTCGGCTGCGGTTTGATTTTCATTTTCCACCGTCGTTTTCACCTCGAGGAAAGAAAAAAGCGAAAGTGATTTTTGTCCGTTCGATGCCCTCTTTTTTCTTCCGTTAGGAGTTGGAAGCGTATTTTCTTATTTATTAGATTTTTTTCATACACAAATTATTTTATATGCTCCGAGTGACACTAATGTTGCATTTGGTACGATAGAACGGAATGGAATTAAAACAGAATGATAATTTCGCTATTCTTGCACGGTGGATTGTGAGAATAAATTAAAATAAAAATTATTGTGATCGATTACAAGAAAAAAGTCCCGAAAATATAACAACTTTGATATGCTCTGAATGTGCATTGAATAGTGTATTGATTGATATTTCTTAATTTTATTTCATAATTACTAAAGTTATTCCTTTCGATTGATTCTTAATATATTATAGCGATTGATCTTTTCTATTGAAATACACCCTGCATTTAAAATCATTCAACCCTATTTATTATCCAGAAGCGTAATTAGTAGCATTCTTGAATACTGAAAGCATTTTGGTTTCTAATTCACATATTAACCATACTTATAATGGAACTATTCTGAATTTCAATGCACTAATTACGTAGAATACGAGAATGACAGTGCATTCAATAGAGTAAAATTTCTTTTATTAGGTGGGCACCTGTTAACAGAAATCCATAAAATAAAATAAAAATGTGATGGGCATAATATAATTTGAGAAGTGAGAAAGGATCGATATTTCTCCCAGAGACCATGACTTTTTCGGTCCCGTTTGGTCTTTACAAACGAGGGGTTCCTGAAGACATCCTGAACATGAGACAAGACATTCCATTTTGAGGTCATTACAGAATATATAAGATTTATAATGTGAAATTGAATGCATTCAAAGTGAGAAGCCATCAGACAAGAAGCAGAAATTTTGTCGCTTTGAAAAAGAAATAATCAACTTATCGCCTCCTGAAGACATTTTAATTATGAGACAGTTCTTTTCTATGTCAATGACCCGATTTGACATGTACAAGGACTCAGCTACTAACTTTTAAATACAACCGCGACTTAGACGAGGTAGCGATTTGGCCATTGCTTCGCTTTGTTGGTACGACCGACAGAATCACCCATAAAACCTTTACGATTAAGAAGTTAAGGTAAAAGTGAAAATTAAAAAAAAAGTATATTGACGAAGAATTACGTCCGAACAACCAGCCCTAGTTGATCATGTAAGCCTACTTCTCTCAAACAGTCAGTATGTAGCCGCCGCTTCACAGCCATATCTCCACAATGCCTTACACAGCAAGTCTCATGTAGAAGTCAGTCACCATCTCGAAAGGACAAGCAATTCTTGCTACCAACGGGAGTGACTGAATGCTAGTTTCTCCTAGCAGGGCCATTCATGACCCTTCCGCACATCTGAAACAAAAACGGTGATGCATGTGAACTTGCATGTAATCAAACGAGTGCACAAACATACAGTGAGCAGTCTTACTGTAGCAGGGAACACTAGAATTTAAGATACAATCGCTACAATTGAACACTGAACTTAGAATGAGTGTTCTAGTCATTTAACAGGTTTACTGCTGAAGAAGAAAGCACGGCGAGGGATTTTTAAAGGGCCATGGTTACTTAAGTTGCTCATGATCTAACTGGCTCAGAAAACAGAGACAACTGAGCCAGGAAGCTCATAGAGAGGATCAAAGGATGAACTTGTAATCCACCTTGATCATATGTGATTAAGACAAACAGAACTATGACTTTGATTTCAAACAGATCATATCAAACATGTACCTGATAATGCATCATCAGATTGTGTTGACCCCTTCAGTCCATAACTTCTTTCTCATGATAAGAACTCTTTCTTCGGAAGAGGAAAGAGAATCCACCCTAGGTTCAACTTCTGATGACCAGCCATCCCACCTCAACGCAAGAAGATATTTCCTGATGTAATTTATTACAGAAGGTTTATCTCTTATGATTACAAAGCCCTCTGGCCTTAAAATCCGGTCCATTTCAATCAATAGATCCTCTACTCCACAATTACGCTCGTCAATCTCCGAAAAAATTTCCCAGGCATGAAGAAGATCATATGTCCGGGGATATGTTGAAAATGCTTCGCACCTGAAAAAAAGAAAAGAAAAGAAAAGGATGAATGATATTCATACTAAGAGCTGAGAATGAGAAACAGAACAGAGAACGTCAAATTCTTAGTTATCCCTGCCATATCCACGTCATACTCAGTGGCTGACGAATATCAACATCATCAATAAGATGAACTACTGTGCATGTTGATTGGTAACACGATACATGACATACCGATGATGTATGACAAACAAATGCATGACCTAAAATGATAATAGGCAGGATCAATACCAATCATGAACAGTTCCAATTAAGCCTCGATCGTAGATAATCTTCAATTTGGCAGAGGCATGAATGGGAGCTACATTCATAACCCAAACATCTTTGTCATTTAGGGCAGCTGCAAACCCGCCAAGGTTAGAGTTCATGTCCATGACATTTCTGATTGAGTTCTTATGTAAGATAGCTCTCATCTGCTTCCAGTACTCATCAACTCTAGAACGCCATACACCCTGCATAAAAGATCATGTAATGTCTTATTAGAATGATAGCTAAATCCTGAATGTAGTGGCGCATTGGTCATCATGGCATGCGTGCACTTACAGTATCCTCTTGAAACTCTGCAGGAATGACACCAATTTCTTCCAGGCGAGGAGGTGGTGCAGTAAGCCTCCGAGGCCAAGGAACCAGTCCACTCCATCTTTCCCGGTGCATCCCTTTTCAAAAAAATAAGTAGGATAATGAAAATTAATTTTACTCGCACCACCCAAATTTTACTCAACACTGAGGGAGAAATAGGTGTTCCCCAAAGAGCAATTGATAGAAGAAAAGTTATCAGCATTATCACCCTTCGATGAAGTCTTTTTGCCAGCCCAACAAAAAATTGTGATTATCATCATTATTATCAATCAAGGTGAGGGAAGACTAAAGGGACTTTATAATCTATCCACACCATTCAATCACTTATGTTTACCAGACAGATGCAGTTATCATTTCAGAAAGACATCTAATGCCTACTGCGATAATTTGCAAATAACAGAGTCACCGGATCAGAGAATGATCTGGGAAGAAGCCAAGTGGTATCCATGCATAGGTCACAATTTTACATGAGATGTCCCTCCTTCCCCAGAGGCAAATTCTAGAGAAAACCAGCAAGAATTTGAAATGAGGGCGGGCAACTGATTAAGTCAGCCACACAGGAATACACAGATCATACATCAGTAACAAGACACACGATTTCAGCAGTAAAGATATTATCAAAGCACTCACTTGCTGAGTAAGGGGAGATGCATGCCTTCATGAGCACATTCCAACTTGCATCTGGATCATCACCAGAGCTGCATAAAGGGGGTTTTGTTCCTTGATCTCTCTTCAAATAACAACTATTACTCATCGGTTTTGCCCATATAACAGTTTGGTCTTTCTTAGCTACAACTCTCCAGCACATTCTTCTAAGAAGATCATACATGGAGTTCCAAATCTTTCGGTTCTCTGGATCCTGCGCATAGGCTTCAGGAGAGGAGTACACAAAATATCCTCCTGGTCTTAGTAATCTGTCAAGTTCTAATAATAGAATGCCATCTCTTTGGAGCCAATCTATCCTACATCGTGAACAATGAGCCAGTTCAAAAGATCTACTTGGATAAGGAAGTCTTTTGGTTCCCAATACACCAAGAGTAGAAGGAATCCCCCTCTCTAATGCGAATTGTATTTGGTTCTCATGCACATCATTAGGTGCAAGGGACATGGCTATAATATCGAGAGGAAGAAGGTAAGCCCCAAAACTTGCGACTCCACACCCCACGTCAAGGACATTCCTGATACTGCCCCCATTGTGAAGCTTATCCCCGGGAAACTTTAGCATCTACAATTTCATAAGTAAAGCCCAAAAAGCACATAATGAGTTTATGGGTTTAATAATTGCAGCAAGATAAACAAAAAAATGTACAGTAAATCAAATGATGTCCCCTCCTATCCAAAGGAATAATTTGTACATAAGAAAGAAAAGTTTCTGCTCTTTCCTCGCCAAGGGTCAACAGATAAGAAAGCACTTAGGTCATACCTTAGCCAATGCCATGATGTACTTGTCGGCCCCATAATGAAAATGGGTTCCACCACCCGGGAAATTAATCTTGTCACCATTCACGACCATCCAATGCTGATCGGATTTCTCCTGTGCAAGATGCGTGTGAGGTATGTTTGCTCTCCACACTTCATCCCTGCTTGCTGGCCACCTGATAGGTACCTGATATTCTAGAAATAATCATCAACATCAGATCCGACGGAGGCCAACCTAAATTAGACTGCTGCACAAAGCGGCAAAAGAAACCAAGAACCTTATAGCCAACTGGGGGAGGGATCAAGCAGTTGTAACGGCGCTCGGGTGGTGGACAATGCCGTTCGTAGTGCTCCATCAAGGTCAAGTTGGGCTTCAATTTCATTTGGTAAATAAGGTTTCTATCCAAACAAGGTATCAATTCCGAGAATTTCATATCACATACCTAAAAAGAAACAAAGAAAGGAATTATCGAAGTGAGAAGAGCTACATGAGGAGATCATGAAGATCAACTAAAAGCACAATTGACAAGCCGAACATCAAACTGCAGGCATTTCGAAGCAATCGACAGACAAATTCCATCAAGTATCTTCCATCGATACAACCACATTTGCGAAATGATCAAAAGAGGTCGGAACAGATGCACTCAAGAATATAAGCAGTGATCTAAGCATAACCCACATCGTTTTTCGTTCAACAGGCACTGAAAAACTATAGAAATCCGATATTAGCGGGAAAAATTATCGAAAAAAATGCCGCGCGCCTTTTCGATGCAGCGATTGCATCGCTAAACTTGAAGCAGAAAGCCACTCATTTGTCCACTTCGCTGATTCTGAAACCTCCACTCTACCGGCGAGACTCGCAAACTCGCGGCATAGGACAACGCAGTAAAACCGGCCAAACAAAAGAAAATGAACAGAATCGAACTCCAAAGGCTGCAAGAAACAGTCTTTCACCGCGGAAAACAATCGGGACTTCGAGCGTGACTTACCGGAATGCTCCTGGGAACATCGGGATTGCGCTCCCGGTCGGCGAACAGATCATCCAAGTCGCGACGGGGCACGAACCCGCCGAGGACGGGGTCGGCCCCATCGGACCCGAGGCCGTCCTCGTCGGATCTCGAGAGACCCGGGGCCACCGACGACCCGTAGTACAGGCACACCAGCCCCAGGGCCGCAATCGCCCCGATCAAAACGTACTTCACGGCGGCCGCATTAGGCACGAACTCGCTCCTGCTCTTCATCGGAACCGACCCGAATCCGCGGCGAGATCCCCCCGGCGCCGGAGCCCCGAGCGGAAAGGCGCGATTTCGACGGAGGACGGGGGGGCGAAGGGGACAGGTGGGGCGGCGGATTCGGCTTTGCGGCGACGGCGATCGGCGCGGTTCCCGAGCTGAATTTTTTCCGGAGATGGGGACTGTCCTGTCATCCATTTAAGTAAGAGAGCTGCGCGTGTGCATGAGAGATCCGATGCGGTGCAGCCCACGGTAGTACGCAGGTACACGAGTCAACACTTTTGACTTTTCAGAACTGACCATGTTTTCTTTTTCTTCTGGGGTCGGAAGTGCTGATGATGATAATGTTGAAAAAGAGAATAAAGAACGTCACCAGGGGGGACACTATTCTTTGCTTGTTGCTTTCACGAGCAAATTTCTTCTTTTTTTTTTTGGGGTCAAATCTCTCTCTCTCTCTCTCTCTCTCTACCCAAAAATCATCTTAAACTCCAAAAAAAATTAAAAAGAATTGTTTCCCATGAATATCTGTTTTAAGAAAAATATAATTCGTATCATCTGAAGAAAAGTAACGCTTTCTTTACCCTTAATTATCGGTCCTACAATGTCTCTTGGAACCGGATCTTTTTTCTTAATTATATGTCTGGACCAATCAGGGGAAGAGAGAGGGAGGGAGAGGGAGAGTCATTAGATTTGGTGGAGGCTACGATTTGGGGTCCGGGCGGGGGCGGTGGGGCCCGAGGGAGGGTAGGCATAAAGTGATTTTCCGCATAAGGCCCGCCGGTTGATACGGGAACAAGTCATTCCCCCCGAGGTCAATAGAGTCTTTCCATAGTGGCATGGGGATTTGTCTATTTTATATGAGCAGGATATTAAGAAAGGATCTCCGTCGCATCGATGTCCGGACGGAGGAGAGGCCACGCGCCCCGACGGGCGTGGGGCGCACGACTTAATCGAGTTCGGGGGAATTATTAATTTTTTTTTTTTGTGGCGCCGACCCGACCAATCGATGCGCGAGTGCGGCGCGCTTGGAACGGGGGAGAGCGGGGTTAGCGCGTGGGGTGGGCACTGGAGATTTTTGTTTTTTATGCTTGTTTTTGGTTGGTCATGGCCCGGTCCTTCTTTTTCCCCCCTCCCCCGGGGGGTGCTGCTTCTACTTAAAGGAAGAACCTAAATGCGTGTAGGCCCAAAAGGAAATAATATAAAAAATTCGAGTCGATTTACAGTCGATATATGAAGTTTACTTATTGGGTGTTTAATATGACTCGCTTGTATATTAACATCTCACATAAAATGTCGAATTTATGAAACTAGCTTTGATTATTTCTCGTTATTTTTATGGGAAGCAGTAGATTTGCCAAGCTTCTCCTACCGTGAAAGTGGTTGGAGACGAGGAGGTGGATCTAAGGAATGCTCTTTTTTATATCAATGTTCTATTTTCAATTATTGACTTGAATTTTTATATTGAACTTTTTAACATGACAAAATGTAGGTTCTATCTTAATGTATTTCATGTGTGTGGGTATCAAATTCCATGTGTAGCCTGTATCATGAAGCTTAATTTCATTTGTTTGTATACTTTTTTGGTGATGCAGTGCATGAGACATTGGTCATCACAAGGCACTTAGCATGTTGGCTTGCATTCAGTAGTCCAAATTTGAATTCGAATAGTATAACAACATTTCATATTGAGTGTTTGATGACATCCTCCATACTCGATATATCCAAATATAAGGATAGATAAAAAATTAGGGGCATGGGTGAAAGTTGGCTTGGATAAAAAAAAAAAAAATTAACTAGACAAGCAATGTTGTCTTCTAAGGAAGGAACAATGAAGTGACATGCACCATGCAAGCACCATCACGATGACAACTGATCATGGTCATTGTGCACAACTACCTTGGACCATTGTCTTTTGTCATCACTTGATAGTTGATCATGTTTCCACATATAAGGGTGAAAGGGAGAAATTATACATCGTATGGCTATTAACATTGGAGAACTCAAACTCCCTCATCTGTGCTAGATTCTTTGAGGTTGTCATCCACAAAGGCATGTCCCCCTCGTCACTCATTGCCTTGACGTTGTCACTGATTTCACCTAGTGGATCTTCATCCACCTCCTCTCCACCCTCACCATCATAGATCATTGATTTCGACATGATGCCTAAACTTTGCATGCGGCATTCGCCTCCTCATTGCCTCCCTTCACCTCGGCAGAGACTGCTACTGCTTCAAAAACTATATCAGCCGTCCGACCTGAGGCCTGTCTTCGTTAGCATTGACAACAACCTTCAACTCGGTGAAGCTGAGCGAGGGCCACAACCTGCGAGTGGAGATGGCAAAGCTAGTGGCAAAGGAGATGAACCGGAGGGACTTGAAGAGTGTGGGTTTGATGAAAGCGAGTGAGAGAGCTTAGGGCAACATTTAGAGATATCAAGGGAGTTTGCATTGGGCAAGTGAGATTTAAAAGAAGAACTTCAAAGATTTTTAATTATATTTAAGGTTCTACCAAATATACGATGAGGTTTTGTACGAGTCGAAGGATATTCGAAAGAGCTCTAACATTAATTTATCTTATTTTATTTCGATTCGAACATCAAACTAATCCTTTAGTAGAAAGATCAATGCACGTAGCGTTAAAGAATGTACAATCCATCCCGTTCTAAATGAAGTAGCAAAGTACGGGAAAAATAAAATGCACCTAAGGCCTCCCTATTTTCACCTCCTCGGACTTGGGTACTTGAATCAATTTCGTTCCATAACAGGGATTGAGATTGACAATCGAGGGACTTTCGACAAAGCTCTAGACCTAGCATTTCCATTGCGAGCCACCTAGTGGATCACAGTAAGCTAAGCACCAGGGCACTAAGCATAGGGACCAACCTACCAAATGTAGTGGCATACTTGAATTTCCCCATAGTTGCATTTCATTGAATATCGCGCCAAGAAAGATTCCATCTCACGCCCCGACTCACTATTTTCATTTCGGGCAATTTTGCGTTTGTCCGCTCGGAAAAAGATTTTCGTCCGGACCAAAGCCTACTCGACCGGCATTGCATTCATTGCGGCCTCGACCCGCTCTACCGAATCCGAGTCCGGACAAGAAATCCCCGTGAGGAAAGGGAAATGAAGTGGTCCGCAAGAAGTTGACGATTGCCGTCGCCGTTCGGGTCACTTCTCGTGGGCTTTTTTTACTTTTTGTACATCGATGACCATGTTTGGATCCTTTTCTGTAGTGCGTTTCACGTTATAGAGGTCGGTTGCATGGAAATTTCTCATATCGGATTCTCAGTTTGGACAGCGACAAACAAATAATCATTTGTTTTGGCATGCACATGAGTCGAATGCAGAAGAAACTTTGAAAAAACAATAAAAGAGAGCCAAAATATCCCCCCAAAACCCTTGATTATATATTTCTTTGGCATAACATTCCGTGATTTTAAAACTTGTAATTATTATTTATATTGTGTGATCCCACATTTTTTGACCAACATTTTCTCTTTAAAATGGTGGTCATTCGACATGTAGTATTTCTATATTTTGTACCTCTCCGTGACAACTGCAATTTGGTAACCGTTTTGATGGGATACGGTATATAAAAGGAACGATCGTTCACTCTAACAGGCGATCACAAGGTCTAACATAAACCCTCTTGATTTTGAAATACACCATCAATACGCGAGGGAATTGGGTTAGTAGTGTATACCGATATTTTGTTAAATTTTTGGGACTTTTTGACAAACATGAATATGAACAATGGTTGGAGGTTTGTCTATGATCGATCTTGTTTTTCCGCATTTGATTTTCACTTCTAACAGTAATGAGACATCCAAATCTATGGGTAGATAATACCGACTATATAATATTCGGTTACTGAGACTATTGTAAGAACAATTATTTGGTACACTCAGATCATGTAAGCCCGACTTATATACACCGTTTGATTTCGTGGGTCTAGGGAGTCAACTTCATGCAACAGTATATATGAGTTGAGCTCATATGTAATGTGCGGCTAAGATTTCTTTCATCCTGCAGCATTGACACGTAGGCTAGCACAATGAACTGCATTCGACACAACGCCACATAGGATTAATGCGTCGTTGCCTCGGCTCTATATCTGAAGACTCGATAGAAATAAAGAAATATTGAAAAGATCGCGCAAATGGAATGGATATCGCTAATTAACAAGGGTTATTGCATATTTAAACATCAAACTCATGGCAAAACCAAAAAGTGCATCAATAAATCTTTGCAAAAGTTCTAAATGTTTTTCCTGAAATAAAATCAGTTTGTAAACTTTAAACAGTGCAATAATTTTTCGAATTCAGTGCAAGCTTTGTCAACAATTGCTTACCCAGATTTGCTAACGTGGCCCGCCGAAATTCTATATGGCATTTGAGCATATGTGGCACGACTCGGAAATTAAAAGAAAATGAAAAGTCAAAAGAGCCAAATTTTAAAGGGTTAATACCCTAAAACCCCCTAAATTGATACACCCGTGACAAATTTACCTCAAACTATTTTTTTGACAACAAAAAATCATAAACTGGTATACCTTTGACAAATTTACCCAAAACTAATACACTTATAACAAATTTACCCTTAGTTAGTTTTTGTTAAATTTTACCGTTAAAATATTAAGTTAAATGACACATGACAGTTGATTGATATACCAATTTAGGATTTTATGCTCCATTTGTCATAGTTTACAATTTTTATGATTTTTTTGTGATATTAATCCAATTTAGCGGAGGGTATATTTGTCACAAATTTATCAGTTTGGGGCTTTTTTAGGTCGAATAAATTAGTTTGGGGTAAATTTGTCATAAATGTACAAGTTTAAGATTTTTTATGGTCAGTCAAGGTAAATTTGTCACATGTGTATCAATTTGGAGTTTTTTATGGTCAAAAAAATAGTTTATGATAAATTTATTACAGGTGTATCAGTTTGGGGTTTTTCAGGGTATTAACCCAATTTTAAATAGATGAAATAAAAATAAAGGAAATCAACTCGGGAGAGATTTGACAAAAAGGAAAAACTAGGTAGAGAGAACATGCAATATGGGTGGGATTTGACTTAAGATTGCAGCTAGTGATGTTGCCCCCACGTCACGAGGGAGAATCGGTGACCCTCGTTAGAAATCCGTGGAGGTTGTAGCCTTGCTAGGAGTCTAGGACCGTTCGACCCTTGTGGCTGCTCTGCCAATGGAGGTCGTTTTGTGACCTTTGTATTGAAATATTTCACACCGTTTGACAATGTGATTTTATACACTTTTTTTTATAGATGTGCTCTCCATCTATCTAATAATATTTGAATCAGGTTATGCCTTTTAACACGTGTCTACTCCTGTTAATTAAATTTCACACGTCACTCTTAATCATGTTTGTATGTAAAAGGGAGTGTTGAAATGTCCCGTATCACTTTACAATAAGATTTATATACTCTTTATATATACTTAATCTCCTTTCACTTATTAGCTTTTTTTTTTTTTGGGGGGGCTGGACTTTCTAACGCTTCAGCTCTTCCAAGTTGTCTTTTCAGCTCAGAATCTTGAGGGAGAGCTTCTAGCCAGAGAAAGAGCATGTGATATTTGGCAACCGGAGTGAGTTTCAGTGGAGAAAGATAAAAAGCTTCGGATGTGCCCACTTCAGATTTATTGTTTATTGTTGCTCTTCTAAAAATTAAGATGAATTGGATCCCCGACCCTTACCACTAGGTCCACCACCGCTTGCCACAACCATGTCAAACATCGTCGACGACAATTGGTTTACAACTCGCCATTGCAACCCCAATCGGCGAGGCATAGCTCGAACCAGTGGGCCCATGAAGGACAGCGCGATGCATTTATCTATCACCGGGCGACCACGCCCGGCGACGCATAATGATTTGATTAAATATAAGCACGGCAGGCCCAACCAGATGTAACTTGGGCGCGAGTAGGCTCAGGGCCCAACTTGGCCTGCAAACTTCTTATTGGAAACTGCACGAAAAGGTCCCTAGATTCCCTTTGGAATTGCCAGATGCAAACCTGGACATAGACTCCAGTTGTCGAGGATTCCGCAATATCCAGACCAGCAAACTTTGTACCAAAAAGTCCAGACGCCTTGAACACGAAGTAATAGTTTTAGTGCCTAAGTTTCCGCACTTGGCCAATGCCCGGAAAAGTCTCCGAATCATATATCTGCACCTGTCCCTTTTTGACAAAAACTCCAAAGGCAAAATGGCCTTTTAGGAAAAATTCACTTTCTCTTTTGATGCATCCTAATCCATCGTTGCTTTTTAATTAGTCCGTTTATTTTTCCATTTCGTGAGCTTTACGTGTTGAAAAAGTTCATGCACTCATATTGATCATGAAATTAGGACGCACTACAGTCATCTCGCGCATCATATTATTTCCATTTGTAATAGCAATGCCGATTGCTATCGACGGTGAAACTCCTTTCTTTATTTTCCAAGAGAAGGCAAAAACCTTTTGTTAAACGATTCTTATTAATGAGTCCTCATACTATATGAATAAAGATCAGCTTGAATTTCGAACTATTGATCACATGTCCTTGAAAAAGAACACGAGTGCTTTAATGGTATTCGCGAACAAAATATTATTAGGTAAATCAAATAATTTATTAGATGTCTATGGTCTGTGAACTTCATGTATAATATGGTTTGATTGTTTAAGCAAGATTGGAATGGCTATTTGGAAAAAGGGTCAAGCAACGGGTCCAATTCGACCGAAAAATCAGAGCAAACAAGCTTAGACCGATTGGTTGGGTTTCCAGGTTGAATTGGTTTTAAGCTTGAATATTCGCGTGGTCGAGGATCCCATAGTTATCCGGACCAGCAAGCAAACCTTCTAACCCAAAGAAAAAAAGAGTCAAAAAGTCTGTGAATTCAACATGTAATATTTGGAATTCAATGCAACTAAGCTATCTCACCAATTGCTTATCCATATTTGCTAACATAGTGCCCCGAAATTCTACATGGCATTTGAGCACACGTGGCGTAACTCGAAAAATAAAAGAAAATGAAAAAAGGAAAGTAACTAGGGAGAGAAGGGAGAGAGAAAATGCAATATGGATGGGGAATAACTTACGGCTTAAGTTTATACACATATCATTTTCTTCCACCTTCTAATTTAAGTTTTTTAGGCTAGACTTTCTAAAATTATCGCTCCTTCCAATCGTCTTTTCAGCTCAGAAATTTGAAGAAGAGCTTCTAGCTAGAGAGAGAGAGAATGTGATATTTGGCAACAACTAACAAGGAATTTGATTGGTGAGTTTTGGTGGAGAAGATAAAATGGTTTGGATGATACAAACCTTTTTTTTTTGTCGGTCTTATTTTACTCTTACTTTAACTCTCATTCTTAAACTTTTGTCCTACCTCTTTGTAGGGCATGGAAGTCGAAATTCATACTTGAAACTAAATTGTCCCCACCTCAACCTCTCGATAAGGTGCAGATTCGAACCCCCCACCTTCTTCTTTCATATTGGAAGGGTGACTATTAGGGCAAATCTCAGTAGTTAATAATACAAGACTTTAAGCACTATACCCACTTTGGATTCATTGTCTATCGTTGCCCTTTCTAAGAATTGAGATGAATTGGACTTCTGAACTTCACCAACGCTACTCGCCACAACCGTGTCAAATATCGTTGACGACAATAGGTGCACAACTCGTCATGGCAACCCCAACCAGCGAGCCAGAAGTCAACAAGTATCTTTGCATGAGGTAGTGATTTTCATGATGGTAATCGTTCCTCAGCTCGTTCACGGACATAACTCGAACTTGTGAGCCCATAAAAGACTGGATGATTTGATTAAAATATGAACACAGCAGGCCTAGCCTGATCTAACTTGGGGGCGATTAGGCTCATGGCCTAACTTGGCCTTCAAACTTTACATTGGAAATCGAACGGAAAGATCCCGACACTACCTTTCGAATTTTCAAATTGCCAGTTGCAAACCTGGATATGGACTCCAGTTAAGTTAAGGCACCATCTCCAATGTTCGCATTGTCGAGAATTCCGCAGTTATCCAGACCAGCAAGCCTTCTTCTACCGAAAAGTTCTAGAAGTCTTAAATATAAAGTAATAGTTTTGGTCCCCCAAGTCTCCGCACTTGGCCATTTGCCTGGATAATTCCCCAAGTCATATCTCTGCACACGTCCCTTTTTGACAAAAATGATAAAGGCAAAATTGCCTTTTAAAAAAATACTACTTCTCTTTGGATGAGTACTAATCTATTTTTGCTTTTCGATCAATTCGTAGGTTCTTTCCTTTCGTGAGCTTTATGTATTGGAAAAGCTCGTACGCTTCTATTGATCACGGATTTAGAACGCATTGCAGTCATCTCATTTATTAAAATATTTCATTTTATAAGAGTTATGCCGATTACTATCCACAATAAAATTTATTTTTATTTTTATTTTTATTTTCCAGAGAAGGGAAAGAACTTGGCCTAAGTTAAAAAAGTACAAATAAAGTGGAAAACAAAAGGAGTCGAAATTTGAACAAATGAAACAAAAGGCCAATCATTTTTCTAAAAGAAAGAAGATCAACCAAGGAGGAAGAGATAATGCAAGAGGGGTGGGGCTTCATTTGGGTTTGTAGGCCACACATCATCTCCGTGTCACCAAGGATAGTCGGTGATCCTTGCAGAAAACAAACGAGGATCACATTCTGAAAAGTCCATTCAACCTAAAGTCCTTTGTATTTATCTAAAAATCCAACCAAATGCACCTAAATTCAACATTTCTAGTTCAATAATTTTCAACCTTTTCAATTTTCTTCATTTCATTCTTGAAAGAAAAATATAACCTTTATTCTCCATTGTCTCCTTTTTTAGAGTCATTGAAGAAATATCATAATTGCTATATGGAACTTTTATTTTGAAATTTTATTGTATCCTCAATTTTTTTTATCAGTAATCATTAATGATGTGACGAAGGAAACAATTCCTTAAAGGGCGGTGCAGTGTATTGACGTTTCATTAGTTGATTCCACTCTTTCCAATTACTTTGTCTAACGGTGAGCTCCGGAAAGGCCGCGTGTCCCATCTACCGCAGGGCCGCCGCCGTCGGTGGCGTTTGACGATTCGATCAAACGCACACCCAGCAGGCGTCGCGCCGCGTGCAAAGTCTCCCGGGGGCGTCGCCTAGCCCGACGTAACTCCGGCCCGAGCAGCCTCACCGGCCCAACTTGGCCTTCAAGCTCGTCTCGGAACGGAAAGATCCCGACAGGCGACATGGCGTTTTGAATTTTCTCCGGACCAATCACGTTACCTTTGCAGGTGCAGTCCGCCAGATGCGACCAGGACAAGCGGAGCCAGTCCAGTCCAAGGCGGTGGTACCGTCTCGAATATACGCGTGGTCGAGGATTCCCCAAGTTGATCCGGACCAGCAAGCAAGCTTTTTATCTAACCCCCAAAGGAGAAAACAAAGTCCCAAAAGCCCTCCTAGAATAAAGTAATAAATAGCTTTGAGTACACCCAAGTTTTCCCGCGCCCTTGCCCCGATCCTTCCCCGAATCCCGTTTTGCACATGCCTCTCTATGTCTCTCTTTTTGACAAAATGCGAGAGGCATAATGGTCCTTTTTGAAAAAGGCCGCTCCTCTGTCGATCCATGTGTGTTTAAATTATTGCTTGCTTTTTTTCCCATCGTTTCGTGGACTCTACGGATTGGGAAAACTTTGGTGGCGCTCCCGTTGATTATTGAGTTTAAGGGAGCAGCGCAGACATCTCTATGTAATTAGAATATTTCATCGCTTTTAGGAGAGCAATGCTAATACGGTAACGACAATGAAATAAAGCTCTCGCCTTTTCTTTTTTTCGCAAAAGATGATTGACCTATTTGTCGGGTGAATTTCGTCAATGAGCGCGTCTCCTGTTGCTTGAAAGAAGATTATGATTTTCGGACTATTGATCACGCGTCCTATGGACAGGATTAGAATGCTTTTGACCACTGGTGTTTGCTAGTTAAATCTTATTGAGTTATGGAATAAATCAAATAATGGATTAGATGTATATGGTAAGTTCACTCCACACGTAATGTGCTCAGCTTATCCAAGCAACGATTGAGTTTTTTTCTTTTGATTATAATATGACAATTGAGTTGAACCACCGTTTGAAAATAGGGTTTTTGTAAAGAATTATCTCTAAAGCAACAATGGAATCATCTTATTTTTGATGTATCAATAAAACATAACATGACTAGAGATGAGCACTCAATCCAATTCAATAGGGGAATCGGACCCAACTAGCCTAGACCGATCGGTTGGGCTCTTGGGTTGAATTGGTTTTCAAGCTTCTTTTAGAAAATAAAAAATAGTACTTTCGCAGCTAATTTGTAGCCAAATAATGCAACTTTGGTAAGTTATTACAATAAATTTGTTATCTTACACAAAATAAGAAAAGGTGGGTTGGTCCCTAAGTTAAACGGGAACCATTTTAGGCACCAATGATTTCATTGGATCTTTGTTCGAAATTCAGTCATGAAATTGGGAATTGGTTCATCTGGAAATTAATCACTCTTAAGTGCCACAGTGCTTTTAAATGAAAAATTTCTTTATCGAGATATTTTGAAAAACAATAAGTACAAGCGATGAAGAAGGAAAATTTAGTGAAAAGCAGAGTAAAATTTATGGAGTTACACATGGAAAATTGCGAGCAGGAGGGAGGGAGGCAGGCGTAAATATCCAAAGTGGGTCTTAACGAAAAAGTCTCGAACGGCGATGCCAAAATCGCAACTTCTCTGTTAAGGTCAAAACCCGATAAGAGCCGCGACGAGCTGATTCGAAGCTTCGTCAGTCGTCATCGAGCGGACGCGATTATCTCGTTCGCATATAAATTCTAAACTCCAGACGAGCTCTCAGTTCTCATCCCGCATTGTGTTCTCCGAAGATCCAAGGCGCACTGCAAACTCCGCAGCTTTCATAATCAGGTACGTGTTTCGATCGCGATGCTTCGTTTCGTCGGCAGAAGTTTTGCCGCCGGGGTTTCTTGCGTCAACGCTTCGTTCAAATTTGTTTAACATCTCTCGTTTTCATGTCGAGTGTTTCCGTCGTTTCTGCTCTCCTTCCTCTGGAAGCATGTGGTTAGCTTTTTTAATAATGACTAACGAGAGTCGCGTCGACCGAGGATCAGGTCAAAACCTGCTGCACGGGGCGATGTGTCTTTTGGAGTCTTGTGGGTTTGGATGGGGGACAATGGCGTGGAAACTTCAAACCAAAACCTTAACTTTAAAAAAAGGAAAATGGGTTACGGACAAGTTATTGCAGGCTAGGCTGCCTACGTGCGTTGAACAAAACCTCCCTTCTCTTCCAAGTCGGTTTGTTTTATTGCATGCGGAAGTCGTGCCCGAACCAGCCTCTCTTCGTCTTCCGGTCTTCGCTTTGTTCGGTCAGCGTGCCTAAATCTGGTTCATCGCCTTTATATACACAAGCTGTATCGATTTTCTTCATGTTTTTCCCTGTTCCAATCTCTTGAAAGTTCGATCGGAAGAGGTGTTGTTGCTCTTTTTTCTGATCTCCCGGTGTTTTGGGATCTTGAGACTTGGGTTTTGCTTGCTTTTTGATTGTAGAGCGGATTAGAGGAGAAATTTGCGATCTTGTGTTGAGATCAGTTAGAATTGTTGCAGAGTTTCTTTGGTTTGAGTGATGGGGGGTAAGCTTTCCACAGAGGAGAGTTGGGAAGAGAATTCGAGTCCATCATCGCACCGTTCGACTTCTTATCCTTTGGATTCGCGGTACGAGTATGCGCAGCCTCCTCTGTACCGTCAAGAGAGCGTGAGCGATCCACCGCCACGGTATGCGCAGCCTCCTCTGTATCGTGAAGACAGCGTGAGCTATCCACCGCCACAGACGGCGTATCCGCCACCGCAGATGGCTTATCCGCCGCCGCAGATGGCTTATCCTCCGCCGCAGGAGTATTATCCGCCGCCTCAAGAGCGTGGGGATGGGGGCGGTCAAGCACGCAATAACCGGAGAAGGCTCGACAAGAGGTATTCGATGATCGCAGATGGTTACAATTCCCTGGAAGAGGTGAGATTTCAGATTGAAATTGTTGCCCTGTGATTGGTATTGGTGTTCATGCTGGTGTTGGAAATTCTCATGATGTGCCTTTTTCTGCAATAATTCATTTCATTGAAGATGGATATATTTTGTACTTAGACATGGGAACGGAGCTTGCTTCTGATGTAGCTACACCAATAGATTCCTCATGTTGATCCTTTCACATATCACGTGTATTCAACTCAATTATTGCTCTATCTCTTTAGTCGCCATATTCAGCATCTTATGCTAAAAGGGAGACGGAACAACTACTTGAAACTTTTCAAGTGGTCGATAGATGATCTTTAATTATATGTGGCTGGAGGAACGCCTACTTATCTCGGGACCTAAACTTGTTTGGTATATAGAGTTATTGGGTGACCACATTTATCATGTTGATCTAGTTCTTTTGTTGCATTTTGTAAGAGGATGAGGCCTTTCTTTTTCATTGGCTTCTTTTCTTAATTGTGATATTTTAGGTTACTGAGGCTCTTGCGCGCGCTGGTCTCGAGTCTTCCAACCTTATTGTTGGTATTGACTTTACTAAGAGCAATGAGTGGACAGGTGAGGTTTTACATTCAATTCTTCTTTCTTGGCTCATAGTCATACTCGTTCCTTTTCAGAATGCTGAGATTTGTTTGTGATGTAGGTGCAAAGTCATTTAACAGACGCAGCTTGCATGACATTAGCAATGGTCTTAACCCCTATGAACATGCGATATCCATCATAGGGAGAACCTTGGCCCGTTTTGATGATGATAACCAGATTCCTTGTTTCGGGTTCGGAGATGGTATGTAGAATGGATCCAGTACTAGATTTTTCATGCAAATATTGTTAATTGAGCTCTACGAATGATGAGTCTTGCTTTCTCATGCCAGCATCGACGCATGACCAAGACGTCTTCAGCTTCTACCCAGATAATAGATATTGTAATGGTTTTGAAGAAGTTTTGCACCGTTACAAAGAAATACTCCCTCATTTGAAGCTTGCAGGTGATTCGATATTTTTGGCTCATTGTGCTCTGAAGTATGTTTGTTGGAGAAAGGCTGATCTAACAATCTTTAAAATGAATATTTTTATTCATTAATTCAATTTTTATTTTTATTAGTTTAACCTTTTTTTTTGGGTTTCTCTGGTCATAGGGCCTACTTCTTTTGCACCAATTATAGAGATGGCCATGACAATTGTTGAACAAAGTGGCGGGCAGTACCATGTCTTAGTGATAATTGCTGATGGACAGGTGCATATTTCTAAACTTATCGGCTTACATACCTTTTCAGGGGCTGTGTTACTATGCCCCTGTTGACTGTTGTATATGTAGTTATGTGTTTACAGTTATATCTTTTGTGTCTAATGAGTTGGTTGCTGCAGGTGACTCGGAGTGTCGACACTGCACCAGGCCAACTAAGTCCACAGGAGAGGAAGACGGTTGAAGCAATTGTTGAAGCAAGGTATATATAGAATAACTGATGAAGTCTCTACCCTTTTTTCTGTCTGTTGTTTTTGATCTAATATTCTTGATTTCTGCAGCAAGTTGCCTCTTTCAATCATATTAGTCGGGGTGGGAGATGGGCCTTGGGACACGATGAAGGACTTCGATGACAATATCCCTGCTCGAGCATTTGATAATTTCCAGGTATGTGGTATTGAGCATGACTGTTTTCTCTACTGTGGTTTCCTTAGAAATTGTTTGGATGAGATTGTTTTCTTAAGAAAGTTATTGACTGTAAATATCTTTTTCTTCCCCCTTCCTCCTCCTCCTCCTCCTCCTCCTCCTCCTCCTCTAGTTTGTCAATTTTACCCAAATTATGTTGAAGAATGCGGCGCCTCAAAGAAAGGAGACAGAATTTGCTCTTTCAGCCTTAATGGAAATACCTTCTCAGTACAACGCAACTATTGAGCTTAATTTACTTGGGTAAGAAGAATGCACCTAGTTGGTTATTTTGTGTGTGCTTGTTCGATTGTTTTTGGCTGGCTGGGAAGTTGCTCTTTCCAAATCTGATCTTTTTATTTATTTTTCTGCATGGGAGTAGCCAAAAAAGAAATATTTCTCGGAGGGTTCCTCTCCCGCCGCCTGTATATGGTACACCATCCAGTGGTATGTTGAAGCCTTCCCGTCCAACCATCTCTCAGCCAAGTGTTTCGCCTTATCACAGAGATAGCTATCCACCAACCTCACAGCCAAGTGTTGCACCTTATTATGAAGATTATCCAGCAATCTCCCAGCCAAGTGTTCCACCTTATCCCGGGGATAGCCGGCCAACTCCCACAGCTCCGTCTGCTCCAAGTGCCACTAATGATGATCAGGTATTACAGTTCAAATCTCTCTGTTTATCAAAATGTTGCAATTTTTACTGTTCTATCGTGCTTGCTATATGTTGAGAATATGCTGATTCACAGCCAAATTTCTAGTTGGGAAATGACACTTTAATAGCTTTGGACAACCGAACTGTTCCCTTGATGGGCTTGTCATTGATTAAGGCATTTGATGATGCCTACGTTTGCCAAAAATCCTGGGTTTCCTAGTCTTTTCCGGGCATCCTATCCCTAAGACTTGCTTGCTTTGTATGGAGGGCTGTGTGGTTCCACAAGTGCCAGCCACAGAAAGGAATGCCAACAACTAGGGCGGTATTGGCATGTTCCCATGTATAATACATCTGTTCTATTGCTCGACATTTTAGAAAGCAGAAGGAACTCGTGGAAAGGGCAATGTTTCCTCGAATTCTTTCCGTTTTTCCTTTGGTTAATCTTCATTAAGTTCACTAGGGCTTGGATTGCATGCTCTAGTTGGCGTTCAATTTGGAGTTCATTGTCTAGGAAGATATCGTTGGGATGCTTGCACTCGCATCGATCTTCTTACACGATTGTTTGGTTCCAAGTTTTGCTGACTCATTTTATGCCATGTCGTGCAGATTTGCCCTATTTGCTTTACCAATAAGAAAGACATGGCTTTTGGTTGCGGGCATCAGGTATGTCCTTTTTGCTTTTCTCTCTGTGGTTACACATACTTAGGCCGGCTGTCATCAACATGAAATTTTTCCTTGTGACAGACATGCTGTGAGTGCGGGCAAGATCTTCAGCTGTGCCCCATTTGTCGAAGTTCGATCATTACTAGGATAAAGCTCTACTAGCAATCGGGTTTTCTCCCATTCGCCGCGATTCATTAAATTTTGCCATCATCAGCCATGCAAGTCATAGAGGCTGCCACGGGTTCTGATCCCTCAGTATTGTTTGCGGATCCATGAGAAGACTCTTCTGCATCGGTTGTTTATTCGGGATTTTGCGGCCCTCTGTATATAATGATCTCAACCTAAACTTATTTATTTATTGATTTTGTTGATAATTGTTGGGTATCGATTGTTTGCCAACACCAAATGACCAGATCAATTATAGACTGTAAACGTGATATGCTTCGAGAGAAACAAAAGCTCGTGGGTCTGCTTTTGCCTGCCTATTTATTCATCTGAGGGTTTGCTATATTGTCATCGTGCTGTTTCATTCAATTCAGCCTGAACCAACCTCATTTATTATTTGCTGCAATGGGCCCGGTTGATGATGAGGACTTGTCACCCAACTATCTTTGTTTTTTCCTCTTCTTTTCTGGATCGATTTGCCTGCCTCGGGTTGTATTTGCACAAACGATTCTATTCTCGAGAGGTAATCATGTCCTTGTAAATTTGTAATGAATCGCGGCCGTTCAATAGGTCTCAACCTGGACGGTCCTGGCTCTTTGCTTTTCGATCCGATGTTGGAAAAACACAGACGGCACGGTGCCTCATGGCGAGGACTCTTTTGACCTTGTGAACGGAGGAGGACCTGAAGGAGCTATCCAATCCATTTGATGGTGATCTTTGGAAGCCGAAGACCCTTCTTTGCTAAGTCACGGGTGGCGTGGAGATCAGGGCGATTTCGGAGTTGTTCTGTCCAATTCAATTCATGCGTGCTTTCCTTTCACCTAGACAAGGAAAAAAGTGATGGTTGTCTTCCTACGCGGGGAACCACAGAGGCTCTGCACCGCCACCTCGAGTCATTGCCCTAGGTTGTCCGAATTTGGTCTTCGATGACCACAAGTTTGGTCGGCGATCGACCTCCCTCGAGCCCAAGTTTTCGTTAAGTGGTGATGTCGAGTAGCCATTGGCCGGCATCCCCAACATTGTTCATGGATTGCATGTCCTTCCGATCAGTCCAACCCCCTTATTGCTCTTGGCCGGTTCCGATGTTCATTGGATCGTCAGGTCCTATCACATTCCTATGGTCCGACCGTACAAAGTGTGGGCCTTTTATCAATAAATAGGTCTAGGCCCCCTTCACTAGGTGATGTTGGCACCATAAAAAAGTCAACTTGGACATCAAAAAGTTAATTGTAATTGGGTTAATATTATAAAAAAATCAAATTGGAATATTTATAATAAATTTACCATAAATTCATTTTTTGACAATTAAAAACTTCAAAGTAGTATATTTGTAACAAATTTATCTTACTTTAATTTTTGTTAAATTTTAATATCGACATCGAGTTGAGTAATACTTGACAATTGACGAGTATATTAATTTGAGATTTTATCTTTTATAATTTGTGATTTTTCATGGTATTAATTCACTTTAACGGAAATTAATGGATTATAAATTTATCATAAATATAATTTTTGGTTGTTAAAAAATTAGTTTGTGAAAAATTTATTATTTTGGATTGTTTTATAATATTAATCCAAATCAATAATAACAATTGATGTCTTTGACTGGTTACTAATTATGGCTTTGAGCATCACATCGACTCGAGTGTTAATGAGAAAGTGATTAGACCATTGAGACAAAAGAGAAATCTTTCGGGGGTCGGCCTCAGCAATAAATCAAAGTCACCGACTAAACAAAGCCAACTCGTTTACATGTATGTACGGATTGATTTCCGCACGTTATCGACAAGGAAGGAGAAAATGGCATGCTGACTAGCACATGTGATCTGATTTCGACCTTGCGTATGCACGGCCGACAGCCAAACCCCAGTACTAACTGCGAGAAGCCAATAAAATTAAGCCGAGAAGACAAGAAGGGTTTTCCGTCCATTGGCCGACAGCCGAGTTAATGTCGACCGAGTCGGGAAGCATTGATATCGGCTCATAAAGTCTGGCCCGGGCCGGAATCTACTCCGACCACAACGATGAAAATAGGGGGAACAGTTCGTCCGAGTTTATTAAAAAAAAAAAAAAACTTTCGGACAGATAGGCAGCGATCGAACACGTGGATCGACAGTCGCAGCAACGACACCGGTTCACAACTTCACACCAGTGAAAAAAACCTTAAAAAAAGCAATCTCCCTCGGCATTCAATGCGAGCTCAACTGCCGCCGCGAGCTCAACCGCGAACTTTAACCTCTCTTTCGTCTCCACAAGTCCAACTTCGAGCGATCCTTACTCGCCAGCTAACGACATCTCATTCCCCAACGCCCCATCTCTTCTCTCTTTCTCTCATGGCTTCCGCTGCCAAGTTCCGATACCAGAGACTGAAGGCAGAGGGCGGCGACGACGATGCCCGCGGTCTCGTCCTCGACGATGAGGTCGTCTTCGAGAGATACAGGGCGATCGTGCGGTCCAAGCTGTGGTACGCGAGGCTCAAGAGGGTGGCCGTCAAGAGGAGGTTCAGGCTCAGGGTGCCGGGGCTGAGGAGGTTCCTGCGGGGGCGGGCGAGGCTGGCGAGGGCGGTCGGGGTCTCGTGCGCCAGGGTGCTGCGGAGGCTGAAGGAGAGCCACTCCCACTTCGGCGACCTCTTCGCCGGCAACTACCTGTTCCTCCAGGTGAACCCGACGCCGGTGAAGAAGCTCCTGGAGCGATCCGCCGCCGGCGAACGAGGTCGCGCCGCTGGCGTGGGAGGCTACGGGTGGTCTCCGAAGGTATCGGTGCAGAGAATCGCTTGTTAAGTAGAGACCTTTTTCATGCTTCCAGAAATAATCGTCTGTGATTTGTTGTCTACCGGATCGGGTCTCTTGTCGATTCGGTCGTGGAAAATGGTCCAAAGTGACCCGACCCGAAATTTGAATATTGGATCAATTTGCCCAGCGTGCAATGCAAAAGCTTCGCCGACTCTGTAGATGAATACATAACAATGCGCAGATTTGTTGTCACTTGTCCGTATGCACATTTAGTGCAATTGGACATCTCGTTACAAAGGTCGTGCATCCTGTAATCCCCATTTTGCAATGTTATACGGTGCTAATCGTCTCAGTAGGTACAAGATTCGAGTTGATAATTGATCTGCATATCTCGTGATCATATTTGTTTGGCCTATCATGTATGTTCAGCGCATTATTGACCCACCAACAAGCATGCGACCTTGCTAGTAAATGGATTGAGGGTGTGCAAACTCAAGAGTATCAAATATGAGATTTGTGAGCACCATGCCCACATGTATATATAAGAGATACAAGACAAAAAAAAAGAAAAAAAAAGAAAGGGAAATAAACTGGAATCATGATAAAAACCAAAAAAAAAAATGATTAAAATGAAGGCTTCACGTATTTTGTGGAAAATAATGAATTTGAAAATAATTTCATAAAAATGATATTTATATTACTTGAAATAATTAGTCAATAAAAATATATAATTATTCACATCTAATCATATTTGTGGATGAAGAAAATATTTTATATTTATTTATTCATTTTTTTTAAGGGATACAAATAATCACTTTTAGGAAAGTATTTACAAAATCATTTATGTTCTATGAAAGAAATGAAGCCGAATTGATGGTAAAGAAATTCACTTCCTCCACAAATAGAGAAAGCGACTACGTGGGATTTTGGGCCAAGAAGAAAGATACCGCAGGTTTCGTTGTGGGCCCTAAAATCTTTGGCCCACCATTTTCATGGGCTTTTTGCATCACCTTCAAAGCAACCGCTGACTTCGGTCCTGTTGTTGTTCTCCTTCTGGCAACTCGAGCCGACTCGTCGCCTCTGCTTCTCGCTCTCCGTCTCTTCTGCGAACGACGGCGGCCGCCGCCTAACCCAGCCAGCCAGCCAGCCGCCGCGGCGTTGCCGGAAGGTGAGAGCCTCGGTCGCTTCTGCTTGCGGTTCGTGCGGGATGTCCGTTCTTCTCTGTCCAGCTCGACCTGCTCGTTTCGTTCGGTGAAATCGCCATTGCTCTGTTAAATTAGCCTCCGGATTCTGATCGAGCGCTCAGGAGGGAGCTCCATGCTCCTGCGTCGATCCTCGCCTGAGCTTTGTGCTGACTGTCTGTGTTAAGGTTTCGTTGAGGGAACGAGTTTCGATGGAGGAGGAACGCTTGGATTCTACTGTCAGAAAGGAAAGGAGAGGGAAGAAGAAGAAGGAGATCGAGGCAGTGGTGAGTGAAAAGAGATTGGAGGCTGGGGATGAGAGGGAGGGGAGTAGGAAAAGGAGAAGGAAAGAGAAGCTTCTAGAGGAAGCTGCGGAGGACGGCGAACCGCGAGCTGTAGGCATCGATAGTGAGATCGATGGTCGTGAAAACGGAGAGGATAGTAATCAGAATGGAGGAGCCGATGCTGCGAGAGCGAGGGATGTTGATTCTGTGAATCCTCCAGACGACATGGAGATGGAAACGAATGGCGAGGAGGCGATGAGGAAAATTAGGAAGAAGAAGAAGAAGACGCAGTTGGCGAAGGAGGCTGCTCGAGCCGGGAATCGCGGGGTCTGCTACTTGAGCAGGATTCCTCCTCACATGGATCATGTGAAGCTTCGCCAGATTCTTTCTCAGTATGGAGAAATACAGAGGATATATCTTGCGCCCGAAGGTAAATACAATGCCCTTCCTAGATGTTTGATTGAATTTGTGCATGCACGAAATTATGGATTGTTAAGTTTTTATGGAGTGAAGTCTTTGGGTTGTAATGGTAGCGACAAGCGCATTTTGGCGAATGTGAGGCTTCTCCTTGTTGACGTAACTGATGTGCATGTTGTAACTCACTAAGTATGCCTTCTATCATAGATCCTGCGGCTCAAGTGAAGCGCAAACGAGCTGGTGGCTTTCGAGGACAAGGATTCTCAGAAGGGTATGATCCACCTTGCCCTGTATTAGTCTTACTCCAGTCAAAAGCCTAATTCTGGATACTACCGGTATTAGGTTATGATCTGTGAACGTATGTTAATACCTCGATTCAATGTGTTTTTTTCGTGTAGATGGGTTGAATTTGCCAAGAAAAGTGTTGCAAAGAGAGTTGCTAACATGTTAAATGGTGAACAAATAGGTAATGTTTTCATTCTTATTCTTTTTACTGGATGATGTTGGGTGTGCTTTGTCACATGCATATATTTTGAGCATTTAAATAGAGCACCTTTTGCCCTATGTTCTCGTCGATACTCTTTGTTTTGCGTTTGATACATCTCTCCTCATAAAAGTTGGTTTTTCCTTTTTCCTGAGCTTTCTTGAATATGTTCCTTGGTGTCACTGTCTACTATTAATTTTCTGCATGTTTGATTCTATTTAGGAGGGAGGAAGAGGTCCTCATTTTATTATGATCTCTGGAATATCAAGTATTTGAGCAAATTCAAGTGGGATGATCTTACTGAAGAAATCGGTATGTAGCACAATGAGATGTTTCATGCCGCACTCATTGTCTGCTGGAGCTGATCGTGTTTTGTATTGTGATGTTTGTAATGCAGCTTATAAGAATGCTATTCGGGAGCAAAAGCTGGCTTTAGAACTTTCTGCTGCCAAGAGAGAGCGGGATTTCTATCTTTCTAAGGTTGATAAGTCCCGAGCCTTAAGCTCCATAGAAGAACGGCTCAAGAAGGTAAAGGGTCCTCCGTACTCCTCGTAGATGTTTTCTAATAGTACTTGCAAGACCTTAGCAAATCCTAGTTGGTCACTAGTGACTAGTCAGTGACGCCAGGCTGAGCAGACCTCATCATGACTCTTAAGAATGCATTTCGGAGGTCCAACAATGGACAGTGGTACTGATCCTTGAGACATGGCTAGAACACACAAATGTCCTTGAAAATTTGGGAATCTTAAAAATTTATACTGTTTTCTTGTTTGAATGCGTTAATAACTGCCTAGTCTATGCAAAATACCTCTTAACATCTTTTTGGAGCGTCTTTGTTGTGTAGACATGTTCATCAGTGTGTGTGGGCGTGTTATTTGTGAAAGACTTGCTCATTATGATCCATAGAGGATATGGTAGCAGAAGTAACTCTTCTTAATCTTGTGCAAGTATGAAATTTGTAACTCTTCCAGAATGATGTCATTATCCTTCTCCCTTTTCAGCGTGGTATTTCATGTCTGTCACTTCGTTATGGTGGTGTTGCTGTTCATCCACGTCTGGTGTCTCTGAGGCATTTCTATTTTTCAGTTCTTGCCTTTTGACTATGTGTCATCGTTTTGCTTTACAGAAGCAAGGGTTACAAGAAGGTTCAGCGAAAAGCCCTGAGCAACTGGTCAGCCAGCCTGTGGCGAAGGTGATTCGCCAGTTCCCACAAAAGCAACCGGTTGCTGAAAATGCAGCCCAAAACAAACCTCGTCTCTCTAAAGATATTCTAGCTGGGGTAAGTTTCCTTTATCAAGACACATCATTAGATATATATCTTTGCGCTGCTGTCTAAAGCATGAGTTTTCATCCGCAGGTGTTCGGCGCTTCCTAGTGTCACACAGTTCGCAAGTGTCTAATTTGGTCGTAAAAAAGTCAGGCCTGATAAGAACACAGTTTTCCGGCATATGGCTCAACAGCACCTTTGACTATGTAAAATTCTTAAATCGGACATGCCTCAATTTTGTTTGGCAACAGTTTTGCTGGTGTACAAGTCACTCAGTTTAATCAATTATTTTGCCAGTAGCAGTTCCCATCTTTACTGAACTCTCGCCCTAAAATTCTTTGGCTCCTTATATTTTAAGATCAGTTGATTCTGTGGTGTATCTCCCACCTTCGTTGATTTGTATGCCTGAGACGTGGTTTAGTATAATGAACATTAATCATCTTGTTTTAAACTTTGTACGACGGAGTATAGGTGGGTACCAAGTCAGAGAACATGACACTGAAGCAATTTCGCCTCTAGCGATGACCGGTATCACATTCCATGAAATTGTGATCGAAAGATGAAATTTCTCATTTCTAGTGGGTCGATGACCGTGGGTATATAAACTAGTTTTGAACAGAGTTCGACAGGGACAGCTCTGTCAACTCTGTAAGGTCATCAATGGCGAGATGATGACTTGACTGCCAAGAAATTATGCTGCACCTGTAGTATAAGTGGAGAATTGCATACAGGTATTGCCATGTTTCTATTGCCATTCACAAGATTCAAGATGAAAGTCATCTTGCTTCCCCTTGTTCACCAGCAGAGTGAGTGGGCATGCCTCCTGGAGAAAGCAGTCATATGAACTTCATAGTTCGAGAAGGCACTCCAATGATGACCAAATTGGTTAAAAATGATGCAAGCTCCGAAGGCACAGAGTCGAATCATTCATGAAATCGAGCAAGTCAAAGTGATTAGAAGATTTAATGGGTCTACAAATGATAGCTATCGAGGAACAGGTGTGAACAGATCTGTACATTTCACATTATCTAAAGCAGCATCAGAACATATAGAAAATTTCAGGGCCAAGATCAGAATTAACAGATTGGAGAAGAACAGATCGGAGAAGAACACCAATGCCAATGCTGCACTATCCTCAATCAGCTGCAACAGCCACCCCTCTGAGCTACAGCTCCATCTCTTGCACCAGCTTGACCTTGAGGGCGCCCATATCCCACCTTGATTCCTGACGTCTGCAAGTGCAATTTGAAACGAAATGTTATTAAGAGAACTGGTTGTGATCCAATTGCCCACGTCTGAATCCAACATATCGAGTATACATATGGTCCATTTGTTAAAAGAAACCTATAACTCATCCACACAAATGACATTGCCATCAATGACTCATGTTAGCATTGAATATTACAAATCAGTTAAATTAAAACCCGAAAAGTTTGACATGTGTATCTTGGCTGAAAACATAAGTAATGTCAATTTACTGGCGAGAGAATGTATACCTCATTAGATACATCAAACACGCCATCTTGTATATTCTGTAGGATCTGTGCTGCAGTCTTTACAAAAGCCTGGAGGATGAAAAAGGTAAAAGATCATAAGGAACAATGTTATGCTGCTGTGGACTCACCCACAATGGGATAGAGAAGAGATGGTAGAGTCAAATCACCTCCTCAACATTTTGTGCTGTTCTCGCAGATGCCTCCAAAAATAGAAGTCCATTTTCCTTTGCAAACTGTTCTCCTTCTTCTTTGGTGACAGCCCTCCGATGAGATAGATCAGATTTGTTTCCTATAAGCATGATTGTCATGTTGGGATTTGCATGCTGCCGAGCATCCTCCAACCAGCTTGCAAGATGATTAAAAGTATCTCTCCTAAAATACAAGAGAATTTTGGTCTCAGCAATAAAATACAAAATGATTGCAATAATAAGACATAATGTGACCTCTCCCTTTATATTCCTCCAACAAATTTCCCAAGTTCTGACACTTGTATCTCACAATGGACAATAAGATCAGATTTCAATATAAATATTCTCTAATCATAGGTTTCACAGCCTCATAATCTGTTGATCACATTCTCTCACCTTTTTAGTTTACTGAATAGCTTTCATTGCTGTGTGGCAGCATCCATATTATGAAGTTACTCAATGTCTAAGGAAGTAATTTAACCTGGACATGAGATCATAAGTAGATCGTTCTATCCATTCTCACTCCCTCCCAGAAAAAAGAAACAGACAGACACTCGCATTTCAAATTTTACATACCGGGTGATGTCATAAACTAGAAGTGCTCCAGCTGCTCCTCTATAGTAAGATCTAGTGATGGATCTGAAAGATTCCTGTCCTGCCTGTAATGAAACAGAAAATTCAAAGAAGTTATGACCAATGCTTGTGTAACCATACAGACATTTAGACTGTGCATTATCTCAAATTCAAGCATTTCTGAATTCTTTGACAAACCCTGTACATATAAAAGTAAATAACTGGAAATGTGGAGAAATGGGTTCCATCTCGAGTACTCTCTGCTAGCCAAAATAGAGAGGGAGTAGGTATTACTGGCGTCTCTCTGCATCTCTGTCTTTGACACGCTTAATGGTGCATGTTATATCAATCGAGTTCAAAGTTTTCCCATTGACTGCAAGGAAAAGGTACATCATGTTCCTAAACTAGGACTAAGCATCCCATGATGACAACTCTCCTACTGTGATTAATCTAAACACAGGCCACAGATGACAGATTCAAATTACTAAAAGATACAGGCTCAACTTTGTTTGATATTTACTTCAGTCATCCATAGGATCATCGGCATTTTTTTAACTTCACCAAAATTTTCCAACCTCCAGGTTAAAACTTACTCCTTCAGCCACCCTCTGGCCTGTAAAGCAAACAAGGACGGAAGGCCAAACTTCGACTTTCCATATTTCTGTTCCTAGTCTTCTCCTAGAATTAAAGGACTAATTCTGCAAAGCTTCTGAAATATCCACAGGGATGACAAGAATAGTCCTCAAGTATAACAGAACTCACCAGTTTCACACATCCAATGCTTCTAGATACAGTGAAAACAAAATAAGTCAAATTCCATCACTGCCAACGAGATATGGCCTATGTTACCCATTTCGGGACAAATCAGCATATCACCGAAAGCTCATCACGCTAAGGACAACTGCCTGTGAAGTTTGAACTAACTCCATGTCCCATCCGATTAAGTACAAATATAGACAAACAAAACACCGAGATGGAAGAGCCGCACGATATCTTATTGCCATCTTCGACTCTTAGAGAAGAGTTCCTTGGAAAGGCAAAAGTCATCATCTCAGAATCAGCAACAAATTGCCAGTAGTAATACTACAGACTTCCAGTTCGAACTACCAATTGCAAGAGAGCACTGAGTTTTTTCTATGCTACGACACCAAACACAGACCTTAGAAACCTCAATCCAAGACGGAACGGAGAGTGGGACGCGGTTCAGCTCGCCGCACCCAATGAATCCTACGATGTCAAAACGAGGAAAGAGAGAAAGGAATAGCAGCTCACCGTGTCCCAAATCTGAAGCTTGATCGGCCTGCCGTCGATGGTGACCATGCGAGCGCCGAACTCGACGCCGATGGTGAGATCATGGACGGGCTGGAACCTCTTGTCCGTGAATTGCAGAAGCAGGCACGATTTGCCCACACCTGCACGCAAACCACCCCCCCCAAAAAAAGGAAGAAGAAAAATTAGGGTTTCCGCAATCGGAGAAGATCCAAAACCAGAAGCAAGCCCGCTCCACGGGGGGTCCGGACCCGGGGGGGGCTCACCGGTGTCGCCGATGATGATGTACTTGAAGAGGTAGTCGTACGACATGTCTGGAGACGACGTCGCCGCCGGCCGGATGTGGCGCAGGGAGGCGGAGGAGGAGGAGGAGGAGCGCCGGGGGGGCTGAATCGATCGAATTAGAAAGAGAGAGAGAGAGAGAGAGAGAGAGAGAGGTGGTGGGAACAGTGGAATCGGATTTGGATGGGGGAATTTGAAAAAGAGGGGAGATGAGGGAAGAAGGGAAGGGAAGGGAAGGGGAAGTGACGTAGACACCCCCCAAGCACGCTAAGGCGTTGGTTTGCTTCAAGCTTCCACATACGCATCGCATCGCATCTTCTCCGTCTTTTTAATCGCATCATTATTTTAATCGGTAATCTTAATCGTGTGGCTACCCCGACAGCAACGTTTGATTAAAGGGACAAACCGACTCCTGTACTTTCGACATTTCAATTTAGTCCCGCATTATCCCTAGATTGGACTTTTCATGTGATCTGAATTTAAAATAAGTCCCATGCACGTTTGTGATAACGAGAATTTATGTGAGTTTAACTAATCTTATCTGTTTTAATGTCCAAATCAACATTCTGGATCCTAACTCCTAAGTAGGGGTGTGTAACCGGACTGGGTATATCCCGAAACCGGATCGGCCCACTCGGAAAATAGAATCGGGAACTGATTCCCATTGAACAAAACCTTATTTTTTCCCTTTATTTCTATTTTTACTCTTACAATCACATGGCATTTTTCCTCTTGATTCTCTCAAACACGCACAGTACTCCTCTTTTGTCATTCATCTTCTTCACTTGCTTCCCTCTCTCATTGGCTCCCTCTCGCACTATCCGACAAACAAATGGTGTTCATCACCGCCAAATTCTTGTGTACCACGTGGATTAGCTCGCCTAATTTTTTTTTTGGAGGAAGAGTTATGTTTGCATAAATGAGTATGTACAGTTCATATAGTAGCTGTGAGAATAAGACTAATATTATACCCATGTTTGTTGCTAATTCTTTGCTTTATAATTTTATTTATTATAATTAATCCTATGGATCCTTAATTTTTTGTTTGGTTAAAAAGTTCATATATTTATCTATTACAAATGCTTAATATTTCGATACAAATTCGGAGAACTACGTTATTTTTCTCGCGTATTAATATAAAATTCGAAATTGTATAGAATATCAAGAAATTGTAAAACATGTTTCAATGGAAATATGATTGACCTTGGAACCAGATCGAAAAAAACAAGATGGGTCGGATACAAAGTCCAACATAAATAAAGTCGGGTATAGGGTCCAAAAAAGGAGAACGGGTTATAACAGGTCAGGTACAGGGTCTAGATCTAAACCCTACTCACCCTGGACCCAATCACCTCTACTCCCAAGTGAAAGATAGGTGATTGTTTTAACTTTTGACCAGAGTCAATTTCGAATTTTGAAGTAGGGTGAATGGACCATTTAGCGGTACATTATCTATCGCTAGAAAGTAACGTGATTGAAGCTCGGACCGAACTGATTTCGATCCACCCAGGCAAAGGAACATACTAAAAATCTATTTAGACTGGTCGGATGTCGTCCCAGACTGAATCGGCCCATTGGACCCCCAACCATATATGCTTTGCTTTTTCTTCAGTAACCATGAGATCGAGACCCTGCGATTAATCGCACGATATGCGGCCAGAAAAACACGAATCTGCTTTCTAACTCATGCCAGGTCCAACAGTCCTTACAGACACAAAAGGAATTTCACATGACGGACGGACACTTCAGAGGAAAGTTCAAACCATGCCTGAACGAAATCCATTAAAAAGCAAGCGCTTTGGAGCATGGCTCAACTTGAGATGCCACTTAAGATGGAGCCACACAAAGCATAAGTGCACAAAGGATGAACAAGCAATCAATCGCTCTAGCTTTCTAATTGAAAAGGCCTACCATCTACTCAAGTTTAGATGCGCCCATCTCTGCGCCTGTTCATGAAGCATTGGAGCTGCAATAAAGCCAATTAAAATGCTCAATCCTCTCCTACCCCACAGCGATGATTTACTCTTCCATTGCGTCTCCTCCTTCAATGATTTCGACTTTCTCCCTCAATGGCGTGATTTTCGTTAGCAGAACCTCTGCAAGCACGGAAGGCACGGATTTATCAAGTCCGAACAATTACACAGAACGGCAGTCATGTTACTTAACAGGAGTAAAGTGGAATCATGCCTCGAGCATAGGAACCTGAAATTTTGGCTTTATATAGATAAAGAGGGCAAGACAAATGATGTGCTATATTTATTATGCTTAAAGTCATGTGGCTGCCGCACTCTGAGAAGCCCAAGAATCTATATGGTATCCAAATATATTTCTCAACTGTCGAACATGAAATGCGGCCAAGAAAAAAGAACTACCAGACAAGAAAACTTCCCTAATGCCCCCGAGATCCCCGAAACAAGCAAAACCAAGCTACTTCATCAATATCTTATTTCTACCATATAAAACTCAAGCTAGAACAAACTGTAAGAACGTATCCTCAAGAGACTATAGATAGCTCAGCGTAAAAGGTACTGACCAGTCTTCTTAGGAAAAGTATACTCTCTCTTGAGTGCATAAACATCAGAATTCGGCAAAAGGTGGTTTCTGAGGTATTCCTTGTGACCCTATCACCAAAAATGGGGAAAACTGACATCAACATGAGTCTCATAATCGATCTCACGAAAAACAAGTTTCTTTGCTCTTTGTACTTTTGGGTACAGGAAGAATTGCAATTGGTGAGTGACCACGAACCTTTGTTATTACACAAATATCAACATTGCTTCCACTTCCCAGGTCATTGAATATACCAGCACATATCGCCTCGGAAACAAGATTAATTCCTTCATCTTTCTGCAGGAAAATGAATATGAATTCTCTTATCAATACCCTTGGTATTCTTTCCAAATAGACAAACTACAAGAGATCTAATCCCCTACCTTTTTTCCTTTCAAAGACATATATATAACTAGATGCAATATAAGATAGGCTAAACACAACAACGATTGACTAAATCAGCTAGAATTACAGTTAATGTGGACAAAAGAAGGTTCGGCAAAAATAGTAACCATAAATAGTAACCATTCCTAATATAACAAAAAGACTTACAGTTAAGCCTTCCCTATACTTTGATTCAAATACAGACATTGCAGCCAGAGAACCAGATCCCATCGTAGCAAATGGCAATGTGTCAGTTGATCCATGGGGATATATCTGCAGAAGAAGGCATTACATTAAAATTTGCGAGAAGTTAAGCTTATCAGGCCAAAAGAGGCATTGCCAGCAGTCTTCAATCTCAAACGCACCGTATGTAGATGAGGTCCTGTGAAATCAACACCGCCAAGTACCAAAGCAGCTTGGACATGACCTTGGTAGCTGTGTAGGACATATAGAATTAGAACCAGAACCAGAAGAACCACAAGAGAGAATTTCAGATTTGTTAACCATCATTTAATCAGGAAAAAAGAAGAAGAGAGAAGCAATACTTGAAAAGATGTCGCTTAAGATAGGTCAAAGCTGTCACAACCCTAGATTCTCGGCCCATATGGTAGCGATGTAGCTGTAACTGTGAGCTTACCATGTCTGAGGGATGGAAAGACAGCATATAAGAAATAAATGCATTAGCTTCACCAAAACAATAGTGAGAAATCACAGGTTTGACACTATTCTTAATAGGTACACACTGACACCGTAAATATCAGATAACTCCAAGCTAATGTTAGAGAGAAGTGTGGAGTCCTCATTAGCACTGCCAAATGATACTTGAAAGCAAAAATTGAACCTGTCACAGCCTCTGTATCGGCAGCAGTCCCAGCACCACAGCAATATATGTTTGGTGCCATGTAGTGGATTTTCTCGCAGTTCTTATCACAAACTATTGGCCCTTCAGTAGCTCTAGTATCTGCTCCAAGAATAACTCCATCCTACAGAAAGAAGATTTCAAGAAGAGAAAGAAATGCAGATGAGCATATTTAACTATTATTGAAAGTGATAAACCCACATCACGCATAAAATCATTCATGGTCCTACACCGTTATGGCCAATCCATGCACATTATAGTAAATGAAGCTATTTACTACGACATTCACCGTACTCTAATATGCTCTTATTTCAACCTCTAGTATTCTTGCAAGATATAATGACATCAACTCAGGATCAACATAATGCCAATCTTTTAAGAGGGGAAAATGGAAATTGAAGTGCTTTTTTTTTTTTTTTTTTTTTGGGGGGGAGACCACGGAAAGCCATTCAATGTCTAAGACAGCCCTACCACTCTCATGAATTGACTAAGGATGGTAAGCACCAATAAGGCACCAAAAGAAAGCACCTAAATTCTGTTGTTTCTTAGATTAGGTCAGGTATCACACTAAGTAATACTTTCTCATTTAAAAATAATGAGCAGATACAAAACAGTAGGATTCATCAACAACTTCTCAGCCGACTGAATCCAAACAAGCACTAAATAATTAAAGTTTATATAGAATAGACATAAGGACAGAAGTTTAAAGTGCAGCAGTGCACATCATAATCAGTATGAATGAAACCAGCCAAGCTATGATAATATCAAAGGTTCTCAAAAAGGCTGGAGAAATTTATTTATATAAATAAGGTTAGCTTATCCAGAGACACAAGATTTCATAGGGTGTTCACAGAAGAACTGACATCACTTCTGATATTTCACTGGTCCAAGTTTGCCGATTTTTGGCCTTGCAATCACAGAGCAAAGCAAAATGAAGGAGACTTAATTATCATATTTATGTTAAGGTGATATTTGGCTCACTCATTTGAAAAACATATATCAATTTTACATGTTCCCTTAATTGCCACTTTAAATAGTGGTAGCTAGAAGATCATAGCTTGCTGCGCTGATAACCAAATCTAACATAAAGCAATACCTGAAAAATTATTCCAACAATGGTTGTTCCAGTTTTCCGATATGAAGGAGCGCGAACACCCTTCGATGACAGCATGTCATTTCTTCTGCACAGATCAAAACTAAATCCACCTTTTGGAGGGAGATCTATTGTTGCTTTAGACATTTTGGATTTAAGTAGACCTACAAAAAGACAGCCGCGAAACGTTAGTCCAACCACGGAAATCACTTGACCAATGAGAGAAACATAGTTGGAAGAGGGTAAAACAAGCCAGTATCATCAACTTCCCACAAAATTCACCTTTGATGTAGTCCAATGTACAACACAGTACTTAAAAATACAATTTGTAACTGCTCTAACAAGAAAAACATGCGTGATCATGTGGCCTAACACAGAACCTACGACAGAAGCAACAAACCCCGGAGGGTGAAAACAAGAGCAGATACAGCCGACTATAGATAATTAGATCTTTAAGAGGCGTAATACACCGCCGCTGACACCGCCAACAGCACCTGGTCCAATCCACACAGGCCGTCACGGGACCGTTACTCTCACCCATCACAAACATTCCTCCACCTCATCCGAAGCTTGCGCGCGAAGCTTAAGATCGTACAGACACTAACAACAAAAGTAGCTACCACCGGAAACACGAAGCTCGATTGATCGAGCGCTCCTCCCTCAATCGCGCGATCGCCTGTCTCACCATCCTCCTCCCCCCTTCAGCCCCACGTCAAAAGAAAATCGAGACATGCCTAGCCTCGCCACGCGACCTCCAAACCTTAAAACTCCAGAGACAACGACAGCATCTAACGAGAGAAGCGAACGAGCACGCCAAGACTCCTCGGAACGAGAAGCGACCGAAGCGCGTTCGAAGCTAGCAGAGCAGCGAAGAGAAACCTGCTGGCGGCGAGACGCGCAGAGCAGCGAGACGCGCGGAGGACCGATCCACCGGAAAATGCAGGCGACGGGCGAGAGAGAGGAAAAGCGTCTCTGCAAGTTCGATTCTGCTTCAGGCTCTGCTTCTCTTCTCGTTCGGCTTTTATCCTTCGTCGCTCTCTCTCACTGGCTTCCTCGTCAAGAAAGAGAGAAAGATGGCGGAGGACTCTCTCGGGCTGGGCTTCGCGACAACGTAAATTGGGCCAATAAGGGCGCATGATGGGCCGGACTTCATCGAGTCCTTGCTTCTCGAATGGGCCCCAGCGTCGGGCCTATTGTGGTTCCCAAACTATAACATGTATTTTACATTAGATATATCTAGGCCAGGAGCGGGTGGGGGCTTTCTCATGAAGTCCCTGCTCAAGGCAGCCCATTTTCCTTTCGGGCCTGAGCAGGAGGAGTTGGTTGTCCACCTGTCCGTTGACCTACTCTATTTAAAAGTAAACCCGGGTGAATTGGATCGGATAAAAAAATGGCCTTATCTAAATAAATTTATTTAACTCGTTTTAATTCATTTTCATACAACGTAAAAATAATGAATCACATCTGACTCGACTCGTATTATTAAAATATTTTCATATTCAACACAATTTATGAAAAATCATACCTAAACTGAGGTGGGAGTATGAAATGAGCAAATGTGAGATCAGGTGATGGCGAAAAAGAATGAAGAGAGAGTCATAAAAGTGAATTAGGTCTAAGTAAATTGTATGACATCATCTTGCAATTGCTTAGTGGTAGCAAATGAAAATGTATGTTCTTGTCCAATAAGCTAAGAAAGTAATGTTATCAACTCAGTCCATGACCTATTTAACACTCATGTTATATTTAAACCCATTTACTTGATTTAGTTGACTCATTTAACACCAATATGGATAAAGAAATTGGTCAATGACCTATTTTAACAGGTCTATCTAAAAGTTCCTCCATTAATCTCATCGAATCATTATAGTACTCTATCATCCTATAGTAGGAGTAAGTGTTGAGGCTGCAACATAGCATTGTAGGTTCAACTAGTTCTCATACATGCATCTGAACCAAACTGCTACGTCCACATACATTGAATTAGACTCCACTCATAGACGTGCCAAGCAAGATTCTCAAGATTACTTTATGTAGGAGAAATGCCATCGGAGCACGGAATCGAACACTTTTAAATGAAGTGCTTAATTACTTAACCAATTTCATTTGGTTAATTTTACACAGGTTTGGAATGCAATAAAATTTTATAATAAGCATTGCTCATGACCCCCAACACCATGAGAGTGACTTTGTTAAAAAAATTATATAATATGATCTATAAACAGATCAAGTCCATTTGTGTGGACTTCATGATAGGATCCACGTAATTCATAGTTGAGATAATATCGATCCACATGCTTCATTAACCACACATTAATTTCTCTGATCATCCCAAGTAATGATACCACTTTCAAGATTACACTAGAAAATAGTTCCTCCATGGATCTTGGAACGATCCATCAGACGTATCCCAAGAACAATATTTGGCTTTAGGTAGCTTGAATCTCAAGAGGTCTGTCTTTGCTACCATCCACGACATTCTCATTGATGTCCCAACCTGTTCTCTATCATTGATATATGCCAATGAGATTGGTGTCAACACCTACATCATCACACGTTAGATTAGACTCAGACTTCTTCAATTGAATGTTCTTTGAACTTTCCCCATTATTGTCTTCTCATAATTCTGGTTATTGGGGTGTGTTTCATACTCCCCCATCTATAGGATGGCACGAGAGTCCCGCTTCCTGGTGAGTAGATGGGGTTTGGGGCCTGCCCTAGCAAGAAATAGCGCCCCGGTGATGTTGAATGACTTTTAAAGTTTGAGCTCATATTTTATTGGTAGTTTGGGTTTAGCCATGAATAGACTGGTTTAACCACTCGAGCGCGGGCTAAGCAATTCAGGCAAATTGCTAGTGTCATGGTTCGTGATCTTTGGCATGGAGATGACCTTGGATCGAATCTTAAACGATCTTGGAAATTTTGGTGTGATATTTGGCGTGGAGATGACCTTGGATCCAATCTTGAAAATCTTGGCACGATCTTTGGCGTGGAGATAACATTGGATAGAATCTTAAAGAATCTTGAAAATCTTGGCACAACTTGATTATCTGGTTTCCAAATATTTAACCAAGTTAATAAAATTATCTTCTTATTTAGGCATATTCTAAAATAACAAGCATTAGATATCCTAAATCGTAATCAAACTAAATTAGCGTTTCGGGGGCTGGTTTGGCCGAACTCAGGGCTAGTTTTAGGGTTTGTGTGGCGACTATAAGGCCTATATTAAGGGTTGTTTGAATTTCTTTGGAGGGAATAAAAATTGAGAGGTTCTCTTCTACTTTTTTTTACTGTTTTTTTGAGGACTTGACCTTATCAAGATTCCCTTGTGACGATCGATTCAACTTATCGAACAAGATAGCGAATTCTTTCGCTCGTAGCATCTATAATGTTGGTTGGTTGACACGAGTTCATCAACATGTCACGTTCATTTGTGGTGTTGGTTGGTCGACACGAGTTCATCAACGCGTTCATACCGAGGTTACCAATCAGGTTTGACTGGAGGTCGAGGTTTGCAATTCGCAGCATCTGGTTTTGCAACAATATGTGTTTATTATAGTGGAATCCTCAGCTGGATGTAGCATTCATTTAAGGGTGAATTGGATAAAACTTCACATCTCAAATTCTTTTTCTCGCTTTTTCTACTCTCTACCTTTTTTTTTTTATTTTTTATTGTAATTGTCCGGTGAAGTCTAACACTAAGAAAGACGAAAATTTATTTACCATGAAATGGATTCCTACCCAGACCATTTAAAAATAATGATTTACTATCTTATCCATCTTCGATATGTCTCAATGATGAACCCTAGCATGATTCACGGCTGCCATATTCTATTCAATGCGACATGCAGATAATGATGCGCACGAATTTCATTTTTGAATTCCATTTTTTGCAGATAGCCAAGAGCTAAAGAGGGAGGAAGGAGGAAAAAATAAAAAGAGACCCAAAATTGGGACGATCAATGGCAATGCCTGGTCTCACTTTGGGTCGGCACGTGAAGATTAATAATCATTGATTTGCATCCCAAAGGTGGTGGTCCAATGTTACCTTTGCATAATATAATTGACAATCAAGGCAACTGTCATCTCACATCTGTGCAAATTACATTCATTCTCCTCCACTCACAACTATTTTTTGTCCCTCAAGATAATTATAATAATAATTATCATTATTCTCACCATACCTAAGTCCTAGGCTTTTTTTTTTTGATCATATATATAAGACCCAAAGGTGAAAAAAAAGGTGCCTGCTCATTATATCTTTTTCATTTACATTCAAAAAACATAATGAAGGCATTTTGTTATTTATTTTCCCTATGAACCTGTTCACTATTATTTCTTCTTTTTGTCTGTAATTTAGCTGTGGTTTTCTGTTGGCTCAATCTCCAGCACCAAATCCCTCTTGAACCCCACATAAGGGTAAGCAATGGGGAAACCATCTGGTTTTGTCTTCCACCTGCATTACAAATTAACATCAGAAGCGATCCACTGGCTTATATGTTAAAGACATTAAACAGATTAATTGCATACTATTCTCATGACAATCTCCATAATATTGTATCGTGATTGATTATATCTATATCGGGTTATTGCGTACAAGGTATAGAGATGAATCCGCCGTCATGCTGTTTGCTTGAATCATTATAGAATGCAAAGATTGGGATCGCAGACCATGTCGTTGTCCCTTTGTATAATGTATGGTGTGAATTAAGATTTCGATTATAGGTTTTTTCTGGTACCTGAAGCTGAGGACGAGGTGATGAAGAAAGAAGGCAATTATGAGCCGCGCGAGTTCGGCGCCGGGACAAAGTCGAAGTCCACCTCCGAAAGGCATGACCTTCTTGCTCATCGCTTTATCCTGCCGACATACGTGAACAAGGTTTATGCATATCATGATGATTTAAGTGGAAAACTAAGAAAAACATGTTTTCACTTTATTTTCTGCCTTTTCATATGCTTTGGACCTCATTTAAACAAGCACACTAGTGGAAAAAAGGTCTACATGTATTCAAAATAAGTGAGACAGTGCTTCTTTTTCTTCATCATTGGAGCGGTTTGGCTTATTCGGTCAAAACAAACCCTGTCCCACTTAAATTGGGTAATTACCATGTAATCAGATTTTTCTAACTCATGTTGATGTTTGTATGATTTTGATAATCAAAGAGTACGCACCTTCCATCTCGAGGGATCGAATTTCATGGGGTTTTCATGAAGAGTTGGATCAAAATGCGTCCCGATAAAGATAGGAAATACTTTCCAACCCGATGGTATGGTCAAACCTGAAAGAGTGTTTTCACAAAATTAACCTTGTTTCAGAGAGAGAGAAGTACAATGACACTACTAGAGAATTACCTTTGAACTCAATGTCTTGAAGGGCTTTTCGGTGCACAAACTTAACCACATTCCCACATCTCAAAGCTTCGCATATGACCTATTTGCATTTTAATTTTTGCATTAGCCTGTCAGAACTTGCAAGTGTGACCTACTGATTATGATTTAAAAGATATAATATGTGTGGTTAATCTCGATCATACATCATTAGTGTACTCCATTTGCTTGTAATCTTCGCCGTTCAAGGGCTCTTCTCTCCCCTTTTTCCGCCTTATTGCTAGGTGCTCTTCCTATGTACAAAAGAGGAACAAAAAAGAGAGAGATAAGAAAACATCAATACCTTCTCAATCTAAACTCATTACTGACCGTACACATATCTATATTGAAAAAACACTTCAGTTTCATGGATGAAATTTGCCTACGAAATTCTAGCTATCAACCTTGAGCTGTTATGGTCGATACGTGCATGATCGTGAATTCTTTCAGATCAGGTGGGTCTCCTATGAAGACCACTAGAGAGAGAGAGAGAGAGAGAGAGAGAGAGAGAGAGGGAGAGAGAGAGATGCACCTTGAGTTGGAGGAGAGAGGCGGGCTCGTGGGCGAGAAAGAAGACGATCAGGGCCATGAGGGTGGCGGTGGTTTCGTAGCCGCCGAGCAAGATATCCAGCACGATGCTCACCATCTCTTCCTCGTTCAACCCCTCCTTCCCCAGGATCACGTCCATGAAGTCTCCTTTCTTCAACCCTGCCGCATTGCCTGTCCTTCTTCTCTCTTCTATTATCTCCCTCACGGTTGAGGAAAGCCTTGCTCTTGCCTGCCCAGGGTTCAAAAGAGCAATCATTTTTTCAGCGGCATTATTATAAGACATCAAATATAATATTTTCAGAGATCATAAATGTACGCCGAAGAGAGAAATATAGAATTTCCATATATTCTATATCATACAATTAATAGTACAACAAGTGCAGGCTTTATTAAACGATAATGTAAGATGCATAATTAAAGGTAGCTATATGCGCACTATTGACTTGAGAGATATAGAGAACCAAGGGATCTATCCTAACTATCCCTAATAAAGAAAAATATCCTAAAGAAATATCTCTAACATTTAGGTTGCTTGGCTTTGATTATGTACCTTCACGGCCATGGCGTATGGGGTCCCGGGAATATATAAGGGCAAGGACACGAAACCCTTCATGTACGTCAAGAAATCAGCAAGTATCTTCATGGCCCTCGGATCTTCTGGTTCAATACTCAAAAGGGTCTTCACCATAAGGCTTAGTGCAAACTGAAAAATTGGAAACAAGAGAGAGAGAGAATAAACACTGTTTTCAATCATCAAAACAATAAATCTCATGATTGCCTGTACCAATCTTCTAAGTCATATACAAAACGCATTAGTTTTAAAATGAAAATCCATCACACCCAAACCCCCCCCCCGCCCCCAAAAAAAAAAAAAAAGAACCTAGAAAAGTGTCTTGTCCTGCATGAGTGATTTAGATAAAAATTTTATTGTATGCAATAGTAGAACATTAAAGGACATGTTTCAAAATATTTGATTACAAATATCTTAAATTTAAAGTGGATGGCATGAAAGTGCAAACATGTCAACATTCCGATATCTATCGAATCTAATTTAGCAGTGATTGTAAGTATTAAAACCTTGTATAATAGATTTAAGATCCTTAATCTGAGAAAGACATCATGGTAGACGGTTTTCACATCAAATTGCCATTGCGTGCTTGATGGAAGCTGAATTACACTCATACCAAAAGTGGACTTACCATTTTGGCTTCTTTGCAGAAAGCAACTTGTTCACGACCTTTCCACGACTCCAACATGGAGACCGACAGCCTCTCGACGCACCGGTGGAATTCAGAGCTCGACTTGGAGGCAGTGACGAAGTTGACGGCCACGCTCCTCAGCTTCTTGCGGAGGTCTCCAGAGACCAAGATCAGGGAGTACTTGCCAAGAATCCCGTGCATGGGCTTCGGATAGCTCGCTTGGAACAGCCTCTCCTCGTTCTGGAGGACGAACGTGTTGAGCTCGTGGTCGCAGGAGACTATGGTCGGTTACCCGAAGAGATGGGACTTGAATACCTTACCGTACCTGTGCATCAACTGAGTGAGATCATCATCTCTTACATTGCAAGTCCAAAGATAGTGGCCAAACAGTATGTAAAGTCTGCGTAGTTGAACCGAAAGGTTCAGATGCCCCGTTTCTTTTCTGAATCGAAGGCTCGCGGTCGACTTTTCACTGTAAACCCCTTGCGTCCGACAAACGGAAAAAACAAAACAAAAAAGGAAACGTAGCCTATTTGCTCGATGAGTCATGCCTGGAGCAGTGATCTTGCAAGAAGCTACCGAGAGAGTTGGACCGGTGAGGCGAGAGGAAGGCGAGAGTTTCTCCGAGAAGAGGCCATCCCTCGCTTCCCCGAGGCAGATTTCTTGCCGTAATGTCTTGCTTCGAGAAGAAGAAGTTGAAGAAGAGAAACAGAAAAGCCAAGCAAAGGCCTAGGAAGATGGCAGACACAGTGTCGGGCAAGGGGCAACAAAAGATATCCATGGCCTTTCTTTGAGTTTTTCAGCAAAAGCAAAGCTCAGAATACACGCACGCACACAACCCAGCACTGTACTTGATGTTGGAAGATATGCCTGAAGATCCGCCGGATTTGATCTAATTGATCCGATTTGATCAATTAGAGATTGGACAGAATTGAATTGATATGTAGAATATTTGTAGAATTCTTTATTTCCTTTTTTCATATACATCTTGTATTATAATTACAAAGCATTGTACATTGATTACAATCGAAGGAAAAGAAAAAGATTTCTCTCCAAAAATCCTCTCTTCCCTACGCTCCTTGCTTCCTTTACGAATTCTTTCACTTAAGGGGCTAATTTTGGGGAAGCACTCTTTTGAGATGATGAGGTATTCTCCTTGCTTTAAATAGTTCGCCCCAAAACGAGACCGCTGCTGTTTTCGCTGGCCTTCTTTTGATTCTGCTTTAATAATTTTTTCCCAAAATAATGATGTGATATTTGTTAATGTTAAAATAAATGTCGAGTTCAAGCCCGTAAAAGAAAGCCCTAACAAGCGCCGAGTTAATTTTTCAGATACGCTTCGAACAAGTTTCGAACTTCAATTTCGATAACTCTCGGATATGGAAATTATCCCAAGAAGGTTTATCTGATGATTTTTGAATTAAAGTAAAAGATATTTTGGACAATATCAGCAAAGCAAGAGACGTGAGGAAGCTTTCCTTCTAGGTTAGAGTCAGTTTCCAACATTGGCCTGCAGGAATCAGAGGGATATATATTCCATGCTCCATATTAATATATTCATTTTGTCTAACTGCTGATGGCACATCTATTTGCTTGGAATAAATTCGTTGAGATTTTCATCCTGATGCCAACTCTTCTCGTCAATTACGTCCTTGCATATGTGAGATAGCCAATGAAAAAATTCGTTTACAATTTCTTCATGAGATTGAGAGTTCATTTCGCAAGGAATTATGGGGCTAAACACTGCATGAATTATTCGGTGTAATTAGGGCTGAGAAAGCACTAAAACTGTTTGAGTGACTCGAATATAGTTATAATTTCTATAATATCGCTTGATTTATAGTGGATAGTGGAATTCATTACTCTTCTCATGAACGTAGGTCATTATAACCGAACAACGTAAATCTGGTGTTTGATCTATTTTATTGTTCAACCGCTTACTTTTGCAACAATATTTTGATGTAACTACATGCTATTCGTCTTTGCTTTAGAAAATTTGCACGTCTTTTTTTTTTTAATCGGTGGTATACACGTTAGAAATTATTCAGGCTGATCAACTGCAAGAAATTATCACTTTTGTGTTGTAATAAGACCTTGCAACACCTTTACCAAAAAAAAAAAAAAAAAAAAAAAAAGACCTTGCAACACAATAACTCAACACATGCCATCCTTTCACAGAATAATATGACCTTTTAAAGAATGGCCTAGGTTACATCTAATTTTTGTCTTTACTCGCGGTTTGGGACGGAGAAAGCATTTCGAAGCGGCTATATTGTACACGACACTTCTATAAATCTCCAAGAGTCGGAAGAGGGTTGACGTGGTTGATTGTGGCTTTTCTCTATTCTAAGAACGGAGATTAACAATTGACATGTTATTATTAGGACTCATGGAAAGTTTTTCATGTTCTTGTCATGGACAAACATCCATTGGCACAGCTGGACAAGGCATTTATCCCTACAAGAGTCAAATGCTCAATAAGGCCCATGCTTCATTTGGTTACAATTAATGTTCTTGTTCTTTGAAAGAGAATAGTTTGAATTCTTGTTCTTTGAAAGAAAATTGTTTGAAGAGATTGTATTTTTATACAGTCCCCAAACATAGAGAGACCAGGGGGAAAAGCCTTTGTCTTCATGCATGATTAAGTTTCAATGGGCCTGCAAAAAGTGCCATCACCATGTCTGGCCTCCCTATTCGAAGTAAAGGTCAAAATAGAGACAAATCTGAGAGCTGACTAGAAAAGAAGGCAGGGTGAGGCTCACCTACTAATGAGTCATGACACCCTCACCCCTACCAAAAAAAAATATATCCAGGAAATGGTTCCAAAAATGGATTTCATAAAACTTAAGATATGAACCGTTCAGATTATAAGGGTCTTTTGAGATGAAATATTCTTTAATCTCGGTCAATTGAAATCACATGTTACAATAATATGGCTTCTCGTGTTGGTCCTAGCATGAGTTTTTCCTTTCTTCACTTCGATCCAACTCTGCAACCGAAAAAGATAAGGACATTTGCCGATCTTACAATGTTCTAATCACTTGTTCTAGAATGCACACAGGTGAAAAAAACATGCAAGTACGAACGCAACCTGAGCCGATCTTTGGAAGAGCTTGACTCCATATATAACACGACAAATTTTGGTCCCTCCTTTTAATTTTAGTCAACAATTTTGGTCCGACTCAGGACACGCATGACCACGTTTTTATTTCTCTATCTCTCTGTTTCTCTATTCCTTGGAATAGGTTTGGAACATAAATTTGTTTGGTAACGCAATTTCATTTTTCTATTTTTGGAACAAATTTCTATTCCAAAAATAGATTTGGAGTAGAAATTAGAAGTTAAAATTTTTAGCTTTTTTTTTTTTTTTTTTTTTTTGGCATAGAAATGAGAAATTAAAACTTTCTTCATCGTTCACTTCGTCATCGTCCGTTGTCCACCTGTCACCCGTGGATGTCGAACACTTGCCGTTGGTCGCTGGCCGCTCGCCACCAATCGTCAGCCACCAAACGCTGGTTGTCAGCCACCAGGCTCCAGTTGCTCGTCACCGACCGCTAGCCACTGGATGTTGGACGCCCATCGATTGTTGGCCGCTCATCGCCAGCCACCGAACACTGGAGGCCCACTGTTGACCACCAAATGTCCCCCGCCGACCGCCCATCAGTCACCACCGATCGTTGGATGTCAACCATTGGACTTTGGCCGTTGGCCACCTGCCGCCAACCGCCAGTCGTCGGCTGCCGAACTCTGGCCGTTTGCCATCTGCCATCGGCCGTTGGCCACCCACCAGTCGTTGACTTTCGGACGTTGGATGTCGGACGCCGAACTTCGGATGTTGGCCATCGGACTCCGACCACCCGCCGTCGATCGCCGAACGCCGATCGTTGATCGCTGAACGTCAGATGACGGCCACTGAATGCCTACCGTTGCCGCTCCTAGAAATATAAATTTTATTCTCTTATCAAACGAATTTTTACTCTAGAAATAAAAATTATGAATCGTTATTAAACACGTTTTTTTTCGTTGAGAAACTCATCTATGGAATATAAATTGATTTTTGTTCTAGAAATTTTGAGCGCATGGTGTCATTTGGGGTTCTGATTAGGCGTACTACAATGAATGCTGTTCAAAGAATGCGTAGCCGAAATCGATCGGTCAAGAGGCCTGACCGCGTACATACCCATAAAATAAGAGCCACCGGTCCCCTAAAGCAGGAGCCACTAGGGAACAAGTGAGGGAAAATTCCACCACCCACGAGCACCAATCGGAACCCAAAGGTCTCCGCAAAATTAGCCTTTCGTTGACACTCTCTATACGTAGGCTCTCTATACCGTGTGGGCTTTTGATGTTCACTGAAGAACCGACATCACTTCTGATATTTCACTGGTCCAAGTTCGCCGATTTTTGGCCTTACAATCACAGCGCAAAGCAAATTGAAGGAGACTTATTGAAGAACTTTACGAACAGAACAGAGATGGAAGAAATCGATCGAGAGAGAAAGAGAGAGATAGAGAATGTATTTCTTCTGTATTTTCAACTTCCTTGAAAGATTACAGTATGAGAGAACTCCTTCTTATATCTATTCTATTTCTCTCAATGAACCTGTTTTACACAAGGGCAGTCGAAAGAAAAAGTCAACTACTTAACTGCACCGACTAACCGAATACCGGTCATAACAGCTAAGGTACAGAGTAAAAGAAGAAACAGAGTAAATGAACAGAGTAGCGATTTTGGCCGACTCCGCAGCCTTTCTTCATGCAATCTCTTGATCTGTAGATCATCCTTCTTCTTTCCTTTCTTTATTTTTAACCGTAGATCTTCTTCGTTCTGCACATTTCTCAGCATCATCTATGCTCCTGGCTTTTGTTTTCATTTGTTGAATAAGCTGCTGTCTTGTGTTCTTGACACTTATTAACTATCATATTTATTTTAAAGTGATATTTGGCTCACTCATTTGGAAAAACAAATATCAATTTTACACACTCCCTAAATTACCACTTTAAATAGTGGTGGCTACAATATCATAGCCCGCTGTGCTGATAAACAAATCTAACATAAAGCAATACCTGAAAAGTTATTCCAACAATGGTTGTTCCAGTTTTCCGATAGGAAGGAGGGCGAACACCCTCCTTTGACAGCATGCCATTTCTTCTGCACAGATCGAAACTAAATCCACCTTTTGGAGGGAGATCTACCGTTGCTTTAGACATTTGGGATTTAAGTAGACCTACAAAAAGACAGCCAAGAAATGTTAGTCCAACCACAGAATCATTTAACCAATGAAGGAAACATAGTTAAAAGAGGGTAAAACAGAGCCAGTGTCATCAAGTTCCCAGAAAATTCATCTTCGGTGTAGTCCAATGTACAACACAGTACTTAAAAGATACAATTTGTAACTGCTCTAACAAGAAACACATGCACGATCATGCGGCCTAGCAAAGAACCTACGACAAGAAACCCGTTTCTGAAGCAACAAACCCCGGAGGGCGAAAACAAGAGCAGAATTCAGCTGGACTATAGATAATTAGCTCTTCAAGAGGCGTCATATGCCGTGGCTGACGCCGCCGACTCTGCCAACAGCAACAGAAGCTCCCTTTCTCACCACACAGATCCTCACGGGACCTTTACCCTCACTCATGAACATTCGTCCACCTCATCCCAAGCTTGCACAAGATCATACAGACACCAACAACAAAAGTAGCTGCCAGAAACGTGAAGCTCGATTGATCGAGCTCCTCCCTTAATCGTGCAATCGCCTATCTTGCTGTCCTCCTCCTCCTCCCTTCAGCCTCACGTCAAAAGGAACCGAAACATGCCTAGCCTCGCCATGCGACCTCCGACCTTAAAACTCCGGAGACAACGACAGAATCTAACGAGAGAAGCGAGTGAAAACGCCAAGGCTCCTAGGAACGAGAAGCGACCGAAGCGACGTGCGTTTGAAGCTAGCAGGGCAGCGAAGAGAACCTGCTGGGGCGAGACGGCGAAAGATCGATCCACCGGAAAATGCAGACGACGGGCGAGAGAGAGAAAGCGTCTCTGCTCGTTTGTTTTTGCTTCAGGCTCTGCCTCTCTTCTCGTTCGGTTTTTTCCTTCGTCGCTCTCTCACTGGCTTCCTCGTCGAGAAAAAAGGATGGCGGAGGACTCTCTCGGGCTGGGCTTCGCGGCAACGTGAACTGGGTTGGAATTGCCCCTGATGGGCCGGACTTGATCGAGTCCTTGCTTCTCGAATGGGCCAGAGTGTCGGGTTTATTGCAGTTCCCAAACTATAACATGTATTTTACATTAGAAATATCTAGGCCGGGGCCGGACCAAAGTTGAGCCGGTCGGCTTTCTCATGAGGGCCCTGCTCAAGCCAGCGCATTTGCCTTTCGGGCTTGAGCAGGACGAGTTGGTTGTCCACCCGTTGTGGATCACCTATATCTAAAAGTAAACCCATCAAACGGGCGAGTCAAGTCGAGTCGAAAGATGATCCAACACAAATATATTTATTTAATCCGTTTTAACTCATTTTTATGCAATGCAAATATAATGACTCATACTTAATTGACCTATACTCATCCTGATCGGTATTACTTATATACTTCTATATTTAACCCAATTTACAAAAATTCATACTCAAACTGAGGTGAGAGTTTGAAATGACTGAGTGTGGGATCTAGTAAGGGCGAAAAAATAATGAAGAGAGAGTCATAAAGATGGATTGAGTCTAAATAAGTTGTATGACACTATCTTGCAATTGCTTAGTGGCAGCATATGAAAATGTATGTTCTTGTCCGATAAGCTAACGAAGCAATGCCATCAACTCGATCTATGATCCATTTAATACCCATATTATGTTTAAACTCATTTACTTAATTTAACTAACTCATTTAACACCAATATGGCTTAAGAAATGAGTTAATGACCCATTTTGACAAGTCTATCTAAAAGTACCTCCATAGTCTTCTCGAATCACTCTAGTACTTGATAATAGTATAGTAGGGCTAAGTGTCGGGGCTATAATGTAGCATCATAGGAGTGGCGTTGGGGAAATTGCCTGTGTCGGGGCTATAACGTAGCATCATAGGAGTGGCGTTGAGGAAATTGTCTTTGTTACTATCTAGACACACGACTTGAAATGACACTCTAGTTTTCTATAAATGAATATCTAAGCTTGTCGATTCAGCTAGTTCTCATACATGTCCAAACCGCCACCTCCACATAGATTGAATTAGACTCCACTCATAGACATGTCAAGCAAAACCCTCAAGATTATTTTATGTTGGAGAAACACGATCTGAACATGGAATTGACCACATTTGAATGAAGTGCTTAATTACTCAACCGATTTCGTTTGGTTAGTATTACCGTAAGTGAGAACCAAATAAATGAAGTCTAATGCTTGAAATGGAAGTTTGTTTTGCACAGGTTTGGAGTGCGATAAAATTTTACAATAAGCATTGCTCACGACCCCCAACACCATGAGAGTTTGTATTATATGGTTTATAAACAGATCAAGTCCATTTCAATCGTTGGGTGTGTGGACTTCATGATTGGGTTCACATAATTCATAATCGAGATAATATCGATCCACATGCTTCATTAATCATATATTAAATTCTCTGATCATCAAAGTAATGATACCATGTTCATGATTACACTAGAAAATAGTTCCTCCATGGATCATAGAGGGATCCATTAGACGCATCCCAAGAGCAATATTTGGCTTTTAATTCCGCGCTTGGATCTTGAGAGGTTTGTCATTGTTACCCTCAACAATAGGGGTGTTAAAAACCGAACCAAACCAAACTGAAAAATTCGGTTTTTTCGGTTCGGTTCTCATTAAAACCGAAATTTTTTTTATCGGTTCGGTTTTTATCGGTTAACTTAACCAAACCGAACCAACAAACCGATAAGAGCTAATTTCTTGGAAATACAACGGAAAAAAATGAAAAAAAAAAAAAAAACAAATGCAAAAACCGAAAACTAAAAATTGAAAATTGAAAACTGAAAACCGAAAAGCCGAAAAGCCGAAAAGCCGAACCGAACCAAACCAAAATTTCGGTTCGGCTTGTATTTGGTTCGGGTCTCATTCTGTTCGGTTCGGAAGCTTTTCCTAACGGTTCGGTTCGGTTTGGTTTTCAAAAACCGAACCGAACCGAACCGTCGACACCCCTACTCCACAATATTCTCATCAATGTCCCAACCTTAACTCTATCGATGATATATGCAAATGAGATTGGCATCAACGCCTACATCATCACACGTTAAATTAGACTCAAACTTCTTCAATTGAATGATCCTTGAACTTTCTCCATTATTATCTTCCCATGGTTTTAATTATTGGGAGGATGGCAGGGGAGTCCCGCTTTTTGGTGAGTAGACGGGAGTTTGGGGACCGCCCCAACAGGGGTTAGCGCCCTCGCGATGTTAAAAGACTTTTATAACTTGAGCTCATATTTTATTGGTAGTTTGGGTTTGGCCATGAATAGTTAGTAGATATATATTCTCTTTTTCTTGTAAATTGAGAAATGTGATAGAGAGGTGCGATGTGCTAATAATAATAGAGTCCTTAGCTCGACATAGTCTTAATTTAAGGGTGAACATAATAAAACCTTGCATCTCAAATTCTTTTTCTCACTTTTCTGTTCTCTACTTTTTTTGTGATTGTGCGGTGAATTCTAACACTAAGAAAGACACAAATTTACTTATCATGAGATGGATTCCTACTCAGACCATTTAAAAATAATGATTTACTATCTTATCCATCTTCGATATGTCTTAATGATGAACCCTAGCATGATTCACGGCTGCCATATTCGATTCAATGCGACATGCAGATAATGATGCGCACGAATTTCATTTTTGAATTCCATCTTTTGCAGGGCCTTCTTTCTTTCCTTCTGTAATAAACATAGACAGCCAAGGAGCTAAAGAGGGAGGAAGGAAAAAAAAGAAAAGAAAGAGAGAGAGAGACCCAAAAAATGGGACAATCAATGGCAATGTCTGGTCTCACTTTGGGTCGGCACGTGAAGATTAATAATCATTGAATTGCATCCTAAAGGTGGTGGTCCAACGTCACCTTTGCATAATATAATTGACAATCAAGGTAACTGTCATCTTACATCTGTGCAAATTACATTCATTCTCCTCAACTCACAACTCCCTCAAGATAATGATAATAATAATTATCATTATTCTCACCATACCTAAGTCCTAGGGTTTTCTTGATCATATATAAGACCCAAAGGTGAACAAAAGGTGCCTGCTCATTATATCTTTTTCATTTACATTCAAAAAACATAATGAAGGCATTTTGTTATTTATTTTCCCTATGAACCTGTTCACTATTATTTCTTCTTTTTGTCTGTAATTTAGCTGTGGTTTTCTGTTGGCTCAATCTCCAGCACCAAATCCCTCTTGAACTCCACATAAGGGTAAGCAATGGGGAAATCATCTGGTTTTGTCTTCCACCTGCATTACAAATTAACATCAGAAGCGATCCACTGGCGTGCATGAGTAAAGACTTTTAACAAATTAATTGCATACTATTCTTGTGACAATCTCTGTAATATTGTATCATGATCGATCATATCCATGTCACGTTATTGCATACAAGGTATAGAGACGAATATGCTGTCATGCTGTTTGTTTGAATCATTATAGAATGCAAAGATTGAGATCGCATACCATGTTGTTGTCCGTTCGTATAATGTATGGTGTGGATTAAGATTTCGATTATAGTTTTTTTTCTGGTACCTGAAGCTGAGGACGAGGTGATGAAGAAAGAAGGCAATTATGAGCCGCGCGAGTTCGGCGCCGGGACAAAGTCGAAGTCCACCTCCGAAAGGCATGACCTTCTTGCTCATCGCTTTATCCTGCCGACATACGTGAACAAGGGTTTTGCATATGATGATGATTTAAGTGGAAAACTAAGAAAAACATGTTTTGACTTTATTTTCTGCTTTTTCATATGCTTTGGACCTCATTTAAACAAGCACACTAGCGAGAAAAAGCTCTACATGCATTCAAAATAAGTGAGACAGTGTTTTTTCTTCATCATTGGAGCGGTTTGGTTTATTCGGTCAAAACAAACCCTGTCCCACTTAAATTGGGTAATTACCATGTAATCAGATTTTTCTAACTCATGCTCATGTTTGTATTATTTTAATAATCAAAGAGTACGCACCTTCCATTTCGAGGGATCGAATTTCATGGGATTTTCATGTAGAGTTGGATCAAGATGCGTCCCAATAAAGACAGGAAATACTTTCCAACCCGAGGGTATGGTTAAACCTGAAAGAGTATTTTTACAAGATTAATCTCATTTTAGAGAGAGAGAAGTACAACAAAACTACTAGAGAACTACCTTTAAACTCAATATCCTGAAGGGCTTTTCGGTGCACAAACTTGACCACATTCCCACATCTCAAAGCTTCACATATGACCTAATTATATTTAAGTTTTGCATTAGCCTGTTAGAACTTGCAAGTGTGACATACCGATTATGATTTAAAAGATACAACATGTGTGGTTAATCTCACTCATACATCATTAGTGTACTCCATTTGCTTGTAATCTTCGCCGTTCAAGGGCTCTCCTCTCCCCTTTTTCCGCCTTATTGCTAGGTGCTCTTCCTATGTACAAAAGAGGAACAAAAAAGAGAGATAAGAAAACATCAATACCTTCTCAATCGAAACTCATTACTGACCGTACACATATCTATATTGAAAAAACACTTCAGTTTCATGGATGAAATTTGCCTACGAAATTCTAGCTATCAACCTTGAGCTGTTATGGTCGATGCGTGCATGATCGTGAATTCTTTCAGATCAGGTGGGTCTCCTATGAAGCTCACTATGGCTATGTGAGAGAGAGAGAGAGAGAGAGAGATGCACCTTGAGTTGGAGGAGAGAGGCGGGCTCGTGGGCGAGAAAGAAGACGATCAGGGCCATTAGGGTGGCGGTGGTTTCGTAGCCGCCGAGCAAGATATCCAGCACGATGCTCACCATCTCTTCCTCGTTCAACCCCTCCTTCCCCAGGATCACGTCCATGAAGTCTCCTTTCTTCAACCCTGCCGCATTGCCTGTCCTTCTCTCTTCTATTATCTCCCTCACGGTTGAGGAAAGCCTTGCTCTTGCCTGCCCAGGGTTCAAAAGAGCAATCATTTTTTCAGCGGCATTATTATAAGACATCAAATATAATATTTCCAGAGATCATAAATGTACGCCGAAGAAACAATTAATAGTACAAGTGCAGGCTTTATTAAACGATAATGTAATATGCATAATTAAAGGTAGCTATATGCGCACCATTGACTTGAGAAATATAGAGAATCAAGGGATCTATTCTAACTATCCCTAATAAAGAAAAATATCCTAAAGAAATATCTCTAACATTTAGGTTGCTTGGCTTTGATTATGTACCTTCACGGCCATGGCGTATGGGGTCCCGGGAATATATAAGGGCAAGGACACGAAACCCTTCATGTACGTCAAGAAATCAGCAAGTATCTTCCTGGCCCTCGGATCTTCTGGTTCAATACTCAAAAGGGTCTTCACCATAAGGCTTAGTGCAAACTGAAAAATTGGAAAAAAGAGAGAGAGAATAAACACTGTTTTCAATCATCAAAACAATAAATCTCATGATTGCCTGTACCAATCTTCTAAGTCATATACAAAACCCACTAGTTTAAAAATGAAAATCTCCCCAGACAAAAAAAAAAAAAAAAAAAAAAAAGGGAACCTAGAAAAGTGTCTTGTCTTGCATTAGTGATTTAGATAATTTTTTTACTAAATCCGATAGTAGAACATTGACGGGCGTGTTTCAAAATATTTCGTTTAATGAAATGATTATAAATATCCTAAATTTAAAGTATATATATGGAAGTGCAAACATGTCAAAATCCTGATATCTATCGAATCTAATTTAGCAGTGATTGTAAGTATTAAAACCTTGTATAATAGATTTAAGATCCTCAATCTCAGAAATACATCATGGTAGACGGTTTTCACATCAAATTGCCATTGCGTGCTTGATGGAAGCTGAATTACACTCATACCAAAAGTGGACTTACCATTTTGGCTTCTTTGCAGAAAGCAACTTGTTCACGCCCTTTCCACGACTCCAACATGGAGACCGACAGCCTCTCGACGCACCGGTGGAATTCAGAGCTCGACCTGGAGGCAGTGACGAAGTTGACGGCCACGCTCCTCAGCTTCTTGTGGAGGTCTCCAGAGACCACGAGCAGGGAGTACTTGCCAAGAATCCCGTGCATGGGCTTCGGATAGCTCGCTTGGAACAGCCTCTCCTCGTTCTGGAGGACGAACGTGGTGAACTCGTGGTCGCAGGAGACTATGGTCGGTGACCCGAAGAGATGGGACTTGAATACCTTACCGTACCTGTGCATCAATCGAATGAGATCATCATCTCTTACATTGCAAGTCCAAAGATAGTGGGAAAACGGTATATAAAGTCTGCGTAGTTGAACCGAAAGGTTTGGATGCCCTGTGTCTTTTCTGAATCGAAGCCTCGCGGTCGACTTTTCACGCACTTTCTGTAAACCCCTTGCGTCCAACAAACGGAAAAAACAAAACAAAAATGGAAGCGTAGCATATTGGCTCGATGAGTCATACCTAGAACAGTGATCTTGCAAGAAGCTACCGAGAGAGTTGGACCGGTGAGGCGAGAGGAAGGCGAGAGTTTCTCCGAGAAGAGGCCATCCCTCGCTTCCCCGAGGCAGGTTTCTTGCCGTAATGTCTTGCTTCGAGAAGAAGAAGTTGAAGAAGAGAAACAGAAAAGCCAAGCAAAGGCCTAGGAAGATGGCAGACACAGTGTCGGGCAAGCGGCAACAAAAGATATCCATGGCCTTTCTTCGAGTCTTTCGGCAAAAGCAAAGCTCAGAATACGCACGCACGCACACACACAACACAGCACTGTACTCAAGGGGCTAATTTTGGCGAAGCTCTCTGTCGAGATAGTGTGGTATTCTCCTTGCTTTAAATATTCGCCCAAAACGAGATTTACTGCTGTTTTCGCTGGCCTTCTTTTGATTCTGCTTTAATCATTTTCCCCAAAAAGATGGTATGATATTTGTTAAAATATATCTCGAGTTTGAATTTGAAAAAGACAGTTTTTTAATTCAAGTAAATGTCCTATTTTGAACAGGTTTCCTCGTTGGAGAAGGTTTACCAAAAAAAGGTTTTCTATTTTGGATCTAATTCTTGCCTATACTTAAGAAGGGGATGTTCTTTGTGAAGGGCATCAATGGGGAGTTTTTGCTTGTGAATTTCACCTTGAAGATATCTCAGTGTGTTGAAGCCAATTAAATTCTTGTGCTAAGAATTTATGTATAATTTCTTTGTGAGATTGATAGATTATTTTGTGAGGAATTGTCGAGCTAAACATTGTATGAATTATAGGGTGTAATTAGAGTTGGTGAAACATTAAGAGTATTTGAGTAACTCAAGTACGGTTATAATCTCCGCTGTATCACTTGATTTATAATGGAATTCATTACTACTTTCCTCGTGGACATAGCTCACTACAACTAAATCATGTAAATCTAATGTCCGATCTATTATCTTGTTTTGTCTACTTTATTATTGGATCGTTTGCTTTCAAAACAATAATCTAATGTAGTTGTAGGATATTTGTCTTTGCTTTAGAAAATCTGGACGCCTTTTTTTTTTTAATCGGTGGTATACACGTTAGAAATTAGTCAGGCTGATAAATTGCAAGAAATTATCACTTCTGTGTTGTAATGGGACCTTGCAACACAATGACTCAACACATGCCATGCTTTCACGGAATTATACGACCTTTAAAAGAATGGCCCGGGTTCCATCTAATCTTTGTCTTTACCCGCGGTTTGGGATAGAGAAAGCATTTCGAAGCGGCTATATTGTACACGGCACTTCTATAAATCTCCAATAATCGGAAGAGGGTTGACGTGGTTGATTGTGGCGTTTCTCTATTCTAAGAATGGAGCCTGACAATTGACATGTTATCATTAGGATTCATGGAAAGGTTTTCATGTTCTTGTCATGGACAGACATCCATTGGCATAGCTGGACAAGGCATTAATCCCCACAAGAGTCAAATGCTCAATAAGGCCCTTGCTTCATTTGGTTACAATTAATGTTCTTGTTCTTTGAAAGAAAATAGTTTGAAGAGATTGTATTTTTATACAGTCCCCAAACCTAGAGAGACCAGGGGGAAAAGCCTTTGTCTTCATGCATGATTACGTTACAATGGGCCTGCAAAAAGTGCCATCACGGTGTCTTGCCTCCCATATTCGAAGTAAATGTCAAAATAGAGACAAATCAGATAGCTGAGAATACTAGAAAAGAAGGCAAGGTGAGGCTTACCTACTAATGACAACCCACCCTTATAAAGAAAAATATATCCAGCAATGAAATGGTTCCAAACACGGATTTCGTGATATTTAACTCTATGAGTTGTTCAGATTATAAAAGTTTTTCAAGATAAGGTATTCGTTAATCTTATTCAATTGAAATCACATGGGTTGAGTTTACAATAATATGACTTCTCGTGTTGGTCCTGGCATACGTTTTTCCTTTCTCCACATCTATTTAAATTCCACAAGCCGAAAAGATAAGGACATATCTTACAATGTTCTAATCACTTGTTCAAGAACGCATGCAGGTGAAAAGAACGTGCCAGTACGAACGCAATCTAAGCCGATCTTTGGAAGAACATGACTCCATGTATAACACGACAAATTTTGGTCCCTCCATTTAATATTTGGTCAACAAATTTTGGTCCGACTCAATAGTCAATAGCGCATGGTGCTGTTTGGGGTTCCGATTAGGCGCACTACAATGAATGCTGTTCAAAGAATGCGTAGCCGAAATCGATTGGTCAAGAGGCCTGGCCGCGTACATACCCATAAAATAAGAGCCGCCGGTCCCCTAAAGCAGGGGCCACTGGGGAACAAGTGAGGGAAAATTCCACCATCCACGGGCACCAATCGGAACCCAAAGGTCTTCGCAAAATTAGCTTTTCGTTGACACTCTCTACAAGTAGGCTCTCTACCGTGTGGGCTTTTGATGTCGACGTATGCAACAGAGATCCGACCGGACATTTTTTCCTTTTTTCAAAGCCGGTGGGGAGGGAGGACTTCTCATCATCGAATCGAACACATTTCTCGGCTTTTCTCATGAGTTCAAGTCGTTCGGAATTTCCCAACGATTATAATAAGGGACAATAGTTGGAGAGCGAGGGGGCATCACCCCGTGCTCATCTCCTTTGTGCGGCATCTGGTGCACCGTTGGATTTGCGCCACGTATCCCTATCTGCTTCCTGGGAATGAGAATGCCAAAGCTCGAAGGTTATCATCAGGGCCACGTTGGTCATGAAATTCTTTATTTGAGATATTCAAGAAACACTAGGAATAGATTAGAGGTCAACACATTGACCAATCGGTTCATTAGTTCTAATACCACTTGTTCCTTCTTATTAGATATCACTGAAATGGGGTTCAAATCTGGACCTATCATTGTATCTAGTCTATCTTCACTAAACAATTTAAGCTCTAAGATACATTATTTGATATGAGATTTTTATAACACAGCTCTCTCTCTCTCTCTCTCTCTCTCTCTCTCTCTCCTTGATTGACCAATGGCTTTCGATCCCAAAATTAATGGATGTCAGACAAAACTAGTGAAACTAAGTCTTTAATCTTGAGATATTTGGTTCATAAAAGTAAGGAGGCTCACTACGCCTTACTAAGTTCTCTAATCGGCATAAAAAAATTTAGTGAGATAGACAAAACTAGTGAAACCAAGTCTTTAATTTTGAGATATTTGGTTCATAAAAGTAAGAAGGCTCACTACGCCTTACTAAGTTCTCTAATCAGCATAAAAAAATTTAGTGAGAGTTCTAATCTCATTCAATTAATAAGAAATAAAAATTCAGAGATCGTGATCGGTAAGATTTGAAAAGTTCATATGAAATATAAACATCACTTTGTAAGAAGGGTCACCTAACAATTTATTGAACTCCTCGAGATTTATCTCAAGAGGGTATGATAATCATTTACACGCCACTGGTGCATAATGCATTGTCACTTCACATGAGCGACGCGACACCCGTCTAATGTCAGAAAGTCTTCTCATGGCTCGTTTTCAAACCCATCCCCAAACCCATCGCCGGGCAACTGTACCGCGGAGTGTTACATCAATGATGGCTCTTGGAGGCCGGGCTAGGAACGTACTTATGCTTCGATTCACCATTTCAATTATAACCAAGGAATCTGGGGGCGTGTGTTTTTACCAGTACGGTCCCTAGAGGAGGCAATAGGGAGGCAAAGAAAAGGTGAAGTGGACTGCCGGTGTCCCCTTACTTTTGTAAAGCGAAAGGTGGCAGTGCGCAGGGTGCACGTGCAATGGATTTTGGGGCCCTCGTCTTCCTTCCTTTTTCTCCCCCGCCTTGGATCGGCGAATTGGCAGGTAGCAGATCCCCAATGATGAGCCATAGCTGGAAGATCAACTCCTTTCATCGAACGCAATCATTGCCTGTTACAACGTGTAGCCCCCCGACTCATCATGAGTTTTCCTCGTTCATCATTCCAACAGGGAAAGGGCAAAGCTCGAGCGCTTGCGTCTTCCTCCTCATCCTCTCATGGCCTCTCTCTCTCTCTCTCTGTTGAAGTTTTTAGGCCTTACTGTCTCGAACACCTTTATGTCTCGAACACTATAATTACCCTAAAGTGAATATTACGTGCAAAGTTCGCTTTCCGGACCACATCAACTTGCTAATTTCCCCACATCGAAGGGAGCAGACCCTAGTTTATAGGGGGTGTGTGTGTTTCAATCAGTGGAAAACAAGAAGTTACTCGAATCGGCTTTTCTCTATTAAGGCCTTTTCCTTTGCCAATTTAATTGGCGCATTATAGTTATCCTGAAATTTGGAAAAAAGAAGAAGAAGAAAATTGCAGTTATTTAGGAACTTAAGTGTAATAAAAAAGGATTTACAAAATATAATTATTTAAGCGCTCATTCTTATTTAAGCGAATATTCTAAACACGAGATTGGTAGATAACTTTCATTTCATGGCTTGCCAAATAAATGAAGTAGTATCAGCTATGTTAGGGTCGTTGGGAAAGTATCACATGGTGGCACGTTAAAAATTGCTTCATCAATCACCATTGGCTAGTCTTTTTTTTCCTCCCTTTTTTGTCCCAACCTTTTTTTTTTTCTGATTTTCTTTTGATTATTATGAGACAAAATTACAAATTGATATTCCCTTCTTCTGGGTTAAAAACTGAAATGGCCCCGTTTGTTTATTTTTGTTTCTGTTCCCTGGAATAAAAATTTCTGTTCTTTTATTTTGGAGAACAAAAAAAGAACAGAAATGCATTTGGTAAAACTTTTGTTCCTAGGAACAAAAAATCTATTTCTTGTTTGGTAAAATTATTTTTTTGTTCTCGGGAACATATTTGGAACGGAAACAAAAAGTAGAAAAAATTATTTCTTGTTTTTAGGAACAATTCCGAGAAATAATTTTTCTCTTTTCTCTTTCTTTTCTTTTTCTTCTTCTTCTTCTTCCTTTTGCTAGTCACAGCCTTGGCCATAGCTGGCACTGGCGACCTTGCTGGAGCCTCGCTGGCCCTCGGAGACGTCAAGCCACAGCGAGGCTTGCCTAGCCACCGAGGCCATCGGTGAGGCTCGACCTCGCCCAAATCCGGCGAGGCCGAGCCTTGCGGTGGCTTGGCAAGGCTTTGGCGAGCTCGGCGGAGCTCGCTCGCCGAGGGTTGCCGGCCGTTGCCGTGGCCGGCGACCGGCCACAAAGAGAAAGAAAAAAAAAAAAAGAAAAAAGAAAGAAAAAAAAAGAAAAAAAGAAAAAAAGAGAAAAGAAAAAATATTATAAAAATATTGAAAAACTAAAAGAAATAACAGAATTATACAAGTTTACCAAACACATTTCAATTCCTAGAGTAGAAATTTTTTGCGATTACTAAGCGCATTCTTATACTAAAAAATTGTTTCTGGAAATAGATTAAAAAAAAATTATTTCTGTTTAAAAATTGTTCATCGGAACAAAAACGTTACCAAATGCTCCCTTAGTTTCTTTCCACGATTTTATCGAAAAAATTGACTTCGGTGGTCACCGAAAGAAAGCCGTCAATTGTCAAAAGCATAAAGGAAAATCAAAGAAAAAGAATGTCCCAATGGAAAATGTTTTTACTAGGTTGGACAGGCAAGAATTAGGTTGATGTCGACTTCACCTCCCATGCACGAACCTCGAATTGATGAAGTGAAAAGCCACATTGCTTAGACTGGACTTTTGCACGGCTCGTGGTTGTGAAAGTAATTGTGTCAAAAAAAATATTTATCTCATTAATTTACTCATAAAAATCCATCTCATATTACATCTCCCAGGAGGAGTATTTTGTACATGTTGAAGGGAAAATTTCTTGATTAATTAACTGTAGTAATACGTTGAATTAATTTTGAAAGAGCCCGAATATTTCTTTACCGCATGTAATTATAAAAAAGATGTTTCACCAACTTGACCCGCACAGATACTCCAAATTATTTGAAAAATTATAAGAAAATCCCATTTAATTAATGTTTGGAATCTATACCATGAATTTTTTTTTTAACCGAAATTGTAGCAAGGCGATTAGGGTTTTGCAGTTGGGCCATTCCAAGTAGGCTGAGAAGAGCCCGAGACAATGGGCCTATTTCTTAGCTGCTTGCTAGATATAGATGGCAATTTGACATCACTGTCGTCAAGTGTCAATCCTTCGATGAAGCCCATGTTTGAGGCCTTACATCTAATGCCAAGAAAAAAAAGGCATCTTATGCATCTCTTACAAAATGTTTTTTTTTTAGCCATAATTACTCAATCCATCCATAAAATGTACAAGCCTGCCGTCTCAGTCCCACTGACGTCTTCTCAATAGCAAAAGCCCGAAATTCAACCATTAATTTCGCCAAATGAACTTATGATCTCATGGAAAAAAATATTGTCATCATTTATTATTGGTTGCCGTGCTCACCAATGTGATTGGTTGAGCTACTCGAAGCCCCCTAATCACGAATTTGAATCCTTTATAATTCCTTAGTCATTGCAAATCTCAATTGCTTTGTCTCGTTAATGCAACATATATTTTACATAGAGTGCATATCCTGTTTATTCCAATCAGAATTCGGGTGCGTTTGGGAACCATTTCCCAAAGCCCCTTTGAAGCCTGAAGATACTTAGGCAAATGCCAACCCGTTTGGCAAAAAATTTTGAGCCCGCATGTCACGCCCCGAACCCCGAGACACGTGAAACAACCCACCATGGTCATGTAAATGCGACATTCCCAGGTAGTGTCGCCGACCCCAATTTTCCTTTTTAATGCGCAAGCGGAACGTACTAAGACACCCCTTACAAAAGCATACGGGATAGGACAGCAGGAACATCAAATTGAAAATCAAACAACATACTTTCATACATCATCATTATCATCATCATTACAAGGTTTAGGTACATCAACAGGATCCAGAGACTATGCACCAAAAATGGGTCAGAGTTTATGTGCATCAAAAAGGGGTTAGCCTACACAACATGGATAAGCCCACAACAAAAAAAGAAAAAGTCCTATAACTACTAATTGGACTCGTTCGACGATCCCACATCCTCCACCGCCGACCGTGTGTCTTTGGGCCCGGAGATGGTGGGTTATCCACCCCGCCATCGGGAAGGTCGGCCTACCCCCTCTCCCGGGACGGCATCCATCACGGCCGGGGGAATGTCAAAAGCGTCAAGTGGGCCGATCCTAAAACCATTGGCCCCAAAACGGAACCAAGCCCTATACCTATGGGGCACCCTAACATCTTCAGTCTCCTGGATCCACACGGTAGACCTAATCGGCTCATAGACCCAATGACTCCCTGGGGTCGGGCGCGCGCACTTTGCTCGATAATCCGAACCGGGATGCCATTCTTCTCGGGGGTCCCGCCATCTAGGGTCCTGTAATAATTTTCCCCAAACCGGGATGAGACTTTGTCTCGGCAAGTTCACCCCTCCTAAACCCCTATTAGAAAGTAAATACGCCCCAAAGTATCTTAGCCACAACATCAAGAAGACTTACCTCGTCTTAGCCCTCATCGCAGATTAGCACAATTTATATAATTCAACCACGTGCAATTATGATAACCAAACAATCATGGCACAATCACATTATCGAACAATTCAACCACTTGGATCGTCTCTCCGGCCGATCAATCGACTTGGCCGATTACATGTCATTCTAGCAATTCAATTACTGCTCTCAATCACGGTCCTAACAGAAGGTTCAACAATTAGTGGCAATCACGGCCCCACTCGGCACGACCTTTAATTAGGTGGTCCATCACGGCCTCACTGGGCACGACCTCTCATAGGTGGTTCATCACGGCCTTATTAGGCACGACCTCTACTAGGTGGTCAATCACGGCCCCACTAGGCACGACCTCTCATAGGTGGTTCATCACGGCCCTACTAGGCACGACCTCCAATCGGTGGTTAATCACGGCCAATCTCCTATCAATTCCCACACTTAGGGTTTTCTAAAGAATCCTCATAATTGCAATCACACTCAATTCACCACAATCAATCATCAATTTCAAATTCTACAAGCACAAAGAAATGACGATCGGCACGAAATTCGAGCAACTAGGGTCAAAATAAAATTTTCGAGTTTTTTTTTTTTTTTTTTTTTTTTTTTGAATTTCGGAATATGAAATATTATTAAATAATCCAACAATTTCAAAGCATTTATTTAAATCATAATAAACTCCTTTAAGTCACATCAATGTTTATTTTAAAATAAACATACTTAACCATTAAACTAAACACACTTAACCTTAATTAATCAACTTAATATAATCCATGATTAATTAAATCAATCTAGCCACCTAATCCCAATCAACTTAGGCTAAACATACTTAAGGTGTCATTAACTCGCTAATCGCGGATTAGTGAGGTAAACTCACCGGAATCGCTTTCCGATGGGTCTCCGGCGAAGAGCACGACGACGCCGACGACAAACCTACACGGATCGAGACCAAATAAGCATTAAAAGGGGACCAAAATGAGCCCGGAAGATCCTAGATCTTGCTGGTTTTTCTTTCCAGCACTAACCGAGCTTGAGGGGATGGCGGAACGGCGACGGAACGGCGGAGAAGCGGCGGAGGAGAACCGGCGACGGCTCGGGCAGCAACCGGCGAAGGCTGGAGCGGGCGGGCGGCGGCGGGCGACGGGCGGACGACGAACGGCGACCAGCGGCTCGGGAGAGGAGACGGTGGCGACGGAGACGCGACGAGCTCGCACCGGGGCCTCACACGCGGACGGGCGGCGAACGGCGACGGCGTGAGACGGCGGCGACGTGCGGGACGGCGAAGGAGCGGACGAGCGGCTCGGCGAAGGAGGATCCGGCGATGGCTTCCTCTCCCTTTTCTTTTCCCTCCCAATCTCTCTCCTCTCAAGGTTGAAGATGAAGTGGATGTGACATCCCCACTTTAGGTGAGCCAATTAGCTTGTGACACTTGTCAAGCTCTCATTAAATTTGGCCTCCACCAATGACATCACCCGCTGATGTCATTCTCCACTAATTTCTAATCCTCACAACATCTTTCAATAGGTTCAATTCATTTTCCGCCGAGGTCCAAGCTCTTGTACACTTAATTACTTCAATATCTATCAATTCTCTTTTAATTGAGTCCAAATCAAAATCCATGAAATAATCCGATGTTCCTAATAAGATTTGCAACACCCCTTTGATTTTCAAATTTCAAAATTCAATTTCAATTTCACGGTTAATTTCACTCGGTGCAATTTTAGCGCGCCTGGTCCACTGAGTGGCTTTTAGGGAAATTTTCTTGCATCTAACCCGAGGGTGATCAGTCCCCAAGTCTGACGCGACAAAATCCCTTAATCACCTCACTCAATAGACTAGTTCCCTCGTGAGTGGCCAACTCTGAGAGACGAACTATATGCACGGATGAATTGCCCGACTCAATTGACCGAAAATAAACTTGAGGAAAAATTGGGATGTCACAACTCTTCCCCTCTTATAAGAATTTCGTCCTCGAAATTTAAACCATTACATACTTTGCTCAAATAGGTGGGGGTACAATTCTCTCATCGACTCTTCAGTCTCCCAAGTTGCTCCTTCAGTGCCATGGTGCTGCCATACCACTTTGACCATTGGGATGGTCCTGGTGCGCAGAACTTGCTCTTTGCGATCTACAATTTGAACCGGGCTTTCAACGTATGACACCTTGTCATCCACGTCTAATTCCTCGAAATTTAGAACGTGAGTCGAGTCAGGTTCATACTTCCTCAACATCGACACGTGAAAGACGTCGTGCACCTGTGACAACTTTGGCGGTAGTGCAAGACGATACGCTAGAGTCCCTATTCTTTCCAAAATCTCAAAGGGACCTACGTACCTCGGACTCAATTTTCCCTTTTTGCCAAAACGGGAAGTACCTCTCATCGGTGACACCTTCAGAAAGACGTGCTCACCAACTTGGAACTCCAATGGCCTTCGACGCTTATCGGCATAACTTTTCGGCGGCTCGAGCGGTCTTTAATCGTTTTCGATAACCGCAATCGCCTCTACCGATCACGAACCAACTCTGGACCGGTGATCTTTCTTTCTCCGACCTCATCCCAGCACACTGGCGTTCTGCATGCTCTGCCATACAATGCTTCAAAAGGAGCCATTTGAATACTCTGGCGATAAGCTGTTGTTATAGGCGGAATTCAAACCGATGAAGCTGTTCCTCCCAACTTCCTTTGAAGTCCAAAACACAAGCTCGCGGCATGTCCTCTAGAGTCGAATTGTCCTCTCGGGATCGGCCATCGATCTGTGGGTGATAGGCCGTACTATCTTTGCGGCTTCGTTCCTAAAGCGGATTGCAAGCTCTTCCAAAAAGCGGCGGTGAACCTTGGGTCCCTATCCGAAGTAATTGTAACTGGCACCCCATGTATACGAACCACTTGACGTACATATAGATCTGCCAGTCTATCCAAACTCAAGTCCCTTCGAACTGCAATGAAGTGAGCCGACTTTGTCAGTCTATCGACCACTACCCAAATCGAATCGTTCCCTCTCTGGCTCCTCGGTAGACCCGTCACGAAGTCCATCGTGATATGCTCCCATTTCCACTGGGATCTCAAGGGGTCGTAAAAGTCCTCCCGGTTTGCAATGCTGAGCTTTCACCTGCTGACACGTCAAACACTTGGCGACATGCTTGGCGATGTCCGCCTTCATGCCACACCACCAATAGTGTTGACGCAGGTTCTGATACATTTTGGTACTACCAGGATGAATGCTGTAGCTGCTACGATGCGCTTCTGACAAAATTTCTTCTCTAAGCTCCACATCGTCAGGTACAACCAATCGTCCTTGGAACCTCAATGTTCCATCCTCAGAAATCTGAAAGTCAGCCTTCCTTTTCTCCGCATCCTCTTGCAGGATTTTCTGAACATATGTATCCGTCTGCTGAAGCGTTCTGATTCTGACCTGCACTTCCGGTTCAATTCTAAGAGTGGCCACAAGGTTCGAAAGGTGGCCTACTTCAAACTTGAAATCCGAATCTCGCGCTTTCTCAATTAGGCCCCATTCCTTAAGTACCATTTGAGCAACTGAAGACTTCCTACTCAGTGCATCAGCGACCTTATTCGCCTTTCCTGGGTGGTACAAAATCTCGCAATCATAGTCCTTTAAGAGTTCCATCCATCGACGCTGTCTCATATTCAACTCCTTCTGAGAGAATAGGTACTTGAGACTCTGATGGTCAGTGAAGATCTGGAATCTTTCCCCGCACAAGTAATGCCTCCAAATCTTCAGGGCAAAGATGATCGCTGCAAGTTCCAAGTCATGCGTCAGATAATTCAACTCGTGAGGTCTCAACTGACGGGACGCATATGCAACAACCCTACCATGCTGCATCAACACACAACCTAATCCCTTAAATGACGCATCACTATAGATCTCAAACCCTCCTGGACCGGATGGGATAGTAAGCACAGGTGCGGTAGTTAGCTTATGCTTAAGCTCTTGGAAACTACTCTCGCACTTATCCGTCCACATAAACTTTTCTTCCTTCTTCAGAAGTCTCGTCATTGGCGATGCTAACCTTGAAAACCCTTCTACAAACCGTACGTAATACCCGCTAAACCCGAAAGCTTCGATTTCCGTCTTGTCGTCGGTCTCGGCCAATTGATCACTGCCTCAATCTTTGCGGGGTCCACTGAGATTCCTTCTCCAGAGATGACATGACCTAGGAAAGCCACACGAGTCAGCCAAAACTCGCACTTACTAAACTTGGCGTATAGCTCGTGATCTCTTAAGGTCTGAAGCACTATCTTTAAGTGCTTTTCATGATCCTCAGTACTCCTTGAATATACTAGGATGTCGTCGATGAAAACAATTACAAAGGCGATCTAAGTACTCCTTGAACACCCGATTCATCGAGGTCCATGAAAGCAAAGGGGCATTTGTCAACCCAAATGGCATCACAAGTAAACTCATAATGGCCGTATCGAGTGCGAAACGCCGACTTTGGGATATCTTCCTTTTTTATTCTTAGCGATGATACCCCGTCCTCAAGTCGATCTTGGAAAATATCAACGCTCCTTGAAGCTGATCAAACAAATCATCAATCCTTGGCAACGGATACTTGTTCTTAATTGTCACCTGGTTGAGCTGTCGGTAATCGATGCACAAGCGTAATGAGCCATCTTTCTTCTTCACAAACAATACCGGTGCTCCCCAAGGTGATGCGCTTGGACGAATAAATCCTTTATCCAATAACTCTTGCATTTGCACCTTTAGTTCCTTAAGCTCTGACAAGGCCATTCGGTAAGGAGCTTTAGAGATCGGCTCCGTCCCGGGGGCTAATTCAATCACAAACTCTATCTCTCTCTCTCGGCGGTAAACCCGGTAATTCTTTCGGAAACACGTGCGGGAACTCTCGTACCACCTGCGATATCTTCAATCTTTAACTCCTCTACCGTCGTGTCTACGGCGGTCGCTAAGTAACCTTGGCAACCCTTGCCTAGCAAGTGAGTTGCTTCGAGCGACGAAATTAAGGAAATCGAGGGTCCTCCTCGACTCCCAATAAATTCGAAGCTCTCACCCCTAATGGGTTAAACCGAATCGCCTTGCGATAACAGTCCATTTTGGCTCGTTGCTTGGTGAGCCGAGTCCATGCCAATTATCACATCAAAATCATACATGGCTAGGACTATCAAGTCTATTCTTCCCCCTCGCTCACCAATCACTAACTTGCAATCGAGACAACCTACTGCAACTAACACTTTGTCTTTCAACGGAGTAGATATACTAACCACAGACTCCAACAATTCAGGAATTAATTCTATCAATTTAACAAATCTTTCAGCTATAAATGAATGCGAAGCTCCAGGATCAAATAAAGCATAAGCAGGATGGTCGTTCAGCAAGACCATACCTGTGACCACATTAGGCGCATCCTCCGCCTGTCCTCTGGTGAGCGCATAAGTCCTTCCTTGAGCTGGAGGTCGGTTCAATCCACCGGCGGCATGATCGCGGTGCGAATCCCCCGTTTCGGCCCGGTGGTGGCGGCGCGGCGGAAGCGAGGCTGTCTCATTTGTCTCCTAGGACAAACCCTAGCAATGTGACCCGCTTTGGCCACACTCATAGCAAGCACCCATCCTAGGAGGGCGGGGGGCCGAGCCATGTCGCCTTCCACACAAACGACATGCTCCATTGAAATTCGATGACGGCTTCCCCACTCCACCCTTCCTATTGGGTGGAACATGGTACCTTCCCCGGGCATCGGCCTCTTTCCAAACCGATTATCACCTCTGTTTGAATTAAACCGCGACCCAGATGCAGCGGCTTTCTCATTCTGGTCTTTCTCAATCAACTGGGCCCGCTTGTAAAGATCCTTGTACTCCTTCAGGTCTAACGGCACCAAAAAGCTTCTCACCTCCGATCTAAGCCCATCTCTAAACCTTCGGATTCGGTTTATCGGATTCTGAACTAATTCAGGGGCATACTGCGACAGTTCAGTAAACTTTGCCTCATACTGATCAACTGTCATTGCACCCTGACGCAGGCGTTGGAACTCCGCCATCTTCAACTCTTTAGCACAATCAGAAAAGTACTTCTCATTGAAGGCCTCTAGGAACGCATTCCACTCTCGATCTACTCCATCAGGGAACACTATCCCTTTATTAGTTTTCCACCATGTGGCTGCGTTTCCCCTCAACTGATAGGCCGCCAGCACGACCTTCTCTTCCTCAGTGCACAACAGCAGCTCAAAGGCATTCTCTAGTTCCTGAACCCATAGTGCTGCAGCTTCGGGATCTCCCTCTCCCGCGAACGTTGGTGGATTCAATCTCAGAAAGTGCTGCACCAACTTCTGTCTAGGCCTCCCAGCGAGCCACGTCCTCAAGGGAATTTCCTCGGGTTCCTCTTCGGCTCCGCAGCCGGTGCGGCAGCAGTAGCAGCAGCGGCATTAGCGGCAGCAGCAGCATTGGCGGCATTAGCAGCATTAGTGGCAGCGGCAATAGCGGCGGCTGAAGCGGCGGCTTGCTGGTCTAGTCTGTCACCCATCATCTCAAGCATCTGCATGATTCCAAAGCAAACCTCGGATCCTCGGGGCCACTTTGCATCCTCGGGAGGTGACACCGCACCACTCGCGCGGCCTCGGCTGCGCTCTCCCCCAGGCACCTCGGGCACCGACTCTCATCGATGGCCCACCCCGAAACACGGGGCCCTCCGCTCTCTTCCTAGCGGCTCTTGGCACTCGGTCACTCATGCTACGGGCTCAATATAGATGCCTATTGGCGAATTCCAATACTATATTAGAATTTGAGTAACCTTTCAATCAAGCTAACAAACAACTAACAATCACGGGCATTAGAATATGAAAAGTTCTTCCTACTAACTATCCCATGACTCATCGTCCTTATCACTCCATACACAACCATGCTCTGATACCACTTAAACGGGGTTGTCACGCCCCGAACCCCGAGACACGTGAAACAACCCACCATGGTCATGTAAATGCGACATTCCCAGGTAGTGTCGCCGACCCCAATTTTCCTTTTTAATGCGCAAGCGGAACGTACTAAGACACCCCTTACAAAAGCATACGGGATAGGGGCGGGAACATCAAATTGAAAATCAAACAACATACTTTCATACATCATCATTATCATCATCATTACAAGGTTTAGGTACATCAACGGGATCCGAGACTATGCACCAAAAATGGGTCGAGTTTATGTGCATCAAAAAGGGGTTAGCCTACACAACATGGATAAGCCCACAACAAAAAAGAAGAAGAAGTCCTATAACTACTAATTGGACTCGTTCGACGATCCCACATCCTCCACCGCGATCGTGCTTTGGGCCGGAGATGGTGGGTTATCCACCCCGCCATCGGGAAGGTCGGCTACCCCCTCTCCCGGGACAAAGATCCATCACGGCCGGGGAATGTCAAAACTGTCAAGTGGGCCGATCCTAAAACCATTGGCCCCAAAACGGAACCAAGCCCTATACCTATGGGGCACCCTAACATCTTCGGTCTCCGGATCCACACGGTAGACCTAATCGGCTCATAGACCCAATGACTCCCGGGGTCGTCGGGCGCGCGCACTTGCTCGATAATCCGAACCAGGGATGCCATTCTTCTCGGGGTCCCGCCATCTAGGGTCTGTAATAATTTTCCCCAAACGGGATGAGACTTTGTCTCGGCAAGTTCACCCCTCCTAAACCCCTATTAGAAAGTAAATACGCCCCAAAGTATCTTAGCCACAACATCAAGAAGACTTACCTCGTCTTAGCCCTCATCCGCAGATTAGCACAATTTATATAATTCAACCACGTGCAATTATGATAACCAAACAATCATGGCACAATCACATTATCAGAACAATTCAACCACTTGGATCGTCTCAGCGATCAATCGACTTGGCCGATTACATGTCATTCTAGCAATTCATTCTTGCTCTCAATCACGGTCCTAACGAAGGTTCAACAATTAGTGGCAATCACGGCCCCACTCGGCACGACCTTTAATTAGGTGGTCCATCACGGCCTCACCGGGCACGACCTCTCATAGGTGGTTCATCACGGCCTTATTAGGCACGACCTCTACTAGGTGGTCAATCACGGCCCCACTAGGCACGACCTCTCATAGGTGGTTCATCACGGCCCTACTAGGCACGACCTCCAATCGGTGGTTAATCACGGCCAATCTCCTATCAATTCCCACACTTAGGGTTTTCTAAAGAATCCTCATAATTGCAATCACACTCAATTCACCACAATCAATCATCAATTTCAAATTCTACAAGCACAGCAGCGATCGGCACGAAATTCTGAGCAACTAGGGTCAAAATAAAATTTTCGAGTTTTTTTTTTTTTTTTTTTTTTTTTGAATTTCGGAATATGAAATATTATTAAATAATCCAACAATTTCAAAGCATTTATTTAAATCATAATAAACTCCTTTAAGTCACATCAATGTTTATTTTAAAATAAACATACTTAACCATTAAACTAAACACACTTAACCTTAATTAATCAACTTAATATAATCCATGATTAATTAAATCAATCTAGCCACCTAATCCCAATCAACTTAGGCTAAACATACTTAAGGTGTCATTAACTCGCTAATCGCGGATTAGTGAGGTAAACTCACCGGAATCGCTTTTCCGATGGGTCTCCGGCGAAGAGCACGACGACGCCGACGACAAACCTACACGGATCGAGACCAAATAAGCATTAAAAGGGGACCAAAATGAGCCCGGAAGATCCTAGATCTTGCTGGTTTTTCTTTCCAAAGCACTAACCGAGCTTGAGGGGATGGCGGAACGGCGACGGAACGGCGGAGAAGCGGCGGAGGAGAACCGGCGACGGCTCGGGCAGCAACCGGCGAAGGCTGGAGCGGGCGGACGGCGACGACGGGCGGACGACGAACGGCGACCAGCAGCTCGGGAGAGGAGACGGTGGCGACGGAGACGCGACGAGCTCGCACCCGGGGCCTCACACGCGGACGGGCGGCGAACGGCGACGGCGTGAGACGGCGGCGACGTGCGGACGGGCGAAGGAAGGAGCGGACGAGCGGCTCGGCGAAGGAGGATCCGGCGATGGCTTCCTCTCCCTTTTCTTTTCCCTCCCAATCTCTCTCCTCTCAAGGTTGAAGATGAAGTGGATGTGACATCCCCACTTTAGGTGAGCCAATTAGCTTGTGACACTTGTCAAGCTCTCATTAAATTTGGCCTCCACCAATGACATCACCCGCTGATGTCATTCTCCACTAATTTCTAATCCTCACAACATCTTTCAATAGGTTCAATTCATTTTCCGCCGAGGTCCAAGCTCTTGTACACTTAATTACTTCAATATCTATCAATTCTCTTTTAATTGAGTCCAAATCAAAATCCATGAAATAATCCGATGTTCCTAATAAGATTTGCAACACCCCTTTGATTTTCAAATTTCAAAATTCAATTTCAATTTCACGGTTAATTTCACACTGGGTGCAATTTTAGCGCGCCCGGTCCACGAGTGGCTTTTAGGGAAATTTTCTTGCATCTAACCCGAGGGTGATCAGTCCCCAAGTCTGACGCGACAAAATCCCTTAATCACCTCACTCAATAGACTAGTTCCCTCGTGAGTGGCCAACTCTGAGAGACGAACTATATGCACAGATGAATTGCCCGACTCAATTGACCGAAAATAAACTTGAGGAAAAATTGGGATGTCACAACTCTTCCCCTCTTATAAGAATTTCGTCCTCGAAATTTAAACCATTACATACTTTGCTCAAATAGGTGGGGGTACAATTCTCTCATCGACTCTTCAGTCTCCCAAGTTGCTCCTTCAGTGCCATGGTGCTGCCATACCACTTTGACCATTGGGATGGTCCCGTGCGCGTAACTTGCTCTTTGCGATCTACAATTTGAACCGGGCTTTCAACGTATGACACCTTGTCATCCACGTCTAATTCCTCGAAATTTAGAACGTGAGTCGAGTCGGTTCATACTTCCTCAACATCGACACGTGAAAGACGTCGTGCACTGTGACAACTTTGGCGGTAGTGCAAGACGATACGCTAGAGTCCCTATTCTTTCCAAAATCTCAAAGGGACCTACGTACCTCGGACTCAATTTTCCCTTTTTGCCAAAACGGGAAGTACCTCTCATCGGTGACACCTTCAGAAAGACGTGCTCACCAACTTGGAACTCCAATGGCCTTCGACGCTTATCGGCATAACTTTTCTGGCGGCTCTGAGCGGTCTTTAATCTCATTTCGATAACCGCAATCGCCTCTCTACCGATCGCCTTGAACCAACTCGGACCGGTGATCTTTCTTTCTCCGACCTCATCCGGCCAAAGACACCGGCGTTCGCATGCTCCGCCATACAATGCTTCAAAAGGAGCCATTTGAATACTGGCGATAATGTTGTTATAGGCGAATTCAACCGAGATGAAGTGTTCCTCCCAACTTCCTTTGAAGTCCAAAACACAAGCTCGCAGCATGTCCTCTAGAGTCTGAATTGTCCTCTCAGACTGGCCATCAGTCTGTGGGTGATAGGCCGTACTATACTGCAGCTTCGTTCCTAAAGCGGATTGCAAGCTCTTCCAAAAAGCGGCGGTGAACCTTGGGTCCCTATCCGAAGTAATTGTAACTGGCACCCCATGTATACGAACCACTTGACGTACATATAGATCTGCCAGTCTATCCAAACTCAAGTCCTTCGAACCGCAATGAAGTGAGCCGACTTTGTCAGTCTATCGACCACTACCCAAATCGAATCGTTCCCTCTCTGGCTCCTCGGTAGACCCGTCACGAAGTCCATCGTGATATGCTCCCATTTCCACTCTGGGATCTCAAGGGGTCGTAAAAGTCCTCCCGGTTTGCAATGCTGAGCTTTCACCTGCTGACACGTCAAACACTTGGCGACATGCTTGGCGATGTCCGCCTTCATGCCACACCACCAATAGTGTTGACGCAGGTTACGATACATTTTGGTACTACCGGGATGAATCTTTGTAGCCGCAAGCTACGATGCGCTTCGACAAAATTTCTTCTCTAAGCTCCACATCGTCGGGTACAACCAATCGTCCTTGGAACCTCAATGTTCCATCCTCGAAATCGAAAGTCGGCCTTCCTTTTCTCCGCATCCTCTTGCAGGATTTTCGAACATATGTATCCGTCTCGCCGAAGCGTTCGATTCGACGCACTTCCGGTTCAATTCTAAGAGTGGCCACAAGGTTCGAAAGGTGGCCTACTTCAAACTTGAAATCCGAATCTCGCGCTTTCTCAATTAGGCCCCATTCCTTAAGTACCATTTGAGCAACTGAAGACTTCCTACTCAGTGCATCAGCGACCTTATTCGCCTTTCCTGGGTGGTACAAAATCTCGCAATCATAGTCCTTTAAGAGTTCCATCCATCGACGCTATTTGTCTCATATTCAACTCCTTCGAGAGAATAGGTACTTGAGACTCGATGGTCGGTGAAGATCCGGAATCTTTCCCGCACAAGTAATGCCTCCAAATCTTCGGGGCAAAGATGATCGTTTGCAAGTTCCAAGTCATGCGTCGGATAATTCAACTCGTGAGGTCTCAGGCGACGGGACGCATATGCAACAACCCTACCATGCCGCATCAACACACAACCTAATCCCTTAAATGACGCATCACTATAGATCTCAAACCCTCTGGACCGGATGGGATAGTAAGCACAGGTGCGGTAGTTAGCTTATGCTTAAGCTCTTGGAAACTACTCTCGCACTTATCCGTCCACATAAACTTTTCTTCCTTCTTCAGAAGTCTCGTCATTGGCGATGCTAACCTTGAAAACCCTTCTACAAACCGTCTGTAATACCCTGCTAAACCCAGAAAGCTTCTGATTTCCGTCACTGTCGTCGGTCTCGGCCAATTGATCACTGCCTCAATCTTTGCGGGGTCCCGAGATTCCTTCTCCAGAGATGACATGACCTAGGAAAGCCACACGAGTCGGCCCAAAACTCGCACTTACTAAACTTGGCGTATAGCTCGTGATCTCTTAAGGTCTGAAGCACTATCTTTAAGTGCTTTTCATGATCCTCAGTACTCCTTGAATATACTAGGATGTCGTCGATGAAAACAATTACAAACTGATCTAAGTACTCCTTGAACACCCGATTCATCAGGTCCATGAAAGCAGCCGGGGCATTTGTCAACCCAAATGGCATCACAGTAAACTCATAATGGCCGTATCGAGTGCGAAACGCCGACTTTGGGATATCTTCCTTTTTTATTCTTAGCTGATGATACCCCGTCCTCAAGTCGATCTTGGAAAATATCGACGCTCCTTGAAGCTGATCAAACAAATCATCAATCCTTGGCAACGGATACTTGTTCTTAATTGTCACCTGGTTGAGGCGTGTAATCGATGCACAAGCGTAATGAGCCATCTTTCTTCTTCACAAACAATACCGGTGCTCCCCAAGGTGATGCGCTTGGACGAATAAATCCTTTATCCAATAACTCTTGCATTTGCACCTTTAGTTCCTTAAGCTCTGACAAGGCCATTCGGTAAGGAGCTTTAGAGATCGGCTCCGTCCCGGGGCTAATTCAATCACAAACTCTATCTCTCTCTCTCGGCGGTAAACCCGGTAATTCTTTCGGAAACACGTCCTGGGAACTCTCGTACCACTGCGATATCTTCAATCTTTAACTCCTCTCTTGTCGTGTCTACGACAGTCGCTAAGTAACCTTGGCAACCCTTGCCTAGCAAGTGAGTTGCTTCGAGCGACGAAATTAAGGAAATCGAGGGTCCTCCTCGACTCCCAATAAATTCGAAGCTCTCACCCCCTAATGGGTTAAACTGAATCGCCTTGCGATAACAGTCCATTTTGGCTCGTTGCTTGGTGAGCCAGTCCATGCCAATTATCACATCAAAATCATACATGGCTAGGACTATCAAGTCTATTCTTCCCCCTCGCTCACCAATCACTAACTTGCAATCGAGACAACCTACTGCAACTAACACTTTGTCTTTCAACGGAGTAGATATACTAACCACGAGACTCCAACAATTCAGAATTAATTCTATCAATTTAACAAATCTTTCAGCTATAAATGAATGCGAAGCTCCGGGATCAAATAAAGCATAAGCGGGATGGTCGTTCGGCAAGACCATACACAGTGACCACATTAGGCGCATCCTCCGCCTGTCCTCCGGTGAGCGCATAAGTCCTTCCTTGAGCCGGGAGGTCGGTTCAATCCACCCGGCGGCATGATCGCGGTGCGAATCCCCCTGTTCCGGCCCGTGGTGGTGGCGGCGGCGGCACCGAGGCTGTCTCATTTGTCTCCTAGGACAAACCCTAGCAATGTGACCCCGTTGGCCACACTCATAGCAAGCACCCATCCTAGGAGGGGGGCTGAGCCATGTCGCCTTCCACACAAACGACATGCTCCATTGAAATTCGATGACGGCTTCCCCACTCCACCCTTCCTATTGGGTGGAACATGGTACCTTCCCCCAGGCATCGGCCTCTTTCCAAACCGATTATCACCTCTGTTTGAATTAAACCGCGACCCAGATGCAGCGGCTTTCTCATTCTGGTCTTTCTCAATCAACTGGGCCCGCTTGTAAAGATCCTTGTACTCCTTCGAGGTCTAACGGCACCAAAAAGCTTCTCACCTCCGATCTAAGCCCATCTCTAAACCTTCGGATTCGGTTTATCGGATTCGAACTAATTGAGGGCATACTGCGACAGTTCGTAAACTTTGCCTCATACCGATCAACCTGTCATTGCACCCGACGCGGGCGTTGGAACTCCGCCATCTTCAACTCTTTAGCACAATCAGAAAAGTACTTCTCATTGAAGGCCTCTAGGAACGCATTCCACTCTCGATCTACTCCATCAGGGAACACTATCCCTTTATTAGTTTTCCACCATGTGGCTGCGTTTCCCCTCAGCGATAGGCCGCCGGCCACGACCTTCTCTTCCTCGGTGCACAACGGCGGCTCAAAGGCATTCTCTAGTTCCGAACCCATAGTGCTTTGCGCAGCTTCGGGATCTCCCTCTCCCGCGAACGTTGGTGGATTCAATCTCGAAAGTCGCACCAACTTCCGTCTAGGCCTCCCAGCCGCCACGTCCTCAAGGGAATTTCCTCGGGTTCCTCTTCGGCTCCGCGGCCAGGTGCGGCGGCGATAGAAGAGCAGCAGCGGCATTAGCGGGCTAAAGAAGAAAGATTGGCGGCATTAGCGGCATTAGTGGCGGCGGCAATAGCGGCGGGCGAAGCGGCGGCTTCTTTGGTCTAGTCTGTCACCCATCATCTCAAGCATCTCGCATGATTCCAAAGAAACCTCGGATCCTCGGGGCCACTTTGCATCCTCTGGAGGTGACACGCACCACTCGCGCCGGCCTCGCCTGCGCTCTCCTAAGGCACCTCGGGCACCGACTCTCATCGATGGCCCACCCCGAAACACGGGGCCCTCTTTGCTCTCTTCCTAGCGGCTCTTGGCACTCGGTCACTCATGCTACGAGGCTCAATATAGATGCCTATTGGCGAATTCCAATACTATATTAGAATTTGAGTAACCTTTCAATCAAGCTAACAAACAACTAACAATCACAGGCATTAGAATATGAAAAGTTCTTCCTACTAACTATCCCATGACTCATCGTCCTTATCACTCCATACACAACCATGCTCTGATACCACTTAAACGGGGTTGTCACGCCCGAACCCCGAGACACGTGAAACAACCCACCATGGTCATGTAAATGCGACATTCCCTGTGTAGTGTCGCCGACCCCAATTTTCCTTTTTAATGCGCAAGCGAACGTACTAAGACACCCCTTACAAAAGCATACGGGATAGGACAAAGCGGGAACATCAAATTGAAAATCAAACAACATACTTTCATACATCATCATTATCATCATCATTACAAGGTTTAGGTACATCAACAGGATCCAGAGACTATGCACCAAAAATGGGTCAGAGTTTATGTGCATCAAAAAGGGGTTAGCCTACACAACATGGATAAGCCCACAACAAAAAGAAGAACAGTCCTATAACTACTAATTGGACTCGTTCGACGATCCCACATCCTCCACTGCTGACTGTGCTGGGCCTGGAGATGGTGGGTTATCCACCCTGCCATCAGGAAGGTCAGCTACCCCCTCTCCCAGGACAGCATCCATCACGGCCAGGGGAATGTCAAAACTGTCAAGTGGGCCGATCCTAAAACCATTGGCCCCAAAACGGAACCAAGCCCTATACCTATGGGGCACCCTAACATCTTCGTCTCCCGGATCCACACGGTAGACCTAATCGGCTCATAGACCCAATGACTCCCGTGGTCGGGGCGCGCGCACACTGCTCGATAATCGAACCGGGATGCCATTCTTCTCGGGGTCCCGCCATCTAGGGTCCTGTAATAATTTTCCCTAAACCGGGATGAGACTTTGTCTCGGCAAGTTCACCCCTCCTAAACCCCTATTAGAAAGTAAATACGCCCCAAAGTATCTTAGCCACAACATCAAGAAGACTTACCTCGTCTTAGCCCTCATGCAGATTAGCACAATTTATATAATTCAACCACGTGCAATTATGATAACCAAACAATCATGGCACAATCACATTATCAGAACAATTCAACCACTTGGATCGTCTCAGCGATCAATCGACTTGGCCGATTACATGTCATTCTAGCAATTCAATTACTGCTCTCAATCACGGTCCTAATGAAGGTTCAACAATTAGTGGCAATCACGGCCCCACTCGGCACGACCTTTAATTAGGTGGTCCATCACGGCCTCACTGGGCACGACCTCTCATAGGTGGTTCATCACGGCCTTATTAGGCACGACCTCTACTAGGTGGTCAATCACGGCCCCACTAGGCACGACCTCTCATAGGTGGTTCATCACGGCCCTACTAGGCACGACCTCCAATCGGTGGTTAATCACGGCCAATCTCCTATCAATTCCCACACTTAGGGTTTTCTAAAGAATCCTCATAATTGCAATCACACTCAATTCACCACAATCAATCATCAATTTCAAATTCTACAAGCACGGCGACGATCGGCACGAAAATTCGAGCAACTAGGGTCAAAATAAAATTTTCGAGTTTTTTTTTTTTTTTTTTTTTTTTTTGAATTTCGGAATATGAAATATTATTAAATAATCCAACAATTTCAAAGCATTTATTTAAATCATAATAAACTCCTTTAAGTCACATCAATGTTTATTTTAAAATAAACATACTTAACCATTAAACTAAACACACTTAACCTTAATTAATCAACTTAATATAATCCATGATTAATTAAATCAATCTAGCCACCTAATCCCAATCAACTTAGGCTAAACATACTTAAGGTGTCATTAACTCGCTAATCGCGGATTAGTGAGGTAAACTCACCGGAATCGCTTTCCGATGGGTCTCCGGCGAAGAGCACGACGACGCCGACGACAAACCTACACGGATCGAGACCAAATAAGCATTAAAAGGGGACCAAAATGAGCCCGGAAGATCCTAGATCTTGCTGGTTTTTCTTTCCAGCACTAACCGAGCTTGAGGGGATGGCGGAACGGCGACGGAACGGCGGAGAAGCGGCGGAGGAGAACCGGCGACGGCTCGGGCAAAGAACCGGCGAAGGCGGAGCGGGCGGACGGCGACGACGGGCGGACGACGAACGGCGACCAGCAGCTCGGGAGAGGAGACGGTGGCGACGGAGACGCGACGAGCTCGCACCCGGGGCCTCACACGCGGACGGGCGGCGAACGGCGACGGCGTGAGACGGCGGCGACGTGCGGACGGCGAAGGAGCGGACGAGCGGCTCGGCGAAGGAGGATCCGGCGATGGCTTCCTCTCCCTTTTCTTTTCCCTCCCAATCTCTCTCCTCTCAAGGTTGAAGATGAAGTGGATGTGACATCCCCACTTTAGGTGAGCCAATTAGCTTGTGACACTTGTCAAGCTCTCATTAAATTTGGCCTCCACCAATGACATCACCGCGATGTCATTCTCCACTAATTTCTAATCCTCACAACATCTTTCAATAGGTTCAATTCATTTTCCGCCGAGGTCCAAGCTCTTGTACACTTAATTACTTCAATATCTATCAATTCTCTTTTAATTGAGTCCAAATCAAAATCCATGAAATAATCCGATGTTCCTAATAAGATTTGCAACACCCCTTTGATTTTCAAATTTCAAAATTCAATTTCAATTTCACGGTTAATTTCACTCTGGTGCAATTTTAGCGCGCCTGGTCCACTGAGTGGCTTTTAGGGAAATTTTCTTGCATCTAACCCGAGGGTGATCAGTCCCCAAGTCTGACGCGACAAAATCCCTTAATCACCTCACTCAATAGACTAGTTCCCTCGTGAGTGGCCAACTCTGAGAGACGAACTATATGCACAGATGAATTGCCCGACTCAATTGACCGAAAATAAACTTGAGGAAAAATTGGGATGTCACACCGCATTCCCTAAATGCCAGCATTGTGAAGCCGAAAGCCCAAGGCAGGGGGGACCTGCCTTGGGCTTTCGGCTTTTTCGGCATTCACACGGGCACTGTTCATAATTTTTTTCTTTCGAAATTGTCCTCACGAATTTTTTTTTTCCAGTTCTTGCCCTTGTGTCGCAACTGTTCATCTTCTCCGTGGGGTTCGGTTCTGGCTGACTGTGAGCGGCTGGCGACTGTTAGAGGGACGCCGGCGATCGTCGGGGGGTGCCACGACCGACGCCGGAGGTGGCGCAACCAACGCCGGAGGTGGCGCGACCAAGGGCTGGGTCGCCGCAACCCAGATCTGGGGCGGCGGGCGGTCTTCTTCTTCTTCCGCGAGCGGTCGCCGGCGACCGTCGCCCGGATGACCGACGCCGAGCGGTGGCGCGACCGCCGCGATCCATGGTAAGGTCTGGGTCACCGCGACCCAGATTTGGGGTGGCAGGGTCGCGGGAGGACCTTGCCGCCCCCGATCTGGGTCGCGCGACCTCGCGGCCCCCGGATCTGGGTCGCGGCGGCGTCGTGCAACCTCTCGCGACCTCGCCGCCCCAGTTCCGAGGGCGGCGAGGTCGCGCGACCCCGCCGCGACCCAGATCCGGGGCGGCGAGGTCCTCCCGTGACCTCGCTGCCCCAGATCCGGCGTCACCGGAGGTCGCCGGAGGTCGCCGAAGGTCGCCGGCGGCCACGCCCTTTGGTCAATTTTTTTAATTTTTCTTTTGATAATTTTTTTTTTTACCACAAAGATCCTTTGTAAATGTAATTCCCCAAACGCTATTTTGCTCAAAATACTTTACAAAAAGCTTTCAAAGTATAATTTACCAAACACGGTTGCCAGTTTTAAAAACACCTTTAACTTAAAGTATTTGTATTTTCCTAAAGGCTTTCCCCAAAAGTAGTTCTAAATGCACCCTTCAGTATTGTGGTGATTAGACTCAAATGAACATCAACCACGACACAAACTTAATATTCTAGTGGCGGGCGTGACAGTTTATCGTCGTGGATCGTCCCTCTCATCTTTGGCTCGGAACAAAAAAAATTACATATATATATAAATGAAAAAGAAATAGCTCCTCTAGCCACAAGAAAAACGTTATCTCTTTGCAGGTATCTCTCGCTCTCTCCGTCCTTCTCAGTCACACACGCACTTCGATCCATGTTCATAGCCCCCCATACCCATCACCACCACCGCCACCGCCCATGTCCGCCATCTTCTCCGACCACCGCCCACAAACGCTCGACCTCTCTCTCACCCGCCAAATTCAAATCCCTCATCCGGATCACGAACACCGTCACCACCCCGGACGACGCCGATGGCAACAAAACCGCCGCATCGAACCAGCCAACACCCTCGTCGGCGGGCAGGATCAAGCGGCTGGTGCTGTCCCCGGAATCTCGGACTAAGCTCAACGCCCTGCCAGACCGCGACTTCTACTCGTTCCCGCGCTTCGTGAAGCACGTCGACGACGGCTTCCTCGCCACGTTGACGGATCTCTACAGGGACCGGGTGAGGCCCGGATCGGAGGTGCTGGACCTGATGAGCTCGTGGGTGAGCCACCTGCCGGAAGAGGTGGCGTACAAGAGGGTGGTGGGCCACGGCATGAACGCGCAGGAGCTCGCGAGGAACCCGCGCTTCGACTACTTCTTCGTCAAGGACCTGAACCGCGAGCCGAGGCTCGAGCTGGCGAGCGGGAGCTTCGACGCGGTGCTGTGCACGGTCAGCGTGCAGTACCTCCAGCAGCCGGAGGAGGTAATCATTCATGAATTTTTTCAAGCACTTGTCAAGCAATAAAAAACGAAGATATTCCCGATCGGTTGAGAATGCTAAAGTAGGAACCGGAGGCCCTCGTGAATAAGACTCAACTGTGGTCCAACTGCATTTGCAGGCGAGTACATGATCAGGTCGCTTTTGCACCATTCGATTCCTAATCTGAAGGATTGAAAATCACGAGCACATTGCAATTGGGGAATCTTGAAAAGTGATCCATTCAACTTAGAAATTCCTAGAAGTATCTTGTCTAGCAGTGGGAAGTTAAGTCTAGTGGTGTTCGAGTCTATAAGGAGTAGTTAGATTTTATGGTGAAGAGAAGCCCACGCCAGCATGTGCGCAGAAAGATCCAAATAACCTCTGCAACCTGCAGGGATTTTTTGCAGGGATTTTGCATTAGTGGAATGGCTCTATAAATAGAGGTTGATCCTTATTTAGTGTGGGGGTAGCATGGACTAAAATACTATATCACGTTATGTTGGAAAAATCATCAAAAAGTCCTAAACCTATTACAATTACACTAATTCAATTATAAACCTTTTTTTGTTTTGGCCAATTCAATCCTAAACTTTTTACAATTATGTCAACTCAGTCTATCTAACCAATTTTAACCAGTTAGTGTTAACATGGATGATGGCTAGCATCGACCATCCGGCCCACGTTGACGTGGCAATCTTCTGATACATATATTTAATTTTTTTCGCTTCTTCCTTGTTCGGCTTCTTTTCCTTGCAGTGGCTAACGAGGCTCGTTGGCCACTGGGCGAGGGTTGCCGACAAGGGTCACGACCCTAGCCTGGTGAGGCGGTTTTGTCCAAATCTAGGAAAGGCTAGCCTTCCCATGGCCTTGCCGGCTGCAAGCGAAGGGGGGCCTTGCTAGCTATGGGCAAGGCCATGGCAAGGCCCTCGCTCATGGCCCTAGACCTCAGTAGGATTTGGGCGAGGCAGGCAAGGGATTTATGGCCCTCACCTAGCAGCCAATGAGTGGGGAAAAGAAGCCAAAGGAGAAGAAGAGAAAAAAAAAGAAAAAGGAAAAGAAAAAAGAAAGTAAAAGAAAAATTAATAAAAAATATCATTAAAAAGTTGGCATGTCAGCGTTGGTTGGACAACTGGCATCCGTCGATGTTCATATTAGTGCCGGCCAGCCAAAATCGACTGGATGGACTGAATTGACACAATTATAAAATGTTTAGGATTGAATTGACAAAAAAGAAGAAGTTTAAAACTAAATTGGCACAATTCCAATAGTTAAGAATTTTCTTGGTAATTCTCCATATCATGTGATGTAGCTTCTCCACTAATAGCTCCTCCAACTATTGTAAAACCATTTCTATAAACTAGCAAAACCATCTTTCCTTATACCATAAAAGTATATATCTCATTCCCTTGTTCATCCTCTATTAAATATGGTCATATGAGAGATTGTACAATATCAACTCAAATTGAATGGAGGTTAAAATGAAAGAATGACAATAGACTTCTTAATTGATTCGGTCCAGTCGAGATAATCTGATAAAGTTTCCCAAGAACATAAAGATCGAATAATATTTGAGGAGTTGATTGACACTATCTCGTGTCGAGGGTCGTGATAACAAAACGAGTCAAATGAGATTGAGAGTGAATTCAATTTCCTTTTGCAGGTGTTTGCGGAGGTGTTTCGGGCGCTTAGGCCTGGCGGCGTATTCATCGTGAGCTTCAGCAACAGGCTGTTCTACGAGAAAGCGATCACGGCATGGCGAGACGGGACCGGGTACGGCCGAGTGCAGCTGGTGGTGCAATACTTCCAGTGCATCGAAGGGTTCACGGAGCCTGAGATAATCCGCAAGCTGCCCGGCTCTTCCGCCGCTCGGGAAGGCAAATCGCCTCTTGATTGGATCTTCAGGTTCTTGGGATTGCTTAGCGGGCCGGATCCTTTCTACGCTGTGATTGCCCACAAGAACTTCAAACCTGTATATGAATGAGCAGATCAGCCGATCCCCCCAAAACGAATAAGAAAACGTTCGTGAACCAATGCGTTGGGTTGAATTGTCCATTACTCTTCCTGCTTCTAGGTCAAATCAAGGATGTCGCTGTAACAGAGTAGATCAAGCAAATAATTTTTCACTTTCGAATTCTTGTCGTTCAAAGATGATTGATTCCTTGTAGAGTACTACATTCGTCATGCACGAGAGAATTCCAAAAGATCCGCCTAAATTCCCATTCTATCTAACCAAGTCAATCAATGATATGGAATTGACAAGCCTCGTCTCCAAAATCCACAAAAACTCATGCGACTCGAATGATTCTGACCGCGTCTGATGAAGCAACCTCGATGTGAAACATCTTGATTGGCTATGAACAGAAAGCAGACTGTTACCTATGTGCACTGCATGTCTTTCCGGGATATGCTATAGTGAGATTGACCAGTACAAAACCAGATTTGGACCGCAAATTTTGGCCATAGCCCTCCAGTGGGAAGCAAGGAATCGAATATGTTGTTCCCCCCTGTTCTCCTCTCCTTTTTGAACTTTTTCGCCTCTTGTTTTGTAGTGGAAAAGCTTCATTGGCATAAGGTGGCGAAACTCAATACGCTCCCAACTCGACCAAGCAAGGAAGCAAAAACTATAAAGTAAAAACAAAAGTATCGAAATCTTCCTACAATTCTCCATGATGTTAACCTTCAAGTGCATATAATGTAATGAAAACACTAATATTTAGTGCCACACATCCGTTTCCTAAGAAGCATGAGCTATTATGAAAGTAATCGCAAGCGATGAGGTTCATCGGAGACTCATTAATTGGCTCGCCACAATAGACAATTTGGGATAGAGATCGACCGGTAAATAAATGGACAACATAGGAAATTGGAAGATATGACTTTTTCTTAATCATGTCTACTTCAAGTAAAGCAAAATGGACTTAAGATTATATTGATAATGCCTTGACTATATGTCGCTATCGAAGATTTGATTAGTTTACTTTTGGCATGAAAAGCTGAAACGTGAACCCTAAATCTTGCTACTTTTGCACTGTTCTTTTGAGCAGGAGGATCACTCCTCCCAAACAATATCTTAATCGGTGTTTCATTATTTAATCATTAGAAGAAGCTAATCGAAATCCCACGAAGATTACCATGTGCATCGGACATTACACAGAGAAATGCTCCGTGCATGGTCCCCAGTATCTTTCTAGCTGGACAAAGTGGAAATAAAGAGAGCCCAAGGCTTCAATTTAACGTCCAAAACATTAAATTACAATGGAAGCAAGGAAGTCGATTCACCCCAAGGCTTTACGCCATCTATCATGCCTATAAAGAGAGACCAGGCTGAGGGCTATATCAACCCAAAACCGAGATAACAATATCTCTCCCCCTCTTCCATAAACCATAGTCTTGTATTTTCTCTAGAGTTTACATATCGCGTTATGGCCCTGATGACCACGACCAGCAAGATGATGCCGCCCGCCATGCAGAGGCTGATCAAGGGCGGGGATCGGAGCATGATCACGATGTCCGATGACACTGCGATGATGAAGCAGGTCACGGACACTCATGCCCCTGATGGCCGCGAGGTTGATGTGAAGCCACTCCTCCTCCTCGTCGAGGACATCCTCAACCGCGCTACCTTGACTGCTGGCACCGGCCCCACCATGGTAATGGAGTAGGAATGATCTTTTTTATCTTCCTTCTTGCGGTGTACTGGATCAAATGCTTTGATGACATTTTACAGATATACTTTATTTAGCTAGGAGAGACTTGCCCAGTTTCGTATCACTCGCCAGATCTCTGACAAAACGAGCCATATCACGACAATAATCAGTCTCAATTATCTGTATTTCTTATGAGTATTATGATCGCTTGTTTCTCATTCTAAATCCTGCGTGCATGGCTCTTGCTGTGTATAGGGATCCCTATACGCGGAAAACATGGAGGACAAGGGTTACCAGGCAAGCTTCAACGCCGTGCTCGACGTGCTGTCCTATACCATCGAGCGGATTTCCTGTGAGGTGATTCATGAAAGATGTCATTTTGTGCGCTTCATCTATTTCGAATTTCGCCATGAAATTAAATGAAGAGCAATCAATTCTTTGTTAGAAAAACAAGTCTTTCTACTGACATCTGCCAGCTGGCAACCGTTCCTCAGCTATCCGCGAAAGCGCTGACTGGTGGCGAGGCGCACGCGACCACGCTCTCCATATGCAACATGCTCGCCCCGTTCTCGTGGGACGCCAAGCTGGTGCTGACACTGGCGGCCTTCGCCTTCAACTATGGCGAGTTCTGGCTCTTGGCTCAGATCTACACTACCAACCAGCTCGCCAAGTCGATGGCAATCCTGAAGCAGCTGCCCATGATCATGGAGCACTCGGGCGCCCTCAAGTCCCGGTTTGACGCACTCAATGGCCTGATCCAGGCCATGCTTAAAGTCACGAGGTGCGTGGTGGACCTCAAGGACCTTCCCTCAGCTTACATCTCCAGCGAGGCCCCCGCATTGTTAGCCGCCATGGCCCACATCCCAACAGCCGTGTATTGGACCATAAGGAGCGCTGTGGCTTGTGCTAGCCAGATCACCAGCCTCACTAGCTATGGCATTGAGTATGCGCTCTCGAACTGTTTCGATTTCTCTACTCTCGTTCAATTATAAGGCATTATAATAGCTGATCGGTTAATAGCAGACTTCATCATATTACTGAAAGTTTATCTCTGAATGAATATTTATGTAGATGCCTCCCACATGAAATCATAACATGGAAGTGAGAATTTGCAGGTACATATCATCCACGACTGAGGCATGGGAGCTGTCGACCATGGATCACAAACTGAAGAACATATATGAACATTTGCAGAAGCAAATTGACATATGTAAACGATACATAGGTAGTCAATTAGCCACTGATCTATATGAACCCTTTTTTTATTTCCTGTGTAGTAATTGAAGAGAAAGAAACCTTTTCGGAGAAGACTTAACCGAGTTAATGGTGACGCAGATGAAAAGCGGGATCATGAAGCCTATGAGGCTCTCCTGAATCTCTTTGAAACCATCCACATTGACAATATGAAGGTCCTGAAGGCTCTGATTTATCCCAAGGATGATATTCTGCCTCTTGTTGAGGGCACCTCAAAGAAAAGGGTATAGCCAGTCTCACCATTATGCAACGACCATGAACCCTTCTAATCGAAAATGATTTGACCACGAGTTTCTGTTCTATCTTGCGACATACAGGTCAACCTCGAAGTCCTGAGGAGGAGGAATGTGTTGCTGCTGATCTCCGGGCTGGACATCTCACCAGACGAGCTATCCATCCTGGAGCAGATCCACTCCGAGTCCAAGGCACACGCCACCCGCCATGATATTCATCAGTATGAGCTGGTGTGGATCCCCTTGGTGGAACGCGCGGGCGAGTTGACCGACCCAATGCAGAAAAGGTTTGAGGCCCTGCAGTCCACAATGCCGTGGTACACCGTGTACCACCCAAACCTGATCCACAAGGCGGTGATCCGGTTCATCAAGGAGAAGTGGCACTTCAGGAACAAGCCCATCCTGGTGGTGCTTGACCCACAAGGCAAGGTTGTGTCCCCCAATGCCATTCACATGATGTGGATTTGGGGAAGCAATGCCTTCCCTTTCACTACACTGAGAGAGGAGGCTCTATGGAGGGACGAGGCATGGCGGCTTGAGCTTCTTGTCGATGGCATTGATCAAACAATTCTGAATTGGGTAACTCACGGTCATGTCAAGTTAGCATTTTTATCATATTAATTTAAAGGTTTGTGACATTGAGATCTTCAATTTTGTCCCTCATCAGATTAAAGATGGCAAGTACATATTCATGTACGGTGGCGATGACATCGAGTGGATCCGCAAGTTCACCTCAGAGGCACGAAAGGTTGCGCTGGCTGCGAATATCTCCCTGGAGATGGTCTATGTGGGCAAGAGCAGCAAGCGAGAGCAGGTGCGGCGCGCAATTGAGACCATCAACTTTGACAAGCTGAGCCACACCTGGGTGGACCTGGCCATGGTGTGGTTCTTCTGGACCCGACTTGAGTCAATGTTCTTCTCGAAGATTCAGCTCGGGAAGATAGACGAGTCTGATGTCTTGATGCAGCAGATCAAGAGGCTGCTCAGCTTCGACAAGGTCGGGGGGTGGGCGATTCTGAGCAAGGGGTCCAGCATCACGGTGAACGGGCACGGAACCACGGTCCTGCCGACCCTGCTCGAGTATGACCTGTGGAGGGAGCACGTGCCGACCAAGGGGTATGACAGGGCATTCAAGGAGCACCATGACAAGATCCACGACATAACGCACCCATGCTGCCGGTTTGAGTTCCAGAGCACGGCAGGAAGGATCCCAGAGAGTATGCAATGCCCCGAGTGCCAGAGAAAAATGGAGAAGCTGACCACCTTCGTCTGCTGCCATGATGAGGCTGTTTCCACCATCTATGACTGATCAATCAATCAAAGCCTTCATATGGAGGAGGGACACATGAATGTCTTGCTGGAAATAATAAGAAGCCATGTGTGTGCTTGAATTTCCTTGTTTTGATTTGCATTGGGAGTGTGAAGGACAACGTCGAATAATCAACATCTGATGTTTAAGATTAAATAAGAACAGAGTGTGAACCTCTTATAAGTTCTTTGTCCTCTCAAGATCTTGCTCTCCCTCTTCTCCTCCTCTCTAAATTATGTTTTTGGTCTTCTTCCAAGAAATTGTCATTATCGTTACGTGATTGATCAGTTAATCACATACCATATGCTACATCACAGTTATTATTATTTCGCCAGTCCTCAGTTCAAGATGTAGTGCCATTAGTTTGTGAAATTTCTCACTTCTCAATATCCTAAATCGAAGTCGGAAGAGGCCATTCTAAAGTAATCTGAGGAGAATTCTTCGGTGAGCTAGACTGAGAAATAGAATTCGCACCAAGCGCCTCTTCTTTGACCCAATTCCTAGCATATACGCTTTTGAGAGCACTAATCAATGCAACTGGAAATAACGAGAACTCTCGTTAAAACATATTGACAATTCCAAAATTGTGCTTAACAGGAAGAGCACAGAAACTACCTTGAAAAACTCACATTCTCAAAACATACTTAAGGAAACTTAACGAGTGCATTTAACATAGTATTACTAGGAGGACAATGGGGGTCAACCCAGAGAATACATGAACGAACCAAACGACGTGCAGCTCATCAAACTGATAAAAAGCCAGTTCTCATCGCCGTTTTTGGCATTCCCTTCGTGTCTCTCGCCTCGAAATTGTTGTGCCGGGAGACAGAGAGAAATTGCTACTTCGATGGCTTCTTCTTCTTCTTCTTCTTTGAAACAGATTGTTCAGAAGAGAGGCAGCTTGTCTTGTCCAAACAGCAACCAAGGCGTCGCTGAAACCAAACACGAGCATCGTCAAAAGGTTTGACGTCGGAGCTAGTTGTGGAGGGAGAAATGGTGGGTGCTAAGGCGTTAGAGAGAGAGAGAGAGAGAGAGAGAGAGAGAGATGACGACCACGACGGTGGTGGCGGTCAAAGGAGGAGGGTAGCCAACGCAGGGTCCGAAGTGAGTGTCGATTTTGGTTTGCAATTGAAAACAGGGGCTGCAATTTATTGCAATCTAATTTGGGACAATAAAGGGTTAAACAGCATTGTTTTAAAAATATTTTCACTTTCGTCATCTTTTCAGCGAGCCATGTTGGAGAATGGATATTAAATTAATGCTATGCAGGATTTTCATGCAAGTGTCACGAGATGACAAAGTTTTGGCCGCGGAATAATCAATGTAGCGCCTGGTAAGTAGAGAACATCAGGTTAGCTTTTTTTTTTTTTCTTTTTTTTCTTTCTTTCTTTCTATAGTTGTTCCTAATAATAGTACGACAAATCGCATCCACACATAAAATCATATTTTATTAAGTTTAGCTTGAGCATTCAGTCTCTCGAGCGAGACATACAAAACACTTTGGTATAAGAAATGGTTTCGGCCTGTCATGGCCTCATCAAACTAACAAAATTAAATCTTGTCTAGTTTGTGCATGGGAAGCCAACCTCGCCTTTAGAGCTTCTCGAAGTTATAATCATTCTATTTTAGAACTCTTCACACAAATGCCTTGATACCACTCCTACAAACAAGTTTTATTATCACTTTTACATCACTCACTCTTCACCCGATGCCATAAAACTCCACTCACAAGAGAACTAGAGTATGGAAGAATTCAGTTAGTAACACAAGGGAAATTGCCCATGTAACTTAGTGAATGTTTTCTAAAAATTATGGCAACGAAGTGGGTGCTGTACGAAAGTCATTGAATTGTTAGTGTCATTTTTCTTAAATTGATAGGAAGATAAGTGGATAATATAGGAAATAAGATAAATGCACTAGAAGCTTTGAAACTTGTTACAACTAGTTTGCATACAAGAGGCCAACTTTGCCTTTAGAACTCCTCAAATTTATAACCATCTTATTCTAGGAATTTCTAGCATAAATGCCTTGATACTACTACGAACCAATTGTATCATCAACTATGCATTGCTCACTCTTCACCCGTTGCCACAAAACTCCACTAACAAGGGTACTAGAGTACTGAAGAATTTGGTCCATGACATAAGGGAAATTTCCTATGTAATTTTAGTGAATTTTTTCTAAAAATAATGGTAACAAAGCAAGAATTGTACGAAAGTCATGGAACTATTAGCGTCATTTTTCCTAAATTGATAGATAGATAAGTGGATAATATAGGAAATAAGATATATGTATTATAAGTGTTAAAATTTGTCATGAAAATGCAATTGAATTCTAAAATTTATAGAAAATACAAGCAAGTACTAAAATTTGTCAAGTTGGTGCATTCGAGTTCTTTGTTAATTTCATCTAATTTGACTAATGGAAATTGTTGGCGTGACTTTTTTTATTAGTTTCCCTGTCTTATGTGGCTTTTAATTTTTAATTTTTCATTTACCCTATCCTACGTGGCAGTGACCTTTCCTGAAATAAGACTAAAATGACGTCCCTTTGATTAAATCATAGTTTTTAAATCAAAATCTTAATTAAATTAAATTAAATTAAAACAAAAAGAGAACGATTTTTCTTTTAAAAAACACATAAAACAATAGAGTGGTGGGCCTTTGCTGACACCGACCCATTATCACTAGAATGGGCCGGTGGGGTTGCTGAGGCCTCAATGAGGTTCGGCAACTCTCACCGATGACAAGCGAGGCCTAGTGGCGCTTAATCAAATTGGGGCAAGGGTTGTGGCTCTCCACCTAGATTTGAGTCACTCAAATATTTGGATTTCTCTAATTAGATTTTGTTATTTTCTTTCTTTGTTTATTTTTAACCCCTGATTAGAAGGTAGCTGGTTTTCGATGGTTCCTTGAAAATGCGGATGATTATGCTAGTAATAGCGCTTTTTCCTTGCAAAATTGAGACCGTGGTTGGTTCCCTTCCCATTTTTTCGTAAGCAGATGGCGTCTGTTACTTGCCTTCGGATGTTTTTAGGAAATCAGTTTTTGAACTTTCATCCGATTCAGAAAAACTTTCTGGTCAACGAAAATATTTATGCATAAAATCAAGAAAGCAAATTACTAAATCTAAAATTTGAAAACATCTTCTGGAATTGCTCATCTCTCTCCCGAGTCGACTCAAAATTGACTTTTCTCTCTCTTTTCTCTTTGTCTCTACTTTGCCTGTGCCGTTGCCGATCAAAGGCTGCAGATCTCTCTCTTCTCTCCGTGCTCGTGCCATGGCAGTTGCGCCTTCTTCAAGCGTGGCGAGCATCGAAGCCATGGATGCCGCGCCTCTAATATTGTCGGGGCATCTTGATCCCTTGCGGTCATTGCCTCCCGCCAGTACAAGACGTGTCTCTCTCGATCCTTCATTTTTATGGCCACAAGTAGAGGTGACAAAATTGATCTTAGACTCATATATGACCTATTTAAATTATAAATTGGTCATATATGGGTCACTTATTTTTTGAAGAAACTATTTAAATGGGTTTAATAATTAAAAACTTAAGATAGATGGGTTTTAAGTGGGTTCTAAATGGGTTGGATTTAGAACCCATTTTCAACCAAAACCTCATAACTCTCTTTTCCCTCTTTAACTTTACAAAAATATTTTTTTTTATAAAAATCGAAATTATAATTATTTTTTTAATTTTCTTTTTTCTTTCCTTTTTTTTTTCTTTCTTCTTCCTCATTCCGGCGGCCGATACGGCGATGGCTGGCGACCGGCAAGGTGAGCCTCGAGCTCGCTGGCGTCGGGTGAACTCGAGCTCATCGGATCTGGCAAGGCTCGAACTAGTGGGCATTGGGTAAGGCTCGAGCTTATCGGATCCGGTGAGGCGGAGGCCTCGCTAATGTCCAGCGAGGCCTCGCTGATGTCAGGTGAGGCTCCAGCCTCGCTAGATTCGACGAGGGGTGAGCTCGAGCGTTGCCAATTTGGCGAGCCTCGAGCTCGCCGAATCTGGCGAGGTGGATGCCTTGCCAACGTTTGGTGAGACTTAAGCCTTGTCGATCTAGCGAGCCTTGAGCTCGTCGGCGTCGGCGAGTCGAGCAAGCTCAAGGCTCACCTATGGCCGATCGCCTACCGTTGTCGTGGTCGGTGGCCGGCCAAAGAAGAAGAAGAACAAAAAATAAAAAAATAAAAATAAAAATTATATTCTTAAAAAATAAAAATAAAAATAATTTAATTTTAAAAAATAAAAATAATTAAAAATTGATTTTTTTAAATAATTATTTTAGCAATACCATTTAATATATATATAAGAAATAAGCTTTCTTAAGTTTAGTTAAATGGGTCGGGTATATATCGAATATAGGTCGAGTTGGGTATGGGTAAAAAATTTTATACTACAATAAATGAGTCATAAACGGGTTAAATGGGTTGATTTGGATCAGACCATTTATGATCCGACCTAAACTCAACCCGACCCACTCATTTAACGGGTTTAGCCACGAACTCCATGCCCTCTTCGTAAAAACTTGAAGAAAGGGCAAGTGAAGGAGACAGAAGAAAACGAGCAAAGTAAGAAGACGTGACTGGATGGACTTGAATAGAGGATAAGGAGACGATCAGAACGATTCAAGGAAGGAAACGGGACACGAAGGGAAGCAACTCTCGGCGACGTCGCAATCGTAAGAGAAGGAGAGGAGACGCGATGAGACAGTAAAGAGGCTGCTTTCACCAAGCTCTTCAAGGCAACGGGTTCCTCCTCCCTTTGAAATTTCGTTCGAACTTAGCCCAAATTTCACATGTCCATTGTCCTAATTCAACTTCAAATTGATAATTTTCCTTTACTTGTTCAAATGTTATTCAAAAGATTGAAATCATTTTCTAAAAGGTTTTGCTGGTATAACAGTTTTTGGATTGCCCTAAAAATAACGGTTTATTGTGAATCATAAATTTTTAAAGAAGTGGACTTCACAACAATTTATAATTATTTATTATTTTATTTTTGTGATAAAAAAACTGTTATTTTTAAAGAAGTGGACTTCACAACAATTTATAATTTAATAACCGCAACCCAATCAATTATCTTTTCCAAATGACATCCAAATTGCAAAAAAAAAAAAAAAAAAAAAACATTTTTAGTCACATATCATCAAATAAAGAAATATTAAAAAAATAGTTTTCGAAAAATATTTTTCTTTGTTATGAATTTTCTTTTTCCAAACATATGCACCCTATGAAGTTACATACCGATTGTTGGTCATTCTTTCATTTTCAATTCTCTATTGAGCTCAATCTCCGACACGCCTGTCGAATTCGACAACCATGCAATTGAAGAAAGGTTTCCTTTTGATTAGCTCCACAGCTCCTGTAGCTGCGCAACCAGTGCAGCTGGTGTTGTTTCTTTTGCTTTTTTTCTCTTTTTCCTTCTGTCTTTTCCTATTTTTTGAGTTTTTAGGTAGCTGATTTATTTTTTGGAACTTACTCAAAGATAGACTCGTGTTGTTTAATGTGACATCCCGATTTTCCAATTCTATTTTCAATAAATTGAGACGGGCATTTCGTTGGCACGTATATAGTTCTTTTCCTTGAGTCGGCCACTCATGTGAAAACTAATCTATCGGGTGAAGCTATTAAGAGTTTCTAATGCATCGGACTTGAGAATTTGACCAGGAAGCGACCTTTCGACCGAGCTAATCTGCAAGGGTCATTACGGCACAATTAAAATCAATTAGAGATCGAAGATAGGTCGACTCGACAGAGGCATGTGATCGGTATGGGTGATTCCACTAGATCGCACAATTCCGGGGTCGATCGGCACCGGACCGACTTTTCTATCGATTTGGTACCCTGTGTTCGTATTTGAAACCTTGAGATTACCCCGACAACCGAAAGTCGCCAATATTTCAAAGATGTACATTGTGGCTTGAGATGATCAACCATAGGTCAAATGCGTGAAAATTTCTAAAGGCTACCCGGTAGGTTGGGCCGCGCTAGTATCGTGCCAAAGTGAAATTAACCGTGGAATTGAGATCAAATTCAGAAATTGGAAGTCTCGGTGTGTCACGAATCATTTTAGGAACATTGACTTATCTTTGGAAGATTTTTCATGCAATCAGAGTTTTTCAGCAATCAAATCAGAAAATGGCTAATTTGGCTCGAGAAATTAGTAGGCCCACATTTGGTCGCGCTTTTGGGACTTAAGTTGGTTTTATGGACAAGTGAAGATGTGAATTGAAGTGTGGTGACATTGGATTAATTTTATGGGCTTCAATTTAATTCAATTGAAAGAGAATCGAGTGAAATTGAAGAAGTTGTACAAAGAATTAGACCCCGGCGGAAATTGCAAGTGAACCCATTGGAAGAGGTTGTGGGAGATAGTGGAGTGTGATGTCATCCTAGGTCATGGTGGGCCATTTGGTGGGATTAAAGAAAAAGAAAAAGAAAAGAAAAATGGTCCCATCTCTCTCTCTCCTCCCTCTCTTCTCCCTCCCAACCGTGCGACTCCTCCATCTCCATCTTCTTCATCTCCATCTTCTCCATCTCCAAGTGTCGGGTTTTGATGCAAAAATTGGATTTTAATTATTATATTAAATAGTGGGATTTGAAAAAGTGAGATATTGGCTTTTGATTCGAAATTAGCGTGTCCCCACACACATGAGTGATTTCTGGAATATTTTTAATATGGAGAAAAATGGTCGGGATCACTATTTTAAGTGGAAGCATTGATTGAAATATAAAGTGTCCCGAGGCCGAGTATAATTTGGTGTGTGATAATTAAGAGGAATCGTCCCGGGCATTGAGCCGGACTTGCCCCTATATGGGATGCCCACGCGGTGGATGCGGATCGCAGATTGATTTTGGGCCCATGCTCATTCGGGAACGCCGTCGACGTGCGACGACCCGCGCTCCAAGGTGGGGAGGCGATGCCGGCTATACGCCGCAGATAGCCGAACAAATGAGTAGGCTATGCCCTTGTGTGGCGTGAATAACAATTGGAATGCATGTGGAGTGTTGTTGATGTGTCGGATTATGGGACGGAATTGTGTAGCATGGAATGGGACGTGCCATAACGATTTAGTCTTATAATCGGGACTCCGCGGTTGTTGGTTATATGAAAGTGAATGCGTTCCGGTTGTTTAAGTTCCTATTACTATCGTAATTGAGTGATTTGAATTGTGCTAACCGGGGAAGGAATTGAGGCGAGGTAAGTTCTCGTGTGAGGTGGCTAGGCCACCCGGGCGTATTTTCTTTCTAATAGGGGTTTAGGGGTTGAACTTGCCGAGACATTGTCTCATCCCGGTTTGGGGATTAAAATTTCAGGTCCCTAGATGGCGGTCGTGGAGGACCCGAAGCCCTAAGTCCGGAAAGGTGGAGCGAAGTATCGGGAACGTGTCCCGTTTGGTTTTAGGATAGTTCCCCTTTTGTCGAGCTGGTCTATTTTGTAGACAATCCAGAGTTGCATTTAAACCTATGTGGTTGTAAATGAGTGTTTTGTGTTGTGATTGATTGCCTGCTTTTCTATCCCAAGTTAAATGTTGTCAGGGGATTTGTTTCGCTTCCGCATGCGTAATAAAATGAATGGGTCGGCGACGTATCCTGGGATGTCGCATATTTGATCGACCGCAGTGGGATGTGCGCTACCTCGGGGTTCGGGGCGTGACATCCCCGTTTAAGTGGTATCAGAGCATGGTCTGTGTATGGAGTGATAAGGTGCGATGAGTCATGGGATAGTTAGTAGGAAAGGCTTTTAATATACTGATGCATGTGAATGATAGCTGATTGGTAGCTTGTTTGTGGGGTCACTCTAATTCTAACCTAAGGTTGGAATCGAAAGCAGGCGTCGATAAAGAGCCTGTAGGATGAGTGACCAGGAGTGTTGAACTCCTTGGAGAAGGTCGATAGGACCTATACCTCGGGGTAGGATGCTGACAAGAGTTGGTACCCGAGGTAGAGCGCAGGCTTAGACCAGCGTGAGTGCGAGAGTACCGCCGCAAGTCGGTACTTGGAGTGTAGCAGCACCGAGCGATCTTAGGTTTGATGGGATCGTTTAGGCGCTAGTGTTCCTTGGAAGCTTGTTGGGTTAGTGAGTTCAGGATCGAGCCACCGCTGTTGCCGTTGTTTCTACCGCTGCCAGTGTTGTGACCGTTGTTGTTGCCGCGCCTGTTGAGGCCCAATCTGGAGTTGTGATTGAGGATCAAGCCGCGGTATCTGAGTTAAAGTTCAATTTAGACAGAGATGGAAATCGGTTGGGGAGAAAGGCCGATGTCAAAAGAAAGGTGCCCTGTTTCACCTAACCGAAAGAGCAGAATGAGAAAGTCAGTGCTCAACTCGATTGATGTGTGTCGTGTCTGTTGGAAAAGATATGGATCTGTTCCGTGCTGTAAGAGAGAAATGATTTGTTACAAGGGTTGCCAGCACAGTCACTTGATCAAAGATTGTCCGTATAGACAGATGGAATCACAGCTGTTTCTGTCACCGTCGTTAATAAGACAGAACAGAGGAAGTATGCTTCAGGATGTTCAGTGGGGTACTTAGAATGGATCCCAGTGCAAGGAAGGGTGCATGATGTTTCTTTGATGGGAGGTAGAGGACTCACTGATCGTGTGTAGTGGTTGTGGAAAGGAGGCTCGAGTCAGCCCAGTGTCAGAGTAAAAAGGGAAACATGCTTTGAATGTGGTCAGCATGGCCGTCAGGTTAAGAACTATCCGTGTAAGTTCAGGAGAGTGTAAGCACTGTTACTGCAGATAGAACGCCACTAGGATGGCGAAAGGAATAATAATGGATTGACTATGCATTAATCAATGGAAGAATATTTTTGAGATGTTTTTATCAGAGTAGTACAGGAGAATTTTCAGTGAAGGTTGTAGGGTTTTCGTTGTGGTAATAAGGTAATAGAAATGTGAATCTCTGACTATAGTTGTACTCGAAGGGTTTGCTTAAGTATGACTTGGAAGTCATTTATAAAAAGGTTTGGCTCAAGGAGCTTTCTGTTGTTTTGAATCATGTTAGTGATGTAATTCAGTTTGTTCAGTTAGCGTGCGAAAGTTTTGAATCGCTAAAAGTCGAGGGGAACTTTAATCCTTGTTATTCGTCATTGAAGATGACCTGGTTATGGTTGTTGGTTATCGAATTTACATGGTAGCTGTAATGGATGCGTCAGTTGAGGAGCCGAATATGGAGAACATAATCGTGGTACATGAGTTTTCTAAAGTAATCTCTAGAGAATTGTCAAGTTTGCTGTCAGAAAGAGAAATAAAGTTCGTGATTGAATTAACACCCGGAACAGAGCCAGTCCCTAAGGCTCCTTACCGGATGGTGTTACCCGAATTAAAAGAACTGAAGGTGTAGATGCAAGAAGTGTTGGATAGGGGATTCATACTTTCCAGTGCATAACCTTGGGGAGCACCAGTTTTGTACATGAAGGAGAAATGTGGTTCGTTGTGGTTGTGTATCGATATTCCTTAAGATCGACTGGATGTCAGGGTATCATCAATTGAGGATCAGGAAGAAAGACACACCGAAGTTAAGACCTCGCACTCGATACAGTAGTTATGAGTTTACTGTAATGCTGTGTGGTTTAATGGACACCCCAGCTGTTTGTTTGGGTCTGATGAGCAAAATGTTTAAGGACACTTGAATTAATTGTGATCGTGTTTATTGAAGTTATCTTGGTGTGTTCGAAGAGTGCTGAGGGGCACGAGAGACGTTTGAGGATGGTACTTTAGACCTCGAGTGCTTTTGGATTTTACAATAAGCTTACCGGATGCGAGTTTTGGGTGACTCGTGTGGCGTTCCTAGGTCATGTGATTTCAGGAGAAGGAATCTCCGTAGACCCCGTCCGAGATTAAAGCAGTGAACAGTTGGCCGAGATTGTCTACAGTGATAGAGATCATAAGTTTCTAGGGATTAGCAGGATATTACCAACAGTTTGTAGAGGGGTTTTTAGTGTTAGCATCGCCGTTGACCAGACTATTGAGGAAGCAAGAAAAGTTCGTGTGGACAGATAAGTGCGAGTGTAGTTTTCAAGGGCCTAAGAAGAGGCTGACTACCGCACTTGTGCTTACTATTCCATCTGGTCCAGGAGGGTTATGATCTACAGTGATGCGTCGTTTAAAGGATTAGGTTATGTGTTGATACAGCATGATAGAGTTGTTACATATGCGTCCCGTCAGTTGAAACCTCAGGAGGGGATTATGAGACATCGTCACTGGATGGAACTCATTAAGGATTATGACTATGATATCTTGTATCATTCTGGAAAGGTGAGCAAGGTCGCAGATGCACTGAGTCGAGAGTCCTTAGTTGCACAGTTGGTAGATTGGATCTTACTCAAGAAAGTTCAAAATTTGGTTTTCAAATCTAAGGTAGGCCACTTTTTGAATCTTATAACTACCCTCAAAATTGAGTCGAGAGTACAGATCAGAATCGAAACGCTTCTATGAACAGATTCAGAAATTCAGAATATTCCATAAGAGAATGCAGATGAGAGAGAGGTTGATTTTCAGATTTCTGAAGATAGGATGCTAAGGTTCTGAGGATGATTGTGTGTAATTGACGATACAGAGATTAAAGAAGAGATCTTATGGGAAGCTCATCATAGCAACTTCAGCGTTGTACAGACAGTACGAATAGATCTTGTTTTGAGTGTGTGGCATCCTGATTTCCAGATTCTGATTTCGATTGGTTAAATTGGGCATTTCATCGACGCGATTACAGTGTTTTTCTCTGAGTTGGTCACTTACGAGATAACTAGACTAGTTGGGTAAGTTATTAAGGACTTTAAGGCAAATAGACTTGAGAATTCGACTAGGAATCGACTTCTCGATCGTGCTCATCTTTAGAGATCATTACGGCATAGTTAAAAAAATCGAATTAAGATCGGAGGTAGGTCGGTTCGACTGAGAGGAATGACCGATCGTGGGTGACTCCACTAAATTGGAAAACTCTCGTCGACTGATACTAATTCGATTTTACTGTCGTTTTGATACCACGTGTCCGTATTTGAATCATCGAGATTTTCACGACTCTCGAGAGTCGCCAATGTGTCGAGTGGGTTCATCGTGGCTCGAAGAAAATCGACCACGGGTCATTTGTCCTAAAAAACTCCGAAAACTACCTAGTAGCCTATGTCACACTAAAAGCGTGTCGGAGTGAAATTAACCGCCAATCTAAGTTCGATTTCGTAAATTGGAGATTCTGTCTTGTCACAAAGTGGGTACACCGAAGTGTGTGTATATCATATAAATCATCTGCATGGAGTGCCGGGGATGAATTGTATTTCAAATCTAGATCAGATGTTCCAAGTTGGCAGAGCTTTCGGATGGTTCTTTCTTAAGCAATGTATAGTAGAGAGTGCAGAATTTCAATTGCTGAGATGAAGTCAGGGAAAGAAAGATCACAGGCCAAGGTCAGTATAGTAGTCAGTGATTGCAGTTGCCGTGATCAGTGTCAGAGTTATATCAGATCTTGACCAGAGGTTCCCAGTTTCAGCAGATCAATCAGATAGTCTCTTTTTAGTCAGTGTAAAGCAGAGTGCTCAGAATTTCAGTTGTTGAGATGAGATCAGAGATCATAATATCGCAAGTCCAAAGTTGTTTCAGAAATCAGTGATTCAGTCGCAGTTAGCAGAGATAGTCTTGAGACCGCTTAGAATCGCCAGTTTAGCTTCGTAGATTTTGTGTTGAAGACCTTTGGAATTTTAAGTGGGCAAGCGTTTAGTATCTTGGAACCCAAGGTGGTTTGGGAAAGATAGCAGTGATCTAGCAGTATTGGTACAGAAGGAGCAACCTGAGAAACCGAAGATTCGATGAGACAATTGTACCCCTACCTTTTCTGTTTAAGAATTGGTAAAGGTTTAAATTTCGAGGACGAAATTTTTATAAGAGGGGAAGAGTTGTGACATCCCGATTTTCCAATTCTATTTTCAATAAATTGAGACGGGCATTTCGTTGGCACGTATATAGTTCTTTTCCCTGAGTCGGCCACTCATGTGAAAACTAATCTACCGGTGAAGCTATTAAGAGTTTCTAATGCATCAGACTCGAGAATTTGACCAGGAAGCGACCTTTCGACCGAGCTAATCTGCAAGGGTCATTACGGCACAATTAAAATCAATTAGAGATCGGAGATAGGTCGACTCGACAGAGGCATGTGATCAGGTATGGGTGATTCCACTAGATCGCACAATTCTGGTTGATCGGCACTGGACTGACTTTTCTATCGATTTGGTACCCTGTGTTCGTATTTGAAACCTTGAGATTACCCCGACAACCGAAAGTCGCCAATATTTCAAAGATGTACATTGTGGCTTGAGATGATCAACCATAGGTCAAATGCGTGAAAATTTCTAAAGGCTACCCGGTAGGTTGGGCCGCGCTAGTATCGTGCCAAAGTGAAATTAACCGTGGAATTGAGATCAAATTCAGAAATTGGAAGTCTCGGTGTGTCACGAATCATTTTAGGAACATTGACTTATCTTTGGAAGATTTTTCATGCAATCAGAGTTTTTCAGCAATTAAATCAGAAAATGGCTAATTTGGCTCGAGAAATTAGTAGGCCCGCATTTGGTCGTGCTTTTGGGACTTAAGTTGGTTCTATGGACAATTGAAGATGTGAATTGAAGTGTGGTGACATTGGATTAATTTTATGGGCTTCAATTTAATTCAATTGAAAGAGAATCGAGTGAAATTGAAGAAGTTGTTGTACAAAGAATTAGACCCCGGCGGAAATTGCAAGTGAACCCATTGGAAGAGGTTGTGGGAGATAGTGGAGTGTAATGTCATCCTAGGTCATGGTGGGCCATTTGGTGGGATTAAAGAAAAAGAAAAAGAAAAGAAAAATGGTCCCATCTCTCTCTCTCCTCCCTCTCTTCTCCCTCCCAACCGTGCGACTCCTCCATCTCCATCTTCTTCATCTCCTTCTTCTTTGAAAACCCAGCAGCCAGCGAAGCCGGAGAAGCCGCCGGACCTCACGCCTTCGCCCGTCCGCTCGTCGCCGCCGCCTCGCGCCGCCTGCGCCCGCTTGCCGGTCAGCTCATCTCCCGGCTCCGCCTCAGCCCGCGTCTCCAGCAGATCTGAGAACCCCGAACTAGCAAGCCGAAGACCGGTTGAAGCCAGCAGCCCCACCCGTCGCCGGAGATCACCGCCGCCGCCGTCGTCCGTGCGCGAAGCTCGCGCGCCCGCGTGTCGCCTCGCCGGACGGTCGTCGTGCGCTGCTCCGCCCTGCTCACCCGGTCCCGAGCTCCTTCCCCTCCGTCCAGTCGTCGTCGCCGTCGCTAGGGTCGCCGAGAGTCCCGCCGGAGCTGCCGCCTTGCTCGCCCGAGCTGCCGACGTCCTTCCTCCGCCGGACAGCTCTCCTCCGCCATGGACAGCAGCTGAAAAAAATGGGTATTTCAGCGGGTGTTTGGCCCGTTTTGGCTACCTTCCCAAGCCCGGATGCTCGGCCCGCTTTGAGGAAAGTCGATCCTTGCGTCGTCCCCGTCGTTTTGGTCCGCTCGGCTCGCTAATCCAGTGAGTTTAACTCAGTAAACCTCGCTTAGATGGTTAATTATGCTTTAGGTGTGCTTAGTTTATGTTAATTGTGATTAGGTGGTTAGTTTAATTTATTTAAGTGTGGATTATATTAATGTGTTTAATTAGCTTAAAGTGAGTTTAATTTAAGGCTAAATGAAGGTTTATATTAATATAAGCCTTGATGTGATATAAATGAATTTACTTTTGATTTATTTAAATATTTCGAAATTATTTAATAATTTAATAATATATCATTATTCGGAATTATTAAAATATTATTATTTAATTATTTTCGGAATAAATTTAATTATTTATTAAATTCCGAAAATTTTGTCGGGACCCTAAATTCTTAGAATTTCGTGCCGGTCGCTCTTTGTGTATTCGGATTTTGAAATTGATGGTCGCATATTATAAATTGAAAGTTGATTGCGAAAAATATGAATATTATTATTTTAATTATTTTTCGGAATAAATTTAATTATTTATTAAAGTTCGAAAATTTCGTCGGGACCTTATACTCTCGTAATTTCGTGCTTGATCGCTGCCTTGTGCATTTAGAATTTGAATTTGATGAATGGATGTGGCAAATTGAGTGTTGATTGCGATAAATATGGATTTTATTCATAAAAACCCAAGTGTCGGGTTTTGATGCAAAAATTGGATTTTAATTATTATATTAAATAGTGGGATTTGAAAAAGTGAGATATTGGCTTTTGATTCGAAATTAGCGTGTCCCCACACACATGAGTGATTTCTAGAATATTTTTAATATGGAGAAAAATGGTCGGGATCACTATTTTAAGTGGAAGCATTGATTGAAATATAAAGTGTCCTGAGGCCGAGTATAATTTGGCTGTGTGATAATTAAGAGGAATCGTCCTGGGCTGTTGAGTCGGACTTGCCCCTATATGGGATGCCCACGCGGTGGATGCGGATCGCAGTTGATTTTGGGCCCATGCTCATTCGGGAACGCCGTCGACGTACTAACGAAGTCGCGCTCCAAGGTGGGGAGGCGATGCCTGGCTATACGCCAGTAGATAGCCGAACAGCGAGTAGGCTATGCCCTTGTGTGGCAGTGAATAACAATTGGAATGCATGTGGAGTGTTGTTGATGTGTCGGATTATGGGACGGAATTGTGTAGCATGGAATGGGACGTGCCATAACGATTTAGTCTTATAATAAGGACTCCCGCGGTTGTTGGTTATATGAAAGTGAATGCGTTCCGGTTGTTTAAGTTCCTATTACTATCTGTAATTGAGTGATTTGAATTGTGCTAACCTGCAGGAAGGAATTGAGGCGAGGTAAGTTCTCTGTGTGAGGTGGCTAGGCCACCCGGGGCGTATTTTCTTTCTAATAGGGGTTTAGGGGGTTGAACTTGCTGAGACATTGTCTCATCCCGGTTTGGGGATTAAAATTTCAGGTCCCTAGATGGCGGTCGTGGAGAACCCGAAGCCCTAAGTCTGGAAAGGTGGAGACTGAAGTATCGGGGAACGTGTCCTGCTGGTTTTAGGATAGTTCCCCTTTTGTCGAGCTGGTCTATTTTGTAGACAATCCAGAGTTGCATTTAAACCTATGTGGTTGTAAATGAGTGTTTTGTGTTGTGATTGATTGTCTGCTTTTCTATCCCAAGTTAAATGTTGTCAGGGGATTTGTTTCGCTTCCGCATGCGTAATAAAATGAATGGGTCGGCGACGTATCCTGGGATGTCGCATATTTGATCGACCGCAGTGGGATGTGCGCTACCTCGGGGTTCGGGGCGTGACATTTAATGTTTTAGTAAGGTGAACATTACGTAGAAGAGAAGAAATGGTTTAAAAAAAAAAAAGCCACGTAGGAGAGAGAAACTAATTAAAAAAAGCCACGTTACCCTTTTTCATTAATTAAATTGGATGAAGGTAACATAATGGCTTCATTGCACCAATTCGATGAGTTTTAATACTTGAATGTACTTTCATGATAAACATTAGGATTGGATCGTACTTTTGTAATAAGTCTTAAGATTTTTAGTGAACTTATTTCTATAGGAAATTGAAACAAATTCGAAATCGAATAACTATTAAGAGATGATCATATGTGAGAGGGCTCATGAGGGAACTTACAATGTATATTTGAAAATATTTATGAACTTTAGAATGCGAACCGTGGCAGTGGATGTGTACCAAAAGGAGGATTATTCTTCTTCACCTAACGGTTATTGATGATCGACAGGGATAATTACAAAAAAAAAAAAAGTCCTACATTTATAGCATGAAGGCAATTCACTTCAAATTATTCAATCTGTCAATCTAATCATAAATATATAGACAATTTGTCAATGTAATCTTTTATTGGCTAGAAATCACTGATGTGAACATTGGTCATTTTACGTGACATGGCTAGCTCTAACAATGACAATTATTACAATTTTTTTTATAAAAAAATTGAAATATTTCATATTTTTTTCTTTCCTTTCCTTTTTTGTTTAATTAAGTCTAGTGTGGGTCGATAAGTTGGCCCATAGTGGAGAAAAGAAAGGAACAAAAGAAAAAAATGCAAAAATTGTCCACATAAGTGTTGACTATGCCTTCCACATAAGTATGAGGCTATGTCAACGATTGCTAACTAAAATTACTCGCAATGACTATATTGACAAATCGTCAAAGGATCTATGATTAAATTGATCATATTGAAAGTGTAAGATTATACAATAGGTTTATGATTTTTTTTTTGATAATTTTTTCGATAATTGATAGTGCGACCACTAAATCCATTAGAGACATTTCATAAAGATTGAAAAAGAAGGGGAAAGGACTGTGCTCAATCACATCTACTTTGAGTAAAGCGAAAGGGGCTTGGATTATATAAATCATACGCTGATTTTATGCTGACGGGGATAATCTTTCGGCCCGAAAGGCCAAGATGTAAAACCCTAGTATCATATTACAGTCGCGCTGTTCTTTCGAGCAATAGGTTTACCACCCCCCCACCCCAAAATCACATCTCATCTGTGCTCATTATTTAATTATCAGAATAAATTAATGAGAAATTCCACCAAAAATCACTATCTGCTTCGAACATTACACAGAGAAAAGCTCCATGCGGGGTCCCATGTATCTTCCTAGCTGGACAAAGTGTAAAGAAAGAGAGGCCAAGCTTCAATTTAACGCACGAAACATCGAATTACGACTGGAAGCAAGGAAGTCGATTCACCCCAAGGCTTTACTCCATCTATCACGCCTATAAGTAGAGACCAGGCTTAGGGTAAGATACCAATCGCTCAAAACCCATAGTGTTCGAATTTCTCTAGAGTTTTATATTATCCCGTTATGGCCATGACGACGATGACGACCGACAAGGTGATGCCGCTCTCCATGCAGAGGCTGATCAAGGGAGGGGATCGGAGCATGATCGCGATGTCCGACGACAGCGTGATGATGAAGCAGGTTGTGGAGACTCACGCCCCCGACGGCCGCGAGGTTGACGTGAAGCCACTACTCCTTCTCGTCGAGGACATCCTCAACCGCGCGACCATGAATGTCGACACTCTCGCCGACACGGTAAAGGAGTGAAAATGATGCTTTTTGGTCTGCCTTTTTTCGCGGTGACCGGGAACAAATTGCTTTGGAGTATATTTTACAGATGTATTTGATTTTAGCTAGGAGAGATTTTGTTCAGTTTAATATCGCTCGCCATTACTCTGTCAAAGAATGAGCAATATCACGACGATAATCGATCTCAGCGATCTGTTTTGCTTATGAGTCTTATAATCTCGTTTGTAATTCTAAATCATGCATGCGTGGCTCTTGCTGTGTAAAGGGATCGACAAAGCACGCGGAAAACATGGAGGACAAGATTTACCAGGCCAACTTCAACGCCATGCTCGATGTGCTGTCCCCTATCATCGAACGGATTTCCTGCGAGGTAGTTTACGAAAAGATCTTATGTCGAGCTTCATCTATTTCGAACGCTGCCACGAAATTAAATGCAGAGCAACCGATCATTTGTTTGGAATTCGAGTCTTACTACTGTCATTTGCTAACTTGCAACCGATCCTCAGCTATCTGCGAAAGCACTGAGTGGGAGCGAGGCCCATGCGACCACGCTCTCTGTATTGAACATGCTCGCCCCCTTCTCGTGGGATGCCAAGCTGGTGCTGACCCTGGCGGCCTTCGCTTTCAACTACGGCGAGTTCTGGCTCTTGGCCCAGATTCAGTCCTCCAACCAGCTTGCCAAGTCGATGGCCATCCTGAAGCAGATGACCCTGATCATGGAGCACTCGGCCGCACTCAAGTCCCGGTTCGATAAGCTCAACAGTCTCATCCAGGCCATGCTCGAAGTCACGAGGTGCGTGGTGAAACTCAAGGAGCTTCCCTCAGCTTATATCTCCAGCGACGTCCCTGCATTGTCAACCGCCATGGCCCATGTCACAAGTGCCGTCTACTGGACCATAAGGAGCGCTGTGGCTTGTGCTAGCCAGATCACCAACCTCACAACCTTCGGCTACGAGTATGTGCTCTCGAGCTATTTTGATTTCTCTACTCGTGCTTACTATAAGGCATAGATAGAAATCATTCTATAGCAAATGGATTAATAACAGAGTTAATCATACTACTGGTAGTAAATCTATGAATGATGATTTATATAGATGCCTCCTGCAAGAAATCAATAACGCGGAAGTGAGAATTTGCAGGTTCATAACATCCCCAACTGAGGCATGGGATCTGTCAACCTTGCATCACAAACTGAAGAGCATATATGAACATTTGCAGAAGCAAATTGACATATGTAACCAATACATAGGTAATCAATTAGCCACTGATCTATATAAACCCTCTTTTATTTCCTATGTAGTAATTGAAGAGAAAGAAACTCTCTCGAGGAAGGCTTAAATGAGTTTATGGTGATGCAGAGGAAAAGCGGTATCTCGAAGCCTATGAGACTCTCGTGAATCTCTTTGAAGCCATCCACATTGACAATATGAAGATCCTGAAGGCTCTGATTTATCCCAAAGATGATATTCTGCCTCTCCTCGAGGGGACTACAAAGAAAAGGGTTCGATCTCTATAGCTAGTCTCACCATTATTCAACAACCACGAGCCTTCAGATCGAAAATGATTTGACCATGATTTTACGTTCTATCTTGCGACATACAGGTCAACCTTGAAGTCCTGAGGAGGAAAAACGTGTTGCTGCTGATCTCAGGGCTGGAAATCTTGCAGGATGAGCTGGCCATCCTGGAGCAGATCCACAGCGAATCCAAGACGCACGCGACACGGCATGAGATCCACCAGTATGAGATGGTGTGGATCCCCATGGTGGACCGTTCGGTCGAGTGGACCGACCCAATGCAGAGAAAGTTCGAGGCCCTGCAGTCCTCAATGCCGTGGTACACCGTGTACCACCCAAACCTGATCCACAAGGCGGTGACCCGGTTCGTCAAGGAGAAGTGGCACTTCAGGAACAAGCCCATCCTGGTGGTGATTGACCCTCAAGGCAAGGTTGTGTCCCCCAATGCCATTCACATGATGTGGATTTGGGGAAGCAATGCCTTCCCTTTCACTACACTGAGAGAGGAGGCTCTGTGGAGAGAAGAGAAATGGAGGCTTGAGCTTCTTGTCGATGGCATGGATCCAACAATTCTGAATTGGGTAACTCACTATCATGTCAAGTTAGCATTTTTATCATATTTAATTGAAAGGTTTGAGACATTGAGATCTTCAATTTTGTGCCCCATCAGATTGAGGATGGCAAGTACATATTCCTGTACGGTGGCGATGACATAGAGTGGATCCGCAAGTTCACCGCGGCGGCACGCCAGGTCGCGCTGGCTGCGAGGATTCCCCTGGAGATGGTCTATGTGGGCAAGAGCAACAAGCGAGACAAGGTGCGGCAAGCGATTGCGACCATCAACGTTGAGAAGCTGAGCTCCACCTGGCAGGACCTGACCTTGGTGTGGTACTTTTGGACCCGGCTCGAGTCGATGCTCTTCTCGAAGATCCAACTTGAGAAGGCAGACGAGGAGGACCACATGATGCAGCAGATCAAGAGGCTACTCAGCTTCGACAGGGCCGGGGGGTGGGCAGTGCTGAGCCGGGGGTCAGCCATCACGGTGAACGGGCACGGGACCACGGTCCTGCCGGCGCTGCTGGAGTACGACCTGTGGAAGGAGCATGTGGCTACCAAGGGGTACGACGTGGCGTTCAAGGAGCACCACGACAAGATCCACGACGTGACGCATCCATGCTGCCGGTTCGAGTTCCAGAGCATGGGGGGAAGGATCCCGGAGAGCATGCGGTGCCCCGACTGCCAGAGACGCATGGAGAAGCTCACCACCTTCGTCTGCTGCCATGATGAGGTTGTTCCCACCATCTGAGTGATCAGTCAATCCAAAGCCTTCATACGGAGGAGGCATATACGAATGTCTTGTGGGACATAATAAAGAAGCCATGTGTGCGCTTAAATTTCCTTTGCTTGATTTGCGTTTGGAGTGTGAAGGACGATGTCCAATGATCAACATCTGATGTTTGATATTAAATAAGAAGCAGAGAATGGGAACCTCTAATGAGTTCTTTGTCCTCTCAAGATTCTCCACTCCCTCTTCTCTTCTCCTCTATTTTTTTTTTGGTCTTCAATGGCTTCTTTTTCTTCATCTCTCCACAGATTCCTTAGAAGATACACTCTCTGCAAGGGTCGCCACTACTATGCGTCAACTCCAAATGCCGCCGCTGTCAACTTCCACTCTCCACCATACCCAGGTCGTCCACGAGCTGTCGTCGAAAGTCCCACTCTAGGGATTATCCTCTAGATTTAGACAGTTTACTAATACTACTACGGCTTTAATATATGACGCTCACTTTGACGATACTGCTCCTTAAGAGATCATTTGATTATCATAACTTCTAAAAAGCAAATACTCAAGCAATATAGATCACTTGTGTTGCCGCAAAATCACATATGACATTATTCTAATATAAATAATCCGACTTGTCTCGCTGGAGATGTCAACACTCAATTTATAGATGAGATGACGTTGTCTGGCAACACAAATTTGCTTGAAATCGAGAAATCAAGTTCACTTTGCTCTAGAAATCAAACCCTCAACTGAAAATCTTCTTCCAAATTGAGAAATTGTTTTAATCTTCTTGGACCTTCATTTTTGAGAGAATGTAGGTCTAATTAGATTGGTTAATGGGCTTGGATTTAGGCTCTCCCTTTGACAATTTAATCCCCCCAAGTGAAGGTATCATACTTTTGTTGCGTGCTTTCGAGCGGTGGGGCTTTATAGTGTAACAATATGAGCCCGATAATAGACTTCATGATTCGGTCTAGAGAAAAAGACTAATGATTAAGTTGGGCGTTGATGGAGATTTAAGTTGAGATATTTTCATGTGGAATAATACTTGGATTAATGGAGAGCAGATCTAACTTTGAGTGCATATGTGTGGGGGAAATTGTTGATATGTCACATCAAATAAATGTTGTGGTATATAACATTTAATATATCTTAATAAGCTTATAACTTATTGTAAGCTTTTGACCATAGATGAGTTCAATTGGATATGTAGACAAGCTCATATTTAGGTTCTCCCTTAACGGTCTCTTCATGTGAAAGTATCATACTTCTATTGCGCACTCCTAATATAATCAAATTACTACCCTTTGTGTATAGACATGTAGTAAATCAATGCTTATAATAAGTCACATGATATGAGCATCCAAAGTCAAGCACTCACTCATCACCTAACAAACTCTTTCTGACTATTAACATAACATCATCATCATTAGATCTATTATCAGTTGTAGTAAAATAATACAATCAATGGTGCCGAACGTTAGACCGAGATACCACCGCCTGCGGTGGCCCAGTTGGATAAGACTCTCATGATCCTTTGCGAGGAGGAGAGGAGTTCGAATCCCGCTAGCCGCATAGGATCTTAAGTGTGACGTCGGGGTGGTGGGTCATCCGCTAGCGTCGCCCCAGGGTTTGCCCGCCGGCTGTCAGCTTATGGGGTTCCCTGGGTCATAAAAAAAAAAAGTTAGACCGGGATATAGTATAGCTCTTCCATTTGCTATCTCCAGATTCTCTTTGTTTGTCTCTACCTTAGAAAATCAAACCTCACACTATATCCTACCCTAAATTATTTTTTCATAATTTCTTTTTTACGCCTTATAAAACGAGGTAGACTTTACTTTTCCCAAGGTAATCGTAATGTGCCACTATAGCAATGAATGGGTGAAGTGCTCAAAAGAATCTGGTAAAGATGTCAACAACATCATACTTTGATTTTCATCAAACAAAGCCTTATTGACATTCTTTAAATCTCTCATGAGTTTGTTAAACTTATCTAAATGGGTTATGATGGATGCACCTTCAACCACCTGGAACCGAAATAGCATTTTTAGCATGTATAAGCAATTGTTCAATCCCTTCATCAAATAAAGTGCTAATGTCTTGCGTATAATGTTGGATCATTCTCTTCGGCCACTTTAATTAATACCTCGTTTGATAGATTCAATAGGATTATGCTTTTAGCCTTCTCCATCAACTCTACCTTATCAACCTCTTTCATCATTTCTGATGATTTATCATTTCCATCCAAAACCTTCACTAAATGTTAGGTTGTTAAAAGCAAGCTCCACAACCCAAAGATGTTCCTTCCATTGAACTCCCCAATTTCTACTTTCGCTTTGGACATAATTGCAATAACATAATTTCCATACAATGACGAGACTAGCAAAGCCCCAAATTTGCTCCGGAAACCCTAACCTTTGTCCCAACACCAATCATTGTCAAAATTAATGCAAAAACTAATGGATCTTGCAATTTATGCTTAACGCAAGAAGGAGAAAATTACTAGAGAAATTGATGAGGAACATTAAAGAACACTAAAAATTAATGTGGTTCAATCTAGGTGTTGGTACCGATTCAATTGGGAGAGCTAGTTGCAGTATTCCATTACAAATCCAGAGAATACAAAGTTCACAATCACCAAATTCCCTAGATTACACTCAAAACAAACCCAAAATATCATCTCACAATCTATATAGAGAACCCACTCAGAAAATGGGAGAAGATTCGATAATTCTCTTATTTGCTCTGTTATGACGTGGATTTGGGGAAGCAATGCCTTCCCTTTCACTACATTGGGAGAGAAGGCCCTAAAGGTGGAAGAGACATGGAGGCCTGAGCTTCTTTCTAATGGCATAGATCAAACAATTATGAATTGGGTAACTGACGATCATGTCAAGCCAACTGTTTTATGGTATTGATTCATAGGTTTGTGACATTGAGATCTTCAAATTTGTCTCTCATAGGATTAGAGATGGCAAGTACGTATTCCTGTACAACGGCAACAAAATCGAGTGGATCCGCAAGTTCACCATGGCGGTCCCCCTGGAAATGGTCTACTTGGGCAAAAGCAGCAAGTCAGAGCAGGTACGGTTGCGTGATTGAGACCATCAACGTTGAGAAGCTGAGCTACGCCTGGCAGGACCTGACCATGGTGTAGTTCTTCAGGACCTGGCTCGAGTCGACGCTCTTGTCGAAATCCAACTCAGGAAGGTGGACAAGTACGACCCTGTGGCGCAGCAGATCAAGAGGCTGTTCAGCTTCGACAAGGCTGGGGTTTGGGCGGGTACTGAGCAAGGGGTCCAGCATGACGGTGAACGGGCATGGGATCACGGTCCTACTAACGCTGCTGGAGTATGTATGACCTGTGGAAGGAGCAAATGCCGACCAAGGGGTACGACCTGGCGTTCAAGGAGCAGGACGACAAGATCCACAACACGACGCACTCGTGCTGCCGGTTCGAGTTCTAGCTCACAATGGGAAGGGTCCCGGAGATGCATTGCATTGCCTCAAGTGCCGGAGCTCACTTGTAATGATGTCGCTCCTAGTATCTAGTTTGATCAATCGATCAGAGTCGCGTTGGTGTTTTTTCTTAATGAAGTTGAACAGAGTAAAAAAAAAAAGACTCGATTGCACCTTTCGGATAAATTATAGTAATTGATTGTGCTTTTGATTAGATTTATGAATTAATCACACTTTAGTAACAACTTTCAAGACCTTCGTGGCACTGATCCTTACATAGAGTTGAAGGAATTTGAAATTTGATATCTATAAAAAGATGATTAGGTATGGAGACTTGTGAGAAAACCCATATAATGTATATCAAAATTATTTACGAACTTTAGAATGCAAACTGTGTCGGCAGATGGGTATTGAGAGAAGGATTATTATTATTTTTTTTTAGGGATAAGTGTAATAGAAGTCTTAAAACTTGTCACGAAAATGCAATTAAGTCTTAAAACTTGTAAAAAGTGCAATCAAATCCTAAAACTTATCAAATTGTTTCAATCGAGTCCTAAAGTTAACACCGTTAGCATTTTTAATGGAAAATGCTGACGTGGCGCGAACGTAACGTTTAAAATGATTTTTTTTATTTCCATGTGGCTTTTTTTAAAATTTTTTTTATTTAAATTAGATTTTTTTTTTTTGAACGAGGAATACGATATACTATAAATTACTTAGCCATTGTTTGAGGCGATTACATCAGGAGCATCGAAGCATAGTAAATCAAGTAAAGCAGGCGGGGGTTGAAACAGCCAATTGGAGGGAAGAAAATTGGACCGGCGGGCCTTTGCAAGCCAATCAGCGGGCCGGTTTGATGTTCGACTGCAGTGGGCCAGAGAGATGTCCCGGAATGTCTTCATTTTTTCACGGGCCCGGTCCAGAAGAACTTGAGTGCGCCAGTTGACTTTTGTCGCAGAGGAGAGGCCTTGCACGAGCGCAGAGCAGTCGGTTTGTACTTCCAGAGGGAGTTCCACACGAGTTGCAAGCAGATCTAGGGTTTCCAGCAGAGCAAGAGCTTCCGCCTGTTCCGCCGAAGACGCTTCCACTACTTTCGCAAGTCCATCAACCATACAACCTCGGTGATCCCTGCATATGCACGCCACAGCTGCTCTGTTTTGCTGATTTCCGCTGGTCTCTGTTTCCATGGCGATTTGCTCCGCGAAAGAGGCATCTATGTTTACCTTCAGCTTTAGAGGGCCGGTGGAAGCCACCGATCGGGCTTGTCGGTAAGCGTCCGTTCTTTTTGTTGAGGTTGGGTTTCGGAGAAAACAGCGTCATGGATGACTTGCGCTTGAAAAATTATCTGCTGTGGGTGCAGGGGACGCCGCTCGAATAGAAACAGGTTGCGCCCCTTCCAGATGCTCCATAGAACAGCCACAACTTGTTCGAACTTCTTCGCGTGGTTAGTGTTGGCTTTAAGTTGAGCGAGCCATTCTTCAAAACGAGTTAACCCATATCTTGATATCTTTATCTTCAGGGCTTCGGAATTCCAGATCTGAGTTGTCCATGGACAGAGAAGCAGAAGATGTTCTACGGTTTCAGCCTCTTTGTTGCAGATGGGGCATATGGGATCTAGTACGATCTTTCTTCTATATAAATTTTCCCGTGTAGGAAGAGCATTTTGAGAGGCTTGCCAAAGAAAAAACCTGATTTTTGGGATAGTTTTTACTTGCCAAATTTGTTTCCATAGATCTGGATTAAAAATTAGAAAAGAAAAGCTAAAATTTATTTTAAAAACAAAACAATTTATTAAAAAATGGCCGGCTTCCTTCGCTACTGCCCATCGCTAAAGGGGCTGACGGGGGTTGCCGGCCCTCACCAAGCTCGGGAGAGGGAGCCTAGATTCGAGCCCGCTGGCCCTCATGGGGGGTTGGCGACCCTCGCCCGCCTTGGGCAAGTTGTCGTTGGCCCTCACAAGGGGTTGGTGACCGTCGCCCGCCTTGGGCGAGGCCTTGTCGGCCCTCACTTGGGGCCAATGACAACTAGCTTAGGGCGGGCGATGGCCGCCGGCCCTCACGGCCGGCCCCCCACGAGGGCCGACGTGCCCAGATCTAGGCACCCTCTCTTGGGGTTGGGCGAGGGTCGGCCACCCCCGCCTAGGGCCGGCAACCGTCACCGGCCCCTTTAACGATGAGCGTGGCGGCGCGGTGGCGGCGGGAGAGGAGCTGCTAATTTAATCTTCTTTTTTTTTTTTTTTAACAATTTTTAAAAATAAATTTTAACTTTTATTTTTATTTTTTAAATCTAATTTTAAAAATTGAATAAAAATAATTTAAAAAGCCATGTAGAAAAAGGAAAAATTATTTAAAATGTCACGTCCACGCCGCATTAGCATTTTCCGTTAAAAGGCTAATGGTGTTAAATTTAGGATTCGATTGAAACGATTTGACAAGTTTTAAAACTCAATTGCATATTCGTGACAAGTTTTAGGACTGATTGTACTTATCTCTTTTTTTTTGTTTTTTTTGTAATAGTTACTAGTAATTGGAAGGGATAATTACCAAAAAAAGCCTTAATCTATTGACTGGAAGCCAATTTTATCAATTTAGCCTAAACCTATAGACAATTTGCCAATATAGTCCATGTGTCAAAAATTACTAATGTAAAAATTCCAACATGGAAGGGGGAGGTGAGGGGTTCAAATCCCCACCTTCTCAAGGGGGGATGGGGGTAGGGACGCGTAAGTTTCGAGAGTAGGTTGCGACTCCCACGCCCTGCAAGAGGCAGGACACAAGTCTGCGAGTGAGTGTAGAGTAGGAATAGAGTAGAGACCGACAAAAAAAAAAAAAAGATATTGGCAATCCTATGTGGCATGATACGTACTAATGTTGACAATTTTTGCAATTTCTATAAAAGATTTTCTGAAAATTTTATTATTTTATTATTTTATATTCTTTTCGTTCTTGTCCTTTTTTTGTTCTATTAAGTCCGGTGATGGTCAACGAGCTAGTGGAAAAAAAGAAAACAACGAAAATTTTTTATAAAAATTTAGAAATTTTTTAAAAATAATTTTTTCTCTTTTCTTTTCTTTCTTTTCTTTTCTTTTCTTTCACGTCCTTTTTTTTTCTACCAAGTTTGGTAAGGGTCGACGAGTCAATGGAAAAAAATAAAGAAAAGAAAAGAAAAGAAACTTTTGTAAAACATTTAGATAATTTTTAAAAAATGCAAAAATTTTGTCCACTTTAGTTGCCAACAAAAATTTATTAGAATGATTATATTGACAAATCATCAAAAGATTTAGGATTCGATAAGTCAAATTAAAAAGTTTATGAATGAATAAATATTTGTATAATAAATTTAGGATTTTTTTGAAATAATTTTCCTAATTATCAATCATCCTATCAATGAACCCAGTAAATACTCTACAGAAAGATTAAAATAAGAAGAAGAAAGGACTTTGCCGAATCACATGTACTTCAAGTAAGCAATATGCTAAGGATGATTACTTTTGGGCACGAAAAGCTAAAACGTAACCCCTAAACCATACTACATTTGTACTGTTCTTTTGAGCAACACGTTTTACTCTCCCCAAATCACATCTCATCTGTGTTCATTAATTAATTATTCGAATAAATTAATCAGAAATTCCACAAAAATCTCTGTCTGCTTTGGACATTACCCAGAGAAAAGCTGCATAAATGGTCCCACGAATCTTATTAGCTGGGCAAAGTGTAAAGAAAGAGTGGCCAAAGCTTCAGTTTAACGTTCAAAACATTAAACTACAATTGAAGCAAAGAAGTCGATTCATCCCTAGGCTTTACGCCGTCCATCATTCTTATTTATATAGACCAGGCTTCGGGCTATGCCAATCACGCAAAACCCAGATAACGATATTCATCCCGTCTTTCCTAAAACCGCAGTGTTAGAATTTTCCTAGAGCTCATAGTATCCCGTCATGGCCACGTTGACGACGGCCAGCAAGATGATGCCGCCCGCCATGCAGAGGCTGATCAAAGGTGGGGATCGGAGCATGATCACGATGTCCGACGACAGTGCGATGATGAAGCAGGTCACGGACACTCATGCCCCCGATGGCCGCGAGGTTGATGTGAAGCCACTCCTCCTCCTCGTCGAGGACATCCTCAACCGCGCTACCTTGACTGCTGGCAACGGCCCCACCATGGTAATGGAGTAGGAATGACCTTTTTTATCTCCCTTCTTGCGGTGTACTGGATCAGATGCTTTGACGACATTTTACAGATATACTTTATTTAGCTAGGAGAGACTTGCCCAGTTTCGTATCACTCGACAGATCTCTGACAAAACGAGCCATATCACGACAATAATCAATCTCAATTATCTGTATTTCTTATGAGTATTATAATCGCTCGTTTCTCATTCTAAATCCTGCGTGCATGGCTTTTGCTGTGTATAGGGATCCCCATACGCTGAAAACATGGAGGACAAGGGTTACCAGGCAAGCTTCAACGCCGTGCTCGACGTGCTGTCCTATACCATCGAGCGGATTTCCAGCGAGGTGATTTATGAAAGATGTCATTTTGTGCGCTTCATCTATTTCGAATTTCGCCATGAAATTAAATGAAGAGCAATCAATTCTTTGTTAGAAAAACAAGTCTTTCTACTGACATCTGCCAGCTGGCAACCGTACCTCAGCTATCCGCGAAAGCGCTGACTGGTGGCGAGGCGCACGCGACCACGCTCTCCATATGCAACATGCTCGCCCCGTTCTCGTGGGACGCCAAGCTGGTGCTGACAATGGCGGCCTTCGCCTTCAACTATGGCGAGTTCTGGCTCTTGGCCCAGATCTACCCTACCAACCAGCTCGCCAAGTCGATGGCAATCCTGAAGCAGCTGCCCATGATCATGGAGCACTCGGGCGCCCTCAAGTCCCGGTTCGACGCGCTCAATGGCCTCATCCAGGCCATGCTTAAAGTCACGAGGTGCGTGGTGGACCTCAAAGACCTTCCCTCAGCTTACATCTCCAGCGAGGTCCCCGCATTGTCAGCCACCATGGCCCACGTCCCAACTGCCGTTTATTGGACCATAAGGAGCGCTGTGGCTTGTGCTAGCCAGATCACCAGCCTCACTAGCTATGGCATTGAGTATGCGCTCTCGAACTGTTTCGATTTCTCTACTCTCGTTCAATTATAAGGCATTATAATTGCTGATCAGTTAATAGCAGACTTCATCATATTACTGAAAGTTTATCTCTGAATGAATATTTATGTAGATGCCTCCCACATGAAATCATAACATGGAAGTGAGAATTTGCAGGTACATATCATCCACAACTGAGGCATGGGAGCTGTCGACCATGGATCACAAACTGAAGAACATATATGAACATTTGCAGAAGCAAATTGACATATGTAAACAATACATAGGTAATCAATTAGCCACTGATCTATATGAACCTTTTTTTATTTCCTGTGTAGTAATTGAAGAGAAAGAAACCTTTTCGGAGAAGACTTAACCGAGTTAATGGTGACGCAGAGGAAAAGCGGGATCTTGAAGCCTATCAGACTCTCCGGAATCTCTTTGAAACCATCCACATTGACAATATGAAGGTCCTGAAGGCTCTGATTTATCCCAAGGATGATATTCTGCCTCTTGTTGAGGGCACCTCAAAGAAAAGGGTATAGCCAGTCTCACTATTATGCAACGACCATGAACCCTTCTAATCGAAAATGATTTGACCACGAGTTTCTTTTCTATCTTGCGACATACAGGTCAACCTCGAAGTCCTGAGGAGGAGGAATGTGTCGCTGCTGATCTCGGGGCTGGACATCTCGCAGGACGAGCTATCCATCCTGGAGCAGATCCACGGCGAGTCCAAGTTGCACACGACACAGCGTCAGATCAACCAGTATGAGGTGGTGTGGATCCCTATTGTGGACCGCTCGGTCAAGTGGACTGACCGGATGCAGAAGCAGTTCGAGGCCCTGCAGTCCAGAATGCCGTGGTACACCGTGTACCACCCAAGCCTGATCCACAAGGTGGCGATCCAGTTCATCAGGGAGGAGTGGCACTTCAGGAACAAGCCCATCCTGGTGGTGCTTGACCCACAAGGCAAGGTTGTGTCCCCCAATGCCATTCACATGATGTGGATTTGGGGAAGCAATGCCTTCCCCTTCACTACACTGAGAGAGGAGGCTCTGTGGAAAGAAGAGGAATGGACGCTTGAGCTTCTTGTCGATGGCATGGATCCAGCAATTCTGAATTGGGTAACTCTCGGTCATGTCAAGTTAGCATTTTTATCATATTTAACTAAAAGGTTTGTGACACGGAGATCTTCAATTTTGTCCTCGTCAGATTAGAGAAGGCAAGTACATATTCCTTTACGGTGGTGATGACATAGAGTGGATCCGTAAGTTCACCACGGCGGCACGCCAGGTTGCGATGGCCGCAAGGATTCCCCTGGAGATGGTCTATGTGGGCAAGAGCAGCAAGCGAGAGCAGGTGCAGCGCGCGATAGATACCATCAACGATGAGAAGCTGAGCTCCACCTGGCAGGACCTGACCTTGGTATGGTACTTTTGGACCCGGCTCGAGTCGATGTTCTTCTCGAAGATCCAGCTGGGGAAGGTGGACGAGCATGGCCTCTTGATGCAGCAGCTCAAGAGGTTGCTCAGCTTTGACAAGGCCGGGGGGTGGGCGATACTGAGCAAGGGGTCAAGCATCGTGGTGAACGGGCACGGGAACACGGTCCTGCCGACGCTGCTGGAGTACGACCTGTGGAAGGAGCACGTGCCGACCAAGGGGTACGACGTGGCATTCAAGGAGCACTACGACAAGATCCACGACGTGGCGCACCCGTGCTGCCGATTCGAGTTCCAGAGCACGGGGGGAAGGATCCCGGGGAGCCTGCGGTGCCCCGAGTGCCAGAGACTCATGGAGAAACTCACCTCCTTCGTCTGCTGCCACGAGAAGGTTGTTCCCACCATCTATGAGTGATCAATCAATCAAAAGCCTTTATATGGAGGAGGGATATATGAACTGTCCTGCGGGACACAATAAAAAAGCCATGTGCGTGCCTGAATTTCCTTGTTTTAATTTGCGTTCGGAGGGTGAAGGATGATGTCCAACAATCAACATCTGATGTTTGAGACTATATAAGAAACAGAGAGTTTGTATTGACTTGTCTGTCCTCTCATATTTTGACAATTCTAAAATTGTAGTAATTGACGAGAAAAGTATCCAAATTACAAGTAAAAACTTACAGTCTCAAAACTTATTTAAGGAAACTTAACAAGTGCTTTTGACATAGTATTAAGGTGAAAATTAGTCGTGATTGATATCAGCAAAAATTTGGTGTGGATGGATGACTATGATCCTAGTAGGACAACGTGGTCAACCCAGAGAATACATGAAAGACCCAAACGACGTGGGGCTGATCAACCGACAAAAAGCCAGTTCTCATCGCCGTTTTTGGCAACCCATTTCACCAAAATTTAATCCAAAATTTAATTAATGATGGAATATTTTTCCATATGTCCAAAAAGATGTTCACCAAAATTGAATCAACCATGAAGTAACCTTCGAATATACATGGACCAATAAGCGAATCAACAAAGGTTGTGAAGGATCCATGAGGAATCAACAAAGGCTGTGAAGGGTATTTTCATGATTTTGGACAAGAATGTAAATGACAAGAAATTTAAAGGTACGGAAATTGGAAACAATCATGGCTAGCCATTTAAATTATGGAAATGTAATGATAAAGATAAATTTGCCAAAAATGTTAGGTTGTGTGATTGATTCAGGGGTTACAAAGAGTACACTTGGGGAAAAGTGTCATAAATAAACCTATTATATTTGTATTAATTTAGTCATAAACCTTTTAACTTTGTGCAAATTCAATCTTTCAAACTAATTTTGGCAAGATATTATTGACTAGATGTCGGCTAGCTTACATGGCACTATCGGTTAAGGGTGAGCGGTTCCCACCTTAGAATCGGGAACTGCCAACTAAGGATCAATTCCGAAAAAGTAGAATCGAGACTCATCCATTAGTTCCATGGATCCACTAGTCCAGTTCCTAAGTGGGTCCATGGAACCAGTCTCCAATCCCTACTTGCATCCATTGATTAATAACTATAAGTTCATATATAATTGGTCAAAAAACTACAAAATAATTGAGTAATTAAGATAGAATATCTTTATATATACCGGTCGATGACGGGTGGGAGGGTGGGTGGGCAATTTCATGGCTAGAACCATGAACTGAATTGGTACTCATTGGTTCCATTAAATTGGAATTGGGAACTAGACCGGCTCCCATGGGAATCGCTGGTTCAGGTTCAGTCCGGTTTAATTCCCGACGGCCCAAGCGGTTCTAATTTTTTTGCATACCCCATATTGTTAATTTTTTTTTTTTTTTGGTAAAGAAAAATGCGACTATCACCCTTATTGTTAATGTTGATATGGATAGTTTTTAATAATAGCTGAATCTCTTATTCTTTTATTTTCTATTCTCTCCTTCCTTTCTTCTTCCTTTAGATAGTGGCAACCATTGGCCATGGCTAGGCAAGTTGGTCACGCCTAGTCTTGGCGAGGCTGACCATCACCTAAAGGAAGAAGAAAGGAATGAGAGAAAAATAATAATAAAAAATATTAAAAATATTAAAATAATATTAAAAATTGTTCACATTAAGGCTGGTGATGCCACATAAGTCGACTGGCGTTTACATCAGCAAAATCTTAGCACAATTAGCTAAAAGGATTGAATTGCTACTAAGTCAAAAAGTTTATGATTAAATTGATGCCAAGGTCATAAATTTAGGACTTTTCTAACACATTTCCCAACACACTTGGGATATTATAATTCACGATTGACAGATACATAGGTGGTTACTACAACTCAACTACTCAATGGTCATCAAGACTCTAGTACTTGACTGCTATTGAGACTCCATGACTAAACGATTACATCGACTCCACTACCTTGACGGTTTCATCTGTTCTACTATTTGTTGATTCCTTTAAGCTGTCAATTCATCAAGTTGTCGATTGTTCTGGCCAAAGTATCTTTATCGACTAAGTTTGTCACTTGTCGATAATCACTAAAAGTTGACCATTTTTGGGTGTCAACGCCCCTTCTCTCTCGTGCACGCACCCGACAAATCACTATTTCAATGGCTTCTTCTTCTTATCTATAGAGACTCCTTAGAAGATCACTCTCTCCGGGCCGCTTCCACTTTACGTCAACTTCAAACGGCACCACCGTCACTTTACCCCCACCTTCACTCCCACGTCGTCAATGAATTGGAGTGGAAAATCCATGTATTTTATCAACATGATGGACAATGAATATTAATAATGCCACAATTTTTATACAGCACTTGTTTAATATCATATCTTTTTAAGTGCTCATTTGAGTGTCACAGCTTCTAAAAATCTAACACTCAAATGATATCAATCACTCATGTTGTCAGAAAATTATAGGAAGAAGTACAGCGCAAATGATAAAACTTGATATGGGGGAATATTTAATTGTTGAAGATTATGAAAGGTATACATAAGTATCATTTTTTAAAAAAAATTAATACATTTCAATGCCAATTCCCTCGAGGGGTCCTAGAAATCCTATGTGGCATTTTGTTAATAATTTTACTCGCCACATGACTTACTAGAAAGCTAAGTTAGCAAAGAGGAGTCAAAATTCATTTTGCCTCTTATTTGAATTTTCGTATAAATATTAATTAAAATAAATTTAAAACTAAAAAAAGGAAAGATGGTAGAACTCAGATGGCAAGGGCAGGCCCGGCAACCCCGGCTGACCTTCACCCCACCATTGTCGACCCTTCTCAACGACAGAGGATAGGCAACGGCGAGGGCTATGCACTCTTCTTCCTCTTTATTTATTCATTTATTTATTTAATTTTAAATTTAAGTAATATTTATATTAAAATTCAAATCCGAAGCAAAACAATGTCATTTTCGGCTTATCTAGCCACGTTATGTGTAAAACGACACCATTTTGTACTCGTCTCGCTGGAAAAACGCCATGTCAAGATTTTGAATGGAATTTCTCGCTGCTAGCACTTAAGTGATGCATTTTTTCTGATTTTGGCACTTAAGTGTACTTTTCCGAACTTTTGATACTCAAGTATCCATTGTGCTGAATTTTGGTACTTTAGGTATCTCCACCTCGAAAATTACATGTGCTTTTATTTCACAAGAAATTATTTGATGTAACTTGCTAAAGATGTTCAACACTCAAAATATAGATTAAACGCATTGTTGGGCAGCATAAGTTTGTTTGAAATTGAAAATTTATGTTCAATTTGCTCCATAAACCAAACCCTAAACCCAAAATCTTTCCCCAAATTGAGAAATAAGGTTTGATTTTCTTATGAGCAAACCTAGTGCCGGATTCCAGTTTCAATTTGCACAGATTGTTTACCAAGGCGTTCGTGTGAAACCGAACATGAGCCCTGTTGGAAAGGTCACCCAATCAATCGATGGTCCTGTCAACAAATCCGGCAAAGATTTTCAAAAAGATTAAAAAAGAAGACGAAAGGAAGGGCTTGTCTGGTCATATCGAGCAAAGCAAAAGGGACTTTGATTATACGAATCGTGTCCCGATATTATGTTGCCAACGAGCATTTAATTAGACATTAAATAAACACGTCTCATCTGTGGTAATTATTTAATCATTAGGAGAAATTTATAGGAATCCCACAAAAATCAGTGTCTGCATACAGAGAAAGCTCCACGCATGGTCCCAAGCATCTTCCTAGGCTGGAACAATGCTGATCCAAAAAAGAGTACAGAGCTTCAATTTAACGTAGCAAGGCATTTTAACTACAGTTGAAGCAAGGAAGTCGATTCATCCCAAGGCTTTACTCCATCCATCATTCCGCTTTATGGAGACCAGACTTAGGACTACATCAATGACACAGAACCCAGATAAAATTATACTTAATTTTCCTTCCTAAAACCATAGTGGTTAGATTTCTCTCGAGTTCATATATCCGTTATGAACACGACGATGACGGCGACTGACGAGGGCTGGGTTCGGAGCATAATGATGATGGCTGACGAGGACCTGATGAGGAAGAAGGTCGAGGAGACTCATGCCTCTGACAGCCGCGAGTTTGAAGTGGAGCCGCTTCTCAATCTAGTTGAGGATATCCTCGTCCGCGCCACCACAAATGTTGACACTGACCTCGCCCCCTTGGTAATAGAGTAGGAGACCTGGAATCAAATGCTTTGAGCACATTTTACAGTAATTTTGGCTAGGAGAGATTTGTTCAGTTTAATATCACTCACCATTTCTATGACGAAGGATGAGCAATATCACCACAATAATCAGTCTCCATTATTTGTTTCTCTTATGAGTTCACGGAATACATGGAGGACGAGAGTTACAGGGACAGCATCACCACCATGCTTGGCGAGTTGTCGTCTACCATCAGTCGGATTTCTGGCGAGGTGGTTCATGAACAGTTCCATTTTGTGCTTCATCGATTTCGAATTCCATCAGGAAATTAAATGAAAAAGCAATCAATTCTTTGCAACAAAATCAAGTTCTTTACTGATGTTTGCCACCTGGCAACCGATCCTCAGCTATTGGAGAAGGCGCTGACTGGGGGTGAGGCGCACGAGACAACGCTCTCCATACTCCAGGTGGTCGCCCATTTCCCGTGGGATGCCAAGCCGGTGCTGACCCTTGCGGCCTTCGCCTTCAACTATGGCCAGTTCTGGCTCTTGAACCAGGTCTACTCCTCCAACCAGCTTGCCAAGTCGATTGCTATCCTGAAGCAGCTGCCCCTTACCATGGAGTCCATGGGCGCACTCAAGTCACGGCTCGATAAGCTCAACAGCCTCATCCAGGCCATGCTTGAAGTCACTGGGTTCCTGGCGGACCTCAAAGAGCTTTCCTCAGCTTTCAGCTCTAGCGAGGTCCCCGCATTGTCAGCCGCCATGGCCTCCGTCCCAGTTGTCGTCTACTGGACCATAAGAATCGCTGTGTCTTGTGCTAGCCAGATCACCAAGCTCACTAGCTTCAGCCATGAGTATGCGCTCTCGAGTTATTTCGATTTCTCTCCTCGCGCTCATTTATAATTCATAAGGCACAGATACAAATCATTCTATAGCTAATGGATTAACAACAGATTTAATCATGTAGCTATGAATAATTAATTGAATAGATGCCTTCCACAAGAAATCATAACGTGGAAGTGAGAATTCGCAGGTCCGCAACTGAGGCACAGGAGCTGTCAACCTTGGATCACAAATTGAAGAGCATAAATGAACATTTTCCTAAGCAAATTATCATATGTCACCGATTAGTAAGCGGTAGCCCAATGATCTATATAGACTCCCCGTTATTTTTTTCATAATAAATGAAGAGAAAGAAACCTTTCTGAAGAAGGCTTATCCAAGTTCACGGTGATGCAGTGGAAACTGAGCAGTTTGACGAAGCCATGTACATTGACAATATGAAGATCCTGAAGTTTCTGATTTATCCGAAGGATGATATTCTGCCTCTTGTGGATGGCACTACAAAGAAAAGGGTTCGATCTCCATAGCAATTCTCATCATTTTGTAACTAATGACCTTTCATATATAAAATGATTGGACTGTGATTTTCTGTTCTATCTTACGACATATGAGTCCAAATATCCCACATTGCTTGACAGTCTTATACACTCTCTCTATTTGTGGTCTCCCTTTAAGCTTTTGGATTGGATTTTCTAATAATACAGGTCAATATTGAAGTCCTGAAGGGGAAGAACGTGTGGCTGCTGATCTCAGGGTTGGACATCTCACAGCACGAGCTGTCCATCCTGAATCAGATCCACAGTGAGTCCAAGCTGCACGAGACAACAAATGAGATCCACCAGCATGAGATGGTGTGGATCCCCATGGCGGACCACTCGGTCCAGTGGACCAAGCAAAAACAGAAGCAGTTCGAGGTCCAGCAGTCTATGATGCGGTGGTACACCGTGCGCCACCCACGCCTAATCAGCAAGGTGGCAATACAGTTCGTTGAGGAGAAGTGGCACTTCAGGAACAAGCCCATCCTGGTGGTGCTTGACCCACACGGCAAGGTTGTGTGCCCCAATGCCATTCACATGATGTGGATTTGGGGAAGCATTGCCTTCCCTTTCACTAAACTGAGAGAGGAGGATCTGTGGAAGGAACAGACATGGACGCTTGAACTTCTGGTCACTGCCAGTGATCAAACAATTCTGAATTGGGTAACTCACAATCATGTCAAGTTGACATTTTCATCAAAGTAGTTCAAAGGTTTGTGAGATTGAGATCTTCAATTTTTTCTCTCATCAGATTAGAGATGGCAAGTACATATTCCTGTACGGTGGCGATGACATTGAGTGGCTCCGCAAATTCACCGCGGAGGCACGCCAGGTCGCTCAGGGTGCAAGGATCCCCCTAGAGATGGTCTATGTGGGGAAGAGCAGCAAGCGAGAGCAGGCACAGCGCGTGATCACGACCATCAACAATGAGAAGCTGAGCTACACCTGGCAGGACCCGACCATGGTGTGGTTATTCTGGACCCGGCTCAAGTCGATGCTCTTCTCGAAGATCCAGCTGGGGAAGGTGGACGAGCACAACCCCATGATGCAGCAGATCAAGAGGCTGCTTAGCTTTGACAAGGCCGGGGGGTGGGCAATGCTCAGCCGGGGGTCAAGCATCACGATGGACGGGCACGGGACTACGGTCTTGCCAGCACTGCTGGAGTATAACCTGTGGAAGGAGAACGTGGCGACCAAGGGGTACGGCATGGCGTTCAAGGAGCACCATGACAGGATCCAGGACTCGATGCACCTGTGCTGCCGGTTGGACCTCCAGAGCACAGTGGGGGAGATCCCGGCGAGCATGCGGTGTCCGGACTGCCAGAGTCTCATGGAGGAACTCACCACCTTCTTCTGCTGCCATGATGAGGAAGTTCCCCGCATCTCCGAGTGATCAATCAATCAAAGCCTTTGTATGGAGGAGGGATGTATGACTTGTCTTGTGGGACGTATTAAAAAGACCATGTGTGTGCTTGAATTTCCTTGTTTTGATTTGTGTTTGGAGCGTGAAGGTCGATGTCCGATGGTCAACATGTGATGTTTGAGATTCAGTAAGAATAGAGAGGGGGAACCTCTGATGAGCTCTTTGTCCTCTCAATAGTTTGCACTCCCTGTTCTCTTCACCTTTATTATGTTTCTGGTCATCCACGAAATTGTCATTATCATCATGTGATTGACTGATCAATCATATGCCATATGCTCTATCGCAGTTATTATTTTGTCATTCCTTAGTTCAAGATGCATTAGCAAAATTATGATATTTTTAGAAAGTATGACTCTTAAGTGATTGTTTGAAAAATTATGATATTGAAAAAATGTTGTATGAAGGTTATGATATCATTAATTTCCTTCTTCTGAAATTGATAGGTAGATGTTGACACCTAATTTTTGTTTTCAAATACAGAAAAAAAAAATAACAAAAAAAAAGAAAAAGAAAAATAGAAGAGAATTCGAGGGGGCCGGGTTGGGCCAAATCCGGTCTCGGCCCAACCGTCCTCTCCCTTTTCTTCTCCCACACGCGCGCGGCCCGGCCTAACTCCTTTCTCCTTCGGCCCAACCCACGCACAGCTGTCTTCCCCCTTCGCGTGCACCTGCAAATGAAGGGAACGACAGCAACGATAGGGGGAGCAGCAAGAGCAGGAGCAGCAGAGGATCGGTGTGGCAGGCGGGCGGCGTGATCCACGGGTCGGGGACAGTCCGGCCGGCAAGCTGGCAGCTGCAGAGGCCATGCGCACCGGTCGGTTGCTCTAAAATAGGGGAGGCGGCACAGCAACGGGGAGAGGAGAAACACGGTGAGAGACACAGAGAAGGGAGGGGAGAAAAGGCCGGGGGTGAGAAGTTTGAATCGAGCGGAGAGAGCCGGCGAACTGAGAGAGCGGTAAGATCAACCGTGAGCAGTTCAGTCACGCACGGGCTTGTCCGAAGACCTTCCCGGCGACATCCTGGAGCTGACCAGGTAGGTTCGGCTCCCTCCTTGTTCCATTTTAGGCGCACCGGGCCGGAGCTCGCGGCCGTCCGGCTCGCGCAAGCTCTGGCCCTCGTCGCCCTTGCGTTTCGTTCCCATGTTCCTTGTATGTTGTGTTCGAGACCCCAAGGCACGTTCAAGGCTCGGTTGAGCCAAAAAACCTTGAAATTTGGTACTGCACTCCAACTGTTCGACAAAATGCCTCAGAGATATCCGAAAAGTCAGTTCGTGTTTTAGGTTAGAATCGATCCGTGCTTGCATATGTAGCTGCTGAATCATGTTTCTTGTTCGCATGGTTATTGTGTTTTGGCGTGGTCTTCGTGAAATAATCATGCGTCGTCGGGAGAGTGAGGGTTTTCTTTGTTCCGGTGAATCGGAAAAGGTGGTCGGCGGCGGTCGCCGCCGGTTGAGCGGTATGACCAACGGGCGATGATGGTCCAGACACCGGTGAACCTTCGCAAGAGATGACGTTCGTTGGCGCTGGTTTGGTGGGGGAAATCGTCGGATGGAAAAGGGGTTCAGGAAGACGTCGTGGGGGCTGCGTGAAGACCAGAAGAAGAAGACCGGAAAAAAATAATAATAATAAATAAATAAAAGAAATAAAAAGAAAAAGCAAAAAAATATAGAAATAGAAAATGGGCTGTGATTTTAGTTTGGTTAATGGGCTGGTGAGGTTAGGAGCTGAAATGAAAAGAGTTGGGTTGAGAGCAAAAATTGGGATTGGGCTGTTCTGGGAAAGGATTTTCATGGGCCTTATTTTGTTTTATTTTTCTTTTTCGAGTAGGCCTTGGGGCCGGCCCATTTTTGTTTTAAAAAGAAAAACGACCAGGACCGATGGGGTCCGGGCCGGTTTAGTAGGGCTGGGTCTTTCGACCCGGTCCGATTGGTTTTTCATATATTAAAAAAAAAACAAAATCCAAAAAATTCAGAAATAATTAAAAATATTTAAATATTTAAAAAAATAATTAAAAAATTTTCCAACTTTCAGAAAATTCATGGAAAATTCAGAAATCTGAAAATTTATAAAAAAAATTTCGGAATTTTTTTGAAAAAAACTCGAAAATATTAAAATATTAAAAAATTTCAAAAATCCCAAAAATTCCAAAATTGTTTTAGAGTTCCCTGAAAAGCTTTAAAATAATTCTTGGACCAATTTTCTCTTAAAATATGTGGGTAAATCATTGGCTTGAGATTGTGCTTAAAATTGACTAGACCCGCACGGCTTCATCTTGGGTTCTAATTATCCTCGGATACATTTGCCCTTAATTGCACGCTCACCACGCGATGATTATGGTTTCCCCTTGGTCTAATTAGGATTGTCATTTATTTATCTCTTAATGCTAAGTGTTTATTTCTCTTGCAATTCATTTAATGTTTACTTTAGTTGCTGATTGTTATTTTGATAATTGTGTACTTGCATCATCAACTCACATGTTAGTGGATAGGTATAAAATCAACCCAAACTATCTACCAAAAATCATTTTGTTAAAATGAACAAGATTAGGTACCGAAATGGCACTAATTGGTCAATCAGTATAATCAAGTCCCTGATCCTAGATTCTCTGGTTGCGTAGGAAGTGAGGTACACTCCCATGTCTCACTTGGTTTCTGGCCAACCTCAATAGACTAATGACGACTCCTTCTGTGCAAAATTTCTTATGAATATCCCAACGTTACGCGAGGTATAGGCTAGGGAGAGCCCGCGCCTAATCATGGGCCTTAGGCCCGTCCTTTAGGCAATACTCCTAAACCTGTTCCCTTCCCTCGAGAGTCGGGGGGATAGGTTGCGACAGTAGATAAAGTGTATGAAAACGGAAAAGCGGAAGAAATTCGAAATCTGATAACCATGGAGAGATGATCATTTATGATGGAATTGACCTATAATGCATATCAAGCATATTTATGAACTTTCAAAATGCAAACCATGCTTGCACACGGTTATACCTTCCAAGACTAGACCGAGAGGAGGATTTTTTTTTTGGCAACCAAACGTTTACAAAAGATTGATGTTCCCCGTCAATAAATCCAGTAAAGACCTTTCGTAAAGATTAAAAAAAGAAGAAGAAATGACTTTGCGTAATCACATCTACTTCAATTAAAGCAAAAGGGAATTTGATCATGTGAATCATGCCCTGATTTTTGAACATTTAAAGCTAAAATGTAAAGCCTGAACCGTATTGCATTTGTGCTGTTCTTTTGAAAAACAGGTTTACTCTTCTAACCATATCTTATCGGACATTACACGGAGAAAGCTTCATGCATGGTCCCAAGTATCTTCCTAGGCTGGACCAAAAATAACAAAAGAAAAGGCCAAAGCTTCAATTCAACGTGCGAAACATTTAACCATAGTTAAAGCAAGGAAGTCGATTCATCCCAAGGCTTTACTCCATTTATCATTTCTTTTAGGGATAAGTGCAATAGAAGTTCTAAAACTTGTTACGAAAATACAATTAAATCCTAAAATTTACAAAAAATACAATCAAGTCCTAAAATTTGTCAAATTGGTTCAATTGAATCCTAAAATTAACATTGTCAAACTTACTAAAGGAAAATGTTGATGTGACGTGGATGTGGCATTTTAAATGATTTTTTATTTTCCAAGTGGCTTTTTAAAATTATTTTTTATAAAAATTAGATTCAAAACTATTTTTTAAAAAATATTTAAAAAAATGGCAAGCTCCTCTACCATGGCCGCCCATCGCCAAAGGGGCCAGCAATGATTGCTAGCCTTGGGCAAAGGTTGTCGGCCGCCGCCCGACCAGGGCGAGGCCTCGTTGGCCCAGGCAAGGGCTGGTGACCGTCGCCTAGCGCGAGTGAGGCAACCAGATTTGCGCATGCCGACCCTCACGGGGGGCGACGATTGTCACCTACCCTAGGCAAGGCCTCGTCGGCCCTCACTAGGGGTCGGAGATCGTCGCTTGCCCTGGGTGAGGCCTCGCCGGCCCGTGCCTAGCGAGGGTCGCGACCCTCGCCCAGGGGCGACGATGGGTAGCAGCAGAGGAGCTGCCGTTCTCTTCTTTTTTTAAATAGTTTTTTTAAAATAAATTTTAGCTTTTTTTTTTTTTAGTTTTTAAATCTAATTTTGAATTAAAAAAATAATTAAAAAGCCATGTGGAAAATGAAAATTTATTTGAAATGCCACGTTCGCACCACGTCAGCATTTTTCTTTAGTAAGTTTGATGGTATTAATTTTGGAACTCAATTGAACCAATTTGACAAGTTTTAGCACTTAATTGCACTTTTTGCAAGTTTTAGAACTTCTATTGCACTTGTCCCTTTCTTTTAATAGAGATCAGACTTAGAATTATATCGATGGCAGTTTCTTGACCGCCGAATAACATGTGCGACGCTTGATGAGCAAACAACACCAAACTAACCCTCATTTTATAGTTGTTCTAGAGAACAATTTGACGAATAATTTTCTCGAATCGGATTGTATCACGTCCAGCTTAGCTCGGGTGTTTGGTCCATTAAGCGAGATAGCATATTACTTTAGGCTCAACAATTGGTTTCAGTTTGTCATGGTTTCATTAGGAGAGTGGCATCGACTCTTAACTAATTTGTGCACGGAAGACTTACCCTATCTTCAAAAGCACTATAGAGATGTATTTGTTCCATCATAGAACTCTTGGTACTAATCGTCCTAACGTCACTCTCACAAGTCAATTGTATTCATTTCCTTTACATCACTCACTCTTCATTAGATAACCCCAAGCTCCACTCATAGGGGTTCACGAGTATAGGAGAATCATGGATCGTGGTCCCAAGCATCTTCCCAGGCTGAACCAAAACTAACAAAAAGAGAGGACAAAGCTTCAATTAAACGTACGAAACATTTAACCATAGTCGAAGCAAGGAAGTCGATTCATCCCCAAGGCTTTACTCCATTTATCATTTCTTTCAATAGAGACCAGACTTAGGGCTATATATCAATCGCACAAAACACAGATAACAGCATTTTCCCAATCTTTCCTAAAACCACAGTGTTATATTTTCTCTAGAGTTTATATCCGTAATGGGCCTGATGGCCGTGACGACGACCGACAGGACCATGCCGCCCTCCATGTAGAGGCTGATCAAGGGTGGAGATCGGAGCGTGATCACGATGTCGGACGACAACGTGATGATGAAGCAGGCCATGGAGATTCACGCCCCAGATCGCAGCGAGTTCGACATGATGCCCCTCCTCTCCATCATCGACGGCTTCCTCAGCCGTGCCACAGAAGTAAATAGATGAGGAATGATCTCTCTTCCCCGCCTTTTTGCGGTGACCTGGAGTCAAATGCTTATGACGCAATTTTTGTAATTTTTTAAAAAATTTCTGAGTTTTTAATAATTGTTTTTTATTTTCTTTCTTTTCCTTTTTTTGTTCTACAAAGTCCGGTGAGGGTCAGTGAGGAAAGAAATAAAAGAAAAGAACAACATCAAAAAATTTATAACTTTTTTTAGAAAATTAAAAAAATATATATAAATTATTCATATTAATATCGGTCATGTCACGTAAGACAATTAATGTTCATGTTAGCGACTATCGACCAAAATTAATTTTGGAATAACTATATTGATAAATTATTAAAATATTTATAATTTAATTGATCAAATTAAAAATTTTATTATTGAATTAGTATCTGCCCAATAAATAAAGGGTTTGTTTTTGGTAACCTTCTCAATAACTGCGATCCTATCAATAATACGATAAGGACTTTTCATAAAGACTAAAAAAGAAGAGGAAAGGACTCTGCCCTGTCGCATCTACTTCAAGTAAAGCCAAAGGGAGTAATATTATTATTTATATAAAAGTATATACCCTGATTATATGCTAACGATGACTAAATCACACTACACTTGCACTGTTCTTTTGAGCAACGGGTTTACTCTCCCCAGTCACATCTCATCCGTGTTCATTATTTAATTATTAGACGAAATTAATCAGAATTCCACAAAAGTCAATTTCTGCTTCAGACATTACACGGAGAAAAGCTCCCCACATGGTCCTGAGAATCTTACCAGCAGGGCAAAGTGTAAAAAAAAAAGAGGCCAAAGCTTCGATTTAACGTACAGAACATTTAACTACAGTTGAAGCAAGGAAGTCGATTCATTCCAAGGCTTTACTCCATCTATCATTCCTAGGGCTATATCAATCGCACAAAACCCAGACCACAATATTTTTCCTATCTTGCCCAAAACCATAGTGTTAAATTTTTTCGAGACCCCATATATGCCATTGTGGCCATGATGACCACGGGCAAGATGATGCCGCCCGCCATGCAGAGGTTGACCAAGGGCGGGGATCGGAGCATGATCCCGATGTCTGGCGACTACGTGATGATGAAGCAGGTCGAGGAGACGCACCGCCCCGACGGCATCGAGGTTAACGTGAAGCGGGTCCTCCAAATTGTCGAGGACATCCTCAAACACGCTACCTTGAATGCTGACACTAGTGCCACCGCGGTAATGGAGGGGGAATGATGCTTTTTGTCTGCCCTTTCGTGTTGACCTGGAGTCAAACGCTTGGAAAGATTTGTTCATTTTAATAGCGCTCAGCATTTCTCCGACGAAGAATGAGCAACATCACGACAAGACAATAATCAATCTCAAGTGATAAATTCTTCTTATGAGTTTCATAATCTCTCGTTTCTAATTCTAAATCATGCATGCTTGGCTCTTGATGTTCATAGGGATCACCAGTGCACGGGGAAATCGTGAACGACATACTCGAGGAGAACCGGATTATCGATCAGGTTTTCGACAACATAGTTTACGAACAAATTTTACGTTGCGCTTCATCGATTTCAAATACTGCCTCGATATTAAATGGAAAGCAATCAATTATTTGTTTGAAAATCAAGTTCTTTTACTGACATTTTCTAGCCGGCAATCGACCCTCAGCTAAACTTGAAAGCACTGACTGGGGTCGACGATCACGCGAACACACTCGCCGTATTCAATATGCTCGCCCACTTCTCGTGGGATGCCAAGCTGGTACTGACCATGGCGGCCTTGGCCTTCCACTACGGCGAGTTCTGGCTCTTGGCCCAGGCCCGCTCTTCCAACCAGCTTGCCAAGGCGATGGCCATGCTGAAGCAGATGACCTCGATCATGGATCACTTGGGCGAACTCAAATCCCGGCTGGACGTGCTCAACAGCCTCATCTGGGCCATGCTTGAAGTCACGAGGTGCGTCGTGAAACTCAAGGAGCTCCCCTCAGCTTACATCTCCAGCGAAGTCCCCGCGTTGTCAGACGCCATGGCCCATGTCACAACTGCCGTCTACTGGACCATAAGGAGCGCTGTGGCTTGTGCTAGCCAGATCACGAACCTCACAACCTTTGGCTACGAGTATGCACTCTCGAGCCATTTCGATTCTTCCACTCGTAACATAGATACAAATCATTCTATAGCTAATGGATTAACAACAGAGTTAATCATATTACTGGAAGTAAATCTATGAATGATGATTTATATAGATGCCTCCTGCAAGAAATCAATAACGCGAAAGTGAGAATTTGCAGGTACATAGCATCCGCAACTGAGGCATGGGAGCTGTCAACCTTGAATCACAAACTGAAGAACATATATGAACATTTGCAGAAGCAAATTGACATATGTAACCAATACATAGGTAATCAATTAGCCACTGATCTATATAAACCCTCTTTTATTTCCTATGTAGTAATTGAAGAGAAAGAAACCTTTTTCGAGAAAGGCTTAAATGAGTTTATGGTGATGCAGAGGAAAAGCAGTATCTCGAAACCTATCAGACCCTCCTGAATCTCTTTGAAACCATCCACAATGACAATATGAAGATCCTGAAGGCTCTGATTTATCCCAAGGATGATATTCTGCCTCTTGTCGAGGGCAACTCAAAGAAAAGGGTTCGATCTCTATGGCCAGTCTCACCATTATGCAACAGCCATGAACCCTTCAGATCAAAAATGATTTGACCACGATTTTCTGTTCTATCTTGCGACATCCAGGTCAACATCGAAGTCCTGAGGAGGAGGAACGTGTTGCTGCTGATCTCGGGGCTAGACATCTCACAGGACGAGCTGTCCATCCTGGAGCAGATGCACACCGAGTCCAAGTTGCGCGCGACACAGCATGAGATCCACCAGTATGAGGTGGTGTGGATCCCTATGGTGGACTGCTCCGTCAAGTGGACTGACCCAATGCAAAAGCAGTTCGAGGCCCTGCAGTCCACAATGCCGTGGTATACCGTGTACCACCCAAGCCTGATCGACGAGGCAGTGATCCGGTTCATCAAGGAGAAGTGGCACTACAGGAAAAAGCCCATCCTGGTATTGCTTGACCCTCAAGGCAAGGTTGTGTGCCCCAACGCCATTCACATGATGTGGATTTGGGGAAGCAACGCCTTCCCTTTCACTACGCTGAAAGAGGAGGCTCTGTGGAAGGAAGAGACATGGAGGCTTGAGCTTCTTGTCGATGGCCTTGATCAAACAATTCTGACTTGGGTAGCTCACGATCATAAGTTAGCATTTGTATCCTATTAAGTCAAAGTTTTATGACATTGAGATCTTCAATTTTGTCCCCCATCAGATTAGCGAAGGCAAATACATATTCTTGTACGGTGGCGATGACATCGAGTGGATCCGCAAGTTCACCACAGCGGCACGCCAGGTCGCGCAGGCTGCAAGGATCCCCCTGGAGATGGTCTATGTGGGCAAAAGCAGCAAGCGAAAGCAAGTGCAGCACGCGATCGTGACCATCGACGATGAGAAGCTGAGCTACACCTGGCAGGACCTGGCCATAGTGTGGTACTTCTGGACACGGATCGAGTCAATGCTCTTCTCGAAGATCCAGCTCGGGAAGGTGGACGAGGACGACCCCATGATGCAGCAGATCAAGAGGCTGCTCAGCTTCGACAAGGCCGGTGGGTGGGCGGTACTGAGCAAGGGGTCAAGCATCACGGTGAATGGGCACGGAACCACGGTCCTGCCGGCGCTGCTGGAGTACGACCAGTGGGAGGAGCACGTCTCGACCAAGGGCTTCGACGTGGCGTTCAAGGAGCACCACGACAAGATCCACAACGAGACGCAACCTTGCTGCCGGTTTGAATTCTCGACCATGATGGGAAGGATCCCGGAGAGGATGCGGTGCCCGGAGTGCCAGAGACACATGGAGAAGCTCACCACCTTCGTCTGCTGCCATGATGATGCTGTTCCCACCACCTATGAGTGATCAATAATCAAATGCCTTTATATGGAGGAGGAATATATGAATGTCTTGAGGGACATAATAAAAAGCCACGTGTGTGCTTGAACTTCCTTGTTTTGATTTGCGTTTGGAGTGTGAAGGATGATGTCCAATGGTCAACATCTGATGTTTGAGACTAAATAAGAATAGATTGTGAACCTCTCATGAGTTCTTTGTCCCCTCACAATTTTGCTCTCCCTCTTCTCCTCCCATCTTCTATGATTATGGTCTTCCTAAAATTGTCATTACCATTAGGAAAAAATTGTCCAAAAAGTCTTAAATCTATTACATTTTGGCTAATTTAATCCGAAACATTTTTATGTTACCAATTAAGTTCTAAACATTTTGATAATTTGTCAATTGAGTTCATCCGGCCAATTTTGGTTGAAAATTACCAATAGGAACGCCACTTGTCCTACATGACATAGTTAGCGCTAAGTTGACATTAAAAAAAAAAAATTGAATTTATATCATTTTTTTCTTTGCCCGTGACTGACAAGGCCGTATTGGGTTGTGCATGGCCTTTGCAACACTACTAGCCACGGGTGAGGCTTCAATTTTGTCACATCACAAATCCTAAAGGAATGGGGGAGACACGACCGTCCTTCTACACGAAGGATGTTACCTCAAACAACTAACAACTTGTTATCAACATATATATCTCAATCCTTATATATATATACATATATTAGATAAATCAATAGGTTGATTACAATATTAAAGTTTCTATAATCCACCAGAAAGAGTATGTATAACTAGAATTCAGTGAGCCCAATAAATTAACAACAATCACATATGCAACCTCCTTAAACCATATCCAAAGTATAACTCCCAAAAGTCCCAATTATAGCTCTTTGGCACTATTGGTTGCTAACCAAGGAACCTAAAAAGATTGGGAAAGAGATACGTGAGCAATTATAACTCAGTGAGTAGTACATTTCTTAAGTACATTGAGCAACCACTATGCATGTATACAAAGCAATACCGGAACTTCATAATTCAAAATCAAGTATAAAATCATATTGTATCCCATATAAGTTGTTTCATTTCAACAAAACTGGTACAAGTCAGGAATGCTCATTTAAATCCATACACAATTGAAGCATCAATAGCCGAGTCCATTGATTAACCTCTATCACATGTCATTTGTACATTCCATTGATGGAACTTGTATCACACATTGATGGTCTATTCCATCGATCAATATTATAGTACATTATATCTTAAGGCTCTAGAGGTGACTCTCACGAGACTATGTCATCGTGTTACACTTAGCCTTTTGGTAGTACAAGGCCCTAGAGATGGCTCTTATGAAATTATGTCATCATGTAATACTTAGTCCTTGATTAATATATATCAATAGTACAAGACTCAAGAAGTGGCTCCCACGAAATTACGATATCATATAGCACTTAGCTCTTGATCATAAAGCTCTAAAGATGGCTATCATAAAGTTACGTTATAGTGTAAGACTTAGTTTTTTACCAATCCATATCACAATTGACTTCGCAAACCAAAACATAACTTTTCACAAATTAATTCCCTCCATAAAACCAATTCAAAATCCGTATCATAAATTAGTTTCACATACCAAATCAAATCAATTTTCATATATCATACTCAAGTCAACGCAATTCTTTTATAAAAAGGTTTCACAAACCCAAAATACATCATCTCTCCTTACCTATTTATCAGACATAATACATAAATTAATTTGATTTCACGTTACATTTCTCAGGCCATTTTTAAATTCATTTCATAACCCAATAACATATCAAAATGTCTCTCTCGTTAAACGTTTCCCCAATCATTAAAGATCCATTCCATAAATTAGTTCTCATCGTAATACATACATTTAAACTTTCACAACACTTTGCATAACACATTTCTCAAATCATTTTCAAATGAATAAAAAGTAGTAAATGCCTAATCTAAAGTTATACATCAAATATGCTATAAACATTACTTTCGCCTTTTAACCAATTTTAAATGTGCACATAACATACCTCGTACTTTTCATTTTCAAAATATAAGTTTTCAAATTCAAAGACAATATAGCACCATTCACCTAGGAATGCCCAAATCAAACAACGCGTAGCTAAATGAGCCAATGATTTTGTAATCCCAACAGTTAAATGAGAATCAATATTGAAACCAAATAAAACTTTATCTCAACTACGAAACAGCTAAACTACGCCTAAATACCGATAAAACAACTTATACACTCTAATAAATCACCCGCCTGAAGTGATTACTCAAGCTTAAACTCAACGCGAAACTTGCTTGTGAAACTATAATATTTTGCTTGGACAAACTGCTACTTCAAATCAACCTCCATCAATCCCCACAGCTCTACAACACATAATCCATTATCTTCATGAAATTCCGAAGCTAATTAACTCAAAGATCGGACTTCGCAGGTCGATTTTCACATAATTTTGAATTTAAGCGCTAATTTTGAAAACTATCCCGAATAGATGAGCGAGGGCCCCGAGTACTTACCGGATGTTGCAATACATAGTCGATTCGGCTTGGTGAAGTCCCTATGATGAGTAAACACATAACCATTCCTTTCTTCTTCCCTTTTCTTCTTCTCCTTTCATTTCTTTCTTTCCTTCCCCCTTCTCTCTTTCTTTCTATCCTCGAAAGCTCTTGATTTAAAACAAGCCAAGCATCCCCTTCTTTTCATTTTTCTCTTTGACTTTTCAACACTTGAGTTTTTCCTTTTTTTTCTTTTTCTTTTTTGGTGGGTCCTGATAAGGTCAATAATATTATTGGTGAACCATCAGAAGATTAGATTAGAATAGGAGATATGATTTGATTCCGATTATTCTAATTGCGGGTTAATTGATCTGGTCAATCTGTAATCTTTATTCAAAATATAGAATATGAAATCTGGTTATCTTCTTAATATAAATAGCAATATGTACTGTAGAAGCAAATTGTGTATTATGCCTTTCAATGAAGAAACATTTTCTTCTCCTGGGAAATTTACCTTTGAATTGACTTCTTAATTCCTCTTATTTTCTTCATGGTATCGAAGCCTTATACTGAGAGCTGGTTTTACCATATTTGTTTTCATCCTTTTCCTTGAGTTTGTCTCTTATTCATTTACACAATCATGGTGAAAAACCCAAATCCGAGATACCCATACCCTATACACATAAACCTCTCAAATTTGTGACTGTCAAACTTTTCAAAGGAAATTTCCTTCTATGGCAAACAAAATTTCTTCGCTTCGTTAGAAGCTAGGATCTGTTGAATTTCATCAATGGTCAAATTCAACCTCCACCACTCAAAATCTCACACACAGAAGGGGAAATCCTGAATATGTCCTTAATCCAGAGTATCAACAATGGTATCACACAACCAACTTATGTCGTCGTGGATCACTAGATCTGTGTCAAAGGATGTGCTGGGATTCATAGTCAGTCTTGAATCGGCTTCTGAGGTATGGAATACATTGTGTAATCATTTTACTCAGAGATTTGTGGCCAAAGAATTCAAATTAAGGAGTAAGCTTCAATCTTGTCAAAAGCGTAATAGGCCCTTAACTAAGTATTTGGGTGAGTTCAAATTGATTTGTGACCCAGAAGCTATGAGACCTACGCGCTAGCCAACTGCGCCACCACCCCGACCAAAAAAAAAAAAAAATTGATTTGTGACCCGTTAAACGTGATTAGAAAAGCGGTCAAAGAAATCACAAAGGTCTTCGGTGTTTTAGAGGTCTTGAAAGTGACTATGAGACGTTTAAGATAACTATGTATTGTCTCAAACCCGAACTGAGCCACAAAGACGTTATTGCTTAGCTCGAGAAATATGAAGTGCGACATCATAATTACTTGTTGAATCAAATAAACCCTAATTTGGCATTTACTGGTGAAAAGTTTAATTAGTCTAAAGTAAGCAGTGAGGTTGATTTGGGTTCATTTAATTCAACATTTTTTTTTGCAGGCCAAAAAAAATTTAATAAAGTTTTGAAGGAAGGAATGACAGGTTTAACAATAGAGGAAGAGGCTATAGTTTTCGTGGAAGGAGATCCAGAAATTATCCCAAATTCCATAATGATGTACCATCAGGAACTTTTGGTGATCTATTTGGTAGTTATTAGTCTGGTGGTTATCAATTTGATGGAAAGTATAAACCAAATTCACTTTCTCAAAATCGAAGCTTCCGACCCTATACAAACACTCCAACTAAGGTTGCTAATTCAAAGGAGTATCTACCTATGGGTGCTAATCCTGCTTCGAACAAATAGTTTTATGTGGATAATACAAAGCTTCAATGTCAGATATGCAAGAGGCCGGGACATGATGCTTTACATTGATGTTATCGCTTTGATAATTCTTATCAAAGTGAGCCGATACCAAATGCCTTAGCTACTCTTCACTTGGAGGATGATCAAGGAGGAGATTGTTTCCTAGATTCTGGGACAACAGTTCATATCACATCATCAATTGGTAACCTCAATTCTTTCTCTCCTTACTATGGTTTAGACACGATAATGGTGGGGAATGGAGTTTGTTTGCCCATTAAAACATATTGGCTCAACATCTTTATTAATTGAATTGCATTCGTTTCCTTTAAATGAGGTTTTGGTGATCTTGGAGATTAAGAAAAACTTAATTTCGGTGTCTAAGTTGACAGATGATTACCCTGCTCACTAATCTTTAATGAACTTGGTGTATCTATTGAGGACCATCTGACGAATTCTATAATCAATCTGAGAAATAAATACGAAAGTCTTTACAAGGTGGGTACTCTCAAAGACAACGGATTGCCAGTAGTGAAGTATGTCACATTTAGCTTGAGCACTCAAACTTTCAAATAATAAAGTTTCTGGAGAACAACAATAAGATCATTTCTACAAAGGTGACAAAAAGAATCTGTGAAAGCTGCCAAGTTGGAAAAAACAGCAAGTTGCCTTTCAATATCTTGGAGTCTCTAGCTAGTAAACCATTTGAAAAAATCTATTGTGATGTCTAGGGGCTTGCTGCGATAGAATCTTTTCAATGGTTTAAATTCTATGTAGTCTTCATATACAGCTTTTCACGATTCTCATGGGTGTATGCAATGAAGAGAAAGCCTGAGTTCTTTTCCATCTTTGTCATGCTCCAAAATCTTGTTAAGAACTAATTTGAAATTCGAATTAAATCTTTCCAATGTGATGGTGGAGGAGAATCTAATAGTAGCCAGTTTGTTAATCATTTGAATGAGAAAGAAATTGAAATGTTGGTCTCTTTCCCACATATACCATAACAAAATGGAAATGCCAAAAGGAAACATCGGCACATCATTGAGTTGGGTCTTTTTATGCTCTATCATGCATGAGTACTGTTAATTTATTGGGTCGAGGCATTTCTAACTGCCACATTTCTCATTAATCTGCTACCATCACTAGTGTTGGGAATGTGTAGTTTGTTTGGTAAGATCTTTGGTAAAGAGCCTAACTATAGATTTCTTCAAGTATTTGGGTGTGAGTACTATCCACACCCTAGACCATATGGTGCAATAAAGTTTGATCAACGTTTATTACCCTATGTTTTTCCCAAGTATAGTTAGAGATATAAAGGTTATCGATGTCTTTATCTACCTACAAGAAGGGTATATGTAAGTCGTCACGTGATATTTGATGAGACGAAATTCCCTTTTTCTAATAATTTGGGGACCGTTTTTCCTAGGTATTCACAATTGTATCAAAGTTGGTTACAAGGGGTGAAATTCTTTATTAAACAATCTGAAACAATAGCGAGTGAAAGGTAAACATCACTACACACGAGCATAGGATTTCTATTTGATGATAACAGCTCTGGACAACAAAATTATGAGCTACCTAATGAGACAAATGTGCAGCAACCGCAGTTGGGCTCACAAGAACTATGCATAGACTGTGAAACATATGAAGAAGCAATAGTCTCTACCTCAAGTGATTTACCAATTTATCCACTCAACAATAGTCTACTCATCCAATGCAAACAAGGTTGAAATTGGGAATAAGGAAGCCCAATCCAAAGTATGTTCTCTCTACAACCAGTGAGATTCGAAAGGAGCCGAAAATAGTTAAAGGAGCACTAAGTCATCTGGGTTGGAGAAAAGCTATGATTGAATAACCGAAGGCTCTCGAATTAAATCAATCATGGAAGTTGGTACCAAGATCTTCAAATATGAACATTGTCGGATGTAATTGAGTGTTCAAAGCCAAGTTGGATGCGAAAGGAAACCTTGATAAACTGAAAGCATGATTTGGGGCGAAATAATACAATCAAGGGGAATGTGTTAATATTGCTGAAACTTTCAATCCGGTGGTTATACCAACAACCGTGAGAATTGCCCTCTTTGTGGCAATTATTAAAGGATGGTTTATCCATCAACTGGATGTGAAGAACGCGTTTCTTCAGAGGTCATTGAATGAGACGGCGTTTATGGAACAGCCGTTAGGCTTTGTCAGTTCAACGATGTCTAATTCGGTTTGTTTACTCAAAAATGCATTATATGGTTTAAAACAAGCTCCATAAGCTTGGTTTGAAAAATTCAACTTTTTGCTAGAATTGATATTTCATTGCAGCTCTACCGATCTGTGGTTGTTTGTTCTTCCCACGGGTCAGTGCACGTTGGTATTGCTATTATACTTTGATGACATTCTTTTGATGGGCAACTCATCATCTCTACTTCGAGAATTAATAAAAGCTTTAAGCATAAATTTTTCTATGAATTATCTCGAACAACTTCACTATTTTCTCGGTTTTGAAGCCAAGTTTACTGGTCCAGATATATTTCTAATAAAATCTAAATATGCTAGTGATCTGTTGCAAAAAGCATAAATGCAAGACAATAAGCTGACTGAGACTTGAATGCCTATAAAAACTCATCCAATGGTACAAGACATTAAATCTTTTCATGATCCACACTCATTTTGAAGTCTTACGGGTGGATTACAATATCTAACAATCACAAGACTGGACATCTCTTATTTAGTAAATCAAATCCGTCAAAAATGCATTCTCCTACAAATGGCGATTTAAAACTGTTAAAACGGGTGTGCAGTATGTGAAAATAACTTAGCAACTGGGCTTTGTCTTCACTCTAATAGCACATTGAATTTTATGGGTATGCAAACTCTGATTGGGCTAGCTATTCTGAGATTCAAAGGTCAATGACTAGCTTTTGCACTTTCTTAGGATTGAATATTATTCCATGGTCTACAAAACGGCAAGTGATAGTGTCAAGGTCATCAACGGAGGCTGAATATAGGTCCTTAGCTTCTGCCACGGCGGATCTTACATGGGCCTCTTTTGTATTGAGAGATTTGGGTATTCCACTCATGGGTTTGACTTTGCTTTACAGTGATAACCACTCGGCCATTTCATTGAGAGCAAATCTAGTCCTTCATGCAAGGACAAAGCATGAGGAGATCGATTTTCATTTCATTTGAAAGAAAGTCGCTCTCAAGTTACTTGAAGTGCACTATGTTCCTGCTACTCATCAAATTGCTAACATATTTACAAAAGCTTGATCACACTTTGATCATTGCAGGTTATAATACAAATTGGGACTAGGTTTTCCACCTAATTCAAGTTTGAGGCTGATAAGGTTAATACTATTATTGGTTAATCATCAGAAGTTTATATTAGAATAAGAGATATGATTTGATTCTGATTATTCTAATTGCGGGTTAATTGATCCAGTCAATCCATAAGATTAGATGTTCGGAATATATAATAGAAAATCCGGTTGTCTTCTTAATATAAATAGCAGTATGTACTGTAGAAATAAAGTGTGTATTATGGCTTTCAGTGAAGAACATTTTGCTCCGGGGAAATTTATCTTTGAATCATTGCTTTCTTAATTCTTCAGGTCCACCACTTCATTTTGACTGGTCCAAAATCTTAAGTATTACAGATTCGGAATCAGTTTCTGCCGGACGAGCGATTTTCCTGCTTTGGAGAATCCAGTGGAGGAGGCGATTTGACTTGTTGCATCAGAAGAAGGAAGAGATTTTAGGAGGACAGGTAGGAGAAGAAGGTGATCTCGGGGATGGATTGAATACCGCCGCATTGATCTTAGCTGCTACTTCTGGAGTTCTGAACCTATTCGCCTGGGAAGCTTAAACAAGACTCGTTTTGCATCGACCAAAGACGGCCCCATTGCGCCAAACATAGCGAAGCTAATTCCAGATTTTGCTCGCAAGAGCTCCCTCACCGTCTGTTGGAAGAACAATTCATCACTCCGTTAGTCATGTAGGACCAAGAAGCAACTTCATCAAATGCATGCCCAGGTAGTCTGTCATGGCCTTGAACGGAACTATTATGCTGCTCCAAAAATCATCACTACTCGCCAGTCCTCGGTTCAAGATGTATTGCCATTAATTGTAGAATTTATCACTTCTCGATATCCTAAATCAAAGTCCGAAAGGCCCACATTGGAATACATTATGGAGAATCCTTCATGAAGCTAGATTGAGAAACAGTACTCGCACCAAGCGCTTCTCTTTGAGCCTATTCTTAGCACACGCCTTTGAGAACACTAACCAATTTAATTGAAAACAAGGAGAACTTTCATTGAAACATACCGATCACATTTCGACAATTTAAAAATTATACATCATTAAAATATACTGATCACATTTTGACAATTTAAAAATTATGCATCACGAGAAAAGTATCCAAATTACCAGCAAAAAATGGGTCCCATTTTTTGACTCATATATTTGGGGCTGGGTTGTAAACAGGTTGCAAATTACCAGAACTCGAGTGTGCCATTCTGGTCCAAGCTCGATGTGCCCAAAAGCCTCAGCCAGGACATGTTTGAAGCCACCAGGCTCGTTGTTAAAATATGTCTTGAGTTTGAGCCCAATGCGAGATTCCGAATATTCTGAATTGGATATGTTGCAAATGTTTGAAATCGAGCAAATAAGATCCAAAGATCAACTTCCCAAAATTCGAATCTACGTTGGAGAGTTTGGCCATTGAAATAGGAAAGTCCAACTTTCACTTGGATTTGGATTTTGTTTAAAATATATAGAGATATATTTTGGTTAAAATTGGCAAGTTAGGAAACAGAATCGGCAAAAGAATAAGGGTCTCACGAGGAATTAGTCTTGAAGCGTCATCTCGTTGTCAAGTGCTTGGGAGGGATTTTCTTTGTCATTATTGTTCGTGAATTACATCCAAGAAGATTTAGTGTTCAAGCCAATTAAATTTTGTGATAAGATTTGTGTGTAATTCTTTCGTGAAATTAAGAGATTATATCTTGAGGAATTTTGGGACTAAACACTGCGTGCGTTGTTGGGTATAATTGGGACTTGGGAAATACCGAGAGATTGTTTGAGTGACTCGAGTGTGTAAACTCTTTGTATTGCTTGATCTATAGTGAAATTTGTTGCTGCTCTCCCCATTGACGTAGGTCTTTATGACCGAATCACGTAAATCTGATGTCCGATTTTTTTTTTTTTTTGTCTATATTATTGTTCAATCGCTCGCCTTTCGCAATACTCGTAGTGGACCTCAAGGAGCTTTCCTCAGCTTACACCTCCGACGAGGTCCCCGCCCAATCAGCCGCCATCGCCCACGTCCCAAATGCAGTCTGCCGGGCCATAAGAAGCGCCATGTCTTGCGCAAGCCGGATCACCAACCTCACTTGCTTCAGCCACGAGTATGCGCTCTCGAGTTATTTCGATTTCTCTCCTCGCGCTCATTCATAATTCATAAGGCACAGATACAAATCATTCTATAGCTAATGGGTTAGCAGCAGAGTTAATCCATGTAACTACGAATAATTATTTGCATAGATGCCTCCCACAAGAAATCACAACATGGAAGTGAGAATTTGCAGGTACATAACATCCGCAACTGAGGCACGGGAGTTGTCAACCTTGGATCACAAACAGAAGAACATAAATGAACAATTTTAGAAGCAAATTATCATATGTCACCAATCAGTAAGTAGTAGCTCAGTGATTCATATAAAAGTCAATTCGATTCAAAACTTTTCAACTTTGTAAATTTTATCCTAAACCTATTAACAATTTGTCAATGTAGTCCTTCATTGACTGGAAAATCGATAAATTGAATGTTGATTGTCCTACATGGAAGTTGGCACTAATGTTGACAATCTTTACAATTTTTTTATAATTTTTTTACTTTTTTTTATTCTACTAAGTCTAGTGAGGTCAACGAGCCAAGCCACGGTGGGAAAAAAAAAGAAATGAAGGAAAGAATAAAAAATTCAAAAAATGTGAAAATTGTCCACGATAATGCCGTTAATGCCACGTAGGACGATTAGTATCCACATCAGCAATTACCGGCCAAAATTAGCCAAAATGAATACATTAACAATTAGTTAAAAGGTTTAAGATTAAATTGATCATATTAAAAAATTTAAAATTAAATTGGCATCTATATAGTAAGTTCAAGATTTTTTTTTTTTTTAAAAAAAAAAAAAAATTCCTCATAATCTATGGTCGTAACAATAAATCTACTGAAGACTTGTCATAAAAGATTGAAAAAGAAGAAGAAAGGATATTGCCTATTCAAATCTACTCCAAGGAAAGCAAAAGGGGCTTTGATTAAATAAAATCATACCCTGACTATATGCTAAGGAGGACTACTTTTTGGCACGAAAAGCTAATATGTAAACCTTACATTTGCACTACTCTTTTGAGCAACAAGTTTACTCTCCCTAATCACTTCTCATCCGTGTTCATTATTTAATTATTGGAAGAAATTAATCAAATTTCCACAAAGATGGCCACAGAGAAAAGCCCCATGCATGTTCCCCAAGTATCTTCCAGGCTGGACAAAGTGTAAAGAGAGGCTAAATCATCAAATTACCATTGGAAGCAAGGAAGTCGATTCATCCCCAGGCTTTACTCCACCTATCATGCCAATAAATAGAGACCAGACTTAGGGCTGTATCGATCACCCAAAACCCAGATAGAAATACATCTCCTCTTTCATAAAACCCCAGTTTGTATTTTCTCTTGAGTTTACATACCCCGTTATGGCCATGACGACGACCGGCCGGATGATGCCGCCCTCCATGCAGAGGCTGATCAAGGGCGGGGATCGGAGCATGATCACCATGTCCGATGAGGACGTGTTGATGAAGCAGATCAAGGAGACTCACGCCCCGGATGGCCGCGAGATTGATGTGAAGCCGCTCCTCCATCTCGTGAAGGACATCCTCAACCGCTCGACCTTGAATGTTGACACTGTTGCCGCCGAGGTAATGGAGTAGGAATAATCTTTTTTTTCTACCTTCTTGCAGTGTGCTGGATCAAATGCTTAGAGGCCATTTTACAGATATTCTTTATTTACCTAGGAGAGATTTGTCCAGTTTAGTATCACTCGCCATATTTCTGACAAAGAACGAGCAAAATCACGAAAATAATCAATCTCAATTATCTGTATTTTTTAAGAGTACTATAATCTCTCGTTTCTAATTCCAAATCACGCATGCATGGCTCTTGCTGGGTATAGGGAGCACACACAGAAAACATGGAGGGCCAGACTTACCGGGCCAGCGACACCGACCTACTCGACGTATTGTCCTATATCATCGAACGGGTTTCCAGCGAGGTAGTCTATGAAAAAATTTTATGTTGTGCTTCATTGATTTCGAATTCTGCCACGAAATTAAATGAAGAGCGGTCGATTTGTTTGTTTGAAAATCAAGTCTATTTACTGACATTTGCTGGCTGGTGACCGATCCCCAGCTACACGCGAAGGCGCTGACTGGGGGCGAGGCACATTCGACCACGCTCGCCATATGCAACATGCTCGCCCCCTTCTCGTGGGACGCCAAGCTGGTGCTGACACTGGCGGCCTTTGCCTTCAACTATGGCGAGTTCTGGCTCTTGGCCCAGGTCTCCTCCACCAACCAGCTCGCCAAGCTGATGGCGACCCTGAAGCAGCTGCCCATGATCATGGAGTACTCCAGCGTGCTCAAGTCCCGGTTTGACGCGCTCGACAGCCTCATCCAGGCCATGCTTAAAGTCACGAAGTGCGTGGTCGACCTCAAGGAGCTTCCCTCAGCTTACATCTCCAGCGAGTTCCCTGCATTGTCAGCTGCCATGAATCACGTCCCAACTGCCGTTTACTGGACCATAAGGAGCGCTGTGGCTTGCTATAGCCAGATCGCCAGCCTCACTAGCTATGGCCTTGAGTATGCTCTCTCAATCTATTTCAACTTCTCTAGTCGCACTCAATTATAAGGCATAGATAGAAAGCATTATATAGCTGATGGGTTAACAGCAGAGTTAATCATAGTACTGAAAGTATATCTCTGAATGATGATTTATGTAGATGCCACCCACATGAAATCATAACATGGAAGTGAGAATCTGCAGGTACATAACATCCACAACTGAGGCATGGGAGCTATCGACCTTGGCTCACAAACTGACGAACATATATGAACATTTGCAGAAGCAAATTGGCATATGTTACCAACACATCGGTAATAAATGAGCCACTGATCTATATAGCCCCTCTATTATTTTCTTGTATAGTAATTGAAGAGAGAGAAACCTTTTCGAGGAAGGATTAACCGAGTTAATGGTGACGCAGAGGAAAAGCGGCGTCTCGACGCCTATAAGTCTCTCCTGAACCTCTTTGAGACCATCCACATTGACAATATGAAGATTCTGAAGGCTCTGATTTATCCCAAGGACGATGTTCTGCCACTTGTTGAGGGGTCTACAAGACAACGGGTTCGATCTCTATAGCCAGTCTCACCATCATGCAACAACCGTGAACCCCTCATATCGAAAATGATTTGACCACGAGTTTCTGTTCTATCTTGCCACATACAGGTCAACCTCGAAGTCCTGAGGAGGAAGAACGTATTGCTGCTGATCTCAGGGGTGGACATCTCGCAGGAGGAGCTGTCCATCCTGGAGCAGATCCACAGCGAGTCCAAGTTGCATGCAATCCGGCATGAGATCCACCAGTATGAGTTGGTGTGGATCCCCATGGTGGACCGCTCGGTCGAGTGGACCGGCCCAATGCAGAAGCAGTTCGAGGCCCTGCAGTCCACAATGCCGTGGTATACCGTGTACCACCCAAGCCTGATCGACGAGTTGGTGATCCGGTTCGTCAAGGAGAAGTGGCACTTCAGGAACAAGCCGATCCTCGTGGTGCTTGACCCACAAGGCAATGTTGTGTCCCCCAATGCCATTCACATGATGTGGATTTGGGGAAGCAATGCCTTCCCTTTCACTACACGGAGAGAGGAGGCTCTTTGGAAAGAAGAGAAATGGAGGCTTGAGCTTCTTGTGGATGGCATGGATCCAACAATTCTGAATTGGGTAACTCACTATCATGTCAAGTTAGCATTTTTATCATATTAATTTAATGGTCTGTGACATTAAGATCTTCATTTTTTTTCCCTCATCAGATCAGAGATGGCAAGTTCATATTCCTGTACGGTGGCGATGACATCGAGTGGATCCGCAAGTTCACCGCGGCGGCACGCCAGGTCGCGCAGGCTGCAAGGATTCCGCTGGAGATGATCTATGTGGGAAAGAGCAGCAAGCGAGAGAAGGTGCGGCAAGTGATTGCGACCATCAACGTTGAGAAGCTGAGCTCCACCTGGCAGGACCTGACCTTGGTGTGGTACTTCTGGACCCGGCTTGAGTCGATGCTCTTCTCGAAGATCCAACTCGGGACGGCGGATGAGGATGACCCCATGATGCAGCAGATCAAGAGGCTACTCAGCTTCGACAAGACCGGGGGGTGGGCACTGCTATCCCGGGGGTCAGCCATCTCGGTGAACGGGCACGGGACCACGGTCCTGCCGGCGCTGCTGGAGTACGATCTGTGGAAGGAGCACGTGGTGACCAAGGGGTACGACGTGGCGTTCAAGGATCACCACGACAAGATCCGCGACGTGACGCTCCCGTGCTGCCGGTTCGAGTTTCAGAGCGCGGGGGGGAGGATCCCGGAGGGCATGCGGTGCCCCGAGTGCCAGAGGCGCATGGAGAAGCTCACCACCTTCGCCTGCTGCCATGATGAGGTTGTTCCCACCATCTGAGCGATCAATCAATCAATAGCCTTCCTATGGAGGGGGCATATATGAATCGTCTTGCGGGACATAATAAAAAAGCCATGCGTGTGCTTGAATTCGCCTGTTTTGATTGGTGTTTGGAAGGTGAAAGATGATGTCCAATGATCGACACCTGATGTTTGATATTAAATAAGAACGGGGGGCGTGAACCTCTTTTGAGTTATTTGTCCTCTCAAAATTTTTCACTCCCTCTTCTCTTCTCCTCTTTTATATCTTTAGGAATAAGCGCTTTTGAAATCCTATGATAATTTAGTTCTAAAATTTTCAAAAAATATAATTAAATCTTAAAACTTATTACAAAAGTACAATCAAGTTTTGTGCAATCAAGTTTTAAAACTTGTCAAATTAGTCAAATTAAGTCATTCCGTTGATAGCACTTTTGGAAAGTTTTAGAACTCGATTGTATTATCATAAAAAGTTTTAAAATTTGATTGCATTTTTTGAAATTTTGAGTACTCAATTATACTTTCATGCTAAGTCTTAGAACTTGTAGGATATTTATCTCTATCTGCAGTCTTCTCGAAATTGTCATTGTCATTATCGTTACCATCTTGTGAATCATGTGACATGTGCTCCATCACAGTTACATTAAAAAAAACTCTTCAACAAATTGGGTCAAGAAACAACATCGCCAAGCTGAATGCCTCTTCTTCGAGCAAAATTTTCAACACACATCTTTGAGACCGCAATTCCATGGAATTAAACATTGGGAAAACTCTTATCAAATCATATTGACAATTCTAAAGCCATACTTAATTAGAAGAGTATTCAAGTTTGCCTCCAAGAGCCTGCATTCTCGAAGCAAATTTAAGGAAGCTCAAATAAGTGGTTTTAACATAGTATTAGGGACAAAAAATTGGATATAATGTTACCAAAAGTTTAGTGTGGACTGATGACTGACTATGGTCCGAGGAGGAGAGACAATACACGGACGACCGAAACGACGTGCGGCTTATCGACCGACTGCCGTTTTGGGCATCCCCGCTCTCCCTCTCGCGTCTCAAAATCGCCGTGCATCGGGACAGAGAGAACCCCAGGATTTGCTACTTCAATGGCGGCTTCTTCTTCTTCTTCTTCTTCTCTGCAGAGACTCCTCAGAAGATCGCTCCCCGCAAGGGTCGCCGCCACCTCGCGCCAACTCCCGCCGCCGCCGCCGACGCAGCCGGCGGTGGTCGACGGATCGCCGCCGAAAACCCCTCTCCTGGGTCCGCTCTGGGGTTTATCCGGTCGGACGGAGAATGCGGCGGGGCCTCGGCTCCTACCCCCGCCGGTCTTCCCGTCCTATCCCTTCGGGCTCTATCTAGGACCGATTCCCTCGGGCCCTCCCGTCGAGAGCGAAGAGGAGGATGCCGCGGGCTCGAGCGACGCGAACGCCGTGTGGGCCGACAGCGTGAAGAAGAAGAGGAAGAGGAAGATGAACAAGCACAAGTATAAGAAGCTCCGGAAGCGGCTTAGGAGGCAGACCTAGGTATTCTCCGGGGGAATTGTACTTGGATCATTAGGCCATTACGATTCACATGACTTGATTAGATTTTGTTTATCCTCTGTTTTGAATCCTTCTGAGGGGTGGAATAGATCGTTCGATGTTGAAATTGGGTGGCTCTGAGCTGATTTTTGCTCTAAAGGTTTTTCTGAGACATTATGTTTTGTATGACGGACGGATTTTGGGCGGAGAAAATAAGTTTTTTGTTCTTAATTTTGCGCCTGCCTTCACCATTGAGTATGCTCTATCTTGATCTGCACCCATTGCCTAATCTTTCGTGCGCGGTTTGTAAGGTTATTGTGCTTTGTTTCATGTGCTGCCGTTGGGAATGTTGCCTTACCTCAGGTGCATCAGCTTTTCCACTCTTTCTTCTGCATTATCCTGTTGCCAAGGCAAGAAATTTGTGTATCTTTCTTCTGAATGTGCATCGTGCATCTGTTGTCGTGGGTTCTTGGTGTCTCTATTAAATGAAGCATTGTGGCTACTTGGTCTGGCCGTAGTCAGTTTGCCTAAGTGGTATGGCAAATCTTATGGGCCTGAAGGTGTGCTCCTTCGGATGGTAATGTAGGTGGTGCTTGGCTGAGTAATTGTTACACGATTTTCACGTCCTTGCTTTGTATTGGTGGGAATAGAGTTTCCCTAGTTAAGGTTGGATAGTTTAAGGATTAGAATTAATGAATTCCAAGTTTTATGCCCGTGGGTTGACCATGTCATGCCCATGTATGTAACGTGTTCATTCATAAATAGTGCACTGCACTCTACCCAACGTTTGTAATACTGGTGGAATGGACATCTATACTGCATCTTAATTTGGTGCATAATAATATAGGAGTGGCTGTTGGGCAGTTCTGTATCAGCATGGTCAGTTCAAATGGTAGTTTGACAACATGAGATAGCCACTGTAAAAGACTCAGTATTACAAGATCAGATTGGCCACATTGTTAACAATTGGAAGGTTCATTACCTTATAATGCATGACACCATGAGAGTGCATATACATAGTGGATTAAAAGGTGCTGAAGTTCGGAATGAGTTTAATCATCAAACCTCAGTTGAATGCTAAGAAGACAATGATGAGCACATTAATTTACCTTTGAAGTATCCAAGATGTGTTTCCTGGATCTTTGAAGTTCAGCTTGTCAGTCGCTCAGTGTGTTGAATAGATGTTTGGCTGTACTTTGCCTGCAATAGCACAAATATACTTGTATCATACATGTGAATAGTGGCTTTTGACAGCACTCTTTGTGGCAGGCCAAGGCAGGTGCTTGGACTTCGACTGATTGCTTGAAAATTTCTTTAGTAGATCAGTGTATCAGGCTATCAGTAGAAGATATGATTGGGAAAATCGTGGAAATATCAGTGGAGTTGCGGAATGATGAGGATATTCAGAAGATTAAAAGATTATATAACATAAGGCATAAGAGTTAGACTGGGAGAAGATGAAATAGTTGTCAGCTAAATTGGTGGAGAGATGGTGGTTGCCTGAGTGCCCTTTACCTAAGGATTATACTGTATACTGTTGGTCCTTTTGTCTTATAGCTGTCTTGTTTACGTGGATCGCTTGCAAAAGTGTAGAGAAAGAGCCATAGATAGGGTATTGATTAGATGAAGTGGACAAATGCTTTTGCATTGACAATGATTGCTTCTTTGATAAACTTCTCGTCATATAAGCTTGAAAGAGTGTTGGAATTCGGGTTGTGCAACTGGTATTCCAAAAATCTGATGTTGAACCCAGGCGCCCATCCAGGAACGATTAGAACCTTTTTTTTTTTAATGATGCTGGAAGAGGATGATTTACCTTTCTTGAATGAACATGACTTATCTATTGCTTTATATTTCTATTTGTTTTGTATCGATAATTTAATTTGAGCCGTTTTGTTGCTCATACCATTTTGTTGTAACTACTGCTTGTCTCAGTTTTTAGAGAAACTGAAGTAAAAAAGATTAGAAACTGATTTCTGTGTAGACCCTAGAACTGGATCAGGAAAAAAAGGATAGGTTATAGGACAAATAGTATAGGTTCCAGGTTTCAAAAATTGAGAATCGGTTCTAACGGGATAACTTTTAGGTTTCAAGTCTGGAACCGATCAACTCTAGTTGGAACACTTCGATCAGGTTTAGGTAATTAAACACCATTGACCCCAGTGCATACCTTCATTGATTTAGCTGAGCTGAGCTGTATGGTTGCAAAAGGTCTTTGATCGCTGGATGAACAACAACCTGCTGATATCATGCTTCCATACCCGCAAGAGTATTATGAACTTTTATCAGTTCCTTCTGATGCTCCTACTTATCGGCCATGTGACTTTACTATGGGGGATTTATGTGGAAGAATTAGTTTAAAAAATTGCATGATTATCCGTTGGTCCACTGCCAGCCATGTTATTGCATCTGTCAGTAGTTATTCATATCTGAGCTCAATAAGCAATTCAAGGAAATAACTTTTACCTGAGAATGCTTAACCGTTTGGCTGATTCTCTGGCTTTTTGATGGATCGTTGGTTGCGAGTACTTGAAAGGAGCTGAATCTACATATCTATACTACGATGGTAACAATATGAACCACTCAGATCCGCATTTATGTTTCTGCTGAGAGACATGTCCTGTCATCCCATCAGTGGAAGAACGAGAAGATGGATTAAGGTGGCAGTGAGCCCCGTTCCTTTCTCTCTACCTGCCTCAATTTTCTGGGACCCGTGATGATATGAACATGCTTTCCTCCTGTTCCTGCTCTCATTCCTCGTTATTCATTAATTACGTTGGTTGTTGTTTAGTCGCATTCTCTATGGGAATAATTGGTGCTCTTGCCAATGACCCGGGTTCCGACCTTAGTCCAGGAATTTGGGTCCCCTAAGTTGTGGGGGATCATGCATTGCTTTTGCACTGTGGAGACAGGGCCTACCACCAGAAAGGTTCGAGTAGAAAATGTTTTCATATCATGAGGTCCACCAGGTTAGTTTGACTGACTAAACATGTAGCACATGCGATCCGGTTACTTTCTCGCAATCCCCTTTCTCTTTGTCTTGATACGTCTTTAATAAATGAAATCTCCCTTATCATGTTCTTGATTAGATGTCGAGGTAAATTTGCTGTGTCTTCTTCCCATGCATAGTAGTCCTGCACTGATCAAAAGCGAAAGGTAAATTGTCTGTGAGCTAGCTTAGAACCGGTGGAGATCACATGGGTACATCGGTTATTTGTTCAATGAGATAGACAGCTATTCAGCTGCTGCATTGATAAGGCAAATGCGGGATTCGCGTGTCCTCTTATCTCGTGATTGAAATTGAGCCTATGGGACGATCTTTGGTGATTGACGATGACGATTGATAATCTCAATGCCTTTGATGATGAATTGGAGAATTGGTTGGGTGCATGTGCTATACACATATGGAGCAGTAACTATATATGTAGATACATGAGGTGAATCGGTCTAAGACTTGGCAGTTTTACTGCCATCAGATCTTCTTTTCGAGGACCAGACAAAAGAACATGATGATTCAGATTTACCCATGCTTTGGTCCAGCACAGGGATTTTCACCTCTTGGAAAATGCTGTTTGCTACTGGTGTGTGCTGTCTCTTTGGCATCTCTTTTGGGATGGGAAAAGTTGAAAAGTGTGAAAAGGGGATGAGAATCCTTTAACGTCGTTTGACGACCTTTGGGATGGCGACTGCTGAGCTTCCCGGTCAATGGGTTTTTCTGCCAAACCGTCTTCATCAAGCCTTGGTGTTTTCCTCCCTATCCTTGTCATTTCTTTAATGCAGTGTTGCTTTTCGGTGTTCCAGAATTCGCTCGTTAGGAAAAAGGAAAGGATGAATTAGATTCTTTTTCTCCAAAAGTAATTGAACTGATTCACGTCCTAGAGAATCGGGGAGACAAAATTCACAATTGAGGAATAGAGGCGGAGAAGTATATGGAATTCAGTTCGCCAGTAAAGAAAAGAATTCGATGCTTGGAGCCGTGGAAGCGAGTTATATTCGAACTGCGGATCAGCACATTCGGACGATGCGAGAGTTCATCTCTGTCTAGAGGCGGCCCTTTTTGTTTTTCAAAGTTGATTAATTAGGTATAAAGTCGAGAGGGACAGCAAAACCTTAAATACGTTAAAAGCTATGGTCTTTCCTTGAAGTGCCGTTGTCTAGAGGTGAACATATGTTACAAACTCTTTGTTAATGAGCGCTTTTGAAATTCTTGTTAAACATATTTAATTAGGACATATTCGATCTTCAAATCATCAATTGTGCATAGCACGATGATAAGAGACATCAAAAATTACAAATAAATCTTTGTTTTGGTCATTTAGTAATCGGCAAATCAAATTTATAAATTAGGTGGTTATACCTTATAATATATAAACGAGGGAATACCTTTGAGAAGTGAAAAAAATGAGGATAGGCATGGGTCGGATCGGAGTAGAATACGAAGGTCCAATTTTGCTCCAGCTGGACCCATAAGACTTAGCTATCCCTTTCGGTCTATAAATGTAATCCACGTAATTGACAAAGGGAGGGTCCATCGCAATCATAGTACAAAATTAATCATTTATCTTTGCGCAGATCCCCACTTCCATTTGAATTTTCTTTTGCCCTCAACTGTTAATTTCTCTTGCACACGCCACTCCCTCCCCTTTGATAACTCAGCCCAAAAAGTCACTTGCATGCTGTATCACAACTACGGACACAACATCACAAATTAAGTACAGTCTAATTGCCAGCCATCTAATCTGTCTTAAGATAGAGCTTAGGAATCCTTGTTTTTCTCCTCTTTATCTCTTTTGGCCGGATCCTCTGAAAGGGGTTTGATCCGAATTTTGTTTTTCGCTATGAAATCCCGGTCCAGCTCAAGTTGAAATTTGGCACATATCAAAATGGGTTGGTGACGGTTTCAAGCATGTATACTTTGCTTGTTCGGTTTAACAATCCGGATCCTTGCGGATTTCGTCTACGCATCTCGATAATTCAACATCGAAGTCGTGATCCGACGACTTGCTTGTTCTTCGATCGACCTTACTTTATTGTGTCGCTGTCCGTCGCCTGAATCCGAAAGACGTTCCGGGGCTGGTACCGTGCATCATTTCGGTGCATAACGATTAGGAGTGGGAGACTCATTTATTTCCTTTTACAAGCCTAAAGGCATGAGGGAGTGCAGTTAATCAAAACATCTTGCAAAACGGACCCCACAAAAAGGGAGAAAAGATAAATTATTAAAACAAAACGCCCGCGTTGAATAATGGTCCGTCCCCTTTCCTTTTCCCTTTCCGACCTACATTTTTAATTAAAAAAAATATAAAAAAAATGGAAGGCAGCTTAGAAAATAAAAATATAAAAATATAAAAAAATAAATATTTTCTTTCTTTTAACAACCCAACAGCACCGAACTCCGATTCCTACTAAGTAAGAACGAAGAAACGAACTCATCCTCTCTCTCTCTCTCTCTACTCTCTCTCTTCTCTGTCTCGCAAGTTCAGCTCAAAAGCAAAGCATGGAAAAGGCAAAAGGGGACGGAGGGCTGTCGATCTGAATTTCGCCAGAAAAGAAAAGCCCGTTTTTTTATGAGTCGTTGCGCAGCCGGGAAAGTCGGAAAGTTTGCTTTTTTTCTCTCCTCCTCCTCCTTCTTGGTGTGGAAGGAGCAGAGTATAGTGGGTGGGGGGAGTGAGGGAGTGAGGGAGTGATCGGTGGGCGATCATCATCGTCGTCGTCGTCGTCATGGGGGGCGTGACGTCATCGATGGCGGCCAAGTTCGCCTTCTTCCCGCCGAGCCCGCCGTCGTACAAGCTGGTGACGGACGACCTGACGGGGCTGCTGCTGCTGAGCCCGTTCCCGCACCGGGAGAACGTGGAGGTGCTGCGGCTGCCGACGCGGCGGGGGACGGAGATTGTGGCGGTGTACGTGCGGCACCCCATGGCTACCTCCACCCTCCTCTACTCCCACGGCAACGCCGCCGATCTGGGCCAGATGTACGAGCTCTTCATCGAATTGAGCATCCACCTGCGCGTCAATCTCATGGGGTATAATATTCGTAGCTCTCTGGCCTCTTTTTTGAAGGTTCTCGTTCTTGGTGTGTGATCTTTTGAGCTGGGTGGTTGCTGCTTTTGGACTTCTTGGGCTATTCCTGAATCTGGGTTTCGCTTCTTCTTTTTTTATTTCTTTCCATTTTTGGGCGGCTCCCCTTTTTCTGGTTCTTGTTGTTCTGCGGAATTGCGTAGCTGGTGGTTTTCTTTGTAAGCAGGGAGAATTTGCGGGGGATTATGTTGAGCTTTGAGCTGGTAATTATGGGAGATTCAGTTGATCTGGTATCTAGCTCTTGTTAGAGCCCTTTTGTGGCCTCGATGGTTGAGGAGTTGAGCTGATTGAAGTATTTGGAGAAACGATAAGCTAGACTCGTTGTCCACTGGTGGATTCAAATTTCGAAGATGATGTTGCTTGGATAATTGGGTTCCTATCCATTGTTTTCTTGTTCTGCTTACCTGATTTAGAAGTATAGCTACGTTTGATCTTTTACTTTATCATCAGCTTACAGTGAATGGTGAGACCATTTTAGTGTTTCGGCAATGGACTAGTCTTCACTGTAATCAGGAGGGGCTCACTCAAAGCTCAGTTTTTCTTCTGTCCAGTTGGAAACACCTCTTTCCCGTGTCTTACATTAACAATTGACTCTCTTAGAGGTTAGGTAAAAAAAAAATTCTGAAAATATTCTAGAGGTTAGTTTAGTTTTTAAATCACAGAAAGTCAGTCAATGTCTTTTCTCTGCAGCCTGCAATGTCTACATGTGCAAGCAGTCCATAGAAGTGTCATTCAAGTCAGTCGTTTGTTTAATTTATGAGATATGTATATAGCCAGACGATTTAGTTAAAGTCATCAATTGTGCAGTCGAAGTAATATAAAGATCTGACGTACTTTTTTGAACTTTAACGGCATTCATAATTGCGAAAATTTATATTTTGGAAATAATTTAAAGTTAGAAGTAGCTAAACTAATTTCAGTAAATTTAGAATACACCTGCCTCTTGGAATCTGACTTTGATAAGCTCTATTCAACTGATTTTTTATGTAAACTCTGTTTGAAGAATGCATATGAACGGGAAAAGTCATGTGAGATTTGCCAGCTTGCACCGTTGTAGCTTTGAAGTAATCTTTTCTATTTCAACTTGAAGTCTTACTCTTTGCACTGAACATCTAAACTTGAGTCCTTCAGAGGTTTCAAATTTGTTCATGAACCTCTCTAGGATATGAAATAATTGATCTCCATGTCCATGTTCAAAAGCATGTATCGCAGAATACATAATTTAATTTCCAATGAATGATGCTAGTTCTAATGAAAAAACATTACTTCCGCAGGTATGATTATTCGGGGTATGGACAATCATCTGGAAAGGTGTGTTACAATCTGAAGAAAATTTTATCAAGTAAATAAGTATGATGTACATTTAATATGCTTTCTGTGGAAGCTAAAAGCTTTATTTTGAAGAGAGAAGCTTTTCTGAAGCCAATCCCTTTCATTGTCGCAGCCAAGTGAGCAGAATACTTATGCAGATATAGAAGCTGCTTACAAGTGTCTTGAAGAGAGTTATGGTGTTAAGCAGGAAGATATTATCCTTTATGGACAATCTGTTGGTAGTGGCCCCACTGTGGATCTCGCTGCAAGACTGCCTCAGCTAAGAGCTGTTGTTTTGCATAGCCCTATACTTTCTGGTGTGAGAGTCATGTATCCTGTAAAGCGTACATACTGGTTTGATATATACAAGGTAGTGATACTCTTGGTTTAATATTTCTGTTTCTTCTCCTGCTCAAGGATTAATTCTTTTGTTCACTTGAAGTGACAATTTTGTTGCTTGGCAGAATGTTGACAAGATTCCACTGGTTAATTGTCCAGTCCTCATCATTCATGTGAGTATATATTTCTTCATATGGCTATATTGTGCTTGACTGGCAAACCACCATATGCATGAATTGATCTAATGCAAATTCTTCTCTTTATGTTCCATGGAATCAGGATGACAACGATTTGGTTTTTATAAATTATGCAAAAATTCTTTGTGTGAACACAACTAACCAAGTGCCATAATTTCTTTAATCTTTTCTCACATTCTAATACCACCCTTTCGCTGCTTCTCTTTGTTCTTTGAAGCTTGAGTTCTCAAACATGTAATCATGTTTCTTCTTCATCGGGAATTTGCTACCCTTTCTTTAGTATTCCAGGAATGTAAGATCCACAGCATGCCTCTGGAGACATCATGTTTGGATACTGTCCTGTCAGCTGACCTTCAGTGCTGACATCATAAGCAAGTAATAGCAATACTTTTCTACATGACATGTCGTTCAGAAATTGTTAAGGGAGTTTGGTAGAGGCGCTAATGTGCATATGGACCATTGAGTATGGTGGGTTCCACTGGATGCCACAGTACAGATGTATTACCCATAACATGCTGACCCAATGCTTTCTCCATGTCATCATGTGCAGGGGAGCCATATTCGAGTGGAAGAATGGCTCTCGTATTGGCTGTTATTGCTTTGGTGTGGACAGTCGGATGATAATATTATGGCCTGTAGCGAAAAACTGCTGCATGCAGAACCACCCCCCTCCATTATCTTTTGGAGGTTCACAAAAATGTGAATGCTTTGTTTGGAGAAGTTTCATTGGTACCGTAATGTCAATGAAATTTCCGTCTCGAGGATAAAATATTCTACATACGTTATGTAGAACCTACGGTCCATTAGAGTGGAGGGGATGAGGGGACATTTTTCGTGTCATCTCTGATCTGACACAGTTGAAAATTTAGCTAATAATGCGGTGAAAACAAACCAGAGAATTGAAGAGTAGATGCACTGTCAGAACACGCTTTGTGGTCCATCTAATTCCTGCAGATGATCTAGACATGACTTCTGTACAGTTTTCATTTATTTAAGAGAAGTGGCCGTAGCTTCTGTAAACAGTACTCTGGAAGCAAGTACCCATGCAAATTAGCAGGTCTAGTCTGGTCTTCTGGCAGTGGAAAATTATACAACACCAGCTGAAAGTTGCATTCGGTTGGTTGTTTCCTCTTATATCATTTGCTTGGAACAGAAAGCATACTCCAGACCCTTCTATTTTATGAAGAAATTCCCAGAAAGTCATTGTTTCAGTAATAGAAGGATAAAAACATTGCAGCGAGAGAATGTTAAGTTAAAGCAATACTTATAGGAGTAGGCATATCATAGCGAAGAAAGTGATGGGACCTCTATATGAAATTGGAGATACCATTAATATGCTTATCCTGCTCTTGACTTGCGTGCTTCCTTTTTTCTGTTCTTTTGCAGTTGAAGACCTAGTTTACTTTCATGTTTGTACAGAAGAATGCTTAGAGTAATTTATACCATTTACAGGGAACTGCAGATGAAGTTGTTGATTGCTCCCACGGGAAGCAACTGTGGGAACTGTGTAAGGAGAAGTATGAACCCTTATGGATTAAAGGTGGAAATCACTGTGATCTAGAGCTCTATCCTGAATTTATAAGGCATCTTAAAAAGTTCATAAGTACTGTCGAGAAGTCTCCTTCCCAAAGATACAGCTCCAGGCAAAGCACAGATCAGTTCGAGCAGCCCCGCAAGAGCACTGATGTGTACGAAGTGTCTAGAAAGAGCACCGACAGGAGAGAGAAGCCAAGGAAGAGCACAGACAGGCCCGAGAAGCTGAAAAATCAGGGTCTCAGCGCTGATAAGCTAGAGAAATTACGGATCTCTTTTGACCACATGCAAAGGTCCCGGAGAAGTGTGGATTGCCACGAGAAATCCAGAAAGAGCATTGATCACCAGTTGGAAAAGGGACGGAAGAGCGTCGACCGGCTGGATCGGATACGGAATGGATAAAGATTTTAAAAGCGAGATGTCAGAAGCGAAACACGATGACACGATCATCCCATCTTGCCATATAATACCATTGTATAATTTTATGCATGACCTTGGTTGTGTGGGGATTATTGATTTATCTCTTGGATTATGTTTTCTCCGGTTGTGTAGTTGGCTCTGGCTGTGGAATCTTTATATCACTATGGCAAAAAGAAAAGAGGCTTTGGCGTTAATTGAACACCCAGTGACCCCAATGCTGGTTTTCCTTGTTCATTTCCCAAGTCGCCATGGACTCCACAAGGTCTTCCCTATCTGAATTGCGTCAAGCTCAAGTATATTCCTTAGCATGAATTCTAATTTTACCATTGAGTTTGGTAAATGATATAGACCTCGGCAAAAGTCTTTTTGAGTGATGTCTGTGTTCTCAAACCAAAACATGATTTAAACTTCATAATCTCTGATAATGCAACAAAACTGAGGCAAGCAAGCGCAGAATTTGTGAAGTTAGTTTGCTTCTATGAACCCCTCAACCAGCACAGATCCAGTTTTCAGAATATAATTAACGCCATAAAGATAATATAAGCTCAGAATGAGCAAGAGCATCAATTTCTTCAAAGAGTAAAAACTTTTCTCAGTACAATAAACAAAATTCGATATGTTCTACTCCAGCACACTCATGGACAAAAGACTCGTCATCCTTTGACCTAAAAAATTGGCACCAATGCTGCTGGGTTAAAGCAGTAAACAATAGACAATTGTGGGATGCTCATCTTGCAACAATTTGATTGGGAAAAGGAAAAAGAGTAAAGACAATGGAAACCATGGAGACTTTATTTTGGTGGTTCTACTCTTCAATGACTCGAGATTCGATCCGCCTTCCGATATGGCACCAGTGTCCATTGAAAGATTCTAAGAATGGTAATTCCACTTGATGGGCATCAACAAGCGCCAGAAACCACAAAATCATGGAGCTCTGTCAAATGGCTTTGTATCATTGTAACAGACATCCCACACAGCTTCCATCGCATCCTTTGCAGCGGCTTCTGAGCAGTGAGGGTTTGCAGTAACCGACTTCATTACTCTTCTCCTCACACATTCCTTAGAAATATCAAGACAAGATGAGCATGACCAAACATAATCAATCAAGCGCTCAAAAAGTACAAAGCATTGCTCATGTAGTCAATATGCAAAGGGAAGATCATATCTGAAAGAGCACTGTGCAAAGTGCTGAAAAACTAAACTGCAAAGCATAGTTTGCTAACCATTCAGTAGCTGTCTAAGAAGAGAGTAACTAACGAGAAAATAATGGTCACAACCTGATCCGAGTCAAATGGATTTCTAGATTTCAACGAAGTAAATAGGCTAGGAAAATTTACTGCATAAGTTTCACTATGAGGATTTGCTTTGCTTTTTCCTTTTGGGTTTGAACATGAGAACTGGACTCAGATTATGAACAGCATTTCTGTTGGTCCATAAGCAACTAATTGAAAGATCCCCACTGCTTATATTTTTCGTGTGAACTGATTCTCTACAGACTTTCCTGACTGCTAGTCCCAATTGAACTAAGAAAATGCAAGTCTCCTTGATCATCTAAATTCCCATTTTGCTGCCTCTGCTTAAATATTTGATAGCATCATCATTGTCATGGCCTGGACCAGAATGTTTCCTAATTACAAAAAATTCTGAAGTAAAGCTCCATAAGAAGTTCTCCAATCAGAAAAACAAACGAGAAAGAATGTTTCGTTAATGTTTCGTTACACAACTGTCAAATAAAACCACACAAGCATACTGTAAACGCATATGGCACACTTAGATATTGTAAGACTTGACAGACAGCACTCCTTCAAAGATAGAGTGTGGAGACGTATAGGCCTAGGTAAGTTGCCCAGATGCCTGAGATACGCTGCAACTAGCAGAGAATCCAAGGGCCTCCACTTGAATGAAAGGCAATTAAGCCCCATACAGCAATTTGCATCCAGATACATGTACACATTCCAAATAATTAAAACTGACAAAAAGCACATTGTACTCCCTATTTCAGGCTTTTTTATATCAGGAAATGGATTTTTGGGGAAAGACAGGTAAATTTCAATTTACCTGCTCATGACCGCGTATCTTCATGTAACCCCGCAATAGTTCCCGTTTGTAGTGACAATCACCACTTAAATGGCCAGCACGTATCTAATCATCAGACATATTCAGCAAAGATATAAAGAGTCCTGTTTAAAGACTGCATCTCCCAAAAATCAAACGGCAGTTACAAGAATTGATTATCATACCTCGCTGCAGGCATGATGGGCACAATTACTCCAGTCCAAATTTGCAGCTCGGCACTCATCGTATGCATGAATGAGTTCATGTATGACCACTTGATTTACATCATCTTGGAGTTCCATGTGGTTACTACACACGACTATCTAGAAAGCAGTGTGGCACTCATGAATGACAGCTCTTCACATCAAACAAAGGAATACAAAAATTTGAAAAAGATAAAAGAGATTCCAATGAACAGGGTCAAGGAAACACGAGAGGATATAAACCGAATACCAAATTTTACCCGACAAGTTCATCAGACTTCAAAAGCTTGAAATATGGTACAAGCTCTAAGCTTGACCAACTCAAACAACAACAGCCTCTTTACTCCTCTGCTCTTACCACCAAGGTGATTATCTAACAGATCCACCGAATATATGCGAACGAAACTTTTGAGAGTTTAGCATTAGACCCATCAAATGTAAGTAGCAAGAAAACAGCACAGGCATACACACACGGATCGAATTCATTTCCAAATGATGTATGCAGGTAATTCAAATTCATACCCCTAGGCCCGGCATGTAGCCGCCGCTGACTTTCCCGTCGCAGTTAACAGCCTTGATGAAGTTGTCCCCCAACGCACACCCCGCCTTCTCCAGCTGCTCCTTCAGGAATCTCACCATTGGAGCTGCACGACGACAAGGAGAGAAATTCAAACGGTAGATCCAAAGACGACAAGGCAATTCCATAGACCTCAAACTCTCTACTTCGAAACGGACAAGGATCGATAAAAGGGAAATGGAACAGACAAAACATGGCAATAGAACGCTGTCTTCCCCATTTCACAATGCGTCAAATCTCGCGCAATCAAGGCGAAGGAACGAGACAGGCGAAATCCCTAAAACCCTAAACCCTACTCGGAACATAAAGGTGGGATTTTTATCCCGACGCGCGAAAATGAAGAGATGCAAACGAGGCGTGGAAGATGGCAAATTTGCATGGGGATGGACCGTTACTTCGAAGGCTCCTCTGGATCATCTTCTCGCACTCCTTCACCGCTCGGCCGCCGTCGGCAGCGGCGGCGGGAGAGGAGGAAGAACCTGCCGGCGGAGGCTCCTCGGCCATCCTCTCTCTCTCGCCTCCTGTGTTCGGGTCAACTTGCGGGTCCGAAATTTGCTATGTGCTATTTGACGGGTTTTTTTTTCAGATAAAAAAGGAGAGAACGAGACATCAAATGTTGTCCGGAAGAACATTGGCCCCAATTTTCAAGTGTCGCATAACAAAATATCAACGGTCATCCGGTAGTTAATTTTGACCCAAAGTATGTTTTTTTTTTAAATCTACCCAACTCTCACTCTCAATTCACTTTTAAATTTTTACTCTATCTCTCTATAAAGCATGAGAGTCGAATCCCAAACTTGAAAACTAAGAGCGCGAGTGATAACATTCTTATTAGAAAATTGATTTCTAGAAAATAAATAAATTTTTCTATTTATATTAATGAGATGAGTTTTTAAGTAAAAATACACATTTAATAATGATACGAATTTCTATTTCAAAAATAAAAATCCGTTAATAGTGATACAAAATTTCTACCTCCATGGTAGCCACCAATGGTGATGGTGAACAATGGTAGGTGACGATGGCGACGGCGAACAGCAGCAAAATGGGCAGCCGGCTAGTAACAAGGGTGAACAATAAAATAGTTTTTATTTCTTATTTTTGTTCTAAAAATAGAGAAGTAAAAAAAAAAAAACAAATTACTTCCTCCAAATCTATGTTTGGAGTAAAAATCTATTCCGATCATAAAAAAAAAATGAAATAATTTTACAAAATAGATTTATGTTCTAAAAACAAATCTAGAATAGAAAAATAATTCTGAAAAAAAAAATAAAATGATTATCACACGTGTCCTAAACATCTTCACCCCACCTGAAAACCTCTTGAGAATGTAAAGAATCGAACTGTCCACCTCTCCACATGAGAAGAATGGCTTATAGACGTTGCATAATTTTTGCTAAAATATGCGTCAGTGGGACTTTGACCACATTGAGGATAACTTTAGGACGCAAGACACATAAGGGCCTGGCAAACAGTAAATTCTATGTCAGGGGATGTGACTTTATTAATCAATCAAAATAATACATTCTGCCATATTTAACGAAAATGACGTCATTTCTCATTGAACGGAAATACCTTGAAGTTATTGAAATGACATTATTACCACCAAATAAGTGGAACGGCATGGATGTTTGAGGCTTTGAGCCAGATAAAAGGGTTTGAATTGTCACGGAGAGAATGAGAGAGCTTTGCAAATTGGTATGGTTTGGGTATAACGACGGGGATTATAACGAAGACTAAAATTTTCGGATTGTGATTGAATCTGTCCCTAAAAAATGAGAGGACATTCCCCAAATTCTCTTGCTAGCAGTTTACTAAAAGTGTAGGAAAGAAAGATTAAAGAGAGCCTTATTGAGTATCATCTCTCTGTTCGCCATGTCCTGTCAAAAAGCATACAAAATTAACGTGAGATCAAGTCTATTTTTATGTCTAGGTAAGAAGTGATGATCATCGCTTAATATAAATATTCAATCATAACCTCATCTCACACCACGAAAATCTCTCACTCTCTCTAATTAAGGACCCTGCCAAAAATAGACCAAATCCCTCCCCACCACGCACGTTGGCTTGCATGTAAGAACTCGATCATTTCTCAAAATACGCACGTTCATTCCCCCAAAATACCTCAAAATTCCAAACATTGAAAAATGAAATAATTTTACCAAACCAATTTATGTTTTAAAAACAAATCTAGAATAAAAAAATATTGTTGGAATTGAACTAAAATAATTATCATGCGCGCCCTAAACATCTCCATTCTACCTCAAACCACTTGAGAATGTGAAGAATCGAACTGTCCCCCTTTTCACATGAGAAGAATGGCTTATCTAGAAATAATTTTAGACACTGCATAATTTTTTCTAAAATGTGCGTCGGTGGGACTTTGACCGCATTGAGGATAACTTCAAGACACAAGACACATAAGGGCCTGGCAAACGGCAAATTCTATGTGAGTGATGTGACTTTATTAATCAATCAGAATAATGCATTCTGTCATATTTAATGAAAATGACATCATTTGTCATAGAACGGAAATACCTTGAAGTTATTGAAATGACATTATTACCACTAAATAAGTGGAATGGCGTCGATGTTTGAGCCAGATAGAAGGGTCGGAGAGAATGAGAGAGCTTTGCAAATTGGTATGGTTTGGGTATTAACGACGGGGATGATAACGAAGACTAAAATTGTCGTATTGTGATTGAATCTGTCCCCCAAAAAATTAGAAGACATTCCCCAAATTTTCTTGCTAGCAGTTTACTAAAAGTGTAGGAAAGAGAGATTAAAGAGAGCCTTATCGAGTATCGTCTCTGTTCGGCCTGTCCTATCAAAAGCCATACAAAATTAACGTCATTTTCATTAAATATGACAGAATACAAAAAATTGAAAAAGGAAAAAGAGAGTTCGACAAACGGGGTCAAGGGAACGCGAGAGGATATAAACTGAAAAACAAATTTCACCCGACAAGCTCATCAGACTTCAAAAGCTTGAAATACGGTACAAGCTATATAAGCTTTGACCAACTCAAACAACAACAGCCTCTTTACTCCTCTGCTCTGACCACCAAGCTGATTATCTAACAGATCCACCGAATTATATGCGAACGAAACTTTTGAGAGTTTAATCCGGTACCAACGGGTATCATCCCTCCTATAACAACGTTCTCTTTTAGGCCTTTCAACCAATCGATACGCCCCGGAGGCATTAGACCCAAGTAGCAAGAAAACAGCAAAGGTGTACACACACGGATCGAATTCATTTCCAAATGATGTATGCAGGTAATTCAAATTCATACCCCTAGGCCCCGCATGTAGCCGCCGCTGACTTGCCCGTCACAGTTAACGGCCTTGATGAAGTTGTCCCCCAAACGCACACCCCGCCTTCTCCAGCTGCTCCTTCAGGAACCTCACCATTGGAGCTGCTCAACGACAAGGAGACAAATTCAAAGGGTAGATCCAAAGACGACAAGGCAATTCCATAGACCTCAAGCTCCCTACTTCGAAACGGACAAGGATCGATAAAAGGGAAATGGAGCACACAAAACACGGCAATAGGACGCTGTCTTCCCCATTTCACAGTGCGTCAAATCTAGAGCAATCAAGGCGAAGGAACGAGACAGGCGAAATCCCTAAAACCCTAAACCCTACTCGGAGCATAAAGGTGGGATTTTTATCAATGAAGAGATGCAAACGAGGCGTGGAAGATGGCAAATTTGCATGGGGATGGATCGTTACTTCGAAGGCTCCTCTGGATCATCTTCTCGCACTCCTTCACCGCTCGGCCGCCGTCGGCGGTGGCGGCGGCGGCGGCGGGAGAGGAGGAGGAACCTGCCGGCGGAGGCTCCTCGGCCATCTCTCTCTCTCTCTCTCTCTCTCTCTCTCGCCTCTCGTGTTCGGGTCAACTTGCAGGTCCGAAATTTGCTATGTGCTATTTGACGGGTTTTTTTTTTTTTTTTCAGATAAAAAAGGAGAAAACGAGACATCAATTGTTGTCCGGAAGGACATTGGCCCCAATTTTCAAGTGTCGCATAACAAAATATCAACGGTCATCCGGTAGTTAATTTTGACCCAAAGTATTTATTTATTTTTTATCAGTCCAATTCTAACTCTCAATACACTTTTAAATTTTTACCTGTCTCTCTATAAAGCATAAGAGCTTAACCCCAAACTTGAAAACTAAGGACGCAAATAATAACATTCTAATCAGAAAATTGATTTTTAGAAAAGAAATATATTTTTCTATTTCTATTAGTGGATGAGTTTTTAAGAAAATATGCATTCAATAATGATACAAAATTTTTATTTCGAGAATAGAAATTCTTTTGATAGTGATATAAAATTTCTCCCTCCTAGATAGCCGCCGATGGTGGCGATGGATGATGGCGAGCGACAATGGCGGTGGACAACAACAAATGGGCAACCATCTAATAACGAGAACGAACGATAAAAAGAGTTTTTATTTTTTTTATTTTTATTCTAAAAAATAGAGAACTTTTACTCTTCATTTTAATTCCAAACCTAAAGTAAAATTTTATACCAAACATAAAAAATGAAATAATCTTACCAAATTGATATATTTTCTAAAAACAATTCCATAATAGAAAAATAATTCTGAAATAGAAATAAAATGATTAAACATCTCTATCCCACCTCAAACCCATTGAGAATGTGAAAAATCGAATTGTCCACCTTTCCACATGGCACATGATAAGAATAGCTTATCTAGAAATAATTTTAGACGCATGCTAAAATATGCGTCGGTGGGACTTTGACTGCATTGGAAATAACTTTAGGACACAAGACACGTAAGCGCCCGGCAAACGGCAAATTCTATGTCAGTGGATGTGACTTTATTAATCAATCAAAATAATGCATTATGCCATATTTAATGAAAATGACGTCATTTATCATTGAATGGAAATACCTTGAAGTTATTGAAATGACATTATTACCACTAAATAAGTGGAACGGCGTCGATGTTTGAGCTATAGATAAAAGGGTTTGAATTGTCATGGAGAGAATGAGAGAGCTTGGCAAATTGGCATGGTTTGGGTATAACGACGAGGATTATAGCGAAGACTAAAATTTGTCGGATTGTGATTGAATCTGTCCCCCCAAAAATGAGAAGACATTCCCCAAATTCTCTTGCTAGCAGTTTACTAAAAGTGTAGGAAAGAGAGATTAAAGAGAGCCTTATCGAGTATCGTCACTGTTCGCGCTGTCCAGTCAAAAGGCATACAAAATTGACGTGAGATCAAGTCTATTTTTATGTCTAGGTAAGAAGTGATGATCATCGCTTAAAATAAATATTCAATCATAACCTCAAACACCCAGAAAATCTCTCACTCTCTCTAATTAAGGACCCTGCCAAAAATAGACCAAATCCCTCCCCACCACGCACGTTGGCTTGCATGTAAGAACTGGATCACTTCTCAAAACACGCACGTTCGTTCCTCCAAAATACCTGAAAATCCCAAATTGGCTTTTACCTATTTTTAATCTACCCTTCGGATCCCTATTTAAATCCTCTCCTTCTCGTCCCAAATCTTCCCCTCTCAGATCTTCAAAGCTTTCGCAGTGTTTCTCTACGTTCCTTAGAGAAAGCTGCGTCCTCTGCAATCAACCTCGAAACAAGAAAAGACGAGAAGAAGTTCTAATTTTCGTTTCGTTTTTGGGAGTTCTATACTGCGGAAAGAATGGCTAGTCAACTTGTGGTGCTTGCCCTAGCTATCGCGGCGGTTGTCGGGTCAGTCTCGGCTGAGGCGCCTGCTGCCACGCCTGCTGCCCCCCCTCAAGGCTCCTCGTCGTCGTCCTCCGCCAGCTCCCCGTCCGCCTCATCCCCCAAGGCATCGTCCCCTGCCGCGTCGACCGCCCCCAAGGCTTCCACACCCCCACCTGTCTCCGAGGCGCCTCAAGCCTCGTCCACCACCTCTCCTGCCGCCGCCCCATCCAATGATGCCACTGTCGACACACCGGCGTCGTCTCCCGGAGCCGATGTGTCGTCCCCACCCGCACCCTCCAGTGAGGCCTCCGATGCACCAGCGGCCGATGCCTCTGACTCGTCGCCTGCCGAGGCTCCTGCCGAGGGCAGTGCCACCGTCGTCAAGATCTCGGCCCCGGTTGCTCTCGCTGCCGCCGCCTTATTTTTCTTTTAAGTCGTAGGACTTAAGAGAAAAGCGTCCATTTCGAGAGAAGATTCTTTCTGGATCTTTTTCGTTTTAGTTTTGTGAGCAAGTCTCATGGTATAATTTGTTCTAGTGTGACATTTATATATTTTCAAAAAACTTGTTTTCCTTGGATCGATGTGTCCATTCATCTAAGTTTCCTTTCTAATTTTCTTGGTGGTTTGACAATTCTTCGTATAAATACCGACCTTCTCTTTCCCGTTTGATGCCATAAAATCAACATACGAAATGATGATAAGCCGTGTTCTATCTTTTTCGAAAGATAGAAATCAAGGTACTTACACACCTCCGACATTCGTAACTTTCGTATTTTCCATTACGAGAATTGATTGCATGATAGATTACTTTGGAAATTTTGGAAGCCCTTCAAATCAACCATTGATCAACTTGAAGTTGAATTTTAGAATCTACTCGGCCAGGATAAAATTTGACCTGGTGAGTGATTTGTAAGATGGAAGCAAAACTTATCGGTTCCCGTTGCCATAAACAACAGCTCCTCATTTTAGCAATCGTTAGCCTATATATACCTTGTCTGAAATATAATATAACCATGTAACTTAGTCACACGCAATTCAAAGGCATGCCTAATTAATTCATATCAATTCGAGATCAAATTGATTACACGTTACAGAGCACGACGAGGATCGATAGGAAAGAGATGCATCGGGGCCTGTGCAAATGATAGACATCGTCTTCCCGGTACATCTCCATAACGAGCATGTACAGAGGATTTCCGCGTATATTAGAAGTAAGTAATAAAAATTAGAGAAAGCTCGCAGTAACGGGCATTTGGTCTAGTGGTATGATTCTCGCTTAGGGTGCGAGAGGTCCCGAGTTCAATTCTCGGAATGCCCCCTTCCTCTTTTTATATTTTTTTTGGTTTTATTTTTCTTTTGGGCTAATTAAAGTACTGGTGAATGGAGCGTCGGTGGGCTCCATTGATTGCGTGGCAGGTAAAGTGTAAACATAGTAAATTAAAATAATTCTTTTTATTCTGTCAAAATTGAAAGAAAGATATAAATTAAATTACTAAGCTCAATTTTAACCATAAGATTTGACGAAATCAACACGAGACCCACGTAGTCATGTAGGGCCCCAGCTGCACAAGCTGCCCTTCTCCCATTTACTAATCAGAGGAATCGTGATTTCTCCACGATTGCTTTCCTTATTTCAAAACAAAGAAATAGTTATTTGATTAGTTAGTAGTAGTTAATTAAGAAATATAACTTATTTAAAAGAAATTAAAAATTTCAATATAAGTAAGAAAAACCCGATTCACATTGAATATTTAGTTACATTAAACTATCACCATTCTACAATAAATCTAATTGATAAATCTGTGTTATATTCAATAAATCATAAAATGTTTGATATTATATATATAACTAAGAATCTATGATGGACTGCAAATAATAATTTTTAATAGTAGCTAGCAAGTTACAACCAATGAATAACCATTATAAAGAACCAATAATATATGAGATGGCTAATAATTCCAAACTATAAAGAACCAATTGGTATACTATCGAACCACCAAAAAAAAAAAAAAAAAAAAAAAAAAAACATCACTTGATCGTGCTTGAAATAACATAAATTTAAGTTTCGAGAGTGGGTTGCGACTCCCACGCCCTGCATAAGGCAGGGCACAAGTCTGCGAGTGAGTGTAGAGTAGGAATAGAGTAGGACTGACAAAAAAAAATATTATTATTTTTGTAACTGCAACGCAAATTGACTTTTCTTAGAACATTCCCATTCAATTCAACATTTTTTTCCAAACTACTGTTCTCTTCCATTCTCAAAATTCACCAAACAAAATCATAAGAGCTATCACTCCAGTTGCCTATTTCATTTGATTTTGTTGTCCTAAACGAGAAATTAGTGTCTCACCGACCCACAACTCTTCAACTTTCCAAATTTTGTACTGGTCCAAAATTTAGAAAAGAAATACAGTCGACCCAAATACACGTGAGCTCAATAAATGTCCTAAATAATCCTTCATGTAGATAACTAAAATACGAGACCTGCATGATTTTAAGGGGTAAATACGTCATTAGGCTCACGGCTCATCCGCTGCGACCAAAGAATCCGTGCAATATCCAACCCGAACCCAAGCGAAATCTAGATAACACAACACAATCCACTTTCTCCTCCAGTAGAAGAGCGCCACGTGTCGTACCATCACCATCTCATCTCTCTCTCCCCCCTCCGCCCTTCGTGTGCGTCAGCATCTCTCTCTCCAGAGCGGGTCCCGCACTGAAAAAAGCCCATGCACTTTTTCTCGCTTTTTCAGGCAGGGACCAATGACTGGCTGAAGCAGCCTAGAGAGAGACAGAGACAGAGAGAGAGAGAGAGAGAGAGAGAGAGGGACGATCGCCGGGAGATGTGTCCCAAGAACTGCCCTCCTCCTGCTGCAAACATGAGGACCAGGTCCAGGTCCATGTCCAAGTCCTCCTCCGCGCCCGGCAAGCTAAAGAAGCAAACCCCGTCGTCTCTCGCCGCCCCGTCCCGCAGATCAAGAAGCAAGACCCGGAAGCCCAAGTTCTTGAGCCTCGGCCTCCAGATCTCTCCTCAAACCTCCCGAACCGGCGCCTCCCCGATGAACCTCACCTACCACCGCAGAGCCGTCCGCCGCCACCGCCAGAAGCACCGGCCGAGCTCGTCCCCCCTCCGCCCGGGAGCCCAATTGGCCAGCGGCGACGACGCCGCGGGCGGTAGGGATCAAGACCACCACCTCCAGGACGAGAACGACGTCGCCCTGCTGTTCGACTCCGCCGCCGCCGCCGACACCGCCACCCTCACCGACCTCCTCGACCCCGCGGCCCCCGCCTCCGCCGTTTCCGCCGCGGCTGCCGCCTCCTCCGGGGTGAAGGAGGAGGAGTCGGCGGTGTCGTCGCTGATACGGTGCGCCATGAAGAGCAGCAGCAGGGAGTGGGGGGGCAGCGAGGAGCGGTGGGTGTGCTACAGCGAGGTCATCGTCGAGGCGGAGAAGAAGGCGGAGATGGAGGAGGTGACCAGCTGCGCCGCCGACGCGTGGCGGGGAGGGCGGAGGGCGCACCCGCAGGGGACGACGATGCTGTCGCTGAAGCTCGATTACCAGGAGATCCTGGACGCCTGGTCCGACAAGGGCTCGCTCTTCGTGTACGGCGGGGACGCGAATCACGAGACGCCTCAGACCGTGCCCGACTTGATGCGAGTCGACAGCGTAAGACCATCTTCATCAATCCCTCCATTTAGTCGATCTTCATTCATCATCGCTAATCACTTCTTAACATTTGCACCGACGGGCACACGTCACACCCTCGCCCTAGTGTCGATGTATGCTATCGTTATGAAATTCGTATATCTATGAACATTAGTCGAGTCGAAAAGCGGAACTGACATGAATCCATTAGTTAATTTCAGCCCCATTAGTCCGGGGCTTGCAGGCACCACTAGTATCCTGAAAAGCGTGCATTTGAGAACTTACAGTTGAATTTTCTCTATTGTTGAGATGCTTAGGTTTGTCTATGTTAACTCTTTATCTCTCTCTCTACTTGATCTATTTCATGAACTACGGTGATTGCCAGAGGAAATTCATAAAAATTTCTTCCTAAAGATTCTTTTTTGAGATTGTCGCGTGTTAAATGCGAAGTAGGGAGCTTCGGGTTTGGATTATGCAGAGAGATTTTATCCCTTTCTTTTTCAGATCGATGGGTGAGTTCACAGGAATCTAAAAGCTCCATCACCTTTTTCTTCAATGCTTTCATTTAATGGGGGGCCCGTTTGCTCACCGAGCGAGCGTTGTCGTGGACCCATGGTAGCACGATATCGATCGGTGATATTATTGTAGTTTTTGAGGAGGTTGAGCAAAGCGCACGATCGCGATTGTTGATCCCGTCATGTAGAGATTACTCCCAAATAGTTAGGGGCCTTTTGGTCATTGATGTGAAACCCCTCAATCACACCTTGACCTTTAGTACTATAAGAATAACAGTTTATTCTTGATCACAAAATATCAAATCACAAATAATTATAAATTATTATGAAATTTACTTTTTCAAGAATTTATAACTCACAATAGATTGATATTCTCACGGTACTCCAATGACTATTATTCTAGCAAAGCCCAATCAAATATTTTGTTGCGAGCGTGGAATTCCTATGATTATGCCCAAAGAAATGCCACAAGTGTCCATGTATTTCTCTAATCGCAATTGAAGGAAAGTCCTTCCAATCATATTTTAACTATAATTTTGATCAGTGAGATACAAGTATGTAAATCACCTGTTACTCTGGTTAAATTTACATGTCAGTGATACTTGTGACGCAATCAATAAGAGGTATGGTTGGAAGAAGCTTCCTTTGGCCAGGTTTGCAGGAAAATATTATTGTCATGGAAAAGATGTGACTTTTCACGCAGTCGGTACATTGAAATTAACTCTGTCCATTGCATTCCATTGGTAACACGAGTCTAGCTACTTTGTCTCGACAGAGTAAATTTACCCGCGTGAGAAGTGTTCATGTTGTAGACTCTTAAGAGAATGTGCTGATCTCGGTTCGAAAAAGATCATCCCACGTTTCCTTCTTGTTGCATCGTTTGTTTCTGCACTAGAAGCATGTCCATGGGTATTCAAAGGCGATAATAGCTCATCGGTTCTGCAAATCAAGCAGGGGCCGATGGATGTATGGGATAATGTGTGGAGAGTCCCGGAGAAAGCAGCAGAAAGCGAAGCCGCCATCAACAGGGACGCGATCGCGGAGGACGGCGGCGAGTTCAGCGACAAGATTAGGCAGAGAGAGGCCAGCGTGCTGCGGTACAAGGAGAAGAGGCACAGCAGGCTCTTCTCCAAGCGCATCCGGTACGAAGTCAGGAAGCTCAACGCCCAGAAACGGCCCCGGATCAAGGTTCGCATCGTTTCCCCTCTCTTTTCTTTCTTTTCTTGGCCTCTTCTCGAGATTGTTTTTCCTGTTTCTGGTGGAATGTGACGTTTTTTCTTCTTATGTTGCAGGGCCGATTTGTGAGAAGAGATTGCGAAGATTAATCAAAGCTCGCGCATATGATTATGTATAGCAAATAGACCGATAAGCAATAAAGGGAAGAATAATGTTTCGATGTGCGTGGTTTGTCTCTTGCTTCTTTTTATTATTATTAAAAGTTTCCGAGTCCTTTACATAGCTCGAAGGTAAAGAGGTTGCGAGCTAAATCCTAATCTCATATACCTGTTTATAATGTACAATTTACTAGTGTGACTGGCTCTGGCTTCAGTCTGCCGTAAACCGCGGTTTAATTGATTCCCGTCCCGACCCGTGAACCTCATTTTGATATTTGACGACAGTTTAATTTCCTGGAAATCTTTTTGACTGGAGATAAATGATCTTATTTATGATCAAACTAGAGAGTTTATACCAATTAACTCGGCGAGCCTAAGCTTCCTCGACGTATACTCTATGAACTAGGCCATTGATATTGTGGACAAATATTGAAGTAAAGTAATGTCAAGGCGACATCAAATGTGCTGGGCTTCCATCGAATTTCAGTAGAGCTGGGGTCGGAGACCTTTGCTCAAGGGCGGTCCACATATGCGATGATGATTGATGATGACGCGCAGCTACTGATATGGACAATTGAAATTAGTCCAATTGTAGCAATTCAATCCGCATTATTCAGGGGCATTTCAAGCAATGGAAATTATGCGCCATGGCCATTGATGTAACCTTATCCATATTTGACACATGTTTGGCCATCTAAATTTCTAATCAGAATAAAATTGGACTGAATAAAATATGAAATTTATAGATTTTGCTAAATCATATCCACCGTCTGGTGAATTATACTAATAAAATCAGATATTTTTACATTCTATTTGATATAAATGATAAATGAGCCTAAAAATTGCATGAATGGAGATAGTAAGAATCTTTCATAACACTTTAGGCAACTTCATTTTTATTTGCTTATTATTTTTATTATTTTCCCTCTTTTTTAATTCTTTTTTAATTATTTTATCTCCTTCCATCTTTCTCTACTAAAATTTTATTAAATAGTAAATACTAAAATACCTCAAACTTGCAATAAATATAAATATTATATCTATTTTTATATATTGAATTTATACTATAAGATTGAAAGAAGTTCAAATATATAAATAAAAATAGGAATAAATAAAACAAAATTGTTGTTATTTTTTTTGTTACTTCGAATTTTTTACATTAGAATTCAAATATTATTATTTTTTTATTAATTTAAGAAGTTTGTTATTCAATACAATAACTTTTATATTATGGATATTAAAATTTATATCCACATTTCTCTGACCTCTCCAATGAAATAATTTTATCTAGGCTATATTTTTTTATAGCTAACTTTATCCTATTTCGAGCATACACAAGATACAAGATAAGATAAAAATGTATCCTATCTCGATGCACACGAATAACATCTCTTGTAAAAATTTATGCCAAAATGACCTATGAGATTAAGCGAGAAACAGACTCAAATCATATACGGTCTTTCACATATTACCTAAATAGATTAGTATTGGATTACATAGGCGAGAGCTTAATTCGGGGTGAAAAAAGAAAAAAAGGAATGATGCTAAAACAGTGCGTGGAACGCAGGAGAAGGTTCAAGCAGCACAGCCTGCGGGAAGGTCGTAGAACCACCCTCGATGGGATCTTATCTTTTCCAATAATCACGTCAACCTCCAAACGAAAAATTTCTACCAAACTGAACAGACAAGAAACTTCAAGAACCCATCCAAGCTCGCCCTTAAAAACCCCCAAAGCCTTCTCGCCCAAACCACTCCAGCACACACACACTCACACACGCACACAAACCAACCCGATCATTGTCTGAATCATCGCCAGTTTCAGCTACTGACGATGTCTGTGATCTCTCAGCTCATGGGGAACGAGATCCTGGACCCCTTCCTGTCGATGGTCAACAAGTGCCCGGTGCTCAACGCGCCGACCGACTGGAAGGAGACCCCGGAGGCCCACATGTTCATTGTCGACCTCCCGGGGCTGAAGAAGGACGAGGTGAAGGTGGAGGTCGACGGCGACGGGTACCTGATCATCAGCGGAGAGAGGAAGGTGCCGGAGGACAAAGAGGCCAAGGGCGGAGAGTGCAAGAAGGGCGAGGGCGAGGGGGAGGAGAAGTGGCACAGGGTGGAGCGCTTCCGGGGCAAGTTCTCGAGGCGGTTCAGGCTGCCGAGGAACGCGAAGAGGGAGGGGATCAAGGCGTGCATGGAGGACGGGGTGCTCACCGTGATCGTGCCCAAGGCGGAGGAGAAGAAGCCCGAGGTCAAGAGGGTTGAGATCCACTGATGAGAGAGATCGATCGACTGTATTTTGCTATCGTGCCTGCGCGTGTGAAATAGTTCCTGAATCTGTGTTCTGTTCCTGTCGTGTTTTGGTGAGCTTTACTCGTATGAGTCGATGCATGTAAGCTATCAATAAGTTTGTTCAGCTCTTCTTTCTGCATTATAATTTGTGAAGTGGTGTGTCGTTCGGCTTTCTGAATCTTCCATTACTTTTCATGAAGACTAAATTTATATTGCATGGCATGGATAAAATTGCAAAAACATGAGATATTCCATACATGGAATCACAAGATTAGGGTTGAAATTGGAGAGTCCAAACATGAGAATTTCTTTTTTTGTCTCAATGACGTATGGCTCGACGGGGTGTTATGGTCCGCATCATCGACATGAGCAAGTCGCTACCCCGGTCGATGAACCGCCCATCTCAATCGGGATGCTTGTTCAGTACTTTCAGCGGGGCCTCGACTTATCTCAATTGTTAGCCAGTGAGCCCTTTAATTTCACAATGGCCCAATGAATCCACTCGCGAGAACATTGAGAGGATTCAATCCCAACAATAAAAAATTGTGGTATTATAGGAGATAAGTTATAGGTTTTAGGAAAAATTTCAAATAAAGCAATGAAATATTTTTATTTTTTTTAAATAAATGTATGAAGTAGATATTGATTTGCTTAAATAAGGGTTAAAATGAACATTATTTCAAATAAGAGCTTAAAATGACTCGAACTCTTTATCTGGTTAAGAGTAATTTTGTTTTTTTTATATATTCTTTCCTTTTTCGTTCCATAAAAAAACTAGGATAAAACTAATATTTAATAAATAAATAAATAAACCCACATGCACAAGGGAGAAGGCTCCCTCCTACCTATGGCTGTCGCCTCATCGCCAATGTGGTGGCTACGATGGCCAGCGGGGTCGCTGGCACCTCGGCAAGAGCCCCAAACCAGGGCAAGGGTGAGGTGAGGGTAGCCAAACTTGTGTGAAGGCCGGTAACCCTCGCTCAAATCAAGGTGAGGATAGGTGATCCTCAACCAAATCTAGGAGAGGGTCATTGCCCTCTCCCTTCTTGATGGGGGAGCGGCCTATATTTTTGCTTCTCCTTCTCCTTTTTTTTCTTCTTATTCAATTAATATTTAAATTAAAAATATGTTCAAATGAAAATACACCCGATCAGTTGGAATATTATGTTTCAAGTCCTCATTTAAGAAAATAAGGACTGTTGACACCTAATTTTTCCCATTTTTTCATTTAGGATTTAATTGTCTACAGAATTATGAATTAGTCGTTTAAAAAATGATAAAAAAAAAGAACAACAAAATAAAAAAAATAGAAAAAAGAAAACAAAAACAACAAAAAAATAGAAAAAAAGAGACATGGAAGGGGCCGGGCCGAATCTCACCTTGGCCCGGCCCATGCCCTTTCTCTCTTCCTCTTCGTGCTTGAAACCCTAGCAGATGGGGGGGGTTCGAAAAAAAAAAAAAAAGAGAAAAAAGAGAAGACCAGACAGAGGGGGGAAAGGAGAGCACAGGGGAACGAAAGGGAAAAAGCTGGAGAGAGGGGGCACCGTGAGAGAAGGAGATCGGCAGAGAGAGGGAGTCGAAGAAGACTCGCCGTCGTCGTCCCTACCGTTCGTCGCCGTCCACCCCGGAACCCAGATCCGAAGAAACGGAGGGGAGGAGGGTAGCGGCGGCGCTGCCCGACGCCATCCTCGCCGCCGCCCTCCTTCGCCGCCTCAACACCAGCAACCAGCCGAACCCTCCTACCGGCCGTCCTCCGTCCGAGCCTCGCACCGGCCCACACCTCCGCGTTGCTGCTCCTGCTCTGCTGGCCACCGCTACTCTGCGCCCCTGAAGTCACAACACCGCCTTTGGCCAGATCTGCCGGCCTCGCTTCTGCCCAGATCTGCCGTGCCGAAGCGCGACCCCGTGGCATCGCGCGTCCGCGCATCATCACTGCTGCAATCTGAGTGACCCATTGCAGCAAGCCGCCGCCCTCCTGTCCAAGCACCAGATCCCAAGCCCCCCTGGCGCCGCCTCTACTCCTGGTTGCTGATCCTCGCTGGGCCGTCGCACTCCTCCTCGCCGCCGCATCCCGTCTCGCCTAGCCACCGCACGCCTCGGCCGCGTCTTCGCTGAGTCCCGAAGACGGCAGATCTGAGCTGGTCATCACTCCACCGCCGAGCGAGCCCCGTACCGGCCCACACCTCCGCGCGGCTGCTCCTGGCCGCGTCTCCACCAGTCACCACCGCGCTGCGTCTCGCCTGCAGTCCACCGCGTCGCCGCCGCCAAGTCGTCGGCGTCCCGAACGTCCTTCTCCGGCGCCGCAAAGCAGCAGGGGAGAGAGGAGGCGAACCGGATCTTGGCCGGGTCGGGTGAAAACGAACCGGGTAGGGTTTTTCTCATATCCGGGCCGGGCATACTTGGGTCGGGCTTGGGTTATTTTTGCATGTGGGCTTATGGGTCTTTAGCTTTGTGGGCTTATTTGTTTTAAAAAAGGGAGTGACCTTTTGGGCTTGTGGGCCTGTTTGTTTTAAAAGAGAGGGTGACTTTTTGGGCTGGGCCCACGCTTCGGGCCCAACCTCCCAATCGGACCGAACTCGGGTCCGGTCTCCGACCGGACCCGATCCGAGTCGACCCGGGCCGAACCGGGTTGGGTCGAACCAGAACCGACCCGGTCCGGTCCAAATTTTTACTTTTAAATTTTAATATATCTTTAAAACAATTTTGAAAATCCAAAAAAAAATTAAAAAATTAATTTTTTTAAAAAACAATTTCGAAAATTAAAAAAATTTAAAAAAATTAAAAAAATTAAAAAATTAATTTTTTTCTTAATTTAAAAAAAATTAAAAAAATTAAAAATTAAAAATTTCGAAAATTCAAAAAATGATGGGATTTGATTAGGAATTGCTATATCTTGCTTTTTAGAGTAATTAGACCTTTATGTGCTCGCATATTGATTATGTTGCATATTTAATTTGATATCTAATTATGTTTGATTGCATGTGTTTAATTTTATGGCAATTAGGATATTGATAATTATGATTATTACTTTAATGATTGCGCACCCGCATGATCACCTCATATGTTAGTGGATAAGTATAAAATCAATTCAAACTACCTGTCAAAAATCATTTTGTTAAAATGAACAAGATTAGGTACCGAAATGGCACTAATTGATTAATTAGTGTAATCAAGTCCCCGAACCTAGATTCTCTGGTTACGTAGGAAGTGAGGCACGCTCCCATGCCTCACTTGGTTTCTAGCCGACCCAATAGGCTAGTGGCGACTCCATTTGTGCAAAATTCTAAAAAATATCCCAATGTCACGCGGGGTATGGGCTTGGAGAGCCCGCGCCTAATCATGGGTCTTAGGCCCGTCCTTTAGGCAATACCCTTAAACCTGTTCCCTCCCCCCGAGGGTAGGTCGCGACAGCTTGGCGACTCCACTGGGGAACGAACCCAGAATCTCTGGTTTTAGACCTTAGAGGACTTAGGCCAAAATTAATCTTGTTCAAAAATATTTTTGTTTGGCAGCGATGATTCCAGGTGCGTCCCTAACATTAAATGTGTTAAATGTTTTTGTAGAATGGGAGGTATAAGGGGAAGTGTTTGCTCACCTTTGTCTTGTAGGGAGGTGAAGGAATGTATGGTTTATTGTTCATGTATGAAGTGTTGATTGCTTATGAATTGTCATGCCTGCATCTCTTACATTACACTACACTTTAACACACACAACCCTTATGGGACTGGGCCGCATAGGATCACTTAGGATGGTGTTGAGGCGGATACCACTCCGACTACAAGCATGTAGTACGAGTCGCCCATCTCAACCCCGAAATTTCTTTCTTGATGTCAAAGGCCCCCACCCTGGTCTGCGAGCATGCGACACGGGTCGGTCTTTTGACGAAGCCGGAGTCATGGGTAACCCGACCCAGCCACGATCTTGTTGGTTCAGTCCGGTGATCCTATGGCTTCATTTTTTGAGCCGTTTAGAGTAGAAATCGAACCACATCCCATGTGCATGTTTGTGTGATTGAAAAAAAAAAAAACAGTAGGAGCCAAATGTCGACACTCATTGTAAGTATCATTTCCCTTTTTATTTGCTCATTTTGCATTGCATTTTCATCTTGAAATTTGCGGAAATCAATCGAATGCCATCGGTGATGCAAGCTTATGATTGAAAAATTGGCAATCACTTTTGACAAGTGAGCATTTGAATGCAAGTTCTAAACATTTTGATTTGGCCCTATTGAACACATGGTTTTGTTTAAATTTCTAGTTACGGGCTTAAAATCATTTCGAAAAAAGAAAAAAAAAAACTTTCAAGTTGTGACTTTTTGTTGGGACACAAAAATTGAAATTGCACTTTTTATCAAATTTTCTCATTCTCACATTTTGGGACTATAATGCAAATCATTTTGTGTACAAATTCCTCAAAATAGAAATCACTTCATTTTTCTATGAGTAAAATCACAAATCAATCTTTCAAAAATCAACGACGCTTTTGCATACGAAACTTTTGGAATAAGAGTAGACATTCGATTGATGGCCGTGGATTGATCATTTTAATGATGTCTTCTCTTATGATAAAATCTTGGCGAAATACTAAAGTCCTGTAATAAGGATTGTGGGGCATGTATTGTCACATCGATTTTATTGTAAGAAGTGACGTCATCAAAATACCATTTTCTTTCATTCACATATTGATATTGTCGTCTTTTTGCAGGTTTTGCGTGATGCTCCTTGACATTAGGACAAGAGTTAATTTTTACTCTTATCTATACAAGAGTTTCTTGTATTTTATTAATGTTCTTATTCTTGTTAAGAATTGTGTTTTTCATTTTGAGTTTTGATTGCGAATCCAATTATTGCTTTTGTAAATCGCCTGACCCACATTTTTTATGATGGAATTCCGTTTCACGAAAATCATTATTTAAAAAAAAAACAAACAAAAAACAAAACAAAACAAAACAAAACAAAACAAAGTAAAAAAAAATCAGAAGTGTTTCAGGCGAACTTTTACGTCTACCTTCCAAAATGAATTTCAAGAAAACTTTGCTTAAGGCCTTTTCTTCATATAGTCATTTTCTCTGGCTCATCGAACTCGAGGAGCAAGCATGCGTTGAGGTTTCGTCAGTGTCAATTATCCATAAAAGCGGAATGAAGTCAAATTTCATTCTGAGAATGTTTTGTTATTCGCAAATGCCTTACGTGCCAAAATAACCCGTCGATCTCATTCACTTTGCATGATGGGACAAATGAAGGAGGTTGCCAAGCATCCAAAAGTCAAATTCAAAGAAAGAGTAAATTGTATCGATTCCAATTATTCATTTCTGATACCATTTTTGACATGACTTTCTTTTCATTGTCGAGGAGACATCAAGAGTGCCAAGTTTGGTAACATTCCAACAAATGCGATGGAACATTATTGAATCATGCTCATCTTAAACAAAGAAATATTCAAATGATGAAGCAAAGGGGCAATATTATCCCTCCTCCATGAGAGATACATTGGGATGTTGATCACTCGACTTTGTAAAGGATGTAACTCGTTCCTAAACTTGATTTCTCTTCAGTATAAAAAATGACCTATCATTTTCTTTGGTACAAGACAGACTCGAACGGAACACAGGTTTGTCATATAAAGAGTGGGAGAACAACGTTTGATCTAAAGAAAAATCTCTCATTCATCCATCAATGAAGTGTGCTGGAACAACATTGCCAAATTCATCAAAAAAGATGTATCATTCCTCATTTGAACCTAACTAAGAATGGAGATAACTTGTTTCATCTCTCCTTCTTACAGGGTGATATATAAAAAAGTTGCACCTTAACCATAGAAGCAGCGCCTTCCACCAAGGAATCAGGAAGACATCAAGCACTTAAAGGCGAATGCAAGGAAATGGTATTGTCGAGTTACCAAATATCCACGAATGTGAATCCAAGAGGTGTTAGTGCCCAAAAGATGAAAGCGAATGAAGGGTAATACTGTATCGTTTCCAACATTTCATTTCCTAAAGATTTTTGCACTAACATATTCTTTCACATTCTTTATAGGGTTACGGGTCACCATGCCGCAGGTAAGTACCCTTCTTCTCAAATTTTTTTTTTTTTTTTTTTTTTTTTTTTTTTTTTTTTTTAAGTAAAAAAAAAAAGGAAGAGAAAAAAATGGAGAATTCCCATTACAAAAAAAAGAACCTGTTGCGCTTTCTTAGAGTAAAAAAAAAAAAAAATGAAATGAATAATTGAGAAAAAATTACAAACCTTTTGAGCATCCTTTTTATCCCAAAATTGTTTTCTCATTTTGTGAATTATTCATTTTGAATCAAATTTCCCTATGGAGATTGATCTACTTAGATGATCTTGATAGAGTGAGATGGAGATGTTAACCATGCCAAACAAGAAGTGCTTAGGATGAAGAAAGGCAAGCCCATTTCCAAACACGTCCTTTAAACACTTTCAAGAGTTGAGTGAAAAATAACCTTCTCTTAGGACGGAGGATCCATTCGCATTGAGCGTGAAGATCGAAATGATAAAGGCATTTCCTTCATCAATCCCAAACGCCAAGCTGACATATTGCTAGCCCTTCAGGCCAACTAGAGATGATCCTCCAAAATACCCCTATCGAGGACAACCCGAAATTGGGGCAGCATAGGAGGTCACAGTCGTGTTGTAAAGCAAAGGATTGGGAAAGATCCTATTACTTTCACTTGCATCAATCTTCTGGTGATAGCTTCAAAGGAATTCTCATTAGATCTTGACTCATCCCAAAGTGAAGAAGAGCATTTCCTTCTCTACCCAAACACATATCCATTGCTTTAACCAATTTGGGCCTGATTATTCATTTTTAAAACCTGAGCGGTGATCATCTCCCTTCACTGGGGCAAGGCATGAGAATTGACCAAATACAATTGAGAGTCACGAGAAAATGTGAAAAGCATCTCGAAAGTCATAAGAGCTCCAAGAGTTCAAAGAGCAAAGAGTTCTACAAACTATGGGGCATAAAAAAGCAGTGTGCCTGGTAAAAGCAAGGCCAATGTCCATTAAAAAAAAAAAAAAAGAGCCAAAAGTTGCATCTTATGTGAAAAAATTATCAAGGTCCAAGTGCTTGTGCAAAAAAAAAAAAAAAAAAAAAAAAATCACAAGAGCAAAGGACATTAGAGAAAGGAGCAAAGCTCCCATGCACAAAAAATTAGTTAAGGGACTTTCGAGATGCGTTGTATTTCAAAAGCCAAATGATTTGGAAATGTCAAGTGACCTGGTCATGATGTCATGATGATCACCAACTCTTAAAAACCCTCTTGAAAATTTTAAGCCTTTCGAGCCTCTCCTAAGCCAACATTACAACCCTCTTCCGAAGTCTCTTCTGATTGGGATGGTTTGAGTGAAAATGAGAATGCCACAAAGAAGCTACTGCTTGAAGGAGTGGAAGTAATTATATCTTGTCTCATCTTCCAAGCTCTCGACTTGTAAAGCCGATAAAGATAGTGACAAGTGTTCCTTTGTTGGCCTCAAAGCAATAATTTCTTTGTGTAAGCCCTAACCGAGCCTATATTGCCGTCCTTTCGAAAGACCTTTTTGATCTATCAGATTGTGCTCATTGCGAATATTTCCGGAAACCTTCGACATAGGTTATGTGAGATACCTTCAGCAACCAATTATCTCCCACATGAATGGATGGGATCAAGTAGCCATTTTATTGAGAGTGCGTGAGAAACCCTTTCTGACTAAGAAGCTCTAGTTTGGCATGCTTAATGAACCTTTTTCTCGAGTCATAATCGTTCTGATAGTAACTTGTCTCCCAGAGAATTTGATGATTAATGATATATCCATGAGCAAGATGACAATTTTGTGTCACATGAGGTTGATGAACATCGAATGTTTTTCTAAAGCAGTCGGACTTAGCTTGATTATTTTGTTCAACTAATGCCGCAACCGCCAATACGTCTCTTGATGACGTCTCTAATGACATTTGCTTAAGTTGAGTTTGACAGATTCATCGGTGAAGCCATGCAAGTTTTTCTAAGGGGTTAGCGGGTGCTTCCCTAAAAACCAAAGGTTCATGGTCAGCCTTAAACTATGTCATCTCCAAAGGTTTATGGTTAACCTTAAACCATGTCATTTCCAAGATTGATGGGTTCATCTGTAAACCACATTGGTCCGCCTCCCAGTCGAAACCCGTTCGTACATAGGTGAGACTATCACACTCGGTCAAAACTCTTTTTACACGATGGAGAATTCAATCATATCATTTCTTATGACCCGGAGAGCTTTGTATCCTGGAGTCTTTCCTTACCTCTTATGACCCGGAGAGCTTTGTATCCTGGAGTCTTCCTCACTTCTTATGACAAGGAGAGCCTTGTATCCTGGAGTCTTCCTCACTTCTTATGACCCAGAGAGCCCTGTATCCTGGAGTCTTCATCACTTCTTATGACCCGGAGAGCCCTGTATCCTGGAGTCTTCCTCACTTCTTATGACCCAAAGAGCCCTGTATCCTGGAGTCTTCCTCACTTCTTATGACCCGGAGAGCCCTGTATCCCGGAGTCTTCCTCACTTCTTATGACCCAGGAGAGCCCCGTATCCGGAGTCTTCATCATTTATTATGACCCAGGAGAGCCTTGTATCCCGGAGTCTTCATCACTTCTTATGACCCAGGAGAGCCTTGTATCCCTGGAGTCTTCATCATTTATTATGACCCGGAGAGCCTTGTATCCTGGAGTCTTCATCACTTCTTATGACCCGGAGAGCCCTGTATCATGGAGTCTTCATCACTTCTTATGACCCGGAGAGCCCTGTATCCTGGAGTCTTCATCACTTCTTATGACCCGGAGAGCCTTGTATCCTGGAGTTTTTATCACTTCTTATGACCTGGAGAGTCTTGTATCCTGGAGTCGTTCTCACTTCTTATGACCCGGAGAGCCTGGTATCCTGGAGTCTTCATCATTTATTTTGATCCGGAGAGCCTTGTATCTTGGAGTCTTCATCATTTATTTTGATCCGGAGAGCCTTGTATCCTGGAGTCTTCCACCCTTCTTATGACCCGGAGAGCTTTGTATCCTGGAGTCTTTCCTTACCTCTTATGACCCGGAGAGCCTTGTATCCTGGAGTCTTCCTCACCTCTTATGACTCGGAGAGCCTTGTATCCTGGAGTTTTCCTCACCTTCTATGACCCGGAGAGCTTTGTATCCTGGAGTCTTCCACCCTTCTTATGACCCGGAGAGCCTTGTATCCTGGAGTCTTCCTCACTTTTTATGACTCGGTAGGCTTTTGCAGCCCGAAGTCTTTCTTTACCTTATTGACAAGATGCACTTCTATAATTATGAGTCATTTCCGTCGACTTGATACGTGCCTATGCACCTAGGGTCTTTCTATCGTCAAAATAATTTAGGTGTCTTCTATCTTTGAATGCAACCTCTTCGAGCCCCCATTCAAAGGGCGGGAATTGTTGACACCTAATTTTTCCCATTTTTTCATTTAGTGATTTAATTGTCTACAGAATTATGAATTAGTCGTTTAAAAAATGATAAAAAAAAGAACAACAAAATAAAAAAAATAGAAAAAAGAAAACAAAAACAACAAAAAAATAGAAAAAAAGAGACATGGAAGGGGCCGGGCCGAATCTCACCTTGGCCCGGCCCATGCCGCTTTCTCTCTTCCTCTTCGTGCTTGAAACCCTAGCAGATGGGGGGGGGTTCGAAGAAAAAAAAAAAAAGAGAAAAAAGAGAAGACCAGACAGAGGGGGAAAGGAGAGCACAGGGGAACGAAAGGGAAAAAGCTGGAGAGAGGGGGCACCGTGAGAGAAGGAGATCGGCAGAGAGAGGGAGTCGAAGAAGACTCGCCGTCGTCGTCCCTACCGTTCGTCGCCGTCCACCCCGGAACCCAGATCCGAAGAAACGGAGGGGAGGAGGGTAGCGGCGGCGCTGCCCGACGCCATCCTCGCCGCCGCCCTCCTTCGCCGCCTCAACACCAGCAACCAGCCGAACCCTCCTACCGGCCGTCCTCCGTCCGAGCCTCGCACCGGCCCACACCTCCGCGTTGCTGCTCCTGCTCTGCTGGCCACCGCTACTCTGCGCCCCTGAAGTCACAACACCGCCTTTGGCCAGATCTGCCGGCCTCGCTTCTGCCCAGATCTGCCGTGCCGAAGCGCGACCCGTGGCATCGCGCGTCCGCGCATCATCACTGCTGCAATCTGAGTGACCCATTGCAGCAAGCCGCCGCCCTCCTGTCCAAGCACCAGATCCCAAGCCCCCCTGGCGCCGCCTCTACTCCTGGTTGCTGATCCTCGCTGGGCCGTCGCACTCCTCCTCGCCGCCGCATCCCGTCTCGCCTAGCCACCGCACGCCTCGGCCGCGTCTTCGCTGAGTCCCGAAGACGGCAGATCTGAGCTGGTCATCACTCCACCGCCGAGCGAGCCCCGTACCGGCCCACACCTCCGCGCGGCTGCTCCTGGCCGCGTCTCCACCAGTCACCACCGCGCTGCGTCTCGCCTGCAGTCCACCGCGTCGCCGCCGCCAAGTCGTCGGCGTCCCGAACGTCCTTCTCCGGCGCCGCAAAGCAGCAGGGGAGAGAGGAGGCGAACCGGATCTTGGCCGGGTCGGGTGAAAACGAACCGGGTAGGGTTTTCTCATATCCGGGCCGGGCATACTTGGGTCGGGCTTGGGTTATTTTTGCATGTGGGCTTATGGGTCTTTAGCTTTGTGGGCTTATTTGTTTTAAAAAGGGAGTGACCTTTTGGGCTTGTGGGCCTGTTTGTTTTAAAAGAGAGGGTGACTTTTGGGCTGGGCCCACGCTTCGGGCCCAACCTCCCAATCGGACCGAACTCGGGTCCGGTCTCCGACCGGACCCGATCCGAGTCGACCCGGGCCGAACCGGGTTGGGTCGAACCAGAACCGACCCGGTCCGGTCCAAATTTTTACTTTTAAATTTTAATATATCTTTAAAACAATTTTGAAAATCCAAAAAAATTAAAAAATTAATTTTTTTAAAAACAATTTCGAAAATTAAAAAAATTTAAAAAAATTAAAAAATTAAAAAAATTAATTTTTTTCTTAATTTAAAAAAAATTAAAAAAATTAAAAATTAAAAATTTCGAAAATTCAAAAAATGATGGGATTTGATTAGGAATTGCTATATCTTGCTTTTTTAGAGTAATTAGACCTTTATGTGCTCGCATATTGATTATGTTGCATATTTAATTTGATATCTAATTATGTTTGATTGCATGTGTTTAATTTTATGGCAATTAGGATATTGATAGTTATGATTATTACTTTAATGATTGCGCACCCGCATGATCACCTCATATGTTAGTGGATAAGTATAAAATCAATTCAAACTACCTGTCAAAAATCATTTTGTTAAAATGAACAAGATTAGATAGAAATGGCACTAATTGATTAATTAGTGTAATCAAGTCCCCGAACCTAGATTCTCTGGTTACGTAGGAAGTGAGGCACGCTCCCATGCCTCACTTGGTTTCTAGCCGACCCCAATAGGCTAGTGGCGACTCCATTTGTGCAAAATTCTAAAAAATATCCCAATGTCACGCGGGGTATGGGCTTGGAGAGCCCGCGCCTAATCATGGGTCTTAGGCCCGTCCTTTAGGCAATACCCTTAAACCTGTTCCCTCCCCCCGAGGGTAGGTCGCGACAAGGACACTTTAGGCCCTTATTTGAAATTTCTCTAGGTTTTATGTGCAAAATGTTTTCATCATATGTGTTAGTGATATCTTAATGGCTTGGACGGAGGAAATTGCTAATCAATAAGTTGAAAAGTCAAGTTCCTCACTTTCCAATACTAGTATAAGTTGAGAAATTACATGTCTATACTTATTAGTGTATCAATTTTATGTTCTTAACACCAAACGACTAATTTTGGTCAACTCTCGAGTCTATTCAATTTGGGTTGTGATAATTTCGTGGCATCTACCATAAAAGGCTTGCTAGTTCTCATCGACCTTCTCGAAAGTTAGATTAATAGCTTTTAGATGATTTGATAAAGGGTTTTTGCACATTAGGAGCGATGTCTTTAGAAGACAGAATTCCTTTGTGTAGCAAGTTTTTGCACTTTGATCTTCAGGGCAAGACAATTGTCGCTATAATGGCCTTTCTCCCCATATGGTACTCACATGACTTCGTCATATCGAATTCAGCAAACTCTGGTCAACCCTCAGTGAAGAAATTGGCATTTTGCATAAAAAGTCCTAAATAAGTGTCAATTTGACATTTTCCTTCACAATTAGTCATTTACACTTTGTATTTTCGAGAAAGAAAAATCGGTCTGAATAATCAATTGGCTTTTTTAGTGTTAAATCGAGGAAAAATCAACATTTGATCAACTCTTCACAAAAATTGTAAAAATCATAAGAAAATTTCATTTTATTGGGAAAAGTGATACTTTAGTTGGAGAGACTACTAAATCATACAAATAGAAATACGCTTAAAGTGTGGTACATGTTCAATGTAGTCTCTGAACTATATGAAAATATTCAATATTATTCTTTCATTAATTCGAGTTCGAGGATTAAATTGTACATTTGACTAAAGTTTATGAGTTATTTACATTATTATTCCTTTAAAATGCATGAATACTTGTCTTCAACTACATGTGGAAAATAAAGGAAATGGGAGAAAGAAAATCTAGATAGAAAATGGGAAAATTTTAAAATTTTCAAAAGAAAGGGAGATAAAGGAAAATTGAAATTTAAACTTCGTTTGTTTCGTGAAAAATGTGATATTTTTGAAATATATTTTCTAGCAAGTCATTTTCTAAAATAATGATAATAATTTATAGTATTTAGCTAAAATTCGAAAATGAATTGGAAAATAGTTTATATTGTTTGTTTAGAAAAATCTATATTTTTTTCTTAAATAAATGTACCTTATTCATGCTCTAGTGACTTGCGCATTGGCAACTTAGAAATTGAACATGAGCATTAGGGCCTCAAGTTCGGCCTCAATCAACCTCGACTCAAGCACAAGTACTTGGGTCTTAGGAAAGAATGGGCATTGATCTTGGGTCTGGTCTTGATGGACCAAGCATGGGATTTGGGGTCCAAGGCATAACCTTGATGGACCTAGCATGAGATCGCGGGCCTAAGCCTAAGGACACTTGCTCGGGTACTAGAGGCCCAAGCACAAGCATCAAGGTCTTGGACCCAACCTTTGTAGACCTAGGCTGGGGCGCTAGGGAGTCGAACAATAGTACCAAAGTCTTAGGCCCAACTACTAGCATGAGCATCTCCAGCCCAACCTCTATGGACCTAGGCTTAGGCACCAGGGCTTTGAACTCGGGCTTCGTCTCGATGAAACCCGAACGAATCGACCATGATCTCTAAACTCGAGTTTGCTACCAAGGACTTGGGAGCAAGCGTTAGGGTTCCTGTGCCCAAACACAAAGTTTTTAATTCAAGCACTAATGTCTAATCATATTTTGAAAAATGATTTTCGACTTTTTAAAGAGAAAAATTATTTTCTTAAATTTAAGTATAGACTTTCCATTAACTCAATTTCCTAAGCATTTCGAATGCCAAAGAATGAGGAAAATTTCTTTCCAAAGGCTTTATTAGTTTCGTAGAAAATAAATGGTTTGAAAAATATTATGTTAAGAATGATAACTTCTATCACTTGTTCTTTCGAGCAAATAAGTCCTTTCGTATCTTGATCCACCCGCTCGTTATCTTCCCCACCGCCCTTGTCTTAAATTGAAACCTCTTGGCAAAACAAAGTTGATTATTATATTAATGCCCGACCGACAAGCTACTACCGGATAACGCTCCACCCACCGCACTCATCTCCTAAAGTTGGACAGCGATGAAGACCTCAGTCAACAAGTACGATGCCGACACGGTCACGTATCTTGAGTAGTCCTTATTAATTCATTTGATGACTTGCTCCAATAAAAAATATACAATGGTTTACACTAGCTAGAATTGACTCATCCATCACCGCGTAGGATACTACTTGACCTATTGGTTTCCGTCTTTTGCCGTGATCGGAAAAACTAATTTCAAAATTCAATATGGTTGGATCTTCCGAGCTTATGACTGAATACATCGGCACGACGCTCCTCTTGCGTTAATGGAGTCCGATATTTTCTTTCATATTGCAATGGTGGAATGTCGCTTTCGATGAAACCCATTTTGTCTATGCTATGATTTGACAAGGTATCTGTGGTCTAGCCCTACGTTTTCTAACCTAATTCTCATCACCTCCTATTCTTAAACAAACACAAAGGACTCACCGATCTGACTCTACATACAAGAAATGACTATAGTTGGCAACTCAAAATAAAGCATGACATGAAAAGAATGCGTTGCTATTCCCATTTGCCGGCCGAAAACAACGAGTAACCACCATTCATCATCATCAATGGCGACGAAAATCAAACATTCGTATATTGGATGTCATGTTACTAAACAAAACTTGACATCATTTCCTAGAACATAAAAGAGAAACTCGGAATTATTTTAAATCGAGCCACTACAGAGTACTTATTATTTTGAATACATTTCACATGGTCCATTCATAATTCATCACGTTTTTTCGTACGAATTTGTTTTATAAACTAATGTATTCACCTTAAATCTTCTCAAGAAACCCCCGAAAAAAAAGACTGCCAAAAAAGAAGAAACAAATAAAAAAACCCACACGAGAGCTGTCGACATTGGTTGATGAACATTGAACTCCTCCTCGTCCTCAAAGTGGGGTTTTTCCCTCATTCCCACGCAATGTTTCAATGCTTGACGACAGTGAAATGGGACACGGACGAGGCGCGTCGTTTCGAGTTTAGCGTTTATTTACACAGTTGAAATGGTTCCAAAGCGAAAGATCCGATTTTTGAAGATAAAAAATTCGAGGGTTCCAGCCAAAAGAACACAGAGAGAGAGAGAGAGAGAGAGATCTGGCTTGAGGAGGGTGGACAAGATTTGTTTCCTTTCCGGAAATCCGACAGTAACTGTTCTATCTGCAATTCGTCGCTCCAGGTTTTGGGAGTCTTCCAACGGTTGCTAACTTGCCTCGTTCTCTCCCTTCCTTCTGTTCTATCCTCCAGGACCGCCCCTCCAAGTTTTCGCATTCTCTGTTCATCCGGAGCTTCGATTTCCCTTGTACCGAGAGCTGCAAAGGATCGAACTTTACTCAATCCTTTGCTTTATTCCAACGCCAGAGGTCAGGGGATGACTGCATCGAAGAGGTAGTGTGAATTCCGCTCGCCTTTCTTTTGTGGGTCTCGTTTGCTGGTTTTCTTTCCGTCTCCTCCTTCCGCGACATGAATTGATTGTTTTGCGGGGTTGGAAATTTGTTGTCTTTCTGGGTCGGAACGAGGCATTGGGACTTGATGTGAAGTGGGTGGGCATTGATTGAGGGAGATCTTGCGGGATTGAGGAGAGATCATGGAGCCTCCGAGGGGGGCTCTGGCTAAGATATGGAACTTCATTCGCTTCTTGCCTTACTTCATTGGGCTGCTGCTCTTGGGCAATTTCAAAGGTCAGAAATCCGTGCCTCCTTTGCTTGTTGTTTGCTTCCGTTTTTCTCCTGTGCTGTTGAAGAATGTGAGTGCACTGGGTTTGTTTCCGCTCCGAATGTCAGAAACAGTCGTTCGGGGAAAGAACAATTAATTCGCCAATGTTTCGACTTCAACTCTCATCATTATAGAATGTTGGCGATAATTTTGTCTCGATTTAGTTCCGCATGCTAAATTGGCAAGTACGCAACTCTTCTTTGGCTAGACGTTGTTGAGTGGCGTTTTCTTGTGAATCGACGGGACATCTCAGTGACTTGCTGAATACAAGATTGGAGGCAGGAGCCGCTTGCAATGTGTTTCCCCAACTAGACCACTTGAATAATCATCCTGCATCAACTCATTGTTTTGTGTTTCCTGGTTTCCCTGGGCTGATTAAATTGTGAAGAAGCCTTTTATTTAGATGATGGCAACCGTAGTTTCTAGGTCATGACCCCCAACCCTGGTTTCTAAGTTCTCTTGTCAATGCATAAAAATATGATAAGAGTGCAGGAAGTTGAATGTATGTCTCTTGTATTTCAGGTGTCATATTTTGTCCCTTGGGGTGCCTTATCATAACAATTGGTAACTCTGCTATTATATTGGGTCTTTGGCCCATTCACTGTTTCTGGACCTGTCATTGTATCCTGAGGTGATTCCTTGAACCTATCGCTGAAAGTTGCCTCATTCATAATTGGAGGTCCTCTATTTTAACTGTTGTCTATTTAGCAGATCAAAGCAATTAGGGCCTGGATTGAAGCTTGTCCTTGTACTGTGCATGCCTATTCCCTTGGTGTTGTGGCCAGTGGTTGGCATTGCTGGCAGCGTCATTGGTGGGATAGCGTATGGGTTTCTTTCACCAATATTTGCCACTTTTGATGCTGTTGGAGAGGGGAAGACCGATAAGTTTTTCCACTGTTTCTATGTATGAAGTCTTTGTTTTGCTGTTCCTGTGCCTGGACCAAGAATATTGACAATTTTCCAATATTTCCCAGGATGGAACTTGGAGCACAATCAAAGGGAGCTTCACTATTGTCCGGGATTTTGGGGATTTTTGCTTCCACTCTTACTTATCTTATATGAATGACCTGTGGCATCAGAGGCCTGCGGAAGGGAAATATTATGAGATTAGGTCTGATCTTTGTGCCTGTTCCTGTATTTCAATTTTGATCTAAGTCAAATTCCTTGAGCAACAAAGGCCAAATATATATATATATATATATATAGTGCTTGCCTAGAGCCAATGTTTCAGTCTCTGTTACAACTCTTACAGGTAGGCACATTGAGCTTGTTCTCACTGAATGTTTAGCTTTATTAAGTAAGACATCAACCAATATATTCAGCATCTACACTTGGGTATTCCAAGCTTTGAGAGTGTAAATAAACAATGTGCAGATCAAAGGCTCTAATTTTGGGTCAAGAATGCAAATTTATACAGTGATAATTTCTCTGAAGTACAAATATCTCCTAGGATGAAGATAGATAGTGCGTTTCAGGAGTTTTGAGCTCGTGTGGATCCCATTGAACTCTGAACCCACTATTGAGAGATCATTGCCTAGAATGAGTCCCTTTGATATAAGCCCTGAGCAGCTGAAAAAAGCATATGGTCACCCATCCACGTAAATATAATGCACGCAACTTGTTCTCTAAGTTGGAGTTTTCCACTTTACATCATTAGTCTTTCCTAAAATTATTTTTACTTATTTTTATTTATTAATGCGAAATTTCTTTGCAGGTTGCTATATCTTCCGGGTACTGTTATAATTGGAGTGCTTGGATTTATGGTTGACATGCTTATGATCTCACTCATTGCCCTATACAAAAGTCCTTACATGCTCTTCAGGGGATGGCACCGTTTGTTTCACGATCTCATTGGTCGTGAAGGCCCATTCCTGGAGACGATTTGTGTTCCGTTTGCTGGTCTTGCCATTATACTCTGGCCTTTGGCAGTGGTTGGAGCCGTATTGGCCTCCATGCTATCCAGCATCTTCCTTGGCGCCTTTGCAGGAGTTGTTGTTTATCAGGTTAAATTCCTCTTTCTTTCTACTATTAAATTCCTCCATTCTGGCCTTTGGAGTATGTCCTGTTTATGCACCTCATCAGTTGGCAGAACCAGGATTACGAGGTTCTTCTGCTCGGTTAACAGTGAAACTAATGTTGAATATGACCAAAATGGAGTCTTAAGAGTTGTCAAGGTAGATCTTCTGAATACATATAGCATGAGGAAAGTTGGATGTCACGGTATTGATATTACAGCTCAGTGGTTCAACTTAAATGTAGCATGTCTTTCCCTAAATTCTTCATAGTATGCCCAGTCAAGAGGACATCTTGACTAGAATAAAGAGTCATTTGGGGGTTCTCAAGGAACACTTTAAGAAAAGCAAATCTGGAGATTGGTAACAACTGTTTTGTATGTACTGTGTGGTCAAACTCATCTGGTGATGGAATTACATTACAGGAGTCCTCCTTCTGGTTGGGGCTCTGTTATGTTATGGCATCCTTGTCGATCTATGACGAATACAGCAATGACATTCTTGACATGCGAGAAGGGTCCTGCTTTCCTAGGTACTTACTTTTTTTTTTTCCTGATTTGAGATCCAATTTGATGGAATTGTGGATTCCATACATGCTTATAGAATTCTTGGTCCATCAGGCCAAACTACAGGAGACAAAAGGCTGAGCTGTCAAAGACTTCCTCTCGTGGTGCTTCTTTTAAAAATCCTCCAGCTCGTGCAGATTCAATAAAAGACACCACTATCGAGTTAAAACCAATTCAGGTAGCTTGTCATATCCCTCTTTGCTTCAAGGACCTCATATTTGGGGAATGAATGTCTGCAGCATTCATGTGTGCATCAAGAAATGGGCATCCACATCTGCCCCCTCCATAGATCCATGTTGAATAAACTCTGTACGCTGTTTTCTCTCACTCTCTTTTAATTGCTTTCACCAAGCGAATAGAAAATTGTGTTTGTGTAGTTACTTGACGGCTTGTTTGACGAGTGTCAACGCCATGGAGAAAGCATGGTATCTGAGGGATTGATAACCCCTCGAGACATTGAAGATGCCAAAGCAAGCAGAGGTGGTGGAGTGATAAGCATAGGCTTGCCAACTTATTGCCTGCTACAAGTGCTCTTGCGTTCAGTAAAAGCCAATTCTATGGGCATCTTACTGCGTAAGTTCTTTCCTAAAAGGATAGGATTTTTATGATTTTCCACAATTTTCTTTTTAAATTTTTTTCCTTTGCATGCTATATAATCTGAGGTATTTGAATATTTGCTGGAATCATGTTGTGAAAATGCAGGTGATAATACTGAAGTAACAAGCACCAATAGACCTAAAAATGCAATATTTGAATGGTTCCTTAATCCCCTTTTGATTATCAAGGAGCAGATTAAAGCAGAGAACCTCAATGTGGCCGAGGAGGACTATCTTTGTAAGCTTGTTTTGCTAAGTGCTGACCCTGAGAGGTTCAAGAATTCATATATAGGCCCACCTCCTGAACCCGAGCGTAAAAGAGCTGAGCTCGAAGCTTTAGCTCGAAGGTAAGCAGAATGAGATCACTTGTCTGCAATCTTTATATTTGGATTTCAGTACTTTTCCCAGTTAAGTCTGTTTGCATGTTCCATAAATTTGATGTTATAATGAAGGCTCCGAGGGATCACCAAGTCCATATCGAGGTATCCAACATTCAGGCGTCGATTCGATGCTCTCATAAAGGTATTGTTGGAGGATCTTGCCAAGAAGAATATTGGAAGCAAATCCAATGGCGGGAGTCGAAGCATTAGCGTTTCAAGATCGAAGAGCGCCATTGTACGAATATTCAGCCAAAAATCTTTCAAGGTTGAAAAGTCTAATGACGGGTCCGTTCAAGAGTCACAACACGCTCCCAGAGACGTTGATATTGCATGATGTCCATGCGACTGGTCGATGTTTATCCTTCATGGGTGTAATATTTTCCTACCTTCTTCCCCGGCCCATTTCAGTTAGGATAAAGTGTAGTTTCTAGTTTTCTGTAGAGTGAGTTTATTCTGTGTCTCAAAGAGATCGGAAATGGACGAATTCTGATGACAGATCAGGGCTTGTGATTGTAACCTCATGAAAAATTATGCAGCAAGATGCCAATGAAAAGGAAAAGGTAACATTAAAGAGGTGCATAGTTATAACTGTGCCTGGAGTTGTGACTGCATTAAACGATTGAACAAAGCCAACATCGACATTGTTATCTGCAGAGCTAGTAAGGGTTCCGATCGCCCGCAAAGTATCGGTTTCCTCCTTGCACCTAACTTATCTTTATGAGAAGGCTTTCTAAACTCGACACTCGACTCGTTCGTTATAAGATATACCGAGTCATAAGATATACGACCTCTCACTTCTCAAGCTCTCGCCTGTGGCCTGGCCGAGGGGGTTATGTGCCTATTTTCTGGTCTGTTCTTGCGATTAGTAGCTTATAAAATTTCAACTTGGTCAATGATCTCATTAGATTGACCTCGATTGCAATTCAACGCATACAACAGTACATCAGTTGAACTATATTGAATTATCCCCGGTTCAGTTTAAACATGCTTAATATAAATTAGTGATTTTAACATGAATGCCACACCACCACCATGTTAAAAAGTTTTTGTTATTTCCGTTTTAGTACAATGCGATAAAGGGTCAATTCTAAATGTTGAAAAAACTCCAAACCTTAACATATAATTTAAACACGGTTAGTATAAATTAGCGATTTCAACATGAATGCCACGCCACCACTGTATTAAAAGTTTTACTATTTCCGTTTCGGTACCATGCGATAAATGGTTGATTCTAAATATCGAAGTAAATCTAAATCTCAATATAAAATTTAAAGGAAGTCATTCAAGTTGCAAAAGTAAGAGATTCGATAATGATATCCTTCCTTTTCTCGAGACCTAGGAGACCAGTACTTATACCGATCAAATTGCAAATGTCCTCGGTGCGAGACTTCTCTATTCAAAGCTCGGATTTGAATCACCATTCCTATATATTATTTTGGAGTCATCTCAAAAACATTAACTCATGTACTCCGCCACTCGCCAGAAATTTGTGAAATTGAGGTAAAACCAACAAACTTGTATTGTATCATATCATATATTTTAGACGAAAACATATCAAGTCATGTTGGCTTCGAATCATATTTTGTGAATTCGATCTCTCGGAAGTTGCAGCCTTCTTTTCAATCAGGTGCTCTCCTCGCCGTGCACGTTTGCAGCTTGAAATTTAGTGCGTCTTTTCTCGATTCTTGGAAATTCTCTTGCGTCGTCAAGCAAAAAGAATTACAAGAAAAAAAAAGAAAAAAAAAAAGATTACTTTTTTGCATTCGCATTGATGAGTGAAGTGAAGAGAAGCACATTCGCTTTAGCTTTCGCTCGCTCGCTCACTCTGCGTCTTGTTCTTCTGAACAGGGGACGAAAGATGGCAACTTTCGAGGGCGAGGCCGAAATCTTTCCCTCCTCCCTCGAGCTCCTCCAGCGGCACCGGCCGGCGCGGCCCGACCCGGATGAGCCGCCGCCGCCGCCGTTCTTTCCCTCTCCGCCGCCCGCCGTCGGCCCGGCCGTGGAATCTGCGCTCGTGGAGGGGATGCGGAATGTGGCCTTGGGGGAGGCTGGAGACGGGACGGGCGAAGAGAGAGACGGGAATTTCGACGATCGGGGGCCGAAATCGCACTACCCTTTTGGGATTTACGCGCGGGATTGCCAGTTTTATGTCCGGAACGGGTGGTGCAAGTTCGGCGAGAATTGCAGGTTCGGTCACCCTGTCAAGAGGACGGTATGTGTTCTTAGGCCTTTCGTCAGTTTCGTTCGTTTTCGTGTGTGTGTGTGTGTGTTTTGCGTTATTGGGAATTAACGGTGGGTTGATGCATGAACCGGTTGACCTGTGGGCGTGATTCTTGAAGGGTTTCGAGGAGAAGCGGGAGAGAGGAGAGTTCTTGGAGCCTACCAAGCAGATTGAGTGCAAGGTCAGGATTTGTGCCACTCGTTTTAGCGGTGTTGTGTTGCTCTGTCTTTAGTTCAGTCAAGCCGAGGCATGATAAATCGATGATGTAGTAGGTAAGGAGTTCAAGGAAATTTTAAATAGGAAATGTACCGGTTTTACTTGCAAAACTCACAGCATGGTGCAGGTGTTAGCGACATCTGAATGGCTGCTTAATGACTACTCCTTTTGGGGCTGGATTTTCTTGATAATCACTAGTCAATGTTTGCTTGTTCCCTAGATATGTAGTTATGCAGTTTATGTCCTAATGATGCTGACATTCACCCACGACTGGAGATGTATTTCTTGACGAATGGCCTTCATATAAGATCCTTTTCAGTTTATATGTCTAGGCATATGAGGGCTAGATTAGAAATGCGCTTCATATATCTGATAGTGACAGCAATTACTTGCCTTTTGGCTTTGTGCAATATAGCAGCCTCCTACATTTGCCTCAAAGGCTCAAAATGACGTCTGATCGCCTCTTTCTTTCTTTCTTTTGTGCACACACATGTATGCACATGTGTTGTCCTGAATATTGAGTTATCTGCTTAATTTGTAGTATTACTCGACTGCTGGAGGGTGCAAGTTTGGAGAAGCTTGCAGATATAGCCATTCCAAAGAAAGAAATGAAATCACAGACCAACCACAACTTAATTTCGTTGGCCTGCCAATACGATTGGTAAAGAGTACATTCTTTCATGCTACAAATTCACAAGTTCAGTTTTAGTTGACTTGTTAGGCCTTTTTCTCCCTCCATTGACTAATTGATTTATGAGCTCCATTTGAAGCACGCATAAAAAGTAGTTTGTGCGACTTACATGATTTTCATGGTTCACTTCAGGGAAGATCAGAGTGCCCCTTCTACATGCAGCATGGCACGTGTCGATATGGAATTGATTGCAGGTTTCACCATCCTGATCCTACAACGGTTGGGGACTTCAGTCCTGATAAGACCTCGGCCAATCTTGCACCAGTTGGAAGGGAACCAAAGTATCCTAAGGAGGGTCCTATGGAAGACTCTGATTATCTAAGATATAATGGAATTCTACAGGAATATTTAGCATCCCGGTCTTTGAACACGGCTTCTGGGACCCAGCCTTACTGGGATAATGGACTGTCCCATGTCCCTGGGATTTCTCAAAGTTCTCAAAAGGTGCATTTTTCTACACATGGAAGAGTTCACAGATCTATTTGATTAGTTTATGCTTTTGTGTTCTTGTATATTTTTTAATAAGTGTTGATTTTTCCCCTCCATTTTTCCATTTCTGCATCTTCTTTCTTGTCGGTCCTGTAATTGCTGCTTTATATATATATATATATATATATATTCCCGCTTTCCATCTTTCTGAGTGTATTCTATCACCATTGCTACCTCAAGAATGTTTCAAAGTGCTATAACTTGGGAAAGAAGGATTGAATTATCTGCAAAATGAGTAATTTTGCACCAATTGTTGTTTTATAGGCTTTGGCTTATCCACAAGAAAGGGCAGGGCACAGCAAAGGGCTGCTACCTCCTGAAGAATACCCTCAACGACCCGGTCAACCTGAGTGTGCTTATTTCATGAAGACAGGTTTTTGCAAATACAGACATACTTGTAAATTTCACCATCCAAAGGATCGAGTTTCGATGGTACCCTCCTATTATCAAACTGATAAGGCGCTCCCTTCAAGTTCGGTAAGTCACTACATTACCCAAAAGGACTGTGCGGCTTCTTATTTAAAGTTAAAAGGTTTTCGGTTTTCATGCATTGATTTTATCTATTTAGGCTAAAATCTCTTATGATTCTTCATCTCCAGTGGACCACAATCAAATGACTTTACCGTAACTTTGGCCTTTTTTATTTATTCCGATCTAACTATTGCCATCAAACTTAAGTTTCATTCTTGTGCCATGCTCTGAAAAATTGATTGCTTAGCACTATGCGGTCATTTTTGCAGGATAGGAGAACTTGTAGGAATTATGCACAGTTTGGGCTCTGTAAATATGGAAGCGCTTGCTTGTTCGATCATCCAGTTCCGGAAGATTCTGGCTCCTCTTCTTTTGGAATAAGTCCTCTTGAAGATCCACCTGCATGGTTCTAACTCCCCTGGATATGGCAGTGACATTGGTGCTATATCTCTGCATTTTCCTGGGACTCTGCAAACTACTCAAGCCCCTTGCGCTTTTCTTTTACTTGTTTTAGACTTTGTTTGGGATTATTTTCACCAAGTTGTGGCAAGCAGTGTTTACATGGTAATCGGCTTTTATCCGGTGATTCGGAAGTGGAAGCAAGAGTTGGACTGATCATTCTTTAGATTCAAATGTTTCCCTATAGAAACTAAACCAGTTTTGGCATTGTATGGGCATATGAATGGCCTCATCATAATTCTTGTTTTTACCTGTTAGGAATATAAGTCATAACTTCTTGAATCTTGGATCTCTCGGTAATGGATGATTATCATTAAGCCACAAAATATGATAACGATAAGAATGAGACTCTGTTTTACTTGGTACTTTTATCTCCTCGTTACCTTTCATGGAAGTTTTAAGTATCAATTCAGTATCTCATTTCTTCTGCATTAGGGAATGGAAACCTTTTTGAGAAAGTTGTTAGGATCGTTCTGGAATGCTTGGTTAGTAGAGAAGTTGCTCAACCATCTCTAGTATATGATGAAATGGAGGAATGCAATCAAGAGCACTCACAATATATTAAAGCAGATTCTTATATAAAGCACATGAAAGGGCATTATCTATCCAAAACTTAGTAAGCAAGGCCGTTCACATCCTTGTAATGATGCTGTTTCTGAGCTCCAGTTAGGATTAAAATAATATGAAAGAGCATCATCCGAATTATTTCTGATCACACAGATTTAGGATGACACTGCAGATAGATGTAAAAGAGAATGTTTGAATATAATGTCTACACCTCTTATGTGCTATATAAACTCTGAGAATGACGGCAACTTCACCCACTAAATTGCTAACTCACATCAGGCTAATAGATTACAATCTTCAAAATCATGAATGTCATAAGATCCTGTTTTGTGGTTCTCTTGATCTCTGTCTATTTCAGAACGAATCTTGTCCAGTCGAGTCCTCGGCTCCAATTATTTGTCAATTACCAGGACTATGAGACAACTCGATATGTCACCGTAACAGGTAATGCACCAGTTCTTGTCCATTACACTTCCATGTTGAGTTTCCAATTCGTGCATGCACTTTGATGAGTTAAGATGAGCCATATTTGAAGCACGGACTGCAATCTCTCTTCCTCAAAATTTCTGTCTTTTGACAGGATGCAACAATAACTGTGATACAGCATGCTGTGACTGTGACATCGCGAAGCAGCCACCTGTATGCGTCAAGTGCTGTAAAGAGGAGCCCTAAATTGCAACGCTCCCCGCCTGCTCATTTTCTTTTGGATGATTCTTTTTTGCGCCTCAACTCGAGGCAGTCGGCACTTCTGGTCAGCTGAGTCGTGTAGCAGAAGTCCTTATAGCCAGAAAAGTTGAGAATTAAATCTAGAGCTCAACTTCTTCCCTCGCCAAAGGCAGGGAATCCTCTATATACAGAATTCCTAGCTTATAGACTCACCAAATGCTGAATGGGAGAGACATTCAAGAAAAAAGGTTACATAATTCTAATGGATATCTCATAACAGCAGGCGAGTATAGTTAAATCAACTGTATATCGGCAGAATGCCAATTCTTCTCCTTCAAATTCTTCCTCATTTTGGATTTTTAGGACTCTAATTCCATCAACAGAGAGAACAGTCGTTAGATACAAAAATAAGTCTCATGCACAAGTGCTTTACGTCAATAGGAGTCTTAAGCATGCGCCAATGTGATCCGGGAGATTTGACCATTTGAGTACAATATCTCAATTCGCAAACCAGGCAAAAATTTTATTGTTACAAATTATTTGGCTGCCCATGGACGTATAAACAGAACAAGTACAAAAAACTAAAGCGACAAATGCTGCGCCTCACACTACAAAGTTATAACGAAATCCGAGAGGGGAAGGATTGGGAGTACGGGAACTAAATCCTTCTCGAGAGTGCAAGAAAAACAGCTGCAGATGATATCTGCACCTTGAGATCTGCAATATCAAGGTCGTGCCCGCCTTCAACTAGACCCCATCTGTCCACCTGCAAGGACATATAAGATGATTTAACTCTCCAACACTATATATCACCATGGACTGAAGTGCCCCTGTCTGGCTCGCTGTGCGATCCTCAATCTGAGGCGTATGTCGGTCATTATATGCGATGCCTCCATGTGAGTAGTATATGAACGTGCACAAGGATCGAGGATGGGTGGTATATGGGTAGAGAGACAACGAGAGAGTTACAGGGCAATGACAAAGAAAAAATCAAAGTACCTGGAAGTCTTCTTCAAGTCTGATTAACTCAATAGCTCCCTCTATCTGCAACCTCCCACGAAAAATTCCAAGAGCAATAACCAGAGAGTGTGCTGCTGCAGCCATCGCATCAATCGCCGCCAGTTCACAGTCATCAGTGTTCTTCAAAAGGTTCTCTATGGCCTTTATCAATCCCTCATCCTGCTTGCCGCCGAAAAAGCTTGAGTACAGAACAGGCTGAAATCCAAATTCTGACTTCAACCAATCAAGCAAAGGATCGATTTTCTCCACCTGTCTATCTATGAAATTTATGCAACAGATTAGTCGGTCACCATAGCTATGGAAAGCCAAAGCTAATTGGGCTGTGCTAAGTTAACATGAAAAATACATTAAGCAAACAAAAAATTGCAGAATATCGTCGCTCAAGAGTTCAGAGAGATACATTCTGCATATTATCCCTGAAACATCAGTCGAGGCCTATAGATTCATTTTGGTTGAAATGCATCAGCAGAGATTTCACCAAGCTCCAACACGATATTAGTTTTGGTTAAAAGAGGAACATAAACTCATGAAGTTCCATATGTAATTGCCAACTCAAAATCGAAGAACCGAAAAACATACTCAAGAGCAAATCAGACCTCACAAGCCACATTCACTAATAACATACCGTGAACATCACTCGTCAAGACATTGTCCTCCGGTGCACGGCAGAAGACCAGGTCCTGATTGAATTTCTTCATCAGGTACTCGATGATCTTCGGCCGAGTAAGCGGAACTCTCTCCAGTGCCGTGCAAGCGAGTTTCATCAGAGGCATCGTAAAAGGCCTTATCCCATCTGTTTGCTACAATGATCAACATTTCATTACACAGCCCCAACCATATGAGCTTGAAGCACATTCTCAGAACTAGAGGCTACTGTACAAGGAATCAACGCCAGATCAACTTTGCACAGACGTAACGAGCTAAACACCCCCTAATCATTTCAAATTCAAGAAAATCCATGGAAAGGAATGAACTTGAGCTGAGACAAATGATGGGTCTTAAGCACCTGATATTCCCACTCAGCAGCGATGGCCTTGGCGAGAGCGAGGGTCGGAAGCTTGAGGGGCCTCTTGGAAGGCGTCTTCAGGGTCCGGTAATCGAGCATCACGGTCCAGCCGTTCCCGTCGTCGGCCTCCCTCGTCGTCACCTGCTTGTAGAACCGCTTCCCCACGATGGACCCCGTCATGAACGCCATCGGCATCGTCACCGAAGAAGGGTCGGAGGCGGACGCCGGCTTCGGGCTCGGGGCCCTGACGTATATCGCGTCGTCAGCCTTGTCGCCGCCGCCGCCGGCGGAGAACTCGAAGGAGGACGAAGACGGGCCGCCGTCGGCTTGGGTCTGGGCGGGGGCGGCGGAGCTGAGCCGCCGGGAATGGGAGGTCGACAGGGATGCCAAGATGGAGGGATTTCGAAGCGATTTCAGGGTCTTGCGCATCAGCAGCGAAGGATTAGCCATGGATGGATTACCGGGGTGCACCAAGAACAACCGCAAGATTGCTATGTGAAGCAGCGAAAGGTTTTAACGGGGGGTTTGGGACCTGCGCAGTAGCACGCATCCGGCACTGAGCAGAGACAGAGAGCGAGATGAGAGGAGAGAGCAGGACCGGGAGAGCAGGACCGGGAGAGCATGAGGCTGGGCCTGGATCTGCAAGAACCTTTCAGGTTTCAAGTTTGGTTTGGCTGAAGCCCATTGGCCATGGGCAAGAGAATGAAACAAACAACTTGCCCATAAGTTTTGTGTCTGTCTGTTTGACTTCTCGGCAGACACCATGATCTACTCTCCTTAAATTCTGCAGAAGTCTTTTTGATCTACTGAGTCAGCTCTTGTGCTCAGAGGAACTAATTCGCAAAACGATGCGGTGGACTACTGTAAGTGAATGTACTAAGGGAGGAGCAGGTCACGCTGGATACCCACGAAAATATCCGACTGCGTTGCTTGGATTATAGTCTTGTTATTAATCCTAGTAATTGCTTCTGTTCACTTCCCTCGATCGATCCGAACATGGCAAGAGTAAGTGCGCATTTTTGCTTTGTACTCTTTCATTCTCTCTTTATTTCTGATTGAATCACTAGGGACGACAATTCTCATACGAATCACAAGGTTTTGGGAACAGAAAATCCAATTTTTTACAGATTACTGAGTACTAACAAAATGAAGCTATGCATACAGTATGAGCTCTCCAAATCAATCCAGTCCATGCCCATGCATTTTCCTCGGGTTGATATTTGCTTCACGACAATAAGAGATTGTTCTTCTATCTGTTCGACAGGAATTTAGCCTCCTGAACAGCGTTCGGTGCAATTCCTCTGGCAGTAGTTGTAGCTACACATCTTTACACTTGAATATTTTTTAGGACATAGTATATTAACAAGCTTCCAAAGCATCGGGACTTGGTTGGCGCTTGACCCTTCCTTCCCTTGACATGTCTTGGGTGATCATCATTCATCAAAAATCTTTGAGGAGATGGAGAGATCGTGCTTTGCATCATCGTTGTTGTCATGAGCTTTCTTCCTATTCTGCTGGATTGGGAAGGAGTGTTGGACCTGCAAAATTAGATATGAAGAGGAAAAGGAAATAAAAAGCAGCTCCAAATAGATCTGTCTACTGGGAACATACGCTTTTCATCCGATGCTCTGCTCTTTCTTTCCCTTCGCGAATACTTGAAGAGTTCCCCGCGCAAAAACAAAAGCCAGGACTCCATTTACTTGGTTCTTTAATTGCTTTGTCCTGTGTAAGTAAATGTAAGTGTCGCAAGCCGAATCGAGTTGCTTTAGATGAGAAAAAATATGAAAAGAAAGGCCAAGGCAAGTTCTACTACTTGAGAATGGGATATTTTTAGCTTGGCTTTTTGATGCAGTCAAGTTACTATGCATGATTTTCATACAAAATGTTCAAGATTAATAAAGTCTCATTTTAGAGAAGATGACCTCTAATCTTGCTACATCTTTACATTATTTTCGTAGCCTACATGATTTTGCCCTGCTCTCCACCTTCTAGAAATGGCACGAGAGAGAGAGACAGAGACAGAGACAGAGACAGAGAGACAGAGAGACAGAGACAGATGCTGCGTTACCTCCTTGCCTTTTGCAGTTTTTCCTTTGGTGCTCGATCTGGGTGGAGATGACTTTAATGATTGTGAATTGCTTTTGCATGCGGACAGAAACTTTGAAAACCTGGTAAAAAGAATAAGATGAGTCAATATAACTGTGCTCTACTTTAACAGGGACTCGGATGGGGATGTGCCCCAAGCAGTTGATGCTTCTATAAGCAAAAAATGTGACTTAAGATGATCTTAATATAGCCTTATATATTTTCGCTAATGATTAAGAATTCCAATGTGCAAAACAGGAGAATTGATCCTGTCTCACAATATTTAGCCTATATGGAAACATGAGCACCAATTTGAACATGTTTTTGGCCTCCAACTTCGCAAAAGAAAAGGAAAATTTGGTCGCAGAACATCCGTGAGGATGCAATTAGCGGAAACTATTACTTTTGCCATCATAGTATTTTATATACAGAACTCAGTAAGACAAGCTGAGACTTGAGATGACATTCCAATATCTGACTCCACCCAAGTACGGTCAACGCAGTTAAATTCTGCAATAATCCTATTCTGCAGAACCCGAGGTGAAATGAAATGCTATGTGATCGTGGAAATTTGGAATGAGAGTCAAGACTTCTTACTTGGCAGCAAGAGAGCCCCTTTTTTGGGTGGTTTTCTTTCTAGTGGCTAAGTGATCCCCCAGTATCCTGCAATACAACTCGAAAATGTTGAATGGATCTTGGAGATTGCCATGCTTTAATGATCGAAATCATTAAAACCAAAACAGCAGAATTTGCACCCTGCAAAGAAAAATAAACAAGGCACCTCTTCCTGGACAAAGAAGTGGCTGAAGGGTATGCCGATGTTGTGCCTCTAACCGCCTGCAGTCCACAAATAAGGTATTCATTGTCGTGATACAGGGCAATAAGAAAAATCGACACGACTTATCATAAGAATTAGAGCAAGTGCCTGCAAGAATTTCTGCCTCTACTGATATTTAGAGTTTCATATGAACCTCGAGTTCACTTACAACCAGCCATTGCGACAGTAACTTACAGAATTTATTTGTGAATTGAGGCCCTTCTCATTTAAATCACTCATTCCATATTTGTCACTGCTAGAAGTAGCAAAGCTCACCTCAGAGGATTTGGCTGGGGAAGAGTCCGTTCCAAGCTCTTTCAATGATTCATCCTTGGAATCTTCCACAATCACGACGGATTTATCAGTTAACTGTGATCCTCCATCCTCGCAGATATCATTTTTCTCCATCTCACCACCCAGATTATGCACTTGCCTTAAATTCTTCACCTCTTGGTTAGGATTGACAATTTCTTGAGAGTCTAAGACATCACCTTCACGTTCCAAGTCTGCAACATCACTTGAGTCCGCATTCCCTTGCTCAAGCAAGGCCGCTGCTTTCTTCTCGGCCAATTTCTTGTAGTGAGCCTCAAAAAAGGCTTTCTTTTCTGCGACTGATCCGGGCCGGGAATGCTTCTCGGCCTCTTCAACATAGCGCTTCCGAGAGAAGCTTGACCACTTCTCCCATGACAAGGACTCTTCTGACACGAACCTGCCAAATGAGACGGACTGCCCGAGAGCATGAATTGGGTTCCCCTGCATCAAGGAAGATTTCCTACATTTAATGCAAAGTTCAGATCCAAATGTTCCCAATAACCACAGATACTTAAAGTTCTCCTATATCAAGTACCTGCTCATTCATTTCAAGCAGACAAAAATTTTAGCAGGCTACCCAATCGAACACGAGTCACAAAGAATTATCTATGTAATGTGTGATGAGTAGAAAAAGCATCATTTTACACCAACCCTCCAGCTAAGTTTATCTTGGTCATGCAATGATCAGATGAAGTTGATCATAGACATGAAACACAACAATCTGAATACAAAAGAAGAAAAAAAGAACGTAAAGGAGGAAGATAAATTCACAGTGCAGTTTCCTGGAGTTACCTCAGTGGCATCACTGGTGAAGACCGAAGGGTGAGACAGGGGCTGCATCATGAGACAGCTTGAATCTCCCATGGTTGGGGCTTAAGCAATGCTGCAAAACCTCAGTCAAGATACAAACTCGGAACTGGAAACACCAAGATTGACGTTTCCCCTCTATTCGGATATATTTTTTTTCCTTTTTTTTTTTTCTGTTTGAATTGAATTTGAAATTCAAAAGTAAAGCAAAAGGTGCACAACCCACGTTCTCAATGTAGACCTCATCATCGTGTGTCTACTGTCAATGGGGATGAAAGTGAAGCGTGCTCTTTTTTAATATCACCACAAAAGTGGGGTCTCATTTGCAACAAGCTTCGGTTAGTTTTCAAGTGCTTCTCTCTTTGTCGGCTTGCTTGGGCCCCGCTTATTTGACGTTAACGTTAGATACTTTATTAATATCATCAAACATCTTCGAGTATTTTCCTTTAAGGCAAAAAAAAAAAAGCTGTTGGCTTGACTGGTGCTAATCTTTCTTGAGCCCCCACCGAATGTATTTGTCATGCTGTTGGAGAAAGTAGCGGATCAGGGAAGCAAATGCTTGACAGTTCCACACTACAAACATTGCCCAAGTTGACGAACTTGTTATCTCATTCGCAATGCTTAAGAAAAAAGAAGAAGAGAGAGACATAAATCCAGGATCAGGCAGTCCGCGCCAGAACTCGGTCGAAGAGTTCGCATGTATTCAGCTCGAATTAGGAAGCAGAGGGATCTCCACGCGAGATCCCGCCCAAAAAAACACATTCCCCGTGCAAGCATGCACATCTTGCTCGAGGGTTAAACTCGATTCGCCGGTTAAACTCGATTCGCCGCCCGCATCATCTATAGGATTAGTCTAAAGCGATACTTTTCTCACTCATTTGCGGGCTAAAGTCATGTGGGTGCCCAATGGCCATGGCCAGCACCGCTGATTCAGGGGACAAAGATGTCAACGGCTGAACCACCAGCTGTTGAAATGTCAACCTCCGCATAACAGAACAAAGGACCATCAGTCCTCCACTGTTATGCTTTGGAGCTAATTCTGTTCGTGTGGATTTGCACAAGTTTAATCTGTAAGGCCTTTGGCGATTATACCAACTACCAAAGATCTGGAAGTAAGTTACGCATTTATCATACCCAACATCTTTAAATTCTTGAACGGCCAATGCATTAAGAAGGAAACTTGATTCTTTTTATTTTTTTCCCGATTTAGTCTGTGAGTTGGACCTAAGCACATAAATTTTCTTTTCCTTGAAGCGTAAACTTCCACCAAGAAACATAAGGAATGCATCAATCTGTTGAATGCTACATATAAACTAAGTTACCTCCACTACAACATAGACCATGAACTCAAACGTGATGTAACCGTGCAAACTGCTAGTTTATCACTACATTCTTCTGAGAAAAGGAAAGTCATAGCAAATGCTCTAACAAACTCGACGACAACATTCTCTTGCAAAATTTATATTAGCATTTGAGAATATAGTACACAAATTGCATTGATTGTAGACATAATTTTCTATGATATTACAGACAATACACCATTTTTATTACCTCTGCTTCGATCTTCTTGAACTCTTCTGCCAATGCAATCCCTTTACATTTTCCATGGCTCCAAGGAGATCCAATTTCATCTACTACCATTTTTAATTCCAATTGTACTGAATCAGAACAATTATCAAGCTTTCTTGTCAAAATTCAGAACTGGGAGATTTTCCCTTGAATCTAAGAGAAGACTCAAAATCTTCAAAACCACACCAACCAAGAGGCCAGAGAAGCACAAGCTGAAAGAACCTGTTTCGGATACCTCATCTGTGAAGACTGAAGCCCAACATGCCTAAAATTACAATCTTCACTTGTCTACATAATAAATTTCCATTTCCATTTTCAAGCAATCAGCTCTTACTCTTGAGCAGCCCATGCAAGTAATTGAATTGAAGAGTTGACCTTATCCCTTGCTGAAATTACTACTTCCATGAAAACTACCGCTTATAACCAAGGAAGAAAAGTCGCTATCATTTTCTTCTGGAAGGATCCCGGCTAAGTCCATGCTTCTTGAGCGTATTAATGTAATCTCTCATGAGGGTAAATTTGTTGCTTCCAAGATGATAAAAATAGTCCCATGTATAGATCCCAGTTTTATGCAAGTCATCAAAAATTATCCTGCATCATTAAGATTACAGAATCTAGGTTTAGTAGGAAAATCACAAGACGTTCAAGCTGTAACAATTTTTCCTTTTGAGGAACCATCCTGAAATTACCTCACCCCATAGTTTCCTATAGGTTCGACTTTCATAATTCCAACATGACGACGCCCAAATATTACCTGATAAGGAACATGAAGCGCTTGAGCCAAATAATATTGGAGCATGAACAACAGGCATGTTTTTTTAGCCACATGAGAATCATATCAACTGTGAGACTAGAGAGGGAACACATTAAATGAAATGATGGTATCAAAGAAAACAAAATCAGTTCAGCTCTGGACAGATTCAATGCCGATCTTTAGGAGGCCAATACATAAGGGAAGATTTCTTACTGTGATCTTTTTTTCTTTTCTTTTTTGGGTTGGTCTCCTACTACAATCTTAGCTAACTTTTGACATTTCTTTGTTTATTTATGGGCAAATAGGATAGCCAATTTCCCTATGGTATAACACAACATATGTACAGAAATTAATCGAAGTTAACTGAAATTAGCAACTCGATATGCCTAGGTTGCAAAGACTCTCTACTTTGCTGAAGTCCAAAGGTGTGTGCATCACTTAGCACAGTGGTAAAAACCCTTCTTCCCACTAAATCCATCCTTGCGTGTAGGCTATAACCCAGGATACTGGTCCATCAGCTAACTATGTACGCAATCAAAGCCTTTCATACTTTTCCCATTAACATGAGCACCATCTTAGGAATTGGTGGCTCAGGAAACACCTAGAATCTGAGAACAAAGAAATCAGTTATCCAAAGGGTCAAGAATTTCCAATTTGTGAGATGATCTTAGGAGAAGAACAGATTTGGGTCAGTTAACTCAGTTGATAGAGACTTGTCTCTTATCATCAGAACAAGTTCCTGTTGACTCCATAGTAGCACTGCTGGTTTTTTTATTATAAGAAAAGTGCAAGCAACACAGGATAGCCTTTCCCATCAAGTTCAATTTTTCCAGCGCAGATCTGAACAGAGAACATACTGAACAGTAGAACTTATTCCAATACTAGCATCTGCCAAGTAAACGATTGTAATATTTATCGACAAACTTATCTGATCCACAAGACAGAATATTTGAATCCATCATTCTAGTCTTCGTGATGAAGTTAATTTGACCCCACAAATGTGAACACGAACTAAGGCTACGAGATGAACAACCACCATAGAGGTAGATATGGCTAAGTTGTTCACTTTAATTTTGCAGTAACCCTTCACATGGCAAGCAAAAAAAAAAGTTTCACATGTTAAGAGAATGCATGCATGTACTCTTCTCTTTTTGTAAATGAAAGTAGATTGTTGCATTGCTGAATACACAAGAGATTAATACATATATTTTGAATATCAACCTTTTCACCTCCTATAGACCTCATCTTGCCATCTGCAGCAGGACTGCAAATTCTGAGAAATTCAGCAGACAACCTAAATGTGCTACCATTAGTGAATTCCACCTCCACCTGAAATAGGACAAGCATATTTGAAGTGAAAACACACTACATAAAATTTGTATAAGCAAGTTTACTTGATGCGATAAGTAGCTTGATATGATGCATTTCTGCCAATCCTCAACCATTAGTTAACATATAAACTGAAGCTTGCTTGTGCATTGTTGTGCAACACCTTACAACAAGTCTAAGGATATGATACAGAGGTAACAGGAAAAAAAACACGAACTACTGAACCATAAGTGACAGATTACTGATAGCTTGCAGTCCAGGTTTGTATGACATTTGTGTAGCAATAAAAGCTTAGCAAATCGCTATCCGTTTTTTTTCCACAGAAACACCTAGAGAAGTTTATGAATGCTTAAACCACGCTTCAAATGCTAATTATCCATCATTCAGCAGAGACAACCTAAACCACAACTTTCCGGGAAACAAAACTATGATAGCTTACTACTTATCACTCTTCTCTCGATGTGGCACCAAACTATTATAGTTTTGACATCCTCTATTATGATACAAGTAAGGGCGACCCGAGATTATATGACTTGTGCTCTCTGAGAAGGACAATGACTTGAGCAACTCACTGATCTTAACAAAGTCCCGAACCGTTCACCAATCCACTAACTGCTCATTTCACAAGATTCCACCTTGAAAATCAAGGTCCAAGGTCCCTACTTAAAATCTGCCCTCAACGAACATTCACGTTATGGCCCATTTACGTTTCTGTGGAACACAAAGGATGAACCCAAACCCATCTCCACCACACAATGGAATCGACCCAAGAGCTATGGAACTCGGAACAATCAGACGACATGCTCAAAACCAAGAACGAGAGATCAAGAATAACGAGATTTCGAGAGGACGAGGTGAGCAAAAAAGCTTACGCATTTAGGAGGGTGGAGAGAGAATTTAGAGAGGCGCGGGGCAGCGACGGCCGTGTGGATGGATTTAGCTGCTCGCTGCAGGGATATCATACTGCTGTTCCTCGGTCGGGACTCTCTCTCTCAAAAGTTCACGCTTCGAAGACCATGTTCCCCGTTCGGTTTCTACGATGTCAGTGTCGGCGCAGGAAAGATTCCGACACGGGTGAGCTTAAAACTGGAAAAAGCTTCGAAATTGCAGACGACCCGACGACGGAATTCGGTCGGAGGGACCTGCGGACGCTGAACGGCGAACGCTGCTTCGGCGAGGCGAACGCTGCCTGGTGACCTGCGGCCGAACCGAACGAGCCCGATCGGGTCGAACCAGGCGAAACAGTGAACGGGCCAGGTCCACACGTGTAGAGTACTTCACTATGCCCGATATCAGATCTTCGGGCCCGGGCGGGCCCAACATAAGGCCCAGGCCCATGAATAAAGCAGAAGGTCCGCTGACAGATCAATTAATTCATGTAGGCTTGTTTCATAGCTGTTAAAACTTAAGATCCGTTTGGTAACACTTCTATTTCAAAAATAATTTCTTTTCAGAAATAATTTTTTTTTATTTTTATTCCCATGAACAATTTTTCAATAGAATAATGCATTTGATAATTATATAAAATTTATATTCTCAAAATGAAAAGAGAATAAAAATGTGTTTAATAGATTCACAATGTAGAATTTCTTTTAAAATTTTTCTTATTCTTCCTTATTATCGCCAATCGCCACTGTTGCTGTCGCCGACCGTAGCCACCCACCACTAGGGGTGATCGGGTCCAAGGTGAGTAGGGTATAGATCTGGACCCTATACTTAACCCTGTTATAACCCGTTCTTCTTTTCCGGACCCTATACCCAACCCTGTTTCTATTAGACCCTGTACCCGACCCACCCTGTTTTTCCGATCTGGTTCGAGGGTCAACCCCGTTTCCACTGGAACCTGTTTTGCCATCTTCCGATATCCTATATGATTTTGAATTTTATATTAATACGCAAGAAAATAACGTAATTCTCCTAATTTGTATTGAAATATTAAGCATTTGTAATAAATAAATACATGAACTTTTTAACTAAAAGAAAAATTAAGGATCAACAAGGCTAATTATAATGAATAAAACCATAAGGCAAAGAGTTAGCAACAAACATGGGTCTAATATTAGTCTTATTCTCACAACTACTACATGAAGCTACTCATTTATGCAAGTATAACTCCTCATACAAAAGAGAAATTAGGCAAGCCAATTCATGTGATACACAAAAATTTGGCGGCGATGAACACCATCCGTCCATCAGATGATGCGAGAGGGAGCCGATGAGGGAGGGAAGCAAGTAAGGAAAAGGAATGACAAATGAGGAGTGCCACGCACGTTTGAAAGAGCCAAGAGGAAAAACGTCCTGTGATTGCGGGAGTAAAAATAGCAACCGGGGGAAAAAAAAAGTATTTTAGATCTCTACTTACAAAGCCAGTCTAGGAACCGGTTCCAAAACCGATCCAGAAATCGGTTTCCGGGTGGGTAATCACTTGAACCCGTTTCCGGATTGGTTTAAACCAGTTCCGAATTTTGGGAACCAGTTCCCCGATCGGTTTCAACAGGAACCGGTTTCCGACCCTATTTTCCGAGTGGGTCGATCCATGAACCAGGTATACCCAGTTCGGTTGCACACCCCTACCCACTGCTGACCCTAGCCGCGGATGACTGCCAACGATGCCAATCGCTGCCCGCCGCCACCGACAATCGCTGCCAACGCCGGTCAACCCGAAGGTCGGCGATGGGCAGCGACGGTCGATTGTGGCGTCGACAATCATCGGTAGTGGATGGTAGCAGTTGACAATGACAACAGTTGGCTGTTGACCAATCGGTGAGTGGTGGCCTCGATGGTTATTGGCGGTGGGCATGGCGGGTGGTGGCGACGGCGGCTGGCCAACGGGGGAGGTCAGTGGTCAGCGGTCAATCGATGGGCAGTAGGAGACAATCAACTATTAGCTGACGGGCGACGGGTGGCAAAGGCGGTCAGTTGGGGCGATAGGCAATCGAACAGTGGCGATTGTCCAGTGGTTGGCGGCGGCGGTGGTCGAACAATAGGGGCAATGGCGAGGAGCGAGGGGCAACAAGGAAGAAGAAAAGAAAAAATAATTTATTTCTAGAAATTGTTCTCAGAAATAAGAAGTTACTTTTTTTTACTTCTCGTTTTTGTTCTAAATTTATTACCTGTCCACTTTTCTATTCCAGGGAATAGAATAATTAATTGACATTTTCAAACGGATTTCTATTCTTTTTTTGTTCCGAGAAACAAAAAAACAGAAATTATGAGGAATAAAAACGTTACCAAATAGAGCCTAAAAGGCCGTGGAACATATTTACTAACAACTAAATTTGTATGTGAAAAGGTTATAAAAAAAATCTTAAATTATGCCTACTATCACACATTTATCCGAACTTTATATCGTGAGATCAAAAATCATAAATTATGCTCAACGTGACACATTTACTCTAAATTTCTTCTTATGATAAAAAAAACTCCGAATTTGTATTTATGTAATACATTTACTTTCTATTAAGATCCTGTTAAAATGATTTTTCAATTAAAACAATTTTTTATTTCCCTTAAACCGTATGAGCACTATGTCAATATTGTTTACGTAGACAAATTTTTGACGGTTTTCATTAATAGAACTTTAATGGAGGGTAAATGTATCATGAATATATAAATTTAAATTTTTTTGTGCCACAAAAAAAAAATGTAGAATAAATGTGTCACAATTACCCTAACTTTTTTATTTTTATTTTTTATAAGTCATCTTCAACAAGTAGAATAATCAAATTTACTCCATAGATGGATCAAATCAACCATATCTTTGTCGACCTCGTTGTATGTCGGTGCATAGTCTTTTGTCATCCAACGGATGAAATTATGTCAAGTTTGAAGAACCGATCATGCCCGTATCATACCACAATGCATTTGTCGGGAAATTAGACACACTGGACCTAAGTGGAATATCAATCCTCCTCTTAGACCTCGTAGTCGATAGGCGTACAGATGAAAACCATCTATTTTCGGTGCAAGTAATTAATGCGAACGAAAATGAATTCCATTACGATCTTCACCTATGACCCGGAACTCGACAGGATGTCGTTCCCTCACATGTTATGATCATGTCAGTCATATCGAAAGCTACCTGCACACCGTGACGTCAAATTATCGGCATCAGCAATGAACTATGTAGTCACAACACTAGCAAGTACAAGGAAGTTAAATTAAGACCTGCCCACTTATCTTTCTTATTCTTGGACAACTTCTTAATCTCGCAGTTGGCATCTTCGCATTCACAGGAGCTTTGTCATTGGTTTAGGGTTGGCTCTTTCCTTGCTGGCTTCTAGCAAAGAGCCAAAACCACACCGAAAAAATTATGATTGGGCTCGGCGTGTACATTTGTTAACATGCAACTGTCCTGAACCTGACATGGGTGTTTTAGATTAATTGCAGGCAATAGTAGATTATTATCACATGCTTGACTTGATGCCATCAAGTCTTCACGCTACCAAAGCCACGGTTAATGACCACCTTAGCAGCTGACACCGATACAAAACGAAGCCCATAACATGTGAAAAAGAAAGCATTACTTCACGTGTTCGAGTGTAATCAGTCAGTTGTTCATTGGAAGGGACCATCATACATGATCCTACAAAACCTAATGTTTCTAACCATATGGAGCCTAATAGAAAGAATAATAAAGATGGCTCAACTGAAATATATATATTATAGTCCATACATTGATTTAGGGTTGGCTCTTGCTTGCTGCTAGCAAAGAGCCAAAACCACGTCGAAATAATTATCATTAGGGTCGGTGTGTATATTAGTTAATATGGAACTATCCTGAACATTACATTATTTTAAATTAATTGCAGGCAATAGTAGATTATTATCACATGGGTGTTTTAGATTAATTGCATCATTGACTTGATGCCATCAAGTCTTCACGCTACCAAAGCCACGGTTAATGACCACTTTAGCAGCGGACACCGACACAAAACACGAAACAAAGGCCATCACATGTAAAATAGAAAGCATTGCTTACAATGTTCATGCGTAATCGGTCAGTTGTTCATTGGAAGGGACCATTTCACATGATCCTACAAAACCTAAAGTTTGTTACCATATGGAGCCAAATAGAAAGAACAATAAAGATAGCTCAGCTGAAAAAAATATATATGCAAGCAAAGAAGTCAAATACATCTATATGTGAAATTAGCTGGAAGCTGCGCATACATGATTAGCCGGAGTACCTACCGGAAGATTTGCTTGAACGGTCGCATCTGGAGGGACGAGGAGAACCCATTGGAAAATTGAAATGTTGATAATATTCTGAACCAGCTCACTGATTTCTTCCTCTATTTTCTTCTCGTGTCCAGTCACAACCTGGGATTAGTTGGTACGTCTTATTAAGGATGGAAAATCATTGCAAAAACATTTTTCTACATGGGCACCGTGCTTCTTTAAACAATGGCGCATAACAACAGCACAAGCTGTTTGGTTTTATGTATTCTAACGTACATTCAATCTGACTGACTGATTGCGCGGGGGTTTCGGGGGTGGGGGATCGTGCCAAATTATTGGAGACTCTATGTTACTTGTCTAGGGTTTAGGTGCATGCACGGGGAGGTGATCAAGAGCGAATTGACATTTTGCGTTCAGAAGGGAGAGCGGCTTCCGATTTTCTAGGTGCTAGGCACGACCTAACTCCTCCTGCCGTTTCGGCTCCAAATCTCCAACCAAGCAAAGCGTGTATCGTCGAGGGAATCTATGTAGTGGGCTGCAATTACTATGATGCCGGAGAAATGTACCTGAGAAAATCATAGATTAGTGGTTGACAAATCCAAATCGTCCTTCGATTGCGAAGATGTGGACTCTCAACATATTTTTCCACGGCTCGGCACGCCTTTTACTTTGACCCATTTGGAGGATGGTTAAGTCCTCACGATATAGTGCAAATCTTGCATAAAAGTCGATCGAAGATAGTTCATGAGGAGAGACCGTTTTAGATGTGGGAGGCGGCCGGGGAGGCGGCCAGGGAGGCGGTGTTTCGTGAATTTTTTCGGCTCCAAATCTCCAACGAAGCAAGCGTAATAACTTCGAGGAAATCTACGTAGTCGGCTGCATTTACTATGATGCCGGAGAAATGTACCTGAGAAAAATATAGACTAGTGGTTGACAAATCCACATCGCCCTTCGTTTGCGAAGATATGGACTCTCGACATCTTTTTCCACGGCTCGGCACGCCTTTACTTTGACCCATTTGGAGGATGGTTAAGTCCTCACGATATTGTGCAAATCTTGCATAAAAATCGATCGACGACAGTTCATGAGGGAGACCGTTTTAGATGCCGGGGAGGCGGTGTTTCACGAATTGTTTGCCCTTCTAGTTAGGGTTTAGACTGCTTGTTTCTTCGATGTGGATGCGGATTTAATTTGGTCGATTGATTACTAAATATCTAATCTTTCCTTATCAATTCAAAGGGAACTTGTATTGGGCATGATTTTTTTTATTTGTACATTTTTACTTGCATAATTTGATATGAGAGTTTTGTACATGTGGGATTGAGCGAATTTGGTGCATCAAATGCAAAACGAGCAAAGTATGTACATTCAACCTATAGTCGTTAATTCAAGTTAAAAGTACTAATATTCTTACAAATCAACACGATGGATTTATACATTTTCAAAGTATATTTAGTAAGATTTAACGAGTGCTTTGAAGACATACTAATAAAATTAGAAAACGAAAGTCTTGGAGTACATAACTAAAGATTTTGCATTTTAATCAAGTACAAAGAGAGGACCCATGATATGAAGAAGCGTAATGAAGTAAAAAGTAGACACTTGTAGCTGTTCCAATCTTCGACGACGTGATGAAAAATTACGAAGTTCACAAAACAGAAGGAAAAAAGTGTTTAGTATGTTCATAGTAACTCTCCATTTTCCAAGAAGAAAAGCTCTTGTTCTAAGTAATCAAGCCCATCCCATGACACTACAGACTCCCCGCTATCAACCCATTGTTGCTGCTGTTGTTGCTGATGTTGCTGAACCAAATGAGAATCTTCCACAGAAGATGATGAACTCTGCGAAACATGGGTGTTCATTTCTTGCTGATTTCTCCGTGACCCTTCTTGATCTTCATTGAAGCTTCCACACAACCACTCGAAATTCTCCAGCAGGTTGGCAGTTTCTTCGAACGTCATAAGTCCGATCTCATCCTCCATTGAAAAAGCCTCCACCTTGTCTTGATCAGCCTCTAGTACCGTGGGTTTATCATCACTGCACGAGCTTCCTTCTGTAATTGAATTCGGGTCCACGTCTGTCTCGTTTACGATCTCTTGTGCATTGTTTTCCTCTTCTCGAATCGGCTGGTGGGTCACTGGGTCCAGCCTGAGAAGCTTCAGCTTCTTCTTGATTCTGGTGTTCCAATGGTTCTTGATCTCATTGTCGGTGCGACCCGGAAAATGCGAAGCAATCTTGGACCATCTGTAATCGCAAAAAGGAAGTTCCAAAACTTTTTCAGGACTTGATAAAAATACAAGATCTTACTTGCTGGACGCTGTTACAATAACTTGCAGTACATATTTTAAAAAGTGGCTCATTTCAAATCACGAACTTTTCTTTGTAAATCTAGCATTACTGAATGTATATAAGCGACCTGTTGCCGAGACGTGAATGAAGTTGAATGATTTGATCTTCCTCCGCGTCAGTGAAACCGCCTCTCTTAACATCAGGCCTCAAGTAATTGATCCACCTCAATCTGCAACTTTTGCCACATCTCAGCAAACCTATAAAACTCATCACACCATCCAATCAGTGTCTACTAATCTGACTCTCACAAAAAATTGGAGAGAGACTAACCTGCGAGTTTAGGAACCGTCCTCCAGCAATGGATGCCATTATTCATGATGAAGCTTATGAGCTTATGGTCTTCCTCAATAGTCCATGGACCGCGCTTCAGCCCGACCTTGTCACAACAGGGTTGCCTTCCCATTATTCGGTTTTCCAATGCTTCAAGCACAGCAGAAATGAGAAAAAGAGTTTGCAAACGAGCTTGAGTTTGAAAAAATCAAGCCAGAGCTTGTTTGAAAAATTCAAGCCAGAGCTTGCAAAATCATTTATAGTCACCCAAAGATTCGGACAGATCACCCCGGCATTATAAAACTAGGATGTTCCTCGAGTGGGGTGAAGCATGATTAAGTGGCAAAGCATGATAAAGAAATGGCAATGACTCCAAAATTATTGATAACAATTTGGGTACCGCCTTTTGGTTCAACGAGTCACCTAATGTGTGATGGTAAAGACGAACCAGACGTGGGTGTGTTCCCATTGACAATCTTCACTTTGTGTGTGTGTCCATTATTTTTGCAGACCAAAGCCCTCTCTTACTGGGTTTAATTATTGAAGACAAGAAGACATGCATTCTTTATTGCAGGAGATTCCTTGGCATTTAGGGTTTCTTTCTGCTTCTTTTTTCTGTTGCTGTTTGGAGGTGGCTTGTCAGTTGTCACTGCTCGTGTGATGAACGAGGAAAACGAGAGATGCTTTTAACAAGTTCTCATGCTCGTGTAAATATTCCATCAATGGATTTACTTCGAAGTTAGAGCGACTAGATTTGAGAAGACACGCAGAACTAGGAACATGACAAAACAACAACTCGAGCGAGACAGAGAGAAGTACGGATGACTTCACCTTTGGAAAAGTTTAATAAGACGGACGACATTGACTTGAGTCATGTGAAAAATAATTCAATCTTGACCTTAGAGCCAAAAAAAGTCTCTCATTCAATGAACTTACAGAAAGAAACATGCCTGCCTCATTATGCGCATTCTCTATGATTCAGTGGGCCAGTTTATGTATTTAGAAAAAGCTTAATTAAGGGCAGAAAACGAAGGGACCAATTAGTGACAAAGAGTGATTAAGTACTTGAGAAAAAGATAATGACTACGATTAGAGAGGGGTAACAGAGAATTGACAGTATTAGAACAAAGAAAGGAAAGAGAATCGAATGCCACTTCATGTTCAATAAAAGGACATAACAAGAGTGAGCCCCATGTATCTGTTCCTTGATGCGAAGTCGTCATAGATAGAGACATATGGGACTGATACGATCTTGTGTACTTTCTCGGATCGTGATTTAGTTTAAACAAACCACCAACTAAAAAAATTATGCGTCATATGGTAGGACTGTAGATTTAACGGACAACAGCGGGCGATAGTGATCCATCATAATCTCGGTTGAGTAGATGAAGTAGATCATATATCAGGAGAATCACGATGATCCGATCATGTCATTCATGACCACAGCAGATAAAAGGTACTGCTTTGGAACTAAGTGACAAAATCAACACGCCATCAAATTTCCCTTGAATGAGTGTGAAACGAGCAGGGAGATGAATGCTGCCTCAGTTGGCACCTCTTCCGCCTTCCAGAATCGAGAAACTGGCAACATGAGCGTTCCATGTTCTTTGTCGATCCGACAAGTTCATGAACAGACGAACCCGACAATAACTTAAATTAAGGATTGATATTGACAAATTCTACGGAAGGAGAATCTTGAATCCCCATGCTTCCCACGTTGCTGTTCTTGTTATTGCTTCCTTAGAATTATCGAATCCCTCACGATTCATATATTATCATGGTAGTCTTTTTAAGGAATATGAACATTATATTCATAACGAATAATCAATAAAAATAGAGGAAAATGTCTTAAGACCCATCTTTGATTGGTGGATTACAAGTTAAGGACATCATTCACATGCAAGTTTAAATGAAATTGAAAGTGGGTAATATCTAAAGGTGTCAAAATTACCCAATCCGAACTGAACCAATTTTTTTTCAGGTATTTTCAGTTCGGTTAATAAGTAAAAAGATTCGGGTTGTTCTTCGGCGGGTTTCGTGCTTCATGTTTTATTTTATTTTTCTTTTTCTTTTTTATCTTCTTGCTTTCTCACTTGTGTGATCTTTTTGAAGCACACGCCACACAAGCATTATTGTTTATACACAACTCTTTTTTTTTTTGGTAAAGATACACAACTCATTTATTCACAAGTTGTGTGCAAAAAAAAAAATTAATTATCTTGTAAAGAATGACCAAGACACTCGTGTCATTAACGGCAAGCAAAGAGGAGTACTTTTAAATATATCAAGTTCATCCATGAGATCAATACAGCCAATGATGCGACCGACTACAAAGACAAATCAATTTCGTCGTAAATGATAGAGGCCACCAAACCATCAAAGAAATCTTTGAATATAAAAGACTAAGTCATTTTTTTCAGAAGATAAAGCTAAAAGGTTAAAATAAGAAGAAGAAGAAGAAGAAGAATCAATTTAGTCGTAAATGATAGAGGCCACCAAACCATCAAAGAAATCTTTGAATATAAAAGACTAAGTCATTTTTTTCAGAAGATAAAGCTAAAAAGTTAAAGAAGAAGAAGAAGAAGAAGAAGAAGAAGAAGACAACATAAATAATCTTTATATTTTAGATTAATATTAAATGTGATCCTTAAATTTTTAACTTATTTAATATGATCCATGAATTTTAACCAAATGTGTAATATGCTCCTTGAACTTTTAATTGATTCAATATGACCCGACCTGAAATGACAAGACCCGGATGTTGCATAAGCCCAACAGCAGTATCTTTCCTTGTCACTATAGTTGATAACCATTTTTGTAAATTATATCCAGGGTAATAACATAAATAATCTTTATATTTTATATTAATATTAAATGTGATCCTTAAATTTTTAACTTATTTAATATGATCCATGAATTTTAACCAACTGTGTAATATGCTCCCTGAACTTTTAATTGGTTCAATATGGTCCCTAGATTTTTTGAAAATGTTCAAACTAATCCATGAACTATATGAAAACGTATCATATCATCCTTACATTAATTTAAGTTTAGGGACAATATTGAACGATTTTATGTAGTTCAGGGATTAGTTTGAACATGTCTAAAAAATTCAAGGATCTTATTGAACAAATTAAAAAGTTCATAGACAATATTGCACAGTGAGCTAAATTTAAGGGATCGAATTAAATAAATTAAAAGTTCAAAGGTCACACATTACACATTGGGTCATAGTTCATAGATCATTTATGTCATTTTCCCATCATATTTTGTCACAAAATTTCAAATATTGCTCTTAAAATTTGAGATTTCGTAAAAAAAATTTATTACAGAATTTTTGAATTATTAATGAATGCAAAAGAGTTACTGATACGACGTGAAGAAATTGCACACATTTATGTGAAAATAAAGAATTATTTCAAGGTTTGAATTTTTATTTTTTTGTGCAAAGATTGTTTATAAGATAGAAAAAAATTGAATTTTTATATTATAATAAATATTTAATCCAATAGGATTATTAACTCATGCATTTAATCATTGAAGACTATTTATTAAATAATTAATTGATGATGTCTTTATAATCCCTTAATAGTAAAAGGTTTTCTTTACTTTATGTAATCACATAGATTTTACGTTTACTCGGAATGTGCTGTCACGGAAAATTTGGATGATGGGTTGCAACAAAAGTAATGCACTTATCGATGATTTCATTGTTCATCGATGGAAAAGCAAACATGGCCAACCACATCATATCGATGTCAATAAAACTATGGGAAACAATGCATTATTTAATTTTAAAAAAGATTATTGGAATAAAATCTGTGTGGATATATAAGTTGACATATATCCATCTTAAAGAAGATAAGTAGCTCTCTTAATAAAATCTTGATAATCACTAGCCGATTAACACACTTGGTTGCACATAAAGAAAAAGGAACTAAAAGCGCATTTTAATCGTGAGAGGGAGAGGATGTTTAAAGATTCGAAATAGTTAGTTGGAAATGAATTTTTCCTAAATATAGTAATTAGAGTTTTATAAAAACCTGATGATAAGTAGCTCTATCGATATCTCTTCCAATCATGGGTCGAAATCAAAGTGAGTGTTCATCCTTGAAACTTATGTTAGAAAATTTCTATGAAGTTCATGTCGAGTATGCAACAAAATAATAATAATAATAATAATAACGTATTACAAATAAACGAATGTTGATTTAAAAGGATAAGCATACTAACGATGTTATCTCAAGATCCCAAACTTAAATAATATTTTATTTGACTTAAACAATTTACTCTCCTTTTTTTCCAAAATAATCCAAAATGTACCATGTAATTGATTTTGCTTCTTTGCCACGATATGAATATGTATAAATTGTGTACGTGTGATTTAGCTAGGAATTGGATAAGCAAGTTTTACCTTAACATCTCAAATGAGATCTAGCGAAATCGAAAGCGCTTGAGCGACGCACGATTGCGACTAAATGAGTTTGACGTGCCCCGGCCAAAGCCACGCATCTCACATGCCACCCGTGTCCATAGAAATTGACCCCTTCGTTATTGATAATTAAAATATAGATTTTCCATTCATTTTTTCTATTATTATAATTTTCGTAAAATTGGAGAAAGTGGTGGGTCCCACACCCCTTGGTGTGATCAATGAGATGATCGATTAGTTTTCAAATCAAGATTTTCCACCCTCCGTCCGATTTTTCCTCAGTGAAGGCTCTAGAGCAATTCATATATAAATGAAACACCTATATGTGTTTTTTTTTAATTATCTAAAAACACCTATATGTGTTTGACATATCATAATGATCTCATATCTTATTGACGAGAGAATAAAACAATTGATTTGCATGGTCAAATTTTCTGTACAGCACGCATACTTTATAATATATTACCTTTTTAATTTTTGTTAATTAGGCTGCGTTTACTTTTATTCTTTTTTTCTGTTTCTAAACACATTTTTTATTTTTCTGTTCCTGAGAACAAAAAAGGAACAGAAACGCGTTTGTTTGTGTTTTTGTTTCAAAATTATTTTTTTGTTCTTAGAAACATATTTGGAACAAAAACAAGAAACAAAAAAATAGTTATTTTTGTTTTAGAACAAAATTCGAAACACTTTGCATTTTCTTTTCTTTTTTTTTTCTTCTTTCTTCTTCTTTTTTTTTTCTTTTTTTTTTTGGCCAGTCACCGGCCTCGGCCAGGGCCGGCGACCTCGCCGGAGTGTCGTCAGCCCCCGGTGAGGCCGAGCGTCGCTGGCCCCTGGCGAAGCTCGGCCTCGCACCGGGCTGGGCGAGCTCGATCTCGCCCAGATCCAGCGAGGCCAAGCTCGCCCAGCAGTCGGCGAGGGCGTCGCCTGTCGATGGCCCGGCGAGGCCGCCGACCCTCGTCGGTCGGTTACCGGCCATGGCCGAGGCCGGCGACCGGCCAAAAGAAGAAAAAGAAAAAAGGAAAAATAAATAAAAAAATAAAAAATAAAATAGAAAAAATAAAAGAAATAAAAAAATTATACAAATTTACCAAACATGTTTCTGTTCATTTTTTATTCCCGGAATAAGTTTACCAAACGCGTTTTTTTGTTCAAAAATTGTTCCCTAGAACAGAAACACTTTTTTCTATTTCTGTTTCCTGAAACAATTTTTAAACAGAAATATTACCAAACGCGCCTTTACTGGCCCAACTATGGTGATTGCTCTAAACCATTGGAGGAAAAAAGAAATCAATTTTACGCTTTACAACACTTCGCGTCTTGAAAATTATGTTACATGTTGATAATTTTTAAAAATATATTCTTTTAATTAATCGTTTCTTGAGTGACTGGAAAAACTTTAGATCGATATTTGTTGGCCATTTGATATTTTCTTGGCTAAAGTAATACTACAAATCTTAGTTTTAAAGTTGATGCGCCCCACGTAATTATTTTTTAAATCAATTGACTGCTAATCTAAGGTTTCATGTAACACTTATTTTGTCATATGACTGTCAAATATTTCAAATTTGAAGAATATACGAAATGAATCCTTATATTCTCTACATTTCTAGTCTTTTGAAATACGAGCATAATCGAGCTAACAAAACTAGCATAATACAAGGTAGTCAAATTTGCTACCCATGGCTTATTTGCTCTACTTTCTTTCCTTATTAACTAGCAAATGTGCACACGTGACGCTTGTGCAAATGACGCTTGAAAAGTTAAGCAAAAATAACTTATTAAAGATGCTAAACGAGGAAAAAAAATCATTGATAAAATAAACAACGACACAGAAAGATTATATGGTACATGTGTAAAGAGAGAAATATTTTAAGATTTGGATCTTTTCTCAAGAAGATTGTTGTGAGATAGAAGATATTCATATTTTAATATCATGACATGCTAAGATAAAATAAAATTATTAGCTTACCATTTGTCCATGCATAGAAAAATTGTAAAACAAGTAATTAAGGATGATTAGAGAAGAAGAAAAGTATCGAAACTGCTGAAAAAAATTAGAATCTCCTCCGTATCTTATACAGCAGTTTAGATTATAAGGTAAGGGTAGGGCAATTCCTCAATTTGAAGGGGAAAAAAAATGAAACATCTTTCGAAGGTGACCGCCGGCTCGGATCATTAGCAAAATCTACATTAAGCTTTCGGCCGTCCTATCAAAACTTTTTTCGAATGCTTTTATGCACCACGACACTTTCCATAGTTTCTTAATCTGGCCGACTAGGGGTGGGAGAGAGACATTAAACCTAGTGAAAAACTAGAGAAATGCATTGCACGAACTTAGTAATGATACCGAACAGAGATGTCCGATGTATCGACTCGATCGAAATCGATGTTGATGCATGCATGCATGCTAAGTTTCGCGAGATTGCTTAATGTAAAGCGACAGCGAGCGTCCCCACCATCGACCGACCGACCAGTGGCGCGACGCCATGTGGGGGCACGATTCTCCATCGCAGCTACAAAAAGGAGGCGTGAAAAAGCAAAGGCGAAGGCAGGCTCTCCACCATGATGACGAGCTAACGACCGCATGTAAACCGACATGAACGGCCGAAACACCAGATCCTCCCTCCTCCTCTCTCTCCTGCCCTCGATCTCGACCGCGATTTTCTCTCTCTCGAAAGCCAAGATTTTCGTGGAGGGTTCGAGTGGAAGTTAGAGAAAAAGAAGGGGCAGGAGAGAGAAGGTGGGAAAGGTGGGATTTTTTTTTTCTTCGTTTTTTTCAGGTGGTTTTCATGAATGAGAACGGAGACGGGGGGGTCTGTTCGGTGCGCTCATCGTGACCGGAAGCGGAAGCGGTTGTTTCCATGGCGGCGAGGGACCGTCGGAGATGGGGCAGCGGCGGGGGGTTCGGCGGCGGCGGCGGCGGGGACGTCGTCTCGGTGTCGTGGAGCAGGTTCTTCTGGTGCACCATCTTCGCCGTCCTCTCCTGCGTTCTCTTCACTGTCTTCACCTTCTCCACCCTCCGCTTCTCCGTCGGAGGTAAGTTATCAACTCTCTCTCTCTCTCTCTCTCTCTTCCGTCTCGTCCTTCCTCAAAATTCGTCACTTCTCTCCAGAATCGACAATTATCACCGGCGTGGGGCGAAAATTTAAGAACTTGCATTACGAGCTCCGATTGATTGGTGATTAACTTCGCCGATTGTTACTTTGTTGGGCGTGGGATTTCTTATGCTCGAATGAATTCCACGAGATGCTCTGTTTTCGAGTGTGAATTTCGTGGTTCAATTCCAGTTATCTGGTTTCTTCTTCGTTCTATTTCTTGTAATCGTCGACTGCGATAACGAGCTCAAAAACCAAATTTTGCCCATTCCGTTTCCTCACTTCATGCGCGGATTTTGCGTAACGAGAAATCTCTTCTGCAAAATCGAGGGCTTTGCGCGATTTTCTGTTGCGGATAACCTTCCAATTTCATCGGAATCGATTCTCGCGGTGCTTTAAAAAAATCCATCTTTTACACAATTGGCAGTTTTATGTGTTGATTTCGTCGTCGTTGATATCTGTGCAGAAACTTTTGAACCGGTGGTCGTCCCCTCATGGCGGAATCCGGTGATGAGAGCCGTCTCCGGCGACTCCGAGCCCGCTCCGTCGGTCTCGATAAGGGAAACGGTCATGTTCCCCGACCAGGCCGTGATTTTCCTCGAGTACCCTCCGTCGTCCCGGTTATTTACGAAGGAGGATATCCACTGCGTCTACGTAGAGGTCGCCGACTCGACCAAGCTGCGGCTCAGGCAGCCGCCGGCTGGAGTGGACGGCGAGGACTCTGGCGAGCAGATCGTGCGGTGCCCGCTCGCCGAGAACGGGTCCTTGGTCTCTCTCGCCTTCGAGTCGAAGGAGCACGTCCCGCCGGGGCCGAGCCACAGGTGGGACTCGCTGGTGTACGAGGCCATGATCGACCGCGACAACACCACGGTCATCTTCGTGAAGGGCCTCAATCTCCGGCCCGAGAGGGTCTCTGACGCATCGAGGTTCGAGTGCGTCTTCGGCTGGGATTTCGGGAAGCCGAGGTTCTTGTTGCGAACCGAGGTCGAGTTGATCGCGCAGGAGATCGTGCGGTGTAAAACTCCCCTTAGTGTCTTGAGTAGTCCGCAGAGGAACGGCGCCGCCGTCAAGGTCTCGGTCAGGGTAAAGGGTGGCCGGACGATGCGGTCCATAGCCCGGCCGGGCTGTCGGGCTGCGCTTAAGCCAACCGCTAGGAAGCTTCATAACATGTGCATTTGCACGATGGTGAGGAACCAGGCCCGGTTCATCAGGGAATGGGTCATGTACCACGCCCAAATCGGAGTGCAGCGCTGGTTCATCTACGACAACAACAGTGAGGATGACACGGACGACGTAATCGAGTCCCTTGCCGGCTCCGATTACAACATCTCGAGGCACTTGTGGCCGTGGATCAAGACGCAGGAAGCCGGGTTCGCCCATTGCGCGATGCGGGCACGGGACGCGTGCGAGTGGGTCGGGTTCATCGACGTGGATGAGTTCTTTCACTTGCCGACAGGTCTGTTCCTGGACGACATCCTGAGGAACGAGTCGAGGCCCAGGAACGTGGCCGAACTGAGGGTCTCGTGCCACAGTTTCGGTCCGTCGGGCCTCAAGCACGCCCCGAGGCAAGGGGTCATGGCGGGGTACACCTGCAGGCTGGCGGCCCCGGAGCGGCACAAGAGCATAGTCCGGCCCGAGGCGCTGAACTCCACGCTCATCAACGTGGTGCACCATTTCCACCTGAGGGGCGGGTTCGATTTCGCGAACGTGGACCGAGGAGCGATGGTGATCAACCACTACAAGTACCAGGTCTGGGAGGTGTTCAAGGAGAAGTTCTACCGGAGGGTGGCCACCTACGTCGCGGACTGGAAGGAGGAGCAGAACGTCGGGTCCAAGGACCGGGCCCCGGGCCTTGGGACCAAGGCCGTGGAGCCCCCGGACTGGTCGAGCCGGTTCTGCGAGGTCGAGGACACGGGCCTCAGGGACCGGGTGCTGCACGTCTTCGCCGACCCGCGGACGCGGCTCTTGCCGTGGCAGGAGGAGGTGGGATGAGCGGGCGGGGTTGAGACACTGAATTTTTTTTGGTTTTCTTTTCGGGTTCTCTTTCTCAATTTTTGGTGGGTTGGTGCATTTTTTGACGTTGTAAAGTACCTCCTTCTAGAGATGGTCTTCGATTAGATTTGTAGATATTGAGCAATAAAATTCAGCGACACCGGTGGTTACATTTTGGTGGGCGTGCTCTAGTTTTACCTCAATTTTATACATGTGATTTTTATGAAGAATTCCATATCTTAAAAAATATATGTCAGGACCGTTCTTTTTTCTTTTTCTTTTTTTTTTGGTTCAAATGTTAGGATCATTCACTCAAATTTTTGGCTGGTACGACTAGTATTTACGGATTGTAATGAGGTATTCATGAAATATCAAATACTTTTAATTTTTGGAAAAGGTTAATATTACAAAGAATCTCAAATTAGTACAACATCTATCATAAATTTATTTCAAACTAATCTTTTAACCACCAAAAACCTCAAATTAGCATATTTATGATAAATTTACATTTTATTAGTTTCCATTAAATTAAATTAATATTATGAGAAATCACTAATTGTTATGCAATAATACCTTAAATTAAGATATCTGTTAATTGTCACATATTATTCAATCAAATAATTTGACAAATGATAAATTTATTATAAGTATATCAATTAAAAAAATTTCATGGTATTAACTCTTTTGGAAACTGCTGCATATTAGCATTTCAAGTTGACTGATTTTTTTATTTTATTTTAACGATTTTCTTTAACTAAGATAAAACTATGACTTTCGTTTTGAGGAAAGTTTCCTCGTAATCTCTTCCCCGCATTCACAGTTGTACAGTGTACACCAACCCCGAGATTATAGCCGTTAGAGGAAACCAGTTTTTAAATATGACATCCGACCGTTGGAGTCTTGGCAGAGACACTTTGCGACCAAATAATCAAAACAACGAGATCGCCTTCCCATCTCCATTTCGTCCTCTTGCTCGATCTCGAAGCGAATCAATTCTACAAAGTAGGAAAAACCCTCGCAAGAAATGGTGATGGAGGAACCAAAGCAAAGCCCCAAGGACCCGAAGATCCCGCGGGCACATCCGAATCAGTCGCAAAATGGCGCAAAGGAGGAAACTTTGTTCAGCCCCAGGCTCAAGTCGGCGGCCGCCATGGCCGGCTGGGACGAGGAGACGCTCATGATCGCGAGCCTCATTGTCGACGACACGCCAGTTCGTGAGTTCAAGCAAAAGAAGCGGTCGGATCTGAATTTCAAGACTCCCCCTTCAAATTCGAGGAGGTACTGAACGATCGTTTGATATTCCTTTTCTATGGCTTTTGATTCTTCTTTTTTTTTCTTTTTTAAATCGATCCAGAGAGACAGATCCTTAGATTGATGATCTTTATGTATGTTTCAGGAAACGAAGGGATCAGAGGAAGAGTCCTGCTCCATTGCCCGCGACCATTCTTGATCTAGATGATGAAGAAACTAAAGCTACCGGTATCTTATCACAGTCAAATTTGTCGTGTTGATTGATTGGAAAGACTGAAATTTTCCATTTTGCTTTTTGAATCTTATGGAAAATTATTTTTTGAATCAACCTTATTGACAGAGAGGAAGGAGAATGAAACCTTAGCGAAAGAAGCGGCAAAAAACGAAGAGAAAGGCGAAATACCCGAGCCAGGATCGTGTGACCCGAGTCCAGCCATTCCATGCTTGGACCGACTCAGGGAAGAACTTTCATGTGCAGTAAGTAACCCAACTCTTTCTTTCTCGTGTTTTCTGCGGAAATCAAGTTACTCTTTGCTTAATTCCTGCAAGTCGAAATTCTGGAATTGTTTGTCTTAATCGGGTGGTTCTTTATTTTGCAGATCTGTCTGGAAGTTTGCTTTGAACCCAGCACCACATCTTGTGGTCATAGGTAAACAAAGCAACAGCCTTCGACCACTCGCTTAGAATGCTTGCTCACAATGCTTGTGTCTTCAGCTTGATTTTTGGTGGATGAACAGATGCTTAAGTGAATGCTTCATATTTTTCTGTAGTTTTTGCAAGAAATGTCTGCGATCCGCTGCAGACAAATGCGGGAAGCGATGCCCAAAGTGCAGGCAGATAATCAGGTAATGAAGCCACATCTCCAAAGAGACTATTTGGCTAGATTTAATCAACATGACAATCTTAATGCTGACCTGCTTTTCGTATTACTCATGGGGACTGAAATGGAACTAAAACCACCCAAGTTAAAAACCCAACGAGTGGCTGATATTGCTCAACTATTGATTTGGACGGTTTGTCACTCTTACACATTGTTTCTGAATTTGCAGCAACGGAAGATCCTGCACTGTGAACACAGTCCTGTGGAACACAATACAGCTTCTGTTCCCGAAGGAGATCGAAACAAGGAAGGCCACCACCAAAACCAGTAAAGCAGAAACTCGAGAACCTGAATCTCAGAAACCAGAAAGAAGAGAGAGTCACAACCATTCGGGCAGGAGTCTTCGACCATCAGTTGCATCAAGCAGAGACGCGTATCCAAGGAGGAGAAGAGGATTGCCGAGCCAGGATGAGGATGCCGCATTTGCTCTGAGGTTGCAGAGAGAAGAGTTCATGGAGGCTTTTCAGGGAATTAATGAGAGTTCCAGGACTTCAATGTCCTCGGCCAGAGCAAACTTAAGAGCCATGGCTTCCAGAGCCAGCAACATTAGGATTAGAAGCCAGCAAATCTAGCGCTGGCTTTTCTTATGGTTCAAGATTTCGTGGTAGGCTTTTCTAATTTTGTCATGAGGTTTATGGCAAGGATCATTTTGTAATGGAGCGTAAGATCATTAATTCTCCATCGACTAAATAAAAAGTTGTTCTGATTCTTTCTCATTCAAGAGAGTGGAAAAACTTTTTCGGATTCACCAACCTCTAGCATCATATTATTTATATCACGACTTAACCAGCAAGGACCACCAAGAAAAGCCAAATGCAAGAGGAGCGGTAGTTGTAGGACAGTTTTAGCGGGAAAGACTATCCCTGAATTTAGCAGGAAATAGGAAAGTCTTTTTTTTCTCGGTCGAAAGGAAATAAGAAGTTTACCAAGTTATAAAGACAATGGAAATGTTGCTATGAAATGCCACCGCCAACCCACTTTATGGTACCTAGGTAAAATGACGATGTTTCATGGTCTCCACAAAATGAGTTTTAATTAAGAGGGACAATAGAGAGGCAGAATGTCCTTTTGCCAGGGTAAGTGCAGCCAAACACCAGATAGACAAAAAAACAGGATCCGTATACCTAACAGATGTGGTGCCAGCAACGATTTAGAACCAAAATATTGAGCATCTCAAATTTGACAATAGATCGAACTCAGATTTCACCACTTTCCTTGACTAGTTAAGATAAATCTCTCAGGCTGAAATGCCAGCAGATGAAGAGAGTTGATGGAAAGAAATCGTACAAGGTACTTAATTGTACCAACTGAATTAATTGAAGCATTGTACATCTTAATTCACAGGAAAAAAAAGTTGCCGAAGACAATGTTCTGATCAGACATATTAGCTATATATCAGGAGCATATGCATCTCACGCCCAAATCTATCCTAATCTCTCATTACATATTTCTCACAAATAAACCCGATATGGGTTAGGTATTAAAATCGATGAGCTGTCATCCCAACTGCTGTGTCAAAATTCAGAGGTGGTGGCAGCAAGAACTTGCTATTTCAGCCATCTCGAGCAAGACTGCCAAGAGTCCAGTTACAAGTCATTCCAGTTGTATCTCCTGCCTAGTATGAAAACTCGTGTCCCCGGAATGAGATGTACTTCTTGACCCAAATAGCAATGTCTTCTGCACACGCCTGAGCCTGAGGGGCCTTGATAAGCATATCAAGTGTCGCAAATTCATGAACTGCATCCTTATAGTCATAAACAGGAGCATCGACGTTCACCTTCCGAAGTTCCTCCGAGTAAGCAATGGCTCTATCTCTCATCCAGTCGTGTTCTGCCACCACTGTGAGTGTTGGAGGCATGAGCTTTAAGGGTGGTCCTCTGCCAGGGATGAGTGGGTTTGCAGCTGGATGGTCCAGGCTGAACTCTTCTTCGGGTAAGAAGAGTTTCCAGGCAAGTAGGCACGTATCTTTGTCGTAGAAATACGAATTTGCTAGCTTTATCTCGGAATGCGTAGGGACACTTCCCATGAAAAATGGATACAAGAGAACCTGAGCGACAACCTTAATAGGATCCAATAATCTACCTGCCTCTACAGCTTTCCGTGCCACATAGTCCGCAATGTTCGCACCACAACTCACGCCCAGGAGAATACATCTGTTTCAACGATGGAAAAAAAGATTTAGAGTTCTTGATGCACGAACAAAAACATGCTCCAAAGGAGGGTTCGCCTCACTTGCAAATAGGGACAAACTATAACAAAAATTATAAAATATGTACACCTCATAAAAATGTCCAAATCATAATTATGTAAAAGCCACCAGCTCTGAAGTTTACCTACAACTATAGAATAGGCAATGCAACGGCCTATTAAGTGTTACAATTGGTCACCTACAACGCATTGAAAGGTATCATAAACATCCACAGGCAAAAGCCATATCTCATAAAAATAGGACATCCCCCATGTAAAATCCAACATTTGTTGTTGCAAATGCTTTAATTCAACGTGAGAAAACAGCAGAAAGATTGGATCAATGTAATCTATTGGGATGAGGGAAATCAAAGATGACACACACACACGTATATATTTCTGTGTGTGTGTGTGTGTGTCTACGTAACCATATAGCAAGCCATGCAAAAGGGAAAAACTCAACTGGACCCAATCGTGTCTTATGCTGCTTAACTTCAAAAATAGGCATAACTGTACACAACGCAGCGCGACTGAATTCGTTCTAGAAGGTTTTGTTAAGTTAGCAAAAGCTATGGTATGTGTACTTGATAGGATGAGCAAGAGATTCCATTTTAATGGCATTAAAGGGTGCCAACTGCTGATCCATTCTGCGAGTTGGACATTTTGAAGCATTCCACTGCAAATATTGTCATTGCAAATAGAATGGGGGAATATAAGAAATACAAGGCAGCAAAACTATGAAAGGAATCTGCTTCTCTTAAAATAAAAAGTGAAGCAGCAAATATATGCTGCATCGTTTGTGTGCGTGTGGATGCTTCAGCTTGGTGTAATAAGACCAAGTTGCTAACAGTGCAAGATTCTATTAGCAACATTATGAAAAGCGCCAAAAGGGGAAAAACCACTTCAAACCTCCCTATATCTTCAAATGCATCTCATGACTCTATTAACAGACTAAGATAGTTCATCAAGATCCAATAAAGTAAAATCTACTCATCCATATCCAACATTTCTATGGTCATACTCAATGAACCATATGCTAACTTGCATTCTTCAACAGATCCAAATTCTAAGAAATACATCAAAGACATCATTAACCTAGAAAGTAGTGTTGCAGAGAAGCAGAAAGAAAGGTTTTGCTACAGTGCCCAGGCACTGTAACGGGATTTTCCCATTCAAGTTTAGCCTTAACACCAGTAAAGCAGATCTTGAGATATTAAACAACCAAAGATTCACGAAGACAACAGGAATTCAGATATCTGCCAAAGGATATCAGAACCTGGCAGTTTGGCCCATAAATCAGATAAGAGAACTTTTTATAGCTGCTCCAAGCTTGCAAACTTCAAGCAAAAATAAGGGCAAAATGGTAACTAAACCTCCTAGTAGTGCAACAGACACTAAAGGCTAATCTTGCGGATTCAGAAAAGAATGCACCAATATCACCTTTCCAACAAGCAATTGAATTCCCCTTCACAATTCACTAGCTTAAGAATGAAGTTTTGCATAAGGGGAGGCTCATGGGGGTTCCAGTTGCCATTGCCACCTCACCAATCAACAACCATCGAGATGCCTTTGTACATCTATAAATCTATTCAATTATCTAAACAGCAGCTCTATGCAACATGACTTGCAATTGAAATTCGTAATATAAATAGGAAATTCCCTCTAATCAAGCAAATTGAAGCCAGATATAAGGTTATTTTCCGTCCTTGCACAAAGGTAGCAAATACGAAGCTAGTGAGGCCTATTTCCGTAAACACTTTGGCTACAGAAAATGGAGTCTTCGGATTTAAGTGTAAAATAATAAGTCCTTCCCCGATCTACAATATTCCATGTTCACACTGGTAACTAGGAATCAGTCCAGGTAAGAAGCTTGAGTCAGTTTTTTTGAAATTAGTTCATTCCAAAAGTGAGTCATAATCACAATATCAAATCTACAAAATTCCTCAAGAGAACATGACATATATGCTTTTGGCATAGCAACGGAATTATGGTACTGGCTTTCTTTCTCAATATCATCTGCATCATACTTCCTCACTGCATCACCAAACTTTTAATTTCTCTTTTTCTTTGCATTCACCAATTACTGAAAAATAAAGCCCATGAAATTCATCAAATCAGATCCCTATGTATATGCAAAAGAAGCAGTACAATAATAACATCTAGATAACTGATACACAGACTCCAATTCACAAACTGAAAAATCATTCAAAGGAAGAAGATCAGAAGAGGATCAAAAACGTAACCTGGAGGGATCTCCATGAGCTGCCAACCAGGGCTCAACCATCTGTGCCCCAAAAGTATCAACAATATTCCTGTGAAGGTCAGATTTCTTAGACTCGGTGGTAACTCCACGTGAACTACCCATGGATTTACTACATTCTGCCAAATTTGCCTGCTTTGCCAACCAATTCAATACCTTCATCCCATCCTCAAATGCAGCTGGGTACTTATTTTCTGGCGCAAGCCGATACCCGACCGCGACAACAATCACATCACACAACTTCGCCATCCTACGACAGAAGACATCATTCACCACCGAATCATTCGAACCGCTCACCCAACCTCCACCATGAAACTGCAACATCACTGGCAATTTCCTCGCGTTTCCCATCAAGGGCGAATACCCTCGGTATGGCAAACCACCGCCATCAGACGATCTCAAACTCAAGCTCTCCGCATCGTTACCAAACCCTCTAAAATGATTACCATTCAGCTTGGCATTGTGCGGGTGTGTCGCGGAGGATCCGAAGCTATTGCGCCGCCCGAGGCTCAATTGCGAGCTCTCCTCAAGATTGGGGGGCTTCCTGGGATCATCTCTCGCCGCGGCGGTCGGGGTGCCGTAGCTGTGGCGGCGGGAAGGTTGATTACCCTGCGAATTGCCGTTGAGATCGGCGGCCCTGGACGGGATCCGAGCCCTAGGCCGGGGTTGGGGTTGGGGTTGGGACTTGGGGTCGGGCTCGGGCGGGGAGAGGGCGGATTCGGGGAGGAAGATGCGGACGGAGAGGGAGGTGAAGGGGTCGATGTGGATGTCCTTGGTGGCGACGCCGTCGGCGAAGGAGGGGTTCACGGCGGCGACGGACTCCTCGGGGCGGGAGGTGACGCCGAACGGGTCGGAATCGTCGGGTTGGGACTGAATCCGGTTCTGCAGCCGGTGCTTCAGGAGCAGCTTGAAGAAGACGCTGTAGAGCTTCACAGTCACACTCGGCATCTCCCACCACCTCCTTCCAATCTCTCTCTCTCTCTCTCTCTCTTCCCGCCCTGAATCTCTCTCAAACAGGGACGAATTCGCAGGGAAGGAGGATGCGGCGGCGCGATCGATTCGTGGGTGGTGGAGTTTCTCGGCGGTTCGTGCGCTCGCGACCGATCAAAAATCACATTTTGATGCGGATTCCGAGCTGCGGAGCGAAGAAGAAGCGAGCCCAGATTAGGGTTCCTCGACGGCACTTGCGGGATCGATCGAATCTGAGGAATGCTGCAACGGCATGAGAGTCTGCAACGAGGGAGGGGGAGAGAGATTCAGATGGCGAGATGGAGAGGTTGGAGGTGATGAAGATGATGATGATGGCGGTGATGATGCGTTGCATCGCATGGCGACATAACATGAAGGTGAATGAAACTTGAAGGTTGGGATTTTTTTTTTTTATTTTTTTTTTTTGGGGGGGTGGTGACTGGTGAGGGGCCTTTATCTCTTTTTCAAATTTACGCTTTTTCTGTTTTTATATTTGTTTATTTTTATCGAATTAATTTAATTATTGGGGCTATTGTGGGATTCCAATCTGTGCCAGGTACGAGTGATGAGAAGAAGGCAAGGATCTGGTGAATTAGGTTTTTGGTAATTGCCATTTTCTAATTTTAAGTTTAAAATTAGTTAATCAGAGTTATATCAATTTAGAAAGAGACAAAAAAATTTGAAGATCTATAATACTCGAGATGTGATATTCACTCGAATAATGAAATTTGTTTCAATCTAGTAAAAAAACCATAAAATGATGTCGAGGGTACTATGGTAACGCTCTATTTAAATTACCATATTTTTTAGAATGAATTGGATCTTGATAACTCGGTACTAAATGTGGATACTTTTAAAGTACTTGTTGAGCAGGTGTTCTGACCACACGAAATTATTTTATTAAGGGTAGTGAGTATTTTCTTCTTCTTTTTTTTTGGGTCGGTAGGTTAGTGAGTTTGTTTGGTGATTAATTCTCTTTATGACAAGGCTTGCTGAGTTGGAATATGTAATATAATAAAGGCTGCGCACGTAAATCTAGATTTTGGTAATTGGGCATCAACCCATCCTGTGTCCCATTTAGTGTTTGAAGCAAATGAAACTTTATTAAAATTATTCGTCCTAGGATTTTACACAGGGTATGACATGATTGGATGGCACATCTTATTATACAACTCATATCACAAATTGCACGAGCACATACAAACAAGATTTTGATTCTCCTATAATTTGGTTCATTCAATAGATCCATTGACCATACTGCATGGTGCTCGAATTTATCGAAATCTTAATTGAAATCGAAACGATCCACATATGTCACGGGATAACTATGACGAGATGACGCGACGCACTTGCCAATAGGGCCATGGGTGACCGATAAATTACTAATTTAAGCTAAATTAACTATGGTGGTCATCTATTATGGAGCCACCCTATAGTTTTCTATGTATAGCTTTAGGTTTTATATTTGGTTTTTTTCCCCTTTCTAGTGACATCACGTCTCGGACATGCAATATCGATAGAAGCAACACGGCAATAGGCTTTATATAAAAATGGAAATGAGTAGGTTAGATTTGTCAAACTATATGAATCAAGATTCAAGACAAGACAAGACAAGAAAAGACGAAGACCAAGTATGCGATTACGAAACATGTTGAACGGTTCACTCTTTCACCTACCCCAACTCAGTTTCAAACAAGAAAGGCAAAAATAACATGAACATCAAACATAACAAAACGCTCAAACGTGCCTGTCTTAATCCTTTCTTCGGTTAACCCAGGCGGTATGAACATGACAGTGCGCGTCGCAAGAGAAAGATTGTCATATCCAGCACAGGATGGATCAACAGCTCAAATACACAGACATTCTATCTGTAGAGTACACAAGCAGAAAAGGCAGCAAAAAGATGAGTAACTAGCACGGGCAATCGCGTCCCTTGGGGCGCAGAGCTTTAATGTGAAGTTAAGTAAGATTAACACCTTTCCTGAAAATTTCTCTAAAGATGTTCTTGACTGATAGGTACCTGAGAGGATTTAATCTGCTTAACAATTCAACACTTGATATACAGATTTATTTGCAAGGAAAGGAACTCAGTTTCATCAATTGCATGTCGCACCTCTTTGCCTACCATGTCCGTACTGCGACTAGCCCAAAGCTTGATCACCAAGAGTGAAATCAATCAGACGTTTCTCACAATGTAGAAAAGTGTAATGTCACCAAAATAATAACCAAGCTTCTTCATACATAAACATGGGAGCAACCAACAATCCCATCTCGAACTCAACAACTTTAGGGTGGCATAAAATTGAGCGGAGAGCGACCAATCTCCAATGAACCAAATTTAACAACATACAAACAATCATCTCCGACGCGCTATCTATCGTCATCTTTAATAACAGCTTTAAGAGAGGAAAAGAAGCAAGCTTACCAATACTATTAACGAGAGCACCACACAAACATGTGAGCCCATTCGTCTTGGCCACCCAATCTGCTATGTACAGCAACTGCATACAAAGCTCAAAATGAGGCATTTTGCGCACCTCATTTGACGGCCATAAGTGACCGCCAAAATCGCATGTAGAGGAGGACCGTGAGCTGCTGAATCCATGCATCTAGCAACAGTGTGGGAGTATTCCACGTGTTAAGCTGCAGGGACCAAACAGAGGGGGCTCGCACAAGGATCAGAAGTAGCTTGCATCGGAAACTTCGAAAAGATCATGGACCATCCTAGCCAGAAGGTGCATGTGCTAATCTGCGGGGCACAAGCACAGGTTCGTTACTGGCAGCTTTCATTGCAGCGATTTCTTCTAGTCGTTTCCACGTGGCTTCGCGCTGCAACTTGACATCCTTTTCTTGCTCCTCATCTTCCTGGAATTTGGCCAGACACTCCTCAAAGAGCTCCGGGTCAACATCAGAGTAGATCTTGCGCACATTCAGAGTCAAGCTCTGAACTGCTTGATTCCAGTGGCTTCTAGCATTCCTTTCCAGGGCAGGGAAGATAATTGGCAGTATCACTTTGCGATTTTGCTTGATTAGATTCTCAATGTGATCGTTGTTCCATAAGAAAAGAGCCCTCTCTGCAACCTGTAAAGGGAGAAATGGTCAGGTACGGAATGCTCACATTGTCAAACCTCAACAATGTTGACATTGCCAAGACGAACCTGGAACACCGAATTTTCACTACCTACCATGACCAATTCGAGACATCATCCAATAATAGAACAATTTTTTAACAAATAAGATTGAGCTGAACAACTGCAGATATAAACAAAACAAATCTGACATTCATATGTACCTAGGGAACTTTGATCCCTTTCAATGCTCAGAAAGACATTCTGTTTTTCGGCCAAATAAGATATCATTGTGCCAAATTCAGCATTTTTATCAAATTCCTATTACGGTTATTCCTCCTCTACTTTGAAGTTTGAAAAGATATAAAACCAAAGGGAGGAGAACAAAATGACCTCAGATACACCACAAGATTGTTGTTCTCTCAATGGTGAAGATGAACTGTCGGGACAAGAGTACCAAAATTGCTCTAAATAATCACAATGTTTCAATGACTGCATTTCTAAATGCACGATAGGTAGTCCGTCTCATGCTTTCAGAATGGGACAAAAACGTCATCATCTGCTCAAGATAACCAGCGACCATCATCGAATACTAAAAGAAAGGAATTTTCATATTTCATCAGACCAATCAACTGAACCAGAATTTCAAGATACTATATCACATGTTCATTCAAGTTTGGTTCCATAGCGTAGATACCATCCTTATGAAGCTGAACCAATAGCCATGTTGGCATTTCCAGCATTCCTTAAAACACCAATTGATCCGAAATCACCAGTGCTATTTTTCACCCACAAGCAAAGACAGAAATCTTTTACCAAGGGAGATATGGGATATTCAGCCAATAACAGTCAAAAGACCACAAACAAGAATGCTTAATTTATCTAACACGTGTTTTGAATATTTTCTTGCTGGAATGCACATATGCTAGCAATTCAGCATGAAAATATGCTTTTGTTTCAAAATTTAAACTCATTCATTTGTTGTTACCACATGTCATGAATACCCACAATTGTGCATTATGTTAAGCAGTTACTAAAGAACCAGAAAAATTAAGCATACAAATGTCAAGATGAAAAGCCTACAATCTTTTTTTAATTTACTTATTTTTATTTACTGCATAATACACTCTGCTACCACTGGGCTCAAGGACCCATTCACTCTTCCTTCATGCACCCTAACTAAAAAGGAAGCCCTTCCCACACAGAAAATAATGTAATAAGAAGAATGAATAACTGATTACATGCAAGCGTTGTCAGCATTCCATATAGGTTAAAATTACCAAGACCGAACGTGAAAGATTGGTTGACACTATCAAGGGCAGAGAAGCCAAGGGACCTTTCTACCCTATTATGATTTAGCTATGTACTATACAGAAGATATGTCATTGGCCATGTTTACATCAGATATTTTCTATTAGAAATGGGATGGGACACTAGCTCTCTCGCGCGCGCGGGCATGCCCCCATGCACTCACTCCAGAGATTGTAGTACCAGAAGTGATCCCTCAAGGGCTATCAGTTGGAGATTCACAGAAGCATATTAAGAGCCAATTCCTTAAATTGCAGCACCAGTTGCTTTGTAGGTGTTATGGAGCAGTCAGTCATACTGGATGCCTAACTGGGGAATCTACGGCCATTCCCAATACGATCCATGACACGTGAGTTTAATAGATTGAATGTAAACACAGCTAGATTCTTAATTTCAAGCATAAAACTTTCATAATTGATGAATTCTAAGAACCATTACAAATAGCCAAGCATTTAATTATGATACGACGACTATGAGTGGGATGATTACTGTTCCTATTCTGATGAGCTACAACATGTTTTGATGACCAACTCAATGCAATCCCCTAAAAATTTGAAAGAATGCCATTAATTGATAGGTGTAGGAAGTCAACAAGGTGCTCTTCATTTCATTAATGAAAAAATGAAAAAGGAAACAGAGGACCAAAGGACATAGAGATTTTTTAGTTTGGAATGCAAAAATTGACATCCATAGCTGTTACTTCCAACCAGTCTGTAATACCCACTATGCCCATCATTCAAACCACAAGTGTCAATTTCATTCACCATTCAAATAGCAACTGACAGCAACAACAGTATTTATCACAAGTTCACAACCAAACCAAATTATTGTAAATTTAAATCTTAAGTTAAAACAACTACCCATAGGTATCTACAGCAAACCGAAAATCCAACCTTTTTATTTCTTTTTTTGCTAGCCAACAACCTCAGATATATCATAAATTTTTATAACAGCAACCTGAATACTACTTATTAATGCAATGAGGCGTTTATAGGTAGCTGCTCCCTATTTCCCGCACCAGCTAGAAACCAGTAATTTACATCATGCAGGCATAAAGTACATACCAGACAAATGTCATTGCAGATTAAAATTTTCAGCAATGACTGCCATAAAAGACTCATTTGTAATCACACCACCAAAAGGATAAAAATTATCATTCTGTTTAATTTAGTTACCCAAAACCTCTCACTTGGTTTTTGAATTTTTTGGCAGTTGGAGACACTGCATGTCAAAAGACAAAGCCAATGGTATTTACACCATCACTCAAAGAACTCCCCCACAGAGAGATATTTATCACAGTTTAAGCAACAATGAGCAACCAAATAGGGAACCAAACCAACCTAACATCTTGCTTGGGTTATATTTGATTTCACACGGAATATAGTACAGTTTGGTCTGGAAAAAGACCACATGCACAAATACTCCATATTGTTTTCCAAATTAGGCGATATCCATCCCTATGCCTAATGGGACTATAACAGAAAGGTCCTTCTTCACCCATAAAACAGATCAAATCAACCACCATTTAGACAATCGGCACGGCCTAGAAAAGGGATCCATATCGGAACTAAGCAAGCTCAGCAAATTTGACAGTTACATTTCCATCCGAATGCAAAATTATGGTTGTGAAGGGAACTTTAAAGGGGAAGGGTACTTTGATTCCATCACAAACTACAATCAACCAAGTATGTAAGCTTAGCGCCCCCCCAACACAAACCAAAAAAAAACAAAATAAAACTTCAGCAACCCTTGTCTTCTCCAAACACACACTTTCCAGATGAATCTGATAGGTTCAAGAGCCTGACAAGAGCACTTTATTAAGCACTTATGAGAGCCATGACAACCGGATGAAATATTCTTATAGCATTCTTTTAGAGGACCTATCAGGTAAAAATGTCTATCAACTTCCTCAACCTATAAGATCAACCAGTCGAATAGGAATAACATTGGTACCATCAATGCCTGTAAATATCAGAGACAGCCTCATGCATTATTCTACCACTTTCTCAATCAGTTTAGAATTAGTGCCCACGAGCATAATCACAGGAGGCAATAAAGCACCAAACACATGTGCATAAACCCATAAAGCAAAAGTTCAAGCATCGGTCTAAAAATTTAATTAGGGACAACTGCTGGAACCAAATCCATAGTAGAAGTCGCTTTCTGGCAATGTCATACTACAAAAAGCTCAATATGCTCAAGGGGAATCAAGTAGAAGTAAGATACGTATAACACAACACAAGTATAATCCAGATTTCCTTTAGCTAATAGGTCAAGTTATTATTATAGTTTGAAAACAGGGTATACTCCTCAATTCTATAGATTATAATACTTTTTTTTCCTTTGAGGTGGAAGAAACATTTTACACAGTCAGACGCACGCGTGCGCAAAGATGACCAAAAACAAAAGGGCAAACACATAAATACCCTAAAAACCAGATTCTTTGCAATAAGATGAAGTTCATCAGAGAGAGTGGGAGAGAGAACCTGAAAATGTGAGCTGCTTAAGCAATGTGCTATCCGACGAAACAAAGGAACCATACAGCGCTGAAATTCTGGGGCTTGAGTTGCTTCTAAAACTTCCTCCAGCTCTCCAAGAAACATGACTTCCTTTGAACTATTTGTAATTGGCCAATACTTTAGCAAACCCCTTATAACAGTATCGGCAAGCTTGCAATCTTTCTCCACGAATTGTGTAATGCAGTAGGATAGCTGCTGGTGGTACATCGGAATACATTTTGGTTTGTGAAGTGGAATGAGTGCTCTAACAAGAAAGAGCTTGTGCTCTTCCTTCAGTGGCAGAGCAAAACCATTGATAATGCTTCCCAAAATTTCCAGAAGTTCAGCAATTCCATTATGCTTCTCAGTTTCAAATATAAAGCGAAAGAAGATGTTGTTGATAGCTTTCCGGATATATGGTCGGTGCACCATGAATTTCCCATAGATGCGATGAAGTATAGTTTTCAAGTACTCTCTTTCTCTCGGGTCCTCGGAGTCAAAAAGATCCAATAGCCTGAGAACAAAAGAGTGGTCAACATACCTCTTGGCCAGCTTGGCATCAGTTTCTGGCGATGCCACAAATCTGAGAAGGAATTCATAGACAATTTGCAAGTGAGGCCAAGCAGGGTCCATTGAAGGTTCCTCTTCTTCCAAATCGAAGGCTTCTAGGACTTTGTTCTCACGTGGAGGAGAAGTTAATGTCCTGAACAGATTTATTGACACCATCCTTATAGTTTCTTGCATCACGACTTCAGGAAATTTTCCATTTGCAGAAGTAACATAATCAACCAGCTCAACCAAGGTCTGACGCTTAATTTCTTTTTCCTTGATATGCTTTGTAGGATCAGTAAAATCAAAATTCACACAACACAAATTTAACTTTCTGATTAACAAACTTTGCTTCTCCGAGTTGGGGACATCTTTAAAACTAGGCAGAGCCTCATATGAAGAAGCTGAAAATGTGCCATTCAGCTTAAAGTTCGAAACCTGAGGGAGCTTACTTCCATAGTTCAACCCCAACCCCGAATTGGAATTAACGCCTGGATGAGAAGATCCGCTCAAACTCCCGTATTGGCTACCCAATCCATCATTGCTTCTCGAAACTGTAGAAGCACCATACGAGGACGTAGAGGTTCCTCCACCTTCACGATTATCTGCAGACTTAGATGGCTTCTTTGGCAGCCTATTCAATATCTTATTAATCATAGCTGAAATGATGAAAGAAGCTGTTTCCGGTGTACTACTGCCAATATAATCCCCACAACTCCTCTGATGATGATCTGAAAAAGGAGACTAATTCTCTTCACCACAGACAATCCACCCCAAAGCTTCAAGTTTTACACATCCAGCTCCACATACAGAGAGAAAAGCTACTCCAATCCAGATAGGAAAAGTACCTTCTTTATCTAGAAAAGTACTTTAAGCCAGCTTTACCTTGTGTGGAATAGGATCACCAAGCCATCCTAGCGACAAATACTTCACACAACCGACCCAACCCTCGATCGAATCAGCAACCAAAGCCCCTAATTCACTTTTCCCACATCAGGAAAATCCAGCAGAGTATTCCCTCTTTTCCCTCCAGGACGGCGAGAAAACGCCCTCTCGACTTATCAACACCGACCCATATAGCAAAAAGCACTCCAAATGAGATAACATCACAATTCAGCAAGGTTCAATCAAGAAAAAGGAACGAGAGAAAACAACGAATTTTTCCAGCTCGCTTCGCCTTTCGGCCCCCCCCGTACAGCCACCCACCGCTCGAAAGGGAAAGGCGTGTAGACAGAATCCACACCTTTCTCCCTCTCTCCCTCCCTCCCTCCCTCTCTCTCTCTCTCCCTCCCCCTCAGGCGACCCAAGAATCGATGAGCAGCTCAGACGACCCAGCCACAATCGAGACGATAGCAGATCTAACGAAACCCACGACGGAAAAAAGCGACCTACCCAGAATCACAGCATCGAAAGGAAGAGATGGGTCGAAATTCATTCACAATAAGAAAGACAAAAGATGGGATTTTTTTCCTCCCCTCCGCATGCTTACAGAGAAAGTCGAGCTCGATATTCCCTTTCCTTCCGAGAGAAGAGAGAAGAGAGACGAGAGACGAGAGAGAGAGAGAGAGAAGGAAGGGTATTTACGAACAGCAGTCTCTGGCTGCTGTTTTCGTTCTAACTGCAATTTGCGATTAATTTTTGTTTTATCTCCTTTTCTCGAAATAACTTTTGTTCAGCTTCTTCTCCTCCTCCTTCTTCTTCCTCCTCCTCCGCTCGATCCGAAGGGAATTTCCAATTTTTTTCAACCCGCGATTTGACGAGATTGCCCCTCGAGCTGTCCCGAGGAACCACCTCCGCCAACTTCGAGGCGATGGAAAGGGGTTAAAAACGGTAAACCGAGCCCTGTCTGAATTTCGGGGAAGTTTTTCTTTATGCATCTCACGCGCCACGCCAGTCGCGCGTGCCGGTGGCGCACCAGCAACTCTCGAGTTCCAATTTGCGACCCTTGTTTTCGGAAAAATTACAAAAATGACCCCACGTTTGGTTCGACCATCCTATTAAAAAGAAAATTGAAATTCAACTCCATCATAACTTGAAAATTCCTTAGGGCTTTTTCGCAATCCTAGTCGCTTTAAACCGAAAAATACAAAATTAAGTTCTTTAGAAACGATGAAGCTTGACACCGAACCACCGATGCGAGTGAACGAGGATGTCGTACTAAAATTTTCAATTGAGATTATGATATTAAGCTTTTTTTATTTTCTCATTGACTATTATTTTTAATTTCTGAGTATCACGTAAGCACGTTCTTTTATAAGTCAATTTTTTGCGTACTGTGATCAAAAACCACAATTAACTATTAAAATAATGACACTCAAGTATATTCAAATAAGAGTTCCAAATATCGCTTTTCCAAAGATGAATTTTGTAATCTACCCCCATCCTTCAGAAATTAATACAATGTGTGGTGGGGCAAACCTGAAGTTCAACACATTTTCTTTTCAAAGCCGAGACGTACTTGCGACTTTCAAACCTGCGGCCTCATGCCGTTTTGCGCACGGCCTTTTTGTCGAGAGGTTTGATGAATCGGTCCGACCAACAAACGACCGCCCCGTAATCGACGGTGTCCTAGGAAATGCCGACGTTCAAACCATGGAAAGACAAAGGGACGATCCCCACCTGCTCCTTGTGTGGCCATATGAAGCTTTGAGCTTTTTAAGCTCGTAAATGAAAAACCCTACAAGCTTACCCAAAATAATAATAATAATAAAAAGAATACAGTGAAAAAAAAAAAAAAAAAAAAGGTCTTCTTTTGCCATCAATTTCACAGCTCACTCCCCACATTTTTGACTTGGCCGATTTCTATATTATCTCTTTGCCACCAACAAAATTACTTTGGCTCTTGTGATAAAACCCGTGATGCTTTTCAAGAATCGATAATGGGAGGCGTGACTTTCGTTAAATTTTTGGACTGCTAGTCAACCGAGTATGGATAAAACGCTCAGTTCGGCTTTAATCAATAGAATTCGAAGTAGGTGAAGGGATCCCATCATGCGCACTTGTAGTCCAAGGTTGCAAGAGAAGAAAATGTTCCAAAAAATTTATATATAAAAAAAAAATTAAAAAAAATTATATATAAAAAAATTAAAAATTAAAAAATTAAAAAAAAAAAAAAAAAAAAAAAGGGAAAATAAGAACAAGGCAAAGTCAGAAATGCGTGACTAGCATTACAGTCCCGATGAAAGGAAGCTCCATCCAATCAAAAGAACATAAATAAAGAACCAATGTCAGGTCAAGATAAGACTCAATCAAATACTGGTCTTACCCCAATGTCCCACCTGTCAAATAATCATCTTTACATTGACAAAAGAATAGCCAATATGAGCTTTTGATTATCTTTTCTTTTCTTCCCTTTGCTTGTGGGTGAATTTCGATGATGCATCGTACCGAATACATCTCTCCAATCCGATCAAAAAGAGACATTTAACACCCGAGATTAAGGGATTTTAGAGAAATGCCTCCTTGTGACTTGACCCTAAGGATTAGGCCATTCCTTTTCTTAGTACATAAACAATTTTGAGAGTCAAAGGGAGCAAGCTGTATGGGAAGAGTATATTATAAGATAAGATTGCAAATCATGGAGAGACAGTGGCGTCCGCAAGGGTTCGACTCCGGCAACTTTGGCTGGATTGAATTATTAGGCCTGCCAAATAGACCGACTTCGTGACTTTCCTGTCAGCTGACTTCAAACAAAACAACCCAAGAAATGGTCCAATTCCGATCCAATGTCAACCAGACTCCATCAGCCAATTTAAGAATAGAAAATAACGAGTAAAAGCAACAATTGATACATCTCCACAATATCATGAGATCATTTCCCCGAAAAGACAAAACCAGAAGTCTACAAAGAAGCCCTTGGGATTGACTAGGCTAAATATTCAAAGAAAAAGGAGTTGTGAAGGATGCCAGTGCATGTAGCCGCTGGGGACTCGCTTCCATACATTAAGTTAACGCAATGAAAGACAACAACTGTGTGTGGACAGATGATGAATACAAATAGCATGAAGTTCGAAGAACTCATTCCTATCCTATCATGACATGGTCAATAATGAGAATACACATCTGGAGGAAGAGAACAAATTTTTTTCCCAAAGCACAACCACAAAAGCCCAAAGATTTTACAGCAGAGTCCTGAATGCTTTGTCAGTAGAATTTTCAGTACCTCGCCGAAGGCCAAAACAGCATATCTATTGCTAACCGGCCATCCAAATACAAGATTGAAGCTTCTTCGGATTAATATTCCCCAAAGTCCCCACGCATCTCCTGTGTAGTGGTTAAACTCTGCCTAATGGTTATTGCCCTCCAAGCAGAGATGTCGACTTTGTGAGATAGGCCGATCATACAACAAGAAGGAAGCAGGCATTGCACAATACCGTGGCAGTGGAAGAATAACACAATATGGGAGAATTCCAATTAGGATTTAAAGGGAATTAAGCACAGTTACCAACCCATTTCTTAAGGTGTGTTGCAAGGTGGCCAATGCAAGGCTGCAACTTCAATGGTCCATCAAAGCAGCTTCAGTTTCGGATATCGGAGCTGCATGATAAGAAAATATTGTAATTTAAGAAGTCATAATTCATGTTCTCAATGGAGATATGATCCTGTTTTCAGTATCTCCAGTGAAAAAATTTGAAGGTTGACAACATCCTCTCCATTAATTGTCATTGCTAGAGAACCACCAGAACAACAAAGGTCCCTAACAGTTGCATCTAAGAGAAATCACAATTAAATTTTGAAATTATAATAGCATGACAACTTACCAAGCAAGTCCTCATAAGAATCAGCTAACAGAGACGTTTCCATCAGCAAAGGCGGTGAAAAGACCTGATCCTGAGTCCCATCAATGTCATAGAACAACCTTTGTGTAGCCGAAGGAGTGTGCTTAGAAACAGAAGCCGAGAGAAAACTGTTTACTTGATCAAAGTCATTAAGGGATTCCAGATCACTCATAACATCGGGTAATCCATCAAACCTATTACCAATGTTATCATCATTCACAGAAATGCCATTTGAGGAAGTGTCTACGTGAGATCTAAACAACCTATTGCTCCTTGAAGCATCCTTCTTTTCCGGGCCAACATGAGAAAAACCAGTCACAGGAAAAGGCAAAAAGAAATGCTCAGATCCTTCATCAGAATGGCTATCTCGTGACCCTTCTGAATTACAGGATTGAGATGACAGGGCTGCTTCTCGAACAGATCTCTTCAAATTCTGAATGTAAGAATCATCACTATCTGCATAAATTGAAATAAACTTGAAAAACTCCAATGATTTTATTCAAATTCCTTTCTATATTTAAAAAAAAAAAAAAAACCACTTTTCACACACCAACTATGGTAACCCTTTACAGGCAAGGCAATCAAAAAGACAAACCTTGTGCTTGATGGTCGGGATGATTTTTTGGAAAAATCTGGCTTGGCAACTTTTTTTCAGATGCATTCTCCACTTGATTATTCTGAGCAGCCAAAGTTTGTCTCTTTTGTAAGTTTCCAGCTTTTCCAGAAGAATTTGGTGTCAAAGTAAATAACTGTGGGAGTTTCAAAGCAGGAGCAGCTGAAACTTTGTCTAGCAGAACACTGGACATTTTTGAAGTGAGCTCATTGATATCATCAGCACTACCTTCCTATAAAATCCAAAAGGAAAACAAATTAGCTCATGAAATACAACATCATAAAGAAGACATGTAGCAGTTGCCACACCTACGGTTCTCACATAAGACAGGGTGTTACATGAACACTTACTATTCCTCTTCCACTGCTCTGTGTTTGGCTCGGTGAGTTCAATGGAGCACGATGTTTCACCATAGGAGGAAGACTGGAAGATATACTATTTACATTATCCGTGCATTCCGAGATTGAGTTTTGTATAGCAGGAGCTACTTCTTTTAATTGGTTAATAAGCACCTACATGTGTGAATATAACAATAGATGATCTTCAGTTTCATCTTCGATAGTATGCAGGCAAAGGGACCAGAAAGGCCCGATCCAAATTAATAATCCTAATAATAATAAAAATAATCACCTGAAAGCTAGCTAAGTGTTGTTGATGTTCTGCGAGAGTTGCTGCTAATGACTCCACATGACCAGTTGTACTGCCATCGTCTGCACTTCGTAATATTTCTGGACCCTCCCCATCATTAGCTTTCGCCTATGCAAGAGACAATTCCACATTTTGGGTTTATGTAGATGGAAAGGAAAAGCAAAACCTCAAAAGTTCAACCCTCAAGTTAAAATGAAGACATGTTTGCAGGCTCAATGTCAGAGAAGCAAGTTTACGTATGCAACATTAATTATTGGCACATTGTATACACTCAGCCTAACTAGTATGCACTTGACAATATTGTAGGGCTTGGGGAAATAATACACTGTAAGTTGCCAAATGCATTAGTTTTAAAACTGAAAGATAAATTTACATCAGTTGACTGAAATATTCTTAATCAACCAAACCCAAAATAAATGCCTGCTTATATCACTTTATAAGGTCAATGCCTTAATTTTGTTTTCTCTTTTTGAAGAGTATAGATCCTTTCTAATGAGCATGAGTGAAAAAAACACTTCCTCTCATGATAATCAAGAAAAATATTCGAGGCAGTCAAATATCTAGCATAAAAGAACAAGTTTTTACCCTGAACTTTCTGTAAAACCCTAAGTTAAAAATCTGGAAGGGCATCTATCTTCATATGCATTGACCAGTCGTTCAGACTTTATGACTTTATATGTAGGGGAAGTAACATCAAATGAAATTAAGAAGGTAAATCATACCTTACTTCGGCACCCACAAAAACAGGTTCATGTAAAATAAGCAATTCGTGTTACAATAGTAGACTTTAGCCTAATGTACCAATTCAAAAGGTTGAATAGGTGGAAGAATCACACTTTGAAAACCCCTCTATGAGCATAAAAAACTATATCTTTTTCTATCCCTGTAATATTCTCCATATGAACTTCAATGGGCAAACAAGATTAAACAAAAGATTCCCCACAATGTTCTCCGAAGCCTGGAATGCATGGTTCACTTTTGAAATTTCACACAGTTGCTAAAGAAAATGCACCCAGCAACAATTACTGTGCTTCCTTCCCCCAAGATCAGAAACCAATGATCTTCAACAAAGCCCGTCACATCCTCAACGAGCAACTTACCAAGGTGACGAACCCCCCCCCCTCCACCCCCACCCCACCCCAAACCTCACTTTTCACATGACAAAATTCATCAAGTGTAGTCTATTTTATAAATGAGACCGCATTGAAAATTGCAAATCTCACCATGTGTTGGGTAAGATAAGCAACTTGGTTTACATTTAAAGAGTGGCAACTGGTGATGAACATTAAAGGCTCAAACTCAATCTTTATGTTAAAAGGATCTCAATCTCAAACAACGTAATGAAAGGTGCAAGAATGAAGAATCGCATACCAAAAGCATTGACTGCTTATGAATCCGCTGTAAAGCATGCGTCCAGCGTCTTATAACTTCCGCTACATCAACAGTTGGGTGGATTCTTCCACTTCTATCATCAACCCGAAAATGTGTTTCATCATTTGCAGGATTGGATGCATCCAGGCTGTTGTTCCACTTTTCTTTATCCATATTATCAAATGACCCATTATTTTGTTCTTTGTCATCAGAATGTTCTGAAGCAACATCACTAGGCTGGATGGAAAGGATCTCTGCATGAGGAACCTGAGAACTTTGATCCATTGCCGCAAGCAACGATGATCCAGAGATCCGGTACCTGAGCAGGATATAATTGTAAGCCGGTACCTGCCGCAAGCAACGATGTCCATGGAAAATAATTGTAAGCCAGAACTAGTACGGGGGATAACAATACCTATGCTCCCGATGAGCTATCAAGTCCTCAATGGGACCTGAAGCGAGCACTTCATGTTGACCTGCACTTGAAGGTTGTAACTTGTAACTCTTAGGTTGTGAACAGTTCATGAATATCATGATAGAGAGACAAGAAGAACATTATAGCAAGAACACCATTAATATAGGAAATGTGAAAGCTATGAGAAGCTTAGGAATATCAACAGGAGCATTTGCGTGGAACTAAAGAAAGCAAAACTTAACTCTTTTCTTTCCATGCCAAAATCTAAAATATAATCCAAATTTCAGAAACTAAAGAACATTAGATACGAACATTTGAATGTTTGAAAGGTTTCGTGAGTTTCGGGTCAGATTCTCTTTGAAAATAAGTTTGATCCCATCAACTAAAGCTTGAAGAATTCCCCAAAAACCGATGTATTAGTTAAAGTACGTGTATTGCATGAATTGAAAAAACAAAAAGCAAAAAGTAACAAGTAAAGCGATTCCAAACACGCCATTTTTAACACAAAACAGCGTCTTCAAAAGGTGACAGAACATTTGCAGCTCTGAATTAAAACTTCTCAATAAAAGCCAAACATGCAAGGAAAACTAAAACAACAGAACTGAGCCATATGCAATCAATGGTTCAGTCCACATATCCATGGCAGGCGTCTACATAGGATTTGAAGAAACTGGCAAGTACTTTCTATACCAAAACAAGGATTTCTAGCAACATCAATTACACAATAATGGGCTCAACATTCGAACTGCCAAACAACACTAAAAAGAAAATGGAGGATGGGATTCTTAGGCAAAAACAAAAAAGAAAAAAAAAATTGGGGAAGGTATTTTCAGATTGAATGATGCAAAGCAATATCTCTGTGGTGTTTTATCTCAATCATGAAATCCACCTGCTAAATAATTGGGCAAGAGATTTAAATATTATAAATTACCACAACTTTTACATAGAAAGCTTCGTGGTTGTACATACTCTTTCTTGCTAATATGGACTCCCATAGGCGTGTGGCCTTTGAAACTAAATGAGAATTCTGACTGGAACTAGATACGAGATCATCCCACAGCTCCCCTTCCAACTTGACTTTGTTTCTCCAATCGTGAAGTTTTTCCAGTTCTTGCTGCAAGTAAGCCTGAGATCCAGGTTCTTAAGCACATTAAAGACCTACATATGATGGCTTATTCATGAGAGTCATTAGTCCATGAGCTAGAGTTTTACCTCCTCAGCACACAAGCCTCGGAACTCTGCAGTCATTTCATGAGCCAAATTGGACCACATTGCCTGCCTCTGTACAGCTGTTTCAGCATTTTTCAGGAACTTTCTTCTTTCCAATGCAATTCTAGCCTATGGAAAGTTAATTATTTAAGTCAAGCTCCTAAAATTCAATTTCATCAGTCTCAAAGTAAAAGTATGCTTGTTTGAGATAGTAAAAATGGAAAATCTCAACCGTATAGCAACAAGAAATGAAAGCCTACAGAGACCATCACATGTATTTCAACACTTGCATCCTGAAATTAATATTCATATCTCACCAAAACCAAGCACAAAATTTGTCAATATGTGCTGTCTCCTATAGTTATTGCCAACTATTCACATGAGGAATACAAAAGCCAGATGTTACCATTTCAAAGGAAATTGTAGAACATCTTGAATAAGACCCAAGGCTCATGATAAAGAACTAAAACATTAATTCTTCTTTTTGACGGAGTCCATCATTCTAATACATACTTGACTTTGCTCTTGTCTCCAAATCTACTTGTATATTTTTAGAAGCACCGACCAAGAAAAGACAGCCGGAAGGAACCTTAGCAACTCACATTACCAGGGGAGGGCAATGCTAGTAAATGCATTTCCTAACTGTTATTTTGCTCTTCGAGGGTCAACTGGAGTAAAGTGGTGTCTATATTTCAAAAGATAGCCCAGTGCACACAGATGGAGACATATAGACAAGGATACAAAAAGGCCAATGCTAAATTCAACTGCCTTATTAACATCAAAACAACCTTAGTCCAGCGATGATGGCAACAACAATAGGTATCTCCAATAAGTAATACACAAAAACCATTTATACCTTTGTTACTGGAAGTAGGGTGGCAGCATGGGAGAAGGCTACATCCGTCAATGAAGCTGGTAAAGGATTAGTAGCCAGATCGGCTGGAAATGTCCGCCTATGAACCTCTCTTAAAGCATGCAAAGAAAGTTGCCATAAGAGTTCGACAAATCTGCAACACCAGATAAGAATTGTATAGTCAATTATCACAACAACCAAAATAAAATAAAATAAAGTCTATGGACCAACATCGGCTTAAATATAAGAAAAAATTTTGGGGATCCAAAAGTACATCAAAATTTACATTTGGGAAGCAAATGTTCAAACTCTCATCTATGCATATCTTCCATGACCACTAAAACCCTCCTTGCAAATTCACATAATATCATAGTTCTCTGATCTGATCTCAACAATAGCACCAGAAACCACGTCCCAGTCATGCCAAGCTATCAAAGGGTCAACTGCCGACTCACAAGGAAATCCTCAATTCTATCATGAAATTTCAAATTTCCAATCTCCAGCCAGCCCCACTGCTCTCATTTCTTTTTGCACATAAATTCTGTGCATAAAGTCCGATTCATGTCCTTTAATTTCAATCGTCAACACTTGCTCAGTGATGAGAAAATAAAGAAGTAGAGAACGTGTCATGTCATCGTTCCACATGGCATGACCACAAAAGCTAGCATACCCACTAATTCATTTTTGCTAAACTAAATATAATCTTTCGCTTCAATCTAGAACGCTACTGTATGGAATAATCAGCATATATCATACTCATTTTCATGAAAATGATGTACTGCTTATATTTATACAAAATAGCCCATGTCTAGGAGAAACTCGCGTGCATTTTACAAAATAATGGAGGTAGTATTTGGATTAGATTTTAAGCTTTCTTTTGTTGATAAATCGTGACCAGTTAACTTATATTGAATATCTGACCAAAAAATTAAAAATACATCGAACAAAACACATGCCACAGATATTTTCGAATGAGATTTAAGACTCCTCCTTGAGATTAACTTACTTATTTCAAGTAAGCCAAATGACCATGCAGGTCAATTTAATTCGTAGGAATTAAGGGAAAACTAAAATTCTCAACCTAAGCAAGCTTAACTAAGCAATTTTAAACGATTTCCATAGATTCCATGCAAACTCCAACCTTAGTGCTCCAAGTACCCAAGTAAAAATGGAGAACGGAGATCCGAAACACCCAGGCAATTACCTCGGCCCACAACATGTAGCCAGCGAAGAAACCCTGGAATTGCTCCTAGGAAGCGCCCCTTGCGATTCGAGCTCGCTGATTATACTTTGCACCACCTTAACCACAGCAATATAGTTTAAGCATGTGAAATCAGCGCAAGCCGCAAAGCCATCAACCAAAAATCCGAAAATGCCGACAGGCGAACGAGGAAACACAATTCATTCACGAGAACCGCACCTTCCGGAAGTCCCGCGATTGGGCCGAATCGAAAATCGGCCAGACCCTGTCGAAATCCTGGGGGAAGATCCCGACCGTTAGTGAGCCGGGGAACAGCAAGATCAAAACGAAAACTAAAGAGATTTCCGATCACACGAGCAGGGGACATCGGGACTAATCGCGAATGCGCGTCCGACAGAGACCGGGAGAGGGAGAGAGAGAGATTTACTTTGGCGGATTGAGCGGGGCCGCGGAGGGAGGAGAGGATGAAGTAGAGGAGCTGCTCGCCGAGTTTAGGGTTGGAGTGGCGGAAGAGGCCCACGCGGGGGGCGCCGTTGGAGGCGCCGACGCCGATGACGGACGGATCGAGGCCCAGGAGGAGGCAATTAGTGTACATTGCGCTCTCCAGCTCTATCTCTCTCTCCTTCTCCCTGTCCATCGTCATCCCCCGCACCGGAAAACCACCAGTCCCCGCCGTCCTCCGCCGTCCTCCTTCCTTCCCCCTTCGTCTTCGTCTTCGTCTTCTTCGTCTTCTTCGTCTGTCTCTCTCCGGGCGAGAGCGACGTTCGGTGATCTTCGTTTTCTTCTCCGATGGTACCCCCTTTTGCTCGCTCGCTCGCCTGCTTATCCTTCGCCCCACTCTCTCTCTCTCTCTCTCTCTTCTTTTTTTTTTTTTTTTTTTGCTTCTTCTCTTTCTTCTTCTTCTCTTGCTTTTCTCCTACTCCCCTACTCCGGTTGGTTATTCTATTCAAAAAATAATAATAATAATAATATTTTTTTTTAAATGCGATTTGGATTTTGTTGGAACTTTTTATTTCAAATCTGAGGCCCTGCTGAACTGGTTAATTGCCGGCCGCCCCCAGAATGGTGGGTCTGGTTGGGGCAAATTTGAAATTCCGTGAAATTTGCCACGCCCCCTTCCTCTCGCAACCTATGTACGAGTCCTCTTTCTTTTTCCTTTTTTTTTTTCTTTTTCCACTACGTTCAAAATCATGAAACTTATAACAAAAGTATAATTCAATCTTAAAATTAATCAAATTTATATAATCAAGTCATTACATTGTTTTCATCCAATTTAATTGACAGAAAATGTGGATATGATTTTTTATTATTTTCTCTATCTTACGTGGCGCTAACATAGTTAAGATAATGTCGTTTTAGTTATATGTTTCATTTTTAGCTATATCATCGTCATTTTTCCTTCCAAAATTAAAATTTTAAAATGGTACTTCTAAGTTCTAATTTCAAAACTGTGCAAATTGGAAAAACAAAAAGATTACCAAGCACAGTATTTCTTTAATCTGAAAAAATTACGAACATTTGACTTCTTACAAAAGTCAAGTCACAGGCGAAGAGTAGTGAAGAAAACAAAGTAGAAAGTGAAAAAAAAAAAAACGATAATCACATCGGCCCCACAAGTCATGCGATCTAGAGTACAGAAAAGAATCCGCCAACGACTTCTTTCCAGACGTGTCCTGAATAATTTTTTTACGACTTTTTTAAAAATCTTAGTAGTTGCAAGTCTTTAAACTTTGGACTTGAGATTTTTAATTTGTCCTGCAGCAATTTAAAAATAAAAGCGCATAAAAAGACGTGCCGATGCCTTTATGTTTTCTGTTCTTCAGCAAATGATTTCTTGGTGCTCTTTTTGACTTTCATTTCCCCCCCGTTTACAAAGGACAGGCATATCACAAGATCTAATTTTGATGGATTAAGCTCCAGCTATATCTAAAGTTTCATCTTGCAATTCAATTCGTTTAGAGTAAATTGAGAAATCTGATCTCGATTCGAAGGCCTTAGCCTGAATTAAGTCATTGTTCCTAAGATAGCAAATCTCCTTTACAAAATATGATCGAGTCTAGGCGCGCTAGTTGCAGCAGTAATTTCGATCTGACTTATGGCCCTAGGCATTACCGTCGTGCCCCTAATCAGATATGAGGTCTCGCTAATTGTATGGAAGGACCATTATACAGATTAGGCGTGTCTTCACAACCTCCAATCTCCCATTTGTTTGAACCTCCCCCGTTCTTTTTCAAAAACATGTTGAACAAGCAACGCGAATCGTTTTAATTATCTGCTCCATCTTTCGCCTTGAAATACTCTCAGATTCCTCTAGACAAAAGAAAATCTGAGCCAATTTGGCTCGATTAAACAAAACCTATTTACCGGGGCGTTGACCCCGGCGCAGCCCCGTTGGTCAGGCTGCCACGTTCGGCAGCTGGCCCATCTCGTAAATTTGAATTTGGGAAAACGCCGGCAAACGACTCGAGCCGGTTTTTTCAACTGCTGCCGGCCTGATGATTCTGGATTCGCTTTGCTTTTCCATTTCGTCTTCTTCGTGCAATGGAGACTTTTCTGTTGGGTTTTCACCTTTCTTCACTCCTCAGCCTGTCCCTTTCCCCGGTCCACAGATTCAGCATAAAAACGCTATTGCGAAAGGGCCTTCCGTTGCCCCGTTGCTTTTGGTTTTTGCAAAAGACTCCGGTCCGGTAGTTATTCCTGGATACGGGAAGATGGTCGTCTCTTTTCCAACAGTGACTTGTCACCCGAACTTCACCAGACCATGGCGACTTCGTTTTTGCTTCCCTTACTATATCCACTCTTTTGAACTCTTCGTTTTTGGGTAGCTTACAATGGAAGGAAAATTGGAAAAAGGGGAAAACTAAGAACTCTGGAAAGGACGAAGTCCGAATTCGCCCAGGCAAGTGGGGGCCGTCAATGATGATCACCCCATGCTTGGAAAGGTACTATTCTGTGTGACGGTTACATGAAATTAAAAATTCAGTCTCCTAAAGAAAAGTTAGCTGACATGCATGGCATGCTTATTGATATTTTTTCCTATTCTACTTCGGTTTTCGGATTACCATATGGCGAATTGGTAATACTCTTGGATTATTACGGCGAGGGTTGTATCGATGAGTAGTTTGTCCAGTGCACTAATGTAAAGCAATTCGGACCTCAGAATCATATATTGCACATGATGTAAAATGAATCACTGACCAACTCGTGTCAACAGGTGCTTATAGAACACCTTCTCGTAATAATATTTCTATAATAATTTTGATCAGGACAAGAAAATAGTCATGAGACGATGGATCGTTTTTAGTGCTCAATGTAACTTAGATGCATGTCATGAGAAAGACGAGATGTCGATGCGTAAAAGCCAAGTGGGTTCTTGTTCACAAGTTTGCTGATCATTTTGGAAATGGCTGGAGGATGAAGGTGGCAGATGAGGCACGGCACATTATGAATTGCTTGAATTGTAGGCTACAACGAATGGTCCCCCTAGTCGTTCGTGCACGACACGAGAGAAGGCAAAACGCACGAGTCAAGACAAAGGCTTTTCCGCAATTTCCCCCAAGGACAGAAGACAGCGCGGCTCATATCCGACAAGCGGGTCTCTATCCGAAGCATGTTCTCGCATTATGATGGTCCGGAGTTTGTAGCACGAATGGTGTTTCGTTCCATCTCGCTGGTCATAATCAATTTTAAATTCGAAGATACGAGTCTCTGCTCCTAATAATTACGACGATAAGAATCGTAAATTCAATGATTGAAACTCACATCATTAAGCTAGGAAGACAAAACGCAATAATTTGATATTTTTCGAGAAGCGACAGTGCCGAGAGGGGCACTAAGGCTAATGGTGCAACTGCGTTTTATATAAGTTATCATACCAATTGCACGTCCCTGTACTCACATGAAACCCCAGGATCAAATGCTAATGAATTCATCATCGTAGTTGCAGTAACATGCTAGAATTTGGGATTACTTCCAGTTGGTCATATTCTATGGACTTTAGGGGCTGATACAGACTTGATGACCAGTTAGGGTGCGTTTTGTTCAACTTTGCAAATGAGATTTTGGTGTAATTAAAATGCTAAAAGTCAAAACTATATTGAGGAAATGCAAATTGTGTTTGGTTAATATGTGTTTGGCAATGGATATAATATATATATATATATAATTTATTTACTTATTTAAATGAGCCAAACCTTTGCCACCGGCAAAGAGCTACGACTACCAACGAAACAAGCTAGATTTGACATCGACAATCGTTGGTTAAGGTCGCATGACCCAACTGAGGGCCACCGAAGGTCGCATGACCTCAAGCGACCCCAGGGTTGCTCGACCTGGGCGACGCGTGACTCAGGCAACTACTGCCTAGGTCTCGCAACCTCAGGTGACCCTCGCTTGGGTCTCACGAGAGTCGCACAACGGCAATTGCTTGGGTTGCGCCCCATGTGGATCAAGCAACCCTCACCGAGCATCGCCTAAGGTCGCTCCACTTGGGGCAACCTCAATCAATGGGCGTTAGCACCAAATCTGGCTTGCCAATAGCCATAGCCTCGAACTGTCAAAGGGTTGTCTCCTTTTTTTAATCAAAAAAAAAAATTAAGGACAAAATCGAAATTTTGAAAAATTGGTGAAGATAGTTTAGAAAGGAACAAATTAGTTTCAGTATTTGACTAAATATTGAAAGCCCAATATTAGTTTTTATTAGTATTGAGCTTTCAACTTTCCCAAAATCGGCATTTAGTTGAAAAGCTTGTTTAAAATAATTGTCAAATGATTCAACATTTCTCTAAGGGGTTTTGGGAGTTGAAAACTCCTGGGAAATGCTGAATTAAACGCACCCTTAATCCTTATAAGAAAAGCATTTGAATAAGCATTTTATGGAATTCGCTCATCGCATGTTTAAAAATTATGACCTGGTGTAAGATAATGCGATTTTTACTATCCGATCTTATTTTATGGCATATATTTTTATAACTTAAGTATATTAGTGAGGGGGGGGGGGGGGTTACAAAAGTCTAGTTGGATTGGATAGCGGGCCACTCGACTTGCTAGAGACCCTAACGATCCCAACCCAACACGTCGGGCCAAAAAGCCCATTGAATCAATGGGCTTTTGGCCCGAACGAGTTGGTAGCCCAAGAAGCCCAACTGGCCCCGACCTAATCCTACGCCGCAACACGCGTGTTCCCCGCCGCGGCACGTGCTGTCTCCAACTTGATGCCCAGGCACGGCAAGAAAGGGATCAGAAAGGCAAAGGCGAACGCGAAAGCAAGCGAAGCATATTCCCCAGCTCACGGGCAAGCGGGCACGATTCCCACGTCTATGCTCGGGACGGATTCGTCGGTTCCCCGATTCGTCGATTCCCGATTCGTCGATTCTCTGTTTCGATTCAGCTGGGTTATGTGATGATAGTTGATGGTTCTTCTTCTCAGCTGCTTTTGAAGAGAAGGAGACTCGCCATCCCCGACCCCATGGAAGCTGAACCCGCCAAGGTCCTCTCTCTCTCTTGCTTGATTTTCTCGATGTTGATGCTGGGTCTGTGATGGTTCTTCGTTTAGTTTCTTGGGTTGGTGATGGATCGAAGCTGCGATTGTGGCGCTTCTTGGGTTTTTGCTCGATCGGTGGTAATTCGCTTCACGAATTGTCGATAGCTTATAGTGAGAAGTAAAGATGACTTTTTTTAGGTGCATTGCCATTAGAGAGGGAAAGAGAATTTGAGGAAGTTGCCACTAGATGGCGGGGGTTGTGTGTTTGTGCGTACAGGGATGAATCAAAGAAAGGGCATGATGGGCGAATACGTCGTCTGTCTGGTTGTCGCATTAGACGATGCATTGTCAATGCTGTTTGCTTCTGTATGTAATCACCGGTCTGTGTCCAGTGTGGTGATTTGCGAAAAAAATTTGTAAACATTCTCTGGCATTGGTTGGAAGTGTAACTCTAGCACTTCCTGCTAACTAGAACTATCCATGGAAGAGGAAAAAAAAATGGTTAATGTCAAGTACTATATGAAGTGAAGAGATACGGGTAGGCCAGTTGCATAGAGTGTAGGCATATGAGACAAAGAATTGACTCGTTGCAGGATAGGACAGTAGAATTGACTCGTTGCAGGATAGGAGGACAGTTAGGTTGTGAGGGAAAATCTATGGTGCAAGTGGTTCTAAAGTTCATGAGCTTATGGCTAGCTATCTGATTCGTGATTTGGATTTGACTTGTGTCTTGCCTAGAGTTATGGAGTTGTGCAGTCTTTGTTGCTTTAGAGACAAATCTCAAATGCGTCTCTTATTAATTTAAAGTTCCAAACTCTAAGATAACTTGGTCGTATTCATTCGTTGAACCAATCAACTCCTCTGTACCGGACTGTGTTCTACAAAAGTGAGATAAGAAATGTTATTCTAGGCCTTATTTCTTTTGCAGACCTTTGAATACTCTACGGCTTTTGGCATTTGTCTCATCAAATGGTTAAAACCCTTGCCTTTTCTTATCTATATCAGCAGAACGTGACGTTCTAAACATGTTTCTTGCCAATTGTCTATATTACTTTCGGTCCTGACTAAATGTGTGTTCTTGTTCTGATTTAAATTAGACAAGGGCCATACACGATGACGAGTTCAACTGACTTCATTGTGTCTACTTTATCAAACACCTGGTATCACTAGATACCTCGTATAGCCTAAGATCATTGCAAATAAATTGGTGTGACTGTCAATAGCAGAACTAAACACATAACACATCATCTATGGAAGGAAAGTCTTAAGACTCTTTTATATTGTGTGAGGAGGATATTTTGCATATCTTGGATTTGCTGCGTGCAATCTGGTTGATTGTTGTAGCTCATGTCAGGTGAAACTTGCTGAAATAAAAGAAAAATTTGGTCGTGAAATACGTGTGTTTGAAAATTCAGCAAGTTCTTCGACAGAAAATGCAGCTCCAGATACCGGTAAGAACAAGTTCTACCAACTGATTTTCAGTTCAAGCTATGTATCTTTTACCTGTCCAGGTATTTTGTCTGACTGTATTTTACAACAGATGAAACGGATGACTTCTATGAGTTCACTGCAGAGGACTATCACCGACTTTTGAGTACCAAAAAACAAGGTATTATCCAACAATAAGTCATGTTAATTGTGCAAATAGAGGAAGAGGCTTTAATTTTTAGTGGTAGGATAGCATGCCTTTTGGATGTTTAGGGAAAAAGACATCTGATTTCTAATCAACTGGGGTATAGAGTTACAGATATGTTTCCTTCTCGGACGTTGAATCCCTGGCCTGCCATACAAATTAGGATGGAGTGGAAAATATGTTCTCTGTGATTATTTGTGCGCTCTTGGAGTGCTGTTTTCTCACATTATTGCTATTGGTGGTTTGAAATTTTAGTTTGATAAAAGAGTTCCTTTCTAATTCCATTTTCTAGTAGATTCACATTAATAAAAATAATTGATTTTGTGGTTGTTGATTTTTTGGTTGGATGACTGTGGCAGAAAAATATTTAAAGACTAAAAAAATCCGAGAAGCAGAAGAGGCAGCACGGCGCTCAAGAATAACAAAGGTGATTTAATATCTACTCTACCAGTGCCCCTTATGATTTTGTTTTTGATGCTCAATTTTTATGTGTAGCTTGTAATCTCGATATATAGCTTGTGTTATATTGGTTACTTGTGCAACATACCCCTAAAATTCCTCAGCTTTGTGATGCAGACTGTTATAAGGGTACGGTTTCCTGATAATCATACGCTAGAGGCTACATTTCATCCGTCAGAGAAAATAGAGAGTTTGATTGTTCTCCTCGAGAAAGTGGTAGCTAAACCTGAACTGCCATTTTATATATGTACGTTTGCTCACGTGATGTAACTAATTTGCAATATTTCAATGATTTCGATATTCACGTCTCCAGAATGTGTTTTTGGAAGCTAAAGCATAACACAAATATCTGATCACGTTTCAGATACTGCTCCACCCAAGAAGCAAATAAAAGACTTGTCTCAGGACTTTTACTCTGCTGGCTTCATTCCTGGTGCAATAGTTTATTTTTCATATGACACCCAGAAAGGTTTGTGTGCTTATTATTGACCTCAAATGTAGTATCTTCCTTTTTCTTTATGCTCACCACGGGTTGCTTCTTCGTGTTTTATTTAGAGTGGCTCATCTTTAAGCTGTTTTAAAGAAACAAATTTGAGTTTTACCGTGTGCCTAAGTGATCCGAAACTGCCCCGAGTGCAGTTCACTTTTTTCTAAGCACCTCAAAGCTGAAGCACATTTACAGGTCCTTCTTGGTAATCTGCCTTGGGTATACTAACACATGCTGAAAGATGACCCACTCACATGAACTACCAACTGCTGCACGTTTGTGGCGATGTCAATTGAATAATTTGTTAAAAGGCTATTTCACCAAGATTGGATGTTGTTAATCCGTTGCTCATTGATTCTTGTGACATCAATGGTAGATTACATGGGAGTGCTCTGACAATGGAATGCTAATATGGTCTTTGTGTCATTCCCTGTCAGTTTCAAATGAGGATATAGCAGCTGCTGAGACAGGTCCTTTCCTTCAAGAGTATGTCATGGCTCTGAAAGGCTTGGAGCGTGACATTGAGATTGTAGAGCCGGTTCAATCTGCGCCAGAGCCTGTAGGGCCAGCTCCTCCACCTGTTGTCCAAGAGCGCAAGCCTGCTGATAAAAAGCCTGTTAAGCCAAAGTGGCTTAAAATGTGAATTGAGACCCGAGTATTCCCTTGAAACTCTCTTTTTTTTCCCTGTACAATATCTTTCACGTCAAGATTTCTAGTTTTACTCCTTTCTCAGATTATGCCAATCTTGGTGCAGGTGCAGTTAACTCAGGGTATCTTGCATCCATCGTGACACTTTGAACCAGTTATTGGGGGCAACTGAGCACTCAATTCTGAAAGTGACTTAGTCGAGGATGGGTTATAGGGAGAATCCTTCAGAATTGAAGAGGGATGTCATAAGTGACTGACCAAGTGACTTTCTCCTAATGGAGAGAACCTTGTATTTCGATCACGTTTATTGTAAATCAACTGTGTCCTTTTCTGGTTGTGTATATCCATACAGTTCCCCAGATTGGCCGTGCGACCTCTCTTTGTTCACCGCATTTAAAGTTTCAATTTAGATTCTCAAGTTGGGTTTACGTATGGCCCTGTACGTGGTACCGGTTGGATCCGTTTTCCTTTCCGCCAGAGACCGCAATGACCTGATGTCCCTGGAATTGTGGACGGTGGTCGATGGTCGATGGATTTTTTTTACTCCTACCAATCGGAGGCATGTTGTTAGTCTGGACTCCCCCAAGTAGGAACACTTATCAAGCGTGAACAGTATTAGCTTCGTCTTTGGACCCTCGTCCTCAGGGGCAGTAAAAGAGATGTAACGAGTCTCTCTGGCCTTCAGCAATTCTCCACTGCCAGGGTCGACTGATGTGAGTCACATTTGGCAAAATCTTTCTTGGAGGCGAGCAATTCCAAATCAGGTAGGATATTCGCCTTATCCTGGAGTTGACCAAATGTACCCATGTCAATGCTTGTTTCCCAACCACTCAGTTGGCATCCTTCCAACTTGGAAGGGGGAGGTAGGAGGTTCGAATCCTCACCTTCTCAGAGGATTAGGGTTGTGACGAATTAGTTTCATGAGAGTTAGAATAGGAATAGAGTAGGACTGACAAAAAAAAAAAAAAATACTTATTTCCCATCTCCCTGCGTGCTCATGCACTCTTGAATCCAATGAATCCAATTCATTGTACGAAAAAAGGGGATCAAACAGCGCGCACTCCCATGTTAAACATGGTTGTGAGAGATCTAAGAGAAAGCCGAGGTCAGAAGTTTCTGTATGATCGATCCGTTGCATGTGGGGTTGCTCCTGGTTCGTTCAACGGAGACACGGATTTCAGTGGACAATCTTGGCAAATTAGAACGGAGGTAGGTAGCCGTGATTGAGGAGGGTGGTTGCTTGGCTAGTCACCAGTCGCCCCCCATTTTGCATGGAAGATGCGACGGCAAAAGGAGACGAATCGGTTTGGTTTTTAGACTTTAATCACACGCATGACGCGTGGCTCCACCTGCCCAACCCCCCATTAATTTGTGTTAATTGGTACGAGTTCAACTAACCTTCCATCATTACATCGACCGTGCGGGGAAGAGGTTTGGGGTGTTTTCGGAATGATTGCTCGTCAATTTGCATTGTCGTCGAAGATGGAAAAGAGCATGTTCTGCCCTTTGACCGTGCGGTGCGGATGGGAGATCGGGTTTGGGGGATTGGAGAAATAAAAGCAGGTGGTATTTCTTTTCTTTTTTTATGTTTAAAAATAGTCAAATTGTGCTCTTCGACCTGTTGACATTATTGTAAAAGTTTCATACCGGTGATGAAATGTTCGATTTGAGCTGTGATTGCTGCTTCATGTCGAGCGGGCCTGTCACCATTACCCACTCACGATGCTAGTGAGAATAAACTCGGGCTTATCATATATTGTGGCATGGTCAAGCCTACACTGCAGAAGAACGAAGGCTTTCCAAGACCGACGATTAATAGGAAGGTTTCAGACTTGTACTAGGAGACTTTGAATCGCTTGAGAGTGAGCTCCACCCGAAACGATCGCGCACGCATTTGCCTGTCTCCCTAATGAGAAAAAAGGCTGCATACTTCCAACCTTTGGAATTTCATCAAAGAGGGGGCTTGGGTATGTCCAGATTCGTTAATCCAAACTACAGTGAATAAAACATTTTCGCTAGAAGCTCTCATTCATTCATGTAGTGATCCCACTTAGAACAACTGGCTATTTGCCATTCACCTATCGATTCATGTTTCTTTTTCTTTTTCTTTTTTTCGATGACTGTTCACTCCTGGGAGGGAGTGATAGTCATAGCGATCAACGCCCACCTCCCCCATTTCCATGATTGCGCAACGGCTGACTTCATAATTCAACTCATTCTTTTTCTCGAATTAAAAAATTAAAAACAACCACTTCATTTTCCTAACACGTTTCTGATTTTGTATGTCAAAGTGCAAAAGGTAAGAAATTTCTTCTTCTTCTTCTATCTTTTTTTGCATTGACGAACATGATTCATCTATATATCGTGAGTTCTCTATTGGCATTTATTTTCTAAAAGACAAGACCAAATTGGACCAACTGATTCAAGTAGGTGAAGACTTGATACTTCATATCTTTTTTTTTTTTCCTTTTACGACATTGATTCGGTTCGATTCGATTGTGTGCTACTTATAAATTTACTTAATTATACGACTGACCTCTGGATCCGTGCAACAATAATGTCAAGGTGTGAAAATCCAAAGTAATTCAAGGGATCGAAATGTCATCTTATGTGATGTGATTGTGAAATCCACTATAAAGTCAATGACGGCGGCCAATGAAGTGGCGTCCACCGAGAGAGAAAACTGCCCCTGCCCCTTTAGAGAAGGGTCAAACAAAATATGCCACGGAAGACTTTCTGGTCAAACCATGTTGGCGACCCGACTCGAAACCTGAGTCCCAACCCGAACCCGAACCCGAAACCCTGTCCTTAACGGGTGGGCCCCACCGCTACGAGCACAAACAAAACTAGGCGGGCGATGCGCTGCGATGCGATGGCGTAGTGCGGGCTCGTGCAGTGCGGGGATCGCCTGCTCGCGCGACCAGGGGACGAGCAGGGTCTAGACCAATCGGATCGGCGGAGCCTCGCTACTTTGACTTTTTTGGGTCTCGGCCGGCGGGGTTCCGGTGGTCCGCGACGCGGGCGATCTCGACGCCTGTCGAGGTTTCCGAATTCCGCACGTTGGCGGCGGGCCGTACTGCTGCGTGCGTCTACCTATACGTCAGGGTGTCTTGGGGGGTGCGAAATCGAAATATCCGGTTATGGTGGACCGAAGGATAGAATAAAAAACAAAATAAATGGTCAGGAACAGAAAAAGTTGATGTTCGCTCCGCAGCGACCCCGCCATTATTAAAATGGACCCACTTATCTTTTCTTAATTTCGGTTTAGGGTCCCTCTCATCCGCTCATGGCCGTAAGGGCCCGGTGACTTCGAAATAAAGGATTAAAATGCTTCTTGGGGGGAATTGATGCTGCCGCCCCATATAGAAATGTTTTGCATATACTTTTTTATATTCATCGATATATGTTTGTACATATTCGGAACATAGCGATTCATTACACTCTATTTTTCAGTTCCTTCATTGAATCATTGAACTTCGCACGTGAGAGATTTTTTTTTCATATGTGCATACCATTATCTTCATAAGTTTTTTTTTTTGTCGTTTTTGCATATACTAATGATAGAATTCACGATGATGAATTTCGACTACATGTGAAATTGTCTTCTCTCAATGAATCGACATGCTGCAAAATGTTGAGAAAAATAATACTATAGAGTTAATATGTGAAATGGTGTGATAAACTTTAGTTCGGTGTGAAATAAATGCGCTTTGATACATTTAATGGGTAGTTTACTTAAATATCCACGGGCAACATCACCTGTGGTAGCCAAATTCAACTTGGATGCCATAAAATGTTGCTTTTGTGGTAGGCATCAACACCGCATGTATTGATTGTCATTTTCAATCGGATGAAAATAGATTTCAAAAAGTCACATTGGCATACGAGATTTTAATGCGTTGGTCTCACCTTTCCCATTGCCGAGGGGCGTGACATTGCATCCCTCATTCAATTCAATCATGACACTTGTGTTTCATGTCCAATCCAGTAATCTCCAAAGTCTAGATTGTCTTTTTGCCCCCATCTATTTGAAGGAATATACGTCTATACCCGGTCAATGTTAATTGTCATAAAATAATTGCTTGTCCGGCCCAAGTTATTGTTTTCTTATGAAGCACATCAAATAGTTAATTTCAACAGATTGACTGAGTGATACAATATTTAGAATCTTGTTTGCAAAAAGTCTAGGAATCACGTGTGAAACCATACTTAGAGAGATAATGTCTTTCCAATTTTAGAGCCCTAACATTAATAGCTTGTCTCTTAAGATTGGAAGGATGAATCTAGTCTTTGGTGCGAAATTTTGGTTAGCAATACCGATAATTATTTACATTACAACCTAAAAGGAAATATCATATCCCAAAAAGGCAACACCAAATATTTTTTTTACCTTTTCTATTTTATTTTCCATACATGTTCATTTTCCTAACAAAGAAGGCAACGTCAAAATCACACTTAACAACCGTCAATAATTTCCATTCTCATGTCTCTGCGCGGGCAGCACATCATCTATTTTTCTGCAAAAACAAGCGAAGGATTCTGATAAAAAAACTCTTCCTTTCAAATATAACCGTACGCCCAAGAAAAGCGAAAAGTATATTTTCTCCCCTGGCCAGAACACAGAACGAAGTACTCCTGAAACCTGAAAAACGGGATCTCATGCAACAAAAGAAAAGCCAGCGGGGCAGAACCGCAAATACGAGAAAAATCCGGGGGAAAAGCGAGACGGACAAAGCCAGATGGCTTCTTCCCACGTTGAATGCGGGAGCAGAGAGCAAGGGGAAGGGGACAACCATTTGGTAAGGCAATTCGTCATCCATGGAGATGGACTCGATCGCGACCATTCCGAGTTGGTGACCGACTTTTCTCCCCCCTCATTTCCTTCATATACCCAGCAAAGCGTCATTTCTCTTCCCCCTCTATCTGGCCGTGCTTTTCACCTTCCGGGCTCGCACCACCACCAGGGAAGGCGGCTTTTGGTAAAAAAGCCTTTCTCGATCTCTTTATCCTTCCTTTTCCTCGCATTAGCGTAATTGCTGTCGCACCCGTGACGTTTGTTTTTTATTCCGACCCCTTTTTTGGGTTCTGTTGATTATTATAAGCTGTGATCCCGCGACTCTTTCAACCCTCATCAATTCCGTCCCTCTCCCACTGTTTCTCTCTCTTCAACGCCTCAGCGTCCGGGCATTGCGGAGCCTCTAACTTCCGGATCCGGCTGCTGCCCTTTTGCTATTTGGGTCCTGCGCGTGCCCTTTGGTTGTTGGTTTTCTCAGGCGGGCTCATCTCAGGTGACGGGTTCGTTTTCGAGGAGCAATTCTCGTTATTGTTCGTTCGCTGGGTGGTAGTTTGACCGTGAGAGTGAGGGAAGCGAATAGAGCGCGGTGTGCAGCGACATGCTTGTCATGCTGCGTTTGTTGGTTTAGGATCGTGGGAGAATGCTGTGGTTTCTATATGTGACGGTGTCTCGGTAGCCGAGCGGTGTGCATAGCAGATCCTCGTTCCTAGTTCTTTTCTTTGTTTTTTTCGTTTGGAGTGATTGTGCTGAGCATCTTTACATCTGTTGTGGCCGAATGATGATCAAGTTCATTCATTTTGCTCTAATCAACCCGTGTCTTGCTTCTAACTGCAGATCAAAGAGGTGCCCTGTTTGTGGAGCAGCATCTTTGTCTTCAAAACTCTCAAAACTCTTTAAAAGATGGGATCGGGTAAGTGGTCCGTTGAGAAAAGATCCAGTTTCAGAAGCGATTCCTTCTCGAAAGACATCGATGATGTGCCCGAAACTGGGTGCCTCTCGATTATAGTGCTCGGTGCTTCTGGAGATCTTGCCAAGAAGAAGACTTTCCCCGCGCTCTTCAATCTCTACCGCCAGGTCTGCTGCAGTCTTCTGTAGTCGATATGCTCGCATCAATTCGCATACTATGTGGACTTGCATTCTTTACGAGGTTTATAGCACTAGGTTGTTTCTGGAATGGCATTTTCCTAACCGTAGGCTGCAGGAGTGTCTGCCCAACAATGGACCTTTTTCTGCTGTGTCAATGCTCATGCCATTGTGTCCTTATCTGGACTTCACCATCGTCTTGATTCTATAATCACATGAGGACATCCTATTATTGCAATAATATTGTTGGCCAGTAGTTCCTATGATTTTTTTCTTTTGGCTCTGTGGTCATATGAATTATCTTAACTCTTAAACTGGATGAATTGGTGCAGGGATTTTTACCAGCAGAAGAAGTCCACATTTTTGGCTATGCTAGGACTAAAATATCAGATGAGGAGTTGAGAAATCGCATCCGCGGGTAAGATGTCCGTCAACATTCACTTTTGCACGATTTATCTGGCTTTCGTTTTCTTATTTTAATGTTTCATCGCACTTCCTTCCTTCTATAGTATGATTAAGAAGGGACATATTTTGTTTATCTTTTTTAACTCTGCTGCACCTGATATGAACATCATTATCATTACTACTTACTTGGGACTACTTTTGAGAAGGTATTCTATTTCATGGTAATCTATTTCTGGGTAACCACCTCAGTGGTTCTTTATATTAGCCACGATATGCATGATCTTTCAGTATTTTAGCTTCAGGAATTTTATAAGTATTGACAATGGATGAAACTCATTGGCAATCAATATATCAGGTTTCTTGTTGATAACAAGGCTGCTTCATCCAAGTACTCTGACGATGTTTTGAAGTTTCTCGAGCTGGTTAGTTGCTGGTCCAGTAACTAGAGTTTTACAATGCATTCTCATGCTAACTCTCTTGATGATCACTTTCAGATCAAATATGTAAGTGGTTCTTACGATACTGAAGACGGTTTTCAGAAGTTGGACAAAGAAATTTCAGAGCATGAAATTTCAAAGAATAGTCATGAAGGGTCATCGAGGAGATTGTTTTATCTGGCACTTCCCCCATCTGTATATCCTTCTGTCTGCAAGATGATCAGAAACTGCTGCATGAACAAATGTAAGAGGATATCTGAAGTTTTATGAAGCTATATTGTTGGAATACTTGCTCTCCATCCGTGTTTCATTAGAAGTTATTATGGGAGTGCTAACTAGTATTGAAGGCCAATCTAAATTTGTTTACTGGCCCATTATAAATCGGTGGTTGTTTAGCAAGATAGCCTGGGATGCATCTTTTTAGGGAGTGCATGGTGCTGCTTTAATATGCTCATATCTTTGTCTGGCTAGGCTAAGAGTCATAAGATCCCCTTAAGTTCTTGGGATCACACTTTTTTAACTGGGCAACAAGTATTCTTTTTGTATCTAAAAAGGTTCTTCTAGGCATCTCTCTTGTTTTTTTGGGGATGATGACGAAAAGTTTGTGAAGTAATTTCCATGGCTGAATTGTTAGAGTTATTGTGAATCTTACGAATAATTTACAGTTGCGGGCAAAGTTTTGGGCAATAAGAGCTGGGGCTTATTTTTATGTTCACACGAAAATGTCTCTATTTAACATATATGAACAACTGCATCCTGCCTTTTCAGCTGATCTTGGAGGATGGACTCGAATTGTTGTGGAAAAACCTTTTGGCAGGGATCTCGAATCTGCAGAAAAACTTAGTACTCAAATTGGAGAATTATTTGATGAACCACAAATTTACCGTATTGATCACTATCTTGGAAAAGAACTCGTGCAGAATTTGGTAGATATTTATTTTATGGCGCTCTCTTTTTCATTCTCTAAATATCCCATCTCTTCTCACTTCTATTCCTTCATACAGTTGGTCCTGCGTTTTGCGAATCGATTCTTTTTGCCCCTCTGGAACCGCGATAATATTCATAACGTGCAGGTAAGTGCCATCATCTTAAGTTATTATTTTGCCAAAATGCTGAATTTGCTTCTTTGACAAGCTTTCATTATTTTGTGCCTGTGTGCTGATTGTCCTTGAAATAAGAAACACTAGCAACACGGCTTTGTTCATTATTGACATTGTTGTTTCGTTGCTGTATTTGCAGTGTACTTATTTTTTTGTTTATTGTTTGCTTCTATCATCGGCAGATAGTATTCAGAGAAGATTTTGGAACGGATGGTCGTGGTGGATATTTTGATGAATACGGGTATGCGTGCTGTTGGTATTTTCTCCCTGTCTATCAAACTAGATGTCTGGATAGAGATTGTTTCTCTACCATCGAATCCATTTAAGATATTTAATTGTCTTGCACCTTTCACGATGGTTTACTTGATGATATTTCTGTAATGATGTCTAATCATCATGAGGTTGTTTTTTCTATGCTTTACTTGATACTAAGACCCATGAACTGTGCCATCTGAATTTTGCAGGATCATCCGTGATATTATTCAAAACCATCTTTTGCAGGTACTGCCATTTTGATTTTGTTATTTACTTGTACCCTAGATATAATTAGGAAGATATGCCTAGCCCATTTGTACTGGATTGTAACTTGAATTGTCTTGGCACTTTTTGGCACCTTGGGTGCCAACAGTTTTTCTCCCCATGTCCTTCTGCTACCCTGCTACATACCCATCACCCATCCTCTGTGCCCCAAACCTGCAGAAAAGAAATTATAAACTAAACTCAACAACCTGAGTATCATCTAAGGGGGAAAAAGATCTTCATTTGATTAAATAAAATTTGAGTGGTTGCAGGTTTTCTGTCTGGTTGCCATGGAAAAACCCGTATCTCTTAAACCAGAGCACATTCGCGATGAGAAAGTGAAGGTATTCTCTTATTCCATGGCATGGCAACGGAATACTTCCAACTAGTAGCATGTCAGTATTCCTTGGCACTTAATACTGGTTGGTTGCTGATTATCATATGACATATGCAGGTCCTTCAATCAGTACTTCCGATTACAGATGAAGAGGTTGTTCTTGGACAATATGAAGGTTACAGGGACGATCCAACTGTCCCTGACAATTCAAATACTCCCACTTTTGCAACTATGGTTCTACGTATACATAACGAAAGATGGGAAGGTGTGATACATGGAAGTTGAAAGGAACCACTATCTAAACTTCCCTATGGACATTTGTTTCGTACATTAGCTACATCCTCAGAGACATATGCTAATGAACAGCTGAATAACATTGTTTTAACTGCTCTAACTACTCATGCCATTTCTTTTTTAGGCGTTCCTTTCATACTAAAGGCAGGGAAAGCTTTAAACTCAAGAAAAGCAGAGATACGTGTCCAATTTAAGGATGTTCCTGGGGATATATTCAAATGTATGGTAGTATACGTATTCGCTTTCCACTGATTTTCTAAAGTTCATGCTTGGTCAATCCATTGGTTAACTCAAGAACTGTTGATTTTTTTTTTTTTTTTTTTTTTTTGAACTTTTTAAGTGTAACTGGCATTTAAAGCATAAGCCTGAGGATGACATTTAGGGGATGTGTCCTGTCTGCTGTGTAGTTGCACTACATGTGACAGTAGTTACTAGAATTTGATTTCACTACCAGACGGGCCTATATGTACTGACCAGAGGACAAGAAGTTTTCATGTTTAAAACTTTTGGTTTTTAAAAACTTGTCGATTATGAATTTTGGCCACATGAGATACTTTGTGATGTACTAAACAGTCAAATATTACATGTCCTCCAGTTTTGCTGCATATAGTCATTCTCTTATGGGTATTTCATTTTGGCAATGGGTTGATTTGCTCCTTGAATGGCAACTTTTCTTCAGGTAAGAAGCAAGGGAGAAATGAGTTCGTAATTCGCCTACAACCTTCTGAAGCAATGTACATGAAACTCACGGTATGTGACTGGATTTGCTAATATTAGCTTTCTTCAGAGTTAGTATAAGCCAGAATGTTGTTGCTAAGGCCTGCTTAATGTTACGTGCATAAATTCACACACACACTAGCATCTATCCGTAAGTAAAAGGCTCACAATGAGGTCTATGCTGTCATATGCAGGACTTGGTATTGTGTCAGTATAGCCCACTCTTAGGTTGTTTGGATTTGTTATTTCTCACTAAAGATTGGAACTCAGAGGCAGCACTTCACTGATGTTGTGACATTATTATGGGGAGAAAATCATGATGTTTGAGAGCGATCTATAACCTACTCCTTTTTCTTCATGCAGGTCAAGCAGCCTGGGTTGGATATGTCAACTGTGCAGAGTGAACTTGATTTGTCATATCGGCAACGTTATCAAGGAGTCGTAATTCCTGAGGCATATGAGCGTCTTATACTTGACACGTACATTCCTTTCCTCTTTATTTAGAGTACTTCCAACTTTAAAAAATCTCGTAGCTCTTTGTTTGGAGCTTAGCTCAGTGGAGTAGACTTGTGTTTGGGCGGGCAATTAAATTGAGGATAGTTTTCTCTGGCATCTGATATGAAAAATCATATAATATGCCTCTTCAATTACTGCAAGTTTTTGTTGGTTGAAATTACTGCAAATAGAATAATATGAAATTGAGAGATGTCTTGCTTTACCATAACGGTTCTTTTATCGATAATGTTGAAATTTGGTATTGCAGAATCAGGGGCGACCAACAGCACTTTGTTCGGAGAGATGAACTTAAGGTACGAGCATTGCCATACTGTTGCGAAACTTTTATCCACAAGCAGTCACGACATTTTTTTTTTTCCCCGGTTTTGCAAAAACAGGATTGCCCATTGACAGTTGCATTGTTCAATTGCAGGCGGCTTGGGAGATTTTCACACCGATGCTTCACAGAATTGACGATGGTGAATTTAAGCCAATTCCATACCAACCAGGGAGCCGAGGTCCTGTTGAAGCGGACGAGCTGCTGGAAAAAGCTGGTTACGTTCAAACGCATGGTTACATTTGGATCCCTCCAACCTTGTAGAAATGAAGACACCGTCCACAAATAAATTTCGGTCCAGCGCCCTATAAGCTGGCAGTTTTTGAGGCCTCGTCTTTTAGTACTATAATACTACCAGTACTACAAACCTACCTGTATACAAGCAAAGGGCAATATCTGCTGCAGGCGGCCTTGTGCTTCAAAGAAATCTCTCAGCAAGGTGCCAGCTCAAGAGGGCAAGGAGGTGTTGTGTGTAGACTTGAAACAATAAATGCCATTGAGCCTTTCAATAAATAATGAGTGGTGTCCTGATTATCTCTTGGTAGTTATGTACTCGATTACAGCTTTCTGATTTCTCTGAATCGATTAAACGGGACAACTAGCTTGGTTATCATTGATTATCTTAACAAATTATCGAAGCTTATTGGAGTGCCGGCGATGTTGCATTTTTGGAAATCAAACTCAATACAATTTTACAAGAGCTAATATTGAAGCAACTGCCCAAACTCCTTTCCTGATTAGTAAGAACATTGTCCATATGGACCTAGGAGCAATGCTTAGACCCTAGCCGGTGCTAGTGGCTATTTTCCTTCCCTGAGCATGTCCTGGAATGTTGAACTAAACGTTTAGGATGAATTATAGCGTGAATCTTTAGGTGAGGTGGACCAGGTTGATTTGACATGAAGCTCAACCAACCTTAGAGACGGTGAAAGCATATCCACCGGATGCATATGACGTACATACCGAGGGCAAGGGATTTCGGTGTGCATGAAATGAAATCTCGTGCGCTTCTAGCCCTCAAAATATCCATGTAGTTGTTACATTTTCTCATCATAAGCTGATTTACAATGATGCTCGAATCAAGCTCATAGCAAGTAGGATCTAGCAACTCTTCGGGATAGGGGGTTTGATCGGCTACTCAAGACGATTACTTCCTGTAGGCAATAATAACCTTCCTCAATGGTGATGGCCAAAACCATCTTATATGCAATAATAACCGTCCCCAATGGAACTTAGCAACGACTTCTTTCCTGTCACAGTTGTCGTCACCTCCTCAGCATGCTGCTAACAAGTAGAGATGGTCTTGTGGAGCCGGTTGCTGACCAATTGGGGACCCCATAGAAGGCGGTCTCAGGTTTTCAAGGCCTGTCCCTGAAGCGCTCTGAAAACCATCAACTCCATACGTGGGCAATGACCTGCATTTGTGACCAACGTCGCTATTGTCATCCACACGTTACAAATCAGTGCATTGAGGACAGTGGAGCGGTGACTATAAGTGTGACTTGCTTTTGCCCCCCCTATCACCATGTAATGAATTGTTCATTCAATAATTGCTGCTTTAACTCAAAGCTGATTTTGATGTATTCAGAACTAATCCAATATTTAATCGGGTTTAAATCATACAACACCATCCGATGCCAAAACGAATTGAAAGCATATAAGTATCACGAGTGCTCTTCAATGAACAAACAAGAAGAATATAAGTGAATGAATTCACCTATGTTCTTACATTAATTCAATTAATGAAATCTCATTTTCTTGGATGCAATTGCAACTGAATTCTTACATCAGTATTCCCTAGTGATAACACTTTGCAATTGCATCCGAGAAAATGAGATAAACAAAACACTGTGTCCTAAAGCTTCTCATCCTCGCAGGCATCCAGAAACTGACATTTTATAGAGAAAGCAACTATCCAAAGAAGACTGTTTATGTGTGTGTCTTCGCTGGCATCTGCAAACATCCATAAGGACAACACACAGAAAGAAAGCTCAAGATTTAACAGAGTTTGTGAAAAAGAAAAACAAAAAACAAGCCTAAAGAACAAAAAGGAGAATACAGTTGACAACCTTCACCATGCTTTGATCATAATTTGTTCCGGGAGGTCCAACAAACTCATGATCAAAACTTTGGTGGCATTGAAAGTAACTGATGTTAATTTCGCCACGGAAGGAAGTCTGAAAACCTGATGCTGATCCATCTTGTTTTACCAACTTGTAAAAAGTAACTCACAAAGATTGAGGACTTATACTTGCCAGCCAAATTATCATTCTCATAACCTGAAAATATATATAAACATATAGAGTTGCTTGTGTTGATCTGTAAAAAGTAGGAATACATTAAAGGTAGGGAACATACTCAGAGTAATTTGTATTCTGCATCATGCATTGTCAAGAATGATGTAAATTTCTACGCTTCCAGACCATACAGAGACGTGGCTCCTCAGCGAAAGCTGGCAGCATGAATTGACAACCACTTTTTAATCCTTCCACGAGACAACTGATGAGGACTTCTCACGTTACCAAATTATCATGAAAAAGATAAGACCAAACTGGAAAAGAAGAACAATGGTAAGGTAAAACTCAAGTGATAACAAAGGAACGAAGGTAAAAAGTTGACTCTTCTTAGTTACTATCTAGGAAGCATCAATACTTTCTGGGAGCCTTCATGTCGTGTCGGACACTCTGACACGTGTTCGACACGTGGTCAATAGGTGTTGGAAAATCCGACATGTGGTCAACTCTCCCAACACGTTTCGACACATGATTCCGACACGCATCGAGTCAATTTTAAAAATTTTCAATAAATGGAGGATCAAAATATAGATATATAAAAAAATAAAATAAAAAATTTCAAAAAAGGTGAAAGAAGTGATTAATTGTCAAATTGAAATAATGAATGATATTAACAAATTGTGGATTAATGTTTTTAGTGTAAGTTCATTTTAGGCTCTTCTTTTATCATTTATTAATTTGTGAATTTGAATCACGTATATAAAAATATACATTAAAAATATGTATCCTAACGTGTTGGAATTTTCTATTTTTTGAGAAATAACGTATTGGCGTGTCATGTCGTGTCGTGTGTTGGCACTACTTAAGTTACATACACTAGGGCAATGATATCCGTTAGTCACGGGATTAGTTGATTTGGAGCACTATAATGTTCTCAAGCAAGGGAGGAAACTAATATTTTACGAGATTACAGACTCTCTCTTGTCACATGTATCTAAACAGGCAATCCATTTCATTCCCATGGGCTGAGCAAATGGAAAATGCATTAGTTTCTCCATATTCAAAAAGCAATAGCTTGTGTAAAGCAGTCTGGATTGCTGAGACAAGGCACTTAGGGATTCAGTGTGTGTCAGGTATATTTTAGTCCTGAAGAATAACAGAATGGCTAGCCAGTTACAAGACATTTCTCAGAGTACCTGCAGACCAAATGGTCACAGAGCGGTTTCAACTTCTTTGAAGCAGAAGCAACCCTCAGTGTTGTGGCATGGAACAGATGATGGATATTTACTTTATGATGCTCAAGATCATCTTTAGAGCTTGATCATTTGGCCGCTAGTTGCATAGGAATAGACTTGGGATCCAAGTCCGATCCACCTGGCAGATACGAAAGGCAGCCATAAATTGAGTATTTAAGAAAAAAGAACAAAACCATTGAAGTGGAAATGATACTAGAATAAAAGGAAATCAAATTTCAGGGAGTACCTTAGTATCAGATATGCAGGTCACTGCAAGACACTATGAACTCCATCTTCAAATGACCAACCGGGGTCTGATGATACAGTAGGAAATCAACCACTTGACATTGAAGCTTCAGGCAGATAATTGTTCCTTTCAAATTGTCCATTTACAAGGATATCATATGTAGTATCATCAGGCACAAGTCCTCTGTCAAGCATTTCATCATGCAACCTAAAAGCCTCTTGAAGATTGCCTTCCTTGAAGTTTCCAGCAATCAATGTGTTGTATAAGAGAACATCAGGCCTGACACCTTTACTATCCATCTCTTCCAAAATCTTGCCAGCATTCTCTAGCTGTCCCTTTTTGCAGAGACCCTTCATCAGGACATGGTACAACACCAAATCAGGTACAAGGCCCTTTGTAAGCAACTCGGAGTAAAGATCCAATACCGTGAGTAGTTTACCCTCTTTCAACAGTCCATCAATTAAAGTGGTATAGGTTCGCAAGTCGCAAGGGATACCCTCATCTACCATTTTCTTACGAAAACGAAGTGCTGCCTCCATGTTGTTTAGATCTCTAAACCCACTAATGAGGCAATTATATATGACTGTATTAGGAGATAGACCAACTTCTAGAAGTTCAGAATACAAGTCCAGTGCCCTTTCCATGTCTTTCATTTTGCAGAATCCATCAATTAGAGCACCATATGCGGTGATATCCAGTTTAACACCTTTCTTCTTCATCTCATTCCACATCTTAAGTGCCAGATCAATATTATTGCTTTTGCAAGAACCTCTGATCAAGCTGGTGTAAGTAGCTACATTCGGGGTAACTCCAAAATCATGCATATCTTTAAAAGCACATAAAGCAGAATTTATGCCACCCTCTGCAACAAATCCATCTATAATGCTATTAAAAGCCATGCAGCTCGGGACGAAGCCTTCATCAATGAACTTATTCAACGTGTCCCTTGCCTCAACAGTCTGGCCAGCTTTACACAAACCATCGATGACTATGTGAAATGTAAAATCAGAGGGAGCAACTCCTGCATGCTCCATCTGTTGAAACACATCAAGAGCACGAAATGGATCGCCTTGTTTAAAGTATCCATTTATTAAGATGGTAAATGAAAGTACATTAGGTTTTAGTCCCCTTCCTTGCATCTCTAAGAACATGGTAGATGCCATATCCATATTGCCACTTTTGCAGTGTCCATGAATCATGGTGTTGTATGAAACTGCATTTGGCACTACACCGTTGACCATCATTTTATCCCATAATTTGCAAGCTTCAGTCAAATCACTCTGAGTGCAGAGCCAGGACAGAAGATGATTATAGGTAATGGTGTTAGCAGCTCCACACTCAACAGCTTCCTCAAATATTTTACGAGCCTCTTCCCATGACTGAGCTTTTAAATATCCCCTAATCAAATGATTAAAATTGGAGTCACTAGGTTGTACACCGGCAAGTTTCATTTGGGAGAACACCTCAGATGCCTTTTTGACATTCCCATTCCAACAGCATCCGCTAATCAAAGCAGTGTAGGTCAGCTTGTTTGGGACAAGACCATCCTTGCAAATACTTTCGAACAAATTCAGGGCAGAATCTAGATCACCTGACATACAATATCCCTTGATTAAACTTGTTGCCGCCACCAAATTCATCTCATACCCTCTCTTTAGCATCTCATCCTTCACCCTCAGAGCCTCTTGCTTATAACCCTGCTTCACACAAGCAGTGATTACACGAGTAAATGTAAAGTTCGAAGGGACCAATCCCTTTTCTTTCATCTCATCCATCAACTCACACGCCAAATCTGAATTCAGCTCTTGACACCTAGCCTGGACTGCAACAGTATAAGCTGCATCGTCCAGTTCCACCCCTCGATCCTTGGCCTGTCTAAAGTACTCTCCAACCTCCTCAGGCTTCCCTTCCTTCATACACGCTCGCATCACCACGTGCAACGTAAAGACATCACCTCTTTCGCCTTTTGCGACCATGGCATCATACAATTCCCGCACCGGCCCAATCCTGCGCCTCCTAAGCAATGCATCCAAAAGACCATTTAAGTACTGGAGGGAGGGCATCACATTGCTCTCAATCATTCTATTACAACAATCCACGGCGTCGCCAACCCGGTCAGCTCGGACGAGACTACCCAGCAAGTAATCAAAGACCCGCGCACCCAACTCCAAGTCGAAACGCTTGGCGCACTCGACCAGACCATCCACGAGCGCGGTCGGGGAGTGCCCGGAGTCGGCGGCGGCGTTCCAACGGAGCAACCTCCGAGCCGAGGGCCAAGACTCCGGAGATCCCGTCAAGATATGAAGCAAGACGCAATACGCATCGACGCTCCGAACGAAGCCGCGCCTCCTCTCGGCTCCCAAGTAGAACTTGAGCGCCAGAGACGGGTTGTCCCTGAGGCTCAACAGGGCGCCCACCACATCGGCTCGTCCAGAAACCGAACCGCCCGGACCGCGCCTGGTGGGTTCGGGATCATTTCCACCGGAGTCAGATGGGCCGTGGGGAAAATCCGGTCTTGAGCCGATCTGCTCGGGATCGCTCGACTCCGGGCGCATTTTCTCCGGAAGAAGTGGTTCCGAAGCGGCGGAGCTCGGGCGTTCCGGCATTGAGCAAATGCGTCTCGAGATGGCTGGAGAACGGAGCGAGAGCGGAGCTACTCGCACGCGACCGAATCGAGAGCTCATCGTTTTCTGCTAGATTCCAGCTGCGGAATCTTCGGAGCTGCACAATCCCCTCGATAAACCCTACGGACAATGGAGTGAGTTTTCCAGGGACCGGGAGGGGAGTGACGATGCAGATGCAGCGCAAGGGACGTGGGCTGGGCTTCTCACATGGAGGGCTTGGGCTTCACATTGGGCTTGCATGTCTAGTTTGGAAGAGTCTTGGGCTGATTTGTTTTGCAAGTTGTTTCTTGGATGAGGCCTAATTAGGGGAGTTGAAAGGATTTTAACAATTTACTCGGGAAATTAGCCTTGTCTATTCTTCATATACTTTTCTGATGGATTCAATAGTCTAATCAACAGTTTGATCGATTAGCTTAGGTAGATTCTTCCTGATAAAATGATTGAGTTCAGTTTCTTATCATCCTACTTTTTTAGATCTCATTTGGTTATGCGTGGACAAAGTGAATCACCTATTTCATGAGATCTTTCAAATCTGCTTGTATTTGGTAATTCGTATTTGAGCATGGAATTTGAGTTACTAATCCGTGCCATGGCAAAGCAATATATTTTTCGTTGGGTGCATTGAAATATCCATTTATTATTTGAAATTGAATCCATTGAAGTCATTTCCATGTTTCCAATGTGTGTTTTCATAAAACATATCTATCGTACAAAAGATAAGGAATGACATCCCCATGGGTTTTTTCCTCATGGCAACAAAGAGAGCTTTCAAAGTACGTCTCACTTATTCGACCGAAAAAAAAAAGTATGTCTCACTTAAAAAAAAAAAAAGTATGTCTCACTTTTCTGACCAAAAAACAAAAAAGAAAAAGTATTGCTCACCTTTCTGACCAAGAAAGCATATATTAGCATTGAATTCCACAGAGTAATCCCTTTGGTGCTTAATCGATCGATCCATTGTCTTCCTAATTGGTGTAGACCCTGGCTAGGCTGGCTGCATAGGATTTAGGTTTCGAAAAGCTCCCATTTTGCTAAGCATGTAGGACGGGACTCTGGCTGTCCTAACACGAGCGCACATGGTGGCATCTGACAAGCAGCTTTTTTTTTTTTTTTTTTTTTTTATTTTATGTAGTTTTCCTTTTCAGCAACGTATAAGGTGGGGTTGAGAGTCCCATTCTTTTGTTTTTTCTTAAACAGGAACAGCTAGCTCTCTGTCCGGACCCCCCACAATCTCATGCTGATTTTCGCGTGGTACTGGGAAAATTAAAAAGAAAACAAAAAGAAAGGAAAAATGGCAGAGCAAGCCAGTTATGCAGACCTGAAAAAGAGGGATATAAACCGGGGAAAGGAAGGAAAGATATGATTGGGCGCAACTCCACCCACAAGTCCAAAAGTAATTCCTACTCAAAGCACCACCTTCCTTCCTTCCTTCCTTGCCCCTCCTCAGCCAAAAGAAGAAAAGTGTCATCTTCCTCGTTCCCAAATGCTCGCTTTGCTCCATCACTCCAACCAATCTCTCCCCCTCTCTGCACGCACTCTCGTCGAGTCAGCCTTGCGTTGTCCCTAATCTATATAAGACTCGAACGTGGTGCCTAAATGATCAATGATCCCGGTATCAATTTGGATCCGGATATAGGTAAGTATGTGCTCATGCTTATCGATCACGTATCGATAAATTATTGCACAAATCTAGGTCTATTAATGAAATCGATCATCACAGTTTGATGAGGGAGAGTGTTGCGGAAGCCCCGCCAATGGATCCCACGGCACCATTGATTGCGATTGTTTCCCGGTCCCCTACCTCGCAATCTGAATATTTTCTCACTGATTAGACTTATATATTTCTTTTTATGCACACTTGCTTTTCCGAAGGAGATTGGCCCATGAAAAGTCGCAAAACCTCAACTTCAGCAAAAAGAACCCCTCAAATCCTCCTGTCCATTTCCTCAACCTCATCATTAAGTCTTTCAGACAACCACGTCTCGTACAGCAGCCCTCCATATTTCTCCATTTCCAACAAACACAGCTTTTGTCCTCACTCTTGAAACAGACTAATGAGACATCGCAGAATGACAGTTCCCTCGCGCTGACGCATTTCCATGTGAGAGTGTCCTCTCTCTGACTCTCTCTTTCGCCTTTTCTTGTTTCTCTCGCGTTCTTGATCTTCCTTGATGCCTCCCGCGTTCTTGCCTCTCCGGTGGGCGAACACCCGAGACCAGTGGTGGTGCGCCTCTCCTATAGAATGCGCAGCCGCCAGCGGCCACTACGAGCTCGTCCGCGAGCTCCTCCACATCGACCCCAACCACCTCATCGAGCTCACCTCCCTCCGCCGCATCCGCCGCCTCGAGGCCCTCTGGGAGGAGGCGGGCGACGCCGGGCGCTTCCGCGGCATCGCCGAGCACCGCTCCCGGGTGGCCCGGCAGCTCCTGCAGGAGTGCGATTCGAAGAACAGAGATTCCCTCGTCAAGGGTCGGTACGGTATCGGTGGGTGGCTCATGTACACTGCCGCGTCGGCAGGGGACTTGGGTTTCGTCCGAGAACTGCTGGAGAGAGACCCGTCTCTTGTTCTGGGAGAGGGCGAATACGGCGTGACCGACATTCTCTACGCCGCTTCCAGGAGCGGGAGCCTTGAAGTCTTCAGGATGGTTCTTGATTTCACGGTGTCTCCGAGGGCGTTTTTGTCGGTGACGAAGATTGCAGGGCAGGGAGGTGTTGCTTCCGTGTACAAATGGGAGGTGATGAACAGAGCAGTGCATGCTGCCGCCAGAGGAGGCAATTTGGAGATCCTGAAGGAGCTCGTCGCGGGTGACGGCCGCTCCGATGTTCTGGCCTATAGAGATGCTCATGGCTCCACTGTCTTGCACTCTGCTGCCGGCGAAGGACATGTCCAGGTGAGTTGGAGGCTCGCGGCCTTTGTGGCAGGTTTATGTCTTTCGATTGGATTATCTTGCTAGAGCAAGGCACAGGACGCACGGTTTATTTCATGAATGGAGAATTTTGCTCAATGGTTAGATGATGTCTTTCCCGTTTTACGGACTTTGAGGATGATCACGTTTTGACTGCCGTATAGGGTCACCATTGGAGTAAATGTAGCTCTGCATTGTGACTGAATTTCGGCTTCATGGTGTCTCAGTTCAATTGGAACATAGCTTAATGTCGACAGTAAGGTCTCGGCCAATCTGATCAATTCATCAAGCCTGTTAAACGCACCGAAACCTCTGTTAGGAAGGAGACTGATTCCCGCACCTGCTAGTTGTTTTGTATTCGTTCGTTTACATATCACATAGGCTGAAGTCACAGATGATGCTAGTGCAGACCTAGTTTGTGATCTCCCATGTCTAGAGCAACTCACCAAGAAGATTAAATGATCTCAGTGTCGTTCCATGTTGAAAACATTGCAGGTGGTTGAGTATCTTATGCAAGCCTTCGACATGATCAACTCGACTGACCATCGAGGCAACTTGGCGTTGCACATGGCTGCTTACAAGGGTCAGTTACCCACCATTCAGGCACTTATTTCTGCTTCTCCGTCTTCTGTCTTGTCGACGAACAAAAATGGAGAGACTCTCCTCCACATGGCTATTTCCGGTCTCCAAGCTCCGGATTTCCGAAGACTGGATGTCCAGATCGAGACAATGAAGAAATTCTTGAGCGGGGAAGTCTTCGATGTGGAAGACATAATCAATGCGAAGAATAACGATGGCCGGACCGCTCTTCACTTGGCAATCATTGGTAATGTGCATCCTAAACTAGTGGAGATCTTGATCGCAGCACGAGGAATCGACGTGAACGTTCCTGATGAAGACAGGATGTCCCCACTTGATTGGCTCAAACGGCGACCTCGCTCCGCATCATCCGACATATTAATAAGGAAGTTAGTTTTGGCCGGAGGCCGAATGCTCGGGATTCAGGAACTTTCTGCTAGAGAAGCCTTGCCTTTGGAGATAAAGACGCATGGTAACGGAACTACTAGTCCCGGAACAACTTTTCGAATAGGCGATAACGAAATTTTCTTGCACGCCGGAGTTCGGGACATGTCAGATGCGGACGGCTATCGGAATAGTGCAGGAGTCAACTCTTGCTCGTTCGACTCGACCGACAGAAACAGCAGTTCGTGCATCAGCGAGAGACCTGGTTCCGCGAGTAACATTTCGAGGCGACTTAAGAGGTTCATGTGGCCAACGGTACGAGCAAACAAGCATGACCCAGGAATCTGCAACAAGTAAGGTGTAGAAACGTAGGGGCTTGAGAATCATAGTGAGAATGTATAACATTAAGAACTGAAGGGGAGAGTTTCTCTTCTTCGGCTGTTCAATGGAAGTTATAAAAACCCCGGTACAAATAGAGAGGTTCATTTCATTCTTGATTTTTAGCATCTGGGCCTAGTTTTCAAGCTCTGTGCATGGTCATAAAGCGCGGGGTATCGTCGGGTCAATTTAGGTCCTAACTCCAGACTAAAGGCCCAAAGGATGATCATTGGATAGATCCGGACCACTCAAGAAGGCGGGTCGGGCCATACAAGAAGGATCTCACCTCAAGACTACTCAAATTTGGTCTTCGGGCCCATTTAATCTGGGCAGGCTCAAGCAGGCCTACTGCCTTACCATCCGAGTCTAATCCTAACAATTAATGACGGAGAATACTCGGGTAACTGGAAAAAGAAAAAAAAAAAAGTTACCGAGTTACTCTTATTTTCCCATTCCTAACAATAGATTTCCAATGAATGTTTAAATATGCCTCGCTCACTTGAAATGAAAATTATGCTTATCTAATCTCTCTGTTATGCAGTACTAAAAATCAGTGCTTGTGTTATTGTTATTATTCTTTTTGCTAGAAAGCAATTGATTCTTTTTGCTATAAAGCTAAATCTAATCGAAAATGAAGAGATAATTTGGTATATGGGATAAGGCTGACATTCTCTATAGCTTTATTTTAGGAAACAATAATTCAAAAAGTAATTTAGGCACAGTAAAGAAATATATTAGAGTAAAGAAATGTTAAACTTTATTTCTGTAAATTATCTACATGATCGTGGATTTTTTTCACTTTGAATTTCAGTACAAATTTACTCAAAGATTAAATATTATGGCTAATGTATGTATTATACATAATTTACTCAAAGATTATTCTCTTATTTGTGCTTAAATTACTTTTGAGTAATTGTTTTCATGCAAAAAAAGAAATATAAAAGTCATTAAAAATAATTATTTTTTGCCATAAAAAATTAGGTAGCTATCTATCAAATAAATATTTTTTAAAAAGAGGTGCACCAATTTTGTTCCAAATTAAGAAAGAAAGGGAAAAAAAACCAAACAAAAGAAATAAAGGCAAGTGTCGATCTTAAATCAACAGTGGGCCCCACATACAAAATTAATAAATATTATTTGAGAATGATATTTATAAATATTATTATTAATACAGTGAGTACTTTTTTTTTTTTTTTTTTGTTGGTAAAAGAGAATGATATGAGTAGTTTGTCTCTAGTAAAATTGAAACAAATGAAAAAAGAAGAAGAAGAAGAAGATAAGAAATCATTTTAAATCTAGGGTGGAGTCCAGTAAGGGTTAATATAGTCAATTCAATGTAAAATGGGGTAATGGGTGGAAATAGTGTGGGCCATAAAAAAAAGGAAGACAACTTTAATAGGAAAATTCCAGCTTCTTACAAAACTTGATGGCTAAGAAGGAAAAGTAAATGGAAATTACAGGACAAAGCAGAATCGAAGTATGCGATGGCCTCTTTTAAACCTTAAGCCAGGGAGGGGGCGGTCCGGGGATCCTCGGTGGTGTCCAATCAATCATTTTCAAAGGATATCTAGGGCGCGTCTCTAGTTCCAAAACACTTTCGATGGTCCCACACGTTTTCCAACTTTGCTTTAACTTGTACAACGTTTGGTCAAAGGTTTTTATTCTATATCAAAACATGTAATCATGAAGAATATTGACAATTTAGCATAAGATTGGAAAGTTCCCTTCTTTTCAATACCGAATACGGAGAAGTACCACATTTTTCCTTAATATAGGCACGCGCTGTCGCAGGATAAAAAGCACACCTTCTTTCCTTTATTCCTTTATTCTCCTTATCCCCGCTTTCCCCTTTCTCTCTCTGTTATCTTTTTATTATTTATTCCATTAGCCATATCGAAGCATTCGGCTACACGCGAGGCACGGACGCCTCGCCTTAAATGCAAAGAAAAGAAAAGTTACAATCATGTAGAAAAATCAGATAATAAACAAAAAGAAATAACTAACATGATGAGATGGAATTGTCTATACATATGTGTGTGTGGAAAGAGAGGTTCATGTCGAGTTTTTGTTCAAACATAATTCTATTTAGATAGAAAACATTCGAATTTTAAAATATTTCATCTCTTTTATTCGCTATTGTTTTCCCCTGTTGGGGACGGCCACCGCTCTTGAGCCTCTCAATTTACATAGCGGGTTCAACCCCAAAAATAAAAATAAAAATAAAAGTACATATATACTTATACACACATAGCGAGTGCGTATTTAGGCTACATGCGAGGCATCTGATCCGTGCATTAGTTGTGCACATGCATTGCGTGAATGCAAAGAAAAGAGAAGTTTTTTTTTCTTTGGTCGAAATAGAGAAAAGAAAAGCTACCATTCGAAAACCTTCCCCCAATAGCATCATCGGATGATAAAAGAAAAGAATTCATCCCACGTACAACTTGGCCCCAACAGTTCCTACGATTCCTACCTACCACGCCAGCGCAACCTTTCTCTCTCTCTCTCCCTCACGCATTTGAAAATGTTTGTAAATATTTAAATATGTGTGTGGACCTGTCAAGATTTCGATTTTTTTCATAATAAAAATTCTGTAGACAATAAAAACATTTTCATATATTCAGTTTCATAAGTGACACAATCGATTATTTTTAAAATAAATTATAAATTTTTTCGAGATAAATGATCCGACTAAGCCTCCATTTGTTTTAGTAAGAGGTTTTTGTTTTTTTGTCAAAGTCTCCATTGCCTCTTTCTCGTCGTTCCCAACTTGCCTTGACGTCTTTTCTCCAGATTTTCCTATTTAGTCTCTTATTCCTCCATTTCCCATGTACCCACATATTTCACCATCTTCAATTGGTGTTTTACTCATAATGGGAACCAAAATAGAAACCTGGTTTAGTGTGATGCGTTTGGTTCAGCTTTGCAAAAGACAACTTCAATGCGAAATCGAAGCTTTGCTCGATACTTAGTGGATAAGGAAGAAAAATAAATGGTAATTAATAATTATAGGACAAAGCAGGATGAGTACCGCAAAATATTGATCCGTGCGCATCCCTAGTTCCCAAAACTTTTAGTGGTGTTGTGTTAGATATGTTGTAATATTAATGTGGAACATATCAACGCTTGCAATCAAATCAATTGCGAAATCAAGAGAGGAATTAGTGGGGGAAAATTGTTCAAATGAACATGTAAAATAAAATAAATAATAACATGTTAAAAACATGTAACATAAAAATGAAACAAACCAGTACCAATGAGTAAAGAATTCTTTGTTGGCATGCTCAAGGTGATTGGACGAGAGTTACAGTCCATGATGCGACAGTCATCCTACCGAGCGAAATAAGAGAGAGAGAGAGAGAGAGAGAGAGGCTGATTTGAGCTTTTTGTGCTTATCTTTCTACTCACGGATAGAAAGATGCATTGATTAGCACATAATTTAACCACGAGTCACCCTCAAGCTATAGTGAGCCTACCACTGAATTAACATGCAGATCTTTCGGTATCTTCCATCTACACAACACTTATGGCTATATCTTCCAGGCAAAAAGTAAAAGGGAATCAAATTATCGTCAAATTATTAAAAAATAAGGGTGGCCAAAAAGGGATTATTCAAAATTTAGATATGAGATTAATGATGATATGCCCAAAGCACTAGTATTAAGTTAATACTATTAACCACGAGTCACCCTCAAGCTACGGTGAGCTTGGTATTGACTTGTTGACCCTTTAGTATTTTCCATCTACACAAAACGTTTGGCTATGTCTCGTGATGCTACCAAAAAGTAAATGGGAATCAAATAATGAAAAAAGCGGAGAGGCCACAAAGGGATTATTTAAAAATTAGAGATGAGATAATTGACTAAATGCATAAAGGACTAGGATTAGCCATGGGTCACCCTCAAGCTACAGTGAGCTTGCCATTGAATTGACATGTCGACCCTTTAGGCTTTGTTTGGTTTTAAGAACTCGCCCAACAGACGATCGGTCGATTTTTTTGTTAAAGAATCGGTTTGGGACGAGAATCGCGTTTGGTAAAATTTTTGTTCCGGGAACAATTTTGTTCCGAGAATCGTTTTGGAGAAGATTTGAGAATAAAAAAAAAAAAAATTGATTCTACGTCCGAGAATCAGAAAAAGAATCAACACAATAAAACCCATTTTCTTTCCTTCGGCCATCCCACGACCGTCGCCCGCCATCGCCCGCCGGCCGGAGGCTCGCCCAGCCACCGGCGAGCCTCGCCAGGGTTGGGCGAGCCCACTGCCACCGGCCGGGCTCGCCTAGCCCGACCGGTGGTGGCGCAGCCTCGCCCGGCCTCGGCGAGGCTCGCCTGTCCACCGGCGAGGCCCGCCTGGCCACCGGCCGAGCTCGCCTAGCCTGACCGGTGGCTAGGCGGGCCTTGCCCAGCCCCGGCGAGGCTCGCCTGGCCACCGGCCGGCTAGGCGAGCCCGGCCGGTGGCTAGGCGAGCCTCGCCGAGCCCCGGCGAGGCCCGCCCGTCCACCGACGAGGCTCGGCCTCGCCACTCGCCCAGCTGCCGGCGAGGCTTGGCCGACGAGGGCCAGCCTCGCCGAGGGCCGGCGACGCTCTAGTGAGGTCGCCGGAAGCGTCGCCGGCCCTCGTTCGGCCGGGTCGCGGTCCGCGGCGACCGGCCATAAGAAGAAGAAGAAAAATAGGAGAAAAAGGAACCACCCACCTGGGTGGCGTTGCTGGCTTTGGGCCCTCTCCCCCTCGTGAAGGGGAGGGGTTCGAATCCCCAGTGCGTCGCGGGGTGACTTAACCGCCGGCGTGAGTGTGGTGGCCGGCTTGCGTCGCCCCCTAGGTTCTTCCCGCCGCTGTCGGCTTTCGGGGTTTTCGGGTCATCAAAAAAAAAAAAAAAAAAGGAGAAAAAGGAAAAAAAGAAAAGGAAAAAAGGAAAAAAAAAGAAAAGAAAAGAAAGTAAAAAGTAGAAAAAATTATTTAAAAATTAAAAAAAAATAATTTGGAACAGAATCAATAAACACGTTATCAAACGCAATTCTATTCCGAATCGAAATTTTAGACGATTACCAAACACATGTTTTTACTCGAATCGGTTAAGGGAATGAATAGAAAATAATCATTTTTGTCGAATCGGTTAGAGAACGTAATCGTTACCAAACGCGCCCTTACTAATTCCCATCTATTCCAATCTCTCGGCTTTGTCTTGTAGTGCTCCCAAAAAGTAAAAGGGAATCAAATTATTGAAAAATAGAGATGGCCAAAAAGGGATCATTTAGAGGCGTGATTAATAACTAAGGATTTGTTTGATAACGTATCAAATAATATCTAATTTTATTCTTTTGTTCTACGGAACAAAAAAAAATTGAAATGCATTTGGTAACATTTTTATTCCTAGGAATAAATTTAGAACATAATCAAGAAGTAAAAAAAAAATTGCTTATTTATTCTCATAAATAACTTCAAAATCAAGCTCAAATAGTTTTTCTTTAATTTTTTTTTATTTTTTTTCTTTCTTGTTCTCTTCCTCTTCTTCTTCCCCTAGCTGGTGAGGTGCCTCGTCTTGGCTAGACGAGGCTACGGTGAGGTAGTTGGACCTCGGTTGGTCGATTGCTAGCCATCACCATGGCCAACACTAGCTAGAGGAAGAAGAAGAGAAAGAACTAGAAAAAACAAAAAAGAAAAAAAGTAATAAAATGATTAAAAAATTAAAAGAAATTTTAAGTCACGAAATTTTTTTTAAGAATCATACTAAATACATTTTTATTTAGGGAATATAAATTTTGGATAATTATTAAATGTCTTCGAATGCTTATAAACTAGTCTAGGGAACATAATTGAAAAAAAAAAACAATTTATAAGCAGAAATTATTCCTGACAACATGATGGTTACCAAACGCATCATAAATATCTGAAGAATCAATATTAACCACGAGTCACCCTCAAGCTATAGTGAGCTTGCCATCGAATTGACCATTGACCTTTTAGGCCTGCATTGTAACGTTTCTATTTCTCCCGATTTCTGTTCTTTTGTTCCCCGGAACAAAAAATGAACATAAATCTGTTTGGTAATGCCAACTTATTTTTCTACTCTCCGGAATGTTGCCACTGTCGGCAGTTGATCATCGGCGACGATTGACGTCGCCCGTAGCCCACCGGCCGACGACTGCCACTGTCCGTTGGTAGCCTGCCGTCGCCAATTGCTGCACAATCGTTGCTTGCCGCCGCACGACCGCCGACCGTTGTTGCTGACCGTTGCTGTAGGACTGCCATCCACAGCTCACTAGCCACCGCCCCCTCCCGCGGTCGGTGGACTATGGGCGGCAATCCTACGGCAGCGATCGTGCGGCGGTCGATGGTCCATGAATAAGAAGAAAAAACAGATAAATACAAAAATTTATAAATTTTTACCAAACGCATTTCTATTCTTTTTCTATTCCAAGAATAGAAATTTTTTATAATTACCAAACACCTTATTCTACTTAAAAATTGTTCCCATAATAGAAATAGAAAAAACTATTTCTAAAAAGAAATAGTTATCGGGAATAAAAACGTTTGTACGCGCACCCTTAGTATTTTCCATCTACACAAAACTTATGGCTATGTCTCGTGGTGTTGCCAAAAGGTAAATGGGAATGAAATTATGAAAAAAAATAGAGATGGTTGGAAAGGGACTTTTTAAAAATTAGAGATGAGATTAATGACTAAATGCCAAAGCACTAGTATTAGCCACGAGTCACCCTCAAGCTATAGGGAGCTAAATTTGGACGGCAACCTCATGAACATTCTCTCGAAAACGACTGAGATATTTCCTCAAGGTAAGATGCACTGGCTTTTAATGGATTAAATAACGCCAAACGCAACCAATTATAACCACAACCTAAATTTACTCTATTGCACAGCTCGAGTTTCTTTTAATAACATGAAGCATATGAACCTTTTCACTCCGCTAATTTTTGCTGATATATGTAAGCCGCTCCATCCGCAGGCATTAGGTTACACATCATCCACATGGCGGTTTATTATAAACCAGGGATGTTTTGATCAGAACACTGTTATATCTAAACAACACTCGCCTAACATGTTCCTGTGTGAATAGAAACCAATGGAAGCCTGAAAATGCTTGCGTGAGTGCTTGTGTCACTATGACGTGAATTTGTACCAGCCATTACCAAATTTATTTAAATCTTTTCAATTCAAATTCCTCCTTTTTCCCCGGCAAATCAATTAAATTCGTTGTCGTTATCATCACCGGAACGAAGCCACCAGGAAATTTCCATGCCTCGCAGTCCAATCTTTCCAAGCAGTTTACCCAATTTGCCAAACGCATCGATAAGGACAGATCTAAGATTTAGAGGTCTACCTGATTTTCCTTATTTTAAATTGAACGACTCTCTAAACGTTTTGATTGATCAACTCTCTAACGTTTCCATTTTCTAACATTGTATATTCAATTGGGTAAATGTGAAAATTGACGTCGCCAAATAATTGAAGTTTTCAAGCAATTTCTTGGCGGAAAAAAGATTGAAAAGAAAAAAAGAAGAGAAAATTCCATGTGTGAATAAACGGGACGAGACAACTCGCGGCTAATAGACACAACTCAAATTACACGATTTGTTCTTGTTTGTGTGGATTAATAATCTTAAAAAATCACAAGCGAGTCATTCGATTCGACAGCAAGAGCACCAAAAAGTCAACCCCACAATAGCAGCCGAACATGATTAGATGTCGGCTAAGATCATCATCAATAGAGTCGGAAACCACGGTGGGTGCTTCTCTGCACAATTAGTCCCAAGTCAGCCCCAGGCCGTCGTGGGGGTAATTGCGTTGTAAATTCCGAGGATGAAGGGCCCACTTGTTTTTGATTTCCCTCCCAAAGCCCCACGGCAATGTTTCCTAATATATTTGCTAATATATATTGGACACATTTTCGTGGTAGCAATACCTTAACAATCGTTACTAAGAAACTGCCTCGTCTAGGTTCTTATTTTCTGTCTCATCTAGCTTAAGCGCTGCAATTTGACAATATTAGTATATAAATGTTATTTTTTTGTCTCATGTAGCTTAGGCGCTGCAATTTGACAATATTAGTATATAAATGCATGAGTTATATACAGTACAACATACATTAGCTGCATAGAGCCACAACGCCGCCCGGAAGACACTGGTTAAGCTTAGACATTACTTATGGGCTATTGAGCAAAAAAATTAAATTGAACTCTCAGAGTATGTATACCAACAACCTCACGTAGCATACTTCCACCGCAATTTCAAAACACGTGTTGCCGACAGTAACGTGAGCGATGACGATTTTGATAGCCGATCTTTAAGACTTAGTGACCCACAGGTGAGCCCGCCCTTTAAGAGTTCCACCGTCGAACCAAGTTGCGTCTTTAGCCCTACATTCATCGCATGTCTCTCTCTCTCTCTCTCTTGATGGCCCACCCTTTGAGACTTGCCACGCTCAAGCCAAGTTCCGTCTTTGACCCACCGTCGTCATCACGTTTCTCTTCTCGCACAATTTGGTCGAAGGGTAGAGCCTCTAAATTCCAGGTCGGAACTCTCTCTCATATATATATAAAGGGCCGGAGCAAACCCGATCCTCACATTGCAGAAGATTATTCTACGGACCAAGGCGAGGACGCAGTCACAGGGGGACTCGATCTCGGCGCGATCATACCCCTGATCGCCAGTGCAGCGTTTCTCTCTCTCCCTCTGCCTCGCTCCCTCCCTCCCTCCCTCCCTCTCTTCCTCTCTCTCTCTCTATTCCCCTCCCCCCCAAAAATACCTGCCCCTCCCCAAGTACATGAGCATTTTTTTTTTTTTTTTTTGGGGGTCAAAAAGTACATGCGCATCGAATATTTTCTTTTGGGGCGCAAATTAAAAATGATTTATTTTATGAATTAGATGTAACAATGCACGTCTATCCTCCACTTTCAGGGTACCAGTAGCACGATCTCATTCATTGCGGTAACCACAAATGATTTCTATTAGCTGCCTAACTATATAATTACTCTCAAACAAATTAATTAGTGATGAAAATGTAAATTATCCACAGGTCTCGTGCCCGGACATCCGGTAGCTCTTGCTCTCTCAACAAGTGTTGGGCTCTCGATGGGGGCAACCCAAAACTCTCTAATTGTACATATGGGCAAAAGTAAAACGATTCTTGATTCGGACTTAGGATCATTTGTTGGGAGAGTACATGGTGAGTCTTTAATGAAGCCCCTTATATTGAGATACACTTGTGAGTATGTTTAGAAAGCCTAATATTGAAAAATTAGTATGATCTAGAACAGTTAAAATATCATTTACTTATTAGTTTAAAACTTTTGAATAAAGGTGAAAATATCTGAATATGTTAACGGGTTTGGACCCGAATTCTCTTTTGGTAATCTCCCCGGGTGAAGATATCACACGTCTGCCGTGCACTCCCAACACTTTACATTTTTTAAATTATGATCTTCCAAAATCATTTAAGTCGGCTAAAATTTCTTTTCTTAAAAAGAAACTATATAGACTGGCTTCGCAAATATAGACACATAGTAACAGAATTATTGAGCCCCAAAGCATCTTTCGAATAGCTAATACGAAATTTTCTCATCAAATGTGGACAGATGTTGGAACAGTGCGGCAATCAACTCTTGTTCGTTAGAACCGGTTCCACAATTAACATTGCATGGGGGCTTAGGAAGTTCATGTGGCCAACAATTTGAGCAAACAAGCGTGACCCAAGAATCTACAACAAGTAGATGCACAAACGCGGGGGCTTGAAATTGGTGTTGGAATTTATGATATTAACAATTGAAGGAGAGAATTTTACTTCTTCAGTTGTTCAATCAATTTAAAAGAACCTTCGTACCATTGGAGATGTTCATTGTCATTTTTGACTCCATGGGAACGCTCTGAATTTTCAGGAAATAGCTTGTGCGGCTGCGTGGAGAATCATTGGGACCGCTGGACTAAAATATTATGACTTGAAGGGTCCTTAACTCTAGACCTGGCAAGTCTTTAAAAAGTTCAAAGGGACAAAAACAAGTGGGAGATCCGCCTTGAGATGAGAGACCCTATAATGTCACCTATTGTACTCCTTCATCGTGGAAGAAAAATTCTGAGGAGGAACCGGAGGGCCTTCAGTGGTGAAACTAAATTTCATTAGGGGTGTGGAAAAAAATTGAGTACACTCGGAATCATACTAGAACCCAGCGGTTCCGAAGGGGAGTGGTCCAATTCCCAGTTCCAATTTAGTGAAGTCGGTGAGTACTAGTCCAGTTCTCGGTTCTAGGTATGGAGTCGCTTGTCCATCCACCTAGATTGGACCGGTATATATTAATTTTAAAAAAGAAATTTCATATCAATTATTTAATTATTTTGTAGTTTTTCAACCAAATATATGTGTACATAAATGTACATTTGTAGTTATTTAACACTATTGATTGACTAAATTTGTCTCTTTGGCGTATAATAGGATTAACCCCTTTTTTGTCCATTCTAATAATTTATTTGCTCACTTTCTCAACCAAAACAAAATAAACAAATGTAAAGGAAGGAGAGGCCATATTAAAGATGTCTATAAAAGCCAATAGCTCATTTTAAGAGTATAATTAGGTCTCTCCTTAACCATTTTCCTGATTATATTAGGTTAACATGAAAAAAAGATGGATCAAGAGATTAATGTTTTAACTTATGTGGGGATTAAGACTTTTAACGTAAAGTCTAATTCACCACATATTTTCCGTGTTGGGAAACCTTAAGAGGATCACATTATAACCTTCAAAGAAATTAAATTTTTAGCTAATGAGTATTATCTATTTATTCCACCTTTAGTTTTCAATCCTTAATCAAAATCAATGGCTCACAATTCAACCCAAGTTTAAGTTCGAACAATCTTTATAGAGATTGAGGACTGGTCCATAGACCCACTTGTGAACTGGACCAGCGATTTGGTTCTCGGATAGATCTATGAAACCAACGAATATTTTTTAGTTCTAATTTTTAGGAATCAGTCCTTAGTAGGCGGTTTCTGGTTCCAAGGTGGGAACAACCAACTCAAACTATGGTTACCCCTAATAGACACCACGTCAAGGTCTCGGCCTTAGCTACCGTCGAATAGACAGGTACAATAGCCTCTTGCGCCTAGGGTGAGAAGGCGAGGATGAAATGCCCTCTACTAGGCTAGCTGCCTTATGACAAAGTCTAAGCAATCGATTGCCATCCCTAATACTCTTCTTTGCCGCTAAAGTATTATGACCCGAAGGGTCCTTAACTCCTATATAGAAGGTGATGATTGGACAGGTACAATCGTCGGATTGGACTCAACTTGTTGCTTTGGCTAGTCCATCGAGAAAAACATCGCTTATTTAATCTAGGCAAGACACAAGAAGACTAGGCAAGCATGACAACTATTTTGTTTATCTATTTTTCTATTTTTCTATTCCTGAGAATAGATTTGAAACATAATTCCGTTTGATAATACAATTTTATTTTTCTATTTTTTGAATAAATTTTTACTACAAAAATAGGTTTATGATTGAAATGAGAAGTAAGGAAAAAAAAAAAAAAAAACTCTTCACATCATTTGCTCTCGCTACTAACTAGTTGCCCACCCGTCACCACTTGCCGCCACTCGTCGCCCTCTCGTCGCTGCTCAGGAAGGAAAAATTATATGTTGTTATCAAATGAATTTTATTTTGAGAATAAACATAATAGAATAGCTATTATTCGCGGTTGCGTTATATCCAAATAAAATGCCTACCTAACAGATTCGTGTATGAATGGAAGTCAATGGGCGCCTGAAACACGTTGATGAGGACAAATATAGGATTTTGCGGTCTACAAAGGCAGCTGTTTTCTGTAATATTACGCGGTATACCCAATTTTCCTTGTTTTTAACTGACCGACCCTCTCACGTTTCGAATTTCTAACAGTCGTAAAATCAATTAGGCAAATCTGAAAATCGGTTGGACTTTGCCAGATAACTGAAGTTTCCAAGCAATTTCTTTGTACAAAAAAAAAAGGAAGAAAAAAGAGATATTTCATATACAGATGGATGAGAGAACTCGCCGCTAAGAAACGGAGCTCAAATTACTCGATTTTTTCTTTTTTGCGTGGCTTCAAGAACCTTATAAAATCACAAGCAAATCATCGATTCGACGCCAAGAACACGAAAACATCAACCATATAAAGTGGCATCCCAACATTATTGGAGTTCAAATCCCCACCTTCTCAGGGGGGATGGGGTGGGGACGCGTAAGTTTCAGGAGTGGGTTTCGACTCCCACGCCCTGCAAGAGGTAGGGCAAAAGTCTGAGAGTGAGTGTAGAGTAAAAATAGAGTAGGACTGATTAAAAAAAAAAAAACATTATTGGATGCCAGCTAAGATCATTAATAGACTTGAAATAATGATGGATGCTTGTGCACTAGCATCAATTAGTCCCACCGTCGACCCGCCTCGCCCTTAGAAGTCCAAGTCGTCGGGGGTAATTGCGTTGGATCTTCCGATGGTTAAGGCCCCACTTGTCGTATTGCTTCCTCTTCCGCCTTGATTTGATTACTGGAGAGGCGCAGGACAATGTTTCGTAATATATATTGGATACATTTTTATAGTCGCGTTATCTTAATAATCATTACTAGCAAACTCATGTCTATACTCTTAGGCCTTGCATGGTAATGTTCTTTTTTCTTGTTTATGAATAAAAAAAGAACAGAAACACGTTTATTTGCATTTTTGTTTAAAATCTATTTTTTTGTTCCCGGAACAAAATTGGAACGGAAATGAGAAACAAAAAAAAGTTTCAGAAACACTTTTGAAGAACATTTTTTCTCTCTCCTCTTTTCTTATTCTTTTCTTCTTCTTTTTTCTTTGGCCGGTTGCGGCCTCGGCCATGGCTAGCGACCGGCCGTCGAGGGCCGGCGACGCCGTCGAGGGTTGGCGACCTCGCTAGAGCGTCGCCGGATCTGGGCGAGCCCGAGCTCGCCCAGCCTTGCCGGGGGCCGGCAGCCTCGCCCAGCCACGGCGAGGCCAAGAGAAAGTTTACCAAACGTGTCTTTCTGGTCAAAAATTGTTCCCCGAAATAGAAATAGTTTTTTCTATTTCTATTCCCTAGAACAATTTTTGAATAGAAACGTTACCAAACACGCCCTTATTTCTTGCCTCACCCAGCTAATACTAGTATATGAACGCATGAGTTATATATAGCACATCAAACATCAGCTGCATAGAGCCACAACAACACCTGACGGACACTAGTTAAGCTTAGACAATACTTATGGGCTACTAAGCAAAAAAATTAAATCGAACTCTTATAGTGTGTATCTATACAAAAGCTCGAGTCGGAGGGTGCGGCATAATTTTTTTGAAAAAAGAAAGAACTCGTCTAGCTTACCCCGGCAATTTCAAAACCCGTGTTGCCGACACCACGGGAGCGACCCCTTTCTTTTGTTTTTCTTTTCTGGCTACACGTCTTTGGCCCACCATTGTCTTATGTTTCTCTCCAACGCCACGTGAGCGATGATGATATGATAACCCGGTTTCTAAGGGTGCGTTTAATAACGTTTCTATTAAAAAATTGTTTCAACGGAAATAGAAAAAACTATTTTTGTTCTGGAAAACAATTTTTAAACAGAAGAACGTGTTTAGTAATTATACAAAATTTCTATTCCAGGAATAGAAAAAGAACATGAACATGTTTGGTAAACTTTTATAATTTTTTTTGTTTCTTTTAGTTTTTTAATATTTTTATTTAATTTTTCATTTTTTCATTTTTTTCTTTTTTTCTTCCTTTTGGCCAGCCGACCTTGCCTAGCCACGGCGAGGCTTGTCGGCCCTTGGCGAGGCCGAGCCTTGTCATGGCTGGGCGAGGCCGAGCCTCGCAAGGGGTCGGCGATGCTTCGGCGAGGTCGCTGGCCCTCGACGGCTATGGTCGAGACCCGACCGGCCAAAGACAAAAGAAGAAGAAAAGAAAGAGAAGGAAAAAATAGGAGAGAGAAAAATTGTTTCCCAGAAGTGTTCTCGGGAACAAGAAACAAGTTTTTCTTATTTTTCGTTTATGTTCCAAATTTATTCCCGGGAACCAAAGTATAAATAAACACGTTTCTATTCTTTTTTTGTTCCCCGGAACAAAAGAACAGAAATTATGTTCTAAGAAACAAAAAAAGAATACAAATAGCCTGGCGGTGGCCCGGCGAGGCCGCCGGCTCTCGTCGGCCGGTCGCCGGCCATGGCCAAGGCCAGAGACCGGCCAAAAGGAAGAAAAAAAAAAGAAAAAAAGGAAAAAGAAAATAAAATAAAATATTTAAAAATTAAAAGAAACAAAAAAATTATACAAGTTTACCAAAAGTGTTTTTGTTTTTTTTTTTTATTTCAAGAAATGTAAATTTTGTACGATTCTAAACACGTTCTTCTATTCAAAAATTGTTTCGGAGAATAGAAATAGAACAAACTATTTTCGTTCGTGAGTACAATTTTGAATAAAAACGTTACCAAACACACCCTAAACAAATGCGATTATGCTCTTTTTTTGTTCGCTGAAATAAAAAAATAGAAATTGTGTTCCAGAAAAAAAAAAAAAAAAGAACACAAATAAACAGGCCCTAAGATTGCAAGTTTACGTCTTTGACCCATCGTCATCATATGTCTCTCTTTCTCCACGCACAGTTCGGGGGAATTATGAACTTGCAAATTTCCCTGTTGGAACTCCCTCGCTCCCTCTTTAAGTACGAAAAAGAGGATGCAGTTATGGGACTCAAAGTTCCATCGATCATGCCTACGATGGCCTGCGCAGCGTCTCTCTCTCTCTCTCTCTCTCTCTCTCTCTCTCTCTCTCTCTCTCTCTCTCTCTCTCGCGGGTATATGCGATGGAAAATGTGATCCCCCCACCCCACCCAAAAAAAAAAGCTTTATTTGATAAATTAGATGCAACAATGCCCATCTGTCCTCCACTTGCCGGGTGCTAGTAAGTACAATCTCATTCATTGCACTTACCACATGTAATTTCTATTACTTGCTTAAATATAAAATGATTAATATCATAAAAAACTATAAATTAATATATTTGTGATAAATTTACCAAATATCTCGTGCTTTGGACATATGATAGCTCTTACTCTTTCAACCAATATTTGGCTCTTGATGCGCAAGCTAGAACTTTGCAGTTGTAGAGATGGGCAAAAGTTAAAACAATTCCTTATTTGGAATTTAGGATCTTTTATGCGGAGAGTACTTTTTGATTTTTAATGAAACACCTTATGTTGAGATATATGCATGACTTATATTAGAAAATTCTATGTTAGAGAATTGATGCAGTATAGTATTGGTGTGAAGTATATCATAATTGGCTCATAATTCATTGACTTTAACTTTTGAGTGAGAATAAATCCAACTGAATATGTTGACGATTTGGACTTGGACTCCCTTTTAATATCTCCGGATAAAGGTGTTGGACTTTTGCTATCTGCTCCCAACAAATAATATCAGAGTCAATAGAAAATTGTTGGATCCCCAATTTGTTGTGGTGCTTGGTAAATATTTCGAGGAATGAATCTCGTTCCGAATGGTGGGAGCAATTTCATGATTCGGTCTAGAGAAAGAGAATAGGGATGAAGTTAGACATTGATGGGATATATTTATGTAGAAGGATGCTTGAATTACGGATGATCGAACCTAACACCAAGTGTTCGTAAAATTCTAAACACAATTAAATATGTCTAACAAATAATATAATGATGAGAAAGAGTATTGTTCCACAGAGATTGATGATTAATAAATTAATTAAATACTAAAATAGATTAAGTCTAAAATTTATCTAACAAATCAAAATGGAATTGACAATAAATTAAAACTAAAAATATTAAAAGCAAATTTTGGAGACTAAATGTAGTAAATCAATCATATAAATATGTTAGAGTATTCGATTTCACCGTAATCACTAGATATGAATTTCAGATTATTACGCGTACGAAAATGATATCAAATAAATATGTCATGGTGGAATTTCCTTATCTGTTTACTATCCTATCTCTAAGTATAGCAAACCTATTCATTTTATTAATTAGAGTTAATACTCTAAAAAATCCCAAACTGGTACACATGTGACAAATTTACTCAAAACTATTTTTTCGACCATGAAAAACTCCAAACTGGTACACTTGTGACAAATTTACCCCAACTGACCATAAAAAAATCCTAAACTGATACATTTATAACAAATTTACCCTAAACTAATTTATTCGACCGCAAAAAACCCCAAACTGATAAATTTGTGACAAATATATCCTCCGCTAAATTAGATTAATACCACAAAAAAAATCACAAAAATTGTAAACTGTGACAAATGATGCGTAAAATCCTAAATCGATATACTAGTCAACTGTCATGTGTAATTTAACTTAATAATTTGACAATAAAATTTAACGAAAACTAATAGAAGATAAATTTGTCACAAGTGTATCAATTTGGGGTAAATTTGTCAAAGGTATACCAATTTGGAGTTTTTTGTTGTAAAAAAAATAGTTTAGGGTAAATTTATCACAAGTGTACCAGTTTGGGGTTTTTATAGTATTAACCATATTAATTAAATATATCTTTATGTAACATAAGTGCATTAAAATTTATTAATATTGCTAGCTTATAATGAGTTTTTTAGATCATCTTATCACCAAAAGTTACACAAATAATGCAGTATATCTCTATCCACATTTAATTAATTGTTATATATTATAAGGAGCAATTGCATTTATCACTTTTTAGTCTCAAACATGAACATTAGATCATTCAAGTGGTGGCTTGTCACTTAAAAGTATTAAGCACAATAATATATAACTCACATTAATGAAATCATTTGAATGCAAAAAAAAATATGAAATTCATATAATCATGGTCAAGTTACATCATAGCCATAATAAAGAAAATTAGAACATAGTAGAAAAAGAATTGAAAATATAAATTAAACCTAGCATCTTGAATCAAAGAACAAAAATTTTGTCACCATTTTGTTTGCTCTCCAGAATGCTCAAAAAACTCTCAAAACAATGAAAAATGATTTAAAAAAAAAAACTAATTGTCTAAACTATCCTATTTATAGGATATATTCAAGAATCCTAACACAATGCAATTACTTTTTTTTTTTTTTTTTGCATAAGATCGGGGAATAAATCGCAAAATCCTTGATTTGGTATCCATCTTCCAACGCTTTTTGATTTGCATTCTCAAATCACAGAGTCTTCCTTTTCTTCTTTTTGCCTTTTTTTTTTCCTTATTTTCTCCATATCTCATTATTTTGCATAAACAATGAAGATTTAAGCAAATAAAAAAAAATCCAAATACTTTCTAACGATATTGCATTATAAAGTACCATATTTCTTACCTAAAATAGGTGAAATTCATTATTATAGAGTTATTACTAAACCCATACATGAGGGGGAGATTATTAAAATACACATGTGAGCTGTGTTAAAAAAGTCTCACATTAGAGAATTGGTGTGGTGTGAACTCATTAACTTGAGCTTTTTAGTAAATGTGGATCGAATTAAATATGTTAACGGGTTTGAACTTGAGTTCCCTCTTAACAATTTTCCCAAACAAAGGTATCCGATTTCTACGGCAAGTTTCAATACCTTACAATTTATTGAATGTTCCCCCAAGACCATTTGACTCTTTTCCTAGCTAAAGTTTGTGCATCGGGACCCGAATGGCTGATAATGAAATTTTTTTGCATGCGGAAACACATCAAATGCGGACAGATATTGGAATAGGGCAGGAATCAACTCTTTTTCGCTCAACTCGATTGATGAAAGCGGTAGTCCATGCATCAGTGAGAGACCCAGTTCTACAAATAACGTTGCAAGGTGGCTTAAGAAGTTCATGTGGCCAACAATTTGAGCAAACAAGCATGACCCAAGAATCTACAAGAAGTAGATGCACAAACGTAGAGGCTTGAAATTCATATTGAAATATATGACATTAACAATTGAAGGAGAGTTTTAGTTGTTCAATCAAGTTAAAAGAACCATGGTACTATTAGAGATGTTCATTGTCATTCATGATTTGATTCATCGTAGTGCTATGGCCATTTCCCATTGGAAAACTGAATTCTCGAGCTCTGCCTCATGGTCACAAAGCGTTGCGCTTAGGAAATAGCATGTGCGCTTGCGTGGGGTGCCGTTGGATCAATTTAGGAGCTCCGGCGAGCTAAAGTATTACGACCATAGGATTCTAATTCCTAAATAGAAGGTGATCATTGGACGGATCCCGACCAAACCCTGACTCATCTTGTTGCGTCTAAAGATGAAGACAACACTTATTTAATCTGGGCAGGCTCAAGCAGAGCAAATTCTTTATGTGCTGTTGGGAATAACTGATCCCCGAAAACCGGATTCGACACTAAATCGAACCCCTAAATCAATGCGGAAGACGAAGCCCGAGAAAACACGTATCACCGATCGTAAAGCACACCACGGATTCGAGCGTACCTTGTTAGCCACGATTAAACACCAACGCCGAAGAAGAGGAAGAAATTCGATCCGATGATGCCAATTTGCCTTGAAAGGAAGACGGGACGCCGTAAGCGTTCTTGGAGGGAGAGAATGCGCGGGAGAGAGGGAGCGTACATTGAATTGCAAAACAACGTTAAATTCTCTCTCTCTCTCCTCCCTTTTATACCTCTCCCCTTCCACGGGCCTCATTCCGTGGGCCGGGCCCTTTGGGCCCAACTTGAGCGGATGGGCCTTAAGCCCATCTCATAAATCCATCATCTCCCACTCGCACATGGTGGTGCAAAACCAACATGGGCGGACAGCCTTACTCATCCCCATCGAGAAAAATCCAGCATAGACTCTCACTTAACATGGTGGCCCGAATGTAATCCTCTTTTCCTCTCTTCAACATTCATACCGGTGAATAATCCGTGCGACCAGCATACTTTGAGAGCTCGTTGCCATACATCTGTTAGGAATATATAGCAGCTCATAATGAGCATCACATCCTGAGTAGATTTAGTATGCAGTACCCTAGATCGATCGATCACATTTATATTTCTCTTGATCTCTTTTAAACAATGATATATATATTGTATTCATAACTATGATTATCACAAAGATAGTCATAATTGGTTAACCGGTGAATACAAAACTACAATGTGATTCTCCATAATCGATCTTCCTCTTTCCTTCAAACTCTCAATTTCAGTCCAGCTTGCTTTTCTAGAAATGCCCCATTAGATCGAATCACTCATGACCATTGGCAACATCCTAAGATAGCAAACACTAAATAGAAATTTTGAGAATAAGTAAGAGTCATGAGGGGACTAAGAAATTGAGGAACTCTCTTCCTCAAGAGTCTCACACGACATAAAAGTTGAGATCAAACTTTTGTCACTCTTATTGGTCGTCTCATGCATACGTAGTATGAAATACGTATTACAGTATTAACTCCTTTCCCATGGAGCGTATGTCTACATTTTCAATACCGTACAAATGATAGTTCAGACATACCCAATGTCTAACTTGAGTTCACGTATCTACTCATTCACAAAATTCATCAGAACTCACATCTGGCATCTTAGACAGATAAGGTAAAATATGTGGGGTATTTTACTTTCGGACATCTTTAGTACTATGTCCTCATCTTAACACTCAGTTAAGGTGACATACATGTTTTAAGCTTGAGCTCTCGATTATCACCTAGATAATAAGCTTAAAAACAGTCTCATCTCTATTTATCACACAGTAAATAGAGGCGATTACCCGTGTGAGTGGGCTAATCTTATATCTGTCCGACATACTTCTCAACTTAAAATAATGCACTGAGCATTAAGATGCATAAAGATCAAACAAAGATTCATAAGCATTAATGATGAAAACACGAATTCATCAAATGTGAACACTTAGGAAAATTACAATATTCAAGTACATTAGCCTCTACGCAACCCTAGAGATTTCATATGGCCACAAAACACATCTCTCGGGTATTGGCTTCGTCATAGGATCTCGCTACCATTCTATGCGTAGTATGTACTCTAAGTTCACGTCCTTTCGTGCAACCATATCCTTTACAAAATTATACTTGGTATCTATATGTTTGGTCTTGCTATGATATTTTGGATCTTTGGTGTACGCGCATTTGCTTGGCTATCACAGTTAACAAATAACAAATCTGCAAAGCACTTCCAATAACACCTAAATGATCCAAAAATCTCTAAAGCCAAACATCTTCTTACACTACTGCCGATAATGCCACAAACTCAATTTCTATCGTGGACAAGGCTATGCATGTTTGTTTCTTACAGCTCCAACATATGGTGCCATCATTCGGTAAGAAAACAAACCCAGAAGTAGATTTCCTTTCATTTAAATCTCATCCCCAATCAGAATCAGGATAGCCTTAGAGTCGCAGATCCTTTCCTTTATAACTCATCGTATAATCAGCAGTCCCCTTTAGATACCTCAGTATTCTCTTAACGGCTTTCCATTGTGCTAGACCTGGATTGGATTGGTATCTGCTCACCATTCCAATTACAAAACATATGCCAGGTCTTGTACACATCATAGTGTATATCAAGCTTCCAACAGCACTAGCATAAGGAACATGTTTCATTTGTTCCTTCTCTTGTGGAGTCCTTGGACACAGACTATGGCTCAATTCTTCACCTTTTGCAATAGGAGTGTCTATGGGTTTACAATCTTGAAATCTTAACTCCAAGAATATGTGCAATATCACCCATGTCCTTCATCTCAAAATTGGAAGACAACCAACTTTTGACAGTATTGACAAACTCCATATTACTTCTGGCAATTAGTATATCATCAACATATAATGATATGATCACAAATTGATCATTGGATCTTTTGATATATACACAATGATCTTCATCTATCATTGTAAAATCATATGCCATTATGGCATTATGAAAACGTATATATCATTATCTTGACGACTGCTTAAGGCCATATATCGACCCCCAAAGTCGACATACCTTTTCTTCTTGGCCTTTCACTATGAAACCAGCAGGTTGTTCCATATATGTTCCTTCCTCTAATTCTCCATTGAGGAAAGCAGTCTTTACATCCATTTGATGTAACTCAAGATCCATACTTGCCATTATTGCTAGAATAATGCGAATCGAGGTAAATCTCACTACAGGAGAAAATATATCTTCATAATCAATTTCTTCCTGTTGATTATACCCCTTCGCCACAAGGCGAGCCTTATGCCTTTCTATCGAGCCATCAGCCTTTCGCTTTATTTTGAGAACCTAGTTGTTCCCAATGGCTCAAGCGTCCTTTTGGAAAATCAACCAGTTCCCAAACATGGTTTGACTTCACTGACTCCATTTCCTCTTTCATTGCATGAATCCATTTTTCCTTATTAGGGCAATTTAGAGCCTTATTAATATTTCTTGGCTCATCCTCATCTTGTGGAGCAACCATAAAAGTTTCCCTTTCAATGTCAAAACATTGACGGGGAATACTTTGGCGACTTGTTCACCGTATGGGAGATTGTACACTTAGCACATCATTCCCCATCATGCTCCCACTTGGATTAGGTAATGATGATGTTGTCACATCGGGTGGTTGCAATTGAGAATGAGTTGAATTCAATTCATCACATCTCATATTACTCCCACTTGGACGAACTCCACTAACATCATTATCTTGATCCAAGGTTTCAAATAGGGAACAATCTTCCCTTATTTCGCCCTTCTTAGGAAATTTATCCACTAAGGATGTGACATCCCGTGATTCAAATTCAGTTATACTCCCACTTTCCGCTCACCTATGAACACATACCCTTTCGAGTGTTCGCAGTATCTCATGAAAATACTCTTATTTCCTTTGGGACCCAATTTCCCAAACTTGTGAGAGGACTCATGAATATAGGCAGCATAACCCCATGGCTTAAGAAAACTTAAGTCCGGTTTTCTAACTGTCCATAACTCATATGAAGTGGAAATAATTGATTTGGAAGGCATCCGGTTAAGTATATTGGCAGCAGTTAACAACGCATCACTTTAAAGAGTGATAGGTAAGTTAGTATGCGCCATCTTGGACCTAACCATTCCAGTAGGGTTCTGTTTATTCTCTCTACAACACCATTTTGTTGAGGAGTATTTGGAATAGACAACTATCTCTCTATTCCTTTTTCATCACATAATTTTCTGAACTCATCAGATAAATATTCTCGACCTCGATCGGATCTAAATACTTTTATTTTCTTGTCTAATTGATTTTCTGCTAGGTTCATAAACCTTCAAACAACTTATGCTTGATTCATGAGAAATCAAATAGACATATCCGACTCGAGTATAATCATCTATAAAAAAAGTGATGAAATAAACAGCCCCTTGCCTTCCTCTCACATTCATTGAACCACAGACGTCCAAATGGATTAAATGCAGAGGAAATCCAGCTCTTTTATCTTTTTCTAAATGGTTTCATTGTTATTTTCCCTACTAAGCAATACTCACTTATGGACAAATCGACTTTTTCAATATTGCCCAACAAGCCCTTTTTGGCTAGTCTATTCATATGTTGTTGGCCCATATGACCAAGTCTAGCATGCCACCATATTCACATCATTATCATATAAGGTAGAAGACGTGAAACAAGGGAATAACATATTGACATCACCACAGTCAACATTTAGTACAATAAAACCATTCAGTAAGTGACTACAACCATAGTAGTTTGTATCTAAACACAAATCTACACATTTATTATGTAAGTTCATACCAAAACCAAGCTTAACCAATGCTAAGAAAGACACTAAATTTCGACGAATCTCCAGAGCATATAGAACATCAAAGGTGCGTCTACCACTCATGTTCAATTGGCCGGTGCCAATTCCTTTACATCAGCTCTAGAGTTGTTTCCCATATGGATCCACTCAGTTCCAGTTGGTACTTGTCGGAATTCCACGAAGGATCCTCTATCCTTTGCTACATGGTCTGTCGCTCCTGAATCTACAGTCCACAAAGGATTGGATTCAGCCAATAATATTGAACTTGACACATAAGCAAAGTTCTCAAATGTACAAGAGGTGTTGACCTTTTAGGCTCACAACAGTTGCAAGCATAGTGACATTTCTTGTCACAATTGTAACACCTCGCCCTTGACATTTCTTCACTTGAGGACGTTTTCCTCTCTTGTGTTGGTTAACTCTTGATTTCTTGCAATAAGGACTTGGTCCTTTGCATTCCCACATATTGAACGAATCAATACATTTGCGCTTAGAGCACAAAGCCCTTTCTGAGCTAGAACCAGCATTGCAAATATCCGTTTTCAGCTCAAATGCCGTTAGGCGGTCCTCTACTAGCTCAAGGTGGCGCATGGCATCCTTAAGATCTTCCATAACATGGTCAAGAGCTTCTAGTGCTTCTTGCTTTTCCAGCACATATTGAATCTTCTTATTCAATATTTCACAATTGTTACCGTTCATATCGGCAATCACGTTCTTAGTTCTTTGAACCATCGTTCAACACATCGACATCCATGCACGAATAATTAATGCCTATCATTTATGCATCCCTATTTGCATAGACCCATCATATTAATAAATAATTTCAAGTAAGGCTTGAGAATCAAAAGGTCACTATGTTTCCAATCATCCTCCAAAAATCCTAACTCAAAACTATCATTAATATGATTGTCATATGCAAAATCAATTCTATGAAGCTACAAAAGCTTCTAAAACTACCAATGACTAATTACCCACAAAGAACAAAGAATAAAGAAAGCAACATAAAATCTAATATCTAATAAAATAACAATGCTTTCACATAATACAACTATACATTACACTAAGCAATATATATACAGGGAAAAAATATCAACTTGGAAAGAGATATTGACATTAAAAAACATCTCAAATTAATCCAAGGGATAAATAGGGAATGTCCCTTCTAATCTGTCATTCAAAACATCTGAGAAAACTGAAGGCACATTTGCCAACCAAGGAAAAACTTTTGGAGAGCTTTCATGTCGTCACCAAGGCGCATTCACTCGACGCCATGTGGCGCTCAATCTAAGGGTTGAAGTTTTGGCCAACTCAATCCTATAGTACTTTCTTACAAAAGCTTCCACTAGCTTCCTATAATCCGGGACCACGTTGACCTCCCATAGCCGATCAAACACTGCTTGCCATTCGGGTGGAAGAGTGTTTATCAAAGCCGGCACCTTCTCAAAGTCAGGCATAAGATAACCATTCCAGGATGATTTTTCGTATCATCCGATTGACCTTGACCACATGTGATACTAAATCACCGTCATGCCACCGATAATTAGCTAAATCCGACATCAGCCTTTTAAGTCTTGCATTTCCCTCGTCCCTTCTCGGGCTTGTAGGTATCGTGCATAACTCATTATAGTCCTCGCAACAAATGCGAGAATAATCCATAATTTTCATAAGGGAAAATACATAATTTTCCAAAATTCATGCAACAAATGCAGAATTAAAAAAATGGATTACTTATAACACACATAGGCATGACCGAAAAAGAAACAAATTCCTTTTTTTTTTTTTTTTTTTTTTTTTTTGGGGGTCAAAGGTCAACGGTCAAAGTCAACGGTCAACGGTCGGTCAACGGGTCAACGGGTCGGGTCAACGGGCGTGTGGGTCGGACTGGTCGCGACGGTCGAACCGGTCGGACCGGACAGGCCGGTCGAACCGCTCGCGCGGACCGACTGTCGTGCCTCGCGCGTGCGGGCCGACGTCACACGCGGGCGTCGGCACGTGCCACGCGCGTGAGCCGGGCGACGTCACGCAGACGTCGGCTCGCACGTGCCACGCGCGTGCGTGCGGGTCGGGTCGGGTCGGGTTGTCGGTCGGGTCGCCACCCGGCCATTGACGTCATCGGCGACGTCATCGATGACGTCATCCCGACGGTTATCGACCGTTGGGTGACGTCACGATGATGTCATCGGGTGACGTCAGCACGCGTCGGTTCACCGACCGGCGCGTGCTGTTTCGCCAGTCGCCGGCGCGCACGTGCCGGTTCGTCACCGGTGCGTGTGGCGCACGCGCCGGCGGCGGCGCGCGGGCGCGTCGCGCCCACGCGTTAGCGGCTTCCGCCGCGCGTGTGGGCGCGTGCGGTGTCTCCGGCGGCCGGCGACATGTCCCGGACTCGTCTCGACGTCGCCTTTCTTCCTATGCCTTCAGATTTTTATTCCGACTTACGGAAACTCAGAAAAAACGGCGTACGGTACTCGGGTGTCGGGATTTCACGCCCGATCCGTACGGCCGAAAACCTTTGCGAAAAAATCAATCAAAAAACATCAAATTGATCGGGAAAACGTGAACTAGGGCTCGATACCAATGTTGGGAATAATCGATCTCGAAAACCGGATTCGACACTAAATCGAACCCCTAAATCAATGCGGAAGACGAAGCCCGAGAAAACACGTATCACCGATCGTAAAGCACACCACGGATTCGAGCGTACCTTGTTAGCCACGATTAAACACCAACGCTGAAGAAGAGGAAGAAATTTCGATCCGATGATGCCAATTTGCCTTGAAAGGAAGACGGGACGCCGTAAGCGTTCTTGGAGGGAGAGAATGCGCGGGAGAGAGGGAGCGTACATTGAATTGCAAAACAACGTTAAATTCTCTCTCTCTCTCCTCCCTTTTATACCTCTCCCCTTCCACGGGCCTCATTCCCGTGGGCCGGGCCCTTTTGGGCCCAACTTGAGCGGATGGGCCTTAAGCCCATCTCATAAATCCATCATGTGCTTATCTTTTGTTAATATTTAGATATGATCTAAATATAAAAGGTTTCACATTTGATTATGCTTCTGACAAATTAATCTTTTCCATGTTTCGATCAATTTTTCTTTTCCATATTTAGATCAAGAACGGCTAGATAATAGAATTTAATTTAATTTTAATTTTCGACTCACACTATTAATAGAAAAACATGTAACTAATTGTGTATTCATAAAAAACTGTTATAAATAGAACTTTCTTGTGATTGAAATATATGAGACCATAAATTAATAGACTCTCATTATTTCCATCCATTTATTGGCTTTTGATACCCTCTTATCACATTGAATTGACCACATTATCCATCTTGATCCCACTGTTAATTTAAGATGATTTCTTTCCTTTTTTGTCTTCTTTTTCTTTTGTTCAACTAGAGAGGAGACTACCCATGACCCTCTCAAATAACATCTATTAAGATTAAGTATGGGCCTATCCTCAATTTGAGATTATTTCTCGCCTTCTTTTTTACTTTTCTTTCTACATTTGGAACAAAATCGGTGTCCCTCTTTTTTGGAAATAGTTTATTTAGTATATAGTTAACTAATTATCATTTTAAAGAGTTGTATATTCTTTCTCTCTTTTTTTTGGCACTACGAAACTATTATTTGAAAAATAACAAAAGCATAAGTAAGCCCAAAAAAAAAGGCATCTACCAATTTTAATACACATTTTTTTTTATTATAGTTTTACTATGTGTCATTATGTTGTAGTTTATGTATTTTAACCGCTCTACTTTCAATTTTTTAAGTGACTCTAATAATCTAATTTTTAATTATTTTTCATGCATCATTGCACGATGTTTTAAAAGAATTTCAGAAAAAATAAAAAATGTGACGAAGTTAAGTACTTAAACAATTCTAAATATCCATTAGTATCATGCAAATGCAAAAACAAAATAAAATAAAAAAAGCCCCCAAAGACATTACTACATATAATACTATCTTTGCTTCTTTGATTATGTGGTGTAATTAGCTATTGACAAGAAATTATGACTAATGTAATGGCATTATAAGATAACCCATTCCAACCATTTGCAAACCCTTTTTTTTCTTGGTTAATTCTAAAGACATCAAAATTTTTATAGAATTCACCAGTGAAAGAAAATTTTCCTCAAAATACGAATGTATCGCAATAATAACAAGTTGCATATGCAACTTGACAAAAGATATTGTCCGTTCAACTTTTTCGCTCCCCAAAAAAAGTTACTCTCTCGAAAATATATTTTACATGATCAGACAACAAAGTTTTTAATTATATCAACAAGAGAGCCATTATTCATTCAAAACAATATATATCAAGGAATAATTTTCAATGTTATCATGGAAGAAGCTCCAAATGAACTTGTTGACATGATTGATTACTGTTCTTCATTCGCAATTTCATCATCAAAAAGATACATTTAAGTAGTTTGGGTCACCTTTAATATTGTCTTTCAAAGTGACTGCTCTACAAAAACAATACAATGAAATATGAGTAACTGTGCAATGCATTCATTGACCACAATATTCTAGCTTCAAGTAAATTCTTGCAAATTTGTACTGCAAATCGAAATTGAAAAGTTCACGATTATAAGAATTATTTAGGAAAATAAAGTTAATTATTGGCATAATAAGTTTAGCAGCAGAACTTAGTCTATGTTTTGTTGCAAAAATTGTCAAAAAAATCCTAAATCTATTACACTTTTATCAACATAAAATTTTCAGTTTTACTAATTCAGTTATAAACATTTCCATGTTTTGTAAATTGAGCACACTTAGGCAAATTTTGGCTGAAAATCGATGACATGTACACTAACCATCCTACGTGATACAGTCGGTGCTAACGTAAATAATTATTAATAATATTTTAATATCTTTTGAACTTTTTATTTTTTTTCCTTCTTTTCTTTTCTTCTCTTTTCCTTCTTTTCTTTTCCCCTTGCCGGCCATCGCCAAGCCTCTTCAATGGACGGTGGAGGCCACTAGCCTCAGGTAAGGGATGCCTAGGCCCGAGCTGCAGAGGGCAAAGGTTGAAAAAATATTAAGACATTATTAAAAATTGTCTACGTCAACAACAGCAGTGTCACGTAAAACACCTGCTGGCATTTATGTTAGTGATAATGAACTTAATTGGTAAAACGTGAAAAGATTTAGAACTCCATCGACAAAAATGAAAGATTTATAACTGAATTAACAAAAGTGTAGTAGGTTTATGACTTTTTGGACAATTTCCCCTTATTTAGTTGGTATCTAAAGTGAAAAATTGAAATACTCATGCATCTTTTTTTTTTATACCAAAATCTATTTTCGTGAAATCAAATTTATATTACTAGATTTTTCACCATTTATTTTTGTCATCTAATTCATAGGTCTTAATTAGTTCTTATTCTATAATAGAAAAAGAGGATAAAAAGAAAGAGAAGAAGAAAAACATATGGACCGAATTTAAGCAATCATTGCATCATAGGATTTGGTGTAACTCATAATTAGTCTTATTTCTCTTTATTTTGTTGACACATAAATTATTGTTATCTCATTTAATCGTAGATTGCATGAGAAAATTAGGGATTGATTCCAACCCCTAAACAAAAATGTCGTTAATATAATTTTCATTTGTATATTATGAATATTTGATAGTAATAGGCAAATATAATTTATATTTTAATTAGTCTGGTTATAAAGATGTTGAATGGGTTTAAGTTGGACAGCCTAAACTAAATTAAATTTTCGGGATTAAGTTCTCACAAGCATAAAATTCGGTTAGAAGGACTACTTTTGTGCACAAGGTTCGGGAATAAATTGGTGAAATTAAAATATTTAGAATTGAATTTACATCCATGTAATGATATAAAATTGATTGGATAATTTCCTCTTTTTCTCATGTCCTAACAATACTTAGGAGCCAAGGAATTGAAGTGGAATTTGTGCAACAAACCCCACCACACCCCACCCCACCCCCTATAAATATGATGTAAATATGAGGGGTTCGGATCAAGAGTTGTACCAGATGAGGGTTCGGATCAAGAGTTGTGCCAGATGGATGTAAATGTGGTTCTGTGGTTCTGTGTCTTCTGTGTCTTTCCCGTTTGAAGGTGGATCCGTGTCTTTCCCGTTTGAAGGTGGATCCGTGTCGTTGAGAAGTTGTAGTTCAACTGGAGAACAAAGTGGGAAACATGGTAAGCCCCCGCGTACGTGTCGTTGAGAAGTTGTAGTTCAACTGGAGAACAAAGTGGGAAACATGGTAAGCCCCCGCGTACGTGTCTTTGAGAAGTTGTAGTTCAACTGGAGAACAAAGTGGGAAACATGGTAAGCCCCCGCGTACGTGTCTTTGAGAAGTTGTAGTTCAACTGGAGAACAAAGTGGGAAACATGGTAAGCCCCCGCGTACGTGTCTTTGAGAAGTTGTAGTTCAACTGGAGAACAAAGTGGGAAACATGGTAAGCCCCCGCGTACGTCCCGTTGCACAAACCCCACCACACCCACCCCAATTATAGGCAAATAAACATGGTCGTGCACTTTTGATTTCGCAACGCCCAATTATAGTCCGAGTAGCGTCTTTCAAGAGTCAGGTGTCATATTCCGAAACTCAAACCTGACCCTATAAGTAGATAATGTACGAAATATGCATGTAATCAATTAAACCGTCCCCTGTGATTAGATACCTCTTCCGGTGGGCATTATTGAGGTCAAAATCAGTAGCCTACGTTGACCAAGAGCCTTCCATGTGGCCATCCCGATTCTTCTTCTGCTTCTCCCAAGTGTAGAAGGTGTTGACTTTGGGTTGAGATCGATCTCATTTACCCATTTCTCTTTTCCTTCTTTTAGGACTTATTTCCTCGTTCTTTTGGTCATAAAATATGTTATCCTTTCGTTAAGATCGGGTCCAATTACAAGAGCAAGGGGCTTTAAAAACATTGTAGCTCCCAAAGAGGAGTGGAGGGCTAGAAATCCAGTTAAGTGGAAGGGCCTTGCTGCTGGAGGCCTATAAAACTCAGTCCGCTAACTTATTTGTTTTTCTCGGATAGTGGGCCAAACTAAGGTTTTGGAAATAGGCCAGAAGAGGTAAAATTCGGCACGTATCTAAGAAGATCAAATCCTAACTGATTTTCAAATCCTACAAACCCGATGATAAGGTCCGACGGTTTGCCTGACCAAGCCGTGGTTAGTATTCGTCACTAGACGGACTCTTCCCTGATTTGAATGTCCATTTTATTAAGATTTTGTTTGTTTTGCGATTTCTTATTTTCCGAATTTATCGCTTAGAAAAATGAATCAACAAATTTTTTTTTAAGTCAACCTAAAATCCATACTTAAATTTAAGAGAACGATTGCTTCAAATCAACTTAATGGTATTTTTTTTTTTTTTTTGTTATTGATAACGACTTTTTTGTTTATTCATTTTTGTAAACAATGCAAATTATTATTTATAAGAAAATGTTTTACAAATCATTTATTTTTCCCGAATAAATGGAGCTAAAAAATCAGAAATCATTTTCCAAATTATGTTTAAATATCGACACTTAGATTAGGAATTCTACACTTTGGCAGGAGAAACTTAATGCTTGTTCTCGAGTCCTCTGTGTCCAAGACCGAGTCCTCGGCACCTCAGTCTAGGTCCATCAATGCCACCCCTGGTTCTAGTGCCCAATACCCATGCTTAGATCGTTGGCACTTGGGCCCTAGTCCATAAAGGTCTAGCCCGAGGCCCCAATACCCGAAATTGGGTCCACAAAGGCTGAATGTGGGACCCTGATACCCCATGCTCAGGTCCCCAACACTTGGGCTCTGATCCACAAAGGCCGTCCCGATCCTCAGCGCTTGGGCACGTTTAACAAAAAAGAAGGAAACAAAAAAGTGCGCACTGTATTGTCTTGTAAGACTAACCAAGGGGAATCGATCTTCTTAGATATAGCAGTCTGGTGTGGATCTGCTGGGTTACCTCTAAAGATTTAGGATTAGGTGCATCTTCACATAGTATCTGTATCAACCCTAGAGTCACCTTCTAAAATGTTCTAACCTTCTCTCCCTCCCTCTATAAACGGTTTGTAACAGTAACGAACTTTGTTAAATGGACAACCATGAAGTGATGAGGGTTCTAAAAAGGTCAAAAATAACATCACTTGGTTTGTGTAGTATTTAGCTTATGATGTGGTGTTGAGTTGTTCTTTGCATCGGCATCATGAAAGCATAGGATTACTCTGTTCATACTCGTGTCACCAAGAACATAAATTTGCAGCATGGCATGTTCACTCTTTTGGTCTAGTAAAACCGATGCTCTAACTAGTAAGAAGATTGGACTTCGATCTGCAATATGTAGCCTGAGTTGGATGTGTTATGGTGTCAATAGGTCGAAGAGAAATTGGAGAAGCAGACGGCAATTGACGATTGGCTACCAATTACATCTTCAAGAAATGCAAAATGGTGGCACTTGACTTTTCACAATGTCACCGTCATGGTTGGAGCTGGCATGTTTGGTCTCCCGTACGCAATGGCCGAGCTTGGATGGTGGTTATTTTTCTATCAAACACTTGACCGAATTCCAACATTACTTCCAATTTTACCTTTTTTCTCGAATTGAATCATGTTATCCTGATCAATTTTGTCTTGCTTTCCATTTCAGGGGTCCCGGTGTGGCGGTGCTGGTCTTGTCCTGGATTATCACCCTCTACACGTTGTGGCAAATGGTTGAGATGCACGAGATGATTCCTGGAAAGCGTTTCGATAGGTATCACGAGATGGCCCAACAGGCATTCGGCGAAAAACTCGGTCTCTACATTGTGGTTCCTCAGCAGCTCATTGTCGAAGTTGCAGTTAGTATCTTCTCCATGGTGACTGGAGGCAAATCCCTGCAGATGTTCCATGACACGGTTTGCTCGAGCTGTAACAAAATCAAGACGAGTTACTTCATCATGATATTCGCTTCTGTTCACTTTGTTCTCTCCCACCTTCCCAACTTCAACTCCATTGCTGGTGTCTCCTTGGCTGCTGCTGTCGTGTCTTTGAGGTATGTCCTGGTCTATTCTCTTTGAACTTGTACTCCAAATTCAATATCAGTTCTATGGATACACAATCTCGTCTAAATCAGATCGCTTGTCATAACTCATGACAAACCAAGGACAAAAGCCTTGCTAGGCGAAACATTAATTGAATATATACATGAAGAAGCGATCCAAAATAACAAAAACTAGTGCTATGTTATTAAATCATGCAAACAGCGAAGCAATGGCTTGTATATAGGGGGACTTAAGCATGTGTCCTTCATGTTTCCGAACAGCTACTACACTATTGCTTGGACAGCTTCACTCCACAAGGGTGTTCAGCCCAATGTGCAGTATGGGTACAGAGAAAAGTCGACAGCGGGAACGGTATTCAACTTCTTCAGTGCATTGGGCGACGTTGCTTTTGCCTATGGTGGGCACCACGTCGTGTTAGAGATCCAAGCGACAATCCCGTCAACGCCGGAGAAGCCATCCAAGGGCCCGATGTGGAGAGGAGTCGTCATTGCATACATTATTGTGGCTCTCTGCTACTTCCCAGTCGCCTTAATTGGGTACTGGATATTTGGGAACTCGGTTGAGAACAACATCCTCATCTCGTTGGAAAAACCCGCTTGGCTCATTGCTCTCGCCAACATGTTTGTGGTTGTCCATGTGATTGGAAGCTATCAGGTGAAGATTGCGTCTTCTCATATCTTATCCCTTATCTTCCTGCAATTTTTCAAGAAGTTGGACCAATCTTACCAGCTATATGCCTGATCTCATTTACGATTCTCCTGGCAGATTTCTTCAATGCTGGTGTTTGACATGATAGAAACTGTATTATTGAAGAAACTGCACTTTAAGCTCACTCAGACACTAGGGTTTATTACCCGCAATATCTATGTTGGTAAGTGAATTCAGACTCCATTCTATGATATCTTCTCCTTTCAAATTAGATGGCTTATCGCTTCTATTGAGGTTTGATTGAACTCTCAAATTGATTTACATTGTAGCGTTCACGATGTTCGTTGCGATTACTTTCCCCTTCTTTGGTGATCTTCTTTCATTCTTCGGGGGATTTGCTTTTGTCCCTACCACGTATTTTGTAAGTGTACCCATATAAGCATGGCACGCATATAAGCCAAATTGCCAATGTGCATAACGACTGAGTCTTCTGACTTCTGCTGTTTCTTTTTTGAGCTTCCCTGCATGATGTGGCTCGCGATTAAAAAGCCGAGGAGGTTCAGCTTGTCTTGGTGGACAAACTGGGTATGCTTTCTTTTACCTGATTTTTTGTTCACTGTTCTCTCCTCTAAATAATTATAAGTGAGCTGGTCCAACTCGCGTTCGTTCATCCTGTCAGATGTGCATCGTGATTGGAGTACTCTTGATGGTCTTAGTGCCTATTGGTGCATTGAGGCAGATCATTATCAAGGCCAAGACCTACGGATTCTACTCTTAGGTACCGCACTGAAGGGGGGTGGGGTTGTTTGTGTGTGCATATCTTATGATGCTTTTGCCGACTGTGGCGGGTGTGAGATGCTGCTTTTAAATTTGGACAAGATGATGGCCTACTGGTAGGACCATTCTCTATATACGTCCCATATGTTTTTCAATATAAGTCTCTTTGTGTTCGACTTATCTCTGCCCGACAAAATTCCTTCATATCCCTTTTATTATACTCTCCCTCAACAAGAGAATCCTAGACAGTGGTGCTTTCGTCCGGAGTCCTCAAGAAAGATTGGATGGGCGTCCTATGCCCTAAACCGAGAGCGGCCTCCTCGTCGAGCCTCCACGCATGGAAACCCTCCGTGCTCGTCCGTCCATCCTCCATACGTCGCTGGGCACGGCCCTCGCCCCCGTCCGCCTCTCGTCCCGCCATGTCACTTGGCACGTGAACGCCTGTACCAAGTCAACTGCCTTCCCTTTGTCGGCTGGGTCCGCCTCGCTTGTAATATGATAAAATAAAAGAAAAGAAAAAAGAAGAAGAGGAACAGTCAAAAAAAGGAAATAAGTGGCTGCTTCGTGCATGTGCGCCCAATGGTGCGAGAGAGGGAGAGAGGGAGAAAAGTGAGAGCTCACCGAGAGCATCGGGAGAACAGGGGAGAAGAAAGAAAAGAAGGGGCGCGGCTTTTGCGGTGAGCTCCTCCTCCTCTTGCACTGGCTAGTGTTCTTCCAAGCCCTAGCGTACCTCCTCTTTGCTCTTCTCTTCACAGTGAGCCAGCTCTTGGTCCCCAGGAGGCTACCCGGCCGGAGACTGTTTCGCCAAAGACTAGCTTCGGTGCTTTTGGCCAGAATCTAAGCAGTATCGGATCAATTATCGCGATGCGCTTGTTAGCTCCACCGTCAGATATGCAGAACGTGTTCCACTGTCACATGAAGGAGCTCTGCCGGCGCCACCACCAGCTCAGCCCTCACGAATTCGCCGCCAAAAATGGAAAATCTGGGGTTGTAGCCCTGAGAGATTCAGTCTGTGAGCTTTGACAGAATAGGAGCTCTCTTCAGGCGATAATGAATGGGATTGGCAAACACACGGTGGTCTGGGATACAAGCGTCCCGTGTCTGTGCAAACTCGAGCTGATAGTATTTCCTATGTTGATCACCCCTATATTCTAGAATTGAAAATAAATATTGGACAGGATGACCGTGCGATGGTAAATATGGGAGCTTATATTTCTCACTAGTCAAACGAAAATTTAATTTTGAATCTAGAATCTCGTAAACTAATATTGATGGTGCTAGATACAACTCTTAAACAAATTAGATGATAAAAGGTTTCTTTTATTTTTAATGAAAGTAATTTCCTAATGTTGTCAGACACACGACAAAGCTGCAACTAGGTCCTCGTCGAAAATATTATGAAATTGAGATGAGAAAGACTGAATTAAGATTGACACTTCACCTATTTATCTTTTTAGTAACCCAAGGACTCAGCCCTTGAGACTTAACTATTTAGAGGCTCATAAAAACACTCTACAAGCTTCATGAATTAATTAAATCAAGCCTTTGGCTTGTACAAAAAAAAAATTACTAAAAAAGTCTTAAATTATTACATTTAAAACTTTTTAATGATTTGCTAATGTAGTCCCTTTAGCTAATTTTAATATGAAAACATTGATGCAGCAGTCCAATCAGTATCGGTCATTCTATGTGGCATGACCAGCGCTAACATAGATAATTTTAAAAAAAAATTCTAATTTTTTCTCTCTTTTTCCTTTTTTTATTTTTCTCTTTCCTTTTCACCGATAGCCACTATTAGGTGATGGCTAGAGAGGATTAGGCAAGGGTCACCCTCGCTTGATCTGGTGATGGACCGCCTCACTTGGGCAAGGGTCGCCTTGCCTGTAGCTGATGAGGCCCTAGACAAGGCGTCCCTCACCCAAATTTGGTGAAGGCTTGCAAACCCTTGCCCAATGACGGCAAGGTATGTTGGGCCCTTGTTGGCCACAAAAAAGAAAAAAATAAATAAAAGAGAAAATAACAATTCAAAATTTAAAAAAAAATTATAAAATTGTAAAAATTGTCCACATAGAACATCCAATGTCCATGTTAGTGTTTTTAGGTCAAAATTGGCCAAATAAACTACATTGGCAAAATGTTAAAAGGTTTATGATAAAATGTTTAGAACTGAATTAATATAAGTACAATAGATTTATAACTTTTTAGTAATTTTCCTAGCATGATAGTGTTGATCCAAAATTGCTTTTTTCTTAAGATTAGAATAAACTAAACTCATTTAACTTGCATCTAGATCGAATCTTATTATTATACTTGACATATTATGATTTATTAGAAGATTGAATCTTTAATAGAGAAAAATAATCTTAAAGATGTTTTTTTTTTTAAAAGGCAAGGGCGGTGATATCATTGACTGATAACATGTTCTTCCCCAAAAACTAGCTCAAAAGGTGATCTCCCCCTCACACATCAACATCAACCCTCTATGAGTGACGTTGGGGTTTGGACTTGTTGGTAAACTAGTCTCTGATACTAGTGTTAGGTGGTCTTAAAGCTCTCTCATCCCAAAAGCTAGTTTAAATAGTGAGACTTCTCCTCACACTTATTTATCAATCACCAACTTCTTTCAAAATCGATGTGGAAGAAACCCTAATTTTTTTTTTTCTGGTAAGGTGCAAACCCTAAATTTTGTTATAGAAGATTGGAAAAACTCCAAATAAAAGTTTGAAGTGTCATCGTTTTCTCAAATAAGAGTCTAAAGTGGCTAAATTGTTTCAAATAAGGCCTTTGGCTGACTTTGGTCATCGGAGAAGGGGTATTTTGGTAAAAACAAATTGTAACTATATATATTTTTAATTATTTTTTATTGTTTTCTTTTTGTTCTTTTTCTTTGTTTCTTCTCTTCCCTCCCTTAGCCATTGCCGTCAATGACCAGCTGAGGTTGCTCGTCTCAAGTAAGGGCCACCCTCATTAGCGTCGGGGCAAGGCGAGGGTTGCCCTCCTTGTCCTCATAGGATTTGGCAAGGGCTGCTCGACCCTAGCTCGATGTCAGTGAGGAGTGCCCTCGCTCTCATCTAAGTCCGACGACCTTTGCCATGGCCGATGGAGGGAAAGCGGAAAATGAAAAAAGAAAGGAAAAGAAATAAACAGAAAAAAGTAAAGGACAAAAATGCCCTTTGCTATGGGAGGTTGGACTATTTTTTGAAATTGATATAATCACTCCATGCCCTTATTTGAAATAAAATCCACTTTGGACTCATAACTTGAGAAAATGAGGGTATTTTAAGCTCTTATTTGGATTTTTTTCCAGAAAATTAAAAGAAAAGTGCACAGAAGAAGAAGAAGAAGAAGAAGAAGAAGAAGAAGAAGAAGAAGAAGAAGAAGAAGACTAAAGTCAATGTTAGGCAACATGGTCACTAAAGTCAATGTTAGGCAACATGGTCTCACGTGCTCATTCTTGGAAGCTATGAAGAAGAAGAAGAAGAAGACTAAAGTCAATGTTAGGCAACATGGTCTCACGTGCTCATTCTTGGAAGCTATGATGAAGGCAACATGGTCTCACGTGCTCATTCTTGGAAGCTATGATGAACCCCTCTGGGCAGATTTCAAGCAAAATTCTCCCAGGAATGTGGGTTTATCAGGTCCAGGGCGTTGAATTTTGGGCTGTGCTTCTGGCCCGCATACGTAGTTGGTTTTCCAATAGCTAGTTCGATCAAGTTACAAGAACTTTAGTACAATTAAAGATGTTCATTTGTCATCCTTAATCTGATTCGTTGTAGTGCTAGCAATAGGCCACTCCCCAATTTCTGAGCACTGCACATGTCATGAAGTGTTGAGCCTACGGAATTGTGTGTGTCAAGTACCTTCGGTTCATCAACTTAGGCGCTAATGTTAAGAACGACAGGGTCCTAACTCTAAACTCAAGTATGATCATTGGACAAGTCCGGACCAGACCAAACCCTCGAATTTTACTCAACTTGTTGCTTCGGCCCACCCATCAATGGAGAAAAAAAAAATAAACAACATAGAATTCTCCAAGCTAGATGGCTTCTGGCAAGCTCAATCAGGTAAGCTTAGGCTCTATAGGAAGGTCTTTCCTCAAGCCTTTGAAATTGGTATTATGGCCCATTTAAGCTGGGGAAACTCAAGGATGTCCATTGCCATTCACGTCTAATCGTAACAACTAAAGGCAGAATGCTCCTGCAATTTAAAAAAAAAAAAAAAAAAAAAGCCGAGTTACTCTTAATTAAATAACAATGATGCGAATGATACAAAGAAAGCTTTGAAAATATGGTTCACTTTTTCTGAAAATGCAAAAGATTAAGCAGTTGCACACAATCATATCTTCCCTTCCTTTCCCCTGTTTATTTCCCCATTTTCAGGTCTGTATAACTGGCTTCCTCTGTCATCCCCCATTTTTTTTTCTTTTTTCATTTACCCATCATGTGAAAATAATAAGATTGCAGAGCATGTTTCGGGAGGTCCAGACAGAGAACTGGTTGTTCTTGTTAAAAAAACAAAGAATGGGACTCCCCCCTGCCATCTATATCGCTGAAAAAAAGTAATAAGGAGCAGTTTCTCACGTGCCATCCTCTCTGCTCTGGTAATTACAAAGCCAGAGCCTTGTCTTCCATATTTGAGCAAAATGGAAGCTTTTCAAAGACTAATTTTTATGCATCAAACTGAGACACGGTCTACACCAATCAGGAAGGTATTGAACCATCCAAGCTTCACCAGAGGGATTATCGCGTGGAATTCAGTGCTCATTTCTGCTTCCCTTTCAATTTTCAACTTCCGCAAGCTTCACCACTTATATCCAAAACTACAGCCACAAGTCCATAAGTAATGCCTACTCAAAGCACCAGCTTCCCTTCTTCCTTCATCGCCTCCTCAACCCAAAAGATGAAGAGTGGCATATTCCTTAATGCTTACTCGCTTATTCACACCAACCAATCTCTCTCCCTCTCTTCACCCTCCGACACACAGTAAGTCTTGCATTAATCTGGGTCCCACGGACCCAAAAACATCATGGTCATTGATTCTATGAGACCCATATAGGGGGCCTAAATGATCAACAGCGACAATAAATCCAGTATCAATATGGATCTGGATTCAAGCAAGTGTTTGTTCAGGTTCAACAATTACCCATCAAGTTTCTTGCATAAATCTATGTCCATTGGACCAAATCAATCATCAATGTGGATCATGGCCCGTCACATGTGCCCTATTTATGAATTCCACAGTATCAGTGGTTGCAATCCATGATCATTGATGTTGGGATGAATCTCGCCACTTCACATACTGAATAATTTCTCACTGAACAGACTTGCGTTTCTTTTCATGCACGCTTGCTTTGCTGAAGGAAATTGGCCCATGATGACACAGAACAGAAAACGCACCTCATCAAAAGCCTCAAACCTCAACTTCAGCGAAATGAACCCCTCAAATTCGTCTGTCCATTTCCTTAATCTCATCATTAGATCTTTCAACATCATCTCCTGCATTTTTCCTCTCCACATTTCCCGATTCCAACAAACACAGCTTCCCTCACCCATTTCCATCTGAGCGTCCTCTCTCTCTTTCACCTTTCCTTTTTCTCTCGTATTCTTGATCTTCTTGATGCCTCCCACGTTCTTGCCTCTCCGCTGGGCGACCACCCGATAACAGTGGCGGTGCGCCTCTCCAGTAGAATGTGCAGCTGCTAATAACCACTATGAGCTTATTGGAGAGCTCCTCCACATTGACCCCAACCACCTCATCGAGCTCACCTCCCTCCGCCGAATCCGTGGCCTTGAGGCTCTCCCAGGTGGCCTGGCAGCTCCTGCAGGAGTGCGATTCGAAGAACAAAGATCGTCAGGGGTCGATATGGTATTGGCAGGTGGCTCATGTACACTGCTGCGTCGGCAGGGGACTTGGGTTTCGTCCGATAACTGCTGGAGAGACCCGTCTCTCGTTCTGGGAGAGGGCGAATAAGGCACGACCGACATTCTCTACGCTGCTTCCAGGAGCGGAAGCTGGGAAGCCTTAATGATGGTTCTTGATCTTACGGTGTCTCCAAGGGCGTTGACGCCGATGACGAAGAGTGCAGGGCAGGGAGAGGTTGCTTCCTTATACAAATGGGAGGTGATGAACAGAGCAGTGCATGCTGCTGCCAGAGAAGGCAATCTGGAGATCCTGAAGGAGCTCGTTGCCAGTGACACTCGCTCCGATCTTCTGTCTTATAGAGATGCTGATGGCTCCACCGTCTTGCACTCTGCTGCCGGCGAAGGACGTGTCCAGGTGAGTTGAAAGCTCGTGGCCTCTGTGGCAACTATGCTTTTCAATTGAATAATCTTGCTAGAGCGAAGCTTAGGAAGCGAGGTCTTTTCTCGAATGGAGAATTTTGCTTGATGGTTAGATGATGTCTTTGCCGTTTTACGGGTTTGGAGGATGATCGCATTTCGACTGCCGTATAGTGTCACCTTAGGAGTGAATGTAACTCTGCAATGGGACTGAATTTTGGCTTCATGGTGTCTCAGTACAATTGGAGCATGGTTCAATTCAAAAATAAGGTCTCAACCAATCTGACCAATTCATCAAGCCAGTTAAACGCGCCAAAAGCTTCATAAGGAAGGAGACTGATTCCTGCAACTGCTAGTCGTTTTCTATTCACTCAATCGCAAATCACATACGCTGAAGTTGTAGATGATGTTAGTGCAGACCTAGTTGTAATCTGCCATGCTTAGAGCAGCTCACCAAGAAGAGTAAAATGATCTCAGTCTTGCTCCTTTGTTGGAAACAAAGCAGGTGATTTATTCTAGCCTGCGACATGATCGGCTCTACCGACCATCGAGGCAACTTGGCATTGCACATGGCTGCTTAAAAGGGTCAGCCACCTACCATTCAGGCACTAATTTCTGCTTCCCCATTTTCTATCTCTTCCAAGAACACAAATGGAGAGACTTTCCTCCACATGGCTATTTCTGGTCTCCAATCTCCGCATTTCCAAGAGATTGGATGTCCAGATCGAGACAATGAAGAAATTCTTGGGCGGGGAAGTCTTTGATGTGGAAGACATAATCAAAGCTAAGAATAACAATGGCCGGACTGCTCTTCACTTCGTGATCATTGGCAATGTGCACCCTAAACTAGTGGAGATCTTGATGGCGGCACGAGGAATCGATGTGAACGTTCCTGATAAAGATGGGATGTCCCCACTCGATTGGCTCAAACGGCGACCTGGCTCTGCATCATCTAACGTATTAATCAGGAAGTTAGCTTTGGCCGGAGGCCGAATGCTTGGGACTCAGGAATTTTCTGCTACAGAAGCCTTGCCTTATGGAGATAAAGACGCACGGTAACGGAACTACTAGCCCCGTCACATCTTTTCAAATAGCCGATAACGAATTTTTTTTTGCACGCCGGGGCTTGGGGCATGTTGGACGTGGACAGATATTGAAATATCAACTCTTGCTCGTTCGTCTCGACGGATGGAAACAGTAGTTCGTGCATCAGCGAGAGACCTGGTTCCGGGAGTAACCTGTCAAGGTGACTTGAGAAGTACATGTGACCATCAATACGAGCAAACAAGCATGACCCAGGAATCTGCAACAAGTAAGATGCAGAAAAGTAGGGGCTTGAAATTCATAATGTATAACATTAAGAACTGAAGGAGAGAGTTTTACTTCTTCGGCTGTTCGATGAAAGTTATAAAAACGCTGGTACGATTAGAGAGGTTTATTTTATTCTTGATTCTAGCAATTGGCCTAGTTTTCGAGCTCTGCGCATGGTCATAAGGCTGAGGTATGGTCGGGTAGGCCCAAAGGGTGATCGTTGGATTAGATCCGAACCGAGCGCTCAGATTCGACTCACCCTGTTGCTTAGCCTTCATCAAAGATATTGAAATTTGGTCTTCGGGCCCATTTAATCTGGGCAGGCTCAAGCAGGCCTAGTGACGTAAGATCTACGATCAAGTCTAATCCTAATCATTAATGATGGAGAACGCTCGGGTAACAAAAAATGTAAAAGAGAAAAAAAAGTTACCGGGTTACTCTAATCCCAATCCTAACAATTGATTTCCGAGGACTGTTTAAGTATGTATCGCTTACTTGAAATGAAAATTATGCTTATCTAATCTCTCTGTTATTCAATATGCAGTACTAAAAATCAGTGCTTGTGTTTATTGTCATTACTCTTTTTAGCTTGAAAGCAATTGACTCTTAACTTATCGCAATTTGGGATATGTTCGTGACCCACTTGGCTAACGTCTCGGCAAGTTCCCATTCGGTCCATGGAGACAAGTAAAAGCTAAATCTAATCGAAACTGAAGAGACTTTGGAAAGGGTTGACGCTGACATCTCTACAGCTTTGCGTGTGCACGGGACGAAACATGCCTTCCATGTCGCTTAAATTCTTTCCTCGGATGGAGAACCAAGGAAAGCGGCATTGACACAAATGCTTTGAACAAATTCCCAAGGTTACTGTGATGCTCATCTTCTCATAAGCCGTCGAATATGGCTATATTGTATTAGTATCAATTTAATTCTTAACCTTTTAATTGAATTAATTTTAAACTTTTTCACATTAATATCAATTTAGTCAATCCAGTCAATTTTAGCTAGAAATTACTGACATGAATCATTTTACATGATACAATCGACGCTAATATTAATATTTTAAATATTTTTAAATTTTTGGAATATTTATCTTTTTTTCTTTCCTTTTTCTTTGCCTTTTCTTTTGATTGGTGGCCGTTGTCGATCGCCGGCCACAGGCCATGGCCGACGAGGGCTAGTCGCACTTGGGCAAGGGCAAGTACCGGCCGTCCCAATGAGCTAACTCTTACCTAAGCTATGGTGGCCTCATCGCCTCTCGCTTGAGTGAGGATTGGCCTCACTAGGTCTCACCTAGGTGAGGGTTGGGCTCCCTGATGCGAGATCGACCCTTGCCTAGGTGAGGGCAAGGCTCGCCAGTCTCGCCATTGCTCGGTGAGATCGACCCTCACCTGTGGCTGGCGAGAGCAACCTAGGCAAGGCTAACCCTCAACTGTCATGGTTATGGCCGATGGTTGGTGATGGTTATTAGGCAAAAGAAAAGAAAAAAATCATTAAAAATTCAATAAAATATTAATATATTATTAAAAATGTTCATATTATAGCCGATTGTATTACGTAAGATGGTTAACATTCTCGTCAGTAATTTCTAATATAAATTAGCCGAATGGACTAAATTGATACAAATGTGAAAATATTTATGATTAAATTAGTTTAATTGAAATGTATATGATTTGAATAAATAAATCAAAATTTATTATTTACAAGGTATCGAAATATACAAATTCAGTGGAGTCTCCCTGTGGAGAAGTTGGTTGTTCTTGAAAGGGGAAAGGAAAGTATATAAAAAAAAAAATTCTAAATATATTATATTGATACAAATTCAATTATAAATATTTTAATTGACTCAATTTAATCCTAAACATTTTTATATCGGTACAAATTAAGTTAATCTAGCCAATTTTAGCCAATAATTATTGACGTGGATGCCGGTTATCTTACATTCGTGTTAGCGATTTGTAGCTACAATCAGATTAATTCAATTGGCAAAACATGAAAATGTTTAAGAGTTAATTAACATAATTAATTATTCATGACTGAATTAGCAAAAATACAATAAGTTAATAATTTTTTGGATAATTTTCCCGTCGAACATGCCTAGTGCCATTTGTCCCACGAACAGGTCTAATCCTAGCAACTAAAGAAAGAGAATGATTGAATAAAAAAAAAAAAAAAAGCCAAGTTATTCTTATTTTTCTGGTAATAAACAACAACGCAAATGATACAAAGACTAATTTACAAGATTACGTAATACACTTCGAATGAACGTTTTAAGTATGTCTAGCTTATTTAAATGGAATTATTCTTATCTGGTCTCTCTGTCGTGCTACTGAATTAATCGTTGTGTCATTGTCACTACTCTTTCTGCTAAAAAACGATCGATTCTTCTTCGTCCAATATGAGATTCGTATGCTATCGAGTCTATCATGTCGCATTATGGTCATATCTCGGCAACTTCCTATTCTATCAAGTGCACAAGCAAAGCTAAATTGGAGGTAACCTCGTGAGCATTATATCGAAAATGACGGAGATATTTGCTGAAGACCCATTAACTTTAAAGATAAGATCACCACAAACATCGAGTTAAAAACTAGATATGTTAAATACCAAAACTCATATTTAATTTAGAGATATATGTATTGGCAGTCTTATAACTTGTTAAGAAAGCACAATTAAATTTTAAAATTTTACAAAAAGTACAATCAAATATTAAAATTTGTTAAATTAATACAATCGAATCATTTCGTTAATTCCATCCATTTAGACTAACAATAGATGTCGACATGGCTTTTTAAAAATATTTTCTTTCCCAACATGGTGATGACGTCTGATTTTTACCAAAATCTTAATTAAATAAAATTTTGAAAATATAAAAAAGGAAAAAAAAAATCCAAGGCAAGGGCTGAGCCTTGCCACCGTCACCCTCATCATCTAAAAGGGCCAATGACAGCTCAGTGAGGGCTGAATGACCCTCGTCGAGCTCCCGCTGGTCCTTTTCGAGGACGGGTGGCAATAGCAAAGGCCTGCAGTCCTTGCCCTTGGCTCCTTTTCTTGCTTTTTTTTTTTTTTTTAATAAATATTTTCTTATTTTATTTAATTAAGATTTTGGTTAAAGAATTAGCATTTAATCCAAAATGATGTCATTTTAATCATGCATTTTATGTTTTAGCCACGTTCTCACCACATAAGAGAGAAAATATGGCAAAAAAAAAAAATATCACGTTAGCATTTTTTGTTAATCTAAATGGATGAAATTAACGAGAATAACTCGATTGTACCAATTTAACAAGTTTTATGACGATTTGACGCACTTTTTGTAAGTTTTAATACTCAATCGCACTTTCGTAACAAGTTTTAAAATTTTCAGCGCACATATTCCTCCAATTTGTTACACCGTCAAATACCATTTTTTGTTTTCTTTTGTTTTTTTCATAACACAAAACATTCCGACCCTTTAACTTGAATACAAGTCATTCCGTTCAAAAGGTGGCAAGCGTGGCTCACAATTACTATAAATGGGAGATAGCACGATTTGAACACATTACTTGCTGCATCTAAGTAAAACTCTCAATTAACGTCCTTTGAAAGCTGAAAACCGTTTCTTTCTTTTTCTGCTTAGAGAAAAGGGAATACATAAAAAGCATGTTGCATTGCAGCATGATTTGAATACAGATGATGTTAGTGCAAACCCAAATATAATCTCCCATGCCTAAAGCAACTCACCAAGAAGATTAAATGACCTTCAATCTCACTCCCGTGTTGAAAACAATGCAGTTGGTTGAGCATCTTATTCAAGCCTTTGGCATGATCAACTCAATTGACCAACGACACAACTTGGCATTGCACATATAGTTGCATGCAAGGGTCAGTTACCCACCGTTCAGGTGCTGATTTCTGCTTTCCCATCTTCTATCTCGTCGTCGACGAACACAAATGGAGAGACTCTCCTCCACATGGCTATTTCCGGTCTCCAAGCTCTGGATTTTAAGAGATTGGATGTCCAGATCGAGACAATGAAGAAATTCTTGAGCATGGAAGTCTTCAATGTGGAAGACATAATCAATGTGAAGAATAACAAACCGCTCTACACTTGGCGATTATCGGTACTGTCCATCATGAACTAGTGGAGATCTTGATGGCGGCACGAGGAATCGACCTGAATATTCCTGATGAAGACGGGATGACCCCACTTGATTGGCTCAAATTGCGACCACGCGCCACATCATCTAATATACCTGCAATGGAATTACTAGCCCTAGAACACCTCTTCGAATAGCTGATAACGAAATTTTCTTGCACGCCATGGTTTGGAACACATCAGACGCAGACAGCTATAGGAATCGCAGGGGAATCAAGTCTTGCTTGTTTGACTCGACTGATGAAAAAAGTAGTTCGTGTATCAATGAGAGCCCGCCCCACCCCCCCTCCCCCAAACACACACACACATAAATAACATAGTGAAACGATTAAAGAAGTTCATGTGGCCATCAATGACCGCAGAATCTGCAACAAGTAGATGCACGAATGTAGGGGATTGAAGTTCATATTGGAATATATAATATTAAGAACTGAAGGACAGAGTTTTACTTCTTCAGTTGTTCGATAAAGTTATAAAATCCTCGGCACAACTAAAAAGGTTCATATGTCATTCTTGATTTGATTCATTGTAATGTTAGCAATTTTCCATTAGAACACTCCGAATTTTCTAGCTCTGCATATAACTAAGTGTTGAGCCTAGGGAATTGGATGTGCGGGATATGTCCGGTCAGTTTAGGATCTCTAGTGAGCTGAAATATTACGACCAAAGGGTTCTAGCTCATTGCTTTGAACCCACTGCAAAGAAAAGAACATGGTGGTTGTCCGAGCTAGATGGGCCTCTCTCATGCTCAATCAGGTTAGGTCGGGCGCTCCAAAAAGGGTCTCTCCTCGAGCCTATTTAAATTGGTCTTTTTAATCTGGCAGGCTCAGACATGCCTAGTGCCATTAGATCTACAATCAGGTTTAGTCCTACCTAACTACTAAAGATGGACAACTCCCTTGTAAAAAAAATAAAAAAAAATGCCGAGTTACTTCTTTGTTCTCAATAATAACAATGATGTCACTGGGGAGAACTAGACAACAATTCACCACGGATTAAATATAATCAAGGATCAATTTCTTCCCTAAAAAACTAAACCGACCAAAATCAACTTAGCCTCAACAACAACCAGCCAATATAACCTTGGAATAAGCAATATAATGCCAAATTGATAAGGAAATAAAGCCAACAATAACACAAAGAATTTAACGTGGAAACTCAATGTGGGAAAAACCTCGAACCATCCAAAAACTTCTGCTAATCACTAAAAATAGTGGGATACATAAACTAGTCTTCTCTAGTCACAAACTAGAGGTCACATAAACATTATAAGCTAATTTCTTCATCACAAAGGTGAATAAATATAAATTGGGCCATAAAACCTTAAACACGATTGGAGAATTTGGATGTGATTCTTGACCAACAAATATATTAACTCATAACTCTCGGTCTCACAAATAACATACTTAAATTTGAGCCTATTTTGTCAATGTTTGGCCTTTCAAATGGGGACCACAAAGCTGCAGTAGTTTTCTTCTTCTTTCTCCCCTAATTTAGTGAGCCTTCTATAGGCGCACTCTCTCTTTCTCCTCTCTGAACTCTCTCTCTCCGGGCTCTGTTGGGCACACACGAAGCAGGCCCTTCTTTTTTTCTTTTTACTTTTTTACTTTTTACTTTTGTTTTCTTTTATTTTATTTTATCTTAACTGGGCCCACGTGTACCCAACGAACAGATGTTAATGTCCAAATGTCATGCGAACGAATATTTTAGTGTTATTTCAATGCATTTAAGCTTACCTAATCTCGCCGTCGTGTAATTTGAAAAGGGGAAAATTTCAAAACCCGAAATACCTTTATTTTCTTAAATAATGATTCGAAATAGATTTTGTTTCAAATAAGGGCATGAAGTAACCTTGATTGTTTCAAATAAAGGTATCGATCTCACCGGTCGTTGGTCAGCTAAATTTTCTAACCAGTTAGGGGGGTTTTCATTCAAAATTTATTTTTTTCTTTTTTTGGCGGCCATTAGCAAAGGCTAACAATCACTTGACGACCTCATTGGCCGCTGGGAAGGGCCAACGAGGGCTTGCAAACACTCATTGCAATGGGTGGGGCCTGCAAGCCCTCATCGGTTGTTAGCAAAGGCCTACAAGTCCTCACTAGCCATGAGCAAGGCCATCCTTGCAAGATCTAGCAAGAGTCGGCCTTACCTGGCCTAGGCGAGAGCTCGACAACCCTCGCTAGTGAGGGTCAGCCTCACTTGGGGTCAGCGAGGGCTCAACGACCCTCATTGGTCACTAGTGAGTATGGTTGAGCAAGCCCTTGACAACCCTTACCTGCGGCCCACGAGGTCACCCAACCCTTGCCAGCCGCAGGCCCTCGCTAGTCGCAGGCGATGTCACCCTCGGCCTCACCTTGCCAGGGGTTGGAGAGGGCCAACCTCACGAATGGCCACGAGAGGCGACCTCCCTCAAGACTAGGGTTGCCTCACCCAAGAAAGGTTGTCCCTCACCTATGGCCAACATGGGTGGCCCTCCCTGAATTGGGCAAAGGTCGCACGAGGGCGACCTTCACCTTGCCCTCTATGGGCATTGCCGATGGCTAGCCACCACATTGGCCACTAGCAAAGAGGAAGAAGAACCAGAAAAAAAAAAAGGGTAAAGAAAAATGAAAAATGAAGAAAAAAAATGGAAAATAGCAAATGATGAAAATACCCTTAATCACCTGAAAATCAAGTCTTTATTTGAAATAAACATAATCATTTCAAGCTCTTATTTAAAACACATAACTATTTAGTCTTATTTAAAATAAGATCTAATTTAAACATTTATTTGAAAAAGTTATGACACTTCTTATCCTAATTTAAAATCAAATTCATTTTAAATTTTTATTTTAAAAAATGAGGACATTTCTAGTCCTTTTTGGAATTTTCCCTTTGGAAAGTTAGTCCTTCCGTCAGTGTCGTAACTCTATTGCTCAAGGTCCCCCAGTTTTACTTGAGGACGACGAGGAAACAATTGTTTTTGAGCATTCAAGGCCGTGTCGCTGTCATGCTGGCTTTTTACTCGGCAAGTTCCGATTCGATCATAATAGCAGAGCAAAGCTAAATTGGAGGAAACCCATCAACGTTGGACATCGACTTTAATGCATTGAATATCACCAAAAGCAGCGAATCAAAAACTGGATACGTCGAGACTCAACCACAACTCAAATTTAATCTGTTACACCGCTATATTCCCTTTTTCCTTTCTTCTTCTTCTTCTTTTTTTTTTTTTTTTTTAATAAAGCGAGACATTTGAAACTTTCAAATGGACCGATTTTCACGAATGCACGCAAGTTGTCAATTCCACATATATTAGGCAAAACACCATCCAAACTCCAAAGGGTGACAAACATGACCGTCCTAGTTATTGTAAATGGGAGACAGGATGATTTGAACACTTAATCCACTCAATTAACCTCTTTTGAAAGTTGATAACGTTTATTTCATTTTCAACTTAAAAGAAGGTGATATTATTTATGGAGAATTATTGAACTGGAATTTTCAAAACTTGTCGCAAAAATGTAATGGCGTCCTAAAATTTTTAAATTGGTGCAATCAAGTTATTTCGTTAACATAGTTCAATATGATTATCGAAAAATTTTGACATTCTTTTTAAATATTTCTCTCTTTATGACCAAAGTGAAGTTGTTTTGGTTCAAATCTAATTTTTTTATACAAATTTAGCTAAATTAAATAGTAAAAATAGTTCAAGCCTAAAAAAAGCAAAACTAAATAAATAAAAATAAAAAAGTTGGAAACCAGCCAACAGCGCTGCGAAGCCCTCCCGCCATCATCCAACTAACGCCGGCCGGGGTGGCTGGCGGGGGTGGCCAGACTAATTGCACTAATTTGATTACGAATCACCTAGGCTTCCGGCAATCGTGCTTTTTTTAAGTCAAAGGTACACGTGGGCTTGTTGTGTATCTTCCGGCGATTCCTGGTTCCTTAGTCACCCATCATTTATTACGCCACGTACGGTGTGCAGACGCTTAGATCACTGGTAGATGACATGACCTAAGCAAGCTTAGGTAAGCACTTAGGTCATGTCATCGACAATGATCTGGAAAAGCCTCCCAAAGACACGCCTGAGGAAACCTTCTAAGGAATCAGCCGCCCAGCCAAATTTCCACGTCCTTTCTTCGTTTCGTTTTCCTCCAAAATGACGAACCTCCGACCTTCATTCCATTCGTTAGCTTATAAATCACGTCCAAAGGATTTAATTGCACTAATTTATTAAATTTTAAAACTTAATTATACTTTTATGACAAGTTTTAAAATTTCTAATGTATTTATCTCTATATAAATAATATAATGCAAGTTGTATTATGGTGTGATTAGAACTTTACATGATTGATATAGTAAAGTTATCTAGAAATTAACGAAAAGATTATATATGTGCGTGTATGTTAGTATCATGGTTTGGTTGGAACTTCACTTAACCGTTATAGTAAAAATTATCCAAAACTCGACAAGAAGTCTATATATATATATATATGTTGTCTTATGGTGCGGTTGGAAATTCACGTAACTGTTATAGTGAAAGTTATCCAAAACTCGATGGGAAGTCTTATATGAAAATAGGAAGAAGATTTTCTTTTTTAAGGAAAAAATGGTAACTTTTGTTTTTTAATAAAGTATTCTTTGAGATATTATTGAGAATTTTTTAAAGGGAACAAAATGACGGCGGTTTTATATATGCACGAGATCCTCTTTATATTATATGATAGTGTCGACTAAGGTCGCTAAATATAATAAAGAAAGAGGTTCATAAATCTTGTTGTATTTGACTGCAACAGAATTTATTAGAAAATTTAAATAATAAATTACGCATTCATCTAATAACTTAAACTTTTAAAACAATCGGTAGTGGCCTCATAAATCTGACATGGTATCAGAGCAAGAAGTCTTAAGTTCAAATATTTCCAAGCCCCATTTGCCTCTTCAATTAAATTTCCACACTTAATACTAAGCATGAGGGAGAGTATTTTCAGGCCCCATTTGTCTGTCTAATTAAATTTCTACACTTAGTACTAAGCGTGAGGGAAAGTGTTAAAATATTTAAATAATAAATCACGTTTTCATCTAACAGCTTAAGTTTTTAGAATAGTCAATGACCCTACAAAATCTAACAAAATTTTCTTCGTATCACACAATTTGGACCGATTGTGGCCCTACAAAATCTAACAGAATTTTCTTTGTATCTCACACAATTTGGACCACAATTTGGACCAAGTTCACTCAAAATGGGTACATAAATTATCGTACGCGACTTCGATCAATTACCCCCTCCCCTCTCTATGCAAAGTTTGTGTGAACTTGGTAGCTACATCTTTTCCTGATCGAAACTCTCTCTCTTTATATACGATATTTTCATCAACAGTTTATGTTTTTGTTAGCAATGGACCACAAAATCTAAAAAAAATTTCATCGTATCACACAATTTGGACTAACTATGGCCCCACAAAATCTAATAGAATTTTCTTCGTATCTTGCACGATTTGGCCTAAGGTCGCTCAAAATAGGTACAGAAATTGTTGGATCAATTACCCCCCTTCCCTCTCTCTACAAAGTCCGTGTGAACCCACAGAATCTAATAGAATTTTCTTCGTATCTTGCACGATCTGGACTAAGGTCGGTCAAAATAGGTACAGAAATTGTTGGATCAATTACCCCCCTTCCCTCTCTCTACAAAGTCCATGTGAACGTGGTAGCTGCATGTTTCCCGTGTCGGAACTCCCTCTCTCTTTATATACGAGGATTCTTGGACATTCTCCTCCACCCACGCACTTCCCATAAGCTTGTCTTCTTCCTCTCCGCCATCTCTCTCTCTCTCTCTCTCTCTCTCTCTCTCTCTCTCTCTCTCTCTCTGTGGCGTCCGGTTGGTCTGCAACGCCAAGAAGAGGACGCAGTTATGGGGACTCAAGCTCCGGCCGATCATACCTACGACTGCCAGCGCAGCGTTAGTCTCTCTCTCTCTGTCTCCAAAGTACGTGCGCATGGAAGATCTAACAACATTACAGAATCTCTTCTTTGTTTTTTGGTCGAAGGAACTCCCTCTCTTTAAATATGAGGATTTTTGGACATTTTCATCCACGCACGCATTTTGCATAAACCCTTCTTCTTCTTCTTCTCTTCTATTGCGCCCGGTTGCTGTGCAAAACAAGAAGAGGACGCAGTTATGGGGACTCGAGCTCCCATCGATCATACCTACGATCGCCAGTGCAGCATTAGTCTCTCTAACAAATTGATCAAGTTTTGTATGGGATAAACATCTTCGCTGCTTCCCTAGTGCCACTTACGCGATCTCCATTCCAATACTGATCGCCATGTGTCCGTGCAAAACCCCTGAAAAGAAAAGAGAGATGAAAAGGCACCTCCATTCCCTCCAATGGTGGATCCCTCGGCTGGGAACACATCATACAGAGAACCCAGCAACGGCGATGGCTGCCTTAAACACGCCGAGGACACCTGATTTTTCTCCAGTGCACACGCCCTGATTGAAGACCCCAGTGACTCCGTAAAGCTCCAACGCTTGATCGGGTGGGCGACAGTTTCAGGCTATTCTTGGAGTCGATGTTTTCTGAGATGGTGAAAACCCTCTCTTTCAGAGACTACATCAGCTTCGTATGGTGTTCTCTGTATGGTGTGTTCCATCCATTGGAGGGAATGGAGGTGGGCGCGCTCTGTTCCATACCTTTCTTGTAAGATAAAAAAAAAAAAAATGAAGCATTTTCTTCCCTCTTCTCTTTTTAGGGTTTTGGCCCGCGTTAGGAAGGAGGAGGCAAAAAGGTAAATGGCTCATTTGAACACATGGTGATCAATTATTGCGAGTGGAGATATCCTAAGTGGCACTCGGGAGCACTCCGGATAATGTCACCTAAATTCCGATATCTGTATTTTGTTTGCGCAAATAGCTTTTCCTAATGTTTGTGCCCGAAAACGGTGGTTTGCTCGTGTACTTTTTGCTAACGAACCCGATATGCACGTAATCAGTAGAACTGTCCCATCTGATAGATACTTTGATAGGGGTGATCCTGCACGTACGGCAGTATACGCGTTGCAATTTAATGTGATCAAAGGTCAAAATCAATTGCTTTCGTGGACAAAGAATATTCCATAAGGACCCGGTATTGTGCGATTATCTTGACTCTTGTTCTACTTCTCCGCATCGTTTATGGGGCTAATTCAAAAAAAAAAAAAAAAAAAACCAATTTTAGATCGATAGACAAATCTGGCCCATCCTTCTTTTAGTATTGTAAAAAAGCACCAACTTTAGATCAAGTAACAAATCTGATCTAAACATATTTTTTTTGTCTCGTAAAAAGTTCGAGTGATAATTTTGGCCCAATTTTTTTTTTTGTTTCGAAAAGAAATCACCAACTTTCACTTAAATCCTAAATCTGACCCCCCTTAACTTAGATTTATTGATTGTCCTACAATTGTTGGCTAATACCATCTATTGTTTTCTTGTTTGAGTCACAGCTTGAAGAATAACGGTAAAACCATGTCATCTCCTATACTTCACTAACAAGTAAAAAAATCTCCGGATTGAATTTTTCTGGCTAGACTTTATCGTTTTGTTGTAATATAAAGTTATAGATCACCACCGCCCGTCAAGAGAAACTATGGATGAGATCCACTAACCTCACGGCTAGAGCATTTTCTCCTGAAATAAAGTTAACTTCAAATAGAAAGTTAATGGTAGGGGTTAGATTTTGGATAAGAGTAAAAGTTTGTAATTCTTTATGAGAGGAAAAAAAATTAGGGCCAGTATTGTCACTTAACCTAAAATTGGTGTATTTTTACGAGACAAAAAAAAGTTCAGGCCAAATTTGTTCATCGACCTAAAGTTTGTGCTTTTTCATGAGACAAAAAAAAGTTATGGTTAGATTTGTCCATCAACCTAAAGGTGATGCTTTTTTTTTATGGAATTAGCCCTCGTTTATGTGTTCACTTTCGAGTCAAATCGATCTCAGCAACTCGAGAAAACATCGCATAGGCTAGTCTTGTTAAGTCGACAATAGGTCACTCATTCAAAGCTCGCGAGGGAGGAAGGGACAAAGAGCGTAAATAAAGGAAGAGATGATGGAAAAGTAACGGGGAGAGAGACAGAGACTTCTGCAAAGTGAGACCCTGTGATACACTCAACGAGATTTGAGTTGAGTGTCATTTTGTTGATTTGGTAAAATTGGCCTGTACGATATTTTCTTCATGAATTACAGTCTTTGAACTACTATGAAAATAATAGTATACCATGAGCTATAAAATCTTAAAGAAATAATCTCCATAACAATTTCTAATTATTTCTTATATATTTTTTTTTTGTGGTATAAAATAGACTCATTATTTTCATAATAAATTAATGATAGTCATATAATCATTTTCATTTCTCTATCAATCCATTTCTATTTTCTTTTTCTTTTTTTTTATCATATTTGAGGATGATTTAGTGTTCACTTTTCTTTTTCTTGAAATACGTGCATTGAAGTCCTAAAACTTGTCACAAAAGTGTAATTGAATCCTAAATTTTTTAAAAAAATACAATTAAGTTTAAAAACTTGTTAGAAAATATAATTGAGTCCTAAAACTATTCAAAAATTTAATCAAATCCTAAAATTTGTCGAATTGATTAAACCAAGTCATTTTATTAATTGCACTTTTTGAAAGTTATAGGATTCAATTTCACTTTGGCGATAAGTTTTAGGATTTGATTGTACTTTTTGAAAATTTTATGAGTCAATTGTACTTTCTCAATAAGTTTTAGCATTTCTAGTATACTTATCATTTTTTCTTGTTAAACATGCACAACCGCAACTATGTGTAACTAATTATGGCTCATCAATATAAAGAGAGAATATTGAATAAATAACATCACTTAATTTGTGTACTAGTTTGCTTATGATGCAAAGCTTTGTTGAGTGTGTCCCTCGTATCGACATCATGAAAGAATAGAATTGCTTTTTCATAATCATGTCGCCGAGGAAATAAAATTGCAGGATGGCACTTTGGATCTAGTTAAATTGATGCTCTAATTAGCAAGAACAGTGGACTTTAATCTGCAATATGTAACCAAAGTTGGAAGTGTTATGGTGTCCATAGGTGAAAGAGAAATTGGAGAAGCGGAAGGCGATCAACGATTGGCCACCAATTACATCTTCAAGAAACCCAAAATGGTGGTACTCGACTTTTCACAATGTCACTGCCATGGTTGGAGCTGGCATGCTCGGTCTCCCGTACGCAATGGCCGAGCTTGGATGGTGAGTTATTTTCTATCAAACACTTGACTAAATTCCACTATTACTTCCAATTCTACCTCTTTTATTGGAACTGAATCATGTTTTTTAGGAGAAGTATCAAAAAAATTCATAAATTTATTGTATTAATACTAATTCACTCTTAAATCTTTCAATTGGACCAATTTAATCCTATATATTTTCACATCGGTACCAATTGAGTACATCCAGCCAATTTAGATCGAAAATTGCTAATACGAAAGCCGGTAGTCCTATATGGCACGATCAACACTAACGTTAACAAATTTTATAATTGTTAAATATTTTTAAAGAATTTTTGTATTTTTTTTTCTTTTTCCTTACCCTTTGGCCAATGCCGATGAGGTTGCCAGCCATAGGCTGGTTTGGGTGCACCCTCACTGGCCAACGGCTAGGGCTGCCCCCCATTGGCCACAAGCGAGGGCATCGGGCCCTTGCCCAGATCCAAGTGAGGGCCTTCACCCCCTCACCCATGGCTGGCAAGGGCCACGACACCCTTGATGGAAGTAATTTGAAGGTGAAATATTCGCAACTTACACAATATCTTACCTTATCTCATTATATGTCATCATATCGCACCATATCTTCAAAATAATCACTACACTTAGAAATACAAACGGACTTGTTAAAGATAATGCAGCAATTATTACTCTTCTTCAATGCGGGTACCAAATAGTCTTTGGTACCAATTCTGGAATCTTGGTGTCGAAGTATTGGCATCGATGAATTTTGTTTAATTTCTAACAACTCTTGCCTAGTCTGAGCAGCACTTGCCGGCTAATAGGCAAGGATTTTGGCCCTCACCTGGATTTGGGTGGGCGCCCAATGTCCTCACCTATGGTCGGCGAGGGCTCGGCAGCCCTCACTCAAACCAACTTGTGTCCAGCGATGGTTGGCTGGCGACCTCTTTTTTTTTTTTAATTGAATCATGTTTACCTTATGAATTATGTCTTGCTTTCCGTTTCAGGGGTCCCGGTGCGGCGGTGCTGGTCTTGTCCTGGATCATCACCCTCTACACCATGTGGCAAATGGTCGAGATGCATGAGATGGTTCCTGAAAAGCGTTTTGATAAGTACCACGAGATGGCCCAGTACGCGTTTGGCGAAAAACTCGGTCTCTACTTTGTGGTTCCTCAGCAGCTCATTGTCGAAGTTGGAGTCGGCATCATCTACATGGTGACCGGAGGCAAATCCCTGCAAATGTTCCACGATACGGTTTGCTCGAGTTGTAAGAAGATCAATACGAGTTACTTCATCATGATATTCGCTTCTGTTCACTTTGTTCTCTCCCACCTTCCCAACTTCAACTCCATTGCCGGCATCTCCTTGGCTGCTGCCGTCGTTTCTTTGAGGTATGTCCTGGTCTATTTCCTTTGAACTTCAACTCCAAATTCAATACAGTTCTATTGATGAACAATCAGTAGCCTCGTCTAAATCAGATCTCTTGTCATAAATCGTGACAAACCCAGGACAAAAGCCTTGCTAGGCGAGACATTAATTGAATATATACACGAAGAAGTGATCCGAATAAAAAAAGTTAGTGTTATATTGTTAAATCATACAAAGGGCGAAGAAATAGATTGTGTATTCGGGGACTTAAGCATGTGTCCTTCATGTTTCCAAACAGCTACTACACTATTGCTTGGACAGCTTCACTCCACAGGGGTGTTCAGCCCAATGTGCAGTACGGGTACAGAGAAAAGTCGACGGCGGGAACGGTATTCAACTTCTTCAGTGCATTGGGCGACGTCGCTTTTGCCTATGGCGGACACCATGTCGTGTTAGAGATCCAAGCGACAATCCCGTCCATGCCAGAGAAGCCATCCAAGGGCCCGATGTGGAGAGGGGTCGTCATTGCATACATTATTGTGGCTCTCTGCTACTTCCCAGTCGCCTTAATTGGGTACTGGATATTTGGGAACTCGGTCGAGAACAACATCCTCATCTCGTTGGAAAAACCCGCTTGGCTCATTGCTCTCGCCAATATGTTTGTGGTTGTCCATGTGATCGGAAGCTATCAGGTGAAGATTGCGTCTTCTCATATTTTCCCCCCGTCTTCCGGCAATTTTTCGAGAAGTTGGAACGATCTTACCAGCTATTTACCCGATCACATGTACGATTTATTTTGACAGATTTCTGCAATGCCCATGTTTGATATGATAGAAACTGTACTGGTGGAGAAATTGCACTTTAAGTGCACTCAAACACTCAGATTTATAGTGCGCAATATCTACGTCGGCAAGTGAATTTAGACTCCATTCCATGATATCTCTTCCTTTCAAATTAGACGGGCTTATCACTTTTATTGAGATTTAATCAAACTCTCGAATTGGTTTACATTGCAGCGTTCACAGTTTTCGTCGCGAGTACTTTCCCATTCTTCGATGGTCTTCTCTCGTTCTTTGGAGGATTCGCTTTTGCCGCTACCACATACTTTGTAAGTGTACCCATATGAGCATGACCTGCATTTAATATCTCTAGCCAAATTGCCAATGTGCATAACCACTGAGTCGTCTGGCTTCTGCTATTTCTTTTTCGAGCTTCCCTGCATGATGTGGCTTGCGATTAAGAAGCCGAGGAGGTTCGGCCTGTCCTGGTGGACAAACTGGGTATGCTTCCTTTTATCTGATTTTTTGTTCATCTTTCTCTCCTCTAAAGATTTATAAGTGAGCCGGTCTAACTCGGGTTCGTTCATCATGTCAGATATGCATTGTGATTGGACTACTGTTGATGGTCTTAGCGCCCATGGGAGCATTGAGGCAGATCATAATCCAGGCGAAGACCTACCAATTCTACTCTTAGATTGTGTGTGTCTATATCTTATGTTTACTTTACGCGGACTGCGGCATGTTGGATGCTCTTCTTATTGTTAAAGTTGGACAAGATGATGACCTACTGGTCAGACCATTCTCTATGTTATTCAACATATGTCTGTTTTTGTTCACCTTATCTCTGTCCGACAAAATTCCTTCATATCCCTTTAGGATACTCTCCCTCGACAGCCCATCATTAATAGGATTATTGCTAACTTCTAATTTTTTTCAAAATTCCTTGTTTCGGCTCGTGCCCACCAAATTTCTTGGGATGAATATTAGCTGAGACCCAAGCTGAGTGCCCACCAAACAAATTTTCCTTTTGGTGTTGCCGTTGTTCTTATTCCTACCTACTGTTGGTTCTCGCACCTGAAACTGAAAGTAGCAACCCCTTGCTTCCTGCATGCGACCCGCCTGGGCCCGGGTCCTCCCCGGCCGGCTTTGGAGGAGCTATAGGGTGGAATCCGAGCATTACCTGATCAATCCCCACGATTGCATGCGCCGTGTCAGCAATTTGCCGTTTGTGAAACCCCATAAGCCCCCACCCATCTCACCTCCCGTCCGCCTCGGCCGCTGCTCACTGCCGAGGGCCCTCTCTCTCATCACAGAAAAAATTTGGTCGGGATTAGCACGCATTATCTATTTTCACTCATCACATCTGGTTTTTTCTGTTTTTTTGGCACTTTTGGCCTAACAATACGAGAGAGTCGACGGGAGAGGAAAAGAAGCACCTGTGTGGAAAGGGCGAAGAAAATGAAGCCTCCTCCTGATTGGTCGCTGTGAAGCAGCCAACGGGAGGGGGATATAGGCAAGTGTCGAGCACCGCTGATAAGGCAAGGGACGCGTGGTCCTTTCGTCCGGAGTCCTCGGCAAGAAGATTTTTTTTAGGTCATGGTGCGTTTGGGAACTGCTTTTGGGAAAAACCTTTAAGGAAATGCAAAGGGGTCTAAAGGCCTCGGGTGAAATGCAAAAACTATTTGGAAAACTATAATTGAAAAGCACCTTGAAAAACTACTTTGGGAAAATGCTGTTTGGTAAACACATATTATTGGAAGTCCTTTAGCGTAATTAATTTAAGCTTTCATTTTTTAATTTTTAAAATTGAAAACAAAAATAGTGATTTTTTTTTTTTTATATATTTTTGCACTGAGATGTATATATAAAAGAGATACATTAACAAATTCAATGACTATTTTTTTTTTTATATATTTGCACTGAGATGTATATATAAAAAAGATATATTAATAAATTCAATGACTTTTTTTTTTTTGGCACTGAGATGTATATATAAAATAGATATATTAACAAAAAGAAATAGTAATTTCATTATAATAAACACGATTACATATGCATCAAAGAAAGAAATAGGTCTTCATTGAAAATTACGAACATCCTCCTCAAGTATTTACTAAACTCATTGCTATTTGATCACGTAAACGCGTCATGTCAGAAGATAAATTGTCATTTGAGGTACCGGCCTCCTCATTTGTATTATGAAGGTCAACTGAATATCCATAATTGGGATCCAAATCTGTTCTTGCAAAATGTCTATTATTGGCGGCGTTTCGTCGTATGTAATTATGCAAAATCATTGCTGCTATAACAACTTTTACTTGCTTTTCAAATGGGAAATTTGGCAATATACTTTAGGATCTTCCACTTCTTCTTCAATACACCAAAAGCTCACTCAATTTCCGATCGCAGCGAGGAATGAGCACGATTGAATACCTCTTGATAGCCTGTAGGGATGGGACCTTGTTGAAATTCTGACAAAAATAACCCGTCGAATTTGGATATCCAGCATCTACTAAATAATATTTACCTGCAAAAATATAATATAAATTTGATCAAGATATACCATATTTATACATATTAATGTACAAAAACCATTAATTAACAAACCTGGAGGAGGATGAGGAAATTGCATATCACGTCTCCCTAAAGCTTCATAGAAAATACGAGTATCATGGGCTTGGCCCTCCCAACCAGCCCAAACATAAGTGAATTCCATATTAAAAAACACCGCTAAGACATTTTGAGTTGTTGTACCTTTTCGACCAATAAAAGGAATCTGATCTTTTACAGGTAAGACCGCTGGGATATGAGTGCCATCAATAGCTCCAATACAATCCTAAAAGGCAGAACATCATTACCACGTTGCTCGATCTCATGCATGCTCCAACAAGAAGCACATAACGAAGAAAGAGAAAAGAAATTGATAAAGAAACAGAGAAACCGAACCGAAAACCCTAAACCCAACTTCAATGTCGACGCCAGAAACCTAAAACCGGAACTCAAATAGGCACGAAAGAAAATGGAATCGAGAACTCACCGAAGCAAAAAAGAGATTTCGGCGTTGGGTGGCTGGCGAAGGTGGTGGCCGGGGCTCCGACGGCGACGGTGGTGGCTGGGCTCCGACGGAGACGGTGGTGGCTGGGCTAAGATCGGGGAGAGAGAAGGCCTTCGGATGAGAGAACGTCGCTCCGACGACGACGATGGTGGTTGGGCTTCGACGGAGACGGTGGTGGCGATCGTGGAAGGAGCGGTGGAGAAGATTGGGGAGAAGAGAACTTGGCTTTCGGACGAGAGAAGCGAGACGGCAAGCGGCGACGAAGAAGAAAATTATGTTTTCCTTTAATGAATCTCCAGCATGCCGAAAATGCTGGAAAGCCCAAGGCAGCCCCCACCCTGCCTTGGGCTTTCAGCCTTAAAAATGCTAGTATTCAGCCCAAGTCCTTTTCAAAGTTTTTTCCCAAACACCATTTTTTTTGCCCAAAGGGCTTTGGACCCCCAAGAGGCTTTGGGAAGTGGTTACTAAACGCACCCATAATCGGCAAGAAGATTGGATGCGTGTCCTAAACCACAAACCGAGAGCGGCCTTCACGTCGAGCCTCGATGCAAAACCCCCCGAGCTCGTCCGTCTGTCCTCCATACGTCGCTGGGCACGGCCCTCGCCCTCGTCCACCTAGTAGCAACATATACAACAAGTCTGCTGAAAATGCTAAAGAAGTTTCTCACCTTTGACATGATGTTTCGATCACGTAATACTGAAGCAGATAAGAATAACTGCACCAAAGATAATAAAGCACATCATACAAACTCTGGGCACTCATGTAGAACATCATATGCAATGTGTCACAATTTTAAGAAGAAAGAAGGAAAGGAAGGAAAAATTTGGGGAGAGGAACCATATTGTGTACTTCTCATTCGTATTAATTCTGTATACAGGAGAGCCACTATATAATACAAAGAAGAATCAATAAAAGATAAAGAAAATATTCTCTAATCTACATGTATCAAATCTTATCCTAGATTGATCGCAATCTCAATTAAATGTATCAATTACAATTGGTACAAATCTCTTGAATCTTGAGCATATCTTCCGACAGAATGCAAGAAGTTTGTTATTGAAAAGTTCATATGCTTAACTGTTTCTGCAGAATGAACAATTGAATTCTGTATAAGTCCAAGGCTTACTTAGGCTTTTGTCTTAGCAGCCCTTTCTAAATTCGATCAACTCCAATTTCACCCACCCTAAACCCCTGGTGAAAATTGTGGCACCCACACTCTCTCTGCCTTCCAATAGTTGACAGAAACAACAAAGTGCGTTGGGTCTGTGGCATCTCGATCGAGGCTACGACCTCTCATCCAAACCCACAAAACAAACCCAGAACGATCGTGTGCACACTGAAGGGACGTAACAGCGGTTTCCTTTTGGAAGGCTCCGCATTGTATCGGAACTGGATCAAGCTCGAAGTTTTGCGTGTGTCCTAGGATTCTTGGTGAATTCTGTTGCCATATGTAGATATAGGAGTGCAGTTCGACGCTTGATTAGGTGTTGATTCGCAAGGTGGGGTTTCCATCTTTTGTTTATCCGTTTACGATGACCATGACCAGCGTGGGTATATCACCTTCGTTGGGTAAGTTTGGGCAGAAAGAGGAGATGAGAGGAGAGGGAAGTAGATGAGGAAATCAAAGAGTGAATAAGGGGTTGACCGGGCTGCGTTTAAAACGTCAGAGGAAGTCTCTGGGAAAAAACTTGGATGACCTCTGAGGCTTGACGCATGGTGGATCTTTTGATAAGTTGATGGATAAGCTCAAAAGTCGGATCTTGACTCTTTGAATCGCTGTGGAGAAGCAAAATGATACTGACAGTTGATCTTTCTTTTGAATGTTTGATAATTGAACATGTGTGAGAACGTGCAAGTTGGTAAGATGGATTGACCATGAAATTTCCTATGTGTCCTGTTGAAGCTCTCTCGGCGATTCAGGCACTTTGGATCACCTAAGTTTCTAGAAAGAGGAGCTCTGAAAAGAAATGAGCGTTATATCTCCTCTCCGAAAAGAAATGAGCATTATATTGCTGAAAGGAGGTGGAGGCCCTCAAATTACATCCGTTGATCGACTTTTTATCCGGCGGACAAGATCGCACTGCCATATCTACCAACTACAGGAGACTTCTAGAATTTGGCGTAATGACCGTATCGCCCGCCCTTGGAAAGTTTCGGAAGAAGTCTTGTTGGCAATCCTAGCAATCGTAGGAGGTCCTCCGCAGCAAAGTACGACCCTTAGACTATCGAAATCTCTTGGCCGTGACACTTGCATAATGGATGGAGTGCTATTAGCACAATAGTTAATACGATCATAAGCCCTCCGATGAGATTTCCAAGTGTTATTTCTTTTAATCTTTAATTTACCATACCCTTGATAGCCACATGATATAGCCTGTTAGTAAATATCAATGCTCGTTTCAATGGCCAGAATTATCATTTGATCTCACAAAAGAAAAAAAGGGCACTAGCTCATGCATGTGCAAAAAATAAAAAAGAAGAGAGAGATGGTGCCTACAATAAAAATTCAAAGTGATTGAAAAGGTTAAAAAAAAAAATGGATGTCAATGAGTAATGAATTTATTAAGTTATTAGATTTGTAACAACGAACATCTTGCTCAAGATTTTTAATTATCACATTCAAATTATTGCAATATTGCATGTACATTAAACATGAGCATGATGAAATGTAGATAGATTATTACTTTTAAAAGTAGGATCTTCCTTTCCATTCAATAATACAGATATAGATTGACACCTAGTATTTAATTAATAAATGATCTATTCATGAAATTATTGGCCCCTCGATTTTCTTCCCCCATCTATCATGTGCGATTAGACTTAATCTATCCAGGTAAGCATTAGACCACGAGAGATTAATGACATGTCGGTCTCTCAAATGCTGATTTTTTAAATAGATTCTTAACAATAAGGTAAAATTGGCAAGATGGGGGAAGGAAATCGAGGGGCCAATAATTTCATGAATAGATCATTTATTGATTAAATACTAGGTGTCACTTTATATCTGTTTTATTGATTGGAAAGGAAGATCCTACTTTTAAAAGTAATAATCTATCTACATTTCATCATGCCTATGTTTAATGTACATGCAATATTGCAATAATTTGAATGTGATAATTAAAAATCTTGAGTAAGATGCTTGTTTCAATGGCCAGAATTATCATTTGATCTCACGAAAGAAAAAAAGTTCACAAGCTCATGCATGTGCAAAAAATAAAAAAGAAGAGAGAGAGATGGTGCCTACAATAAAGGGACATGTCGGTCTCTCAAATGCTGGTTTTTAAAATAGATTCTTAACAATAAGGTCAAATTGGCAAGATTAATTGAGCCAGCATATAAATGCATAAATGGTGTTTGCCTATTCAAGATAATGACAGCATCCACTTCAATACCTTAACACCATGTTTTTCTAAAGACTAAATGGAGACAATACATACTCAAGCAATTGTGCCTCTCGATATTGTCTGACTAGAGAAGTCTGTGATTTTTATTTTTTATTATTATTATTATTATTATTATTATTATTATTATTATTATTATTATTATTATTATTATTATTATTATTATTATTATTATTATTATCATTAATTAATTGCTTTCTTATAGGCATTACAGTTCGAATTACACTTTTAAGAGTGCTCGAAAATGCTTGGATCACTCAACCCTATCTCAAGTTTCATGCTCTCCAATGACATATATTAATTCCATGCTTTTACATGAGAGATGACTTATAAAAATCAACAGATCAAAGAATCTTTACTATTATAAGAGTTATACATGACATCACACATCTAGCAATCCCCTCATGAAAAGACATGTTTAAGTATTGCAATAATTGGTCACTTGATTAGAATGATAATCTTGATTTGATATGTATAAATGTGATAATAAGTCATATTATCCCAATGTCTTTTGCCTATCCAAAAGTCTTACCATATTTCTTGGATCTTTAATTCTATATTTGAGTATTCTTTGCTTAGATTGAACCTAAATCCAAACCAAGAGATTGCACATATAAAATGTTCGTGATCAATGCCTTACTCTCTTTAATATTGTCCAATCAAAAGCAAATTAAAAAATTCATGATGAAGTCGCATTCTACAATCAAGATGTTTTAGTTGGCAGATTGCTTCCAATTCGATCATGACTTTCTCGCTAGAGTTTCTACACGGCTCCGTAATTCACGAAATTCGTGATAATTTGGCAAAAAGCAAGCTAATTTCCTTCCCCCCAAATCCCAATCGAGCCAAAAGGCAATATCCTTTTCACCCATCGATTGGCTTTTTCCAATTTTTAACTTTATTATAGGTATACATCCTTTTTAATTTAAAGATTTAATTACAGGAATTTATTAACAAATATTTTAAGATACCTACTACCAAGAAACCAAATGAAGAACTAAATTTTCAAAACATTAATTTTGCTAATCGAATATATAATTGACCGTTTCCAAAATTAATTCTATTTAAAATACCCCTTCTTCTTTTTTTATAGTACTTTTTGCAAATATATATTCACGTCTCAAAAGACTTTTCAATTTTTTCCAACTCATAAATATGCGATGAAGGTCGAAATTCTCAAATTGCCCTCATCAAGATATTACAATAAATGATCCCTATCCACCCCTTCCCACATCTGTCCTTCCTCCACAATAGATTTCCAAGATCTTGCCCCCAAGACTCAATTCATCTCCTTAGGATTCGATAATAAATTTCCAAGATCTTCCCCCAAGACTCAATTCATCTCCTTAGGATTTGATCCAAAACACAAACAGACGCCTAAGTCAACGCCAAAGTCAAGCCAAGCACGTCCTACCTTTGATGTTAAGCCTCTAGTATGTAACTAGCAAACAACACTTTATATATCCTACTATTTTTAGTGATTAGTAAAAGTTTTTTGACTGTCCGTAATTTTCTCCTCATTGGATTTCCACATTAAATTTTTGTGTTATTATTGTCTTTGAATTCTTATCATTTCAATATTATATACTATTGGTTAATGTAGGAGTTAAGTCAATTTCGATCCGTTTAGTTTTGGTGGAGAAATTGATCCTAGATTAAGTTAGCACTTGATGAATTGTTGCGTGATTCTCCCCAACGCCCTTCACCACCAGCCTCACCTCGATCTCTAGTGGTGGTCGCTGATGATCATGATGATCTCCATTTTGGCCACTCCCAGACCAGACATACGCGTCATTTGTTGGGAAAATATAGCTTCGTATTGGATAGAACAATGAAGTCAGATTTTTAGAGTAATCAAGTCGGACTCTGAGGCGTGATATCACTTTCTTTAAGGATTTATTTACCTCACCAAGTTGTTAATAGTTACCAGCAAATATCCTCAATGATACAACAAAGTCTCAAAAATGAGGATAGCGATTTTAGTATTTCTCCAAGATCTCTCTATGAAACAATTGAAAAGATGATTGTAGTTTTCAGAAAGAAGGCTCGAAAAGATAAAAAAATGATCACACTCACGTTCTTCTGAAAACTGACACGTATATATATAAAACAGTCTTAAAACATAAGCAACTCTTCATGAAAAATTGCAAAATGAGCAAACGTGTCCTTTCGAAAAATTGCCCATATAAACAAAGGCGTCTATTCGAAAGAAGTTGAAAAAACGAACAAATGCAACCCTTCGAGAAAAGTTGCAGAAACCGAACGAGTATCTTTTCCAAAGGTTATCTTGAAAAGACACAAACAAAAATTCGGAATAATTAAAAATATTTATTATTTATTTTAATAAATAAAATTTCGAATTTTTATTTTTATTTTTTAATAATTTCTGAAAATTCTCAAAAGCAAAAACAACCTTTGAATTAATTAAAATTAATAAGATAACTGTAGTAATAATAATAATAATAATAATAATAATAATAATAATAATAACAAAGGGGTTAGTGCTAATTAAACCACGGGCACACAGACGTGCAAAGTGCGCCAAAATCTCGCAATTATTCACGCACCTACACATGGTTATTGTGAGGTCTAGCCCACACTCAATTATTTACATAAAAGAAACTCCAGACTTATTAATTGACTCACTTCATCCCACTTTTCACGTGGGAGAAGGAAACGTACACTTAGTTATTTTACAAACAAACTTCCAATATCATTCACCTAGTGAACAAGGTTTAGGAAGTCCGACACCAGACCGGGACAAATGTCCAATTGGAGATTCTTTATCGTCTCGTCGTCCATGCGCCCGAAGAAGAATTCTCCCACCGTTCCCTTGCGAGGATCAACGCCGAACCACTCCTTGTCAGCCATGACACGCCGGCTCGCTTAAGCAGATTCACCATCGTCCAATCCCACGAGTTCTCGCCATCAGCGTGGAACTTTAAGGGCCTTGGGCAATCTGTCTAGGAAACCTCCCTTGGCATTATTATCATCGGAATAAGATCAAGTGAAAAGCCGGCAGCCATCAACTCTCGCAGCTCAGCTTTCTCTGGCAGGACTTAGAGGGTCAAGACGGTCTTCCCGCGATGGCGACCTCCGGCCTTTGAGCTGCTCCTCCTGTTGCACTGGCAATTGTTCTTCCAAACCCTAATGTACCTCCTCTTCGCTCCTCTTCACGGTGAGCCGCCTCTTGGTCTCTGGGAGGTTACCAGCACCGGAGACTGTTTCGCCTATGACCGGCTTCGGCGCTATTGGCCAGAATGTAAGCAATATCGGATCAATTATCGCGATGCACTTGTTACCTCCACCGTTAGTTAGGCAGAACGCATTCCCCTGTCACATGGAGGAGCTCTAGCGGCGCCACCGCCAGCTCAGCCTTATATTCTAGATTTGAATGGGATTGGCAAACACACGGTGATGTGGTATACAAGCGTCCTACATCTGAGCAAACTCGAGCTGATTGTATTTCCTTGGTTGATTGCCCTCATATTCTAGAATAGAAAAAATATCTAACAGGATGATTATGAGATGGTAAATATGAGAGCTTATATTTCTCACTTGTCAAAAGAAAAATTAATTTTGAATTTAGAATCTAGTAGATTAATATCGATGGTGCTAGATACCACTCTTAAACAAGTTACATGATAAAAGGTTTCTTTTATTTTAATCAAATAAATTTCCTAATGTTGCAAGACATACAAGACAAAGCTGCAACTCGGGCCTCGTCGAAATTATTATGAAATTGAGATGAGTAAGATAGAATTAAGATCAACCCTTCAGTTATTTATATTTTAAATAGCCCAAGGATATAGACCTTGAGACTTAACTATTTAGAGGCTAAAAAAATACCCTACAAACCAATTAAATTGAAGCCTTTGGCCTATAAAGGGAAAATTACTAAAAAGGTCCTAAGTTTATTAACTTGTACTAATTTAGTTCTAAACATTTCAGTTGTGCCAATTATGTCATAAATCTTTTAACGATTTGCCAATATAGTTCTTTCGGCCAATTTCAATAGGAAAATACTAGTGCAGTGGTCTAGTCAATGCTGGTCATTCCATGTGGTATGATCAATGCTAACATAGACAAATTTATAAAAAAAAATTCTAATTTTTTTTTTCTCTTTCCTTTTTGCCAGTGCCCACTCTCAAGCAATGGCCAAAGAGGGTTGGGCAACCCTCGCTTGATCTGATGAAGGATGGGACACCTTGCCCGCGGTTGACAAGGCCCTAGACGAGGTGTCCCTTGCTCAGATCTGACAAGTGCTTGCAGGCCGTTGCCCAATGACTAGCGAAGGAAGCCGGGCCCTCACTAGCCACAATAAAGAAAAATAAATTAAAGAGAAAATAACAATTCAAAGTTTCAAAAAAAAATTGTAAATTTGCAAAAATTGTCCATGTAGGATGGCAAACGTTCACTTTAGCATTTTCTAGTCAAAATTAGCCGAATGGATTATATTGGGAAAATGTCAAAAATTTTAGAACTAAATTGTTTTAATTAAAATATTTAGGATTGAATTGATATAAGTGCAATAGATATATGACTTTTTTAGTAATTTTTCATAGCCTATAAAAGTAGTGTTGATCCAAAATTGCTTTGTTCTTAAGATTGGAATAAACTAAACTCATATAACTTGCATCTATTTCCTTTCTTTTGCATCTGTAATTTTAGTTCTGGCTTCGAGCTGTATTTTTTTAAGTCGTAGGAGAGCATTACCCCCCTTTTGTTTTTCCCTCCCATTTCTTGCATGTAAACCCACTTGTATCTATGGTATCTTTTTATTCTGTAAATTTGTTTTGATTTAGTTTGAGAAAAGATTTATCTAGCTCCATTTATTAGTCGAAAATGTATAATTGAAAAAACATTTTTCAAAAAAAAAAATAATCAATTGTATTTGTTACAAAAATAAATAAACGAAAAATATTTACACATAATAGTTGTCGATAATGAAAACCTTTTTTTATTGACTAATTAGTTTAAGCGATCATTTCTATTAAAATATATTTTTAAATCATCTATTTTTCGCGAAATAATTGTATCCCGGTTCTGATTTTTTGTGCTAATAGAGACCGGGTTAGGAGTCCGGCCTAAATGGCTAGATGTGGGTTTCATGAAATTTCTAGGCTCAAAGGTTGTATCAAAGTCCGCCCTTCAGAGTTCCACTCGTCTAGCAAGAACTAGTTCTTGGGCCCAGAGACCCAGCCCAACCAGTGTTTAGACGGGCTCCCTGGCCCCCGACTACCCTGCGCACACATTTAGCCCAGTTGGCCCATATTAACGATATGCAAAATTATATTAGACCCAAGTAGCACGTCAATTATTTTGGGCCCAAATAGCCTGCCATCTAGCCCATTTAGCCCGTGTTAACAATCTACATAAACTATAATAGGCCCGAATAGCCCGAGAATCAATCTGCCTCGAATATAGCAGGCCCGAATTGCCTGAATAACAATCTGCTCAGTCCCGAATAGCCTGGCAATCAACCAGCCCAAACTATATCAGGCCCAAATAGCCCGAAACCAGTTAGCCTAAGCTATATCAGATCCGAGTAGCCCGAAACCAGTCGGCCTAAAATATATCCAGCCCGGACAAACTTAAAGGCCCAAAGGGTGATCGTTCGATGCATCCGGACTGGGCCCCTACATTCAACTCAGCTTGTTGCTTAGGCCTATCCATTGGCTAAAAAAAGAACACAGAATTTCTCCGAGCTGGATGCACCTCTCTCATGCTCAAGGAGACGGGTCGGGCCGAATGAAAAGGGTCTCTCCTCGACCTATCAAATTTGGTCTTCAGGCCCATTTAATCTGGCAGGCTCAAGCAACCCTAGTGCCATAAGGTCCATGATCAAGTCTAATCCTAACAATTAATGACAAAGAATGCTCGGGTAACCAAAAAAAATAAAAGATACTGAGTTACTCTTATTTTCCCAATCCGAACAATAGATTTTCCCACGAATGTTTAAGTATGTCTCACTTACTCGAAATGAAAATTATGCTTAACTAATTTCTCTATTATGCAATGATTAAAATCAATGCATTGCCATTAGCCTTTTGCTCAAAAGCAATTGATTCTTAAATAAGCGCAATTTGGAACATTGTCGCTATCATGTTGCAATTTGCTAATGTCTTGGCATGTTCCCATTGCAGGTCTCGAAAATGGAACTCCAAGATCTCCATAGCTTAAATCTAGAACACAAATAATGGAGAAAAGATATATATGCACTTGATTTTGAATCGATCATTAATCTCAAGTGCTTCTTCTCTATTGCCTTCTATATTGTTGGCTTAATGCCCCTCACCCTTAGCATTGAGTAACCGTTCCTTGTGTGAGGAAATCTGTCTATCAGAATTAAAGAAGAGACTTGAGCATTATATATAAAGTTTTAAAACACAAGCGCTCTCATCATAGACCTAGCTTTACAAGGCGTATACTAGCTAACTCCATATTAGACTAATTAAGAAGTTATCATACCTTTTTAGATTAATCTTGTAAAATAATAAATTACAATCTCAATTAACGTAACCCACATCAGAAAAACTTTTAGCCTCATTTGGTCAAATGAGGCAAGTAAAGCTAAATCTTTGGGTTAGATCGAAGGAGGCTAATAGTAATTTGGGCAGTTGCCGAACTCTATCATCGATTTCAATTGTCGTTATAATTTAGCAAGCAAAGCAGCCTGATTGTTTTGCAGTTCGAGATTCTGCTTAAAAATAGAGGAAAAGATGTCAGTGTCACGGAGACGTTTGGTTGCATCTTCGGTGGGTTCAAGTTCGAAACCTTAATGGGTGTATTTTAGGATCTTGAGGCGGCAAACGAGTTCCGTAACGGGAATGGAGCCTTATTCGCTAGCCATTAGAAGACAATTCCAATCTAGACATCTGCTAATCGACTATTTAATCATGTCTCTGTGATTCGGATGAGATCCGGACAAAGTTTCGGTCAGCGACGAATTTAAGTTCTTCTCATCGGTTGGAGGATGGACGCATCGCTTATGTCGATGGGAAGTAACCATCGTTAGGTCCTTCTGCGTTATGCAGTTTTCAGTTGCCTTTGAAGACTGTCGTGCCGGATTGCAATGTCTTATGAATACCGCCTTTGATTTCTTATATATAGCTCTACGCGATTCCTTTTCCTAGCATCAAAAGCGAAAAGCAAGAACATATTAAAAAGACACAGAAAATGAACAACTTCAGCTTTAAGTTCTTCTGGCTGTGTGTTGCGTGCTAGCGTGACTCGACTATGGGGTGCCATGAAGAACACGATTACCAACCTCCATGCGATAATGACATCGTCAATGCGTCCAGAATCGTGTGGGAGGCCCTGGGCGTGCCTAAGGACAACTGGGGCTGGCTCGATATTACATAGTCCGACGCCTAGTTCTTTATGCTATGCTTATCACATGCTTATATGTACCTATCGAACGAACGATGTGCTTGTAACAAATATTGAAACTTATGCCAGTATGCTGGTGCTTTTGCTGCAAAACTATTAAGAATCTACTCTTATCCTTGATGGATTTTTTTATTTACCTTTTCTTTTTTTTTTAATTAAGGACTTAGATTAATGGATTAATACATGAAATTACCAAATTTTATTCAAATTATTAACCAACTATTCTTTGATTACGTTACTAACTAGTTTCGGATTACCAACTCTCATTTGAGTTGTTTATCGATATTTTTATTTGTCTAACTATTCTTTGACGAGCAAACAAACATGAATCGGGGATCTGCAACAAGTAGATGTAGAAATGTAGGGACTTGAAATTCATATTGGAATGCATAACATCAACAACCGGTAGAGAGAGTTTTTACTTCTCCGGCGTTTCAATCAAAATTATAAAAACCCCAGTCCAATTAGATACTCAATGTCATTCTTGATTTGATTCTTTGTAACACTAGCGAAAGGACATTTCCCATTAGAGCACTCCAAAATTTCAAGCCCTACGCATGGTCATAAAGGGTCGAGCTTAGGGCTTCGCATGTGCTCAAGCGCACAGGGTAATCCCCGAGTCAATTTAGGAGCTTCGGTAAGCTTAAATATTACGACCCGAAGGGTCCTAAGTCCAACCTAGAGTGTGATCATTGGGCAAATCCGGGTAAAACCTCAGGTACGACTCTTAACTTGTTGCTTCGGCCCATCCATCCAAAAGAAAAGAACATGATATTTCTCTAAGCTGGATGGACCTCTTACGCTCAATCGGGTATCACCATCCAATTTTTATTTAATGTAAGGATTGCCAATTCCACAGCGTACACTCAAACCTTGAAGAATGGAAGCAGTATGGTTGACACAACCGAAAATCCCAAATTTTGTTTGAAAAGCTATGTGCTTTGAGGAGGGTTGTATTGCAGAAACAATACATTGTTTCGGGCTATACAAAAGGGTCTCTCCTCAAGCCTATTTCAATTAGTCTTTTGGCCCATTTAAATTAGGCAAAGCTCAAACAAACCTAACGCCACTAGATTCACGATCAAGTCTAATCCTAATAACTATAAACTAAAACACTTGTGCAATAGAACAAGAAAATGTCAAGTTACTTTCGTTTTCCCAATAATGACATCGATGAAATGATATGAAGATTAATTTACAAAATTACGTAATAGTTTCCAGATGAGCGATTAAATATGTCTCAATTACATAAATAGAAATTATGCTTATCTAATCACTCTATTATACAATCGGGAAGTCAGTCCTTGCGTCATCGTCATTACCCTATTACTGAAAAGCAATTGAGATTCCATTTCGTGCAATCTGGGATAAGTCGTCATCTTAGCGTTTTGCTCATTTCTATGCAACTTCCCATTCAATCAATGACACGAGTAGAACTAAAATTGGAGGGTAAAAACCTCATGAGCACTCCCTCGAAAAGGATGGAGATATTTCCTCGAGGCAGGCACATTTACTTTACTGGATTAAAAATATCCTCAGAAGCAATCGAATAAAAACTAAACCCGCCATAAACCACGACACATTTGATTTATCACACCTTTGAATACTTCCTCTCTTTTTTTCAATATCATGAGGCATTCAAACCTTTCTACTCGACTAATTCTTACGAATGCATGCGAGTCGTTCTATCCACATGTATCAGGTTAAAATGTCGACTCCCATAAAGGAGCAAGCGTGGATCTCGTAAGACATTACAATCCAAATAATTAACCCGCTGCATCCAAATAAATGCGTTCCTGTCATTTTCAACTTAGAAGAAAGCGAGTATACATGAGGCGTGCTGCCTTGTAGCGTGATTATAGCTTCTCGACACGGCATTAAGATTCATCCAAAAAGCTTGATGTGAGAATAAGAAAGAAGAGGGCATCCATCCTCCTCGGACCACTTCAAAAAAATCGAAAAAATGAAGAGAGGATTTGGAATGGTTGTCAAGCAATAAGCATAAAATGCTTACGTGAGCGTTGGGTCACTTACATGTGGATTTATACAACTAACATATTCATTTTTTAAAAAAATTAAATGCAATTCTAATTTTTCCCCCCAAAAGTCAATTAAATCCCTTGCTGTTAACGTTACCAGGACGAATCCACCGGCAAAGCTCCAACCATCTGTGCCCAATTTGTCAAGCACATGGATATGGACAAATGCAGGATTTTGCGGGCTGCGATTACAGCTGTTTTCTTTAGAAATAATCGCAGGAAAATTGACATTTTTGGCACGAAATATGATTAATTGAGAAATTTTCCATCTGCTGTCCTCCGGTACATTAATTTGTGGATAAGAGTTGAAATTAGTGTCCCTCGCGCGGTTTCAGTTTTCCTTGTTTTTGACCGACCGCCCTCTATCGGTTTCGATTTTTCTAACGATGCATAATCAATTGGGCAACTCTGAAAATTGGCTGGACTTTGCCAAATAACAGAAGTTTCCAAGCAATTTCTGGGTCAAAAAAAAAAAATATATATATATATATATATATATAAGAAAAAAGAGAAATTTCTAATGTGAATGAATGCGACGAAGGAACTCAACACCTAACAGACGGAGCTAAAATTATTCAATAATTTCTTTTTCTTTTTTCGTTATGTGACTGCAAGGATCTTAAATAATCGCAAACAATCATTGGATTCGATATCAAGAACATGAAAATATCAACTGATGTCGGCTAAGATCACCAGTAGAGACGAAAACCATGGTGGCCCGATGGGGTGCTTCTGATCACTATTATTAATCCCACCGTTGACCTGCCTCCTAATTGGAAGTCCAAGTCGTCGGAAGTAATTGCGTGGGATATTCCAAGGGTTAAGGCCCCCACCTGTCTTTCTGATTTAGAATCTTTGAATGTATTTCTAACACGTCAAAATTTGCATAATTTTAGGAAGGGAACCTATGTACTAGCAAATGATCATCACATCTTAATTTTAGATATGCCACTGAGAGATTTGATTCCTTTATTAATAGGAGATCAGGTTCGATCTAATTTCGTTAGGCGAATTCTAGTGTAAGATTTGGGTTTTGCCCCTTTCAATAGAGAAAAAAAAAAATGGCTGGGCTTGTCGTTTTGATTTCTTTTCCGTTTGATTGGATGATAACTTGAAGGCACGCCCCAATGTTTCCTAGTATATATTGGGAATATTTTCATCGCCGCAGTACCTTATCATTGATTCTAGGAAACTGTCTCATCTAGATTTTATTTCTCGCCTTATTTAGCTTAGCACTGCAAATTGATATCAAAAGTCATATGTAGCACATCGGCTACATAGAGCTACAAAAATACACAACTGGATACTAGTTAAAGGTTGCGCAATCTTACGGGTTATTGAGTGAAAAATTAAATCGAACGCTTATATTACGTATACAAACACTTTGGTCATAGCGTGCCACATAATGTTTTGAAAAAAAGAAATGTCATCTAGCTTACAATTGCAATTTTATAACATGTGTTGCCATTTCATGGAAACTGCTCGGCTTAGCCTACTTGCGCTCCTTGATTGACAATATATACCTTAGGGCAAGCAACCACACTGATTCATAAGGGAACCGATTCAATTCCCGATTCAAAAAGGTTGGGAACCAGCTTTGACCATTACAGTTCCTAAAGCTACACCCTAAACTGATCAATTGTACCCACTAGCCAAAAACCAAACCAATTTTTGAACTGATTTGTTTCTAACTCTAAATAAGTTCTTTTTTCTTTTTTTTTGGTAAAGTAACTCTAAATAAGTTCTTTCGCTTTAAAAAAGAAAATATTTTGTATTATTGAATATATTTCATATATTTGTATTTATATTTGACACACGCATATTGTACATATAATAAAAAGAGAAAAAGAAACAAAAGAAACAAAAATCCCCAATTGGTTCGAATCGGCTAGTTTAGTTCTAGGTCAATTTCATGGTCAACAGAGTCGGTTCCGGATGCCAAAAACTGGGACTCTAAGCTCCAGAGTTCAAGTGTGAAATCTACCTACCCGAAAGCCAATTGCCTCCAATGGACCCATCACTTATTGTCATCAGTGCGCCTTTCTTAGTTCCAAAAACTTTTGAAGCGCTTCTTAGTCTCCTCGAGCGTGGAAGTGGGACCGATTGAAGCATGATTATAATAGAATAGCGCCACCCTTACTTTCTTATCTCTTGTCCATATCATTCAAAGCCAAGCATGACTAACAGAGAATGCTATTGCAAAATATCTTGCCAACCCCCCCTTCCGGAAGAAACCAGCACTAACAATGTAATCGTGCTAAAAAAAAAAAAAAAGGGGGGCGAGGCCGACGAGATTATCTCCGAAGAATATTCAAGTCGCCAAGTATAAACGCGACGATGCTTTTGAGAAAATGCCGCGGTTTGACCGCCCGCACATGAGTCAGATCTTATCAGGTTCTCCAAATGCACAGTTCGATAATTTGCACGTGCGAAGATCTTTGCAATGAAGTCAAGTTCACAGACCCATGTGTTTCCGAAAGACGGAGGAGATGGGGAAGTCAATCAGGAGATCATTTGGATTTAAGCAAGTCCGTATGAAGGCTTAATCTTACTCCCCGTTCGGATCTCGAGATCATCGAGATGTAAAACACGAAAGGGTATTCATTCCTCTTGAAAAAAAACAAAGATACAAGGAGAATTAGGGATACGTGGTGTGTGGAAAATACATTCGTGAAGTCCGCTATCCAAATAAATGAAATGGACAGGTCGGGCAAATCCCAATAGGAACACGAGGTGTAGGGAATGAGAAGTCAACCATGGAATCAATTGACCTTTCTTTTGGGCCGTGGAATCAAATTTAGACAGCCGAAACCACAAAAAGATAAGGGAGGGACGAATTGGAGATTGGGTGGCGTGTGGAAACACGTAGCCAAAAGGCGTATCCTTTGGATTCTACAGCGACGGATTGATCAAAAGGAGGCTTAAGGTTCAAACCCTCGAATCGGTCCAAAATAAGAAAGTGCACTTATCGTTGTCGAGTGGGGACTGGTTGATTTTTCTTCTTCTCTTAAGCTTAAAAGATGCTCATTCCACGGCTCACGTGGCATGCCCCCGCCACTTGAGGGACTATGTTTCAAAGTTGAACTTGAGTTTGTAAGACAAATGGCACAAGCGCTCTTCTTTTATGTGAAATTCATCAAGAAAATCATAAAGGTATATGTCAACTCAATTATAGAATTTTCAATTGTGCACATTAAATCATAAACCTTTAGAAAATTTATCAATTTTATCTGAAAATTACTAAAGTGGATGTCGGTCATCCTATGCAACGTAACTTGCACTGATGCAGATAATTTTTTCGATTTTTTTCTAAAGTCGTAATAATTTTTTTTCTTCCTCCAATGGACTAGCTAGAGGCCAAGTATTCTTTGGATTCTACAATGATGGATCGATCGAAAGGAGGCTTAAGATTCGGCCCCTCGAATCGGTCCAAAAAATAAGAAAGTATACTTACCGTTGTCAAATGGGGACTTGTTGATTTTTTCTCCTGCTAAGTTTAAAAGATGCTTTTTACGCTACGCATCTGGCATGCCCCACTTGGGGGACTATATGTTTCAAAGTTGTACTTGAATTCGTACGATGAAGGGCCTAGGCACTTTTTTTAATCAAAATTACCAAAAATCATTATATTTATATCAATTTAATTATAAACATTTTAATTGTATCAATTGAATTTTGGATCTTTTAATAATTTATCAATTTTAAATGAAAATTTTTGGCGTGAATGCTAATTGTCCGACACGGCTTACGTGGATTATTTTTTAGACTTTTTTTCCAATTTTTTAATAACTTTATTCTTTTCTGTTTATTTTCTGTCCTTTTCTTTCTTCCTCTGTCAGTCACCATGGTCGAGGACCAGCCAGAGGTATTCTTTGGATTCTACAACGACAAATCGATCAAAAGAGGCTTAAGGTTCAACCCTGGGAAAAGTGCTTAAAAAGTTATAAACCTTTTATATTTGTACCAATTTAGTTCTAAACCTTTTACTTAGACTCCGTTCATTTTGCAGAAAATTATTTACAGGAAAACGTTTTCCGGATTTTCCGACGTTCGTTTCACGTAAAATGAATTCCTTTGGGAAAAATGTTTTCCATCAAAGGAAAAAAAATTTAAAGTAAGGAAAAATGTTTTTCACTTTTCATTTTCCTCACTTGATCGCTCTTATCTCACACCTCTAAAAATCCTCACTTCCTCCTCTCATTTCTTCTTCTTCTTCTTTTTTTTTTTTATTAGAATTATTTTTTAATTTTATTTTTCTTTTTTAATTCGAATTATTAGATTTAGGAAAATATTTTTCGGAATTGGCCCATTTTCCGCGAAACGAACGGACTCTTAGTCTTGATTCATCATTTCCGACCAATTTTGGCCGGATTTTCTTTGACACCACCACCAAATGGTGATGTAACTGATCGGTGCGACGTTGACAAATTTTAATAATCTTTTAATATTTTTCAATTTTTTCTTTTACTTTTTCTTTTTTTTTTTTCCCTCCTCCCCTCCTCCAACCGGCCACCGAACCTCAAGAACCGGCTAGAGGCGACGGCCGGCGCGAGGTCGACCTCGCCGGACCTCGCCACCACCTTGCCCTCGCCGCCCGGCGCGACAAGCGCCGCGAGGGCGGCCTCACGCTAGGCGTCATGGCTCGCCCTCACCAAAGACCACCCAAGCCACATTCGACAAGGTTGAGCCTCGCCGCCATGGGCGTGGCTCAACCTTGCCAACCAAGCGCTAGGTTGCCCTTGCAGCCTAGGCAGCGCTGGCCTTGCCAACCATGGGCGAGGCTCAACCCTCGCCGAGATCCGGCGAGGTCCAAAGAGGTCGACTTCGCCCCGTCGCCTATGGCGGTCGTCAAGGTCCAGTGGACCGGCTAGAAGAAGGGAGGAAAAAATAAAAAATTCTAAAATATTAAAATATTATTAAAATTTGTCAACATCAAGACCGACAAACCACGTATCGGTCGGTGGCGCCCAGGTCAACAAAATCTAGCTAAAATTGACCTGGAAAAGGACTAAATCGACACTAAGTAAAAAGGTTTAGAACTAAATTAGCACTAAAAAAATATTTAGGACTTAGATAGATTGACACAAATACAAAAGGTTTAGAACTTTTTAAACACTTTTCCCATTCAACCCCTCGAATTGGTCCAAAAGTTAACAAAGCGCATCTATCGTTGTCGAATGGGGATTTGTTGATTTTTCTCTTCTCTGAAGTTTAAAAGATGCTCATTACATGACGCATCTAGCATGGCCCACTCGGACGACTATATGTTTCAAGGTTGTCCTTTAGTTTGTGAAATGGAGAGCACCTGCACTCTTTTGTGGAAATTACTAAAAAAGTCATAGATCTATTATATTTGTACAAATCCAATCCTAAATCTTTCAATTAAACTAATTAATTCAGGAACCTTTAGACAATTTGTCAATTTAGTCATTTCGACCAATTTTGATTAGAAATTGTTAATGTAGACGCCGGCCATTTTACATGATACTCTTAACACTGATGTGAATAGTTTTATAATTTTTCTTGGAATTCCAATTTTAAAATGATTTTTAATAATTTTATTTTTTTAATCTTTTATTTCATTTTCTTTGTCCTTCTTCCTCCTCTAGTGGTCATGGCCGACAATCCATTAGAAACGAGGTCAGCTTGCCTACCCTCGCCACTCAACCTCGTCGGCTTCAAGCAAGGCTTGCTCAAGGAGCTCAAGCCTTGTCTAGGGAGGGCGAGTCTCCCCTAGACTTGGGCAAAGCTCCACCTCGATAGATCCGGTGAAGTCGAGCCTTGCCCGAGACTAGCAAGGCTTGATCTCATCGAGATTTGGCGATGTGGAGCCTTGCTGGCCTTAGGCAAGACTCACACTCGCCAAGCAAGGTCAACTCTTGCAATGATGGTGAACGGCGGAGGAAAGAGGAAAAAGAAATAAAAATAAATTAAAAAATTTGATACCTTTTTAAAAAATTATAAAATGTATCTACATCAACACCTATCTACGCCATTTAGGACTACTAATATCCACTTCGACAATTTTAAATTGCCTAAAATTTTATAACTCAATTAACACAATTAAAAAGTTTAAAACTAAATTAATACAAATATGATAAGTTGAGAATTTTTTTTTTTTTTTTTTTTGTGGTTGATTTTCTCCACTCGTTTTGATCGTGCGAATGTTTCAATTTCTATCGTTGACCCAACCGGTCGGCCGGACGATTTTAGCACATTTAATTACGTGCAAGCTATTTATTTCTGATTTTTCCAAGGGAGGACATAGATAGGAGATATCGTGCCCTTCATTAAGGAAGAAAAATAGTTCACCGATTAATGTACGGAATTGGTGAATTTAAGCCTTTTTGCTTTTTCCCCGTACGCATTCTCTTGATCTATTACCCCTTTACGTGGGAGAATGAACAATCTACCCATTCCAAAGATCGGTCCGATATCTGTCTTAAATTTTTCTTTCCCGCTTTCTTTTTCCGAAAACAATTTTCATAAAAAGAAAAATATCGCAAATTGTGCTAAGTTCGGCATGAGATGTCTTGTGAGGTAATGGCATAACGACGAAGAACTAGTTGTAAAACCCGCACCTGTAACATCGAAATATTTTATACACGTAACTCTCGGAGTTCACATAATGTGCGGGGAAAGTGGAGATGGACAATTCGCTCGGCTCGACGGTTTGCATTTTTGACCAAATTAAATATTGCATGAATTTGATACATACACTCAATCAAGTTTGGATCAGGCTCGATCTGCTTGGATCTATATGGAACCGTCTACTTTTATACTTGACTCAATGCAGCAATTTCTCCTTTTCAGTGCATAGGGACGGTAGGGGGATAGGTGTTTTCCACAAATTGCCAAGAAAATTAAAAGTCGGGGGAGAAGGTGCTTCTTCGATTTCAAGACCCATCACCATCCATGACCACACATGAGACATGTTGCGTGAACGCGTTCGCCAATATCACCTAATTAGAAAACATTTGGATCATTGATCAATAAAAGGAATTATTCATACCCAATTGTGGGTAGATATACTAGTATTAGAGTCCCTCCCTCATCGTCAAGATCGAGAGTTCGAATCTAGGCAGTTGCCAACGTTATAAGTGGGGAGCTATGATGTTGGGGTCTTGTGCTAGTCTCCCTTGAGGTAAAGGGGCCCGGTCCTACGGTGCTGTCCAGGCACGGGGGGCCCGTGGTTGAGTCATCAGTCATAAAAAAAAAAAAAAAAATGAAATTATTCACATGGTATCTTATACACATATGCGTGGGACTAGGAAAAATATCATGGTTGCTCGATTAATTTTTTTTAATGCGACATTGTTTATAGAGACAAAGAAGATTCAAAATTTTAAAATGTAAGGAATAAAAACGGGATTTTAAAAATGGGATTGTCAATTTAGGCATTTATTTATTGATAGAGTTTTCTCAAGAAAATTAATTAACGTTTTTTTGAAAGGGGAGAAAATGACCGCGATTTTATATATGCACGAGATCCTCTTTTAATTTTTATATAATGACATGGATGAAAGTCGATTAAAATAATAAAAAGAAAGAGATTCCGGTTCCGTTATAATGACTTCAGTCGAATTTTCTTCGTATCGCCCGACTCACCCGGCGCCTCCCTTTCGTTTTTTTAAATTATTCATCGCCGTCAGATTAGAAGACTTTCCACGGTCCAAGCAAATAACGTCACGACTCGCCTTCGTCCTCTCTTCTCCTCCTCCCCCCCACGCCCCCTCTCTCTCTCTCTCTCTCTCTCTGCACAGTTCGTGTGAACTGCGAAGCTGCGACATCCCCGCTCGGAACTTTTCTCTCTTTATATACGAGGGGTCTTGGACATTTTCCTCCAACCCCGCAGTTCGTGTAAACTGGTGTTCTTCTCCTCTCTCTCTCTCACTCTCTCTCTGAGGCGTCTGGTTGGTCTGCAAAATCAAGAAGAGGACGCAGTTATGGGGACTCAAGCTCCGGCCGATCATTCCTACGACCGCCAGCGCAGCGTCTCTCTCTCTCTCTCTCTCTCTCTCTCTCTCTCTCTCTCTAAAAAGTAGGTGCGCATGTGAACTGTAATGTCTGGTAAATGAGCTGCAAGAATGGCCGTCTGTCCTCCATTTGCTTGGAAAGGCTGGGGCCTAACAGTTCCCATTCATCTTCCCGGCCCTGGTCTTTCTCTATCTATTAGTGCTAATATAGATGCCTAGCCTTGATGTTAGAGCAGGGCTTGGGATTGATATTAGGCTCATTTTACTTACCCGCCTTCCCCGACTAGCTAGTTCGGTTCGTTTTTATGGATACTCCCTTTTCGGTTCATACATAAAGGCCACCCTTGAGTTCGCTGCAAAACAAATATGGCAAGGGATAGCTGAGGGGGGGAAGAAGATCAATTTAGTTTTTCTGCTCATCCCGGAAAACTGGTGAGGCTGATAGAGACCGTTTTCTAATCAAAAAATTGGGAACTACAATCACTTGTTAGTGCAATCTCGTCTATTCAGTATTTAGTATTCATTACTATTTCAGTTAACACGTGCAATCCTGCTGAATACATGACTACAGATTCTTGTCAAAACGTAGATAGATGGATAGCTCTCTTGTTCTTCTCAAGTAACTTCGGCCCGGATAATGAAAAAGAGAGTATCTTAAACAAATTAATTAGCAAAGATAATGCAATTATCGGCCGGATCTTTTTGCTTGCGCATAGTTCGGTAGCTCTTGCTCTATTAACAAGCATTTGGCTCTTGATGGGGGCAAGGTCATGCTTGATTGCCTGGCGTAGCCGGAACTTTGCAATTGCAGATTTGGGAAAGTTGCAACTTGTTGGGTTAAGTTAGGTAGGGAACATACATGTCTAGTTTTCGGATGGTCTACATCTAAGCTTAGGCCTTTGGGTAGAACATTTATAAATATAACATCCGAGTGTTCAAGTATTTCGGATCGTTCGAACGTCGTCTCTGCACCGGAATGCGCTTTTGTTTTCAGCAATTGGTGGTCTTGTTTCAAAACCCAAACTGGAACCCACAAGTGAATAACGTAGTATAAAATATACAGTAGTCAACCAAACCGTCCCAAGCGGTAGAGAATCAGGCACAATCCCAAACCCTACGGCAACCATGCACGTGTCACGTCATTACGTGTTCAAAGGCCAAAGATTAATTGCCTTCGTTGACGAAGAACCTCGCAGAAGTGGCCGGGACCTGCGTGCCCATCTTGATTCTTCTTCTTCTGCTCCTCTATGCACTGTTCGTGTTGACTTTTGAGTCGGATCGATCTCATTTACCCGTTTCGTTTCTTTTTTACTTCTTCTGTCGTCTTCCAGGACTATTCAGCGCCCGCTTTTTCCTTTCCCTTTTTGGTTAAACGTGCACAGCTGTATGTAAACCAAACCATGGCTTATCAATATGATTAACGCATGAAGGGATAATACAGCATGAATGACATCACTTGATTTGCGTACTAGTCTGCTTATGATGCCGATCTTGTTGAGCGTGGTCTTCGTATTAGCATCATGAAAGCACAGGATTGCTCTGTTCATACCCGTGTTGACACCAGAGATATAAACTTGCAGCATGGCATATTCGCCTTTTTGGTTCTAGTAAAATTGATGCTCTAACTAGCCAGAATAATAGACTTCAATATGTGGCCTGAGTTAGATGCGTTATGGTGTCCATAGGTCGAAGAGAAATTGGAAAAGCAAAAGGCTATCGACGAATGGCTACCGATTACTTCTTCAAGGAATGCGAAATGGTGGTACTCGACTTTTCACAATGTCACTGCCATGGTTGGAGCTGGCGTGCTCGGTCTCCCATACGCCATGGCCGAGCTTGGATGGTGAGTTTTCTCTAAAAGAGTTGACCAAATAGCACTCTTGCTCTCAACTTTACTCTTTTTTCTTTTTTTTTTCCCAACTGAATCATGTTTTCCTGATCGATAGTGTCTCAAATTCGATTTCAGGGGTCCCGGTGTGGCGGTGATGGTCTTGTCTTGGATTATCACCCTCTACACATTGTGGCAAATGGTCGAGATGCACGAGATGGTTCCCGGAAAACGTTTTGATAGGTATCACGAGCTGGGCCAATACGCATTTGGCGATAAACTCGGCCTCTACATTGTGGTTCCTCAGCAGCTCATCGTCGAAGTCGGAGTGAACATTGTCTACATGGTGACCGGCGGCCAATCCCTGAAAAAATTCCACGATACGGTCTGCCCGAGCTGTAAGCAACTGAAGACGACTTACTTCATCATGATATTTGCTTCCGTTCACTTTGTTCTCTCCCACCTCCCCAATTTCAACTCCATCGCCGGCGTCTCCTTGGCTGCTGCCGTCATGTCTTTGAGGTATGTCCCGGTCTATTCTCTTTGAACTCCAACTTCAATATCGGTTCATATGGATGAACAATCAGTAACGTCATCTAAATCAGACCGCTTGTCGTAGCTAATGACAGAGCACTGAAAGATGTCATTTAAATATAAATGAAGAAGCGATCGAAATAAACGAAAACAACTGTTATGCTATCGAATCATACAAAGAGCGAAGCAATAAATTGCTTATTCGGGGACTTAAGCACGTGTTCTTCATGTTTCCAAACAGCTACTCCACTATTGCTTGGGCAGCTTCACTCCACAAGGGTGTTCAGCCCGATGTACAATACGGGTACGCAGCAAAGTCAACACCGGGAACGGTATTCAACTTCTTTGCTGCGTTGGGTGATGTCGCTTTTGCCTATGCTGGTCACAATGTCGTGTTGGAGATCCAAGCGACGATCCCATCCACGCCAGAGAAACCATCCAAGGGCCCGATGTGGAGAGGAGTCATCGTCGCGTACATAATTGTGGCTCTCTGCTATTTCCCGGTTGCCTTAATTGGGTACTGGGTGTTTGGGAACTCGGTTGAGGACAACATCCTCCTCTCGTTGGAAAAACCCGCTTGGCTCATTGCTATGGCCAATATGTTTGTGGTTATCCATGTGATTGGAAGCTATCAGGTAAAGATTGCGTCTTCTCATATTCTTCCCCTTATCCTCCAGCAGATTTTCTTTTATGGGATTGGACCGGTTTTACCATATCTCATTTACCATTTTCTCATGGCAGATTTATGCAATGCCGGTGTTTGACATGATAGAAACTGCACTGGTGAAGAAATTGCACTTTAAGCCCACTAGAACACTTCGATTTGTAACGCGCAATATCTATGTTGGTAAGTGAATTCAGACTCCATACTACGCGATGTCCCGTTTTTTCAAATTAGACGGGCGTATCACTTTTATTAAGATTTAATTGAATTCTCAAATATATTTACTTTGCAGCATTCACGATGTTCGTTGGCATTACTTTCCCCTTCTTCAGTGGTCTTCTTTCGTTCTTTGGAGGATTCGCTTTTGCTCCTACCACCTACTTTGTAAGTGCACCCATATAAGCAAGATATGCATTTAGAATTTCTTCCCAAATTTTGCCGATGTGCATAACCACTGAGTCCTCTGGCTTCTTCTATTTCTCTTTTTAGCTTCCCTGCATAATGTGGCTCGCGATTTACAAGCCGAGGCGGTACAGCTTATCTTGGTGGACAAACTGGGTATGCTTTCTTTTATCTGATTTTCGTTCGTCGTTCTTCCCTTAAGATGAGCTGGTCTAACTCGGGTTCGTTTATCATGTCAGATATGCATTGTCGTCGGAGTTATCTTGATGATCTTAGCGCCTATTGGGGGACTGAGGTTGATCATAATCAAGGCTAAGACCTACAAATTCTACTCTTAGATTCTTTACTTGCATACCAGCTCACAAGGTGAATCGGGAATCGCTCCAGCAATCCAGATTCTCGCAAAATTATGGATGTAGATGAACACAACGGACGGGACCCCCAACAGGATCTTTGTAGTGTAAGCGTGCAGTATTTGTCAGCGGAGAAAATGGGAAGTTTATGGACATGAAATCAACTTAGAGGGAAATCTACTGTTCTTAGTTTTCGAGTGTATATGTCAACCTGTTCTTGTCTCAGGCTTGTTTGTTTCAGCGCTAGTATAGAGGGAAAAAGACGTGTGTGGCGTGATTCTTTTCACTTTTGGAGTGTGTTATTTACCCTGAAACAAAAGATTTATTCTTGATTGAAGCAAGGACCAACTTCAACGGCAGAGCCTACCCTAGTAAGCTTTCCACATATTCATCACTCCAAGTGAAGTCACACAACCGGAGATGATTCCGGGACGGCATTGGGCAACTGCAAAGCGCTGCTCGAACTTATTTTTAAGCGAACTACTCTCTGCACAAAACAGAGAAACCCGAAAAATGCTGACAAAACCAGCAATCGCAAAATCTCATCACTAAGAACCCAAAAAATAACCCTCCCCGAAGGTGATTTGCCTGTAATTTGTTAACCGTCCCATGATAGATGATAATACCATCTGCAGCCGCATAGCAAGTCTGCCTAGAGTGTTTTTCTTGGTTTATCAGAAAATAAAAGATAGCAACCGATGTGGGCCGAACTTCGTAGAATTGGAGCTCATGCGAGAACTCCTTTTTTAGCCCTGTCACCCTTTCATTCTCCCAAGACATCAAAACCACCATTGAAGCAACTAACCGTAGAGGATGTCCTTCAATAGTACCTGCTGTGATGCAGAGTTTGCACAATGCACTCTTTTTCGGGACACGAACTTCCACAAAACCACATTTTACACAGTAACAGTGCAATTGCCAAAAAAAAGTTTTAGTTGGCACAAACAAATCCTGCCTTTTTAATTCCCACAATGCACCCATTACAACTAATATACATTGGCAAGATTAGTTCGTTGCCACAGCTAGAATCTAACATCGATTTCATCAGAAATATCTGATCTTCCAGATTTCCCGAATGCATATCACCACATACAAGACTTAACCAAATAGATTTATTTTGCCACCACTTTCATCTTTCCATAGGTACATAAAACCGCAGAATACTTTTGAGGCTATAAGCTTTAGACCAAATTCCCTCCAGTCTCCAAGCTTCGGACTCTACATTATTCCATGTTTGACCGATCTTTTTCAGCTTCAATCTCTGCCGAACGCATCACTCACTTCATTGCAAATCACCAACAAAGTCAGGCAACGCATATGCAGGGATTGATACTGAATGAATAAGGTGAATAAGACAGACCAAACAGAGTCACAGAAAATCACAAGAAAAGTGCCGAATTAGACAAACTGATTCAGTACAGAAACTTATCTCACATATGATGTGGACTATTTGCGTGACCAAGCAGGCTGATAACTATTAGGTTACCACATAATAATCGATTTTTGTAATCCGATTTGAACATATATAAGCTCTAATATTCTAGTCACATTCAATCTATGCACACAAGATGAGATTCTTGGTACTTTTATTGAGATACAGACAAGTGGCAGATATTAAATGGACGACCATAGTTCGGTCCACACACTTCAACACGAACTTGCAATCTGTCTGTCTGTTGGTTCTGGTCTACACTATGTTCACGGCATACAAAGCAGTGAAAAGAAAACTCCTCCACCTGTACCGTTCAAAAGTTATGTCCGATCAAGAATCTAGCGACTTAGTTTATTAGTATATTTAGAAGTAGCTACCTATAAACACTGTTTATGAGAAATTTGTTTGCCCACGGTGATGACAGGAACCAGTTTTCGCCAACTTTACACTGTTTATGAGAAATTTGTTTGTCCACGGTGATGACAGGAACCAGTTTTCACCAACTTTTGACTCGAAACCTATATCTTGCAGGCCCAGTAATCTATTAGGGCCACTCTACTTCCCGGGAATACCAACGTTGAGAATTAAATTTAGTTAAGCCCAAGGTCTAGGTCTAAATAACATGAACATACAAGCAAGATTTAGTGAAACGACATGGTTCGATGAAAATAAATCATTGGCACAAATTTATGCAACATGAACATATGAAGAAGTTAATAGTGAACAAAACAAACAGAAGACTAAATATGACACGTGGAGAGATGGCTAAAGGAATTTGTTCAAAAGATACCGAAAATCGAAATACTAAAACCAGATCAACAAAACCCCGACTCACTTGATGTCTTGCCTCGTTTTATTGCCTCTATTCCAATCTTGAAACAAAAATCAATAATAATGAAATCTGTCTTCAGGCAGGTTAATCAATTTTTTCCTGAAGTAAGTTATCGGTTTTGTATCATATCGTCCTCTCTCATATGTTCAAAGCGTGCATATTGAATGCCTAATCAATCTGTGTCATTCCAAAATACTGGTTACAGTGAGAAAAACCCAGAACTTACAGTTCTTGTTATCTTGAGCCTTTCCTTATCTAGTTAAATAAGGAAATTCAGATTTGGACTAAGGTTTAAGCAGGAACCAAACCAAACAATGCCGCTCGCCGTTAGGTTCAGTACAACAGCTAACTTCTACCTTTTGAATTAATTTCGGCCCAAAAATTTTAAACTTTCATGTTTTTACTTGGTTCGAGCATTTGAGTTTGGATAAGTTTCTAAGTCAAAGATAACAAGAACCAAACTAATCAGTTTGGCATAGGCTTCTTGTTTTGCTCTTTTAGTGTTGAGTTTAGGGATTTGGCTTCAGTGATGGCGCAAGGGAGGACGGAGAAGGGGTTAGAGAGGAGATTCTTAATGCAACAGGCTGTTATTCTAATTATCATCTAGGAAAAAATCACCAAAAACCCCAAATTATATTTACGTGTCACATTTATCATAAGCTTTTTTTGTGACAAAAAAAATTTGAACTATGCACATCGTGACACATTTACCTTAAAAATTTTCCTGTGACATCAAAAATCCTAACCTTACACCCCACATAACACGTTTACTTTCCGTCAAGACAACATCTGATGATGTTCTAGCCAAAATGATGTCGTTTTTAAATAGCCATATGGATGTCATGTTAACCCTATTTACCTTTTGTTGTCCATACGGGCAAATTTTTAATGATGCTTGTTGATGGAATTTCGATGGGATAAACATGTCATACAGGTACAAGTTTGGGAATTTTCATATCATTAGAAAAGTTGAGAGAAAATATATCACATTGAGCAAAATTTAAAATTTTTGACAATTTGTCCCTAATTAATATCAAGTCATCAACTTACTAATAATTCGATAATTAAAAAAGAAGATTTCTACCACAATGACATATGCGATTGAAATGTGGTAAAACAAATTAACTAAGACCAACGTGGAAGTAAATTATGAAAACATAATTATCATAATGTTACTTATCTTTATTTGCTTATATGAAGAATTAAAGGTTTAGCTTCAGTTGCCACAAATTTTCGGATTTATTTTGTGAAGTTTAGTGTTTTTAAATATACTTATAATCGTAATAATATTTTGTGATGCGTTAATATACAAATTCAAATTTATTAGAGAAAGTAATACTATCCTCATACTAAATATGGGTTATATAACTACTTCTATCTTGTCTAAAAACTAATGCAATTAATCTAAAAAATATTTCTAATGATAAACGTAGGAGAATGGCCATGCAAATATCCTACCGTTTTTCTTGAGGAGCTGGAGTTGGGACACGGCGAATAAAATTCCCTTAATTTTTCCCAAAGGGGAGAAGGGCAGAATGGTCAGACTACATGAAATCTACTGAAGTGCTACGTATGATGGAAAACGTTTTTTTACGCAATTAAACGTTAGATTCACATAAAAATGGTCATCGCTTTGTGCAGTCATGTTTGAGAGCTTATTTTATGGCCTAAGTCTACGTGTAACAGACTAATTTGTCAAAGATGGTGCCAAAGCAAGGCTTCCTTCATAGATGTGTGGCTCGAAGACGGACTAAAAGTGCGTTTGTCTTATGGAATATTTCACTATATATTTTTATTTTTATTTTTTCATAGAAATTATTTTCAAGAAAAATAGTTAATTTTCATTTATTTTGTGGTTTAAGGAAAGTGATTTCCTTCTTGTCAGAAGGAAAAATTGTTTTCCCCCATCTCAACTTGTTATTTTCAGTCTAAGGAAAACACATATCGACGTCCAAACGCCAAAAGGTAAGAAAATAATATTCCAAAATGTATTTTCCTTCAAATAAATGGACCTTCAGTTCAAGCTAACATGTGTCATTCCAGCTAATTTTACATTGGCCAAGCCCCTGAGAAGAGTACTCAAAGTAACAACAAAAGCTAGTGACCAATTAGAGGCAGGTTTTAATTTACAAATCACTCCTCAAGGTATTTCCCAACTGATGAGACACTATGGAGTATTCTCACCTAGCCATACTCTCCTTATTCAATATGAGGCCTAATCCATTCTTATTCACCATCCTAAAAGCTTGCAGGAATTTACACCTTATTTGATCCCTCTCACCCCGGTGATTACTCACCGTGCTCTTCAAATCGGACATGGGGCTAGTCCATCCACAAACCACATGTTTGTTGGAGGGAATCCTGCTCTGGTACTGCCCAAATGAGGCAGCCCGTTTAACGTGGGCTAAGTTCCCAAAAAGAGTACATGAAGTAACATTGCAAGCTCGTGACAATGGTTGGGGTTAGATGTTTACTCATTAATCACTCAATAGAACCTCTCGCAACCAATGCTGGCTTTAGGATGTCACACAATCTAAGGAGAACGAGGACAGAATGTTGAGGCGAGACTGCTCAAAATTTGATGCATCTCTCGGTTGGCTTCCAGAATGATAAAGAGTGCGTGAATGAGTAGAATCATGCACTGAATTAGGAGAGTATTGTTCACTGGTATGGCTCGACACCAATGAGGAAGTCCTTGCTTCTAATTGGAGAAGTCAATATGTGATGCCCCTAGGTTCCATATTAAATGGAAGATGCCCTTTTTAGGCGACTCATAAAAAGACTCGACCATAAATAGGCTTAAATGATAATGTAATTGAATATTATCTACTCTTTTTGAAAACTTGACCTATACGGAATGAGTCGAGCCATTACATTAACCCATTCCGTAATTTGCCCTCAGGTTTAATTATCAAAATCCCAAATACAAATGAATTAAGAAAAACCTAAAGCCAAAATAGCATCAAGTACAACTAATTTAAAAACCTGAGCTAAGGTTGAGGCAGGATTCCTCTTCTATACCATCAACTACAAGTAACCTAGGGAACTTGTCCAATCAGTCCTAGACCTATTATGTGAATGTCAATTTAGTCTAAACTTTTCGATTTTATCAATTTAATCATAAATCTTTGCGCGAAATTCCACTATAGTCCTTCTGACCAATTTTCGTTAGAAATTATTAATACCATGGCATGCCACGCAAGACGACCGGTGATGACTAGAGCGACGTCAATAGTTTCTGCGCGAAAAATTAACCGAAATGACCACACTGGAATTTCACGCAAAGATTTATAACTAAATTGATAAAACTGAAAAGTTTACAACTGAATTAATATATGTATAATTGATTAGATAATTTTTCCTAAATAAACTTATTTCGAACTCCTAGTGCAATTTTTAACTCATTTTTTACTTGGCCGATTAGGCACTGAAACACTTTCGTGAACTTAGAGGTTATTTAAAGAAGTTGGAGTTTCATCAACATAAAAAATACAATGAAAAAAATTGGGTTAGTTGCCTGAGCTTATAGGCCCTAGTTTGTACTAAGTGTGCCTAGTGCCTGGTCCGACATTGAGGGACGAGGCTGGGCACATGAGAACTAGACGTTCCACGTGTCGATAAGATTAATTAAGAACGGGTTTGAGAAAATAGAAAAAGGAAGTGGCATTATTTACTTTCACATTTTTAATCTAAATCATGCAAGCGATGTCCTTATATTAAGATCGATGTCATATTCACATGCTAAATTAATAATTAGAAGCAAAAGTCTAACTAACATCAACTTGTTAAATTAACCATTTTGTTAGCATTAAGTTCCGATGTAATTCAAGTAAATTACATGCACGAAACTCCATCTATGAGGAAGTGTATCGATTAAGTTTAGCCTAACTGTATGAATGTCAATGACGAATATTTACTTTTTAGCTACAAGTGAACAATAATGGTAAGAAAGAGTGACCGCATTTAAATAAAGCAAATTTTAGAAAAATGCATTGTAAATTCAAAAGGAAAAAAAAAATAATTATCAAGCTAAACGGCAGATTTCCCCCGATAAAAATAATGACTTTGACATATTTAGCGTGTAATGTGGGGGAATAGTCAAAAGAAAAGGAAAGCTAATTAATAATTGGATTTATTAATAGACTTAATTGGACAGGTGGATAAGGAAAGAAAATGACTGTAAGATTAAGAAACTACGAATCTAAAAGCTATGGTGATTATCGTATGTGTAATATGAGTATATAAAGTTTGGTGATAAATTATACGTTTAGAGAGGGATATTCAAAGATAATTTACATTGCTTTAACGAAAAGATTTTCTTATTTAAGCATTCAGATCTTGACCGTATCTAATTTTACTATATAAGGGATATTATTATTATGGTGCAGCTAAATATGTGCAATACGGTATCTTGACCCATCATGCACTTGTACTAAAGTCATTACTCTTATTTAATTGAGTGCCACTAAAAAAAGTCTTGCTAAGTATTGACCAAATTCGAGATCTTAAGTTCCGTGCATGGTTCTAGACTTATATCTGAAAAGAATTAAATGCTTTCCGAAAATAAACTTGACATTTTTTTTTGCCTTTCTTTCTAACCCCTTTCTTGCAATATGACTCCTTTTGTTAGCTAAGTAGTGCAAAAAGGAAGTAATTTCACATGCGGAAAACAAATTGAAAAGGAAAGAAAAACCCATTTTCTCAACCTTAATATGGTTTATAGAATAAATAGTTTATCGGTCCTTATAAGTAGGACCATATATGTTACCCTACAGGAGAGAATCCTAAAGATCTCTATTAATAATATTTTAGAAGTCGAAGATTATCTCCGAATATCTCATGTACTTCTCAAAAATAAATCTCTTTACTAAAAACTGTGTTTTTGATGTTTCATGGTTCAACTATTCCTTCATATCCTTTTATTATATACTCTCCCACTCTCGACAAGAGAATCCTAAAAAGCCGTAACATCAACAGCATCATTTCTAACCTTTCTTTAATGTTTTTCGAATTAGTTATATTTGATCTTGCTCAATTAATCATTAGTTTTTATTATCAAGGCAATGCACGGGTCGAGATATGATGCCCTAGTTTGGTTCAACCCTAGTCGTACCTGATCATACCGAACCCTCATTGCTCGGTCGGTGGCCCCCGGGATTATCGGGTCGTGTCAGCTGAGCCCCAAGCTGAGTGCAGCTTTGACGTCCAGCCTCCATGCAAACCCTCCCATCTCCTCCATCCTCCACACATCGCACGGCACTATCCTCGCCGCCCACTTCTCCTCGCCCCACCACGGGTGCTGCCGCCGCCTCAATGTCGCCCTACACGCGAAGGCCGCGCGTGTCTTGGGCAGCTCCTCTTTCGCCATCACCCGCACCGCGATCTCTGCCGGCAGCGGGCCGCCGTCGGCGCCATCGTCCGCCAGATGCTCTCTCATCACCATCCTCTCGAACGCTCCGTTCACCCACTTCACCCGATTGCTCGGATCCGCTAGGAACCCGGGGCACGCGTCCGCCTTGAGACTCGTCACCCGCTCGGCGTCGGTGAGCCCTACCAGCTGATGGTGGTCCTGCGCGTCAATGTGGGTGTCGGCGACGGACTCCACGATCACCCAGCATTCCAGCACTGTAGGGTAACGCATCCGGTGAGGCGACTGGAAGGTCGGGTGGATGAGATCAATGGGGTCCGACCTAGACCACAGGGGCGGGACCACATTAGGTATGGCGAGATTCACGGTGCTGAATTCAGGACCAGAGTGGGTGCTGCAACGATCGATGCTGCGGCGCCATTGAGGTTCCTCCTTCTCAGATTGCTCAGGCTTTGCTTTAAGCGCTTTAGATTCTCCATGATCAGCTTTCTCGGGCAACAATTGGAGGGTCACTATTCCCTTCTCCAGCCCCGACGAATCAGCAGGCCCTCCTTTTTCTTTTGGCCCTTGCGCTGCTCTTTTCCTTTTGGTGGTGGTGCTGCTGTCGTGGTTATTATTACCGCTGCAATTACTATTGGCCTTGGCCTTGCGAACCCTAACGTACTTCCTCTTGGTCCTCGCGCCCGAAAGTAGCCACCCCTTGCTCCCCACATGCGACCCGCCTTGGCCCGGGTCCTCCGCTGCCGGCTTCGGGGCGATAGGCCGGAACCGGAGCATCGCCTGGTCGATCCCCGCGCCCCCACGCGCCACGCCGCCCCCCGCCGGCCCTTTGTTAAGCCCGTCCGCCCTACCCATCTCGCCCCCCACAGCCGCCTCCGCCGCCGCTCACCGCCACCAAAGACCCTCTCTCTCTCTCTCTCTCTCTCTCTCAGAAAGGTTTGAAGACTGACGGAGTAAACATTTTTTTTCCTCTCAACTTTTTTTTTTTTTTTTGGGAGGGGCGCCTTTCGGCCTAAGAATACGGAGAGAGAGGAGTTGGTAGGAGCGGGAGAGAACCACGTGTCTAGGGCATTCCCCAAACATATGGACGACGCGATTGGTCCAATCGCTAGGCGGAGTGGGGGCCCACAGGGCACATCGGGGCAGGGGAGGGTGAGGGGGGGGGAAATCGAGCCTCCTGATTGGCACCGGCGGTTCCAGCCAATGGGAGGCGCGGCCGTGTCGAGCACTGCCGATAAAGCGATGGGACACGTGGTGCTCGTGCGGACTTAGCGTCCGGTTGTCCCTCAGCTTTATATTCAATCGAAAAGGAGGGTTTTGCATCGTTCGAGAGAATGGGCGCGTGGCGCGCCCTCCTTGGCCCGAAGGCGCATATTTGAACAGGAAAGTCGACCGGGGGAGCTGTGGAGAACACCCCCACGCGGGGGCGAGGCGCGTGGCGGTACACGGGGCTGGCGGCTGGCACCGTCGGGGGCACGCGCGGGAGGGGAGAGTGGGGGGTCGGGAGGGGGTGTTGGGCTTGGGAGGTACGACGAGGACGCGTGGATGGTCCGATGGCGGTTGCGGATCCGTGACAAGATCCGCCCACGTCATCCGAGGAACCCGATCGGCTCGGTCTCTGTTGCCGTTGCTGTTGTTTCGAGTCGAGTCGGGACTTGGATTGGATTTGGATTGGATTGGCTCCGGGACTCCAGCGCAGATGGTCCTCCTTTGATAGCGAAGTTTCGCTGCTTGCTACCGGTCCACTCCCCTTTAGGACATGCCTTGTTTTTCCAATCATCTAAAAATTCACCCTCCCTTGGAACTTTCTCCACAACATTTTCTTAACTTATTTAAATTTATAAATAAATAAAAAAAATCGCAACATTATTATATATACATCTACATGTCAGCAATTATATATTGTTAAAATTTCGGAATTTTTTTCATTAAAATGTGTCCAATCGCAAGTTTTTTATATTAAATTAAATATAAAGCTTTATCGAGACACACCCTTAACACTGACAGCCAACCAATCACAGAAAGGTATGAGTATGCCACCAATACCAACACTGAGTGGGTTTTCATGGAGTTTTGAACTTGAGTGATCATTCTAATATTTATCTATGGTCTATCACATCACTTTTTAAATTTGAAAGTTGCGAATTGTGATGGATTTTCGATTACTCTCTTCTTAACCTAACATTTAGACGGCTAGAAGTCAAAATAGACTCAGCACAATGCTTATACGATGGATATAACCATTTTATTCACATACCTAGACGACAACTTCCTTCAATCATGGTTCAAAGTATGGCTAATTCCAACTTGAGTGCGTCACATCAATAGTATAATTGAAATGGTATTATTTCCTTCATTCAATAACACAAGATGATTAGATTCCAAAACTTAGATAGTCCAAAATGTATGTCCAACATGCATCGTCATACTATGATCACGCTCTATAGGAGACTCATTTACAATCTAACGTAGATCTATGGTGAAAAAATTAATATTCATTAGAGTAGTGATCTCTATGACCTCACTGTGAATTATCGTGTTCTCAATTCAAAACGAAACCGTATCGAAATTGCAAATGAATCTCTTCGAGCTAAAGAGAGCCAAAATCAAAGAAATGGATTTCACATGTTCGCACGCATTCACTTCCATGCGGAAGTTGGACGGTCCATATAAATGACGCCGATGAAAATGATGACTAATCATCCATCATCATGCTCAGCTCTAGACCGAATCAATAGGAGGATGCCAACGCATCTACCCCTATAGGAAAACGTCCGATTATGCGTCACTAGAACCCGGACCACGTGTCAGCAAGAAGAAAAGAATCAGCCCAAGAGCTTGCATTTCCTCAAAGCCGGAATGGTGGTGTTCTACCAACTTTGTGACACCACATTCCGAGGTAACATGCATTCTAGCCGTGGACCAGCACACCTTTTCTGACATCGTAACACACACGATGAAGCATGTGCTCGTCCACCAATGGACAGCATGTGCCAGTAAACATAGTCACTGTCCAAATAAAATGTGAGGATTGTGGTTTATTTCTCGCACATATTGCGGTGTAAAACCCAAAGACGGTGCAAACCAAAACTTTCTTCGACCACCGGCCGGCATATTGTCAAGATCACACTCCCAATGCCTTCACCAGAGAGTGAACTCGAAGATTTAGTTAAGCTTATTCTAAGGCAGTCGATGGTTATTCGACCATAAAGGGTTTCATAGCTATCTCCCCAACTAAAGTAGCAGTTGATAATGCAAGCTAACCTACCCTTTACAAGCCCCTCCCTGTTGACCAATGGCACGCATTCATGATGATGAAAGAGGTTCGATCTCTTTGCAAATTGTGCAATTTTTATTGATTTATGTGATAGTTATCAAGACAGACACACAGACACAGCCCCAACAACCAAGAAAATTAGATACGTGTCAATTTGGGACTCTGAGAAGCTTCCTCCCAAGGTCCTTACGTGTCCACAAGAGAAAGCCACAGCACACTTCAATCAATGTGAACAAATCCGATTCTTTTTTAAGCATATCGGAGCCTAGCTATCGGATCTTTCTTATTTTTTTTCCACACAGTTCATCGCTCCTCTCTTCAATCCCCTTGCTTCTTAGCGTGTATATATATATAGGAGGACATTCAGCCCCGTCCCTCGTCTATGTATCATCACTATTGTCTTAAAAGGACACCTCGCACATCGCTTTTTCTGTTATCTTGCTAGCATACGCAATCGTTCCTGAGTTAGGCAAAAGCTTTTCAGGGCCATTCGAAGATACACACAGATATATATGGTTATACCTGAGCTTGAAGTGACCCTCTGCCTGGAGGGCTTTGGTCCTTTGCATTATTTGTTTCAAAACCCTAAACCGAGAGCGGCCTTCACGTCGAGCCTCCATGCAAACCCTCCAAACCCGTCCAGCCTCCACACGTCGCAGGGCACGGTTCTTGCCCTCGCCCACCTCTCGTCCCGCCATGTCACTTGGCACGTGAAAGCCCGCTGGCACATCGGCAGCCTTTCCTTAGCCACCAGCCTCACCTCGACCTCCGGGGACGGCGGCCGATGAGGATGGTGCTCGACTTCTCCTCTATTTTGGCCGCTCGCGAACCAGACGTACGCGTCGTTCACCCAATAAACCCGGTTCTGGAAGTCCGACACCAGACCGGGACACATGTCAGACCGGAGATTCTTTATCTTCTCATCGTCCGTGCTCCCAGGGAAGAATTCCCCGACCGCTCCCATGCACGGATCGACGCCGACCCTCTCCACCGTCAGCCATGACACGGCGACGGCTCGCTTGAGCGGGTTCACCACCGTCGGATCCCACGAGTTCGCCCCGTGCACGTTTAACTTTAAGGGCCTTTCGCGATCCGGCTGGGAAACCTCCCTCGGGGTTATTATCATCGGAACGAGATCGAGGGGAACGCCGGAGGCCATCGACTCCCGCGGCTCGGCTCGCTCCGGCAGGAGCTGGAGGGTCAAGACCGGCTTCCCCCGACGGCGACCCCCGCCCTGCGATCTGCTCCTCATCTTGCACTGGCTATTATTCTTCCGAACCCTAACGTACCTCCTCTTCGCCCTCCTCTTCACGGCGAGCCAGCTCTTGTTCTCCGGGAGGTTACCGGCGCCGGAGACCGGTCCTCCTGTGGCCGGTTTCGGCGCTATCGGCCTGAATCTGAGCATTCCCGGGTCGATTATCGGGACGCGCTTGTCGGCACCACCGCCAGATCTACCGAACCAGAACGCGTCTCCGCCGTTCATGGAGGAGCTCCGGCAGCCGCCACCACCAGCTCAGCCTCCTCAGGAGTTTCTAAAAGGAGAAGAGAAGAATCTCGGGCCGTCGCTCAGGCTGGGAGCTTCGAGAGAACAGAACAGCAGCAAACTCTCTCCATCTCCAGCCGATAATGAATGGGGATCGGCGAACACACGGTGGTCTGGTATACAAGCACCACGTGTCTGAGCAAAGCGCGAGCCGATATTATTTTATGTAAAGGATCGAAGATTAATTGGACGGATGATTATGCAACAGCTACAGGCTACAGTAGATATGGGATTTTCTTTTATTTTTTTTATTTCGCCTAATTTGGGATTTTGAAGAATCTCGAATTGAAAATTCTTATTCTGAGTTCGAGAATTTTTATATAAATTAAACCACATGATGGGGGGGCGTGAGACAACTGTTATTATAGGCTAGATAATGTCCCAACTCAGGAGCAGCGAGGGGACGTGATTGGAGAGGAGTTTTAGTTGAGGGGGGGCCCACGGAAAAGTGCCATATTTGGAGTAATTGCTTGGTCTGTGGGGGCGGGGCCCACGCGGGGGGGGGGGCTCGGGCCAATGGGAGGCGGCTTTGTGGCCTGCACTCCCCGAGGAGATGGACACGTGGACGTGTGGCTGAAAGCGGCTCTTGCCCTTTCGCTTGCTTCGTTGGGGGGAGAAAAAGGCCAAAAGAAAATGCTGCTGCTTCTACCACGGAGTAGCGGCTTCTCGCCCGCGGACACGTGGCCGGATCTCACCGGCAGGATCGGCCAACATCCCGTGCCTTGGTTGGTTCGGTGCGGGGAATAATTAAATGGGGCTCGACATCGCGATTTGATTCGGTTGGTGGACGGTCGTTTCTCCGTAACGAGGAGACGCAGGAACATCCTTTCGAATTTTTTTTACCTTTTTCACTCGCGGTTCAAATTTCGCGTGACCCATCTACATGTGCTCCAATCTCAGTTCAGTCCGGACATGTTTATCTCGAAATTTTTTTTTTACTATCAAAAATCTTAAATTTATATTTACATCACATATTTATTCTAAATTATTTTGATGAAATGATTATCTTACTTATATCCATATAACATGTTTATTGTAAAACTTTTTTTTCTAACATCGTATCAAGATTTCTTTTTCTTTTCTTTTTTTCATTTCACCTTCATTTTTACTGCCGCCCTTGTCACCACTCCCCTTATTGTCACAATCACTACACCAATGAGGAAAATGAGCCGGGAAGATAAAAAGAAATGAAAAAGAAGAAGAGGAAAAAAAAACATACAATTAGTTGATATATTTTTGCCACATGATGTATGTTTTCCATCATCCGCCTAAGCATCACGTGAGATTTTTAGTAGCGTTTGTAAACAAAATTTTGATAGAGGGTAAATATATCATACGCTATAAGTGAATGTGTTGCACATATACAAATTTGAATTTTTTGTATCACAAAGAAAAGTTAAGGTACTGCACAAGTACAAATTTGGAGTTTAATTTAGTGTAAATGTATCAGAGTAGATATAGTATTGGATTTTTTGTGACATTTTCCCAAAAAGAAATAATATAATAAATTTACCATCATTGGAGTAAGAAAATATGACTTATTATTTTCACAAACCCTGAATTATGCCCATTATACTACATATACTCCAAACCTTTTTTTTTGGTCACTAAAAATCATTAATTCGCCCATTGTGACACGAGCAGCCCAAGAATTTTTTTGTATCACAAAAAATCCCAAAGTTATACTAACATGACGTATGTACCCTTTATTTCAATTCCATCCATGTGTAACTTATAATGTATATACCCTCCTTGGGTATATAAGTCACACATGTTTAAATTTAAGTTTGTTTTTTACAATGTAAAAAAAGCTGAGAGTATTTATGTCACGGTGGGTAATTTAATATTTTCAATGAACGAATAATAAGTTTGGGATATATATGTCATATTAGATGCAACTTGAGATTTTTTGCCCCTTTAGTTTTTTTAATAATATTAAAAGCATTGAAAACTCTAGCAAAGTTCAAAATTTGTTTTATCATTTGACTCGAATAATTTTTTGCCCGTTTTAGTTTGAACAAGAGCCGTAAAAGAATGACATCAACAGACTTGCTGAAAAGCACATAAACATTAGATCAAGTTTTCTGCTCAAGTCAGTACTCTCTTCAAGTTCTATCCACACTAATCAAACCATAACGACACTTGTCTTGTACTTGATTAAAGAAATATTAAGATATCAATTGTTCTTATCATGTGGAGTCGTGGACTTCATTATCTACACATCCAATGTCAACGAGTTTTGTCCTTGTATATAGCCAAGTCGAATGGACAAGTCTCAAAGTTGCTAGAATCAATTCCCTTTTGCAATCGACGGAGCCACGAAGCACTCATGTTGATTCGACTTGGATTCGAATTATCGCTTCACTTAGTGCGGTAACTCAATCATTGTTGGATAACCTTACACATGGCAACTACGAGAATCGATTTCCCGATTTCAAGCATCCGGCACTAATTCACTGTATATATATATATTAAACACAATGGTTAAAGAGTAATTAGGTGATGACATGAGTTGAGTGCCCGAGGAATTTCAACTGGCTAAGACTTCACCAAACCCTGAATATCATTGTCGATGGGAGAGTGGTCAGCATCCTCGAACGTGGAAAAAGTTGACGTGAGCGGACGGGACGACGCGTGTCCCGGGCTGTCCAACGGAGACGCAGACGCTCGTCCTCTTCACCTCTCTCTCTCTCTCTCTCTCTCTCTAGATAATCAGAGAGAAGAAAAGGAAGGGAGGGAAGGGGCAAAGGAAAATGATTCCTCCTCCATCCCGACGAAACGCAATGAGTGCAGCGGAGGGGAGGCAGGCCAATGGGATGCGTCGTTTTGGCAACATCAACATCATGTCCGACGTACGATCGAAAAGATAAGAGCCGTGCGCCATCGAATCATCTTGCTCCAAATGCTGACGGCCCACAACCAGAAAAAGAAAAAGGAAAAAAAATAAAAAAAATAAAGGAGTACGTAAGAATATTTTTCGATATGTGGTGTCAGTTGTTAATTTACATGTCCAGCAAAATCCGGCTCTTCACCTGGAGAGAGCGATTTCGCACGCTCGATTGAATCGACCATGATGGTTTTCTCAGAGATGTTGTTCTTGGTTTTTGCTTACTTGCTTCCATGAAAACAGACCGATCTCGGGGAGTACCGATTAGTCTTGTTCGTTCATATGGGTACGGGGTTTACATATCTAGACGGGCTTCGTCGATGGTAATGTCCCCTTTCTTATAAGAACTTGGGGGGGGTCCAATCGTGACCCTATGATATTCGGAGTTGGTGGCTCGTTATGTCAGCGAGGAGTGATGATACGTTTGGGCTGTGGAATTGGGACGCGAGGAAAGTCTTATCAGATTCTCCATTATCTTCGTGGAATTCGGCTCTCCTGATTCTCTTTGCCTCCCCCGTTTCATCTGCCGCTCCAACCCAAAAAGTCGTAACGACCCGCATTTACCCCTCAAACCTCACCTTTCTATTTCACGTGAATCGTGTCAATGTCATGACAGATTGCTCGATGTGGAAGGCCGAAGATAAGCCGGAACCGAACACGGCCTCCTCTGGTGCTGTCCTGTCTGGGCCATGGATTCAGGACCAAGGGATGGAACTCTTTTGATGCTAACCGGGTGCTTCTGCAATTGTGGGGACGTGAGTGTTCGCGGAAATTACAGTCTCAACTTAGATATCTGTAATCCATTAGTGACAGGGCAGGTCACTCTCGTAACTAGAGTGAAGGAACAAACGACATGCATCATGCTACAGAAACCTGCTGTCCAGTATTACTTCATCCAGGAAAAAAAGGACTCTTGAGGTGGTATTTCCAACTCAAGAACATAGCATTAGGAAGATCAACATCCAAAACTCAAGTCTGCCATAAAGAAAAAATAGCATCTTGCATCATGTATATCGAAAACCTTATTTCCATCTCAAATAGCGAAGAGAGATTCCTTAAAGTAACTACGTCGCCAAGTAGTCGATTGAATCAATTTTCGAGGGCGATAACAAAAAAATCATTTGATGAGAGCTTATTTCCAGCGCTCCACATGGCAACATATCTTAAGGCAGCTTAGTTGACAACATCGAGAACCAACTTCCGCGACTTTAGCACCGACCATCTCAATCGCCGATAATAAGCAGCTTGCAGCAAAGCCAACGAAAGTACGAAGATCCACTTAAATCCCATCTGCATTCGAGGAAACAAAAGAAGTCAGGGACGCAATTGTTTCCACTTCGATCCTTTTAACTAACAATGACCAAGTAAAAAGGTACCAGCTTCCTTTCTTCCATTTCTGGTTCAGCAGCCCAAGACAAGAATGTGACGACATCTTTGCCCATCTAACATCATGACATGGAGACAATTAGCAGCAGAAGATAATGAATTAGAATAAACTAGAACGAACCTGTCTGGAAACTTTGAGGTATTTAATTCTAATATGTGTCAACCTGTGCTTCAGTCGCAGATGTTCCATCTTCATACTCAACAGCTCCATCATTGAGCATTTTAGGCATAGCAATTGCTCCACCGGGGAAATAGGGGTTGTAGTGTAACCCTTCTCTTATCTTCAGTCATTAAAAGAATGCATCAGGTTAAAACTTATTAGCCAATGCCAATAACACATGAACTCCACAAGCAAACGAGTACGATAAGAAACTTCCAAAAGGGATAATCTCCACACTAAATTACCCATATCAAAGAAGGAACTCTGAATTGATTTAAGGTGGCAATATAAGGAAATCGAAGTAGAAGAGAACTGATTAGTAATTCTCCACCAAAGCAGAGGAAATCACAAGCAAAACATCCAGTGCATCAGCTTATTTTTGCCGGAAAAAGAAAGACCTAGCACCTCAAAATGTGGAAATACAGGATATAATCATTCATAGTCCGCATAAAATATTATAAAGCCATTCAACTCATTATTCACCTCCATCAAAGTTGAATAAACTATTGTGTGAAAACTAGTATTAAATAAAGTGTACACCCCATTTTGGTTTTAGCTCCTGCTTTCCAAAGGAATGATGAAAATAGGAGAAGCTTGGCAACTCTTGCCATGACTTCAAAACACAAACAAATAATGACAGTTTGAGTGTGTTAATGCTTAGGCTATCATAAATGCTACTACTTTAGCCCACCAAACAAACAGTCATTCACGATAATTCATGAAAAACACATGTCATCGCAACAAATAATTACAAAAATACCTACCGCAACACCAGCTGGGGGATCACGGTAACCAGTTAGGAGAGCGAATACATAGTTCTGACCATTGTGCCGAGCCTGGAAACGAAAAGATCCACAATATTAGCGAAATTTTCAGCTTAATGTGATTTCTGTAAAGTTAGTAATAAAAAACAAAACTCACTTTAGTTATTAGACTTAAGTCAGGAGGATAAGCCCCCCCGTTGGCAAACCTAGCTGCAGCTTCATTCGAATATGGTTGAGGGAAACGGTCACTTAGTTTACCAGGACGAGTGAACATCTCACCCTCATCATTAGGTCCATCTTCCACCTCAATTTCAGCAGCCATGGCCTTCACCTCCTCTTCTGTGTAAGCAACCCCTACCAGATCACGGTATGATATTAGAGACATAGAGTGGCAGGATGCACACACTTGCTGATACACCTGGTGACCACGACGAATCCTGCCCATCCACAGTATTTAAGATGAGTAGTTGCCATTAGAATCAGACAGCAAATTACTTTAAAATAAAAGATATGACTGAATTTGATGAGGATCAAAATCCCTAATAAAAAGGTAAAAAAAAACAAGAATCAGAAAGGTAGAAGGAAAGTTCGTGCTTAGGATTCACATGTAGATGTACATATGATTGAAAAAAATTTCACGATCATGCTCAAAATTACAAAAGCAGACTCATGAGCCAAGTGACAAGATTAACACTGATAAAGAAGTTCAACAGAGATCATGAAAAACTCACGAAGCATGGTCATATGAACTAAGAATGCCTTTGTGAGGCCATGGATAACTAGGGCACTCCAATCCATGTTCAGCCTCATCAGCAGATGCGACTGTTCCAAAGCTCAGGAATCCGGAAACTCCAGCTCCAACAAGTGCGATACTCCTGAAATAGTTTGTGTGTGCGGAGCTAGAACCATCATGACCTCTCTTTGAGAAGATAGACGACAACAAGGCAGAGGCCTGCTAACAGACAAACAATTAAGCCAACCACGTGAGAAACAAGCAAAAACGTGAAGAGATATTTGCAACTTTAGATTAACACTGTCCATGATCCGATAAAGTTAAACAAAGAATTACATTACATCAAATATATTACAAGCAAGAGACTATATGAAATAAGAGAGAGCTAATGGATTATCTTCGTAGGAATAAAAAATTCATGTTAGACAAAGGCAGATATAACATGAGAAGCAATGCAACTTCACAGATACAGAATGATGATATTTCATACTATCAAAATCAAGCGAACTACATCACCAATTCTGAATGTCTCTTTGATAGGCTTATTGTCCTTTTAAAGTAAAAGTCATCAGTGGCACTGGTAAATTCACCGCTGTGAGCACACCAAAATCTCATGCAGGTGCATAAAAGATTAATATGATCGCATCTCTGCAAGATCTGAACTAAAATGCAATAAATAGATGCCTGCGAAGCGGTTCCCTAATAAATACATAATCCCACCACCTGAGACTGAGGTTGAAGTTTCCTCCGTAGAAGCTGGTGGATTGCCCCTCCTCCAGCCATTTCACGTAGGTGAACCTTTCTGCTAGTGACCTAAAATCAAAGAGGAGAAAGCAAAAGGGCACCATAAGATAAAAGAATGCGATCGAGGAAAAGGAGAAAATTTATGAACCCCATTGTCCAGCAATAAAGTCATTTCCATAATGCCAATCTAATGAAAATTGCATGTGTTGGATTAAGAAAGCTACTCTGATTGATTCAGTATCTATGGAACAAGGTTAAACATTGACATCCTCATAACCTCGCATCAAATGCAAGTAGACACAGATACAACTTCTCAACATTCTACAAGCAGTGTGTCATGCGCATTAGGTTGGATGACTCTTCAGAAAAGCCAGAAAGCAGCTCATTCTGCAAAAACAGCGAGACCAACTCATCTATTGAATTTCAGGGACAGTATCCAGCTCATTCTTTAATTTCTATAGGCAATAACAGGTTCGCATCATTGTATTAGCTTTGCAAGCAGCATTTTCTGTCTTGATTGCCTTAGGTTAGCATCACCCTTTGAACTGCATAGACAGAGTTAACATGACACTGCAGAATCCCCAGGGACACTATTATCAAAAACAGGATCTCCTGAAGCTTCGGAGAACATGCGCTAACCCGAGGGCAGACACCACTTTTACTCAGTCTCCTTCAATTATTAGCTAAACGATAATGCATCGAGCTACTAAGAACAAACTTTCTTCCTTGCTGCGGAAAACCTATAAACACAAAATGGGAACTCTACAAAACGCCTCCCCGATCGCGTAGAGGAAAATTCCTTGGGAAGGCTGCAAAAACCCATTAACTCGATAGAAGATATTTCGTCGTTAGTCATAGGAATCTACTTCTCGAAAAGACCCTCGAGCTCTCCAGAGACACATGACATTTCTTCGTGATCAATGCGAGAATCGAGACGACCGCCCGCGAAATCCGAACTCGACATCGTTCTAAATTCACAAACTCAAAATGAACGCGTAAAAAAGCGAACCCATTCAACTAATAACACCGCAAATCTATCCACCCACTCAGAGTCTCGAGCTAACAACAGCTACAACTAGACATGAATCTGCACCGCCCGAAGTCGATCGACCCAAGAAAAAAAAAATCTAATTTTTCCTAAATAAGAACCGAACCCAGTAATTCCATTCCATTAAGCTACCTCACGCAGCTGAAAAAACGCATCGAGGGTAAAGTCTAGAGAATGCAAACACACAGATTGGCGGCCAAATCGAAAAGCGCGAAACGATTCGGATCGAGGAAGCGTGGAGGCGAATTGCGGAGCGCTCACCCGGGGACGGCGGCGAGAGGCGGGAGGTCAAAGAAGGGCGACGCGGCCTCGGCCTCCTCGGGAGATCCAGAACACAGAGATGAGGACTGAAGAGAACCAGCAAGGCAACGAAGAATAGCGAAGTCAGGTGACCCGAGAGATAGAGAGAGAGAGAGAGAGAGAGAGAAAAACGGGAACGGAACGTGACGAGCCGAACCCTTTCCGTTCCGATGGGTCGGGGCCGATCCTGGGCCTTTCTCTATGTGGTCTGGGCTTTATTATGGGCCGTGGGCTTCTCGTTTTGCGGGCTATGACATCCTACAAGCCCGTCCAGAGACTCCGTTGAAGCCTCGAGGATGGACTTTTCTGTTGGAAAATCCCAAATTTTAAGAATTGCTCTTTCGATTTTTACGAATTCTTAAACTAAAAAGAAAACCCGCCCTGCTATTTCCACCGCCACCACGTGCCTATGTCCCCATCGCCTACCGTTTTTAGAAAAAAAACAAAGAAAACTCGGCCACATTGCAAGTTTTCAACTTCCTGCAAGGTTTGCACCTTGAACTTTCTTTATTCATTTAAAAATGTTCGAAAAGGATGAAGATATTATTCATATACACATGTTAAAAAAATTTCATATCGGAAAATTGGTAAGTTACAGAAAAATTAATGCATAATTCACAAAATTAAACTTTTTGATTGACAGGAATCAACCGAATATATTAATGGATACAAACTTATATTTCTTCTTTCGGCAATTTCGCCGGCAAAAATGTCGTATTTCCTCTGCTGCACGCGTAATCCCAAAAAAGAGAGGGAAGAAAATAGAATATAAGCCGAAAATAAAAGGAAAAGGAGACCAAAAAGAAACCATTGGCGCCCATCTCTTTCCTGCCTCAGGAAAAGGAGGCTCCTCTCTCCTCTCGAACCAACGTTCTCCCCCCGCCTTCCAACGCCTCTCTTTCTCTCTCTCTCTGTGGCAATAAAAATGGGTGTTTTCCATTGTTTGCGAGTCACCGGTTCAGGACATTTTCGGGTGAGCAATGGCGAGGATCGCCCACAAGCACGCCGCTTCGTCGACGCACTGGATCGCGCTGGCGACATGCATGGCTCTCCTTGGGGCCGCCCTGTTCGTGGACTTCCAGTGGGCCTACTCTTCTGCTTCCTCCTCTTCCTCCCCTCCTTCGGCTACCTCCGCCTTTTTGTCGCTCGCTTCCAACTGGGCTCTCGAGAAGTCCGGAATCATCGTCTTCCCCGACCTCGGATCCCGCAACGAGTCTGGTGATCAGGTACCTCTGCTTTTGCTGCATTCGTGTGAACGTCCTTTTGTTTTTCAGTTTGTCTGTGGAATAGCCATTGACCAGCTTGATAGCGATCCCGCTCTCATGCAGCATTCTGCTTTGATCTTTTGATATGTGAATGATGAGCTCAGAAATGAATTTGATTATTCCGAGTAGAATGGCGCATTCGCCGTTATTTAGAGAACGAGTATAGGGAGATTAAAATGCCAACTAAAGTATAGCTCCATTGCCACGAACTTTGGTAGTTTCACTACCTTGTTTTGCATAATCAAGAACGAACATTTATGCGCTCTGCATTCCGAGATGATCAGAAAACCAGAATCTAGATCAGACCTGGATACGATTTCTCCCCTTTCCTGGTCATTCAATGCCTTGGTTGGATTGTCGTGTTTATGTTATTGAGTGAAGTATGTGAATTGTGATTTTGTCTGGGCTAAATTCCAGTTGCAGGAGGTACGTGCTCAAGAAGATCGTGGTCCAGGATCAGACGCTAAAGAAAAGCGTGATCAGGGACCGGATGCTAAAGAAAAGCGTGATCGGGGACCGGATAGATTTTTATCAGCTACTTATGCCGATTTACCCGCTCCAGACATGAAATGGGAAGAGATGCCGCCGGCACCGGTGCCTCGTCTGGACGGTGCTGCAATCCAGAACGATAATCTGTTGTACGTCTTTTCAGGATACCGCACTCTTGACCATGTAATAACCAATGTCCTCAACTTTTTTCTCCGCAAAATATTTCATACCTATGCTTTCTTTCTTTTTTTGGCCACAGTCACATGCTGCTATTAGATCTCTGGCTCCTAAATGCAGCTACCATTTTTAGAGTTTGTGATATGCGTGCAACTGGCTGACCGGATTCCGCTACTTTCACGCTTGCATTTCCAGGTGCATTCTCATGTGGATGTGTTCAACTTTACTAGCAATACATGGGGAGGGAGGTTCGACACGCCGAAAGATATGGCGAATTCACATTTAGGAATGGCAACTGATGGAAGATACGTCTATATTGTCTCGGGCCAATACGGTCCACAATGCAGAGGGCCAGTGGCTCATACTTTTATCCTCGACACAAAGACGAAGAAATGGGATAAAATGCCCCCATTGCCGGCCCCACGGTATGTAAATTCACTGATTAGGCATGAAACACGACTGCCAATCTGTTTAGCCACCATATGGTTGACTCGATCTTAAGTGATGATAGGTAATTTTCACGTCCTTCAGGTATGCTCCCGCTACGCAATTATGGAGAGGTAGACTTCACGTGATGGGTGGAGGCAAAGAGAATCGCCATACGCCTGCATTGGAGCACTGGAGTATAGCAGTAAAGGATGGCAAAGTCTTGGAGAAGGAGTGGCGAACTGAAGTGCCCATTCCTCGCGGAGGACCACACAGGTATGGGAGCAATCTATCTGGTAATTGCAATTCACGTCCAGAGATTGCTCATTTAGGTTGAATAATGTGAGCTATACTTAACAGCAGGAGCTTTCTAATCTCTATTTCAGGTGATTAATTAATTGATCAGTAATTTGGTTTTTGCAGGGCTTGTGTCGTAGTGGATGATAAACTATATGTTATTGGCGGTCAGGAGGGTGATTTTATGGCCAAACCTGGGTCACCCATTTTCAAATGCTCACGCAGGCATGAGGTATGTAGACTTGTTACCATAATTCAATAGAAACATGCTTAGATGCAATCTTTGCAGGTCATGCTACTCATCATCTGGTCGTTGCTTCTATTATCAAAAAGCGCATGCTTGTGTCATATGATGTTCCATTCGAGTTGATTCTTCAAACTGGGATCTTTCCTATTTCAGGTAGTCTACGGCGATGTCTATATGCTCGATGCTGGAATGAAGTGGAAAGTACTGCCTCCTATGCCAAAACCTAACTCCCACATAGAATCTTCTTGGGTGGTTGTGAACAATTCCATTATCATCACGGGAGGTACCACTGAGAAGCATCCAATAAACAAGAGGATGATGCTAGTAGGAGAGGTGTTCCGGTTCGATTTGGACACACTGGTACGATTTCTTCTCCCTCTCATTGAATATGAAGGACTGATGATGCAGGCGGGTGGAAAAACTTTTCCTATCCAAAATTCGACAAAAAGCAGAAAATGATTCGCCATTTGACGTCTATTCTAACGGAGTACTCGCTTTAGGAAATTTATGTGGCCATTGTTCAATTTCTCTTTAGTAGTTTCTCTAGGTAAAATGGGCCTGGCGTGGCGGCCTTGCTCTGCCTGTTTCTTTAACGTCCTATTGCTTCTGCACCTGAATGGTGATAACATTTGTGGACGGTGATGTTTTGTGGCAGAAATGGACAGTGATCGGGAAGCTTCCTTACCGCGTCAAAACCACGATCGCGGGCTTTTGGGATGGCTGGTTGTACTTCACATCGGGGCAGCGGGATCGAGGGCCAGATAATCCGCAGCCTAAGATGGTCATTGGAGACATGTGGAGGACCAAGCTGAGATTGTGATGCGAGTCGCGCTAAGTCGACCATTCAAAGCATTGTCTTAGCTTAGATATTTTTTTTTCCCGAGCAAATTTTCTCTAGGCCCGGTAAATAGTCCAAGTATTCTTTCCTCAATTTTTCTACTTGAACGAGGCATACAATTATTTAACTGCAGTTTGTCTTACATCCTTGTACAAAAGCGACAAGTGTCTTGAATTGAATAGAGGAGAGCATTTACAAAGCAAACGCTGCTTTTAATTTCTCTGTCTTTTGGTGAATAAGTTATTATTTGTATTGAAGTAATTAGTTGCTAGATCGAGATTCTTCCATTGTGCTTTATCATATTAAGTTTGCCTTATCTCTCGATGCTTTGAAGTGTTCCGGGAGTGAAAAGACTCGGATAGCCAAGGCTATATTATACTAGAGTCGGAGAGGACAAAATTGTCCTATCCGAAAGTTTGAGTGTCATGTCATGGATCTGATCAATCCGGTCTAGTCCATGAGAAGCAGAATAATCTAATCCTACCTGGAAAAGGTATGAAAAATATAAAAAGAAATGGAGGAAGTCGCGCGCAAATGACCACAGCGGCGATGGTCTCTCTGTCTCTGTCTCTCTCTCAACCATCTCGTGGTGGTGACGGCCGCCGGCCCACGGTGGGTCGCTATCCTGAGCCTAAAGCGAGTGGCTATGGGAGTTTAATGGTTGATTCAACCAGTCACATTTGGGACAGTTCTTATTTTAACTCTTACAACCTTCTAAATTCATCTGTGGGTATGTTAATAGCCAGTGATACATTTGATCATATACAATACTGAATAAAAGAAAGCCTATCCTCATCGTGCGGGTGATTAAAAATAGCCTAAGTGTACGAGTTACTGACATGATTTTATTCATCTTGTTCTCTTATAATTAATAGGCTCGGGGATGCCAACCTCCCCGGGCGATTTGCTTTCAATTGCAATACACTTTTCCTTCGCCATATTTCTTGCTGGATCTTCCAAAGGCTGTCCCGAGATACTCGGACCACCCGTAAAAATAAAACACTCTTTGATTCTCAAAAGAATCAGGTAAACTTCAGTTGAATCCAAATTGACATTTCCTTTTTGCCCTCCCTACGAAACTCATCCGGGAAGAAATGATGTAAAGACCTCTTTTTCATAACTCCACGAGTTGAAAATAGCAAATGAACTACTTGAAAATTGTGGAGTCTAAAAGGCCGAGCACAGGAACAAAGTTTAAATTGCCATCAGTCGTCTCTGTTTACATTCACATTTACAAAAGGCGGCAAGACAATATCCAGCACTAATACTTACAAAGCAATTGGTGCCTGCAAAATAACATCTTCTTGCCTAATAAAAAGATGAACACTTCACATGAAAGTCACACAGAAGACTTCCTATGAGGAAAGGGGCGGGGACAGGGGACTAGTTAGCCTCTTAACAGTAGTAAGGAGTACGAAAGGCCTACCGAGAGTATCTTCATCATGGAACAGTTCACATTCCTCAAACCTAAAACACAGTGCACACTCTTGTCTTAAGGCCTGGATCAAACCCGCTGAGGTGGGGTCCTACATCAACTTATTTTTTGATAAAAACCCATACCCATCTGTCCCACTGTACCTGCGCAACATGCGAAGAGCAGTTGAAGAAGACAAGTAGGGATCATCAGATGAAAGCGAGTAATCTGACATCAGCATCTCAATTCAAAATCACAATGACGACTCAAATTCAGTTCCTAAATTCTAAATTGGCAAAACTCCAATGAAAAATGGATCATCTATTTGTTATTTAAACACAACAAGGAAAATAGCGTTAACCATGTCCAGGCATGGGATACCGAACACCACAAAGATGTTTAATAAAATGAGTACATCACAATCATGTATGCTCACTACTAAGCAAAGAGCATACGAGAGAGAGAGAGAGAGAGTCCACTGCAAATTAAATTGCTCCTCTGCAGCCAATGCTTTAAGCAAATTTCGGTTTTCCAGTCGTGGATAAATTCTGTCAGTTGACTTGATTTACCATTCGCAATCAGAATATATAAATGAGAGTTAATGTAAAAACTGTAGATTGTGACTGACCTGATTGTAATCTTCCACTTGAACTCCCCAAGCATCTGGATGCAAAACTATTACAACTTCTTTCTACATCATACAGACATTTCTAATTTCTGCAGAAAAATAAACCAAAATAAATGAGCAAAATAATGAGAGAAACCAGTTAAATCACAAGAAGAAAGAGCAAGGAAAGAGAGTATTGCCTTTCATTTCAAGTAAGGAGCATAAGGAGCAGGACAGGGAGAAACAGTGTGATCAGGTAACTGATTTATCAGATCAACTGCTGCCTGCAAGCATGAATTTAGAATTTTCTTTTCCAACCGCACAAGCTGCGTGGCAACTTGCTTCTTTGGGTTTAAAGAGGGATCTGCCAACTAATGATGAAAGAGGAAAGGTAACGAAACCTCAGCAAACAGCTTACAATTGGCATCTTAGAATGGAGTACAGCAGAGTCAAATTACCAAAGTCTCATCTTCACTCAAGGTTGTAGGATAGCCAGCAATCCGTGACTCAAAATATTCAACTAATTGGTCCAAGACAGCCCTCTCTGTGCAAGGACTCACCTGAAGAAAACATTCGACATTTCACAAATTAATTCTTACCAAAATAACATGAGACTTACGGAGCTTCTAAAGCAAAGACCATCAGTGAACTCTCTTCTCTCTGGATATACAAACAGTATTACATAGAGTAGCATCAGTGAACTGCAGATGAGGTCACTCTGAGAGACGCATCGAGAATCAGAAAAACTGAAAAAATAGCCGAAAACTAACATGTCATCCCCCAGAGTTTAATTTATTATTCAAACTTTCTAAGCTAAATGCTAGATAAATGATATATGCATTAAGTATAACATGAGAGCACTTCAAAACTAAAATTGGTTTCAAAGGACGAAACTTACGGGACATATTGGACCTTGGGATGAAATGACTGACTGCATATCTGAAGGATCCGAAACATAGCCCAATCGCAAATAAGGAAGCATATCCCACACAGCTTCCCTTTCCTTTCCGGCATACACCTGCACAGCATAGCGTTATAATACTCATGATAGGTAAATCCAAGCTACTAATTTGCCACAAAAAATTTCATACATAAAAGAGTTGTTTCGAAAGCTTTCCGTTTCGTTGAGCAACTATTCTTTTATCCTGATATTGAGGATCCTCAGTATTCAAAGAAGCCTAAAGAGACACAAAGGAGGAAAGCATATTAGAATGTTTGACAAGCATATGATAAAACGACACGGAAAAGAGCAGCCACTTTTACCTCAACCCCAAGCCGATCATAAGAGTTATCTTCATCAACAAAACCATAATTCAAAAGCAATCTTGAGTTAGGCTGTGGTCCACACCTAAGACCAAATATAACAACTAGTAAGGTTGCACTGAAGTGCAGAAGAAGGATGCCTTCAGGATTGCCAAGAAAAGAAGGAAGAGCTCGATTTTACACTGAAAAGCCAACATCATGAAGAGAAGAATTCATACCAAACAACTATTGGTTCTCCAGCCTTATATGCACGATCAACCACTAGTTCAACAGCACCATCAACTGCTGTCAACATTGCCTTGCAATTGCTTCTATATGTTAGCAATGGGGGACCAAGAGGAACTAAAGCAAATCTTCGTGCAAGACTGACTTTCTGAAATTAAACAAGAGTCATCTGATTAAACAACTATAAAATAGTTCTCTAGTGAGAGCAACAGTGCTTTCTTCCCCAATGCAAAAGGTATGAAGAGCAGCACCTGCAAATGCACCACGCAAGATTGAATTGCCACGAAGGCTTGCTTGAAAATCTCAAACGGAAAGGCCTCAGTTGGAATATCGTAAGGGTATTGCTGCAAGATCAAAAGTAGGTAGTGTCACTGAGCTAGCATAATTACTGGCAAAAGTACAGACAAGAAAATTACTGGTGATAGGAAATGGACAGAGAAAAAGGTATAAGAGCAAAAATTATTACCTGAAACAAAGAACCAGCCATAAACCAAACAGTGTCAAGCTCATTGTATTCTCTTCTGATCCCTTCAGCCCTCTCAAGCACTTCGGCCTAATGCTCCGACACAGAATGTAGAGTTTCAGACTTTTGAAACATAAAACATATAAATACACTTTGATGTAGTTGTTGAAGCATTGACTACAGAGCAACTACAACACCATAGTGTTATAGTACCTTTGTTGGACTTCCTGTTAAGTAATCAAGTTCAGATTCTGCCCATAAAAGCGGAGATTCCACTGCCAACTGGCCCCTTCCACGCTGACGATCAAGCTCCCTTATGTAAGGGTACCAGAAAGACTTCTTCCCTTGCTTCTTCTCATACATTAGATACAAGGCCAAGCATGCCAACTCCGACAATTTGTTCGTGGCTAGTAGTTCCGCTGCAGAGGCCCACGAGATTCAAGCAAATTATGTGCAAGCTAAAACCTGTTGTACTTGAGGCTCCAGAGAACACTAGCGAATTTAAAATCAGTTGCAGGCATCACAGCTTTATCGAGTAGAAAAAGGGTGCTAGATGCAAAACAAAAAAGACCCAGAAAGCAAATTCTCTATCTAATACTTGCACCACCCTGTAGTAAAATTTCAAGGACATCCATTCATAGTCCGGGGACCAGGCACATAAGTGGCATGTACCACATTTTACCAAATTCGGGATACACGACAGCTTCAGTCAATAATTATCAAGTGTATACTCTGTTCTAATTTTAAAATCACCCCTCGTGCAGTTATTGCTATTACAATCACGATTGCTTTGCCAAAGAAAGTACGCACCATCCTAACAATTCCATGTCATGGAAACAAGTCCTAAGACTAAATTACAATTCTACGACATGCCACACAAACTGCCCGCAGAAAAACCAGTAAAGAAGGTTCCGAAGAAAAATGCACCTTACCAATAGTCTCGTTACCCAGCACTCTCTCCAGCGTCACGACCAGCGAATTCGGAACGGAGAATGCGACATCGCCCACCTGGTCAACGGAAACAATTTTCAGCCTTCAAGAAGCCTCACCAATTCAGCAACCGGAAATCAAGACATCAAGATTCGCGACATATCACCGTCCCCCGAAATCCGCACCTGAAGATCTTCGCTGGCGGCGACGTAGTGTATGGGCTGGTGCCTCTCATTGTGCGACGCCCTCTCCTTGAGCACGACCTTGCACGGTGGGAGCCCGTTCCGGTGCATCCAAGACTTCAAGTCATCCTCCTCCTTCTTGCTCACGACGACCTCGCCGCGCCGCTTCCCCTCCTCCTCCCTGAGCGATCCCCCCACCAGGGTCTCGGAGCTCGACGCCAGGCACAGGTTCCGGCGGCGGGACGGCCGGAGGGCCGCCCGGCTCCTGAGGAGGAAGGCGGCGGCGGAGGCGGCGGGGAGGCGGGGGGAGAGGGAGCGGAGCGGGAGAGAGACGGGACCGTTGCTCAGGCGGGTGGCGTCCATCTCCGGCGAGGGAGGTGGTTAGGGTTTTGGGGGGGAGTGGAGAGAGAAATGGGTTCTGGTCGTCGTTGCTCGGGGTGAAGAAAGATCTTTGCTTTTCTCGGTTTTTTGCTGGTGGGGGAAGTTCAGAGACGAGATAAGAGAGAAGGAGAGAGAGACGGAGACGGAGACGGAGACGGAGACGGGAAGGGGTTGAAAGGGAAATGGCGTTCGAAGGACGAGCAGATTCTTTTTTGATTGGAGGGAAGTAACTAAAATATTTCTTTTTTTGTCCCTTCGTAAATTTGAAGTAGTAAAAATCTCTTATAAGATTATTGAATCGAATCAAACTGAATCGACGGAAACTCAAAAGTTTCCAAACTTGTAAAGAAACAGAATCGTTTCCATGCGTAGCCTTAGTTATCATAATCTAATTATGATAATGAATTTGATTAGTACAAAATTTCCTTATTTTCTAGAAAAAAAAAGTCATCAAAAATTCTAAATTGTGCTTAGTATGATAAATTTATGCCAAATTTTTTTTTTGTAACATAAAAAGCTTCAAATTTTATTAATCGTAACACATTTATCAAAAACTCTATGATTGAAGGGCATTTCCGTCTTTCAATTTTTAAAGTTTTTTCTTTTCTTTTTTTTCCTTTTTTTCTTCTTCTCTCTTCTCATGGCAAGGGGGAGCTGAACTCAAGCAAGGACTGCAATTGCTAGTGTTGGGGGATGGTTGCCCTCACTTGAGCGAGTGAGAGCAGTCTTTGCCTAGGCTGGATCTAGTGAGGAAGGCTATCGCCTGACATAAAAAATGGGGCACAACTCTATCTAGGGCCACCCTCACCTACGAGGGTTACCCTCCTCAAATCTTGCGATGGCAACCTTTGTCTAAATCCAATTTCCAGTGGCAAAGAGAAGAGATAAAAAGAAAAAGAAAAAAATTTAAAAAATAAGAGATGAAAATGCTTTACAATTTGGGATAAATATGTGTGACAAAGTTCAATATTTTTTTTTTGCATTACAAAAAAAAAGTTTTGGATAAATTTGTCATACTAGATAAAATTATGAGTTTTTTTTTACTTTTTCTCTATTTTTTAATTCATCAAAGCCAATAATTATTGTGGAGCCTTTTGATTGGGAAGAGAGGAATAAATGCTGTGAGGATGCTTTGTTAAAAGAGAAAATGCAACGACATTTTATAATGGTAGATCAAATCTAAATAAGTTTCTAAACTATTTCATTTGAGGTTTTATGCGGATTTTAGCATCTCTTTAATGTCAAATATTTAAAGAAGAGAGTTGACTACAGAGCTCCAAAAAAAGATATTATGTGGATACCGATAGATTAAAATAATGAATGTAGTCCGGCAACCCGCCATAGATGACCCCTGTTAGTAGGAAACTATTGGTGTCTTGGTCAGATAAACTAGGGTGAGTTTGGTAACATTTCGTTTAAAATTTGTTTTTGAGAATAGAAATAGAAAAAAAGTATTTCTACTTTAGGGAACAATTTTTAAACAAAAAAACACGTTTGGTAAATTTGTTCGAGAAATATAAAAAGAATAGAAGCACGTTTGGTAAATTTGTATAATTTTTTAATATATTTATTTTATTTTTTCTATTTTCTTTCTTATTTTTCTTATTTTCTTATTTATTTTTGCTTTTTTCTTTTTTTCTTATTTTGGTAGGTCGCCGACCAACGAGGGTCGGCGGCCTCGCCCGGAGCCGGCGTGAGGTCGCCATCCTTCAATGGCGTCGCCAGCCCTCGACGGCCGGTCGCTAGTCATGGCTGATGCCGACAACTAGCCAAAGAAAAAAGAAAGAAAAAAGAAGAAGAAAAGAAGAAGAAAAAAGAGAGAAGAAAATGGAAGGGAGAGAAAAAGTGTTCTTAAATTTTGTTTATGAAATAAGAAACAAAATTTTTTTGTTTCTTGTTTTTGTTCTAAACGTGTTTGGAAGCAAAAAAAAAATAGATTTGGAAAAAAATGCAAACAAACGCGTTTGTTTTTTTTTTTTTTTTTTTTGTGACCCAGGGAACCTCCGTGCGCCGTTTCGTGGCGGAGTAAACATTGGGGTTGACTGGGCCAAATCTTGGGGTGGACTGGGCTACCACCACAGATCTAGGCACAGGTGAATCGCGCAGCTTGCACTGAAGCATTGGCCCATGCTAAGTTTCGGACCCTTCCCCCTTTGCGTATAGAGTATCAAGTCTTAACTAGCGCGGCAGCGGTGGTTTCTGTTCATCTTTTTGTTCCTAGGAACAAAAGAACAAAAATTGTGTTCCAGGGAATAGAAACAAAAACCAAACAAACAGGCCCCTAGTAACCAAACACCAAGGATCACGATCACCGGGTTGGGTTCGGTCAACAATATTCGGCCCAAAATAATGGGCCTCCAAGCGTACACCGCTCTGCTTCCATTTTCAAAGCCCGAGCCCGATACCGGATCGACCATGAAGCCCACGAAAGAAAAGCATCACCACCACCTCCGATCTCTCCGTCGCTTTGCTGACGGGATCCGAAGCGAAGACTCCATTCAGTTTTCCCCAGCTACGATCACCACCATCATTGCCACCGCTCATGCTCGCGGTCCTCGATCTCGCGCCGTAGCCACGATCTCCGCGCGCTTCGTCCGCAGCGAATGCGGAGCTGAATCGAACCGCTCCGAACGCCGGCGACGATGGACATCGTCTTCGCCCAGATCCAGGCCGACCTCCGCTCCAACGACGCCCTCCGCCAGTCCGGCGCCCTCCTCCAGGCGCTCCAGCACTCCGCCGCCGGCCGCGACATCTCCGTCATCGCCAAGTCCGCCGTCGAGGAGATCGTCGCCTCCCCGGCCTCCGCCGTGTGCAAGAAGCTCGCCTTCGACCTCATCCGCTCCACCCGCCTCGCCGCCGACCTCTGGGAGACCGTCTGCACCGGCATCCGCAGCGACCTCGAATTCCCCGACCCCGACGTCACCGCCGCCGCGCTCTCCATACTCGCCGCCATCCCCTCCCACCACCTCTCCAGGCTCATCACCAGCTCCCACAAGGAGATCAACGGCTGCTTCGACTCTCCCAGCGACAATCTCCGCTTCTCCATCACCGAGACTCTGGGTTGTATCTTGGCGCGCGATGATTTGGTCACGCTGTGCGAGAATAATGTCAGCTTGCTCGACAGGGTTTCCAATTGGTGGGCGCGGATCGGGCAGAACATGCTTGACCGGGCCGATACGGTTTCTAAAGTAGCGTTTGAATCCGTCGGGAGGCTGTTCCACGAGTTTGATAACAAGAGGATGAGTCGATTGGCAGGTGATAAGTTAGTTGATAGTGAGAACTCGCTGGCAATTCGGTCGAATTGGGTATCTTCCACGGTGGATTTCGTGTGGAAGAAGCGCAATGCTTTGATGGCAAGATCGTTGGTCCTGCCTGTAGAGAGCTTTAGGGCTACAGTCTTCCCTATAGTGTATGCTGTCAAGGCGGTGGCGTCTGGTTCAATCGAGATCGTGAGGAAGCTTTCGAAGAGTAATTCAAATGCAAGCGTGATTGACTTGAATAATGCGGAGAGATTGGTGGGTGTTTCGGATGTTGTTTCGCACCTGGCGCCCTTTCTGGCTTCTTCCTTGGATCCGGCATTGATTTACGAGGTTGGTATTAACATGTTGTATCTGGCTGATGTACCTGGTGGGAAGCCAGAATGGGCTTCACAATCAATTATTGCGATCTTGACTCTCTGGGATAGACAAGAGTTTTCTTCTGCCAGAGAAAGTATTGTTAGGGCTGTGGTTACGAATCTGCACCTTCTCGATCTTCACATGCAGGTATGTGTCCGATTTGCTTCCTTTATTCTAAAGTACACTCATCTTTTTGTAGAAAATTTGTGGCTGAACTGATCTGCCTTCTTTTTATCATAACTGTTTGATTTCACTGATGATCATATGTGATACAATAAAGACTCATTGCGTTATGCAATCTCTTTTCATTCTGCTGCACCTAGCACAAAATACTGTCAAGCAGACTTCTAGGTGCTGTAAGTGCTGGCTATCGGTATTCCTAAGTCGAGTATGAAACTGAGATAATGCTGGATTCCCTAAGGTATATATATGAAACTACATTCCACACTGATTTGAAGAACTGTTAAGGGGCATTTAACTAGTGTGCCATTATCTAAACCAAATAAAAATTTACCGACCAATTTGGTCAAATGGTCTTAACGTACCTATTTTTATTTACAAAAGTATTAGCTTTTGTTATATCTACCATTACTTGCAGTGTCCGATTGGAGTCTGCTTTATTGCTTTTCTAGGATCTCTATAGGTCTCCCATGTAATTGAATTAACATGTAGCCTAACAATGAATATCTGGAAGTCGTGCATTATGATGTTTGAGATAGAATTCCTCAAATGCCAACAAGCTAATATCTGTGAATTGAATGCATGAAGGTTTCTCTTTTCAAGAGGCTGCTTCTTATGGTAAGAAACCTGAGGGCAGAATCAGACCGCATGCATGCCATGGCCTGTATCTGTCGAACCGCTCTTTGTGTTGACCTTTTTGCCAAGGAAAGTGTTCGAAGGGGTCAAAAACCACTAGCTGGAACTGGTATTGCTTCCCTTTTTGAAGATGCAAGGATAAAAGATGACCTCAATAGTGTTACTAGTAAAAGCTTATTCAGGGAGGAACTAGTAGCATCACTGGTTGAAAGTTGCTTTCAGTTGTCATTACCTTTGCCTGAACAAAAGAACTCTGGCATGGAGAGCAGGGTCATTGGAGCCTTGGCATATGGAACTGGTTATGGTGCACTTAATTGGACGGAGCCTGCTTTGGAGGTGGTGGAAGTCTGTAGACCTTGCGTCAAGTGGGACTGTGATGGTCGGACGTATGCAATCGACTGCTATTTGAAATTGCTTGTTAGACTTTGTTATATATATGATACAAGGAGTGGTGTTAAAAGAGTCAAAGACGGGGCTTCTCAAGACCAAATTCTAAATGAGACCAGACTGCAGAATTTGCAGCGCGAGCTGGTGAAGGACTTGCATGAGGTATGTATGAAAATCTCACAAGACCAAAGACGTGCTAAAGATCTTGCAATAGATAATTCAGATATGAATTGTACCGTTCGCTGTTTTGGAAACGTACTTCTTCGACTTAAAAATCAGACTTGGTTATTAAATATTAATTTCATGTGACGATTTTTTAAGGCTGAAGATCATGACTCTGTTTATAATGTATTTCTTAATATAGCTTGCCGGTGGATGATTTAGTTTTCACTTCTCCAGCCCTTTTTTTTTTTTTTTTTTTTGTTGGGGGGTTTAACCTTGAAATTTCCATATGGCTTCTACTTTATGGTCTGGCACTGACTAAGTGCATAAAAAAACTAAATTGCCCAATGCAGGCAATGGATGCTTTGTGCATGTGCCCGGTGTGGAACTTAATGCTCAGAAGTCAAAATTATTCATGAGGCATAAAGTAGAAATTGGAGTTATACATGTCTTCCTAGCTTTTACCTTTCCAAAGACAAGTCATTTTACCGCTATCTTAGAGGCCTATACTCTATGAAGCTAGAATATATTATAAAGGAAGAAAACACAAATCTGTCTGCCCAGGTGGCTGGCAAAATGAAACACAGGGGGAGACACTATGGTAATGTGACCCAGGTTTGCCACAATGAGTCCGTAAGTTCGGCAAAATGGAGAGGCTTACATGATGTCAACTTTATATGGGCCAGCAAGTTTTCTTTTTCGGCGCAAAGTTCTGGAATCTTTTTGACAAGGCACAACCACGTGTGTCATCTCCACTTACTATGTTTATGCAGAGTCTTTATTTCGACAGTGTTGTCATTACTTTCAGGGTGTTCACTGGCTTCATGATAGAATTGGTTGGCATTCTTGACACAGAGTCTTATTTTAGTTTCAGCATTCTTCCTATATAAAGAAAGAAAAATTTTGTTTCCGCATTCTTGACTACACTCTTGAAACAAAGCACGTTAAGTACTGGATGCTTGCTAACGTCCTTTAGCTGAAGCGCTGTATCAATGGAGAGATTATTTTAGCCATGTGCTCTTATCTTTCATCAGCTACACTTTAAGTCTTGTCTTGCACTTGCATGGATTTCTTCATTTCACGTGAAGATTGGACTGTTGTCTAATCAGCAGTCAACTGCCTGGGGGCGAATGCATAGTTACAGGGGCAATTTCTCAATACTAAACTGCAGAATTGAATTTTAGTGCACAAATTACTCCTGTGGTGATTCTCCTATCTCGACAAAGAGTCTTGAATGTTGTATAAAGTGGATGTATTTTGTTTTTGTTTTGCAACGTTTCATCTAATGCAATATTTGTTCTATCATTTTTATTAAGGGAATGTCGAAGTCTTTTTAACATCTTCCCTATTTTTACTCTCTTTCCTGAGATTTGTCAAAAGGAAAATCTCACATATCCATCTATATTGCAGGTGAATACCCCCAGAATATGTGCTCGTGTTATTTGGGCCATTGCTGAACACATAGATTTGGAAGGTCTGGATCCACTTTTAGCTGACGATCCTGAGGATCCACTTAACATAATCATATCAAACATCCACAAGGTCTTGTTCATGTACAACATGGATGCATCTGGAGAAGCAACAAATAGACTTCAAGATGTTCAGGCAGTTCTTTTGTCTGCTCAAAGGTTGGGATCTCGTAATGCCAGGGCAGGACAACTACTAATTAAAGAGCTTGAAGAGTTCAGAAACAATAGTTTGGCTGATTCTGTGAACAAACATCAATGCCGCTTGATATTACAGAGAATTAAATATGTCACCAGCCATCCAGACAATAGGTAAGGTTGATAATCTTCAATTCCTTTTGAAAAATATGAGCTTAACGTTGCAGATCTTGTCTTCTCTTTCTTATCAAATATATTTGTGCGTATTTAGAATGAAATATGTATCTCTTTCAGGTGGGCTGGAGTTAGTGAAGCCCGAGGTGATTACCCATTTAGCCATCATAAGCTAACTGTCCAGTTCTATGAAGCTGCTGCTGCTCAGGACCGAAAGTTAGAAGGATTAGTTCATAAGGCTATCCTGGAACTTTGGAGGCCGCAACCAAGTGAATTAACCTTACTGCTAACCAAGGGAATTGACTCGACCTCACTTAAGGTTCCACCGACTGCAATTACTTTGACTGGAGGCAGTGATCCTTGCTATGTGGAAGCATATCATTTGGCAGACTCGGGTGATGGGAAGATCACTTTACATTTAAAGGTGCATTTTGGTTTAAGTTGGTGTGCATTTGGTGCCTAAGTCATGCTTGCCACACTACATCCTTTGAGATAACTCCCGTAAATGTTCGCTTGCATTTTTTGTTAAGCAAGATAAGAACATCTTCTTTGTCCTACATAGGCAAAAGAGTGAAAGATGGAAGTATTGGTTATAAATTACTCAGAAATGCATGGTTAATGAGTCTATGTGCTCTTCCTAGCGCCTGAAATGGAAGCTTGTAGTGAGCACACTGATATTGTGTGAGGTCCCTTACTGCAGAACCGAAACTTGAACTCATTTTCCAAGTCATATGAATGTTGCTGTGGAACCACTATCATTCTCTGCTGGGTTTTATGTGATTGCATGGCAGTTTAATTTTACAACTTTATATTCTGTTACTACAATGCTTTATTTTACTTCTGCTCATGCTTACTGAAGATAGAGAGCATTCCTATGTGCAGCTGTCTGGTATATATGTAACATGGGGGCTCATCAGCCTCAATTTTATTAGGAGATAGAAAGACCTCAGAATCGATGCAATTCTTTTCATTAGTTTTACACTGCTCCTCATTTTTTACTGTTCTATAATCCCAGTTGTGAAGGAATATAGTGCTAATTTGATGAAGTTATTTCAGGTGTTGAATCTAACTGAGCTTGAACTGAACCGGGTTGACATTAGGGTTGGACTATCCGGTGCGCTGTACTATATGGATGGGTCTCCTCAGGCTGTCCGGCAATTGCGCAACCTTGTTTCGCAGGTCCTATTTCATAATCCATATATTTTAGATCCCTTCATTTGTGGTTCCTGTATCCTATTTTAAGTGCATATAAACTTATAATGAGTGCGCGTGTTTGAAATTCTAGTTGCTAATCCATGGCAGGAGACTGTTTATGTTGGATTAAGTCTTCCATGAATTATTATGCTAGAGTTATGCCTTGCCAGTAAGGTTGAGTTATTCCTTGTCAGTATGGTTGAAGGGATATTGAAAAAAACGTCCTCTTTCTTGGTCTTTTAGCCTGGTCTGTGTGGATGTCCTCAGTTGCAAAAACAGTTCTATTTTCTATTTGAGGAGTTTCCACGTCAAAAGATTGACTGTATAAATTATCCATAAATGAAAAGTTTTGCTTATAACTTATATAGTGGGATATTAATTACCATCTCAGACTATAAATGTAAATTGATTAGTACTCTAATCTCGGCGATCTATTCCCAGGATCCAGTTCTCTGTAGTGTCACAGTGGGTGTCTCTCAGTTTGAGAGATGTGCTCTATGGGTTCAAGTTTTATACTACCCCTTTTATGGAAGTGGTGCTGCTGTTGATTATGATGCTGATTATGCTGAAGAGGATCCACAGATTGTCAGGCAGAAGCGAAGTCTAAGGCCAGAACTAGGCGAACCTGTAATTTTAAGGTGTCAGCCTTACAAAATTCCGCTGACAGAGCTTCTATTGCCTCATAAAATTTCACCTGTTGAATTCTTCCGTCTCTGGCCTAGTTTACCAGCTATTGTAGAGTTAACTGGTACTTATACGTACGAGGGAAGTGGATTTAAAGCAACAGCTGCACAGCAGTATGGGGCTTCTCCTTTCTTGAGTGGCCTAAAGTCATTGTCTTCCAAGCCTTTCCACAGAGTTTGCTCACACATCATCCGCACAGTGGCAGGCTTTCAGGTAGGATGTTAGACTTGGTATTTACCATTTACCTCTCTCTCCCTCCCTCTCTCTGTGGGGAACTACAGGTTGGTAGTTTGAAAATTCGTGTGCAATTATGTTCTCTTCTTGCACTTAGAGATGCTGTTCTCCTTTGATATCGATATTTATTCTTGATTATCCAGTAGGAAATTTGAGACCAAAACCATGTAGAAACTTATGAATTATTGTAATAGGAAACTGATGAAAGTATATTTTATGTACCCTTACCAAAAAAAAAAAGAAAAGAAACTGATGAAAGTAAATGCCTCTATATGTGTCGAATTGAGATTGTTGTGGTTTTGTAGACCTCTGGGTAAGTTGGTATATAGGTTGTGATGTCTCTGCATTTGGTATCATCTGTGAACCCCTAGCCACCGTCTAGGTATTCTAACATTAAGTTACTATTATGATATTTGACGCAGCTTTGCTTCGCTGCAAAAACTTGGTACGGAGGCTTCTTGGGCATGATGATTTTTGGAGCCAGTGAAGTGAGCAGAAATGTGGACCTGGGCGACGAGACAACTACTATGATGTGCAAGTTTGTTGTCCGAGCTTCTGATGCATCAATTACGAAGGTCATAGAGTCAGATCTTCAGGGCTGGTTGGACGACCTTACTGATGGGGGTGTTGAGTATATGCCTGAAGATGAAGTGAAAGTGGCTGCTGCCGAGAAGCTTAGGATCTCAATGGAAAGGATAGCTTTGTTGAAGGCAGCTGAGCCTCCTCCCAAGACTCCAAAATCTGATGATGAAGAGGAAGAAGACGAGGAAGATGAGGAGGATGAAGAGAAAAGGAAGAAAAAGAAGGAAAAAAAGAAAGATGGGGAGAAGGAAGAACCTAAGGGACCTGCAACCCTCTCAAAGTTGACGGCGGAGGAAGTCGAGCATATGGCTCTTCAAGCAGCTGTTCTACAGGAATGGCACGTGTTGTGTAAAGATAGAAGCACCAAGGTTAATTGATTTGCTTATCTTAGAAGGTTTTGATTTTATTTTTTTCGTAGTAATCTTATCCCAACTATGCAGTGGGTTTTGCATTGGGGGGATGACATGATTAGAGACAGGTTTACTTTTTTTCTCTGAGTTGGGTGTTTGTGAAAGAGGAAGCTATTGCTTGGAGGAGGATTTTGTTGTATATCTTTGTAGCAGTACCATTAGTCTGTTGTTCATAAATCCGATTACCAATGAACTCTTCTATTCTTTTGGAGGTTGTCATCCCGTAGAAGTCCCAGAACATCTATGGGGACTCCCTGTGATATGAAAAGTTGTGTATTGTTTTACCTTTTTGGCTGGTTTGAGTTGTGTATTTGAAAACTGCCCAAACTGTGGCCTTCATCTGGAAGGTAATTTTTTTGCCGGAGGTTTCGATTTTGATGTTCAATGTCATTGGCTTGTACATCTGGTTGCCATGATAAGGCTCAATCGATCCACTCCACGCGTAATCAGCTACAAAGACTTGCTGTTCTGGGGCACGGGCATTTTGTTCTGCGAGGCACGATGCGGGTTTAGACAGCGATCACAAGTAACCTCGGCCGACCATTCTGGGAAATGAACCGGATGATGACAAGCAAGACGCAGGAAGTATCGAGCCAAGAATTCTGACAGCCGCAGCTTAAATCAACAATACCGGTTGACTAGTAATTACTAATCGTCTCAGCTTCATGGTCCAATAACGTCCGATGAATGAATTCTGCGATCCGGGCCATCCATTAGTCGACACACCAAAGACTCCCTTCATAGATACACTTGCATGCTGCATGACATGTTCCAAGGTCAATCACCATGAGCAAATGTTCGCAAACAGGTCCGTTGTTCCTCCGAACTTAAAGGACCGGGTCAAAGCGCGCTACTTTCTGGGGTTTATTTACCCTGGAACGGCATGCATGGAAATAATTATAGGAACGCTGAGCAGATTCTTGAAATGGAACAAGATGAAGAGGGATTTCAGGAGAAAGAAAACGAAGCCCTGAGCGAGAGCTCCCCATATATATGATTATCTCCCATTAGCAAAGAAGCTGAGAGCATCCATTTTCCTCATTCTTGCTTATTTTCAGTCAACTAGGAGAAAAGGTCCTTTGTCGGCAACACTGTTACAAAATGGAAAGTCGGATGCAATGTCACATAATGGAAAGTCGGATGGTACTCCACCAAAAAAAACTGTTTTTCTTCAACCAAATGGGGCCTAATTAGCACTTGTGGTTCCAAATAATAACCTCGATGATTATCGCAAAAGAACAAAACTGGGGAGCAATTTCAGCGAAGAAAACTCAACTTGCTTCTAATTTCATGACTCTTAAAGAGAATTTTCATTACAGATATTTGCCTTCTTCTATCTCAATTAGAAGCAAATTGAGCCGGTGAACAATGGGAGGTTGATTTTCCAACGGATCTAAACATTTTCGTCCCATATGCATATCCTCAGATGGGAAATTTCTGGGGAACTGTATCGAAGTCATCAAAGTCGAATCTCTGTCGCTCCCTCCCAACCTGCGGAAACAGAACCTTCAGAAACAACAGTAATTTGCCTCAAAATCTCAAAGCATGTCCTTACCTTGCTTAGGTATAGAGGATCATATGACATTAGCTCATCCATAGCATTCAGTTTCCTGGACAGTGTCATTATCCTGACAAAAAACAGATATAATAAGTACCCTATGCTTTGCAGCCTATGAATTTAGGTTGGGCATGCAATTGCACAAGTATCTCCAAAGAAGAAGAGTAGAAAAAAGTTTTATCCTATCCACAATACTAGTGGTCCAGCAATAGAACTAACTAGATCAAATAAAAATCAACACAAAACGACGACTGGCAATTGACCTTGACTGCTACCACAGTAACAACTCCTGCAGTTGATTAAGGGTGCGCATGACAAAATTTCTGAAACAGAAATTGATTTCTGGCCAGAAATTGATTTCTCAATTTCTATTTCAGAAACTGAGAAGCTAAAAATTTTAGCTTCTGATTTCTTCTTCAAATCTATTTCTGGAATAGAAATCTGTTTCAGAAATAGAGAAATCAAATTGCGTTACCAAACGGATTTCTGTTCCAAACCTGTTCCGGGGAACAGAGAAACAGAGAAATCAAGAAACAGAAATTTTATCATGCGCAGCCTAAGAGGACATCCAGTTATAAATAAGGTTTTAAGAATGCAAAACAAGAGTTCACTGGATAGAAGGTGCAACTTAACAAGCTTCGAGATAAAACACGGACCTGGGCAACAGTTGATCAAAATGATCACCAGGACATGAGAGTCAAGCAAAAGAAACATAGGGCTATTGGAGAAAAATAAAAATTGACTTCAGACTATCCGAGAGAGGTGATGTAACCCTAAGAGAGAGTACAGCACTATGTACTGTCCAAAAATCTGTACCTCTGGATTGATGAGTCGATGTGTTCAATCATCTGGCAGGTTTTATACTGTTCAGGATCCTCCAAGAACCTAACCATTCCATCTTTCTGATTAATGGTTGCAAAGATCTCACCATCTTGAATCTAAATAAACACTCAATAATTTAGAGACGGTTTAAGAGCAACATATTACAAAAATACAAAAGGAAACATATGATCTACAATTCTAAATACCATTTGCAGAACATGCATTTCTGCCTCCTTTGGGCTACCCAGTTGCACTGTGTTGGCTATATCTTGAAGTGAGAGGGTCAAGTATGTTTGAGTCAGCCTCTGGATGTTATGCTTGTACATGGAAGATACGACTTGCTTAACCAGACCTAGGTTTTTGTCCTACAATGAAATCAAAATTATTTTTCATATGCATAAAAAGCCTTGCAACAGTTCTCGAGGCAAGTAGAGAAAAAAAAGGGTGGATGTTCAGTACTTACATTATCAAATTTTTCTCCATTTGTATGAACATATGTTTTCAACTCCACAATTTTCCCTGAGCTATAAGTAGTTGCTAACTCTATATAGGGCTGATTAGGGAGAAACAAGGTTAACAGAACAATAATCAGAGAAACCGGGTTCATCATGGAGAAGAATAAGAAACAATATAATAATCAAGAGACGCCTCAAAAGAACAGGAAAAAGGAAAAATACAGGATCATCAAATTAAAGGTAATATTCAACAGAGCACGCATGTGGCAAGTATAGAAAGGAAACGCCTGCAGAGCAAACTATTTTTATTTGGAACTTTACCTTCTGGCTTTTCCAATTACAGGGATACTTCTGCTTTAAATTTCTGTTCAGTCACTCATTAAAACTAGATGCACAATATCGTTGCTAGAAACAAGCAATTTCTAATTTTGCTTCTGTGGTCATACGCTTGAAACATATATAACGCTATTAAAGCATGAATATGACACTTGAATCTCTTTCCTCAAAAGTAGTACGCGTAAAGCAACTTTGAAGGTAACACAATCTTACATCTTGCTCAAAAAATGCCAGTTACAACAAGTACTAAACTTTACAGGTCAAGTTGAAATCACCAAGTCAGATATCCTATAAGAAGTCATGTCAGTAAACAACAATCTAACCAGACATAAACATGAATCCTTTCAATACAGATTAGAAAACCTACAACATGATACTCACTTGGATGTGTTCAATTAAGCCTTCGCAATTACCAATATGCACAAAAGTCAGTTTGGACTTGAACTGGTAAAAATTGGAAATCATCATACAATAGGCATTTGATTCAAAAAATAAATATCCTTGGAAATAGGGAGAGAATATACAAGGCTATATTGTAGCTTAATCTCAACTTTATTGTCCACATACAGCATCCATGTGACCAATCTATGCTATTAATAGATGCTTCACAGAATCTGCATACCTGGCAGAAGTTTTTTAAGTTCCTTTGAGCTGCTGAAGAAGCGTACTTGGGAAGACTAGTTGAGAACTATGAAGAAAAGTGCAAGATATCCGTCATTCTCAAAAAAGAAAATTTCAGCAAGTATATACATTGTCTCCAAACCAAACCAGCATAGTATTAAGGAAAGAAAGCTTACTACTATAAGAAAAAAGTTCATATCATCAAGAGAAAAAAAGTAAACAACTACAATGTTGCAAAAATCATTAGAAACAAGTTCGCATGGGATCGAAGTACACATTTAGATAATAAGTACCTGCCCATAATGTATTAAAGAAACCAGTATGTACTTTCTATATGCTTCAACGGCAATAGCATTGATTGTGTTCATTGGAGCAGTAACCACCTGGAATTTGATATGACAATGGAAGAAACTGGTCATAACATAGAACTGCACAATAATTTACAATATTTCAGTACATGCATGTACATTAATTACTTACATTGTGCAGAAGCTCCAATGCTTTTCGAAAACGCTTTTGACCAATGCATATCATACCCCTACAGCCAAAGTAAATATAAATCAAAATAAAATAACCAAAAACACAAGACGCACGTTAAAAAACCGATATCGGACAAAATGTGAAAGCATAGAACTATTAATGCAAAATATTTAAAAGCTCATTCTCACAAACAAAAGGGGCAATGAATCAAGAGAAAATACTTCTCATGTAAACATACAATGCAGGAATGTTCAAGCCTGATTCTTCAAAAGTCAATAAAACCACATAATGGGACTCGGTAAAATAACCCTCCACTTGTTTTTGTGACGTGGCTAAAACATCAGCTTCATCACTTCAAATCGAACTTTTTATGACGAAGAAAGCTGATCATGTTCAAATGTTCGTTAATTCCAGTGAATACCTATATAGTCAATATGCAGAAAATCAGACAATATTCTCATTGGAGCCTCACTTGACATCGGAAAATTCGAGAATCAGAGAAATTAATCCTGTTCAAAAGTCCATTCTTGGTTTGTGTGGTGGACAATATGGCCAGCCCCACTTCTTGGGATGATGCTTACTTATTTCTTTGCTGTTGAAAATATTTTCTGAAACGCCTCAAGTGCCATTTTCTTACCCAGCTTAGACAACCCAGCTACATTGTATTGTATCAGATATCACAGACACCTTTTTTTTCTAGCACATTTAAAATTTTCATCTAATAATTGAGAAGAAGATTTAGATGGCGGTAGCATTAGTAAACCTGGCACGTTACCCGAATACAAATGTGCAAAATGTACAGTGGAGAAAAATAGACAAACATATAAGCAAAGCTTACCCATAATAACAGTATAAGAAAAGGTCCCTTGGCTGATCAACGTCAAATATATCATCCTCCAAAACAGATAGACCAATGTTATAGCTCTTGGACAATAAACAAAGAAGGAGAAAATCTGGGTGTAAGGTAGTCAAATGTTCAGAGGTAGTCTGAAGCTTTCGGACAGCTGCTCGCATCGGAGAAACACCACGCAGTGGGGATTCAATCAACAAAACATGATCCTTGAACCTTTTGCAGACAGAGACAACTGCGGGCTCAATAAGAAGAATCAATGCTGTGAGTTAGCATCCGATGTTTAACAATACAAAGCGAATCACAGTTTTCTTTGAGGTATAGAAGGGTACATTTATCAGGTGCGAAACGAATCTGTTGTGCATCGCAGCAATTGATAAATCTGGCGAGAATCGGTACGAGGGTAAGTGCTTGCTCTTTTGAAACTGGACCGGACGTGAACGCCTCTCTATTGTATATTCAGACACGGCAGTCATGTGAGTAGCAATACGAGAAGAATGTCTGGAGAAAGCATTTTCTGTGTGCTTAAATCAGGACAATTTACTACAAATGCCACATAATCTCTACTCCTCTATTCCTATCCTCAGTATCTCCACAGAAATACAATACTTTCAAAATCCTAAGTGCCGTCTTTGCAATAACAGCCGCTGCTTCTAACACTTCCAAATCCACCATTTCACTCTAAGCTCGTAAAGAAATGAATACTCGCGTCTCCAGCAATTATTTCACGCGAGATTGATTTCCTAAGTACATCGCCATCCGATCCCCAGTCGCTACCTAAAAAACCGCACAATAAACCACATCGCGCGAGCAAATCGCAATCCACGCATCGTCCCAAATTCAAAGCACGAGCCCGTCGAAAGCCGAAACCCTAGCTAGGTCAATGCAGCGAAGTGCGGCGAAATCGCGATCGTCCCGACGGCCGACTGCGGCGAGCGAAGCGAGGACTCACAGGAAGTAGAGGTAGCCGAGGGAGTGCTTGGCGGGGTCGACCTGGTCGAGGACGGAGCTGAGGGCGCTGGGCTCGGCGTGGAGCGACTCGTCGGCGACCTTCAGGATGTTGTGGAGGTGCGCGATGTCGTCGACGCTGCCGGAGAGGCCTTGGATTTGGGTCACCAGGTTCTCGATCGATCCCATGCTTCGTTCCCCAGTTCGGACCTCGGTCCCCGGTGAAGAATCGGAGGAACCAGCGGAAGGGGGAAGCTGGAGGGGGCAGCGATAGCATCGACTCGGGCGTGACTCGGTACGGAATCGGCCGAGTCGATTGAATCATCGGGCTAGGTGGGCTGAGAGAGGGCCTTTGGGCTTGTGATCATCTCATCTCGACTGGATTGGCCCTGATCTGGGGGTGTTCGTTTTGCCAGAAAACGACGTCCCGTTTGTGTTGCGAAAATGTTTTCAAATTTTTTCATTAAATTTTCTATTAAAAATTACTTTGAAAAAAAGACTCAACATAATTTTTTTTTTTTTGTTGAAAACGTGTTTATTTGTGTTGCTTCTACATTTGTGTGTTCCGATTTCATTGAAAACCAAGCCGAAATGAAATTCGTGAAAATTACTTATTTTTAAATATATAATTGTAAAAAGTGGAAACAATTGTTCGTATTCTATTTTTAAATCATTTTAAGCATGTGTAGTTTTTCACTTCGAGAAAAGATGAAACTAGACCCAGTGCGTGTCAGGTATGGCTGTTTACTACGAATTGGTCCGATGATGCCAATTATAATCTCAAATGATGAATGGTTTCATTCTTAAAGGAACCAGATCAATAGTGACAGTCAACGGTGAACTTCGCATTTAAGTAGCAAATAATGGCAATAGCCCATGAACTCACTCGAGAGTAATTGTGGCTATTACAATAACTTGGTTTGAGGTAATTTAGGTCAAGAGACTGAAAAAAGAATCTCCCTTAAATAATTGCAAGTGTAGATATAGACTGGATTTCAAGCACGCTCTACACAAATTTGAAGAGTGGTCTCTTTCGAAATTGACTAAGCCACTGTAATGAAATGGGTCTCATTTCCTTCACTCAACTAAAATGTCTTTTCGATGACGTAAAATATAAACATTAATATCAATTACACATAAAAATAGATGAATTAAAGAAATTACCTTGCTGATTTAAATCTCGTAAATGAAGGTATGTAATGAATTAAAACATTACAAAATCAATCTTAGGATCATATAAGTCAAACAAAAAGTTTCGAAAAAAAAAAAAGAAAGAAGAAGATTTTCGATCAAATCATATATAAAGTTTCTTCTTTACCTATTAAATTTCTTTTATTCGGGAATAATATTCTTTAAAAAGTTTTCTTTAACTAAAGAATAATATCCACTATTTCAAAAGTAGTAATTTAAAACTCTAGAGTATACTTTAAATCTTTTAGTTTTGGCGGAACAATATCCAGCAAATCCCATTTTTCCGTCTTTAACGGTACCGTTCCACACTAACGTCCCATTTTATTCATAGTTAGTTTTGCTTGGCGTGGGATTCGAACCTCCATCGCGGAGGCGACATGATCGTCACCTCCGCGAAGACGACGATGGAGCAGGGGTTTAGCCATTTCTGCTAGAACCCTAAAGCCGATTCCTGCATCCCGCCTTCGGACAGAGCCATGGCCACGTCCTTGCTGCTGCGACGCGCCGTTTCATGTCGAAGCGTCCTCCTCCGCCGGTGCATCGACCTCCAGAGCCGCGATTTCTCCGCCGCCGTCGCTCGCCCCGGCGGCGTCTCGTCCGATCCCGCTCGCCGGATCGGACCGCCGTCCCTCGCCCCCGCCGAATTCATCAGATTGAACGCCAGGGGATTCGCCAAAGGCAAAAAATCAAGTAAATTCCCCCCTCTCTTTAACATCTCTCTCTAGCAAATGGCATCTGAGTTGGCCAGCCACCGTCGTCGCTGCGAGTTGTGTTCATGGTTTGTTTTGGGGTTCGCGTGCTTTAGAGGATGATTCGGCTGCCGGTTCGGTCGACGTCGCGACGGACATCGGGCCCAGCGTCAAGGAAGCTGCCAAGTCCCAAATGGATGCCGCCGTGGTGGCGCTGTCGCGCGAATTGGCGAAACTTAGGACTGGGAGGGCCTCCGCAGGTTGGTTTTGCCGCACTCGATGCGATCGCTTGTTTCCGCGTCTTGCTCTTTTTCTAGTGGTGGCTTACTCTTTTTCTAGTGGTTGCTTACCGCCGTGTGATGGTTTTGCCCAGGGATGCTCGATCACATTATAGTGGAGACTGGTGGCGTGAAGATGCCTCTGAATAGGTTAGCCGTCGTGTCGGTGATTGATCCGAAGACTCTGTCGGTCAATCCTTATGATCCGAATGTAATTAGCTTCTATTCCCTCAATGCAATAAGCCTGTTTTCTTTTTTGGGTATCTGTATGAAGACTAGTGTTCCCACTTTATCCGCCTTGCATTGCATTTGTTTCGGGTTTCTTTCATATCGTTGCGACTGCAGCTGGAACTTATGGATCACCCTCCCTCTCCTGCAGACAGTGAAGGAATTAGAGAAAGCTATTGTTTCTTCTCCTTTAGGATTAAATCCTCAGGTGGATGGTCAGCGTCTGATTGCCAATATTCCTCCGTAAGCCTCGTTCTGTATTTAGCATATTTGGAATTTGTCATTCTTTTTGGTATGCCAAATTTCCTGTATTGACTTGTCACCTTTCTGTGGTTAGGTTGACAAAAGAGCATATGCAGGTGGGAATGTGCTGATCTTTGTTCCAGTTAATTTCTGTTTCTCCTTCCTGTCTGTGACAATGTTTTGCTCTGCACAGGCAATGAATAAGGTGGTTGCCAAGTCCTGTGAAGATGTTAAACAGAGTATAAGAAGGGCTCGCCAGAAGGTATTTTCTTGGATCCTTCTATCAAGGATTGGACTATGAAGTACATGTCGCGGAGGACTAGACACTGTAGTGATTGATATGAATACTAGAAATCATAATGGTGAACCGCAATACATCGAAGATGATATCTGCAATATATTTTTAACACGAGTCTCCACTCCATCTTGTTTTTTTGATAATGCAAGCCTCTGATCTGCTTGGTATACAATCTATTCATATTTGCGTTATTCTCATGCTTTTACTTTGAAAAAGTGCGTTGTCACCTGATCTTAAGATGCTACTTCATAGGAGTTGGATCATTGTTTTCACTAGGGAATGGGAGCTCTAAAATGATTATTGTTCACATATACAAAACCACGGTGATGTCTAGGGCAATATAAAGTTCAGCCTTGGGAACAGACTCTGTTAGTGTAATTCAAGGTGCATGGACCATTTCAGAAGTACTCAAGTTGAACCCTTATTCTCAGAATGGAATTGCTAAGCTGCATACATCTAGGAAGTTGTGGTGCTGTTTGTTTTGGTATACTAAGTTCTCATGCAACAGCATTGAGATTAAATTTTTCAAAGGTATGTTAGGGGCAATGATTTTACATGTTGTAGTTCCCAATATGGTCATGTTGCAAATTGGCTTCCTAGACTTGATATTTGATAGAAGGAACTGAATGTTATATATCGAGCCTTCCACGTGTAGGAAAAGAAAAGTATTAATTTGATGAGGCGTAATTGCGAAAGGCTGCTTATGACTTGTCCATGCAACACACTTACTGTAAATGGCACAGTAGTTTGAGAGAGTCAAGGTGTTCTTGTAGCCTACGGTTGCAGTCAGCTCATGCTCTGTCTTTCACTAAATTGTGCAGGCATTGGATACAATAAAGAAAGCCGGTTCCAGTTTCCCCAAGGACAATGCGAAGAAATTGGAGAAAGAGGTGAGTAACGGTTCGCCATCTATTGTGCGAGTCAAGCAATCTTCTTATCTCCTCCTTTTCTTTTTTTCTGCAGGTAGATGAGTTGACTAAAAAATTCGTTAAATCAGCCGAGGAGATTTGTAAAGCAAAGGAAAAGGAGATAATTTCTGGCTAAACTGTTGTCGTTAGCAATTTGTAATGGAATCGAGAGCTCGTCTGAAGAGTAGTCATCTAGGCACCGAAAATTTCGTAAAACTTGTTCCTCTGATCGATTGGGAATTTTTGTTGTTGTCATATTTAAACTTACGGACAGAACCGACCGTTTAGATATATGGTTGGGCGGATCTGTGTGGCTTGATGAGACTTCCAAAAGTAGTGCTACTCATTTCTCACCACCACTTTAGTAGTGGAGCTTCCGAGGCATTTGTCGACATTGCATTTAGCAGTGGGACACCTTAGATGAAAGCAAAGTTTCACTAAATTGGAGCCCTTTCTAATGAGAAATTATTCATGAGTTTTTAATGCATTACACAGATAGGGCAAACATTTACAACCACTCCAATCTGAATCTGGATTGCATCAGCTCAAATCCTAAAAATCTGTACATCAAAGTAATGCGGAGACTGATGGTGTTCTCTATTTGCCAAAAGCGACGTCTCTGGCAACAAGCTTTATACCTCGGACCCAAAGTTCAGCCACCTCTTTTCCACCCTCGCAAACGAAGTGGACCTCCCTGTTCTCGGCGGTCACCACCCTGAAAATCCCAGGATCATTGGCACCGCCTTTCCTCAGCCTATTTTTCTGAAAGGCCGGGCTCGGCCCGACCTGAACCTCTCGGCACATTACGTTTCTGCGGCTTGATTTCCCCCACCTTAGCACTCCAGAGTTTCTGACCACCCTCACATCTTTCTGGTGCGGAGTTCCTTTTCCTCCTTTGGTGTGTTTCCATACTCGAGCACCGCCCAAAACAACGTTACGTGCGAGCTCGTCCAGAATCACATTGACCGTGCCATTTACCATGCCGCTATTTTTCCTTGCGATTGAGAGGGCCGTTTCGCCTCTGGAGTTCTTGAAATCACAACGCGACCCACTTGATATCAAAAGCTGGCACATGGACATGTGGCCTTCCCTTGCAGCCAACATCAGAGGAGTGTACCCGTCCCCATCTGGGACGTTGACGTCGTAGCCTCTGCTCACCAGTAGTTTGACTGCATCCAGATCTCCATGCCGAGCTGCAAAATGTAAAGCGTAAAATCCCCACGCACTGCAGCTGCCCTTTTCAAGTGCAAAATCCAGCATGACCTTCTCAAACAGGTCCCTGTTTGGGTTCAGTTTAGATATGGTAATTGCAGTTTCACCAGCTTTGTTGGATAGCTTAACATCTGCCCCGGCATAGACCAGTAAGCCGAATGCTTCCACATGGCCCTTGAGAGCAGCAATCATGACGGCTGAAAAGCCATTTTCATCTTGGTAGTCAAGGTTGACGGCTTCAGAGCCAATAAGAGTTTTTAAGGCCTCAGTATCACCGGCTTGGGCTGCCAATAGCAGTGGGTGGAAAATAGTGTGGTTGCTGGAATAAGGAATCTTTCCAGCTTGGATCACATCTACTACTGCTTGTTGAAACCCGAGGGACCACCGGTTTGATCCGGCAATTGAACTTGCAGATTGACCAAATGTATTGGTAATGCCAAAATCTGCACCAGCCATGGCCAGTATCTTGAAACACTCCCTGTGCTTATATTTTGCACAGATCATCAAAGCCGTGTCACCAGAAGCTGTCCTGGAGTTCAAGTCACAACCAAAGTCAATTAAGCATTGGAGAATTGTTGAAAGACCAAGACGGGCAGCCATGTGTACTGGACGAATGCTGGTTTTAGCAGCAGTAACAATGGCAGTTTCCTTGTCGGCGCCTGATTTGAGTAGCACATGTACAGCCCCTGAGTTGCCGCACAAGATGGCATGATGGAGGAGAGTTCTTCCATGATGATTTTTATTGGCAGATATGTGCTGGAGAAGCATGCGCAAAATAGCACCACTAGCTTCGAAATACTCCACTGCACACCAGGTGATGGGATAAGGCTCAGCTAGTCCAGCACCAACTCGAAACTCTTCATCAGAAGCTATGTCCCATGACCATGCTCCCAGTCTTACATTGACATCCGTTCTTGCACCAGCCTGTTAATGTGACCACATCACGTCACAAAGTAGATGACAATGAAGAACACTATTCTTTGATAAAACTTCAAGATAAGGGTACTAACTAATTCTCGGGCAATCAGAAATAAAAGAATGCATCTGGTGGTCACGCCAATATATGTCTAGATGAACTGAAACTTGGCTTACCTGTAATAGCAGATGGACAGCAGTGACCTGGCGACCAACAACAGCAGCAACAAGAGCAGTGCAGTCAATGTTTATATGCAGAGATGGCTTGGATGACTTGAGAAGAAATCGATCGGATGCACTTGGATCCACTCCACACTATTAAAAGTTCAACCGTCTCAGTCACACTAAAAAAATTAGTAGCAGAGTATAGAAAAATTCTAAAACAGTTGGTTAGTCAAAGCCATTGTAAAAGCATCATTGGATATATGTCTATCTGCCATTCTATTATAACGAAGGGCCTGCCCTTAGCAAAGGGAAATCAAGCGTGGGCTAGCTGATATAATGCCATTGTATCTTTTTCTAAGAATGTAGGATCAGTCACATGAATCTTTCTACGCCATTGCCTTAGTAGCTAGCAGAACATGAAAACTACTAGTAGGGGACTCAATTTGTCTTGACATTACAGTCATTATGTTGTCCAGAACACCCAGGCTGTTGCTCAAATTAACATAAGTTACCTACGTTAATTTTTCTATTCGGAGATAAACTCTATGATATCATTTAATATAAACAATACCTTAATGAGAGTGTCCACTACATCAGTAAACCCCCTGAAGGAGGCAGTGACAAGAGCATGCACAGCGACGTGAGGCCGAATAAGATCAGAGCCCATCAAGAGCTCCACAAGACTTGCCCGTCCATGACAGCTCCCTTCCAACAGGGCCTCCTCACAGGCTGACTGGGTGGCCCCAGCTTTCAACAAGATCTCCAGAATCTCAAGGTGGCCCTCCCGTACGGCCGCGGTGGTTGCACAGCCCTTGAAGAGATTCTGGTTCACATCAGCTCCTACACTCTGAGATTGATGATAACAGCTAGATGTTAGCGAACAGCGAACAGAGATAGTGCTAAGACCCAAAGAAGTAGACTTCTACTGTTCACTTTGTTTTTTTTCGTTTAAAGCTTATATTCGCCTGAGACCTTGATGGAACCCAGGAAAAGAACGGAGGCCCGGTACGGAAGTTTTGGATTCTTCCCAGTCTACAAAGAATGGGGACACCAAGATAGCTAAGGAGCAAAAAAAAAAAAATTAACCTGATGTGATGGACAAGAAAGCTTGGAAGTATCATCAACAGTGCGTAAAAAAGATCATTGAAAGGTGAGACATTATGCCTATGCGGATTGTCGTGTGCTGCAGGATCTTCAGTTCGCCAGAAGCAAATTGCATATGGACCTCATAGACGAAGTGACTGAAATGTATAGCAACTTAGCAGGTTCTCTGTCTTTCCCCGATTTTACCAGCACAGAGCACACATGCATCCAAGCGAGTTTCATACAGTAAAACATCTGACCCGACTTCAGAAAAAATATAGAAAAGATGATAAACGCCTTCTCCTCTATCTTTGCCGACAAAGAAATCCCAATATCAGGAATCAAATTCGAATCTTTACTTTAGAAACGCATACGAGATTACCAAAAGAATTTCCTAATTTCTTCTCTGCGACGGAAAAAGATAAAAACCCGACATTTATCTTTGGGACCAGAGAGGGGAAAAAGCACAAAGCGACATATAACTACGATTCGTAATAATTAAGAGCTTCGATTTCAAAACAAGGTGCCCGCCTTTGCTTTTCGGCACAAAAAAAGAAAAAAAAACTTGGTAGTTAGTGCGATTTCTAAGAGGATAATTTTCCAGCAAATGTCGCGGCTGAGGAGATCGCGCGTTTAAGAAAAATCGGTACGTTGACTTGCGAATCGAAACGTAACGGACTCGAATGGGGATTTGAAATCGAGCGTGTTTGAATCCGTGCTAGCTTCAGTTCGATGGCTATGGAAATTGGCAAAACTCAATAGCAGAGAAGCAAGAAGAAAAAATAAAAGCAAAAACAAAAAATCGAAATTTGCAGAGCATTTCAAAATTACACGAAGCCAACGGCTTCAGCTCAAGCTCTCGCGAGCTCTGAAATAGCATATCCGCTCGAAAACAAAAAGAGAGAGGATTCAACAGAGGAGATAAGCCAAGCAGGAGCTAAATCCACCATGCAATCGAAAACGGAAAGAATTTGTCGGAAGATGAGAAACGTGCCGCCTGAAGAACGCCGAAACTCGCTGAATGGAAGCTACGAAAATGAAAACACCGTCGCAGTTCGAAGTTCAAACCAGAAGTCTCGCTCATTTCGAGGAGTTCGAGCTCGCGAGAATGGAGAATGGGGCACGGATTTTGACGGAGAATGCTCGAATCTGGTTCAGGCGCTGCAGCGAGTTTGAAAAAAAAGAACAACGGGAGGGAATAGCGGGAGCGTTACCAGGAGCTTCTTCACCAGGGCCACGTTGCCGACGTGCACGGCGAGGAACAGAGCCGTGACGTCCGTCCTGAACTCCTCGTACTCCACCCGTACCTCCGCGGCGGCCTCCCCCCGCAGGACGACGTCGGCCCGCCTAGTCTTCAGGCTCACCGCCCCGACGTAGTTGACGTCGACGAGCGGGTCGGCGAGGCACTCGGCCGCCGACTCCGCGTCGCCGCCGAGGGCGGTCTCCAGGAGGCGCTGCGAGACCTCCGCGGCGCAGTCGACGGGGACCACCTGCCGCCCGCTGAACGCCGGCATCGCCGGCCGGGGCAGGGGCAACGGCGCCGCCGCCGCCGCCGCCGCCGCCACCGCTCCTCCGAGCACCGGCGCGTCGCGCTTCCTCTGCAGCATCGGTGGCGTGGCTCCTCCTCCTCTGCCTCCGCCGCGTGCGCTCCGGAATCGAAAATCTTTGTCGCTCGCTTCGGGTTTCTCTTTCTATCTCTAGAAAGCGGAAACGCGAGCTTTTAGAGAGAGAAAGAGAGGGAGGAGACTTCAAAAGAAGTGAGCGCCAGAGTCTAGAAACGCAGCGAGAGGGAAAGCAGCGAGGGCGGTATATATTATTTTTTTTTTTTATATTATTAATGTCTTTATAAAAAAAAAAAACGGGCGAGTATTTTTTAATTATTTATTTTTATCGTTCGATTAAATTACAGTTTTTTGTCGCAGCTGAATTTCAGCCTTTTTTGAATTTTTAAAGGATTCTTTTTTTTCATCCGGACATCGCTCGTTTCGGGATGAGATTCGAGACTCGATGAGATTTTGAAATAATTTAATTTTACACGAGTCCCATGATTTTTCTCAAAAGCTTCCTTCAGTGCCATATCATGCGCCTGAATTTTTACAGTTTTGAGAATTTTTATGCCTCAAATGGGAATTTATTTATTGTGTCTTGTCCGATTTGTTATCCATATAAATATCGTGTAATTAATAAGAAACCCTTTTTGCACCTCTTGCTTCGTGAATCGAAATTTGGTTTGAATTTGAAATTAATATGCTAGGATTCCTTAAAATATACAAAGCCTTTCTTATGCCCTATTTGTTGTCATCGAGCCAATGAAGAAAAAGAAAAGGTTTGTCTCAAAAATGAAATTTATTGTATAGGATTTGAGCCATCACAAATTACATAATCAAATTTGTTCAATGAAACTCTTCATATAAATGGTTGATATTCTTTCAGGAGTTCAATAAATATGCTCTTTCGAGATATGATGCCATGTGCCCTGTTTATGTTCAAGTCCTCTGCCTACGGCGTGAGTAGGAGCTATATCATCTCGCTTAAACCATGAAAATTCAACTTCCTTTGGTTATCTTTGCAAGACAATAGCATAGGCAAAGTTAGATCTAGGTGTACATCACCAATTGGCAACATTGTTGTTATTGGAAAACAAATTCCGAACGTATGCTTATCACTAATGAAAATATGAGATCCGGCGATCAATTGAATTTTGAGAATGTGCTGGTCACTAGTGAAAATACGATATTATTTTACTAGATAGATTTGTTTCATGAGTTGAGCGTGTGCTTAATTTAGATGTTTCTCTATTAATCATCTTTTTTTTTTTTTTGCAGTATTTGGGGTTTTGCTTTGGTCAGAATTATTTTGCTTAAAGAAATATGTACTTTTTTATGTATCATTTTAAATAATTAATATAATTTTTTGCCAAAAAAAAAGGGTCGAGATTTAGCCGAAGTGTTCCTAGTTCGGATAAATCTAACTTAATGCAAAGAAATTCTCGAATGAAAGGAGGGGGGGCCGAGATAAGATGAGGTCAGGCTTTAGTGATTCCTTTTGGTTCAGTCTCAGCGTTCAACCTGGAGCAAATATCGGGAATCGCCATCCCAGAATCTGCTTTCTCTCTCCGTCGTTTTTTTTTTTTTTTTTTTTCTCTCTGTTTTACTTTTAATTCTTTAGGAGGGCCGGCAGAAACCTGAAACGTGCATATTATATATGCCATAAAATAGCTACCTGATGCTGAAACCGAACATGCTCGTACGTTACTGAGATAACATCTCGCCTGACGACGATTCGGCTCAGGAAAAAGAAGAAGGGAGGAAGAAAAGAAATCGATATGTTGAGGGAGGAAAGACGCGTTAGGAATCGCGTCCGACCATGTGTTGAGTGTCAGATAGGAAGGCTATGCCCCCAGTAGCCACGATCCCTGACGACGACGCATGTGGCCTGTAGCCTTAGCCATGTTTGGTACATCTGCACTGGCATTTTTCTAACCTGATCTTGGTGTTGTACATGGCCGTGTCCAGAGAAATCGGAACATCCTATTTTCCTGCATTGGTGGATCTTGGCATTCGGTTTCGGCATTTCATGCTCACAAGAGACAGCATCCTATGAGAATTTCGTGGTAATCCCAATCCTTATTGATCATATTTCTTTTTATACGACTCAGAAATTATCAAGACTCAGTTTGACAACAAATTTTCTAAAAAATATGCAGCATAAGAAGGAGGCAAACTGATGCACGTTGCTCCTGGTTTTCTAAATGCTCTCTTTCTCGTGTGCGTACATTGCAAAAGCCTTACCGACAAAACATGCAATCAGTACATCCATTGATCTTGAGAGTTCATGTCAACAGTTATAAATTCAACACGACCATCATTTTTTGTATTGATCATTTGTATGAATGGACGAGACACTTGTAATGAAAGCATCGACTAGAGGATCTTATCCATTGCAAATTGCATCCATATCATCAAGACAAGCAGATATGAAAGAAGCAAGAACAGTATGATAAAAAGCCATAAATGTGAAAGTATTGGTAAATGCTTGCTTCAATATCATGTCGGACAAAGCTTGTACGTCTCACGTGCAGCCGAGTGAACTTCCCGTTCCGAGCAATCATACGCCGGGGAAATCTCAGGAGGGACATGGAAGTGATTCACGGAGCCCCCTAGGACCCTCTCTAACAACCGGCTGTGGTGGGTGCTGAGAGGGAGTACGATGTACTTGTCTTCAATCATGGCGTGGAAAGACATAAATGTGCAAGAAGAAATTAGAAGAGCATTGAGCTCAAAAGAGGAGAATAGAGATAAACGCCCACTTGGCGCGATCGTCCGAGAAGGGCCCCGACAATCTCTCTCGCCAGCTAGGTATCTCATCCAAGCTCTCGGTTAACCAGTCTACGTCTGAGTGGTTGATGCAATCAGGCCCGGGCCACAGAGGGACTACGTCGTATCCTGGTCGATCTTTCATTGTTCACGAGACTTTATCATACACGAAACTTATTTCAAATATGAGTCTCTATGATTCGATTATGTGGTGTCCCAATCAAACACTCATAGGTTATACCGTTTTTTTATTTATTTTTAATTGTGCATGGGGGCAGTTATAGCCTGGAGGGTATCCACAATGGTCAACAGCACTACTTGAGAAGCTACTTCTCATCTTTCTGCCGGGACTCCAGTCTAAGCGCCTTTTTGACCGTGTCCTATTTTTTTATTTTTTGGGTTTTGCCCTTTTGTCTTCCACGTTGTTCTGAGGAAACCTCCCGTGGCTTGCCGTTCAAGTCGCGGTCGTTTTATCGATTGCAGTAGGTATTATTACTAGCTGACTTCCATCCATGACTGACCCGGCTTCACGGCTCCGGACCGATGTCGCGTGCCGGACCTCCCTCAGCGATCGTCCGCTTCACCTCGATCGAAACTCGAGGAACTAGCCTCGAGCGTACTCATGTAATGACACCGTGCGTCTTGCTTCGGTCGTGCCCCCCCGGACGGAGTACTGAAACGTGCAATCTTTCCTGCGCGCGATCTCCGCTTCTTAATCAAAGTATCGATCCTCTTTGGTTGGACATGAGAACGGGGTGCGATGTGGCAACTATCTTATAGCGTTTGGATCCAATGTCTCTGCATAAATATGTGCTGAAATTTCCTTGTGTTGTCAATGCAAATTAGCGCATGGCTTGTTAAATTATTGGTGTCTACTAATCAGTAAATTGACCGTTAAGGGCCAACTTGGTAACACTCAAATTATTCCGAGAATATAAATTTTGTGCAGTTACCAAATGTGTTCGAATGCTCAAAAACTTGTATATGAAAAAAAAAAAAACTATTTATAATAAGAGATTGTTCCCAATAACTGAATAGTTACCAAAAGCACCATAAACCTGTCAATTAGAGCGAGTACAGTTAAAATATATGAAGGGTAAATTATAGATTAAAAATAGAATAAAAGGAACTTGTTTAACATATAGATTTTAAATCCATATGGAATTTGAAACCGTTGATCTCTATTTACTAGTATCCTTTCACTTCTTATATGCAAAATTGATTTGTTAAAGCCAAAGCAAAGCTATGAATTCTCAACAACTAGATATAGCCACCAAGTCCTCATCTAGTCATGGTGCACTTAAAAAGTCTAAAAATTTAGTTAAGTCCTTTTAAATCAGGAAAAAAAAAAAGAGAGAGAGGACAAATTAGGCTTAACTAAAAATGAAACAAAAAAAAGAGAAAAAAAATCAGCCAATTTTTTAATAGACTTTGAATCATATGACATGATACATTTTGAATTTCAAAAAATGAAGGACAGCAACCTAAGCGACGCTCGAGATCGCAGGACTTCTATATTCCTATGAATAGGTTATAGGTTTTGGGTAGAACTATTCATCTCTAAAGTCTGCACAATCGAAATTCTCATAATTGTCGACCAACTGCCCTCTCAAATGCGTGGAAATCATCAACAACAGGAAGCAAGAGGCCAAAACACGCATTGAAATCCGCCATCCGGGCAAGGCCTTATCTAATTGTACTTAGGACTAGGTCTAATTTTGAGATTGCTGACCTTAATCTCATTCTCTTGTACTTGTTAGTGTCACCTCAACAACCGATGTCGTTCTTTGGATTCTCATGGCTTGACCGCATGCAAATCAAAACCCCTGATGATTACTTTAATCGGACCACGTCACGTCAAAAATCCAAGTCGAATATCTCTCTCAGGACTTTTCTTTTTCGGCTGAGTTGCCCCTCAGATGCAGACGGATAGGGCATCCCTCGTCTAGGACTTTTCTTTTCCTTATCCGAATGATTATGTCGAAATACAGTTATAAAACAAGTTGTGCAGAAGTCCAAACCCATGAGTCGAAACCGGATAAGCAGATCGGATGTCGAATTATTCGCGCTTCAAGATAAAGGGAACCAAATGCGCGCCGGCCGTGACGCCTAATCCCACACGAATGACGTTCGCCGGTTCATCAATTATTAATCAGGCCTCATCGATTCCTCTCGTGTTTTGCTAGACGGAATGTTATGCACGCCACGGACCTGCAATTTGTGCGCAGGAAGTTGCATCTACCGAAATCACACGAAGGAATCAACAATCCAAAGTGCCTAAAAGTCGTGCAAAATCAGTTACGGGCGTCCACCTACCAAAACCCCGAAGCAGCATCATGCGTGATCGGTCGAAACTGCTCAACCACACGATTCCTATGGCCTGCGTGATTGTGAAGACATGAATTAAGTTGGAGATCATCCTTAGATTTAAATCGAGAGCGCTGTTTCCATTAAAATAGAGAAAAGTAATTATGGGTCCAGGGCAACCTCGGCCCAGCTGTTTTCGTGAATATTAAGGACATGGAAAGGCCACTAAAGGGCGTTTGAATTTCCTCCTACTCTTCTCTTTTTTTCTGCGTTCGTTGGTTAAGCAAGGTAAATTTCAAATTTAAAATTGCACCAGCCCTAATTCGAGAAATGGCTACCAAACGAGGTCCATGCCAAGTGATTTTAGAGGGAGACATACATGCCTTGATGATTCATCCTCATTCCCCCACCACGTCCACAAAAACCATCATCACATTTGAAGTTCCAATCACTTTGGCGCCTTCACCGACCCCCACTAGCGAAACAATAGGATTCCGATGTACCAAGAAAGCGATGCTCGATTCAATTTAAAAGTATGGTGCACGAAAACCATTGATTTTAAGATATCATATAGCATGAAAAAACTATCGAAAAAATTATCAATTTATCGAACATATGTCAACTCAATCCTAAACTTTTTAATTTGTTTAATTTAATCTTAAACCTCTTGACAATTTGTCAGTATAGTCATTTATATCAATTTTGATTGGAAATTACTTATATGCCTAAATGGTATGGTCTATGTGTGACGTGGATGATTTTTAATTTTTAAAAGTTTTCCTTTTTTTCCCCTTCTCCCTTCATTGGTCGCTAGTCCTCGGTGAAGGCCAGCCATAGGCGAGAGCCAGTGAGGTTGACCCTTGTGGAGGCTCGGTGATTAGCTAGAAAAAAAAAAAAAAAAAAAAAAAAAAAAGAGAAAATTGTAAAAACTATAGATGGGGCATCACATAAGATGAACAGCGCCAATCGAAATTTTTTGATCAAAATTAACCGAAATGACTATATTGATATATTATTAAATATATTTAAAACTTAATTGGTTATACAATGCGAGAAATAAGTTTATGACTTCCGGTAGTTATAACTATGCAATGCGAGAAATGCGATGTTATTCCATAGATTATACCCAAGAAAAACCTCTCAAAGTGATGGGTTTTAGAATTCACTTGTTTAATTAAAGAATTTATGGACAAGGTCTAAAAAAGACAGATTTCCCGGGGTCATGATTACGTGCGAATTCAATGCTATTTCTTTTCTCGAAGGCCTCGACCAACTTTCGCCTCGTTCAATCACGTTCACTTGAGCCGCCGATCACTTAAAACCAATCCCATCTCTTTGCTTTGGCAATCTTTCCTTGCACAATACGAGATTTTCATGGTGGCGCTCCTTCGAAGCTAGGGGGGTTAACCGCTCCATCCAAGGGACAAAGGAAAAAGGGGGAAAAGCGCAAAGCAAGCGAACGCGAATTTAAATTATGGGGGCAAGTTGCCGGGCCGGGGGATGATGAGGGGGAGGCCCCAAAGCACCCTTGTTTGGCCACGGCAAAGTGGGACAAATGATGGGATTTTGCAGATTTGAGTGAAAAATTAGGAGTGAAAAAGAAGGGGGTCGATTGAGTGGGTAATGAATGGGGGGGAGAAGGGAATCGTGACTTGTTTATGAAAACTTTTGTGTCATTCCGTGGGAACTTAGGCACGAATTCGAGGCTTCGTGTCGCGGGCAATAATGAAAGAAGCGAAGCTTGAACCGCACGTTGCTCCTCCTTTGCTTGAGGAAGCATGTTGGGGGAGAGGATATGTTGGTTTTTCTTTTTTTGCGGGAGCTAAAGTTGTGATGTGGGCTTGCGTTTTGATGCTGAAGGTAATCATTAGCATTTGTTCTTTTGTGGCTTGATATTTGGTTCTTTTGATTAAAAGATGATGGAAAATACTTTATGACTTTTCCTTCTTCTTTTTTTCTTTTTTCTTTTAAATGGTACACAAACCATTCTATCCACGTACATCGGGTAAAACTTCACTTAATCGATGATCGCGATAGTGGCTCCCAAGCTTTAATCTGAAGAGCAATCATGATTTGATGCAACCAATTTATCCTTGAATTTTTATATTTGTGAATTTTTTACCTTGTTCGCAGAAAATGAAAAATATTTTTCATGAAAGATATGAGAACATTGACCGTACATAAATCCATTTACATCAGAATTGTTCATTTTCTCGATTCAATTTTTTTCTCATAGCAGTATGGTGACTCTATGTGCACTGGTTTCCTAATGGGAAAAGTTAAAAGGCATCGATACTCACCTAGATCGCAGTCACCTTATCGTGAACTCATCATATGCGTGACGATGCTTTTTAACTTACCATTTGGACATACGTTTGTGTGACGATGTTTGTTTCCTTGGGCCATAAACTCTGTTCACAGTACCTCCGGATTTTCTCAATGTCTCGAAGGCATGTCCGTGGGGCTACACTTAAGCCCGTGGAACGAGCCCTGAAATGGCCCGCGATAGTTTCCGGGTCTCGAAGCAGGCGGTTGGACCCATGAACGCCATAGAACCCACCTTGCAATCGTCTCTCCTTTCCGACTTCATCATTGCGTTTTGAATTAGCATGTTTTACTACTGCATTGCAGAATTTTTTTTTTATTTTTTTCATTTTTGGTCTGAAAAGCTGCATTACAGAAGTTGAAAGCTGCGGATTGCTAGCAAGGTGGTCGATCATGTCATTACCAGTAATTTATGAGCCCATAAACTCAGCCCATTGAAAGGTCAAGCCCATTATTTGTTAGCCTTAGCCCATGTAAATCAAGAAAGGTCTTCTCCTCCAAGCAAGCTCTGTGAATGACAGATAAAGAAAACGAATGAGCGGACAAAACAAGGAAACTGAAGAAGGGCTCGTCCATGGAGAAGGGAAAAGGAGAGAAAGAGAGGAGAGAGAAATTACACATGTAGCAATTTGGGACGTCCCGACAAGCCTAATTATCTCCAACTTGCAAGGATTGGTAAGTATTCAGGCCTTTTATTTGTCTAATCAGAGTAATTTTTCGAAATTAAGTCATAAATTTGATGTCGATTTTGGACTGTGAGGGCCGAGCGAGAAGTAATTGAGATGTGGATTTATACAGAACAACCGTGTAAGGCATCGTGGAGCATTTTGATGAAGATCAATTTCAAAGTACAGCTTGATTGGAACGAATTTTTAAAGTTACATGTCAAGTTACGTGTAACCAATAATACGTGTAACGGGAAAGGTGAATGTACACTATAAGCGGGTTTCTTCTTTAGTGCATAAAAATCATTTTATCGGTGATTAAGCATAGTTTAGTTAAGTTGCTCGTTGGAGTGGTGTATTGTTACTCAACTTTTTATGACTTTCTAATTTGTAGATATATGAGTGTGTTGGCTCAAGTAACTATTGTCAAAGTGGTTTTTGGTTTTCCCATGTGAATGATACCGTCTCTATAAATTTAAAAAACTCATATCTTAAAAGTGGTGGAGATTTAATATAGAGTGAGTCATGATAAGTTGGATCGAACTTCTGCGATCTTTTAAGTCAGTTAAAAAGGAATTGGAGATGCCTCATTTGAAATAGTTTGAAATGATCCTTTGTGAATGTTTTGATTAAATGTTTTGTGAAGGGAATTGCCGAAAGCTATATGTATTGATTTGTCAAATATTTTATGAAATACATTCTATTTTAAATGGAATTGTGAAAGATTATATAATTCAATTTATGAAATCAGTTTATAAGGTGAGTCATGGATTGTTTTGTTGGTTATTGAAGAATGATATTAGGATGTCCTTTTGGGTCAAACCATCACTGAAATAGATGAAAACTTAGCTAAGGGAAGTAAACTCAGTCGCTTTTGTTACACCATAATTAGATATTGAGTATTATATTAGTCAATGGAATTAGACCATTGATGTTGATTTGATTGAGATTGATCAATAATATTGTCGATATTATCGATTGAATCTTATGTATAAAAACTTTTGTCGAAAATATATCATTTACTTTTGATATTTATACCGTTGATTTTGGGATTGATAAGTGTTGATATCATTTTATAAAGATACACGATGAACGTCCGGTCTACTAAAAAAAGATGTATTGCTCGCTAAATTGTAGTTGCTCATTTAATTTATCTTACTTATTTTTTAGGTTATTTAGCAAGCCTTAAATAAGACAAGAGTGTTTACGTTATCATGAGAAATTTTTGATAATAGGGATTTTTGGATATGGTTTGTACGATAAACTTTTGAGTGAATTGCTTGTTGGACCTTTTCATTTGCATTTTCATCTTGAATGACGGTTACAGCCAAATTTTGCTTTGGTCCTTCCGTGGTCCAATGGAACGAGATGTCGAGATGTTAAGTGGGCTATCGAAGCAAATTCAAGATTGAGACTTTTTTTATGCATGCGGTTGTAAGTAGTGTTGACAAACACACCACACTAGACAATTCCCAGCGATGCGACGTTGATTACGCGAGTTATTCCTAATCATTCTGCTTACAATTAAGACGGAGTTGGTTAGTCGCCATTGATATTGAGTTAACTAATCCTACTGGCATCCCCACCGAGGAACGTGCCTTGGATTCAAGCGCTAATAAAGATGGAAAAGATAAGCACCCGAAAGCCGGTCCGGTCTCTCCTTGCGACCCGCGATTCCCTTTACAGTCAAAATAACAAGGGAAGAGAAAAAAAAAAAAAGTAAAAGTAAAAGTAAAAAGCGTGATTATAAACGAGAGCAAGTTGCTTTGAGGCTTTTCCCTGATTAAAGTACGTGGGCGGGTCCGTTCAAATCGCATAGAAAATTGCTCAGCGGCTCATCTTTACACAAAAGACGACAAAATGCAAAAAATTGTTGGGAACTTGGGGATTGATTTGACTGACCCAGATGCCTAAATCTATCTTTAACTATACCTTGAACACAAAAAAGAAAAGGGGAGGAGAAAGAATCCCATGTGAGGAGAAAATATAAATCTGTTTTCGGAGTTGACGAGGTCGACTTCCTATAGAATGTCTTGGGTGTCTATATTTGGCTTTTTGATTGTATTTCTTGCTCAAGCAATCTGCTCACCCCGCAGTGGTTTTGAAGCCACCTTTACCTCACCCTAGGCGCGGAGAGCTATTATATTCCCCCACCGGACGATAGTTAATGCAAGTACCAACAAAGTGTTTACTTTCACCATCGGCAGGCCCTTCAATTCCCACTCAAGCTTTTTTTCTCAGGTGAGTGGGAATACGGAAGTGACATTGTGAGATCTCCTACCCAAAGGCAGATCTCTCGATTGTTTTTTCTTCTTTATCTTTAACTATATCTTAAAAAAAAAAGGCGAGGAGAAGGAAATCCCATGTGAGGAGAAATAAGATAACTAAAATGCATTATAAATCCATTTTTTGGTTATTTTTTGTTCAGTCCATTTTCAAGGATTGATGAGGTTGAATTCTTATTGAATGTCTTGAGCGGCTACATTTGCCCTTTCGGTTGTATTTCCTCCAAATAATTTTACGATTACCCTCTTTCCATTGCATAGACAATTTATTTATATATTACTTATGAAATAGAAAATATTTATTTGAATAATTTAAAATTCAAAATCCAGCTACTTTTTATAAATTTTTAGCGTTAGAGATACCAAGACTCATATACTGACTGAGTTTACGAAATAAGATGATAGATTTGAGACTTAAAAAGGTCCGCTAATTTATTCATCACTAACGATTTAGCAAATCATTTGATAAGCCCATTTAGCGTATAGTTTTTACAGATATATACATACATTATATTAATAGACGTTAAGATTGATTAATGATGAGAATCGACAAATTACAAGTTGCGTTAATAGATAATTTGGTTCTTTCTGGATCCATGGCCAACCAACATGCCTCTTTGTCTGGGCAGTCAACACTCAACAGGGTCCCCATCCACGTCACCGTCCTCGGAACCCGGCACATGACTAAACCGTCCCACGCGCCCTCGCTGGCGCGTGTACCGCAAAGCCCCGAGAGAGGCCCCAGGGGGAGTTGGCGCGTGGTCGTGACGTCCCCGCCGCTCCATGGGATTCCCGAGCCCCCCATCATCCGCTAGATAACGCCACGTGGTCTCGCCATTGGAAACAGGCTGGCCTGCATGGGCTAGCGGACCCCACCCACCCCCGGAACAACAGTTCCAAAAAAAACCCAAGGGCGGCAAAAGAAGAGCCAGCAGTCCCCAATCAGAAAAATCTAATATGGCACAATCATTTTACCTTGGTTCGTTATAATTGGTAGCTTTTGATTAGATCTTCATGCAAATGATGAACGTGACAATCTCCCCCAAGTTAAAAGCTCTTACACATGGGATATCCTTAGATAATGCACATTTTCGTCTACGTTTAATTTTATCATGATAGACTCGTGGGAATTTGAGTGAATAAAATGGATTCAAAGTTCCTATTTATTTGATCATATGGCTATTTAATTGCCATTTTAAATGAGAAACAAGGTAAAAGAAAAGTCTTATCTTGAGCCGATGAAAGAACCTGTACAAAAAAGAACAAGAAATTATCAACCTGTGTCGATCTTAACCTCAAATGAGTTTTTTTGGAACATGTTTGTTTTGGATTTAAAAATAAAAAGGGCTTTCTTTTAAGCTTTTCTAACAAATGTAGGAGACATTGTTCAAATTTCAAAAAATATGAAATATTATTCTCGGGCCCACATGAACACTAGACTTTAGCTTTCTCAAAAGATTTTTTGCATTCGACGATTAGAATGCAAGGAGGACGTGGAACTTTAGCTTTCTCAAACCCTTGTGGCAGCAAAAGCTTCCGAGATAAGGATCGTATTTCACATTAACTTATCTCGATCTTGGCATGACTAACATATTACCAAAATGAACGCATTTTAGATAGATAGGCTAGCAAATAGTTTTAAAGTCACTCTCTTAACAAAACTCTTAATAATCAAAAGCTATACTTCTGTTATCTCGAAAGGTTATAAAGCTCCAAAATTGAATTTTCCAAGAAGTTGAGGATCAAGCATCAACCGAGTTGCCAGACCCGCAGCATCCGTCCAAAGCGAGTCCCAACTCTCCGCATCAATTCGAAAATTGGGAAGGGGGACCACGTTATGGCAGTCCCGCAAATAGCAGCGGGATCCGTGGGTATTTCATCAGCCCACCAACAGCTAAAGCCCAAATAAAATATTAAAAAAAAGGGCCAAAAAAAATTAAATCCAAAGAAATAAGACCAGAAACGCCTGCAAAATCTCCAGTCCAAGTGCGGACTCCCGTATGACCAAAAAAAAAAGAAAGTGCAGAGTCCCGACTCGCACCCCCACTCACCGAGTCGCAGAGACAGCGAGTGACCGAGTCGGACTCTCTCTTCTTCTTCTTCTTCGTCTTCTATTCCGCTCGCTCTGTCTGTCTGTCTCGCTCCTCGTCTTCTTCTCCACCTCGGCTTCCCTTGTCTCTTTTGAGGACCGACCTCGACCGCCATTAATTTCCTCTCCCTCCACCTCAAGACCAAACCTGCAAAAGTCGCATTACCTGCGTGCCCCTCTCTGCCACCACTCCCTGACACACTCCAACTACCTCCATTACTTTCTCTCTCTCTCTCTCTATCATGTTTCCGCCTCGCATTCAATGAAGATCGATCGTACTGCATTCGGTTTCTTCATTTGCGAGCTCTGACAGCGACCTGATCCCTCCTCCCGAGGCTCCGTCGCTCCTCCGTCGCGGCAGTTACTAGCCATTTCTTTCTCCCCTTCCGTTATCCAGCCCCGTCTCTCCGTTTCCGTTTCGTCTTCGTGTTTCCGAGTTTCGACTCGGAGTCCGTCCTGAGACATTCCTTCCGAGCAATTATTAACCAGCGAGCAAGCAGCATTTCCGCCGTTTCGCTCCGACTATATATTCTCATTCCCTTGATTTCCCGTGTTTCGTTTGCTTTCCCGGGAAAACGGCCGCCGTGTGTTCCCCCGTGGGAAATTTTCCCGGTATTTCGTGGCATTTTCTCGGAATCCGCTCTATCTTTCTCTCCCGCACGTTGTCCGGATTGTTCCCTGAATTGAAGGATACGAGGGGGGTTTCAATCTCTACTTGTCCTCTATTCGGCGTGTTTAACCTTCACGTTCGATTTGATCAGGCTATTCTTCGGTTTTAGGACCTGACCTGCTTCATCTCCAGCAACTTCTTCTTCTTCTTCTTCTTCTTCTTCTTGGTGGTGAAAGTGCGAACTCTCGAGATACTAGAGCTCCAAATTTCTCTCCGAAATGGGCAATGTTTCCTGCTTTCTGTTGCTTTTTCTTTCGGGAATCATCATGCTAATTCCGACAACACACCAGCTGCAGACGTATCAATCGCAGGTCCTGCTTCAAATACGGAAGCACCTGGAGTACCCACCATTTTTGGACGTTTGGGTAAATTACACTGGAGATGTCTGCAACGTCCCTCACTCTCCCCAGTTGAGCATCTCCTGCCAAGACACCTTCATCACCGAGCTCAGGATCATGGGAGACAAGCGCGTCAGGGGCTGGGACTTCGACGGCCACGCAATTCCCAACCAGACTCTGTCGAAGACCTTCTCTGTCGATTCCTTCGTGACCACTCTGACGAGGCTGACCAGCTTGAGAGTGCTCAGCCTGGTCTCCCTCGGCATCTGGGGACCGCTCCCTGATAAAATCCACCGGCTGTCTTCGCTCGAGCTCTTGGATTTGAGCTCGAATTACTTGTTCGGCCCGATCCCGAGTCAGATATCGAGGCTGGGGAGCCTCCAAATACTGACTCTGGATGGGAATTACTTCAATGGCAGCGTTCCTGATGGTTTGGACTCCATGTCCAATTTGACCGTCTTGAGTCTCAAGAACAACCGGCTCGGCGGTCCGTTTCCGTCATCCATTTCGAGGATAAAGACACTCACTACTGTGGCTCTGTCTAAGAATGAGATGACCGGTAAATTGCCTGATTTGGGTGCCTTGAGCAGCCTTCACCTGCTGGACTTGATAGACAATCATTTCGATTCCCACCCGCCTAATTTGCCAAAAGGGTTGGTCACTGTGCTTCTGAGTAGGAATTCTTTCTCTGGCGATATTCCTGAGCAATATGGTGAATTGGGTCAGCTCCAGCACCTTGATCTGTCCTTCAATCTTCTGACCGGAATGCCGCCGCAAGCCCTGTTCTCTCTGCCAAACATCAGTTATTTGGATTTGTCCTCGAACATGTTCAGCGGTTTGCTCCCGGGGAGTCTACATTGCGGAAGTAAGTTAGGCTTGGTAGACATATCTAACAATAAGTTCATCGGCCAGCTTCCTTCATGCCTGGGCACTACTTCGGCCAAGCCCGTGGTTAAGTATAGCGGGAACTGTTTGTCCGTTGATGTTAAACATCAGCACAGCGAGTCTTACTGTAAGACACCTGTTGGGGGGAGGAAGCATTTTCTTAGAGGAGAATTAGTAGTTTTGCTAGCCATCCTCCTTGGTGCTGCTCTCGTCATTGTGCTTTTGGCGATTGGACTTCTTATCTTCCGTAGGAAAGTTCGTTCTAGAGGACCATTTGAGCGGCGTGATTTTCCAAAGGTTGTACAAGAGAATGCTCCTACTGGGCTGTCTGCTGAATTCCTGGCCAACGCCAGTAAGTGATTGCTGGATTACGGTCTTATGGTTTCATCACCCACCTAATGTTTGTTACATTTGAGCATATCGGGTTTATTCTTGTTCAATGAGATGTTGCGAAGGCATTGATTCTGAATCAAAACTAACCTATGCATCTCTTCTGTTCCTTGGAGGGTTGATATCCGAGGCAGCGAAGATAGGGTCACAAAATGCACCTTCATATCGACTGTTCGCATTGGAAGAGTTGAGGGAAGCGACGAATAACTTTGCTGCATCAAATTTTATCAGTGAAGGCTCTATCGGGAAGGTAACTCACAAATAAGATTTTCTTGGAGATCTCATAACCTAGCTTGATAGATATTGTTTGCTTTAACTATTCTGTGATGGCTGCTTGTCATCGGAGACTCAGAAGTAATTCACTTGAGATAGCAATCTCTGAAGCAAAGCAAAGCTCGAGATTGTGATCTCCTAACTGCTGCTTTCCCTTACTCTCTTTTAAAGTAAGGTCTTCTTGAAGGATGTAATTGAAGATATCCGCAAATACAGACTTTGCTTTACTTTGAATAGGATTCATCCTTCACGAGCCGCAATCACTTTATTGAAGCTTGTAATGTTCTTTGAATTTGCTTCTCTCTATTGACATGCTCACTTCCGACCTCCAAAGTTTAAAATTATCAAGCAAAGAAATCGTACAGAGAGACCATAAGACCGGATGAAAGTACTTGAAATCTCCCAGAGCCATTGTGACTTTTTATTCCTTTCAGCTTTACAAAGGAAGGCTCGAGAGTGGAGCCTATGTTGCCATTCGATCCATAGCCTCGCTGAAGAAACATTCAGTGCAGAATCTCAGGGTTCGGCTCGACTTGCTTTCAAAGCTCCATCATCCACATTTGGTCGGACTTTTGGGCCATTGTGTTGGTGGTCAAGCACAAGATGAATCCAGTACTAAGGTCTTCCTCATATACGAGTATGTGGTCAATGGAAATTACCGTACCCACTTAACAGGTCAGAATCCTACCATCGCCATATAGGAGAGATTTCACAAGTATGAAACTATCAGTGTGTTTGAGAATGCTGCCTTCTTCGTAAGGATAGTTTATAGGAATCCACAAATGGTTCAAATCCCATGTCCTATGTGTTCAACATCTTCATATTCATGTTGTATGCAGAGAATTCTCTGGAGAAGGTTCTCAATTGGTCAGATAGATTGGCCATACTCATTGGTGTTGCCAAGGCTGTGCATTTTCTTCATACTGGAGTCATTCCCGGTTGCTTCAACAATAGGTTGAAAACAAATAATATATTGCTTGACGAGCATCAGATTGCCAAGCTAAGTGACTATGGGATGTCCATTCTCACTGATGATTTCGAAAAGTTGGAGGTAACTTTCTTTGGTATTACTCCTTGATACTCATATAATCTGCAGCTATTTTTTCGTACGGGTTTGTTCCTGATGCATTATTTTTTGCTTATTTATAGGCAAAGGGAGAAGGACATAAAACAGGGTATGGAACTTCACTTCTGAAATTCTCGTTATATCGTGTATTTGCATCATCACACGAACATACATAGTACATGCACGTTCAAATGTGTATTTGGTCCGTGGACAATATTGTGCTGTTTGAATCACCCGTTCCTTGATATACTATTATGGATTTCATGCACTGACCTTAAGCCATTTGGAGATTCAACTAGAGCTAGCGACATCTGGAAGTGTATATTGATTGAATCATTACAGATGACTGATGGCACTGAAATACCCAATCATCACCTGTTATTTTCAGATTTCTAGTCATTGGTTTAAGTCTATTTACTTTGAATTCCATTGAATGCTCAATCTCGACACTTCCTTCTTGCAGTCGGAAGACGAACATGGAGGATGATGTGTACAATTTCGGATTCATATTACTCGAGTCCCTTGTCGGGACCGTAGTTACCGGGAAAGAAGAGGCATTTCTGCTGAATGAAATGGTAAGCCGAAACAAATCAAATGTCTAGTCAGTTTCTCAATGCAAATGAGACTCACACGATTCTTTTTTCAAGCTTCAGCCTTTTGTTCTTACAACTTGTCTGTTCGGATAAGTGGCTCGGATCTACACCATCATGTTATCTTTTTTAAAATTTATAAGGTTCAAAAAAAAAAAAAAAAAACTTAGGCAAAGGGTTTTACCAAAAAAAAAAACTTAGGCAAAGGGAATGTATCTGCTTGGAAGCTTTTGACAGGGCTTAAAACTGGCAGTCTCAAGGTTGTCTTCATCCTAGATACAGATATTCCTTTGTCTGGCGTTAATGTTTTCTTCCTAAGAGTGCGTGAAAACGTTTTAGATGATAACAAAAACTACATGCCGAAAGATCTTTTCATCCATCTTCCTAGCGGTCCTGCTGCTGCAAAAATTTAATTCCCCCGTTCATCGTGCAGGCATCTTTCGGTAGCCAGGACGGACGGAGACGGATTGTGGACCCAATCGTCTTAACGACTTGCTCACAAGAGTCGTTGTCCATCGCGGTATCCATCACGAACAAATGCATATCTCCCAACCCGTCCGCTCGCCCCTCTTTCGCGGACGTCCTCTGGAACTTACAGTACGCGGCCCAAGTCCAGGCGGCCTACGATGCCGACCAAAAATCCGACACTGCCTCTCAGTCCTGAGGAAGGGCCTGCATTTTCAGGGACCGAGCTCTCCTGTAAATAGTTGGGGGGGCTACGTAGGCGTAAACCGATTCTTCTTTCGATTTCTCAATACAGGCGAGAGCGTGAAGCAGGCTTTGACATGTTTGCCCATTTGAATCTCGAATACGTCCGCCATACGGTCTCAACAGCAAGCATCAGAATCAGCCCATGATGCTCAGTCGGATTATTCTCGTCTGGATGGTACATCGTTCGGTGATGTTTTGTCCTGGAAATGGCTGTCTTGTCCAGGAGCATCTATCAACTCTCTCTCACACAGTGTCCACATTTCTTTAATTTTGGGCTTTTTACTCGGCCTTAGGTGGTCCAGTCATTGCCACTCCCCACTGAAAAATAAGACGATTCCAAAGCATTTGATGGATTCTCCACCGTCCATGGTTGGCCGTGAGCTGTTCTGTACGAGCTGAAGTCAACGTCACCCACGGACCAATTTGTCTTGCTCATCCCTCTCATCTCCCTTCGCTCTCGTGAGAACTTGTCTTGTCGTGCCGGCTTCCAAAGTTTCTGTCTCTGCTCTGCTGTTGCAATTCGTATTCACATGCTATATTCAAATTACGAGATGGTAGAAATTGATTTTCTTTCTCTTTTTTTTCGATATTTTATCTGAAAGTCCATAAGTCAAAGTTGCATTTATTAATTCCTTTCAATTTTGTATTCGTTACATGTTCCAATTTGAATATAAAAATTGTTTTTATTCCTCTATTCTTATGAAATAAGTAAAATTTTCTGTGATTCAATAAACAAAACAGATTCCCGTCGTTGCTAAATCAATCCATATGATTTGATGAAGAATGGGTCAATAATGGAATTTGAGATAACGCGACCGGAAAACGATGTTATTCTTTTCCAAGAGGCTACGGTGGCATTTGTTTTTATAAATGTATCAAATCGGGTCGAGAATTGTCGGCACGTTGACAATTTGCCCACGAGTTGCTACTTTTGGGGGAGACGATCGAATAGTATATCATATGTATATATTTCGCGCCGGCAGCTTCCCATTCCTGCTCACCTCCACCAAGTTGACACTAGTCAACTCCTTTTTTTTTTTGGTTCTTTGATTCTGGGGCTGGGATTGCTCTGGACGCGGACTCTTCAACCACAACCTATATATTAATTATTCCCCTAATTATTCAAGACCTACCAAAATAGAATTAGTCTTCATCACCTTATTTTGAAAAAGTTACTTTATATTAGGCATGCCGTACCAATGAATCGAGTCGAAAATGATTCGATCTAAATAGACAAATTTAACTTTATTTTAATTATTTTGTCTAGGACACATCCAATCCGATTTATATTCTTAAAACCTTTTCATATTTAAATAAATTTAGAAAAATTATATCCAAGCCAAGATAAGATTGTGAAGTAAGCGAATAGATGGAATGAGAATAATAAATAATGAAGAGATAATCATAAAGATAGATTGAGTTTAAGTAAGTTGTAAATCCATATATGATTTATTTACTGAATAAATAACTTATATAACAATTTGATGCATCATATATGAATGAAAAAACGGACCTATAACATTTTTGGTAGGTCAACTTTATGTCTACTTCCAGGAAGCATCCTAGGAATATCAAATCATATATCTTCGTAGCAAGACGTGGGGTCGCTCTCGTGGGCTTTGTTGCGGGTAATGGGCTTGGTCTGACCCATCAGCACGGACGGGGATCCCGGCCGTCCGCGTGTAGTGCTGGATGAACGGGTAATTGGGACCCACGTCTTTTCAGAATTGTGTCGGCGTATGACGCCAGCCAAGCTTTGACAGCGACGCGCCAATGTCCCACTATACGCCAGTCCTCTCCGTAGTCAGTACCCCACGCGCGTTTGGACTCACGCGCTGCTTTGCTGCCGAACAAACTCCGTCGGGCGTTAGGTCACGGAAAATGTATTTTTTTTATGGGTTCCTATGCTCATCAAATGATTGATGTGAATATACTATTCGTTTTACTTGTCATTACAATTCGAAATCAATCATTTTTTTATTAACTTACGACATTATATCTACTCGATTCCTCGTCATTTAGTGGGACCATCAAATGTTGGGTACGAAAACCGGCATAATTCGGTCCCCACACTAAATATCCGTTGTAATATAGTTAAGTCTCATTTGGGTTATTTTCGATGTTAATTGTAGAGACAAAGAGTCCAAATCGCCGTTTTTCCAAATACATATCGAGGATTGCTTTGGACATTTTTCAGGCACACGTTGTGGCCGGAACGGGAAGGGCTCCTCCGATTGGCCTCGTCCGACGCGCGTGGAGATCCTCGCTTTGTTCGCTACATTCAGGGAACAAGTCATTTCCGCCCAGGCGTCGCTATCGAACGAACTCAAAACGACGCGATTTCCAATTCCACGGACCACGTGGAACGACATCGCCCTTTTGCCGTCGAAATCAGCGCCCACCTGGCCAAACCGAGCTCGCTAGTTAATTATTAAAGAAAAAAGGGAAAAAAAAATCGTTTTTTACTCAGTCATGGCAATTCTTCTGCTCTGCTCTGCACATTTCTGGCTCGTATTTTTGCGCAGTTCACTGAGATTCTCTCTGAGCTGCATCATCTTCCTCCTCCTCCTTCGCTTTCATTCCCTGCGGAAAGCTCCCCCAAAAATGTCGCACGTTGCAGTAGGCCGAGGCGTCGCGCGAGTTTGACGGAGCGACGGGTTCGTGCTCGGCGTCTGACCGGCTTCTTCGACGAGTTCAGCCGCTGCCGACATTTTGACCGGTGAGGAAGCGTGAGTTGCTGGAGCCGATGAGTCCGCGGAGTGCTCGGCTTTTGCCTGATCTCGGTAGTTGAAAATGGAGGTTTCTTCATGTGTGTGTTTGTGTTGTGATTTTTGACTTAGTTCTCGTAGCTGCATTTTGGATGCTTTTTTTTTTTTTTTTTTTTTTTTTTGCTCTTAGTCGCTGTTATGCTTTGAGCTTTGAGCGGTTTATGCTGGTGTTCAGAATGCTGTAGAGTTTGTACGTGTCGAAAGAGAAATTTTGCTGATTTCGAGCTTCTCAGGTCACGTTTGCGCTCCGTGAGCTGGAAAGACGGGCTTAAGAAATGTGCTAGAGCTTGGACTGCGGAAATAAGAGACGGTTATTCGGTCGATCGTTCGTGACAGGACTCTGGTTTTTCTTGCTTTGTGGCAGTGAAATTTGAGCAGAGACCCTTTGCGGTGAATGCATAGATTTTTCTGGGTCGTAGGAAAGGTGAGTTTTGGCAACGATGGTTCTTGGTCTGAGGGCAAAGGCCAGGAGAAGCGCCTCCGTTAAGCTCCATTATCTGATCCACATTCAGGAGATCAGGCCCTGGCCTCCGTCGCAGTCCCTCAAGTCGGTCCGCTCTGTCCTGATCCAGTGGGAGAATGGGGAAAAGCATAGCGGGTCGACGAGTTCCGTCATTCCGTACCTGGGCTCTGGCGCCAATGATGGCAAGATTGAGTTCAGCGAGTCCTTCAGGCTGCCGGTGACTCTACTGAGGGATGCCTCTGTCAAATCGGGAGACGGCGATGCGTTCCAGAAGAATTGCTTAGAGTTTCACTTGTACGAACCTCGTAGAGATAGGAGTTTGAAAGGCCAGCTGCTCGGTACTGCCTCAGTGGATTTGGCGGACTATGGTGTCATCAAGGATGCCATAAGCATTACTGCTCAAATGAATTGCCAGAGGAACTTTAGGAATACTGCTCAACCTGTTCTGTACGTTAAGATTCAGCCTCTTGATAAAAGTTCCTCGCAATCATCAATGGACAAGAATGGCAGCGAGTCTGTTGCCGCCTTGATGAGAGAAGAATATGCAGCAGAAGCGGAAATGGCATCTTCCACTGATGATGATGTTTCGTCCCACGCGTCAGTGACGGTTCCCTCTTCTCCGTTAAGAAGTAATGGCGTTCTACCTCCTCAAAATGAACAGGTACTTGTTCTAGTCCCTCTGGTAGTAACTGCCAGTGTTTTTACGTTGAATACTTTTCGTGATGATAGTCCATTCATGCTTGAAGAAATCCTAATTATAACATTAGATATTTTTCCTAGAAACTGTACCAGCCTCCTGTAGCATGTATTTAGGAACATACAACAAGATAGCAAAAAAGCACTGTTTTGTGGTTTTGAGTCTGGACCATTTTCCTCAAAGAATCCAGGTATATGGCGGAAGGATATGGGATGCGCCTAAATGTTTTGAAACGCCATCCGATTCTTCAGATGATGTGAAACTTGGTGGGCTTGGAGCTTAAAGTGCCAATTAGATTCGTCTTTGGGTTATGTGCTCTTGCTTGGAGGTGTAAGACCTGTGTGGCACTGGGTTGATGGGTTCGGACATCTAACTTAATTGCTTCAACTTTACTAAAAGGACTATTGGCTTTGAATGGCAGAACGGATCTGTTGCCATTGACGAGACCCCCATAAGGATTGAGGAGAAGCACCTTTTAGCTTCAGATCCAGTGTTGGAACTCAGAAGATCTGATGTTACATCAGAGATTGCGCTCGCAGAGAACTCGGAGCCAGCAGAGAACTTGCTTCCAATTTCTTCCTGCTCATCATCAGTTGACCTTTCTTCCGATCCAGGGAGTTTGGACAACGGCAATGCATCTTCTACTAGCTTGGGAAGATCTAGTTCAATGGCCTTCCCAAAAGCAGGTGGTCATAGTGCTCATTCTTCAATCTCATCCTTTGCCATTGACCAAGCAGAGGAAGAGTCCATTATCGCTCTAAGTTACGGCAGCGAAAATTTGACCCATGATGCTCACGGAGAATCTGAATCAGGTGGTGAAACTCTTCTAAATGCTAATGACATTCTAATTACTTCTGCTAAATTAACTCCTCCTGGTGAAAATCTGGACATTGTGGATGATACTGATGCTCAGGTCATTGACAATGATGATGAGAAATGTTCAAAAGTGGGTCAAGGTGATGTTTGTAAATATTCAGCAACAGATGGAATTGGGGCAAATGGGCACTCGGAATGTTACTTAGAAGAAGAAAAAGGTACTGTTGGACATGATTCAGTCGATGCTGCTAGTGAGCAGAGCTTTCTCACAAATGATGAATTTTCTTCTGGGGGAGAAAGCCATGGAATGAAAGGACATGTAATTGACAGATTAAGACGTGCAAAATCTGTCCGTTCACCTCCAGATATTGCCAAGAGCATCGGAACAGCAAGTGCTAACCTGTTAGCCAGTCATAATAAGGAAGGTGCTGTTACACCGATTGGAACAAGAAGCTTCAGAAGTGTTGAAAGAAGGGATACTAAGGTTTATACTACGGACACGAGAAGTGCACTTTTGGCAGCTAAAGTTCAGCAATTGGAGAATCGAATCAAAATGCTAGAGGGAGAGTTAGTTGAAGCGGCTGCAGTTGAGGTTGCTCTGTTTTCAGTAGTTGCAGAGCATGGTTCTTCTATGGCTAAAGTCCATGCTCCGGCTCGGCGACTTTCTCGATTATATATTCATGCTTGTAGAGAGCTTTCACATTCAAGAAGAGCTAGTGCAGCTAGAAGTGCTGTCTCAGGTTTAGTGTTGGTTGCAAAAGCTTGTGGCAATGATGTACCAAGGTACACACTGTATAGAGTGAGACTTTTCTGGAAATTTTGTTTTCATTAGACATTTCTGATGGTGACCATTACGTGTCCAGAAGTCTGAAAATCTTATATTCAACATCTAGACTAACTGTTATAGCTTATTCAGATTTTCAACAATGATGCATATTTTCACTTCTAAGAGTGGGGATCATAAGAGTTTTATTTTATTTTTTGTCAGTCTGGGGGATAATATGAGTTTACTGACATGATGTTTTAGGATATTGAATTACCTGCAATAGCAGATTGTAGGTTTAAATTGTAAGATAAATTTGGAAGCTATAGAAGAATAAAGAGTCCTTGCAGAAATTGTTCTACCACGACTACGCTAGTGGATCATTGACTAAGCCCATAACAACCTATCCATATCACCCACTTAGACAATTACTTCCGAGCATTAAAAATGACAGATGGTCCATATTGGTTGATTTTGCTTCCTATGTGCTGAGTGCAGGTTAATGTACTGGTTGTCCAATTCTGTTGTATTAAGAACAATAATCAGTGAGATGATGCAAAAGATGGACCTATCACTTTCCTCATCGACCCAGAGCAGCAAAGATTTTGCTGGGAAGCAAAGTGTTGAGATTCCATCATCGTTAAAATGGAAGTCCTCTTCTCGTAGGAATGGAAATGTGAATGGTGGAACAGCTTGTGACTGGGAGGACCACCATACATTTGTATCTGCACTGGAAAGGGTTGAAACTTGGATCTTCTCACGTGCAATAGAGTCCATATGGTGGCAGGTCTTACATTTAATTTGTTCTAACTTCTCCCCCTCCCCTTATACTCATATATATTCTTTTTCTGAACTTTATCGTGGGCTTTACGATCTTCACAAGAAGCAGCTTTCTTTTCTGTCCTGTATGTTTCTCTTTTCTGTTGTGGGTTGATTCATAGTTCCTTATATTCTTTCCAGACCTTGACTCCATATATGCAGTCTACTACTATAAAGGCTACCGTTAGCTTGGATTCTAGCTTGAATGAAAGTGGTGAAAAAGTAATTCATGAAGATGTTCGAGGGGACATTTCACTGGACCACTGGAAGAAGGCATTTAGGGATGCTTGTGAAAGACTTTGTCCTGTTCGAGCTGTGGGACATGAATGTGGCTGCTTGCCTATGCTTGCGAGGCTGGTATGAAGTTGTGAACATATATACTTGCTGCATGGCTCGTGCCATGCATGTGCTCTTTTCTACCGTTAACAACACCATCTACAGTAGCATAATATTCTTATCTGATGCAATACTTGTAATATGGCTGTGAACTTGTTCTGCACATAGTATCAATTCAGGTCGACCATTAACTTCCACAAGAAGATGGGGCAATACACAACAGATTAAAGCAGCAAAATGCTCATTCCAATTTTTTTTCCGTTCTTTCAGATGATGATGCTTTAAACAATATTGCAACCGAGCAGAAAATGGTCCTTGAACTTGTGCTGCACTTTATATTCTATATGCAACTGATAAAATGACAAATACTTTTCTTTGGCCTTGGTTACATAAGAGTGACCTAGCTTCGGCCATGAATCAAAATCGCTTTTAAATGAAATGCTTTTTCGTAATTTATGTTAGCATGACAGGAAAACAATGAGGATGCACTAGTCTGAGAACTTGAGCATCATGTGATTTGTAAACTGAAAGCTGTATCTGCTGTAAAAAACAATTGTAATGTTACTCTAACTAGTTCATCTCTCTCCATTCATGATTTTCTTTATCCAACCAGTGCTTTATTTCCTTGTCTTTAGAATTACGGCATTAAAATTGTGGTTTTGTTCCCAATTTCTGCAGATTATGGAGCAATGTGTGGGAAGATTGGATGTGGCCATGTTCAATGCTATTCTTCGTGATTCTGCAAATGAGATCCCAAGTGATCCAATGTCTGACCCCATCGGTGATCCCAAAGTTCTACCTATACCAGCAGGGATATCAAGCTTTGGCATTGGTGCCCAACTAAAGAAAACGGTAGAATTTTCAAAGTTGTCCTACTTATTACCTCCTCTTTTTTTTTTTTTTTGGGTTCTTATCATCAGGCAGTTCCTATGTCATAAAAAATTTGTGTTCTTGTAATGCATGAACTATAAGTATAGACGTAAGATATAACTTCAGAAGTCAAGACGCCTTGAAATGTCAATTTTTTTTCTATAATGAGGAAGCCCACTTCAGGCAGATATGCCTCGACTCATTCGATACCTTACTAGATTTCAAGTCTATTTCCTTAACCACTCAGACTTATTGACAACTTATTCCTGTCCCTGGACTTTAACCTGGGTCTCCTGGGTGAGAGCTGAGAATCCCATACCGACCAGACTACAACAGATGTTGACTCAGCCACGCTAACTCAATGCAGATTCTCTTTCCTTCCCAAGAAATAGCAGTGCATATGAGCAATGGGTAACCATGCTGTTAAGGACCATTGTGAACTTCACGGTTTATGTAGCATATTTCCTGAAGCAATCTTTCTATCTTTTGGTGGTGTGTGACAGCTGTTGCCTGATGCAAATAACAATCCATTTTATTCCTGAAGTTCTTTCTTGGTGTGATTTACAGATTGGGAACTGGTCAAGATGTCTTACTGATTTATTTGGTAGAGATGGTACTGATTTACCAGAAGATGAGGGTGAATATGTTGATGAGGGGAGAAAAGACAGTTCCTTTGAGTCCTTCCATCACTTGAGTGCGTTGAGTGATCTCATGATGCTGCCGAAGGACATGCTTTTGAGTAGATCTATCAGGAAAGAGGTTTCCTTCTGAAGACATTACCCTATGATATGCTTTCCCTGGCACGTGATATTGTAGATTACTTACTTTCGACACCTTTCTTCAGGTATGCCCTATGTTCACTGCTTCACTGATCAAGAGGGTTCTCGACAATTTTGTGCCAGATGAGTTTTTCCCTGAGCCCATTCCAGACGTTGTGCTTGAAGCCTTGGAATCTGAGGTTAGTTCTTTGTCAACCAACACACTCAACTGCATTTCTGTGTTTAGGTATGCAAAATTTCTCTTATTGAAGCAGCAGCTAATTTTCACGTGTTAGTGGAGTACTAGGAAATTCAAAATGCATTCTTTAATACATATAGATATATTTAATGTTACATATCCAAATTGCAACAAGGAGGAGAGAGTGTTTGGGATAAGTTACTCCCAAATGCTGTTATCCAATAAATATTCTGGAACAGACAGCAGACTTTGCGAGTCTCATAGTGTCCATATCCATAATCCATATCCATAACCAGCTTATTGCTTCCAATGCAGGTTCACAGTTTGGATGCCGAAGAATCCATTGCAGACTATCCATACCTTGCAGCGCCTGCGATATACACACCACCTTTGGCATCTACTGTTGGTGGAATTATCGGGGAGGTTGTTACAGATGCTCAGCTTGCACGATGTGGGTCCTCTGTGATGAGAAAATCATACGCCAGCGACGATGAACTCGATGAACTGAATTCACCCCTAGCTTCAATCTCCATGGATGGTCCTCGCTCTTCACCTGTTTCGACTAAGCCTAGTTGGACATTGAAGCAAAATGCCAATCAAAACACTGTCAGATACGATCTTCTTCGGGAGGTGTGGACGAACTGTGAATAAGTGCGGCATCACCAGAGCTTTGTACATGCGTGATTGACGTATGAACAAACCACTGCAGTCTCTGCTTTTGTTCATGCTGTATATATCTTTCACAATTTTGGTCACACATTGTGAAATACGTGAAAAGATCGACCAGGCGGCTCCCTGATCATCTGGGGAACTTGCAAAAAGGTCGATTATGGGTGGTGCATGGAACTTCTTAAAGAATAAACAGCGTGTGTTCAATAAAGTGGAACTCGTCATTCTTAATAATCTTTTCACCAGGAGTCTGTTCGCGCAGAATCCAATCTCAGTTGTCCACCCGAATATTCAGCTTGCATTTTACCAATTTAGTAGGGTATTTCATGGTCTTCCTAAGTCAAAATGACCTTTCTAGTTTTGATTGAAGATGAAGAGTCAATAAGAACCTATTTTTTTAATTCCTTATATCAGCAGAACAGGAACAACAGAAACAGCAGCAACATATATTAGAAAATTAATAAACTCATTAAAAGAGGGATGGTCAAGCTGCAAATTTCACAACATGGTCGATGTTTTTGACAATGTGAACATGGAGTACATAGAGAACTTTCAGTGTGTACCCTCACTACATATTTTGTTACTGCTGATGATTTCAAGCGGAAATAGCCATCCCATCCTTCTCGTAAATCCTAAGCTGCAGTGGGCAGATTCATCCACATCCACATCCGGAACTCCGAAACCTTACACGCTACGCGGTTTCCAAAAACTACATTTCTCGTTTGTACCACCGCGAATATACGGAACACAAGCAACAGAAAATGCTTAGTTCTGACTTAAAGACACTTTTATTGATGCATGAAAAAGGAGGGATACAGAGTGTGGGCATGCTTCTAATTTGAATTTAGGTTCGACAGTGAATGTACATGACAATAACTAGGACATTGGCCAGAAAATAAACTTGTAATGACCTGATCATAACTCAAAACCGAAACGTTTCAGTTTCCAAACAGTTATTTACGGCGGGTTGGTAGCAGCAGCCTGCACCAGAGGCTTACAGGAGCTCTCATTCACCACACTCTGTTCTCCCGGCAGTTCTTCCACTAACCTCAGCAGCCTCTCAACAATTTCTCCGGCACTTGGCCGTGTAGATGGATCTTCCTCCGTGCAGGCTCTCGCCAGATTGGCCAACGTGACTGCTCCGTCGAATGAGTAATCTTCTCCCAGAGCGTCATCCATCCATTCCCTGAGCTCATCTGCATTGTCTGATCGGAGAATCGACCGAATTTGGTCCGACAGCCAAACTGCTTCCTCTCCCTCGTTCTCAGACCTGGTCATCGGCATTTTACCGCATAGTGCCTCCAACAAGACAACGCCGTATGCAAAAATGTCAAGGCCAGGTGATATGGTGCCTTGACTAATGTATTCAGGTGCTAAATATGCCTTGCTCCAAGAGTCTGGCTCGTCGGCTGGTGCATTTCCACTGCCATCCTGGATACAGCAAGCCATGCCGAAATTCCCGATCTTCGCGGTGAATTCTTCGTCCAAGAAGATGTTCCGGCTCTTCACGTTCGTATGTACATAGCTCGGGTTCATTATGTGGTGCATGTACTGCAAGGCCATCGCCACATCAAGGCAAATCCTCAGCCTTTGGCTCCATGTCAAGAAGCAATAGCACGAAGCTATGAACTGGCTCTTGATCGCCAAGCCTCCATGAAGCCAGTCTTTCAACGATCCATTCTTCGCGTACTCGAAGACAAGATAAGAATCTGGGCCTTCGGTCGGACATGTCCCCAGAAGTCTAATTATGTTGGGGTGCTTGTGGGTGGCGTCATGGAATAGCCCGAACTCGATCTTTGCGAAAGTTTCCGTCTTTACCATCTTCACTGCCAAGTTCTTCCCACCGAGCCGGCCGTGGTAGACGGACCCCTCGATCTGGTTACTCACATTGAAGTCCTCGGTGGCCCTTTTAAGTTCTTCGATCGTGTACATCTCAACCTGCATCTTACGCGGCGTGGCGTCGATAACTTGACCGTCCAGGGGGCCCTGCGAACCGTCGAAGGAAACTTTCTTGTCGCTCGTGGTTCGGACGCTCAAGCTGAGTTGCTGCAGCTCCACATCATCCGCTAGACTCCCTGGCTTGCATAAATTCCGGTTCCTCCTCTTGTGATGCATTACCATTATGACCGCCACAATCACCCCGCTAATCCCAACTGCCACGCTACTTGCAGTAACGTAAATCCAAGGCTCCCACATTCTTGATTTCTTCTTGTGTCGATGGACTATCGGCTTGCTAGCGTCCTTAAAATCCAAGATTGGCTCGTGGGGTCTAGCGGCAGAACCGAGCATAGGCCGACCATGAATGGGAATTAAAATGGATGTCAATGGAATCAGCCTCCCGGGATCGAACTTTCCTAGCGATTTATTATTGACAGATATGATAGCTTGAGGAGTGGTATTGAACTTCGAGGCCAAGCCCGATAAAGTGTCTCCTTTGCTTACAGGATAAGTGAGCAAGACACCAGGACTAGTTTCAGAAGAAGGGCAAGCACATTTCAGGGGCACATGTAACTGGACATTTCCATTAAGGTTGAATTGAGGAATACCCGGGTTCGCCTCTTGGATGGCTCGGCAGGTTGTTAAGCCTTCGAGCGATTCAGCAATGCCCCGAAAGCTCTCTCCGCGTATCGTATTCTTTATCAGCTCTGCCCGGAACGACCTGCCGCTGCATTTGCATTCCACTGGGATTGCTAAAGGCTGATCCAGGGGAAGGAACTCTGTGTCTGCAGAAAAGCCATTAGCCTCTGCAACTACAGATTTGCCGATACCCAAGTAGAAGCTCAGATTGGAGAGGGAGGAGTAGTATGGATTCGCGCGAAGTACGGCGAACGTATGACACCGTTTCGGAGAATTTTCGATGCAGAGGGACCAAGAGGCCTCTGGAAGTGAAGTTTCGCAGCTAAGCAAGTCCTGCCCAAGAAGAAAGGAGGGCAGAAAGCAGATAGACAAGACCAGAAGTCTCAACTGGTGTTCAATGATCAGCAGAGCTTCCTTGTCCATGACCAAAGTACTTATAATTAGGAAACGAGATGGCACCGAATTAAATAAAGAGCTTGCTCGGTTACAGAGGTTGAATATTTTTGGATCTCTACACAAAGTGGTGATGAAGAAAAGTTGTTTTTTAGGGGGCTGACAAGATTCTTGGGGATGATAAAGAAAGTGGAAAATTCCACATACTTTCTTGCTGTGACCCGGCTCCCTGTTAAGATAAAATTCTTACCCTGGGGCATAATTTCCAATGGCAGAGGCAAGATCCATCTATCCCAAGATTCAAAGTGTGAGTATAACTATGCCCTTGTCTCTTTTGCTTCTTCTCAAGACATTGGTATACGGTCCATAGAGTACGAATTTTACTATATCAATTTCCGCACACTTAAGAGATTTTGTTAGTGCCATCTCCATTTTTCAATTCGATCCGATCTATTAATTTGTAGAGCTATTTACTTGATCGCAAACATTTCTAGAACACCTCTAATTGAGGGATAAATAGTTAATTTTTAAAGAACTTAACTTGTTAAGGGTGCAGGTATAGTATCATTGCTGTAGCGCTTGACTATGCTATGAAAAAAAATGCGGGTCTCATGGCCTGTTTTTGGGTCCGTAATATTTTACATTTGTAGGTTGCGAAACCGAACGATTTACACAAGAGAGGGACGTGGTCATTTTCTCAGATTATCGCAAATTCCACGGACTAGAACACCTTTTTACCAAGCCCGTGCACGCAAGAATTAGAGGGGACGGAGAGACAGAGACAGAACTCGAAAAAGCATACGGAGATAGATGGAAGAGACGCCATGCGGGGGAAAGCAGGAGCAAAGACCGAAAGGACGGGAGGAATCGAGATTGATGGGTCAATTTGGCCATGAGATTTCCCACATCGACAGGGGACATATATTCCCATGTAAGGAAGCACTTCATCGGCTACATTCGAATGGTCCTCAGCGGTGCGCGCTGGCTACACGTGTCGTCGCCATCATGGAGCAGGACGGGGGGGCCAGTGGACATATGTTCTTTTCAATCTTCGGAGCAACTCGAAGCGAGTCCCACTGAAAAAGGTAATGATAATGATGATGACAAGTTCAAAAGAATGAAGGATAGGGGGAGAGTCGTCCTAGATTCGATGGAAGAATTCCGCTGTTCCGCCGTGGATGGACAGTGCCCCATGGACGGTGGATTTTAGTAATGCTTTTGTTATCTTGAGAATTACTATGGGACAGTCCCAGCGCGCGCGCGCTGCGACGAGGCGCCGGCATGTTCGGAAGCGTCGTCCCCTGCGGACCACGACGCCATGTCCGACTCACATCTTTTTTCGTTGCCAGCGAAGTACGATTTCTCCTCCTTTTCGTGGGAGTTGAAAGTGTTCCCAGATGGGAGATTCATGCTCTCTTGCTCGCGAAGCATTCTCCTAGGAACTTGGAATGCGTGGGATATGTTTGCCTTCTCTTAGAATAAGGTGAGAAATACAGAGGACAAATGAGATCACGACAATCATTATGTACTCTAGCTCCCTAAGATTCTCGGGCTACTGGAAATCTTCTCAGCCTCCATTGACTTGTGGCCAAAGCATAGCCGGGTTCGACATTCGACGAGTCCAACTCGTGTTCGATTGAAGATCGCAACGGGTCGAGTATGAGCAATAGGAATGGAGCTAGATCGAGCTCACCTAGAAAGTATATAGGACAATCGAAAGTAACTCGATACGATCAACTTTCGCTGTCGTCTGGACTTAACTCGAACTCTTAATGCTGGAACGATGCGGAAGGGACTGCCAAGAGCTTTCTCCTTCACAATTTTCCAAAAATATGCGAGTAACAAAACGGAAAAATTGCGAGTCCCAAGGGGGGGAAACATAAAGGAGGGGTCACACGCACGTGACAACACATGCTGGGCACTCATGCATTCCTGCCCTAAAAGAAGAGCAAGCAGTAGTACAGAAAGAAAACACTAAAAAATTGCTTCACGCAAAGTTCAGATCGAACGCCATCAGCAACGCCCACGTGACCTTGGACGATGTTTTAGGTGGTCAAAGCAGAGGGCTGATCTCCTGCATCGTTTTCGACACAAGCTTAGGACCAGCATAAAATGCTAAAAACTCGCTCTTGGGATGATTGATTAGTCCCATGAAGTTAGCGTGTTTAGAACAATGTATTCTATATTTCTTCTGACGCTAATTAGGGCGAAAATATCGCGCTCATGGGGTGCAGGACAGCTGCACCTATAAGCTCAAGTTCGCTCATGCATTCGGCTTCGGCCAAATTTCACTCGAAGCAACTGAACTGCATAATTGACAGAATCTCATGAGAGCAATGGGCATCCTTGCAACTAAGATTGGAGCAAGTCACCTCAAATCTTTCATCACCATACTTAGTGTGACGCTAACAGATACTCTTGCTTGACGTTCATTGCTTAGGTACATGTATAGACAGTACCCAGCTTAAAAACATTCAAGCCAACATGAAACAAAAAGCAATAAAAACATCAGACTAAATGATGGTTCAGCATTGCAATCCAGAAATGTCTATACATAATCCCAAATAACTCTCATGTTTTGTCATAAAAATATCATCTTTAGGCTTTATTTATTATGTCATTACAGAGTTGGCAAGTGCACAAATGTTACACTTAAATTGAGCCATATTATTAGTGGTACATGTTACATGTAGAAATTTAAAAAAAAAAGTGATTTATCTTGCCTGACCCAGTATCAATTGCTATTCTGCACATCCTCGACACTCTTCCTCATATGAAGTATAACCTGTGCTGGCTCTGGTGATCCAAACACTGAACTTCCAGCAACAATGCAGTTTGCCCCCGCAGAAGCTGCCATATCAATGGTAGAAGGTCCTAAACCGCCATCAACCTGATAGATCAGAAATCAAATGGAGAAGGTAAGGTATTATGAACAAGTACTATCAGAAGCCCATTAAGATGCATCAATGAAGTTCCCTTTCCAGTTCTTCAGCGACATTTCCCACCAATGGCATGATACCAATGTCTCTAAAATCAAAGTAAGAAATCTGAGGTTGAAATGATTTGTAATTGGAGTCATTTTATTTAGAGAGAGCATGCACACTGTCAATCAAACTAAACGTCACCTGAACAGAATTATTTCCAACAAAACTGACTCATTCATCAGTAGTTGTCAGAGGGATTGATCAACCTACTAGGATGAACACATACCTCTATGTCAAGTGATGGGTATTTAGCTCTCAGCACGCGAACCTGAAAATAAAAAAGATGGGTACAAGGCCACTTAGCCAGGTTCAAGTTTTAAAAAAATGTGCTCAGCAGAAAATTAAACAAATAATATGCCAACATTTGCAAGTTTAGAACAATTACTCAAAATAGTTTAAAGATAGCAAAGGACTAGGTCACTTGGGCCCTGTTTGGTAACCATCCAAACAGGGCCAAATTTTGATTTTTTGTTCCCAGAATCAGTTTGGGCCAAGAATCGTGTTTGGTAAAATTTTGTTCCCGGAAACAAATTGGGAGTGAAATCAAGAATAAAAAAAAAGTTGATTATTGTTCCGAGAACAAATTTGAAAATCAAAAACCAACTCTTCTTCTTCCCTTTGGCCATCTCGCGACCGCCGTCCACCCCCGCCTGCCGCTGCCGCTGCCGCCGGTCGCCGTCCTCCGGTCCGGCGAGCTCACCGGAGGCTCACCAAGCCAGGGCGAGGTCCAGCGAGCTCGCCGGAGGCAAGGCTGGGTGATGAGGGCCGGCGACGCTCCAGTGAAGTTGCCGGCCCTTGCTTGGCCGGTCGCGAGTCCGCGATCGGCCACAAGAAGAAGAAGAAGAAGAATAGGAGAAAAAAGTAAAAAATGAAAAAAGTAAAAGATTTATTTAAAAATTAAAAGAAATTGATTTGGAACAGAATCAATGAGCACAGTACCTAACGCAATTCTATTACAGAATCAGAAATTTTGGACAGTTACTAGACGTGTTCTTTTACTCATAATCAGTTCCTGGGAACAGAATAAAAAATAATCATTTTTGATCAAAATCTGTTCAAACAGAATCGTTACCAAATGCGCAATTGGAGTACCTTTTCCATCATTTCTGGCATGAACTTTTGCCCACCAAACCCAGGTTCTACAGTCATGACAAGGACCATCTCCACAGGATTTTCACCTTCAACCTATGAAGACAAAATAAATAAATAAATAAAATAATAATAATAGTAATAATAACGGACGCTGTTGCTACTCTTCAGAATAACGATTTTAAAAGGATTTCATCGAAGTCCACTAATCGACCAAAATCCTTAAAAGAATGATAGTTCACAAAGGAAGTATGAATATTGCGAATACACACCAGGGGGTAAACCTCTTCGATAGGGGTGCCAGGTCTTAAAGACACGCCAGGCCTCATGCCTTTTGACTTGATTTTCTTCACAAGTTCTGGCCAGTTTTCTGCAACCAGCAGATATTATCAAACAAACAAGGGACATTTAAAAGAAAAGGTCCAGGCGGTCAGCATGAAAAACAGCATGAGGGCCCTACCTCTTGACACCTCAACATGAAATGTAAAGCCTGAAGCACCGGCGTCCCCCAAAGGTTCAACATAATCAAGAGGATTGGTGACCATAAGATGGCAATCCAAATAAGCACTATAAAACACAAAGTAATCCACTTTACCCATGCAAATTGCTAAAAGCGCCCAAAAAAAAAAAAAAGAGGCACCCTAGATGGAGTAAAAGATTATGATAGAACATTACTTGGTGTGCTTTCTCAAACTCTTGATGATTGGAGCTCCTAAAGTTAGATTAGGGACAAAATGCCTGTAATCAAAAGTATTTAACTGAGATGTCATCCAAACATATTTTTTCTGAGAAGTAGAATGGCTGTGCAGTACACCAGTGCCTACAAGAAGAGCCTGTTTTTCATGCACATCAACATACAACCAATCAAGCTCTCAGACTCTTGGTAAGGGCAAGTTGAATAAACAGTACCACAGGACAGAAATTCCCAAATTCTTATGCTTAGGGCACAAACCTCTTAAGTGCACGCTCTCATACTTTCAACATTACGCAGCACTTCACTTATCAAAAGAGCAGGTCTAATCTTTCCAACCTCACATCTTCATGTTCTCAAGAGAACAGGCTAATTTGTTGCTCTTGTCAACTCCTCAAAAGAGGTTCAATCTAAAACCAGCAAAGCACAGCCAAACAAAATCTTTCTTCTCCAGTCCTTTCGGTTGAGGATTTTTAGTGAATCCTACTGGTTATTCCAGATTTCATCATATTACTTCAGATTTGTATAACTGTCCTTTTCCTTTATTCATGGTTACTCCAATTAGAAACCATATTCACACAAGTCACCGTTTGCATGCCTTCGGCTAATAGATGCATGAGTATGATGTATACCAAACTTCTGAATCTAAACACACTGAGAGCAGCCTGAGCTCATTCAATCACTTTCAGAATGGTTTGAGATTTTTCTTTTTTTTGGTCGGTAGAATGGTTTGAGATTGTTAGACATATAAAAGATATGCGTTTATTCTCATGTGTACTAGCAAATGACCTGGTCAATCCTGCAATCAACAAACTTTGGCTAAATGATGCTAGTACACATGAGAATAAACGCATATCCAAGCATAAGTGCCACAGTAAGTAAAACTAATCCTTCAAATTGACTATGTGCATATATTCACCTAAAACCATCAAAGTAGAAATGGAAAAGAAGAAGAAGAAGAAGAAGATGATGATGATGATGATGATGATGATGATGGAAGCACATCGCCAGACATGAAATCTCTTCATAAGGCTATTAAACAGCAATGAGATTGAACTGACTGTGGAAACCTACCCATCCTGCAAATAATTAGGAGAACCATGTCACTTAGTTACAAACGAAGTAAAAACTTCAAACAAAAATGGCTATGATGAGTAACAGGTATAGAGCATAGGATATAATGCTAATGCATTCATATGCCAAAATAAGGATAGACAAAATAGTCCTCAACCAATGACCGTAAGACACAGTTAATACCAAAAAAAGTCATCAACTTTAAAATTCGAAAAAAGGAAGACTTTGGGCACATTTTTAGTTTGTGGTTTGCATAAAAAACAAGGGAAGGCTGCAATTTTCTCGTGCATCAGCTCAATCTTTTAGGTTCATGTATAAGAAATTGATCTTTGATGGCATCATAGAGAACATTCCTACCAAAAGGAAACTGATGTGGGGAATTCCCTAATGAGGAGCACCCATACCAATTCGACGTAGTCGGAAAAGTAAATGATAGCTACAAGAAAAGGAAGAAAAAAGGGGGCGCTGGGAGTCAAGTTGAATTGAAGCTGGATCAGAAGAAGAAAAGACATTCTAATACTAGAGTTATACATGAAAGACGATCTCAACCACTGAAGCTCATTCAAAGCTACACTGCTAGCATATGACTGTTTATTAACCTGATAACTTTAAAACAAGTAAAGACTTAAAATTACTGAAAATTGAATTGTGCTTCTGCATCCAAAACAAACATGCAGCACGCTCGAATAAAGAAGAGTTGGAGAAGAATGAGTCAGCATTCAAGCGTAACGACTTCACGGCGTGGTGCTTATGGCTAGAGTTCTAGGCCATTCTCTTGAAAGGTTTCTCTTTAGACTGCGATTTACTTACTTTCTTTTTTTCTCTCTAAATTCCCGCTTGCGTTTTATCTTTTCTGCTCTCTTGTTGTCGTACATTCTTATGTTATACTCTCACGTACTCATTGTGCTGCAACATCGTTCCATTCCAATGAAGTGCTTATTCATCAAAATGAAACGACCAATGCACAATATCAAATCCTCCCTTTCACCGCGAAGAACCCGGGCATTAGAGTTAGATTTGGATGCTCTCAAGATATGGTAAGCCCTTGTATCACGCGTCGTGCTAAAAAGCTAATCAAACGACATAATTTTGCTCACATCTCCTCCGTTCATTTCCAATTTCGCTCACTCGTTCGTGACAACCGCAGAGCACAAACGGATCGCACCTCGGCTAACCAGCATGGCAACGGCAAAGCAGCTAAAATACAAAGATCCGAAACCTAAAAGCTCCTTTAGGTAGGCATCGGTGCCGGATACAAAGCTCGAGCAAAAAGCCGGTCACATCGGATGATGCAGAGAGATCGAACGGCGCACAAAATCCGACAACGATCTCCGTAAACGAAACTCAAATTCGAATCGCGAAGAACCGTGTTCCGAGCGTACCATGATGTCCATGTGGAGCCAATCGGCGCCGCAATCGAGCATGCGCCGGGCTTCCGAGGCCAGATTGGCGAAGTCCGAGGACAGCATCGACGGCGCTATCTTCGCAGACACCCCCATCCTCTCTCTCTCTCTCTCTCTCTCTCTCTCGATGATGATGATGATGATGATGATGATGATGATGATGATGATGGATTGGGAGAGGAAGGTCGCTGAAAAGCTTTGTGCGAAACAGGACGGACGTTGAAAAGGAGACGCGGACTGCGAGACGAGACCCGAGTTGTTTGGTGGACGGACGGTCGGACGGCGATGCAGTTGACTCCCGTAGAGAAGAAGAGAAAGGGAGGGAAGGCCCATTCAAATTCACTGGCCCTGTGGCATTTTATACGGACGATGCACGACGTAATCGAGATTGCTCAAAATTAATCGGGCTACTATTGGCCCAATAGTATTGGGCCATATCTCCAAAAAAAGAAAGAAAGGGCAAAAAAAAAAAAAAAAACCTAAACTCTCTTCTATTTAGGATGAAGATATACCGACTTTCGAAATGACCTGAAAAAACCCACAGACCATATCTAAAGACAGAAACACCCACCATAAAAGGTTTTAGTGAAGCAATCTGACGTGGCACACGACAGGGCTAAGGGGATGTTTTATAAAAACAGATCGATGGAGTATGTAATTGTTGTGATCTCTCGAAAGCCCGTGAATCATATATGTAGTCGTAATAAAAAGAAATCAGAAACGACAATGGATTGTAGAACTAGTATAGTTGACTTTTGGTAACTTGTCCGTAGTGTCTCTTGGCTCGGGACAACTTGGCTCGCTAGCCATGTCATGCGTCACGTGAATTCAGATGAACGAAAAAATTTGACAAAAACACATTAAGTGAGAGTTCACAAATTCATCGTCTCATTTGAAAATTCAAGGTAATTTTGTCCTTGGGCAAAAGTTTGTGAATCTTTTCGAGATGTGGCTGTTATCATTATTTCTCGAGTGTTTATCAACAGCTATAGTTAAAGAAGAAATAGTAATGATGGAGAAAAAAAAAGAGGAAATACGTCAGAAGGAGCATGCACACGGCCAAAGACGTGAGAATGGACTACTTTAGGTAACGTTTCAGCGGATGGATCCTGCGACGGTCATTGGTTTACGAGTTTGGTGGACGGACGGTCGGACGACGATGCAGAGAGGACTCGGCAGCTTGTTTTTTGACTCCGCGCAGGGAGGAGAGAAAGGGCGAGGAGGGGCAATGGGCTAGGCCGTACTGGGCCTAGCCCAAAATGAGGCCCATTCGACTTGACGGGCCTGTGGCGTTTTATTCCGGAGATGCACAACGTAATCGAGATTGCTCGACCAGGAAGCACAAAATTGATCAGGCTATTATTGGGCCTTATCTCTCAATAGAAAAAAAAAAAATTAAAAATTAAAATAGAAACACACCTAAACTCTCGTCTATATAGGATAAAGATATGCGGACTTTCCAAATGAGCTGAGAAAACCCAGAGACCACATCTAAAGACAAAAACACCCACAGAAAAAAGTTTTTAGTGAAGCAATATGACGTGGCACATGAAAGGGCTAAGGGGATGTTTTAGAAAAACAGATTGATGAAGTGTGTAATCGTTGTGATCTCTTGAAAGTCCGTGAATCATATATGTAATCCTAATTAAAAAAAAAATCAGAAATGACAATAGATTATAGAACTAGTATAGTTGACTTTTGTTAACTCATCTACGGCAACTTTTGGCTTGGGACAAATCGGCTTGCTAGTCATGTCACGAAACACAACAGAAATACATCAAGTAAGAGTTTACAAATTCATCATTTCATTTGAAAATTCAGGGTAATCTTATCATCATTTATAGACCGTTCATCGACAACTATAGTTGATGAAGAAGTAATGATGGAGAAAGAAAGAGAAATTACATCAGAAAGAGCATGTACATGGCCAAAGACGTGAGAATAGACTACTTTGGCTAACGTTATCGAGGAGATTCAATTAGGGTGTCAGTAACCGAACCGAAAACCGAATCGAACTGAACCAACAAATAAAAGTGGAGAAATATGAGTTTAACGGAAAAAAAAAAAAAACGAAAATGGAAAATCAAAAGTCGAAAACCAAAAATCGAAAAATCGAAATTTCGGTTCGATTCGTATTCATTTTGGTTTCGGTTTAGTTCGGTTCGGTTCGGAAGATTTTTCTAATGGTTCGGTTCGATTTTTCAAAAGAATCGAACTAAACCGAACCGTTGACACTCCTAGATTCAATGGATAGATCCCGCGACGGTCATTGCTTTACTTCATGCCCTTCCATCGCAAAAAAAAAAAACAAAAAATGGCAGTGTATTTCCACACATGGGCTTGGCAATCTTCTGGTGGGGCGGTGGGGTGAGGGGCCCCACAGTCTGGGGAAGATACCAGCGCTAGCGAAAAGCCACCACGTGGCCGGCGGGCCCCATGGAACGTGGTCGGCTGGCCTCATCGGGCTCTCTACCTCTAAATTATCGTCCGAGACCGTTGCCCGATAAACATAGAACAGCAACGAAGGCTGAAACCCCCCGATGGAGACAAACTCGCGATTTGGCCGTTATGCCACGTGGCCGGCCCAACTGGATCCAATTAATGGACTTTCCCTAAAATAGAAAAGAAGAGAAAAAGGCCCATTTCTCGACAACTGTTGCATCGTCACGCGATAATTCCACGTCGTCCCCTCGATTCTTCCGGATATTTCACTGGCACCGGGCCCACCTCCCCCCCACCCGAATCGAAATCGAATTTGGCACGCCCACCGCCCGCACACAACTTTTTCCAATCGGGGCCACCCACCACGTGGACCGTGGTATTTTCTGGGTAGTGCCAGGAGATTTATTCCATTCATGTTCCGTTCGAACTGATTTCTTTTTCTCTTTATTATTCTTGACAGAATATAAGGTCGGGTATTTCCTGGACCAGATTATATTCCCACGTTCTTGCAATAGCCATTGTCATGTTTACACGTTCGAGTTCCTTCCACTCATTAGTTATTCCAAATTTATCTGTCGACATCCTCTTCTGTCCCCAACTGATGATGATGGACATGATAATTTTTTGTGCCGCCACATATTGTCTTCAAGTGCATCTTATACAATCAATTTAGCCATTAAACAATACGAAAATGTTTAATACCGTTCTTCTATTAATTTAAATTTGATGATAATATTGAACATTTTTGTATGGTCGATAGACTAAATATCAAAAGTTCATTAATCATATTGAACAATTTAAAAATTTATGGACCACATTACAAATTAGGTTACAGTTCAAGAATCAAATTGAATAAATTAAAAATTCAGAAATCTCATTACATATTAGACTAAAGTTTGAAGGTTATTTGTGTCGTTTTTTTTATATTATTATGTGAATTCTATTCAATCTCTCCATATATATGGAACCATTTCCTCCGAATGAATACATATTTTTTGATTTCACTTCCATTGCGACTTTTCACTTCGGGGTGCGTCGAATTTGTGGTACCACCCAGGAGTTAGATGGGTCACGAGATTTCCTATCTATCCCCGGGGAAATTAGATGCGAATACGACGTCTAATTGACACTGTTGAATGCCGTGGTGGTCGGCCTGATCGCTAAAACGCTATTTTTCCACGAGTGCTGATGAAATGAATATAGACGAGTGGACAGAAAAGCAACCATTTTCTCCAATGAGGAGGTAAATGGAACTGTCGGTACTGCTAAAATTAGACAGTGGGTGTTTTGTCTCCATCTGAGGTCGCTTTGGTCCCCATTGCCTTCCTTAATCCAACGCTAATCCAAACCGATTATCAAACCATTTTTTTAAGATTAGTCCTAAAAAGACCAACCCAAAACTGACCATCGGAATGGCCCACCCCCCGGGGGCACACTAAATTATCTTAGAAAGAAGTGCATGTCAGATCACTTTGATAAGTTGCGTTAAATTCGAGAGAACGCAGCATATGGGGGAGTCCTACTATAAATAGCCATAGTTACAATCACACATTTGACGTGTATTCATTAGAACATTGGCAACATTTATCCTAATTTATAGACACATGCAGTTATTGAGTGAATAGCTATTCATATAATAATAATACTTTATCTATTTACGAAACTATTTACCACAAGAAATTGCCACCTTCTCGATAAGCATAAATTAATTTTACTTTTATTGATAAGGTATATAACAATTCGAATTCTAAAACATTTGAAGAGATATGCATGATTCCAAACGTCAATATTTAGATGATTAGCTAATGCCAAAATGTCGAAGCCGCGTAATACACAAAAAAAGAAAAAATTAAAATAAAAAGTAAAAAAAACAAATAAAATTTGCTCTAAACAATGTTTAATTGATCGAAAGTGGTTGGTTTGTAATGTCTCACGCAAAAAATATTTTTTTATTAATTTTTAAAGTTTTACCTAGTTTTTTTCTGTAATTTATGAAATTTAATTTTTTTTTTTTTTTTTGACCTGTGAATTTTGACCCTCGTGTTTCTCGAGTCACGGGCGCATATTTCCACCAGCTAATCAAAGATTTGATGTCTTGGGTGATCTTATCTCGTTGTCATTTTCAGCTTTAGCTAAAGCGTTTTTTTTTTTTGGGCGATTTTGTCTTTCCCAATAAAGAATTTGAGGTCTAAATTGAAGGGCCGACTTCATTTTATTTTTTATTTTTTGCCCCGAGTGCATGCGCAACGACCCCACTTTCTTTGTCTTGACTCCTCCAAATTGCTCCATCCTATCGTAGAAATTCTCCTTTTAAAGCATTCTTATCGGTGTAATGATGCCGACTTAGATTCTTGAAATTAGGTCAGAGGCCCACGCGCGATGCGTATATTCCAGATAGTGAGGTTTAAAAGATTTTACAAGATCAATTTATTATTATATGTTCGAATTATCGGTGAAAAGAGATTAGTTATACATATTGATAGATGTACACATGTATGAAGATAAAAATCTTTCAAAATTTCTAACTTTTCTCCATTGTTTGTAAGATAACTTAGATATATAATGTAACGACATCGAAAAATATGATTAAGTATACCCGACATTATTGTGCTCTTATTTACAAGATTGACATTTCTTTTTCCAAATATGTCCCTACATTTTTTCTCGCGTCCACCCACCTTCACACCTATAGCCAAGAAAGCACAAAATCTACAATCTAGCTTAGCCGCCATAGCCCACCACCATCAAGGCAGCCGATACTCGCCTAGCCTCCTCCTACGGTGACTTCGCCCGATCCAAAAATTGTAGTGGAGCTTCATCCTTTGTGATCCTCTCTCTCTTGCTAGAATCGTGCCGCCACACCTTGAGGCCTCGACCCAAGGTCGAGACGGCGAATGGCGACATTGATTCGAGGTTGCAACGGTTGCAACCCTTGTGGGGAGAGAGAGAGAGAGAGAGAGAGGGAGGCGTTGCATATAAAGGGAGAGAGATTGGAACAAAATTTGACCGAAGTCAGGGGAAGAGAGAGTAATGGAGTTGCAATGCTAATGGATGGGGACGGCGGGGAGCTCCGAAGGGGAAAAGGTGGTGGCCAGTTGCGGGGAAAGGTAGCGGCAAACTTGGTTGAGAGCTTGGGTGTAAGGCTAAGGATATAGGTATTTAGGTCATTCTAATTGGGCCGAGGTAGCAAACTTTATAGTTTTGAAAAAAGAGGTATGTTTTTGGTATCTAGGTGAAAATTCAGTTATATTTTCGATACTTTCCTAACTAATTTCAAGATTACGTGAAAAATATAATAGAATTGTAAATTTAAACATTCATCAATAGATAGAGATTATCTATAAGATAATTAAGCGACGATATTCTAGATAGAAAGAACGTCATAATCACAGCCTCTTAATAGTAGGAGGCCCCTCTCTCTCCCTCCCTCCCTCCTATATGCACACGCGCGCGTGTGAGGAGAGCAAATTGATTCATAACGCGTGTGCCAACAAGTGGCACTAATTTCTTTAACTCCATCATCGCTTATGACATTAGAAGAAACTCAAATCGTGGGGATGAACCTCCTAAATTAGAGCCACCTTTTGAGACCCCCATTTTCATTAAAATTCATAGAAAATGTTTGAAAGTCTAGGCGCGCTTGGGTAGGTAGACAACCGAGGTCCGTGTCATTTGCGCGGAGGCATTATCCAATGCCTAGGAACGTCTAACAAGGCCACCAAGAAGGACTCTGTCAGGATCCTGAGCACTAATCGAAGTGCTCAGGGTCACATTCTTGAGCACATTCTATAGGACCAAACGGACAAATGAACAGTCGCATTGGAAAAAACAAAAGGGAGGAGATCTAATTGAAAACTAATTCCAAGGCCTTGAGTTGTAGGTACCCATAAAGATATTTGTATTCTTTGACGAGTCAAAGCTGTTAAAATTATTAGATTTGGAACCATGCTCGACCAAGATCAAGGACAAACGTGGCGATGAAAAGAACACGAGATAAAAAAATAAAGTATAAAACAAACAAATGTGGACATGCCTTTATTTCTCTGTACCATCTTAGGAGACTAGTATCTTTTCCCTTTCTCTAGTGAAGGAAAGTCATTTATTTCACACGGAGAAGTTAATGGAAACAAAACCCAGCTTGAATATTTCGGTGAATTTATCAAACTTAATATAAGCTCGATCGATGAAGGTTGATGTGAATTCACAAAGCACTTGGAGAGTTCTTTCTTGAATTGACTTAACAAAGCAATGCGGTTTTCCCAAAAAAATAATTGTATCTAATTTTTGAACCACTAAAAAAAGATTTTCATGAATTAATATTTCAAGTTAATGCGACTTCACCCGCTTTCCTTATATCCCATATTTTCCATATTTCACGCTACACAATGGATTTTCTATTGTTGTTCTTTTAGGTCAGAGCACTTCACATGAGATTAATTGGTTGATTTTATATTGAATTGCACCTAAGATTGACTTACCATATACAAACCATAATCACCAATCTCTCAAAATATCTGATTTTTCCGATGTTATTTCACCTAACTTATACTTTAGGCTTTAGCACACCACGAACTACGCACCCAAAAAAAAAGAAAAAAGAAAGGAGCCACGTCATTGGCTCTCTCTCTCTCTCAGCGCGTGGAAAGTTCTCTCTTTTTTTGTTTGGATACGCTGCACTGCAAACGCTGCAAGCCTGCAATGGTTTCTGTGCTGTCAGTTTAGGAAGTAGAGAGGGAATGGGTTCGTGCGTTTCAGCTCACCGGAGCACCAGCTCCGCCGCGGCGATTCCGCCCTCGCCCATCAAGGCAAAGTCCGGCGGCGGCGGCGACGTTCCGATCGGCGGCGGCTTCCTCAAGTCTCAGTGGTCGCCGGGTCCTCGGTCAACTTCGAGTTTCAGAGACTACGGTGCGATCTCGACGTCCGTCTTTTTTTCCTTTCGATATGCCTTTTGGGGGAGGAGTTGGGTCGATGGGATCAATGGAAACAGGCAAAGATGAAGTGGGGCTCTCGCTTCCGACTTTTCCTTTCGCTGTGTAAAGAAAGGCCCCTTTTTTCTTGCTTTTTTTAATCGTTTTTTCGTATGATCTTCCGGTGTGTGCGTTTGAAGTAACGGTGTTTTCGCCCCTTTATGGCTTGATTATGAAATGATTGCTTGCTGCTGAAGCACGAATGAGGACGACCCATGAGCTCCGCTTTTCGTATGGTCACGACGGAATGGTTCTTTTGGGCTTTATTTTATTTTGGAGTTCAGTTTCTTAAGCAATCTGCTCTGTGAAGCTTTTAGTTCGTTGATGCGTTGGCTTTTTACCCTCTTTTTAATGGGAATGTTTTGAGTCCTTATTCCGCAATCTTCTCCGCGTCGAGGAGTTTTTCCGGCGCTTTGATGATTTTTTTCTTTATTTATTCTCGTCCATGATGATCTAGACTAGTTAATTTTCGTGATGATTGGAGTATTTTCTGCTGAATCTGCAAAATTTGTTGCTGGCTGAGGCTTTAATGATTTGGCATCATACCCACCAATCTTGTTTGAAGGAATAGTCACCCGGCAGAGAGAGGACCTCTGTTACATCTTTTGGCTGCGTGGTTCGTCTCTATCTTAAGGAAGCTTAACTGTAAACGATGTGTATATTTAAGCCGTATAAGTGGCAAGTGATGATGGGAATTCCCATGTGGAGCAGTAATCTTATATGATACTGAACTCAGGGGCAAGTTTGCAGATTGAAGAGTTATTCTGCTGCTCCCAGCGAAGATTAGTTGTGGTGGGGGGACGTTTAGAGGGGCTGTTTTGATCGGGGCTTCACTCAAATCTGCTCTTTGTCCTGTGAGACTAAGAGACGAAGTAGAATGTAGTTATACTATTAAATAGGAAAGTTGGGTAATTAACTTGATAAAGACAATCAATATTTTACTATGTATCTAGTGAAAGTTTTTCTTTTCTTGGTCGAAATCTAGTGGAAGTTTAGCGGGTAAATTTTGCTAACATTTTGGGTTGCAACTGTTCTTCACTTTGTTTCATGTTGCCTTCAGCTTCATCAGATGAGAGGTCAATGATGGACCTTAAATTGGATTGAAGTAGCATGTTGATTGTTGAAAGATCATTTGTACTTGGGCAGAATATGCTGAACCTAGCCCCTTTCCTACTAAGCACATATTTTCAACATCAACTTATCTTCTTTAATTGTCATAACCGTTCGAAGTGTTTTCCATATCAAGGAGACTATTTTCTTTAATTGTTATATTTTAACCCTCACTTCTGTTCAGCAAGTAGCATTTCTGGTGCCCAGGCCAGGTGGCACTCAACCATCCTCTCTTCTATTAGAGAGCAGTGATGATGTTTGCATCACTGGTTTTTCTGCTTTATCGTCTGTATAATTAGTTGACTAAGGGAATAAACTATGATGTAATTACTGGATTTGATCTTTGAACTGAGTGACTCAATGCGCTTTACTTCTCTTGATGCTTAAATCTGAATGCGTCCTTTGTGTTTTTCCTAAGTGTGGTTTAATTTTCTTATGTCATCAATGCTTGAACTTGAACTATAAATCTTTGTCAAATGCAGGCAGTAAAGAGGATGTGTTCTTTGATTCGAAGCCCTGGTTAGAGTCTGACTGTGAAGATGATTTTTTCAGTGTCAATGGTGGTAAGAGATATGTGTGGTCCTTTGTGGTCTGTGTAATGTTTTGCTAGTTGCCTCCTTCCTTTATCAATTTAAGTTGGTCTTGGTTAAGAGGGATGCTTATAAGCTACCACCAGTCCTTGATTTCCCCTGTAAAAAATGGCAGGTTTTAGACAACTACCTTAGCACTCTCACCTATTTAGTATGCACCACTCACAAAATCCTCTCTATTCCTCTATGGGTAGGGGGCGATGAATTGGGCATTCAGTCTTCTATTGAGTGAGGAGATGGAAATCAATTGAAGTCGATCCAAACATGTACCCGACACCATCTCGACACCGAGAGCAGGGGCTGCAACTTGCTCTGATTTTTTAATCGATTGATAATTCTTCGGCCAAAGTGCAGTTGTCCAACTCCATGCGTGATTTAGCATCATGAATCACGAGCTTACCCGAAATCTCTCCTCATCTTTAAGAGTTTGCTTTTAATCATCATAATTCATAGGCCTTAAAGTTAACTGCATGACAAATTTTCTCATTGAGGTCGTGGCACTTCTTTTAGCCATGCAGATTTTCCTGACTCTTATATTTGTTTAATCCTAAGGAAGAAAAATAACAAGAGAAGGAGTAAGAATTTGCTTTACTCACGAGATATGCTGTTTATCGCCTCATCATACTCTTTTCAGGCTCATATCATTCCACAATACTTCTTTTTGTTATTTGTGTGCTCATTCTTGTTTCTGCTGCAGATTTCACTCCTTCTCGTGGGAGTACTCCTTCCCATGGAAACACTCCTATCCACCCATCCTTATTCAAGGGATCACAATTGGTTAAGAATGCCCCTCGGGACAAAGCGCCCGTCCCTGTTCCTGAGCATTCTCCGACAAGTAAGAAGAAGAAACTTGCGGACCTTTTCCGAGATAGCCTCGGGGGGCAAGAAGATATTGCCAATTACGATGCTTTGGCTGACAAAGCTACGGAAGAAGCAAAGGCTGAAGCCAAGCCAACTATACTCGATGTTCTTCCGAGCTCTGATCAAGGAACGCCTTACATCTCTAAGACCACTTCCTTGTGTAGTGGTGAAAGGACTCCTAACGGAGACTATGTGGTGGAGAAGCAGAAACCAGTGAGAACCACGACTTGTTGCCTCCCTAGATTGTCTTCACGTGGCGGTTTTAGTGAGAGGAATAAGAAGATGAGCTCTGCAATAGCTGTGCATGATTAGAAAAATTTATCAGCTTGAGCTTTACATGGAGGAAGTCGGGATCTCTCGTGCTGAGAGAGCAATTTTGACTTCACATCCTTGAGACTGTATAGTCAATAGAGGTCTTGAATCTTGTATACATGCTGTTATCTTATGCGAAAGCATGTATATTGCGAACTGAGGCAACTGACTCGAGTATTTTACTACTGCACTAAGGTGAAGTAGCATCCTATAGCAAATTTTCTTTTCAATTGTTCATGTCCACCTCGATTCGCTTAGGTTCTTGTTTGGTAATCATCAGGAACAGAGAAAATTGAATCATGAAGTAACTTGTCTCTGCCCTTGATGAAGACCAAAACCTCCTCGGAAGGATTCGCTCGGATAGTTGTAGAAAGCCGTACTCCTATTTATAGATTGCGGAATCTTCTTCATGAGTCGCCTGAAAAAAGGAAAAAGAAAAAGAAGGAAATAGAATTGGCAAGCTTGCACGTCATGCAGAAGTGTAGGAGTGAGAATTACAGATGGATGAATCCCGGTTGATAGCTTTGTTTCAAAGACACGCTTTAGACCTTTTAAGCCAACAAATCCTTTGCTTTGCGGGAAATGCAAACACCGAATAGCCTTAAGTGCCACCAGAGTAAATTAAACATGCCTTAATTCGTCATAATTAGCGACTGAACCCTTCTTTTCTTTTCAGTGATTGCCATGTACGGATGTAGCTAAGGTTTTTTAACATCAATTTCTTCACCTAACATCGAGTGACAAGGGGCTATCCTAGATAGTGAAGTATTCTTGGAAGGCATTCCATGCATAGTGTCATGACCCATCCCTGTCAGAAATCGAATTCCAACTCTGCTTCCAAGAAAAGTCATAGCAGATACAATGATGACGAGCCAGAGGGGAAGCTTGTGAATGAAAAAGCTGTGCAAGATGAACATATAAAAGCAGACAGAGATTCCCAGGGAGTAGGAAGAAAGAAGAGCGTAACATTAGGGGGTGAATGAAAATGGATGGTGTTCACAGAGCTGTGCTGGTACTGCTTGTGGCTTGTTGTGTATTATTGGTGATCACACAACAAGCTTCGGCTGCAAAACATGCGGTTGGAGGAAGCCAAGGCTGGGATGAATCCACCAACTTCGATTCCTGGACGTCTGGTCAGACATTCAAAGTCGGTGATCAACTCGGTAATGTCCCCATTTTCCTCTTCTTTTAGGCATGACCTGTTTGTCGTAAAAGCATCAACTTGTTTCGACGGATCACGAGATGATGCAAAATTGTGTTAGGCGAGGCTGGCTTGCGCTATATTCTTCGCTGAATAGGGTATGGCTAACCATACATGGCCAAGGAATTGGCATTGTCAAGTTGCCATGGCCTGGAAGCATTCAAATTTTATCTGAACAATGGTTCTTCTCGTTGCCTGTAAAGCCCGATCTTTTTTCTTTTTATGGTGGCAATGCAATTGGATGATGGCAGAGATGCCGTCTCATTGCTAGATGGTGGCAATGAATCGGTCCGTCCAACCGGATACGACATGAGATTGACATAATTTGGCATACATATAGGTTTTCGTAGATTGCTATATTTTATGTAGAAATTATGAGAAAATGTATGCGATCAACGACGTAATACCATCGAGCGATCGACTTCTTGAGCGATCACGAAGCTCTCTCTGAATCCCTCCCAATGGAGGGAGAGAGCTTGGTTGCTTTTATCTGGGACGTTCCGTTCAGAAGTTTCTTCACGTTTTGAAAAATTACAGAGTCCATGCATATGATTTTAGGTGTCTAGGTTCGATTTGTAAGAACAACCCATTTGCCAAAAATGGAAATTTCACCCAAGTACTGAGTCCATCATTGAACAGTGTTCAAGTACTCGCAAGGCCTGCACAGCGTAGTCGAGCTCAGCAGTGAAGCCGCCTACAAGAGCTGCGACATTACCAAGAGCGTCAACTCCCTCAGCACCGGCAATGATGTCGTCAAGCTCGACAAGCCTGGCACCCGCTACTTTGCCTGCGGGACCCCTGGCCACTGTGGCCAGGGCATGAAGCTCAAGGTCACCACAGTCGCCGGCAATGCCCCGTCCACTCCGGCATCATCTTCATCCACTCCGGCTTCGACGTCTGCTGCCAGTCCCCATTTTCCAGGCTCAGCATCTTTCGTGCCCCTGATGATCCTGGTGATCCTCTGTGCGTTCTCAGTCTTCTGAGTGCGTTCTTTGGCGATGATAGTGGTGATGATACAGAGTATACTGGGAGAGGAACAGTTTGGTCGATGGGGTAAATTGTTTTGATTGGATACGTTGTTTTAAAATTTGGGAGCGAGAGTTGCTTGTAATAGTGAAGAAAATTCAATTTGTCATTCATTGATACTTGATAGACAACTTACATTGTATGACGTTGTGGGCCTTTTCTGTACATGTTTCTGGAGAGAAATCATGATTTGCTGTTTGTTTTAACTAAGCTTTGTATTCAAATCCCGCATTAGGCAGTTCGATTCTTGATTATAGCATCAATGGTGTCGAGTCGATAACTGAAGAAAGTCGAGAAGGTGGAAATATCCTTCATAAGCACACGGAAAAGCATATGCTTCTACTGATAAGTCTTAACCAGTGTCTGATTTTGGAGTTGGCTTGTTGGGTTCTGCAACTTTTTGGTGCTTTCTTCTTCGCTCGTGTCTTTGAAAATTAAGCATCGAAATGGAAGACAATACGACTTGAGCGCTTGCAGCCTGGGAAACATGCGCGAACAAGTAACTAGGGGAGAAGGACCGTTTGCAGGGTCTCGTGTAAACTCTGACGGAAGCCATGAGGTATTTTGAGGTCTTCTTTCTACTTGCATTCGGAAAGTAAGACACTTTATTCGAGATTCATGAAGCAGAATCGGAGGATAGAGCAATCAGGAGAATGATATCGGGGGAAAAAGAGTGGTGGAAGACTAAATATACATCGATCGAAAATTCGCATCGTGAGTCGTGACCCTGTCTCTCTCCATCTTCTATCAAGCCTGACAAAAGAATACAAAATCGAAAAAATCCGTATTATGAAAACTGTTGCTCGGAGAATATTGATCCCGTAATCTCTTTCTAGTGGGAATTGAATGCATCTTGTTGATCTAGATATGGACTCAATTCCCGCCTTCCATGCCCTTGGATTTCGCCAGGTGAGGGAAGGCGGCGAGAATGTTGTAGGCCCTCAAATCCTGCCTTGTCAAGATGCCGACCACCGGAGACACCTGCAAATCGTGCGCATCCTGTCAGGTCAGCTTTGCTTGGTGGAAACTATACGAACTTTGGCATCTCATTTTTCGCAACTGATATGGAGACTTCCTCATAATTATGCCTAATGCGTTGAGAGAAAACAGCAGAAGACAGGGAAAAGAAGCCTGTCTTGGCTGGCTTCTAATTTTAATTAAACTTATCAGCACATGGAAAGAATGAGATCGATAAGCATGGATGACTCACCCCAGCTGCTTGATACTTGGGTAGGATCAACATGTGTCGCAGCCCGACTTGTCTGAAGAGCACCATGGCTTTCGCGACCGACATGCTCTCCACCACCGTGTAAGGAGTCGTGTTCGTGAAGGGATGCAAATCTACATACATATCCATCTCGTCCCTCGTCACAGCTACCTCTTCGATCTCCCCTTCCCTCTCTGCCAAATCGATCCAGGAAAATCTCTCCCTCACTTCCCAATCCTCGGTTCTCCTCCTCTCTTGCAGGAACCACTTCTTCTTGATCACTTGGACCAAATGTGCTCTAAGGATCAATCCATGAAGTTCTGTCGTGCTGGTGATGAGTCCTGCTGGAGGCACCACTCCCTCGACGACAGGAAAGCCATTGTGCGTCGTGTTTTTCAGAACTTCCACTACGCGTGACACCTTCTCTACCCCACAGAGGGTGACTACTGGCGGCTTCGCATCAGCAAGCTCACCAACAGTGAGATCCCTCATCCAGGGCTCAGGATTGGCGTCCAGAAAAGGTAAGCCTTTTAATTCTAGGATGATCTCGTAGATGCTCGGGTTGAAACTGTCTCCAACTGTTTTGGATATGAGAAGGACGATCATAGTTATTGGTAATAAGACAAGATTGTTGGTCAGCTCGAGGAATATCACGCAAAGCGAGACGGTCATCCTCATTGAGCCAGACATGAGAGAGGCTGCGCCAAGGACAGCGTAAAGACCCTCATCGATGTTTGTATAGGAGCCCATGGCCATGCCAAGCAAACGGCCGTAGGCAGAGCCCATAAGAATGATGGGGAGGAAGAGACCTGATGGGACGGCAATTCCAAAGGTAAAGAGGCCTAAAATGCAATACAGCGCAAAGAAGATGAGGAGAGAGGTAGTGTGGTATTCGCCCGGCGTATTTGTGGAAAAGATGTTCCGAACGGCATCATCATTGGTTGTGAGGAGCAGAGTGGCTAGGTCATTGTAGTACCCATCGGGGCAGTTGAATTGCTTGAAGTTGCCCGACCGTCCCGTGTTGGGACAGACGGAATCTGTGAGGGCGGGGTTGCACTTTGTGCATTTGGCTAGGAAGGGCAGCCCATACAGACAGATCGAGGTGAACAAAGAGACCGTCAGGCTCAGCAGAAGTTTGTGTATTTTGCCCTTCCTGCAAGAAAGAAAGCCTCGGTTACCCCCATGACTCACAGACGACTATGTTCATGATGCAATACTCAGCACATCAAATGGTTATTGCTTGATGCTTTTTCAGGTTCAATAAATCTGGAAAGACAAACATTAGCAAGTATGTTCATGACCCAATATCACTTTTAAACTCTTCCATTCATAAAATTGTGTAATACCACTGGAGTCTTAGAATCTATTTTTGGTCCTTATCTAGTTATTCTTTTCGACTCAATGTGGAACAGGTTAGAGGTTCTCACTGATTGATCATACTGTAGAGCCTGAGAACTTTGTGGAGGACATAGTTGTAGAGGCTTCCTAGAACTCCCCCAATGATGCCGATCAATGTCACGGGGATGATGTCCATCGCATGGTATCTCACCGTAACATTGCTCACGTCGAACATGATGAGTCCTCCCTGTCCGAACAGACCACAATTACCGGAGCTGCAGTACTCAATGAAAGCCCTAAGAACCACCGCCGTCGTGGCGGTGCTGAAGAATGTCCTCCACAGAAGGGCACTCCTCCACCACGTGGCCACCTCTTCAAGAGAGAAGAGCACCCCGCCCACTGGAGCCCTGAACGCTGCACAAACACCTGAGGACGCACCGCAGGTGATAAGATCCCTCCTGTCCCGGTCGTTGTTGAAGTAGCGAAGCCAGCGCCACCTCAGACGATAATTATCAGGGCCTCCTTGTCCGAGCAAGGATGCGATGCAGCAACCGGTGTGCACCAGAGGTCCTTCTTTGCCGAGATCAAGGCCTGCAGATACTGCTCCGATGCTTCCAACAATCTAAGACAGCGGCATTATTTTTCGTTAATTCTCATGACAAATGCTTCAAGCTTGTATAGATTAGAACATTCATAGTCTATCATGACGCAGTCCTGCTTCTTTTTTGGAAAGATTTGAATCTAAGATCACTGCAACTTGCAAGTCTCATCTTAGTTGACGTCATAAATGAAAGAGGATCAGTTCAGCAGTTAGTATACCCTGAATTTCGTGAGTAGAAGTGAATTTCCGTGACCAGATACTTTCGCCCTTAAAAGCTGCTTACGTTTTGACGCTACCTTTCAACTGACCTGCAAGTAACTAGACCCCTCCTCGAGTCTCTGAATATACTATCGAGCTAGGACCTCTACTGTATCCCCTAAAGCTGAGAAAATTCCTTTTCGATACTTAGAATTTAAATTGCCTGCAAGTTACAACGTAGATGCCATTTTCCATTGACGACAGAAATCTGTGAAGTGTGACCCACCTTGACAATGAGTGTCGAGGCACCAAACATGTTGGGAGTGTCGACGCCATTGAGATAAGCTTTGATTTCAGGTATACCTGGCCCTGCTGCGGTCGGTGCAAAACACACGCACAGAACAGCAGCGAACAGAGTCAATACGAAATTGCTCCCGGTGAACAGAAGGAACCCGGTAAAGTATCTGCATCAAAACCATTCCCGAAAAGTACGAAAATTTCCATGAGTCTTCTTGCTAAAGCAAGCAAATTACTCTCATGAAGGACGATATTACAAAGTGGAGGTTGTCATCACTGATCAAACCTTTCCTCATCTATGAAATGAACCACCGCGAGAAGTTTGTATCCGGCAATGTTCTCCACAGCAAGATTGATGAGCGTAGCAATGATTCCCGTGAGGAGTCCAACTAGAAAAGCCAGTGTCCACTTCAAGAAGACGTACTGCAACACTTGCACTTTGGATCTGCTTCTCCAATCATGCTTGAACAGATCATTCTCATTGATCCTGCAAAACAGAACCCACCAAGCACCAATATGCAGATGAAAATCTATCTTGAAGAAAAGATAAGAGTCATCGACAAAACAGAAGGATCTGTTTTTAAAAATTACTCATAGTCCAAGCTCTCTATATGTGCAACTTTAGCTCCAACCATGGCAAGAGGATTTGAAGAGAGTGTCCTGTGTCTCTTGAGCAGTGGCTGGTTCAGTGAATTGCTTTCAGGGTCTCTCTCTTCTTCATCTTCTTCTCCGGCCATGCCGTTTGGTGATGATTCTTCTGCCACTCGATTCGGGTCTTCCTCCATCATGAAGAACGAAATAATGAAAACTCTGGACTGAAGAGAAAATGCTCTTCAGCTGTCGTTACAATGCGCTCCGTCCGTGCTCATTTTGTCTCCCCCAAGTATATATACTGTCTGCTTCGCTGGGTTTCGATGCATGGTAACAATCGTTTCATGCGAATGCACCGGAAAAAAAGTTTCATGCGGGCAGGTAAAGAGTAGAAACAAGATTGCATCCGCATGAAGATTTTGGGTCTTTGGTTTTTCGAAGTAATCTGATAAAAATAGCTTCTTCCTTACATTACTTGCAAGTCTGGCAATAAATATCACGCCTTGTTTGCTAGCCATTAAATTTCATCATTACATTTTCTCAAATCATACTCGTGAATTATTAGAGGGTCCAGTAACTAGTGATCTAGCCAGTGATATGCAGCTTTCTCCTTTTTCTTTTTACTTTTATTTTACCCCGTGTGGGTCAAGGGAAAGCTTTCTCATTCAAATGAGGACTTTCGCATCATCTACAGAACTTCACAGGACATGTTTAAGGGCTGATGCTTTTCATTAAGAACTCGTTTAAAAGAAGTAATTTGACTTGACATGAATAAAGAAATAACTACTACCAATGACCAAGTGCAAATGCTGGTACTTGGAGATAGATATGCAATCCACGTGATTTTTGCCACAGACAAGAAAGAAATATGCTGGGGTCTCAAGTTTGAGCCTTCCCTATTTTCTGGTCATGAAAGACAGCACACGCAAAGAAACTTTCTAATCATGAATCATTAACATGATAATTAATATCATAACTAGCGTTTAGAGTCATGATCAGGATAGCAAGTTGATCATTCACTGTACATAACTTTCCGAAAATGGATTTTCGTGATGGACACTCTCATGCGAAAATTTCTGGTCCAAGAGAAATATTGAGTCCATAACGTTTGTTTTCAAAGACATCTTAATCGCGATCGCCTTGCTTCTGCCAAAGATACACATTCATTGGTGGGAATTTTCTTCTCATTTTCTTATATCAACCAACATGATTTTAAGATCTTCTCTGTTCTCAGTTAATATTATTCATTATCTGTCGCTCTTGGGCCGCTGCTGGTGCCTACCCAGAGGACAAGTGGAGACCACTCCAAGACTAGCTGAACGGCTCGCACTTAAACGACCCTTCATGCCATCGAAACGCCACTTTATCTGCACGTCTTCGCATGAAATAAACATACCGGCAACGATTTCCTTTTTTAATGAATTATTCCCAATTCAGAGGCATCAACATGGGCGTCGGACCCCACAAGGTCTCGCGTTCCATCAAACCAGGTGGCACAGCTCAAGACAAGACGGGACAATAACCCAAAAAAAAAAAAAAAAAACGTTGATAATGGTAATAAACAGAAGCTGGCGAAATCCGGGTGCATGTGACTCCACAGATGAACTGCGGTGAATGCTCTGCTCTGCCCTGCTCTGCTCTGCTCTGCTCTGCACTCAAAAGAAGATTCAACGCCCGGACAAGAAGTACACGGCATGCTGCAGAACTTGATGCGGGCACTTAGCTTTTTCGACCTTGAAACACAAAAATCCATCGATTTGAAAATGTGTAGAGCAGATACTTGAATTGGGTTTGATTGACTTGGGAGCGCCGATCACGGCGGACTAATTTATTACAAGCTCGGGCAGCAAGAGAGTCGGAAGGGCCACGGTCCCACATGATCCCAAAAACAAGGGAAAGTTTTCAGATCCGTAATCTCTCGTGAGCGAATCGAAATGACAGGTGTACTTAGAGAGAAAAGGTAAAATATCAATATTCTAGGGTTTCGTTACATAATAAACCTGCTATATGCGAGGAATAATGAAATACAAGGGGCTACATAGGGCGCGTTTGGTTGTGTTTGTTTGTTTAAAAATTGTTAGGGGAACAGAAATAGAAAAAAGTATTTACATTGCTCGGAGAACAATTTTCAACAAAATACGCGTTTAGTAAAAACTGTTAGGGAATAAAAAATAAACGAAAAACATGTTTGGTAAATTTGGATAATTTTTTAATTTCTTTTATTTTTCTTATTTTTTCTTATTTTTCCTTTTTTTCTTTTTCTTTTTTTTTTTTCTTCTTTTGGCCGGTCGCCGGCCAAGGCCTTGGCCGGCGACCGGCCGGCGAGCCGGCCGGCGAGGGCCGAGCTCGCCCGGCGGCGGGCGAGGCACGGCCTCGCCGGCCACCGCCGAGGCGAGGCCGAGGCTCGCCGGCCGCCGGGCGAGCTCGGCCTCGCCGGCTGGGCGAGCTCGAGGCGGATCCGGGCGAGATCGAGCTCGCCCCGGCCGGCGCGAGGTCGGCCTCGCCATGGCCGGGCGAGCTCGAGCTCGCCCGGATCCGGCGAGGCCGACCCTCGCCGGCGGCGGCGAGCCTCGGCCTCGCCGAGCCACCGCCAGTCGGCGTCGCGGGCGGTGGCTCGGCGAGGCCGAGGCTCGCCGGCCGCCGGCGAGGGTCGGCCTCGCCGGATCCGGGCGAGCTCGAGCTCGCCCGGCCCATGGCGAGGCCGACCCTCGCCCGGCCTACGGCGAGCCTCGGCCTCGCCGGGGGACGGCGAGCGTCGGCCTCGCCGGGGGCCGGCGAGCCTCGCCGTGGCCGGGCGAGGCCGCCGGCCCCTCGTCGGCCGGTCGCCGGCCATGGCCGAGGCGGCGACCGGCCAAAAGAAAGAAGAACAAAGAAAATAAGAAAAAAAAAAAGAAAAAAAAAGTGTTTCGATTTGTGTTAAACAAAGAAACAAGAAATTTGTGTTTCTTGTTTACATTTTTCTTTTGTCCCTAAGGAACAAAGGAACAAAAGAACAGAAATTTCTGTTCCTGGGAACAGAAATAGTGTGCAGCCATGCACACCCATATTTGCCTCCTCACCCTTAACCCTTGTTCAATCAAGTATGTATTTTGTCTATCCACAAACCATACATCTATTAGATATAATCTTATTTTGATATCATCTGTAATGACCTGACTATTTTACATAGACCAAACCATAAAAAAAGTATTTTAAATAAGCGCACAAGGTGGTGATTATTTGGAGATTGGTGTTGGCTAATAAATAATTAAACAAAGGTTCCCCTGTTCAATATTAAACTTGAGATGTCACAAACCAAGACATGACAATTCCATCAAATGAATTTGGTTGGGACATTGATTAGTGTGATGCCCTTGGATTAAAAAATCACTTGATGTCTTATTTGCTTTGGTCCATTTCTTGTTGAGCCTCACGTTTTTGTCTATTCGTTTACTAGTAGATTACTTATCATGGCAATATTCTTATCTAAGCATTCTTAGCATTGGAGTTTTAATGCCAGAAGATATGTCATATGAAATAGATACAGTTTTACATATATGATTCAAGAAACGCTTCCCCCTACTCAATATGCAATTTGATTTATTCCGGTCTCATTTGCCATCATAGAAGCTTACGAGGAGCCGTACCTTGCCCGAGTCATCTCAACACGATTATGGCTCCCTGCCCTCGTGAAACCAACGCATTACAATTGGAGCGCCTGTTCTCCTACAGAATTTGCTGGAGTGATTCGTGTTGATGGCCAGCTGGAGCTGTTATTCGCAAGTAGCATTTAACCTTTTCCTATGAGTTTGTAACGGAAACCTGCGTTTGGGTTCGGAGGCTAGGGGGTCGGACATCAAACAAATGGGGGAGAATACAATTAGAAGAGGCTTGGCATTTTGTTCATGATGAACCTTGATTGCGTGATGCAACGAGACGACGCGGAGAGAGACGGCCATTTTCGGGATGTCGTTTTGGGTCGGGGGATTTGGTGTAACAATCCTCTTTGAGTCCAGCGGAGCGTGAGAGTGACTGGTAGATCCTGGGTCCTTATCCAATCCTCATGTGACGTGTTCAACCTGAGATAATCCGAAAGATAACGTAGCGGATTTTGCGCGGGCTCCTCTCTCGCTCTTCGACTCTTGACCTTTCTAATTATGATCGACAATGATCGAGGAAGCACCGCCTTGCGACAAAGATGATGAACTTAATCGGGTGTGTGAAAACAGATTATTTCGAGATTGAATCGGATCGCTTGATTTGGACTCCATACACGTGCTTGAAAGTGAATCTCTGAATATTCGTTTCATCTGCCAGAGTTCGAGTGTCACAAGTGTGATTGGGGCGGCTGATCGCGACAAGTTGCCCTAGCCTCGATTTGCTTTTGATTTTATTTCGTATATCTGGATCCGACCAGCTGTCTTTAAAATGACATTTCACCTTGGTTATCTTCCATATGAATTAAGCAGCAATCCCTGTTCGAGCAGAAATCAAATCTAATTAAGTGCTTGGGCCTGATTACAATGTTTTCTGCACTGCAAGTACCTTGGTCCTAATAATGGTCTGAACGGCGGGGCTAGCACGAATAACAGCCGGCAGAAGACTGATATTTTGCTCATCTGGTCAGGCCGAGGTCGTCCAGAAAGTGGAACCGGTTTGGCTTTGTTAATCGGCACTCCTTTCTGGAGCAACTAACCCAGTCCCAATATGTCAATGCCATCTTTTGTTCTCTCTGCTAAGTATCCATCGCAGTGGAAAGATCTCACTAACCCATCTGCAGCCCCAACCCGACCACCTGGTTTATACTTTGTCGATGACGACTCCAGCACAACCAGTCACCAATTTTGTTGACTCTTGAAGCGATTCGATCTCGTGGATGTAAGCTTACCTTCTCTTATGCAGGAGGACAAAGCTGTGTGGTTCCGGAATCCATCCCGAGTTTTGATGTGCTCACTGGAATGACAAATGCCTTCAGTACCAATTCACAAAAATGCCAACTACATTTTAGTTCTTCAAGTACTGGAACATGGCAAGAAGATCATATCCCGGTTTTTGTATTCGTCTCTCTTGGAGGTTACAATGCAGGAAGTTTCCATATCTAACTCTTGGACACAGCCTTTTTGGATTGATTCTGCTCGTTAAGCAACCAAATGAGCGAAATATATACCAAGCAATCCAGTTCGGCACTTCAAACATAGACTTTATAAAATTAAGATAAATAGCATAATATGAGGTGGAACAGTATATTTTCTGAGGAAGCATCGAGGAAACAATGAATGCACACCAACATTGCTGCAGCGTATCTTTTAGGGGTCCAACTCTACCGTCATTTCAACGCCAAAATAAGGTATAGACACGTTTTCTGAGGAAGCATCCAGGAATCATTAAGCCAGCCTATCGTGCTTTGTAAAATGGGGACCATCTTACTGGACATCAGTCAAAGCGAGACAAAAGAAACTTGTGGAATGACTTCCCATCTTTTCTGCAATTATGGTATTGCCGGGAGAAACTCCATAAAACAGCTTTGACAAGCTCAACAACAAAGTTCAAACTATAGAACATATGAAGGTAAAATCTATCTGTAGGCAAATCTTGTTACTCCACTAACAAAATCATCATGCCACCCATGACGGAGTTGAATGATATGAATATGAATCCGATAGCTTCGTCCAGCTGTATCATGATCAGAAATGCAAAGGAAACCGATGAGGGAGGACAGGATATGTCATACAGAGGTGTGCATGGAAGAAACCAGCCCAACATCACGTAGTCAATATGGCCAATGCCACCAGCAGCTCAACATGTGTGCTATAACTTTGATAAAATAATGTAAATATTGTTCAATAATAGCTTCATTAAGTGCAATTTAAGAGTGAAAAGAATCTTGTCAATGAGAATGGTGGAGTCTAATGATCACCCATCAAGATCGATTTCGCACAACTTCTATCGAATTTTCATGAGTACCTTCAAATAAATTTCATTAGTTCTCCTGGTAAGCAAAGATTCCTTAGCCTATGTACAAGCAGAATGGAAATGATTTAAGTGAAGAGGCTTTGTGACAACACTGGATGCATTTACCATATGTACTACAAAAAGGTATAATATACTCAACACTTCCGGAACCAGTGTCACTGCAACATAGAAAAAGCAGAAAAGCTCCTGAAACCAAAGGCAAGAAGAAGTCCTCAAAAAAGAAAGCGTGGGAGGTAAATCAGTAGGGAATATCCTCTTCTGGAAGATCCCAGTTATCTCCTTCATCATCGCTCTTCTTACTTGTAGCACTCTCATCCTTGTTCTGTGAAGCAGCTCTTGAGAAGGGGCGCCTGTACATGCATCAACATGGAAGACATAGGTCAGAGATAGTAAAGATAACCAGAATCACGAGCAAAATGGACATGCCAGATATTTTCATTGAGCGAGACGCAAGACATATTAATAGATCAATACAAGAATGCTAAGTGAAAGCGGAAGAGGTTGAGAAGAAAACCACTAGGCAGAAAAAAACCAGCTTAACACTATCTACTTTCTTATGACAGGACGGCATACTCCCATTTATCATATAGAACTTTCCACTAAGTCACGGTGACAACCGACAGCATTTGCAAGCAGATCAATACAAGAAGTATGCAGCGGCAATTTGGAAAGACGTGTATGCCAAAGTGACTATACTGTCATCCAGAGCGAAACTTTTCGTGATGAATCGTCTTCAACCCCTCAAATTCAGAGGACCCCAAAAGACAGCTATGGCAGTTGAGCTCCTTCGGGATGTGAGAAAGCGTCATCATCAGGCTAAAAACAGTAAACCATCCTAATTTCAAACGACAAACGGCGCCGAAGCCAGACACTGTACAAAGCAAACTAGGATTTTCGTGTAGTGAAGATCCCTCGTGCAAGAATTAAGGAATTGCATCTCCTTATCCATGATCATACACTAAGAGCCCAAAAACGCAGGTAACGCCGCAATCTATAGACCTCAAACTACACTGCCATCTCAACGAACTAAATTAGCTCAAACGATTACGAATAGATCCAACGAATCATCTGATCTGACAGAAAAGGGGGCGATCGGATCGGGAAAACCTCTTGCGATTGCGCTTCGCGGCCTCGCGAGACTTGCGCTTCTTCTCGTCCTGGGCGTTCTCGAAGAACCTGCGCCGCTTGCACTCCTGGATGACGCCGGCCTTCATGACCTCCCGGCGGAACCGGTTGAGGAGCCGCTCCTCGGGCTCGTTGTCGGCCACGATCAACTGGACGTTGTACGCCGACCGGAAGAAGAGCGTGTTGGCGTACGCCAGGGAGGGGCACATGACGGAGGACAGCTCGGAGGTCGGGGGCTCCTGGCCTGGAGGCGCGTGAGGGGCCGATTCGCGGCGCGATTTTCGGATGGCCTGCGATGGAGCCGGCGACGGCGAAGTGGAGATGGAGAGGACCGACGGCGGCGGCGGCGGCGGCGGCGGCGGTTGTTTGGAGGGCAAGAGGAAGGAGAGGAAGCCGGGGAGAGAGGAAGCCATGGAGTGACGGCGAAGGAGTGATGCGTTTCGTGGATAGGATGAGGTTGACAGTGCAGACGCGACCGTGGTTTTTCCGTGGCAGGTGGGCCCGGTCCAGCGGATTGAGGTTCATGACGTGGCCCACGGATTTGGATGTTAGGTTTAGAAATAATATTATACGGATATGTAACGTGATTTCTAATTTTTTAATTTATTTAATATAATTTTTAAAATTTAACCTAATTTTTTGATATGTGTTCAATATAATCCTTAATTTATATAAAAATATTCAAATTCAATTAATTCAACATTAGTGATAGTATTAAATATTTTCATGTAGCCCATAAATTAAATTAAACATGTAATAAAAATTCAGAGATTATATTAAATAAATTAAAAGTCTATGAGTTATATTGAACAAATTAAAAATTTAAATACAATGTGGCAGAAATCATTTATGTTATTTTTCATTAGTTAAATGATATTTTGTCCATGAAATTCGTGTTGACTTCTCCTTCCAAAAAAAGTTTCGACAGCATGTATAGATGATCGTGATCATGAGCAGTTTGTACATAACGTTTGATTTGAACAGATGACTTCTTTGAGATCTTCTGACACCCTTGTCTATTATGCTATCATGCATTTTTTTTTTCTTGTTGAAAGAGGAGCTATCGGACAGATCTAGAGCAGCGCTTAAATTCGGATCTGTATAGAGAAGTATCGATGGCTTTTGAAAGATCTCAACTTTGTTTTTTGTTTTTTTTTTTTTTAATGCAGTGGACCTTCACTCCAGTGCCGTATGCTACGCCATTGATCGTCTGGAGTGAAGTCTCCGCTTTTTACTTGACCGCCCAGCGAAGCAAATGGACGAGCCGCTTCGTTCATACACGGAGGGCGGCCACGAGCGACAACAAAGTGGGTGGCCGGCTGGCTCGACCATGGACAGGCAACGAATGCGAACCGCCACAGACAAGGAAGGGGGCGGCTTGGCTATGGACGGTCGGCCTGGATGTGGCTATAATGATTGCAGATGGGAGAGCTGGCTGTGTGAACGGAGGAGGGAGGAGAGAGAGAGAGAGAGAGAGAGAGAGAAAGGGCTTTGCTAGCAACATAGTCAGAAAAACAGTTTATTGTTGAGCCACAAATCCTTGGGTAATAATTTTTAATATACCGTGAGGATAACAGTTTATTCGAATTATAAAAAATCAAATTATAAATAATTATTAATTATTGTGAGACTCATTTTTTTCAAGAATTTATCACTCACAAAATATTGTTATTTGTGATTGGATTTAAAAAAAAAAAAATGCATGCCATGGCAGTCTATAACATAGCACATTGAGACCTATGTATGTCATGCCATCAAAGTGTTTGTGGAAATTTTCTTGTCTCACTGTCGAGGGAACTATATATATCTCAAAAACCGGTTCCCTTTATTCACATCAAAGGTGCTCTATTATATTAGCAATTTTGTCAAACATCGCGTTGAAATTTCCCAATGAGCTTTGAGAGTCGCCGACAAAATATAAATGCAAATCGATAAAGTACGATAAATCGAGATTTATGCCTGTTTCACATTGATAAGGTTGACAAATTCTCATAATTACTGACAAAATTCAAATGTCAACAGTCGACTCGCTTACACGCGCCTTGCTCGACATTTTGTCGGCAATTACGCATTCACTAAATCACGCGTGCCATCGGGCTTGTGCATCATTCGAATCGTCCCATCAAAGTCCGAACTTTTTTGACGGAAGGAGCAGACGTAAAATGATGCTTCCACGCATGCACGAGCACGCACGTTGATATCGTTGACTTTGATGTGCTGCTTTGGAAAAGCTCGTGTTAGGTTACACTGTATAGTTGTTGGTTTTTCAGCATGGAAGCATCATCCTCAGTTTCCTCCGGCGCAAAAACTGCTCACAGAAATCGATCCCCAAAAGTAAACGGAACGGAATGGATTGAATATGAGAATACGAAATATAGACTCCATAGAGTTGACTTATTAGTTAAAAAAGATCTTGAATTCATTAAGAGGATGTACATGTTCGGTTCTTGCGTCGTGGATAGATAAATAATTTGCTGCTTATCCGAACCGCATCTTGGGTCTCATTTTGCCCACGAGCTTGGTAAGCCATAGAAATATTTAAATATTAAATCATATTTTTATTTAATAGCCCGCAATAAATTTTATAATGTCTAAAAAATTCTTAGATCAAAGTGAAGTTGTTCCCCTAAAAAAAAATCGGACATGTCGTTTGTAATATTTCACGCCATATAACTATTACGTAAGATGTAAGTGTTGAAAAAATATTAGAAAAATATGAAAAAAAAAATTGATAGAAATCTATTAAAAAAATATGAAAAAAATAAGATCAAAATATCTTAGGCATATAGGTATTTTCCTTAAGAATAATTCTATCGCTCAGAGTATGAAACACAGTGTGGTACCCTCTAATGACTATCCTCTCAAGATATAACATACCCTTTTCTTTATTTTGCACAAAATAATAGGATGAAGAAGAATAACGTTACATGTAAATCCAACAAAGAAAGAAAAGATATGTATAGAAAAACCATAATATTCTTGTTTCTATTTATCTATGTCATTTTTTAATTATATTCGAAGTAACAATACGTAAGTTAAAAAAAGAGAGCCATTTTCCATTTTCAGTTATTTTACCACACACACCTCAATCAGATGTATCTATATTTATTATCGAAAGTTTTTACACTACAATGGTTATTGCTGCTTAGCAATCATAATGCGCGCGCGCACCAAAGATGTTGGTTTCATTCAAAGTAATATCTGCTAAAAAGTTTCTTAACTACTCAACCTTATTGTCAAATCTAAGTTTACCACCCATTCTTTCACATTGGCCACAATATTTGGCTTGGGAAAATATCGTAGCTACCAAGTTGATTTTTGGTTTAGCAAAATTGTCATTGCCCTCACAGTTTTTGTAGCCAATTTCCAATTTACAGCATTGCCACAAAAGGTGAACACCTATCTTATAGTAGATTTTGTCTCATCTTAATCTGAGATCTAGTAATGTTCTTGCTAATACAACGAGAAATTCACTATTTAAAATGCCAAAATTTATATTTACATGGCTGCAAAACTACAACTCTGAAGTCCATATATAACTGTTTCTCTTTGGTCCACATATTTTGCTCATTCAATCTCACACTTGCACACATAAGACAGCACACTCAACTTCCGTACAACAATTTAGGTGACAGTACATAGACTTCAGAATAAGACAAAATTTCAGCACTGACAATGCAATTGAGCACATTGAAAAAAATTTGCTAATGTGAACCGGAAATAAAAGATAAGAATAAAATCATCATATAAACAACACCAACTGACATAAGATTTAGGGAAAAAGACATTACTGGATGCATATCCTAACGTAAGATTGTAGGGTTTATCTGCTTATTAACGACATTTAGTGTTTTCCCATATATCATCACATTATATAATCACAGTTATCCATTTGAACATAATGCAATCAAATTCTCATGAAGAGGATTGCTTGACTTGAAAAAACAACATACCAAAATTCAACTTATTTCATGGAAAAGTACCTAATAAATTTGGTCCAAAAAACAGAGAAATCACTTGATACATTGCCAACCAACAATTATCATCACTCTAGCTCAAGTAATTGAACATTTGACAATGATATTCCTTAAGTTGGTTCTGGATAAAACCTCTTCATTGTTGGCAACACTTTTCCTATTTTTACCAGGTCACGATTTCCTATCCTCGTCGAAAATCAAACACAGACCAGTGAATTCATGAATAAAAAATGTAAAGTCATTGAGTGCCTCAATTTTCAGTCCTAGAAGCATGTTTACAAAAGAGTAATCATGAACTTCAGAGAGAAAACACCTACAAACGTCCAAGTTCCTCTTGGAAAAGCAACCATAGGCATCGAAGCCCCAAAAAACGATTTACCTGACACTCATTAACCTTACCCGAACGACCAAAAATTCTTTTGTGCTTATGGCTGGTAATGTACCACGACAAACCGCCCACAAATTTGTGATACTTGTTTTTCATTATCTTTGAGTCCTTGTTCAATCCCAACAACGGTGGTAGCAGTGGCAATTCTAGTTTGGGAATCCATGAGGCGCTTATTCTTAAGATTGTTTGAAAAATATTAGATAATATGAAAATTAAGAAATTGATGGACATCTATTGGAAAAAAGATGAAAAAATAAGATTAAAACATCTGAGGTGTCCTTGAGGATCATTCCACCACTCGAAGTATGAAACTCGGTCCAATAAATTCTAGCGGCTATTCTCCTAAGATACAATAGACTTTTTTCTTTATTCGTATAGAATTAGAGAATGAACATGATCTAAACCCAACAAAAAAAAAGGGAAGATATGTAAGATTTGCTGTTTCGCATAATCATTTCTTGCATTTACTTGAAAAACCTTACAAATCCGTTGCAAATTGACGGCAGCCAAGACTGTTACAAAACGATGCAAAACCACTACAAAGCCGCGAGAAAAATGATGGCTTTCAATATTTCAAGACTTACTAATCTTACTGAAATACACAACAAGAAGTACGAAACAAACAATCGTCGGATACGGTTTCCCCGACATCTTAGGCGGATGCGTGCTCTCAAATCTGTTTACACAGGCTTTTGCTTGGTCGGTTAAAAGATCAAAACGTGGACGATAGAAATGATGCAAGGAACGAGCCAATCGAAACGTTGCTTCTCTTCCGGGCCATCCACGAAAGACGTTGCTTCAAACGAACAAACTCGGCCATGAACTGCAAAAATCTTTCACGTGCTGCATAGCGATTCGAACAAATTCGGACAAAAGTTTGAAAGATCGCATAGGATTCCGACTGTCTCCCGCATTCGTCTCGTGTCATCTGGATCACATTCGCCATTATTCAGCGCCCCTTCTTTATTATTAATCATCACCGTTTCGAGCCGTGATGGGCAAAAAACCTAACTTTTGGCCAAAACATCAGGAAAAAGTGCCCAAAAAAAGCGATCTTGATCACCGCAATCGGTCCCTTTCTTTTCTCCCCTGATATTTACAACAGAAAAAATTGACGCCATTCTCGAGTCGGCCCCCCCGGAAGATCACACGTTCTCGGGGTCATTGGCTCGCGGGCGGGCGCTCTCGCTTGCGGATCTGAACCGGTAACCCGCCGGCCATGTGGGCCGTCAAGAGGGGCACGAAGACCCGGTCGTCGTCCCTCTCGACCGGCCTGATCTCGAACCGGCGCAGCACCGAGGCCACCACGTACTTCATCTGCATAAACGCCATCTCCTTCCCGATGCAGTCCCTCGGGCCGGCCTGGAAGACCGGGAACCTGTACGGACACACCTTCTTCAGCTCCCCTCGGGGCTTCCCTTCCGGTCCCTCGAACCACCGGCCCGGCTTGAACTCCAGCCGATCCCTCCCCCAGATCGACTCCATCCTCCCCATCCCGTAGGGGAAGTACGTCACCCTGTCCCCGGCTCGGACCGGAGTCCCGTCCGGCAAGACGTCGTCGCCGACGGCGTGCTTCGAGTCCCACGCGACCGGCGGGTACAGCCTCATCACCTCGCACAGGCACGCGCTCATGAACTTGAGCTCCTTCAGGGAGTCGTAGTCCAGCTCCCCCGCGGCGCCGTCGACTTCTCCGATCAGCTCCCGCTCCACCTCCTGGCTCCGCGAGAGCATCCAGAAGAGCCACGTCATCGCCGCCGAGGTCGTGTCTCGCCCGGCCATTATGAAGCTGATCACCATGTCTCGGATCACCTCCTCGCCGTAGCCCGCTGACGCTAGGCGCGACAAGAGATCCGATTGACTGCCCGCGCTGCGATCCCCCGTTTCCACGATTCGTTCCGCTCGATCTCGAATCAACCGAGCAATGCTCGAGTGAACCTCGTCGACTGCCTGCTTCAGCTCGCGCTCCGATCCGACTCCGAGCCACCTCTTGATCCTCCAAATCGCTGATACAGGCGCGGCTCCGCGGCGCGCGCAGATCGCACACGAAACGTCGTACGCTCTAGCGAGCGGAGAGTCGGGCAGGGAAGGTTCGAGAGAGCAAACCTCGGTCCCGAGCGAGACTCTGCAAATCATGTCGAACGCGAGCCGCTTCAGCAGCTCCTGCAGGTCGACCGTCCTCTCCTCCGCCGACAGCGACTCGAGGACCGGCATTAGTCGGTCATCAACCACATCCTTCAGAGTCGTCGCCGTGTACTCCCGCAGCGACCTGACGCTGAACTCGTGACTCGCGAGCTTCCGCTGGCTCCGCCACAGCTCGCCGTCGACGTTGAAGATGCCGCAGCCGAGGAAGTCGCCGAGGATCTCCGTGAACGGCCTGCCCTTGGGGAAGTTGTGGAAGTTCGTCCGGAGGATGTGCTCGACGTTCGCGGGGCTCGCCGTCACGACGGTGCGGCGGGCGCCGAGCCGCCGCACGACGATGGTGTGCGTCGGCGACCGGGCGAGGAGCTCCGTGTACCATTCCAGGAGGCGGCGGCGGTTCCGGTAGAAGGAGACCAAGCACCCGATGACGGGGTAGCTCGGGGGGCCGCCGGGGACCTTGGCGGCTCGCCGGAGATCGACAGCGAGCCATTGGAAGAGGAGGAAGAGGAAGAAGAGGGCAAGTAAGAGGAAGTGGGGAAATGGCTGAAGTGCTTCCGGTTCCATGTTTCAAAGCATGTGCTTGAATATGAAACGAATAACTGTAGGACGTGCTGCTTGCGATGATTTATCAGGGAAGTGGGCTCCCATTGTGAGATTATTTTTCTTTTATTTTTTAAATCTTTTTCCCTTTTTTTTTTTTTTTTTTTTTTTTGTTTGACTTCAAGAGGAAATAAAAAAGAGAGACGAGAAATTAAGTGGATTTCGGATAGACGTAATTATAAAGGATTCGTGGACCAAACTTGATGGGTATAATTGTAGTTATTCAGATGAATATTGATTGTTATGAAAAATTAAAAAGTTTATTAATATTATGAAGAATCTCAAATTGATGATACAGTTATAATAAATTTATTTAAAACTAATTCTTTGATCGCAAAAAATTCTCAAATTGATACATTTATGATAAATTTATTCTTGTCGATTATATTAAATTGGATTTATATCACGAAAAATTACAAATCGGTACACATATAATAAACGAAAAGTAAGGTTTCAAATTAGTGCATCCATCAATTATTATGTATCATCTAACTTAAAGATTTTGACAAAGTAAAATTTAATAAAAATTAATATATAATATATTTATTATAGGTATACTTAGTTTGGGCTAGTTTAGCATTTTTCGTGATGTTAACCTAAATTAAACTTCATACATGATATTAATAGAAAAAGAAAGAAAAAGAAAAGTTATCCGGAAGGGACTGGAATTTGACTTAGGTAAAAGTGGCATGCATCATTACCCCCGTCATTTTATCCCCCACGTGATGGATTCCCGGGGAAATTATGTTTATTCTATTCTAATCTCCGGCGACAAATCGTACGTGCGCCACCATCGGCCCGACCATGTTCTATGCCCTCCGATCAGATCACACGGTCCCAAGAGAGGCAAAGACATAAAGACATCCACTTGATCGGTCGCTCCCTCCTGATTGGTCGGCCCCCTTCCCCTTCCATTTTCTCCGTTTGTCCTTCTCTTCTGTGGAAATTTGTTGGTGGCTGCTGGCTTTTGGAATTCGACGACGACCCCCCTCTTCCGGTCAAGATATTGAATTATTTATGTACTATTTTCTCAATTCTTCCTTCTCAAACTTTTGATCCGTCCTTGACCCAAAAACACTTTTTCATATGTCCAATCAAAATCCCCAAATCTGCATACCTTTCTTTTTCTTTTTTTCCTTTCTCCCGATCTCTTTCGATTACAAGCTTTTCCCATCCAGTCCGTTCAACCACCAGATGAAAAGAGCGTGAGCAAAAAACCCCGAGTTTGCAGTTCGTGTTCGGATTTTTTTTCCTAAGAATGTTTTTAATCAGGTCATTAACTGAAAACACGCGTGAAGAAAAGAAGAAGACAATTTTGCGTCAAAATTCTGAATTATGATGAATCGGAGTGACGTGATTGCAAATGTTAGGTGTGATTATAAAAATTAAGTAAAATTAAGGTTCGCACCTTCTTACCAAAAATATATACATAAAGTCGATTGCGTGGTACGTGAAAAAGAAGCACGTGAGAGAAAAGGTCACAATCGGGAGCACTTACTGTCCCGAGAGAGTCGCCAAGTACAGTCCGCAGATCCAGCCATTAAATGCGACAGGCTAGCCCCATCCACCGCTCCCTCCCGCCAACCAACCATTCTTCACTCTCACCAAGACAATGGACCGTCTACAAAATTATTCACCGCATCAATAATATAATTCGTGTGTGTATATATACATATATATGTCTAATATAAATTTCATTGTCTCTTACGCCCAAAAAATAAAATATTTCTCTCTTGACTCTTGACCGATAAAGGAAGCCTGCAAGAAATCATTTTTGCTACCACCGGCTACAATGACTCCATTGGTTAAGTCTTTCCTATCGTGAGGGACCCACTGACCTTTTCCAGGAGGGAGAGGGTTCGACTCTCCTCGGAGACGCTTGGCGTCTTACTCGTTCCACGAGGATAGTGAGTCCTTCTGTGGGACCCCAGAATTTACCCTCCGTTACTCCGGGCCTACCGAAACTGTCCGTGTTGGTACGGTGCGCGGGTTCCCTGGGTCATAAAAAAAAAAAAATCATTTTTGCTGAATCTATTACTCCATGCTTTCTCAATAGAAAAAAGTTATATTTGCATTTGATCGAGGGGAATTAATAACAACCGAAAGATAAGCACTTACCGAATCAGAAAAGAAAGACGGTTGTCCACGCCGCCTCTTTGTCTTTATGCATGTTCAAATGGTCCTTCCTTGTCAGCGCATGCCATGAAAAAAAAAAGGGACAAGAAGTTTATGTATTCTCGAGCCATATTCGATCAAGTGAATCGATTAGTCGTTGATACATGTGCACTTTAGAAAAATGCGGTATTATAAATAGAGTACCATATTCCCATCATCGTTTTGTCAACACATGCCATTGCCCATCTTGTTCTCCTTCTTTTTCCCAAAAAAATTCGGGGTCCTTTTTGTAATAAGAAGCCCACTTTAGACAAATAAAGCGCGGACAAAAAATGTTTCACTCATCCTACGGAACGCGAATGGGACTGATAATGTCTCCTTCGCCCTCACCACTGAGAATTTATAAAAAGAAGATACGAATTCCGTGGATCGATGATTTGCCAGGTGAGGGGACTTTGCTGAAAGGGGGCTCTTTTTTTTGCTAGTGCATGCTTTTTTGGATTTTCACACGGCCTACGAGTAGCTGTCGAACCCGGACGGACGTCAGTCTTGGAAATCCGCGAGGCTGAAAAGTAAGCGCAAACAAGAAAGTGCCGATCGACCAAAACGTCGTTCGAAAAAGAATCACCTCGCTTGATAATGATGACAGGTGGTCTGCTCAACTGCTTCCCCACGGCCGTAAAAATGTACTACTCGTCAGTCAAGTAATGAGGGATCCGTTTGGCATTAGACCTCGTACGGTGGCGATGGAGTAGACCTATCGAACGGACGGGATTAGGTTGGATTGAGTTAAGAACAGGTCATAAAAACCCAAAATTGACTCATGCACGACCCATAATCAATCCAACATTTATCATTAATGTACCTTATATTTATTAAGTGAGAGTGCGGGATGAGTAAGCATTTGATCGAATAAAAATGAGAGAAAATTAATAAAAAAGTGATAAAGGTGAGTTGTGTCTAAAAAACTTATAACTCTATTGGTCCATTTGCAAACCATATATGATCTACTTGACACTCATATCATCTTTAAATATATTTATAGTTCATTTACTCAATACAACTAACCTACATGATAACTCATCTCATTATATGAGTTAATATATTGATTTATGATCCATTTTGACAGATCTACCATGGAGTTTATGCAAACTCGATTGTCGTTCACTTACTTAGATCATTCAATTCGCAACCTTGTTCGCCCCTACTCGTGCTAATTACAATGTGTCCTCTTTCATTGTGGTGGACATAAACAATCCTATTGGCTTCATTTCCAATCATATAATACACTAGTTATATACTTGTCCGATGCATATAAATTGAGTGTATCTTGGAAACTTCTTTTAAAGCGTTGAAATACAATCCTGCAACACTTGATTGCCGGGATTTAATTAAGCATCATGGACATGTTATCTTTCTTCATCTAACAATCTATATTTTTGAGTTTGATTTTATAACACGGTACCAATACTTCCACATCATTTATGTCCTATTGCAGCGTCCTATTTTTCAATTTAAGTTTTTCGGTCACACTATTTAACACAAAGCATATATGATCAGTCTACTATTCATATTTTCAGTGAATCTTTGAACAGTCGTGTATAGAGAGGTCCTGTCTGGTATGATTCTAGCGGGGGCTGTAGGCTGTAGCATGAGCTCGCTAGCTCGCCATTCGGATTTTCTGGCTACGGCTAGGGTGGAGTAGTGCGGTGAGTTTGGAACCTTGCGGGGACGATCAGATGCAGTGCCAGTGGCTTCTCCTCGCCCACTTATTTATTGAAATTTCTTATCACAGATTCAAAAAACGAAAATAGAATTTTCTAATTAAGAAGTATTTTTCCTCGTGTGACCAGAACAGAAACGGTGCACGTATAACAGGAAACAAGGAACGCCTAGGGAGGAAGGACTGTCCATGTTCTGGTAGGGACTGACCGAAGTATGGAAACGAACACTTGTCATAATCCCATTCGTGTGCGGAGAAAAAATATCTGTCCAGCACTAGTCCCCGCCTCTTGAATATTGTATTTTTATTTTTATTTTTTTAATAACCCAAGAAATCCCGTAAGCGGACGGCCGGCGAGCAAATCCAGGGGAGCGACCTGCGGGGACCCACTACTGATCTCAGGTAAGAATCGACGCATCCAGGATTCGAACTCCTCCCCTTCGTGAGGGGGAGAGAGCCCAAAGCAGTTGTGCCGCTATGGGTGGTGATTTGTACTTTAATTTTTGTGAAATCCATTATGAAGAAAAAAAGAAAAAAAAATGTATTTTTCACGAATGTCGTGAACCGACAAGCACTTCAAACATCAATCACGAGTGGTCAAATAGTGTAATCAGGCGATTCTTTTTTATTTTTTTATTGGTCCTATTCTATTTTTATTATAACACTCACTCTCAGACTTTGACTCTGCCTCATTGTAGAGCGTGGGAATCAAAACCCACTCATGATATTAAATCGTCCTCGTCCCAACCCTATGAGAAGGTGGGGATTCGAACCCTCCACCTCCCTCTTTTAAATGAGAAGGGTGGCGTCGTTTAATCAGGCGACTCTAGCTCATGTAATTTTACTGCAACCGCCTAAGAACTTTCGGATGAAATCCTGCCCGAGCTAATCAAATTGACCAAAGGTCCATCTGATTGGCTGATGCTTGACAAATCGAACTAGCCGACCTCAGTTCTGGCCACTGACGTGTGGCCCTCTTTATCGTGGGAAATCTTCCTTTGCTTCTCTCCTTTTGTCGCTCCCTGTTTTCTTTTTTCTTTCCCACCATGTGACGCTGACGTGGCAATCGTGCAGCGCCACGTCAGTGCCTCGTTTTTTTTTTTTTTGGTGGTCAAATTTCGATCTTATGTTGCACCGAGTCATCTGACGGTGTTGACAGAGGCGAAGTTGAAAAGATTTTGATTTAAGTCAGAGGACGTGATTATATAGATTTTGTAAGTTAGAAGAACTCCTAGCCTATAAGTATGTTGACTCATATTAAGTTGCGCCTACCTAAATGCTGTATTGGGCATGATTGAGGTGAGTTGAGTAGGTATGATGATGAGTTCAAGTTTGACTCGATCCATAGTACTTGAAACTTGATTCGAGTTTGATTATGTTGGAAGATCTTAGACTTGATTCTGGTCTTAATTGATTCTAATAGATCTTAGATTAGAACAGTAAATAGGAAACTAGGGAATTTCGATCCTTGTAATTTTATTTTACCTATTTTACTCTTTGACTCTTACATTATAAATGTACAATGTAATGTCATACGTAAAAGATATACGAGAAAATACTTTTACCAGATTTCCATTCTCTTTTCTATCATGGTATCAGAGCACTCGCTTCCTGGCCTTGCTTCCGCAACCTTCTGAATTGCCGTCGTCTTTTTCTGGTCTGTTGCTGCATCTTCTTCCTGCACGAACAAACCAGCAAAGCAATTAGGAATTCAATCTAGATACCATGACAAAAGACAAGGATGTTATGAGTCCCCAGAAGAACACTCATCACCTCGGGATCAAACGATTACATCTTCGATCAAATTGGATCGATCGAAGAAGGGCGGGTTACCAACAATGTCTCGGCTCCCCCGCCCCCGTCTTCATGCATTCCAATGCCGACTTATTGGCATCCGGCCAGTGGTACCCTCCTCAATGGACGACCGGATCCGGACGGAGATGGCCTCGGCACCCATATGGGACTCGAATCGACCGATGATTCGGGACAAACTCCTCGGGTCACAAACCCGGATTCATACCGGGACAGGGAATGGAGTCCTACCCGTTTCCACACGGAGCGCCTTACCCTTTTCCGTTCAACGGCGGCCGGCTTGAACTTGGAGATCCGCTTTACACGTCACCAGCGGATGGGCCGGAGTTACGCTTGATCAGCCAGCAGCTCACCGGACCGACAAACTATCACTCTTGGGCTCGGGATCTCCGGCGAGCACTCGTCACCAAGGCCAAGGAGGGTTTTATTGAGGGAACCGTCCCCTTCCCAACGGACGACCGACTACAGAGGCACTGGCGGCGCTGCAATCAACTGGTGCGCACTTGGATCGGAAACTGCTTGGCGCCTGATGTTGCTGCCGGCCTCCCTCCGACTGAAGACTCGAAGATTTTCTGGGAGAGCATACAAGAAATGTATGGAAAATCAGATAGGGCGAGAATTTTTTCCTTGACACAAGCCCTAGCCGAATTAAAACAGGGCAATCTCTCGGTCACCGCCGTGTTTAACCGACTATCGGCCCTGTGGAATGAAATCGAGGCGGCTGAGGAGAAGTTGGAGGGACCGGAGACGACCCTCCGACAATACTACGCAATCAAAGAAAAAGAGAAGGCCACCAGATTTCTTCTCACCTTGAATGAGTCGTATGCCGTGTTTCGTTCGCAAATCCTTGCGATGGAACCTCAACCAACGCTCGGCCGGATCTTCCAACTGGCCGTGCAGGAAGAGAACCAGCGGGTTGCTGCGACTGAACAAGCCCGGGTTGGTGAAGGAATGGGATTCGCGGCGTTTCCATCTGGGTTTGTTTCGACGGAAAACGTCGCCGGAGCAGGAGGGGTCTTCGGAGCCACAGGACAATCGCGGGGGAAGAGTTTCACGGCTGCTGCGATGAAGAATGGAGAAGATAACCCTAGGCCTTCTCGGATGGACGGCTGGGATCGAGGATATGGATCGGACGGTCCGGATAAAAGCGCTGGATCTAACGGTCGTGGGAGGAGCGCTGGATCGGACGGGCAGGATTTTTCTTTGGAGTGGACGGTTTGGGATCGACGCGCGAGATCGGATGGCTTCAATTTCGCGGGCCACTCCGCTGAATCGGACGGTCGAAACTTTGCCACGTCAGCACCAGTATACAAAGGATCCTACGGCACACGAAATGCCACGTCAGCAGGGAAGGTTAGTGGACAAAATTCAAGAATGAAAAATAAATATTGTGAATATTGCAAACGTCCATACCATACTGTTGAAACATGTTGGAAATTACATGGGAGACCCAATAACAAAAAGGAAAAGGAGGCATTGGTCTACCAGGTCTCTGCACAAAAAAATTATGGAACGTCTCAGCAGACTATCACCCAAGAACAATATGAAAATATTGTGCAAGCATTAGGCCAACTCAAGACTGGTGACACTGGTGCAGGATTCTCAGGTACCTTTTTTCATGAAAAGAATTCATTATCTATTGATGCATGGATTATCGATTCAGGCGCAAGTGACCACATAGTTTGTAATGAATACCTATTTTCCCATGTCCATCGAAACACACAGTCTCCTGTTACGGTGCGTCTTCCAAATGGGAACATTATGAATGTTACCAAAATCGGTACCGTACATCTTGGTCAAAATCTTGTCCTTAGAAATGTCCTATATATCCCAGATTTTGAGTTTAATCTTATTTCTGTTGCAAAAGTATGTATGGACAATTCCCGCAAAGCCATATTCAATTCCAAAATTGTGTCTTTCAGGACCCTTCGACTGGCAGAATGATGGGCTTGGGTAAAGAGGCACAAGGGCTTTATTTTTGGGTCAATTCTCCAGGAGATTTAGAATTATTGAATAAAGGCATTTATTGTAATGCGATCAGTTATAATAAAAATCTCCTTTTGCATCAACGATTGGGTCATAGTGCTCGATTTCCCCATCCGAAATGTCCCATATGTCCTTTAGCTAAACAAACTCGAGCATCTTTTCCTATTAGCACATCTCGAGCTCAAAATCCATTTTCTTTGATTCACATGGACATCTGGGGTCCCTATCATACTTCTCATCGTGATGGATCTCGCTATTTTCTTACAATCGTTGATGATTATAGTCGTGCCACTTGGCTATACCTTATGCAGTCAAAGAGTCAGACATTTACTCATTTATCAAATTTTCTTTCCTTAATTAAGAATCAATTTGATAAATCGTACATCGAATTCGTACGAGATAATGGGCGAGAATTTTTCACTTCGATTGCACAACTTTGTTATCTACTCGTGGATACTTCATGAAAGTTCTTGCACTTATACTCCACAAAGCAAAATGGAGTTGTAGAAAGAAAACATAGACATCTCTTAGAAGTAGCCCGTGCAATTAAATACCAAGCTTCAGTCCCTAAAGAATTTTGGGGAGACTGTGTGGTCACAGCTGCCTATCTGATTAATCGCATGCCAAGTCGAATTCTTTATGGAAAAACTCCGTTTGAAATGCTATACAAGAGACAGCCGGATAATAGTCATCTTAGAGTATTTGGCTGTTTATGTTATGCAACAACAAATGGGTCCTAGAGATAAAATGAGCCCTCGTGCAACACAATGTGTTTTTATGGGATACCCCGCTCTTCGAAGGGTTATCTTGTCATGGAGTTTTCTACAGGGCATTTCTTCACCGATAGAGATGTTGTTTTTCATGAAGACACGTTTCCTTTCAAAGAGAAGCTCCCTTCATCACAAGACAATTTATCGAAAACAATCGGTTTCTTTTATCTGATGAAGATTTCTCATTAGCACCTGGTTTTCTAATGATCCCTGCATCCCCTATGACACCGACACCAGTAGAATTCTCAAATCCGGAGAACGTATTGCCATCTTCAACTGAGGAAGTCTCTCCATCTACCTCGGTAGACACAACGAGATATGGCCGATGAATCATCCGTGGCCCCCGAGAATATGGTTGAGCTACCTCGTCGTTCGGAAAGAGGACTCGTCCACCCACATGGACTAGAGATTATATATGCTCTGTTGCAAACTCTTCAGGTACACATTATCCTGTTTCAACTTATGTTTCCTTCAATCAGTTATCGGCAGAGCATATGTGTTGCATTAGTCGAATTTCGGAAGCACAAGAACCATCTTCATTTGCTGAGGCAACAAAAGATCTCAAATGGCGAAATGCAATGGAGTCCGAACTTATTGCACTCATGGAAAATCATACTTGGGATCTTGTTCCCTTACCACCGCATCGAAAACCGATCGGATGTAAATGGGTTTACAAAATCAAGTTCAAATCGGATGGTTCCATAGAACGCTACAAAGCTAGATTAGTAGCTAAAGGCTTCACTCAAAAAGAAGGCTTCGACTATCACGAGACATTCTCCCCAGTTGCGAAGGAAGTTACCGTTCGGTCCTTTTTATCGGTTGCAGCAATACGCAATTGGTCCCTACATCAGATGGACGTCCACAACGCCTTCCTTCATGGAGATTTAGATGAAGAAATCTACATGGATCTTCCTCAAGGATTACGCAGACAGGGGGAGTATCGGGTATGTCGTCTTCGCAAATCCTTGTATGGGTTAAAACAAGCATCTAGACAAAGTGGTATGCCAAGTTCACCGCCGCACTAACCAATGCGGGTTTCCGGCATTCCAAACATGATCATGCTTTATTTACACGAAATGAGGGAAGTTCATCAATTTATTTACTGATATATGTTGATGACATACTGGTTATGGGAAGCAATGATTCTCATGTTGCAAGATTCAAGGAATATTTACACTCCAAATTTCATATCAAGGATTTGGGGCCTCCCAAATATTTTCTTGGCATTGAAATTGCCAGGTCTGATAAAGGAATTTCCCTCAGCCAAAGGAAATTTGTCTTGGAAATAATTTCTGAAGCAGGATTATCAGGTTGCAAGCCAGCAGTAATTCCCATTGAACAGAATATCAAGCTGACAACACATGAGTATGATCTCAATTCTTCTTCATCAAACAAGGACCCTTTACTTAGGGATCCGTCGGGTATCGCGACTTGTTGGAAAGTTGATATATCTTACCATGACAAGGCCGACATATGCTATGCAAGTACAAATACTCGGCCAATTCATGCATATGCCAAAGGAGTCACACATGAATGCAGCCTTGAAAGTAGTAAGATATTTGAAGGGATGCCCGTGGCTCGGTATATTCCTATCTCGTGAATGTGATATGGGGATGACAACATTTTGTGACACTGATTACGCTACCTGCCCAATGACTAGAAGATCAATCACGGGTTTTTGTGTTAAATTGGGAAAGTCATTGATTTCGTGGAAGACAAAGAAGCAATCCACCGTATCATTGTCATCAGCTGAATCAGAATATCGAGCCATGGCGAAAACTACCTGCGAAATAGTCTGGATACGAGGACTTCTTTCGAGACTTAGGAATACAGTCGGTGGACCAAGTGAATTGTTCTCGTGATAATGATGCCGCACTTAAGTTAGCAAAGAAACCCGTTTTTCACGAGAGAACAAAACATATAGAAGTTGATTGTCACTTCACCCGCGACAAGATCAAAGAAGGAATTCTCGTGACAAAGGGCATTGGAACAAAGAAATCAACCGCGACATCTTCACTAAGCCGCTATGCCAAAGACAACACAAGTTTCTATTAAGCAAGCTAGGTGTCCTCGACATATATAGGCCACCACTTGAGGGGGAGTGTTGGAAGATCTTAGACTTGATTCGGTCTTAATTGATTCTAATAGATCTTAGATTAGAACAAAGTAAATAGGAAACTAGGGAATTCGATCCTTGTAATTTTATTTTACCTATTTTACTCTTTGACTCTTACATTATAAATGTACAATGTAATGTCATACAGAAAAGATATACAGAGAAAATACTTTTACCAGATTTCCATTCTCTTTTCTATCAGATTAGGTTTGAAAGTTCATGTTTGAGCACGAGTCAAATGGAAAATCAAGGTAGTCGAGCTTGATTCAATTTTAATCAATTCGTAAAGAAATTCGAACTTGATCTCGGATGGATCGTGTGATGTGGTTATATCGTGTAATTTTGGGTATTCTTGTGTTTGTTCTATAAGCGTTAAATATTTTTTAAAATGGTAATAAAAATTTGAATCAATCTTGATTAGTCTCTCAACCAAACCTATCGAGATGAGGATTGATGAACTCAAGCTCAACTCAAGAAGATATAGAGAATAGCTTGAGCTTGACTCGAAATAATAAGAATCAATTTGGAGTGATCTCAAGGAGTGCCCGAGCTACACACGATTAGTTTGACTCGAATTTTACTTCTACATGTTATCAAGCCCAACGAAGCAATTCATAAATCCTACTAGAAAATTTTCTATTTTGTCTAAACAAAGCTAAGATTTCAAGCTGGCGTAACGTGTGGGCTCATAAGAATGTTCTTAATGTATTAACAAATTGAATTTTCTTTCTAATTATGCCCTCGCCTTTTGATTTTTTTTTATTATTAATGTAGGGATGATAAGAAATTTATGGAAGGGCACTAAGGCAAAATGCCTCTTTTTTTTTTTACTTAAATATTATTGTAGCGACACGACAATTAGAAAAGCCTTGCTTGGGATCAAATATGTATGTATAGAAAGAGTTTGCAAGAACTTTCATGGGATGGATGGAAAGGAAGATGCTACCGCAGTGGTGGACACAGAGCCGAAACCACCTTGCCATCCTCCTCGTCTGCTGGCAGCGGAGAGTGGACGCCACTAGAATTGAGAGCTAAGTTGCTACCCAAGTCAAAGCTGGTTCATACACGTGAATGGTAGAGGTAGGATAAAAGTCTGAGAGTAAGAGTTAAAGTAAAAGTAGAGTAGGGTTGACAAAAAAAAAAAAAAAGTAGATTCATTACATCTAGCCTAACCCAGGAAGAAGCATTAATGCCCTAATCAATTCGCCATAAAAATATTTCAACTACTGATATTCCACATTATAAACCACTGGGGGTTCGCCCCAGTGGCCACCCTTCCAACATGGAAGGGGGAGGTGAGGGGTTCAAATCCCCACCTTCTCAGGGGGGGATGGGGGTAGGGACGCGTAAGTTTCGAGAGTGGGTTGCGACTCCCACGCCCTGCAAGAGGTAGGGCACAAGTCTGCGAGTGAGTGTAGAGTAGGAATAGAGTAGGACTGACCAAAAAAAAAAAAAAAATTCCACATTATACACGATTTGGGTTCTTTTTTTTTTATTTTTTGGTAAGGAATTGGGTTCTTTTTTTCCCTAAAAAAAGGGTTTTTTTCATTATCTCTAACCCAAAAAAAAAAGAAAATCATTGTGTTGTATTTCTTGACCGATAATGGAAGCATGCAAGAAATCATCTTTGTCAAACCGAATACTCCATGCTTTCTTGAGAGAAAAAGTTATAACTACATTTGATTGAGAGGAATCGACGGCAACAGAAAGATGAGCACCGATCAAATCAAAAAAGAAAGATGGTCATCTACTCTGCCTTGTTATTTTTAGGCATGTTTAGATGGCCCGGCAACACTTGTTGTGAAAAAAGGGGGAGAGGGACGAGAAGTTTATGCATTTCAGAGGTGTAGTTGATTAGCTGTATCGATTGGCCGTCGATACATCTACACTCCAGAAAAATGCGGTATTATCAATAGAGTATCGTAGCCCATAACTGTTTTGTCGACACATGTCATTGCTCATCTCTTTTTCTTCCAAAAAAAATTTGGGGGTCCTTTTTATAATAAGAAGCCCACTTTAGACAAACAAAGCACGGACAGCAAATGTTTCATTAATCCCGCGGAACGCAAATGGGCTGATCATGTCTCCGTCGCCTTCACCGCTGAGAATTTATAAACAAAGAAGATACGAATTCCGTGGATCGATGATTTGCCGGGTGAGGGGACTTTGCTGAAAGGGGGCTCTTTTTGCCAGTGCATCCTTTTTTTCGGACTTTTACACGGCTTACACATGGCTGTCAAAGCCGGACGGACGTCAGCCTTGGAAATTGGCGTGGCTGAAAAGTATAAAGTGCCGATCGACCAAAACGTGCGAAAAGGAGGCACCTCGTTCGGTCGATTCCAAATGACGACAGATGGTCTGCTCAACCGCTTCCCCACCACGGTCATAAAAAAGTACCACTCGTCAGTCAAGCAATGAGGGGTCCGTTTGACGTGCGAAAAGGGGGCCCCGCTGCCGGCGAGGCTCGGCCGATGAGGGCCGACCCTCGTTTTAAGAAGATGAGAAAAGGAAAAGAAAAAAGAAAAAAAAAAAAAAGAAAAGGGAAAAAATGAAAAAGAAAAGGAAAAATGAAAAGAAAAAAATGAAAAAATGAAAAGAAAAAAAAAAAAAAAAAGAAAAAAATATTTAAAAATTAAAAGAAATTAATTTGGAATGTAATTAATGAAGACAATACCAAACGCTTGATTCTATTCCGGAATCGAAATTTTGGACGATTCTAGATCGAATCTTTGAGTTTTTAAAGAATCGTTACCAAACGCGCCCTTAGTCTACTATTTCCGGTTTAAACGAATCTTTGAATGGTCATGTATAGAGAGTCCCTATCTATCCTGATCTTAGCGGAGGCTGTAGCATGAGCTCACCGGCTCGCCAATCTCGGATCTTCTGGCTACGGGTGGAGTGCAGGAATACAGTGAGTTTGGAAGCATACGGCGACGATTAGATGGGAAGTCAGCGGCGGGGGCTTTCTCCTCGCCCACGTATTTATTGAAATTTTTTCTCACGGATACAAAAAACGAAAACTAAATTTTCTAGTTAAGAAATAGTATTCTTCGTGTACCACAAACAACAGTCCACGTGTAGAAGAAACAAGGAACGCCTAGGGAAAATAGATTGTCCATGCTCTGGTAGGAGTGACCGAAGCATGGAAACGAACACTTATCGCAATCCCATTCGCGAGCGGAGAAAGCTTTATCTGTCCGGGACTAGTGCCTTCCTTTTGAATGTTTTTATTTTTGTTTTTGCGAATTCTATTTCATGATTGATCCCAAAAAAAAAAATTGTAGTTCGCGAGTGGTTCACAAGCACTTCGAACATCAACCACGAATGGTCAATTAATGTAATTAGAATATTCTAGTCCGGGCAATAGGGTAATTGGCACATGTCAGTACGCAAATTTACTGCAACCACGTAAGGATTTTCGGAGGAAATCCAGCCCAAGCTAATCAATCTGATCAAGGGCCCATCTGATTGATTGGTTCTTGAGAAATTAAACTAGCCTACCTCAGTTCTGGTCCATTGATCGTGTGGCCCTCTCTATAATGGGAAGTCTACTTGTGCTTCTCCCCTCTATCGCTCTACGCTTGTTTTCTTCTTTCCCGACTTGTGTTGCTGACGTGGCAGTCATGCAATGCCAAATCAGCACCTCATGTCGATCTTATGTCGCGTCGAGTCATCTAATGGTGTTGATAAAGGCGAAGGGGAAAAGATATTAATTGGAGTTAGAGGATAAGATTATTGAGATTTTGTAAGTTAAAGGACGCTTAGCCTATAAGTATACTGGCTCGAATTAAGTTGCATCTACCTTGATGTCGTATTGGATACGATCGGCCTGAGTTGAGTAGGTACAATGACAAGTTCGAGTTTTTGACTCAATCCGAAATCTCGGTGCTAAAAAATTGATTCAAGTTCAATTGGGTTTTGAACGTTACGTTTTAACTCAAGTCAAGTAAAAAAATTGAGGTAATCGAGCTCAACTTGACTTCAATCAATTTGTAAAGACACTTGAACTTGATCTTGATTAGATCGGGCAATGTGGGTATATTGTGTGATTTTGGGTATTTCCCTGTTTTTTCTACAGGTATTAAGTGTTTTTTTTTAAAATGGCAATAGAAACTTGGATTAACCTTGAGTAGGTTCTTGATGGATTAGATGAGGATTGACGAGCTAAAGCTCGACTCAAGAATATACAGAAATAGCTTGAGCTCAATTCAAAATCAAAAGAATCGATATCGAGTAATCCCGAAGGAATCCCCAAGGAGTGCCTCAGCTAAGCATGATTAGTATGACTCAATCTCGCGTGCTAATATAATAAGCCCTACGGAAAAGTTTGTAATGTTACTTGATATCATCCGTTTTCATTAAGGGCGCGTTTGGTAACGATTATGTTCCCGGGAGTGAATTCTGATCAGAAATGATTTTTTTTAAATTATGTTTCTGGGAATTGATTCTAAGCATTTTAAGTCATTTGGCAACTGTCCAAAATTTCTGATTCTTGAATAGAATTGCGTTTGGTACCGTCTTCATTGATTTTGTTCCAAATTAATTTCTTTTAATTTTTAAATAATTTTTATACTTTTTTTTTTTTTTTTCTCCTATTCTTCTTCTTCTTTTTCTTCTTCGAGGTCGGTCGCCGGTCCCGGATCGGCCAAACGAGGGCCGGCAACCTCACGAGCATCGCCAACCCTTGTCAACTGAGCCTCGCCGACAGTCGAGCGAGGCTCGCCCGGCCCTGCCGAGGCTCAACCTTGCTAGATCTAGTGAGGCCGAGCCTCGCCGGGGCCGGGCAAGCCTCGTCGAGGGCTCGGCGAGGCCCACCCGGCCACCCCGGGGCCGGGCGAGCCTCGTCGGGGCTCGGCGAGGCCCGCCTGGCCACCGGTGGGGCTGGGCATTGAGAGGCTTGCCCAGCCTCGGCGAGGCTCGACCTCGCCAATGGTTGGGCTTGTCTTCGGCGAGCTCGCCGGATCGGTTGCCGGCAACCAGCGGATGGTGGACAGTGGCGGTGGACGGTGGTGAACGGTGGTGGATGGGGGCGGATGGTTGCGTGCAATTGAATAAGAAAAAGAAAAGAGAAGAATAGTTAAGTTTGATTCTTTTTTCGATTCGGAACAAGAATCATATATATTTTTTTTATTCTTGATTCTACTCCCAATCTGTTCTCGGGAACAAAAATTTTACTAAACGTGATTCTGTTCCCAAACTAATTTCGGGAACAAAGAATCATAATTTGGCCCCGTTTAGATGGTTACCAAACAGGGCCTAAATAAAGCTAGATTGCAAGCTGGCGCACTGTGCCCACTCAATTAAATATCCCTAATGTATTAACAATTTGAATTTTCTCTCTAATTACGCCCTCACCTTTTGATTTGTGATTATGAATGTAGGGATAACAAGAAAATTCTAAAAGGGCACTAAGGTAAAAGACTCCTCTTGCTTTAATATTATTATTGGTTAATACCACAAAAAACTGAAAACCGGTACAGTTGTAATAAATTTATTTCAAACTAATTTCTTAACTATAAAAAATAAAAAAAACTGGTATATTTGTTATAAATTTACTAAATGTGAGCGGTTCTAGGTTCAGTGCAAATTCTACCTAAAATATGAAATTTACTCGTTGTAACGGGTTATTTATTTTGCGGAATCTAGAACCCACCCATCATACCGTGAAACTTGGAATTTATTCCATCACATGTTTTAGGTTCTTCCCATGTTTCATTTGTATTATCAATTGACGATTGTAATGAATTATTACATTTAATAGCCACTACTTACTGCTTTAATCCATTAATCACATATTCACAACATATATTTAGAGACATGAAGAATAACAAATATCAACAAAGTAAAAGTCTTAGTTATAAAATGGAAGCTTAAATTAGTGGTTCAAAATTAATACTTATCATTCGACATCATAGAATGTATCGTATAAAGACAAAAACAAAAACAAAAAACACAAAAACTTATTTTAAATTGTAGGTTCCACCAATATAGAACATGGAACCTACTCATTGAAACAAGTTTTTTGATTTTTTGAACCTAAAATCTACTCTATAAATATTGAAATTTTGAATCGGAACCGGAACTAGATAGGTTCCCATCGGTCTAGTTCTTTGGTTTCAGGTTTTATCCTAAAATTATGCTCATCTAAAATTTATCAAAAACTAAATCCCAAATCGGTACACCTGTAACAAATTTACCATCCATTAATTTCCATTAAATTTTACCGTTAAATTATTAAGTTATATAACACGTGACAATAGACGGGTGTACCAATTTCGGGTTTACCCTTTTGTGATATTAATTCAATTTAGTAGATTGTATATTTGTTACAAATATACTAATTCAATATTGTTGGCGGTTAAAAAATTAGTTTAGGATAAATTTGTTATGAATATACCAATTTTGGGTTTTTGTCGGTCAAAAAATTAATTTTGAATAAATTTGTCATAAGGATACCAATTTTAATTTTTTCATAGTTAAAAAATTAATGTTAAAAAATTAATTTGGAGTAAATTTGTCTCAAATATATTTGTTTGGAGTTTTTCGTGATATATATCCTAATATTATTATTATAGCAATAATTTGAAAAGTCTTGCTCGCTTGGCATCAAATACGTAAGAGGGAGTCTGTAAGAACCTTTGCCAAAAAAAGGATAAAGCACGTCTCAATGGTTTTCAGGAATATGTAGATTGGGAATTTCAGTACTAGGTTTTCTTCTTCTTTTTTCCTAAAAAAACAAGGGTTTTATTTATTTATTTATTATCTCTTAGCCCCCCAAAAAAATCATTTTTTCTTTTTTTTTTATGTTGGAGGAACCGTTTTGGCCGACAGTCGCCACGTAAACCCCCATGTGTCGCTAGCGGGGAAACCACCACCCCGACGCCACGCTTAAGTCACCACACAGCGCTTCAGCCTCCTTGCTTCGCAGGGGCTTCGAACCTTGGCCTCCACCGGGGAGAGCAAAGGATCTACCCCCAAAAAAATCATTGTGTCTTATTTCTTGACCGATAAAGGAAGCCTGCAAGAAATCATCTTTGCCAAACCTATTACTCCATGCATTATTGAGAGAAAAAGTTATAACTACCTTTGATTGAGGAGAATCAACGGCAACAGAAAGATGAGCATTGATCGAATCAGATAAAAAAGATGGTTATTCATGCTGCCTTGTCATTTTTAGGCGTGTTCAGATGACCTGGCAATGCTTGTTGTGAAAAAAGGGGGGAGAGGGACGAGAAGTTTATGCATTCTAGAGGTATAGATTGGCCGCCAATACATCTACACTATAGAAAAATGCGGTATTATTAATAGAGTACCATAGGCCATAAACGTTTTGTCAACACATGTCATTGCTCATCTCTTTTTCTTCCAAATAAAATTCGGGGGTCCTTTTTATAATAAGAAGCCCACTTTAGACAAACAACGCACGCGCAAAAAATGTTTCATTAATCTTTGCGGAACACGAATGGACTGATGAATGTCTCCTTCGCCTTCACCGCTGAGAACTTATAAAAAGAAGATACGAATTCCGTGGATCGATGATTTGCCAGGTGAGGGGACTTTGCTGAAAGGGGGCTCTTTTTGCCAGTGCATCCTCTCTTTTTTTGGGACTTCTACACGGCCTACACATGGTTGTCAAAGCCGGACGGACGTCAGTCTTGGAATTTTGCGTGGCTGAAAAGTATAAAGCGCCGATCGACCAAAACGTGCGAAAAAGAAGCACCTCGCACGGTCGATTCCAAATGACGACAGATGGTCTGCTTAACCGCTTCCCCACGGTCGTCAAAAAGTACCGCCCGTCAGTCGAGTAATGAGGGGTCCGTTTGACATGGCAATTAGAGCATTCCTGTCACACGGACAAGGTCGGATCTGGGTCGGATCTTGTCGGATCTGGGTCGGATATCCTGTTTGATACATATTATTAATATATTTTTATTTTTTATTCAATGTAGAAAAACACTATATAAATTAAAATGAGAGTGCAGAGAGCGAGTCAGCATGAAATCGAATAAAAGTGAGAAAAATTAAGAGAAAGTAATAAAGATGGGTCATATTTAAGTAAATCACAAACTCATTTATAATTTACTTGATACTTATATCATTTTTAAATTTATTTATAACTTATTTACTCCATACAATTGATTTATATAAAACTCGGCTAATCATATATGCGTTAATAAATGGAATCGTGACTCGTTTGGAAAAATTTACCGTGGAGTTTGTGCAAACTCAATAGTCATTCATCTAGCGCGATCATTCAATTCGCGGACTTATTTGCCCCGACTTGTGCTGATTACAATGAGTCATTTTCCATTGAGCTGGATGTAAACAATCTTGTCGACTTCATCCCCAACCATATGATGGGGCGTGCCATGCATCCGATGCGTATGAATTGATTGTATTTTGGAAACTTCATGTAAAGTGTTGAAATATAATTTCACATCTCTTGATTGCTCGGATTTGATTACCCCTATGTCATCTCTTTTCATCTAATAATTTATACTTTGAGTTTCATTTTCTAACGCAGTGTCAATTCTTCTGCATCATTTATGTCCTATTATGGTACTCTATTCTTTAATTTAAGCTTTTTCGGCTAGATTATTTAACACGAGGCGTGTGTGATTAGTCGACTATTCCCGTTTTAAGCGAATCTTTGAATAGTCATATATAAGAGAGAGTGTTCCTATCTACCCTAATCTTAGCGGAGGTTGCAGCGTGAGATCACCAGCTCGCCAATCTCGGATCTTCTGGGGTGGAGTGGAGGAATACAGTGAGTTTGGAACCATACGGCGAAAATTAGATCGGAAGTCAGCGGCGGGGGGCTTTCTCCTCGCCCACGTATTTATTGAAATTTTTTTCTCACGGATACAAAAAACGAAAACTAAATTTTCTAATTAAGAAATAGTATTCCTCGTGTACCACAAACAACAGTCCACGTGTAGAAGAAACAAGGAACGCCTAGGGAAAATAGATTATCCATGCCCTGTTAGGACTGACCGAAGCATGGAAACGAACACTTGTCACAATCCCATTCGCGTGTGGAGAAAGCTTATCTGTCCGGGACTAGCGCCTTCCTTTTGAATGTTTTTATTTTTATTTTTGCGAATTCTATATCATGATCGATAAAAAAAATAAAAAAAATTATAGTTTGCGAGTGGTTCGCAAGCACTTCGAAAATCAACCACGAATGATCAACTAATGTAATTAGAATATTCTACTCCGGGCAATAGTGTAATTGGAACATGTAAGTACGCAATATTTCTGCAACCACGTAAGGATTTTCGGATGAAATCCAGCCCGAGCTAATCAAATCTGATCAAGGGCCCATCTGACTGATTGGTTCTTGAGAAATTGAACTGGCCTACCTCAATTCTGGTCCATTGATCTTGTGGCCCTCTCTATAATGGGAAGTCTACTTGTGCTTCTCCCCTCTATCGCTCTATGTTTGTTTTCTTCTTTCCCGGCTTGTGTTGCTGACGTGGTAGTCATGCAATGCCAAATCGGCACCTCATGTCGATCTTATGTCGCGTCGAGTCATCTAATGGTGTTGATAAAGGCGAAGGGGAAAATATATTAATTGAAGTTAGAGGACAAGATTATTGAAATTTTGTAAGTTAAAGGACGCTTAGCCTATAAGTATATTGGCTCAAATTAAGTTGCATCTACCTTGATGTCTTATTGGGAACGATTGGGCTGAGTTGAGTAGGTACAATGATAAGTTCGAGTTTTTGACTCAATCCGAAATTTCAAGGCTCTAAAATCAATTCAAGTTCAATTGGGTTTTAAAAGTTATGTTTGAGCTCAAGTCAAATACAAAAATCAAGGTAATCGAGCTCAACTCGACTTTGATCGATTTGTAAAGACACTTGAAGCTGATCTTGATTAGATCGGGTAATGTGGGTATATTGTGTGATTTTGGGTATTCCCGTGTTTTTTTCTACAAGCATTAAGTGTTTCGGAAAATGGCAATAGAAACTTGGATTAACCTTGAGTAGGCTCTCGATGGAGCCTATTTGGATGAGGATTGACGAGCTCAAGCTTGACTCAAGAAGATACAGAAATAACTTGAGCTCAATTCAAAATCAAAAGAATCAATATCGAGTAATCCCGGAGGAATGCCTGAGCTAAGCACGATTAGTTTGACTCAATCTCGCGTGTAAATATAATCAAGTTTGTAAATCTTATTGTAAATCTTACTTGATATTATTCGTTTCCATTAAACAAAGCTAGATTGCAAGCTGGCGCACTGTGCCCGCTCAATTAAATATTCCTAATGTATTGACAAATGAATTTTCTCTCTAATTACGCCCTCACCTTTTGATCTGTTATTATGAATGTAGGGATAACAAGAAAATTCTAAAAGGGCCCCAAGGTAAAAGACTCCTTTTGCTTAAATATTATTATTGGTTAATATTATGAAAAACTCGAAATTGATACACTTATTGTAAAATTATTTCAAACTAATTTTTTAATCACAAAAAATAAAAAAACTTGTAATGTTTGTGATAAATTTACTAAAAGTGAATAGTTTTGGATTTTGTACAAATTCTACCTAAAATCTGAAACTTACCCATTGTAACAAGTTCTTTATTTGTGGAAACTTAGAACCTATCAATTATACTGTGGAATCTTGAACTTATCCTGTCATAGATTCTACATTCTTCCCAGGTTTCCATCTGTATCATCAATTGACGATTGTAATGAATTATTACATTCAATGGTCATTACATCCACTAACCACAACATATATTTAGAGACATAAAGAATATGAAGCAAAGTAAATGTCTTAGTTGTAAAATGGAATTTCAGATTAGTGGTTCCAAATTACATACTCATCATTGAACGTTATGGAATGTATCGTATAAAAACATAGACAAAAAAAAAAAAAAAAAAAACTTATTTCAGGTTACAAGTTCCATCTATCTAAAGTATAGAATCTACTCATTGAAACATTTTCTAATTTTTTGAACCTGAAATCTACTCTGCATACATGACAATTTTGAATTGAAACTGGAACTAGACAAGTTCCCATCGGTCTAGTTATTCGATTTCAGGTTCTACCTAAAATCATGTTCACCTCTAAAATTTATACAAAATGAAATTCCAAATTGGTATACTTGTAACAAATATACATTCCGTTAATTTCGATTAAATTTTACAGTTAAATTATTGAGTTAGATAACACGTGACAATTGATAGACGTACCGATTTTGAGTTTACCCTTCGTTTGTAACATTTATACCAATTTTATGATATTTCGTGGTATTAATTCAATTTAGTTGATGGTATATTTATTACAAATAATACCGGTTTGATATTTTTGGCAATTAAAAAAATAATTTAAGGCAAATTTGTTATAGATATATAAGTTTTGTGTTTTTGTCGATAAAAAAATTAGCTTTGAATAAATTTGTTATGTGAATAGTTTGTGTTTTTTTGTTATTAAAAAATTAATTTGAGATAAAATTGTCACAAATATATTTGTTTAAAATTTTTGGTGATATTTATCCTATTATTATTATTATTATTATTATTATTATTATTATTATAGCAATAATTTGAAAAGTCTTGCTTTCTTGGCATCAAAAACGTAAGAGGGGAGGGTGTCTGGAAGAACCTTCGTGGGATGGGAAGGAAGACGGCATCGCGGTGGCAGACGAGGAGCCGAAACCACCGCGCGCGTGAACTGGACCACGCCGTCCTCCTCTTCTACTGGCGGTGGCGCGTGGACGCCATCCGAATCGAGGGCCCCGTCGCCTCCCAAGTCAAAGCTTGTCATCCACGGGAACGGTGGGGCACAGAGTCAACGCTTTCTAATTAAATACAATACATCTAGCCTGACCCAGGAAGAATGCGCCAATCAATTCACCATAAAATAATTTCATCTACTGACATTATTATTATTATTATTATTATTATTATTATTATTATTTTTTTTTTTTTTTTTTGGGGGAAACCGGCAGCATGAAGTCGACAGCTTGATGGTGATGTTTGTCATAGCTCCTGTTGCTTGCTGCAGGATCGATCTCAATGAAGATGGCATCAGCACTCGTGCTCCAGTTTCTTCTGCTCGGATTTGCATCCGCGGGTAAGACACGTTTCATCTTCTCATCATCGAAAAGACAAAAAGAAGAAATTTTTACGTTCCATCCTTTGTGTCCTTCGACTGATTTTCCATGTCTCTGGTCAACGCTGTCTCCAGCTGGTCTTCTCCAGAACCCCGACTTCGAAACGCCGCCACCCGGCTTGCCGGCGAACTCCACTGCGCCGTTCCTCCTCGGGGAAAACAACACGCTCACCGGCTGGTCGTTCGGCGGCCAGGTCTACTACCTGGCGGCGAGCGGCGGCGGCCACGCCGTCCAGCTGGGCCAGGACGGCAGGATCAACCAGACTTTCGCGGCCTCCTCCACCGACTCCGCGGACTACTTGCTCACCTTCGCGGTCGCCTCGCCCGGCGGCGCGAACTGCTTGAGCAACGGCAGTGTCGTGATCTCGGCGCCGGACAGTCAGGGGGTGTTTCCGGCGGGGCAGCGGGCCGTGTACGGCCAGTTCCTGGGGAGCTGGGGAGACGGGGCGGCGATCGATCTGGTGATCGGGAGCGAAACAACGGAGTCCGACGCCAATGCGACGTGCTGGCCGGTCGTTGACTCGATCCTGCTGAAGAGCATCGCGAGTCTCGTCAAAGCAAATGGTACATACAGAAGAGCTCTTGCTGTAATACCGAACTGATCTTCGTTTTTGGAGGTTTAGCTGAGTTCTTTGTTTTCTAACTTGCTGGTGTTTCCGCAGATAATGAATTGGTAAACGGTGGATTCGAGTTCGGCCCGGATTTCTTGGCAGACTCTGCCGAGGGAGTTCTGCTACAAGCGGCGCAGAGCCCTGTTCAATCGCCGTTGAGACAATGGTCTATCCTCGGAACCGTCAAGTACATCGACGCCAAACACTTCTTTGTTCCTCAAGGAAATGCTGCGGTAGAAATCGTCTCGGGAAATTCATCCGGCATACAAACGGCCGCTCAACTAACAAAGGATTCTTCATACACAATGGACTTCATGCTCGGGGACGGGAACGACTCCTGCATTGGCGATTTCGAAGTCAGGGCGCAAGCAGGATCGGTCCTTCAAAACTATACGATTCAAAGCAAGGGTACGGGCTCGGCGCAGAAGTTCTCTTTCAAGTTCAAGGCCGATTCGGATACTGGCACGACACCGATCAGCTTCGTAAGCTATACGAGTAGCCAGACCAAAGATGGTGTGTTCTGCGGACCGGTTGTCGATGACGTTGTTGTGCGAACTTCGCTTGGCCTCAAATTGGCAATCCAGTGGAGTCTGCCATCTCTGCTTTTACTTGTCACTTATGTGATGAACAATGAGCGATGGATCTGACCTTGAACGTGCTCTTCGGTAGATGACATTATCTTGGGCAGGCATTGGAATTTTGTTTCATTGAGATGTTTCCGGGGATTTTTTGTTTTTCGACTGATGACATTCTGCGAGAAATTTTCTCATTCTTCAATGGTTTTGATATTGATATATTACAACCTGACGCGTGTGTTTATTGTTTAACCACCATTTGCTTGTATAGGATGAAATTTACTCAGCTGGGCCAGAAAAACTAAGCGCCTTTATGCTAAAGGAGATACAAAACTGGAAAGATATCAAAGTTGTTTGGTGACATTCAGCTATACACTGCAAATAAAACTGAGGAACGTTCAGTATTGACCATAAGTAAAAATTTGACTATGATGAGACAATCTGTGTTTGACAAAGATAAAGGAAAAATTATGGCCGCATCCATAATAAAACACACACCTCCAACTCCAATTGTAGAATTCTGTATAAACAGTGCATCACTGAAGCTGACCTGTGTCCAACCAAATGTATTACAAGATTTCTTTATCAGAAGGTCATTCTTTTTTACTGTATTCTATATCCTATTACATACTCTGCAGTTTGTACAAGATTTTAATCAGGCTTCTGAGAATTTTACACCACATTTTCCAGAGGATCTGAAGCCATAGCAGATGTTGAGTTCCAAAGCAGCAGAGAGCTTCTTTAGGCGCCTCCTCTGTTACCTTCTATCTGCCACATTCAATTAATAAAACTTCTTTTCCAGATGATATGTATAAATACAGACAGATCCTGAAAGTTCCTTACAATTTTGATTAGAGATTCAGGTAAACAGATGTTCTTGTGAATTCTCATTTGGTAAGGCCATTTTACAAAATTCTCCAGCAGGTTTTTTCTAATTCCTACCGGAGTGGAAAAGCAGAAAACACGGCATGCTATTGCTGGCATATGCCACGTACAGTTAATAAAAGCCACAACTTGAGCTGCTGCAGCAAGTGAAACCATCTTGCTGTTCCATTTGGAACGGTAAATGGAACTGTAGCCAACCTAAAAGCCTCATAAAACTGTGAAACTGGAGATTGGAGATGATTTTTTATGTGATTAAAGGATTTGTGCATGCAGAAGGTTTCAAAAGATAAGGGGCAAGTCATGAGCTAACCTGCTTAAGCTACTTTAGAAACCTTTTCTGTAGCACTGGAGACTTCTATACTTTTTGGAGTGAATTGATCTGTGCAGCACGTCTCAGAAGGACTTGGTAATCCTGACTTCTGGACCATTCATCAATCTCGCGGGCCCGTAGAACTGGCAGAGGATGTGAAAGTTGCCTTGTTTGAGCATTTCTGGACGGGGATGGCCAGAGTATATATTGTAAGCAAGTTCATAGTCCAGTTGGTAAAAATTAGCTTACACCATTTCTCACCTTATATACCACCCCACAGGGCTTGAAGCTGCTTTTTCATAAGAACGAGCTTGCTCTAAAAAGGCATCCACGTTTAATTGATCAGCCAAAGATGGGATTCCACCGGCTAGTTTCATCAGAACAGAAATGACAACCTCTTGTACAAACGTCAATTAGCATCATTAAAATTTATCCTTTTAGAGATGATTAATAATATGTAAGCTCTGAGGAATTGAGACCTATACCTTGGGGTCTTGGGCAACGAGAAGGGCGGCACGGTCACAAGTTAGCTCTGCTGCTCGAAGCCATCTAAATAACTGTTCTTCCAGTCTTTGAGCTATTAATCCGCCAAGTCCTGCCAAAAATGATTTATGAGGATGCCTGAATGGTCAACCTGAGAATCATGTCAAGTAACAGCAGAAGGTAGATTGCAACCACAGATTGCAGTGCCTTTAGAATTATTGGAACTCTAACTTTCAGGAAGATGGCTATGTAAAGGAGAATTGCTGCGAACTAAATTTTATTAAAAGGGGAAGTCTTTTATTTTTATTTTTTTCCTTTTTTCTTCTCTGCGTGCAGTTAGAATAATCACCATGACATATTGTGCAAGCCTAAGACTATTTCAAGATAGCACTGCAAGCTATTAAGTAATTCTAGTCAGTTCCTGTAGTTACCAACCATACATTGCTTAGCCATCAAACATTTGATAGCTTCTATACAACTGGTCAGCATTTGAAGAAAAACCTGACATCCTTTCAATATTGTATCTAAAGTTTATTTGGATCAAGGCAATTAAGTAACAGAAATGCTCAAGTACTGAAGTACCAAATACCTACCAGGTACAGAATAGGCTCCAAGGGTGAGAATATTTGCAAATGTGAGCCATACACCATGGTCGCATTTCAGATGACCCAACTCATGAGCCAAAACGGCCTATTCTTACAATAAACAGTGCTAGTTAATAAAATGCCATCAACTGAATCCAATCATGCTTAAACCTCAAAAAATTGGAGTGAAACTAGTTGAAATTTACGATCCACATCTTTTCAACTGCATCATTAAGTATCAGCAGAAAGGATACCATACAATTAAAAGGTTAATGAATAATCCATGTCTACCAACAGAAAGCACTGAACCTAAGTTAAAAAAACATTTAACAAGAACGCAAAGACTGATTGGACAACCAGATACCTGCAACTCTTTTCGTGTTAGAAGCTCCACAAGGCTGGTATGAACAACTACAAATGGTTTTTTGCCACCGATTGCCAAAGTATATGCATTTGGTACTGGACTTTGACGTATATAGAGATCCGGAGCTTCAATATTCAATATTTGCGCAGCCTCAACCATCAATTCATGGAGATCAGAAAGCTGTAACATAGAAACTTTTGAATCTTACCCCTACATTCCTCAGACATATAACATTCATTTGTATTCAACTAACTACCTGAGGAGGGATAAAGAATTCTATGAAATACATGTATATTGCAATTAGTTAACTCCCTGCAAGTCGAGTCATGAGGGCACGAAGGAGCATCCAAAAGGAACGCCTAAAATGTGGGAGTACATGACATTACAACCTATTGCAAACTCTTAGTCATAGGAAAGCTATTGTCAGTTGGGTGATTTTGTCACATAGAAGTAACTATGACTATGGAATACCAGTAATTTTCCCAAATATACACTACTTTTCTGTAACTGAAGTGCCTTATTGAAGAGCTCAAGATCCTTCATTGAGATTTAAATGCATGAACAACACATACTGGTCTAAAAAAAAATGTGATGATTATTGAAATCAGACAAGCCAAAGGTCAACAGTAGCCCAGACAGAAAAGCTATGAGATCATTTAGGTGGCGTGGATCATTAAAATTCTTCTGTTCAGTGGACCTGTCATGTATTCTGGACTAAAATTGCAAAGGGTAGACAAACATAAGTTCATTTCATAGGCAGATTTATATGGAGTTAAGCCAAGCCAAACAGTTAAAATAACAGATGATTATAGTATGACCTGATTCTTGGAAACAAGAACTGATGTCCCAATGTTCTCAAGAAGCATAACTTGCTCTGTTACGTTTCCTGCAATCGTAGAGTCAGGGAAAGTTTTGTATGAGACAAATTAAAAGGATGTTTCGACACAAAATCGACCAACAGCGTGGAGCATGGAGTAGAAGTACAGCGTGCGAATGAAAAACAGGATCTACCAAGAAAGTGGCATGAACTGCCTATATAAAACCAGCTGATTCGACGAGACTAGGTCTGGCTAATGTATCAACTCACCCAGTAGAGCCCTCCCAAGGTCGTTAAGTCCTGGAACTGCTCTCAATATCAGCGTATTCTGCATATCAAAATCGTTAGGGAAGAAGTAATCAGGCGGCGCCACAAAGTACTATTGATACCGATACTATATGACAAGTCTAACTCCGCATCGGTCTCTCAGGTAGCGCAATTCGGTCCAGTTGCCATTTCCGCGATGGCTAAGGATGTTTCTATGTTCCACAACATAAGGAGAAAAACTACTAAATGAAGGAGAACTAGCAGTCCCTGACGCGAACGAGAATCTTCGGTTTCCCGTCGTAACAAGCGAGAATCCTCACACTTTCTCAACTCAATTTCCGTTTCGTCTCAGCGCAACCAAAGCTCAGAACTCCGTAACAGCTCTGTAAACAAGAGACGATCGCAACAGCCTCCGCAGCCTAGCAAAAGGAGAACCGCGAACGCTACCTGCTTGTCGAGAGGGTGCCTGAAATCGTCGGCATCGAGGTCGCGGAACACGACCGCGGCGGCCCTGCAAACGGAGAGCCTGAGCCTGCCTCGCCTTCCCCCGGCGGGACCCGACCCGATCGAGATCGAGCTCAGCCCGAGGACGCTCGGGTTCCGGGATCCGCCGGAGCAGCTCCGGGGGCGGGGCCTCTGCGGCAGAGCGAGGAAGGAGAGAGCGGCCGAGGCCGAGGCCATGGAGGAAGGGCGGGCGAGGCGGAGGGGAGAGTGCGGGAGCTTAGTGGCGGAGACGGTCGTCGTGCTTCTGCGACGGCTTCATCGATGCTCCCCTGGTTTTTGTCGCTGATATTTTTTTGGCTTCGTTCGCGAGTTCGGATTTCGCTACGCTTCTCGTTTCGTTTGGGAGGCGTTCGCACGCTTGTGGCCACAGGCCGTACTCATGGCGACCGTTTGGCGCCACTTCGTTTTCGACGGTTGACTTTTCAAGCACGTGCCCGTTTCTCCACCTGAGGCCAGGCCCGCCCAATCTTCTTAGGCCCGGCCCGGAACCGGCCCGGACCCGAGCTCCAACACACCCCCACCCTTTTCCTTTCGTTGTCTTTCTCCACCTCCTGCTTCTCTTCCTGCAGCGAAGAAGACTGTATCGGCTTTGTTCAGATTCAGTGCCGGCGAATTCCGTCGTCTGCGCCGACTTCGAAGATGTTAGTTCTCAGCAGATTCTGCTTTGTTTCAGCTTAAATCGTTCTCGACATGAAATGTGTCTGATCCTTTCCTTCCGATTAATCGTTCTCTCTCTCGGTCTCTGTGCTGTTTGGAAAAATATAGGAGGCATTCGGTGAATCGCCCCCCGACGCCAGATGCAGCTGAGGATCAGGAAAAGGAGCCGACCCTCCAAGAGATTATCAACATCAAGGTCCGTTCTTCGACTCAATTAACGACCTTTTGTATACTCGATGCTAAAATTGATGGCGACTATGTAGGGCTGCTTGGCTTTATGGGTTCAATTTGTGAAGTCGCTTGCTTTTCTGGCGGTTCTTAAGTAGCTAGACTGGCCCAGGATTGTGAATTTTGAGTTGGGTCAGTTCGCACGTCTCCAGTATAGTGTTGCTTTAATTTGACTATCTACACTGAACTTGTTCGTTAAGTTTAACTGCAGTTCTTTTGTATGTCTTTGGCTCTTGTTAATGGCGTCTGATGTGGCTTCGAATTCTTTACCTTGTTTTGACTGAGAAATGTGTACGCCTTGTGACAGCTGATAGAAAGCGGAGAGAAGGAACGTCTGATGGAGCTGTTGAGGGAAAGGCTTACTGAGTGCGGTTGGAAAGATGAAATGAAAGCGCTTTGCAGGTTGCTATGGTTACACCGATTATATTCTCTCACGGTTGCCCTGTCTTGTGTAATCAATTTAACTTTGTGAAATCATACCTCAAGTTCCAAAAACCGAGATGGCTACATGTAATGTTTGTGTTATCCCTGGCAGTTGGAAGTGAGAGTGCCTAAATGATTCTCATGACTTATGTTGCTCCCTCATTGATTATGCTTACATACAAACTACTCTCCTGGTCCCTCTGTGATGCACTGAATATTGAGGACTGAGTGATATTTGTAGACAAAAATATGGCATTATGGTACATTATAAAGTTCTCATTGAATGAGATGTCTAAAGGATAGACACGGCGGTGGATTAATGACTTCTTGGCTGTAAAGAAGTCGTTCAAGTGAGTACATAGATCTTGATAGGAACCCTAAGGATTGAAGGTAGCAATACAACGGTTGCACTGCCGCTTTGTTGTCTTATGTTCTCTCCTAGTAACTTTTTTTCTCTGTTACTAACTTCTTCAATTGGTTAAGTTGAGCATCTATTTGTACACCATGGACATACATGTGCACCATATATATTTATCTTTCAGATTTTTTGTCATACGTAATAGTATGAGGGTATTATACCATGAGAAGCTTATTTTCTTTAACAGGGCTTTTATAAAGAAGAAAGGTAGAAACAATGTCACTGTGGATGATCTCGTACATGTCATTACACCTAAAGGAAGAGGTGAGCATTCTTTCTCTACTTCATCAGTTCTCCTTAGAGTGGCCCTGGAGATAAGATGACATGACTTCGAATTTCCATTACCCTGAACTCTGGGGTTCTGTTATACTTATCATTTGTCTTGTCACTGCAAAAGCAATTTTACTGTACAGAAATTTGCAAAGTGACAGACATTGGCTTTAGCATACTGGTCTTGAGTGTGCATCCCACACTAGATTAGTACCGCAGCAGTGGAGGCATTGTGATTTTCTATGTGGTAGGCTTAGTTTATTCCTGCACTCTTGTTCGATGTTGGTACCTGATAGGAAAATGGTAGCTTCTTTCCACCAGGTGAAATTTATGATTGAATTAGGTTCTTTTCACAAGGTTCGTTGCAGCAGCTGAAAGATGTTGGTCTACTAAATTTTGTATGCGATCCACCAGTTCATACAAGAACCATGCTCTCTCCTGTTCCTTTTGGGTTCCATCTGAGCAATATTTGGCATTGGCCTGTATAATGCAGCCTCTGTACCTGATCCTGTGAAGGCCGATCTGCTGCAAAGAATTCGTACATTCCTCAATTCAGTTATATGATGCGCCAGCACGTCACATTGTCCGAGTGTGGAACTCCAACTCAATTTGAAGCACCGAGTTGTTAAAGGGCAGGATCAGCGGTAACTGCAGATCAGAAGTGCACGGGGCAGTGAGGACGGGATCATTTCTTTTGGTGGACAGAACAACTTGCTATCTCGAATATCCTGGTATTGTAGGTTCAAGGACAGAGAAAGCAATGTGTGTTTTGTATAAGGTCAATGTGTCCTGGGTATCACCATATCTAGAGGGGAAAATTGAGACCTTGTGAATGAGTTGGGATTTCCAGTGACGTAATTTATTGGGATGACTTGTCTGCGCACAGCGTCTGAACTTATCTTCTATCTGTCATTCTCCTTCGACAAAAGACTTGGGATGAAAGAGGTAAAGAAGCGAATCGAGTGCGGTGAGTCCGCCAGTTTCGACTATGCTTCGAGGAGTAGGGAGTTGTTCCGGTTGATGGAAATTGGTGACTTCGATTGCAAATTCCATTAAACTTTAGTTGCTCTTTGTACTTGCACCGTATGCTCGCTGGGTTCTGAGCATACTTTTGGGCCAATGTCATTAGCGGCCCTTTCACTTTTGTCGGAAATTCAAAATCGCTCCCTACGTTTTAAAATTTTCCACAATAGTCTTTTTTTTTTTTTTTTCTTTTCAAAGGTCAATTTTTTGCTGACATGAACGGTCAGATTTCTAATATGTATGTCTTGGAGTATACGTGCGTGTGATGTTATGATTCGGCCGGCGCCATAAGTTAACGTAAAAATTGAAAACGAATGACTCATTGAGAAAGAGGGGAGCCCATGAAGAAGACATATCGCAACGCTTTAGCCGCAAGATCAATGACCATAAAAATTTATTGCGATAGGAGTGAAGCTGATCGGTTACAAGTGCTTTTCATCACTGACGCCATGCCAACTGGAGCTTAAAATTCGCAATTGCCATAGATCCTTGAGCCCGAGCTCAACGCTCTTGACCGCCACCGTGGTTGCTTGAGTTCAAAGCTTGAAATTCGTGGTGATGGCCGTTTGAGCTCGAAACTTATAGTTGCCGTGGCTTCTTGGTTATTATAATTTACCAAATTCAAATTCAAGGTTTATATTCTCAAATGGAGCAAATGTTTTTAACGATGAGTTCGACCACCCTAATATTTCAAGAAACTTAGTTCCGCTACTCATCAAATCTTGACAAATTTTCCTAACTTTGATTCGAATCAATTTGATGCTTTTTCGCGAGCGATTTATTCAGTGGGCCTAACAAATTTTTTAGAATCGAATCCCGATAATAAAAAAATGGTAGGTCGGATCCTACTAGTTCGTCATCAAGCATGCTTATCAGGAATTCCGATTTTTCTCTGAAATTCCCAATTCGGGAGACGTGGCCACGACCGGAACCGCTCGAAAACCGCCCGGCGGCTCCGCGTCCACGATCCCCCACGAACCGAGTTGTGGCGTCGCGGTCGATCGTCCCCCGCGAACCCCGGACCGGCCTCGGCCCAACGCAGGGCCCAGGCCACACCCATCTTTTTCCACAAAAGAAAAGGGAAAAAAATAAAATAAAGAAAAACAACTCGTAATTACGAAAATGCACATTAAACTACGGAACAGCTTCGCCGCAGACCGAGAGGTCTTCCCTTCTCTCTCCTTCCTTAGGGCTCATTAGCAAAACCGTGCGGAAAATCACCGTCTCTTTCTCCGCCCCATTTTCCCGTCGTCCTCCTCCTCCTCCCCTCCGCCTGAACCCGAGCGAGCGAGAGAGAGGGGGAAGCGAGCTTCTGATCTCCGGCCATGGATATGCAGAACGACTTCGATCGCATCCTCTTCTTCGAGCACGCTCGCAAGACCGCCGAGGCCACCTACGCCAAGAACCCCCAAGATGCCGACGTCAGTAAACTCTCTCATCATTCGCTTTCCCTCCGCAGTCTTATCTGGTTGTTGTTCTTCGTTCGATTGCTTGATTGCTCGTGGCTCTTAGTAGGTTCGATGCTTTCGTGCGGGTTTGATAGTTTTAATTCCTGGAAGATGATTCGACTGTGGGATTTGAGATTCCGAATTTGTTCTTCGCGCGCTGTTTGAATGATGCTTTTTTTTTTCTTTTTTTTTTAAATGTTGTCCCTCGCTGTGCAGAACCTGACTAGGTGGGGAGGAGCCTTGCTGGAGTTGTCTCAGTTCCAGAGCGTGCCGGATTCCAAAAAAATGATCCAAGGTTTTATTCCTTTTCTTTTTTTTTCAATTATATTTTCCATTTTCTGCGTTTGCCCCCGATCGTCTGCTGTTAGTGCTGAAGCGAAATTAGCCTCTCTGAATTTATTTCCTTTTGTTGCCCCCTGATGAGTATGGTCCCATTTCGTCAATCACGAATGTGAGTTGTATCGAAAATCTCGTACTTGCAGTTGTCATTTTCCTTTTCAAGCAAGCTCCTCCTGACTAGGACTGTCGGTGCCTTCGGCGCGTTTGCGGTAGTAAATGAGAAGAAGAGATGGAGTGGGGGCAGATTCGCAATCACAATTGGTTAAAAAAAAAATTAATAATAATGAAGTTCTAAGATGACATGAATCGACATGAATTCATAACTTGAGCTTGAAATGTGCACTTATTCATTATGAAGACCTCAAAGTCTCCTTTGCACCCTTCACGAACATCTTCATTTCCTCGACTGGTGAAGATTTTTGGTTTTGCCTTATGTTCAAGCAATTTTCAAGGCATCAGTCGAAGCTATTTCCTTGGTGAAAAAGAACAAATTTGCGACAATTGGGTCTTTCCTTAATGTTCGGATCACATCAACCATATTACCGATCCCCTAGTGCATTTGCATAGAATATGAACATATTCTGTTTATCGTGGTTATTTTCTTTCAGTTAACACTGCGCGGTATGTGTGTTATTAGAAATGATTGTTGAGCTTTGCACTCTTAGCTGATAGTTTGATCATTCAGAGGCTATTTTGAAACTTGAGGAGGCACTCCAGGTGAACTCTGCCAAGCATGATACTCTTTGGTGTCTTGGGAATGCTCACACTTCCCATGCATTTTTGACTCCGGACCAAGATGAGGCTAAGGTTTCCTTTGATAAGGCAACTGGCTATTTTGAGCAGGCTGTCGCTGAGGTGATTTGAATTGAAGCCTTGACAAAATCTATGCCTTCGGTTTGATAGTCAGATGTAGATATTTTACTATGCTGTTATCACGCTTTTCAGGATCCTGGCAATGAGCTGTATGCCAAGTCTCTGGAAGTGGCTGCTAAGGTACCTTGAACGAATCTTTTGCACGGTCACTTTACTTCTTGGGAAGCTTTTATAATCATGCACATATTAACCCATGGTGCTGGTGCTGTGGATTTACCAGCATGTGTGCCTGTGTGCAATTTTCTTTTCACATGCAAGTGGGGCTTATAGCCTGTTGGGGATTTATGAAATCTCCTTACTTTTTCTGCGACCTCAATCTGGTTGGGGGAGAAACAATCTTTTAGTTTCTTGTTGTCAAGGGTTTGTTCATTTTAATTGAAAGTAGGGTGTCTGTGCAGTCAATTCTTCGCTGATGGAGATTTTTAACTTTAGAGATTCTCATCTGTTGTTATGCTTAGGCCCCAGAGATACACAAGGAGATCCACAAGTCTGGAGGAATAGCACAAGAGGTTGCAGCTGCTGGGCCTTCATCTTCTTCTGGTGGCATGAAGGTCATTCTCCTCAATCTCTTATATTATGTATTCTAGTCCTTTGCTTGTTTGTGCTTGACCTTTTGCCTTTTTAAAATTTGTTATACTCCATCGTGCAATCAGAGATATAGTCTTTATTTTATTTTATTTTTTTTCGGGTGTGTGGGGTGGGGGGTGGGGAGGGGTGTGTTTGTGTTGCAGTGATGGCAATGGTGCCGCGTGATATGTCCAACCAAATGGTTGCACATACACCGCAGGTGCGCACTCTTGCACAGGAAACTGCATGTTTACATGGAGTCGCACATACATCTTCGTTGGGGATGCATGACTGGTTTGCTTCTGTCTTCTTTCAGGGATCAAAGAAAAAGAAGACCAGTGATCTCAAGTATGACATATTTGGCTGGATCATCCTTGCTGTCGGCATAGTTGCCTGGGTTGGGTTCGCAAAAACTCACATGCCCCCACCGCCTCCTCCCCCACGATGAGTGAAGCGTATATCTGTGCCCGTTCAGAAGATTAAGCATCCATCAGAAGTTCGTGCTGATGTATGCACGATGGCATGGCGTTCTTCCCATTGTTCTTCCCCATCTAGCGCCTTGCTTCCTTTTTTCAAAGATTTAATCTTGTCTCTGCGACTTTAATTAGTATTTGAGGTTTTATTGGGCTTTTTGGGTTGATTCAATGTCAACGAGAGGGGAGAGCACATTGAGGTAGTAGGTCTGTGCGTACCATTGAGGTTGGTCTTTTGAACTCGTTTTGGCCGCATGGTTTTATAGGTATTTGATCATATTTTCGTTCCCTTTATCAATTGCTCGGCTATTTCTTCTTTTTGTTAGGTCTATGTTATTCTCGGATGACGTTCAACTGATTTGAGGCATCCGCTGTCTATAGGTAGGATAGACTGCAACAACCCGGATTCTTTAGGAACCCGGATTTTTTAGGAAAATAATTATCTACCATTACATTTGCAAAAACCAAATGATTTGAATTTTTATTTTTATAATAATGATTTATATTGTTTGAAATAATTAGTCAATTGAAATTTTTTATTAGAAAATTTTTCATTATCCATAAAAATATGTTCATTCTTTCCTGCCAGCGATATAAGTTATTCTTCTTAGGAAAATGTTTTTTAAAATTTTTTATTCTTTGCAGAATAAAGAGAGTGAACATATAGAGGGATCTTTTAAAATGATTCGAAGATTATGTGAAGGGAGGGAATTGTTTATAATGCTTTTGATCGTGGAGGCTTCGAGTTCCACTATGAAGTTACAAACTTATAGTCCATAAATTTTTGCCATGAGATGTTACGGAAATTTGAAATTGAATTAAAAGTATTCTTGGATAATTATGCCGGCAAGAGAGAGAGAGAGAGAGAGAGAGAGAGTTGAAAATGAGATACACATGGAGACAATCTCTTTGGTTGTGGCGTCGGTTTAGATTGTGGCGGAACGCCTATAAACGATGAACTGAGGTTCTTTTTTTCAATTTGATTTTTAGATTGATTAAAAGATAGAAATCGAATTTCTTATAAGTAACAAGTAGATAAAAGGCCCACTAGATCCAAGGCCCGGCCCATAGGCGTCTTCAAAGGGCGTCGCAAGACGGACCGCTAGCAACTGGCCCGTGGGCGCCGTGACTTTTCCCGTGGCCAACCCATTGAACTCGCGCGAGCTTTTGGCACGCCACGCGAACCCTAGCCGTCGCCCACCGCTCTCCACGCGACGCTCGTCGATGGATAACGACCCGTCATAACTTTCCACCGAAAAGAGCGTGCCCGTCCCCAACTTCAAGTCCTCCACTTGCGCACCCTCCTCCCAATAAAGGACAACGGTCCCCGCCAAACAGCACACAGATTTTTACCTGGATTCACGTAAAATATCATTTGTTCATTTCGTTGGGAAAAATAAAATAAAAGAAACCATAAACCAAAAAAAAAAAGAAATCTATCAAATCTTATTGACGAATCTATATATCAGCTCGGCCCATCACATATAAATTAAATCATAGGCTTTTGATTCATTCCAAAAGGTCCAGTTTGAATATTGTAATTTCAAATACACAATTTACGGTTGAATATTATAAAAGCTAAAAGGCGCCTATTCTTAATCACACCTAACAATCCAATCAACAAGATCCAAATTGAATTTAATTGAAACATCATTGCTAAACGGTTTTAGGTCAAGAGAAAAAAGATATATCGGTTACTGATTTCAAGCTTTGATAGGAAATTATACTAATTTCCATTATTTCTCCCAAATTTCTGAAAAAGGCAAGAATTATTTGCGCGGAACCGAGTCCACGTACCTAAAAATGAATAACAAATGGATGATGTAAAGGATTAGACGCAACAATCCCACATCCCAAGAAGAGCCCAAGAGAACCGCCGCGCCATCCACATTCAACCCCACTAAAATCCCCAAAACACCCTCCTCCCCGCGGAGAAGTTTCTCCCGCAAGCTTTTCAATCATTCAATTCAAAAAAAAACGCTCGCAACATCAAAATTCTCGCGCAAGCTTTTCCCGAAATTTCAAAAATCACCCGCCCTTCCTCTCTCCCTTTAAAATCCCACCCCCAAACCCCAAATCCCTCCATCCGCACCCCACCCGAGAAATCCCCTAAATCCTCTCCGTTCGTCTCTCTCCCTCAATCGACCGAACCAGCACGAAACCCTAGAGCCGGCCGGCCGCAGAGGAGGAAGGCTTAACGATGCCGTCGATCGTGCAAGAGGAGGAGCCCCTTCTGGCCCCGAACCCGGACCGCTTCTGCATGTTCCCCATCCAGTACCCGCAGATCTGGGAGATGTACAAGCAGGCGGAGGCCTCCTTCTGGACTGCCGAGGAGGTCGACCTCTCCCAGGACCTCCGCCACTGGGAGGGCCTCACCGCCGACGAGCGCCACTTCATCACCCACGTGCTCGCCTTCTTCGCCGCCTCCGACGGCATCGTCCTCGAGAACCTCGCCGTCCGCTTCATGAAGGAGGTCCAGCTCTCGGAGGCCCGCGCCTTCTACGGCTTCCAGATCGCCATCGAGAACATCCACTCCGAGATGTACAGCCTCCTCCTGGAGACCTACGTCAAGGACTCCGCCGAGAAGGACCGCCTCTTCCGCGCCGTCGACACCGTCCCGGCCGTCGCCCGCAAGGCCGACTGGGCCCTCCGCTGGATCGACGGCGGGGAGTCCTTCGCGGAGCGCCTCCTCGCCTTCGCCTGCGTCGAGGGGATCTTCTTCTCCGGCAGCTTCTGCGCCATCTTCTGGCTCAAGAAGCGGGGCCTCATGCCGGGGCTCACCTTCTCGAACGAGCTCATCTCCCGGGACGAGGGCCTCCACTGCGACTTCGCCTGCCTCCTCTACTCGCTGCTGCGGAACAAGCCGAGCGAGGAGCGGGTGAAGGGGATCGTGCGGGAGGCCGTCGACATCGAGCGGGAGTTCGTCTGCGACGCGCTGCCGTGCGCCCTGGTGGGGATGAACAGCGACCTGATGGGCCAGTACATCGAGTTCGTCGCCGACCGGCTGCTCGGCGCGCTCGGCTGCGGCAAGGTGTACGACGTGACGAACCCGTTCGACTGGATGGAGCTCATCTCGCTGCAGGGGAAGACCAACTTCTTCGAGAAGCGGGTCGGGGAGTACCAGAAGGCCTCGGTCATGTCCAGCATCAACGGCAACGGCGGCACCCACGTGTTCAAGATGGACGAGGACTTTTAGATGCTCCCTGGCGCTGCGCCGCGGTGTACCGGATAATTGTCTCACAATTTTTTTTTTTTTTTTTGGAGTTATATTTCGGTTTGTGAAGTGATAATGTGATAAAGCTGTTCTTTGTGAATGAATGGTCCCCCGTTTAGTTTAGTTTTTTTTTTATTTTTTTAAATTTCGAGGGAAATTGTGGGAATGAATGAGAAATGGGAGGGAAAGCGAAACAAAATGGCGGTAAAACGTATCCGACCAAATAATTCGTCTGAAAATAATTTTGTTGAGCTCATTTATCACGCTGAGATTTTTATAATTGACCATTATTTTAATTTTTGATAAGCCGGCTTTAAATGATTTAGGGCCTGTGAGTTTATATAATATTTATAAGTATCAGATATTTCAACGTGAAAGTTGATTTTAATTTTGAAAATGGGAACTTTTCTGACAAACTTTTCTCTGTGGGGTGAAAAGCTGGTAAAAGGACGGAGATCAATGCGAAAATGACGTTTTTAGAAAGGAAACGCTGTCCGCTCCTTGGCCCAGTGATTTATTGGACCAGTGAGATAAATATTCTTTAAGGATGGGGGCTCCATAAGAATCTTAAAGTAAAAGAGGAGTAATTCTAATGCATATCAAGGAATGCTGAATAGTGAATATGTATTATTTATTTAGCATTTCCTGAATACAAATGCGAATTTCAAAGCAGAATTAATAGTTTCCTAGTCAAGTTCTTTGCGGGCATTTTTTAATGAAGTTTTAATATTAATTGTCCTTTGCGAGTATCGAGTTCCCTTAATAAAATCATAATCAAAATTAGAAGAAACTAGACAAAGCTCTCTCGAGTTTTGGGATAGCATACTATAAGCTTTGAAATGTTAAATCAATGCATGTGCTCTCATTTTAATAAGATCGTTAAATTATCATTAGAAATTTCATCTCAATGAGCACATTTGCATTCTCAAATTTATTTTTTATACACATTTGTCTACTCTCTTACTTTTCATTAAAAAAACCAAAATAATAGAGGAAACGAAGAAAATAAATTGGCTAAAACATAAATGTCGACAACAATTGTGAAAATTAAAATTGTTAAAAGAAGGAAAAGAAATGTTACTAAAACTAACAAAATATTTTGAGAAAAGAACATAAACAAGTGTAAAGGAAAAGATGTCCCGGTTATAAAATGACCAAATGATAATTGGATAAATAACGCAATTAAAATAAATAAGTTTGCCCCCTTTTCAATTTGCTTGGGAACACGTTCCTCACTAAAAAAAACCGATTCGAAAAGAGAAAGCAAAAGTGCAAAAGCCGCTTGACTTCGAGTTTCCTTTTTTTCGAAGTGAATTTTAGAGGCTTTCGCGGTCATCATCATCACCATTCACCAGCAGCACCAGCCAGTGGGAGCCGCGTGCTTTTACGCCACAAGATTTGAAACGTTCTCGAGGGAGAGGAGGTCGCCAAGGGGGAAACGGCAATGGCGTCCTCCGGCAGTCAAGGGATGCTCTCCGAGGACCAGCTTCTCCATCTCTTCGACCGCTTCTCCGTCCTCACTTCTCTGCCCGGTAACTCCCTCGGGCTTTACTCTCCTCTCTTCCTCTCTCTCTCCCGGCTTTTCTTCGACGTTTCCTGGGAGTTCGGTTTTCCCCGTTTTCACTCGCTGTCTCGCGTGCTTGCAGATGTTAAGAAACGGATTTCGGATGCTGTGCAGGATAGACAGGCAAGTCACTCTGGCGATTTGTGCATTTCCGTCTTCTGTCCTCGCATTTGCCTAGGTCTAGCTGGATGGACTGCTTGTCCGAATGGCGTGTCGCTGTTAGTCGTGAGTTTGATTTCTGGATCCGCATTATCTGAATTCCTTGGCTGGACTCGAGAGGAATGGCGTGCTCTCGGCGTTTCACGGCTTGGTTCTCGTGCGACGTGTTCGAGCTAATCGAAATTGAACGCTCTGGCGTCGGTATTTTAGGCCGATGTCCGCCTTTGTGCTTTGTGTGACCGATTCGTTTGGTCTTCGGCATGAGATGTGCACTAATTGTGTGGACCTTGTGCCGAGTTATGGATTCTCTCCGTTTCAGCTGGTGATTTAAGCTTTAATTTTTGTCCGTTGAATGGAGAAATTATCTTCTTGTTGGACATTTTGTAGACTGGTGTTATGCTTAATCTCGGGAGGATATTCTAGTTTCTGTTCAAAGCGGAATGCAATTACCTGTCATTGCCTAATATCTTGTTGTCTAGGACATCTCTTCAATGTTAACCTGCCCTGTTGCTGTTGCTAACCATGAAAGCTTCAGTCCGACAGCTGATGTATTTCTTTGGTAAAATGAACACATTCAAAGCATCCGAAGATTCAACTGTTAAATCTTTTGTCTCTTCTTGCTAAATATAACTGTTCTCGTTTTCTTCATCTAATATACAAGTGGGATTAGTGGGATTTTGCTCTCACAAATGTGTCATCACGACGTACTTCTACGAAATGAATGTGGAAAGATCATTGTCAATTTTTGGCTAGAAGGTTGTGGTGTTATTGTGGATGCTTTAATGAGCTCAAGGTGACATTGCATGTGGGCTCCATTTTAGAACTTGACAAATTGCTTGAGAAGCTTCGTGTTGGTATCTACACCATGTTCTGAACTTTGATTTACTGCCAATATCAGGATGTCCACAGATGCTATTTTGAATGTGATTTGTTGAGAATTGATGGCACTAAGTTTGTGTATAACCTAATGTAAGTTGCAATCTGCAGGAAGCTGTTGCTGTAACTACAGAAATCCAAGAAGAAATATTCCAGGAGATGGGTATCGGTGAGTTTTCTTACTGGAAACATGATTTTCTAGTCATTTTCAGTCTTTTATTTATAAAGGTTTTGGATGCTTTTGATTGGACTAAAGAACAACTAGCTCTGGAAGTACATCTATGGTCTAAACTGGGAGTATGTTCCTGTGTCTAGATCAAACGGCATAGTTTTCAAGTTTATTCTTGAAAGTACTTTCAACATGATTATATTTTAGTCCTTAAGTCACTCACTGTGCTTCTCTTCCAAATTTTCTGGGAAGTAATCTTACATATCCCAAAATAAGCAGCTATAGTAAGCTCATTTATATTTATCATGTGAGTCTGATTCTTATCCTGCAAAAGTTTGCGTGGAGTATATCTTGATATGATTGCCTTTCTCTGAAGTTTGTCACCAAAGTCTACTAGTGAGGAACTTGATATCTTTCAGGGTCAATATCGTCTGGATTTATTTCTCTTGCATGCACTACATATGTGAAGGATTTGACATATGCAGCTTGATACAGTGCGGAAGTTGTGCTTCACTGTCGCATTGTGCGAATCATGTGCTGCCTTTCTCTTGCAGAACCAAGCTTTGGCATAGCATGCCTGGGAAGAGTAAACATGGTTTATGAGAATGACCAGGATTTGATGATTCGCTTCTATAAATTTGTTGCAAAGTAATCTCTCTCTCCCTCTCTCTCCGTGTGTGTAACACCAATGCACACACATTGGGACCTTATGATGTTGCAGCATTTCCCAAGGTGCTGAAACATCAATTACATGTGCCTGGCGTTTATGAGCAGTGTTGTGCAGTTTTGTTTTAATCTGGACACGTTAGGCATGAAGTTAGAAAGAAATTGCCACCGTTAACTCCTGTTCCATTATTACTTGGTACAAATTCAAAGTGAAAAGTGAAAAAATTATAGTTCTATTTACTGCATTATACTGCTAAAAGATTGCTAACTAAAGCAATTATAAAGCTAATGATAGAGAGAAGGAAGCTTCTATAGACGAAAAGGTGTTTTTCTTGCATCTCTGCTAGGGAAAAAGTGGTTGGTAAGACTGTTTATGGGGCAGGGAGGAAGCGGCTTGTGATGAGGCTGAATTTGGGCCAGATGAATTTTCAGAAAGAATGGTTTATCAGCAGAAACTGCAGGAACAGGTCGTAATTCAAAAACTCATGCTTCAATCTCATTGTAGTTTTTCATTGATGAAAAAAGTATGAATTTTCCTTGCAGCAATTGGAGATGCTAAAGTACATGCGCCAATTTAACCTTGATGATCAGTCAGCCATCCTTGATAAGGTAAATGATTGTATGTTACTCTCTGTTCATTTATGCTTCGCCATGGATCAGCTACATTAACCTGATATATGCGATGCATAACCAGATCAAATTACTTTATAGACATACATAGAACCTGCTTCATTCTATCACCAAAAAGAAAAGAGCTGGGAGGGATATTCTCAAGGCCAATCAGTGAAAGAAGTTGGGTGAAGTGCTGATAGTTTTTCTCCTTTTGCATTGTTGTGTTGTTTACATGATCTAGCAAAATCAGTTCTGAGAACGAATGTCTTATGCATGACTTATTACCGTGAGCATGAATATGCCTTTTGATGAGTGCAATAATTGCTTCCTGTGAGTTCCAACGTCAAAACCAGAAAATACTTCAGGGTTCTTATTCTATTTATTTCTCACTCAATAAATCCGTGCAGATCCCTGATATGCTCTTCCTCTTGAAGCTCACTATCTAATCTGATGTAACAGTTGCGGCAGCAATTAGAAATTGCCAATTTTGACGGTGAAGCATCATTATTGTCACCAGAGCAAATTCAAGAGACTGTCCGAAGAAGGGTATCGCCTCTATTTACGCCAAGGTACAATCCATTTTAACTTATCCTTCATCAAGGATTGACATCTGGAAGGATAGATCCTATTGCAATTGTGTTCATGCAAGCGGTTGTTGCCTGAATCTTTTTTGACCTTTCAATATCTCAACATGATTTAATTTTCTGCTGGTGGGTTTATGTTGTCATCCTCTTACTCTTATCTCGGACCTGATTTAATACAGCATGTATGGTGCATTGTTTTGCAAGTTTCTTTCCTTTCCTTCCCTCTCTTTTTGATGATTTTTCTACTGAATCAACAGGGGAGCAAGTTGAGGCGAACCACACATGACTTGTTAATCCGCTCAGTTCTGCTTAATCTTGCTTTGCCGGGTTCTACTGCTGTTCTTTCGGTTCAATTACCATCTGAAGCAACCAGGCGAGTGATGTTTCAATGTGTTAGTTCTTAGACTTGCATGTCAACCATGGCACCGCCATGTACATTTGACAATGACCATTTTAAGCAATTATTACTCGGTGTTACGGGAAGCATCAAGCTGGTAGGCGGATTCTATGAAGTGATAATCTTGAGTACTACTAGTACATCCAGAGCACATATATTCATGGAGAGAAGCATAACGGGATGCACGTAGCCATCCCCGAAAGTTGGTTTGTCTTCTGTCAGATAACCACAATCCACCCCATGATTGGGTTTTGTCAAGTTGCAAGACTCTGTGGTTAAGATTGGAAGTTTGCATCTACAGATCACCCATCATTATAACGAGGCCAGGATTTTTAGTTTAGATATTCCAACATGATCGATTCGGTTAGTCCCGCACCAGCAGCAGCAGTATCAACCTGAGCGGGTCCAGTTCTACAGGACCAGGAGCGGCACGCTGGCTCTCGTGTGTACGCGGTGCACGCAGGTCGGAGCGAAATGTCAGACGATTTCACGGTTATATTAGAAAATGAAAAGTCGCTGTCGGCGACGTGGAGATGGCCGAGTTGGTCTAAGGCGCCAGATTAAGGTTCTGGTCCGAAAGGGCGTGGATTCAAATGCCACTCTCCACACGCTTCTCTCTCTTTTACCTTTTTTTTTTTTTACAATTTTTTCTGCACGTACTCAATGGGAAATGGTGCCAGACCCAAAAAAGAAAAAAGAAAAAAAAGGATATGGTGTAACTTTCACGTTACATAAGCTGGACCAAAAAAACAGGATAATCAAAGATGTCGTTCCTCAGCAGAATCGAGTAGCGTTCACGTTACTGGACGGGGGGATCTCGAAATGCCAGAGCCTCCCCACGCCCTCCACCTTGTTCTTCATGCACAGGAACTCCTTCGCGTACGCCCGCTCCACCCACCGGTTCACGTCGTGCAGGAACACGTGCGTCACCCCCTCCCCCGTCCGCCCCCTTGCCATCACCGCCGCCGTGAATATCGCCCCCATCCTCCCCGGCGCCTCCGCGAAGTACCCCCTCGGCGCGTCGATCATGATCACGTCCCACTGCTTGTCCCGCACCTCCTCCGGCAGCCCCGGGAGGGCCAGCCGGCACCGGCTCTCTCCCCCCATCCCTGCTTGCCCGGGCATGCAGTCCCGCTCGTCCCTGTACGTGGCCAGGAGCTCTTTGGCCTCGGCGAGCCGGGTCGGGTAATGCACGTGGAACGCGTGCAGGGACGGGGCCTTCGTGAGCACTGACCGGATCCACGACTCGCCCTCCTCGAGGAACACGGTGGTGCCCCGCGGGTTGAGGGCGGCCCACATGAGGGAGTCGTGGCCGAGGCCGAAGACGAGGAAGTTGCAAGGGGCGGCCTCCCGGAGGACGTTGAGGCAGAGGCTGATCTCCGCGAGGGATTGCTGCGGGACCACCTTGGACGTGGCGTAGTGGACGATGGCCTGGAGCTGCGTCGGCGTCGTGACCTGGCTCGAGGAGCCGCTGCCGCCCCTGCCGAGGAGCGCGGCGGCGCTCCTCCCGGGGACGAGGGGCGTGGCGGAGAGGAGGAGGAGGAGGAGGAGGGTGGCGGTGACGAGAAAGGCAGCGGAGATGGTGACGAGCCAGCCCTTATGGAGAGGGAGTCGACGGCCCTTGCCATCGGAGTCGACATGGCGTTTCTTCATGTCGGCTTTATTCTCATCAAACATGATTCCTGGTACCGGCGGTTATTATGTAGGCGTGCTCGTTCTCTTCGGGGTTGTCGAGGTTGCGGGGATTAATCAAATCAAATCGAGATCGCTTTTATGAGAAAGGAGGGGAGTCGCGCGTCGATCTGCAAGGGCGGGGAGGACGAGCAGTAGCTTTCGAGGAGGAAACGAAGGGTCACAGGCGACGATCGGTAGGTAAGGCCTTACCAGGGCGCTTGACTTTATGCCCCAAAAACTGAGAGGATGCGATTGCAAGCTGCAATGCACCAGCAACGTGTGTATATACGTTTGAATGCGTCTAAATACGGTATGTACTAACTATAGTTATGAGGCTTACTGATTTATTTCTTTGGATGGAGGAAAATAGGATAGGATTCAGGGCCCAACCTTTAAGAACGCCATTTACTTGGGGGTCCTCCTGATTTACTCAAAAATTGAATGTCATCCCCCCTTTCCTAGATTGGGATTAATCATGCCCAACGCTGATCGACGTTTAATGCCGACATTTATTGACGTGTGGCAGTTTGCATCTAATCGCGGTTGAATGAGACCATATCAATACCCATTTTGTCACGCGCAAACTCAATATTATATAATAAAGTTGTAAAAAAGCGCACGCGTGAAATAAAAAAGAGCAAAGATTTGACTTCGATATACGTCGCGCACGCGTGAAATAAACAAGAGCAAAGATCTGACTTCGATATACGTAAATAGCATATAAACTATCATTTGACTCGTCATCTCCATTGGTCCTTATATAATCGGCTTTGTCTTCGTCTCAATGGAGAGCTCCACAGATCACCTTTAAATCGCCAAGAGGGCCTCTCTTCTTGAAAACGTATTTAATACGAACCCGTAAATTAAGGGATGATAACATAAATGGTTCATATATTTCGATCAAATATGTAATGTGGTCCTTTAACTTTTAACTTATTTAATGCGGTCTTCGATTTTTTTGTACATGTTCAATGTGGTCTCTAGACTAAATTAAACATGTATAAAAAATTTATGAATCGCATTGAAAAAAATTAAAAGTTTTAGGGATCATATTGTATATTGAGCTAAAAGTTTAGGGACTGCATTATACGTTGGACCAAAACTTAAGAACCCTCCGTGTCATTATCCAAACAAATTAACGATTTGGGACATGCATTAACGTAATACTAGGCAACTTTTCTGCAAAACATAGCAAATAAAGCTTCCATTTGAGGGCCCGAACCATGATTATTATTTCCAGCTCGGCAACGTTGAAGATCCTGCGAAACCATACATCGAGTCGAAGGCCCGTCCTCACGGGTCAAATATCCGAAATCCCCTATCGGGTCAAAGGCCCGGCCCGCCATTGACGGAGGCCCATACGTTCCTGGGCCGAGCCGCATCTCCCCTGCAGTCCAATCCAAACAAGTGCCACCATCTCGTCCGAAGAACACCAGTCCTCTCTTTCTCTCTCCTCTCTCTGCATTGAAGAAGCAAGCAGCAAGCAGCACACCCGAAGGATAAGGCATGCGTCGTCGCCATTGAAGTTCTCCCGATATCGCGTTTGCAGATAACGGACGGACGGAGAAGAGGAGCATGGCCGCCGCCGCCGCGAGTGCTCTGAGCCTGATAGGATCGTTCAGGGGCCTCTCCCTGTGCTCGAGCTCTTCCTCCTCCTTCGCCAGGGGCGACGCCGCGCCCGTGACCGCCGGCGCCTCGAGGCTCTCCGTCTCGCGCCCGGAGAAGTTCCCGCCGGCCACCATCGAGTGCGCGCACAAGAAAGGGGCCGGCAGCACCAAGAACGGCCGCGACTCCAAAGGCCAGAGGCTCGGCGTCAAGATCTACGGCGACCAAGCCGCGAAGCCCGGGGCTATTATCGTGCGCCAACGTGGCACTAAGGTGAATTGCGTTGTTTGTCTGTGTCGTGAATTCTGGTTGGCGATTATCGTGTGAATTGCTTACGCAGCGAGAAGGCGATTGTGTTCGCTTAATAGTTGTTGTCTGCCGTATTTTGCTGTTGAGTTGATTCTGATTTTTTCATGAGGAGAGCCGTCGTGTAGAGGTTAAAAATGCTTCTAATTGTGAATAGAACGGGGTATAGTGGTCAGAGTTGAGATTTTGTGGGCTTCGAAGGAAGTGTCTTTCTCAATTCTGCAGAATGAGATGATAGTCTTATCCTCATTTATCCTGCTCTTGTGGTGGATGATGAGGATTATGGTCATTGGAAAAGACTATGGGATCGATTTTGAATATCTTCCTATGAAAGCAAGCACTAGGTGATCTTGTCTCGGATGAGGGTCAGAGCTTGAGTGAGAACAGGTGCTGCCTTTGCTTCGACTAATGGCCTGAGCAACTGTCGATCATTTGATAGTTCTGGCTTATGTGCGCGATCCATATCATTGGGACTAACAATTTCTCATCAACAATAGAAGCAATGGGAGTTGATTTTGTGGCTAATGTGGGGCAGTTACTTCTATGATGTGCATTTGGTTAAGATGTCTGGGCAGTTTAATGTCAAACCTTCCATCCCCTAATTGTTTGCCAGCAAATTGGCATTGGAAGTGTCTAAGCTGCACGCGTGCACACACACCCACATGTGCATGCGTGTGTGTATCTCTGTATTTTACTTAACATGATTGTCTAGGCAAGTGGAAATGGAGCATCCATACATCTACTTTTGAAGTAATGTAGATCTTCTTAAAGGCATAATGTGGAGAATACCAATTGAACGAGTGATTCAACAAGAGATTAGAGTCAATTTGAATAGAAATTGATCATTTCAATGAGATTTTTGCATGGCTTCCAAGTTAAGCGAAAGAATAAATCCTTTTTCCTTCATTATTAGGCTTGGGTATGTATGAGACATTTTTTATTTGGTTGTTTCAAAGATTAAGAGTGAATTAGCCATGTGGAATTAGTTTGACCAAATGTCCTCAGCTTCTCTACTGGTGGTAATAGATTAGTCGAGAACCATAAATCATATAATTTCTCTGCCCTATGGACAAATCATGGAGGAAAAGTAAAAAAAAAAGTGTAGAAAGCATAGTGGAGTTGGCATGCTACTTGTATCTGACAGGACCTTTACCTTTCAATGGTAAGTTACTAGTGAGGGATGATGACCTGTAGAGCTGCGTCCTTGGGTTGTTCCTGCTGCAGAGCTGAGTGAACATGCTGGAGTAAAGGTAAAAGATGGCCTGTGTGTAAAAGTAATGTCTGTTAAAGGAGTTGTTGAGAGGTCGCCAATTTTCTCCTTCGTTATAGATTCACTTCTTCAGTCTGATTTTCGCATCATTGTTGGTCTTTTTAGCATTTTATTCATGCGAGTGTCCTGTTTTGGGTTGATGTTCAGGAGTCACTGTTTTGTATCACTTCCGTTTGATAATTATGCACTCTAAATTTCTCTCTGAAACTCTTTCAGTTCCATCCTGGAAATAACGTGGGACTTGGCAAGGACCACACCATCTTCTCTCTGATTGATGGACTAGTCAAATTTGAGAAGTTCGGGCCTGACAAGAAGAAGGTCGAGTCAAAGACAAATTTTAGGTTATGCACTTGAGAGACGGTGAATTTTATATGACTGACATGTTCTTGCTTTTGTTGGAGTCACAGATAAGCGTATACCCAAGAGAAGTTCAGCCTGAGAACCCGAATAGCTACAGAGCACGAAAGAGAGAGTACTTCAGGATGCAGCGTGAACGGAAAAAAGCAAGAAGGGAAGGCATTGTCGCTAAACCCCAGCTAGTGTTAGCTTCAGCTGATGATACTGCAGAAAGCAATCCAAATTGTTGATACTGCGACACTTTAATAATTCCTTTTGCAATCAAGGCTTTCTTTCAAGCTGTACAATGATCAAAAGTTTAACTAATCAAAATTCCTTTGTTTATGATCTCTCTCCATGCTGATGAACCTTCATCTCTATTCTAACTATCGGGCCTGGTATCATATTCTAAATCATGGTAATGTATATCTATTTTATGCACATGGGATGAATCCGGGTATTTGGAGTTACGTAGGTGCGGCCCTTTGTGCATGTTGTGTTTTCTAGGTTTGTGCTTCTTGACAGTTAAGCGTGCACATGGGCCCGGAAACAGTAGAAACACTTTTTTTTATTTCTTAATTGGGAAACAATTTCTGAGCATTTTAAGGCATTTGCTAACTATAAAAAATTTCTATTCCAAGAACAAAAACACATTTGGTACAATCCCTAATATTTTTGTAACTTATAATTTCTTTTATTATGTTAATAATTTTATTACTTTTTTCTTTTTCTTCTCCTTCCTCTTAGCCGGTTGCCGGCCGGCGATGGCTAGATGTGGGCCAACGAAGTTGCTGGCCTCGGCGGAGCCTCGCTGTGGTTGGGTGAGGCAACGTCGCCCAGATCTGGCGAGGTCAACCTCTCGGTGGTCGAGCGAGGCCAAGCCTCGCTATGGCTGGTGGTTGGGTGAGGCTTGAGGGGCCTCACCCAGCCACGGTGAGGCTTCCCCGTGCCTAGCCGATAGCCAGCGAGGTCGCCGGGTCTCGTCTGATCGGTTGTTGGCCATCACTGAGGTCAGCAATCAACTAGGAAGAAGAGAGGAAAAGAAAACAAAAGAAAAGGAAAGGAATAAAAGAAAAAGGAAAAAAAAACTTGTTTCTTGAATTGTTTAGGCAAGTAAAACTTTTTTTTTTTTGCTTTATTCTAGATCTGTTCTCGGGAATAAAAAACTTACCACATGCGTTTCTATTCTATTTCTACTCCCGGGAATAAAAAAACAGAAACACTTGTTCCGATGAGCGTTACCAAACGCACCCTAATTGGCATTGGGTATATTTGAATTTAAAAATATTTTGTGATGAACGCGTAAGAAAGCCCCAACACAAGCAGACAAGTGGAGATTTCTCCCTTGACGTATTTCTTATACTTATAGTTCAAAGAAAATTGAGATAGACTTTTGAAGAATATCGTGATCTAATGATCACAAATTCAAGATCTAATGATTAAGAATGATTGGCAAGACAAGACAAAAAGTTATCCTTATGAAAGATTCAACTTATGAATGATTCAGAGGCCTTCATCTGCCACACGGAAATTCACAATCAAATGTGTCGATATTCCAACCACCCCGCAAAAGCCCTGGCCCATGTCTTTATTATGAATATCATTTTCACAGCAACCAATAGAGCAAACTCATGAATTTTCAATGGCCGAGTGTCTTTCGTTCGTCCTTGGCTTCCTCTTGCAACCAGAACCGAGAGAGAGAGAGAGAGAGAGAGAGAGAGAGTCTCCATCAACACTATCATACATAACCAATACGGTAGGAACTTCTTATATTAGGATGCATTTTGAACATGGTATGTCACAAACTCGTAAGAAATTTGAAATTCGACCGATAGATCACAAAACAACAATGCAACTTGAGAGGCTTAATGCATCGCTTCCATAAGCTCAATCTATTAATCTGCATGTGAGATTGTAGATCATGGCTGACATACAACAATGAACCTCTCTTCCCCGGGCTTTCAAAACTTGAGTTCCGTTCGCCAGTTAAATAAGTCATGCTATACAGAACCGAAATAGGAAAAACTCATCAAAACAAATTATAGAGTCCATACCCTGAAACTCAATTTAGCGCAATGGCTACTGCTTTAGTGCTTTGTATTAGAATTCAGGGGTTCTTACGTTCTCTCACGCTGAATAGCACGAGGGACAAACGGCAAGCCTCGTGTGTGGCGACGACCAAAGCTGATAGAGGTAGGAGAGTCTGAAGTGCTTAATTTGGAGACTGCTGAAACAAGTTCATCCACGGCTTCATTTTCCACTTCCATTGCACTCGGAGCTACCTCTTTCTTATGAGTGACCTGCTTACGTTGGTTCTTCTGCCTCTGCTTCTTAGATGGAAGAGCCTTTTTGTAAAACTCAAAGGAAGTAGGGAACTTATGCTTGTCAATTAGATGCCGTTGTCGAGCTTTGTAGGTTTTGAACTTCGATCCACAGCTTTCCACCAAGCATTCATACTGTTTCCACACAAATAATAGATCTATCAAATATGGACAAGAAAATATCTGTACAACCTCACATGATAGCAAAAGATATATGATTTTTGGTTCTGTACTTCGATCATTCTCAACAACATGTTTTTATAGAAACGCGTCCCCAAACAGTAAGAGCAAAATGCTTCAATTGTTGGAGGATGGTTATTTTATGCTCTTGCCGATGAGCCAGGTCATGTCACCTAGAAATGACAGTTGTCACAAGTTCACCACTGTTCCACAATCAAATTGCAATATGATCTTGTCGTGAACTCCAAGCCACAAATGACATTAAGAAGGGAAGAAGGTTGACAAACAAGGGAATAAATTGAGGTTGGCCAGTTTTCAGGGCTTAGCTCATGCATTGGCAACAGAAGTGCCCAACCCCTCAATCAGTCTTGAGAAAAACCTAAGTAGCTTGCTTGGAGCCAAGCTTTGGCTAGACACTATAACGCCAATAACAACACAGCATAGTACTTTAAAACACCCTAAATAATCAAACAAAGAAACACAGAGTCAGAATATGTCTTGAGCTAATGAGCAAAACATACCATAGCAAAACCACGAGCAACCTTTGCTTGAAAGAAAGAATCATGTGCTTCTGATACATGTATGCTGAGGAGCCTGGATGTTGGGTAAACTCTGGAGCAAACCGAACAAGAAGCAGTATGCCGTGCATTGTAATGATCTTCAAAGTTCTCTAAAGATGTTAAGTGTGCACCACAGCCAACAATTGGACAGAAAACTCCCCTGAAAGGTATATGTCGAGATGTTTAGACAGAGAGTTTAAGAACTCAGCGAACATGTCCTAGAATATAGCGCAAAAGAGAGATACCCAAAAATAAAAGAGACCAGCTTAACAAATATATCACATTCTCGATAGAATAATCCAGTGACCGCTGTCCTACAATATTACATGAGTCACAGGCATCCGAGGCCTAATCAATGGACTTGAAGCCTGGAAAATCTGGATACTTTTTTATTTTTTTTTCCTTTTCTTTGATTGCTTCAACGAACCACATGAATAGCATCATAAAATAGTTTTATACTGCTGAATATTTTTCGCAGGTAGTCTACAAAAAGGAAACTAATGCCATAGCCGAGCAACTGTTGAGACAATCACTGAACAAATTAATGTTTGCAAATACCTATACCAAGCATGCCCATAGAAACAGATGTAACAATCATTAAAGGAAACTACGCAAAAAGATTGACATTTTTGAAATTCTTAGCACCTGCTTTCCTCATCCATCAAGTTCTGAAGTTGATACCTCTCATCTTCACTTATATCTAGTGCAACCTGAATATATGTAGGAAGTGAAAGGCAAGATGTGACATATAAACTGTAATTCCAAAACTGAAGCAACCACAAAAAATACTCATACAGTAAAAAGAAAGGTAACAACCAACAAATGAGTGCTAAAATAGAAGAAGCATATCAAGTGGAAAAAATAACATACATGAAACGGAAGACAAACTCAAATTGTATTTGTAATTCATCTAGTTACTCGGTCAATCTCCATCGGGGAGTATGATATGACTCCGTTTCAACCCCCAAAACAAATTAGTTGGCACTAGGTTAGCAAATTGGGAAATATAGGCAGGTTGATTCAACTTCAGTAATTCTTCAGTGGGAGCGAGGACGATCGAAACTCGAGAAATCTGATTTCCACACAGTGGATTCCACTCCGAACAAAATCATTAACCTTCCTGTGCCTTACTCATTGGCTAATCCACGTACCCACGATTTTGTGCTAAAACTACGATTGGATGCGATGAGTATTATTCAACATTCTCCTAACCATGTCCGATGTCTCTCAATCGACCTCACAACTTAAAAGTTCTCCATCACTCGCATTTACAAGAACAAAACTTCAACAATCCTGCAGTCTCCAGGTTCAGTTTCAACCCCCACAACGAAGTGATTTGGCTGGAAGCTGGCACTCAGCAAGCGAAGCCGACGAACATAAGCGATCTCAATTCAAACTCGAGACGCCGGATTCTCGACCAGCAAGATTTCAAAAGGCGGGCGGAGCCCCATCGCGCGACCATTCATCGCCACCTCGCCGCACCTTCTTCGCCGATCAATTGAGGCGCTTTACTGATTCAATTCGTTCCATTTTCCTGTTCAAAATTTTCCCCAAGGAAAACGGCGATTCGATGACGCGAAAGATCTCTCGACCGTAGTAGACAGCGAATCCTAGAGCCGCTACCAAGCAACGAAAGGAGGGAAGAAGGAGGAGGAGGAGGAGGAGAGAGAGGACCTGCTTAGCGAGGAGTTCGCGCTCGACGTTGCCGGAGGAGAAGAAGGCGGAATCGGGGTCGAACCTCCGGCGGACCGACGTCCAGTACGGGAAACCTCCGCCGCCGCCTCCTCCTCCCTCCGCCTCCATCGTCGCCATCCTTCTGCCTCCCTCCACTAACCTCGCGATTTTTGACCCAAAAAAAAAAGGGAAAAAATCGCGATGAAGCTGCAACGGTAAGAAGAGAGTGGAGAACGTGTCTGGAAATATGGAGAACTGTTGGATCCTTCGCTCGTCAGCGTTTCAAATCACGCAAGACAACAAGAAAGAGATTCTTCCCTGGGCCTCAAAGCCTCGGCCTGATCAGAACGATCTTATATCGTTTATACAATTTAATAAAATTTTATTGGCTAAATGTTCAAAAACGTCGATATGTCCGAGTGGTTAAGGAGACAGACTTGAAATCTGTTGGGCTTCGCCCGCGCAGGTTCGAACCCTGCTGTCGACGTTTTCTTCGTCCCCTCCTCTTTTTATTTAATTTCATACTGCTAGAGGTCAAAATTTCCCATCATAGCTTTTTTTTTCTTAATGAAAAAAGGCAAATCGACCTGTCCTCCACTCTCTCCATTCGAGATGGTGAGATTTGTCGTTTTTGGGCGATTGGCTTTTCTGGCCGAGTCGAAATTTCCTTGCAAACCCCTCGCGCGGATCATACAGCATGTGAACGGCCCCAGCTCAGAAAGGAATTTTGAACACTTTCAGACTCCGTTTTGGAGCAGGCAGAGGAGAAAGAGGAGAGGGATAGCTTCATCCCCTAAGCAAGCTCGCACCTTTTTTCCATCCGCTCTGGCAAATACCTTGTCACTTCCTCAAACAAAGCAAAGCACCCCCCCACTATCTACAGCTCTGACCGTCTTTTTTTCCCTCTCCGGAAAGCTATAAACATCACATTCAACTCGCCCACCATCATAGCACTTAGTTTCGATAGTGTTCCAGAGAGGGAGAGGGAGGGAGAGAGATGTCGGACTGGGGGCCGGTGTTCGTGGCGATGGTGCTGTTCGTGCTGCTCACCCCGGGGCTGCTGATCCAGATACCGGGCAAACACAGATTCATCGAGTTCGGCAACTTCCAGACCAGCGGGGCTTCCGTACTCGTCCACTCCATCCTCTACTTCGCTCTCGTCTGCATCTTCCTGTTAGCCGTCGGCGTCCACGTGTACATCGGTTCTTAGCCTCTCTATCTTCTTCCCCTGTCCTTTTCTTTCCGCTTGCTCGGAAAGACCCCGGATTATTTCTCTCTGTGGATCGATTGCTAAAGCTACGATCTTTTTTGCTTCTCTCCTTTGGGGTTGTGGGATCTCTTGAAGAATGTTTACATGTATCGGAATTGGATTCTATTTGCCGTCGTACTTCTTGATCTGCCCTTTATTTGTATCCCACCTAACAATCGCAGACTGCGTTTTGGATTATCATCTAATTACTTATTTCAGTGTATTATGCTGTGACACCGAGATTTGTGTGAATGATTTACACACTGACGATCCGCATTTGCTGAGCAATCAAGCTGGTCTACTCAGAATTTAGAACTGTAGAAAGAGGGGAAAAAAGCGTATCTTCTCAGAATTTAGAACTGTAGCAATCAAGCTGGTCTACTCAGAAGTGTCGGTTTCATCGTATCATATGACATGGCTGATGCTGCTAGAGATCAGAAAAACACAGGTTGGTTGCATATGCCGCCTACGGTCTAGTATCGATTAGCAACCTAAACTTGATGAAAAACTGGAGCAATTTCTACTCGTGTTTCAAATTACAAAAAGATTGAAACCAACAGGAAGTCAACCAGAGGGTACAAGCACAGAGATTGAATCCGCAACAGCTCCTATACTTCTGATTATTTAGCAGTGTACTCGGTCTCGGTCTCGGTCTCTACCTATACATACAAGTGGATGTTAAGAACAACAAAGAACAGTATCAGAAGCACACCATACAGAACAGCATGCACAAATATGGAGGGTAGGCTAGTCTTCATGTTCAAGAAGTCCACCGGCTGGCTCTTCCCCGGCATCTGGACCACCATCCCCGGCGAGAGAAACGCAAACAGAGCAGAAGCTATCAGAGGAGCAGCCCAATCATTCATCCTCTTGCTTCTGAAAGCTTCCTCTTTTTCCCTTCAAATTCAGGCCTCAGTAACTCAAACAAAACAAGTGCAGAAAAACAACAAAAAAGCATGAAAATATAAGGCGTACGAAAAGGGCATCGGATGCCGCGTGGCCCATCAAAGAAGGAATTGGAATTTCATAAAGTCGGAAAAAGATAATTTTTTTAGCTTCTTTTCAACCCCCTTTTGTGAATTGATGATTTTTTAGCTTCTTTTCAACCCCCTTTTGAGAATTTCTTATTTCCCCACTTTGATAACGAAAGGCGTCGTCTTCAACTCGATGAGCCGATAAAGATAATCGTCCTTCAAAAGCAAAGCGTGATCGATGGCAGGAGCAGGACCATATAGCAGCTAGAGGTTGGTTTAGTGTTCAATTAGAGTCCAACTTTGATGCTACTTAGTGGCTGATCACGTCACATGCTGGGGAAGCCATTGAAGGATCAGCCAAAACCAACATTATTAAAAGTACAGATAGACATCGAGAGAGAGAGAGGCTTGACGATATATGAATTGGTCTGGCGGGCCCATGGCGGATACCGAGTGAACGCATTAACCAACGGTTCAAAATAATGGTAACGGGAATCGCGAGAACCATTTTAAAAATCAAACCTTTGGAGCTGCCGCATTAACAGCAGTCGGTGACAGAGAGTATGGCAGCAGCAAATGGTGCCACTATTTAAGGGGGGATCTTGTCGGCTTTGCTCATCGAAAAAAGTAGATAATTTGTACCTTCGGAACACAATTCGAGCTAATTATCAAAAACGAAAAGGAAAGAAAAGAAAAGAAAAGAGAAGCACATGATTATCATCATCTTCTTCCTTTTCACGGGCCGCCCAAGATTCCACAAGCAAGTCCAGCCCAATCAGCACTCAGCGTCTTCTTCCTATTCTTTCTTTCCTCCTCCCGTAACTTGCCAGCTTCCCAAAGCTGCAGTGAGTGATAAGAGAGGGTCCCCATCAAAAGGATCACCTCAAAACTCTATTTTCCGCTCATCGTCAGCGTCATCCATCATCTTGCTCTAGAAATCGCCAAGCATTGCCTTCCTTTTCTCCAGGTTCACACGCCCCAAGCGTAGAAACACACAGTGAACAAGCAAAAACAGAAGCCCAAAGAGATCTTCAAGAATGGCGGATTGGGCACCGGTGCTGATCGGGGTGGTGCTGTTCGTGCTGCTCCAGCCGGGCCTCCTGTTCGCGATACCGGGGGAGGGTAAGCAGTTGGAGTTCGGGAAAATGAAGACCAACGGCAAGGCCATCGCCTTCCACACCCTCATCTTCTTCGCTTGTTACTCCATCCTCCTCTTGGCCCTCCACATCCACATCTACACGGGCTAACGCTAAAGGCCGCGCCTTTGGTCTCCGAGATCTGTATTCCTCCGAGGCCTAATCTGGGTTTCTGATCAGCTACAGGAAAAAAGGTCTGGTCTTGGTACTGGATTCCGTCCCATCTTTCGTTTGTTCCTTTTTGCCTTTTTGGTATATGCAACTTTTACATCTGGACATTTTGCGAATGTAGTTTTTGCTTAGCTCAGCGACGGCTCCATTGGCGATAAGTTCTCTCAGTTCTTTCTCTGTTCCTCTTTCCTAGATCATTCGCAGTAGTGTCAGATTGAGAAAAGGAAACAAGTCATCTTTATGTGACCATGTGCCGGTACTCGGATTATCGTTAAAGACGCTAGATTTGTTTTCAGGGCTCGACAAACCGAGACGTTTACAACAAAAGTGAGCACGTTTGGCGATTACTGGGGGCTCTGCGTATTCTGCCCTGTTCAACCTTGGAACTAATGGACGACTTTGCTTTTCATTTTCACGATCGCGCTCGATCAGACAGTTTTTCGTGGCAAAGGCCTTCCCCTCTTTTTCCTTTTTCTTGTCCCTTTTCTTTTTTCCTCGTTGCGTCCAGAAAAGAAGGGTCCTCGTCCTCCTTCAACTCCCTCGAACATAAGAAACATTCTTTCGAAATTCGAGTATTTTTCATAAAGAATTTGACTCTGGGGGAGTTAACAGACGAACTTATGCGCCTCAGTTTATGAAAGGTCATAGATTTTCCATTTAACTAGACACAACCATGTACGTGATGCAGTCGCTACACGTTTTTGGGGCCCAGTTCTGGTCTCTGTTTCTATCCCTGTTCTTCCGTCGAAGCACGAAATGAAACGATACAACTCATGCATCAGAATGGAAACGCAAGAAGCATGTCAAATTGATTAGCAATACAAAGCTCATCTTGCACGAACCTTTATGAAATCAAGGGTTTCGTGCCAATCGAGAGCGAAAAAAGACCGCCTCATCCAATGGATTATGAATATGACCTAGCTGAGTATTGCCTAGAAGAAAACAGTAGAGGGAAATTTGTATGAAGAAATAAGAAGAGACAGTGAAACAACACTAAAAGATATCCATGTTTGAAGGCAGCACTCCGGAGAAGCCAGCTTTCTGTGTCTGCCGCCACATAGAGAGGATTGATCAATTAACATGGATATGAATGCCAATTGCTATGGTCAGGATGGTGAGTATGCAAAAGTACAAGACGGCGTGAACCAGAATGGAGATACCGCTTGTCGCCATGTTCCCGAACTCCGCCACCCTCATTTTCCCCGGTATCTGGATCAGCAATCCTGGTGACAACAGTATAAACAAAACCACCGCCACAATAACCGGTCCCCAATCAGCTGACATCTCTCTCTCTCTGTCTCTCACTCACAAAATCAGCAACTGTGCAATCAGTTGGCTACTCTTCAATATGAGATTATAAGAGACTGTGATGCAGCTTCCCAATAAGTAGAGAGGAGTTAAATTTCTTAGCAGAGAAGCAGACGGAGGATGCCTAACTTGGCATCTGAGGACACTACCGGTTTAATAGCGAAGCAAAGTATGTCATGACAGCAGTGGGGGGTTGCTTTATGAGATCAAAGAAGGATCTTTTATTTCCACAACTCCCAATTATTGATGCATAAAAAGCTGCTTTTGCTTCCCTTGCTGACTGGGGGAGGGGGAGGCGTAAACTTTTTTAAAGAAGTCACAGACGAGACGGCAGGGTTCACATCCCAGGGTAACATGGTGGACTCGAGACTTGACCAATTTTGACCCCGTTGTTATTTCGTTCTGGCTCATCAGTTTCAGGTCTAGACATTTCCACAAGACGCACTAGCTTATGGGAGAAGGTCTTTTACGTAATATAATGGTTATATCATGTGAGTATAAATGTTAAATTATGCATCGCATCAAATTTTTAATGTGTTAACCAAATTGATTGTGATATCACGTTAGCACAGCAAGTTACATAAGCATTACATTAAAGCTTTCCATAGCGTATAGAGATATTAGCCCGTATATCCACCAAAGCAAACTAGATCAATGGCGTTCTTAAAGCACATGTTACAAAAAAATAAAGGCCACTGACTGGATTACATCACACGGCACTCTCCAAAAGCATCTTCATGTAGATTGGCAACTAATGCAGGAAGTTCCAAGGTCTCCTAAACAAGCGACCCAAAACCTCCCACTTCCTACCCAAGACCAATAACTCACTCAAGAATACAGACATCCAAGTTCCAATTGAGTTCCCTGCATTCAGAGCGCTATTGAACAATCTTTGCTCCAATTCATGCCATTAATCAGATGAACAAACCCACCAAAGAAGTTGCGCATCGCTGACCAAACTCTTTTTTGAGATTTGCTTAAGTAGTTGACATTTTGTTTTAGCAATTCACAAGGAACTGGAGGTGCAGAGTTGTATTGGCATTCGGCACTATCTCCAGAAATGAACAAACTGTTATTCAAAATACCCCCCCAAAAAAAAAAAAACTCATCTCACGTGTTACATTTTTGTTTTGTTTTGGCTTTAACATGGAGATTTGCCCTTACCTGTTAGGTAATAAACGACACGAGAAACATACAAGGACCCTAACCACCTTTCCTCAAAAAGGCGGAGAATCTGTCAATGTGAATGTTATGCGAAAATGCAGAAAGCACGCAAGATTGGCCTTCTTCCATTTGAAACTTGCAAGCCAAGTAAGACAGCATGCATCATCTGCTAAAACTTGTCATGAGCAAAAAGTCCATTGAGCTGACCTCGAACATGAGTTCAACGTTGCACCTCTCAATCCATCAACTGGCTGCACGTCTCGGCTTGATGAAATTTCCCAATCTGCAGAAAAGTCGCCGGGGAAGACAGTTAATTATGCGGCCCCGTTCTAATCAGCATTATACACAACAAATTGAAAAACTAGTTTCCAAGAGCTCGAAAGGTCCTTTTATATCTCTGTCTCATAAATTTCTAACCAAGCAAACCAGGACCGCCCGCCATGCTAATGACATTACAATAATGAAAAATCCCAGGGAACGATAGACTAATCAAAAAGATACTTTTCACTTGTCGGATCGAGAAACCTATCACTAGAATCTAGCTGTCGCTCCATGGATAGAAGTTATCCAATGGATTGCGCGCCGATCTTCAACAAGAACTCATCGAGGGGAAGTCGGCGAGAGAAAGCAGACATCTTTTCCATATTTACCATATCATCAAAACCATTACACCAGAAAAGGCATGTATGCTCATCACAAAGGAACACCTTCAATTGCAGGACAAACCAATCATCTGAAAATTTCAAAAAGAGTCTTTTTTTTTTTTCCTTCAAAATGATCGATAGAGAAGTTACCTTATAGGCCACGTCGTGCCGCCGCGAAGCGACGGAGCCCAGCATAGCCCGAGCCAACTCAGACAGAGCGGACACCATTCCCGCCACGTAAAAGAACGAAACCAAAAGGGCGATACAGGGCATCAAAACGAGCCCGATCACGAACGTGGCCGACCCGACGAGCATCAGAGCCAGAGAGATCCCCACGAAGAGCGAGGCGAGAGCGGCCGGAGAGACCTGCGCCGCGGACGCGGTGGCGAGACGCGGCCGCATCGACGCGGAGGCGGCGACCGGGAACGCGTTCGGGGGAGGAGGGAACTTCATGATGTGGACGATCGTCGAGCAGAGCTCGTGCAGCACCCTCGACTGCTCGTCCTGCGCATTCGAGCTCCTCATCGCTCGTGAAGAGAGAGAGTCACGGCCGTTTCAGAAGGTCAGAGATTCGAGACGATGGCCTGAGCTGAGCTTGGAGATCACTCTGACACGGGAGAGAGAGAGAGAGAGAGAGAGAGAGCTCGCCGGAGAGGACGACGTTGGTCGGTCGACGATGCTCGGGTTGCGTGCCGGCCGACCGCAGGATCTTGAGCCTGCGGGGCTGGGCCTGGGACGCGGGCCGATACTGAAAGCTGGTCTTTCATGGGCCGGAAGAAAAAGGGCCGGGCCGTCCCCAGCCCCTCATGTACCGCTCACGGGCCATTTCTGGGCTGGAAAAGATACCGGGCCTGGCTTGTCGTGCCGGGCCTGATTGCTACAAAACGGAATCTTTTACTTTGTTGAATGATTGGACCGGCCGAACAGGCTTGAAAAATTTCAATTCGTTTTGACTTGCTTTTTGTTTTTCCTTAATCTAAACTTCATAGAACATGTGTATCGTACCATGATAATTTTTTTAATCCTAAACAGAAGAAAATTTCACAGCATATAAACATTGACATTTATATTCTTATATATTATTTTCAGAAATTTTTAAAATTCAATCTATATTTTTAATTTTAGAGAAAAAACAAAGGTTTTTACAATGTAACCAAATACACTCTAATGAACCTGAACTGTTAAGGATAAGAAGTTTGCTTATTTCTTATTTTGTCTTTACTTTCATGTGTTTTTTGACTTTTCATCACATACATCCAAAACGCTATTTCGTCTCACTTTTAGATTTCCTAAAATGTCATTTCTTTCATTCTCTCATACCCACTTATTTAATACATAAATATCCACTTTTTTTTTTTTTTTTTTTTTTTTTTTTTTCTCTTCTTAGTTTTAGACTTCCTAGATTGCCCTAACCTTTTCATCTCATACTCACCTATTTAATACAAAATCACCCATTTTGTTTCTATAAAAGCACATTTGGTCATGGAATGGCTTGATGCATGACATAAATTTCAAGAATGATATTAAATGACGATGAGTGCATACTTTTAAAGGAGGCACAGTTCTCGGACCACGTTTCTTCTGTATATTTCCTCCCAAATGGAGCATTTGCAATGCATAAGTTTTCGTCCAACAGGACAAGTACAGAGGACTATGTCCTCCTCTGTCTTCTGTCTTGCCAGAGAACTTGCTATTTGAGACGACAAAAAGGCAAAGTTCTGGGAGTCGCTTGTGATTGTCGCTCCCTAGATCGAAGAGATAGAAATATAAAGGGACGGATTTAATGGAATTGATCTTTCTAGCATCAGTTAGTCTTCATATATCATCAAGCCACTATTCTACCTGCGCAAGCTCCGTGATAGCCAATTCATCGACGTTCCCATGTTCAAGGTGCCAGGGACAAAGCATGAATGAATCGATCAGCATGCTAGAGCATGGCTTGTGCAAGTCACCGAAATTCATCAATTCAATTACCAGTATCAACGAACCTTGTTAAGAAACTCAGCAGAGCCCTTCTGAGCTCTTTGTTGCTCCTGACAAAGCGAAAGAAGACTTCAAAAAAATACTCCAGCTTGATAAAAGTTCACTCGACAGGGCAAGTGGTGCCATTTTATTTCGCAGTTCGCTAAAGGAACTTTAATCTTCCAAGCCCCCGATTGAAGTAGTCCACGGTAACGAGCCAATTGGAATGATTTATCTTTCAGCGCTTTTATAATTAGCGTTAACGTCATTGTCTATCTGTAAGAGTCTGTAGTCATATGTAATTTGCTGTTTGTAACTTCTGCTCGATGCTGACTTTTACCTCAACTTCTTTGATGATCCTGCACTTAAGCTTATTTTTACCCGCATGGATCTATTAGTGCTAGAGGATTCTTTTTAAACTGCAGGAAGAGTTGATGTACAAACACTGATAGATTCTACTTATCTAATCATTGCGATCATGATGATTCACTAGTAACAACGACAGTTGTTTGCTATCTGGAAAAAAAGCATAGACATAAAATGCTAATTCAGTCGCATGAAATAGTAAATATCAATAGTGGATCTCTATGCGGAACTCAGCACCAATGTAAGCTACGGTAGTATGGTTAGCTGTTGCTGCAGCGGTGTTCATAGAGCTTGCCTTTGCCCGAGAAGAAGGAGAGCGACCTTAATGTTGCAGAGGATTGTGAGTTCCCTCCTGGAGAAGGTCTGGTTGTTTTTGTTCTTGTCCTCTGTGAGATTTTGTGGAACCACTGCTAACTGTTTCTTTTGCCTAGTACTAGGCGTGGAAATTTAATTGGGGAGGCAAATAGAGGTCTGGAAGATTCGAACTCAGGATCTCCTAACTCTGATATCATGTGAGATTTTGTGGGATTATTGTCAACTGTTCTAAAAGTTTAAGCTATTAGATGAAAGCGTAATTTATTATTTAAATATTTTAACATCCTTCATCTGCTTCACCTGCACTTGTTCCTCATTGTTCTCCAACCCAACCCAACACCGCATAACCCGAGTTCAAGGGACCAAAAAACAATTGATTTGACCCTTATATCTTCCTTGACCGTACATGATTGGATCAATTGAGGCAATCGTTCTTTTCACGGAGAGGTTTTTCTTTTTTGCTCGTCAGGTTGCATCATTGCCAACATGCATCAGAAGAACTGATCGAATCACGGTTTCAATTTCATGTGACTCACTTTGATTCCTACTTTTCCACGAAATTCCTGAAGATGCAACGTCCCTGCACGTAATGAAAGTAAAGTGGTCCTTACCCATAACACATCTTCAAACAAAAGGTTTTGTTGGGACCTAATGGAATGAGAAATATTAGACGGTCTCTTCGTTCGAGATCTTAGTCTACCATCCACATTGGTTCCCAAAAAATCCACACATGAAAACTCTCCCTCTATTTAGAGTCGGAGACTGTTAATATAGGCGGACGGTTTGTAGACCATTCAATAATATGCCACCGGATATCGCTGGGAAAGAGAATCAAAAGAGCATATAGCATGTACGCACATCCATTTATCTTGTACACAACTGTGATTCATAGGATCAAGGAAAAACATTTCAAGCTGTAATAAGCGAATTGAAAAATCATTCTTAGATTCCTAGAGAAGAAAGTTGTTCTCCATGTTAAATCTAGAATGTGTTTATTGTTCGGTATTGTTGTAGCAGAGCAACTACTGCTGTTAATTCAAGAACACTATCAATTCTTCATAAGGGCGTTAGTGTAAACACGTTGCAGGACCGGCGTAGCTGTTCTGTTTGCAGGCAGAACTGATTATAGGCTCTGCAGAGGCAGACCACTGGCTTCACCGGGGCCCTTTGTGCTTGAGCTAGAAATGAAGATGGACGAGACCCGACCCGAGCAGGCTGTTCTGACTCTCAGCTTTGGAGCCATGTTTCCAAAAAACTCAGATTTTGCATTAGTCCCATTGAAAGGGGTTTCAAAGTGCAGCAAATTCAAACTCATTACACATAGTTGCGCTAATCAGTTCATATTCTGGACTGAATTGAAACGAAGAAAAAGATGAGAAAATTGAACAGCTGGGAAAAGCTTTTTCCATGAAAATACTTGGCCGAAGAGCCAGTAAGATGGAATCGTCACTTTTTGCCAGATTCCTGCTTACCCCACCCCAGCACGGTGTTGGCAAAGAACCTTGGAAAGGAAGGATGGGATTCTTCAATTGCTTGGTGGTAGCTTCTCACGCAGGGAAGTGGGAGTGACGGGCAATAGGCAACTCTGGCGACTTCTAAATGCTAACAAGGAGTAAGCCGTTGCCGTACCTAACACTAGAATCATTAATTAGACCGGGTCCACTGGCTTTGGATCCATCTAAACCCCTTGCTTTCGATGAACGACCATGTTAAAATCCATTTATCTTGGAGCCCAGTGGATTCATAATCTGACGCCTGAAAGGGATCATCCCTGAAGCAATTCTGGTCAGAAGAGCTATCTATCTTGTAGTGCACAAATAGGAAGTGCACATCAATTGCTGCAATAATGTTCCTTAGTTCATAGCCGTAGCTCACCGTCTAATCAGTGCAATTCATTCATATGTCCTGCACTTGATCAGATGGGTTGTCAAAATTGGGCAGTTCAGAAGTGTTCATGTAATTTTTAGGTCTCATTCGTTTCGAAGCTAACCAATCACCAGAACTAGAAGGTTTGCTTTTCTCCCATCAACTTCCCCCTCTAGTTTTAATCCCGGTTTAGACTCGTGGCATTTAGCAAACCAAATAATATCACGATCCATTTTGATGTGCTAGCACTGGGGGTGAGGCCAGGTTCAATTTAAGTGCCATCGAATGCTGGGAAGCGAATCATACTGTGATCTGATTCTGATATATTCTTCAAACTTGCAATTGCAGCAATATGGCTGAGTAAATGAACACTAGTTTGAACTAGCAGATCCTTGAAGGTCAACAATCAAAGCAAAAACTTGACAAATTTTCAAACAGCTATTCCATCGGACAATAGCAACCATACAATAGTAACTTGGGACTCTAGTTGGAGCTGCAGATTACAATATCCATGCAACTCTAGAAAATAAAATTGGAATTAGTACTGTTCAGGACTGATCATAATGAATGACAATGGCGACCGCTAGGAGATGACCTCATTTTTCTTTCGCTCGGAGTTGACTCGCTCAAGCTTGAAGCGCTCCCGCACAGAAGATATGTAATTTGTGGCCTTCAGATCGACGCTTTCGTCACCAGGCATGCCAAACACCTTATCAGACTGGCCTAGTGAGTCGCGGCCCTTGTTAGGTACAATAAAAGAAACCTTCTGTGCCTTCGGCTGGGAAATCACGTCCTGGTGGACCATGAAAGCCACCTTCGCTGTGGCAGCCAACGGAGATGACTGCCTCGGCATAACTTTACTGCTGTGCTGCGCCCCAGAGGCTGGCAATTTGGCCGCTTTATAGAATGGCAGCCCCAGTTTTGCCTTGATCGAGCCCCGACACTTACGGCCTGAGTCCATGCTTGTCAAAATCTATGTGGTTTAGGTCTTGAAATGAGAGATGGTGTGGATTCAGCTAGTGAGTATAAGTTGTCGTACCAGGGGGGGGGGGGGTATATATAGTGGATGCTTGGGCCGCCTTTTTTAATTAACGCGGGTTTTAGATGGACACTGAGAATGATAAATTTGCATGTTGCAATTGTGGTCCCTCCACTAATTATCCTGAATCAGATTTATCTTAAATCAAATTTAACACTAGTTTAATGATTGATTCGGGGTCTTTAAACACTGTCTGAGAATATGCTTTCGACATAAATGAATTAGGGGAGGGCAGTCGATCCTCGACGGATAACTGAGATTTTGCTTATAGCATAAGGTTGCAGGATATGCTTTCTCATGAACGGTTCGCGCTCTAGTCGTCCTCAGGACAGACTTGCGAAGCTGTCCTCATGTTTACTACTTTTCAAAGCAAGAGAGCCGCGCCTGTGAGGACTAACATTTTCTCTTTTCTGAGATCGATCTTATTGCCTGTTGTTGAAGTATCTGTGCGGTACATTCACACATAGTGAATGCCGGACATGTCATTTCCACATACCGAGGACGAATGAGCAAGCAAGCGAGTTCTTTGATTAGACGAGACAAGCCTAACTAGAACAATTAACTGTTTGTTTGCTTTTGGCTTTGCGGGTAGTTCAGCGTCAGGATTGGGAAATCTCAGGAATGGATCATATTACCAGTCCAACGATTTCACAGAATATGGACTAGAATAAGGAATTTAAGATTCCTGACATATCGATTCTTTACGTCTATGATCGCTCTTCTCCACCGCTGTTTATACTCTGAAGCATATTCACGTCGTTCAAATCGATCGTTCATTCTGCCTAGTCGAGCAGTGAAAACTAAAGATATCATCAGCCAATACACAAGCAAGCTAAGAAAAGCCCAAGTGTTGACGTTAGTGAAGAGACTCAAGAGAGATTCGTGTACTGGGTTAGGATGTGTATAATGTCTTTCTCAATTATCGGAGTCCCTGGTACTTTTCTGTGAAAGCACAAACTATGGTGGATTAAGGATACTGTATTGCAGTAGCCGATCCTATCCAAGTTGCGCTGTATGCTTTACTCGGACATGCACGGGACAGCGATAAAGTCTTCCACGTTCCAGGATAAGATATTCTGGAAACCTGCTCGATCAATCACCGTCCAACCTGTTCAAGTGGGCACAAAAGTGGAGGAAAAGAAGATACCCAAATCTCTCAGGGGCTTCTCCTCAATGCATATCAGATCACAGTCTCTCATTTCCTTGGTTCTTTAGCATGAATCGTATCACCAATTTTTCTAGACAATAAACTATTGATTGAACAGTCTTATCCATCTAAACATTCATTTCACATTCAGATGATATTGAGCATTGATTCAATATAATAAGATTGCCAATTGCCATTTGCCAAATGAGAATGTTAGGGGGTCTTCCAAAATGGCCTTCCTATGGAGCCCTTTGATTCGCGTGGCCAACTAATCAAAGCCAAAAATAGAAAAAGAAAAAGCAATAGTCGTACTTTATCTGGCACACGGCTGAATACCTTTAGAAGGTACCATCTACTTTTCTTTTCATGAAATTGCTGAAGATGCAACGTCTCTGCTCGTAATGAATGTAAAGTATTCCTTCCCCAGACACATCTTTAGCAACCAAAACTTTTGTTGGAAGCTCCTGGCATAAGAGAATATTTGATGGTCTCTTCGTTCAAGATTTTACATTTACCATATGTTAGAAGTACTAAGGATAAACGAGTTTTTACCACTTTTAGGGTTTATTTTGATGTATATATATTAAACTTTATTGAATAATACAAAACAAGTTTTCCCCCACACCATCCACATGGTTCCGACAAAATACATGCATGAAAACTCTCTCTATCTAGAGTCAGAAATACTTAATACAGTCGGATGATCTGTAGACTATTTAATATTTTGCCTTCGGCTGTTGCTGGAAGAGAGAATGGATTGCACGTACAAGCCGTGATAAGCGAATTGAAGAATCATTCTCAAATTCCTAGAAAAGAAATTTGTTCTTCGGGTTAAATTTAGAGGGTTTTTACTGTTTGGTATAGTTGTAGGAGAGCAACTATGACTGTTAAATTCAAGGAACAATTGTTTTGCAGGACCAGCATAACTGTTCAGTTTGTAGGCGGAACTGATTATCAGCTTGGCGGAGCCAGACCACTGGCTTTGCCAAGGCCCTCCATGCTTGAGCTTGAAATGAAGACGGATGAAACCTGAGCCAGCTGTTTTGATTCTTGGATCCCACTGGAGCTGGCCTGAGCAAGAGTTTTCACTTTGGAGACATGTTTCCCGGAAAACTCAGATTTAGCACTAGTCCAATAGAGAGGGGTTTCGGAGTGCAGTGAATTCAATCCCACTGTAGATACTCAGCCTGGTCAGTTCATATTCTGGACCGAATTGAGATGAAGAAAAATATGAGAAAATTGAACAATTGGGTAAAGGTTTTCCCTAGAAAAGCATCTCAGGCAGGGAAGTGGGACTGATTAGTAATAGGTAACTCTGGCGACTTCTAAATGCTCAATAATTAACACACCGTCACCTACCTAACGTTAGAATTATCGATTAGACCTGGTACACAGACTTCAGATCCATCTACACCCCTCAATTTTGATGAGCGAACATGTTAAAATGCATTTAAAATGGATCCTACTGGATTTCTAATCTGACGCTTGAAAGAGAACATCCCTGAAGCGAATCTGGTAAGAAGAGCTATCTGTCTACTGTGTAGACCAGAGAAAGTGTACATCAATTGCTGCAATAACGTTCCTTAGTTCAAACACTTAGCACACAGTCTAATCAGTATGATTCGTTTATATGTCCTGCACTTGATCTGACGAGTTATCAAAATTGCATGGTTCAATAAATCATGTGTTCAGGTAATTTTTTTAGGTCTCATTCTTTTCAAAGCTATCTGATCATTAGAACTGGAAGGTTTGGTTTTCAACACCATGGCATCAACTTCCCCATCAAGTTTTTAATCCTAGTATCACGGACCATTTTGACGCGCTAGCACAACAGGTGTTTGCCAGGTTCATGTTAACTGCCATTGAACGCTTGGAAGCAAATCGCTACTGTTGTCTGATTCTGATGTGTACTCAAACTTGCAATGGCCAAGTCAATGAAGAGTAATTAAAACTATTAGATCCTTACAGGTCACAGATCAAAGGATAACAAATTTTCGAGAGGCTATTCCCTCAAACTACAGTACCATACAATAGTAACTTGGGACTCTAGTTGGAGTTGCAGATTACAATATCCATGCAACTGACAGAATAAAACTAGTACTAGTACTGGTACTGTTCAGGATTAGTATTAATCGAATGACCAAGGTGACCGCTAGGAGACGACCTCATTGTTTTTCCGCTCAGAGTTGACCCACTCGAGCTTGAAGCGCTCCTGCACAGAAGATATGTAATTTGTGGCCTTCAGATCAACGCCCTCGTCGACAGGCATGCCAAACACCTTATCAAATTGGGCTAGCGAGTCTCGGCCCTTGTCAGGTACAATGACAGAAACCATCTGTGCCTTCGGCTGGGAAATCTTGTCCTGGTGGACCATAAAAGCCACCCTTGTCGTGGCAGTTGATGGAGACGACTGGTTTGGTGTAACTTTACTGCTGTACTGCGCTGCAGAGGTTGGCATTTTGGCTGCCTTATAGAATGGCAGCCCCAGTTTCGCCTTGATGAGGCCCCCGCACTTACGGCTTGACTCCATGCTGGTAAATATAAATGCAGTTCAGGTCTTGAATTGAGAGAGGGTGTGGATTTAGCTGGTGAGTACAAGATGTGGTTCCAGAGCTGGATATATATAGTAGATGCTTGGGCATACTTTTCTAATTATCAGCGGTTTCAGATAGACACCTGATAAATTCTGCAGGTTGCAGTTGTGGTCCCTGCACTATATCTCTTGAATCTGTGATCTTAAATCAAAGTTAACACGACTCTAATGATAGATTCCTTTAAACACTTTCTGGGATTATGCTTTTGAGATTCTTTAATGGCTAAATTAAGAAGAGTCTAATGATTGATTCGGGGTCTTTAAACACTTTATGAGATTATGTTTTTGATATTTGCCAGTTCTACGACTCTTCCGATATGAATGAATTAGGGGAGCGAAATCAATCCTAGACCGAGGGAAGAAATTTCGCTTATAGCATAAGGTTGCAAGATATCCTTTCTCGTGAACAGTTCGTGCTCTAGTTGTATACATGACTGCCTCTCAAAGCTGTCCTCAAGTTTGCTACTTTTCAGATGCACGAGAGCCACGCCTGCGAGGACTGACGTTTTCCCTTTTCTGAGATTGATATTATTGCGTGTTGTCGAAGTATCTGTGCACTACTTTCTAACATAGTGAATGCCAGACATGTTGTGGTCCACATACCGAGAGCGAGCAAGCAAGTGCTTTGATTAGACGAGACAAACCTAACTAGAACGATTAACTGTTTGTTTTCCTTCAGATTTGCAGACGGTTCAGCGTCAGGAATGAGAATCCCAGGAATTGATCAAATTACCAGTCCGATAATTTCACAGAATAGGGACCAGAATAAGGAACATAAGACTCCCGGCATACCATTTCCCTACATCTATGATCGCGCTTCTCTAGCCAGTTTATACCCCCAAAGCATATTCCTGTCACTCGAACTGATGCTTAGTCGAGCAGTGAAAACTGAAGATATCATCAGCTAATTCCCAAGCAAGCTACGATATGCCCGGTGCCGTGTACTGGGTTGGGATGCGAATGACGTCCTTGTCAAGTATCGGGGTCCTTCCACTTTCCTGCGAAAGCACAAGCTACGGTCGGTTAAGGATTCTGTAGTGCAGCAGCCGATCCCTATCCAAAATGGCCTGTTTGCTTTACTCGGACACGCACTGGACAGCGGTAAGGCCGTCCACCGTTCCAGGACAAGATATTTTCCTGAAACCCGCTCGATATGTCGCGGTCCGACCCGTTCAAGTGGGCGCAAAAGTGGAGGAAAAAGAGAGCTGACCCAAATCTCACAAGGGCTTCTCCTCAATGCATATATCAGATCACAGCCTCTCTTTTTCCCTTTGGTTCTTTAGCACGGATCGTATCACCAATTGCTCTGGACAGTAAACTTATTGATTGAACAGTCTTATCCATCAAAACGTTCGTTTCACATTGAGATAAAATTGAGCATTGATTTTGTAGAATAAGATATTGCCAATTGCCATTTGCCAGATGAGAATGTTATGGAGCCCTTTGATTCGCATGGCCACTTAACTTAAAGCAAAAGATGGAAAAACGTAGTAATCGTACTTTGACTGGTACACGGCTGAAAACCTTTAGTAAGGTATAAGGTATCATCTACTTTTCTTTTTTCTTTATTTGTATAAAGTTGAGAATATATTTGTGGTCCGAAAAGTGATATATCTTTTCCACCCGAACTACTAGGATTAGGATTCGGATTGGGATCAGTCTGCTATGTTGGAATAAGGAAGAAAGTGGGTGGAAAACCGCATCTATGACCATGGATATAAATCGGTAAGAGATACTGTTTTTCCAATATCATTATTATACGTTGAAGATCGAGTGACATCCATTGTCATTACAAAGAACAGCCGATTGTGGTTTGGATAAAGTGAAAGTGAAATGGATACGAGAACAACACATGTGGATAAGGTCAAAGTGAATAGATTTGTACGATCATCTTATTTTAGGCGATTGGAACGAATCGGCTAATATATTCGTCTTTAAGATCGTCGATGGATATCTTTGAGCTCAATCCATTGTATCAAGACATTGACAAAAATATCTGATACACGATATTCGTTGTTTTGTCATGTAGTTTCATCCGACATGAAAAAAGCTCTTTTTGGCTAAAGGAAGGGAAAAAAAGAGGAAGAGAGACAACGGTATAATAGCAGGTCCTGCAAAGTCTATTGCAGAGGAATTTCATATCGACCAATATGTTTCGATACGTATCGTAGATCAAGATCATTTGTCATTGTCATAGCGGCCTATTGTTTCTTTGCAAATTGGAGAACCATATTCGACCTGTGGCGGATAGATTTGATGGGGCTTTTCATGTGAACTCATTCTCATTGCGAAAGCCCGCAAAGTTAGACATTTGGCCCATTTTGGATCATACACAGCGAAATGGGCTTTAGGCCCAAATAAGCCGAAATAGGTTCATTCTTACCGGGCCTCTCGTCCAACAATAGGATCGACCCGACCCGTCCAAAGCAATCGGTCAAAATAAGGCACAGTCGGTTGGCCAAGATTCTGACCAAAAAAAAAAAAAAAAAAAAATCTGGCTCAGATTGCTCCAAATGATTACTATTTTTTGAATCCTACTTGTTTCACAAAAAATAAATGATTTACAAAATATATCTAAAAATAATTGTTTTTATAGTTTGAAATAATTGTCAAGAATAATTTATGGTTAAATATTTCGTTCATTAATTTTTACGGACAATGCATATAATTATTTTTAGAAAAATATATTTCAAATCATTCATTTTTTGCAAAACAAAAACATTTTGAAGCTTTGTCTTTGAACAATCCCTCTTTTGTTAGTTAAGCGAACTATATCACTTTCCCAAAAAAAAAAAAAAAAAAACAAAAACAAAAACAAAAAAGTTGGCCCAGATTATTGCACGAAGCTCGGAAACATCGTGACATTTTCCTTCCTGTGCAATTCAGATCAATCCAAGATCCGACAAGCCATACCTATGCCTTTCTTTTTGTTTGTTTGTCTGGATGTAATGATTTGTTGGTCACATAACGCATCCTCACACTTTATATCATCCATGATCCAATTTCTTTTTCCCCAAATATATGATTAATGATCCGTCCTCGGACTGATAAAGTTTCCAATTCCTTCTTCGGGAAAAAAAGCTCTTGCGAAGTCAAAACGTCATACTTAACTTGTGGAAAATTAAATGCACTCAGAGAATGATGTGGACACTACAATAAATTGATTTGTTTTTACCACGATTCTGTATGCCATCAAATGATTTTCACATTGCTATGTTTGCCGTTTTCTTGTGGACCTACCTTGCTCATTCGTGGTGCAAGCGAATTGCCCAGATTATGGCTTCATTTATCTTGCGAAAATGATTGATTTGAAAAATTATTTTTCTAAAAATAATCACTGGTATCATTTAAAATAATTAGTTAAGGAAAAATGTTTTCATTTTGGACAACGATTTATATCTGAACATTTTCGTAAACGATGAAAGCATTTTTTTTTCCATTCATGTTTTGAAAAATAATTCTAAGAGTTCAAATCTAGTAGAGGAAATTATAAGAATATACATGATGATGCTACGATGACAATGATTGTGACCCAATAATTCGACGGATTGGAAACAATAAAAGGGGAAGAGAGAGAGAAGGAGAGACGGAGAGGGTGATTGGCACATTAGGTTGGCGAAATTAGATGCAGAGTTTACGATGGTAGGTGTAAGAGAAAGAAAACGAAAAGCTGTCCTTTCACCCACTTTTGATAAAAAGAGATTGATTGAACATGCAATTCTCTCTCTCTCTCTCTCTCTCTCTCTGAACAGCATACTTATCTTGACCTATATATGAAGCCAAGATCTCCCGACTCTCTACTATTCGATCGTTTCTCTCCCTCGCATTTGCTTCTCTCCATCTCAGCCACCGTCTCGATCTTCCCCTCTTCATCTCTTGAGCTAGCTCATGTAGTCCGAAGATGGTGCATTGTTCTCTGACGGTTTGAACTTTCTTTTCAGGCGCGTCGATGAAGGTCTTGACGGAGTTACTCTCTATAGATTGATCTCGACATCTCCTCATGTAGTGATTGGTATGTTGGCGCGGTTCAATCAAATCAAAAGCTCTCAACATTTTGGGTTGAGTCCTTTCGTTTGATTGAGCCGTGCCAATATGACGATCGATTTTTTTGCTAGGTTGGAGCTCGATTCTTATTTACTTAATGCCAAATGGTAGATCAAGGGAGGCAAGCAAGGACTGGCGCAACCGCTACCCACAGGCACCAGCTGCTCGGGCTTAGTGATTTGCTTTTCATGTATAATTATCTATGGGATATCATATAAATGTCTAATGATTTGCCCTCCTCCTCGAATTAGGGTAATGTGGTTCTTCAATGCGACTGTACAGAGATGGTTGACTTGGTTTATAGAATTATATACTCGTCTAGCAGATTTTAATCTATTATCACTTGCTCAGGGGAGGAGAGCAATATGTTGAGCGGATGAATAATAAAAAATTGGGAGATGCCGGTTCCTCATCGAAATTTTTCTGTCATGCTTCCGAGAAGGCCTATGTGCATATAGAGGTGATCAAAGGATGGGCAGTCCGGTTGGTCCACCCAAACTCGAGAGATAAATGGGCGAACTTGTGCAACATCCTCACATGAGCAAGTTGAGCCAACCCATCTTTGATCCCACTTGGCCCAAAAAGTGTTATATGAATTTTATGTGATGAATAGCCTTAAGCAATGCATAAGGAATACAACACTAAGGGCTTGTTTGATAACTATTTTGTTTTTGGGAACGATTTCTGCATAGAATTGATTTTTTTTTTTTTATTTTGTTCCTTGGACAAGTTTCTGAACATTTGAAAGCATTTGGCAACCGTCCAAAATTTATATTCCCGGTATAAAAATGTATTTGGTAAAATCTTAAATTCTTTTGTGATTTAAAATTTCTTTTAAATTTTAAATAATTTCATTATATTTTTCTCTTTTTTTCTTTTTTTCCCCATTTTCTTCTTCTCCTTCGTCCTCTTTGGTCGGTCGCTGACTTGGCCGTTGGCAATGATTGGCTAAATAGGAGTCAGCAACCTTATTAGAGCATCGCCTGCCCCCGGCGAGCCTGAGCTCGCTTAATCGCCGACGTGGCCAAGCTCACCCAACCATTGATGAGTCTCGACCTCTCTAGGGCATCGTGAGGTTGACAAGGCAAGGCTGACCTCACGATGGCCTAACGAGGTCGAGCCTCACCAGTGATTGGACGAGGCTTGGCCTCACCTTGGTTGGGTGAGGCTCACCTCGCCTTGCTGCCAATGAGGCTCGCCCTCACTAGGCCACCATGAGGGTGGTGTTGCCTAGCCTTAGTGAGGTTGACGTCACGGTGGTCGACAAGGTCAAGCCTCCCCCCTCGCCTAGCTGCTGGGCAGGCTCAACCTTGCCGAGGGCCAACGACACTTCGATGAGGTCATCGGCCCTCCTCTGGCTAGTCACCGACGACAACTAGGCCGACGACCGACCAAAGAGGAAGAAGGAGAAGAAAAAAGGAAAAAAAAAAAAAAAAAAAGAAGAAAATATAAGAGGGAAAAAAAGAAAACATACTTGATTTTGGAGTTATTTTTGAAATTAAAGAAGTAATTTTTTCTACTTTTTGATTCTATTCTAAATCTATTCCCAAGAGCAAATTTGTTCTCGAAAACAAAAAAGTTACAAAACAGATTATTGTTCTTTTTTGGTTCAAGAGAACAAAAGAATAGAATTAAATATTATTTGACTGATATCAAACGGGCCCTAATAGTATCTAAAGTTTGACCCAATATGCAATGTGGTTCATAAACTTTATTCTAATATGCAATTTTATCCCTGAACTTTTAATTTATTCAATGAGATCTTTGAAATTTTTGTACATGTTTAATCTAGTCTCTATGTTATATGAAAATGTTCAATGTTGTTGTAGGAACTAAATTGAATATGTAGTAAAAGTTCAAGAACTGTATTGAACAAATTTAAAGTTTAAAGACAATATTGCACATTAGGTTAAATTTTATGGATCACATTAGATAAATTAAAAGTTTAACAACGACATTAAGCCGTTTGTTAGATTAGTAAACAAAAGTTAGCAAATGATTACAAAAGTTTTAAATTAAAATAACAATTACACGTTTGTAATCAATTCAAATGGGAATTGATAATTTAAAATTAGTTGGTAATTTAACATGAAAAAATTGATAATTTCGTATAAGTGTTGGTAAAATTAAGATATTGGTAAAACAATAAAAGTTAGTAACTCACAACTGTTAAAAAGCACGTAACTTCTTTTGCACTTATCATTACTTTCCCGCGACAATCAATTTATGTACTTTTTTAGCGGCGGCAATTGGCGACCACAGGTAGGGGGTCATCTCAAAGGCTGCAGATTGGGGAAGTACTTCTTTTCTCTTATTCCCTAAACAAGGAATTCATACAACTAGACTTATTGGATTTTTGTTTGTTTTCCTTCTCAAGTAAGCAAGGATTTTTTTTTTTTTTTTTTTGCCCATCGAGAATAAAATCAAGCACAAATTGATTAGATCTCAATCAAGAAAACCTTTTTGTGCAATGTAAAATATATTGAAGAAAATATATTGCATATTAAGGTAGGTACGATATGTCGATTCACTAGATATATGCAAAAAAAAAAAAAAATGCATGCCAAGTTTAGAAAAACATGAAATTAGTTTGAGACTCGGATCTGGAGTACCAAAGCTTGGCACGGGAGGACACTTAAATACTAAAAAATTAGAAATGTACACTTAAATACTAAAATCGAGTAAAATGGATCAGTTAAATGTTAACGGTAAAAAAATACAGCCAAAATACTGATGTGACTAAATAAGCTAAAAATGATGCCGTTGAAGAAGAAGAAGAATTTGGGCGAGGGTTAAAGGCCTTGGCCACCAATCGACTAGGGTTGCTGGCCCCTAACAAGGGTCCGGTGACCTTGACTGACCCTACCCCACTATTACTGCCCCTTCCCACCGACAATGGCAAGGCTGCGGCAAGGGCTTGCATAGCCCTCGCCCAACGCCTACAACTTCTTCTTCTTCCTTTTTTTTTTTTTTTATTAATAATTTTAGTTTTGAATTTAATCTAATTAATATTTATATTAAAATTCAAATAAGAGGCAAAAGAAATTAAACTAAATTCAAAACTAAAATTAAAAAACGGAAGGCAAAATGGTAAGAGTTGTGCAAGTCATCGTTATCGCCTCCCCACTATCGCTAGGAAAGGCTGGTGATAGTGGGGGTAAGGTCGGCCGAGATCGTCGGACCTTGACCAAGGGCTGGCAACCTTGGCCGACTGGTGGTGAGGGCCTCTAAGCCTTCGACTAGATTTGAGGTGACGGTTGCAACCCTCCCCTAAATCGGACGAGGGTCACCGGCGCTTGTCTAGATCTGGGCCCCGTGAGGGCCTCACCCCAGATCTGGGCAAGGGCTTGCATGCCCTCGTTGCCAGTCGGCTAGGGCTCGGCAACGCTAGTTGACCCTCCTCCCACTATTACTGGCCCTTCTCAGCGACGGTGAGGGTTTAAAAAAAATGGTTTAGTTTTAAATTTAATTAAATTAATATATATTAAAATCCAAATCGAGGTAAAATGACGTTGTTTTGAATCTTCTTTACTGACTCAACTCTCCGGTTAGTCACGTAGGCAAATTATATTAATAAGAAATTGCCATGTAGGATTTCTAGCAAGGTTATCAAACTTGACACTTAAATGTCCCAATTTTTTTATAAAAAAAAGTGACACTTAAGTGTACATTTCGTAATTTTTGACACTTAAGTATTTTCTCATGTCAATTTTTGACACTTGCATTGTTTTTTTGCCAAACTAGTTTAGTGAAATGAGATCAGACCAGTCAAGATCATGAAAAAAATCAGGATCCGAGTCGAGTTTGAGCGGCTTGACTTCTACACTCTCCTAATGCAATTGACAAGAAAATCACAAACCATGTCGTGGATTCCAGTCACTAGTCCAGTCAATCCCACGGGCAATCAGTCCAACCAACTAGCACAGTAAACGGACTCATTCTGCAAGCGCCAAGAAATTCGGGTAGATTGGAAGGTGTTTTGGCTTTGAAATTGGGTTTAAATGGTGAACGAGGAAACAACAAAAAGAGACACGTGGGCGTATGAGGGAGAAAGGATTAGGTTGCCCTGTAGATAATAACCCCCAACCTTCTCCCAAAATTCGATTGCTAATGGATTACTAAGGAGGGCGTTATGTCCCGTAAATAAAAGAATCGTCCAATCAGTTTTTCACAGAAGTTAACCATATGATGACGCCAATGCGAATTGCACCTATGAAATAGGATCAAGCTGTTTCTTATCCACACCTTGGACATTGTCCCAAGAAATATGAACTTGATTAAGGACAATCTAAAGTGTCTTCAGTTAAGGATACCTTACAAAGCCAATTACAAGTCCATGGGAAAGGGAAGAATCGAACTTTTTCTTTTTTGAGCAATCTACCCTGTAAATCACTTTTTATAGTATGTAGATAATTAGAAAAAAACCAGTATACAATGATAAGCAACGATGATACTGACAAATCCAGATCGATTAATGCAAACCCAACCCGTGTGTAAGAAATCCTATGGCCCATCTAACTGTTCGTTGATTTCTCAAGACCCTATCTATTTTTGCATCGGATAATGATGATGACGACGACGACGACTACTTATGCAAGCTTCTCCTTACAATATGATGCAACAAAGACATGATGAGTTGGTTTAAGATTGAGCAGATTCTTGATCGAATCAAAAGGGAGGGTAGATCTGCATCTGAGTCAAGATGTGTCGTGAGTCCCTTTGTAGGTGGTCACCACCACGCCCTCGTCTTTGGTTAGCCTTTGGACTTGCTTCTTCACGTTGCATCCCGAGTGCGTGCAGCAATATAGCTTCTGCAAAATTGAACGTATGTCAAACGCTTGGATATACTGGTGTTGTGTGGTATAGCAGAAATGTGTGTAATGTGTAGTTCTTTTAGCCCCATTTGTTACATAAATATTGCTTGAATGTCAATGCAAGTGGAGGTGTTTTTAGATCTTTTACATTCCATAAACAGGAAAGGGTTAGAATTATCATTGGCATGGACAATTGAGAGGATATTCGTGAGATTTTATGAAATTACTGTCAATTATTCTAAAAACTTAAGTTATTAGATGAAAGCGTGGTTTAAGATTTAATTATGCTAACACTTTCTTTTACGCTTAGTCTGGTCTTTTTGCCTAGTATTAAACATGGATATATTTAATTGGGAAAGCAAATAGGGTCTGAAACGATTCGAATTTAGCACTTCTAGTTCTGATACCATGTGAGATTTTATAGGATCACTGCAAACTGTTCAAAAAGCTTAAGTTATCAGATAAATGCGTGGTATAATATTTACCATAACTGACTGTTCTAAAATTTTAAGCTTTTAGATAAAGATGTGGTTTAATACTTAATTATTCTTATAATATTTTACTAGAAGTATTGTATTGACAATGACCGTTTTGTATAGAATGAATCAACTGATTAATGATTGCATGCTAGTACAATAAATTTGAATATACAGTAAAAACATTGAGGGACGATACAATGTGAACTAGGGGTGAGCATGGTCCGGGTTGGTCCGGGCCACCCCCTAACCCTAGGACCAACCCGTACAGTGTCGGTCCTCAATTTTTAGGACCGAGGACCGACCCTATTAAGCCTAGGACCAAGGACCGGACCGACCCAATGGGTTCGGTCCGGTTCCAGGGTCAACCCGGGACTGATCGATATTTTTTTTTGTCTTATTTTTTATACTCCCTAAAAAAGCAAACCTACAAATTTAAATCACACATCCATCGACAATGCGGCATTATGCAACTAAATTATAAATACCAATACATATTTAGCAAATTTAAGATGACACAATAATAGAAATTTCGTACTTGCTAACCGCTCATCAAGATATGGGACAAGATGGAAAGTTCTTGTAATCATCTATCTTTAATATTCATAACATCATATGCAAAAGTGTTTTCCTGCATTTGATCATGTAGAGTACACTCAACCAAAAAATGAGTTTCACACCACTTGACTAGCAAATCACCGTAGCAACTGCAATACTACTCTACTCTTCAAAAACTTCTACCATTTGACAAAAAATTGAAAAGCAAAGTACAACTGAAATTCATTAGTAGAATAAAATTAAACCATAAAAAGTTCAAAATACTTAATATAAACCATGAATATATAACTTCACATCTTGTTAATTCACTTGAATTTCTAAACACCTAAAAACAAAACAAACGATATATAATTAATACTCAACAAAAGTTTTAAATTGAAATTACTATTAATGCTATTGATAGAACATCTCAATATAATATAATATAACATACATTTTACTTAGGTTTGAATATATAAAAGAATTATAAATAATATAATATAATATACGGGGTTGGTCAGGGGTTGGACCGACCCAAAACTCTCGGACCGGAGGACCAACCTCAAGATGTTGGTCCTGGGAATTCCAGACCAAGGACCGACCCGGTCCCCTTGGGAACCGGACCAGGACCGGCAGGGTTGGGCCGGTCTAGGGTCGGTCCAGGGTCGACCCTAGACCGCTACTCACCCCTAATGTGAACGCATTCTTAAAAGCGTTGTTCATAGCTTCAACTTTGGTTATTTAACTTGGAGGAAAGTCCATCATTCGTTAATGATTACTACAAAATGTGCTTGGATTCTTTTGTAATGCCACAAGTAAATATTGATTCAATGAGCCTCAGAACATCATGGCCTGTTTATATGCAGTGTATGCCATATGTACCAGTTGGTCCAGTTGGTCCACCCAAGTCCGAGAGATAAGTGGGCAAACTTGCACAATGTCCTCACATGAGCAAGCCCAACCTGCCCATCTTTGATCCCACTCAACTCAAAAATTGATATATAAATTTCACGTGATTAATAGGCTTGAGCGACGTAGAAGGAAAATGACACAAATTGTCTATGAACTTTGATTCATTGTACAATACGGTCCATGAGCTTTTAATTTGTGGAATATAATCCCTAAATTTTAGCCCAACATGTAATGCCATCCATGAATATTTCATTTGTTTAGTGTGGTTCTTGAATTTTTGATACATGTTCAATATAGTCCTTGAGTTATATGAAAATGTTAAATGTTGTCATTTCCATTAATTAAAGTTCAGAAATAATATTGAACATTTTCATATAATTTAGGGACTAGATTAAATATGTACCAAAATTTCAAGGACGAGATTACACATTAAGATAAAATTTAAGGACTACACTAAATAGACTAAAAGTTCAAAGCCGACATTATACATTGAGTTAAAATTTAATAATCATTTGCGTAATTATTCTTAATGCATGAGGTAACTAACAGATAAGTTGGTAAAGTAACAAATAAAAATAGGTAACTAATAGAAAAGTTCCTAAAGTTCCAAAAAAAAAAAAAAACAAAGGAAGAAACGTTAGTAACCAATTTAAATAAAATTTGATAAATCAAAATTAGTAACCGAATGAGAGAAAGCTTATTAAGTCACACACACTTACACATATGTATAAGTTCATATAATTGTTAAAAAGTTCAAGCCTTTTTATGAGAAATATAAATAAAAGTTAGTAAATCGTTACAAAAGTTTTAAATTAAAATAATAATAAAAAGTTTGTAGTCGATTCAGATGAAATTGATAATTGAAAATTAGTTGGTTACTTAATTTGAAAAGAAAAATTGATAATTTCACATAAGAGTCGGTAGAATTAAGATATTAGTAAAACAATAAAAGTTAATAAACTGCAAATTGCTAAAAAGTATGTAACTTTATAAAATTATCGAGAATTGTGTTAACTTAGGCCTTGTTTGTTTAAAATTATTTATGTTCCCTGGAACAAAAATTTACGTTCTTTTGTTCCGGGGAACAAAAAATGAATGTAAACGTGTTTGGTAAAACTTTTGTTCCGGAAACAGATTTGGAACGGAAACAAGAAATAGAAAAAAGTTGCTTCTTATTTCTAGGAATAATTTCGAGAAACAATTTTTTCTATCTCCTTTTTTTTTCTTCTTCTTCCTTTTGGCCGTCGCCGGCCTTGGTCATGGCCGCGCGCTAGCGATTGGCTAAATGAGAGCCGACGACCTCGCCGAAGCGTCACCAGCCCCCAGAGATGCTGAGGTTGGGCGAGGCTCATCAACTCGAGCCTTGCTGTGGCTAGGCGAGGCCGAGCTCACCCAGCCATCGATGAGGCCATCCTGGCGGGGCCAACCTTGCACCACCCGGGCGAGGTCGAGCCTCACCAGTGGCCTCGATGGCTAGGTGAGCCTTGCGAGGCCACCGACAAGGCTCGACCTCGCCCGGGCGGTGAGAGGCTTGCCTAGCCACCAACGAGGCTCGGGCAAGCTTGCCGCCCCTCACGGTGGCCCGGGCGAGGCTCGGCAAGCTCGTCGGAGCTCACCTAGCCGGTCGTTGGCCCCGCCGTGGTTGGCGACCGGCCACAAAGAGAAAGAAGGAAAAAAAAAAAAAAAAAGAAAGAAGAAAAAAAGGAAAAATATAATAAAAATATTGAAAAATTTTAAAAAATAATTAAATTATACAAGTTTACCAAACGCATTTCTATTCCCTGGAATATAAATTTTTTGCAACTATCAAGCGCGTTCTTATATTCAGAAATTGTTTCTAGGAACCAAAAAAAAACTATTTCTATTAAAAAATTGTTCTCCAAAATAGAAACGTTACCAAACGCACTTTTATCGGCTAAAAAGTATGAAACTCTTTTTCTCTACTAAACGGCTTCTTTTAAACTTACCATTTCTTTCCGATGGCGGCGGCATTTGGCGATCACAGGTAGGGGGTCATCTCAAAGACTGCGGATTTGTGAAGTTTTTCTTTTCTCTTTTTCCCTAAATAAGGAATTCATACAACTAGACTAATCAGATTTTCGTTTGTTTTCTTTCTCAAGTAAGCAAGGATTTTTTTTTTGGCTTATCAAGAATGAAACCGAGTACAATTTAATCAGATCTCAATCAAGAAAACCTTTTCGCGCAACTTTAGATATATATTGAAGAAAACATATCGTATATTAAGATAGATTCGAGACGCCGACGCACTATATTTATGCAAAAAACGCATGCTAAGTTCAGAAAAACATGAAATTAGTTTAGTTGAAAGGGGATTGGACAAGTCAAGATCACGAAAAAAAATCGAGATCCGAGGCAAGTTCGAGCGGCTTGACTCCTACACTTTCCTAGCTCAATCGACAAGAAAATTACAAACCATTATGTGGATCTCAATAAATAATCCAGTCAATCCCGGGACAACCGGTCCAGCCAACTAGCACAGCGAACAAATTTATTCTGTAAGTGCAAAGAAATTCGGGTCGATTGGAAGGGGTTTTGTGACTTTGAGATTGGGTTTGAATGGTGAACGAGAAATCAACAAAAAGAGACATGTGGGCGTCTAAGGGAGAAAGGACTAGGCCGCTCTAGAGATATTAACCCAAACTTCTCCCAAAATTCAATTGCTAATCGATTACTAATTTGGGCATCATGTCCCGTAAATAAAAGAATCATCTGATTAGTTTGTCACAGAAGTTAATCATCTCACGACGCCAGTGCGAATTACACCTAATGAAATAGGATCAAGCTGTTTCATATCCATACCTTCAACCAAATGGACATTGTCCCAAGACATGTTAAAGATACCTTACCAAGTCAGTTACAAGCCCATGGGAAAGGGAAGAATTGATTTTTTTTTTTTTTCCTTTTTTGAGCAATCTACCCTATAAATCACTTTTTATAATATATGAATAAATCCGACCAAAAAATAATATATAAATAATTATAAAAAAAACAGTTACAACGATGAGCAACAATGATACTGACAAATCCATATCGATGAACCCAAACCCTGACACCTGTATAAGAAATCCTATGGGCCCCTCTAGTTGTCCATCGATTTCTCAAGACTATTTATTTTTGCATTCGATGGTGATGATGACCATGATGATGGTGATTTAATGCAAGTTTCTCTTTACAATGTGCTTGCAACTAAGACATGATGATTAGGTTTAAGATTGAGCAGATTCTAGGTCAAATCAAAAGGGAGGGTAGATCTGCATCTGACTCAAGATGTGTTCGAAGTTCTCAGTCGATTTTTGGATGGGATGGGTGTGAGTCCCTTCGTAGGTGGTCACCACCATGCCCTCGTCTTTGCTAAGCCTCTGGACTTGTTTCTTTACATTGCATCCCGGATGCGTGCAGCGATAGTAACTTCTGCAAAATCAAACGTATATCAAACGGTTGGATTTACTGGTGTTGTGTGGTATAGTGGAGATGTAGGTAATGTGTAGTTCTTTTAGCCCAATGTTACATAAATATATTTTTGAGTATCAATGCAAACAGAGGTGTTTTTAGATCTTTTACTTGCATAGAAGAGGGATTTTATACACGGGGAAGGGTTAGAATTATCTTTGGCATGGACAACGGAGAGGATTTTTTACTAGAAGTATCGTACTGACAATGATCGTTGTGCATAGAATGATCAACCAAATAATGATTGCATGCTAGCACAATCAATATACAGTAAAAAAATTGAGGGATGACGCAATGCGAACAGACTCCTAAACCTTTGTACATAACTTCGACTTTGGTCGTGTTACTTGAAGGAACGTCCATCATTCGTTAATGGTTAGTACCAATGTACTTAAATTTGTACAAGTAAACATTGATACAATCACCCTGAGAACATCATGGCTTGTTTATATGCAGTGCATGCGGTGTGTAATAATTCGTGTAGTTATTGTATAACTTCGGCATTTGATAAACTTCCATATTGTTGTAAAAAGAAAAGCAAGGAGACCATGGAATCAATTCGCAAATGATCTCTCTCTTTCTCTTGTCTTTAAGGATAATTTTACTCGCTGATCATGCAACTACATGCATCTTCTTAATTACTGTAAATATCTTAAATATCTCCAACATATGCCTTTCGATAACCTAAGATATTCCCTCCATAGCCCTTTTCTTCCAACAGTAGGGAACAGAAATCATTTTAAATAAACGACATGTCGCATATGGTGATCCATTAAGAAGATCCGACAACGGACATCCAATGTTTAGAGGGTTGTCTGTTGAGGAATTTCTGATTACTACGCCACTTTGCATGCATTAATTTGTTTCACGTAACATTGGAAACCCTAGAAAAGCCAGATCTCGAAATTAGGGCTTGAGCTATTTTTTCTTCCTCTTTTTTTTTTTATTTTTATTTTTATTTTTAATTATCTTCCTTTTCTTCTTCATCTTTAAGCAATCGAAATAGTCCTGCTTCACTAATGTCTGAGGAAGTAATCAAAGTGAAGAGCTGCTCGATAAATTAGGAAGAAAGGAAAAGATAGATACTGGGAAAAAGAGATCTAAAGCATTTGTGACCTGGACCGACTGTGTAAGCATAGAAGAAAGAATGAGCACAGACCTGGGAAATCTGTTGTTCTTGACTGCTTTCTGTCCGTACTTCCTCCATCGATAACCATCGTCCAGTATGTCCACCTGACTCCGGGTCTGGAAAGCGATTCTCGGCCTTCGGACCTTCTTCTCCCCCTTCTTCTTCCCAATTTTCTCAGCACCCCCGGATACGGAGCTCCCGTGAGCAGCATCGTACTCGGCCTTTGATCGCTGGGCGATCCCGTCTTCGGCGCCGCTCAATCCCAAGAACCCGTGGACCGACGAGCTCATCAGATCACTGCCGAAGCCGGCGCTGCTCTGGACACGAGAACCTCCGGCTTCGAACGCGAACGGGAAGGAGGTCAGCGGCGGCTGCAGCGGGGGCGGCCTGACATCTGCCGAGCACGGGAACAACATCTGGTGTCTTTCCATGAGGTGCGAACAGTTGGTCGTATGAGGGGATGAAAGGAGGAATGGAGGAGAAGAATCTGGTCTTGAAATGCTTTTGACGTGTTGATATTAGAGGGAAAGGCGGCCGGGGAGCCCGAAAGAGGGCATGAAAAAGAGAGCCAAAAAGAAAATAATAATAATAATAAAGGAGCTAAGCAAGTCCTCTAGATTCTGTCTCTACGACGGAAGGTGAGAGGAGGAGGAAGAAGTTTGAAACGTATATAACGATGCATAAAATGGTGGGTGGTAGAAGCGTATATGGCACGAGGATATTTTCAAGATTTGGAAAATTAGGGCTTTGGGAGCGGACGTGATGGGGTGCATAGTGCGTACAAACAAAACGGAGACGCGAGCTTGGAAAAATCGTGGCGGCTTTCATCATTAGGAGGACGAAAAGTTCTATGGCGGATCACAAATCTTTGTTTACTTGCGAGGGTTGGCAAAAGGGGAGGAAAAAAAGACGCTGCTGGCCTCCTAGCTCGCCTGTGATTGGCGGGTGACGCGCTCGAAAGATAGCGCTATCATCGCTCCGCGAAGAGGTATTTGAATTCAGGTGTGTCGTTCCAATCGAGAATAGGTCTGTAGACTATTCCCCCACCCGAATTCGATTGGATGGAAGTCTTGACTACTCTCCACATAATTGAAAAGGAAAAATTATCACACGAAAAACCATAAATTAGTATATTTCTGATAAATTTAATATAAATTAATACACTTGTGATATATTTACTCCAATTTAATTTTTGTTAGATTTATCACGTCAAATTATTAAGTTGGATGACACATGACAGTTGACAAATATATCAGTTTGGAATTTTACCCTCCATTTATAATATGTGCACTAGTTTGTGATTTTTAGTAGTAGTAATTCAATCTAATGGCAACCATTTCTATGGCGGATCACAAATCTTTGTTTACTTGCGAGGGTTCGGCAAAGGGGGAGGAAAAAAAGACGATGTTGGCCTCCAAGCTGGCCTGTGATTGGCGGGTGACGTGCTCAAAAGATAGCGTTATCATCGATCGGCCACGAGGTATTTGAATTTGGGTGTGTTGTTCCAATCGAGAATCGGTCTGTAGACTATTCCCCCCACCCGAATTCGATTGGATAAAAGTCTTGACTACTCTCCACATAATTGAAAAAAAAAAAAATCACACGAAAAACCCTAAATTAGTATATTTGTGATAAGTTTAATTTAAATTAATACACTTGTGATAAATTTACTCCAAGTTAATTTTTTTTAGATTTATCGCGTCAAATTATTAAGTTGGATGATACGTGACGGTTGACAAGTATATCAATTCGAAATTTTACCCTTTTCGGTAGTATTAATTCAATTTAATAAAAACAAATGAATGAAAAATTTGTCACAAATGTTACCAGTTTAGAATGTTTCACGATTAAAAATAAATATGGATAAATTTTTTATAAATTTATCAATTGAGAGTTTTTGGTGATTAAAAGATTAGTTTAGAATAAAATTTGTTAGATATATACTAATTTAGGATTTTATTGTGATATTAACCATAAAAAAAAAAAAAAAAAAAAAAAAAAAAAAGAGCAACCTTTATGCATTATCAAGCACCACGCGCCATCCGTCGACAATGTACTGATGTGAAACGCTTTCTCGTACACGTGGAAGCACAATGCGAGCCGTACTGCTAGGGATATCGAGTCGGAGCTGGACTCGACTTTGCCGGTGCATGCATGTTCGGGAGACAGGAACGTGCCTATGAGCTTCCTCGGCCACCTTGGACCGCAATTTTCGTTCAGCTCGTGAGTGCGTGATGGTGATGATGATGATGATGGAGGATAAAAGAAAGGTAAAAAGATCACTAGCTTTACTAACAACGTGAAATTAATGACGCTCGTGGTTCGTGTATCTGCCTCCAATTCATTCTGCTTTCCGTCTTTCCCTGTAGCGTCACTGCTCCAACGTCAGCAAACAGGCGAATTATCTCTTTTTCCAGGATGATGATCGCCTCCTTCATGTTTCTGCTCATGCCAAGACGAGTTTTAAGAAGATAGATGTGATGGCCCGAGCGACGGTCTTTGGACGTGCGCAAGGAATGAGTCCCTCTTTTGTCCCATATCGCCTAGGGAGGGAGGTCTTGATTAGCTTATAAAGTTTAGATCTTTCTAATCTGTGTAACGCGTTTTAAAGCCGTGAGAGAAAAAATTATAGCTGGGATGGCGGTTCGTCCGCGCCAGGGTGGGTGACTCAAAGCGGACAATATTATACAGTAGGGCTCGGGATGTGACGCTCTTCTGTTAAGAGGTGGAGAGTGTGACGACCCGAGTGACGGTTCTTAGGATGGCGGTTCGTCCGCACTAGGGATGTGACGCTCTTCTGTTAAAAGGTGGAGAGTGTGACGGCCCGAGCGACGGTTTTTGGGATGGCGGTTCGTCCGCACCAGAGCGGGTAATTAAAAGCGGACAATATTACACAGTGAAAAAAAGGATTATTTCGTTCCTGATAGTCATTTTTGAATCTGTGGATAGGAGCATACTCTAAATCGGAATTGTGGGTAGTACTACCTGATCATTTCTACTAACTCTTTTTTTCTATTATTTCTTTCTGCCATATCCTTAATAGCAGGTTGGTTACACCTACAACCGAAATGGAAACCGAGCGTTTCGTGGTTCAAAAATGCCGAATCTCGCCTCAATCATCATTTGTCAGGACTATTCGGTGTAAGTTCTTTGGCTTGGACAGGGCATTTAGTACATGTCGCTATTCCTGGATCCATTAAAAGCGGACAATATTACACAGTGGGGCCCGGAATGTTACAATAGATGGCTCCCCTATAAACAAAAACATGCTTCTCTTTTTATATAAGAAGTAGAAGGGCGGGGGGAAGAGACCAGCCACGCTACCCTACCCTCTCTAGGCATTACTTTTCTCATTCATGCTACAGTATCATTCCATGATTATATGTGCTCCTTGCTGCATCCTACCGGCGTCTCAGAAATCAAGAAGTCTCTTGACACGAACCGACAAATACTATAGGCAGAATCTAGCTAGATATACGGCCATGATGTGACTCAAACTTTAGATCTCCTGAATTACACTATGACTCAATTACCACGTGTTAGTGTGCTCGGTGGTAATGGACCACAAATAATCGTTCGATTACAAGCTTGACTATTTTTTTTCTTTGGCTAAATAGTTGTAACCTAATTATCTCCTCATAGAATTGTTGATCATCCATCACTCTTCTATTGCGATATTGTTTTTGCATTGTATCATCTATTGTTATAAACTCAATCGCTTCAAGTTAATAAGCACTCGACACCCTGATCATTATTCGACCATTCACCACCGCCGACACTGACAACCACCACCTCTATTGCTAATTTGGCCACTATAATCTCCACATGGCATGAAAGAAGATTATTTTATTGCATAATTTTCACTATACTTATGTTAGGATCAAAATTTAACCAATTTGTTGACATGAATAGAACACCTAGCTAAAAGAGGATTGGTTATCCACACTAGATATTGGAGCCATTGTCGACGATTGTAAGAGTGGCCAAAATTAATATACATCAATAACCATAAATCAACTATTGTTATACCACGACATATGATCAAAAATTGTCATAACATAACTAGTTAGCGATGACACTGACGAAAATGAATAATAAGTTACCAATTGAGACACCGAATGAAGACGGGATGTTTGGGAGGTGCCAAGACACAGTTATAACATCCTGATTTGAAACCACTAATAGAAAGAGCAACAGATCCTGGAGAAGAAATAGAGCTAACCCAACAAGGTCAAAGGATCGAGGTGCAGTTTTGAAGGAGTAACCCCCGAAGGAAAAAAAACATGGCATCATGAGAACATGGGATTGAGTGGAAACATGGCCAAAACTGGTTATATCATAGGCACCATAAATACCAAAGCTCAACTATGGGAAAGTCCCCGTGCACAAACAAACAACATATTATATTTTAAATCTCGCACTGTAGTTATGGTTTTTAGATTTGTGTGGTCAATTATATTCCGATGTGTTTCTTAATTATAGTTTCTAGATTCTCATCTTCGATTAAATTTTGGCTTTACATCTTTACGTTTTCAGGCTTTATCATTGATTAAATTTTGGCATAACTTGTGTACATTCGGTTCCGTTTGAAGTGATTATGTTCTTAGGCTTTGTCATCGCTTAAACTTCGGCACAATTTGTGTATGTTTAGATCCATTTGAATTGAAATTATCAATTCCCTTGTCTATCTATGATATTTCCTATCCGAAACCACCAAAGAACCTGTCTTCTCTAATAAAAATCAAATAACAACTTTCAGTGAGAGCTATTTTGTCACGGAGTCAAATTCCGAGAAAATAGAGTTCACACGACGTTTATCATGCCTATTAATCACACAAGAACCGAATTTCGGCTTCTTGATTACCTGCATATCCTTTGCATTGCTCTCAAACTCAAATCTATCGCACGCTTCATGAATCGCAGTCCAAGGAATTGATTAAGAAGGAGACGAATGTGCAATTAGAACACAAGGCAACTCAAGTTTTATGAGCATACAATTAATTGAATAGTCAAGGGAAAATTTGTCTAAAAAATCCTAAATCATTATAATTTTGCTAATTTAGTCATAAACCTTTTAATTTTGCTACTCAAGTCTTGAATCTTTTCACATTTTGCCAATTGAGTCAATCTAATCAATTTTAGCTGGAATTTACGACGTTGATAATTTTTAATAATATTTTAATATTTTTCCTCTTTTTTTTTTTTTTTTTTTTTCAAGTGCGACTGGTGAAGGTCGTCGAGTCCTCACCTAATGAGGGCAAAGGTGGCCTTGCTGACGGCCACAATGGCGTTGCCCAAATATAATTAAGAATTGTTCACGTTAGCATCAATCTTGCCACATAGGATGATTATTGTCCATGTTAGCAAATTTCGGTCAAAATTGGTTAGATAAATTTAATTGATAAAATGTGAAAAGATTTAGGACTTGATTGGTGGAAACTAAAAATTTAGTATTAAATCAATACAAAAATTTAATGAATTTAGAATTTTTTGGATAATTTTCCCAAGATCAAAAGAGTCAACCACGTGGGTTTGAACTTTGAACATGAAAAGCAAGGCTGCCGCTTTTTTTTTCTAGTTTTTTGCCTTCTTGGTCTTCGATTAGGTGAACCGCATGCAGCAGCCGATATTCTTTTCGACACACCGAGTTCAAAACCTCTTTCGATTCGGCGAATACTCAATTTCGAAAACTCGATTTTCGGTGGCGGAAATGTCGTTGAATCCACTTCTTCCCGTTGCAGGGATCCGCAACTTCGACAGCTAATATCAAACGATAGAGTTGCGTCCCCCTCAGGTAGAGCCGTGAAAACTAGGCACGAAAGGGAGGGCTTTGTAAAAGCTCATCAGCATCGACGATCCCCGCTTCCGTCCAATCATATGCACTCTTTCGATGCCATCCATTCAGTCGCGCATCGACATTTTCTTGAATATCGGCACAAACTGAGCTCACTTCAGCCGGTGGATGAGACGTTTTATGTAGGGAAATTGTCCAAGAAGTTCTAAATCTATTTTACTTTGGCCAATTCAATTCTAAACAATTCAATTTTACTAATTAAATCCTTAGCATTTTGGCAATTGAGTCCATTTGGTTGTAAATCATTGATGCGGACGCAAGTTGTCTAACTTGACATCATTGACACTGATATGGATCATTTTTGTAATTTTTTTCAATTTTTCAGTTTCTTATTTTTCTTTTCCTTTTTTCTTTGCTTTTATTTTCTTTGGTTAGTTTCGGCGAGGGTCACCAATGGTTCTCATCGGCCACAAAGGCTAGGGGAGGACCACCTCAACTATTGTCAATAGCACCGCAAAGGCCATGGGTGAGCCATCGCAACCTCGCTAGCTGCAAGCGAGGGCTTTGTAGCCCCGTTGGCCATAGGCACGAGTGCGAAGGCCCTCACCAAATCTAAGTAAGGTCCTTTGCAGCCTCAATAGCCATGAGAGATGCCTCTAGTACTGATGAGGGTCATCGGCACAGAAAAAAGAAAAAAACAAATAAGAAACGAAAATAAACTTAATAAATAAGAACAAGAAATTAAAAAAAAAATATTACAAAATGATCCACATCAGCACCAACGGTGTTACGTAAGATAACTGACGTTTACATTAACAATTTATGGTCAAAATTAGCCAAATGAACTTAATTGAGAAAATTGCCAAAATGTATATCACCCAATTGATAAAATTAAAAAGGTTAGCCAAAGTGTAATAGATTTAGAACAATTTGAACAATTTTTCTTATGTATCCCTCATTGTTAACATCCAAAAATGACCAAATCCTTTTAATAGATGTGATGCTGATATGGAGCTTGGTGTTAGTCAGTTTAAATATTAATAAGAGGTTGTGGGAAGAAAGTTTGCGGACAAACACAAGTATTAACGATTGAGATGACATCGTTAGACAGCTAGGTGTCAAGCGATTGGACTATCAATAAGATTTCATGGGTCAAAGAGCTTGTCGGCAATTTTGAATACTGATAACCAAATGTTGTTATCGATATATGATGACAATTGGCAATTGATTAACACTTGGTGAATTTAGCCGACTACTAGAGGTAGAAGACTGAGAGCGATGAGGATGCCGATTGAAGAGTTATCAACAATTTGTAGAGAAGATTGATGTGTAATTGCAAAGAGCAATCTTAGAGCCTAAAGCTGAACTCGATGACAATTGAAGAGTTGTTACTGCTTATAGATGAGATGATGTGCAGTCGTGGATGTGCTAATGGAGCCAAAAATCATGGGCATGCGGTCTTGGCGTGAGCTGGAGTCCTCTAATTTGTAGGGGATTTTATTGTCCTTCTGATTTGTAGAGGATTCTATTTTCCCAATCTGTAAAGGCTTAACTTGTAGAAGAAGTCCGTCTGATTGTATATATATGGGTCCGTACATGATGATTAAGGAGAAAAATAAAAATAAAAAGAGGGTTAGGGAGGCTTACTTGAGGATATAGGCACATTGCCAAACCTCATTAATTCTTGTGTTTTTCTTCTCTTCTTCTTCTTGATCTACGTTTAGATTGTTAACATGCAGTTGTAACTTTCTATTTCAAAATTAACCATTTGGGAGCAGTTACAATTTGTAAGACACCATAAAACCCGTGTTGAATTATTGTGAGACAGATCTCATAGCCATGAGACAACTTTGAACTTCTCAATCTATCACTTTATTAGTTTTCATTACTCGCACTTAACTTTTTCATATTCCTATCCAAACTGTCATTGAATTTTATTTTATTTTTTTGGTAAAGGTAAGATATATATTGACTTTTAACCAAGAAAGCTATACAACAAGAGAGACTCGGCACCAACAAAACTTGCACTCATGAAGACAAACAAGTCAAAACGAGTAGAAGGGTGCTAGCAGAAAGGAAAGAGAGGGGAAGGCCAAACAATGGCAGCCCTCCAAACGAAAACAACAGGAAAGATCGACACCACTAAGGCTGCATGTCTTCCTCTAGAAAATAGAAACAAATGGGGCAGCCAGCAACGGCAACCCCATCCAAAAGAAAGGCAAAACCAGGCCAAGCCAAAGCTCAAGCTGAAAAACTGTCATTGAATTCAAGTACAGTAAAAATCAGAAATCGACATCTGATGAAAGATATTTCATCAATTGAGACAGGTGAAACGCTTGCAAAATAATAATGGGATATAATACCTCCAATTTCTTTTGCAAACTTTGGCAATTTAATAAGAGTATAAAGTGATGCCCCGCAAATCTAGAGACTGCTAAGAAAAGAGACTTGAGAAGCTTTGCTATGGAGAAAGGTCATTTTCGGCCCCTACACGATTTCAACGACGACTGCGCACGAAACCTCCAGGAATCCTCGGGCAATCGAAGTCCGATGTTAAATTCAACTGCACGTGAGTCGACGGAGACCACAAATTTCCACGTGGTCCCGATGGTGGTCGCTTTCCTTTCTGAGGGATATTACTTATTTAGGGGTTGTCTGAACAGGTGATGACGGATGAGTGGCTGTCATGCCTTTCGTAGGTATTGAATTTAAGAATGATTACGTAATTATTAGAAAAATAAGAAAAATCAGGAGATATCTAAATCTATCTTTCTACGCATGTTCAACCGCTACGTTGCGAATTTGGTCACGAGTGAAACCTTCTTTGACATAAAAAAAATTGAGAATGAAACCGATGAAGCATTGTTTTTCATTGAGATGTTGTATAATATATATAAAGAGATACCGTCATCTATAATTATGATGAAAATTAAAAATAAAAGACAATAACTTTATCTCCATGGAAATTGAATAAAAGACCAATCAGAAAAAATCTCCAAATGATTAACATGTTGATGCTTTGCTTGATGTGTTATCTTCATGGTGATTTATGGAAGATTCTGCACTATAATTATTCTCCCTTTTGATTTGTTACTTCTAACATGAAATAGAAAATCCTACAATGAGCGACGTGCTTGGCTCATGAATCAAATTCAAAGATTTCTAATTTCATTTCCATTTAAATTATTCTAAAAGTTCATTGAATAACGCTTTGAAACAGTTTTATAACCTAAAAAAAAAACCATGGAATTATAGTTTCTATCGAAAAAAAAATGCCATGTTATGTTTTCAATATTCTCGTTCCAACAAAATGAAAAGGAGCATAAAAACAATGGAATTAAAGTTGTAATCTTGTGTTTGATGTAATCAGATTAATTACTTTGGTTTGGTATCTGTTTTGGTTTGGTTTCAAAGTGTTACCACAAAGCTGATTTACAAGTAAGAAGTTTGATAAATATTTAGATTATCTAAACTCAGCGTGCAATGATGAAAAGTAACAACAACAAAAAAAAGCACTGATTCCTACGCACTTACTGAAGAGAGAGGGGGGCGCTATAATCACATCGAAACATTACATTATGTGATTTAACTAAACAGAATAACACAAAAGATCATTAACTTTTCTCCTGTGAGTATTATTCGAGATCAAAAGTGAATTAATAATAGTCAGCTTGAGAAGTAGAAATCTTTCATCACTAGCGTAGAGGAATCTTGAATAGGAAGAATTGCTTGGTTAGACTAAATTACAAATTAGTTGGTTCAATTATATCAGTCTTTAAAATCACAAATCAAAACCAGACCAACAAACCAATACAAAAAAAATAATAAAAAGATCAAAACCGAAACCAAATCATACCAATAAATCAATAAAACAGATTTTTGTTTCAATTTGGTTCGATTAGATTCGGCTCAATCAAACCGTTTTCGGCTTGTCATGGACGCTCCTGCTCCTTGGGGACCAAACGGGTCACTACAAATGAAAGTAGTGGGCTCATGTGGTCTGACACGTGTTCATTGCCGGGAGGTGGTATGGCCTTGCCTTTTTATGGCTAGGCACGGGCCGCATACGCACAGTAGAAGAGGCCCTTAAGTCTTGAATCAGTAATTTCAGTCGGGCTATTGCGGATAGCAGAATCTAAAGTTTCAAATAGGGACTAACACGAAAGTCAGCAGCTCCCGTGCCCTGTCTACCTTGACACTTCCGACAAATTTCGACTATCGATGCAAATGGTCCCGAATTTGACAACTGCCCTTGCTCAAAGTGATGTAGACAGACAAGTAGGACATCGACTGGAGATAGAAATCGGGATCAAAATGCAGAAGAATTAACAGTTACGCAACTTAAATATACCGATCTCGTATGGTTTTTCAAGCCGCCAACATTATTTTGTCTCCATTCACGCAAATGAGAAGGACTGCATGTCAGTCTCATTTACAGCTTGATTCCTTTTATCCTTTTGCTCGCCTGGCAAGGCAATCAGGGTTCTTGAGGCGAGAGATTATTCGTCCGGATCCAAGTCGATGTGGACTAGGAACCATCACGGTTGTCGACCGAGTGTAATAATTGATCGCTTTTGTCACACGGGTCCGAATTTCCATAAGAACTTTTAATTGATGTCACCTCGGATCCAGTTCGATCGACCAAGTAAGGCCATGCTCGTTCCTAAATATATATAGAAAAAAAAAAAAAAAAAAAAAAAAGGACTTTTGCCGTCACATGGAAAGCCACCGAAAACTCCTGAGCCCGAGGGCCCCCTCCCTGAACCGCGACGTGAACCTGATCGATCACGTGAAATCCCAACAGAGTTCACCAGATCCGATGCTCGGGTCCAGGGACGACGTACGGAGGCTGGGGCTACCAACCGCCGCGCATTCGTCATTCACGGCGAGAAAATGACTGGCGAAAATGGCCATTTTGTCGGCCCCCAGAAATTTTCCAACCGGCAGGCCCTCGGGCTATTGAAGCCATCTCAGCGACCTCTCTCCATCTCTCTCCCCGTTTCACTATTCTTTTCTTTACCTTTCGTTTTCCTCAACTTGATCGCGTGAAGTCCGTCTCCTTATAAAATAAGTTCCGATTGACTTCTCAAATTGTTGCATTCAACCACACATTATATAATTATTTTCGGGCAAATCTATAATACTATGTCGAGACTTTCCTCTCTTCTCATTTGTTGGAAGATACGCCCGAGAATTCGGAAAATATGCTGAAGATCCGATTTGATTATAATCGTGCACTAAATCAATTAGGGATTGAATTGAGATTAATATTTATTTATAGAATATTTCTTTGCCTTTTTATTATTTACATCTTGTATTATAATTACAAAGATCTGTACAATGAATAGAATTGAAGAAATACAAAAAAATTCTCCTTAAACTTCTACGTTCCTTGCTTCTTTTCACTTTCTTTCATGGTATCAGAGCCGCCAGGCTCTTGATTTAGCTTCCGCCGATTGCCTCCCAAGAAACTCTGATTTGCAAAATAGAGTAATTTTTTGGCATAGGAATCAAACGAAACTGGAGCTATCAAAATGGAGAACAGGAAAGCTTATCCTCGACTGGAGTCGCTATGCAAGAGACTAGGCAATATGTGGTCAGAAGATGACATTATTGATCTGGAAGAACTGGATACCTCTGAACAAGAAAAGGACTACAAGTTGATGTTGATCGGTAAGCTGTTCACAAGCCCTTCTATTAATTTTCAAGCCTTCCGGAGTACAATGAAAAAAGCCTAGAAATTAGACAATGTCAATATAACCCTGTTGGAACAAGGTCACTTTTTGTTCACTTTCAAATCTGCTATGGATATTAAAAGAGTGCTAGATGGAGGTCCTTGGTCTTTTGCAAACCATATCCTCTTGCTGAAACCATGGGAACCCAATACACCTCCTCGATGCTATGATTTCACGAAAGGAACCTTCTGGGTACATCTCTATGGATTACCTGTTGAATGGCATAATGAAAGAGCTGTAAGAAAGATAGCCAGGGAGCTGGGAAATGTCATAGAAATCAAAACAGAAACAAAAAACTCTACGCCTTTTGCATCTGAGAGAGTGAAAGTGGAACTTGACTTGTCTGCACTTTTAAAACAGGGGAGTGTAATCAAACGTGCTGGGAAAAACTTTTGGGTCGAGTACAAATATGAAAGGTTGCCCCATTACTGTTATGCATGTGGCAAATTGGACCACTATACCACCCACTGTATTGAAATACAGATTGATGAAAACAATATGGACAATCTAAGGTTTGGGTTCTGGCTGAAAGCAGAGGCAAAGGAGTTCAGCCCAATTTGGAAGTTGTTCTATGAAGAGAATATGGGAGAACAGGACAGAAGATGAGATCATACCTGAAACTCAAGTCCTATCGAACCAAATGGAGGTTGTCCAACCAGCATGCCCTCATTCTAGCCATAAAGATAGAACTGAGAAGAGAAAGGAAATGGACAACGAGACCTCAGGCGGTAATGAAGCTAGCAGTAACCCCCCCTTCTTGCTCCTAACATGGCCAGATAAGGGGAAAGCTCCTATGTCCAATACAGGAAGATCGTCTGCAGAAACAAACCAAAAAGCAGAAGGAAAAAGGGGTAAAATAGGTGCCAAAAAGTAGAAAAAATACAACCCTTATGCTCCAGAGGCGTTGCAGTCCTTAATTGACGAAGATCAGCTCTTAGAAACTCTTGTTAAAGTGGTGAATGGAGAAGTTCAATGGGCTTTGGTGGCTAGCTCTAATAAGCCACCGGGATACCAATGAAAATCTTAAGTTGGAATTGTCGGGGGTTGGGCAATCCCCTGACAATTCAAGAACTCAGAGCCCTAGTGGCTCGTGAAAGGCCTAATGTTGTCTTCTTAATGGAGACAAAAAAAAGGGAACAAATGGTGCAAAAGATAAATAACAGTTTAAATTATCGGTTTCTATTTGTAGTGAATCCAGAAGTTTCTGCTGGGGGACTTGTGCTTATGTGGAATGAAGACACATCCATAACAGTAGACTCTTTTGCTGCTGATTTTGTTAATACAGCCTGCAGATGGGAGGCAAACAAAAATATAATGCGGCTTACACTAGTCCATGCCCCCATACACTTTTCAAATGAGAATGAGATTATGGGATGAGTTAAGATATATTAGATCTTGTAACTCCCTCCCCTGGGTGTGTGTAGGTGACTTTAATGAAGTACTTTACCACTGGGAGAAAGTTGGAAAACGAATGGCGGAACATTACAGAATGCTAGCTTTTCGAGAGGTATTAAATGATTGCTCATTAATGGATATGGAAGGGAAAGGTTGTGCATTCGCATGGTTAAACAATCGAGCAGGAGAGGACTATATTAAAGAACGACTTGACCGGGCTTTATGCAACATGGAGTGGAGAATTTCTTACCCAGAGGCTGAAGCTTTTGCTTTTCCTGTAGTAGGATCTGATCATAGCCCCCTATTGGTGTCGCTATCAGCAGAAAAGGTGTGGCACAGGAAGGACTTCAAATATGAAGCATTATGGGCAGAAGACCTAGAATATGAGAACATCATTAAATCAGCCTTGGCAAAATCACATACAGAAAATCACAGTTGAGTACAGAAATAACAAAATATTAAAAGTGCCCTACTGGAATGGAGTAAAAAATTCTCAAATGCCCACAAACAGATCAGAAGACTCAAAGATGAGTTAGTATCCATCACCAACAATCAAGCGGCTCATCACGACAAGGAAAAAGTCCAAAGCATCAAACAACAAATTGAACAACTGTGGAAACGAGAAGAGATGTATTGGGGTATGTGATCAAGGATTATGTGGCTGAAGTGGGGAGATAGAAACACAAGATACTTTCATGCCACAACAATCCAACATCGACAAAGAAATAAAATTTCCATGCTCGAGCTCCCAAATGACGAGTGGTGCAAAGATACCAAAAAACTAAAAGAGGTAACAATTCAATTCTTCTATGAATTATACAGCACGGTTGGCCCCCGCAACTTCTCCCCAGTGATAGGCCAATGTCCAACAATTGTCCAAAAGGAGATGAATGATGCATTGACAAAAAAAGTAATGCTTCAGGAGGTCAAGGATGCTGTCTTTCAACTAGGAGCAACTAAAGCTCCAGGGCCGGGCGGTTTAAATGGTCAGTTTTTCTGCCATCATTGGGAAGACATCCAGGAGGACTTATTGAGGTTAGTAGGGGATTTTATGGAGACAAATCAGTTCAACCCTAACCTGAATAGAACCCAAATCGTGCTAATTCCAAAGGTTCCAAACCCGGAATCGCTAGATCAGTATAGACCAATTAGCCTATGCAATTTTACTTATAAAATCATAGCAAAGGTGTTGGCAAATCGCTTAAAGCCCCTTCTTCCAGAATTAATTGAAATGGAACAAAGCGCTTTTGTTAAAGGGCAACAAATCCAGGACAACATCCTTATTGTTCAGGAGGTGCTCCACCAGCTAAGAATAAGGAAAAGAAAGAAAAACTTTCAAGCTGTACTGAAGCTCGTCATGAAGAAGGCATACGACAGAATTGACTGGGACTTCTTAAAGGCTTGTATGTTGAAGATGGGGTTCTGTTAGCAGTGGGTCTCATGGATCATGCATTGTGTGACTTTAGTCTCATTTAGTGTTAAGTTTAATGGAGAATCATTACCTGATTTTCAGCCATCAAGGGGTCTTCGTCAAAGTGATCCACTCTCACCTTACCTATTTATCCCTAGCAACAAATGTCTTATCTCTTACTATGAAAAAAGCAGTGGGGGAAGGGAGAGTGAAAGGCATAAAACTATACAGTAATTGTCCAACTTTATCTCATTTTTTATTTGCGGATGACTTGATATTTTTTCTGGATGGAAAGGTGAAGGAGTGCCAAAATTTAGCCACTGTTCTAGACCAATATTGCATGGCTACAGGTCAAGCAATCAATTTGAACAAGTCTGGAATATTTTTTAGCTCGAGCTGCCCTCAGAATTTAAGGAGAAACATGGCAGGGGAATTAAGAGTACCGGAGATCGATAAAACAGGAAAATACCTAGGCATTCCGTCGGATTGGGGAGCTTCTAAGAAACAAATGTTTGCTTGGATATTGGCTAGAGTGAATATGAAGCTAGCAGGTTGGAAGGAAAAGTTGCTCTCCAAAGCTGGGAAAGAAATCCTTTTGAAAACGGTTATTCAAGCGTTACCACAATACGCGATGTCCATCTTTAAGATCCCAATCTCCATATGCAGAGCTATAGAGCAAAAAATTGCTTCCTTTTGGTGGAAAAACACTGAATCCAAGACTAGAATTCACTGGAAAAGTTGGAATGTGCTGAAAATGTGGAAGAACCAGGGAGGAATGGGCTTTCGCAACCTAATCACGTTCAGTAAAGCAATGCTAGGAAGACAGGCTTGGCGTTTGATGGAAAACCCTTCGTCTTTATGGAGTAAACTATTCAAGGGTCTCTACTTTCCTTCTACAGACTTCTATCATGCCAAGCTAGGCCATCGAGCATCATGGGGATGGAGAAGTCTACTACATGGCCGAGATGCTATCTTAGATTCAACATTATTGACAGTAGGTAATGGAGAATCTATTAAAATACATGAGGACCGATGGCTAAAGCGAGGCATAGTCCCTGGCCCAGCTAATCGTGACGAACCCCTGTTAGTAGCCGAGCTCATAGATGCAAATGGTGCAACATGGAAGGAAGACAGCATCCAAAACCTGTTTGAAGATAAGATTGCAAGCGAGATATTAGCCATCCCCTTACCATCAGACAGAAGAGCAAACAAATGCATTTGGATGGCAACTAAATCAGGCACTTATTCAGTAAAAAGTGGGTACAATCAACTCAGAAACTTAGAAGACCACTCAGCCCACAAATCCCCTTCAACCTCATATCAAAAACCCAAAGAATTGTGGAGCAAAATATAGAACCTACGCACCCTCCCCAAAGTTAAAGTGTTCATGTGGAATTTGTGTCACAATGCCCTCCCCACAAAAGAAAATCTAGCCAAGAGAAGAATCTTACCCGAGCCGTGGTGTCCCCTGTGCAAGGCGTCTCCCGAAACAGCAGAATGCGTTTTTTTACTCTGCCCCTGGACCAGCGAAATATGGTCACATAATTCCCTTCGGATACAAATACAAAGCACAGAAGTAAAGAGCATGGATCGATGGTTTTTGGAGTTTAAAAGCTCCCTGCCTCAAGCCCCCCAATCGGAAACACTAGCCGAAACCCTTTGGCTCATCTAGAAACAAAGGAACGCGGTCGTTTTCCAAGCAAGGCAGCCAGATCCGCAAGGGGTAATGGCAGATCTGGTCCTATCACAGCAAAATCTAACAAATCAGAGCACCTCTCGACTGAAAAATCTTGACCAGACTCCTTCACATCAGCAAAAAACCAGAAGAACAAACGCGAAACCTGCATGTTGGAGACCGCCAGACCCGAGATGGGTGAAAATCAACGTTGACGGAGCTTTTACACCAGGGACTAACGATGGATCTGTTGCAGGCGTGTGCAGGGACGAGAACGGCATGCTGCTAGACGGTTTTGCTCACTCGGTCAAAGCGCAATCTCCCTTACACGCAGAAACCCTAGCAGTATGTGAGGGTCTGGAACTGGCAGCAAAGTGGAGGAAGAAAGAAGGGTCACGTGGGGTAGTTGTAGCATATGACTGTTCCACATCAGTTCGGACGATCTTGGGGATAGATCCCCCCTCTTGGGAAGTCAACTACGTTGTTCAGATGGGCCGGGCCGTGATAAACTCCAATCTAGGTTTAAATCTTATCCATGAGCCGAGAGAGTTAAATAAAACCGCGGATTGGGTTGCAAAAACTTAGCTCCGCCAATCTCTACCTCGGAACTGCATATCCCGCCCCCCTCAATCCCTTTTGGATGTTCTTTGTTTTGAAGCCCATTTGGGTTGTCCCTCTACTATTACTACTTGAAATGAAAAGAGGACTATTTCAACCAAAAAAAAAAAAAATGACTCACTCATAGAAGCTGCCTTTCGGCTTTCGTCACTGATGGCCAAACTACAGGAGACGTCACACCATAGTCTTTAGAAAATCAAGGCCATTCTGGGACAAGTCCCGTGACCCAACACCAACAGGTTCAGGTCCAAGGCGTGCAGTGGTAGCTCTTCCTGGCTCAACCAAATCTGGGGCAGCCCATTCCGAGCCATCCTTACCAGTGGGTAACCTATTAATGGTACCTTAGGCCAAGCTCAAATCCATCATTACTAGGGATTCCGGGCCACCGGAGCAACACTCAGCCTAATGGGAGCCCACCAGCCACAAGTGGGGCAAGCCCAACCATCGAATCGAAGCAAATTAGCGGGTCGGGCAAACCGGATTTGGAAGCAAATCTCTACCTGGGAATTTTTAATGCGGGTCATGGTACCGGGTCTAGCGGTTCAGGTATAGGAACAAATCCCTACCCAAATCTCTCACCCGATTTTCTGCCTTTTCTAGTCATGGCTGTCACCGATCGACCGGAGCTCGGCGATCCTCTGTATGTGTCAACTGCCGACGACCTAGAATTGCAACTAATCAGTTTGCAATTGACCGGGCCAAAAAACTACTCCAGATAGTTGCAAGATTTTCAACAAGCCCTCATGACGAAGGATAAAGATGGTTTCCTCGACGGGACCGTTCCCATCCTTTCGGATGAGTGACTAGCTCGACATTGGAGAAATGCAATCACCTCGTCCGAACATGGATTGGTTACTGCGTTTTTCCAGAGGTCGTAGCCGGTCTCCCACGACGGAGGACTCGAAGAGGATGTGGGACAACATCAAAGAAATGTACAGGAAATTAGATCGAGCCAAAATATTTTCCCTCATGTAGGAACTCAGTGAACTCAAGCAAGGAAATATGACGGTTACAGCTTGTTACAACAAGCTATCATCACTTTGGAATGAGTTTGAAGTTGCGGAAGAAAAACTCAGGGGACCAGCAGAAACCCTCGAACAATATAGATCTATAAAGGAAAGGGAAAAGGCCACTCATTTTCTTTTGATTATGAACGAGACATACCTAACCCTTCATTAACAGATTCTGGCGATGGATTCGGTGCCTCCCCTCGAATGGATTTTTCCAGTTAGTTGTTCAAGAAGAGAGCCAGCGGCTCGCGTCCCCAAAGCATGTGCGAGGAGGCGGAAGCATCGCTCTCACATCTTGTGGCGAGCGGCGAGATTCGAGAATCAAAACTCTAGCCTGAGAGAGAGAAAGAGCATCAAGAAGGGCTAGGGTTCCATGGAGGCAACGAACGATCCCTTAAAAGGGATGGGTTCAACGGCTCAAATCATCCGCACTGATCCAACAGTCTACAGGGGTCTGATCTATCAGATGAATCGGATGGTGGATATGATTCCGTGACCAAGGCATCCAACGGTCACATTTTTTCTGCATCCTCAAAAAATTTTGGCCAAAATTCAAAAGGGAAAGGTAAATTAAATTGTGAATATTGCAAACGTATGCATCATACAATCGATAATTGTTGGAAATTACATTGCAAGCTAGGAGAAAAGGGAAAAATGAAAGAATTTTTTGTAGCTTACCAAGTCACTAGACCTACCGGTCTAAGTATTGACCGACCCATTACATATGGGCAATATCAACAATTGATGCAGACATTACAAAAGATTGACACCTCAAACAAAGGAGGAAGCTTTTCAAGTATATCTCATTGCCTGATAAATTTTATTTCGAGGAAAGCTTGGATAATTGACTCAAGAGCAAGTGATCATATTATTTGTGATAAGGAATTTTTTCCCATTATGCATAAGAACTTGGATCTCCCTATTTCTGTGCAACTACCAAATGGGAATATTACCCATGTCACCTTGACAGGCACAATTAAATCGAGTCCTTAGATTACCTTTCAAAATGTCCTTTATGTCCCACAATTTCAATTCAATCTTATATATGTGTCCAAAGTCTGCAAAGAAGATTCCTGTTGAGTATTCTTCAATTCTGATACTTATTTTTTTCAGGTCCTTTCGACTGACAAACTAATGAGCTTGGGTAGTCTTTCCGAAGGATTATTTTTTTGGACTTGTTTCCCAACCGATTTTGATTTATCATCAATTCCCTTGAATAAAATATCATTGTGTAATATGATTGCCAACGATAAAAAATTTCTTATACATTCGAGAATGGGTCATAGTGTTTTTTTTCCTTATTCTAAATGTCATATATACCCTCTCGCAAAACAGTCACAAATCCCCTTTCCTTTCGGTAAAACTCGTGCAAGTCATGTCTTTTCATTAATTCATGTAGACGTTTTGGGACCTTATCACACGTCACACCATGATGGATCATGTTATTTTCTCACAATTGTGGATGATTACTCCCGTGCAACATGGGTATTTCTGATGCAGTCAAAAGCTCAAGTTCCCTCTCATTTAAAAATGTTTATTATTTTGTCGAAAAATAAGTTTGGGAAGTCAATTCAGCGAATCTGCACTAAAAATGGGAAATAGTTTTTCAACCATGACTGCATTTCCCTCTTCTTGTCTCACGTGGACTAAAGGTATGTCATCTATTTACTTGATGATATATGTTGACGACATTCTCATAATGGGAAATGATAAAACTGTCATAAAGAGCCTTAAGAAATATTTGCATACCACCTTTCATATAAAAGACCTGGGAGCACCAAAATACTTTCTTGGGATTGAGATTGCTCGATTGGACCAAGGAATTTCCCTCAGTCAGTGGAAATTTGTACTGGATATTATATCAGAAGCCAGTTTATCAGGATGCAAGCCAACAGTTATTCCAATTAAGCAAAACACCAAACTAACTGTAGCAGATCATGTTGCGGGAATATCTCAAGATAATGATCCCGTACTCAAAGATCCGAGTTATCAGAAGCTCATTGGAAAACTCATATATTTGACTATGACCAAGCCTAATATATCATATGCGGTGCAAACGCTCGGTCAATTTATGCACAGTCCCAAGCAATTTCACATGAGTGCTGCCTTAAAGGTCTTGAAATACTTGAAGAAGTACCTAGGACTTAGAATACTATTGTCTAGAAGATGCAACAGGGAAATGACGACATATTGTGATGTAGACTATGCAACTTGTCCCATGAGTCAAAGATCCATTACTACATTAAACCGGGAGAATCTCTTCTTTCATGGAAGACCAAAAAGTAGGCAACGATTTCGTTGTCTTTAGCCGAAACAGAATATCGAGCCATGGCGAAAACTACATGTGAGATTGTATGAATACGAGGTTTGCTTGGGGACCTCAGAATACAACTAGAAGGCCCAACAAAGTTATTTTGTGACAATGATGTAGCCCTCAAGCTTGCAGCAAATCCCATAGTGCACTAAAGAACTAAGCATATGGAAGTAGATTGTCACTTTACTCAAGAAAAAATTCAAGAAGGGATAATCGAGACATGAGGAATTGGAACCGCAAAACAACCTACAGATATCTTCATCAAACCTCTATGTCAAAGACAACACGTGTTAAGCAAATTAGGCGTCTTGTTCACCAAACCTCTATGTCAAAGACAACACGTGTTAAGCAAATTAGGCGTCTTGGATATCTACAAGTAGAGGTGGCAAAATGGGTCATTGCACCCATATTTTTCACAAATGGGTCGAATGTGGGTTATGAAGTTGTAATGGGCCATAACCCACATTCAGCCCATTTTAAGTTCAGTTTTATATGGATCGAAAATGGGTCACACATTCTAACCCATTTTCGACCCATTTTTAAAACCTAAAAAACATGAACTTCACCTTCTTTAGCCCTTCGACAGCCCTTCGCCGCTTGCCTCCGAACCGCCTTCACCACTCGCCGCCGCAGCTCGCCTCCGAGTCGCCTCCGCCGCCTGCCTCTGAGGCTCACCTTCGCCACTCCCTCAAAGGTTGCCGACGACTGAGCCTTGCCGACGACTAGCGAGGCTCGAGCTCGTCGGCGTTGGGCGGGGCCTTAGCCTCGTCAGATTGGTGAGCTCGAGTCTCGCCAGATCCGGCGAGGCTCGAGACTCACCGGTGTCGAGCGGGGCCTCGGCCTTGCTAGATCGGCGAGATCAAGCCTCGCCCGACGCTGGCGAGCTCGAGTCTTGCCAGATCTGGCAAGGCTCAACCTCGCCGACGACTGGTGAGACTCAAGCTCGCCGGCGTCGGGCGGGGCCTTGGCCTCGCTGGATCAGTGAGATCGAGCCCCACCCTACGCCGGCGAGCTTGATCTCACCGTGGCCGGTTGCCGGCCATCATCGTGGCCGGCGGCCAGCCAAAGAAGAAGAAAAAAAAAAGAGGAAAAAGAGAAAATAATTATTAAAATTGAAAATTATATTTTAAAAAATAAAAATAATTAAAAATGATATTTTAACAAAATTAAAAATTCGATTTTTTTAAATATTTTAAAAAGAATTATAAAAATTTTCCATTAAATTTGTATTGCATAAAAATTGTTAAAAAATTTGTATTGCATAAAAACATTTTAACAATAAGTAGGTTTTAAATATGAATCGAGTCGAGTATGGGTCATTAGGGGTGCATGATAACCAAAATTTCTATTCTAGAAATAATTTTTCTATTCCGCACTATTTCTGGAATAGAAACCTGTTTGATAAACCTACTTAGTTTTTCTATTTCTGGAATAGATTTCTATTCCCAAAATTGATTTGGATGAGAAATCAGAAATAATTTCTTCTACTAAACCCTAATTTCGGTGAGTCCTCCCTCATCTCCTCTACGTCTCTGCCTCCTCCTCCTCCTCCTCCTCCTCCACCTCTCCTCATTTTATTAAAAATAAATATAAATATAATCATTTTATTCATTTAAAAATTAAATTAAATTTATTAAAAATAAATAAATTATCTTTATTTATCATTTTATTTTTATTTTATTAAAAATAAATTTATTAAAAATAATTTATTTATGATAAATAAAAATAAATTTAATAAATTTATTTTTATTTTTATTTTTATTCATTTTAAAATAAATTTATTCATAAAATAAAATAAAATAGAATAAATAAAATAAATTTATTTTTAAGGATATTTTTATTTTATTTTTTATGATTTATTTTATTTTATTTTATTTTATTTTATTCTATTTTTTTTGTTACTAAATCATTTTTATTTTTTATATTAAAGGTCGTCGGGTTGTCGCCGCCGCCGTCCGAAAGGAAGAAATTTTGTGTCGTTATCAAACGAATTTCTATTTTTAGAGTAGAAATTTTGTATCGTTATCAAACGGTTATTTTTGCTTAGAAACTCTTCTAGAAATCGCGCCCTAGATTTACACTACAAGAATATGGGTCAAATATGGGTCGACCTATTTTTGACCCGACCTATACCTGATCCGACCCACCCATTTGCCACCCCTATCTACAAGCCACCAGATTAATGGGGAATGTTGGAAGATATGCTCAAGAATCCGGAAGATATGCTGAGGATTCGATTTGATTATAATCGTGCATTAGATCAATTAGGGATTAGATTGAGATTAAGATTGATTTGTAGAATATTATTACAGAGATCTGTACATTGAATAGAATTGAAGAAATACAAAAAATTTCTCCCTAAACTTCTACGCTCCTGGCTTCTTTTCACTTTCTTTCAACATTTTATATCCTCCTAATACATTCATCAGCATGCTTTTCACGTGGAGATAATGAACGCATTTTTTTTTTTTTTAATGTATATATATTTATGTTTTCGCTACTTGCAAATTTTTTGTTTCCAATTTCATCGTCCTTTCATATTGTGCACGCGTCCGATTAAAGTTAAGCCAAATCTAATCAGTGAAGCTCGATCTCAAAAGTTGAATTTGACTAAACTGAAATATTACCCTTTCGTGGAAGCTCACCATTCCTATCCTCGTTGCCAATGCAGAAAACCAAAAGAGGTGGTGTTCTAAGTTGCTGGGAACTGTTCAACTGACAAAAAGAAAGTTCCCAGAAAAATGTACAGAAGAATCTTTATTTGTAGTGTTTCTATGATTCGACTCTTGGAACTTAGCCCAAGGAACAAAGAACACAATTACCACACCGCGGCTTACTAAACACGTCACGTTCCCTTCATTGTCGAAACCTTTAGTGAGCGTACAAGGGGGCATGTGCGAATGTCCACCTCCCGCATCATTTCGCAATGCAGCAACGTACGTGGAAAGCCATATTGAATCTTGAATATCTCGAGAAAAACGAATTCGCGGGCCTAATCTGTACTGAACTCGACAAAAGGAACATCATCAAAATAACATAAGAATGGGCTGGCGACCCTCTCTCCCTGCTGGAAACGCTGTCTGAGCGTACGCTGCTGTACAGATTGCACTGTTTGCTCCGAGCAGAAGGAGGAGGAGGAGGTCAGTGAACTACATGTAGGATCGCATGCGAGGCCTCACCAGAGATTGGCCTCCATCAGCAAAGATAGTCGTCCCCGTCATGTAACATGAGCCATCGCTGATCAAATAGATGATGGTTGAAGCCAGATCGTTTTTGGCATCGAGCCATCTGTGAAGCGGTGCCGCATCCTTGACCAGGGCCTTTGCCATATCCATGCCTACGGATTTTGGATACTCATCCTCTATGTGCAAGCCACGGGCGACGGCATTAACTCTAATCTTATGCTTTCCCATGTCCAACGCCGAGGTCTGCGTAACAACCACAAGGCCAAATAGGTTAGATAAGAGATTGGCCACAAAGAAAGTTAAGTAAGAAACACACAAGATTATGATAACATGATGCCTCACTTACTCTGACTAACTGCTGCACTCCAGCCGAACATGATCCGTATGCAGCAGCTCCTTGATAAAGCCCTCTTTCCGAGCCGATTATTGACGTCAAGAATACGATGGAACCTCCTCTACGGCCGTCACGCATTTTTACACCGACGGCCTTCAGCAAAAACCACGCGGACAGGAAGTTTATACGTATTATCTTTTTAAACTCTTCTTCTGGCAACTGTAGAGGGTCCTGCATCTTTCCTGTTCAAGAAAAGTCAGTCGTAAGCTAAGCTGGCTTGCTTCTGTTCCCACTAGACAAGCGCGAGAAACCGACAGCCATTGACAGTTGAATTGATTTATCATTAATCCAAACATGGCCACGTGAAGAGCGCACTTCAAGATACGGGAGCGAAAGAACTTTCAGAGTTCTCAAACTTCGGTCCTGATGTATCTACAAATTAAGACAACCCTCCAATGGACAATCTAGAAAGATTCAAAAAGGATGCCTTGGCAACTAGACAGAGTCCCATATTTCTTTTGGACAATTGACGAGTCCCTGGTCAATTCTATTGGCACCATCTGTCTCTTTTTTTCTTTTTCCTGTTGATGACCCTGATGGATATGGCATGAGTCAGCTTGACTAGATTCACACCCCAATTTCCCAGAACTTCACTATTGAGTTCCTCGTCCTAGCATGGAAATTTCACACCCCTTTACTTTTCCACGGAACCATGACAAGTCCCAAGCATTCCCGTCGAGTTAAGCTGTTGACAAAACAAAGAGGGCATCTACTAGAGGGGCCTGAGATGCAACCAAGTCACCTCTACCTACTGTTGATTTAGACGACACATTCACCAAACATCGACTCTGTCTCCTCACGTCAGGGGAATTAGATTAATCTTATCGAACAGAGCATATCCGGGCAAACTCTCATCATTTGTCCCTGGATTGGATATTGGAAGATTTAAAGTTCAGGAACTGTAATATATCTGAACCAATTGCAGGTAAAGCCATCTAACATCGAAAGCAACACGATTGAACCCAAGAAGCAATATCCCCGATAAGAATGTCACTTCTGATTTTGAATGCATTATAATTATCTCCGCACGCTATACCGAGTACTATCTCATGGTTCAACACAAGATGCTACAGTCGTGATTTCCAAATCGTACGCATGGCATAGAGCAACGTACCTTCGTAATTGTAACAGTGCACGAAAGCATCCAAACCCCCCAGAACGTTGCACGCTTTGTCCACGGCCTCCTCGAAAGCTCCCTCCCTCTCTTCCTCCATGTCCAATCCGACAACCTCGACCGACGCCGCACCCTTCAAAGAACCAGCAATTCTCTCGCGGACGCTCCTCAGACCCTTTTCGTCTCCCATCAAGACCAACCTGTTCAATACACAAGCACACGATTAAGCACCAACTTCAGGGCCAATTTGTGAGCCCTACGTCAGTTAGCTAATCGATAATCCCTATCATCTTCAATCGACACGACGACTACACGCGCCCTCTGCATTCTTCATGCAGCAGAACCGACCCAACAATTTCATCCAAAATCGTTCCAGGCTCCCCCCGGCAAACATTAATAAGTTTGGGGAGCGATTTAGGGACGATCATAACCTGCAGCCACGCTTGGCCAAATGCAGAGCGACGTTCACCGATACGTCGTCGCCACCGGAGGTGAGCAAAACTCTCTTCGCAGCATTCGCCATCGAACCCCCTGTATTCCGATCGCGACGCGAGAAAAGATCAGAACTGATCCCCAAAGGCAATGCCAGAAGACGGCGACGGCGACGGCGACGGAGAAGGAAGCGATGAATACGGAATGGAAGGTGGTGCGGATAAACACAGGCCGATCGAGTGACTGGACAGAGACGCTTCGCGGACTTATTTATACGAAAAGCATTTGCGCAGGTTGCTGAAAAGGAATTATCGGGAAATAGCGGGGGGACTAAATAAATATTTAATTTCCGAGCGGGGCCCGACTGGCGAGGGCGGTTAAACGCGAAAAAAATCCCGGAACGAGAAGAGAACGAGGGAAGGGGTGCGAAATTGAGTGCGAACGAGCGGTGAGGTTTCTGAGATGGCGTCCACGTAATTGCGTTAGAGCTCGAGCGAGGTGAGTGGGAGGGGGGACGATCCACTACGGAGGGGGAACAAGTGCGCGGGCTGCTCTCGGAAGAGGAGACGCAGCTGGCGGAGAAAGGTTGTCGGCACCGTGACGTGGCGCGATCTTACTGGCGAACGAGTGGGATCGGGGATGGTGGCCGTTTGACCCCTTTTCGGACGTCGCTTGGGGCACGGGTCCCACTCGATGGAAGAAGCCTTCACAGCCATCACTTTTTCTTTTTAATTAGTACCACCAAAAAAATCATCTCGATCAATTTTTCAGTATAAAAAATTCAAAATTAATGCACCTATAATAAATTTATCCCGAATTAATTTTTTGATCATAAAAAATCCTAAACTGGCATATTGATAATAAATTTATTCTTTGTTATTTTTCAATAAATTTAATTAATATTACAAAAATAAAAATTTGGTACATTTGTAACAATAGAAGATGAAATCCTATATTACCATATATCATCTAATTCGGTAATTTAACAGAAACTAATAAAGATAAAATTTATTATAGGTGTATCGATTTAAGATTTTTCACAATATACTTTTTTTTTAAAAAAATACACACACAAAAATATATGGTTGTAATGAACTTGATCCACTGAACCAGAAATCATATAAAGAAATTTCCTCTTGATTCGAGCATTTGGAGTGTCAAATCTTGTGTAATGCCAATGTTGCATGTACTAAAAACCACATCGCGACACATAGTACATTGCTCTAGTGCCTTGATTGCGACATCTAACTGAACCAGAAACCATATAAAGAAATTTCATCTTGATTCGAACATTTGGAGTGTCAAATCTTGTGTAATGCCAACGTTGCATGTACTAAAGACCACATCGCGACACGTAGTACATTGCTCCAGTGCCTCAATTGTGACATCTAACTCAACCAGAAACCATATAAAGAAATTTCCTCTTGATTCGAGCATTTGGAGTGTCAAATCTTGTGTAATGCCAACCTTGCATGTACTAAAGACCACATCGCGACATGTAGTAGGCTTAATTGTGACCTATCATTGCACGTGAAAGATGTAAGGGGTCTTTGCAGGTACAGTATGAGTAGACGGGTTTTGTTTCCCCTCCCATGACATGCATCACCATCGTTTTTTTTTGGCATCTGATTCCAAAACTCGAATTCACATCAAAACGGCTTCTTGGAGAGAAATGGTACAACGAACCCAAAATAGATATTAAAATAAACCAGCCGCGCCCATTTGATTAGTCCCATACGTGAATGCTCTTTTACAACCGTCCGAAAGTATTTTAGTATATGCCTTAGATTCACTGAAAAATTGCTTCGTTTAGGACAAGTTAGTTGATTACGGTTGGTTGAAGTCAGTGTGGCATTGAAGAATGGCGGGAGCCTCGAGGAAAGTACCAAGAACCATTTTGTATTAGCGTGGAGACTGAGTCTCGTGGTCCTCCCCTGTTCTTGTCCAGTTGATTCATGGGAGAGGCTTAGGTCTTATTTTATGCGTTGACCTCTTGACTGTTTTGGATGTAGCACCAAAGACGATGCATTTGCTTTCTTCCTTAGTGCAAAAATTACTAAAAAATTTAAATTATTTACCCTAAAGTTTTTTCAGTAATACTGAAAATCCCAAACTTGTATTAGTTTGCTTGCATGAACGCTCGAAATCAAATAGTATTGACACGACGCCCATGGGACTTAAGTAAAATAAAATGACATCGATTTAGTTGAAAATATTATTTAATAAAACCTTGACGGAGGGTGAATATGTCATATAAATATAAAATTTTAGATTTTTCCTGTTATAAAAGGAAGTTCAGACGAATCTCTGCGTTGGGTGGTCGATTGTCGCCGGTCAATAGCCCAGGTGGTTGGCGAAGTCGATATCTTGGCGTGCCACCGTGGTTGGCGCTATGGATAGCTTGGGTACCCAAAAAAAAAAAAAGTTCTGACGAAGACGCCATGGTGATTATAATTTAAATTTGTTTTTTTTTTTTTTTTTTTTTTTGTGACTTTTGCCCTTTTGCCTGTTTTGGGAGTCTTTCTTGTCGTTTTGAATTTGCTGAGGGGACACAAAACTCTATTTGGGCCGGCATGCTGGCGTGCACGCACCTATGACACGTCAGCGCAAAAGTAGAGGGAGAAAGATTAAGATGAATGTCGGGATAAGAGTGCTATGAGAGAGAGAGAGAGAGAGAGAGAGAGAGAGAGGTTGCAGCGGAAGCAAAATGATCCCCTGCCCCCACCGAAAATTCACAATGATCTGCGACCCCAGTGATGGGAGAGACTAGGCGGAAGACAATGATTGATTGCAGTCGGCAACCGATGAAATCAAATGGCCGCAATTGAAGTTGGTCGACCATCGTTTCCAGCTTTTTTCGATCAATGAGGAGAACAAGGGAACCATCGTGGGCCCAATAATAAACGAGTCTCCCATTTTTCACGAGATTATTAATTCAAATAGTATTGTCAACGAATGTGAAAACAATCGGCATTATGCTTTATGATTGCGATATATTTCATTTGGAGAGATTTTCTGACTACTGACGTCTCTCGACATGTTGTGGAGATAAATTTGCTAAGCTTGACAACTGTGAACAGTATCGAATTTTGTGATAAGTACCAAATGAGGTCGCCGGCGTTGATCACTCTTCATTGGCTTCATTGCTTATGAACTAATGAAGTATTGAGGGTGGAGAATGATAATGGTGGCAAGAGGGCCTGCATAATTTTTGGCTTCCGATAGGCTTCTAACATAGAGAAGGGGAGAAAAGGGAGTGGCCCATGCATCAATGAAAGGGAGGGCGATACTAAGCTGACACGATGAGGACGTCAATTTGTCAACTGGAAGGATCTACAGCATCCCAAACTCTAGCTTTGACTGGAAATCATATTGAAGGATTTATAAAGTAAAGACCCATCATGAAATGATCACCAACTTGTATGATTACTCAGACGATGTCTTACAGGTACAAAATGAATCGAATTATTACATTGTCGAGATGGAAAACCGACCAAAATAAAATATGAAAACAAAACACGACAACCTAAAATCCATGTCGCATCCTCCTTATGCGCAAAGTCCAACTGGGGAGAATGTGTATCTCGACTAATCACAGCACCACGTGAAAGGGAAGTAAGTTTTCGTTTGATGAGACGTGACTATCAACGTGCATTACGTGAGGCGAGCTACTCCTAATATATAAAGGTGACTTGATCATAACTAAAGTCGTAAAAGGTTGACTCACTATAAATTGGGCCGACACACGCAGCGATGGATTCACCGAATCTGGCCATGTAGTTCTTTAATGCGAGTATAGAAGCCCGATTTATTTAATCGTATTTTGACAATTAAAGAACCAACGCGTACTTCTCTCGAAGCGAGGGCGCATGCGCACGTAACAGCGATGTTCTCAAAGCTTATGGACGAGGAATCAGGAATCTCAGCCTGGTCAGAACTCTGGCCAAAGATTCCCTTTCCTTCCCTTCCCCCATCGCTAGGAAAATAGCTCGTTTCGTTCTGGTAGTTGAGAAGCTGTTCGTGTGAACGAGTATCCGAGCCGCGTAATCCACGTTCCTCACGGGTCAATGAAGCGTGAAGCGTTCACTGCACGACTCACGAACTGAACTCAACTACCGTCCTCGGATGGTGATCAATTTGGTCGCGTCAGGACCAAGGCATCTCCACTCGCTGGGCTTGTTTGACCCTGTAACGAAGTCTCTGCAGTTCGTGGCGGACTGTTTTTCTTCGTCTTTTCTTATGGTCGTTCTACCCGCTTTTCACATCAACCGACCGATGACCATTTTCGTATTTCAAAGCCAACCTGGTAGTTTCGCGAATCCTTACGGGCAAAGAGGAGGAAGATGCACTGGCGAAGCACGGAGCTGGGCTGTGTCGACGGTAGCTTGACGGCCCAAGCTCCCGAATTCCAGGCCCGAATTTGACATTGCCGGCTAATGCCTAGAGTGCTGATCCAAATGGGTCGGGTTTGTCTAGGATTCCTGAAACGACGCCTTGGGCTGATGTCAGGTGCCGTTTGGTTTGCTGGACTCGATCAAGCCAAGATTTCTTTTTTTTCTTTTTTGGTTGGAAAAGGCTTTCCTTCATTCATTCATTCATAAAACAAGCTCTACTAGAGCTAGACAAGTAAATTTCTCAACACAAAATATTCCTAAGAGGTTGAGGGGGCAAAGACAACGAATTGATAGGGGAGTTTTCTTTCAATGACCCTTAACGATCCAATCGGTAGCTTGATTTGCCTCTCGGGGATTATAAACGACCTCCACCTTATCAACTTGGGTTAACAAGGCTCGGCTCTCTTCAATGATGTCCCTAATAGTCCAAGGGCTTGCTTCTCGGCCCAACAAGCAATCCATAACATAGGTACAGTCGCTAGACATTATGAAGGGCAAATCTCTTTGGATTCTTTTAGCAAGTATTCCTCAGTTTGATGAAACCGTGCAAATTTGTCAGCTCCATAAAGAATGGAGATTTGGAGAGATACCGAGACCGTATTAGGTATGGCTACCCACTATTTACTAGGAACTCATTAAATTGTTTAGAAAGAGCATCAGTTTCATCGAGAAAATCAAACTCTATCTTTGTAATATGTTGACCTCAAAATAAGTTGAGATCAAATGGAATTGTCAAAGATCAAAATAGTCTTCTTGACTCCTTTTTTCCCTCGTACCACTAAATTAAAAAGACACGTCATGATTTGCTAGAATCGAGTTGCCATAACCTTGTGAAGTATATATAGGCACTTTGTCAAAAAGTTATGTAATTATTTGCTTGAGCTTAAGTCTATTCCATAATAATTTGACATTAATAACAATACGAAAGTATCATACTAAATTAATACATATGCTAGTTCCAATTACGAGGCATTTGATTTCACTAACATTAGGTAAAATGTCAAGTGTAAATATATTTTACTTTTTATATATTACTTAATTTAAATTTTCGGACTTTCTCATTTTAATTTTTATTAAATTTAAAATTCTCGAAACCTCTCACAACTCTAGGATGTTAGACACATAAAATTGCATGTAGCTTTTCTTATAGTTTTTTGAAGTCAATGCCGTAATCTGCAAAGGAGACACCTTTTTCTTATCCCTAAACATGAATAAACAGGCCGGCATTTTGTCTAAGTGGCTTTTATCCTTAAAAAAGAAAACGCAGAGCGAACCATTTTCTCTAATGCCTTAGCCTTTTGGACCGGGTTTATCAAAAAGTGAAAAATCAAAACCGTTGGCATTCGGGATCTGTTGAACGGCTGAGATGTATTTCTCCAAGGATGAAGTTTTCATCAAGGCATGGGCGTCGAACAATCACCCCCCGAAAATTACACTGCCTTCTTCCGGTAAAGTTCACTTCGACAGGAAATTCTCTCAAGTGCGAGAAGGAGAGAGGAGAGCTTGGCTATGGCGAGCTCCGCGTTCGCGTCTCCTTGGTCGCTCCGGTCGCCGAATCTCCAAGGCCGGGCGTCGCCGACGGCAGCGAAGTCAAGCACCAGGCATGGCACTTCTCCGTTCATTTCTCCGTGAACCAACACTTGTCCCCCTATTTGCTTAGCGGCAGAGCTCTCGATCGCTCACGTCAATGGCCGGAGCTCGTAATTTTCTGACGGAATTTTCCTTGCGTCGATGTCTTTGAGCAGATTACGATTCCGCGGCGGTGGATTACGCAGAATTTGCTGCGATCATTCCTGCTTCGAAGTAAGCATTTGTTCCTCCATCAGCTTTGGTTTCGATGTATGCTCTGCGTTGTGAACTGTCCTTATGTACCGTACCTTCAATGCGATCGTTTCTTCGCTGAAGTATTGTCGTGCAACTCTTTTAGTCCGCTTCCATTGGGTCGCGCTTTTATTGTATTCCGTGAGTTTCGGTATTGCGGAACCACTCAGGGTTGTAGCATTTGAATGTTTGGTCGCTCTCGTCGGATTCATTCGGCCTCTGTTAAAATCAAAGTTCAGTGGTACTGACATATTCGCAGATGAACTAACGAGCATTCTATTAGACAATGGCAAAGTGTCGAAGGAGGAAAAGATGTAATCTGTGATTGAAATGGTGGTACTTGCCGAATGATAAACTCCAAAATTGAACGATTCTTAGTGTTTTGGAAGGCTAAGGGCTAGCCATGCTTTCCGGATTCCTGCTCACGTTGCCATGTCCATTTGAAATGGAGGGGGTCTGTCGAAACCTACAAGATTGTCTACGATTATCGTTCCCCGTCATGAAGGGCTTTGTGCTTCTCCTGATTGGCCTGTTTGATTGATTTGAAAAAGGGAGAGAACGAGAGTTTTCTATTAACCTTGATGAATGGCAAAGGGATAAACAATAAGTTGACTTACAAATCACTTAGAGGAATGTATGCTTAGGTATTGACCATATCTCACAAAGAATTTCTTCAAGTAGATCCAAGAGTACAATTCGATGCCTTTTGATGCTGTTCTAGGTGCCATCGATGCCTTGACATGCCTGGATTCTAACCTAAGTGTTCTTACTCATTGGGCGAGGACTTATCATCGATTGTAGTTGCTTGCTATGTTCCAGGAAAGTTTCACAATAGTTGCTTTATTTTCTCAAGAATTTAGGAAGGTTTTAGAAACACTATGTAATATTTTCACCATTAAGAGGATTCCTAGCTGAATAAGGTTTGCCATCCATGCCAAGTGTCCATACACATCATTCTTAGATTCCTTCATCGATTTTTCATTAAAACAAAGAAAAGGGGAAAGTGAAAGATTCTTCTTTACAATGTGGTGCTATGATTTACTAATTCACATCTAGCATGAGAATTTTTGTCTGTAATGCATCCATTTTTAGCTTTCATTTATCCAAAAGCCGTTGCAAATAGACTTCGTTTAATCTACATTTTTCAACTGTTGTTTCATATGGTGTGGTATTTTTTTTTCTGGAATTGATCGAATTAGTAGTATCTATGCGTTTCTAGAATTAAACAATTAGAACTGTAGAGGAATGAAAATCTAAAGCTTTTTATTTTTTGTATTTGAAGGTTAAAAGTGTTGGCTATCATCCTCCGGGGACCCAGTTCAACCTTCTCAAAGACGTTAGTTTTTCCCTCCCTGAGAAAAGGTGTGTCTGCTCTCATTTTCAGGTTTACTCAAAGCATCTCAAACTTTCTGAGCATATTTGTAGTACTTTGAACCATCTAGGCTTTCATTCATGGTACGACTTAATTTGTTTCATGCAGTTTTGGCTTGATTTTTGGTCAGAGTGGAAGTGGAAAGACTACTCTATTGCAGGTCAGCAACATCAGTTAGGAAGCTTACTGCAGTGTTGTCAATCATCAAATATGTCAATTTCCTTGTGGCTCTTTCTCAGCTTCTTGCAGGACTCAACAAACCAACTTCCGGTTCTATCTGCATTCAAAGATACGGCGACAGTGGTGAACATAAAGGACCTCCTGAACATTTGTCTCCAGAGAAAGTTGGCATTGTCTTTCAATTTCCTGAGAGGTACCGAGCATCACTTGATATAACCAAAAGAAAAGTTGATTTCTGAGTCGACTGTGCTATGATTACCGAAGCCAGATTTTTTGGCCCATGGAATGCTACAAGATATAAAATTCTGGCTTGGCCATTTTTCTTCCTTTCCTTTTTGTAATCATGCTAGTCGAATTCAGTAAGAATGTATTGGAAAATTGTGATTTATGCATTTAGATAACTTTCCGCTTACTTTGTCATGACCAATGATATTCTCCATTCTTTCGTTTTTCCATTTCTCTCAGCTATTTGTCTCATTCCGTATCAAAAGATTTGCTAAATGCCCCATCTTTCGGAAAGATTATAAATTACAGTAACCGCAAGTTTGATTTGTTGCGCATTAGTAATATGCGTAATCAACTTCTGGGTGCATGACCTACCAGATCAAGTTCTTGCTGACTGAGCAATTTGAGTTGTCATTACCGCAATTTGCCTTTTGGATTTGCCAATTTGTTAATCTGTGATATAGGTACTTCATTGCCGACAATGTACTAGATGAAATTACATTTGGATGGCCAAGGCAAAAAGTTAGCACTCAGTCGAAGAAGCAACTTGCTTTCAAACTTCAAAGAGCTTTCAATTGGGTATTTCTTCTTTGACATGTAATAGAATCTTCTTTTGCTATCACCGGTTTCTTGGTACCTATTGCTTTTTGCAATATCTTTTTACATTAGTTAATCTTGCTCTTTAAGATGGAACTTAGTCTCTACTATGGTCATAAAATCTAGGTTGGATTGGACAGAATTTCCTTAGACAAGGATCCTCACTCGCTGAGTGGTGGCTACAAACGCCGACTTGCTTTGGCAATCCAATTGGTAACTACATTTATGATTACACTTTAGAAATCAGGATGCTACCAGTGCGGCAATTCACACTAATGCTCTAAAATTAAGAAATTTGTTCTTATGTTTCATGGACTAACGTATGCCCATGTCTTTCCATTTACTGAGAGCGCCCATTGGCTTCTATTTACAGGTTGAAGTTCCAGATTTGTTGATATTGGATGAACCTCTGGCTGGTCTTGGTATGAAGATCTTTTTGCCATGTTATTTTTATATGATTAGTAGCCTCACACTTGGAGGTCTATGGTTCACAATGATAAGATCACTTCGGCCATTGACCAGCATATATTAACTTGATTCGCCCATTCTTAATAATTTCTGATGTTTCCGCTCCTATTTGGCTTGGGATGCCTATTATGCTTCTTTGTGAATCAAGCCCCGAGACTCAAGAAAACTGCTAATCTACTTTGCATTAACTTCATCAATGCTCTACATAGAGGAATATGAGATTGTAGTCTCAGTCTGTGGCTTTGAAGAAGTATTTTGATATTCTATTTTTAAAGCAGATAGATCTATTATTTGTTATAGTAAGTTTTTTGTTTAGGTCTGACCTCTGAATTCAAGACCTCTTGTCAACCCTTATCCCACCCTGACATTTGGCCTCCTGTCAAATGGCAATAGACTGGAATTAGGGCATCCTTCTAAGAAAAAGCAAAGAAAAGGATAAACCTAGGAAAGTAGAGTCTCCACACACGTTGGCTGTCTTTTTTCATCCAAAGAAGTCGCCTTTTATACCCTATAAGGTGTGTACTGTATATGTGCTAGAGAAACTATCTAATGCACAACGAGTTATATTGGTGCTAGAATTTATTGGTCATCTTTCTTTAACTACCAATTCCTTGGAATTTTTGTTCATCTATAATGGTTCCTAATCATGCTAAGGTTGTTCCTATTTTGCTGCATCAAATAGATTTAGATTCTTACTTGGGGCAATTGTGTTAATTCTCCTGTTGGTTCTTTCCTTCATTTCTTCCCTTCTCTCCTTTCCACGGGAAAATGTAACTGAATATCATTTCAAGTCACTTTGATCTGATTTCCTATTCCCTATATGACTAACTTGATACTATCTTGACAATTAGATTGGAAAGCACGCACAGATGTCGTGAAGCTTTTAAAGCATCTGAAAAGAGAAGTAACAATACTCGTTGTCAGCCATGACTTGAGGTGAGTAATCCTTTTAGATCCATCATATGAGTAGTCATTGTTGCTCAATATGCTTTTCTGGTCAATGGTTAAAAGTTTTAGTGAGAAACTCTGAAAGACATTTTTGCTATTGCATTATGGCTGAAAAATTCATGGGATTTCTTGCGAGTATTAGGTTTTATGGACGAGGGAGTCTTCTTATCTTGCGACGTTGACTAATCTTTTGTCTCCCAACGTTTTTGTTAGGCGATTGTTGGGAGGAAGAGGAATGCGCCGTCTTGTAATTGATTTACTCATTCTAGACACATCAGCCACCTATTTCAATTAATGTTATTCAGATATAAATGCCATAACCGTTGCTTCTCTTGCTTGTCTATGGATAACATGGATTGTACTATATTCATGAATTCTCCTGGTGTGATTTCAGGGAATTAGCTTCTTTGGTGGATCGATCTTGGAGAATGGAAATGGGAGGAACTTTGAGGGAAGATTTGCTGCCTTTTTAGAGACGCGATAAATTGTCATCTAAGTCACCAGCATTATTTCTATCATGTAAGTTTCAGCAATTGGTTCTCTCTTTACTTTTGTTTGATTACAACCTTTACTATGTTATATTTAATGCCAATAAAGGCATTTTTATTAATTTACATCTGGAGCAAGCTAATACATGTGAGGGGGATACTGAAGGAAGAGCAATTATTGTTAGAGGACCTATGAATTTGCCACCAAACTCACTAGCAGTTGGTATAAATCGGAAACCGCATGCTCAAGATTTTTTGGCCCCAGTGATTGGAGTTTAGGACAAGTTTGATTGTACTCACTTGTTTAGTTGCATACATTTCATTTGTCAAATGAGATTCTGATTTTCTTGCTCTTGTTTAGCAACAAAAGCTAACCTTCTTGGACTTTGACTTACCTTTAAAAAATGCTACACATTTAAGTGGATGTCTAGGTTGTGGGAAAAGGAATAATTGAGTTCCAAGCATCCATGCTGCAACATAAGAGAAGGCACTGGCTGCAGGATCCACCTTGATGACTTTCAGACATGAACTATGATATATAATCCAATAGTAGAAGACCTGTATGATGCATGGGTTCTTATGTTTTTGAACTTATTTGAAGGTATTCGTAAAATATATATGATATCCAGTGTTGTTTCTAAGAATCCTCTTAAAACGAACTGTTCTTATAAATATTATTTTAGCATACTTTTTGAGCTTTGATTGCGCTTGTGATTGATTTGATAACTACCAGTTTTTGTTTGGTGATTGTTTGGGAGGAAAAGGAAAGTGCCGTCTTGAAATATACACATATATATAATTCTTTGTACACATTTATTTTATTTGTGTAATACTTGAAAGAATATATAATTTGCATAATTGAGAGTGCAATTAAGCGTCATTATAAGGGTAGTGGAATAATCTAGAGTTACTGTTTAACTGAGTTAAAGGTATAAGTTGAAGAATATGGACTCTTGTAGTCACATCGTGCACCTGGCAACCTTATGAGAACAATATGCAACTGAATATTGCTTGTTATGAAAATAACGTACATACACCTAGATGTTTCCCAACTTTAGTCGCATTATATTATCTGAATTAATTAATTCTATACCTACAACTTTATAAATCATTTATTTCGTTATTTTCATGGTAAAGGTTATGAGGAATGAATCAAAATTCTTTTTGTTTCAAGTAATGTGATTTAGGCTTTAATTTGTGAGAATAGCAGAGCCAGCAGAGCTGACTCTTGTGGCTGTGCAACACATGGCTCAACGTGGACAATTAGTTCTACCCATTTTTCTATTTTCCTACTGGATATGTTAGTGAACCAAGGATTCTTTGGAAGATGGAACTTGCTGAATTCAGGCATATACTCTCTACCCCTTCTTACCCTGAAAAAGCAGATAACTATATTTCGGCTAACCTAGCCTCCTCCGTAGAAAGTTGAGCACTCCATGTTTTAGACTTCACTATACAGTTTATAAGTCCAGTGGAGGGTATTATATGTTTTGTATCTTTCTTCTGGACTTATTGGACTTATTTGGGAATTGGAGCATACAGATTCCAGCTTATGTGATACTTGAGAAAGTTCGAGCGCCACTCGTTACAGATAATTTCTTACATTCAGAGATGATGGATAAGTCCCTTACACTTTATTTAAGATCAGTCTCACTCATAAGCATGTAAGACAAAAACCACAATCACATAAACTAACAGCATTACCACAAATATCCAGTAATATTCTCTTAGCTAGAGCTCCAACACCAGATCTGCAGCAGGAAAGTTACATAACAGTGAGATAAATGTTAGCAGACTAGATCACCCTACAGCCTGCCATTAAGTCAAATAAATGAGTCAAATTGCTTCTTAGGGCATGCCTTGTTCGTGTGTATAAACTTGCATATGTGCTTGCTTGTTTGCATAGGTGTGATTAAGCATGTTTCATCATCCTACAACCCCTCAGTGACTTGCAGTTTTCTGGTACTTATTTGTTATTAATAAGTACTTTCTATCATGATCAGCGACCCTATTTCTTTGGTCTCAGTTTCGTTGGGAATACTTTTCATAATATAGCACCAATAGGAAAATAGCTTGACAGCTAGCACATTTAGTGAATGTAACTTTCCAAGTGTGGCATATTTCACATTGGAATTGTTAGAATGGTTACTTATCGAGTCTCGATCAGATTTATGGTGATGAAGTAGTTTGATTAGTGTTTGCAAGTTGAATGTTGCTTGAATTTCAGAATGAATGCAGCTTCATCAAGTTAGTCAGTGAAGTGGCACATATATGCAAACTTACAGTCTGCATCTGTTTTGATCCAGTGCTCCCTGCAGTCATCTGAGGTGGCCCTAGCAATCTCAGGAGGTCGGAGTTTTAAGCTGGCCTTCTCTCCTTCCGTTGACATTAAGCCCTGAGCAGAACTTATGTTGGCTTTGTCCTGGTCTATCAAATCCTTGTGGCTGCAGCTATTATCATTAAAGGCTTTCTTGCTTTTGTATGCCTTACACTTGTTCATTTCTGCTGTATCCGTAGCATTCTCTGGATGGATCTTTCTACGGAACATTTGAAGGACCTGCATGGAACAAAGGCAAAGTTCCTGTAAGTACCGTCTGCCTCTTCTTCATTTACATGCAATCGGCAAACATGTAGATGGTGATGGTGTCTAGCATCTACACTGTCTATGCTCCATTAGCATTCCTCAACAATTAAGTACTATTGAAAGAGAAAGTATTGCTCATGTTACTTATCACTCCCTGGTAATTAGAGTTTGTGATTTTGTCACTCCTGAACTTCAATCATATAAAAGCTGGATGCTGCCATTTGCATGGCATAAGACACTTAGATTGCTCTGTTCTTGTTATTGTGGACTTTGATATGACTAACCTCAGAGCTTCGCCAGAATCAACACATCTGGCACTCTTTGTCAAGATATATTTGATCAAGAGACTGAAAAAAGTTGGTGGACACCTCTGACTGTCAAAGTAAAGTTTTGGATGAAAGTTCCTGAATACTTATATGTGGATATGCTATTTTGAGTGTATATGAATGCACTGACCTTATGGAATTTTTTCTTGGGCAAAGATGATTCAGTGGCATCTCCTTTAGTGGAATGACTTGGGGGTCTTGAAGAAGCACACAGCTTTTTGAGAAACTTCTTCATAATATGTTTGGAAGATTTATGTATTGGCTCGACTAGTTTAGCTCCCATCTCAGATTTCTTTGAACAATCTCCACCTGTTTTCCTTGTTTCTTGAAACAGCTGCAAAAGGGATGCCTTTTGTTTCTTCATCTCTATCTTTGTTTCTGGCAATTCGACTGAAGAGCCAAACAGATATCCCTGTAGTGGAAAAACCACTGTATCTGCAGGTCCTTCATCTTCAACTGCCTCCATTTGCGGGCTGTTGAGTGTTATGGTGCTGGCATAACTATTCCTTGATGATCCCTTGTGCCCTTCCTCTTGAGATTCAGCCTCAAGAAACTTCTCTAGTTCATTATTTATAACCTTCAAATCATCCTCTGTTACTTCTACTGCTTCTTTGGTCATGTTGTCCAAAGTCACAGCAAATGTTGGCGTGGCAGGCTCACTGGGAGCTGCTTCTGAACCCAGAAATCCTATGGCAAGAAAGCCATGGAAAAGTTCAGTGGAAGTTTCTGGTTCAAGAGAGATGGAATTTCCATATTCCTCTGCTGGGCGCTCTGATGATTTGGGAGCATATCTGGGGCTGAAGTTTGGCATTGTGAATAAGTCTTTCTCATCGTGCGGTTGTTGTGCAGAAAGACAGGTGCAGTAGCTCCCTGAATAATAAGTTCAATGAGAAACATATACTCTAGCTGCAGCGGAGGCAAAAGATAAGGAAGAAAGGGAGATGCTTTAAGACTGATTTCCCTATTAACAACTAATGTTTCAGTCTTGGTAGTTGTAGTTGAGAGGGCATCTCGTTACAGCATTGACATGGTCATGCTCTGCATATAATCTAATTTAAGTATCTATTGCAGTAGTGTGGGCAACTTATAGAAGCTGCTCATATAAGCTTTGTGATGTGAAAGTTGGCCTGGCCAGTTTTGGCGTCTGGCTTTGGAGATGTTGAGTGTAAGAAACAATTGGGACCTTTTCTCTGTGTATGTGAGAGTGAGAGTGAGTGAGAGAGAGAGAGAGAGAGAGAGAGAGAGGGGGAGGGAGAGGGAGAGGGAGAGAGAGAGACTTAGGCCATTCAGTTATCCTATATTTGCTTGCATTAGGCTGTCCATTGAAGGAAACGTTGAGTTGGTCGAGCCGACAGCATTCGTATTATGGTTATTGTTGTTCTGACATATCTATTTCAAGTAAAACAAAAATCAGGAACTGAGAATACCGATGGCAAAATCTCTGAATGTCTCGATGCTATTTTGCCGTAACTTTTGGTGCATCCAACCTAGTAACTGCCGCAATGACAATGAAAACAAGACTTTAGCATAGCTGACACTGAAGTATTAGAACTCGGTAGAGTGTGGACGTACCTTCATTATTGTCTCTTGGGAGAACCTGCTATCAGATATTTTTGGTTGTCTGCATAGACATGAATGAAGATGAACTTTGATCTTTGAAAGGGATCGAGAGCCTATAAAGGAAAGGTCAGGAAGGGGGAGTTTCTTAAGCTGACAGGTGTAGAGTTGAAGTAGTTGCTTGGAAGGTGTGATATATGCACGAAGAAGAGAGAAGCATATACTAGAGTACAAAATTGTGGTTGGCTTTTCTTTGTCTAGATCAAATCAACAGGACAAGTTGGTGAGCATATTGAAGAGCAGTGAAGTATTCAAGTTGTGCAGACACAGATGCTTGTACTGGGTTATTCAGATACATGAACATGCAAGAATTTACTTTGATTACCTTTATATTAACTTGTATAAAAGCCAATGCAATTTGCTTGATGAGGTTGCACAGCCATATGATAGAAAACAAATGTGTCTGCAGATGGACACATGATGAGCTGGATGGATATATGTACAGACTGGTGCTGTCATTCTCGTCTCTAAATTCTATACATATACAACCCTGCATGCGACACAGTTTTACTTCAAGGTTTAGTCCGTTAAGTATAGTGAGGGATATATTTGTTGAACATGTCACTTTCCAAGATTTTGAATAAGAGGAAATATTTTTTATTACATACGTTAAAGCAAAGGATGGATTTTCTTTTGCATTTCCTGCTATTAAAAAAAAATATATATTTCTTCCCGCATCCTTGTCAACCAGGTCCATTGTGACTGCCCCCTGCTAATATGGACAATGTAGACTCAGTTTTGCTGCTTCTAGAAAAAGCTCTGTTTTTTTCTTCCTTGGTTTTTTGTGGTACTCTTGTCCACATGGCATCCTTCTGAAATTTTTTGTTTGGTGAAGGCATCCTTCTAATTGCTTCAGTTGATGGATAAGTTTATGCATCCTGTGCAAATTTTAAGAGTCTCTACTATAAGAACTACATAGAGCTACATGGAATCTGATCCAGAGACAGATTTATTTAGCTACAATTTATTTCATGTCAATCTGATTGCTAATTTTTTTAATTTCATCTCGAATAAATCATGTTTCGAAGTGACAATTGGTCCTGTAAAGAACCATAGATCTTTTCTGTTTTCGTTGTGATTTATTTGCATTTTTGTGACGAGTGGTTCCTGCAGACTTTGAAGTGGAATCCTAGCTTCTGCGTTGATATACTTTCTTCAGTATGCAGCCGTTATTCTTCAATGCATTTTCCTTCTACTGAGTTGCTAGCCTTCATAGCATGTGTCCCACTGTTTCTAAGTCTTGGTCCATATCTTTACATCAGAAATCCTCGTGACAAATTTTAGTTGACTGTCTTTTGTATTTTGATGCAAGTCGAACACTTTCGGACAGGCTTCATTTTTCATCCCTTCAATTGAAATTCTGAAGTTCTACTTTGCTTAATGATAGTGCTGCAATAATTACTTTGGCTGTAACGTCTGACACTTCTAGGGAATTGTATGTCTATTGCAGGAATGATGTTGACACTACTACATACTATGTACGCATTATGAACAGCAACTTCGATTGAGTGGCCCTAAGGGTCTCTGCCTTCATTCCCTGGAAGCATCTGTGGAGTAGGGATCCGAAGAGGTAGCTGTTGCGAACCTGGGGACAAAAGCCACGTTAGAAGCTCTCAAGTAGCCTTATTAAAAGTAGGATTATTTCGGAGGCAACCGAGGCTTCAGGAAGAAGGTGGAAAGTGTCGGACAGAAACTACTGCTCTTAGTTCTATTTCATATCACCAGTTCCATTATAATGGTCTAATCTACACAACCTAATCACGGAAAGTGAGGCATGTCACTGAATATCTTTGCCTTAACCGATCAACATGCTAATGACCGGATTTTGTATTGACTGATTTGATTCACGTAGATTCATTCTTCATGATGTTTTGTGAAGAATGACAAGCATGATGCGTGCTGAAGCTATTAGACTTATAATTTTTGGTGGTAATTGCTTATGCATTGCTAGTCTCTTCATTTTGCAGAGTCTCTGGGGGCTAAAACTGTTCTTAAGCTTACTAGATGAAGAACAGGAGTTGGTTAAGTCGAGCAGAGACTGAGTCTTTTTTTTTTTTTTAATGTTTATTTAACCGTCAGTCGAGCTTGAAGAGAATTTCCAGCTAACTTTTATGTTGCTCCGAGGTTAAATACCAAGCGAATCCTCGGATTTGCCACTTAGCACGCTTGTTGTTTGGCCAAGGCCACATACTCGATATATCTCCAATGTTTCAACGATAGAAAAAACATTACCTTGCCGGTGATATAGAGTAGTAAGACCACCGTTATTAAGTACCATGGTCCGATTCGAGACATGATCGGCCAAATTGCATCAGCACGAGGCTTAGCTGCTCTCGGTTTAGTAGTGGTCGTTGAGGGATCTTGGTTTGAGGCTAGCCAACAAGCCGCTTCGGAACGCAATCAGTGTCCACTTTTAGATGAGAAAGCCCACCCACTCTCGCTCGCTCGCTCAAACAGTCAACACAGCCAAATCGAAGCGTGCAAAAGCGCGCGTCAATCCCGCGTGATCATGTCGGGGCCCGACCTTTAATCCATTTGGCATTTTGGACAGCGACCCATGTGAGAATCCACGTGCATATTTCCAAAAATAGGGCGATCCGATGGAGTCTCATTGGCACGACGGTCAGGATCTCGTGTCAAATTGGGAACACGTCCTTGGGTTGCGGATCTCATCGATTGCTTTGGTCTCGCGTTACATTTCTCAATCACGTTCCATCGATACATGCTGGTCATGTGCGGGTCGACATGGGTTCGAGGTTTCTGGCGTCACTAGAAAAAAGCAGTCGCAATCATTGTACCTACGAGAGAAGAAAGTGAAAAAGGAAAAGCAAAGGGTCTTGACGAAGGGGTCTTATCGCATGCATAGCAATGTATAATGAGAGAAACGCCGTTGGTTTTCGGTGAATGGACTACAAAAATCTTCCTCTTAGATTGCGTTGTGATTCTGAAGAGTACGATCGAGAGTTTCTCCAGTTCTCTTGAAATGTCAAAGAATGTGATAAGAACGCCCGAAATTTGTAGTTTACCTAATGGAAAAAAGTTTATAAAGCTGAAATCCAAATGAAATCCACCTATGTTCCCAGGGCAAAGCTAACTTTACAACTAGCCCTAGAAGTGCGCGGATGGGTCGCTACCGTAGCTAGTCCCATCAAAGGTGGTTATAAGAGGAAATGACACAACCAATTGTTTCTCAATTAAGTAACCTAACTATTTTTTGAGCTCAATCAAGTACTGAACTTTTCAAAATCAACTCAATATTGTGTTCTCATCAAAAAAATTTGCCACGTTATGTCATCGGTTTTTCGCTGAAATGACTTGCTTACTCAATAAATATATACATAACGACTTAACGAGTGACGTGGCTCGCTTATTTAACGAAAATCTGTCAACTCATTTTAAAAGGAATGAATAATTCCTCTTATTTTATGTTTTTCTTTTCCCTTATTCTTTTTTGCTTTTTTTTTTTAATCTTTCTCGAGTCTTCTTCCTTCGTTTGCACCAGGCTGGCGGGTCCTTTGCTGCCGTCACCAATGTCTATTTCTCTTCGACCATGCTCGACTATATTTGTGATGGAGTCCAGTCGCCAAAGGCCCTACTCAACTCCATCTCACTCCGTCCATTTCTCTCTCGCTCTTGGATCAACCTCCATTTGAGATCACGGCCGGCCTCTGCGTGACCTCAACCCAGCATGGTGGTGCCGCTGTTGTGCTGTCCTTGCCGATGATGGTGGCGGTGGTTGTGTTGTCATTTGTGGTGACAGCAATGGCAACTCTATCTGTAGTGGATATGGTGGTGGATTAAATTGGCAATAATTAAAAAAACTTATCATCAAATTGACAAGTTATCAAAATATTAAATTAACAAAATCAAAAGGTTTGGAACTGTATTTATGGTTGTTGAATACATTTAAAAAATCTTGGATAATTTTCATTATATAATTAATGGCCCTAATGGCAAAGTCTTCCATGCCGGTTAATGTCATCAAATTTCTTTTTAATGGAAATACCAAATTGAGCCACTTTTGAAGAGTTCACTTACTTAATCAAAACCAAAAGATAACTTGGATACTTACTATGTCGTTACTCTTTACTACAAAGACCTCACACGTGTCACGAAGTATTCATAGAGTTACTAAAAGAAAGTCATTTGGTTTGACAAAAAAGAGAGTCATTCACCGCAAGGTAGGGGTTAGTAACATGGACTGATTGAACCAAGAGCCATTCAGACTGGATTGAACCGCCTGATTGGGTTTCCAATTCCAAGGGAGAACCAAGTCAAACAGATATTTATATAGATGTTTTTAATTTATTACATGTGAGCTAATATTTTTAGATGTAAGCTGACATTTCCTTCAAGTTCCATCAACATCATTAAAAATGACCCATAGAACAAGCAACCTTCCATCTCATGCTCTTTCCCAAGTATATTAGATTCCTCTGGCCAGCAATAGACTAGCCCATACAGCAGGATCATTATGAGCAGAGCTCATGTTCTTCATGGCCTACAGAGCTCCCCTGAAGCCGTTGAACCCATGGAGCTTCGACTCGAAAGCGCCGCCTATCTCCTCGAATCTCAGTGAGAGTGGCCTGAACTTCATCTCCATGAGTGCCCTGTTCTACTTCTTCTCCAGCCGGAGCAGCTCCGTGGCTTCTCTCCTGCATCCATCCATCGTCCTAATAACCTGTTTCAAATCAGAACATGCGGTGTGCAGTCCACTGGTTTCATTGGACTGTCCAGGAGCCGGATCGGACTGGTCCAGGACCAGGCGGTTCGGTTCCCGATCCTAGAAACTAGAAATCAATCCGTCTGATCTGATTCCCGGTTCCCTAGTGGGAATCGATCACCTGTAGTGCAAGTAGCAACTTGTTGGTTTTAGCAACTCGTTGGTTTGAGGTAGGCAGGCCGTCGTAACCCATCAAGATGTCAAAGGCTTCAAGCTATTTCGTAAAAGCGAAATACGTGCACTTGTCATTGCGAACGGATTCGAATTCACGAGCCAAAACCAACGGACAGCCGCCACCGACGGTGGCCATTGCTAGCTCCAGCTCTTGCAAGCAAGCCCATGTGAAATGTAACTTGCTCGGGTCGAGAGACAGTCCATGATAGTTGGATTTGGGCCAGGGAGCTGACCCCGATAAGCTTTTTCCAAAGGGCCATTTTGTTCTCTCTCTTACTATCTCTCTCACCCTCTCTATCTGGGCGACAGCCCAAGCCCACCGATACGATGGGCCGGCTAGGCTATTGGCAAACATATCAACCCATCAAAGGCCACAACACGGTTTAAGAAAAACGAACGAAATTTTTTTTCTCTTCATTTCGCGAAAATTAAATCTAAAAGATGCATTTTTTCTGAAAATATTTACTTATATTATTCAAAATAATTAATCAATAAAGAACATTTTCATTATTCGATCACGACAAAAAGTATTTTTCGTCTCACTCATTTTTCTAAATAAAAGGAGCGAATATTTCCAGGGAACGAAGCCATCAGCATCAAACACCAGATTTCATCCAACACTCGAGATTCCATCCATGCGCCTCTAGACAATTACAGTTACTTCCTCCCATTCTACCTCGATTCCCAAGTCCCGATCCGTCAGCATCAAACGCCGGCCAAGAAAAAGATAAGCCTCCCCCCCACTCCCTCTCTGGTCCCCAAAAAAAAACATTGAATGCGAGAGGCGCTGGAACTGGCCCATCCCATCCCACCGCCTGTCCGAAAGTCAGCCCCCCCAATGGAACGGAATCCTCGTTATCCCAAATATTCAGCTTCCCGATGCTCACAATTACCAGCCAAAAACGGGGGCACACTCCGAAGAAAGAAGAGAAGAGACCTAGTTTAAGTGTCGCCGGGACACGCGGCGCCTCCTCATTGGCCCCCTCGGGCCGCAGCCCCGTCTTCCTCGCGGCCCTCATCTCCGGAAGATTCGCCACCAGCTCTTCAAACCTTCCTCCCCCCGCATCTACCCTTCCCTCCCTCTCTCCATCATCATCATCGTCGTCGTCAACGCCATCGGATCGGTCAATTTACCTCCCTCTTTCTCTCGCGCTCGATTCCATCCCGCACGTCGCCGTCGATGGGTACCGAGATATCGGAGCCGCTGCTGCCCGATCCGCGCAAGGGCGGCGCCGACGGTGGCGGGGAGGGGGACGGGGAGGAGAGGATCCCGGATTGGAAGGAGCAGATCACGGTCCGGGGCTCGCCGTCAGCGCCGTCCTGGGGAGCCTGTTCTGCATCATCACCCACAAGCTCAACCTCACCGTCGGCATCATCCCGTCCCTCAACGTCGCGGCCGGGCTGCTGGGGTTCTTCTTCGTCAAGTCGTGGACGGGGTTCCTGTCGCGGCTGGGCTTCTCGGTCACGCCCTTCACTCGCCAGGAGAACACCGTGATCCAGACCTGCGTGGTGGCCTGCTATGGGCTGGCCTTCAGCGGTCAGTTCTTTTTTTTTTTTTTTTTATAATTTTCGGCACGTCGAATGTAGATTGGTTTAGTGGTTTTTTTTTTTTAAAATGCTGATTGCATTTTGAGCTCTGTTGTTGCTGTTAGCTGAGCTGCATTGAGCAATCAAATGGGTGCTAAAAAGCTTAAATTTACTGTTGTAGTGGAATTGCCATGCGCTTTCTGTCCATTCAGTGGCGGTTGCTATCATCGTTGGCAATATCTTTTAGAGTGCTAATGGAATTGAAGTTCTTTCGTTCGATTTCTTTTATCGAGTTTATACGACCGTGATGATTTCTGGTGGGGCGTCTATTTGGAAGAATTTTTCCATCTAACCAAAAGGAAAATTAGTTTCCTGTATAGAATAGTAAAAAAGAGGCACTATCATCTGCTGATGGATGGCATCGGCTTTACATCGTTGATTGTTGTCATGATTCTGATGTATGGTTAGGTCATCGAGGAGATACGGATGCATAAGTTGTCCGATCACTTTCCATTTGAACGTCTTCTTAGCAGCACTCCTTCCCACATAAATCTTGATGATCACTTCAGAATTTTTATGGGCTTAACTTCTGGTTTGATTATTGACAGGTGGATTTGGTTCGTACCTGATTGCAATGGATGAAAAGACATATCAGCTCATCGGTGCTGATTATCCCGGTAATCGGGCAGAAGATGTTAAAAACCCAGGCTTGGGATGGATGATTGGATTCTTGTTTGTTGTCAGCTTTCTGGGACTTTTTAGCCTTGTTCCTCTTCGAAAGGTTGGTGACGGTAGATACAACTTATCCATATTATAAGTGGAACAGTTTATGAAAGTGCATACTTGATTTGTAGGTTTACAACCCTATAATCTGAATTATTATGCTGTAAATATATATTTGCGAATATCACGAGCAGTACTGCTTGTCATCCTGTCCTAATCTTCTCTTTTTCTCTGTTCGATTATCACAGGTTATGGTCATGGATTACAAGCTTACTTATCCAAGCGGTACTGCAACCGCTATGCTAATAAACAGCTTCCACACAAACAGTGGAGCTGAACTTGCTGGGTAAGGAAGGGTGAAGGAAACCATTTGCTTTATACTGCTCTACTTTCTGCTTGCAAGGAGTTTCAAGCTTGCAGCTATGAATTTTAGATGATTAGGATTCCATTGAAATGATGGAACTGGAAAATATTTCCCATCTGTAGTCTACATTTGCTAGATTTAGTCTTAAAGTGTTAAAAGATTCCTTAAACAAACTGCTAAAAAATTCCTAATCAGGAAAACAGTGTAAGCTGCTAACATAGCTTTAGTCTGTGGACTCTTTACAATCTTTCTTTACTCGGGATATCTCTCTTAATTAGTTGTGCGTTTTATGATTTTCTGCTGTGTTGATTTCCCAGCAAGCAAGTTAGTTGCCTTGGAAAATACTTGAGCATAAGTCTATCATGGAGCTGCTTCAAGTGGTTCTTCAGTGGTATTGGCGATTCATGTGGATTTGATAACTTCCCCAGCCTTGGCTTGACTCTGTTTAAGAACACGTAACTCTCTCTCTCTCTCTCTCTCTCTCTCTCTCTCTCTCTCTCTCTCTCTCTCTAACATACACACATGCTTGCGCCGCTAAGCGTCGACTTTGCATGTTTGACTTCCAGCACTTGCTAAAATGCGTGAGGAGTTTGTGCTGATCATGTGTCACGCTCTTCATGCAGGTTCTATTTTGACTTTAGCCCAACTTATGTTGGATGCGGACTAATCTGTCCCCACATAGTTAACTGCTCTGTTCTACTTGGGGCAATTATATCATGGGGTTTCCTCTGGCCTTTCATTTCACAACACGCTGGGGATTGGTATTCGGCTGATCTTGGCAGCAATGACTTCAAAGGTCTCTATGGATATAAGGTACTTCACAAGAACATTTATGTTAATTACTAGCTTGGATCCGTATTACTATTAGATAAGCACTGAGCACAAGTTTTGTTGTTAATGTGCTTGGTTGCAAAATTTTGTCTTGGCTGATGAAGATCAGTAGGAGATGGCATCTTTTTTTGTGAAATTTTCTCATTGCTTACTCACTGTGGAGCAACTTTTCTCTCTTTCCTCTCCGTTTCAGGTTTTCATTGCTATTTCGCTCATTCTTGGGGATGGTCTCTACAATTTGATCAAGATAATAGGAATAACTGTTAAAGAGATGTTCAACAAAGGCAGCCAGACTAGCAACCTGCCAATCATCATGGAGTCTCTTGGTAAGGACATCAATCGTGTCGCTTTTCTATAATTGAAGCTAGTGGATGAGAAATTGGCCTACTTGTTGTCATTTCATGATGGAAGGGCTTTCTCATATTACGATGACTGCTTATATAATGAATTCTTATAATAAATTGCATCTGAAACCTATTTGTAAGCCAAAAAGGTTTATTAGAGCGGTAGAAGATGCTAAGAAATTCTTTCTATAATCAGTGTGGCCAATCTGTTGCATAATTTAGCAAGCACCCTGTATCAGACCTGTGGCTTCTTCGAGTCGCTGTTGATGTTTTATCTGATTGCTGAATGATCTTTAGATTAGGTTATCTAATCAGAACACATATTTTGAGCTTCAGTTATTGATTCTGGGTACCTGCTCAGGACAGTAGTATACTCTGAATGTTCATGTTATCTTCTGGTTTTTTCAAACATCTTTGGTTCCAATTTCTTAAAATGGGCATTCACTTTTTAGTTGTAATGTAAAATAAATGCATCTGCTCTACGAGTGCGAGAGTCATTTCATTTCACTTTTATTTAGTGCCTGCAGAAGAACATCGTCCTTGAACATCTATCCATAGGCTCACCTTTTTCCCCTTAGATAGCGCTTGTCTAGTGTTTGATTATTGTGAATTATGCAGACAGTGAGAGTTCCAAGATAGTGATGGAGCAAAGGAAAAGAGATCAGGTATTTTTGAAAGACCGAATACCCTCCTGGTTTGCAGCATCTGGCTATGTGGGCCTTGCTGCAATATCCACCGTGACAATTCCAATGATTTTTCCACCTCTTCGTTGGTATCTGGTTCTAAGTTCATACATTATTGCTCCTGCACTTGCCTTCTGCAATTCTTATGGTACTGGCTTAACGGATTGGAGTTTGGCCTCAACTTATGGGAAGATTGGACTCTTCATGATGGCATCTTTGGTCGGATCTAATGGGGGTGTGGTAGCTGGTTTAGCAGCATGTGGGGTTATGATGGCCATTGTCTCAACAGCCGCTGATCTTATGCAAGATTTCAAGACAGGTTACCTAACTTTATCATCTGCAAAATCCATGTTTGTGAGTCAACTGGTAGGAACAGCCATGGGTTGCATCATTGCCCCACTCACATTTTGGTTGTTTTGGACTGCTTTTGATATTGGGGCACCTGATGGACCATACAAAGCACCATATGCTGTAATATTCAGGGAAATGGCAATCTTGGGCATCCAGGGTTTCTCTGAGCTTCCCAAGAACTGTCTCGCCATGTGTCTAGGGTTCTTCGTGGCAGCTCTGGTTATAAACCTGCTGAGGGACATGACTCCCAAGAAGGTCTCACAGTTCATCCCCATTCCAATGGCTATGGCTGTTCCATTCTACATTGGAGCCTACTTTGCAATCGACATGTTTGTGGGGACCGTGATATTGTTCATCTGGGAGAGAATTAATAGGAAGGATGCAGAGGATTTTGCAGGAGCTGTTGCTTCAGGTCTAATATGTGGTGACGGGATATGGATTATCCCTTCGGCAATACTTTCTATCTTTAGGATCAACCCACCTATTTGCATGTACTTTGGGCCTTCTGCAGGTACCTGAGCCTTGAATCCCACATACCTTCATTGTAATTATACTGTCTACGGACTTGCGAGTCTGTTGGAATATGTACAGAGGATGCCCGTCACATGATTGGATTGTTCTTTTCTTTATCTGGAAAGCGTGGAAAGAAAAATCTGAAGTTTGTTTTTCCAGTAGGATGGATTGGTGTGCGTGTGCACATGCAGGCCCCTGCGTCGGTCAGTCGCACTTGGGTCACTATGATGAGCAGATGTCACAGCAGTACTTTCTGTGTTTTCCCCTTCTAATTGCTCAGCCTTGCTCGATTTGCATCTTACCTAACCCCATCAATTCACCCCTAGGTCTAGGATGACCGGCTGTATTACTCTGCAACGTAACTCTTTTAGCCGGAAAAGCTATGCAGACAAAACTTTCTTTGCATGGCAGGTTTTCCTCAATTAGAATGAATGTGTTGGTTTGGTAGGTGGGCAGGAAGATTGGACCCAAGATGGCTTTGAGCTTTATAGGTGAAACGCAGGACGAGCTTCTAGAAATGAATCACTTTTTCTAAAATGGGGGCGACATATTTACACGTTAGCATGTAGGCGTTTTTCTCACATTCTGGTTAGGTCTACTTTTTGTCGCCAACGCGATGTCAGTAGTCTCAACTAACTGGAAGCAGGGGACCTTCTCAAATGCGCAAACGTCCAGCGGCTGAGCTAGATCTTGCCATCCAAGCCTCAATCCACAAAATAGAGAGAATTGCGTATTGCTTTTTGGCCCGGCCAGGTTCGATCTTGATCAACTTCGATCAGGTCGGACTTTTTATACGTAAAAGGGGAAGAACAGACAACCATCCGGAACCCACTGTCTCGCGCTTCGGATCTTGGTGGAGCCTGCGCGGGCTGCCAAGTCCTCAGATCAAGTACACTAGCTGCTGCACCAGATGAAAACGGTTTAAACGCCAAACAAGCGAGATCTCTAACCTTACTGGCTGGGGAAAAGCTTCGACCTATGTCACCAGCATCAGCTGGTTTTCTGCTTTCTAAAGCAAAGGAGATGGCTTTTTCCTACTACTTTCAAATCATGTCCTCTTAATTTATGTGCTTTCAACCTAGGTAGAAAGATGTGAACTTTATGGGCCATAGAAGTTGGCAATCATTGTTCCCAGTTTTTTTGGCAAAAGAACGCTTGAAGTCCGCCATAAGCTTTTAGAAGGACACTTAAGTGTCGTATAACTTACGAAAGGTACACTTAAGTGCCACTTTCGAAAAACGGATCACTTGAGTGCCAATCCGCGAGAATCCGGCCAAAATGTCGACGTGGCGACTTTTCCGGCGAACCTAAGCTCAAAACGACGCCGTTTTGCAGACGCGACGTGACCAAAACGGCGTCATTTTGGGCTGACGTGATAAAAAAAAAAAAATTAAAAAATTAAAAAATTAATTTTAAAATTAAATTTAGTTAAAATATTTAAAAATAATAATTTTAAATTAAATTTAGTTGAAATATTAAAAAATTAATAATTTAAAATTTAAAAATTTAAAAAAAAATTTAAAAAAAAAAAAGAAAGGGGGAGGCGGCTGAGGGATTCCCTTAGCCACCTCTCGCCGCCCCCGCCGCCGTCGGGCCCTAGCTGTGGGTCGACGACCACGGCCGCCGGCGACGAGGGCTCGCAAGCCCTCGCCGGATCGTGGCAAGGGCTCGCGACCCTCGCCCGGATTCGGCGACCCCCGCGAGCCCTCGCCCAAATCCGGCGACCCCCGGCGGGTGGCGGCCCTTGGCTCGGCCGGCGAGGGCCGCCGACCCTCCCAGATCTATGGCGAGGGCTCGTGGCCCTCGCCCAAATCTCGGCGAGGGTCGGCGGCCCTCGCAGATCCGGGCGAGGGCTTGCGAGCCCTCGCCGCCGGCCGGGGGTCGCTAGCCCGGCCGGCCCTAAGCAACCCCGGCCGACCCTCCCCGCCGTCGCCGACCCTTCCCGCAGCAGTAGGGGGCGGCGGCGGCGGGCGAGGGCTAATCCCTTAGCCGCCTCCCCACTTTCCTTTTTTTTTTAAAAAAATATTTCAACTAATATCAAAATTATGAATTTAAAATATTTTAACTAAATTTAATTTTAAAATTATTATTTTTAAATATTTTAAATAAATTTAATTAATTAATTAATTAATTTTATTTTTTTGCCACATCAGCCAAAATGATGCCGTTTTGGCTACGTCAAGATGCAAACTGGCGTTGTTTTGAGCTCGGTTCACGGAAAAGCGCCACGTCAACATTTTGGCGGATTTCGCCGCCGGATTGACACTCAGCAATCCGTTTTTTTTTGAAAGTGCGCACTTAAGTGTACCTTTCGTAAGTTAAGACTTAAGTGTCTTTGGCCAAAGTTATGGCGATTCCGAAGTCCGCGCGTCCATTTTTTTTTTTATTAAAGGATTGACGCTTTCAACCTACCATAGAAATTCGATTCCGTTGGTGAAAGAGAAATCTCCTTTTTTCCCTCAACTTTCAAGCTGATTCCACTACAAACCCCACAAAATTCTTGCAGATGAGGCAGATGGCAGAGGTTTTGTGCCCTCATACTAGATATGTTTTGGGACCACTTTGTACCCAATTGGAATCTATGCTTTGCCAGAACTGTCAAAGCGCTCTTGAATCTCAAAACTCCCACCTCAGAAGGGCCTGTCCATCACCAGCAATTGATGTGCTGCAGTATTAGTTAAAAGTGAATACTTAATTAATCAAAACCCACCAAATTTATGCATTATTTACTTAAAATTGCGAAGAAAGTGATTTTTGGTGCTAAGTTGATTGGGATTTCGATATGCGTTGCGTCATTTTCAATGACATAATAAAGATAAAAGATCATTGACCAAACCAAAACTCTTCAAGTGGAAAGGGGAAAGAAAGGGATAGGCCTTGTTTGGATGGTGACATGAGAGGAGAACGGGTGAGGTCCATTCTTCCCTATCAAAGAGAAACAAAGAGGGGCCATTCAGTTAGAGATTCCTTCTCTTGTGGCTTCTTTTATGGCAGCTCAGCAATTTGATGAGGTCGTGGTTGGCTTCCCCCTATTTAATGTGGTGCAACTACTTCCTCCTTTTTTCCAATCTCTCACTCATATTCTCCACATCCCTTTCCTTCATGAAAAAGAAAATCATCCCGTCGATGCATTTGGAAACCACGTTCAATTGCCATGATAGTCAAGGAGTCGGTTGAATCGACAAAACGATCAGGATTTCACTTTTTTTCCAAAGAAGCATGAGATTTCAAGCACGGTTCCTGCTATGCACAATGTCGATCTAACTAGCCATCGGGACAAGATTAAAAGCCCCTCTCATGTAACATGTGGAATTTGATTAACCGAGATGAACACATACACCTGGGAAGTCCAATCCAAAAGCTTCAACTAATAGGTAGAGGGAGACCACGTGTAAATAAAAAGCATATAAGACTCACTGTCAAGCAATGTGGGATACTTCAACCCAAGAAAAAAGAAAAAAATCCTCCACGAACCTTCCGATTCCAACGTGAGTGGCCCGCTATTGACTGCTATCTTAGAATCGTTCCCAGAAGATGAAAGCGAAGTTTTTCTCCGTTTACGCCAGAATAGAAACGTCGATTTCCTTGTTGGCGAACAGGCAATTTGGATGGCATGGCATGCTTTGGGACATGGCTTTCGGTGGTATTTCCACATATGGGGATATCAAGCCAACTGAAACTGCGGCGAGATTAGTGAGAACCCCCGTAAAGAGAAACTGAAAATGGTCATCATCGGATGCGAAAAGGCAAACCGAAAGGGGCTCCGGTCGTCTGCTGCGATCTGCACCGCGACTGAGCTTTGGCTGCGTTAGGCTGATTGAAGAGGCAATTGTCAATGCCGAAATCTCTTTTCCATTACCAGAAAGACTAAGCGAACTTTTGTTTTTTACTCCAAAAAAAAAGAGAGAGAGAATAAAGAAGATGTGGGGCGATGGTTTTCCTGCGAGGACGCGCGTCGGACAACGTCGTACACGGGTTCAATAGGAAGAGTCGTGAGCAAACTTGACCTCTTCAATGAAGCTGTTCATGATGTGTGTTTTAGATTTTGACCTGGCCCATTGGATTTGGGTTGGAGATGTGCTAAGGGGATCCCTAATGCATGATACCGTCCACCTTCTCTTTCTCGCCAAAAAAGCACTCCATCAACATCGAAGATAATAAAGTAACTATACAAATACGCTGAAATATTACATAATCAGTCCTGAACCTATTATATGAATATCAATTTAGCTCTAATTTTTTTCAATTTTGTCTATTAAGTTTGAGACATTTGTATGAAATTTCAATATACTCATTTTTGTCTATTTTCACTAAAGATCGCTGACATGACAATTTAGTCATTGCTGGCCATCTTACGTGACGCATCACCACATTAGTGATTGCATTAAAGTTTCGTGCTAAGAATTTAGACTAAATGACATCTAAATAATAGGTTTAAGACGAATTTGACAATTGATGGAAAAATATTGGGTAGATTTTATTTATGACCAATCACAATTTAGAAATTATTTAAAGATATGTGCTTTTTAATGTGATTGACTCAATCTATTAGACCAAATCTAATTAATAGAGGGGATAATATTGGTTGGGCTAGTTCTTATTGAAGGCCAGAGAATCTGAAGTTAACTTTGTATACCTATTCAATAAAAAAAAATTCACATTTTATCGAGCAATCTAATCTATCAAATATTTCCTACCTAGAAGTAAAGATATAATCAAGTCAAGTGGACCTAATACTAGAGATTGGCATGGATCCAAGGTGAAATCGAGAAGTAGACTGAACTAACCATAGGAATCAGTCCGGTTCCAAATTCCCGTGGTTCTTGGCTCCATAAAAAGTGGAACCAATATTATGCAATGCAATTCCTAGTTCCTGGGTAAATCGAACTAGAAACCGAAAAACTAGATGAGGATTCAATCGACTATGGCTACATATTTTTAAATTTATATTGTTTATTTTATTTTACATGTTCATCTTTATGGATTGTTGCTATTGACAAATGGTGATTTTTGTTATTGTGTTCAATTCTATTTTAATTAATTAAGAATTAAATAAAAAAAGAATAAAGAATAAAGAATAAATGAAAAAAAGAGAGAATAAATTAGTTGGTTCTCAATTAGACCTTGGAATCAATTGACAAAACAGGTTTTAGCTTCAAGAGTACACAGGGTAAGTTCTAGATTCTAAAAACTACTGAACCAGTTTCGATAAGATAAGTTCTAAGCAAAATCTAAATCGACCTCAAAATTGCTCACCCTTAGCCAATACACTACTAGGCTCAAGCACTAGACTCGACTTGAATCACACACTCAGCACTATAAGTCCAGCACGAGCTTGATCGAGAATGGCACGCTCTACTCAAGTTTGGCTCGAAAAGCAATCAAGAAACTAGAGCTCAACTCAACTAGGCCCTATATTTGTGCTAGAGGACAATATATAAAATGTTTAGATAATTTGCGTATAATTTAATGAGTAATTTAATAAGTGTGCAACCTCTAAAATAATTCGGATACTCCAGAAAGCTCGTAAGCTTATTTATATAAGTATTAGCCATCTCGAACTCAACTTGAGAAGGTACTCGCGTAGCTCAGGCTAAAAAGATTTCATTATTCTTTTATCTTTACCTCCATAAGGTCCAAAAAGTTAAATATGAATGGTACATTAGTTCTTGGAGTTTGTTGGTTGATAGTGAAATCTTTGAAATTAAGCCACGCATCTACCCTTCCCTCCCTCTCTCCATCATCATCGCCGTCGTCAACGTCATCGGATCGGTCAATTTACCTCCCTCTTTCTCTCGCGCTCGATTCCATCCTGCACGTCGCCGTCGATGGGTACCGAGATATCGGAGCCGCTGCTGCCCGATCCGCGCAAGGGCGGCGTCGACGGTGGCGGGGAGGGGGACGGGGAGGAGAGGATCCCGGATTGGAAGGAGCAGATCACGGTCCGGGGGCTCGCCGTCAGCGCCGTCCTGGGGAGCCTGTTCTGCATCATCACCCACAAGCTCAACCTCACCGTCGGCATCATCCCGTCCCTCAACGTCGCGGCCGGGCTGCTGGGGTTCTTCTTCGTCAAGTCGTGGACGGGGTTCCTGTCGCGGCTGGGCTTCTCCGTCACGCCCTTCACTCGCCAGGAGAACACCGTGATCCAGACCTGCGTGGTGGCCTGCTATGGGCTGGCCTTCAGCTGTCAGTTCTTCTTCTTCTTCTTTTATAATTTTCGGCGCGTCGAATGTAGATTGGTTTAGTGGTTTTTTTTTTTTTCTTAAATGCTGATTGCATTTTGAGCTCTGTTGTTGCTGTTAGCTGAGCTGCATTGAGCAATCAAATGGGTGCTAAAAAGCTTAAATTTACTGTTGTAGTGGAATTGCCATGCGCTTTCTGTCCATTCAGCGGCGGTTGCTATCATCGTTGGCAATATCTTTTAGAGTGCTAATGGAATTGAAGTTCTGTCGTGCGATTTCTTTTATCGAGTTTATACGACCGTGATGATTTCTGGTGGGGTGTCTATTTGGAAGAATTTTTCCATCTAACCAAAAGGAAAATTAGTTTCCTGTATAGAATAGTAAAAAAGAGGCACTATCATCTGCTGATGGATGGCATCGGCCTTACATCGTTGATTGTTGTTATGATTCTGATGTACGGTTAGGTCATCGAGGAGATACGGATGCACAAGTTGTCCGATCGCTTTCCATTTGAACGTCTTCTTAGCAGCACTCCTTCCCACATAAATCTTGATGATCACTTCATAATTTTTATGGGCTTAACTTCTGGTTTGATTATTGACAGGTGGTTCGTACCTGATTGCAATGGATGAAAAGACATATCAGCTCATCGGTGCTGATTATCCCGGTAATCGGGCAGAAGATGTTAAAAACCCAGGCTTGGGATGGATGATTGGATTCTTGTTTGTTGTCAGCTTTCTGGGACTTTTTAGCCTTGTACCTCTTCGAAAGGTTGGTGACGGTAGATACAACTTATCCATATTATAAGTGGAACAGTTTATGAAAGTGCATACTTGGTTTGTAGGTTTACAACCCTATAATCTGAATTATTATGCTGTAAATATATATTTGCGAATATCACGAGCAGTACTGCTTGTCATCCTGTTCTAGTCTTCTCTTTTTCTCGGTTCAATTATCGCAGGTTATGGTCATGGATTATAAGCTTACTTATCCAAGTGGTACTGCAACCGCTATGCTAATAAACAGCTTCCACACAAACAGTGGAGCTGAACTTGCTGGGTAAGGAAGGGTGAAGGAAACCATTTGCTTTATACTGCTCTACTTTCTGCTTGCAAGGAGTTTCAAGCTTGCAGCTATGAATTTTAGATGATTAGGATTCCATTGAAATGATGGAACTGGAAAATATTTCCCATCTGTAGTCTACATTTGCTAGATTTAGTCTTAAAGTGTTAAAAGATTCCTTAAACAAACTGCTAAAAAATTCCTAATCAGGAAAACAGTGTAAGCTGCTAACATAGCTTTAGTCTGTGGAGTCTTTACAATCTTTCTTTACTCGGGATATCTCTCCTAATTAGTTGTGCGTTTTATGATTTTCTGCTGTGTTGATTTCCCAGCAAGCAAGTTAGTTGCCTTGGAAAATACTTGAGCATAAGTCTATCATGGAGCTGCTTCAAGTGGTTCTTCAGTGGTATTGGTGATTCATGTGGATTTGATAACTTCCCCAGCCTTGGCTTGACTCTGTTTAAGAACACGTAACTCTCTCTCTCTCTAACATACACACATGCTTGCGCCGCTAAGCGTCGACTTTGCATGTTTGACTTCCAGCACTTGCTAAACTGCGTGAGGAGTTTGTGCTGATCATGTGTCACGCTCTTCATGCAGGTTCTATTTTGACTTTAGCCCAACTTATGTTGGATGCGGACTAATCTGTCCCCACATAGTTAACTGCTCTGTTCTACTTGGGGCAATTATATCATGGGGTTTCCTCTGGCCTTTCATTTCACAACACGCTGGGGATTGGTATTCGGCTGATCTTGGCAGCAATGACTTCAAAGGTCTCTATGGATATAAGGTACTTCACAAGAACATTTATGTTAATTACTAGCTTGGATCCATATTACTATTAGATAAGCACTGAGCACAAGTTTTGTTGTTAATGTGCTTGGTTGCAAAATTTCGTCTTGGCTGATGAAGATGAGTAGGAGATGGCATCTTTTTTTGTGAAATTTTCTCATTGCTTACTCACTGTGGAGCAACTTTTCTCTCTTTCCTCTCCGTTTCAGGTTTTCATTGCTATTTCGCTAATTCTTGGGGATGGTCTCTACAATTTGATCAAGATAATAGGAATAACTGTTAAAGAGATGTTCAACAAAGGCAGCCAGACTAGCAACCTGCCAATCATCATGGAGTCTCTTGGTAAGGACATCAATCGTGTCGCTTTTCTATAATTGAAGCTAGTGGATGAGAAATTGGCCTACTTGTTGTCATTTCATGATGGAAGGGCTTTCTCATATTACGATGACTGCTTATATAATGAATTCTTATAATAAATTGCATCTGAAACCTATTTGTGAGCCAAAAAGGTTTATTAGAGCGGTAGAAGATGCTAAGAAATTCTTTCTATAATCAGTGTGGCCAATCTGTTGCATAATTTAGCAAGCACCCTGTATCAGACCTATGGCTTCTTCGAGTCGCTGTTGATGTTTTATCTGATTGCTGAATGATCTTTAGATTAGGTTATCTAATCAGAACACATATTTTGAGCTTCAGTTATTGACTCTGGGTACCTGCTCAGGACAGTAGTATACTCTGAATGTTCATGTTATCTTCTGGTTTTTTCAAACATCTTTGGTTCCAATTTCTTAAAATGGGCATTCACTTTTTAGTTGTAATGTAAAATAAACGCATCTGCTCTACTAGCGCGAGAGTCATTTCATTTCACTTTTATTTAGTGCCTGCAGAAGAACATCGTCCTTGAACATCTATCCATAGGCTCACCTTTTTCCCCTTAGATAGCCCTTGTCTAGTGTTTGATTATTGTGAATTATGCAGACAGTGAGAGTTCCAAGATAGTGATGGAGCAAAGGAAAAGAGATCAGGTATTTTTGAAAGACCGAATACCCTCCTGGTTTGCAGCATCTGGCTATGTGGGCCTTGCTGCAATATCCACCGTGACAATTCCAATGATTTTTCCACCTCTTCGTTGGTATCTGGTTCTAAGTTCATACATTATTGCTCCTGCACTTGCCTTCTGCAATTCTTATGGTACTGGCTTAACGGATTGGAGTTTGGCCTCAACTTATGGGAAGATTGGACTCTTCATGATGGCATCTTTGGTCGGGTCTAATGGGGGTGTGGTAGCTGGTTTAGCAGCATGTGGGGTTATGATGACCATTGTCTCAACAGCCGCTGATCTTATGCAAGATTTCAAGACAGGTTACCTAACTTTATCATCTGCAAAATCCATGTTTGTGAGTCAACTGGTAGGAACAGCCATGGGTTGCATCATCGCCCCACTCACATTTTGGTTGTTTTGGACTGCTTTTGATATTGGGGCACCTGATGGACCATACAAAGCACCATATGCTGTAATATTCAGGGAAATGGCAATCTTGGGCACCCAGGGTTTCTCTGAGCTTCCCAAGAACTGTCTCGCCATGTGTCTAGGGTTCTTCGTGGCAGCTCTGGTTATAAACCTGCTGAGGGACATGACTCCCAAGAAGGTCTCACAGTTCATCCCTATTCCAATGGCTATGGCTGTTCCATTCTACATTGGAGCCTACTTTGCAATCGACATGTTTGTGGGGACCGTAATATTGTTCATCTGGGAGAGAATTAATAGGAAGGATGCAGAGGATTTTGCAGGAGCTGTTGCTTCAGGTCTAATATGTGGTGACGGGATATGGATTATCCCTTCGGCAATACTTTCTATCTTTAGGATCAACCCACCTATTTGTATGTACTTTGGGCCTTCTGCAGGTACCTGAGCCTTGAATCCCACATACCTTCATTGTAATTATACTCTCTGTGGACTTGCGAGTCTGTTGGAATATGTACAGAGGATGCCCGTCACATGATTGGATTGTTCTTTTCTTTATCTGGAAAGCGTGGAAAGAAAAATCTGAAGTTTGTTTTTCCAGTAGGATGGATTGGTGTGCGTGTGCGCATGCAGGCCCCTGCGTCGGTCAGTCGCACTTGGGTCACTATGATGAGCAGATGTCACAGCAGTACTTTCTGTGTTTTCCCCTTCTAATTGCTCAGCCTTGCTCGATTTGCATCTTACCTAACCCCATCAATTCACCCCTAGGTCTAGGATGACCGGCTGTATTACTCTGCAACGTAACTCTTTTAGCCGGAAAAGCTATGCAGACAAAACTTTCTTTGCATGGCAGGTTTTCCTCAATTAGAATGAATGTGTTGGTTTGGTAGGTGGGCAGGAAGATTGGACCCAAGATGGCTTTGAGCTTTATAGGTGAAACGCAGGACGAGCTTCTAGAAATGAATCACTTTTTCTAAAATGGGGGCGACATATTTACACGTTAGCATGTAGGCGTTTTTCTCACATTCTGGTTAGGTCTACTTTTTGTCGCCAACGCAATGTCAGGAGGTCTCAACTAACTGGAAGCAGGGGGACCTTCTCAAATGCGCAAACGTCCAGCGGCTGAGCTAGATCTTGCCATCCAAGCCTCAATCCACAAAATAGAGAGAATTGCGTATTGCTTTTTGGCCCGGCCAGGTTCGATCTTGATCAACTTCGATCAGGTCGGACTTTTTATACGTAAAAGGGGAAGAACAGACAACCATCCGGAACCCACTGTCTCGCGCTTCGGATCTTGGTGGAGCCTGCGCGGGCTGCCAAGTCCTCAGATCAAGTACACTAGCTGCTGCACCAGATGAAAACGGTTTAAACGCCAAACAAGCGAGATCTCTAACCTTACTGGCTGGGGAAAAGCTTCGACCTATGTCACCAGCATCAGCTGGTTTTCTGCTTTCTAAAGCAAAGGAGATGGCTTTTTCCTGCTACTTTCAAATCATGTCCTCTTAATTTATGTGCTTTAATGATACCCGCTCAATTAACTAAGCAGTTGGGCTTCCTGATTTACATATCTTTCCCGGCAAGTGTCCGTGATGGGATCGGTCCCACTTGCTAGACCATCAATTTGCTGCTGCCTATATGTAGACTTTAGTGGAGATAAAGGAACCGTCACGAGCCTGATCTTACCATGCCTCCGCGATGATAGGATAGAATCGACGAATCAATGGAAACACAATTACATACTTCTTTTATAGGAAGAGGAATGTGAATATTGTTATGAATTCGAAATCGAAGCTTATCGGTCATACCAATAAATGCTTCTGCAGCAAATGGAATTTCCGGATTCAATAAGCAATTTGATTACTATACTTGGCTAGATCGAAGATAGATTAGCCGTGAGTGGATTATATGTTTCATGCGGAACTCCATTCTCTCTTCCCTAGGTAGAAAGATGTGAACTTCATGGGCCATAGAAGTTGGCAATCATTGTTCTCAGTTTTTTTTTTTTTTAAAGGATCGACGCTTTCAACCTACCATAGAAATTCGATTCCGTTGGTGAAAGAGAAATCTTCTTTTTTCCCTCAACTTTCAAGCTGATTCCACTACAAACCCCACAAAATTCTTGCAGATGAGGCAGATGGCAGAGGTTTTTTGCCCTCACACTAGATATGTTTTGGGACCACTTTGTACCCAATTGGAATCTATGCTTTGCCAGAACTGTCAAAGCGCTCTTGAATCTCAAAACTCCCACCTCAGAAGGGCCTGTCCATCACCAGCAGTTGATGTGCTGCAGTATTAGTTAAAAGTGAATACTTAATTAATCAAAACCCACCAAATTTATGCATTATCTACTTAAAATTGCGAAGAAAGTGATTTTTGGTGCTAAGTTGATTGGGATTTCGATATGCGTTGCGTCATTTTCAATGACATAATAAAGATAAAAGATCATTGACCAAACCAAAACTCTTCAAGTGGAAAGGGGAAAGAAAGGGATAGGCCTTGTTTGGATGGTGACATGAGAGGAGAACGGGTGAGGTCCATTCTTCCCTATCAAAGAGAAACAAAGAGGGGCCATTCAGTTAGAGATTCCTTCTCTTGTGGCTTCTTTTATGGCAGCTCAGCAATTTGATGAGGTCGTGGTTGGCTTCCCCCTATTTAATGTGGTGCAACTACTTCCTCCTTTTTTCCAATCTCTCACTCATATTCTCCACATCCCTTTCCTTCATGAAAAAAGAAAATCATCCCGTCGATGCATTTGGAAACCACGTTCAATTGCCATGATAGTCAAGGAGTCGGTTGAATCGACAAAACGATCAGGATTTCACTTTTTTTTTTCCAAAGAAGCATGAGATTTCAAGCACGGTTCCTGCTATGCACAATGTCGATCTAACTAGCCATCGGGACAAGATTAAAAGCCCCTCTCATGTAACATGTGGAATTTGATTAACCGAGATGAACACATACACCTGGGAAGTCCAATCCAAAAGCTTCAACTAATAGGTAGAGGGAGACCACGTGTAAATAAAAAGCATATAAGACTCACTGTCAAGCAATGTGGGATACTTCAACCCAAGAAAAAAGAAAAAAATCCTCCACGAACCTTCCGATTCCAACGTGAGTGGCCCGCTATTGACTGCTATCTTAGAATCGTTCCCAGAAGATGAAAGCGAAGTTTTTCTCCGTTTACGCCAGAATAGAAACGTCGATTTCCTTGTTGGCGAACAGGCAATTTGGATGGCATGGCATGCTTTGGGACATGGCTTTCGGTGGTATTTCCACATATGGGGATATCAAGCCAACTGAAACTGCGGCGAGATTAGTGAGAACCCCCCCGTAAAGAGAAACTGAAAATGGTCATCATCGGATGCGAAAAGGCAAACCGAAAGGGGCTCCGGTCGTCTGCTGCGATCTGCACCGCGACTGAGCTTTGGCTGCGTTAGGCTGATTGAAGAGGCAATTGTCAATGCCGAAATCTCTTTTCCATTACCAGAAAGACTAAGCGAACTTTTGTTTTTTACTCCAAAAAAAAAAGAGAGAGAATAAAGAAGATGTGGGGCGATGGTTTTCCTGCGAGGACGCGCGTCGGACAACGTCGTACACGGGTTCAATAGGAAGAGTCGTGAGCAAACTTGACCTCTTCAATGAAGCTGTTCATGATGTGTGTTTTAGATTTTGACCTGGCCCATTGGATTTGGGTTGGAGATGTGCTAAGGGGATCCCTAATGCATGATACCGTCCACCTTCTCTTTCTCGCCAAAAAAGCACTCCATCAACATCGAAGATAATAAAGTAACTATACAAATACGCTGAAATATTACCTAATCAATCCTAAACCTATTATATGAATATCAATTTAGCTCTAATTTTTTTCAATTTTGCCTATTAAGTCTGAGACATTTGTATGAAATTTCAATACACTCATTTTAGTCTATTTTCACTAGAGATCGCTGACATGACAATCTAGTCATTGCCGGCCGTCTTACGTGACGCATCACCACATTAGTGATTGCATTAAAGTTTCGTGCTAAGAATTTAGACTAAATTGACATCTAAATAATAAGTTTAAGACGAATTTGACAATTGATGGAAAAATATTGGGTAGATTTTATTTATGACCAATCACAATTTAGAAATTATTTAAAGATATGTGCTTTTTAATGTGATTGACTCAATCTATTAGACCAAATCTAATTAATACAGGGGATGGTATTGGTTGGGCTAGTTCTTATTGAAGGCCAGAATCTGAAGTTAGCTTTGTATACCTATTAAATAAAAAAAATTCACATTCAATCGAGCAGTCTAATCTATCAAATATTTCCTACCTAGAGGTAAAGATATAATCAAGTCAAGTGGAACTAATGCTAGAGATGAGCATGGATCTAGGGTGAAATTGAGAAGTAGACTGAACTAACCATAGGAATCAATCCGGTTCCAAATTCCCGTGGTTCTTGGCTCCATAAAAAGTGGAACCAATATTATGCGATGCAATTCCTAGTTCCTAGGTAAATCGAATCAGAAATTGAAAAACTAAATGAGGATTTAATCGACTATGGCTACGTATTTTTAAATTTATATTGTTTATTTTATTTTATGTTCATCTTTATGGATTGTTGCTATTGACAAATGGTGATTTTTGTTATTGTGTTAAATTCCATTTTACTTAATTAATAATTAAATAAATAAATAGTAAATAATAAATAATAAATGAAAACAAAAAGAGAATAAATTGGGCGGTTCTCAATTAGACCTTGGAATCGATTGACGAAACAAGTTTTGGCTTCAAGAGTACACAGGGTAAGTTCTAGAATCTAAAAACTACTGAACCAGTTTCGATAAGATAAGTTCCAAGCTAAATCTAAACCGACCCCGAAATTGCTCACCCTCAGCCAATACACTAGTAGGCTCAAGCACTAGACTTGACTTGAATCACACATTTAGCACTATAAGTCCAGCACGAGCTTGATCGAGTATGACATGCTCTACTCAAGCTTGGCTCGAAAAGCAATCAAGAAACTCCAACTCAACTAGGCCCTATATTTGTGCCAGAAGACAATATATAAAATGAGTAATTTAATGAGTAATTTAATGAGTGTGCAACCTCTAAAATAATTCAAATACTCTAGAAAGCTCGTAAACTTATTTATATAAGTATTAGCCATCTCGAACTCAACTTGAGAAGGTACTCGCGTAGCTCAGGCTAAAAAGATTTCATTATTCTTTTATCTTTACCTCCATAAGGTCCAAAAAGTTAATATGAATGGTACATTAGTTCTTGGAGTTTGTTGGTTGATAGTGAAATCTTTGAAATTAAGCCACGTCTCGCGGCACTGATGGGAAGTAACTAAAACCGATGCTGCCTTGATTGAAGCTCTCCATTCCATGGTGCTCCCTCCATTCCCCCATTATCTCACCGAAGGCTTATCACCACTCACACCTTTTTTGAGGAAAAAAAAAAGAAAAAGAGGAGGGAGGCGTAGAGAGAGGCTTATGATCATGACCAAACATGCATGCAAATATTCAATCTTATCTCTCTCTCTCTAGAAAATAATGATTGAACCTCAAGAGGGAAAACCCTAATATGAAAGCGATGATCTTTTCTCCATTCCCATCTTTGAAAAAACACAGAGGGGGTTTGTGTGCATTGATGTATATTTCAACAGCTAGCTTTCGAGAAAGAGGAAGAGGGGGGGGGGCCTCCTTTTGTCCCCACGATGGGAAGCACCTGTGACCCCCAATTCAATCGCGTACGCACACATACTCCCCATCCCCATCCCCATCCCCATCGCCATCATCATCCCCATCATCATCGTCATCACCGTCATCCATATCATCATCATCGATGGCAACCCCTCCCATCGAATTGGTCTTCTCAACATCAAAGCTAAAGCTATGGAAGAAGATAAAAAGAAAGGGGAAAAGAGCCAATCATTCCGTCCCTTGTGTGATTCATCCACAATTCCTAAAGTCATTTGCTTCTCGCTCAAGTTGAGAGACTAATGATGAAAGATAAAAGCAGATAAATTTAATAATTCCGAGGGAGATAGTGGAATGGGGTCTGCATTATGGTGACAGAACAATTCATGCAAGTTTTTTTTTTTCGTGATTTTTTTTTTGGTTGAATCTTCTACGAAACGCAAGCCCGCCATCTGCATCTCTCACACTTATGGATTGTTCGTTCATACCCATAATTAGTTTTTTCGAGAGCTAGCATGTATAAAGAGTCAGCGGGATAATTCTAAGTAAAATTTAAAATATTGACTCGGTCTAAAAAACCCGAAATTTTCACGCTCCCTCTATAAGAACACGAGTTTTCACGAAGAGACTTTAACATGATCCGTTTCCAGTTCCTTTTACATTGCATTCGTAGCGCCTATGATAGGGAAGAAAAAGAGGCCCTCACAAGTCATTCAAACATGTCATCCTTGGCGATTTTGAATTCCGAAGTGACTTTAGGCTAATTATACCAAACCGGTCATGCCTCATCATCATTTGACTTGATATTTGAATTCTTTATCTTTCGGACCAAAAATACGAGTCCCGCGGCCTCAAGGGTTCATCCGCAGTACGCCACTAGAAGTGAGGAATACGTGCAAATAGTGTATCAATACGTGTCAATACACCACCAGCTCGATTTCCTTTTCTCTCTTTTATTTTTTCTTGTGGGAAAGCTCTTGTGAGTCATCAAAGGAACAGGATTAAAAAAAAAGAAAAAGAAAAAAAACGAAATTCCTTGGTCGAAAGCGACGGATCCTGGAGATATACACTGGAGAGGCTCCTCAAGTCAAAAGAAAATGGAAAAAAGAAGAAATTTATGTGCGTGTGTATATATATATAACGATTAATCATCCTCCAACCCCATTGATTAACACAACGATTGTTAAATTAATGAAAAATTATGAAGCCAAGGGTACCGAAAGAAGATACAAAAGACGGTTTTTCCATACGAGACATTAAAGAAAGCCGCGGGGAGTTATCGCCTTGCCTTAATGAAATGGTGGCGCCTTTGTCCATTGGAGTAAATTCGAAGAGGAGGAGCTTCCCGTCCTTTTCTGCAGCTGTTCCTCTGCTTCCGACCTTAAAAAAATAAATTGTAAAAATAAATAAAAATACGCCTGAGAATCTCTCTGTCTGTCTGTCTGTCTGTCTGAGATATTCAGCTGCTCGCAGCTTACGCGAGCGCTCGAGGTCACATTAGATCCCCCACAACACAGAACCCCACGGAGATCTTGGAGATGGAACTTCCAGGGCCGGGCCCATGGAACTTCTCGGTGGGGCCCAATGGGGCCCACCCGCCCCGACCGGGATGAACAAAAGTGAAACGAGTTAAAGCTTCCCTTTTTAATGCTCCGGAAAAACCAACCCCAAAAAAGGAAAAATAAATAAATAAATAAATAAATATATCAGAGCGGAGCGAGCAGCAACCGACGCACTCCCCCTGTCTGGTCCGGTCTGGTCCGTTACCTGCGGCGTTTTCATCTCATTCTGTTCCGATCCCATGCATTAATTATCATCACGAGCATTAGCATCATCTCTCTCTATCTGTGAGATTTTTGATGGGCCTGGAGTGGGTTAGAAGCAACCCCCACCACCAACCCGACACGTGTCGCGGCGGCGGCCCTCCACCTCGGAAGTCGACTCGTGCTCTTTTTTCCCCTACCTCTTCAAGACATGGTCATTGCAATAATCGGATTTGGTCGGGAATGTGGGAATGAGGGTAGCTCGTACCGCGGTGTCCCCGCGAGGAAAATCGCGCCTCCGATTTCTGGTTTTCGTGGGGGGGGGCTTGCAGAGCCTTGGCGGTTGAAGTGGGCCGGGGCGACCCGCTTTCGGACCGGTCAAGAATCCGAGATACGCTCTTGTCTTAACAGGGTAGAAATATATGACCCCCCAAAAAAGAAAAAAAAGAAAAAAAGAACAGAGTAGAGACGAAAAATAACGCCAGCCTCGACGAAGACCCTGAAGTAAAAAGCTTTAAAGAAAAGTATACGTCTTTTCTTTTCTTTTTCTTTTTACCCGACTTAATTTTTAAATTTCTCTCGGGGTCTGTCTGTCTGTCTGTCTGTCATGAAGACATTGCCAAAAACAGTGAAAGCTCATCAAAGTCTTAAAAAAAAAAAAAAAACCTCCTTTTTTTTTTTTTTTTTTTTGGGGTCCTTGCCTCTGTCGTTTCTCTTTCCTTCTTTTTTTCCCCTTCAATCGGAACGACGGAGAAACGCGCACCCTCTCCTCTTTTGGCCCTGTTCATGGATCCCAAGGGCTCCAAGCAGCAGCAGCAGCATCAGCAGCATCATCATCATCATCAACATCAGCAGCACCAGCAGCAGCAGCAGCAACAGCTGGAACATCAGGAGCAGCAGGTGCCCAGTTTCTTGAGCCTACCGCCTCAGTCCCACCACCACCACCACCACCATCACCATCAGCAGCAGCAGCAGCAGCAACAGCAACAGCAGCAGCAGCAGCAGCAGAGGACGGCGGCTCAGAACATGGGGGAGAACAAACCGGCGGAAATCAAAGACTTCCAGATTGTGATTGCGGACAAGGACAGCGAGCAGAAGAAGCAATTGGCCCCCAAGCGGAGCTCCAACAAGGACCGCCACACCAAGGTCGAGGGCCGGGGCCGGAGAATCCGAATGCCCGCCCTATGCGCCGCCCGGATTTTCCAATTGACCCGCGAGCTCGGCCACAAGTCCGACGGCGAGACCATCCAGTGGCTCCTCCAGCAGGCCGAGCCCTCCATCATCGCCGCCACGGGGACCGGCACCATCCCGGCCTCCGCCCTCTCCGGCGCCACCGGGTCCGTCTCCCAGCAGGGCGCCTCCATATCGGCTGGCCTGCACCAGAAGCTGGACGACCTGGGCGGGCCGAGCGTCGGGCCGGGCGGCCGGCACCCCTGGGCAATGGCCGGCGGGGGCGGGAATTTGGGAAGGCCCCATCACGTCGCCGCGGGTATGTGGCCCGGGGTCGGCGGGTTCGGGTTCGGATCGGCATCGACATCTGCGGCTGCCGCCCCGGCGAATTTGGGGGGCGAGGGGCCGAATTACTTGCAGAAGATCGGGTTCCCGGGGTTTGACATGGCGGGTGCTAACATGGGTCACATGAGTTTCAGCTCAATTTTGAGTGGGAGCATGAGTAATCAGCAGTTGCCTGGATTGGAGCTCGGGTTGTCAGCTCAAGAGGGTCATATTGGAGTGTTGAACCCACAGACTCTGAATCAGATTTATCAACAGATGGGTCAGCAAGCGAGGTCGCAACAGCAGCATCAGCATCAAGAACATCAACACCAGCAGCAGCAATCAGCAGCCAAGGATGATTCTCAAGAGTCAGGAGGACAGTAGTGGAATTTTTTTCTCTCTTGAAAATGATTATCGAAATTCGAGATGAGAGGAGGAATTTAGGGGAGTTTTTTTTTGGGGAAGATGCGTGTTTTTCTGGGTCGTAATGCCGTTTCTTCTATATTGTACCTAGTGAGTTCATATTTTTGGAGATGGAACATATTTTTCTTTCCCGAGGGAACTGGATTTGGTCTGCTTCCTCCAAAAATTTCTTCCAATTTCATGGCCTTGAGTCTCCATATACAGGTAAATGGAAGGACTTTTGGAATTTGATCCTTTTTGCATTGATTGGAGAAGCATTTCTTATTGATCATTCATGTGGTTTTTGGTTTTGTGTTGTCCTTTTTGCAGATGAGAGGTTACACAAGCAAATAGCTTGGGTTTGAGCTTTGAGGTTTTCTTCTTACTTATTTCAGAGGTGTGTTGATAGTGTAGAGATCCATCTTTAGTCATTGATTCTGTCTAGGCCCCAGTGGAGTGGCGATCTGCTCGTTTGTGAAATCAGAGTGATTCATAATCATATATGCCAAATTTCTTTCATAACTCTGCTAATCATGGGCTTCACTTGCACGTCGAATGATCACTTCAATAGTTGTTATCATCTGGCTTTCCAATGCGTATCACCCTTCACTCGTAACTGGTAGCTGTTTTTGTTTGCTATGTCATATCTCTACCTCAAATTTTGGCATCCTTTTTCTTGTGTCAAAGTGGCGATATTAAAAATATTACTCTGGTGGCTTTTGGGCACCCGTATTGTGGTAAAACCTCTGCATTGATCAAATATGTTTTTGGTGAATTATGTTTTCTTGAGCCCTGAAGACTGAAGAGTAGTAAGAATTTGTGTAGTTGCCATGTTCTTTCATGTCAGCAGTTTGTTTGTAATCTAGCTGTAAGGTATGAAAATGCTTGAAGCGAATATTTTCACGGCAGTCTCACGTAGGGAATCATTTTAGTTGAAATGCTGCAAGAAACCTAAGGTTGGTAATTCCTATTCTTTGGCCTTTATCCTTCTACTATAAATTTCTAAGGAATAGATTAAGCTTAATGACTTAGTGGTATATTTTTCCTCTGTGCTGGGTCCTAATTTCCCAAGGCTGCAAGTTCTACCTCAGTGGTCCCTCGAAGTTCAACTCAATAGCAAATTAGTACTTCATATTGGAGATTAAGCCTGAGCCTAGAGGACTTAGAGGCAAATGATACCATCACTTAAACCATGATCGCATCTTTTCTTATTTGGACCTTCCTTTGTCTTTGCTTCTTTCTTTTAAGCACAACATAAGCAGCAATTCAGTATCAATCTTAGCTAAAGGAACTATTGTATATTTGGATCGAAAATGCTCCTCTAACCATATAATTGGTCTATTGGTGCCTTTATTTTTGCATTAAGCAATCGTTTTTCCATAGATTGTCCCTCATGTCGAGTTTTGGGCACTGATGCATGCTTTTGCCTTGAATTGCATGAAGACCTGGATGTTGTATAATATAGATCATCAAGTCATGTTACACGATCAATATCATCCTTGAATGTTGGCTGATGTTGGAAAAGCATATCTACTGGACAGAGAAGCTGTAGTGGTCTCATGTACATGGACATTAACAATATAATCACTGAAAGGGACCTTGATGGCACAGGACGTTTGATGCCAATATATATTGATCTCAGATTCTTGCCCTGTTGTTGATGAATTTGTCTTGAACTTTCTGATGTGTTGTCTCTGTTCACTATCTTGCTGCTGTAGAAGTTCTTTCTTTGGGTCCTCCTTCTCTGTGAAGTCAAAAATGATCACCCATCAAGTGTCATTTGTTGATCAGGGTCCGAATGGCACGGTAAGAACCCAAATTTTTGGCATCTCTAAGAATTTATCGAATTTGCATTCAATGGGGGATGTTGCTTTGGCATGTCTGATTTGTGATATTGCCCTTTCCATGTGCTAGCAACTGAGCACAATCCTCTTTAAGCTCGAAACAAGCAGTAGTCACCGTATCAGCCTCCGAGACATCCAAACTTCTTTGTTCATGAATTTTAGCTGAGTTTCCATGTTCGAGTCACACATATTTGCAACTTCTGAGGTTTACTGCTCTGATCAAATTAATGAATCTGGGCGTGCCCATTGACTACATGGTCATGGATTCTCTGTTTCGCTTTTGTGCAATCTTCTTCCTCGTTGGTATGTACTAACTACTATGCAGACTAATAGAAATGCTACATGTACTAAATCTTTGGACTAGGTTTGTTCATGTATAAATAAGACTTGGTGCACTAAAATGATGGGGGAATGCTTGTGACATTGTTATGCATGGCATATGCAGATACGGTAGATTTGAGATATTTTATCATCCAATGAATTGGAAACATGTTGACTGTTGTTTAATTCAAGCTCACTTTGTACTGAGCTCACCGTGATTTTAGCTAAATCAGCGGACCCAGATCGCCTGTCTCGTACAGACAATCTCGGCTCATGGGTCGGTGTTTGCTTCAATTTCAAGATGGTGTCAAGGACGCGGTTGAATATGGACACTAGTCTTTGACTTATTCTCTCTCTCTCTCTCTCTCTCTCTCTCTCTCTGTGTGGAGACGAGCACGTCCAGGACGATCTGCACTGCAACTGCTACTGTGTTCACATCAGCGTCTGCAGTTACAGCAATCAATGAGCAGGGGAAAAAAAAAATTATTACTGAAATATCTGTTATGATCCATTTTCATATTTTTCATCGTCCTTGCTTATCCTATCTTCATTTTAGTTCGGAAAGATTTTGAAAAAGAAAGAAGAAAAAATGAGTTGGTCATGCTTAGATCGATGACTCATCAATCGGTCGAACTTCGGAACGATTTTGAAGTGGTTCTCTTGATACGTTTCGAGGAGATGCAATGTTTGAAGTTATATGTGAAGAGCTACAGACCAAAGGAAGGTTGGAAGCGTAATGACAAATCCATATTCGACTTTAATCTCTTTTTCTCCGTCACGCTATATTTCTCTCGAATCTGTGGCCTTTATTCCATGATACCGCTTGCCTTCATAGAAATAGAGAAAATTGCAAGTTTAATCCGTCCCGAGGCGACTAACTTGGCAAGTAATAGAACCCAAGAACTTCTTATAAGCTGTTCAACGCGTATTGAACGTAGACCCGATTTTTCTTAGGTTATGATGATCTTGATCTATCGGTACAATCACAAACCCTAATTCCCTGTAAAAGACAACACCTTGACGTTTTATCGAGTTCAATTAGTCAAAGCTCGATGTAAATTATGAGGAAGCATCAAAGTTCCTTTCCGGGTTAGTGATGCATCTCCTGCATCATAGGAGTGAGGCGCGTGCTCGTGCTCGCGCTCCACATCTCACAAGCGTGAAATCCTCCATCCTTGCGCTTGAAGCACTCATGTGAGCCTAGCGATACGTCTCTCCCCATTTCAGTTGTATCGAGCACGGTCCCAATTGTAAAGATTGTCGACCTTTTTAGATCAAGTGAGCCTCACATGAGAGTTTAGTTAGGTTCAAGTTCATCAACAGAGCTCACCCCGCGATTCCTTTCGCTGAGGAAGAGCTCACCGCGCTCTAGGCTCGATGGATTTAGGAATGGAGAGGAGCTAGTGCAGAATCTACGAGGCCCAACAAGGAAAACAAAAGACCCATCTTTTCCTCGGTCCAGGCATGCGGACTAATCAAAGCGACTAATCAAAGGTAGGCTTGACAAGGAATCTACTCAATAATTAGTCAGCCTTAGTACAAACGACGGTCGCTTTTCTACTCCCTTATCACCCCCCGCCGCCCAAGGAATCTAGCCCCGCCTTTGTAGCCTTTGTTCTATCCGGAACAAGTCAGCGCATCGCCACAGAACCACCACCACCATCCCCTGTGCACGCCTCGATAGTAAACGGCTGCGCTCGCAAATTTGACTCGTTCCAAGGCCGCGACGAGTAAAGGAGACAAGCGTGCGCGATCGGGGGAATCGAGCATGATGAGTAAATGCGAGCGCGAAATGTCTCCGGAAAGACGGTGCGACGTCCGTTTGACGTGGACATGTTGCGGCGTTTTTATCTTCGTAGACCTTTGTAAATTGCACCACGATGGCATTTTGTTCGGCCCGTCGTTTGTGCTTTGTAAAGTTATCCTCGTCTACTTTTGAGGAATTTTTCGTATGTAGTTAAAAAGTCTCACTAAAACTCTTTTGCCGGATAGGATCTTATCCGAACCTGATTCTATAGATCCGAATAAATCTTTACTCATTGATCATGTGAGACTCGTGTAAGATTCGCAACGGTCACGTGTAAGAATCCAATTTACGTGGACTCGAGTTCAAGTAATTTTTTGCTCTTTCGTTTAAGCGACGTAATGTTTTTTTTTAATTAATTGATTATAATCAATACTTGGGCCCTACTCATTTTAATATTCGATCAAAAACAGTCTCATCATTTTGTAGAAGTTTTATTAAAGTTTCTTAACAATAAAAAAAACTGTCACATCATTGCTCTTTACTTTTAGCCAACCAAAAATAAGTGATGCTCATTTACTAATCTCTAATGTCTTTAAAACGTATCATGGACGCATTTAATTTTATTGATGAAAAAAGTCACATAAGCAACTGCCGCCCTAAATGGAAATAATCCGAGTTGAAATTGAATTTGGTGGGTCCCCCACAGCCCATGGAATCACATCTCGAGGTAGGGCTTGTTTGAAATCGAGGGGCTCATCAGGAATTAACTTATATCACTATGCTAATCTGTTCAGCAATCAACCCTAATATGGATCGTTCTACTTTGACCATGTTTAAACTTCCAACGCCAAAAAGCCGTAACCGTCTCCACAGTCCTCTTCCGCACATCCAGTTCTACCGTGGTTTCCCATCACCGGTCGAATCGAACATTGAATCCCACAAACGACAACTGGGAAAGACACGAGAAAGCCACGAATCCACGAGTCAGTAGAGCAAGCTGCTGGCGCAAACGGACAATTCAAAGTACACCCACGACCTAAAAATCCTATTCTACTGCAAAACCTAATTATAGCATTAGGATGGTTTGCCCCGAGGAGCTCCACGTTCACGGATTCTCCGTCACTCCCATAATTTTAATAAGCCAAGACGCCAAAAGATCGCCAAAAATCAATTACTTCGATCTTGACCTGTCCATTGAATCGAGTGCTGTGCTTTCTCTTTCGGCGAGTCTACCGAAGGGAGATCAAAGCCAGACCACTTGGCCCTTGAAAAGCAAGGGTAATTGGAGAGAGATTGAAGTTGATTGGTTTTTATATGTGGCTAGGCTAGCCTGGCTGGTGGCTAGCAAAGCGAGAAAGAAGAGTTCAATTTGTGCAAGGCACGGTGATGTGTCCACGCCCCCACTAGGCAAGATTTGTTTTAAGTGGAAAGAAAAGTATCCCAATCAAACTTTGCAAAATCTTTTCATTTCTTCTTTTTGCTATATTTTCCTGTTTCAATTGATTGGACCCGGTTATTACTTACGTTGACAGCTAACCACCAAATTGAATCTATCTCGTGATATGATCAAAAGCAACTCATCGATCCAAATAGCATAGGATTAGTGAAAGATTATTTCATCACGGCTCATTCTTGAGCTTATACTTTCATAAGTTTAAGGATTAATAACACAAAAAAGAAAATCCTAAATTTGTACAATTATATAAAAAAAAATTTTTGGTCAGTCCTACTCTATTCCTACTCTACACTCACTTGCAGACTTGTGCCCTGCCTCTTGCAGGGCGTGGGAGTCGCAACCCACTCTCAAACTTACGCGTCCCTACCCCCATCCCCTCTGAGAAGGTGGAGATTTGAACCCCTCACCTCCCCCTTACATGTTGGAAGAGTGGCCACTGGGGCGAACCCCCAGTGGTTACAATTATATAAATTTACCCAAAATTATTTTTTTACAACCACAAATTCCAAATTAATATAATTGTGACAAATTTACCTTCTATTAGTTTAAATTAAATTAAATTAATATCATGAAAAATCATAAAGTAATTCATCTGTAATAAATGAAGGATAAAACTTCGAGTCGATACATCCATCAACTATTATATATTATTCAACCAAGCAATATAATAGTAAGATTAAAGAGAACTAACAAAAGATAAATTCATCACGAGTGTAGTAATTTTAGATTTGACGGGAATTGGTCTTGAGTGCATAAATTTAAAACTTTTCGTGACGTTAACCTTAAGTTTAAAAGTGTTGGACCAAACTCTGACCACGCTTTAGGATCTTTTCGCCAATATCTCAACAGTAGGGTTAGGAAGATTAGGTGATGATGCTGCCAATTATCTCCTGCCAAGAAGATGGCTTGCTCTCCGAAAAGCAAATTAAAAAATTCAGGAAGGAGATCATCAGGCCGAAAAGGGCGTGATGTTAAACTATTCGGAGTTCCCGATTGATGGCTGCTCGCGCGGGAGTTGCTCCAATAACGACAGGGAAAGGACTGTTAGGGAGGGAGCTAGATGGATGGGCCTCGTTACATCAGTCAAAAAGAGCATCAAGATTATAAGCAACCCCTGCCGTCACCAAAACATCAACGAGGATGATGTCCCAACAGAGGAGCGGCCTCCTTCGTACTTAGATAGAGAGAGAGAGAGAGAGAGTTCGCATGGGACAGCGCACTAACGATGAAAATCCCAGAAAGCTAAAACAAAAGTATCGATCCAAAGGCACTAAAAGAGGGTCAGTGGATAGATGGGTTGGACGGGCGGAGAGAGTTTTTATCCATTACATTTAAAGTGGGATCGAGCCAATAGCAGCTACTTGATGACAACTTTCGGAGCGCGGTTGGACAAAAAGCAGAGGGAGATGGAAATACAAAAACGTGGGTAGGAGACACAACAGCGACCGAATTGACAAAAGTCACGTGTGGATGCCATAGTGATTCTCCCACCATCGCCTGTCCTTGTAAAGAGACCTTGTACAATTGACCTGATCGATGATCATGACCGACCGAGCTTTGGGATCCGGCTTAGGCCCTGTTCCTAACCAACTCTTGTCAAATTTTAGCAAAGAAATGGTGGATTTTCGATATGGAGTTGGATTGAGGTAGACTTAAATCTAACTGAGGCCGATGGTCTCCATGGATTGTCTGATCCATTATTAATCATGTCGCATGTGACGTCGTGCTATTTCAATAAATTCCAAAGTAAATAAATTCTAAAAGTTCGTGAAGTTCTTTCTTTAATAGCTTTTGCTCGATTGCTCCTCATGATATGTTCAATTTTTTCTCATTTGTGTTATGTAAAGCTCCATCCATAGGATGACAAGTGTTGCCTTCGAGATTAATCTAAATTTGAGATGTTATTCAAACATGAGCCAAGATCAGGCACATCTAGAATTATGCACGTGATTTGTAATAAGTAAATGCAATTGTGATTAACAAACTATGAAGGCATGTATTTAGTTTCTTTTATTGAGAAAAGTATTTGAGTTATCTTTCTTCAAAAAGATTCTGTTATTATAAAAAAAAAAAAAAAAAGCAATTATTTATCATTATGATCTTTAAAAATAGTGAAATGAACTTATCGTGATTTTAACTCGAAGAAATTTTGTCAAAGTAATGAAATGATCAAATTATTGTCTCTAAAAAAAAAGGAAAATGAGACTACAGGTTTAATTGTCACTTGCCATAATCATTTAGGATTATATGGTAAGAAAGTAATTCTTTAGAAATCTTTCACTATCAATATAGACGGCATGCCTTTAATCGGAGTAGAGAGATGAATATAAATAATATGTAACGTTTGAAAAATCACTCAGAAGATTTTTTGAATGGTCGACAAAAAAAGAAAATTTTGAGGACCTACAAGATCCTCATCTTGATTCTCATCTTGATTCTAAGCACTCTTAACTTTGACCCTAATGCAAGCTAGGCCAGAATTCCCTTTGCAATCCACACGAGAAATCACAACTTTTGAGAATCAAGACGAAAAAAGGGAAATTTTCTTTGTAGTCCTGTCCTACTAGGCAGCTTCCTAGCTTTTTATAGTGCTCCTCTCTCTCTCTCTCTCTCTCTCTCTCTCTCTCTCTCTTCCTGGATAAATTATTCCCCGGATGTTGGAGGAGCCATAATTGCCCACGTCACAACAGGATCGTATTGGATCATCTCAGAACCCACTTTTGGTCTTCTCTGCAAAAAGGGTCCTTCTTTTCTTGGTAATCTTGAAAGTCTTGGGGGTGTTCTTGGAAGCGGAAGCGGAAGGGAGAGAGAGAGAGAGAGAGAGAGAGAAAGAAGTTGTTGAGAGATGGACGACGAGTACGCGAAGCTTATCAGGAGGATGAACCCACCAAGGTATACTTCCCCCATTCCTCATCTTCAGCTCAGATTCACGGGTCTTGGCGTTCCTGTTGATTTTCTTGGTGTTCTTTTCCCGTTCTTTGCTATCTGGTGATTGAGGTGTGCACCTTCTGGTTAGCCCTTTAAGGATTTGTGGCTAATCTCGATGTCATCGAGTCATTTCGTGCGGTAATTTTTTGTAAAGATCCTAATTTGATAACCATCTCGATGCAAGAGAGGACTTTTAGCTTTGTGTGTCATCTGATCATTTACCTCAGTACTTACCCAAACGCTGATATCATGGGCTGCTTGTTGGCAAGGAAGTGTTTTTCTTCTATGGTTTCATAACTTTTCAACGGAAACAGAGCGATTCGTCGGTTGGTGCTCCGTTTTAAGTGAAATTTGGACGGAGATGAAGTTGATCAGAGGGTCGGAGTGGTCGTTGATTGTGATAATGCTTTTCCTTGTGCAATTTCATGATATTCTGGTGATTAGCTCTCAAATTCGTGTCGTGTACTTCTTTTTCAGAAATTCAGCTTGATAGAGTTGGGCTCTCCCTATGTGCTTTCTTCTAAAATGCCAAAGCGAATCCCATTGAACTTACTCGATGAGCGCCTCGAAAGTTATATCTGCTCATCTACAATCTTTTCCGCTGAGAATTATTAGGCCCATCGCCTCATACAACATGTTTTACCGACTCCATCAGCTTCGAAACCTCATTCAACTCAGTTATTGTGATTGGGGGTGCTGTTATTACTGCTATGACGATTTGTACCAGTCATCTCCCATGTAAATGTTCTTCTCTATGGACGATTTTTAAGTCTTGCTGTGCGTCACTGTGGTAATTGCAGGGTCGTCGTTGACCACAATGCCTCTGGAGATGCTACGGTTATCCAGGTGAACCTCTCGCTTTCTGTATGTTTTTGTGCTTCGTAAGCGAGCTTGATCGGGTTCTTGACTTGCCCTATGGAGTCATGGTGGGTTTTAATTGGTTCCCTTTGCCTCCTTGTCACTAAGAATCATTATAATTGAACGTCTGCTGTTTTTCAGGTTGATAGTGTTAACAAACATGGGATTCTCCTAGAAGTTGTCCAAGTGCTCACTGATTTGAATCTTGTCATAACCAAAGCGTACATATCATCTGATGGTGGATGGTTCATGGATGGTGAGATCGGACTCTCTCTCTCTCTCTCTCTCTCTCTCTCTCTAAGTCGTTGAATGTCAAGGGAGAATTTAAAGCTCTCAATCTTGTCTCTTATTGTCTTTTTCTGCTGTCCGGAAATTTCAGTTTTTCATGTCGTGGACCGTGATGGTAAGAAAATCAGAGACACGGAAGTCACCGAAAATATTAAGAGGGTAAGTCAGATCACTACTCCTATCTGTCATGTGACATCCTATATCTTTTTCACGAGACTTGTCTGGATCACTAAAACAGCACCGAGCGTGTTGTGGATGGTCTTCACAGCACACATCTATGGAGAGATGGTTCTTTACCTCATTTGAACTCTTCATTTTGCAGAGAATTGAGAAAAGTGCGAGCTTCGCTCCCTCACTGAGAGGGTCTGTGGGCGTGATGCCCTCCGAAGAACACACCTCCATTGAACTCACTGGAACTGATCGGCCAGGTCTACTGTCCGAGGTTTGTGCAGTTCTCACAAACCTCCACTGCAATATAGTAAATGGTGAGATATGGACTCACAATGCCCGGGCAGCAGCAGTTCTTCACGTCACAGATGATTCCACTGGCTCTGCGATCAAAGATCCCGAGCGCCTCGCGAAAATCAAGGAAATGCTCTTCAATATCCTTAAAGGAGATGATGACATGAAGACTGCCAAGACAACTCTTTCGCCTCCTGGGGTCACCAGTAGGGAGAGAAGGTTACATCAGATTATGTTTGCTGATAGGGACTACCAGAGATTTGAAAACAGTGGCATCGGACAGGCTGATGATCAGAGCCTGAGACCCCATGTGACTATTATAAACTGTGATGAGAGAGATTACACCATCGTCACTATGAGGTCAAAAGATCGACCAAAGTTATTGTTCGACATTGTCTGCACGCTGACGGATATGCAGTATGTGGTCTTCCATGGCATGGTGAAAACCGGGAGAAAGGAAGCTTACCAGGTGACATGGAGGACCTCGCCCTTTTTTATTTAGCTAGGATAGTCGAGGAAAATAAGTAATTTCATCAATTGATCTGTATTGACATTGTTGTTCACACCTTTCTCTGGATCATCCATCATATCCTCAGATTAGACTTTTTCAGCACAATTTCTTTTGTTAGACTTGCATGTTCATTACTCATTGAATTTCAGCTTAACCCTTTCCATATGGTCATAATTCAAGGAATTCTATATTCGGCATGTCGATGGGCTCCCTATTGGCTCGGAAGCTGAAAGAGAGCGCATTATACAGTGTCTCGAAGCGGCAATTCAAAGGCGGGCATCGGAGGTATTCTTGACCTTCATTGGATGAAATTCCTATAGCGTCAAACATACCTACAATGGTGTCCTTATAAATCCCTCTTCACCTTCCATGCAGGGTTTAGAGTTGGAATTGTCCATAGTTGACCGGGTTGGGCTGCTGTCGGATGTCACCCGGATATTTCGCGAGAACAGCTTGTGCATAAAGAGAGCAGAATTAACTACAAGAGGTGGGAAAGCCAAAGACACGTTTTATGTGACCGATGTGACTGGTGACCCCGTTGATTCGAAGATGATCGATTCGATTTGCAAGCAGATTGGACAACCTGCGTTGCGGGTGAAACAAAACTGGAACTTTTCACCCAAACCGCCGGAGAAGACGAAGGCGGGATTCCTTTTTGGCTACTTCTTTAGTTCTCGGACTTTGCAAAGCTTCAAATTGATCAGATCCTACTCATAGTGGCTCTGTCTACATTTGTACTCTAGATTCCACTGAAGCATCATCAAGTGTAAAAGATGTACATAGAGATTACGATGTTTGTAAAAATGTATGTACCCTGGCTCTTGGTTTCTAGGACATAATAACAGTCAGTCGCAATGTATATGAGAGAGAGAGAGAGAGAGAGAGAGAGACCGCCTTGTAGTCATCAATTACTAAAGGCGATTTCTTGTACAGTGTGTGAGTAGTAATGTACAGTTTGGCATCCATGCAAAACTTGAAACAGATCTTGTGAAAGTCGGGGGTTAAGGAAAGAAATTGTGCTCCTGATGGGTAATCATTTTCTTTAGATCCGAATCTGTTCACGGTCTATCGGATGATCAAGCCTGTGTAATCCTCACGTCTTGAGTCGTTGGGTATTCCTTGGGCGATACAGCCTTCATGGACTTCTAAATCAAGTAAAATAGAGATAGAGGTGGAACGGGTGCCCTGCGAAGTATTCGGTATAATATTCACTTGAAAGAGGAGTCTGTGTGGATATCCATGAAGCTGCGGATGCATGTTTTAGGATGATTTGTTTTTATGGAAAATCATTAACTTGAAAAATATTTTCTTAAAAGTAATCATTTGTATCACTAATAAAATAAATAAACAAAGAATATGTTCATCACCAAATGAAAATTCAAGATATAGATTGTTGGTGACGGGTGAAAACAGTCTTCCTCAACCAATTTTTCGACTTAAAGGTATGTAATCCTTCCTGGTAAACAAAGTGATAACGCTAGCTGGGTACCTCAGCAAATAAGCACTTGGAGCTTGACATTAGCTATCGGGGACTCCCAATACATCAAAGCCATCTTAGAGCCACTAAATTAGTTTATTTCCCACCCCAAGTCTTGCGATTAGAGATTGTGGTTTGTCCTCAATATCCGCAGTTCTATTGCATTACTAAAAAGAACCTTGGTCTAGAATTGTAGCTCATTCGCCCGTATTCCTCGCATTGTCGTTTCTCATGGCTTGCTAATCCAGTCACCAACAAACAGTTCATGTGCCCTGCCCAGCGAACTGGAGTTGTTCAGACATGCCTGTTTCATCTCAATCTCCATCAACTGCTATCGTCTTACTTGTTGCCATTGCAGAATAGTCGACTTCCGAAGGTGATGAGCAGGTAAAATAGCTAGAGCCATAGCAATAACGAGCCAATGAAATATGATGACATCATGCATCAGCTCCAACCTCAAAGAAAAGCATGTTCAACAGCAGTTGCATAAATTTCAAAATTGTGGTCTCACTTTTGGAAAGGAAAAATTTGGTGCTAAGTGCCAGAAAGAACAAAAACAAAAATGAACATAAACATCGGCCTCAAATGACAGTACTCTAAGAAAAAAGAAACACATTTTGTATCACCCCTAGGTCATTCTCTGAGCAACTTCCTTGGCAATAACCCTCTCTTTAGCCTTGGTTTTGGCCTGTGATTTAGATCCCATGATCCCGCCACCCCACTTCTTCCTATATTCATCATACTTGTCGTTGAAGTTTGCCTGGAAGAAAAGACATACAAGTTTTAGATGCCATCCAAGCACAGAACAATTTCCTTCTCCTTGGCCAAAAAGATGAAACAATCAGAAGATCTACAGAGACAATATATCAAAACTGCATACTACCTTGATGGCCTCTAAGATTTTGCTGAACTCCAATTTGTCTTCATTCTTGACGGTGGTCAAGCACAAGACAGACGCAGTTTTCTTATGGACAATCTGCCAGAAAAGAATAGGAATATGAGTGCTTCACAACCACACTTCATTGACAGAAATTCAATGAAGGAAATGCCGGCATCATTACCGTTCCCAAGCGTGCCTTTCCCTTCACGATGCAATATGGAATTTCCATCTTCCTACATAATGCTGGAAGCCAGACAACCAACTCGATTGGGTCAACGTCATGTGCAATGACTACCAACTGAGCCTTGTTCTGCCAAATGCAAGTTTTAATTGTGTGTTAATTACAATTGGACCCGCAAAGCATGGGAGAGTGAGGAAATGAATGAGAGAAATAAGGAGAGAAAATAAGAGGTCAGTGCCGAGCAAAGTAAATGGGAACCTGCTCAATAAGGTAAGTTACATGGTTAAGACCATATTTCACAACAATAGGCTTCTTAGCCTCAACTGACTTCCCTTCTGCTTCAACTTGGGCCTTCTTCAAGAGCCGCTCCTTTTTTGCTGCTTTGTCCTCAGGCCTGTACTTGAGAAGCATTTTGAACAGGCTCGTGGCTGCATGCATTTTCCAATGAGTAGGGGAATCAAATTCTATTGTTTTAAGCTCGTCATAGATGCAACTAAACAAAATAAAATGAAACAAAACAATAAATTAAAATCCGAAAGCAACACAAAATACAACTAGGTACATAACTACCCCAACTCAGTCTTTAGCTCAAGTATAGGGTGGAAACTTGAGCCCAGAAGCTTCAACTATTCCTTATAGTCTAGAAAGAAAAGTTCTTGCCTAGCCCAACTATCCAGCACTAATCAACCAGAAATCATTAGAAACTTCCAAACGAATTCGTCAAGACCAGCATGGCATGTCAACCAAGCGTACCAATCACACAAGCGCCATGAGGTCCATCAATATAACATGCAACCAATAGCATCCCAGATTTATTTAGATTCAGCCATTGATGACCTTCCCAAGCACAGATTCACCAGAGTTCCTCCAAATATCATGAAAAAAAAAAACATATTTTCCCATTGGGTTGCACACACAAAAAAAAAAAAAAAAATCAATCCAATCTGAACTGATAAATCTAGTGTACCTCAATGCACCCAACAGAAACGAATAAGGTATGCAAAATAAAGCACCAAAAAAATACACATTGTAGTCCCAGAAATCAAATCAATGAACTGCCTCAGCTACACAGCCAGATTCAATAAGCAGCTATTACTCGTAATTGCATCTCGTATATATTATTTGGCAAGAGAGCAAAACAAGAAGAACCAGTTACTGCAAAATACACGTGCATCTTAAGGTTCTAAACCAACCACAAACTCAGACGCAGACAACCAAAACAACTTTTTGTCACTGCATACCCAAGTTCTTGTCGAGGGTCTTGGTGAACTGGTTCAAAGCTGGTGGAACCTTCAACCTCTGTCTCAGAATTCTCCTCTTTCTCTGAATTTGAACAGTCTTAGGGAACTTAACGAACCGTGTCAAGTCCCTCTTCGGAGGCAGAGCACCTCCAATTCCAAACTGCTTCTGCCGCTTCTCGAACAAAGGGTTCGTCACCTTCTCCTGGTAACACATCACCGACCAACCAAATTCAGCAAAAGAGCCGCATCCCCTCCAAAGATAACCGAGACTAATCGCGAAGTAACAAAACTAACCTGCTTCTTTTTGGCCGCAACAGAAGCTTTTCCACCTTTCTTGGGACCCTTCGATTCGCAAAACACAAAAAGTTACCGACTTAGATTCATCACAACAGACGTACCCCAGATAGACACAGAAGTAGCGCATCTACTCATATCTAAACTCGGGAAAAAAGCAAAAAGCTCGACGAACTAGCACGAGATGCAACATCATTATCGTACCACCGCTGAAGTTTTACTCATTACGCTATAGATCATCTCGCTAGAATCAGCGAAGACTCTGGAGATCACCATTTCCAGCAAATGGCACGAAATCACGACACGAAAACATTCGAACGACCACCACCACTCTTAGTTCCGCCACGATGCCTCGCCGTTGCCAGCTTAGCAACTTGCCAATTCGTAAGCGAGAAGGAGAGAAATAAAGAGAGAGGATCGGACGACTCACCATTGTCGGCGAAGCTTGGGCGCCGGCTCCTCTGGTTCCGAACTTGCAAAACTGGAACTTGAAGACGAGAAACCCTAGTTCAGTCGAAGTTATAGGTCCGAGGAATAAGGCGCTCAAAAACGACGCCGTGTTGCGTGAGCAAGCTGATGGGCTGGGTTGGGCTGGGCCTTTTGATACATGGAAGATTTGGGCGTTGTTTTGATGGCCCAAAAAGGAAAAATCTCCCACTCATTTATGTCCAATTTACAGGGACCCTTCGCCCATAATCCCCTATTATTATCCTGTAAATCAAGTTTGGCGTCACTAATAAAAGAATTTTAAAAAGAAGAATGGTTAGCCTTAACAGAATTCTTTCTCATGTATTCGCATTACTTGACTAATATTCAAAATTAGATCAATAAAAAGGTTCATATAACTAAGGATTAGATTATCTGACAAAATAATAATTCGAATAGGATTTCAGTAATTCATTCAGAGCCCTTTTTTTGGCATCGTTTAATCATAAGTATCTACAAATGTCTAGTTGATTAAAGAAATACAGATATATATTTTTTTCTCTTTTAATTACCATAGTCTAATCTCACTTTGCCCGTAGTACGTTTCGAATAAAATAGATGTTAAATTTTAAACTTTACAAGTGATCTTAACGAAGAATAAGAATATCGCCGGTTAGCCCTTCTAAAGTGGTATTTTCCTATAGTTTCATCAGTCTAAGTTCCATGAATATCAATCAGTTGTTCCAAATAAATCAAACTTGCAATCATCTTGTAATATCTAGCTGGTGGGCCCAAAAAGAAGAAAAAAGAGAGTGCTGAAAAGTCAAAAAAGAAAAAAAGGGATTTTGAGGGCCTTCAGCTTATGAGAGAGAGAGATGCTCGGGGAGAAACAGAAAGGGATAGGAGGAAAAAAGGAAAGGAGAAAAAAAGGAGAGAAAGAAGAAAGAAGAAAAGGGAAATATTTTGCGGTGCTCGTGATCTAGATGCTTCACTAAGCCGATTAAATTCTATTTTGCAATGTCGGTAAGTGATCGAAGCTTTTAATCGTCTATTCAAACAAATCATCGCAATTAGGACTTGAAATTCGGAATTATTGGAGTTTTGTGTGGGGAAGTCCGATTTTTGAGTCATTGAGCTGCATATTAGTATAAAATGTTGCGGAGTCCGATTTTTGAGTCATTGAGATGCATATTAGTATAAAATGTTGCGGAGTTGTAGGATTTTACGAATCTTGATTTGAGTTTACAGTTTAGTTGGAGTGGAACTTTCACGTTTGGCACGCGTTTTGGACAAAGTTCCAAACTGTAACTTTGGATTAAAATTCAGCCGTTTTTGGTGAGGTCTTGGGGTGGTTGAGTTGACGCTATTGTAGTACATTAAAAGAGCTTTCTAAGGACTATAAGTTGGCTCGAAACGTAATTTTGTTGATGAAATTTAGCACAAGCCGTGCCTAGTAGACAACAATAGGTTGCCGCTAGAGGTGAGCTTTACGTTGGCATGAATGTGTCGTTTTATCAACAAATAAGCATAGTATAGTCAAGTCATTCATTAGAATATCATTTTATTTGATCTTTTGATATTGTTTTTCGGTTAATTGTTAGGAATTCGAGTGCGTCGACTTGAGTAAGCACCATAGTTGGTTTTTGGCTTTTCCCAAGTGAGTGACACTATTTCTTCTTTATATTTTAAACTCATGTTTGAAAAGCATTATGGATTGTATATATTATGAGTTGATAAATAGCATCTTTTGTTATATAAAATAGGATTGAGCATTTGCTGTCATTTTGTTGTCTGAAAGAGAAAGTTATCCTTTTATTTCAGTTTGAATGATTGCTTAGAAATAGTTTGTGAAATCCTTTATGAAAGAATCTTGAAAAGTTGGTAGCTCTTGAAGAGCGCTTTAGTATTTATACATTAAATGCTTGAATTGTGATATGACTCTCATTCTTATGGCGAATTACTGGATATTTGTGAATGATAGCTGATGCTTAGTTTCTCTATGAACCCTGAGGGGTGTGTGAGTATGTGCATATTAATTCAGCATATCCTTGTAGGTCAAGCCACCGTCTAAAAATAGATAAAGACCTATCTAATAGGGGAATTTTGATCGTCTTATTACGGGCGTGACAGACATTTGAGCATGAGTTGGTTAAGGGAGTGCACCATTGACATGTAATTTGAGTTTAGTTGATACAATTGATCATTGACGTGTGGTTTGATGAGATTAATTAATGGAATAGATTATTTATGCATGACTTTATGAATATGTTATGTTAAAGTGAGTTATGGTTGTTTTTTAAATGTGCATAATGATTTCTCGATTTATTTAGAAGAAATGTGTTATTCATTGAGTCGTGGTAGCTTACTCCTCTCATTTATTTGTTTTTTAGGTTTTCAGTGAGTCGCAAGTAGGCGTGAGTGTTCATTATCGAAGAGAACTTTTTGTGGTAGGGACTTTTTGGTATAAATTATACATAATTGATAAGTTTGTGAGTTAGTTTTTTGTGAAGGTGTAATATTACTTTGATGATTTATAGAAAACTCTGATATTGTAATCAAATACCCTCTTTCTTTTGTGTGTGTGTGTGTGTAGATGTATATATGTCGATATCAGGCTGAATTTTGGTTATGTTGAGGCCATGTCATTTGGTAAAGGGACGGCCATGTCATAACCTTATTCTTGTAAATCAGGGTATGACACATCTAGTTAAAATTGATAGCCCATTTTTGCAGGCTTTTAAAGGCTCTCAACCAACCCCGCACGTATAAGCCTCGAAAAATATCACACAACACAATTAACACAGTGCAATTTTGTTTCATTCTCTAAAATATTAGGAACAACCCTTCTTCCCAAAATGGCAATCAAAATGAATGAGCGAAATTCCATTATTTCCTCATAATATCTTGATTTTTTTGGAAAGTAATTAATGTAATCATAAGAACGGCACCTTTAAGGGTGCCCTTGGTTTAGTTTGCCGACCTCGAAAGCCCCTTGGGAATTGTTAGGGTATTTGACTAGTTATTAGTTATTACAAGGGCTTTTGGCCAAATGTTGGTAAGAACTAGTATTAGGCTATCAGCATTTAGTAAAAACTACCCTTACTAATTCTTTAATTTTCCAATTTGCCCCCAGTTGTTACTGTTCATCTTCTTTACTTGAGGACAGCTGGTGAAGGTCGACGAGGTTAGATTGGATCAGCAAAGGGCCAACAAGAGATTGGCAATGTAATAATATGGCCCAACAAGCCAAGCCCAAGCTCAACTCTCTTTCTCTCTTCTTATTTGAGCTCGTGCAATGAAGCATAAGAGGAGAAGAAGAATCCGAAACAGAAGAAGAAAGGAGGAAAGCGAAATTTTTCATGCATTCATGATCTATATGACTCACCAAGTCAACTCAACTCTGTTTTGCAACACCAATATGTAATCGAAGCCTCTAATCGTCTACTTAAATGAATTGTCAAAATTAGGACTAGAAATTCGGTTTTAGGTAAATTATGATTTCTTGCGGTTGATTGGGGAGTTTACGGATGGTGTATTTTTATACAAATGATAGTTTGGGATGTTGTGAAGTTATATCATTTTACGAATTTTAATTTGAGATTACGGTTTGCCTGGAACGGAATTTTTAAGTTCGGCACGCGTTTTGGACAAAGTTCCGAATAGTAAATTTCAAGTCAAATTTCAATCGTTTCCGATGAGGTCTTAGGGCGGCTGAGTTAGGGTTCTTATAATATGTCAAAATGGCTTTGTAAGAACTCTAAGTTGACTTAAAACAGAATTATGTGGAGGAAGTTATGGTGTGATGAAATTTAACGCGTGAGTGGTGCCTAGTGGACAACGATACTTTTTCGCTAGAGGCATAGTATAGTCAAGTAGAATATCATTTTACTTGGTCTTTTGATACTATTTTTGGGTTATTTTTTAGGAATTCGAGTGCCATCAACTCGAGTAGAGGTGTTAAATGGGTGGGTTGAGTCGGGTTTGGGTCGAGTCATTAATGGTCCAACTCAAGTTGAATCATTAACCCATTTATAACCCATTTATGCATAATATAAATTTTTCGACCCATGACCGATCCAACCCATACCCGACCCATTTAACTTAACTTAAAAAACTTATTTCATATATATATATATATATATATATATGTTTTTAAAAAAATGGTATTACTAAAATAGTTTTATACAACAAAAATATGGACAATTTCTATAATTTTTAAAATAATTATTTTAAAAATCGAATTTTAATTATTATTTTTTTAAAATTATATTTTATTATTTTATTATTTTTTACTATATTTTTCTTTTTTTTTTTTTTTTTTTGTTCTTCTTCTTCTTTGGCGGCCGCCGACCACGATGACGGCCGACGGCCGGCCACAAGCGAGCCTCGAGCTTGCCGAGATCCGGCGAGCTTAAGGCTCGCCTAGCCGATCATCGACCATTGCCGTGCCCCGACGGCGGAGGAAGAAGAAAGAAAAAAAAAAAAAGGAAAGAAAAAAAGAAAAATAATTATAATTTCAGTTTTTATAAAAATACTTTTGTAAAATTAAATAGAGAAGAGAGAGTCTCTCTTTGTAAATGGGTTCATTTTTAATAGGTTGATAAATTGATTTGAGCTAAATGGGTCTACTCTCAGACCCATTTAAGACCCATATATCTCAACCTCTTTATTTTCAAAACTCATTATGGGTGTTTTGGAAAATGAGACTTGACCCATTAATGACCCATTTAACACCTTTAGACTCGAGTAATCGTCGTAGTTGATTTTCAACTTTTCCCAAGTGAGTGATACTATTTCTTCTATGAGTTTGTAAACTCGCGTCTTGAAAGTTATGGAAATTTGATGTACCATAAGTTATTGAGAGCATGTTTTGTTGCAAAAAATCTAGATCGAGCATTTATTATGATTTGGTATTTGTGAATGATTTGTCAAATATTTTTGAAATTTTGTTGCAAAAGGTTATATGTATAAATATATATGTGTTGATTTATGAACTTGGTTTATGAAATATGTTGTGAAAAGGATGTGAAATTTATTATAGTTCGAGTTCTGAAATGATTTGAAAAATGCTTTACAAAAAGTATTTTTGATGAACAAGTCAAGTTGCAAAAAGATTATATGTTTTGATTTGTGAAACTTACATTTTGATTTGACTTTGTGAATTGTGGAGGCCATTGTGAATTAGTATTGATGCTCATGTCGCCGTGAACACAATGAGGGGCGTGTTGGTATGAGCATGCTAATCTATGTTATCTTTGTAGGCCGAGCCATTCGCTCAAAATAAGTGGAGGCTTAACGAAGGGGGAATATTGGTCGCCTTGTCACGAGCATTATGCGTGACCATGTTCTGATACTTGAGTAAAAGATTGATCGATGGATGGACCATCGGCGTGTGATTTCATATGAGATTGACCAATGTGATAGACCATTGATGTGTAGCATGAGATTAATCAATGGAATTGACCATTAACATGTGTTTTATTAGATTGGTCAATGAAAATGGCCATTGATGTGTATTTTTATAAGATCAACTATTGGGTTAGACTATTGATGTTTGCTTGCTATTATCTTGAATAATTTTGTTTTGAACATATTATGTTAAAGTAAGAAATATTGCATATTTAGTATCGAAGGTTTGTTCAATTGCGGTTTTTGTGAAAGTGAGTTATATTTGTGTTTTAAATGTGCATAATGATTAGTAGATTTGCTTGGAAGAATTGTATTACTCACTAGATCATGATAGCTTATTCCTTTTTCTTATCATGTTTTTGAGGTGCCTTAGTTAGTGATCAATAGAACGAGAGCATTATCACGGTAACTATTGGGAGTTAGATATTTGGAGTATAATTTGAGGTTGAATCCTTTAGGAAAAGAACGACCATGTTACCCCCCTCATCCCTATATGATTTGGGGTGTGATAGGCGAGGTCACACAACCTCGGTGACGACTGCCTCGTGTGACCTCAAGCCTTGTTGCTTGGGGTTGTGCGACCCCAAGCAATGCTCACCTAGGTTGCAATCCTCACTAGGGGTCGCATGACCTTGGGCACTAGCCGCTAGCAAAAGGTTTAATTTTTTTAATAAAAAGGAAAAAATTAAATTTAAAAGCCCTTTTACAAAAATAAATTTGCCAAATCCTACTTAAGCCAAAGTAGCTTTATAAAGGATTTTTTATGCAATTTGTATCTCTCTAAAAGACTTTAGGTTATAGATATTTGCACTTCCCCAATGCTCATTTGCAAAGCCGAACCAACAAACCCAAAGATCCACTCATTGGTGTGGTCCCATCTCACATCTATCCCCAAATCTCTTGACAACAACAATAGACCTGGATCCAAAAATAATATGCTCCTCTTATACTTTTTCAACGATGAATATGATGAGCCCGCAAGCGACCCTCGATTTGTATCCACCCCACCTCACATTCTCCCCTTTGTACTCCTTCGTTTCCGACAAGCACTCTTCGTCCTAGGGATCATTTTGCAAGAACGAAAGTCCCCAACCTTTTTCCCAGCTTACATCGTCGTGGGCCGGTCCACGAAGAGCATCGTCCCGCCAACCATAGCCTGTCATGACCAGCAGACACCCCAAGGCGCAGAAGAAACAGATGAAATCGGTCCGCCAAAATCCCTCCTCTCGGATTTGGCGGAGGTCGAAGACGACGCATTATCCATTCACATAAAATCTCTCTCTCTCTCTCTCTCTCTCTCGACCTCCGCATTATCCATTCATATAAAATCTCTCTCTCTCTCTCTCTCTCTCTTCCCTTTCCCAAAGGAAGTCTTTGATCATGGCAAACTGGGAATGAGCTGAACGAGAGGGATCATGGAGGAACATTCTCTCCAAGCTTGACCTTAGCCAGCAAACCCTAAAAAAACCCGTCTCCTTCTCAGGTTTACTTGAGCATTTAAGGGAAGGAACTTCGGAAGTTGAGGCCTCGCTCTCTTGTTTCTGCAGAAGGAGTGATGATTAATTCACTTTGTGGCAGCATGGGATCTCTCAGGGCCCAAAGCTCCCGCACGCAGATTCAGCCATCTCTCCCAACAAACGACCCGGCTTCGCAATCAAACAGCACTCTCCCATGTCCTGATAGCATGGAGAATGGCAAGGCCGCCGCCTTGACCCCACCAAGCCTAGAGTACACGTCGCCGAGGTTTGACGTGGTCCACAATCCCACGATGGACTCGCCCACCACCGCCCTGCTGGCGTCCATCCTGTCGTCAGACCAAATGGATGGGCCGGACTTCATGATGTGCTCGCCGGTGAGAAACCTGCCCTCTCTGGAGAGTGCCTTGACTCACAATTACAACCATGCGCAGGCAATGCAGGGGCAATCCGTTTCGGGTTGCTCTCCGCCTCGGTTTGCTTCTCAACAGGGGTGTCCTTATAGCGGCGGTCGCACGGAGAGGGGACTCAGTCCTCTTCAGGGAGTCCTCAGTTCTGCACGCAAAAGTGATCAGGTCACCGTGCAGTCCGACTGCATTTCTCTGGACTTCTTGGAGGACTATAATGTTACAGACGAATTCGGAACCACAGAGTGTTTCGATGTCCAGACAACTGCCACGGCTTCACTGGAAATGCCGAATGCTCCGACGTTCCATGCAGGACCGGCCGAGGAAGCTATCGGAGGGGACTACAGATACGAGACTTGCCAGGAGATCGGTGGCTTTTGCAACGCGAAGTCCCTTGCATCGGCGACAACTCTAACGGAGCAACTGCAGCGAGAACATTGCCAAGAGCAGCAACAGCTAAGCAGCTTCGTCGTGCCTGTTCCCACAAATTGTGAGCAGGTGATATGCACTCGCACGCGTGCACATACATTAACAAATTTAGAAGTTCGCAATTTAATGCCTCTAAATCACCTATCACAACTTATGTTCGTGTCCCAACAGGAGCAGGACCGAGGCCTCCAACTAGTGCACCTCCTCCTCGCCTGCGCAGAAGCCGTCGCCAAGGAAGATTACCTGCTGGCCAGGCAGTACCTCGACCGCCTCTACAGAGTAGTCACCCCGATCGGCGACTCCATGCAACGCGTCGGGTCATTCTTCGCCGAAGCCCTCGACAAGAGGCTCACCTCTAGAGTCACCCCTACCAAATTCTTGAAACCATCGAGACTTTCCTCTCCAGTCCCGCCAAACTCCTTGGAGATCCACAAGATCCACCAGATCCTCTACCGAGCCTGCCCCTACATAAAGTTCGCCCACTTCACTGCGAACCAAGCCATCTTCGAGGCCTTCGCAGACGAGGAACGCGTGCACGTGATCGATCTCGACATCTTACAAGGTTATCAGTGGCCGTCTTTCATGCAGGCTCTTGCCGCGAGGCCAGGTGGCGCTCCGTTTCTGAGGATAACAGGAGTTGGGTCATGCATCGAGATGGTGAGCGAAACGGGCCGGTGCTTGGCGGAACTGGCGCGCTCGCTACGTCTCCCGTTCGAGTTTCGTCCGGTCAGCGAGCAACTCGAAGCGCTCAAACCTCATTTGCTGCATAGGAGGGTCGGCGAAGCGCTCGCAGTTAACTCGGTTAATTGCCTCCACCGTGTTCCAAGTACAATATTGCTAATTGTTTTGGTCACACTCTAGTCTATCTTTACAACCAACATCGAATCGTCTTTCGTAACTTTACACACTTGATCCTCGTTGCTTCATATAAAACCGATTCATCACAAACAGGTATTTGTCTGGGGAGTTTGCTGACAATGATACGGGACCAGGCACCAAGCATAGTGACACTAGTCGAGCAAGAAGCCAGCCACAACGGGCCCTACTTCCTCGGCCGCTTCCTTGAGGCGCTGCACTACTACTCCGCAATCTTCGACTCGCTCGAAGTGACGTTCCCATCAAACTCAGTGCACAGGGCAAAGGTGGAGCAGCTCGTGTTCGCGCCGGAGATAAGGAACATAGTGGCATGCGAAGGGCCAGAGAGGACGGAGAGGCACGAGAGGCTGGAGAAGTGGAGGAAGGTGATGGAAGGGAGAGGGTTCTCTGGACTTCCGCTCAGCGAGAACGCCACGACCCAGTCGAAGATATTGGTCGGCCTGTATTCATGCGGCGGGTACACCCTAAGGGAGGACATGGGTTGCTTGCTCTTGGGTTGGCAAGATAGAGCCATTGTCGTCTCATCCGCGTGGCGGTGCTCGTAAAATCATTCCACCGTCTTGGAAAATGCTCAGTGTGAGTGTTAAATATTTGGCTAGCGAATCGATTTATGAAGAAACATAGAAAAAGGCTAGGAGAGGAGAAGAGAGAACCGTCTCGTTTCTTTTGCAGAAGAGCAGCGCTTAGGTTTTATATTCGTGAACCCCAAAAATCAAAAAGCTTGCACAGGAAACTAACCTGCACCTCTTAGCCTGAGGTCAATGAATTTGGCAAATATCCAGTGTAGCTATTATTATATTTATCAAATCACTCTTGAGAGTAATTTACACCGAAAGAAATCAAAATGCTTTCAATAGCATTGAGAGTATTTCATCACATCCTTCCTAGAAGGAGAATGGTGCGACATAGACCACAAGCCTCGTATAACAAACTGGGGAGAGGGAGAGCAACAAGAGAAAAACTAAAGGCGAAGAAAGATAAGCAACGGAAGCTACAGAAGGGCATCCACGTAGAAATGCGACTAAATTATCAACATGCAACGGTACACGAGAATGCCCTCCGACAAACATTTGAGGGATGGCATTATGAACGAATCATAAAATACATCCTTTCCAGCGACTCTGTCCATCACCAAGGAAATGTGAGAAATCTCCATCAAGCACACAATCCTATGATCTGAATCACCCGTAACTTCCTTACATAATGGTGCACGAACAAATGTGTTTCCTTGGAACCTCGTCGACCTTCTTTTCTGTTGAACAACATAGACCCAAACCAATACACTGTCAGAAGATCCGTAGGTTATATAAACTAAAAAGTGCTAGTTGCATGGATCACCGTCCTAAGAAAATCATCTCGACAGGAGTCTCATTCTATTATAAATTAACACTTTCTGGAGACTGTTAGATAAAGCATGAGTATAGATCAACCATTAGAATCCCTGAACAGTTCATTCACTTCACAGCACTTCCGCTGAAAAAAATGGCAGAGCTTCTTGGCAGTGACCATGAGGACAACAACAAGGAAAAAAAAAAAATCTGCCCGCACAAAAATGAAGCTAGCATGAAAATGCTGCAAATCATATGCGTTTGCTCACTTGGGAAGTCAAACCAAATCCTTCTAGGAAAAAATTTAGGCACTATACTAGCCATGACTCTGTATTATAAATAATTCTCCTTCCTACTCAGGAAAATACTAGGAAAAAGATTATCTCATCTCACTAAACATCAATATAAAAGTTGCTGGCTTCATATTATGCATTACACAATCCAAAAAGACAAGCAAAATAGTATTATTTCTCCACAAGCTTCAAGCTATAGTGAACAAAGTATTTAAGCCAGAATATCAGATCCCATCCCATCATCTTGGTGATTGCTTTCAACTTCATCAGGATACAAATGTCATCCCCTTATGACCAAGTCAAAAAATAAATAGTTCTAAACAGTCTACAAAGCATGAATTTATGCCTTAATTGAGCTTGTCTCCATGTATTAATTCAGGAGTGAAGCGTTCTGTTTAGGTGATGTCGAATTTGACATTGGTGACCTGGTGCTCTAGGCATACTTAAAGATTAAGTTATGTCTCCAGATAAGCTGGGTGAACATCTTTCTTTTAATTGGAGAGGTCTGTACAACGCACTGAGCAGGTAATCATTGCTATCTGGCTATAAGGGGAAAAAGATTATCAGTTCATCACCAGCCCCTATGGATTGGGGCACAGCGTGTCCTTTATGCTAAGAACAATGATTAGCTCCACATAATTCATCAAGAATTGGCCAAAAAAAACCATAGCTACAGGATTCTCTCAGTAATGCATTAGATGCAAAACTATGAAACAAGCTCATTGTTTATTTCCCAGCAGTCCCTACTTTGAAAACTTAGAATCCAGAGCAGAGAACTTTAAAAGGAAAACTAAGCAAAAAATTCATAAAGATCGTGATTCACACTTTCATGAGAGACATCAAGCAATGTAAATTTAAATTTACCCGTCTTTGCTTTCGCGAGGGATGGCTGCACTACAACGTGCATGGTAATCACAGCTTTTGGAAGCTCCCCAAAAGGTACTCTACACTGTCCAACTGTCTTGTTGTTTTCCAATATTTTGCCAGCATTTATCAGCTTTATGTCATTTGCAGATTTGGGTGCAATTTTCTTATCTGTGCCAAATTATCAAAATAAGATGAAGTGCTTAGGTAAAGAGGAAATATCTCAAGCATAAGTTGAATAAAATGAACAAAAAACACGATCTGAAAGGTTTGTACAGGCCTTTGTTACTTTCTTGGCAAGCCTGAGATCAAACACACATGCAATATAAATAAATGAAATAAAAAAAATTAGTCTAATTTATTTTTCAACTAATTTAGATTAACACATACTGCATCTTATCTTACAAAGACGACAGAAAAAATGAAATTAACAACAGAATGGCAAGGAATACAATTACGCAAAGTGCATGAGAGTGATGATGTCCTTTTTCTTGATTATGTTAGCATTCATTAAATGCAAACATCTACTCCTAGAAGATGCAGGCTACTTTCAATAAAAGATCAAGTCCACAGAGTAAAGTTTCCTGATTTTTTTATTTCAGTTAGTCCGATACGGAGCATATTTAAGGTTCAGCCAAAAAAATACAAAAAATGATAAGTATATCGGAGAAGCAAGATCAAGTGTTAGAGAAGCCACTAAGAACAGCCAAGACCAGCAAGATGATCTCACGATTTATTTATGATCTTTCTAGATTAAAGCACCAATTTAGTGAGTCAACTCACGAATGTCTGCAACCAAAAACTTTCCACATGCTGGGCCACTGTAAAGGTGAAATCAGGTCTCACCTGGCTTCCACAAGCCCTAATCAGCCCATACTGGCAATTTATAAAATCATGTTCATCAGCCATCGCTAGACTCCAGACTGATTAACAGACTAGAACAATCTATTGCGATGATTCAATATCTAAGTGAAGATAAACGATCGATACTAGATCTTCACCACCTAAGGTGTGGCACTCTACGAATACACCAATATAACCCAAACACTAAAAGATCACTTGATAGGATGAGAAGAAAAACCAGAAAGAAAAAGACAGCAGGAGTACTCAAGACTCCAAAAGTGTTAGAAAGTCTAGCCCAAAAGCTTAAGCAAAGAGCATTTAGGACCCATTCTCAAGCAATGTGGGACAATACTTCAACATCCCCTCTCACATCCAAGTCGGATTACCAGCAGCATGTGGAATTTTGACTGCATACATTTGCGAAAGGGATAGTAGCACTAACTCTAATATTATGTTAGAAAGTTCAACCCAGAAGCTTAAGCTAATTGGTAGAGGAAGACCGCAAGAATATAAAGAACCTTTACAACCCGTTGTCAAGCGATGTGAGACATTTCTTCAACAAAAAGGTGGCTGGCTGCAAAGGATCCTCCACTAAATCCCCCAAAATCAACACAATTGTTGCTTTACACTTCTTCAATAACGTGACAGAGCTAACAGGGTTCCATCACTGCAATGCCAATGATTTCATGTATCAACCTAAGCTTTCATCGTAGCAATGGAAGGTCAATGAAACCAACACAATATCCTGGCACAGAGATCCTCGCCGTGGAAATGCAGTCCGAAAACCAGAGTTGTTCACTTCAACAAATGACTGACAAAGAAAAGAATTTCAGAAACAAGCCGAGTGTCGCTCGGACCACTTCAATGCACATCTGAACCCAGTGGAGAGGCAAGGTGATCAAGTCAACTGTTTCACCCATTTCCACTTTATCATCAAAACCATCTAGCCCAAAAATTACCCTGGACTGCAAAGCTTCATTTTTCAAATCAGGATAATGAAGGCTTTTAAAGAATACTCCATAGGGAAAGAATTGAAATAGTTTCCACTACAGCATCAGCTTTGTTAATTTGTATTCACCTAAGAAGCCAAATTATTAGAGCTATTTGGGAATCAAGACCTAACTCATCACTACAAGGCACTCCCGAGCACATGATTTTGGAAATTTATGTAGATTGGTGGAGCATAAATGCTGGACTACCATTGCTTCTAGGTACCTTTAGGAGGATGGATAAGTTCGAGCAGCAGAAAAAATCCAGGTAGGTATCCAAAATTTGATAAGTCAGTCAACAATTCGGGAATGGTTCTAGTTATGCAGTAGCGCTATGATCACTGGCCGATTTTGAAGAGTAAAAACCAATGTGAGTTGTCATCAGACATAATCCAAAGCACATAGATTAAGCCACTAAGAGAACCTGCATATGTCATCTTAGAAAATTGTCCAGTCTATACAAATCTCTCTCTCTCTCTCTCTCTCTCTCTCTCTCTGCGCGCACAGCATGAAACCAGGACCAGTTCCTTCTGCCAAATGTGCAACTTTCACATCCCAAACACCAAAATTGACAACCCAATCTAAAAGAAATATTATGAGAATCTGGAACTTGATAAAGAAAGTTATAGGCAAATTCAGAGAAAAATTTAATTACTAGTTCAGGCAACCTTGCAGGATGCACAACTTATGTCAACTTTAGTCTGATACAAAATTAGGTTACAACTATCTCATTTGGAGAGATATGCTATATGGCCGATTATCCAAGTAAGTTTCAAAGCATACAAAAATCAGGAACAGAAAATCATTTAAGGCTAACAGCTGCATGCCAAGAGTCCCATTACCCCACATAAGCCATGATAACCCTTCTCTAGGTGTCAATGTCAAGCTATGACATCTGTATCGATTTCCTAGATCAGTGAATAATTTGAGACAAGGGAACCTACACACAGAGTTGATCGCCGTAGTGTGTCCCCAGGTGTACACATTCAAATCACACACTCCAATTGGAGAACTCTCATAGCAGTCAAATAAACAACCCCAAGCAAAAGCGCCTAGATAACATATTTTTTTCAGAAAACCAGTACATGGAAAACCAATTCCCAACCTTTCGGCCATTCGGCAACAATCCTCTCTTTGAGCATGGCAACTGTCGACGTCGGCGAGTATTGGAATGGACCGATGTCCGAACCATCATACAATCGAAACTTCAGCTCCACGAGGTCCTCTTCCGGCATTTTCACAACCCCTCTGCCACCGAGCTCAAACCCCCAGACCCACGCCTAGCCAAGCAGAGCCTATCGAAACTCGCGTTTCGCCGAAAATTGATCCTTCTCTCCAGCCAAGATTCCAACACAACACCAATCAAAACCTCCAGAAGCCACCTATCATGATCGAGCAAACATCACAAAAACACGACAAAGCAATCCGGCAGCACCCAAAAAGAAAAAAAAACCGACGCCACACGACCGAAGACGTTCCGACCACTTGGTCCACTTCAATCGCTAATCAGAATCTCAGTAAACCGATAAAAACCAGACGATTTCACTGTACAGCACGGACAGATGCAAGCATCGATTCCCGAGCAATAAAAGATCAAACCGCGACGACTTCCGAAGCCAATCGCGGCGCGAATTAGGGAATCGCGAGTACCTCCCGGGCGTTTCCGGTGAAGAACCGCGAGAATCGAAGAGCTGAACGTCGCGGGGCGTACCGATTGCATGCGAAAGGTCAAGGATGGAGTAGAGAAAACCCTAGGAGGGAAACGAGCGAGCTCGATCTTCTTGAAACTGCGTCGGGGGCTCTCTACTGTTTGTGCAATCCCACTACGTCCTTTCGAGCTTTTTTAAATTTTCTTTTCTTTTTAATTTTTTTCTGCCCTTTACCTTCTTTCCTCCTTTTCACGCTTTATTAATATTTTTCCTCCCTTTTTCCTCCGATTAAAAATTTAATTCGATTTGCGGAAAAGCCGAGCGTTCCACTTCGAATCTTCGCAGCGATAGCACGGTGCAGAGCTTGTCAGTAAATACATGCGGGGCGAGAGTTATTCCCTGCGGCGGCGTCGATCGTGAGCGCGGTCGGTATCGCCGAATGGGAGGGCGGGGGGCAGGCGAGGGGGAGCCTCGCGGAGGATCGCGATTGGTCGGGCGCAGGCGGTTACGGTGGGACGAGGCGCGTGGCGTCGAGGTCGGCGCTCGGGGGAGGAATTTTGACGCGGTGGGTGACAAATGACGCCGCCTGGTCTTTTTGGTGCCGTGACGAACATCCCGGGCTCGGCGGCTGATGCGATGGCGCGTGGCGCGTGGAGATCGACGCCCCGGGCTGCCGAAGAGTAGAGCGCGCGCGCGCGCGCGTACGTATACGTACGCGTCGTCATATCGGCTTGATTGTCTCTGCCTCCCCCTGTCGAAAATGATTTTGCCGGGCGCCGAATGGAAGAAGCAAGCGATCATTCGCGGAGCTCGGACCGGGCGGAGCTGTGGCCGCCTTGAGGTCGGGCCTCGTGTGTCGACCGGCACGAAACGTATGCGAAGTTTTCTAAGGACCGCCCATTTTTATTAAGGCGCCGCGCGTGATAAAATTTCTATTTTTGATTTTCTGTTTCCTGCATTCTAGGAATAGGTTTGAAATAAAATGGTTTGGTAACGTAATTTGATTTCTCTATTTTAAAAACAGATTTTATTTCAAAAATAAATTTAAAGAATAAATCGAAACTAAAATTTTTAACTTCTCAATTTAAATAGAAATCGAAAAATCAATTTTTGCCAAAAATCAATTTCTGTTCCAAAATTTTTTTCATGCGCACCTTAATAGGCCGGTCGAACTTTCTTGTGTAAGACCTTTATGCCGATGTCCCTTTGTTTGACTAAGGATGCGTGACCAAATTTTTATATTTTTATTTCTCTGTTTTTCTATTTCCCGGAAAATGTTTGAAACATAAATCTGTTTAATAACGCAATTTCATTTTTTTTTTTAGAACATATTTCTATTTCATAAATAGATTTGAAGCATAAATTAAAAGTTAAAATTTTTAGTTTTTCTATTTCTTGAACAAAATTGAGAAATCAAATTTTTTTTTATCGTTCACTTTTGTCACCACCTGTCGCCACTTGCTACCCATGGGGTGCCGGATGCCCACCGTCGGTTGCCGGCCGCCTGCCACAGGCCCTGGCCCCTAGCCGTTAGTCGGCCACCGCACTCCGACTACTTGTCACCAACCACCTGGTCGCGGGATGCCAAATGCCCACCGGTCGTTGGCTGCTCATTGCCAATTATTGGATGTCAGAGGCTCACCACCAACCATTAAATGTACGTCGGCGACCATCCATCGCTCGCCATCGGTCGCCGAATGTCGACCACCCACCACCTGTCGCTAAACTCCAGCCACTAGCCACCCATCGCTAGACTCCAGCCATTAGCCACCCGCCACCTGACGTCAAACGTCGAACTCTGGCCATTGGATGCCAGTCGTTACTACTTCTAGAGTAAGAAATTTTATTTTATTATCAAATGAATTTTTATTTTAGAAATAGAAATTTTGAATTATTATCAAATGCATTTCTTTACTCAAAAACTCATCCATATAATAGAAATTGAGATCAATTTCTGGGCATAAATTTTGTCATGTGTGCCCTGACCAGCCTGAATAAGGTAAGTAGGCCACCCGTCGTTTGATCATATGTCTCGTGGCAAGAGCGCCCCCTAAGCAATGAATAGAGAAAATTGAGTAGCTATAGAGCTTCCAATCAATTGAATGGCTTGCTCACTAGGGTATTTATTTTCGAAGTCCATGGGCATTCTATGTTTAAAGAGGTCCGAAAGATGTTCGAATAGAACGATCGGAGAGCCAATCATTTTTAAAGACAAGTATCGTCATTTTAAAGTATCGGGTATTCTTGTATTTTGTAAAAATAATATCATTGCAATATAATTATGCCTAATAAGTACTTTGGAAACACTCGTGACAAAACCCTTACTGAAATACGAAAATGAGTTTGGGGCTAAATATCGTAGAAAAGGCATAGAATTTATTATTGAAAGCTGGTTGTTTGATTCAATTTGGCTATCGAAAATCGAGCCAGAAAAATAGGAATGAGATTTCCGTTCCATTTCTTATGAATTTAGAAATCTATTGATTTTCTTTGTTTCATAAGCACGTAAAACTTTGCTCGGCGGACTTCATGAAGGAATGCCAAACCTAAGAAAGCCTAAAAAGTTTAATCTCAGTTATCATTTAGATCTCAAAATCACCTAAACATGAGAATGTAAAATACCGATAGGATATTCACTCCTCTTAAGAAAGAAGATGATACAAGAGGAACTGGGAAGGGTAGGACATGTGGCCAGTAACGTGTAAAAATAAGAAACGCAACCATCACATCAGTAGAAAGGCATAGACAACTTTTGTTGACTAGAATCTTTGTGAGGTTACGGAAAAATAGGAATGAGATTTTTGCTTCTTTCACATGAATTTATAAATCTATTAATTTGCTTAATTTCGTAACTAGGTGAAACTTTAAAATTCAAATCATATAATCACTTCTAAAGTGTCAACAAGCATGGTAGTCAAGAAATCATTATTTATTCTAATTCTTTTTATTATGCTCCCCTAGCCGTGATATATTGGCGTTACAATTCGCGTCAATTCATCTCAATAAAAATATAAATATTTTATACACAATGACGAAAACGTGCCAATCATTTAGCAGGTGCATTCATCGTTTCACATTGAGACTTACTCCGTATAATTTGCACTTTACCCCGTGACTTGTTCCCGTCACGCGAATTGCACTTTATACAACACGGAAGGCTCTCTTTACACGCCTGCACCGTCATCCTTTACAGTCCCAACAACATTTTGCAAAGATTAAATTATTTCATCTGGAAAAAAAATAGAAGATAAAACCATTTGGCCAATAAAGTTGTTTTCTTTGGTCAATGGCCAATAGAGTCTATACACGCAGAAAAGTGGACGGGCTTCATAATTCGCAACCCCAAAACTACGATAAGACTAAGCTAATTGCGATTAATTAGGATTAATCAGACAAAACATTAAAATAAAATAAATAAAAACATAAGTACATAAAAAACGACCTCGTTGCGTTTATGCTCGTAAATTCCTATTCCTATTTCTTTTTCTTTTTCTTTTTTTTCCTCTTCCGCTGGAGCTGCAAGAACACCGTCCTCACCGACAATATTTGCATCGTCCTCGAAACGGAATCTCCCGACCGCGATCTAACGCATGACGTTAGCCTCTTCGCGAGCGCCTCGCTCCACGACGCTCATTTCGGGACCGCCGCGCCAGCGATTCGCGCGGATCACGCGCAGGCTTTTCAGCTCAGATCCGATGTCGTAAGCTTTCCACCCGATGCGCAGCGTCGGATCGCGAAGCACGTCGACAATGAGGCACCAGGGTGGACCCAAGAGAAGACGCGCGTCCATCCGATGCGTCCTTCTGGCGTGCTCGATCTGCACGGGTCTCGGCCTGCTGTTGCTCAGCGCGAGGTCGGTCGATCCTTCTCCGGACGGGGACGTGCCGGCGAAGCTCCGTGTCGGCGGCGGCGCCGGCAACGGGACCGGCGCCGTCGGCGCGGAGATTGGTGGGGACAGAGGGGAGAAGGAGGAAGCGAAGACGTGCGCGACGGTGGAGGAAATGGGGGAGGCGTTCAGGGGAGGTTTCGTGAAGGAAAGTCTCCGAGTTAGGAGATTATTGCAAGCTCACTTCTCTAAACACGGTGAGCTATCAATCTCTCTGTTTCGCCTCTTCTGTTGAGTTCTTTTCGGGTTTTAGCTCCGGTAGGTCTCGAGTGATGAATCTATGGCTTTGTTTTATCTGCTGAGTTCAAATGATACGATGCTGAGCGTTGGGAGGTTAGCTAGTTTGTCGTCTTGATGTGATTGGGACAAGCGGCGTCCGTGTTTCATTGCGTACCATTCATGGTGAACTCCCGGAATGGTGTTGATTGCGAGTCCTATCATAATCATCTACCGAGAACAATATTATGTTGTTGTAGTTATGGATTATACAGTTTGATTCGGTTGCTTCCCATTGAAGTAGGGTCATTATGTAATGTCAGAACCATGGACGTTATACCTTCCGCCCGGCCCAAAACTTGTTGATGCTTCAATGTTAGTACCGCGTCTATGCTTTTATGTTGGTTGTAGTTTTATGGATGCATGTGGCCAAACTGTCACTCTCTCCGTCATTCAATGCAGTTTGCTTACCCTTAATGTAGGTGTTGGCTCTTATAACACGAAGCAGAGGTTCACGAACCATTACATTTGTGAATATTACTTGCAAAACAATTATCGGACTGAGAATCTTCTGTTCTGGTTATTTTAGGTGCTGCCACAGTCAGGGATCTCCCTCCAGATCAGTTTTGTAGACATGGTTTCGTGATGGGAAAAGCATCAGAGGCAGGCTTTGGTAATGAGATGTATAAGATGTTGACAGGTGCAGCATTGAGCGTAATGTTGAACCGGTCACTGATTATTGGGCAGACCAGGCATATTGGTTCTTTCTTAATCCTTTCTGCTTTATATCTTTAGTCTATCACTTTGCTCATTTAACTTTTTCTTTGGATTGCTCAGTTAAACCAAATCATTTTAAGTTACGTTTTATACTGCATTTGTATATTACACATTTTGCTCACATGAGATCAGAATTTAGACATTTGCCTCTTGGTAGGAGTTGTTTACCTCCCTAATATGATGCAAAGAATGCTAAAGCTCCTACTAACTAGTGAGGCATTTTATGTCTCTGGGTTTATGGGGTTATATTTCCTGATTGTTTCGGGGAGGGACTTCACATTTATGGCATGAGTTGTCCCCAAAATCACCAAAAGTTTTGTTGAACAACACGTTTAAATCTGTTAATTCTTGTTTTCTGCTTTAATTTCAGGGATAAATATCCTTTCGGAGATTACATCTCATATTCAAACGTCTCCTTCACTTTAAGAGAAGTCAAGCATCTTTGGAGACGAAATGGTTGCATCCAGAAATATAAAAGGCAGCTAAATATGAGGATCGATGATTTTCAGAAGCCTACACATACAAATGTCCTCTGTAGCAACTGGCTTAAATGGGACCAACCCATCATATGGTACAGGGAGCAATGCTTCAGATTTCCATTTTATACTTCTTTATGAGCTGAAAAAGACGAATTGTGAAGGTGTTTATATTATTATATCAGTGCATCACTGGTTGAGTTGGCTTCTTTCACAGGTTCCAGAACACTACCGATGCTGTGGCTGCTCAGTTCTTCTCGAAGAATATACACTCTGAGATGAGGGCTGCAGCTACTGAATTATATGGATCCCCAGAAACCCTGGATTCCAGGCCCAATGTATATGGGGAACTGATGAGATTTTTAATATCTCCTTCAAGCGACGTGGAGGAAGCAGTCAGTTGGGCTCTTCAGGGCAGGCAGGATCCTGATATTACACTGCACACGCGAATGCTAATGAATAGGTATTGTTCCGTAAAAGAGTTCTCATCTCATAGAGAAAGAGTAATGTTTTGTTGTAGTTAGATTGTTCAAGAAAATGGAATGGGATACGATGGATTGATTGAACTGGGTATGAGCGTAATGACAAATGACTCCTAGACTCGGAACTGAAACCATGAATCCACTTTAGTGGTTACAAGATTTCTAATTCACAACTTCACCTGTAAAACATACTGGACATTCTTATTTTGAAATTCTTTTGTGCTGTTTTGCGCAAACACAGCTTGAAGATTCTATAAGGAAACATTTATTAGATCTGTTCAGATTATTCCAAAGCAGAGATGTGCCCCTACTGAGGAGACTGGAAAAGTAGTTTTAGAAAAATAACCCTTTTATAGGGTGCAACTCACTGAATTATGAACATCCATGCTTGTCCATGAGTATAAAATTAAGTGTACTAGAAATGAGAAGGTCCCAGAAGTAATATTATTTGAAAGGTGTAGGTACACAAAGGCAGGACTGCATAGTTACTCATGTTAGCACCTTTGTTTGGCATTTTTCAGATCTCTGAGAGCAGCACAGGCAGCATTAAGCTGCATAAGAAAGGCCATAAGCAATCTGCAATTGTCAAAACCCAGGGTGGTCATAGTATCTGATACGCCCTCTTTCGTCAGGAGCATCACTCAAAATATAAGTGAGTTTGCTGAGGTAATAAGCTCTATAAGCCATTGATATGACTTAAGGCATTTCAGTTCCTCGCATGGCAATTTGTTCTTTCGTGCGGTTATTAAGCAAACACTGCACTTTAGCAAGAAGCTCAATATCAGTTTTTCCTATGTACGGTGTCTACCTGCTGATATAATGAAGAGGATAGGATCTGTGTTTTATCTGGGATGCTAGTTAACCCTATGTGTGTCCAGATGGTTTAGCTATTTTGAATATTAAACAGATATAAAATGCAGATTTACGTACTGAAAGTTGTCTTGCTGAACTTTTTCTTCTCTATGAATTTCTTGTTGTGAGAAATAATGTAAGAGATATCTCTGCATTCTTTTAAGTCAGCGTAGGCAAACTGTTTTGAGTTTGTTGTTCCTGATTTCTTTGAGTCGTGTTACCAGGTTTTTGGTTTTGACTATAAGCATTTCAAGGGAAACTTATCTCTTGCTGATGCTAAGCTGCATAATCTAGACTTCAGAACTAGGGATTGGGGACCAACACCCCGATGGGTTGCATTTGTGGATTTCTTTCTAGCATCGCGTGCAAAACATGCTGTTGTTGCCGGAGCTCACCGGCGCGTTGGAACTACATACGCACAGTTAGTTGCCGCCTTGGCTGCTGCAAACAATCTTGGTACTCCATTTTCTGACTTCTGTTTCTAGCATGTTCAATTTGACGCTGAAGTGCCCATGACATTCTTTAATACCCCTTCATTTTTCCAGGTGATGATTCTGTCAGCTCAGATTTTTCATTTCTTAGTAGTTTCCAGAGTAACTTGTTGTCTGAAGGCTTGGGAAACCAGGTCGGGTGGGGACATGTCTGGAATAGATTTGCTGGCCCATTGAGTTGCCGTGGCCAGCCCCATCAGTGTGCTTTTACGCCGCTTCTTCCTCCAGCTTGGTGGGACGGTCTTTGGCAATCCCCCATTCCCCGGGATATCCGTAGGCTGGCAGCCTACGGCATTAAACTCACGGGTTTCGGAACAAGTGACGAGAATCATCTCCTCTCTTTCTGTAAGTCCAGGAAAGAGACAGTAAAAACGGTCTCAGTATTCAAAACTTAATCAGAGTTGCAACTTGTCCTTCCACAGGCATGCCTTTTGAAGTGGATTGATACTGAAAAGAAATAGAGTCATCATTTGTCAAGATGATGGCAATCTCAAAAAAAATTTCCCCCAACTTGCTATTTGAGTAGATTTAGCCACTGATATCATGTAACCCCTTATCACCTGTATTTTGTATCACACAACTGATGCAATAAAATGGGAGAGTTTTCTCAATTTACATCAGCAAATGCAATCACTTGACGTTGGACTATGTAGTTGGCAGTAGTCCTCTAATTCTGAAATCTTCAAGCATTACTGTCATCACAAGGAAAAAAAATGAAAGTGCTTTCTGCTCAGGCTTACTGGATTCATCGTTCGAACTATGGTGTGATGGCCATTGCATCTAGACCTTTGTTGCCATGTTGATTGGCTGGTGGAGATTGGGGTTCACCGTCTGAAGGAGAATGCTGGAAATGCTCGAGGACAGTTCCCTGCGAGTCAGCCTATTACTTTCGTATGGCTAAACCCCTTGCAGAGTTTTGGGATTCTACATAAACTCGGAGACATTTCTTGAGAAGGTATACAACTATAGGAGTCGCTGTGCTTGTGAGAGCTCGGTAGAGAGGAAAAAGGGGCTTTTGAAGAATGTGAGTGCTGGCTGAGCAGACACCCATCATGTATTTTGTGCATTTATTTCATTAGTTGGCAAATGCATCTGGCATTAGCCTACGAGGAAATGTGCCGGACAAACTAAGCTTTGCAAAACATCATGCGCGACACGCAACACGTGACCAGACGCACCAGAGGTCAATACCCCATTCGAGTCCATAAATCTCAATCCCGCATTAAATGTAAATCCACTCCGTTCCTCGGTCCATTTTCACGGCGGAGCGAACGCCAGCCTGTCCGCAGTCCCTCCCCCTTCCTTTGTTCCTCCCACGCGACATGGCCGAGACAAACAAACCGCTCCCTCGTCATAACATGTGCGCTTGTTCCTTTCAGTTATGGAGATGGTTGGCCCAATTATGACAACCTCAGAACTCGTGGCCTGAAGGAGGCACCATGATGGCACTACGCGTCGGATGAGGTATCTGTGTCCTAACGAGCGTCCGCGACAAACCCCGCCATCAAATTCCAGAGTCAGAAGTATGTGTTTTAATATCTTTTTTTTCCTTCTTTGCAGGTACAGAGAGCATCGATTCATTCGTTCCGTCCAATGGCAGGTCATGCGAGTACAGAGGAGGAGGGGCGTCATGATGTTTTTCTCTTCTTCCCCGCCCCCATCTCTTTGCTTCGAATTTTTTTTGTCTGCAAATGGGCTTTATGGGCGGTGGCCTGTTGCGCACTCCGCGCATGCTTTTGTCACGTGCGAGCCCCGGGCGTCGCCTTTAGTAATCATTGATTTCCTTTTGGGATGAACCCTTTCCCAAAAGCAAAGCTGAGATGAATTATAAGCGAAGATCCACCAAAGTCGGATATCCATCGGCCACTAATTACCTTTACCTCTTTCGCAAGTCGTCGACGTTACTGTCGAATTCATTGTGCCGGAAACTTTTCGACTGCAATGTTGTGTCCTTAGTTTTGTTATAGGATAGGTGTTAGCAACCTAGGGTAACTATGCTTGCCAATAAGTTTGGTATCTATGTGGCCGGACTCTATGCGAAGTGTGCTTTATTGATCTCTTTAGATGGTCAATCTGAATTGTGTTATCAGTTACTCTTTTAAGTGTTTCGAGTTTTGATCGCCAAAATATATAGCAACTTTGACTATTGTGAAGAATTTATTTATTTGCATTTAAGGCAATGCTTTTTCGTATTGCATGGAAGTATAAATTGTACTTTCTCCGTACATATGTCGACACATGTCTAATCTAGCTTGTCATGAAATTTTGCCTTCTTGTGAAGTCTCCTTAAGAACTAGCCCTCTTGAAAATTAGCTATGATCTTTATACATAGTATTTTTCTTAGGCAATAATTAGGGGTGGACATTAGTCCCAAATCAAATTAGGAGTTGATCTTGTTCTCGATATCATGATATTCGAATTGGTATAGCCAGTTCAATTGCCAAATCCTCGTGTGGAATTGGACCAATTGGATAGGATTGACGGAACTGGCCCAGTGTTTTTTTTTTTTTTTTTTTTTTGTCTCTAGTTTGCATTGTACTTCAATTTTTTTACGCATGATTTATGGCGTTGGTAGTTTTCTACTTTATAAACCTATAGGCTATATCAACTGACTCCTAAGTAACGTGCAGAGGCGCTTGCTAGTTTTTCATGTGCTCGAGCATCGTCTGGATTTCTTTTGGCAAGATAATGCAACTAGCATCATTCCAATTTTATAGTTCTATGCTTTAACGGTACCTTAGCGTAGGTAGTAGACATTGTTTTATCCCTGTCAATGAGTGTCTTTATGCTCGCGTCTTTAGATCAATGGTCACCATGAGTTCCTTTTGCAACTTTTCCTTGACCACGAGAATAGATAATAGGTAAACTATCTAAATAGTCGTTTGAACAAAAGAAACCCAAAAAAAAAAAAAAAAAAAAAAATTTCAGTCTCGAATTGATACTAAAACTGAACTGGACTATATCTAATTTAATTATAGAGACAACGAGGTTTTTTTATAATTTCAGGATAGGAACGAATTATTTTAAAACGGATTATCTCTATCGATGATTGTTTTTCAATCGTATTTATTTTGATAGGCAAAGGTGTCCCATTATAAAACTCGATAGAATCCAGTTTTTGCCATTATTAAGTGTTTTATCTGCCTTGCTGGCGCCCAAGCTGCAAGTCCGCATCAGCAATGGTCTCTATCACGTATTCGGTAGCAATTCGCGGTAGCTGACAATACATCAACTCAGCTGTTCTCAAGTTGTCAAAGTTCTAATAATGTCGTTCCAATTATTACTGCTATTTTTAATGGTGAAAAAGAAGAAGACTTATTCACGTAGTACTTTTAAGCATTCCAAATTCAGTAAAACGCGGACTCACCCCCAAACAATAGTCAAACGAACCGTCGCCTTCAATGGCCATGTGCTTCTCCCTCCTGCCATTTCAGACTTTATCACGCACGGTTAATTGAAATTCTTTCGATGCTTCGACAGCGACGTAGCGCATGCAACGCACTTGGCCTATTTTTTTTTATCAACCGCGATCGTTGCTTGGCGACAAATGAAGTGATAATCCAACGCAAGCTTCCATGCTTCGAAAGGTTATTTCAAGAAGTAGTGTTATTAGACGTAACCTCGTCGGGTACTCTTTAAAAAAATTCAATTATAAAAATTGGTGAAGTCATCACGTTGCTGGATTCGAGAGATGCAATTTCCATACGCTAAGATGAAGATCTTTTTGGGGATAAAAAGAGTGGGGAAGGTGGGGGAGGGGGTTTTTGCGCGGGGGAGAAGCGAAAAAGGGTACGATGGTAATTACGGCGAGGGGGAAACGGTCCATCGAGAACAGCGAAGCAGCGAATCGATGCCCGATCCGGACAGTCGTGCCCCTGCGGAAGATTTCATTATCAACCCCTTAATTAAAAATAAATAAACAAATAAAATAAAATAAAATAAAATAAAGAGAGGGAGAGGGAGACACTAGCAGCAGAAAGCAAAAAGTTGGTCCACCCACCTCCACTGGTACCTCCCCCATCACCACCCACTCACGTCCCGCCACGTGCCCCGCCCCGCCACGCCTGTAAAGCGAAACACGCACTCCCTCCCCCGTCTCACCGTTATTGGGAAAATCTCTGTCTTACCCCAAAGCCAAACCCTCATCCTCTCTCTCTCTCTCTCTCTCTCTCTCTCTATCTATCTGGCCTCCCCTCTACCCCTGAATTAAAAAAAATAGAAAGAAAGATTGGAAAGAACCACCCAGCGAAACGCGCCGGCCGCCGATCGCGCCGCCTCGCCGGGATCTGACCGCCCCCATGGCCCGGCCGGAACCCTAATTTCGGCAGCTTCCCCGAGCTATTAGCCCTCGGCCTCTCCGAATCGGTCGCCGGCTCCGGATTTCGTCGGCCATTTCTTCAGTTTCAGTGTAGAGAGAGAGAGAGAGAGAGAGAGAGATGTATACGGTGCATCCACCTCAGCAACCGGATCCCGGAAGCGGATCCGACGATTTGCAAGTCTACCAGAACTGGAAGGGCAGTAATGTAAGCTTCAGAACCGCGGTGGCTATTTTTTCTTTCTTTTTTTGTTGTTGTTGTTGCGTGTTTCTCCTTTTCTGTAGTGATTGGCTTGTGTAGTGCTCCCACGCGCGCGGGTGATTGTTTCCGAATGTCGTGTCCGTAGAATTCGAGTGTGGTTGATTAGATGCGGGTTCGATGAAACCGCGCGCGTGCGGAGTCGTTGCGTTTGTTTTTGACTGTGGAGCTTTTTTGGAGATGTTGAGGTTGTGTTGTGTGAAGATTTCTCCCTGGAGATCCCGGTGGTGGTCGCGCCTCTCGCCTTTTTGAGGTCTTTTGACTGCGCGTTAGTGCTCGGTCTCCCTGCTGCCGGGGGGACTGTGGAGAGGTTCTTGCGTCAAATTTGCTTGAGGAGCGATGCTGCTGCAGGATTCGGCAATTGCCATGCCGGAAGCTCGATTGAGAGAAGCTCACGCCTTTTTTTTATGCCTTTTCTGATCATCCGAATAGGTTGGGAGTTAAGTCTGTGTTTGGGAGTGCCTGCGTGTTCGTTGTATCGGTAACAATACAAAGGATGTTTTTATCAAGTTTTAAGAGTTTACTACTCTGGGGAATGGTGTCCTGTGCGCGCGCACCACCTAAAATTTGTGGTTTTATAGGTTGCTGGTTGCTCGTAAAGACATTTGAGCATTCATACTTGAGGTTTATTTGCTTCGAGTAATGATTGGTATTAGAAGACAGGGTTTGTATATTTTACTGATCAGATACTCAGCAATATAGGAGAATCTAGTCAAGCTATTGAATAGTTTTTCAGCTCATGTTAATAAAGCTAGCGGTATTTCTATTCCGTGTCACTCTTGTTAGGTTGAAGGGAGTTTTTTCCTGGGGACGGGCATCATTGTTTTACTACCCGATATGGCAATATCCAGGTGGTGACAGTATCGTTTAAAGAGTGACCATATGGTTAGGTTGGAGGGAGTTTTTTCCTGGTGACAGGCATCGTTGTTCTGCTACCTGATATGGCAATATTTAGGCTGTGATGGTATCATTTAAAAAGCACGTCTTCCTTTCAGTTGCGTGCAAGATGATGAGAGAACTTTTATGATAACATGTTTATTCTCTGATCTAATTTGTTCTGTTGCTCTCTTCCAGATATTTTTCCTTCAAGGAAGGCTTATATTTGGTCCAGATGTGAGGTCGCTTGGCCTTACCATACTTCTCATAGTCGCTCCTATTGCAGTTTTCTGCGTCTTTGTTGCGAGGAAATTGATGGATGATTTTCCTGATCATTATGGTATATCAATAATGGTAGTCGCGGTTGTATTTACGGCTTATGTAAGTGACTCTCTTTAATGTGTACATATTTATTTTATGTTAGACATTCTTGAAGTTGTTGTGGCATTGTTTGTAATTATTTACAAATGTTATTCTACTTCTGATTGTCGGGGTGAACATTCATTGATCCTGAGGTTGATACAAATGAATAATTACAATAGTGCTTTTACGCTGATCTGCTTAGGGTGAAAAGAATGTAACTAGCTCTCTTATCACTCGGAAAACGCTTATCATGTCAATACTTGATGTTAGTTCATCTGTTCCGTGGTTGCTACTCAATATTTGGATGCTGATAGAAAAGAATGAGTCCAATAGTGCTTGTAAATTCATCTGCTTAGGTTGAAAAGAATGTAACTAGTTCTCTTACCATTTAGATCAATGCTTCTAAAGTCAACATGTCTTGTTAATTTACCTATGCTGTGGGTGCTACTGAATGTTTGGATTTTGGTGTTACTTTTCTTGTAGCCTCCTTGTATTGAATAACTGCTGTTTGGCTTGGACTATAATTCAATAACTGTAAGCTGGTTCTTGCAAGCCTCCTTGATGCTTTTGCTATAAGGCCTCCACAATTTTTTTATCAAAGATTGCTACTGTAACCTGCTTTGGAGTCATCAGACTCAAGTGGCCATCCAACTTTACAGGAGGAGGACTGGTTATAAGAAGCTGATTGCTTTAAGTCATTTGGTTGAATTTCTTGTATAACTAGAAGTCTTCTTCTAGGACTATAAGGTCATATGTGGGGAATGCTGCAATTCTTATGATATCCAATTGTAGATTGGAACTAGGCCTTTTTTTGGGGGGGTCATAACTAGGCCTAATTGACAAGGTGAATCTTTCATCTAGAATTGCAAATTTAAGTTTTTAGGATAACAATGCTATTAGTAAAACCAATTGTGCCCTTTTGCTAGCGTTTTAAAAGACAATTGAGAATTGAGATATCCTATGCTCTCATCTATGATGGTACCTTGCTTAGATGTACCTGCCCGCTGGTTAAACTTAACCAACCTCTACCATGGCTTCTTTCTTGGTACAACTATTAACAATTACTATATGACCTCACTGATAGAGTTGCTTGAATATCAGGATTTAATTCTCCTCCTGCTAACTTCTGGAAGGGATCCTGGTATAGTTCCACGTAATGCACACCCTCCGGAGCCAGAAGGCTTTGATGGAAGTACAGATAGTGGAGCTGGCCAAACCCCACAGTTGCGCTTGCCTCGTATTAAGGAAGTTGATGTCAACGGAATAACTGTGAAGATTAAATATTGTGACACCTGCATGCTTTATAGGCCTCCTCGTTGTTCACATTGTTCTATCTGCAATAACTGTGTGGAACGGTTCGATCACCATTGTCCATGGGTTGGGCAGTGCATTGGCCTTGTAAGTTGTACATTTTCTTACGAGTGATTCACCCTGTCATTATTTTTATAGTCTTTTTGACTATTTCGATTTTAAATGCTTGTTCAATTGTTTTGACTTTGGGTCTCAATTATCTCGTGCAGCGAAATTATCGGTTCTTCTTCATGTTTGTGTTCTCGACGACTCTCCTTTGTATATATGTCTTTGCGTTCTGCTGGGTCTACATCAGGAGAATCGCGGGATCGGAGCATACCAACATCTGGAAAGCGATGATCAAGACCCCTGCCTCAATCGTCTTAATAGTCTACACTTTTATTTCAATGTGGTTTGTTGGTGGCCTCACTGCTTTCCATTTATATCTCATCAGTACAAATCAGGTCAGACTTTCTATGCGCTGTTGCTAATGGTCATTTCACTTCGACTCGGATCTTCTGTTGACTGAATGTCCCATTATATTTGCTATGTTGCAGACCACATATGAGAACTTCCGATATAGATATGATAGGCGAGCCAACCCCTACAACAGAGGAGTGGTGGAGAATTTCAAGGAGATATTCTTCACCAGCGTCCCCCTATCCAAGAACAATTTTAGGGCGAAGGTACCTAGAGAACCTGTGTTACCAACACGATCAGTTGGTGGGGGATTTATGAGTCCAAATATGGGAAAACCGGTTGAGGACATTGAAATGGGCAGGAAAGCGGTGTGGGGTGATATGAATTCTGGTCTAGACCTTGGTGAAGGACAGCTCAACAGTACCGATCGCCTGAACCTTAAGGATGGTGAATTAGGCGAAATGTCTCCTGAAATGAGGGCCAATGTGGAGGACACGGGCGAGCGTGCAGGGATTCATCCCAGGAGGTCCAGCTGGGGAAGGAAGAGTGGAAGCTGGGACATGTCGCCTGAGATTCTCGCTTTGTCGGCCAGAGTCGGAGAATCCAATCGGGCGACCACCAGCAGCAGCGCGAAAAACGAGGAGAATCGGCACTCGTAGCATTCTTAGTTTGATTAAATCGATTTTAGGATGTGGATGTGAAATATGAGGAGGGTTTGCTTTTTATGGATGGGGGTGTTTTTTCTTTTCTTTCATCTACTGGTTCAGCCGCTTGCGCTCTTGTAATGGAATGTCTTGGATGAGAGTGGGCTTTTCTTCTGTTATGGTGCTTGTATCAGATTAACTCAGAATTGCAGTGTCTAATTGTCCTGTCTTAATCTGGCTCGATCAAAAAAAAGGTTGCCATTTTGTCTTAATGTAATCGAAGAAGAAGTGTGAGCGTGTCCATTTTAATTAGATTATCTTTCTTGATCTCCATTTATGAATCTACATCTGCAGTAGCAAAATAAACTAGAATTACATTCCAGAATATAAGAGAAAAAGAAAACTCCGCCAGTAGAAGCTCTGAATCATCGTCTGACCTGTTGTTTACCTTCTTGGAATTCTTTTGTATTGCAAAAAAGTTTTTTCTGAGAAAAATATTTTAGGAAGTCATTTAAAAAAAAAAAAAAAAACGATATTTGTGGATCTTTAATTGAATTATCAAAATAAATTGAAATTTATATTTCGTCTTTGGGAAAGGAAATTTAACTTTTAATTTCCTAAAGTGACATATGCTATTCTTGAGATATAAGGACTGCACATCCCATCGCTTGAATTTTTATAACATAATTGCTTTAATATATTGTAGATGCTTAGGTATTGGGCCTAGCCTTGGGATACTTGGGCTGGGGCACCAACGTCCTAAACTTGAATGCTGAGGACCCCGGCCTGGTCGTTAAGGAGTGGGCCTCAGCCTCAGGAGACTCGGCTCAATCGCAGAGGTCTCTAAGACTAACCGTCGGAATCCCTATCACCAGTGCCCATGTTCCTTGGGGCTCAGCCATTAGGAACCCAGGCACCGGCACGAGGGACCTGGACTCAACATTTACGGATGCAGGCCCTTGCTCTAGTGACTTCGATGTGGGAGCTAGGCACTCGACATGACCGCTGGGAACCGAGCATGGGTACGGAGGTCTCGCGCCTGGCCTTTGAAGATCCGGGCATGGAATACTTAGAGATCTACATAATTTTGCCGGGATGAAAGAGACTATTAATCACATTGTGTTTTATGTGTACACTACGCCACGGCTTGTCCCTACAATATGTTGTTCATCATGGATCACATTCCAAACGTCGTATCCGATTCTTTAGTCTAGAGTAGATATTTCGCCATGCCATTTTGATTTTGACCAACCATCCCCTCTCAATTCCTGCACCATCACCATTTTCACGGTCCATCCTTGTCCAAGAAGAGCAATCACACTCGCTCGATTCCCTCGTGATGATTCAAACTGTTTGTACTCCTCCTTGTTCATTGATTGATAGGGGCAGGAATCACCCTTCTTTAGGACATAACATTAATCTTCATTAGGCCAAGAATTCACTCCGGCACAGCTCATTTGCCTTGCTTCTTCATCGACATCACTCCTCCTCGGCATGTTAATAAATCTACCAGATCGATCGCTTTGGGGAGCAACCTGTGAAGAGAGATCAGAAGGAACCAGTTCCGCATTGTGTGAGCAAAGCAACATCGGATCATTCATAAGTAGATGCATACTTTTTCCATAATCAACAAAAAAAGCCATTATGCATAACTCATACAACAATACTTTGAATTTGCATAGTCCAAGGAGTGGTGTTACATATTTTTCTCCCTTCTTACATGAAACTTGTCTTGATAAAAGGTCGTGTCTCTTCGAAAACATATCTCTAGACCATTATATATGGATTTCCATCTTTTAAAAAGATTACAATGAATGTGGTCATTTCTCTTCGTCTTCTTTCATTGTTTTCATTAGCTATCGAATTTTGATAACAAATTTGACTCAATCTTTTGGATTGCACAAGGTATACTTTTCCTGTTTCGCCAAATCAAAAGGGCAGAGACTGGTCAACGCTGTTTATCACATGTTTTACCATAATCAATCTCCTGGCCTGGGATTATGACCCCCCAAAAAAAAAAACTCCTGGCCTAGGATCGCAAATTGCTCACGACTTCATGACATCACGAAGCACGACAGGACTACTGGGCAAAGTCACGTTTCCGAAAAAATAGAAAAGTAAAGGTCTTCCATCCAAAGGCTCGATGTCGTCAGCGATGACTAATCTTTCATCGGCAGGTCATCGTTGTTTAAGGAAATGAAATCGACTTTTCAACCTTTATTGCATTTCTTAAGGAAAATTCGAAAAAAATAAATAAATCGTGGATCCACGTAGCTCTTGCTGGGAAAATCCTGTCGTGGAAGATAACAAGGTTGTCATTAGAAAAACGTAGAGCAGAATTGAGTGGGCTGGCTCAGACAGCTGCGTAACCGAGAGATGTTGTTGACCCAGCCCGTCGGTGACTCCAGCTTTTGGCGACGCCCGTATCCGGTTCCGATCTCGTCACATGAAAAATGAAAGATGATATGTATCCAACATGGAAGGGGGAGGTGAGGGGTTCAAATCCCCACCTTCTCGGGGGGGATGGTAGGGGACGCGTAAGTTTGAGCGTGGGTTGGGTTGCGACTCCCACGCCCGCAAAGCGGGCGCAAGTCTGCAGTGAGTGTAGAGTAGGAATAGAGTAGGGATCGAAAAAAAAAAAAAAAAAAAAAAAAAAAAATTTAATATCATCATTGATTTTTAATTACCCAATATGTAATGTGATCCCTAAACTTTTAATCTGCTTGATATGATTTCTGAATTTTTGTTGCATGTAAACTATATGAACTCGTTTAATATTATTCTCAAGATTACATTGAACATTTTCATATAATTTAAGGACGATATTGGATATGTACTAAAAGTTAAACAACCATATTGAACAAATTAAAAGTTCAATGATCGCATTAAAGATTGGGTTAAGGTTCATTGGCCTTATTAAACAAATTAAGTTAAAAGATTGAATTACATATTAGAACAAACCTGAAAGATCATTTGTTTTATTAACCTTATCAAAATCAAACTTCATTTGCTATTCTCTGATCCACCATGCAAAAAATATGAAAAGAAAAGCAAACAGAAATTCACATTAAGCCATTACACTAGACCCTATAAATTGTGCCACATGACAAATCGCTGAGAGATCATTAACCTTATAAACTTGTCGAACCCATTGTGGTCACTGACACACAAAGAAACGAATCGGTGATATTTGAAGAATTTAGATTGATTTTGAGTGCAATATTATTCTGGATGTAAATTATGTCATTTATATAAAGAGCCGCCGATCACACCTCGCACGCCAGCTACACCATCAACACACATCTCGACCATGGTCAAGCGCTTGAATGCCCGCTCGACCTCCACAGATGGATCGAGAGACAAAGAAGCGTCCTGCTCGAGAGCGTCGGTCCTTGACATTGCCGGGTGGTGTCGCTCGCTTATCGACCTTGACATTGCCGGGTGGTGTCGCTCGCTTATCGACCTCGAAGGTCATGGGCCTTGCTTCACCCTTACGAAGGTGGTTACCCACCACCACCACCACCACCACCACCACCGGCGCAAGCAAAGACGGTGCAAATTGCTGTCCATTGGTCATCAAAATAAAAATATGAGAGAGAGAGAGAATGGTCCGTCCCTTGGGTCTTCCAGAACGTCCAAATACAGACGGGATCCAGACGAGGAGTTGCGAATCCCGCATGGATCCACATCACCCGTCGTGTCTGTACAAGCATTATCCCTTCTTATTTTAAGGAAGCTTGTGCTCGAGAATGTGCGGGTAGACGACCGAGAAAGTGAGTCACGAAATCGTGGCAGGATAGGCGGATGGCCCGTCCCCAGCATCCTTCGCCTCCTCCACCCTGTGTTTCGGATAATGCGCCCCTCGTCAGTTTTTCAAGTGCGAAAGCTTTTTGTCCGAAGGAATCTTTTCTAGGACACGCCAATCAATTGATTCTGTCCTGTCTTGAGATTGAATAACACCCACATCCCTCCGTGAAAAGCAGTATTCGTGAAGCAAACCAGCACGCAGAAAAGTGGTATTCCTAACCGACCCAAAAAAAAAAAAAAAAAAAAAAAAAAAAAGTGGTATTCCTAATCGATTAGCTCTTAAATTTTCAGCACTTAATTTAATCTACACAGCATTTAATGTCTCTGTCTTTTACGCCTCCAGCACGCGAACGGTGTTAGATGAAGACGTGATTGCCCATCCGTTCGTGCAAAATCAAAGAGAGGAATTTTGTTAATTGATTAGCTCGGAGCACCATTTAGTTAATTTTATCTTTGAGGAGAAAAATTGAACCGGACTTATATATCTGCAATGGATGTTGCCCTCGAGACAAAAAAAAAAAGAATAAAATTGAGTTAAACTATGCCAAACCTATACTAGTCCGATTATCTCGACTTATGTTTGTTTCGTTGAATAAGAGTTCTAAAATCGAATAAAGCAAAGAAGCACAAAAGAGTATAATGCGAGTTCATCTCTCCTCAATATCCAAACCTGGATTGGCTATTGAATTTGAAGATAAAATAAGAATAAGGACAAAAACACCTAATCGGTTATTATTTTCAACTGGCGCAATATATACCAAAATTCAATGCGGTGTTAAATCGTGTTTTTGTGCTGAAACAATTTGGTGTCGCCCTCTCATTGGCCGACCTCTTCCGGCTTGGACAATTTAATTTGCATGTCCTTGTTTAACTAGATCGCCATGAAAATTACTAAAAAATACTAGTTAATAAAAGGGTTAATGCTACGGAAAAATCTTAAATTTGTATATTCATAATAAATTTACCCAAAAAACTCATAAATGATACAATATGATAGATTACTCTCGCATGGTACATGACAGTTAATGAGTATATTAATTTAAGATTTCAGCCTCTATTTATTATAGATGTATCAGTTTAGAGTTTTTAATAATATTAATTTTTAATGAAAAGTGACATGATAATAATTCATGTCACAGAAGAAAAGAAAAAAGAAATGAAGATGGTACCGCGTCATACCGGAATTTCCAAAAAATAGAATTAAATATAAATAAAAAGAGGATGGCCGTGAGGACGACGCATCCTTGCGAATCTGAGGAGGGCTAGTGGGGAACACGGAGGAGCCGGACGAGGAAGCCGACACGCTGGTCTCCATCGAGATATTCCCCCGGATATTCGTTTTCTGCAAAATTCACAGAACCCCGAAAAGAAAAAAGGAAAGAGAAAAAGGAAATTACGTGATTGGCGGAGCGGACGTACCCACGCGCACGGTAGGCGACAGCACTCCAAATGCTTCGGAGGCCCGACTGTTGGCCCCCCCGTTAACGCCTGTCGAATCGTTTGAAAGCAACGTTTTTTCTGGACCGTTCGATGCCCTCCCCGGGGAAATCGAGAACCAAATTGCCCTACAACCGCCGTCAATTTTCGTCCTCAAAATTTAAAGATGGAAATAATTTTTCGAATAAAAAGAGAAAAAAAAAAATTAAGTTTCATTGCGAACTCTAGATTAAATATATTATCCACGACTCCGATCTATAATTTCATTGTCTCTCTGCCCTTCATCATTTGGCCATTATTTTGTGAATGATTGTTGACTTAAAAAAATGAGATGTAATAATTCATGACAAAATAAGCCAAAAATATGTAGGCTAATATATCAATCGGATTGATAGGACGTCAATGTGAGGTGAATGTCAAGATAAGATATAATTGATTAAATTTGTACATGTCTAGTGACTATTAAATGTTTCTATTGCTTAAAGAATCAAATAAATGGGGAGGGGAGAATTGCCATGGTCCTTATACATCGAAGTACCAAATGTTTCGCAAACTATACATGCCATTATGCCCTACTCCTTGATATTGTGTCGTTTTATAAAGATCGATGCTTATTTGAGAGGAATGTTTTGGTTTTTTAGCTTATCACGGCCGAACATTCTTCATGCACCATGTAATATTCATCCTAATCAATTCACACACGAAAATTCTTTCATAAATAATCTAAAACGACTATTGGAAGAACATGCCGTGCGTATTTTTGTCTATACCAAGATTCCCGTCTTATTTGGTCCACGCATACGGACAAATAAATCCAACTGCTCTTTCTAATTATTTTGCGATCAGGTATCTGCGCCTGGACCGGTATCCTGTCCAATCATAAGATAGTTTCCTAGTACACGACCGAGATACGAAATGTATGACGGCACGTGGTCCAAACCCAAGAGCGGCCCTAAAAAAAAACCGTAGCTCTTCCGCCATGCACCACCTCGCTCAGGGCAAACTCCCCCCACGTTGTACCTCCCGAGATCACCTTTCCTCAACACGCACTCTTCTTCAATCCACAAACGGCGGCCGTTAGAGAACCCTCAGCGGAGCGCGCAGCCGACACGCGTGCAATTTCTACTTGACCCCCCAATTAACGGCGTCGGCCAACCCCCGCGTTGACGGAGGACCCGAATATCCGAAAGCATATTTCTTCTCAATAGTCCCCAAAAGTGGAAAAAAAAAATTAAAAGAAAGTTCCGAGTTCTCTATTCAACATATCCCTCCGAATATTCCATTTTTCAGATCCGCGTCGCGTCCGATTCCTTCCCCCCTTCCCTCGCTATATAACCCCTTTTGCAAAACTTTCTCTCCCAACCCCGTCCCACGAAATTCCCCTTTTGCCCCCCCCTGCCGCCAACCTCCCTCCTCTCTCCTCTCTCCTCTCTCCTCGATTCCAATGGCTCTCAAGGCCGTGCACGTCTCCGACGTCCCCAACCTCGACCAGGTCCCCGAGGGCCCCTCCGTCGCCCTCTACTCCGCCGGCTTCGGCCGGGGCGAGGCCCGCGCGCCGTTCAAGGCCCCCAAGTTCCTGGTGATCGGGCACCGCGGGCACGGCATGAACGTGCTCCAGTCGAGCGACCGGCGGATGCGGGGATTCATGGAGAACACCCTGCTGTCCTTCAACGCCGCCGCGAAGCACCCGGTCGATTACGTCGAGTTCGACGTCCAGGTGAGCCTCCGGTTTCTTTGGTCGTCTTTTGCCTGAGAGTGCTTGATGGTCGTTGTTGCTTCGCTGTTCTGCTTTCTTTGTTCGCGAAAGAAGAAAAAGAAAAATATTTTTCTTTTCCTCTTCTTCTTTTGGGGGTGTTCGTTGGTTTCGCCGGAGGAGATTTGACCTGCCTCCAGATCTCGATTCGGAAGTTATTTCTTTTTGTTCTTTTGATTCGTTGTACCGTTCGTGTTCGTTTCAATGCATCGAAAACTGGCGAGCGAGCCTGCGTTCACGTGCGTTGTCGGGTCGCACCTTTTCATCGCCGCGTACGGCCGCCCGGTTTTGTCCGTTTCCGCGCGCGGGGGTCCCTTTAGAGCTTCATTTATGAACCAGGCATTGCGGCTACGTGAAAATAAATAAAAAAAAATATGATATAAAAATTGTTTTGACCATCCGTTTCGCAAAAAATAAATAGTTTTGATAAATAATAATTGCTCGTGCTGTTTAACAATATTATCGACTAGAAATATTTTCATGGCCATTTAGGTTATTTTTAGAAACGACGCTTTCCTAATTTAGATGAGCCTTTGCGATTCTGTATCATTTGGCCATCCTACTGAATTAGGCTTCTTTCCGGGGACTTCTTTTTTTGGCTCTGTTTCTTTTTTCCACTTCGGCTTGAGATTTTTCCTTAATTTGCGATACTGATGAGGTGCTTTTTTTTTTCTTTTTTGGTTGGCTCGTTGGTTGATCCTTCAAGATGTTTGGTGGTATTAATGCCTAAGAACAACAAAAGTAAAGCCAAAACAAAATCTTGGGTTCTTTTTGTAGGTGACCAGAGATGACTGCCCGGTCATTTTTCACGACGACGTCATCCTCTCCGAAGACAACGTAAGCCCTTCTTCTATTCTTACACTATGTGTTAAATTAAAAGATATTAGTGCGATGTGGAAAATAAAATTATGAAATTTTCTGTATATTTCTGTCTATAGTAATAAAGAATATATAAGGTATAATAATTATTTAAGATAGTGTATCAATCAAAATATGCACAGTTAGTTAGCCGAAAAATATAATCCTAATCTTGAGATATAGGAAAAATCAATAGAAATTGTCTAATTAGCTCTAACATAGAAAAATATGCTAGTGAAGTTTCTTATGATTTAACTATCTCTAACATAAAAATCCAATCTTTTTAAGATCGTTATGCCAAATTTAGTAAATCCGGCATCGAACTTAACCCTTTTTTTCTTTTTAATTTTTTTCAGGGCACGATATTTGAAAAGAGAATGACAGAGCTGTCCTTGGCCGAATTCCTCAGCTACGGACCTCAGAGAGAAAATGGGAAGAACGGAAAGTCGCTCTGGAGGAAGACGGGATCTGGAAAGATAGTGAAGTGGGACGTGGAAGAGGAGGACTCCCTCTGCACGTTGCAGGAGGCTTTCGAGAAGGTGGAGCCGTCGCTCGGCTTCAACATCGAGCTGAAGTTCGACGACCACATCGTGTACCAGCAGGACCACCTCGTCCACGTCCTCCAAGTGATCCTGAAGGTCGTCTTCGAGTGTGCACAAGGACGGCCCATCATCTTCTCCTCGTTCCAACCCGACGCGGCTCTTCTGATCAGGAAATTACAGAGCATATACCCTGTAAGTGTTAGAAATCTCGGGTTTAGTTCATTTGAGAGAAATGCTTGGTAGTTAGTGTATCGAGATTAGTATTACGAAAATTCGATGTTAAGCAATTAGACTGATTCTTGGTAGGTGTAGAAAGTGAAATCTTCCGTTGAAATTTTAGTCTGCAGCAATTATTTAGAGAAAAGGGTATTGAATTGCAGTTGTGAATTGGCTTGTTAGGTGTTCTTCTTGACTAATGGTGGGACGGAGATCTACTACGATTCTCGGAGAAATTCATTGGAGGAGGCCATCAAGTTGTGCTTGGAAGGTGGACTTCAGGGGATTGTTTCCGAGGTGAAGGGCGTTTTCAGGAATCCAGCCGCTGTCCCCAAGATCAAGGAGTCCAAACTCTCTCTGTTAACATATGGCAAATTAAAGTAAGACTCTACACCTTCTGCTTTCTTTGACATGATTGATCGATCGATTCATCGGTGGATCACAACATGAAACTGACCGTTCCACCGCATGTTGTTTTTGTGGGAATCGCAGCAATGTCTCCGAGGCTGTGTACATGCAACACTTGATGGGCATTGACGGAGTGATCGTCGATCTGGTTCAAGAAATCACAGAGGCGGTGTCCGAGCTGATCAAGCCAGCCAAGGAAGGACTTGGAGAGAGTGCAGGTGAAGTGGAAGAGGGGAAAGTGGAGTTGAAGCCTCTGTTCTCAGAAAAGGAGCTTGCTTTTCTTCTCAAGCTCATCCCACAATTGATACAGCTATAGAAGATACAGCTATAGAAGACGGAGCCAATTATTATTAACCCACAAATTCCGAAAAGGAGAAACAATAGTAGCCTTCCGTTGTGCATTAGAATGTGTGGTGTTGGAGGGGAAGCCAAAAGCATGTCATTCTCATTGTTTTGTACATAGTCAAATTAGTTCCTCCCTCTCTCGCTCGTTCTGTCTGAAATACTAATTTGAAAACGACGAGAGGGCTACACGGAGCACATGCCTTCCTCGTCGGGTCCTCCATTTTGTATCGGGTCCTCCATTTTGTAGCATAATCATACGAGTTATAATGATAAGTGGCTGAATAGCCCTTTTTTTCCATGTTTCTTACCCTGGTATCTTTGTTTTTTGGGATTTCACCTGCTCCTTCTGTCTGCTCTTGGGTGTGGAAAAAGATCATGCAATTGAGGAAGGAATTTCGGTTGTCCTTTGTTTGGAAAATTGGTAATGGATTGTCGGTGTCTTTATGGTCTCCAGAAATACTCGATTGTCGCCGACCTCTTCCATCCGCTGGGTCGTAGTTTCAGATCCCTCTAGGGTATAGCCCTTCCGGCTCTCTCCTCGAGTCGGGATAGGTTTTCTTGGAAAGGTGATTCCTCAGGTGTTTTTTCGGTTGCATCGGCTTGGCAAATTTTGAGGAGAAAGAGGAGCCGAGTTCCCTGGGCCTCCTTTGTTTGGAACGACGCTATTGCTCCTAAGTATCAATTCCATCTTTGGCTTATCACTAAAAGTCATTTACCTACCCAAGCTTGCCTCCTGTCTCATGGTAGAATCGATTACACTTGTTGTGCTTTTTGTAATGATAAGCCTGATTCTATAGATCATCTATTACTTGAATGTCATACTTCGGCGACACTTGCATTTTTTTGGGCTACTAGATGTAACATTCCGTGGTGAAATAGGTCCTGGATGGACAACCTTCTTTGGCTTATGAAGTACCTCTCGGGAAAGGAATTCTTTCATTCCTTGTCTCGCTTTTCTTTTGGGGCTTTGTGCCATATTATTTGGAAGAAAAGGAATGATGTCATACTCCGTGGTGAAGCTATGGTTATCTCGGCGTTAAAGAATCATCTTATTAAGGTTGTCAAGGACAAAGCTCTGACTTATAAGAATGTGCCCAACTCGTACAAGAACATAAGACTTTAGAGATGTTGGGGTTTTGATACTTCTATTTTTGAGCCTACATAGGTGGATTCTAGCCGTTGCAACTCCTTCGAGGTTTCCCCTTTTGGCAGTGGGTTGGTTCGTTTTGCTAGTAGATGCGGTTTGGCATTTGCTTGCTCTTGTGTTGCTCCAGCCCTCTTTCTGCTGTGCTGCCGTTCTTGCTAGGGCTTTTTTGCCTTTTGTTTGGCTGTTTTGCTTTTGTTGGTTAGGTCTGTTTGTTTTGCGGTCCTCCTTGTTTTTCTTTGGCTCCCTTCCACTCGTCCTAACTTGTTGTCTTTATGAGTGTAAGTTTTTGGTGCCAATCCCTCTTGTATTTGTTGGTTCTTAGCTTAATATATTCTTACCTTACTAAAAAAAAAAAACTACATTAATGTGAAGGGAAAGGCTCCAGAAGACTGACATTCACCCGATTGTACCGGCCTGAAGTTGTTTGGCCGATACTGAAATTTTGGTACTTTTGGAGGCATTGATCTTTTGTCATTTGATTAAAGACAGATGAAATTTGTGAAAATAACAAAAATGATCCATGAGTTTTGGATATTGGCTCAATTTGTAATATCATCTTTAAATTTTTAGTTTGTTCAATGTGAATCTTTAAATGACAAATCATACATTTTTTTATGACGTTGACTGTGTATGTCAAGCTGGATTTATAAATATGACGAGTCAACTTGTTCATCTTTTTATTGGTCCATTTTAAAAGAGGGAAAGAAAAACAAATTAGAGACTTCAATTATCCCATGTGATTTTTTTTTTCTTGATCTAAGATGAATATATGCATAGATAAAATATAAGTGTAGCCTTCTTTGCCCATTGTTCATACTTTTAACAGATTGAAAGTCACATTAACAAATTCCGCAAATTTGAATTAACAAAAGAATGATATTGAGTATTTTTATATAGTTTAGGGACTAAATAAGAGTCTCGTAATCATAAGTTAATATGATTTTCTCGAGGGCTAGGGGGGTTGGGGGGAAGAGTAGCGGTGATATGGGTACCAATAGTTGAGGGACTACATGATATAACATATAAGGTTATTGGACGCCTAGTACAGATGGGAATCAGCTACAGTTTTAAACTATTTATAAACGTCAAAGCATTTAAACTATTCAAATAACAAGATGCATTTTTATATTACTTCAACTTTGTCAATTGGATAATTTCAACATTTGTTGCATTCAATGTGTAGCATATATCCAATCCAGATGAGTTAAGAAACTTTTTGCTCTTTATCCCTTTTTTTCAAATTGAAATTTACATTGGTAGGAGATGGCTGTTCGAAAGATAATTTTATGGCGACGTCAAAAAAAAAAAAAAAAAAAAAGAACCGAAATTTCTTGACCGTCCCGAAACCCCATTAATCCCATTCATGCTTTTTCGGGGGCAGTAGGTCGGTTGTTTCACTCAACTTGCCTTGTGTGAGTCAAGTTCTGGCTGCTCATGAAAATAGCCTCTTGGTCAAGTTGCCATGGCATTGTTGTGACCGTACATTCCATCCATGGCCAATCCGAGTTCAAATCAACGGTTACGATTTAACAATTACGAAAGGGGAGGTTCGAATCCACTGGTAAGTTCTACCGATGTCTTCGGAGCTCCTAGAATCTGGGTTTTATGCAGATCATCCCCACACACTCACGAGTTCTACCTGACCCGTCGGATTCCCGGGTTTATAATTGCTTCTATATAAAGGCCCTCCCATCGCATCAAAAAGTGCTTGTGAAAAGCTGTTTCTTTATTTCCTTTGCCACATTATTTCGTGACAAGCTTTAACTGTGGATACATTTCAATGTGTGCGGCGCAACGAGGAGGCGACCACGAGACCACTCGGCGAACTCGAGGGCGCAGGTCCCCGAACTGAATCCTCCTCCAGTGGATCCGATGTGCCGCGGTCCCTATTCCTGATGTGGTACTTTTTCAAGCCCAGCGACGAAGTGCTTGTCGGCGACTATTTCAGTAGCAAGATACTTTTCAGGCACCTTTATCGGATTCCTCCTCGAGATTGTTGATTTGTGTATGATGAAGGGGGAGAAGAAAGACTTCTTTTTTTGTAACCTTAAGCTTGCAATTAAGGTCGAAACCCCGTTGTTTTCCCCAAAATTTACCTTGGAAAAACTATAGCTTTACATTACTATTTTTGGTCTTCTCCTCTTCTCAAATTCACTGGAGTTTTTCGTCAATAATGGTGAGCGAATTCATAGGCCGGAGATTCATCGGCGGCACAGTTGTTGGTGCTTACTGGAAGTACAGAGAAGCAAATCCTTACACTCCCATTGAAGGCAATCAAGAGCAGGCTCCTTTTTTTGTGAAGGAGGAAGAGTAGAAGATCGAGAGGAGGAAGAGGAAGAAGATGATGATGAAGATAGAGGAGGAGGCTCAACCACCGAAATGGATCATGCATGAGATTTGGTCTCACTACGGGTACATGTTCTAGACATCATGTTTTCTCGACCTCTCTCGGAGAATTTCTTGCAGGGATTTGGGTGGAGTGAGCCGAGCCCATCACAGCCGTTTATTTCGCGAGAGTTTTCATAAGCCCACGCATCAGACTTGCTTGCTTAAAGGATGGCTAGTTCGAAAGATATGGTCCACACAAGACTTATTAGCCTTGGATTGAAGAAACAAGAAATCGTAAGTGAGGCTTTCGTGAGACTCACACGAACAACGACTGGCTCAGTTCATGTAGAGCAGCCTAGACAAAGAAGATAGAATTTTTTTCCTAACGTGTCCAACTATATATAGCCTATTACTACAGTGACTTGTTATAGTGATTTGCTACAGTCAACGATCTCTTCCGTCGCGAACATTGTAACCATAATCTGAGTCATCAGAACTATAAATTTCTGCCAAAAGATGTTCATCATATTTTTGTTCAAGTTTTGCAAATCGAATGTTAGAGGGTTTCAGATATTCCACATGTTTGAAAATGCTTCTTCAGAAGTTTTGGAGGATCTTGAAGTGTCGGCAGGTAAGTTTGACTGAGGTTAATTTGATGGTTGAGCATAATAAGATGTGTCCATCTCTAGGGATAAGGACAGATGTCCTTAATTATAGGAGTCTTGAGAGAGAGGGCCCTCATTGGGCATAGGGGTCGTCGTGATGATTGTGCAGGATCATCCGTGTTTGTCATTCTTTACTTTTGTGATTGAGTTGTTTTTGCATATTTGAATTCTTCGAGTGTTTTTTTGGCTTTTGGTGTAAGGCTATAATGATCCTATATATATATGGTGCGTTTCTTTTGCCCATCCGATTGAATTTGTGGGGGAACCAATTCGAAGGAGATCAGTGGGCAGCGTACCGGGTGTTTCAGAAGAAACCCAAGAGACCCAAGGGCAGGGTCACGTCATTCCCGTCGAGCTCGCAACACTGTCTCAAGCGGCGGTTCGACCGGACTTAGTTCGCGGAGTTCGAGTCGAATTGTCGAAGTTACAGAAAAAAAGTTTTAAGAGTATCCGTCTGGGTTTGAATCGTGACCATGCAGACTGCGAAAATGCCTTTTTATCTCGCGAGTTCGCTCTGGCTTTACAGCAATTAGTTTCAGCAGAAAGATTTTCAGGAGACCCGGCATTCCTTTTCGATTAATAACGAGCTTTTGATAGGCGTCCTTGTCTCTTTTTGATTCATCTTAATGTCCATCTTTGGGCCTCAAATGGGCAGGGCGATCGGACGGGCCTGAGCTGAATTTGGGTGGGTCCGATTATAAGTTTGGACCAAATTCAAGGACTAACGTATACCAATCCTTGTAACGCAAGTATAAAGATCTATACCAGATCTAAGCCAAGATTAACTCAAGTTCACTCAATTACCTATGCATAGATCAAGCCGCCACCGCCACAACCGTGCAGCTTCGGCGGTGGTGAAAGAATTGGTAAACCAAGATTAGTATAAGCGTGTGCTGAGGGCGTTCAAGTCATGAAAACTTGAGGGTTCAAGATGGAATATATTCACATTAAGCAAAACAACCATTTAAATAGAAAACCTCTCATTATTATTAGGGTGGGAATAGTTATTTATTTCCCCTCACTACATGATCAAATCCACTCTTTTTCCTACAAGATAGACAAAATCAATCTCAATGATTTTCATATTTGCACGATTTCATTTAACTTGGTTGCTTTCCTTATATAGTTTCCCATCAAATTTAAATCAACGGTTACGATCTGACAATTCGATTTGACAATTCCAAAAGAAAGGTCCGCATCTGCCGTAAATTTTTGCTGAAAGATCGAGGACTTCTAGAATCTAGGAGCCCTGCTCCTACCAAAATTTGGACAAAAACAAGCGACACGGTAAGGATTCTCGCCGAACCCGTCGAGGAACAGTCGTGCTTTGCTTCCATAGAAAACACCTTCACCCTACATAAAACAAACTCTTGTGAAGAGCTCTTCTTTATTTTTTGGTTCTATGACGACCCAAACCCGGGGTAGTACGGAGGGACGGACTAAGATCGCCTCGGCAGTACGTGGGTGAGGCTAAGGGCATTTCTCCTATCCCACATCACTTAGGGGGAATCCTGAGAGCCTTTATAAGGCTTGGGTCCCTTAATATGTGTGACGCGTTTCACATACGCTTCTGCTGCGTTGAAAACAAACTCGTGAGGAGGAGGTTGTTGTGTGCATACCTCAAAAGTGGACAATATTGGGTTGGGGGAAGGTGGCTGAGGGCCGAGGCCTTTACCCCAGATGACGCGTTTTAAAACCGTGAGGAAAAAGACCGTGGTTGGGATTGCGGTTCGTCCGCGTCAAGGCGGGTGACCCAAAGCGGACAATATCACGCAGTGAGGCCCGGGTCCTTACAGGTTCTTCGCCACAGTTTGTGAAACAACTTCTTTTTTTGACCACACGGTGAGCTCGAGCTCACGGATCCCCGAATCGCATCCTCCTTCGATGTATCATCCATGGCCCGGGTCCCGATTGCTGGTCGCGTGCCGGTTCAAGCTCAGCGACGAAGAGCTTGTTGGCCTGTTCTCGAGGTGCAAGATTGATGGCCACCCATTGCCGCCTTTGATCCCGGTAGTTCGATGTGTTTGGAACTGAGCCGTGGAACTTGCTAGGTGCCATGAATATGGTGTTTCATGCTGTATCGGGCACCCCTCGAATTCTAATGCAGGATAGGTACAACGCAAAAATTTTAAAATTTGTCCCGAATATATTTTCGAGTCCTAAAACATTATGTTTAAGATTGGTTGCTCATGATTGCTGCTTGTCGGGTTCCCGATGTACTTCTCTATTCCTTTTATTTTATGTTCAAGGTTCACTATCGTATTTAATTTGCCATTGTTTTAGTATTTAGTTGTTTACTTTTTTTTTTTAAGAGTGTTTATTTCCCAAAAATGAATAATTTAAAGATATTTTCCTAAAATGATGATTGGTTATTTACAGAAATGAAGAAATGACAAATATTTTATCGTCAATTGAGATGTATAAATATAAATTGCTGTGGATAACAAAACTAAGAAAAAAGCTTTGATGATTGTACTGTTACTCTATGAAGAGTAACGGTGCAATCTCGACCCCATAAATTCCCAAGGAAATTGGACAACTTGTTTGCTCCTTGGGAAATATAGGATTTTGTGGGGGATTTGTTAAATCTCATCACCCTAGATGCCATTAATTTTTCGTATGAAAATTAAAATTTGCTAGGTGGATTTGAAGTTGTCTCATATGAAATAGATTTTATATCAATATTAAGTTATTAAATTAAAAAAAAAAATTGCTCATTTCCCTCTTTCATAAAATGCCTGCAATCTTTTGCCAATGGAGTTGAATTATTAATTAATCAAATCTCTGGCAGAATGTTGCTTTTAAAATAATACTAAAGGCTCAAATGCATTGTTAGTTTGAAGTATTTACGGCACCGTTAGGCTAGCACTGTCCCTTCTTATCATTCTCTCTTTACTTTACCGGTTTCATGTTCCCCTAAAAATTTGCGTTCCTACTGTTAAGACAAAAATAATATCTAACAGGATTTTCACAAAGCAATATACACATTTGCTATCTCAATTCAGTTAAAAATAAGTTATCTACGGATGGACAATTAACAATAAATTTTTTGATGTGATCTAACGCTAAATAACTCTAAATAAGTAATCTATAAATGGTCAAATTAAATATCTCATGTCCTTCATCCTTTTATTGTTTAGTAATGGACGGATCATTTATTTCTCTATTTAGCTTCTTTTTTCCCTTAATTAGTCAATGGTGGCCTTAACTTACTCAGCCTGTTGCCTTCTCTTGGTGTGAGATAATTGTGGTGGAGAGGCCACCATCATTCACCGTGATTCCTACTAATGACAGTGGCCCTCATGCTAGCGTTGCTCTAAAACTGATTATTTTGACCGATAAGTAATGATTTTAAGGAAAATATATTCACAATTATTCACTTTGTTGGCGTGGAGCCACCGTGCCCATTAAAAGCTATCTAAAATTGTAATGTCAGTATAAAGAGATCGGAAAACTATGGCTTTACATTGCTATTTTTTTCCCCGCCATTGTTTTCTTGAATCCATTGGAGTTATTGATGTCATTTGGCGCAATTTTAGTTAGCAATGGTGAGCGAGCTCACCGGCGATGTCGACCAGGAAAGGTACTTCTTTTCGCCAGATAAAGAACGAAGCGAGCTTTGAAGATTCATCGGGAGTGCGCAAAAGAGTCAGTGCTTCTGGTTATGGGAAGCTAACTTGTACAGAGAAGCGAATCGTTACACTTACATCAATGCAATCGCGAGCAGCCTCCTTCTATCGCGGAGGAGGAGGAGGAAGCTCAACCGATGTTGCTCAAGCTCGACACGAGTGTGGATCATGCACGAGTTTCGGCCTCGGAACCAGGTACGTTTTCAAGAAGACATCATGTCCACTGGCTCGTCACAGAGAACTTGCAGGGATCCGGATCCAGTGGGGGCTAAGTCCTTTTGCCCATTCAACTGAATTTTCAGGAGATTCGGCTTGAAGGAGATCAATGGGAAGTGTACCGGGTCAAATTGATCAAGCCGTCACCGCCACCGCCTGCACCCTGCCGCCGCAGCCACCATGTCGCTTCGGTGTCTGGTGAAAGATCCGGTAGCTTGGGACTTATACAAGCTTGTGCCGCTGGCCAGTGGTTCACCTTAGACCACCTTAAGCAAGACAAACCATTGACATTTACAGGCACTCGTTATTAATAAGGTTTTTCTCTAGGCACGGCGCGATGATGGACAGAACGGCGCCGTTTCAGTTTCGCTTTGAGCACATCATAACACGTTCGCCACCTTAATCCAAACCTATCTCGTAGGGAAAGAATATGCAATTATCAATTCCTTTTACTATATCTAGCATTCTCCTGAACAGTTAGAGAAGTCGTACCAATCTGACAGGTAAAACAAACCCACCCTTACCAATTTGAAAACAATCTGGGGTGGCCTGCGTCGCCTCCCTGATTTCCGAAACCCCGTTGGACCTCCACCTATCACCACCTCCCTTGTCCCAACCTTTCTCGCACAGCCACATTCCTCTCTCTCTCTCTCTCTCTCTCTCTCTCTCTCTCTCTCTCTTCTCTCTTTGTTCATGCTCGCGTCTCCCTCCCTCCCGCCTCCACCATGGGCTGCGGCGTCTCCAGGTTCAACAGAGAAGACGGCCCCCACGCCGCCTCCGGGCCGACCTACCTCTACGTCAACCCCCTCCACCGCCGCATCGAGGACTTTGCCTTCCGCCGCCGGGGCGACCGGGCCGGCGCGGCCACCGGCACCGCCCTCGCCGAAGGCAGCACCCCCTCCAGCAAGCAGCTCCTCTACGTCGACCCCGAGGAAGCCGACACCTCCTCTCTCGGCAGCGACCCCAAACTAGACATCTGCGGTGGCGGGGGCTGCGGACGCAAGAGCATCTCGTCCCCGCGTCCCCCGAAGAAAGACGATGCCGCCCCGGCCACCACCCTCCTCCCGCCCACGCGCATGAGCGAACCGCCAGTGCAGGTGATGAAGGCAAAGGAACGCAGCGAGGACGGCGAGGTGATGATCAAGGAGGTCAGAGAGGTCGAGGAAGGGGGCAAGGTAGGTGGCGGAGGGGAGGTGGCGGAGGAGGTAGTGAAGGAAGTGGTGGCTGAAAAGGAGAGAGGAAGCGGCGTCGAACGCAAAGACGAAGTCAAGAAGGATGAGGTGGAGGAGGAGGAGGAGGAGGAGGAGGAGGTCGGGGGAATAACCGGGAGGGAAGACAGCATACTGTTGTACCCGGGGTCGCCGAGCTTTAGGGAATACTGCGTCTTGTGCTTGGACGAGTCGGGCGATGCCGAGGATAGCCCCAAGAACGTCGACGGTGAGTTTTTTTTTTTTTTTTTTCTTTTTTTCTCCTTCTCGAGATTGCCTGGTGAATTCTGACAATATTCATATCTTTGTTTCTATATATTCTAATTTTGTGAAACCATAAATGTTGGATTTTGATCTTGACCCTTATGAAAATTATACATGGAATTCACCGATCATTGAATTTACATGTGATGACAGTCCTATATCTTTTACGACAATTCACTCATGTAATTTCTTTTACATGAATAATGTAAAATAATTATGAAAACTAACTTAGAAAATATTTATAAAGTGATGTTTGTGCTTTCGTTGAGCATTTTTCGTTGAGCATTTAAAAAGTCGAAAGGGATTTGCATACATGAAATTTTCAATCTAGCTTCTTTACGCGATAAACAGGGAAAAATGACACGACCAAGATGGAGAACGAAAAGGAAAAGGCGAAGTTGCCAACTTCAGATTCCGTCGTCGAGGTAAACCTGCTACACCTTTTCTAGTAATTTTGTATAAATCTAGTTTACTTTAAATTTGACCTTGAGATATCAATTTCTCGTACCTTATCGAACTAGTTACTTGTCCAGCGTTTTGCGCAGACATGCATTGATAAATATACTTTATATATGTTTATGATCACTCTCGTATATGATGTTAATAATATTTAAATATGCATAATACTTAGGGAAGTCATCCATTGAGCGTAGAAATTAACGAGTAAAAAATATTTGTCCAATAATGACATACGAAATGCAGCTTGAGAGTTCAAATAAAAATTAAATAAAGTAGATAAATAATAGAAAATTTGGAATTCTTCACAAATTAATTGCTTTAAATGTCAAATTTAATTTGTGTAATAGACTAATTGTCGAATATTAACATATTAAACTAAAACTTCATGTACTTTTTCTCTTGTCTGATTTCTTCCATTAAAATTTGAAATTAAGTGGTTTATGGGAAAAATATATTTTCGTTTTCACTTTTTTCAAACAAATTTGCATCATATGATATTTTCATTTAAACCAGGAACATTTTAAAAGAACGAAATAAAAGTAAATGAAGTTTAAAATGCATGTTTCAAAGAAAATATTTTATTCTTTTATTGTTAGGTTTGATTTAGGGAATATAAAGTGAAACTTAAGTATGAGAACTGGGTAATCTGTAGTTGTACCATGTACTAACTATGAACAACACAAAAAATAAAGCCTGGATATATGTCAAGAAACATACATATTTATGGTATTCTTAGTTAAATTAAATTATTTTCACCAAGTTTAACTATAGATAAAATATTTTAAGAAGTTTATGGATTATATATGTAATTTTCATATCACCTGGCATCTGGAGATGTTTACACCTTGATTTTATTTACTATTTGAAGATTACACATAGGATGGTAGGATGATATGTCAATATTTGGTAAAGTTATTGGACCATGTGGTAAACAATGCGAAATGTCATGCCACATGACAGATACACAGCTAAAGACAAGTGCCATGTGGGGAACATAGAAATGAGCATCCTCTAAGTTCCGAATTTAACTGCATATAATAAAGTCGAGCCATAAATATTTGTTCAAAGGATTTAAGCTCTTAGAAAAACCCGCAAATCGCATTTTTATCTTAACAATAGGGTTTTCTATAAACACGCTAAAACATCATCAATACCACAGTTCCCTTGTATATATAAATTACAAAATACATGTGTTTTTGGTTCAACATCTTATCGAACTACATAATTTTTTGTTATATCAAGTACAATGAAATAGGCCAGCAAAACTGCCATATTCCGTAACATGGTGGATTGATTTATTGGGTGTAGGATGCGACCTACCTGTGCATTTCTGAATGCTTGCTTGCATCCCGTCGCATTATTTAGTACCCCAATTTTATTTATCAATCCGATTATTACTCTCATTTTGATAATTCTATTTCCTCAAACCTTATATTCAAGGGCCCAAAAGAAAGGGGAAAAAAGAAGAAAAAATTGACGCGTCTTCATTCGTGAGCAGGTACCAAAGAAGTCCAGGAAGAGAAGAAGGTTCAGGGTACCCAGGCGCGGCACAGCAGATGGGATTAGAAGCCTACTGCACGTCTCTTCCTGTAGCCCTCGTAGATCATTTAGCAAAGCTGCGTGATTTCCCGCAGGACAAAAACTGCGAAAAAAAGGAAAAATTAGGGGGGAGAAAACGAAAATTACCCGTTATCAAGGGACGAGCTTGCAAGATGTACTCGAAGTGGCTTCTCTTCTTTCTTCTTTCTTTCTTAACTCCTTCGTTTATTTTAAACTGTAGAGTAATTTCCTTTCTCTCTCTCCCTTCTCTGTCGATTGCCTCTGAAAAAATCACTGACATCATTTATATTTTTGTCCTTCTTGTCAATTATTTATTTGGACTTTTAACTAAGATCCAGTTTCTAGTTTGGTAGTCCAATGGAACCGGTCACTTTTTTTTTTCCCACCACTTGATACCTTATATTATGAAGAAAAAAAATGTAGTTGGACAGGTCCGATGTTTGTAATCGGGAATCAAACAATCCAATCGGTCAATTCGGTTGGGTCCAAACAGCTTTGGATTTGGGCAGTTCATTTTGCATGTCCTTACTTTTAGCGCATCTTGTGCGGGGGCGTGAACTTGATTCAGCTATATTTCATTGACACTTGCAAGCCCACCCAATTTTTCTTTTTTCCAAATTCATCCCCTCGCCCCGCTTTTACCGCATCCGTACTTGGTCGCGTACCCCAACCGTCCGGTCCGTGCCGTTCAGTTCTCCAATGCGGCTTTGAAAATGGCGGTCCCGCTAGGATTCCGTTTCCGTTCCACGGAAGCTCTCTGTTGCCAATCGCCATGGAGAAAGAAAAACAGAGACCCCTTTGACCGGAGAAAGTCTCCCCGTTGAAACGACGACGTGGCCCACTTTCGCTTTCGGTCTCCGTCGATCGCCGCCACAGCGAAACCAACGTCCGAGTTTTCGCTGGACTTCTGCCGCTTTGGCCGGAGAGAAGCGAAGAGAAAATTCTTCTGAAAGTTGGAGAAAATGAGAAAGGTAAAAGAGAAGACAAAAGAGACGAAGTACTGTTTGTTGAATGTCACGTTGCGAGCTGAGTTTGCAAAGCATTTCTTCTCTCTTTATCTCAAAGGCTATTTTTCAAAGAAGCGGGAGGGCATTGATTCTTCATGTCTTAGGAATGATTTCCACTTTAAATTTAGTGGGAATAGATTCAATGGTCAAAGATCTTTATGACGGAATTTGCCGTGCTTTCAATAAATGCGGACAGAGATCGATTACTTAAAGGACATCAAATGTGCGGAGTAAGTTGGATGAATTGATTAAATATAGATGTTTGGCCTATGCAAGCGACCTTGGCTCAGAACAGATTGCATATAGTTTGTAAGATTCGGAATAGATAACCTTTATTGGTTACGTTTGATTCGTGGAGAATGAATGATTTGAAAAATATTTCGCATAGAATGATCGTTTGTAACTCTTAAAATAATTAGTCAATGAAAAATATTTTCATCGTCAATAACAATTCACATCTAAACATTTTCGTAGACGATGAAAATGAATATTTTTCATTTGTTCATTTTTTAAAGCAATACATGCCATTATTTTTAGAATAATATGTTCCGAATCATTCATTTCCCACTAAATAAATGGAAATTTATCCGTTATAATGATCAATCAAAAAGATTCTTTTAAATAGCATTTCACACCATCGCGCATGAATTAACAATAAAGGGCCTTTTTGATCTTGTTGTGGCGTGCTTGTAAGTTGTACATAGCAACTTACTAATATCGAAGAATTAAAGTTGGTCCAACAGGCTGTGCGAATTACATATAAAGTTATAATCGAATCCATATCATCAGCATTGCTAAATAGTGCTAGTTCCCACTAACTTTTTGCACCTTGATTAGTTCTATCCACTGTGTTTTTCATATAATACGACTTCATCCGATATATTTTTATTTATCAATAAAGCCTGGGAGAATCAACTTTTCCATCGGGCGTTGGATGGAACAAAAGATCCGCCCCCTTTTTTTATTATAGAAAAATCAAAGTATAGCAAATTTGGAAAAATCCGACCTAAGGTGTGACGATCTCCGTTGCTCACCCATTTTTTGACCTTCCACGGATGCTGGCTGCTTTGGCCAGAAAAATCAAGATTCGCTCGTCGTGTGGGAAGAGAGAACATCACGTACGTTGTAAGCTACGACTGTCTGCCTTTGCTTGCACCTCTCTTTTTTTGGACTTTGAATTCCTCTCCCTCCTTTTGGCCGTCGGCATCTCTGGCAATAGCAAAAAAAAAAAAAAAAAGGACGTCTTTTCGGCGTGGATGATGATGTCTTTTGATGGACACGACGGGGAATTCGAGCCTTCCCCGAACAAAGGCACGCAGACCGTTCAGTTCGCATGCGCATCGGACGAGATTCCGTTCTAAGGTGATTGATGCGGCATCCAAGGTGGTTGTTTTTTTCTTGTCATCGATGTGAATGTTGGAATTGGACATCCGACCGCATGAATCAAAAGATTCCAGCGATAAAACCGCGCGCCTCCTGCTAATCAAGCGGCTCGAAAAATTTCAAAGTTGGAAAATATCGTTCGTCTCTCCATGGCGCTTGCTTGTTAAGTTAGCTTTAGTTCGTTCAACAAGTTGTTGAATTTCGGCGCTTTGACTTGCATTGCGTTCAAACTAAGACGGAATTTCTCCCTTTTATATTATCGTATATGGTTCCAGAAGCCCCTCCCCCTCCCTTTCTTTCTTCCTCACCTGCGAAATTCTAAACCTTGACCGGCAGTAAGAATGCTCCGAAAAATGTGCAAGTCCTCGTAAGGCGTGTTCAAATCGCGAGATCATGTCGGCATTCGGAGTGTCTATGTCGATCCTTGATGTATTATTGGGTCAAACTTCTTGTCATCAAGGTAACGGGAGCTAAATTGTTTGATCGATCCTAAATGTATCGTAAGAATATTGTATCAATTTTAAACATTTCAATTTTATTAATTTAATTTTAAATTTTTATGTGAAATTCTAAAATAGTTATGTCGGTCAATTTTCGTTAGAAATCGCTAACATAATAGCGTACCGTGTGGTTTTATATTTGATAGGTGTCGCGATCGATGTGAAGGAGTTGAGTGCAAGAGAGGAAGAACTTGACTTAGTTTTGAGCTGCTCAAATTGATTGAATTTGTTTGCACTTTCTCGCGGTCAGCCCAAGCGGACGACCTTTTAACCCTTTGAAATTCTTGGATGCACAAAGCGATAGCAAAACTTGGAGAAGGAGCTATTAAGTAGAGTGGGCCATCGTTTGATCCTAGCACAGTGGAAAAACTCTGTAGAATCCGAAGACGAGTGACAAAAAAGAGAACTCATTAATGGGCGAAAATGATCGGGCAACTGTCCGTTGAAAAAACTGTGAAAGTTGAATATTGGTATTCTACCGCTCCAATCTATGAAAGGCCACCCTTTCAATGGAAGGGAGAGGTGAAAGATTCGAATCCCCACATTCTCAGGCATTGGGGTGGGGACAATATAGTTTCAGGAGTGGGTTTTAACTTCCACATTCTATAAGGAGGCAGGGCAAAAGCCCGAGAGTGAGAGTTAAAGTATGAATAGAGTAGGACCAACAAAAAAATAAAAATCTATGAAAGTGGTAATGTCCACCAGAGATTGTTGCAACACAGTGGAGATATATAACGACAGCTTGTAAATTGGTGAAAGGTGAGCCTGCGAATTGAACTCCAAAGTCCAAACCTCTCCTTGATACTTGAGTGAAAAATTGTTTTGAATTAGCATGCTTAGTTGGCGATCCGTAGACGTTCCAAATTAATCGATTTCAGTATAGCACCAGAGCAAGAGAGTTTGATAATTGATTTATCGTGCTCCTCCCTTGTTCTGATCTCCGTTTCCTTGAGTTGTTCTCCTAGGTCTTCAACAATTTCATTACAAACTCAGGAGAGTCGAAACAAAAGAATATATCGCGTATTATTCTCTTACAAACTAGAAGAATGGATAAAGGGATAGTCCCTAAACTTTTATAAATTGTTGAGTTACGCAATAGGTATTTTTCTGTGCAATTGGATCCTTAAAATATATGCTTGTTTGTTCGATTTAATCTTTCCAATAGATACGAAAATGCTGAGATGAATTGCCAAGCCATCAGTGAGGGTCGCTTAACCTTTGACAGTCATCACTTGGCCGAGGTCGTCACGTCCACTTCGTCACATTGCCAATGTCGCTTGACCATAGGTGAGAAGATCTACCTTGGACTCTAGTGATCCATGCCATTTGATCACAGGGTTGTGCGACTCCAGCCACTGTCTGCTAGCATCGGGTGACCCTCAATAGCGCCTCACATTTTCCCCGCCTGGTTTTTTTCTTTAAATTTCCTTTCTTCACAAACTTTTAATATTTATTTAGCCTTTTGATATCCTATATTTCTGAATTACATATAGTGTAATGTAGGACTGATCAGTTCCGAGCCATCTGATCACAGGGTTGTGCGACTCCAGCCGCTGTTTACAACGTCACTGAGCTTCAAGACTCTGCCAAGAATAGCAAAACACAGCTCCACCCTCCTCAAGCGGCAGAGGCAGTTCATCAGGATCCCCCAGATGTAGACATTCAAGCCCACCCCGCGAGAATGCATCGCCTTGATCAAAGCGACGGCGGCAGGGTAATGCCTCATCCAAACCACGATGGACAACACCCGGCTGAATTCCTTCACGGGAGGCAAAGGTTGCGTCTTGACGATTGCGTCGAAACAGGGAACGGCATCGCGGAGCCTTCTGAAACCACCGTCGGCTCCAGATTCGCCGTGCGTGTAGCTGGCTGATGAATTAGGAGTCTTGCTCGAAGCAGCATGCGTAGTGCGTACTACGAAAGCGAAACGAGCGAATGGAGATAGAGAAGAGGGAGATCGCATTTCTCTCGAAAAACATGGACAACTCTACGAGCGTCATCACCTGCCCATTTTTACTAAAAAGGGCAGGAGGGTTTTTCTGATTTTTTTTTTTTTTAAATATCAACTAGTTCGGTCCGATCGGTTTGGTTTCTAACTTGGAATCTAGAACCGGATTGACCGGCCTCCGGTTCCAAGAATGGGAACTGGGAGTTGGATCGTCCTCTCTGGGAACCATCTAGAACTGACCGGTTCGGTCTGGTCCAGATGATTCTTTGTATGGGTAGTTCCCGTTGCATATCCCTAATTTAAGGGAAAATTTTAAATAAGAATTTGAAGTGTCATTATTTTCTCAAATAAAAACCTAAAGTAGATTTTGTTTTAAATAAGAGTATGAAGCGGCCAAATCGTTTCAAATAAGAGCATGAAATGGCTATATCATCTTAAATAAGGGCTTTTGCTTGGTTGATAACTATTTCAATTATTGAAGAAAGGGTATTTTGATAAAAAAACTATAACCATTTTTTTTTTTCTTCTCTTCCCCTTAGGTGAGGGTAGCCCTTGCCAGCCTAGGCAAGTAGGAGGGTCACCCTCGCCGGATCTGGCAAGGGTCACCTAGCTTGGGCTAGACGAGGTGAGGGTCACCCGAGCTAGTTTTGACGAGGGCAGCCTTTGCACAATGCTGGCGAGGGTGACCCTCGCCAGATTTGGCGAGAAGCACCCTCGCTTGACACCAAGGGTGACCCTCGCCGGCTACCCTTGCAAGAGTCCAGCAACCTCTACCATGGCCAATGGAGGGAAGGGGGAAAAGAAGAAAGAAATAAAAAAAAAGATATAAACAGAATAAAATAAATTAAAAGGCAAAAATGCCATATGGTATGAGAGGTTAGATCATTTTTGAAATTAATATGATTATTTTAGATCCTTATTTCGCAAAAGTTTCATTTTGGCCTTCATTTGAAATATAGTTTATTTCATGTTTCTATTTGAGAAAATGATAGCATTTAAGGCTCTTATGTGAAATTTCTTTCTAATTTAATGACTCGATTGCATAACAATGATATTCCAGAAGATGATTCAATCAGTCAAAAACGTCAAGACACCGCTTCCCCAATCGAGCCACTCGCTGTCCATATGGCTACAGCGTCGGACGAGTAAAGCAAAACTTCCGGGTTTCCCAAATTTGCGGGGCAAATAATAAATCCCTCTTTCTCCGAAAAGGAAGGTGGCTTGGGAATGATGTGCAGCACGGTGAACTTTTCGTGCAGATTCTTCTTACCCAGGAAACAGCAGTTTTCTTTAAAAAAAAGAGAAAAAAACAGCAATTTCCAATAGAACGGAGGCCAACTCGAAAAGGGGAAATGGCCGAAAAGAGAGAGAAACACCAACACCGAAAGAAAAGCCGTAAAACGTTCACGAGCTTTCAACTCATTCAGGATACGGAAGGAATCGAGACGCGAGATGGGCACGCCACGCCACCTAATTTACGAGAAAAATCTACTTTTCCTTATCAAGCCAAACCTTCCTTCCTTGGGGACCTCCCCCCTCCCTTCCCCAATTCCCGTCGGTCAAAATCACAAGCGGGTCTTCCTCCTTCCTTAAAATTTTTTATCTTTTTCTTCCCTTCTCGCCAATTAGATCCCGCCTTTCGCTTTGCCCATTTATACGACCTTTGACCCCACAGTCTCCCTCTCTCTATACGTACTTTTGACCGGTGCTCTCCCGACGTCACCGTCGACTTCCCCTCCCTGCCCCCCGGGAGAGCGCCGTCGTCCGTCGAATTACGGCGTCCCCCCGCACGGCGCACCGTCACCCGCCCCCGGCCCCGCCGGCCGGGCACGTGTCGCCACGGGAGAGGGCGCCCCCTCACTCTCCCGAGTGACGTTAGAATTATCACACCCCACCTCCGCTCCGCTCCCCTGTTAATTTCCTTCCTCCTGCCCCCTCCCCGACCCTCCCCGTTTTCCCGTCAATCTTCTCCCCCGCTTCCTTCTCTCTCCTCTCTCCTTCTCTCTCCTTCTCTCTCTCTCCTCGCTTTTGACTGCGCAACAAGAGCAACAGCGACGAGCTCTCTCTCTCTCTCTCTCGCTTCAATGTCGATGGTTGCGTAGCCGTGATTCCTCGTTCGATTGGCGGATTCCCAGATTCAGGCATCGGATTTTTTTTTTTTTTTTTCTGCTGCTGCTGCCGGCTGCGAAGATTTCCCGGTGGAGTTTAAGGAGGCTTTCGAGCGCGAGGCGGAATCTCTCTCTCCTCCGACGGGAGACCTTTGGGTTTGCGGGGCATCGGCAGCTCCCCGTCGGGCTAGGGTTTCCGTCGGCGGCGATGAAGTCTTCTTTCGAGAGGCTTCGGCGATTCGCGGCGCTCCACAAGAGCGATCACAAGGAGAAGCCGGAGTTTGTGCCCTCGGCTCAGCTCGATGAGCTCGGCCAGGCATCGAAGGTACCCCCTTTCGGCTCTTTCTTTCCATTTCTGGAATGTGATCGGTGATTGCGGGCGGAGTTGCCGCGTGCTTTAATTCTTAATTTGATTTTGTTCGAAGATGACTTAATGGAAGTTTAGAGGCGCATCTTCTCTCTCTCTCTCTCTCTCTCTGTCTGCGCGAAAGAATAATGTCGCGAGAAGTTGATTGTAATTGGGCAGTTTTTGCGCCATTCTCAGTGACGTAGCTCTATAATTAGTAAAAATCGTACTTTGAAGAGAATTAATATGGTCAATTAAGATTTTGCAAGTTGGTGGCGGCATCGATGATGAAGGCCCAGGATTGAGTACAGAGTAGTACAGGGAAAGGCGACAATGTAAATGTAGCCCCTTGTTTTTCTGGACTCTGGAATTTGATAAGTAAGTGTTTAATGAGAGCTGGAGGTCCTCGCAAATTGTCAGGATGAAGTTAACTGGCTTTCATAGATCTCGCCACATTGTTTCCAGTACGAGATATATGCAGCTTTGGAGACTTTGATATGGTGTCGCTAGGTCCTTAAATCCATTTCTTGAGGCTGGTTTGAAGGTAAGAAGTGGCTGTGGAAGTGTTTGGCAGTGGACCAGTGTAAACATTAGTTGGATGGGACAAGGCAAGAGTTTTTTTCTTCTTGTCTAGCTTGTGATATGATGTTCGGATGATATTCGTCTTTTGGTGTTTTTCGGGTGACTTATCACTTTTATTTGGAGAAAGCCATTTGTATAAAAGCTTAAAATATTGGAGAAATGCTCTTGGCTTGCATGTTTCTTATTGCACAGTGTAGCTCCTGATAAAGACTTGTTTATGTTTTTACGGAACCATCGCACTTACTCAAAGCCAAAACACCAGAGAATTGCTATAGAGTCCACCACCCTTAAGTCCTTGTCCTCTTCCTTCTTTCGTATTAGTAATAGCAGTGTCGTTCTTCTTAATTGCTTAGTCATAAAAATTTTGAGGTTCCGCAATTTGTGGTAATTGAGTTTGGACATTACAACTGTTTCTCACAATTGAAGCAATGTCTGTGAGAAATTACATTTTTCAAATTTAAATAAAGTTTGAAGAATGCTGCATGTACTTGTTAAGGTCCATATTTTGCCTCTTCTCTCACAATACATTTGCCAAGAGATTTTAATTGGTTGGAAGCTCTCTTATATGAAATTGATTCGGATTAATTCCCTCAGTACACAACGTGGCCTGAGCTTCAAATCTTGCTTTATTTGTCTTGAAGGCTATAGCATCTTCGTGGTGGGATGGGGATATGTTCGGGCAGATGTTGTATCTGATTTGAGAAATTGCATGCAGATGCATCATAGTTACTTTCAGAATATGTTATACCATTACGACTTTGGGAACTCATCTTGTTTTTCATATTCTGTTTTTTTTTTACCTTCACCTTGTAGGACATGCTAGCAATGAGGAATTGTTCTGATAGCTTGCTCTCGGCTGCTGCTGCAACAGCAAACAGTGCATATGGTAGAATTATTTTCTACTTTTTTCCACTTGTCTTCTTCAAAACTTGAGCAGCTGTTTGCATCTTAGGCATTTTAGTTCTTGTAGTCCATATTTTGTGGTAATGCTCAATGTGAATCCAAATTGCAGTTAATTCAGATACTATTGAGCGTTTGGAGGTCCGGTATATTTAAATGTGGACCTAGAAGATAGATACATCTAGCTATCATTTTGGATCCCTCATGCCTTTGTTGAAATATTTTCATTATCTGCCAATAATGACATGCTAGCTTAGGGAAATCTTCTTCCAACAATAACACATGCCAGTGATGCCTTCCTAATTATGTAGCTCCAGTCCCTCACAATTAATTTATGTCAGACTGCCTATGCCGGAACTCTTAGCATGTATTGTAATCTTGCACAATATTTATTGCTGTTAAATAGTAAGAAAAAAGCTGCAATTTTAGCCACTTTCAATAGGCTTAAACATGATGAATGAAGAAGCATGTTTAATCTTCCTGAGCTGCTCCTACTTAAAACAATCTATGATTCCAGAGTTCTCGGAATCACTGCGGGAGATGGGTACTTGTCTCTTGGAGAAAACTTCACACGGTGATGAAGAGACTGGTGAGTGAAAAAGTTTATGGATCATCTACAATTTCTCTTTTTAGTCCTCGTGTGTCCTTAAGCACTCGTTATCTTTACAAAGTAACAATGTATTTTGAAGATATTGAAAATGAGGCAGATGCATGAAGATATTGAAGATAAGGCAAATGCAATTCACTTGTTACCAGAAAATCAACATGCAAGAATGATCTTTTATGTTTCCAAAAAGGCATTTCAGTCATAATTCATCAGCTTCCAAAGAGTGATGATCGTTTGACTTAAGTCTGGATTGTTCTGAATGTGGTAGATTCTTTTATGACTGCCGAGCAATCATTTGCAGGTAGAGTACTGTCAATGCTGGGACAAGTCCAGTTTGAACTTCATAAACTTATCGACAGCTATGTAAGCAAACTTCTTTTGGAGATATGTATTGAGTAATTATTTACCTCATCCCGGAAGTCACTATTTATTTTGTTTCTACCAGCGTTCTCATATATTCACGACAATTATAAATCCATCAGAATCTCTTTTCAATGAACTTCGGAATGTTGAGGTTCGTACTCTTACCTTTGTCCATCTATTTTTGGTTAGTCTCCTTCTATCCTCCCGTCAATTTATTTTTATTTTTATTTTTATTTTCATGTATGGTTATTTAGTGTTCCCTGTTAATCTTTATACTTTCATTAATGCAGGTTGGATAGTTATGGCAGATTACATCATTGTCCTTATTTTCTTTGACATTTATTTTAATTCATGTTAGCCAGTCGTCGTGATTATTCTCTTTGTTGCTCTTTGAATGTGCATTTTCCAGTTCCTGCAATGGAATGTTTATTTTGGGTGCTTCCTTGTACACTTCAGATCTTATTAAGTAGATTTACTTGTCCATAGTTCACTTGAGAAATTGTTTGCTACCATATAGATGCCCTACTTCATACCCCAGAGTGGCATCTGTCCTCGTAAGCTGTCAAATGGTTGGATATAGATGCTTGGTGGTTAACTGAATTGTGGTCCTGGTTCCATCATGCTCTTGGAAATTCCTTGGTTTTTTATTTCGTGTGGACCTTTAAATGCCTGTTGAACTGTTGGAAGAGTGTGGGGAAGAGTTGTTAGTTGTGGCTATGTTGGCTTAATTTGTGCATGGCTTTGTGGTCAACTGTCAGTGGTTTACCTTTGATCTTGCTCTGAGGGTTTTACCATTTTTGTGATAGGTTGATTTCCAAGCCATGTCATCTAAACATGTTAGCTTTTAGTGTTAATTGGAATATCTCTTTTTTGCTTTTGCAGGAGATGAAGAGACAATGCGATGAGAAAAGGTCCTCTTTTTTTCTGTACTAAGTTCTATTCTCTGATACAATTGTATTCTGAAATGTTGCGCATGTCTTCAGAGATTTATACGAACTTATGATGACGCAACAGAGAGAAAAAGGAAAGTTGAAGAGTGGGAAAGTTGATAATTTGAGTTTGCAGCAAATACAAAGAGCACGCGATGAATATGAAGAGGAGGCAACTCTATGCGTTTTTCGTTTAAAATCGTTGAAGCAAGGGCAGTCTCGAAGTCTTCTTACTCAGGCAGCCCGTCACCATGCTGCTCAGGTTTGAAGGAGATCTTTCTAAACTCTGCAGATTTTACTCTGATGGATCAATGCTTGCTGACAACATATTCTGTGCCTATTTACCCATCATGCAGCTAAATTTCTTCCGGAAGGGTGTAAAATCCCTTGAGGCAGTTGAACCTCATGTCAGAATGGTTACAGAGGAACAGCATATCGATTACCAATTTAGTGGACTTGAAGATGATGGGGAAGATGGCGAAGATGATGGTGCAGATGTCTACGAAGCTAAACTAGATGGAGAATTGAGTTTTGACTACAGACAAGATACTCGGGGCCTGAATTTGGTTTCGCAATTAAAGAATTCAATGGAGGTCAGCATCTGATTCGATCCCACAGAAAAGATGACCTTCTCTCTTTTGACCCCCTTCCACTTAATTGGTTATTGTGGAAATGAGAACTTATTAACTGACGAGTTCGCAGTTTAACCTTCAAAACGGTTCTATTCTGACCTCTCCTCTATCTATGCTAGCAGAAATGCATATCTCACGGGCCTGGTTTTGGTTGCACTTATAAGATCATTATGGGAATTTGAAACTTCTATAGCTAATTGGCATGGCTGTTTTATTTTTTGGACAGATGATAAGGTCTTTAATATTGTTGAACCCTTCCCAGTTGACTTTCTCCTTACAACGTGCTCCCAGTTTATTAGTTTCTCACTTCATATCATTTTGTAGACTCTGGTATTTTCCTGCTTTACTCCCCTGTTTTTTTGCCCAATGGAGGACAGTCAAGCTATTGGCGTGCTATATTAACATGACATTTCATATGACGAAGCAGGTGGACGATGTGAACCTTTCATATACTCAAAGCTCTACTCAAGAAGGTGCAGAGGTAACGATGCAGCTGAGTTCTTGTTGTCAGGAGTTCATCATCCTGACTGATAAAATACATAGGGGGATTTAAGTTCTTTTTTTTTTTAAAGTGAGAGAGGAGTTTGAAATATAATTGGCAAAATGAACTGGAGGTTAGATGCTTGGAAACTAAGGTGGCGATTACTTAAGGTCCTACCATTTGTAGGACGGATTGATCAGATCTGTATTCTTTGGTTTGTAAATGTGAATTATTCTTCTTATATTTTATTTTTCTGGCCAATATCTTTTTTTTTAGAGTCCTAATTCTATTCATTATCTCTTATAGCAGGTGAATATTGAAAAAAGCCAAGGGGATGTCCGTATAAGAGAATACAAAATGGGCAGCCATTCAGCTCCACTATTTCCTGAGAAGAAGTTTGATCCTGTTGAGAAAGCAAGACATGTGCAGCAATTATCTTCACGAAAGTCGAACTCGTACGTGTTGCCTACTCCTGTTGATGCGAAGACTCCTCCTTTAAGAACAAGTAATTCAGCTACACGCTCTAGACCAGCTGGCGTTAGTGGACTGAACCCAAATTTGTGGCATTCTTCTCCACTGGAGATAGGAAAGCAAGACCTAAAATCTGTACCAGAAGTCAGAGAGAGCACTAATGGTCACAATGGTTTTGGCCAATTGCCTCCTCCTCTGATGGAGGGACTTGTGTACAACACAGAAAAAAGGCAAGCCTTCTCTGGTCCCCTGACGCCGATGCCTAAGAAGCCTGTCCTAAATGCAAGTGGTCCCATCTTTCTTTCTCATGAAGCCCAACTGGTTTCTGGAATACCTCCACGTGCTGCTCAGCCTTTATCATCTCCAAAAGCATCCCCTACTGCTTCACCTCCTCTTGTTTCTTCTCCAAGGATAAGTGAGCTTCATGAGCTTCCTAGACCACCTGTTAATTTTGCTATGAAGCCAGGCAAATCTTCTGGATTCATTGGTCACTCCGCTCCATTAGTGCCCAGAAATCCGGAGGGTTCTGCAAACAGTAGAATACCCTCAGCAGCGTCTCCACTTCCACCTCCTCCGTTGAATATGCCTCGAAGTTTTTCCATTCCTTCAAGTAGTCAGAGAGCAATGGGAATCAATGTGGCTAAGACAGCGGAGTCCCAACAACTTTTAGAAAAGGTGGAAGAAGTGTCTTCGCCTCCATTAACTCCTATTTCTCTTGTGGACATTAAACCAGTTTCAAATGTTGCTGCCTATCAGCCCGGTACTATAAGAGGTGAATGAGATATGAACTACATATCTGTAGTTTCTTCAACATGGAGGTGTTCCTCCCTTTTCAACAAATTTTTGTGCATGTCTATATGACGGCAGATAAGTTGAAGAAATCGAGGCCTTTCAGGCTTCCCTCTGGACATTCAGTCATCCCATGTGTAACATTGAGAATGTAGTTTAATGAGTTGGTTCAAGTAGTTTTTGGTCAGAAAGAAAGAATTGGTAAGGAAGTTAGAAATGCGACCCTTGAAGTGTCTAGAAGTTCAAGAAATTATCTTCTGTTGTTATGATATAGAGAATTGCTGTCCTCCCTTTTGTCCTACATTTTTATTTGTCTCTGTGTAGCAGTGCACTGTCATGCTAATGGCACTCAGTTATACATGCAATCGGCATTGTGAAATGTATAAATGGTTTTCAAATTATGTATGCAGTAATATGTATAAATGTCAGCTAAAAATTATGCGCAGCCTTGAAAGATAATCTTCTCAAACGAGTCACACTTCCATTGGGGCTTCTGTAACTTTTAAAAGTCGTCAGTTCTGGTGAGATGATTAAAGTTGAATGTGATTGGTTTTAAGATTGTCTATGGAAAGCATCTTATTTAATGATCTTTTGTGTAGTTAATACTTGAACTTGGCGGTCTACATTAGACATGACTTAAATTCTGTATATAGTGTCTACTGTCCGCAACCAGTTGTCTTCATTATCTCATTATTTCGATGTAGATGTTAATCATTTTCCACTTTTTTGCTTTTTTGCTTTTTTTTTAAAAAAAAGTGTGTCCTTGTAAGTTTTCTATTTCAAGTGTCAATAGTCTAAAATTTTTTCACCTAAAACTGGTAAGACATTTAAAACTTTTGATCCATTTCTTTGATGATATTGCCATAATGGAGCTGAATGTCTTGATATATATGGCCTTATCCTGCCTATCCTCATGCATCTTTTGCTTCCATAGAAGGAGCAAATTTGAGATTTTGGTGTTGCATTGTTGCTGGTTGCAGGTGGAGGCTGATTTTGGTTAAAGAAGCCGTGGATTTTTACCTCTTACTGTTTTCCTTGCATGGTAATATTTATTCTTAGTTTGGTGCTGGGGTCACATTTGTATATATGATGTGGCTTTTTTGTAGTTTGTTATGTTTTCGTCTTGCCAGCTTGATTGCTATTGTTGATAGAAGGGCAAGTGGACATCTATGATGTGATCCGTATTGAAAATCCTCTAGTGAGGAACTTTACTCATTTTTCTCTACCAGGGTATTTACCTAAATAAGGTTTTGTTTGCTTTCTGAGTTAGATTTCAGTAATGACAATCTTGCATAGCATTTGAATTTTGAATCTTGATTGTCTTTCATCTGTGTCCACTTGGAAAATGAATATTCTGATATTCTATCCTGCAGCAGTCTGAAACTTGGAATAGTAAAGATCCATTCTTGATGTTTGAGCTAATGCCCGAATGCTAGGTCTGATGGATTCCACTTGGACTTTCCTTCACTAGTATGTCGGGAGTAGTAGTTGTATAGACGTCTATGGTTGGCATGGTTGGAAATAGGCAGCAACACATCTGAAGCTAGTGTCACTTTTTTAAATTTGCTGTTAAGTTTGATCTACTGGAGAAAGTGTATGCATTGATTTCCTGAGGTCCAGAAGTGTATCTCGTTGGCTTTGTTTCGTCAGAACTTGAAAGTGTCAATTGGAGTCAAAACTGCAGCATCCTCATCATCAAGTTGCCTCCTCTCATTAACAGCCTCCCTTCATTACTTGTTGATATTGGTTCAAGCTGTGCATTAGCTGTTTAGGTGTGCTACTTGTAGGCATGGCTATCATGTAAGTTGGGTAGTTGAGATGGGAATTGACCAAGCGTCTTCCTGTACAAGACATGTGCTTCCCCAAAGTTCAAGCTAGCAAGGGCAGCAACCATCCAACTAGCCAAAGCACGACCTTCCAGCAGAGTACAGATGCTGGTACTGCTTTTCGCAGTTTCTCGTGCACAATCAAATGCTGCGTTTTGGTGGACATGAGGAGACTTCTACATGGCAATAGAGACAATTGCATGCGCATTCTCTGGACTAGTGACGAGGTGGTGCGATAAATGGTTTATTGGGTTTTTTTTTTCAATCCTTTTCCTGCTAGATGGTTGAACAAGCATCGGGTCATCCTTGATTTAATCATTTCTTTTATTCTGGCGGATCGTGGTTTTGTATTTCTTTGCTAGCGTGGCCTATGTATGAAAAGGAAACAGGTAGTGTTCTCACTTGGATGGACCTTTGTATCGAGGGCCTCGGCAACATAGAGTAGAACTCACCGAACTGATGTATGTACTGTGGACTGACCGTTGAGGGATTGGTGTTCTCTATCGAAAGTGAGACTACTGAACAGGACGGCACTTTTATGTTAGCTACTGGCGAACAATTTTATAAGCACCGGTTCCGATCCGTGAGTTGTTCGCAAGAAGAAAGAACAAGATTATTGCATTTTGTTCCATGTCTTCTGACAGTTATAAGTTAGCTGTTAAAGACCTGAAGGGAAGCGATGAGATGTGGATGAGTCGGCGCTCCGTTTCGATGCGTTGAGAAATTCATATGCTGTGGAAGTGACTGAAAAAGAAGTGTGATGGGTATGTCTAGGCGACCAGAACGCATGGAAAGCCCATGGACGAAGCTCGATTTCGAAGTTGATTGACGACCTTTCCGGTTTTGATTTACAATCATGCGCGTTTCAGTTTCGGTCTAGACAAAACAGGTATCGGGGTATGGACATCTTTATAGGCTTCCTCAAACTAAATACCATAAGAATCTGATTAACGTAAAACTCCCCAAAAGATTTTTGATTTGCAGAACATTTGGAAAAAGGTCCCAAATTGGAAAGCAAAAAATTGGTGAACTCGATTTAGTCGGGGTTAATATCACAAAAAATTCTACATTGGCATCTTTATGGTAAATTAATTTTAAATTAATTTTTTGATTACAAAAATCTCAGAATTTGTACATGGATTTACTCAAATTAATTTTTTGACAACGAAAAATCCTAAATTACTGGATTAATACAATAAAAAAATCATAAATTGATATGCCGGTCAATTGATATATGTCATTAAACTTAATAATTTGACAGTAAATCATAAGTAGATCAACTTGGAAATTTTTGTGATAAAAATTAATTTAACATAAATTTATTATAGATATAACATTTTCAAATATTTTTGCGGTATTTACCCATTTAACAAAGGAAGTTCAGAATCAGTTGCTACAGTTGGCCAAAGGCCCCACGTGCCTGCGGATAGAACCTCCTCCCGCAGCATCGCCGTTGCGGATAAAAGAAGAGCCACAAAGCAAAAGCGAAGAAGCGAGAACCAGCACGAGTTGAGTTTTCAGCGGCTCGCTCAGTCGCTCACCGCACCGCTCCCGGAAAACCAATCGGAGATGGCGACGATCCATTTCGCCACTTACAATGGCGGCCTCAAGTTCCGCGGCGATTCCAGCGCAATCGCTCTGAGCTCCATATCGCCGTTCTCCGCTGCGTCTTCTTCTTCGTCGTCGTCGTCGACGTCCTCCTCGTCGTCTGCTGCTAAACCGCGCCGTTCGCGGCTCCGAGCATCTCTTCGTCGGAAATCGCTCACCGCGACGCGCGCGCTGCCCGAGGAGACCACACTCAGTGAGTCCTTTTCTGTTCTTTTTTGGATGCTAATTCGTCTTGGCTCGAAGATTCGGCCGATTGCTCGTGGTCTCAGTTCGCGACCTTCGAGAATAAGGAGGGAGGGTTGAAGTATGTTAACTGTCGTAAGGTCGAGTTGAGCTAGAATTTGATGGTCCCGATGTGAAGCGACGGTTGTAGAGTGTTGTCCCGGCGAATCATTTGGTTGATGTCGCGATGGAATGTTAGGCTTGTCTATGCGTTTCAAAGTTCTTGAGTAGGTGGTGATTTTTGGATGATTACATTAGATGGGGAAATTATTGGTCCTGCCTTTGGCGTAACTGATCGACGATTGAGTAATAAGAGTCGAATGTTCAATAGTTTTCAGCTGATTGATGGATTTTTCTTTTTTTCGCGGCATTTGTTTCCCCTCCCTCTATAATCCAGCTTTTTTGATTGTGTGATTTCGAATCTCTTTCAAGGTGCACAACCGAAGGCCGTGGTCGATCCTACCCTCGCGCTTAAGGTGAGTTCATGGTCCTTAATTGACCAATATGTTATATGCTCACTCTGTTTGATATCCATAGAAAATGAGAGAATGAAGATCATGAAATATTGCTTTCGGAAGAAGGATGTCTATTGTCTTGCCTTTTTCCTCACCTTATTCCTCTACCCAAGTGGAATCTAACGATCATTTAGTAGCACTAGTACTTACTGCCTTGTGCTTTTGATTACGACTGTTAGTCATAGCGACTACCGACAGCTTATAATGTCAGTTTTACTTCAGAAAAAAGCTATGGATGTTGCACCAGCATTGAAAGGAACTTCCATATTTCTTGTCGGTAAGATCCTTCTTCAGTCTGAGAATTGCACTTGTGTTAAAAGTTCTAGTCAAGTATCTGATGATCATCGTCTGCTTTGAAGGGATGAAGAGCTCCATTAAAACTCAGTTGGCTAGACTTTTGGCGGAAGCATTACGATATTACTTCTTTGATAGGTACTCTGATTTTATTGGTTGAGAGAGCTGAAGGAATTTCAATACAGTGTCTGCGGAGTGTATGGATTGCTATGTGTAACTTGTGGTTTGTTTGCTCCAGTGATGCATTGGTCGAGGAAGCTGCTGGTGGTGAAGCTTCTGCAAAACTTCTTATGGAGACAGATGAGCAAGGATTTCGTGAGTCTGAGGTGATATATTAGGGTGTTTGTCTTTGTTGCTTTTGCACATTAGGCCTAGACTAGAAGGCCGAAGTTCAATGGACTGTTATCTGGTGAAGTAAGTCTTAGCAGCATCGGGTTGAATGAACACTAGTGCAGGAACTTAGTTCTCGTGGCATATGTTGTGGTCAAAAACTGACAGTGGCATCCTGTAGTTTTTCGTCTTTTTTTCTTCAGTTTTCTTGTTAAACTCCTGTTTCATCAGTAGATAAATTTTATACTTGAGGTTCACTAGGCATCTAATCAGGGGACTTCTGTTTCAGGCTGAAGTTTTAAAGCAGTTATCATCCATGGGTCGCTTGGTTGTTTGTGCTGGAGATGGTGCAGTTCAGAGTTCAACTAATCTGTATGGAAATAATCTCTCTCTCTTGCTCTGTCCGTCTCCATCTCCATCTCCATCTCCATCTCCATCTCCATCTCTCTCTCTCTCTCTCTCTCTCTTTCTTCTCATCTTAGGCTGCACCTAAAAATTTGCAGGGGATTCCTTAGACATGGGATCTCGATATGGATAGACGTGCCCTTAGATATTGTTGCCAGGGGGTTGGTAGAAGACCTTCCTTCTTCTCAACCATCTACTTCCCAATCATATTCAGAGGTGTGATCTCTCTAAACTTTCCAACAGAATGCAAGTTTGAAACATGCAACTCATTGTGGCGTCCATTTTCTATTGCTGCACCCGTTTTAGACATCTTTGTCTACTAACTGTTGCATGAAAATAATAATCAGGTCTTTGCTCAGCTAGCTGCAATATATGAGGAAACAAGAGTGGGGTATGCTACAGCTGATGCAAATGTGTCACTTCAAAGTATGTTTTGTGTAGACTTAGTATACGTACGTGTATAATTTCTTCATCACATTATTCAGTAGAATATATTTCACTCATGGAAAAACACAAGGATAAACCTACACATGCTCTATTGCTCACAAAAGCGCAACAATTGTGGTGCCAATTTGTCACTTTTTCTTTGCAGAAGTAGCTTCTCAGTGTGGTCATGATGATTTCAGTGATATAACTGTGGAAGACTTGGCCATGGAGGTGAAGAGTGTTCTGTGATGTTTTTATTAGAGTCCACTCTATTCTGGCCTAACTATAGATGTGACGTTCCCTTTCTGATGTATCAGGTTCTTAAGGAGATTGAAAAATTGACTCGAGTAAAGAAGATGATGGCAGAAGCAGGAAGACCTTTCTAGTCTACAACGTCTACATATCCTTTCTGCATACATCGAAACTGGGGGGCTTATTCACCATGGGCAGTTTTGTTCTTTGGCTTCTCATTGTCTCTTGGTAAGGCTGTACAAATCTGATTATTCTGTTATGGTATTCTACCATGACAAAGCTTCAATGAGAAAAGGCAAAGACGTGACAACCGTATGTATAGACTTGTAATCCATCCTTTTCTTCCTTGGCTGTTGGGACTGTTATTGCTAGACAGTAATAACAACCCTTGATATCTAGTGCTCAGTCTTTAGTCTTTGATCAACCTTGCTTGGGAATTTGCGATTATATCCCTCTCCTTTTTCTCCAAACAGCTGAATTGACTGCCTCGCCCCTTTTGATTTGGTCATGAGCATAAACCTAATTACCTCGTTAGATTAGGCAAACCAATGGCCTTTGGCGACAAGGCTCCAGCTCGCCTGAGGCTAGTGATCCTCAAGCCTTGCCCAACTTGGGCGAGTTCATGGCCTTTGACGGCAAGCCTCTAGCATCGCCAGATCGGGCGAGCTCATAGCCTATGGCAGCAAGTTAGCGAGGCTCGAGCCTCATCACCAGAGGCAGGCTGGCTAGCCTCGAGCCTCACTAGATTGGGCGAGCTTGCATCTCAGGTGGCGAGGCTGGAGCTCGCCTAAGGCTAGTGAGCTCGCGAGGCAAGGCTAGAGCAGCGAGCTGTGAGCCTTGCCGGATTGGGCAAGCTCGCAGCCTCTGGCGGTGAGCCTCAAGCCTTTGCTAGATCAGTGAACTCACGGCCTTCGGCGATGTTTCAAGCTCGCCCCTCATAAGCTAGTGGGGGATGAATCGCCAGAGGTAGTAGAAGGGATGACATGAGGAAGAGAGGAGCGAAGGAGGAGAAGAAGAAGGAAAAGAGAAAAAGAAAAAAAAAAAAAAAAGAAAAACAAAAAAGGAAATAAAAGAAAAAACAAAAAATAAAGTTAAATAAAAAAAAAATTAAAATTAGAAGTTTTTTAAAATTAAAAATTAAAAAATTGGATTTTTTTTTTTTTTTTTTTTTTTGGGCCGAGATAAAGTGTGAAATCATTTTCTAATGGAATTCAAATATCATAAAACATTTTTTATTATACAACACAAAATAAAGAAAAACAGACCGTATTCATGGGAAATGCTTTGGAAAGTATTTTCCTTTTCATTGAGTTTTCCGCGAAACAAATACACCCTTAAGCTCCGTTTGTTTCATGAAAAATAATTTTTGGGAATAAGTTTTTTGAATTTTCTGACGTTCGTTTCACGGAAAATGAACTAGTTGAGAAAAACATTTTTTTGTTATTAGAAAAAACACCTTCAAATGTGGAGAAAATATTTTTCTTTTCTAAAAATGGAAAACATTTTGCATAACTTCTTTTACCTCACATTCTTTCACCAAACACTTTTTTTTTTTTTTAAAATTAGTTTTTAATTTTTTTCTTTTTCTTCTTCCTTGGTCGGTCGTCGGCCATAGACCAACTCTAGCCTCGCTCAACGCTAGATCTAGTGAGGGCAGGCTCAAGCTACTCGGCCTCGGCGGAGCTCAGGCTCACCTGGATTGGGTGAGCCGCCCTGATCAAGGCAAGCCGCGTTGGTTGGCCGGTGAGCTTGCAGCTTGCAGCTTGCCTAGATTGGCCAAGCCTCAAGCTTTTTGAACTTGGGGATATACATTTTGGTTGGCTGCTAGGCAGCTATCATCAAGGCACGCGGCAGCGAAGGAGGAAGGAGGAGGAAGGAAAAGAAAAAGAAAGAAGAAAAAAAAAAAAAAAAAAAGAAAAAAAATAAAAAATTAATTTTTCTAAAAATCAAATTGGATAACAAACAATGGAAAATATTTTCCACTTAAATTTTAGGCTTCAGCTGAATAGCAAAAAATATGGATGTTCTCCTTGAAATTGGCTTCCTACAAAACATTTTCCAAAAATGACATATTTTCGGCGAAATGAATAGACCCACTATATTTTCTGCTATTCAACTGAAACTTGAAAGCGAACTAGAAAAATGCTTTTCGTTGTTCGGTAAGAAAAAAGTTTTCGTTGTTCAGTAAGAAAAATCTTTTTGTTCGTTCACCCCTTTTAATGTTTTTTATTATATGTTTTAAAAATTAATTTTTAATTATTTTTCTTTTCTTTCCTTTTCTTCTACTCCTTCATTGGCCGGTCGTGGCGACCGGTGGTGACCATAGGTGAGCTAGAGCCTTGCCATAGGTCGGCGACGCTTGAGCTCGTCAAACCTTGCCGAGTCTATGGTGAGCTCGAGCCCTGCCAGATCTAGCCACTTGGGTGGATCTTGAGCCTCATCCAAGGACGCTGAACATTTGGATTTTTTGAGGCTCGAGTTTGCTTGAGGCCAGTTGGGCGAGCTAGGTGAGTTGGGCAAGGCTCGAGCCTCGCCAACGTTTGGTGACCTCCGGCGAGGCTCGAGCCTCGCCTAGGTGGCCAAATCTAGCGGGGCTTGAGCGTGCTAGCGTTGGGCGAGCTTGGCCTCGCCACAAGCGACGAGGCTCAAGCTTGCTTGGGGCCATCGGCAACGAAGAAGAAGAAAAGGAAAAAAAGAATTAAAAAATTAATTTTTTAAACAAAAAAAGAAAAAAAGAGAAAAGATAAAGATCATACAAAAATTAAATGAAAATCGGTTTAGTGAAAAAAAAAGTAAGGTGTAAAAAGTTATGGAAAGTGTTTCTCACTTTAAAAGTGAAACATTTTCCTCACTTTTAAATGTGTTTTTTTCAATAACGGAAAACGTTTTTCCCGACTAGTTCATTTTCTATGAAATGAATTCTGAAAAATTGGGAAAGTAATTTTCAGGAAGTTATTTTCCATAAAACGAACCGAGAATTGAAGAATTATGAAAAAAGACAATGCACAAATCAAACACGAAGAAAGCTGCTTCTACGCCTGTCTGGTTCAATCGTCAAAAGGATCGGTCAGGCCAAAGGATATTTCAGTTCCTTGAACCAATGAGATGTTAGAAATACAGAGCCTGTATGAAGGAGATACGAATATGCAAACCCGCTGCAAAAATTGGGTTATAAGAAACGCTTGAATATTGGCTTCCGCTTTGACGACATTCTTGCTGGGAACCAATTAACTTATGTTCTCCTAATTATGAGAGAAGAACTCAGTGACGAGATAGATTGTTCATGGAATGGTCCGTCCTGAAGTGGACATGAAATTTTAGTTATGACTTATTAATCTAAGAAGGTTGCATAAATAATACTTTATACCAGACTGGTGGAGTTTTTCAATAACTACAGCATTGTAATATTGTGGCTCTAGTAAAGGGACAATTACCAAAAAATCATAAGCCTATTATAAAAATGGTTAATATTATGAAAAACCCTAAACTGGTACACCTATGATAAATATACTTCAAACTAATTTTTTGACCACTAAAAACTCTAAACTAGTATACCTTTTACAAATTTACCTCAAACTGATACATCTGTGATAAGTTTATTCTCTGTTAATTTTCATTAAATTTTCTTATCAAATTGTTGAGTTAGATTACATGTGACAGTCGACTGGTGTATCAGTTGAGATTTTACTGTTTGTTTGTCACAGTTGTATAATTTTTGTAATTTTTTATGGTATTATTTCAATTTAATGGATGATATATTTGTCATAAATATATTAATTTGGGGTTTTTGACGGTCGAACAAATTAGTTTGGGATAAATTTATCATAAGTGTACTAGTCTAAGGTTTTTTGCAGTCATTTGGGGGTAAGTTTGTGGCAAGTGTACCGGTTTGGAGTTTTTGATGGTAAAAAAATTAGTTTGGGGTAAATTTGTTACGTATACTAGTTTAAGGTTTTTCAACGTATTAACCCTTGTAAGAATGCCAATTTAGTCATAAATCTATCAATTTGGTCAATTTTTTTTTAATCTTTTGATAATTTGCAAACATAGTTTTTCAAATCAATTTTGGCTATAAAAGTTGCTAACGTGGATGTTCGTCATCTTGCATGACACAATTGGTGTTGATGTGTACAATTTTACAAATTTATAAAACTTTTTTTTTTGATCTTATTCGTTCTTCTTTTCGTTTTTTTGACTGAAGGTTGATAACCGTCGCCTGAAGCCTTCGTTGACCATAGCCACCTAGATTTGTTGAGGGCTACCACACTCTCACCAGATTTGAGCTGGTGAGGGCTAGGGAGAGCGTCTCTATTGGGGTGTGGTTTATACTTTTCAATCATAAGATAGGACGGGGGTCTCGTTCTGGAGTGAGTGTGTGGGGGTTTGGGGGCCGCTTGGTGGGGGTCGTGGGGAAGCACTCTCGAGCTGTCAAAGGGCTTTTATAGTTTGAGCTCACATTTTATTGATCGTTTGGGTTTGAGTTCATGAATAGCTATTGGATATATGTATTCTCTTTCTCTTGTAATTGAGGGATGCAATGTGCAATGTGCTAATCATAGTGGAAACCCTTTATCGAACGTAACTCTAGTTTAAAGGTGAATTATGATAAAACCTTATATCTTAAGTTCTCTTTCTCACCTGTACTCTTGATTTCCTTGTGGTTGTGCGTTGACTCCTAATAGTCCCAACCTTGGCCTATGGACGACCAGGCCGCTGATTGGCTTAGGGAAATAAGAAAACGAGAAAAAGAAAAATGAAAGAAAAGAAAAGAAAAAGAAAAAAAAAAGGAGAAACATTTAGAAAAAAATTTAAAAATTGTCTATGTTAGCATGGGTCATATCATGTAATACGGCTAGCATCTACATCGATTTCTAACAAAAATTGGTCAGATTGACTAAATTAGCAAATCATCAAAATACTTAGAATTAAATTAGCTAAATTGAAAGTTTGGAGATTGGATTGACATTCCTACAATAGGTTTATGACTCTTATAATAATTTTCCCTTGTGCTAGACTTCAATCCCCAGATTTGGTTTTCTCAAAATTAATATAATCCCCTCTTCTTGATATAATTTTCAGGATCAGCATGATGTATTTAATATTTTTATCAAGCACGGCATGTTCTAAGAAATTATATGTGCTAATATATACATGCGTGAGTTTTCATAAGCGGATGATTGCATAAGAAGAGTAATAATGCCAAAATACACCACTTGATGCCCTCCATGGCGATAGAGAAGCCCGTCCGTTATTGCGTTCACCTGTTCTGAAAGGCAAAAGCTTCTCTGCCCGGAAAGACCACATGAATTAGAAGGAGAAAAGAAAACTGAAGAACAAATCTAGTAAGAGCTTGAAAAAGGCAAGCAAAGAAGCCCCATCCATAATTATTTTTGACTTAGCGTATCCAGAACTGTGCAGTAAAAACTGTGGCTCATGCTATTCGGGAGTGAATGCAAAGCAAATGTGGTCCCATCTCGGCTGAGATTTCATCACAGTTCGAAGGTTGGAATTTCAGATGCGGAACCATGTGTAGCCTGATACATCAATCGGGAGAAGATGCTCCTATAAGGATCGCTCTCTCGTTTCTCTTTCAGGTACGCCAGGCAGCTCTCCACTTCCGACTTGACTTGTAGATACAGTTCATGACATTTTTCCCGGTCATTGAGTGCCTGCTTCCACCCTTCAGGAGTACAATCGCATCGTATGGTCAACTAACTAGTAAACCACAGTTTGAGTTAAATCATGAAAACCAATTATCTAGGGACAACTTATTGTGGAGGGTGCTCTTGAATTGGTAACAAAAGGAATGTTATGCAGCTTCAAGATCAATATCGACTGTACTAGTTATGAATCTGTCTTACAAGGTTTGCACGAATTGAGCACTCTCCAGCCGAAACTGGAAAAAAAAAGGGAAAAAGAAAGAACACGACAAATCAAGCATTTGCCCCGAAGTTGTGCCATGTATAAATGGTGGAAATTGCAGCAATGAGATGACGTATACGAATTCAAAGGAGATGATGGGTTCTAAGATGTGAAGCTAATCCCCAAAATCAATCTATGGTACCTATGGGAAATTGGACAGTAGGTTGCAGCAGTAGACGTACCTGCTGTTTCTATTGGTTTTCCAAAACAGTTATATAACCGGCCAGGAATTTTTGGCCGAATCCATGGAAGATGAAAATCTTGATTGGCTACCTCTCCGGTTGTGTAATACCTGTCAAAATCGTGCCAAAGACATTTGTTGATCACAACTAAATGAGGAAAATAGGCACCGTGGGTAAATTCGCAAGAAAAATGAACTAGAATCCGCTGTAGTATTCGTACCTTGCTTTTGCAGAGTCTTCCGTCAGTTGTTTTATCCAGTTCCTCAAGAGCGGGATCTTCATTTGGTCATTATAATCGAAAAAGATCTGCCAGGCGCAAAAGTTGGAGTGAACAACCATGTCGACATCGACTGAAGAACATCTGCAGGATGTTATGCGATCCTATCATGCGCTCGTGAACTAACAGAAGTGGATTCTATGTACAAGTATCGATGTTTAGTGGATTGAAAAAAGTTCTGTCTGCCTTCATGCAACTAATTGGTAAGGTTCGAACTTGTACTTTTAGGAAACAAACTGCGTGTTGCCCTTGAGGATTACATGGGAGCATTTGAAAGCAAACTTCAGTTGCTATCCTGTTAAAAGCTTTGCAATAAGTTCTGACATCTCCATCAAACTTCAAAGATTTTCAAATGTAATTTACGCCAATTAACTGCAAGGAATCATAGCATGCAAGCAAAATAAGAGCATTCGTCTTTATATATATCTGCCTGCTTAATTTTCGAGTCAAAAGACAAACTCGATCAGCGTACAGCGTAAGCAGGAAAAAAAAAACAAAACATTCTGTAAACAATTCCATGCATCTCTAAAATGCAATGAAAAGGTGATGTGCTCACATTCCAAACTAAATTTTATGGACTTACTTCACCAAAGTCATCTTCTCCGACAGAACCAAAAGGCACTATTTTGGCTCCAAATCTAATTGCCATCCTGACAAACTCAGACTGCTCCGGCCAAAAGAGCTTGTATTCTTCACCCTGGCAATTTCATGGACACGTACAATTTACATTACTTGAAGTTTTGATGGAGGGGCAGATGTCATCTTTCCTAGAGCAAGCAAACATGAATAAAAGTATGTATGTCACCACAAAAATGCACGTCTTAGACGGAGAGTTACGGTAATACAACTACGGATGATACCTGAGGTGTAGTTAAAGGGAGGGGTGGTAAGAAATTATCAACTGAGACGTGTGATTCTATTGAATGGAAGACTTGCATTCGCCTAATCCAATTTCAGGTTATTTCACCAATTATATAATCTCTGACATCTGCAGTATATTAAGGTAGCACTAGTACCTTACGATGAAGCGCTTCACGCCCGCCTCCTGGATAGAGCAAGACATGGGATTTTGACGAAAGAAGCTTGAACAAATTAGTCCCCGAAACAGGTACTGCACCCACCATCCGAAGAATGTCACTAAACTCCGGTCCAGGCATCTGTCCTTTTTTGTATTTATCAAAGAGCATAGGATGTGCTATCCCTCGTATAAGTATGTTCCTCTGGTTCAAGAATTGGCCAATTATAGGACTCACTTCAAGCCCCAATAACATGTGATAGCCAATGTACAGAACTGGCCCCTCTGATGGAATCCCATCCAGACCTCTAACAATCCTCCCATCCTCTAAAGTTGACAGCGTCACCGTTCCAGTTATCTCAGGAAACCATCTAAAATTATGCAAGTTACCAGGTAACAATAGTCTAAAGATTTAAAACAAATTCAAAGTAGCAACTCTCTTAAAGAGGACAAAGTTATCCTGCTCTGGAACAGACTAGTCAACTGAAGAATATTTTGCTTTGATAGTATCGTACTAAGATAGAGCTATGGCCATCCATGAAAAGGGAGACCATTCCTCACAAAAGGCCGACGGAATATCGCATAAATCTCCTTTTGTGAGTTTTGTTTCATTAAACCTTTAGAATATCATAGGCATAATAACCAGGGTGGATCGTGCCATAAGGTTCTTGGCTGACCAAATGCCAGGTTAAGTACACGATATTTGTGAACTTCCTAGGTGTCTTGAACTGCTATTCTGCTTTGACCACCGGGCAAAGTTCAGATGGAAAAACGTTACCTGTGTGATTCATCTAGTTTTTTGTACTCAGCAGGAGTTGGTGGCAGGTAGTCTGAAACATAGTCGAGAACTTTTCCACGACGGTAGAAACCAGCGCCCTTAATTATGGTTACCAAATCAAAACCATCTTCCTGTTTGCAAAGGACATATAAATAAATGACAATACCTCTCATCAGATAAAGCTATAACCATATCGGCTGTAAAAAGCAGAGGGGTGCAACTCTATAAACAGTGAAGAGAATGCTCCTATGAAGCTAAAGTATGATTCTTCAGTGATATCATTCGCCCAACAGAGACATAGGCTAGAATTAGAGTAGGATGCGGTTGTGGACTCATGTCTTTTTACCTAGAGTTTAGGGATCAGCAAGAAAGAATATTTGTGAACAATTTTAATATCTCAGGTGTATAGGGGAACGATGATCAATAAAGAGCAGAGCTAGCATTACCAGATCTATTACTCAGCAGAGTGGACTTGGCATGATTATCTCATGACCCATTGCAGAATGCCTATCTGAATATCAATCAAAGGAGCAATTTTAAAATTAATGGCTCCACACAATTCCACCATGATAGCACCCAACATTGGGATTCGAGACAGTGCGAATTCAGAAGTCAAATATTCTTCCGGTAAGGAGCATTCCAGGCTAGCAGCAAGTTTATATTTTGTTTCCCTGCGTGACATTTTCAGTTATTATGGTAAACCAAACTAGAAAGGACTTGCCAAACAAAAGCTTGTTCGGTTCTTACTTAGGGTGTTTTTTTCCTTCTGCCTTTTATTGAAATTGCAACATGCATACGAGATAGTAGTTCATGCATAATAACAGCTTCTGGCAAGAGAGAAACCTACCAAGAAGAGGAAATGACTGCAGTCATCAAACTTACGGATTTGACTTCTCTGCAGTGCATCGTTTAGTCTAGCACCTTCTGCTTGACTTGGTAATAACCGATCCTTCCCACTAAAATTACAAATCCCAATTAAAGTAAGTTCAAGATTGACTCACAGAGATACATGACGATTGCAAATAAGAATTTTGTGCATCTTCAGAATAAAGTTTGAGGAAAGGGGACAAAAGGGAAGGTTGAAGAAGTTTAACAAAGGCCAAGCGCCTAATAAGCTGATAGAACACCCAACACCAAGAAAAGAAGCAAGGAGATGTGACCATCATGCTCACAAAATCAAGTCGGTGCAGGCAAAGAAAACGAAGGATAACAATGGCCTTTCCTCAGAACAGTGGATGAATCCACGGCAGCGATAGCTTTGCCACTAGCCAGTGTTATATAGATCTTAACCAATGACTCTATGCAGTTGAATTAAGACAATATTTAACTTTTAGTAGAAGAAAACTCATTGAAGTTCTTCCAAATGAGGTTGTCGCCTTTGAATATGCTTAAGATATTGGAACAATATCCACTGCAACTGTAGTCGCACTGCAGTGCCTGTTTTTATTATCTAATATCTGAATTAATGAAAATGAGCTATGTCTTTAACATGCGAATGGGTTAATGCATGCCTTAAACTCTGATTACCCCTTTTTTGGCATTTCCAGCCCTTGTAAATCTCTCTTTAATGCAGATTGTTTTATGTTGCTCATTGCAAGATGCAGATTTTACTTGAATATAGTTACATGCTTGAAATTTTTCATATCTGTCTCACTATCATGTGAGAGAATCCATTTAGTTTGATTCACTAATAGCCCTATGAAACTCAACGAATTTGTAACTTAGTAGTTAAGAAAAGAAATCCAACGACAGTACAAGAGGATAACAAGTAGATCCTCATTTGCCTTTATTGTAAGATATCCATGTATCAGTATCATGTTTCCTCCTCGCTATTTAAGAGATGTGTGAGACAACAATAAGACTGGCTCGGAATATTTGCTCTGCCAAAATCTACATAGCCATCATATACTCCAGTCTCCAGCATATAATTAGATGAGATCTGACAGAAATGGATAATATAAGGACCTTGTAAGAAGTAGAGTCTCTGCCTTGACAGCATGAATGCGTGAATTTGTATATGCTGAAGCCGATTCAAGCATCTGAAGCTTCCACAGAAGTGTTTCTTTAGGGAGAATATCAGCAAGAACCTGCAAATTTTGCCATGAATCTTTTTCCAACAAAAAAATTAGAGCGGACATACATTGCCCAAGTCTAGCCTGTTGTTCATGCCTGAAGAAAATATAATTAGGAAGAGTTCTACTCATTACATGAATACAAGGAAAATAAATTGCAGGAAAGCATACTAGTCTCTTGAAAATGACGGCCATAGTTTAGCTTACAGATAAGTAAGATGACATCGTTAATAAGTCCTTTGATAGCTCTCCCACTGTTTGCTGTGGAGGAATCCCTTTTTCTGTGCTGGCCTTGAACGTGCTTGAATAATCACCTTACAATTACCAGAAATGAACTGGAGTAAGTGGAGAAAATTACAGCATGGCTGCAGCCAGATATATATGATACTTATACTGAGTATTCCCAAACTATCACGGCACTTCAGAAGTAGTTCAGTATCAGCCCCCCACCCCAACACATTTACACAGCAGCTGGTGCCACCTTTTCACCATCAGCAAGCAAAAAGGTATTCCCAAAATTGGAAAATCATCATTCTATGGAACGTGTTTATGGGGATCGCCGTAATTGTTGCACCACAAATTAATATAGGTTGTAAAAGAGAGGTAGTTAGTACAGAGAGGTAAGAAAATTCGCAAGGGCGGTTCCCATGACATTAACAGGCAACTGCGCCCTGTGCTATCCTCAGTCATTTGTTTTTGAAGACGAAATCTCCAATAACATTTACTTTCAATTAGGTCCGAATGCAAACATGTCCAGAGGTTTATAATAAAAAATCAAAACAGGCTCATCTAAGATTAGAAGCAGTCACTATATCGCTCATGATGATGTAGTAGCAGCCAGGCACCAAGCTTTGCCCCTAGCTTCTTGGCTCAAGGATGTGGCATGTCTCAAAAGTTTCTTCAAATATTCTTCTCTCTACTTACATTCTCTAGACCCCAACCGTAAATTACCATATTGTCAGCCTACCTAAACCAGTAGCATGGTATATTATAAGAAGTGAGAAAAACAAACCCGAAACATTTTCTACATTACGGGAAAAAGTGTAGCATGATGCATATAATAAAAAGAAAAGCAAACCTGCCATCAAACTCAGGATGAAAGGATAGCTTAGCTGCAATTGTTCTGGCATTAACTCCAAGAAAGGGAATAAAGCTTGCATTTGCGACTTGTCAAAAGATGTTGCTGCAAAGAAATATGTGTGATGTTCCGTATCTAGTGAGCAAAGCTGCCACAACTGACACTGGTTCTAAAAGAAGCTAAACCTTAATCCAATATAATTCAATGTGGATGCTGCAAAACTCATATAGAGCATTTCATTTAACACAAGAAAAGGCTGCATGCATGTAAGCTTCTTGTCTTATCTGTTTTTCCAGAGACCATGAGTTAGAAATATGATCATCCCTGAGTTGATATAATAACTCAAATTCCTCATCCTGCTGTATTTATTTAACTTCACTGGAAATTTCTTCTCACCTGGGTTGGCCAAGATTAAAAGAAGATCAATGTCAGGGTTGCGCTCTGCAACAGCTAATGCAAGGCAGCCCCCCAGTGATTCTCCAACAATATATATAGGTCTATCTGGGAAGCGGTTGTTCGCCGATCTTACTGTTCTCTCAACCATTTTCACCAGTTCTGAGCCATGCAAATTGATTAGAGTTATCGACTCATATGACTGTTGTTAAGATAAGAGAACTCAAAGCATCTATTGTAACCTGGCTTTGCTGTGTCACAACTCCATAATAACATGATATGTTTTTACTACGTAATGGAGTTAAAAGCACCTCAGTTAAATTGTTGATTACAAATGACATTATCTTCAGATTGTTACGATCTATTCATAATGGGTGAAGCAGTAGGAAAGAGTAAGAAAGAGGAGGACCTCGAAATGATGTTCTATCCATGACTGGGATGTGCAAGCACTGAACTTCGAACATCCTTCATATATGAAGACATTTAATTAGTTAGCTATTTCCTGCTGCAGTAAACAATGAAGTGCACCATCAATTGAATGAAACAGATTGTATATTCATCAATAGCCTGAGAAGCCTGTAGATGATTGTAGGGTAACACAGGCTCCGTCTTTCATCTCAAATGAAAGAGCCTTTAAGCCTAATGAAAGGTGCAACATCACTAACTTTTTTACAGTGAACAGGGAAGGTGAACGAGTTTTCATCAGATTTATTAGGAATGAGAAAAGAAACCTGATTTGTGAAGCAGCTTCATCATATCTCTAATATGTACCAGAGCAAATCCATCTTAACAGAAGGCATACTGCTTCAAATTGATGTACTTATGGTTTTTTCAAACTGTGCTATTTGATAACTGATCTAAATGGAAAGGATTGAGGTTGAATGTTCATAAACAAACTAGCTGCTCCATATTGCCAGTCACTGCTATTGTTTTTTGCCCTTCTTTCATTTCCTTATTCAGTTCAGGTGGCCGCACATGATCCAGAGTGCGGGAAAAAATTAAGTGGAGAGACGATAGATGCATTTTGCATATAAGTCGAATTAGATGCTGAAAATGCAGTGCTAAATTGGAAGATTGAATGATCAAGGAAGAGTAGACATGCGTACTTTCCGAGCTTCTTGAGATGCGAAGTAAGCCCTGCTCCTGTGCCGTCGATTCCTGAGAAACAAGATATCGGGATATAGAAAGGCACTAAGGCTTCGATCAATACCGAAGAAGATTCGCAGAAACATGACGTATTCAGGAGAAAACAAAACAGCTAGTAATTTAGATTAGAGTGACGTCTGAACGTAAAAGCGGAAAAGCTCCAACTCCAAGCTGCACGTCAACAGCTTTATAACGGACCGACCCAAAAAAAAAAACAGCTTTATAACGGAAGAAAACTGATACTGTTGAATCTCAATCGTTACTCGCAGTAAAGAGAGCAATTATAAATTGAAAAGGAGGGGCAAGCGATTTCAGATTTTGTCCAAGTAAAATCTAGAATCTACTAGCTAAAATAAGTTCTCTAATTTTTGGCACTTGAAACCTATCTTGCATACTCAGCAACTTAGAACTTATCCTATCACAAGTTTTGGAATTGGTTTCAAGGTTTACCCAAGTTCCACTTGTATTTAAATACAATCTATTAATCACAACTTATATTTAAATACCTAAATATTATAAAAATATTAATAAAGTAAAAATATCAATCATTGATGCGCCGAAAATGAGAGCTCAGCTCATTATCATTGGACGTCATGAAATATCATCTGATTTCGCGAAGACATAAAACAAGAAAAGCACAAAAGCTTATTTTAAGTTATAGGTTCCAAGTTATTTGTTAAAACAAATTCATAGCCTAAAATTTGGAACGGACCAATTCCTATTGGTTTGATTCTCGATTCTCACTTTCCTAGTTCTATTCTAGAACCATGCTACCCCTACCGAAAAGATGCCATCCTAAGCAAGAATATCTAGATATCGTCATAGTCGAATTCACAAAAGCGCCATAATGTAAGTCCAGTTCAACTCTCAAACTCCTGTCAGATCACTTCAACTACGAATCATAGAGGCAACAAATTCGAACGGTTGCATATCCTTCAACCACGAGCAAGAATGTTGATCAGAGTGGACTCACCAGGCAAATAGAGAAGCAGGGGCAACTTCTCCAAGCGAGAACCGCTCTCCAGAGGAGAGAACCAGCGAGGCGGTCCACCATCCCATCGGGTCAGATCCTTAGCCTCGTCGAAGAACCTCCTCAGCCTCTCCTGTCCGCTCTCCAACTCCACGTCCTCCGCGAACGGCGTCAACCCTTTTTCTCCATCCTTCTTGTAGCGCGTCCCTTTCTCTCCGAAACTAACTGGTCTCGATGAAGGAAAGGCAGTTCCGATGGCTGTGGAGGATACTTGCTCCCTTGAAACGGCGAATCTGCGAGTCGACGATGAGCTGAGCTTCGGATTCTGATTGGAGCTTGCCGCAGCCGAAGCTTCGCTCCGGTGATAGGGGGCTGGAGAGAAGCCGGACGGGAAGAGGCATGCTCCGGTCGCCACCAAGGATGGCGGAGACAAGAGAGAAGCCTGGCGGGAAGAGACAGGCTCCGATAGCCGCCATGGACGGTGGAGACTGGAGACAGCAACGGCTGAAAAGTGAAGTAAATTAAATGAAGCTCGAGAGCTATAAAAAGGCGAGAGAGAGAGAGAGAGAGAGAGAGAGAGAGAGTACTCATGATTGGACAATGACTTCGACTGCGACTTTGCTGCGACTGTCTTAGTAACTCTTGAGGAAATAAGACGAAAATTTATTAACAAAAAAGAAGGAATCTATTAGAAACTTGAAAACGAGAACAACATATATATTTATTTTATGGAATAGAAGTAATATTTACTAGTTCAATAATATTCAACATTAGGTTAAATTTCACACTTTCCTTAGCAAATTTAAGCATCCGTCATTTCTCTTTTTTGGTAAAATTTCTAGTGAGCTAGCAGCTATTGTGAAGGATATCAATCATCGAGACTTAAGAAGTTACTTCACAATTACAACAAAGGGAGATGCTCTATCATTTGGGTTGCTAAATATTTCCTTAAGAGTTAGTGCTACCACAACATTCACTATCAATTTCTTTATGACATATGCCTTTAAAATCACGCATGGGATATCAAAGAGATTGGCCACCAGATAAACTTGAGACATATTTCCACATATAATGTTTTTTTTATAAAGAAATTCCACCCCATCATAATTTTGAAAATTCTCATCGCATAGAAGGTAATTTATGAATCAAAATATAATTTTTCTAATAGCAATTATATCAATTGACATTATAAAACATACATTTCTAAGGCGTGAGTTGAAACTTCAAATGAATAAGCCAAGGGAATTTGTATATATAATTAACGATGATCACAATAGTATTTTTAAGAAATAACAATAGAATTCATGAAGAATAATATCTTGTGATTATTTGGGTGAACAATCACTTGATACTTGAAAAGCATGTTAAATAAAATATATATTTTTTGAAATTAACAGTGAAAGTTCAATTGTCCTAACAAGTAAGAATATTTACATATCCTATGAGAATATTTACATATCCTATGATATAAAGGTAAGCCACATACTGTAAGTTGAACAAGAAAAGAGTTTTTGTCTCTCTACTTATAGGATAATTTTTGGAGTTGAGAGGTTAAATGGATATGAATGCCATGCAAAGAAATAAGGTCATTATGTTAGTTCTGGGAGAATGGATTTAATTGCTAACATAATAGGCATAGATAAAGGCGAATCCTGAATAAGTCTTATTCTATTAAAGTAATCCGTTGCACATTTTCCTTGTTGGTTCTCTATTTTATTTTGGAATTTTATTAGATCCACCATCGTTATAAAGATTATTTTAACAAATTCACTGTTAGATGGGTAACATTTGTAATTAGAGATCGTTATGTAATCACACTTACCCACACGTCTCCTATTTAACAAATTCAGTTAAAGGATCACAAAGCCTAAACTTAGTTCGGTTAAAGGATTACTAAGCCTAAACTTAGCTCAAATTCTCTTAAGCTCATATCAATTCGTAAGTTAGATTCAAGTTTTCTAGCATGTAAATGATTTTTATCTGGGAGTCGTTACTAATCGATTTACAGTGGGCTGATTAGATACCAAGTAAAGTGTTTGGAGAAATACTTATAATTAGTAGAGATTAAATGAGTTCGGGGATTTGGCAAAAAAAAAAAAAAAAAAAAAAGAGTTTGGGAATAGATAACTTTAATGCCCTTTCAGTCCTTCTTTATTTTATTTTAAAAAATATTTTGAAAGCAACTTGTTCATCTGATGTCCAAAATATCAGCCAATAATTAAAATAATAAATAAATTGCAATGATTGAGAAGATGTACTTAACTTGAAGCAACGTAATGCTATTGGAACCCAGTAATGCTGGTCTGGGAAGTCATGAAAGCACGGCAACTAGGATTCCAGGACTGCTGGGCTCTCCGGTATGGCTGTGAGTACTGAGATGCAGAATGGCGACCCGGAAACTTGCCGAAGCCTCTATGACTTGCTGAAGAGCGGTCGCGACTACTGGACGATTCGCTGGAGCTTAGATCACGGGACACGAGAAAATTGCCGAAGACGCTGCAATTGATGATGATGCAGATCCGTGTTGACCAGGCGGAGTGGTATCCAAGCGAAGCGCGCCAGGAAACTGGGGCAGTCAGCAGCTCTACGATCAAGAACACGGTAACCAGGTGCCGACGTTTTCTTCGTGACAGCAGGCGCGAGGAAGCAGAAACAACAGTGCCGTCACAGGATCAAGGTCAGCTCTTCGTTTGCACGCACGAAGAAGACGAGGCGACATAATTGCGAACCTTTTGACCTTTTTCCCCTCTTTTCTTTTTGCCGTGGATCTTTCTGGGGCCGCCTCATCTGCCTCATAACTCAGGTTGGGTGATAGGATCGCCTTCCTTATTTTAAGGTGTCAGTGTCTCCTTCCTTATTTTAAGGTGTCAGTGTCTGTATTCTCTCACAATTTTCTTGTTTCCAGCTCCCACTTGTTTCTTCTCCTTGAAGTGCTCTCTATTCTCTTTTTTCAATTGTACGCGTAATCCGAAAGAGCCACTTAAGGGAGTCCGCCACAGATGAAGACAAATTCTCTCTCTCTCTCTCTTACTCTCTTTCCCTCACTCTCTCTGTATCTCCCTTCTCAATCGTGGCCGTGTTCAATGTACTCTGGCCTTTCCTTGACTGCAAAATGTTGACCAGAAGACGACGAAGATTTGCTGGAGCAATTGTGGAACATCTGAACTCCTTGATGATTGCCGTGCAATTGGTAGCTTTGGCCACAACGAGGAGCAGCAACAACATTGCGGGTTCGACAGGAAGGAAGCAACCAGTCGTCGTCAATCTCATAGCTTTCTGGAGGTATCACGGCAAGGTCACCTTGTCGTCGGGAGGGAGGCGTGGCATTGGTCACCGTCCCGTGACGGCACGAATGGTGGCAAACGATGTGAAGCTCGGCCATGTGATGCTTGGCTGAACGCTCCTCACTCTCACACGTTCTTTTCTTCAATTCTTGCTCCAATAAGGCTCTACTTTCCAATCGTTTCTTGACCGAGAATTCGATCTTTCCTCCTTCAAGTATTTGTTCATAACTCCTCCATTTTAAACACACGACCAGCTCTCCTTCCCTTTCCATGCCGGCCGAGATCCCCTCAATCCTCTTTTTCTTCAATTGTATTAGAAAAGTGGATATGCCAATTGCTAATACATGAGAGATCTTAAGAACAACAAAATAATCTGCCCATCTCTCACACATGAATATTTTGGAATATCCTGCCGATTGCTTTCTTTGCCATGTGACCCAAATTAGAAAGCTTTATTGTGAATAATTTCAGCCATGAAGAGAGTAATGGACTTGACCAAAGTTTAATGCTATTATGGGTTCAGTCCAATCCAAGTTCAAGACCATTCATCTAAGTCCATCTGCCGAGAGTCCAATGCAAATGCAATTAATGAAAATAGGAAAATTGTCCAAAAAGTCTAAACTTATCGGTTTTAGCTTCACAATTCGATCAAAACCTTTTAATTTTGCTAATTGAGTTATAAACCTTTTCACTTCTTGCCGATTTAGTCAATCCGGCCAATTTTGGCCAGAAAATGCTGATGTGGACGCCGGTGGTGCCACGTAGGATTTCCGGCGTTAACGTGGACAAATTTTAATAATTTTTAATAATTTTTAAAATTTTTGAATTTTTGAATTTTATGTTTTTTCCTTATTTTATTTTATTTTATTTTTGGCTTTTTCCGTTGGCTGGTGGCCTCGCTGCCACAGGCGAGGCCCGGCCGGACGACGGTGACCCTTGGCGAGGGCCGACCTTGCTAGATCCGGCGAGGGGAGCCCTCGCCGAGGGTCGCCCTCACCCAGCGAGCGTCGGCCTTGCCCCCGGCCGGGCGGGTGACGGGCGGCCACCGGCCACAGTCGATGCCCGGCCGGCTAGGGGTGAGGGCCGGCCTCGCTAGATCCTGGTGCAGGGAGGTTGACGCTCGGGGCGGGCGAGGGCTCCCCTCTCCAGATCTGGCGAGGCCGGCCCTCATCGAGGCTCGCCCTTGCCCAGCCAAGTGTTGCCACTGGCCGGCTTGGTGTCAGCTAGCCACTGCGAGGCCGACGCTCGCCTGGGTGAGGGCGACCCCCAACGAGGGCCAACCTCGCCAACGCTCCCCTTGCCAGATCTAGTGAGGTCGGCCCTTGCTGGGGGTTGCTGTCGCCTGGCCAGGCCTTGCTTGTGGCAGGCGAGGCCAGCCGGTCGGCCGTTGCCGGTGGCCGGTGGCCGGTCACCGGAAAAAGCCAAAAAGGAAAAAAAAAAAAGAAGAAGAAGGAAAAAATAGAAAAAAATAATAAAAATTTTAAAATTTTTAAAAAATATTAGAATATTATTAAAAAATTATCCACATCAGCGCCGTCAAGCATCGGCAGTTCTATGTGGCACCGCCGGCATCCACGTCAGTATTTTCCGGTCAAAATTGGTCGGATGGACTGAATCAGCAAGAAATGAAAAGGTTTAGGATTCAATTGACAAAATTAAAAGGTTTAGGATTAAATTGGCAAAACTGCAATAGGTTTAGAACTTTTTGAACAATTTTCCCAATGAAAATATAAACTAAATAATAAAGGTTCCTAAAACTATATGTTATGTAATTTAATTCTAAATTTTTTGTTTAGGGTTAATTTTCTTTGCAATAAATGAATAACTAGATCGTCAAAATTTAGGTGTCAACAATATGTAAAATAAATTTTAACACCCACATTGGATGTGACAAAAGTAAAAATTGAATTTTACTCGCCCAGTAGGAATTCGATAAAGGAAAGCATAATTAAGCAAAAAGCGTCCACAACAGAATGCAGATGCGAAAGGTGCGACTCGTTGTGGTGTCCATTTCTGTATTTTGCACCTGTTTTAGTTATCTTTTCTAACTGACTGTTGCATGAAAATGTTAAATCTGGTCTTGGCTCACCAAGCTGCATTATATGAGGAAGCAAGGGTTGAGTATGCTATAGCTGATGCAAATATGTCACTCCAAAGTATGTTTTGTATAGACACTGTACACTCATGGAAAAACACAAGGATAAGCCTACACAGGCTCCACGGCTCACAAAAGCTCAACTATCGCGGTGCCAATAGTCGCTTTTCCTTTGCAGAAGTGACTTCTCATTATGGTCAAGAAGATTTCAGTGCTGTAACTGTGAAAGACTTGGCCATGGAGGTGAAGAGTGTACCGTCATGTCATTTTCTCGAGAGTCCGTCCTCTTCTAGCCCAAGTGTAGATGTAGCATTTGTTGGGAAAATATGGCTTCGAATTGGGTTGAACAATGAAGTTGAATCGAATAATCAAGTCGGACTTTGAGGCATGATATCATTTTCTTTAAGGATTTATTTGCCCCACAACGTTGCTAATGGTCACCGGCAAAAATCCTCCAAGATACAACAAAGTTTCGGATGAGAATATTAGATAGCAATTCTAGTATTTCTCAAAGGTCTCTCTTGGAAACAATTGAAAGAATGGCCGTAGTTTTTTTCAGACAGAAAGCTCGAAAAGATGAAAATGATCACTCTCGTTTTTCCGAAAAATAACGAGTATATATATAAAACAGTCTTGCAACTCTTCGTGAAAAGTTGCCAAATAATGAACAAACACGTTTTTTAGAAAAATTGTTCGGATAAACAAATACGACTCTTCGGAAGAAGTTGAAAACCAAACAAATGCAACCCTTTGGGAAAAGTTGCAAATCGAATAAGTAATTTTCCAAAGGTTGTATCGAAAAAACAACACAAATAAAATTCGGAATATTTTTTTTTTTAAAATAGAATTTCGAATTTTCATTTTATATATTTTATTTCCGAAATTCTCAAAATAAAAGACAACCTTTGAATTTAATAAAAATTAATAACATAAAAAAAATAACAAAGGGATTAGTGTTAATTAAACCGCAGGTGCGCAGGCGTGCTAAGTGTGCCAAATAATCGCGCATCCGCACGTGGGTATGATGGGGTTTGACCCCACCCAATCATTCCTTGAGGTACATAAGGAAACCCTTCACTTATAAATTGGGCCACTCCCTCCCACTTTTCCTATGTGGGACAAGGAAAAAACACTCAGTTTGTTTTGACAAACAAACCTCCAACAGCATTCCCCGTATGATGTTTCGGATTCTTAAGGAGATTGAAAAGTTTGAATCGAGTAAAGAAGATGATGGAAGAAGCAGGAACACCTTTCAAGGGTACAAGTCTACGTATCCTTTCTGCTCAAATCAAAATGAGCAGGCTCAGTCACCACAGGCAGTTTTTGTGCTTGGGCTCCTTCTTGCCTTTTGTTAAGGCTCTACAGATCTGATTATTTTGTTGTAATGTTCTACCATGACAAAGCTTCAATGAGAAAACGCAAAGACTTGACAACTCGATGCACAGATTCGTAATCCAGCCCTTTCTTCCTTGGCTCTCGGGACTGTTTCTGGAGGACGGTAATTACAACTCTTGACATCTAGCGCTCAGTCTTTGCTTTATGATGGAAAAAAGCTAGCTGGATAAATATTACTAATTTTGAATGATATGTTCATCTGACGGTAATTAAAGAAGGAAGGAAACACTTTTTAGTTATGACTTCTTGATCTAAGAAGTTTACTTAAATATTACTTTTTGCCAGACAGGGGAGTTAACAATAACTATAGAATTGAGATATTGTGGCTCTCTCTTTTAATAGTCTAGCCGGGTCGGCCAATGGGGCCGGAATATTTTTCGTCCCCCGGATCCCGGGGACTATCCCGTCTTTCCGGGATGTCAGAGCCTTTTAAGGACCTGCTCAGGTCCTATCTAGCATTAGAGGGTTAATTATCAAAAAAGTTTTAGACTTATTGTGCATATGTCAATTTAGTTCTAGACTTTTTATGTTGGTCAATTTAATTTTAAATCTTTTGATAATTTGCCAATGAAGTCTTTTTGACCAATTTTGACATGGAATCAATCCCCTTTTCTTGATCATTTTTTAGTATCTACACGATGCTTTTAATATTTTTTATCAAGTGTGACTTGTTCTACTCGTGTGTCTATATATGTGTGTGTCTACATATATACATACATGAGTTCATAACACGATTGTTGCATAAGGAGAGTGATAATGCCAAAACAAACCACCTCATGCCCTTTGTGGCAATAGAGAAGCCCATCCATTATTACATTCACGGGTTCCGAAAGGTAAATGATTCTCTAATTTTGAAAGACAAATGCAAAGTACGACATGTGTCATTTCTAAAAATATGTTTTAATTAGTAATAACATGCAGAAGCACAACAAAATTTTCATGCTATCCCATACAAGAAATTGTGTGAGTTTAATCAGTATGCTTAATGCTTTTTCTATTAAAATCACTATTACCACTTTCACATAGTATTCAAACAAATATAATGCATTACATAAGTCTCGGGGGTAGAGCTGGGTCGACTAGTGCCACTACATCCATACTAATCCATAAAAGCATGTACATTATCCAAATCAACATTCAACTCAGGTTCATAGCCTACGTCATCATCTCATCTCTACCATGGTCATGTCCAGGGAGATCATCCGACCCTCTCAAAGTCCAAGCGTCTCACCATCTATATCAACATATTATATGTTAGAAAAGTGGGGGAGAAGCTTAGGTAATGCTACATCAACCTAGACAGTGGAACTATATTTAACATTTATCATCTCAGATCCTGTACAAGTATATTTAACAAATTATATAACATGGCGCATGAGGTGAATCTATCCTACAAATCTGAAAAATTAAGGGGTGAGCTGAAATCTAATAGATAAAATCGTATTATCACTCAAATACAAGTGAATGACATAGTATATTACAATAAACGCTTATCAATAATTAGTCAATTAATAGACATATGTGCCTATATTTGTTTATATATGCACGTATACATGTATTGCTTTCTTTACTTCTCCTCCTGAACACTCAAGCATCTTAACTTTGAAGAATCCCAGCACATGTGGCATCGTCACCACTAATATGTGGGAGACGTAAATGTATAATATTTTTTTATTTAATTGTATAGAAATGAGAAAATGTTCAATGGTTGTAAAGCGCCATGTCAATCGCCGATGATGCGCGCATTTTTTATTCATACCCATAACAAATTGACACGTGTAAGCTGAGGTGAAATAAAAAATAAGTAAAAAATTTTCTTCTTTTTCCTGCACAGCCCTCTGTCGTCTCCAAATCCGGTTGTCAGCCATGGACGACAGTGAGAATAGCTAAGATACAAGTGATCTAATAAGGTTAGCTAAAAAAAAAGATTAGCTAAATGAAGATAGTTAATTAAAATGAATAAGTCATCAAGACCCAAATATCTCGGATCCTGTACCCAATCAAAACATGCTCATCTATGATTAGGAAGCAGTCGCTATATTGCTCATGATGATGTATTGCAGCAAGGCATCAAACTTAGCCCCTAGCTTCTTGGCTCAAGGATGTAACATTGCTCAAAATTTCTTCAGTACGATTCTTCTCTCTACTTAAATTCTCTAGACGTCAACCATAGATATATATTATCATCCTCCCTAAGCCAGTAGCCTGGTATGCTATAAAAAGTGAGATAAAAAAAACCTGAAACATTTTCTGCATTACGTGAAAAAGTGTAGAAAAATGCAAATAATAAAGAGCAAAGCAAGCCTGCCATCAAACTCAGGATGGAAGGATAGCTTAGGTGCAATTGTTTCGGCATTAAATCCAGGAAAGGCACTAAAGCTTGTATTTGCGACTTGTCAAAAGATGTTGCTGCAACGAAATTTGTGTGATGTTTAGTATTTAATGAAGAGCTGCGAAAACTGACAGAGGTTCCAAATGAAGCTAAACCTTAATCCAATATAATTCAATGTGGATGCTGCAAAACTCACGTAGAGCATTTCATTTAACACAAGAATAGGTTGCATGTACATGAGCTTCTTGTCATTGTTTTTCCAAAGACCATGAGATAGAAAACTGATCATTTCTGGGTTGATATAATAACTCGAATTCCTCATACTGCTGTATGTAGCACGGAAATTTTTTCTCACCTGTGCTGGCCAAGATTAATAGAAGATCAATGTCAGGGTTGCGCGCTGCAACAGCTAATGCAAGGCATCTTCCCAACGATTCTCCCACGAGATATATAAGTCTATTTGGGAGGCAGTAGTTCTCCGATCTTATTTTTCTCTCAACCAATTTCACCAGGTCTGAGCTGTGAAGATAAGAGAACTCAAAGCATCTATTGTAACCTGGCTTTTTTGTATTACGACTGCTAAACAACATGATCCGCTTTTACTACGTACTGGAGTTAAAAGCACCGCGGTTAAATTGTTGATTACAAATGACATTGTCTTCAGATCGCAAAAATTTATTCAGAATTGTTGAGGCAGTTGGAGAGAGTAAGAAAGAGGAGGACCTTGAAATGATGTTCTATCCATGACTGGGAGGTGCATGCACTCAACTTCGAACATCCTTCATACATGAAAACATTTAATTAGTTAGCTATCTCTTGCTGCAGTCAGTAGTGAACTAAGTCATCTACTGATGAAACAGATTGTATAGTCATTAATAGCCTGGGAAGCCCGCAGATGAATGTAGGGTAAGATAGGCTTCGTGTCTCATCTCACTTTGTCCAAGTTCAGGAGAGAAAGAAAGAGCCTTTAAACCTAATGCAAAGTGCGACGGTGTAGAATGTTGTCCCGGCGAATCATTTGGTCAATATCGCGATGAAAAGTTAGGCTTGTTTTTGTCACGCTTGTCATGCCTAGAAGCAAATGTGATTGTTGGTTCTGAGGAGCTATGCGTTTCGAAGCTCTTGATTAGGTGTTGATTCCTGGATGATTGACATTAGATGGGGAAATTTCCAATCATGCCATTTACTGATTGATGATCGAGTAATGGGAGTCTAATGTTCAGTAGTTTTCAGCTGATCAATATAAGGTATTTTTTTGCAGCATTTTGTCTGCACTCCCTTTATAATCCTGCTTTTTGATTATACATTTTTGATTCTCTTTCAAGGTGCGCAATTGAAGCCTGCGGTCGATCCTACCCTTGCACTCAAGGTGAGTTCACGGTCCTTAATTGACTGACATGTTATACGGACACTCTGTTTGATATAGATGGAAAATGAGAGAATGAAGATCATGACTTATTGCTTCCGGAAGAAAGTTACCTTGTGTCTTGCCTTTTTCCTCACCTTATTCCTTTACCCAAGTGGAATCTAACAATCATTTAGTAGCACTGGTACTTACTGCCCTGTGCTTTTGATTACGACTGTTAGTTATAGCAACTACGAACAGCTTATAATGTGGCAGAAGACCTGTCTTAACTCTTCGGTTTTACTTCAGAAGAAAGCTGCAGATGTTGCACCAGAATTCAAAGGAACTACCAAGATTTTTCTTCAGTCTGAGAATTGGACTTGTATTAAAAGTACTAGCCAAGTATCCAATCATCATCGTGTGCTTTGAAGGGATGAAGAGCTCCATTAAAACTCAGTTAGCAAAACTATTGGCAGAAGCATTACGATATTACTTCTTTGATAGGTACTCTGATTTTATTGTTTGAGAACTGAAGAAATTCAATACGGTGTTTGCAGAGTGTATGGATTGCTATTTGTAACTTGCGGTTTGTTTGCTCCAGTGATGCATTGGTCGAGGAAGCTGCTGGTGGTGAAGCTTCCACAAAAATATTTAGGGAGACAGACGAGGAAGGATTTCGTGAGCCTGAGATGATATATTGGGGTGTTTGCCTTTGTTGCTTTTGCACATTAGGCCTAGACTAGAAGGCCGAAGTTCAATGGAATTTTATCTGGAGAACTAAGTCTTAGAGGCATTGGGTTGAATGAACATTAGTGTAGGAATTTAGTTCTTGTGCCATATGTTGTGGTTGAAAATTTTGACAGTGGCATCATGTAGTTTTTCGTCTTTTTTTTTTCCTTCAATTTTCTTGTTAAACTCCTGTTTTATCAGTAGATACAGTATGTACTTGTGGAAAAGTAGACATCTAATCAGGGGATTCTGTTGCAAGCTGAAGTTTTAAAGAAGTTATCATCCATGGGTCGCTTGGTTCTTTGTGCCGGCGATGGTGCAGTTCAGAGTTCGACTAATCTGTATGCAATTAATCTCTCTCTTTCTCTTGGTCTGTCTGTCTCCATCTCTGTCTCTCTCTTCTTATCTTAAGCTGCGCCAAAAAATTTGCAGGCGATTCCTTAGACATGGGATCTCGATATGGATAGATGTGCCCTAAGATATTGTTGCCAGGGGGTTGGTAAAAGACCTTCCTTCTTCTCAACCATCTACTTCCCAATCATACTCAGAGGTGCGATCTCTTCTAAACTTTCCAACGGATTGCAAATGTGAAACGTGCAACTCATTGTGGTGTCCATTTTCTATTGCTGCACCTGTTTTAGACATCTTCATCTGCTAACTGTTGCATGAAAATAATAATCAGGCCTTGGCTCAGCTAGCTGGACTGTATGAGGATACACGAGTGGGGTATGCTACAGCTGATGCAAATGTCTCTTCAAAGTATGTTTAGTATAGACTCAGTGTACAGACGTGTATAATTCTTCGTCACATTCTTCAGTAGAATATTCACTCACGGAAAAACACAAGGATAGACCTACCCGTGCTTTATTGCTCACAAAAGCGCAACAATTGTGTTGCCAGTTGTCCCTTTTCCTTTGCAGAAGTAGCTTCTCAGTATGGTCATGATGATTTCAGTGCTGTAACTGTGGAAGACTTGGCCATGGAGGTGAAGAGTGTTCTGTGATGTTTTTATTAGAGTCCACCCTATTCTGGCCTAGCCATAGATGTGACATTCCCATTCTGATGTAGTAGGTTCTTAAGGAGATTGGAAAATTGACTCGAGTAAAGAAGATGATGGAAGAAGCAGGAAGAACTTTCTAGTCTACAAGGTCTACATATTCTTTCTGCATAGATCGAAACTGGGGGGCTTATTTACCACAGGCAGTTTTTGTGCTGCGGCTCCTCATTGTCTTTTGGTAAGGCTCTACAAATCTGCTTATTCTGTTGTGGTATTCTACCATGACAAAGCTTCAACTAGAAAAGGCAAAGACGTGACAACCTTATGTATAGATTCGTAATCCATCCTTTTCTTCCTTGGCTGTTGGGACTGTTGCAAGACAGTAATGACAACCCTTGACATTTAGTGCTCAGTCTTTGGTCTTTGATCAGCCTTGCTTGGGAATTTGCGATTATATCCCTCTCCTTTTTCTCCAAACAGCTGAATTGACTGCCTCGCCCCTCTTGGTTTGGTCATGAGCATAAACCTAATTATCTAAGTGATTTGGCAGCTCCAGTCCCTTCCCGTCATTTGGTGTTTTGAAACTGCTATGAAACCAGTTCTGTGGTGGCCAGAAACATATAGACTAGCAATCATGGGACATTCACTTGCTTGCGTTCCATTATGTGGTATGAAGTGCCAAAAGGGACCAAGAGGTTTAAGATTCAAGTTCCATAGACTGCAGCATGGGGAATACAGGTGTATATTCAGGGTCTGTTTGTTTTATGAAAAATGCAGTCTTTTTAGAAAATATTTTTCTAGGAAATCATTTTTCAAGAAAATGTCGTTATTTTTTGGTGTTCGTGTAAAATGTGAAAATGAGGTGGAAAATATTTTTCACTATTTGGTAAGGAAAATATCTTTCTTTTTTTTTTGGTAAGAGTAAGCAATATATTAATAGGGGTCAAACTGTACAAACAACACGTCTCCAAAAACTTACACTCAAAATGAACACGCTCATTAAGAGTGGAAGGAAGCCGCGGAAAAGCTACAAAACGACCAACAGAAAGCCAATGGCAAACAAGCTTGGCAAAAACACCCAAGCAACCACCGATAAGCTTATGTTAGACTATGATCAGAGGAAGCGAAGATAATGGGGTCCACATCCCACAAGCGTTGCATCCGCTTGTTCCTGGGATAAGGAAAATATTTTTCTTTATGCACTTTTTTTCAATAATTCTATTATTATTTTACTTTTTAAATCAAATTTTAAATTATTTTTAAAAAATTGATTTTTATTTTTAAAAACAAATGAATTTTTAAAATTATATTATATTATTTTCTTTCTTTCTATCTTCTTTTTCTTCTTTGGCTAGTCGCCGGCCACAACAATGGCCAGCGATCGAACAAAGGCCAGCTTTCGCTGGCTTGCCGATCTTATGAGCAATGAGCGATGAGCTCACTAGCCTCTAGCTCGCCAATTGGCGAGCTAGAGGCTTGCGCTCACCACTAGCTAGTCAATCTGGCTAGTGATGAGCCTTGAGCTTGCCACTTGCTAGAGATCGACGAGCATGCGGGCGAGCCTCGAGCTTGTTGGCCTTTGGCCTTGTCAAATCGGCTAGCTAGAGGCTCACGCTCGCCATTGTTTCGTCGATCTCGCGAGCGGCGAGCCTTGAGCACACCGCTTACCAAAGATCGGCAAGCAAGGTGAGGCCCAAGGCCGACAGCAAAGAGCCTCGAGCTCGCCCGAGGCTCACTTGTGGCCAATCGTTGGCCATAGCTGTGCCTCCTGGCAATCGGCAAAAGAAGAAGGTGGAAAAAAAAGGAAAAAGAAAAGAAAAAGAGAAAAAAAAGAAAAAAAAAATTGAATCATTAAAAAAGAAAACAAGAAAGAAGGAGGTTAATAGGGTGTGCTTGTTTCATGGAATACATTTTCAAGGAAAACACTTTTCTCATTTCTCGACATTTGGTTCACTCAGGAAAATAAGTTATGGAAAATGTTTTCCTAGTCAATAGAAAAAGTTTCAGAAAAAGTTTTTAGAATCTACCAAAGCTTAGATTTGGTGCTTGGTTTACAAACAATGGTTCTTATAAAATTATATATTTTTAAAAATTCGAATTTTTATTTATTTTATTTTTCTTTTCTTCCTTTTTCTTTTTCTTCTTCTCCACTTGTCACCGACTATAGGGATGGCTAGTGAGCTCTAGCCTCGTTAGATTAGGCGAACTCATGGCCTTCGCCGACAAGGCTTGAGCTCGCCCGAGGTAAGTGAGCCTCAAGCCTCGCCCAAATTGGGTGAGTTCATGGCCTTTGGTGGCGAGACTCCAGCATCGCTAGATCGGGCAAGCTCACAGCCTATGGCAGCAAGCTGGCAAGGCTTGAGCCTCATCACCAGAGGTAGGCCAGCCAGCCTCGAGCCTCACCAGATCGGGCGAGCTTGCTATCTCGGGTGGTGAGGCTCGACCTTGTCTGAGGCCGGTGAGCTCGTGGGGCAAGGCTTGAGCAGTGAGCTACGAGCCTTGACAAATTGGACAAGCTCGCGGCCTCTCTGCGGTGAGCCTCGAGCCTCGCTAAATTAGTGAACTCACAGCCTTGGGCGATGTTTCAAGCTCACTCCTCGTAAGTTAGCTGGGGGTGAATTGCTAGAGGTAGCAGAAGGGATGGCACGAGGAAGAGAGAAGTGGAGGAGGAGAAGAAGGAAAAGAGAAAGAGAAAAAAAAAAAAGGAAATATAAAGAAAGAAAAGAAAAAACAAAAAAATAAAGGTAAATAAAAAAAAAAAAAAATTAAAAATTTGAAGTTTTCTAAAATTAAAAATTTAAAAATTCGATTTTTTTTTTTTGTCTGAGATAAAGTATGAAATCATTTTCTAATGGAATTCAAATAGCGGAAAATATTTTTGATTATACATCACCAAACAAAGGAAAATAAAGCATATTCATGGAAAATGCTTTCTCAGAAAACATTTTATTTTATTATTGAGTTTTTTTGCGAAACAACAAAGCATTTTCTTTTCTTACCAAAAAAAAAAAAAAAACAAAGCATTTTCTTTTATTATTGAGTTTTTGTGAAACAAATACACCCTTAAGATCGCTCGTTTCATGAAAAATAATTTTTGGGAAGACGTTTTTGAATTTTCGGAGGTTCGTTTCATGGAAAATGGACTAGTCGAAGAAAACGTTTTTCGCTATTGGAAAAAATAACTTCGAAAGTGGAGAAAATGTTTTCCATTTATGAAAAATGGACATTTTGCATAACTTCTTTTTTACCTCACATTCTTTCACCAAACATATTTTTTTAATTAGTTTTTAATTTTTTTTCTTTTTCTTCTTCCTTGGCCGGTCGCCGACCACAAGCCAACTCCAGTCTCACCCAAGGCCAGATCTGGTGAAGGTGAGGCTCGAGCTCACCGGCCTCGGCGGAGCTCAAGCTTGCTTGGATCGGGTGAGCCGTCTTGATCGAGGCAAGTCGCATCCGTTGGCCGATAAGCTTGCAACTTGCCTAGATTGGCCAAGCCTTGAGCTTGTCGAATTTGGCTATATGCATCTTGGTTTAGCCATCATCGAGGCAAGTAGCGGTGGAAGAAGGAGGAGGAAGGAAAAGAAAAGAAAAGAAAATAAAAAATGAAAATTCAATTTTTTTAAATAAAAAAATTAAAAGTTTAATTTTTAAAAATATACATAAAAATATAAATAAAATTTTTCCATCAATTAAAAATATTAAAATTCAATTTTTTGGTATTTTTCTAAAAAAATCAAATTAGATAACAAACAATAGAAATAATTTTCCACTTAAATTTTAGGTTTTGGTGAATAGCGAAAAATATGATTATTTTCCTATGGCTTCTTGGAAAACATAATCCAAAAATGCCATATTTTCCGCGAAACAAATAAACCCATCATATTTTCCGCTGTTTGGTTAAAATTTGAAAATGAACTAGAAAATGCTTTTGCTATTCGATAAGAAAAATCTTTTCCTTCATGCACCCATTTTAATATTTTTTTATTATATGTTTTAAAAATTAAATTTAATTAATTTCTATTCTTTTTATTTTCTTTTCCTTTCCTTTTTCTTCTTCTTCTCCTTTATTGGCCGGTCGTTGGCTTCGGCGACGATCGACGATCGACCATAGGCAAGCTAGAGCCTTGCCATAGATAGTGAGGCTTAAGCTTGCCATATTCTAATGAGGCTCGAGCTCGTCAGACCTTGCTGGCCTATGGTGAGCTCAAGCCTCCCCAGATCTGGCTACCTAGATGGAGCTTGAGTCTTGTCCGAGGACACCAAACATCAATGGATTTGGTGAGGCTCAAGCTTACTTGAGGTTGGTTGAGTGAGCTAGGTGAGTTGGGTGAGGCTCGAGCCTTGCCGAAGGTCATTAGAGCCTCGCCAATGTTTGGCGACCTTCGGCGAGGCTTGAGCCCCGCCTAGGTGGCTAGATCTAGCGGGGCTCGAGCTCGCTAGCATCGAGCAAGCTCAGCCTCGCCACATATCGGCAATGAAAAAGAAGAAGAAAAGGAAAGAAAGAAAAGAAAAGGAATTAAAATTTTGATTTTTTAAAAAGAAAAAAAGGAAAATATTACATAAAAATAAAATGAAAATTAGTTTGGCGAAAAGAAAGTAATGTGGAAGAAGTTATGGAAATTTTTTTTTTCACTTTTCAAAAGTGAAATTTTTTTTCCTCACTTGTCTTTTTCAGTAGCGGAAAACTAATTCATTTTCCGTGAAATGAATTCTGGAAAATCCAGAAAATGCTTTTTAGGAAGTTATTTTTCATAAAATAAACAGAGAATTCAAGAATTAAGAAAAAAGACAATGCACAAATTATACTCGAAGAAAACTGCTTCCACGCCTGTCTGGTTCAATCGTCAAAAGGATCGGTCAGGCCAAAGGATATTTCAGTTCTTTGAACCAATGAGATGTTAGAAATACAGAGCCTATATGAAGGAGATACGGATATGCAAACCCGCTGCAAAACTTGGATTATAAAAAACGCTTGAATATTGGCTTCGGCTTTGACGACATTCTTGCTGGGAACCAATTAACTTATGTTCTCCTAATTATGAGATAAGAACTCAGTGACGAGATGGATTGTTCATGGAATTGTCCGTCCTGAAGTGGACATGAAATTTTAGTTATGACTTATTAATCTAAGAAGGTTGCATAAATATTACTTTATACCAGACAGGTAGAGTTTTTCGGTAACTACAGAATTGTAATATTGTGGCTCTAGTAGGGGGATAATTACAAAAAAGTCCTAAGCCTATTATAAAAATGGTTAATATTATGAAAAACTCTAAACTGATACATCTGTAATAAATATACTTCAAACTAATTTTTTGACCACAAAAAACTTTAAACTGGTACACCTTTTATAAATTTACTCCAAACTGATACATTTGTGATAAAATTATCTTCTGTTAATTTTTGTTAAATTTTACTATCAAATTGTCAAGTTAGATTATACGTGACAGTTGACTAATGTACCGGTTTGAGATTTTACTCTCCGTTTATTGCAGTTGTATCATTTTTGTGATTTTTTTGTGGTATTGTTTCAATTTTATGGAGGGTATATTAGTTATAAATATATTAATTTGGGGTTTTGGCGGTCAAAGATACATTTATTACAAGTGTACTAGTCTAAGGTTTTTCGTGATCATTTGGAGTAAATTTGTAATAAGTGTACCGGTTTGGAGTTTTTGGTGGTCGAAAAATTAGTTTGGGGTAAATTTATCACGCATACCAATTTAGGGTTTTTCAATGTATTAACCCATATAAAAATGCCAATTTAGTCGTAAATCTATCAATTTGGTCAATTTTTTAAATTTTTTGATAATTTGCCATCGTAGTTTTTCAGATCAATTTTGGCCATAAAAGTTGCTAACATGGATGTCCGTTACCTTCACCTTGCATGACACAACTTGTGCTGATGTGTACAATTTTGGAAATTTTTAAAACTATTGTTGAACTTATTCTTTCTTCTTTTCCTACTAAGGGTTGGTAACCCTCGCCTGAAGCCTTCGTTGACCATAGCCACCTAGATTTCATGAGGGCCATGACACTCTCATCAGATTTGAGCTAGCAAGGGCCACATAGAGCGTCCATATTGGGATGTGGTTTATACTTTCCATTGAAAAGATAGGAGGGGGGTCTCGTTCTAGAGTGAGCAGGCGGGGGTTTGGGGGTTGTTGGCAAGAGTCCGGGGGCTGCTTGGCGGGGTCGTGGGGAAAAACCCTCAAGCTGTCAAAGGACTTTTATAGTTTAAGCTTACATTTTATTGGTAGTTTGGGTTTGAGTCCATGAATAACTACTGGATATATGTATTCTCTTTCTCTTGTAATTAAGGGATGTAATGTGCAATGTGTTAATTATAGTTGAATCCGCTATTGAACGTAACTCTAGTTTAAAGGTAAATTAGGATAAAACTTTATGTCTTAAGTTCTCTTTATTTTTACTCTTGATTTCCGTGTGGTTGTACGTTGAATCCTAATAGTCCCAACCCTTGCCTATGGACGGCGGACCAAGCCACTGATTGGCTTAGGGAATTAAGAAAAAGAGAAAAAGAAATATGAAAGAAAAGAAAAGAAAAAGAAAAAAAAAGGAGAAACGTTTAGAAATTTTTTTTAAAAATTGTCTGTGTTAGCACGGATCATATCATGTAGTACAGCTAGCGTCACCTGTTCTGAAAGGCAAAAGCTTCTCTGCTCCGAAAGACCACATGAATTAGAAGGAGAAAAGAAAACTGGAGAACAAATCTAGTAAGAGCTTGAAAAAGGCAAGCAAAGAAGCCCTATCCATAATTATTTTTGACTTAGCATATCCAGAACTGTGCAGCAAAAACTGTGACTCATGCTACTCGGGAGTGAATGCAAAAGCAAATGTGGTCCCATCTCGGCCGAGATTTCGTCACAGTTCGAAGGTGGGAATTTCAGATGCGGAACCATGTGTGGCCTGATACATCAATCGGGAGAAGATGCTCCTATAAGGATCGCTCTCTCGTTTCTCTTTCAGGTACGCCAGGCAGCTCTCCACTTCCGACTTGACTTGTAGATACAGTTCATGACATTTTTCCCGGTCATTGAGTGCCTGCTTCCACCCTTCAGGAGTACAATCGCATCGTATGTTCAACTAACTAGTAAACCACAGTTGAGTTCAATCATGAAAACCAATTATCTAGGGACAACTTATTGTGGAGGGTGCTCTTGAATTGGTAACAAAAGGCACAAAATGCAGCTTCAAGATCAATATCGATAGTACTATTTATGAATCTGTCTTATAAGGTATGCACGTATTGAGCACTCTCCAGCCGAAACTGGAAAAAAAAGAAAAAAGAAAAAGAAAAAGAAAGAACACGAGAAATCAAGCATTTGCACCAAAGTCGTGCCATGTATAAATGGTGGAAATTGCAGCAATGACATGATAAATGAGTGGCATGGATCGATGGAATAGAGGTTTCATCTCCATTCACGTACACGAATTCAAAGGAGATGATGGGTTCTAAGATGTGAAGCTAATCCCCAGAATCAATCTATAGTACCTACGGGAAATTGGATAGTAGGTTGCAGCAGTAGACGTACCTGCTGTTTCTATTGGTTTTCCAAAACAGTTATATAACCGGCCGGGAATTTTTGGCCGAATCCAAGGTTGATGAATATCTTGATTGGCTACCTCTCCAGTTGCGTTATACCTGTCAAGATCGGGCCAAAGACATTTGTTGATCACACCTAAATGAGTAAAATAGGCACTGTGGGTAAATTTGCAAGAAAAATGAATTAGAATGCGCTGTAGTATACGTACCTTGCTTTTGCAGTGTCTTCCATCCGTTGTTTTATCCAGTTCCTCAAGAGCGGGATCTTCATTTGGTCATTATAATCGAAAAAGATCTGCCAGGCACAAAAGTTGGAGTGAACAACCATGTTTTTTTTTTGTCAAGGAGTGAACAACCATGTTGACATTGACTGAAGAACATCTGCAGGATGTTATGCGATCCTATCATGCACTCGTGAACTAACAGAAGTGGATTCTATGTTCAAGTATTGATGTTTAGTGGATTGACAAAAGTTCTGTCTGCCTTTATGCAACTAATTGGTAAAGTTCAAACTTGTACTCTTAGGAAACAAACTGCGTGTTGCCCTGGAGGATTATATGAGAGCATTTGAAAGCAAACTTCAGTTGCTATCCTGTTAAAAGCTTTGCAGTAAGTTCTGACATCTCCATCAAACTTCAAAGATTTTCAAATGTAAATTACGCCAATTAACTGCAAAGAATCATAGCATGCAAGCAAAAAAAGAGCATCCGTCTCTACATATATCTGTCCGCTTAATTTTCGAGTCAAAAGACAAACTTGATCAGCGTAAAGCATACGCAGGAAAAAAAGGAAAAAAACAAAACATTCTGCAAACAATTCCATGCATCTCTAAAATACATTGAAAAGGTGACGTGCTCACATTCCAAACTAAATTCTATGGACTTACTTCGCCCAAGTCATCTTCTCCGACAGAACCAAAAGGCACTATTTTGGCTCCAAATCTAATTGCCATCCTGACAAACTCAGACTGCTCCGGCCAAAAGAGCTTGTATTCTTCACCCTGGCAATTTCATGGGCACGTACAATTTAAATTACTTGAAGTTTTGATGGAGGGGCAGATGTCATCTTTCCTAGAGCAAGCAAACATGAATAAAAGTATGTATGTCACCACAAAAATGCACATCTTAGACGGAGAGTTATGGTAATACAACTACGGATGATACCTGAAGTGTAGTTGGAGGGAGGGATTATAGGAATTATCAACTGAGATGTGTGATTTCAGGTTATTTTACCAATTATATAATCTCTGACATCTGCAGTGTATTAAGATAGCACTAGTACCTTACGATGAAGCGCTTCACGCCCGCCTCCCGGATAGAGCAAGACATGGGATTTTGACGAAAGAAGCTTGAACAAATTAGTCCCCGAAACAGGTACCGCACCCACCATCCGAAGAATGTCACTAAACTCCAGTCCAGGCGTCTGTCCTTTTTTGTAATTATTAAAGAACAAAGGATGTGCTATCCCTCGTATAAGTATGTTCCTCTGGTTCAAGAATTGGCGAATTATAGGACTCAATTCAAGCCCCAATAACATGTGATAGCCAACGTACAGAACTGGCCCCTCTGATGGAATCCCATCCAGACCTCTAACAATCCTCCCATCCTCTAAAGTTGACAGCATCACCGTTCCAGTTATCTCAGCAAACCATCTAAAATTATGCAAGTTGCCAGGTAACAATAGTCTAAAGATTTAAAACAAATTCAAAGTAGCAACTCTCTTAAAGAGGACAAAGATATCTTGCTCTGGAGCAGACTAGTCAACTGAAGAATATTTTGTTTTGATAGTATCGTACTAAGATAGAGCTATGGCCATCCATGAAAAGGGAGACCATTCCTCACAAAAGGCCTAGGGAATATCGCATGAATCTCCTTTTGTGAGCTTTGTTTCATTAAACCTTTAGAATATCATAAGCATAATAGTCCGGGTGGATCGTGCCATAAGGTTCTTGGCTGACCAAATGCCAGGTTCACAGAACATGATATTCGTGAACTTCCTAGGTGTCTTGAACTACTATTCTGTTTTGACCACCGGGCAAAGTTCAGATGGAAAAACGTTACCTGTATGATTCATCTATTTTTTTGTACTCAGCAGGAGTTGGTGGCAGGTAGTCTGAAACATAGTCAAGAACTTTTCCACGACGGTAGAAACCAACACCCTTAATTATGGTTACCAAATCAAAACCATCTTCCTGCATGCAAAGGACATATAAATAAATGATAATACCTCTCATCAGATGAAGCTATAACCATATCAGCTGTAAAAAGCAGAGGAGTGCAATTCTATAAACAGTGAAGAGAATGCTTCTATGATGCTAAAGTATGATTCTGCAGCAATATCATTCACCCGACAGAGACATCGGCTAGAATTAGTGTAGGATGCGGTTGTGGTGGATCATGTACTCATGTCTTTTCACCTAGAGTTTAGGGATCGGCAAGAAAGAATATTTGTGAACAATTTTAATATATCAGGTGTATAGAGAAACAATGATCAATAAAGAGCAGAGCTAGCATTAACAGATCTAATACTCAGCAGAGTGGACTTGGCATGATTATCTCATGACGCATTGCAGAATGCCTGTCTGAATATCAATCAAAGGAGTATTTTAAAATTAATGGCTCCACACAATTCCACCATGATAGAACCCAACATTGGGATTCGAGACAGTGCAAATTCAGAAGTCAAATAGTCTTCCGGTAAGGAGCATTCCAGACTAGCAGCAAGTTTATATTTTGTTTCCCTGCGTGACATTTTCAGTTATTATGGTAAACCAAACTAGAAAGGACTTGCCAAACAAAGCTTGTTTGGTTCTTACTTAGGGTGTTTTTTTCCTTCTCCCTTTTATGGAAATTGCAACACACATACAAGATAGTAGTAGTTCATGCATAATAGCAGCTTCTGGAAAGAGAGAAACCTACCAAGAAGAGGAAATGACCGCAGTCATCAAACTTACGGATTTGACTTCTCTGCAGTGCGTCATTTAGTCTAGCACCTTCTGCTTGACTTGGTAATAACCGATCCTGTCCACTAGAATTACAAATCCCAATTAAAGTAAGTTCAAGATTGACTCACAGAAATACATGACGATTGCAAATAAGAAGCTTGTGCATCTTCAGAATAAAGGTTGAAGAAGTTTAACAAAGGCCAAGTGCCTAATAAGCTGATAGAACACCCAACACCAAGAAAAGAAGCAAGGAGATGTGACCATCGTGCTCACAAAATCAAGTCGGTGCAGGCAAAGAAAATGATGGATAACAATGACCTTTCCTTGGAATGGTGGACAAATCCACTGCAGTGATAGCTTTGCCACTAGCCAGTGTTATATAGATCTTAACAAATGACTCTATGCAGTTGAATTAAGACAATAATTTAACTTTTAGTAGAAGAAAACTCATTGGAGTTCTTCCAAATGAGGATGTAGCCTTTGAATATGCTTAAGATATTGGAACAATATCCACTGCAACAGTAGTCCACTGCATTGCCTGTTTTTACCATCTAATATCTGAATTAATGAAAATGAGCTATGTCTTTAACATGCGAATGGGCTAATGCACGCCTTAAACTCTGATTACCCTTTTTTGGGCATTTCCAGCCCATGTGAATCTCTCTTCAATGTAGATTGTTTTATGTTGCTCATTGCAAGATGCAGATTTTACTTGATTATAGTTACATGCTTGAAATTTTTCATATCTGTCTCACTATCATGTGAGAGAATCCATTTAGTTTGATTCACTAATAGCCCTATGAAACTAAACGAATTTGTGACTTAGTTGTTAAGAAAAGAAATCCAACGACAGTACAAGAGGATAACGAGTAGATCCTCATTTGCCTTTATTGTAAGATATCCATGTGTCAGTATCATGTTTCCTATGTGTGAGACAACAATAAGACAGGCTCGGAATATTTGTTCTGCCAAAATCTACATAGCCATCATATACTCCAGTCTCCAGCATATAATTAGATGAGATCTGACAGAAAAGGATAAAATAAGGACCTTGTAAGAAGTAGAGTCTCTGCCTTGACAGCATGAATGCGTGAATTTGTATATGCTGAAGCCGATTCAAGCATCTGAAGCTTCCACAGAAGTGTTTCTTTAGGGAGAATATCAGCAAGAACCTGCAAATTTTGCCATGAATCTTTTTCCAACAAGAAAATAAGTGGACATACATTCCCCAAGTCTAGCCTGTTGTACATGCCTGAAGAAAATATAATTAGGAAGAGTTCTACTCATTACATGAATACAAGGAAAATAAATTGCAGGAAAGCATACTAGTCTCTTGAAAATGAGAGCCATAGTTTAGCTTACAGATAAGTAAGATGACATTGTCAATAAGTCCTTTGATAGCTCTCCCACTGTCTGCTGTGGAGGAAGCCCTTTTGCTGTGCTAGCCTTGAATGTGCTCGAATAATCACCTTACAATTGCCAGAAATGAACTGGCATAAGCAGAGAAAATTACAGCAGGGCTGCAGCCAGATATATATGATACTAATACTGAGTGTTCCCAAACTATTGCCTCACTTCAGAAGCAGTTCAGTATCATCCCCCCACCCCAACACATTTACACAGCAGCTGTTGCCACCTTTTCACCATCAGCAAGCAAAAAGGTATTCCTAAAAGTGGAAAACTGTCATTCCATGGAACGTGTTTAGGGGGTTTGCCCGTAATTGTCGCACCACAAGTTGACGGAGGTTGTAAAAGAGAGGCAGTTAGTACAGAGAGGTAAGAAAATACACAAGGGTGGTTCCCATGACATTAACAGGCAACCGCGCCTGTGCTGTCCTCAGTCATTCATATGTTTTTGAAGATGAAATCTCCTATAACACTTACTTTCAATTAGGTCCGAATGCAAACATGTCCAGAGGTTTATAATAAAAAATCAAAACAGTGCTCATCTAAGATTAGTAAGCAGTCACTATATTGCTCATGATGATGTTGTTGCAGCCAGGCACCAAGCTTTGCCCCTAGCTTCTTGGCTCAAGGATGTGGCATGCCTAAAAAATTTCTTCCAAGATTCTTCTCTCCACTTACATTCTCTAAACCCCAACCTAAATTACCATATTGTCAGCCTACCTAAGCCAGTAGCATGGTATATTATAAGAAGTGAGAAAAACAAACCCGAAACATTTTCTGCATTAAGTGAAAAAGTGTAGCATGATACAACAATAAAAAGCAAAGCAAACCTGCCATCAAACTCAGGATGAAAGTATGGCTTAGCTGCAATTGTTCTGGCATTAACTCCAAGAAAGGGAATAGAGCTTGCATTTGCGACTTGTCAAAAGATGTTGCTGCAAAGAAATATGTGTAATGTTCCATATCTAGTGAGCAAAGCTGCCAAAACTGACACTGGTTCTAAAAGAAGCTAAACCTTAATCCAATATAATTCAGTGTGGATGCTGCATAACTCATATAGAGCATTTCATTTAACACAAGAAAAGGCTGCATGTATGTAAGCTTCTTGTCTTATTTGTTTTTCCAGAGACCATGAGTTAGAAATATGATCATCTCTGAGTGGACATAATAACATGAATTCCTCATCCTGCTGTATTCATTTAACTTCACTGGAAATTTCTTCTCACCTGGGTTGGCCAAGATTAAAAGAAGATCAATGTCAGGGTTGCGCTCTGCAACAGCTAATGCAAGGCAGCCTCCAAGTGATTCTCCAACAATATATATAGGTCTATCTGGGAAGTGGTTGTTCTCCGATCTTACTGTTCTCTCAATCATTTTCACGAGTTCTGAGCCATGCAAATTGATTAGAGTTATCAACTCATATGACTGGTGTTAAGATAAAAGAACTCAAAGCATCTATTGTAACCTGGCTTTGCTGTGTTACAACTCCATAATAACATGATATGCTACGTAATGGAGTTATAAGCACCTCAGATTGTTACCATTTTTTCATAATTGGTGAAGCAGTTGGAAAGAGTAAGAAAGAGGAGGACCTCGAAATGATGTTCTATCCATGACTGGGATGTGCAAGCACTGAACTTCGAACATCCTTCATACATGAAAACATTTAACTAGTTAGCTATTTCCTGCTGCAGTAAACAATGAAGTGCACCATCCATTGAATGAAACAGATTGTATGGTCATCAATAGCATGAAAAGCCTGTAGATGATTGTAGGGTAACACAGGCTCCGTCTGAAAGAGCCTTTAAGCCTAATGAAAGGTGCAACATCACCATCTTTTTTACAGTGAACAGGGAAGCGAACGAATTTTCATCAGATTTATTAGGAATGAGAAAAGAAAACTGATTTGTGAAGCAGCTTCATCATATCTCTAACATGTACCAGAGCAAATCCATCTTAAAAGAAGGCATACTGCTTTAAATTGATGTACTTAAGGGTTTTTCAAACTGTGCTATTTGATGACTGATCTAGCTGGAAAGGATTGAGGTTGAATGTTCATAAACAAACCAGCTGCCCCATGTTGCCAGTCACTGCTATTGTTATTTGCCCTTCTTTCATTTCCTTATTCAGTTCAGGTGGGCGTACATAATCCAGTGTGCGGGAAAAAAAATATAGTGGAGAGACGATTGATGCATTTCGGCAAGAAATCGAATTAGATGCTGAAAATTCAGTGCTAAACTGGAAGATTGAATGATCAAGGAAGAGTAGGCATGCGTACTTTCCGAGCTTCTTGAGATGCGAAGTAAGCCCAGCTCCTGTGCCGTCGATTCCTGAGAAACAAGATATCGGGATATGGAAAGGCACTAAGGCTTCGATCAATACCGAAGAAGATTCGCAGAAACATGACGTATTCAGGAGAAAACAAAACAGCTTGTGATTAGATTAAAGTGACGTCCGAACGTAAAAGCGGAAAAGCTCCAACTCCAAGCTGCACATCAACAGCTTTATAACGGAAGAAAACTATACTGTTGAATCTCAATCGTCACTCGCAGTAAAGAGAGCGATTATAAATTAAAAAGTAGGGACAGGCGATTCTAAGTTTTGTCCAATTAAAATCTAGAATCTACTCATTAAAACATATTTTCTAATTTTTGGAACTTGAAACCTATCCCGCATATTTAGCAACTTAGAAACTATCCTATCACAAGTTTTGGAATCAATTTTAGGGTTTATTCAAGTTCCACTTGTACTATCAATTAAACGATTGTAGTAAATCATCACATTTAATGATCATCATTTGTTACAATCTATTGATCACTACTCATAATTAAACACACAAATATTATGAAATATTAATAAAGTAAAAGTATCAATTGTGGATATCGTCGGAAATGAAAGCTTAGTCATTATCATTGAACACCATGAAATGTCATAGGATTGCGTGAAGACATAAAACAAGAAAAACACAAAAACTTATTTTAAGTTCTAGATTCCAAGTTATTTATCAGAACAAGTTCATATCCTAAAATTTGGAATGGACTAATATCTACTGATTTAATTCTCACGTTCTCAATTCTACTTTAGGACAATGCTCATCCTTATCGAAAAGGTGCTATCATGGAATCGACTCGATCATCATTATAAGTTCGTAACCCTAACCCATTCCCATTTTGGGTAGAACAGATTTACTAATTCTTTGATTCCAGAAATTCACAACAAAATGTGTCTTTGTTCCAACCACCTCCTAAAAGCCCTATACAGGGATAGGCTGGTTTGTTTGAAGAGAATCTTTTCTATGATATATGATCAACGCCATACGTATGTCCAGGTCAACTCTCAAATTCCTGTCAGATCACTTCAACTACGAATTATGGAGGCAACAAATTCGAACGGTTACATATCATTCAACCACGAGTAAGAATGTTGATCAGAGTGGATTCACCAGGCAAATAGAGAAGCAGGGGCAACTTCTCCGACGGAGAACCGCTCTCCGGAGGAGAGAACCAGCGAGGCGGTCCACCACCCCATCTGGTCAGATCCTTAGCCTCGTCGAAGAACCTCCTCCGCCTCTCCCGTCCGCTCTCCAACTCCACGTCCTCCGCGAACGGCGTCAACCCTTTTTCTCCATCCTTCTTGTAGCGCGTCCCTTTCTCTCCGAAACTAACTGGCCTCGACGAAGGAAAGGCAGTTCCGATGGCTGTGGAGGATACTTGCTCCTTTGAAACAGCGAATCTGCGAGTCGACGATGAGCTGAGCTTCGGATTCCGATTGGAGCTTGCCGCAGCCGAAGCTTCGTTCCGGCGATTGGGGGTTGGAGAGAAGCCGGACGGGAAGAGGCATGGTCCGGTCGTCACCAAGGATGGCGGAGACAAGAGAGAAGCCTGGCGGGAAGAGACAGGCTCCGATAGCCGCCATGGACGGTGGAGACTGGAGACAGCAACGGCTGAAAAGTGAAGTAAATTCAACGAAGCTCGAGAGCTATAAAAAGGCGGGAGGGAGGGAGGTAGGGAGAGAGAGAGAGAGAGAGTACTCATGATTGGACAATGACTACGGTGCTGCGACTGTCGTGGTCACTCTTGAGGAAACAAGACGAAAGTATATTAACGAAAAAGGAGGAATCTATCAGAAACTTGAAAACGAGAACAACACACACACACACACACACACATATATATATTATATGGAAAAGAAGTAATAATATTACTAGTTCAGTAATATTCAACATTAGGTTAAATTCTATACTTTCCTTTGCAAATTTAAGCATCCATCATTTCTCTTTTTTTGGTAAAATCTAATGAGCTAGCTATTGTGAAGGATATCAATCATTGAGACTTAAGAAGTTACTTCACAATTACAATAAAGGGAGATGCTCTATCATTTGGATTGCTAAATATTTCCTTAAGAGTTAGTGCTACCACAACATTCACTGTCAATTTCTTTAATATGACATATGCATTTAAAATCACGCGTGAGATGCCACCAGATAAACTTGAGATATATTTCCATATATAAAGTTTTTTTTTAAAAGAAATTACACTCATCATAATTTTGAAAATTCTCGTGACATAGAAGGTAATTTATAACTCAAAATATAATTTTTTTAATAACAATTATATCAATTGACATTATAAAACATACATTTAGAAAAGATCAAGAAAAGAACGTACATATATAAAAAAAAAAATTATATATATTTTTAGAGTCTCTTGAAACATAACATGATCACTAAATGATGAAATGTCAAAATCAAATACTCTAAAGGTTTTAGCAAATAATTATTTTTTAAGAGCAATTGCTTGGTATGTCACCATTTGACATGGTCACCAGATATCCAAATGGTTACCTAATTATATGAGAATATCTCACTAAGCCAATCGACAAGTTAAGGCGCGACTTGAAGCTTCACATGAATAAGCCAAGAAAATTTGTATATATAATTAACGATTATCACAATAGTATTTTTGAGAAATAACAATAGAATTCATGAGAAAGAATGGTGTCGTGTTTTTTGGTGGCTCATGAGATATGATCTTTAATATACATGTGATTGTTTAATATATTGCTTAAAGATAATTTAGATTTCTTGGGCTGATTTTATATTTTTATCATGTGTTGCAAAGTGAGAATTTCTTGAAATATTATTTGATTATGTACGTGATGATCTTTCTTTATATGCCATTAGATTATGCAAAGTTTCCTATTTTGTGACTAACAAAAGGAAAGGATATACCAAAAAAGGAATGAGTTTATTGCAGGCAATTATACAAAGGAAGGTTGATCGCAAATTATGATGCAATCAAAGAAGGATCTTGAGTGAGAATATTTTTTTAAGGGGAAGGTGGCAAAAAATATTTCCATATGAAATTTGCAACGTTTGATCCGAAAAATTGAGAAGATTCCGCACCATTTTGAAGAATCGAAAATTCTCATCTTTGCGCAATATTTGTACAAATTATTGAAGGAGGAGAAAGGGAATGCACAGTAAAGGCAAAAAAAATCATGATCATCTCAAAAAAAGGCATCAAATTGAGGTGGGGGTGTAAATTAAGTGTGAGAAAATCCTAATTAAATCAATTTAATTTTTTGCCTGCTCTTCATTATGGAAGAAAAGGTAATGTATGTTAGAACTTGCTAAGTTCTACATGATCTAGTTAGTATATTTCCTATTTCACTTACTTTTATCATTATAAATCTCATATTTTCATTATCATTTTATTATGACAAAAAAGGTATGTTAAATTTATATATTGCAATCATGATCATTAATATATACTGATGTATATGATATTTGATTCTATAGGAACATGAGCTATATTGCATATATTTTATGTTCACGGTTGCATCTATAAGATATTGCTTTTGAAAATTGCGTTTCATGCCAAATATGTTTTGAAGATTGTGTGTGAAAATGAGCTAAATAGCATATTCTCTGAGTGATATTCTTTCCATTATTATTGTTTCTTTTGTAATGACAAAAAGATTTGGATTAAAAATGCAAGAAAAGCATAACATTGTATACAGACGAAGATGTTTTGTGATCTTGCTTAGGGGAGCTATATAAAAACATGAAGTTTTTTTTTTTTTTTTGAATTTATTCTTATCTTGAACTTCCTTAATAAGAGTTTCTTTACAAATCTTATTCACTCTGATTAACTCTATATTCTATGAAATTTTTATAATTATCTTTACTATATCAGCAAAAATTCTGAAACGTGATGTCCATTTCTCTATTTGTACACCTGTTTTAAACATCTTTATCTACTGACTATTGCACGAAAATGTTCAATCAGGTCTTGGCTCAACCTACTGCATTATATGAGGAAACAAAAGTTAGGTATGCTATAGCTGATGCAAATGTGACACTCCGAAGTATGTTGTGTATAGACACAGTACCCACTCAAGGAAAAACACAAGGATAAGCCTACACTGGCACTATTGCTCACAAAAGCGCAACTATTGTGGTGCCTATAGTTACTTTTCCTTTGCAGAAGTGGCTTCTCATTATGGTCATGACGATTTCAATGCTGTCATTGCGGAAGACTTCACGGAGGTGAAGAGTGTACTACCATGTCATTTTCTCGAGAGTCCGCCTCTTCTAGCCCAAGTGGAGACGTAGCGCTCCCCGTCTGATGTTTTGGATTCTAAATGAGAATGAAAAGTTTGACTTGAGTAAAGAAGATGATGGAAGAAGTAGGAACACCTTTCAAGTGTGCAAGACTTCCGTATCCATTCTGCTTAAATCGAAACTAGCTGGCATGGTCATTGCAGTCATGAGGACGGTTATCACATTATCCTTATGACTATAGTAAATTACAGCTTACACTTAGTCTAGGATCCAAGAAAGAAAACCCATCACTCTAGGTATCTACCCCAATCTGGCATTCCATCAAGCTCCACTGATATGTCAATAAGTCCTCATTAGTCTTTGAAAAGACAAAAGTCATCTGAATTAAAAACAGAAATTGCCTTAGAAATTGAAAAGGTGGAGAGGCTCCTTGAAGAATGTAGGCAACAATATGAAGACAGACCTAAGACGAGTACTTTGGTGAGTTCACTGACATTCCATCGAGTTCTCATCAGCCCTTGGAGTCCATAAAATATGACCAGCTCAAAGTCCTATAGGTTGAAAGACTAATAAAGGAATACATAAAGCAAACTGATGGATGTGGTTCAGTACCTCAGACGATAACATTGAAAAACCAATTCATATATACGACATGCGAAAGAGACAAACATGACAAGAGAAAGTGCTATTAAAAGAAGAAAATTTGGCCTGAGTTATTGTTGCAGAAATACTATTCATGGCATTGTAGTACACTATAGGAGTACTGTAGCACACTGTAACAGAGCAAAAAATGCGTGATAACAGTTTGTCAGGCTGAAAGTCACGTTTGTCAATATAAGAGATACTATGTACAAATTATTGGCCATTGTTGGCCATAAATTGCCTATACAAATTGTTGCTGATCTCCAGAACTATCATCAATAAGCATTGTTTGGTGTTTGTCTTATGCCTATTTAAGGCACTTCTTGTAATGCTAAGGGGTAGAATGCACCCTTACTAAAAAAAAAAAATATCGCATGATTTGATATGAATTCTTAAAGCTCTTTCCTAACTTACTTTCTAACTTATTGATATGATTCTTTAAAACTATAGATATTTTGGTTAATCCTGATGGTATGCTCTGAACTTGGCGCAATTGAAACCATCAAAATTCTGCTATCATGGATTGTTTTATGATATGAGTCAGAAAATGAAAAGGATTTGGTGGCTAACAAACAGTTCATATTATGAGGTTGGAAGGACCATGCATGCCGAATAACATATCTGCCACAAATTCTGTTTTCATTTTCCTTAGCTATCGACATACATTTCAACAATTTAATTCTAACGTATTGGATTTTGGACTATTACAATTGCCGACAACTGTCCATTGCACTTTGCATACCTCACAAAATTAATTATTTATATTCTATCCAAAGTTTCAAACTAAATAATACTTAACTTTGATTTTAAATATTGGAAAAAGTGCAACCTAAGTACCAAAACTTAGCACGAAGAGATATTAAGTGTCAAAAGTAACACTTAAGTGCCATTTTTTTTAACAAGTGGAACAGTTAAGTGCCATCTCCGGTGAACTTTCTTTGGAAACAATTTTTTATTGTTTTTCTCGCCTACATGACTTTGCTAAAGAGCCGACTCAAAGCAAAGAAACGTAAAAACGACATCGTTTTTGTGCGGATTTGAATTTTTAATATAAAAATTGATTTAATTAAATTATAAAAATAAATAAATAAAAATATATATTTAAAAAAAAAAAAAAAAAGGGAGAAAGAAGGTGGATGAGGGCTGAGCCCTTGCTGCTATTGCCAGGAAGGGCCAACGAAGGTGGGGGGAGGATTGGCCGGGGTCACTAGGCCACGACCCGGAGGTCGGCGACCTCAGCTGACTAGTGACAAGGGCTTGCGAGCCCTCGCTCAAATCTAGGGTGAAGGTTGTGGCCCTCCCTAGATTTGATGAGAGTCGGCAGCCCTTGCCTACCTCACCCCAGATCTAGGCGAGGGCCCATAGGCCCTTGCTACCGATCGGCCAAGGTCACTCGGCTCCTAGCTAGGGCTCCGGCGACTCGAGCCGACGCTGCCCCCACCATCATCAACCCTTCTCGATGACAGCGGGGAGGCAGCGGCGGCGGGAGCTCAACCCTTAGCCACGTGCCTCCTCTCCCCCTTTTTTTTTTTTTTTTTAATGTTTTAAATAAATTGAATCTTAAATTTAATTTAATTAATTTTTATATTAATTATTTACCACATCAAAGACAAAACATCGCTTTTGCATTTGTCTAGCTACTTTAGCGTGCAAAATGACGTCGTTTTGCATTTACCTCACCAAAAAATCGTCGCGTCAGCATTTTAACCAGATTTTTTCGCCGTTGGCACTTGAGTAATATTTTGTTTCGATTTTTGTACTTTGTGTTACTTTTCTAACTTTTGGTACTTGAGTGTCACTCCGTGCCAAATTTTGGCCCCTCATATGTCTGGCACTCCTTAAATATTATTATGAAAATTCCAGATATCATAGAATTAGACGGAAAAAAGAAAACTGAAGAACGAATCTGTAAGAGCTTGAAAAGCCAAGCAGGGAAGCGCCATCCATAATTATTTTTGGGACCCAGCGAGTCCATAACTGTACAGTAGAATCTATGGCTTATGCTTATTCTGAATTGAATGCAAAAGCAATGTCGTCCATCTTGGACGAGATTCCGTCACAGTTCAAAGGTTGGAATTTCAAATGCAGAACCATGCGTGGCCTGGTACATCGATCGGGCGAAGATGCTCCTGTAAGGATCGCTCTGTCGTTTCTCTCTCAGGTACGCCAGGCAGCTCTCCACCTCTGACTTGGATTGTAAATACAGTTCATGAAATTTTTCCTGGTTTTTGAGTTCCCGCTTCCACCCTTCAGGAGCACAATCATGTCATACGGTCAACTTACTAGTAAACCACAGTCGAGATAAACTGAGAAAATTGTGGAGGGCGCTCCTGAATTGGTAACGGAAGGAATAAAATGCAGCTCTATGATCAATATCGACTGTACTAGTTATGTATGTGACGAGGTTTGGACATATTGAGCACTCTCCAGCAGGGAAAAAAAAATAAAGAAGACCACGAGAAATCTTGCACGAGCGCCAGAGTAGTGCCATGTAATAATGGAAATTGAAGGGATGAATGAGTGGCATGGATTGACAGAATGGAGGTTTCATCTCCAGTCACGTGTACGAATTCTTAGGAGATGACGGGTTCTAATGTGAGAAGCTAATTCCAAGAATCATTCTGTAACACCTAGGGCAAATTGGAAAGTGGGTTGCAACAATGGACATACCTGCTGTTTCAATTGGTTTTCCGAAACAATAAGAGAACCGGCCCGGAATTTTTGGCCAAATCAAAGGACGGCGCTGATCTTGATTGGGCACCTCTCTGGTTGCGTTAGACCTGCCAAAGTCATGCCAAAGATATTTATTCATCACAAATAGACATGGAAAATAGGGACTCTGGGTAAATTCACAGGAAAAATGGACTGGAATCCGCTGGACTATTCATACCTCACTTCTGCATTATCTTCCGTCAGTCGTCGTATCAAGTCACTCAAAAGTGGGATCTCATCGTAATCGAGAAAGACCTGCCAGGTGCAAAATTCAGAGTAAAGCAACCATCTGGACATTGACTGAAGAACATCTGCAGCATGTTATCAAATCATGCGCACGTGAAGTATCAGAGTTGGATTTATGCACAGGTGCTGATGTTCAGTGGATTGAGCCTTCATGCAACTAATGGGTCAAGATCCAAATTTTTTATTTTCAGGAAACAAACTGCATATTGCCCTTGAGGATTATATGAGAGCAAACTTCAGTTAATGCTATCCTGTTAAAAGCTTTGAGATAAGTTCTGACATTTCCATTAAACTTCAAAGATTTTCAAATGCAATTTGCGCCAGTTGCCCGCTAAAATCATTGCATGCAAGAAAAATTAAAGCATCCTCCTTTACATGTACTTGTCTGCTTAAATTTTGAGTAAAAAGACAAACTCGATCGGCAAAAAACGCAAGCAGTTAAAAATAACAAATAAAACAAAACATTCTGTCAACAATTCCCTACATCTCCAAAATACAATGACGGAAAAAAGAAGGTGACGAGCTCACATTGCAAACTGAATTTTATGGACTTACTTCACTAAAGTCATCTTCTCCAACGGCAACAAAAGGCACTATTTTGGCTCCAAAGCGAACTGCCATCCTGACAAACTCAGGCTGCTCTGGCCAACATAGCTTGTACTCTTCACCCTGGCAATTTTACATGGACATGGACACTTGACATTGCTTGAAATTTTGATGTAGGGGCAGATATCGTTTTTGCTAAAGCAATCAACCAAAAATAATAAAATGTCGCCACAAAAATGCACATTTTATATGGAGAGACATGGTAACGTAACTGTTGGGAATAACGGATCCCCGAAAAGCGGATTCGACACTGAATCGAACCCCTAAATCAATGCGGAAGACGAAGCCCAAGAAAACGACACGTATCACCGATCGTAAAGCACACCACGGATTCGAGCGTACCTTGTTAGCCACAGATTAAACACCGACGCCAATGGAGGAAGAGAATCCGGTGCTGTTCGATCCGAGGGGGCAAAATTCCTTCAAGCGCTTCACTGTTTTACTTTGAAGGAAACGGGAGAGAGGGAGAGCAAGCGTAACAACATACGTCTTTTTCTTTTCAATAAAACCGTAAGTTTTTCTCTCTCTCTCTCTCTCCTTTTATACCCCCTTCTTTCCACGGGCCTTGTTCCCGTGGGCCGGGCTTTCTGGGCCCAACTTGGGCGGACAGGGCCTTAAGCCCAATTAAATAAAGCCTTCATCTCCCACTCGCACATGGTGGGCCGAACAGGATTCTCTTTACCTCTCTTCAACATTCATACCGGTGAATAATCCGTGCGACAAAGATACTTTGAGAGCTCGTTCTATACATACGTTAGGAATATATAGCAGCTCATAATGGGCGTTACACTCCAAGTAGATTTAGTATGCAGTACCCTAGATCGATCGATCACATTTATATCTCCCTTGATCTCTTTTAAACAATGATATATATATATATATATATATATATATATATATATATATATTGTATTCACAATTATAATTATCACAAAGACATAGTCATAATTGGTCGACCAGGTGAATACAAAACCACAATGTGATTTTCCAAAATCGATCTTCCTCTTTCCTTCAAACTCTCAATTTCAGTCAAGCTTGCTTTTCTAGAAATGCCCCATTAGATCGAATCATCTCATGACCATTGGCAACACCCTAAGATAGCAAACACTAAATAAAAACCTTGAGAATAAGTAAAAGTCCTGAGGGGACTAAAAAATTAAGGAACTCTTTTTCTCAAGAGTCTCACACTTCGTAAAAGTTGAGATCAAACTTTTGACCACTCTTATTGGTCGTCTCATGCATACGTAGTATGAAATACGTATTACGGTATTAACTCCTTTCCCATGGAGCGTATGTCTACATTTTTCAATACCGTACAGATGATAGTTCGAGACATACCCAATGTCTAACTTGAGTTCACGTATCTACTCAATCACAAAATTCATCGAACTCACATCGGCATCTTAGACGGATAGAGTAAAATATGTGGGGTATTTTACTTTCGGACATCGTAAGAATTATGTCCTCATCTTAACACTCAGTTAAGGCGACATTCGTATTTTAAGCTTGAGCTCTCGATTATCACCTAGATAATAAGCTTAAAAACAGTCTCATCTCTATTTATCACACAGTAAATAGAGGCGATTACCCGTGTGAGTGGGCTAATCTTATATCTGTCCGACATACTTCTCAAATAATGCACTGAGCATTAAGATGCATAAAGATCACACATAGATTCATAGGCATTAATCAATGAAAAACAAAATCTCATAAATGTGAACAACTCGGGAAATTACAATTCAAGTACATCGACTCTACGCAATCCTAGAGATTTTACATGACCACAAAACACATCTCTAGGTATCGGCTTTGTCATAGGATCGCTACCATTCTATGCGTAGATATGTACTGTAAGTTCACATCCTTTCGTGCAACCATATCTTTTACAAAGTTATACTTGGTATCTATATGTTTGGTCTTGCCATGATACTTTGGATCTTTGGTGTATGCTATAGCTGCTTGGCTATCACAATTAACCAATAATTGATTTGCAGCTTTCTCAATAACACCTAAATGATCCAAGAATCTCTTAAGCCAAACCCCTTCTTGTACCGCTGCTGATAATGCCACGAACTCAGCTTCCATCGTGGATAAGGCTATACACGTTTGCTTCTTACTTGCTCCATGATATGGCGCCATTGTTCGATAAGAAAGCAAATCCGAGGTAGATTTCCTTTCATCTAAATCTCCTCCCCAATCGGCATCCGAATAGCCTTCAAGTCGCAGATCCTTTCCTTGGTAATTCAACTTGAAATCAGCAGTTCCCTTGAGATACCTCAGTATTCTCTTCACGGCTTTCCAATGTGCTGGACCCGGGTTGGATTGGTATCTACTCACCATTCCAACTGCAAAACATATGTCGGGTCTTGTACACATCATAGCGTACATCAAGCTCCCAACAGCACTAGCATAAGAAACATGTTTCATTTGTTCCTTCTCTTGTGGAGTCCCTGGACACAATCTATGGCTCAATCCTTCACCTTTTGCAATAGGAGTGTCTATGGGTTTACAGTCTTGCATACGAAATCGTTCAAGAACCTTATTTATATAGGTTTCTTGCGAAAGAGACAACGATCTCTTCGAACGATCTCTTGAAATCTTAACTCCAAGAATGATGCAGCCTCACCCATATCCTTCATCTCAAAGTTAGAAGACAATCATCTCTTGACGGTACTAACCAACTCTATATTGCTTCCGGCAATTAGTATATCATCAACATATAATGATATGATCACAAATTGATCATTGGATCTTTTGATATATATACAATGATCCTCATCAATCATTGTAAAATCATATGCCATTATGAAAACGTATATACCATTGTCTTGATGACTGCTTAAGGCCATATATCGATCTCAAAAGTCGACAATACCTTTTCTTCTTGGCCTTTTACTATAAAACCAGCAGGTTGTTCCATATATATTTCCTCCTCTAATTCTCCATTGAGGAAAGCAGTCTTTACATCCATTTGATGTAACTCAAGATCCAGACTAGCCACTATTGCCGAATAATGCGAATCGAGGTAAATCTCACTACGGGAGAAAACGTATCTTCATAATCAATTCCTTCCGTTGATTATACCCCTTCGCCACAAGGCGAGCCTTATGCCTTTCTATCGAACCATCAGCCTTTCGCTTTATTTTGAGAACCCACTTGTTCCCAATAGCTGCGTCCTTTTGGAAGATCAACCGGTTCCTAGACTTGGTTTGATTCCATTGACTCCATTTCCTCTTCCATTGCATTAATCCATTTTTCCTTACTAGGGCACTTGAGCCTCATTGATATTTCTTGGCTCATCCTCATCTTGTGGAGCAACCATAAAAGTTTCCCCTTCAATGTCAAAACGTCGACGGGGAATACTTTGGCGACTTGTTCGCCGTATGGGAGATTGTACACTTTGCACATCATTCTCTATTGTGCTCCCACTTGGATGAACTCCACTAATATCTTTATCTTGATCCAAGGTTTCAAATAGGGAGTTATCTTCCCTATTTCGCCCTTCTTAGGAAACTCATCCTCTAAGAATGTTACATCTCGAGATTCATATTCAGTTATACTCCTACTTTCCTGCTCACCAATGAACACATACCCTTTCGAGTGTTCCGAGTATCTTATGAAAATACTCTTTTTTCCTCTGGGACCTAATTTCCCAAACTTGTGAGAGGACTCATGTGTATAGGCAACACAACCCCATGGCTTAAGAAAACTTAAGTCCGGTTTTCTACCTGTCCATAACTCATATGGAGTGGAAGTAACGATTTGGAAGGCACCGGTTAAGTATATAGGCGGCAAAGAAGTTAATAACGCATCACTCCAAAAGGTGATAGGTAAATTAGCATGCGCCATCATGGACCTAACCATTTTCAATAGGGTTCTGTTTCTTCTCTCTGCAACACCATTTTGTTGAGGAGTATACGGAATAGACAACTGTCTTTCTATTCCTTTTTCATCACATAATTTTCTGAACTCATCAGATAAATATTCTCGACCTCGATCGGATCTCAATGCTTTTATTTTCTTGTCTAATTGATTCTCTACCAGGTTCATGAACCTTTTAAAACAACTTATTGCTTCAGATTTATGAGAAATCAAATAAACATATCCGAATCGAGTATAATCATCAATAAATGTGATGAAATAAACAGCCGCATGCCTTCCTCTCACATTCATTGGACCCACGAGACATCGAGAATGGATTAAATGCAGAGGAAATTCAGCTCTTTTTCCTTTTCCAAATGGTTTTCGTGTTGCTTTCCCTTCTAGGCAATGCTTACATACGGGCAAATCGACTTTTCAATATTGCCCAACAAGCCCTCTTTGGCTAGTCTATTCATACATTGTTGGCCAATGTGACCAAGTCTTGCATGCCACACATTCACATCATTATCATATTTATTAGGAGACGTGAGAAGGGAATAACAAATATTAGCATTAACATAATCAACATCTAATACAATAAAACTATCTAGAAAATAGCCACAACCATAGTAATTTGTATTCAAAAACAAATTCACACCTCTACTACAGAAGTTCATATTAAAACCTAATCTAACCAACACTAATACAGACACTAAATTCCGACGAATCTCCGGAGCATACAGCACATCATGAAGGAACAAAGTGCGTCCACCACGCTTCAGTTGGCATGTGCCAATTCCTTTCACTTCAGCTTTGGAGTTGTTTCCCACATAGATCCACTTAGTTCCAGTAGGTACTCGTCGGAATTCCACGAAGGATCCTCTATCCTTCGCTACATGGTCCGTCGCTCCTGAATCCACAGTCCACAAAGGATTAGACTCAGTTAAGAACACAGAACTTGACACATAAGCAAAGTTCTGAAAAGTACAAGGGGTGCATACCTTCTTTGGCTCACGACAGTCGCGAGCATAGTGACCATTCTTGTCACAGTTGTAGCATTTCACCCTTACTAGCTTTTTCATGTGAGGACGCTTTCCTCTATCATGTTGGTCAAACTTGGGTTTCTTCCCTAAAGGACCAGCTTCTTCCTTGCCTTTCCCCTTATCAAACCAGCTAGGGCGCTTGCGCTTGGAGCACGAAGCTCCATTTGAGCTAGAAGCGGCATGATATAGATCAAGCATCGGCTTAGCCGCCAACAGGCGGTCCTCTTCCAGCTCAAGATGACGCATTGCATCCTCAAATGTTTTGATATTTTCATTATGAGTCAGGTGCACCTTCATATGCTCCCAACTCTGAGGCAAGGAACGAATCACTGCTTGCACCTGTTGCTCATCTGTGAGGACATGGCCAGCGTCTCTCAGCTTAGTTATCATATTTGACATCTTTCTAAGATGTTGCTTCATGGTCTGACCATGAGGCTTCTTATAAGAGTCAAATCTGATAGTGAGCTGCCTCAGTCTAGTCACCGAAGTATGACCAAACCTAGCTTCCAGTGCCTCCCACATTTCTTTGGCATTGTCAAAACGCCGAAACTCTCGCATGATATCATTTTCCATGCGCCGCTCAAAGCAACGTGATGCGAGCTAGAGAGTTCATTCTTTTCCACACAGAAAAAGCTTCTTTGTCCTTTTTGTGCTGTTCAGTGGGTCCCTCTTCAGGTTCTACCATGGTCATGACAAGAGCCTCAAGTGCTTCTTGCTCTTCCAGCACATACTGGATTTTCATTTGCCAAATCTCATAGTTGTCACCATTGAGCTTTTCACCTTTGTTCAGCTCGGCAACTATGCTTTCTTTGTGGAAATTTGAAGTCATTGATCCGAACAAATCGACAAATATGCACGAATTATTAATGCCTATCATTTATGCATCCCTATTTACATAGACCCATCATATTAATGAATAATTTCAAGTAAGGCTTTAGAATCAAAATGTCACTACGTTTCCAATCATCCTCCAAAATCCTAACTTAAAAACTATCATTAATATAATTATCTTATGCAAAATAAGTTCTATGAAGTTACAAAAACTTCTATAACTACCCATAGCTAATTACCCACAGCAACCAGCAATAACAGAAAGCAATAGATAAATAATATCCAATAAAACAATAATGCTTTCAATCAATACAAATAGGTAGTAATCATTACATAATATGTTCACAAAACACACTTAACATATATCAGTCAATACAACTAACACCAAGTCAGCACACGAACTGGGAAAGATCCTATTTTGTTCAATTTCTTGATCTTTTCCCTTGAAACAATACAGTAATATTCATTTACAAAATTCATCACAATTTTCTTATAGGAAGCAGCTCCGTTGACATCCCATATGCGATTCAACACATCTTGCCATTCAGGTGGAAGAGTGTTTATGAAAAATCGCACCATCTCTGACTGTGACATAAGACGACCATTCCATATGACCTGTTGAATTTTCACGTTGACTTCAAGGACGTGATCAATTAAGTCACCGCTCTCCCATCAATGATCAGTCGGCTCGGTATCGCCAGACGGCCTTTCCTTTTGTTCATCAAGAATCGCGTGAATAGGTGTGCGCAACCTCGGGGGAGGAGATTATTCGCAACAAATGCAGAACAAATAAGGGATTACATATAATCCACATAGACTTAATTGAAAAAGAAACACATTCTTTTTTTTTTTTTTTTTTTTTTTTCGGGTCAACGATCAACGGTCGAGTCAACGGTCAACGGTCGAGTCAACGGTCAACGGTCGTCGGTCGTCGGACCGGACAGACCGGTCGGGCCAGTCGGACCGCTCGCGCGGACCGACGCACGTGCCACGCACGTGCTCGGGCTGACGTCACGCAGACGTCAGCGGCACGTGCCGTGCGCGTGCCATCGTCAGCGGGTCGGGTCGGGTCGGTTCGTGGGTCGGGTCGTCGCCCGGCCAACCGACGTCATCGCTGACGTCATTGATGACGTCACCCCCGGTTCTTGCGGCCGTTGGGTGACGTCATGATGACGTCAGCACGCGTCGGTCCGCGGACCGGCGCGTGCCGGTTCGCCCGCCGGCGGCGCGCACGTGCCGGTTCGCCGACCGGCGCGTGTGCCGCACGCGCTGGGCGAGCCAGCGCTTCCGGGCGCGTCGCGCCCACGCGTAGCGCCTTCCGGCCGTGCGTGTGGGCGCGTGCGGCGTCGCCCGGCGGTGCTCGAGGCATCTCCCGACTCGTCTCGACGTCGCCTTTCTTCCTATGCCATCAGAATTTTATTTCGACTTACGAAAACTCGGAAAAATGGCCGAAGAACGCTCGGGTGTCGGGATTGCTCGCCCGATCCGTACGGCCGAAGGTATTTTTGCGAAAATCAATCAAAAAAGCATCAAATTGATCGGGAAAACGTGAACTAGGGCTCTGATACCAATGTTGGGAATAACGGATCCCCGAAAAGCGGATTCGACACCGAATCGAACCCCTAAATCAATGCGGAAAACGAAGCCCAAGAAAACGACACGTATCACCGATCGTAAAGCACACCACGGATTCGAGCGTACCTTGTTAGCCACAGATTAAACACCGACGCCAATGAAGGAAGAGAATCCGGTCCTGTTCGATCCGAGGAGGCAAAATTCCTTCAAGCGCTTCACTGTTTTACTTTGAAGGAAACGGGAGAGAGGGAGAGCAAGCGTAACAACGTACGTCTTTTTCTTTTCAATAAAACCGTAAGTTTTTCTCTCTCTCTCTCTCCTTTTATACCCCTTTCTTTCCACGGGCCCTGTTCCCGTGGGCCGGGCTTTCTGGGCCCAACTTGGGCGGACTGGGCCTTAAGCCCAATTAAATAAAGCCTTCAGTAACTACAGATAATACCTGAGGTATAAATGGGAGGGGGTGATAACAAACTTTTAACTGAAACGTATGATTCTATGAACAGAAGGCTTACCTTAGTTCGATCAAATTTCAGGTTATTTCACCAATTATATGATCTCTAGCATCTGCAGTATATTAGGGTAGCAATATTACCTTACGATGAAGTGCTTAAGGCACACCTCCTGGATAGAGTAAGACATGGCACTTTGACGAAAGAAGTTTGAACGAATTGGTCCCTGAAACAGGTACCGCACCCATCATCCGGAATGCATCAGTATACGCCAGGTCAAGCGTTTGTCCTTTTTTGTATTTCTCAAAGAGCTTAGGATGTGCTATCCCTCGTAAAAGAATGTTCCTCTGATTCAGTAATCGAAAAACCATAGGAAACAGTTCGAGGCCCAATAACATGTGATAGCCAACATATAGAACTGGCCCCTCCAATATAAGCCCATCCAGACCTCTAACAATCCTCCCATCCTTTAAAGTTGACACACTGGTCCAGTTATCTCATCAAACCATCTAAAATTATGCAAGTTGCCAGGTAACAGTCGTCCAGAGACTAAAAACAAATTCAAAATAGGAACTCTCTTGAAGAGGACACAATTATCTTGTTCTGGAAACAAACTAGTCAACTGAAGAATATTTTTCTTTGACAGTATGGTACTCAGATAGAGCCATGGCCATCCATGAAGAGGAAGACCGTTATCACTTTACTCACAGAAGACCTAGGGAATATCACATGAATCTCCTTTTGTGAGCTTCGTTTCATTAAACCTTTAGAATATCATAAGCATGAAAACCAGGGTGGATCAAGCCATGAGGTCTCTGGCTGACCAAATGCTGGATTAAGTTCACAGAATCCGATATTTGTGAACTTCCTAGGTGTCTTGAACTGCCATCCTGTTTTGACCACAAGACAAAGTTCAGATGAAAAACGTTACCTGAACGATTCATATAGTTTCTTATATTCAGCAGGGCTTGGTGGCAGGTAATCTGAAACATAGTCAAGACCTTTTCCACGACGGTAGAAACCAATGCCCTTAATAATGGTTACCAAATCAAAACCATCTTCCTGCATGCAAAGGATATATAAATTAATGACAATACGCCTCATCACATAAAGCTAAACCCACATCAGCTGTAAAAAGCAGAGGAATTGAGTTCTTTAAAAAGTGAAGAGAATGCTTCAACGAAACTAAACTGCACCATATTTCTGATGCCTGCCTCACAAGTATTATAATGCAATGACATCATTCATCTGACAGAGACATCAGCAAGAATTAGGGTAGGATGCGGTTGTGGGGGATCGTATACTCATGAAATAGAGTTGATAGCACTGGTTATTAATTGAAAAGAAAGTACTGATATCTTTTCACCTAGAGTTTAGGGATCGGCACGAAAAAATATCTTTGAACAATTTTGAATGTCTCAGGAGAAATGATGATTGATAAAGAGCAGAGCTAGCATTAACAGATTTAATACTCAACAGAATGGACTTGGCATAATTATCTCATGACCCATTGCAGAATGGCTATGCAAAATATCAATCCAAAGGAGTAATTTTAAAATTAATGGCTCTGCAGAATTCCACCATGATAGAACACAATATTCGGATTCGAGACAGTGCAAATTCACAGTCAAATAGTCATCCAGTAAGGAGCATTCCAGACCAACAGCAAGTTTCTATTCTGTTTTTCTTTGTGACATTTTCAGTCAACATGCTAAACCAAACTAGAAAGGACTTGCCAAACAAAAGCTTGTTCAGTTCTTACGTAGGGTGTTTTTTCCTTCTCCCTTTTTATTGAAATCGCAACACACATATGGCATAATAGTTCATGCATCATAGCAGCTTCTGGAAAGAGAGAAACCTACCAAGAAGAGGAAATGACTGCCGTCATCAAAGTTACTGATTTGACTTCTCTGCAGTGCGCAGTTTAGTCTAGCTCCTTCTGCTTGACTTGGCAATAACCGATCCTTCCCCCTAAAATTACAAATCCCAATTATAAGTAAGCTTAAGATTGCCTCACAGAAATACATGACGAAAGCAAACGAGAAGTTTGTGTATCTTCAGAAACAAAGGTTGAAGAAAGGGGACAAAACGGAAGGTTGAAGAAGTTTAACAGGGGCCACACCTAATAAACTGATGGAACACCCAACACCAAGAAAAGAAGCAAGGAGATGCGACCATCTTGCTGCTCACAAAATCAAGTTGGTGCAGGCAAAGAAAATGAATGATAGCAATGACCTTTCCTCGGAATAGTGGACGAATCCACCGCAGCGATAGCTTTGCCACTAGCCAGTGTTATATAGATCTTACCAAATGACTATATGCAGTTGAATTAAGACAATAATTTAACTTTTTAGAAAAGAAAACTCATTGAAGTTCTTCCAAATGAGGCTGTAGCCTTCAAATATGCCTAAGATATTGGGACAAAATCCACTGAAATAGTAGTCGCACTGCATTGCCTGTCTTTACCATATGATATCTGAACTAAAGAAAATGAGTTGTCTTTGACATGCGAATGGGCAATATATTCCATTCCATCACAGTTCAAAGGTTGGAATTTTTTTAGATGCAGAATTATGTGTTGCCCGGTACATCAATCGGGAGAAGATGCTCCTATAAGGATCGCTCTCCCTTTTCTCTCTCAGGTACACCATGCAGCTCTCCACCTCTGACTTGATTTGTAGATATAGTTCATGACATTTTTCCCGGTCTTTCAGTTCCTCCCTCCTCCCTTCAAGAGTACAATGACGTCATAAAGTCAACTTACTAGTAAACACCATTTGATTTGAATTGAGAAAACCAGCAAGAGACAAATTATTGTGCAGAGTGCTTTGGAACCGGTATCAAAGGGCATAAAGTGCAGTTTCATGATCAATATCGAGTGTACAAATTCTGCATCTGTCGTACAAGGTTCTATGAATTGACCACTATCCATCATATACAAATGAAGGAAAGATCACTAGAACTCAAGCATGTGCATGTAAGTTGTGCGATGGAAAAATAATAAATTGAAGCAAGACAGGATAATTCAAAGGCATGGATTGATTTTATGGAGGGCTTCATCTCCAGTCACGTATATGACTTCTTAGGAGATGATGGGTTTTAATGTGAGAAGCTAATTCCCTGAATCACTGTATAATACTTCTGTGGAAATTGGAAAGTAGGTTGCAGCAATGGCATTACCTGCTGTTTCTATTGGTTTTCCGAAACAAAAATAGAATCGGCCAGGAACTTTTGGCCGAATCCAAGGAAGGTGGACATCTTGATTGGCTACCTCTCCAGTTGCATTAGACCTATCAAAGCCATGCAAAAGATATTTGTTCACTGCAAATAGACGCAGAAAACAGGGAGTGGGGGTAAAATCACAAGAAAAATGGCTTGGAATCCGCTGGACTGTTCATACCTCACTTTTCCACTATTTTCCGTCAGTTGCTGTATCCAATTCCTAAAGTATGGGATCTTCATTTGGTCATCATAATCAAAAAAGACCTGCTAGGCGCAAAAAATTAGAGTAAACAAACATGCGGACAATGACTCAAGAACATCTGCAGGATGTACCGTGATTAAATTCATATGCACATGAACTATCAGGGTTGATTTACATACAAATATTGCTTTTCAGTGGATTAAGAAAAGTTATCTAAATTCATGCAGCTAGTGGATCATGATCCAAACTTATACTTCTAGGGAAAGAACTGCATATTGTCCTTGAGCATAATATGAGAGTATATGAAAGCAAAGTACAGTTGATGCTATCCTATTAAAAGCTTCGGAACAAGGTCTGACATCTCCATAAAACTAGTCAATGATTTTCAAATGTAATTTACACTAGTACCGGCAAAAATCATTGCAAGCAAGAAAAATAAGAGCATCCACCTTAACATATACCTGTTTGCTTAGTTTTCAAGTCAAAAGACAAGCTCAATCAAGAAAAAAAAATAATCAGTAAAAAAATAATCAAAAAATTCTGTCAAACAATCATGTCCTCAACAATTCCATGCGTCTCTAAAGTACAATGAGGCGAAAAAAGCCAACAAGAACTCACATTGCAAGCTGAATTTTTTATTGACTTACCTCACCAAGGTCATCTTCTCCAACTGTACCAAAAGGCACTATTTTGGCTCCAAATTTAACCGCCATCCTGACAAACTCAGACTGTTCCGGCCAAATTAGCTTGTACTCTTCACCCTGGCAATTACATGTACATGTTTTCTGACATTACTCTAAGTTGTAATGTACAGGTAGACTTCATCTTTTCCAAAGCAAGCAAACATGAATATCAAGTATTCCCCTGTGCATGTGCCACAAACATGCGCATTTTAGATGGAGAGATATGGCAATCCAACGATTAACACCTGAGGCGTATTTGGAGGGAGGAGGTGATAAAAACTATTTACTGATATGTATGATTCTTATTCAACAGAAGGCTTGCCATCACGATCCAATTTGAGGTTATTTCACCAATCATATGATCACTGACATCTGCAGCACATTAAGGTTCTAGCATTAGTACCTTACGATGAAGTGCTTCACGCATGCCTCCTGGATAGAGCAAGACATGAGACTTTGAGGAAAGAAGCTTGAACAAATTGGTCCCTGAAACAGGTACTGCACCCATTATCCGGTAATTGTCAAAGTACTCAGGTTCAAGCGTTTGTCCTTTTTCGTAATTCTCAAAGAGCATAGGATGTGCTATCCCTCGTAAAAGAATGTTCCTCTCGTTCATGACTCCAGTTACCAAAGGTACCAGTTCAAGTCCTAATAACATGTGATAGCCAACATATAGAACTGGGCCCTCTGATGGAATCCCATCCAGACCTCTAACTATCCTCCCATCCTCTAAAGTTGACAGCATCACTGGTCCAGTTATCTCATCAAACCATCTAAGATTATGCAAGATGTCAGGTAACAATAATCTAAACATTGAAAACAAATTCAAGGGAGGAACTGTTTTAGAGAGGACATGCCTATATTGCTATTGAAACAATCTATTCAACTAAAAAGTATGTTGATTTGACCATACAACACTCATCTTCTTTTGTGAGCTTCATTTCATTGAACCTTTAGAATAATAAAAGCATGGATATGAAGGTCAATCATGACACAAGGCCTCTAGCAGACCAAATGCTGGATTAAGGACACAGAATATGATATTTATGGACTTCCTGGGGATCTTAAACTGCTATCCTGTTTTGACCATTGGACAAAGTTCAGATGAAAAACCACACCTGTTTGATTCATATACTTTCCTATATTCAGCAGGGGTTGGTGGCAGGTAGTCCGAAACGTAGTCAAGACATTTTCCATGACGGTAGAAACCAACACGTTTAATTATGGTCACCAAATCAAAATCGTCTTCCTGCATGAAAATAAATCACACCATCCCTCATCAGATAAAGCTGGAACCCATATCAGCTGGTAAAAGCAGGGGAATGCACTATAACAGTGAAGAGAATGTTTCAATGAAGCTAAATTGCATCATATTTCTGAAGAGCAGGGGATACTACAGTATACAGTCTCACTATTATGATTCTGCAGGGACATCATCCATCCAACAGAGAAACATCGCCTAGAAGTAAGTAGTAAGTGGTTGTTGGGTGGGTCATATACACATGTTATAGAGTTGACAGCCATGGTCATTAATTAAGAAGGAAGTACTGATATCTTTTCACCTAGAGTTTAGTGATTGGCATGAAAGAGTATCTGAAAACAATTCTGAGTGTCTCAGGTGAAAGAGCAGACTAAAAGCTAGCATTACTAGAAAAACTACTCAGAAGAATAGACTTGGCATGATTATCTCATGAGTATTGCCGAATGCCTATCGGAAATATCAATCAAAATGAGTGACTTTAAAATTAATTGCTCTGCAGAATTTCACCATGGTAGGACACACTATTCAGATTAAAGACGGTGCAAATTCAGAAGTGGAATATTCATCCAGTAAGAAGAGCATTCCAGACTAGTAGAAGTTTCTCTATTTTTTTCCTATGTGACATTTTCAGTTGATATGGCAAACCAAGCTAGAAAGGATCGTGGCCACGCAAAAAGTTCTTCAATTCTTTCATAGGGTGCCTTTCCTTCTTCCATCTATTGAAATTGTAAGACATAAACAAGATAGTAGTTCACGCATAATTCCAGCTTCTGGAAAGAGAGAAACGCACCAAGAAAAGGTAATGACCGCAGTCTTCAAACTTCCGGATATGGCTTCTCCGCAGTGCATCGTTTAGTCTAGCACCTTCTGCTTGACTTGGCAATAACCAATCCTTCACACTAGAATAACAAATCCCAGTTAAAGTTAGTCCACAATTGCCTCAGAAAAATACATGACAATTGCAACTTTAATAATGAGTTTGTGCATCTTCAGAAACAAACATTGGAGAAAGAAGTTTAATAGAGACTGAGCACCTCATAAGCAGAGAGAACACCCAATACCCAAAAAACAAAAGAAAACAAAAAAGCAAGGAAATGTGACCATCACGCTGCTCACAAATCGAGTTGGTTCAGGCAAAGAAAATGAAGGATTAGAATGACCTTTCCTCTGATTAGTGGGCAAATCTGCCACAGCAATAGCATCGCCACTAGCCAGTGTTATATAGGTCTTACTACATGACTCTACACAGATGAATTAAGACAATAGTTTAACTCATAGTTGAAGGAAAACTCATCAAAGTTCTTCCAAATGAGGCTGTAGCCTTCAATTATGCCTACGATATTGGGACAATATCCACTGCGCCAGTAGTTGCACCACATTGCCTGTTTTTGCCATCTAACATCTGAACAAAAAAAAATGAGCTGTCTTTGACAAGCACATGGGCTAATGCGTATGGCTTAAACACTCTCAATGACCTTTTTTTCTAAGGTATTTTCCAGCCCAAGTAACTCACTCTTCAATGCAGATATTTTTAAGCTGCTCACCTGAAGATGTAGATCTTACTTGATTATATGTAAGTGCTTGAAATTTTTCATTTCAGTCTCATAAACATGTGAGAGAATCCATTTAGTTTGCTTTACTAATGGCCTTATGAAACTCAACCATATTAGTTACTTAGTGGTTAAGAAGAAATCCAATGACAGTACAAGAAGATAACAAGATGATCCTCATTTGCCTTTATTGTCAAATATCCATGTGTCAGTGTCATGTTTCCTCCTTGCTGTCTAAGGGATGTGTGAGATAGCAATAAGACTGGCTCAGGATATCTGGTCTGCCAAAATGTACATAGCTATCATAAACTCCAATCTCCCAGCACCTAATTAGATGAGATTTGACAAAATTGGATAAAATGACGACCTTGTAAGAAGAAGAGTCTGTGCATTGACATCATGAATGCGTGAATTTGAATATGCTGAAGCTGATTTTAGCATCTGAAGCTTCCACAGAAGTGTTTCTTTAGGGAGAATATCAGCAAGGACCTGTAAATTTTTCCATGAATGTTTTTCCAAGCAAAAGATTACAGTGAACATACATAGCACAAGTGTAGCCTGTTGTTCATGTCAGAAGAAAATGTAATTGGGAAGAGTTCTTTTTGATACGTGAATTCAAGGAAAATAAATTGCAAAAAAGCATGCTAGTCTCATGAACATGATGGTCATTGTTTAGCTTACAGAAACATGAGATGACATGGTCAATAAGTCCTTTGTTAGCTCTTCAACTGTTCGTTGTGGAGCAAGCCCTTCTTCTGTGCTAGCCTTGAACTTCCTCGAAGGATCACCTTGTATTTGCCAGAAATGAAATGGAATAAGTGGAGAATTACTTCATGGCTGCAGCTGGATAATTATGGTATTGACTACTGGGTATCCCAAAACTAGGGCCACAATTCAGAAGCACTTCAGTACCAGCCCCACCCCCAACACATTTACACAGCAGCCGGTGCCCCCTTTTCACCATCATCAAGCAATAAGGTATTCCTACATGTGGGCATATGAAACAGAGGTTCTGGGGCCGCCTGTAATTGTAGCACCATAAAGTAATGGAGGTTGTAAAGAGAAGTATTTAGGAGAGAGAGAAGCTGAATAGAGAGGTTCGCTAAATACCCCAAGGTGGTTCCTATGAGATTAAAATGCAAACACACCTCTGCTGTCCTCAGTCATTCAGTTGTTTCTGGAGTCAAAATCTCCAATAACACTTACTTCCAAATCGGTCAGAATGCAAACCCCTGATTTCCAATAAAAAAATCAAGACAATGCTCATCTAAGATTACCAGTTACTATATTGCTTATGATGAAGTAATTGCAGCCAGGCATCAAATTTTGTCCCTAGCTTCTTGGTTTCAGGAGGTGGCATGTCTCAAAAGTTTCTTCAGTAAGATTCTTCTCTCTTCTTACATTCCCTAGACCTCGACCATAGATTGCTATATTATCAGCCTCCAATAAGTCAGTAGCCTAGTATACTATAAGAAGTGATACAAACAAACCTGAAAGGTTTTCTGCAATACATAAAACAGTTAGCAAAATACAAATAATAAGGAGCAAAGCAAACCTGCCATAAAACTCAGGATGAAAGGGTAGGTTAGCTGCAATTGTTCTGGCATTAACTCCAGGAGAGGTAATAGTGCTTGTATTTGCGACTTGTCAAATGATGTTGCTACAGAAAAAAAAAAAAAATATGAATGATGTTTCCTTTTTTATAAGCAAAGCTGCCTCAACTTACACAGTTCTCTTCGAAAGTAAGCCTTAATCCAACAAAATTCAATGTGGATGCTGCAAAACTCATATAGAGCATTTCATTTACCACAAGAAAAGGCTGCATGTACATGAGCTTCTTGTCTTATTTATTTTTCCAGAGATTGTAAGTTAGAAAACTGATGATTTCTGAGTTGATATAATAACTTGAATACTTGCTCCATTTATTTAACTTCACTAGAAATTTCTCCTCACCTGGGTTGGCCAAGATTAATAGAAGATTGATGTCAGGGTTGCGTGCTGCGACAGCTAGTGCAAGGCATCCTCCCAGTGATTCTCCAACAAGATATATAGGTCTATTTGGGGAGCGGTAGTTCTCTGATTTTATTGTTCTCTCAATCATTTTCACCAGGTCTGAGCCATGCAAATTGATACAAGAGTCATCAACTCATAAGAGAGGTACCAAGATAAGATAATCAAAAGCATCTATTGTAATCTAGCATTGTTTTATTTACAACTCCATTATAAAATGATATGCTTTTGCTATGTAATGGAGTTAAAAGCATCACAATTAAATTGTTGATTACAAATGGCATTGTCTTCAGATTGTTACTATTCAGAATTGGTGAAGCAGTTGAAGAGGGTAAGAAAGAGGAGGACCTCGAAATGACGTTCTATCCATGACTGGGATGTGCAAGCACCAAATATCAAATATCCTTCATACATGAAAACATTCATGTAGTTAGCTATTTCCCACTAAATTAAACAGTGAAGTGTCATCTACTGCATGAAACAGTTTGCACAGTCATTAATAGCCCGAGTAGCCTGCAGATGATAGTAGGGTAACACGGGCTCTGTGTCTCATCTCACTTCATCCAAGTTAAGGAGAGAGAGAAAAGAGGCTTTAACCTCATGCAAAGTGCAACAATCACCACCTTTTTTCATAGTGAACGGGAAGTGGACGAATTTTCGCCAGATTTATTAGGAATGAGAAAAGAAAACTGATTTGTGAAGCAGCTTTATCGCGTCTCTAATATGAACCGGAGCAAATATATCTTAACAGATATTCTAAATTTTCAAACTCGGCTATTTGATAACTGATCTAGCTGGAACGGATTTGAGGCTGTATGTTCATAAACAAGCTAGCTGCCCCATGTTGCCAGATATTGCTATTATTTTTTCCCATCTTTTATTTCCTTGTTAAGTTTGGGTGGGCGCTTATAATCCAGAGTGCTTGAATAAATACAGTGTAAAGGCGATGGATCCATTGTGGCAAAAAGCAGAATTAGATGCTGAAAATTCAGTGCTAAACTGGAAGATTGAATAATTGAGGAATAGTAAACATGCATACTTTCCGAGCTTCTTGTGATGGGAAGAAAGCCCAGCTCCAGTGCCGTCGATTCCTGAAAAACGGCATATCGGGAACACAAAGCACTGAAAGTCTGGTCAAGATTGGAAAAAGATTCACAGTAACGTGACGAATTCGGAAGGAAACCCAACAGCTTATGATTAAGATTAAAGTGATGTCTGAACACAAAAGCGGAAAAGGCTCCGACTCCAAGCTGCACGTCAACAACTTCGCAACGGAAGAAAGCTGGCACCGTTAGATTCTCAAGTGTCACTCACAATAAGGAGAGCAATCATTAACTAAAAAGGTTCAGCCCCGACGACATATATCTATAGATCATCGTGGTCGAAATCGCAAAAGCGTCACCACGTAAGTCCAGTTTGACTTTCAAACTCCTGTCGGATCACTTCAGCGATGAACCACCGAAGGCAACAAAACTTACGAACACGAGCAAGGATGTTGATTAGTCATCAACGTCGACCTCGAGTGGACTCACCGGGTAAATAGAGAAGCAGGGGCGACTTCTCCAAGCGAGAGCCGCACTCCACAGGAGAGAACCAGCGAGGCGGTCCGCCGTCCGGCCTGGCCAGGTCCTTCGCATGATCGAAGAACCTCTTCACCCTGTCGGGCCCGCTCTCCAGCTCCACGTCCTCCATGAACGGCGCCGACCAGCCCCGGTAGCTCGTGCTCTTCTCGTACCGCCTCCCGTGTTCTCCAACCGGTCTCGTCCGAGGAATGGTAGTTCCAGTCAATGCGGAGGGCGCCTGCTGCTTCGAAACGGCGCATCCGCGGGTCAACGACGAGCTGAGTCTCGGGTTCTGGTCGGAGCTTGCGGCGGCTGAAGCTCGGCCCCGGAGACGGGGAGCCGGAGGCACGCCGGGCGGGAGGAGGCAGGCGCCGGTGGCAGCCATGGACGGCGGAGACTGGAGAGAGATAGAGAGAGAGAGTACGGCTGGGGAGGTCAGATCAGTTAAAATGAAGAAACAGAATGAACGAGAAGCTGGGAAAAATCTGTAGTTAGCGGACTCCGAGAGATTATAAAAGGCGGGAGTATCTATGATTGGACAACGACCTCGCCGGCGACGGTGCTGCTCCTGGCTGTCGTGACTCGTAAGGACGCAAAGACAAAAAAACTCGTATCTTAACAAAATCGAGTTATCTAGTAGAAGCTGGAAGCCGAGGCCATATCATATCATATCATATCCATCATATACGTAATATATATGCATTATTATTGTTATCATCACCATCATCACCATCATCATCATCATTATCATTACTATTATTATTAAAGGCCATGTTATCATTTTCCATATCTGTCAACCGTTTTGAACACCCAATCATTATTAATAATCGTATTCTTCTTCTTTCTTTTTTTCTAGGACTTTTTAAGAGGCTAAAAAGTTGCTTCACTTTTATGGCGAACGGAGTCGCGCCAGCACGACGGTCGCTGTCGTTTTCTTTTCTTTTTTTTTAACATGGCGGGTGCTTTTGTAGACATGTCTGAGATGGGGAGGAGAATGGCCACCTGATACAAAGTCAAAATTGATGCCCGACGTCTGACGGTCGGTCTTGTAAAACAACCCCACATGCGTACTTGGAGATAATTTTGTGTCAACACATCAATTACGCAACCGTGAATTTGTTATAAAAAAAAATATATATGTCGGTAATAGAAATTCAATAGGAAAGCATAATGAAGTAACAAGCATCGATAATTAGCAATCGGTCGCTGAGTAGAAACTATGAAAATATGATCACTTAGTATATAATTATAGTATCGTAAGTATATCACGGTGATGCAAGTGATAGGTACCTTGACCAAGTAATGACTCTATTTTGTGTTTCGATGGTCGTCTTGGTGCGAAGTGGATGGTCCCGAAGGTTTCAAGAACTTGACAATGGCATGAAGAGAGGAAGAAACGCCAGAATAAAGCAGGAATAACTTCAAATCAAATGGACGAGGTGAGAATGATGGAGAAGCGCATCTATAATTTACGTTCACTAGTTCTGAAGGCAAAAGGCTGCTCTTTTCCTTCTAAAATTACAAGATGAACGTTAAGGACACGCTTCAGTAAAGAGCGGCAAAAGGCAAAGAAGAGAAGCCCATCCACGATTGTTCTTCAGACTGTGAGGCTCCTGAGCGACATCGAATACAGCAGTCGTGGATGTCACAGATCGGAGATCTCAAAAACCTGCGTTCTGGTCGAATGATATTGACATGTCCCCTGTAACAAATGTCAAAGACGTACTTGTAGCATCTTTTATCTTTCCTCAGCGGTGTTTTCTCCAAAGAATGTCAAAGTTCTTCCGATCACGGTTCAAACGTTGGAACTTCGGATGTGGAACCGTGTCTGGCTCGGTACATCAATCGGGAGAAGATGCTTCTATAAGGATCGCTCTCTCGTTTCTCTCTCAGATACGCCAAGCATCCCTCTACCTCTGACTTGACTTGCAGATACAATTCATGGGATATTTCCCGGTCACTCAGTTCCTGCTTCCTCCCTTCAGGAGTGTACAGGCACGTAAACATGTAATGTAATGGAAAATCATTAACAGACAAAGGTGCGCACTCTAGGATTGGAAGTGAAGAGTGCAGCTTCATGATCAACATCGACACTATTGGCCAAGGTATGAGACTTTTTTAGCATAAAAATGAAAGAAAAAGGAAAAGAGCACCAGTAATCGGGCATAAGAACACAAGTTATGCAATGGAAATTGAAGCGGTGATGAGTGCATGGATGTAATTAAGGACAGCTTCATTTCCATCCACGCATGGGAATTCGTTACAGATGGCAGCTTGATGTGAGAAGCTAATTCTAAGAATCAGATAGTATGTTGCAGCAATAGACATACCTGCTGTTTCTATTGGTTTTCCGAAGCGATAATAAAACCGCCCAGGAATTTTTGGCCGAATCCAAGGAGTGTGCAAATCTTGATTGGCTACCTGTCCAGTTGCGTTAGTCCTGTCAAAGTCATGCAAAAGGTAAGTGTTCATCGCAAATAGACGGGGATAATAGGGACTGTGAGTAAATTCACAGGAAAAATGAATTGGAGTCTGCTGGGCTTTCATACCTCACTTTTGCTAAATCTTCCGACCTTTGTCGAATCTGGTCCCTGAAATATGGGGTCTTCATTTGGTCACTATAATCGAAAAAGACCCGCCAGGTGCAAAATTTAGATTAAACAACAATGTGAACATTGACTCAAGAACATCTGCGGGATGTTACACCACATGAAGTCAACAGAGTTGGATTTATGTGTAACTATTGCTGTTCCGTGGACTAAAAAAGTTCTCCTTCTACCTTCATGCAACTAACGGGTCAAGATCTAACTTTTACTTCTAGGAAAATAAATGCGTCTACGCTTGAGGATAATACGAAAGCATTCGAAGATGTCCAGTTGATGCTATCCTGTTAAAAGCTCTGCAAAAGGTTCTAACATCTCCATCAATATAGTCGAAGACTTTCGGATGTAATTGCGCCAGCTGACAGCAAAAATCATTGCTTTCAAGAAAAATAAATGCGTCTACGCTTGAGGATAATACGAAAGCATTCGAAGATGTCCAGTTGATGCTATCCTGTTAAAAGCTCTGCAAAAGGTTCTAACATCTCCATCAATATAGTCGAAGACTTTCGGATGTAATTGCGCCAGCTGACAGCAAAAATCATTGCTTTCAAGAAAAATAAGAGCAACCAACTCTAAATGTCCTGTCTGCTTAATTTTCAAGTCAAAAGACGTACTCGATTAGCAGAACACATAAGCATTAATTAAAAAAAATAAAAAATAAAACAGTACGACGGGAGCACAAAGCTCCACAGTAACTCACGGAGGACTTACTTCACCAAAGTCATCTTCTCCAACGGTACCAAAAGGCACTATTTTGGCTCCAAATCTAGCTGCCATCCTGACAAACTCAGGTTCCTCCGGCCAAAATAACTTGTATTCTTCACCCTGGCAATTACATATGACATCACTTCAAGTTCCGATGTAGGTACAGATGTTTATATTTGTTACAGCAAGCAAACATGAAAATTGAGTATGTCCCTTGTGCATGTGTCTTGTGCATGTGCCACAAACATGCACACTTTAGATGGTGCGATATGGTAATGTAACTACGGATAACACCTGGGGTATAGTTGGAGCGACAGCTGAAGAAAAGCTATCAGCAATTTCTGACATTTGCAGTACATTAAGGTTCCAGCACTAGTACCTTACGATGAAGCGCTTCACGCATGCCTCCTGGATAGAGTAAGACATGGGACTTTGATGAAAGAAGCTTGAACAAATTGGTCCCCGAAACAGGTGCCGCACCCATCAACCGATGAGTGTCATAAGATGCCGAATCAAGCAGTTGTCCTTTTTTGTATTTATCAAGTATGATAGGATGTGCTATCCCTCGTAAGAGTATGTTCCTCTGGTTCATGAATCCAGTTACCAAAGGTGCTAGTTCAAGTCCCCATAACATGTGATAGCCAACATATAGAACTGGCCCCTCTGATGAAATACCGTCCAGACCTCTAACAATCCTCCCATCTTCTAAGGTTGACAGCATCACTGGTCCAGTTATCTCATTAAACCATCTAAGATTATGCAAGTTTCAGGTAAGAATAGTCTAAAGGTTGAAAAAAAATCCAAAGTTGGAACTCCTTTAAAGCGGACAGGACTATCCTGCTATAGAAACAAACTAGTCAACTGTAACTATTTTGCTTACAACACACATCTTCTTTAGACAATACGTTCGAATTCTGTGGTGTCTTAAACTCTCAAGACAAAATTTTTTACCTGTTTTTTCTTATATTCAGCAGGGGTTGGCGGCAGGTAGTCTAAAACATAGTCAAGACCTTTTCCACAACGGTAGAAACGAGCACCCTTAATTATGGTAACCAAATCAAAACCTTCTTCCTGCGTGCAAAGAACAAATAGAAGAACAACATTACCCCTTATTAGATAAAGCTAAACCCATATCAGCTGCAAAAAGCAGAATGCAATTCCGTGACAGTGAAGAGAATGCTTCAATGAAGCTAAACTGCATCATATTTCTGATGTGCAGAGGTTAGTAGGGCATACGACCTCACTAGTATGATTCTGCAGTGACATCATTCATCCAGGAGAGAAAAATCAATTACAATTAAAGTATAATGCAGCTGTGCTGGATCATATACTCATGTAATAGAGTTGATAGCCATGGTTATTAATTGAAAAGAAAGTACCGATATTTTTTGACCTAGAGTTTAGTGATCAGCAAGAAACAATATCTCCAAATATAGATAAAGGATGATCATCGAAGAGCATAGTAAAGCTAGCATTAACAGATTTATTAGCAGAATAGACTCTGATGATTATCTCGTGACATACTGCAGAATACCTATCCAAAATATCAATCGAAGGAGTAAATTTTAATATTAATGGCTCTGCAAAATTTCACCAAGGGAGAACACAAATACTCAGATTGGAGATAGTGGAAGTTCTGAAGTCAAGTAGTCATCCAGGAAGAAGAGCACTCGAGACTGGCAGCAAGTTTCTATGTTGTTCTTACTCGTGAAATTTTTCACTTGATATGGCAAACCAAGCTAGAAAGGGTTGTGGTGACACAAAAACTTGTTCGGTTCTTTCCAAGGCACTTTTCCTTCTCCATTCTATTGAAATTACAAGGCACATATGAGATCAGTTCATGCATCATTCTAGCTTCTGGAAAGAGAGACCTACCAAGAAAAGGAAATGACCAGAGTCATCAAATTTACGGAGATCACTTCTCTGTAGTGCATCGTCTAGTCTACCACCTTCTGCTAGATTTGGCAATAGCTGATCCTTCCCACTAGAATTACAAATTCCAATTAAAGTTAGTCTACATTTGCCTCACAGAAATACATGACGATCACGACTTTAAATGATAAGTTTGTGTATCATCAGAAATAAAGTTTGATGAAAGGGGACAAAAGGGAAGGGTGAAGAAGTTTAACAGAGACCAAGCACCTCATAAGCTAATAACAACGAAAAAAAAAGAAAGGAGATGTGACCATCATGCTGCTCACGAAATCAAGTTGGTTCAGGCAAAGAGAATGAAGGATTACAATGAACTTTCCTCTGAATAGTGGACAATTTTTGGCGGTGATGGCCATTTCCACAAGCCAGTATTATATAGATTTTACTAAATGACTCTATGCAGTTGAATTAAGAAGATAATTTAAATTCTAGTTGAAGGAAAACTCATCGAAGTTCTTCCAGATGAGGCTGTAGCCTGCGACTGCCAAAAATATTGAGACAATATCCACTGCGCTAGTAGTTGCACTGCATAGCCTGTTTTTACTATCTAATATCTGCACTCGAGATAATGATTTATCTCTTTGACATGTGGATGGGCTCATCCATATGCCTTAAATACTCTAATTACCCTCTTTTCTTAGGCATCTCCTATGACATCCCGATTTTTCTAATTCTATGTTCAGCTGATTGAGTCAGGCATTTCATCTGTGCATATAGTTCGTCTCTCTGAGTTGGTCACTCATGAGAGGACTAGCCTACTAGACGAAGCAATTAAGGGATTTTAACGTGTCAAACTTGGGGACTGATCACCCTCAGGTCGGATGCAAGAAAATTTCCCTGAAAACTACCGGTAGGTTAGACGTCTTTGAAATCGCACCCGGATTGAATTCAACCGTAAAAATTGGAATTGAATTTAGAAGTGGAAGCCCGGTTATGTCACACATCTTATTAGGATCATGGGATAATTTTATGGATTTTAATTGGATTCAATTAGAAGAGAATTGAAGGAAAAATTGAAGAAATTGGATGTACAAGGATTTGGACCCCGGTGGAAATGATAATGGACCCATTGAAGAATGTTGTGAGAGAAGAGATAGTGGAAGATGACATCATGGGGGTGATGTCATGCTGATTGAAGCCAAGGATTGAGGGCTTGACAAGTGGAGGGTGGAGATTTAATCTCCAAAAAGGAGCCATCACCATCATCTTCAACCTTGGGAAGGAGAGAGAGAGGAGGAGGAGGGAGGAACCGACCGGAACCAGCCAGCCCGACTGCCCCCCTTTGCCCGCCGCTCAGCCGCCCGTCCGTCGTCGCCGCCGCCGCCCCGCGCCGCCCGCTCGCCGTCGTAGCCCCGCGAGCTGCTCCGCCCAGCCGCCTCCGCCTGCCCCTGTTCGCGTGTTCCGGGAGCTGCCGGAGCTCGTCCCCGCCGCCATGAGGTCCGCCTGGCCGCCGCTTGCCCGTCTGAGCCACTGCCTGAGCTGCCGCCGCCCCTCTCCGCCGTTCCTCGCGCCCGAACCGCCACCGAGTAGCCTCCGTCGGCCTCAACCGGAAGTTGCAGAAAATGGGTATGGCAGCCAATGTTTGGCCCGTTTTGGCCGCCTTCCCGAGCCCGGATGCTTGGCCCGCTTTGAGGAAAGTCAATCCTCGTGTTGTCCCCGTCGTTTTGGTCCGTTCGGCTCGTTAATCAGGTGAGTTTAACTCACTAAACCTTGATTAGAGGGTTAATGATGCTTTAGGTGTGTTTAGTTTATGTTAAGTGTTATTAGGTGGTTAGTTTAATTTATTTAAGTGTAGATTAGATTAATGTGCTTGATTAACTTAAAGTGAGTATAATTTAAGGCTAAATGAAGGTTTATATTAATATAAGCCTTGATGTGACATAAAGGAATTTACTTTTGATTTATTTAAATATCTCGAAATTATTTAATAATTTAATAATATATTATTATTCGAAATTATTAAAATATTATTATTTAATTATTTTCGGAATAAATTTAATTATTTATTAAATTCCGAAAATTTTGTCGGGAGACCCTAAATTCTCAGAATTTTGTGCCGATCGCTGCTGTGTATTCGAATTTTGAAATTAATGGTCGGATATTATAAATTGAATGTGGATTGTGAAAAATATGGATATTATTATTTAATTAAATTTCGGAATAAATTTAATTATTTAATAAATTCCGAAAATTATTTTGGGACTTTATTTTCTTAAAATTTCGTCTTTGATCATTCTTTGTGCATTTAGAATTTGAATTTGATGAATGGATGTGGCAAATTGGGTGTTGATTGTGATAAATATGGATTTTATTCATAAAAACCCAAGTGTTGGGTTTTGATGCAAAAATTGGATTTTAATAATTATATTAAATGGTGGGGTTTGAAAAAGTGAGATATTGGTCTTTTGATTCGAAATTAGCGTGTCCCCACACACGTGAGTAATTTCTGGAATATTTTTAATATGAAGAAAAATGGCCGGGATCACTATTTTAAGTGGAAGCGTTGAGTGAAATGCAAAGTGTCCTGGGGCCGAGTATGCTTTGGCTGTGTGATAATTAAGAGAAACCGTCCTGGGCTGTTGAGCCGGACTTGCCCCTATATGGGATGCCCACACGGTAGTTGCGGGTCGCAATAGATTCTGGGCCCATGCTCCTTCGGGAATGCCGTCGACGTACTGACGAAGCCGCGCTCCATGGGGGGAGGCAATGCCTGGCTATATGCCAGTAGATAGCCGAACAGCGAGTAGGCTATGCCCTTGTGTGGCAGTGAATAATAATTGGAATGCGTGCTAAGTGCGATTGTGATTTACATGAAAGTGATGACGTTCCAATTGTTTGAATTATTATTATTATTACTACATGTGATTGAGTGATTTGAATCGTTCTAACCTGCAGAAAGGAACTGAGACGAGGTAAGTCTTCTATGTGATGTGGCTAGGCCACCCGGGGCGTATTTTCTTTCTAATAGGGGTTTAGGGGGTTGAACTTGCTGAAACATCGTCTCATCCCGGTTGTGGGATTAAAATTTCAGGTCCCTGGTGGACGGAGCGGCTAGATAGCTTTGGTTGGCCTTGAGGAGTTGCAGAGGTGAAGTCATAAGATTGGAGAACGTGTCCGACTTGTAGGTCGTAGGACAGTTCATTTTTAAGAGCCGGTCTTTTGTAGACTTTTGATTGTAGGCTTCTATTTGTAATTCTATTGAATTATGAAAGTGCTATGTTGTGATTGATTGCCTGCTTTTCTATCCCAAGTTAAATGTTGTCAGGGGATTTATAATACGTTCCGCTTGCGCAATAATAAATGAATGGGTCGGCGATATATCCTGGGATGTCGCATATTTGATCGACCGTAGTGGAATGTGCACGTGCTTGAGGTTCGGGGCGTGACATCCCTGTTTAAGTGGTATTGTCGCGACCCGATCTCGCCGCCTCCTCAAAAATGTATCCAAGGTGGGGAAAGGTCGGGTTTAGGGGTACTTTGATCGCGAGAGTTTCCTCACGAGATCATGAACTCTCCCAAGCTCATACCCCGCGTGACAGCGGATTTATTTAAACGATCTAGTTGTTTATAATAATCTAAAAAAATACAGGAGTCGCCACTAGCCTTATTTTGGGGGTCGGCTAGAAACCCAACCGAGGGTCGGGAGTATTCCCTCGATTCCTACGTAACCAGATATCTAGATTCGGGGACTTGGGTTACGCTAATATTGCTATTAGCGCCCTTTCGGTACCTAAATAGTATGTTGTGTTTTTCCTAACATGCCCATGCATTTCTTTTTATATTTTCAGGATCATCAATTCCTAGACTAAGTGATCATGCGTGGTTGATCATTTTCATGCTATTCTATTTCTAAAAAAAAAAATAGAAAGGAAAACAACCAATGAAATTGAAATTGCAAGACATTAAGTAAGCAATCAAGGGAAAGCCGTAAATCTATCAGGCATTCCTAAAAATATAAAAGAGAAACAATTAAAAAGAAAAGAAAGAAACCCGCAACTCGTCGGGTTTTATACAATGCATGGAACCCGAGACATATGTCGGGAAAATTGGTATTACATGAAAATGGTCGGAATGGGCATCGACCTCCACCATCTTCCCGCCTTCTCCATCTTCAAGGTCCTAATCTAAACTTAATCTAAGAAATTTATGACTAGGTACATACAAATAAAAGAAACAGTCAAACACGTATCGAAACAATCAAAAGCGGGACATTTCTTTTATGTTCACAAAGAGTGACTAAAGTCACAAAGTCTTCTAGATCAAGCTCTAAGTGGTATCCCAAGATTCATCATTATTATATGTCACATCTAAATTCTTCATCACAGAAACTATACACTCGACATAGGCTCAATAAAAACACAATCAATGGCTATCTCATCCTAAAATTTCTATGACAGGTGAATCAGCATATGCGGAACAAACTTCATGAAGAAATATCCTAAAATTCTAGGCACGTGAATTTATAACATCCTGGAAGAGATCAATGCTCAATCAAGAATAGAACATGGTAGCATGTCACACCGTCACTCTACAACATATTAAAAGCAATTGGCGAATCTACTATCTTATCTTAAAACTAGCAACAACTATCCACAGAAAAGACAGCATTACAGTTCAAGACAAATTCCAGATTTCAAAGCTCGATTTGAAAAAGGAAAGGCAGGGCAAATGATGGCTAAATCGCACATATAATATGTCAATGGAAAGCTTGAGAAGTCTATTACAAATCTCTAGAAGATATTAAGTCCTAAAAACATCATCTACCAGCTCATTGCAAATGATTTACACGGAAGGTCATCCGAAACAGAGAGCAAGTCTGAACAAGAAAATTTTCCAGAAAACTGGTACTAAATGCCGAGCTATTTTCAGGTAGTGACCGACATCGGATCAGAGCGTTCTATGGGTCGATGGAAAGATAATCAAATCATCTTCAACCTTCATGAAGATTCCGAACACAGAAAACCACAACAAACAGCTCATAACAGTTAAAACAGAAAATCGCAGCACAGTAAATCAACCTTAAAACTACTGCAGAATTGACAGACTTGGTAAGTCTTTTTTCAGTGACCAAATGACGTCTATTCAGGGTGTGCGACATATCAAATCGAAGCTTGAGAAGTCTATTTGCTATGTCTAAAAGGGCTCAGAACAGAAAGCCTCATCTATCACCTCATTTAAGCCAAAACAGAAAATGACATATCAAGGTAAATCAAGTTCAATCAATTTCAAGTTCATGATCATTGATCATCAATCCACAGAAATTCATTAACCTCAGTAGATTATATCAATATATTCAAGACAACGCATGATTAGAGAACAAACATAGATTATGCCAGAAACTATCATTGAAGAATTGAAGTCAAAATTCCCAGATTTAGCTCCTAGATTTAGTGGCTTGTTTCTCACAGCAAATGAACTTCAATTTTAATAGTCACCCTACTGATTCGAAGCTTTAAGAAATCAGAATTATTTTTCTAGCTGATTTCTTTCATTAATTTCTGCGTTTAATTGCCAAATCAATCTATTAATCACATTGACTCATTAACCTCCAAAGTCCTAGAACAGATTAACATATAGCCTCGCAAATGGTGACATGCCATCCAAAGAGCAAGGCTGAACAAAGGAAGTTTTGATTGACCAAAAGTTAAAGCACTTGCATGTGTACATCAGTACACAAATGCATTAGACGTAGGGATGTAGGCACAGCTATACCTTTGCATGATCCACAACTAGATGTATACGTGAGCACCCGACTATTTTGATGCATTCCAAGAACCAACATCAATGACACGAGAGGATCACCAAATGTAACATTCAGCTAACCACAATTCGTAAACTCACGAACCTTAGGTGAGCGGTATCCAATTACTTGGGTGAAGTTGCAGCCATACAGAACTTTCTACAAGAACTAGACATATTCACAATCTGTACTAACCTAAGAATTTATACATAATCAACCAATCAATCCTACACCTTCAAAAAGGATCAGAGAACAGAAGAAACGAACCATAGTGGATAGCCATTACAAGATGTAGACAATGGCATCATGTCGGACAAAGCAACGAGTCAGGGAACAATTTGAGAAAGAAAGCACAACAGTTCGTACATGAAACAGAACAATTAAGAGGGAGAGATAGAGAAAAAAAAAAAACCTGATCAAGCTAGGGACAGAAATCCGTTGTCTTTGATCAATTTTGGAGCTATGCCGAGGCTTCCTATTTAACGCGAACCTAAACCCCGATATCTCGAGCTCCGGAAAGGTGTGATCCACGACGAACGCGTCGGATTGATACGCGAGTGAGCGTCCGAAAGAGGGATAGAGAGGTCAGAATCCAACACCCAAACGCATGCCAAGAAATCGAAAACCCTAACAAATCGTGGAGGATGGAAAAAGAGCTCACCGCTCGAGCAAAAATCCAGCGAGAGGAAATCGGTCAAGAATCGCGGTAGTTACCGCTAATACGCTTCAGATCGAACCTCCTCGATCAAGTTTTCAGAGAGCAAGCGTCTTCGACTTGAACTCAACGGAGAAGTATTGGAGACGGATGCGGAAACTCCCTCCGATGGACCGCGAGCGAAGTTGAGACTTGGGATCCGAGATCCGAGTCCTAGCGGCCGCCTCTTTGAAATGAGCTTCGAGCGCTCGTCGGCCGAGAGAAGACGAGGTCCGCGAGAGGAAGATCGCTAGTCCGCGAGCTCAAAAGATGGCATGAAGATGATCCGAGGAGAAACGCAAGAAAGATGCCGCCATTGACGTCGTGGGAGGGCTAGGGTTCCGCCGCAATCGCCTCCAACTCCATTGATGACTCCGCAAAAATACGAACCCGAGAGAGAGAGAGAGAGCTCGTGTAAGGTGAGAGAGAAATCGTGTGAGGAGAGAGAGAGTACGTAATCGGGAGAGAGAGAGACTTTGCGAGAGAGTTCCCCGAGAGAAATCGTCATCCCCTTTCTCTTTTTTTCTTTTATTTTTTTATTTTTTCTAATTTTTTTCTCTTTTCATTTCATTCCTTTTGTTTTGTTTTGTTCTCTTTCTTTTTTTTTTCTTTTCTTTGTTTTCTTTTTGTTTTCTTTTCTTTTTGGCTCTTTATTTATTTTTTCTCTTTTTTTTTTTCGTTTTTCCTTATTTCTAATTAATTTTTTTTTATCTTTTCATTTCAAACAATTTTTTACTTTTGCAAATTGAATGTTTAAAACGTCGACAAAAATTTCGGGTGTCAACAGCTGCCCCTCTTTGAGTGGGAGTTCGAAGAGGTTCCACTCAAAGACAAAATTGATACCTGAAATTTTTAGTCGACTCGACTTTGAAAGATAGAAAATGACAAAAGCAATGATGGTTGGTTAGGGACATACCTAATACCTACCTTTGCTCATCAGGGTATTTGGACTCTTGTTGGGGTTTATTCGCTCTATATCTGTTTCTCTCTCTCGTGGAATGAAATGAAGACAATGAAATCACTAAATGGAAAAAGAATGGTTTAAGGATAACCTATGAAACGTATGATTTAGACTGAGAGAAAGGTCTCACTGTGTAAAAACAAGTTTTGAATGGGTGCGATGCCTCACCGTGTAAAAACGGATATGGACTGGATGTGATGTCTCACCGTGTAAAAACGGATGTTGACTGGATGTGATGTCTCACCGTGTAAAAAGATGTTGACTGGATGTGATGTCTCACCGTGTAAAAACGGATGTTGACTGGATGTGATGTCTCACCGTGTAAAAACGGATGTTGACTGGATGAAATGTCTCACCGTGTAAAAACGGGTTTCGACTGGGAGAAAAGTCTCACCGTATACAAACGGGTTTCGACTGGAAGAAAAGTCTCACCGTGTAAGAACGGGTTTCGACTGGGTGAAATGTCTCACCGTGTAAAAATGGGCTTCGACTGAGGGAAAGGTCTTTTCGACCAGTTATGAGTTTCGAAATTGCTGGAGAACCAATCTTGTGAAATAACAATGATTGTCAAATCCTTTCAGAGAAGATTTAACAAAATGAGATTTGATTAACCATCTAAGGGTTAAATCAAATATGCCAAGTGGAAATATTCTAATCAAAAGAGGTCTTTCACACTAGCTCTCAAAAAGGGCTTTTGTTCCCAACCATTGATATGGGAAAACTATTTAAATCTCCTTTGGAGAAGTCTCACTTAACCTATGTCTAAGGTTTTCGGAAACGTTCACAGTGAATACAATCCATTGATCAAAAGGTCTTTTAAAGGGACCGTAATGATGGCTTGGTCATGGGCTTACACAAAGGGTATGCACTTTGAGGCCAAAAAATGAATATTCAATCAATATCTTCATCGGGTTTACAAGTCAAGAACCTTGAAGATAAGATAAGATAGGATTGCTTCTACTCCTTCTAGCGGTAGCTCCTATGTGATATTCTCATTTCAACTCGAACCATCCCAATCGAAAGAGACTTCGGATAAGGGTTGTAGTGTTGGTTTGGGTGAGGCTTAGAAAGGCTTGAAAGACTTTCAAATATCAAAGGGTTAAAAGTGAGTGGTTATCTTGGCATCATTATCATCACATGACTTTTCAAAAATTTGACTCTTGAAATTTAAACTATCTCGAGAGTCCTTTTGGTAATTTGTCTTGAGACATGAGAGCTTCGCTCTTTGTTCTAATGACATTGCTTGCAATACATGTTTTCTCTTGCAAGATATTTCTTTTGTTTTTCAACAAATGATCTTTTGCGTGATCATTGATTTCGCTCTTTTTTTTGGCGTTCTTGCTTTTCTTTGCATTTTTTTATAGGCATTGGCCTTGCTTTTACTAGGCACACTGCTTTTTTATGCCCCCTAGTTTTATTCTCTTTTGAGTATCTAGGACTCTCGAGTGGTATTTACCAATTTTCTCAATTTTGTTGGTAAATCATGTGCCTTGCCCCAGTGTGGGGAAATAATCATCACCTGGGGTTATGAAAGAATTGCATAAGGCTCAAATTGGCTAAGCAATGATAATTGTGTTTATGGTAGCGAACGGAATGCTCTTCGTCACTTTGGGATGCTTCGAGTTTCAACAAGAAATCACCTGAAGCTAACACAAGAAGATTGATACAAGTGAAAGCAATAAAATCTTTCTTAATCTTTTGCTCCGTAATTTTCAACCAAGACCCCCTATTTTGCCCAAATGTGGGGTTGTTCTTGACAGGGTTATTTTGAAATGCTCCCTATTTGGCTCGAAGTGGCTTGCAAGGGATATCAATAGTGTTTGGGGATTGAGAAATGAAATGCCTTTATCATTTCAAATCATGTATTCACTGTGAATGAATCCTATGCCCTAAGACATGGTTCTTTCCACTCAATTCTCTCAAAGAGTGTATGAGGACGTGTTTGGTAAAGGGGTTGCCTCTCATCATTTTAGGCACTACCACCTGGCATATTTAACAATCCTTTTCAGGTTTTCCAAAGCACATTTTGGTTAAATTCAACTCCTTGGGGAAATGAAAATATAATGAAATTTTGTCTGAAAGAACATGTTTCCTTGGCCCTACCGGGAGATTTTGGGAAGTAAGATTGGACAAAGTTTGTAGACAAAACAAGCTTTGCTTAGCACATGGATTCATTTCTAGAATTCTAACTGTACTTCTAGAGTTCTAACCAATTCTAAAGTTTAAACTGACTCTTTTGGCATTCTAAAAGATAAAGTCACTTCTAAGTTCTAAAGAAGAATGGACACTTTTTGAAAGTTTTGCACTCTTGAGATGAATCTCTTGTGGATAGATAGAATCTTTGTCAGAGATCCTGCAAAATGAACAAACATGCAGATGCAATATGTATGCATGCAATGCATGATGCTAACATCCTAAAGTGGCTCGGATTTGATCAAAAAAATGGCTCAAAGGCCTTTCACTTTATTCATGGATAATACTTCTTGACAGCATCAGCATTTACAGGTCTTGGCAATTCATGACCATCCATCTCTACAAGGATTAGTGCCCCACCAGGTAACACTTTCTTTACAATATATGGACCTTCATAGTTTGGAGTAAACTTCCCACGAGGATCTGGAATGATAGATAAAACCTTCCTCAAGACAAGATCGTTAATCTCAAAATGTCTTGGTCTAACCTTGCGGTTGAATGATTTAGCTATCCTCTTCTGATAGCTTTGTCCATGGCATAAGGCTTTTACCCTCTTTTCATCAATCATATTAAGTTGTTCAAATCTTTATTGAACCCATTCAGCTTCAGAGAGCTTGATTTGAGAAAGTACCCTTAGTGAAGGAATTTCCACTTCCACGGGTAATACAGCTTCCATCCCATAAACCAATGAGAACGGTGTTGCCCCGGTCGAATACGAATTGAAGTTCGATAAGCAAACAAAGCATATGGCAACCGATCATGCCAATCACGATAATTTTCCGCCGTTTTGGCTAAAATCTTCTTGATATTCTTGTTTGCCGCTTCCACGGCTCCATTCATTTGTGGGCGGTAGGGAGAAGAATTCAAATGGCGAATGTGGAATTCTCCAAGTAAATCATCCACCACTTTATTGTTCAAGTTTGATCCATTATCGTGATGATCGCTTCCGGAACTCCATATCGAGCAATGATATCACGACGGATGAATTTTGCCACACTCTTTGTAGTAACATGAGCATAAGAATTGGCTTCAATCAATTTAGTGAAGTAATCAATGGCTACCAAGATAAAACGATGTCCATTTGATGTTTTAGGATTAATTGGTCCAATGATGTCGATGCCCCACATTGAAAAAGGCCAAGGCTTGGACATTTGATGTAGCTCATTAGGAGGAGAATTGATTTTGTCTCCATAGACTTGGCATTGATGACAGCATCTCACATGCTGAATACAATCGGCTTCCATGATCAACCAATAGTAACCGAGCCTCAATATTTTTCTAGCCAAGAGATGACCGTTCATATGAGTGCCACACTCTCCATATATTTTTTCAGGAGCCCAATTAATCCATTGGCATCCACTTGAGAGAGACCTGCCCCAATCTTGGTTTCTTTGGGGTTATTTGAATCTCCTAAATTTAGAGTGACTGGGTTGTTTGGTGGTAAGAGGCTTGGACTTTTCATGTCTGAGCCATTCCTTTTTAAAATACCTTGAGGATCATCTTCAATCTTTGAGTTGGAATAATCGGATTCGTCAAAGTCTTTTGAATGCAAATCTGAGCCATGCAAATGACTATCATGATGTGAAATGCCATGTTTGAGATGCAATCGAAAAACGGTTAGTATATATACATATGAATGAATGCAATGTATGTAAATGTCATGAAAAACTTGTTTTCAAATTCAAGTTGTTTTTGAAAAATTTATTGGGAACTAATCCTCATGTCATTGGACGTCTTCGTTCCACTAAAACATTTTGAAACTATAGATCGTGTGGAAGCTCAGGCCTCAAAGCATCATCATAGGACTGATTTAAGCCTCACACGTCTATTAACAAAACATGAATTTTATTGATATGCGAAAATTGCATTACAACGTATATCATCTTGGATCTAGAAAGTTTATGATCCAGATTATTACAAGCACAAACGAATGAAATGACGAAATTCCCTCGCGGGGAGAAATGAATGAAATTCCCTCGCGGGGAGAAATGAATAGAATTCCCTCGCGGGGAGGAGAAATGAATCAAATACATCTAAAAATTAAATGCAAGAACTAAAAACATCCCTTACACGGTGGGAGCGTAGGCTCTTCATCTTTATTGATAGTGCCAACCATGCTGACATCTTCAGAATGCTTTGGAAGGGGATTTTGTTGGACATTCAGTGCCGAGTCCTTAAAGGTGAGCAGCTTTTTATCCAGCAAATCCTGGATCTTATAACGAAGCACCAGACGCAGTTGTCCACATGATGACCTTTTTCACCCATATGATACTCACATGTCTTATTAAGGTCGAATCCGGCAAACTTTGGTGGATTATCCCTTGGGATCTCTTTTGCCACAAGATGATTTTCGATCAGTATTGGAAGTAGTTGTGACATGGGCCTAGGCAATGGAGTAAATTGCCTTGGAGGGGCCTTTCCTTTACGCTCAAGGTTCCTAGAAGATCCCCCTACTTCCATGGCAGATTTATGAGCTTGAGGAATATACGGCTTCGAGAAGAAGTATTTTGTACATAAGCGATCTCCACTGTCGATTCCTTATCCCTCTTCGGGGTATATCGACGATTTGTGTTCTCAGACAACCTACCTTCCCGCATGATCCCCTCGATGCGTTCTCCCAACTCTACAAATGTAGCAAAGTTCATACAGGTATGATTGTACATTTTCTCAAAAAAATCACGGGGCATAGCTGAAGCAACAATTTCATGGTCTCTTTCTCGGATAATGGTGGTTTTACTTGAGACGCAGTGACCCTCCATCTTTGAGCGTAGGCCCTAAATGATTCGGTTCTTCTTTTCTCAACTCGAACCAATTCTTCTCGAGTTGGAGCAATTTCATATTGAATTTGTACGCTGAAGAAATTCATCAACGAGGTCTTCCCAAGTACGGATTTTCTCCATGTCCAACTCTATAAACCAGGTTAACGCAGGACCAACCAGGCTGTCCTGAAATAAATTGATCAAGAGTGGGGGATTATCTGAATAACGGGCCATCTTGCCCAGATAGTATTTCAAATGAGTCTTAGGACATCCGATGCCATCGTATTTTCTTGTGAATTCCGGCTCCTTATAGAATTCGGGGATCGTAACTTTAGCAAAGGGTGACAGTTTATCAAGCCCCTGCAACTGATAGCCTTGCAGCATGCAAAGGCATTCTTCGATCTTTGCTAGGCGCCTTGCATTCTCTTCATCAAAATGTGAAGTCGGAACCTCTTTAGATGGGGGCTCTGGGCCGATAACTATTGGGATTGCAGTGGGGATCTCTTCCACAGGCCCTTTTGCCACGGGCTCTACTACCGGCACTTCAAGGGGCGCGGTAGGAATATTCATGGTAGAAGAAGTAGATGTCAAGTTTTTGACTTGGCTAGAGAGATCGGCCAATAATGTCATCAGCTGCGCCATTTGATTTTCCATATTAATGACACGGGCTCGGGTATCTTCGTTTTCCATTTTTGTTTGGCGGCGAGTTTGTATAACAAATCTTTTTTTCAGCCGTTTTTTCAAAATCTCTGTAAAAGAAAATGACTCGAATTAGTACCGGTTAAAAAAGATCATTGAAATACAAATCCTAGTCAATTTTATATTTTCTTGAGATGAAATAATGATAAGAAGTGTATATGATCCCAGTATCATATAACCTCATCTTATCAAAATTTCTTGAAAAGAAATTATACTATTGAAAAGGAACGACGACAAATATTTAATCAGAACGCCCCTTTTCTAAAAATTACATGAAAATGTTCATGAATTTTATTCATTTCATTGAACAATTACAAGGGAAACAGAATCTTGCTTTCTTGAAGCTTACATATTAGTTTGATTTTACAAGGGATATGAAAAATGAATACAAGGAAACCTCGATAGAAAAGAGGGAAACACAAATGAATTCCCTTTACAAGAAAACGTATGAAATGAAAACCTAAGGATTAGGTGGGATCGTGTGGAGACGCTTGTTATCATGGGCCAAGCGTTCCTCATTGATCAAGGCATCGTCTTCTTGTTCCTTAATATGAGCTCCCTGAAATCCCTGAAGCTCGGGAATTTTTCCACAGTCTTGATGTCTTAGGTTGATATTACCAATGGTCTTGAGATTTCCAAGCACGAGATCACGTCCACTTTGGGTTTATCCATCTAAATCTAAACCTAAAGGGGCATTCATGATTAAAACATATTGTCGTTGGAATATAAACACATAATTGAAATATGGAAAGTAAAAAGATGAGCACGATAAAAAGGAACAATCACTTACCCACCAAACACATGGCAAGCACAAGTCACATGTCGCATGAAACTGTGAGGTTTTGACGCCTAAGGTGAGGGTGCTAAAGGTTCAAGGTCCTCATCCCAAAAGATAAAAATAGTTTACCTACCGCTATTATCGTCGGTCAGTGCTATTTTTATCAGTTGGGACAAGTGAGTTTATATAAGTAATGGATTACCCCGAGCGTTCACTCGCGGGTTCCACCCATAAACCCTCCTAAGGTCCTAAATTGGGCGATCGGGGTTTTAGACCGCGGTTGTGTGTGCGGTGTTGTGCTAAAGCTTGTAAACATGCATTTAAATTTAAACATCCAGCACTTCAATATAAACACACATACATTCATACATCCTTACACCACCTGCAAAACAAGGGGTTTTACAACCACGCCTCCCCTTATAACTCCAACCTATAAAACCATTTAACACAATGTTAGCGACTAACCTGATTTTCCACGCAACTTTGACATGCAAGCGATCCTACATAAAACAAGTTAGTTAAACACAACAACCATTTTTAAACGGCTTCAAGTCCTCTTAACCTAGTAACCAGTCCCCAGCGGAGTCGCCAAGCCTGTCGCGACCCGATCTCGCCGCCTCCTCAAAAATGTATCCAAGGTGGGGAAAGGTCGGGTTTAGGGGTACTTTGATCGCGAGAGTTTCCTCACGAGATCATGAACTCTCCCAAGCTCATACCCCGCGTGACAGCGGATTTATTTAAACGATCTAGTTGTTTATAACAATCTAAAAAAAATACAGGAGTCGCCACTAGCCTTATTTTGGGGGTCGGCTAGAAACCCAACCGAGGGTCGGGAGTATTCCCTCGATTCCTACGTAACCAGATATCTAGATTCGGGGACTTGGGTTACGCTAATATTGCTATTAGCGCCCTTTCGGTACCTAAATAGTATGTTGTGTTTTTCCTAACATGCCCATGCATTTCTTTTTATATTTTCAGGATCATCAATTCCTAGACTAAGTGATCATGCGTGGTTGATCATTTTCATGCTATTCTATTTCTAAAAAAAAAAAATAGAAAGGAAAACAACCAATGAAATTGAAATTGCAAGACATTAAGTAAGCAATCAAGGGAAAGCCGTAAATCTATCAGGCATTCCTAAAAATATAAAAGAGAAACAATTAAAAAGAAAAGAAAGAAACCCGCAACTCGTCGGGTTTTATACAATGCATGGAACCCGAGACATATGTCGGGAAAATTGGTATTACATGAAAAGGGTCGGAATGGGCATCGACCTCCACCATCTTCCCGCCTTCTCCATCTTCAAGGTCCTAATCTAAACTTAATCTAAGAAATTTATGACTAGGTACATACAAATAAAAGAAACAGTCAAACACGTATCGAAACAATCAAAAGCGGGACATTTCTTTTATGTTCACAAAGAGTGACTAAAGTCACAAAGTCTTCTAGATCAAGCTCTAAGTGGTATCCCAAGATTCATCATTATTATATGTCACATCTAAATTCTTCATCACAGAAACTATACACTCGACATAGGCTCAATAAAAACACAATCAATGGCTATCTCATCCTAAAATTTCTATGACAGGTGAATCAGCATATGCGGAACAAACTTCATGAAGAAATATCCTAAAATTCTAGGCACGTGAATTTATAACATCCTGGAAGAGATCAATGCTCAATCAAGAATAGAACATGGTAGCATGTCACACCGTCACTCTACAACATATTAAAAGCAATTGGCGAATCTACTATCTTATCTTAAAACTAGCAACAACTATCCACAGAAAAGACAGCATTACAGTTCAAGACAAATTCCAGATTTCAAAGCTCGATTTGAAAAAAAGGAAAGGCAGGGCAAATGATGGCTAAATCGCACATATAATATGTCAATGGAAAGCTTGAGAAGTCTATTACAAATCTCTAGAAGATATTAAGTCCTAAAAACATCATCTACCAGCTCATTGCAAATGATTTACACGGAAGGTCATCCGAAACAGAGAGCAAGTCTGAACAAGAAAATTTTCCAGAAAACTGGTACTAAATGCCGAGCTATTTTCAGGTAGTGACCGACATCGGATCAGAGCGTTCTATGGGTCGATGGAAAGATAATCAAATCATCTTCAACCTTCATGAAGATTCCGAACACAGAAAACCACAACAAACAGCTCATAACAGTTAAAACAGAAAATCGCAGCACAGTAAATCAACCTTAAAACTACTGCAGAATTGACAGACTTGGTAAGTCTTTTTCAGTGACCAAATGACGTCTATTCAGGGTGTGCGACATATCAAATCGAAGCTTGAGAAGTCTATTTGCTATGTCTAAAAGGGCTCAAGACCAGAAAGCCTCATCTATCACCTCATTTAAGCCAAAACAGAAAATGACATATCAAGGTAAATCAAGTTCAATCAATTTCAAGTTCATGATCATTGATCATCAATCCACAGAAATTCATTAACCTCAGTAGATTATATCAATATATTCAAGACAACGCATGATTAGAGAACAAACATAGATTATGCCAGAAACTATCATTGAAGAATTGAAGTCAAAATTCCCAGATTTAGCTCCTAGATTTAGTGGCTTGTTTCTCACAGCAAATGAACTTCAATTTTAATAGTCACCCTACTGATTCGAAGCTTTAAGAAATCAGAATTATTTTTCTAGCTGATTTCTTTCATTAATTTCTGCGTTTAATTGCCAAATCAATCTATTAATCACATTGACTCATTAACCTCCAAAGTCCTAGAACAGATTAACATATAGCCTCGCAAATGCAGTGACATGCCATCCAAAGAGCAAGGCTGAACAAAGGAAGTTTTGATTGACCAAAAGTTAAAGCACTTGCATGTGTACATCAGTACACAAATGCATTAGACGTAGGGATGTAGGCACAGCTATACTGCATGATCCACAACTAGATGTATACGTGAGCACCCGACTATTTTGATGCATTCCAAGAACCAACATCAATGACACAGAGGATCACCAAATGTAACATTCAGCTAACCACAATTCGTAAACTCACGAACCTTAGGTGAGCAGTATCCAATTACTTGGGTGAAGTTGCAGCCATACAGAACTTTCTACAAGAACTAGACATATTCACAATCTGTACTAACCTAAGAATTTATACATAATCAACCAATCAATCCTACACCTTCAAAAAGGATCGAGAACAGAAGAAACGAACCATAGTGGATAGCCATTACAAGATGTAGACAATGGCATCATGTCGGACAAAGCAACGAGTCGGGAACAATTTGAGAAAGAAAGCACAACAGTTCGTACATGAAATGAGAACAATTAAGAGGGAGAGATAGAAAAAAAAAAAACCTGATCAAGCTAGGGACAGAAATCCGTTGTCTTTGATCAATTTTGGAGCTATGCCGAGGCTTCCTATTTAACGCGAACCTAAACCCCGATATCTCGAGCTCCGGAAAGGTGTGATCCACGACGAACGCGTCGGATTGATACGCGAGTGAGCGTCCGAAAGAGGGATAGAGAGGTCAGAATCCAACACCCAAACGCATGCCAACGAAATCGAAAACCCTAACAAATCGTGGAGGATGGAAAAGAGCTCACCGCTCGAGCAAAAAATCCAGCGAGAGGAAATCGGTCAAGAATCGCGGTAGTTACCGCTAATACGCTTCAGATCCGAACCTCCTCGATCAAGTTTTCAGAGAGCAAGCGTCTTCGACTTGAACTCAACGGAGAAGTATTGGAGACGGATGCGGAAACTCCCTCCGATGGACCGCGAGCGAAGTTGAGACTTGGGATCCGAGATCTGAGTCCTAGCGGCCGCCTCTTTGAAATGAGCTTCGAGCGCTCAGTCGGCCGAGAGAAGACGAGGTCCGCGAGAGGAAGATCGCTAGTCCGCGAGCTCAAAAGATGGCATGAAGATGATCCGAGGAGAAACGCAAGAAAGATGCCGCCATTGACGTCGTGGGAGGGCTAGGGTTCCGCTGCAACTGCCTCCAACTCCATTGATGACTCCGCAAAAAATACGAACCCAGAGAGAGAGAGAGAGAGCTCGTGTAAGGTGAGAGAGAAATCGTGTGAGGAGAGAGAGAGTCTGTGTCAGGAGAGAGAGAGACTTTGCGAGAGAGTTCCCCCCGAGAGAAATCGTCATCCCCTTTCTCTTTTTTTCTTTTATTTTTTTATTTTTTCTAATTTTTTTCTCTTTTCATTTCATTCCTTTTGTTTTGTTTTGTTTTCTTTTTTTTTTTTTTTTTTTTTCTTTTCTTTGTTTTCTTTTCTTTTTGGCTCTTTATTTATTTTTCTCTCTCTTTTTTTTTTTCGTTTTTCCTTATTTCTAATTAATTTTTTTTATCTTTTCATTTCAAACAATTTTTTACTTTTGCAAATTGAATGTTTAAAACGTCGACAAAAATTTCGGGTGTCAACAGGTATCAGAGCATGGTTTGTGTATGGAGTGATAAGGTGCGATGAGTCATGGGATAGTTAGTAGGAAAGGCTTTTTAATATGCTGATGCATGTGAGTGATAGCTGATTGGTAGCTTGTTGTGGGGTCACTCAAATTCTAACCTGATGTTGGAATCGGAAAACAGGTGTCTATAAAGAGCCTGTAGGATGAGTGACCAGGAGTGGAGAACTCCTTGGAAGAGGTCGATAGGATCTGTACCTCGAGGTAGGATGCTGACAAGAGTTGGTACTCGAGGTAGAGTGCAGGCTCAGTCCAGCGTGTGTGTGAGAGTACCGCCGTAAGTTGGTATCGTGAGTGTAGCAGCTCCGAATGATCCTAGGTTTGTCGGGATTGTTCAGGCGCTAGTGTTCCTTGGAAGCCGTTGGGTCAGTAAGCTCAGGATCGAGCCGCCGCTGTTGCTGTTGTTTCTATCGTTGCCAGTGTTGTGACCGCTATTGTTGTTGCGCCTATTGAGGCCTAATCTGGAGTTGTGATCGAGGATCAAGCCGCTGTATCTGAGTCAAGGTTCAATTTAGACAGAAATGGAAATCGATTAAGGAGAAAGGCCGATGTCAGAAGAAAGACGCCTTGTTTCACCCAACCGGAAGAGTAGAGTTGGAAAGTCAGTGCTCAACTTGATCGGTGTGTGTTGTGTCTGTAAGAAAGACGGGGATCTGTTCTGTGCTGTAAGAGAGGAATGACTTGTTACAAGGGTCGCCAGTACAGCCATTTGATCAAAGATTGTCTGTATAGACAGATGGAATCACAGCTGTTTCTGTCACCGCCGTTGATAAGACAGAACAGAGGAAACATGCTTCAAGATGTTCAGTGGGGTACTTGGAATGGACCCCAGTGCAAGAAAGGGGGCATGATATTCCTTGATGGGAGGTAGAGGACTCACCGATTGTGTGCCAAGTTTGTGGAAAAGAGGCTTGAATCAGCCTAGTGTCAAAGTAAAAAGGGAAACATGCTTTAAATGTGGCCAGCATGTCCGTCAGGTTAGGAACTGTCCGTGTAAGTTCAGGAGAGTGTAAGCACCGTTACTGCAGGTAGGACGCCACTAGGATGGCTGGAAAAGCATGAATCAATCGACCAAGCATCGATCAAGGGAAGAATGTTTTTGAAATGTTTTTTTTTATCAGAGTAGTGCAGCGGAATTTTCAATGAAGGTTATAGGATTTTCGTTGTGGTAATAAAGTGATAGAAAGATGAATCTCTGACTATAGTTGTACCTGATGGGTTTGCTTATGTATGACTTGGAAGTCATTTATGAAAAGGTTTGGCTCGAGGAGCTTTCTGCTGTTATGAATTGTGGCAGAGATATAATTCAGTTTGTTCAGTCAGCGTATGAAAGTTTCGAATTACTGAAAGTCAGAAAGGACCTTCGATCCCTGTTATTCGTCACTGAAGACGACCTTGGTTCTAGTTGTTGGTTGCCAAATCTACATGGCAACTGTAATGGATGCGTCAGTTGAGGAGCCGATTATGAAAAAGCTGAATTATGGTACAGAAGTTATCTAAGGTGTCTCCTGAAAAAATTGCCAGGTCTGCTGTCAAAAAGAGAAATATAGTCGTGATTGAATTAGCACCCAAAACAAAGCTAGTCCCTAAGGCTCCTTACCGAATGGTGTTACCCGAGTTAAAAGAAATGAAGGTGCAAATGCAGGAATTGTTAGATAAGGGATTCATACATTCTAGTGCATCACCTTGGGGAGCACCCATTCTATTCGTGAAGAAGGAAGTTGGTTCGTTGTGTTTGTACATCGATATTCTTCAAGATTGACTAGAGGTCAGGGTATCATCAGTTGAGAATCAGGGAGAAAGACACACCGAAGTTAGCATCTCGTACTCGATATGGCAGTTATGAGTTCGTTGTAATACCGTATGGTTTGATGGACACCATAGCTATTTGTTTGGGTCTAATGAGCAGAATATTTAAGGGTACTTGAATCAGTCGTGATCGTGTTCATTGAAGTTATCCTAGTGTGTTCAAAGAGTGCTGAGGAGCACGAGAGACATTAGAAGATGATACTTCAGACCTTGAGGACTCTTCAATTTTATGCTAAGTTTAGCAAGTGTGAGTTTTGGATGACTCGTATTGCGTTCCTAGGTCACGTGATTTCGGGCAAGGAAATCTCTGTAGACCTCGTCCGAGATTAAAGCAGTGATCAGTTGGCCGATATTGACTACAGTGACAGAGATTAGAAGTTTCTTGGGATTAGCAGGATATTACAGAAGTTTTATGGAAGGGTTTTCCGCGTCAGCGTTGCAGTTGATTCGACTACTGAAGAAGTAAGAAAAGTTCGTGTGGACAGATAAGTGCGAGCCTAGTCTTCGAGGGCCTAAGAAGAGGCTGACTACCGCCCTGTGCTGATTATTCCATCTAGTCCTGGAAGTTATGAGATCTGCAGTGATGTGTCGTTTAAAGGATTTGGTTGCTTGTTGATGCAGCATGATAGAGTTATTGCATATGCGTCCCGTCAGTTGAGATCTTGTGAGTTAAATTATTCGACGCACATCGTAGAACTTGCAGTAGTTATGTTCATTTGGAATTTTAAAGGCACTATCAGTACATAGGAATATTTCATATCGTCAATGACTATCAAAGTCTCAAGTATGTATTCTCAAAAAGAGAGTTGAATATGAGACAGCATCACTAGATGGAACTCCTTAAGGATTATGACTATGATATTTTGTATCACTCTGAAAAAGGTAAGCAAAGTCGCAGATGCATTGAGCCGAGAGTCCTTAGTTGCACAGTTGGTACTCATGGATTGGATCTTATTTAAGAAAGTTCGAAATCTGATTTTCAAATCTAAGGTAGGCCACCTTTTGAATCTTATGACTACCCTCAGAATTGAGCTGAAAGTTCATATCGTAATCAAAATGCTTCGGCGGATAGGTTTAGAAATTCAGGAGACTCTATAAGAGAATGCAAATGACAGAGAGGTTGATTTGCAGATTTCTGAAGACAGAACGCTAAGGTTTTGAGGATGATTGTGTGTAATTGATGATGCAGAGATTAAAGAAGATATCTTATGGGAAGCTCATCATAGCAATTTCAACGTTGTCCAGACAGTACGAATAGACCTTGTTTTGAGTGTGTGACATCCTGATTTTCAGACTCTGATTTCGATTGGTTAAATTGGGCATTTCATCGACGCGATTATAGTATTTTTCTCCGAGTTGGCCACTTGCGAGATAACTAGACTAGTTGGGTGAGTTATAAAGGACTTTAAGGCAAATAGACAAGAGAATTCGACCAGGGATCGACTTCTCGACCGTGCTCATCTTTAGAGATCATTATGGCACAGTTAAAAATCGAATTAAGATCAGAGATAGGTCAGTTCGACTGAGATGAATGACCGATCGTGGGTGACTCCACTAAATTGGAAAACTCTCGTCGAATGATACTAATTTGATTTTACTGTCGTCTTGGTACCTTGTGTCCGTATTTGAATCATCGAGATTTTCACGACTCTCGAGAGTCGCCAATGTGTCAAGTGGATTCATCGTGGCTCGAAGAAAATCGACCACGGGTCATTTGTCCTAAAAAGCTCCGAAAACTACCTAGTAGCCTATGTCACACTAAAAGCGTGTCGGAGTAAAATTAACCGCCAATCTAAGTTCGATTTCAGAAATTGGAGATTCTGTCTTGTCACAAAATGGGTACACCGAAGTGTATGTATATCATATAAATCATTTGCATGGAGTGCCGAGGATGAATTGTATTTCAAATCTAGATCAGATGTTCCAAGTTGGCAAAGCTTTCAGATGGTTCTTTCTTAAGCAGTGTATAGCAGAGAGTGCAGAGTTTCGATAGCTTAGATGAAGTCAGGGAAAGAAAGATCACAAGCCAAGGTCAGTACAGTAATCAGTTATTGCAGTTGCCAAGATCAGTGTCGGAGTTATATCAGATCTTGTCCAGAAGTTTCCAGTTTCAGCAGATCAATCAGATAGTTTCTTTTTAATCAGTGCAGAGCAGAGTGTACAGGGTTTCAGTCAGTTGAAATGAGGTCAGAGATCAGAAAATTGCAGGTTTAGAGTTGGTTCAGAAATCAGTGATTTAGTTGCAATTATCAGAGACAGTTTAGAGACTGCTCAGAATCGCCAGTTTAGTTTCGCAGATTTTGTGTTGAAGACCTTTGGAATTTTAAGTGGGCAAGTGTTTAGTATTTTGAATCCGAAGTGGTTTGGGCAAGATAGCAATGATCTAGCAGCATTGGTACAGAAGGAGCAACCTGAGAAAGAGAAGATTATATGAGACGATCGTACCCCCACTTTTTTGTTTAAGAATTAGTAAAGGTTTAAATTTCGAGGATGAAATTTTTATAAGAGGGGAAGAGTTGTGACATCCCGATTTTTCTAATTCTATGTTCAGCTGATTGAGTCGGGCATTTCATCTGTGCATATAGTTCGTCTCTCTAAGTTGGTCACTCATGAGAGGACTAGCCTACTGGACGAAGCAATTAAGGGATTTTAACGCGTCAAACTTGGGGACTGATCACCCTCAAGTCGGATGCAAGAAAATTTCCCTAAAAACTACCCGGTAGGTTAGACGTGCTGAAATCGCACCAGATTGAATTCAACCGTAAAAAATGGAATTGAATTTAGAAGTTGGAAGCCCGGTTATGTCACACATCTTATTAGGATCATGGGATAATTTTATGGATTTTATTTGGATTCAATTAGAAGAGAATTGAAGGAAAAATTGAAGAAATTGGATGTACAAGGATTTGGACCCCGGCGGAAATGATAATGGACCCATTGAAGAATGTTGTGGGAGAAGAGATAGTGGAAGATGACATCATGGGGGTGATGTCATGCTGATTGAAGCCAAGGATTGAGGGCTTGACAAGTGGAGGGTGGAGATTTAATCTCCAAAAAGGAGCCATCACCATCATCTTCAACCTTGGGAAGGAGAGAGAGAGAGGAGGAGGGAGGAACCGACCGGAACCAGCCCAGCCCGACCGCCCCCTTCGCCCGCCGCTCGGCCGCCCGTCCGTCGTCGCGCCGCCGCCGCCGCCGCGCCGCCCGCACGTCTCCGCCCGCTCGCCGTCGCAGCCCGCGAGCTGCTCGCTCCCCGGCCGCCCGCCTCCCGCCCACATTCGCGTGTTCCCGGAGCTGCCGGAGCTCGTCCCCGCCGCCGTGAGGTCCGCCTGGCCGCCGCTTGCCCGTCCGAGCCACTGCCTGAGCTGCCGCCGCCCCTCTCCGCCGTTCCTCACGCCCGAACCGCCGCCGAGCAGCCTCCGTCGGCCTCAACCGGAAGTTGCAAAAAAATGGGTATGGCAGCCCATGTTTGGCCCGTTTTGGCCGCCTTCCCGAGCCCGGATGCTCGGCCCGCTTTGAGGAAAGTCGATCCTCGTGTCGTCCCCGTCGTTTTGGTCCGCTCGGCTCGTTAATCGGGTGAGTTTAACTCACTAAACCTTGATTAGAGGGTTAATGATTCTTTAGGTGTGTTTAGTTTATATTAAGTGTTATTAGGTGGTTAGTTTAATTTATTTAAGTGTAGATTAGATTAATGTGCTTGATTAACTTAAAGTGAGTTTAATTTAAGGCTAAATGAAGGTTTATATTAATATAAGCCTTGATGTGACATAAAGGAATTTACTTTTGATTTATTTAAATATCTCGAAATTATTTAATAATTTAATAATATATTATTATTCGAAATTATTAAAATATTATTATTTAATTATTTTCGGAATAAATTTAATTATTTATTAAATTTCGAAAATTATTTTGGGACTTTATTTTCTTAGAATTTCGTGCCGATCGCGCCGCGCTTTGTGCATTTAGAATTTGAATTTGATGAATGGATGTGGCAAATTGGGTGTTGATTGTGATAAATATGGATTTTATTCATAAAAACCCAAGTGTTGGGTTTTGATGCAAAAATTGGATTTTAATAATTATATTAAATGGTGGGGTTTGAAAAAGTGAGATATTGGTATTTTGATTCGAAATTAGCGTGTCCCCACACACGTGAGTAATTTCTGGAATATTTTTAAGATGAAGAAAAATGGCCGGGATCACTATTTTAAGTGGAAGCGTTGAGTGAAATGCAAAGTGTCCGGGGCCGAGTATGCTTTTGGCTGTGTGATAATTAAGAGGAACCGTCCGGGCTGTTGAGCCGGACTTGCCCCTATATGGGATGCCCACGCGGTGGTTGCGGGTCGAGAGGTCGGGGCCCATGCTCCTTCGGGAATGCCGTCGACGTACTGACGAAGCCGCGCTCCATGGGGGGAGGCGATGCCTGGCTATATGCCAGTAGATAGCCGAACAGCAAGTAGGCTATGTCCTTGTGTGGCAGTGAATAATAATTGGAATGCGTGCTAAGTGCGATTGTGATTTACATGAAAGTGATGACGTTCCAATTGTTTGAATTATTATTATTACTACATGTGATTGAGTGATTTGAATCGTTCTAACCTGCAGAAAGGAATTGAGACGAGGTAAGTCTTCTGTGTGATGTGGCTAGGCCACCCGGGGCGTATTTTCTTTCTAATAGGGGTTTAGGAGGTTGAACTTGCTGAGACATCGTCTCATCCCGGTTGTGGGATTAAAATTTCAGGTCCCTGGTGGACGGAGCGGCTAGATAGCTTTGGTTGGCTTGAGGAGTTGCAGAGGTGAAGTCATAAGATTGGAGAACGTGTCCGACTTGTAGGTCGTAGGGACGGTTCATTTTTAAGAGCCGGTCTTTTGTAGACTTTTGACTGTAGGCTTCTATTTGTAATTCTATTGAATTATGAAAGTGCTATGTTGTGATTGATTGCCCGCTTTTCTATCCCAAGTTAAATGTTGTCGGGGATTTATAATACGTTCCGCTTGCGCAATAATAAATGAATGGGTCGGCGATATATCCTGGGATGTCGCATATTTGATCGACCGCAATGGGATGTGCACGTGCTCGAGGTTCGGGGCGTGACATCTCCCGCCCAAGGAAATCATTCTTCAATGCAGATATGTTTAAGTTGCTGATTGGAAGATGCAAATCTTACTTGATTATACATACATGCTAGAAATTTTTCATATTAATCTCACAAACATGTGAGAGAATCCATTTAGTTTGCTTTACCAAAGGACTTATGAAACTCAACATATTAGTAGCTTAAGGGTTAAAAAGAAATCCAATGATAATAAACAAAAGTATAACTAGTTGATCCTCATTTGCTTTGCAATGATGTATCAATGAGCCAGTATCATGTTTCCTCCTCGCTATTTAGGAGATGTGTGAGATAGAAATAAGACTGGCCCGCAATATCAGCCCTGCCAAGATCTTCATAACCATCGCAAACTCCAATCTCCGAGCATCTAATTGCATGAGATCTGACAGAAATGGATAAAAGGACCTTGTCAGAAGTAGAGGTGTTAAATGGGTTGTGCAACCCATTTATGGACCCATTTACGGTTAAATGGGTCATTAATGGGTCAAGTTTTATTTCATAAAACACCCATAATGGGTTTTAATGGATCAAGACTAAGATATATGAGTTTTAAATGGATCAGTTCTCTGACCCGTTTATAACCCATTTATCAACCCATTAAAATGAACCCATTTTTTTTTTTTGGTCGGTTCTATTTTAATCCTATTCTAACACTCACTCTCAGACTTTTGCCCTTGCCTCCTTGCAGAGCGTGGGAGTCGAAACCCACTCCTGAAATGAAATCGTCCCCACCCCAATCCCCCCTGAGAAGGTGGGGATTTGAACCCCCAACCTCCCCCTTCCAAGTTGGAAGGGTGGCCACTAGGACGAACCCCCAATGGTTAAATGAACCCATTTATTTTCACTCAAAACCTCACTATCTCTCTCTTCTCTTTAACTTTACAAAATTTTTTTATAAAAATCGAAATTATAATTATTTTTTTATTATAATTATTTTTTCTTTTTTCTTTTTTCTTTCCTTTTTTTTTCTTTCTTCTTCCTCCGGGCGCGCACGGCACGGCCATGGCCGGCGACCGGCCGAGCGAACCTCGAGCTCGTCGGATCCGGCGAGGCGGAGGCCTTGCCGATGCTCGGCGAGGCTCAAGCCTCACCGACGTCCGTTGAGGCCCGAGCCTCACCGATCGGGCGAGACTCGAACTCGCCGGCGTCGAGCGAGGCTCCAGCCTCGCCAAATCCGGCGAGGGGCAAGCTTGAGCTCGCCAGCGTCGGCGAGCGGGGCGAGCCGGCTCGCTTGTGGTCGGTCGCCGACCGCCGGCCGTCGTCGTGTGGCCAGCGGCCGGCCAAAGAAGAGGAAGAAGAAAAAAAGAAAAAAAGAAAAGAGAAAATTAATAATTAAAAATAATTATTTTAAAATTATAAAAATTATCCATTAAATTTGTATGGTATAAAATCATGTTATCAATACCATTTTAAAATATATATATAAAACCTTTTTTAAGTTTTGTTAAATGGAAGTTTTGTTAAATGGATCGGGTATGGATTGGGTATAGGTCGGGTCGGGTATGTGGCAAAAAATTTACACTACAATAAATAAGTCATAAACGGGTTAAATGGGTTAATTTGGGTAGGACCATTTATGACCCAACCCAAACCTGACCCAACCCACCCGTTTAACGGGTCTAGTCAGAAGTAGAGTCTCTGCCTTGACATAATGAATGCGTGAATTTGCATATGTTGAAGCTAATTCAAGCATCTGAAGCTTCCACAGTAGTGTTTCTTTTGGGAGAATATCAGCAAGAACTTGCAAATTTTTCCATGAATCTTTTTCCAAGCAAAAAATTACAGTGGATATACATAGCGCAAATCTAGCCCGTTGTTCACATCTGAATAAAATGTAATTGGGAAGAGTTCTGCTCATTACTTGAATTCTAGGAAAATATATCGCAAAAAAGCACGCTGGTCTCACAAAGATGATGGCCGCGGTTTAGCTTACTGATATGTAAGATGGCATGATCAATAAGCCCATTGATAGCTCTCCAACTATTTGCTAGGGAGGAAGCCCTTTCTCTGTGCTAGCCTTGAACATCCTCGAAGGATCACCTTATATTTGTCAGAAATGAATTGGAATAAGAGGAGAAAATTGCAGCATAACTGCAGCCAGATTATTATGGTACTAAGTGTGCCCAAATATCCTCGCTTTAGAAGCACTTCATTACTAGCCCAGCCCCAACACATTTACACAGCAGATGGCGCCCCCTTTTCACCATCAGCAAGCAATAAGGTATTCCTAAAAATGGGCAACATCATCTAAACTATGAAACAAAGGTTGTGTAATTGTATCCCCACAAAGAACTTTCTAAAAGAGAAACAGCTAGGAGAGAGAGAAGCTGAATAGAAAGGTTCGCTAAATACACATGACAATAACAGGCAACTATGCCAAGGCTATCCTCAGTAATTCAGTAGTTTTTGAAGTCGAACACTCCAATGACACTTACTTTTAATTAGTCGGAATGCAAACATGCCCACAGGTTTTCAATAAACAATTGATACAGTAGTCATCTAAAATTAGTAAGCAGTCACTATGTCAAACACGATGATGTAAGTTGTAACTGTAGCCGGGCATCAAACTTTGGCCCTGTGCTTCTTGTCTCAAGTGGCGGCAAGGCTGGAAAGTTTCGTCAGTGAGATTTTTCTCTCTACTAACATTTGCTAGACTCAACTGTAGATTTCTATATTATCAGCCTCAGTAGCGACGTATATTATAGAGAAGTGAAAAAAAATATGCCTGAAACATTTCCTGCGTTACATGGAAAAGTGTAGCAAATTACAAATAAAAAGTGTTGGAGAAATCTATCCGGAATATTTTGAAGCTGACAAAACGTTTCTATCAGTCTAGTCTGAATATTTGCAAGCCTTCTGTTTAGAGTCTGAAGACTTTCAAGATCACCAGACTCAGCACTCAAGACTCAAGACTCAAGACTATTCTCATTGACAGTTGTTCTAATCCAGTGACGAAGGAAATCCAGAGCCGAAGTATTTGATTGAAGATTTATTCCTATCCTCTGGAGAAGATCTCTTGGCTGGATAATTGTAGCGGATTCATTCATTCGTTATCAAGATCGTTTGAAGATCCGATGATCGACGAAGTATTCTTGGAAGGTTCTATTCTTGGAAACCAAGATCCTGATTGTATGGGCGAACAGGATTGATGGGCTATCGTCAAGTTCCTTTAATAGCTCGAATGATCTTCTTGATTGATTCCGTCCAACGGGTAGATTGGAGGAATTCCTTTGGTAAGTGTCAACGGGTATGATGGCATAAATGAGTATAAAAGGAAGTCGTTCTAGCTGCTTTAGAACATGATCGATAGAAAAATTCCAGAGTCTGAAGCACCTTGATTATTAGTCGATTCATTCTGAGCGAAATTGTATACACAGAGAGTGTCTATACTTAGTGATACCTTGAGCGAGTGTGGGAGATCATCTACACCGAGAATTCAAGGGAGAACATCGCCGTAACATCTCTTTGTTCATAGTGGAATCCAGCCAATAGGCATCGGTGCGTAAGAGTGGACGTAGGCTTGAAATAAGCCGAACCACTATAAACCGCGTGTTCAATTCTCTCTTCTCTCGTCTTACCTTGATTATTGTTTGTCTCATATCTTTCAACTGTCTAGTATTGTGGAATTATCGAGAAAAATCTTGCATATACCTATTCACCCCCCTCTAGGTACTTAATCTTGCTATATCAATTGGTATCAGAGCTCGTGTACTCACTTTATTTGAAGTGTTTTACTTTGAGTAAAAGATCCATGGCTAGTATGCTAGCACCAGGGCTGGTGGAAGGTCAGAGCAATACCAGACCACCCTACTTTGATGGAAAGGATTACAACATCTGGAAAAACAAGATGAAAGCCTTCCTACGATCAAAGGATCCTCTGGAATGGGACGTTGTAGAAAGAGGAATTACTCCTACAGCTGCATCAGTCTCAAAAAGAGGAAAAGAAACTGTTGAGACTAGCGGAATGACTCAGGAAGAGATTATCAAGAGACAAGCACTCGATATAAAAGCAATTTACTCTTTATATTGTGCTTTATCACCTACTGAATATAACAGAATATCTTCTTGTGTTACAGCAAAAGAAGTTTGGGATAGATTGCACATCACCTATGAAGGAACAGATCGAGTGAAGAAGACAAGAATTAACATTCTCCTCGGTCAATATGAAGCCTTCAAAATGAAACCAGGAGAATCAATAACTGACATGTTTAGCCGTTTTACAGATATTGTTAATGGTCTTGAGAATCAAGGACAGAAAATTTCTGATCCCATGAAGGTAAACAAACTACTGCGTGGACTCTCCAAGGATTGGAATCATATAAAGACTTCAATCAGAGAGACGCAAAGGATTATGCCACTATCTGTCGACGAGCTGATTGGAACTCTTCAGTCTTATGAAGTGGAACGAATCAATAAAGACGAAGATCCAAAAGGTAAGAAATCCATTGCATTAAAATCAATTGATGATTCGATGATACTGATTACAGAAGATGACATGGATGATGAGGAGCTTACTCTCATGATAAGAAGATTCGAAAACGAATAGAAAAGGAAGAAGGTTCAACTCAAGGAAACAAAGTTTTCAAAGACAGCAGACTAAGTACGTTGATGATGAGGAACCAAACAAAGATGTAATTTGCTTCGAATGTAAGAAAAAGGGACACATCAGACCCAATTGTCCTCTTCTGAAGAAGAAAAGAGGAAAAGCTGAAAAGTTTCGAAAAACTCTCAAAGCTGAAACCTGGAGTGATACGAGTGTGAAGAAAGTGATAATGAATATGCCAATCTATGTCTGATGGCACATTCAGACTCAGACTCAAACTCTGGATCAGACTCAGACAGTGAATTTGAGGTAAGTGATTTTAAAATTCCTGTCAGAGTCTCTAAATACATTAATGAATTATGTTTTAGTCTTAAGACTTCTCTCAAAAGAATTTCCGAACTTAAAAAGGAAAACTCAGCTCTAAAACAAAAGGAAATTGTTTTAGAAGAAAAGGTCTAAAGTTTAGACTTAAATGTCTCTTCTCTTAAAGAAAATAAAGAAAATCTTTTGAATGAAAATTCTCTTTTAAAAATCGACTTATCGAATATTTCAAAGAAATTTTCTATAGGGTCCGAAAAGCTTGAAAAAATTCTTTCAGCTCAAAGACTTTACTTCAATAAGTCGGGTCTAGGTATGACAGCGAGAAACTATTCCCTTGATTGATTTTCCTAAGGTAAAAGAAAGAATTAAGAAAAGACCCCCGAGAGAGGCTTACAAAAATCATTTCAAAAAAGTTTTTGTAAATTCTGTAGGACGAAATGCCCTCAGATGTTCAAAGTGCAAAAGTCCGGATCACTTTGAAAAAGAGTGTCCTATGGTTTGGAAACTGTTAAGAAAGTATGGGCAGATCATTGTTTATTTTACTAACACCAAAGGACCCAAGAAAGTTTGGGTACCAAAGAAAGTTTGAGACTCTCTTTTAAATGCGGGTCTCCGTCAAGAAAAAGGTAAAGTGGTATCTTAACGGTGGATGTTCAAGACACATGACGGGGAGACTCAAATTGCTTCATAAAGCTTGTGCAAGTAAATGGTGGAAAAGTTTCATTTGGAGGAAACAAACAAAGGAAGTATTGTGGGATTTGAATCGTGAAAATTGGAAACCTCACAATAAGCAATGTTTCCTTAGTGGAAGGACTCAATTACAATCTTCTCAAAGATTAGCCAATTGTGTGACACTTGGTTTTAAGATCTTCTTTCAAGAAGGAACATGTTCTCGGAACCAAGTAAAGACTCTACTCGTCTTTCATGGGTCGAAGACATAGAAATATCTATCTTCCGGATGTGAAACCGGATGAATCGCAATGCCTAATCTCAATACAAGACGAAGCAAGCTTATGGCACGAAAAAGCTTGGTCATGTCAACATGAAGCGATTAGCCAAAATTTCATCAAAACGGCTTGTTCGAGGTCTTCCCAAATTACAATACCAAAAGTCTAATCCATGCACTCCATGTATTCTGGGAAAACAGGTAAGAAATTCATTTAAACCAATAAATCATGTCTCTACTAATCATATTCTCATAGTTGTTGCATATGGATCTCTTCGGACCAACCAGAACTCAGAGTATTGGAGGTAAAAAATATTGCCTGGTAATTGTGGACGACTATTCCCGCTTTACTTGGGTATATTTCCTTGCAAGTAAGTCCGAATCATTTTTGTATTTTGAAAAATTTGCTAAAAAGGTTCAAAATGAAAAAGGATGTGTTATCTCAAGAATAAGAATAGATCATGGAGGTGAATTCGAAAATCAAGATTTTACAAAACTTTGTGATGAATCTGGATTTAAGCATGTGTTCTCTTCTCCATACACTCCTCAGCAAAATGGAGTTGTGGAAAGGAAGAATAGATCTCTTCAAGAAATGGTTAGAACTCATTTAATTGAAAGTAAGGTTTCTTCACGATTTTGGGCTGAAGCTGTTTCAACAGCATGCTATATAATCAATAGAGTCTTTTTAAGACCTTCTCTTGAGAAAACCCCTTATGAGTTATTCAAAGGTAAGAAGCCTATTGTTTCATACTTTCATGTGTTTGGTTGCAAATGCTTTATATTGAAAAATGCTAAAGATCAAATTGGTAAGTTTGAAGAAAGATCAGATGAAGGCATCTTCCTTGGATATTCTTCATCAAGCAAAGCCTACAGAGTCTACAACAAGAAGAGTCAGTCTGTGGAGGAGTCAATGAATGTCAAATTTCAAGACTCTATGCAAGACGATTCCAGTCAGACCCATCATGAAGAATCCGAACCTGCTTCAGACTCTCCAAAGCCTACATCTCTAGAAGCATCTCAGACTCTGGAAAACCAGCATCAAGCTGTTCATGAAGATTCAAATAAAGAAAGAGATCATCATCCTGACAAATCAACCAACAACTGGAAGCATAAATCCAGCCATCCTAAGGATCTTATCATTGGCGACATCAATGAAGGAATTCGCACCAGATCTAAAAGGCATGAAGAATCTAGTCTTTGTGGCTCTCATCTACGAAATTGAACCAAAAAGCATAAAAGAAGCTTTATCGATGAAAATTTGGATTGAAGCTATGCAAGAAGAGCTCGACAGTTCAACATTAATGATGTCTGGGAATTGACATCTAAACCAAGAGGTAAAACTGTTATTGGAGCCAAATGGGTGTTCAGGAACAAGATGAATGAGAAAGGAAAAGTTGTACGAAATAAAGCAAGACTCGTGGCCAAGGGATATACGCAAGAAGAGAAGAAGGAATAGACTATGATGAGACCTACACTCCAGTAGCAAGGTTAGAAGTTATTCGATTATTACCTGCGTTTGCTTGTTACAAAAATTTCAGGTTATTCCAAATGGACGTCAAAAGCGCCTTCCTAAATGGATTTATCCATGAGGAAGTCTATGTGGAACAACCACCAGGGTTTGAAGACCCAAAGAAGCCAGACTTAGTCTTTAGACTGAAAAAGGCCTTGTATGGTTTAAAGCAAGCACCTCGAGCATGGTACGACAGGCTAAGTAAGTTATTAATAAAGAATGGTTTTGTCAAAGGTAAAGTAGATACTACTTTATTTATCAAAAAGGAAAACAAAAGCTTTTTACTTGTTCAAATATATGTGGATAATATTATATTTGGATCCTCTAATAAAATTCTGTGCAAGAAATTTTCTAAGTCTATGCAGGATGAATTTGAAATGAGTATGATGGGAGAATTAACATTCTTTCTTGGACTTCAAATAAAACAATTGAAGGAAGGAACCTTTATTTATCAAGAAAAATATGCTAATGATCTTGTCAAGAGGTTTGGATTGGAAAAGTGCAAAAAGACCGACATACCAATGTCAAGTTCGTTGAAAATAGACAAAGATGAAGAAGGAAAGAAAGTTGATCAAAAGCTGTACAGGAGCATCATTGGTTCACTTCTCTATCTTACTGCTTCTAGACGACATTTTGTTGAGTGTTTGCATCGTGCTAGGTTTCAATCGGATCCTAGAGAATCTCATCTCGGTCTTTGCGAAACGTATCATTAAATACGTTGCTTCATCATCAAGCATCGGTCTCTGGTATCCTAAGAAGGGAGACTTTAGTCTTCTGGGATATTCAGACGCAGATCTGGCCGGTTGCAGAGTCGATAGAAAGAGCACTTCGGGAACTTGCCGTTGCTTGGAACGGGGACGGTATCTTGGTTTTCAAGAAAACAAAGTACCGTGGCTCTCTCAACAACGAAGCGAGAATATGTAGCTCTTGGAAGTTGCTTTGTTCGCAAATTCTATGGATAAAACAACGGCTACAAGACTTTGGAATAGAAGACTCAAGCACGAGATCGATCGATGTGACAACACCGGCGCAATCAATCTCACCAAAAATCCAATTCTTCACTCAAGAGCGAAGCATATAGAGATTCGACATCATTTCATCAGAGATCATGTTCAAAATGGAGAAATCTCGATTTAGTTTGTTGATTCAAAAAGCCAACTAGCGGATATATTCACAAAGCCTTTGGAGAAAAATCAATTCGATTTTATCCGTACCAGACTCAACATTTTGAAGCTTGAGGAAGTTAAAGTCTAGAGACTATCCAACCCTCAGACGTTCATGGCTATCAACTGTAAGTTGTTATATTCAATCTCGAAAAGGTACTATTATCAGTTCAGTTAATTTATAATTTCCGTGATAAATGGAATCGTATCTTTTCAAAAAGGATTAACTTAAAATTGGCAGTTATCAATTTCAAAAAGATACGACTGTTCACTTTCCTTGTGCCGATTGGTTATATATATATACAGTTTTTCTCGACTAAACTTCAAAACCCTAGAAAAGCATTTTCCTCCCAATCCTGTCTTCACCTCGTGTTCGTATTCGAGAAAGTTGTCGACTTTTCTTGGGAAAGTGAGTGAAGGAATCTCTCATCGACAAAGAAGGATGTCTTCTTCAAGAAAGTCGTCGAGAATAGCGAACAGGGGACCACAGAAAATGGGTAAGGGACCTACCCACTTCGATCTCACCGAGGAGGAAGATATTCCGAGTCAGCGACAGAGTCCGATTCACTCTCCTCCACGTCAATCTTCACCATCTACCCCACAAGGTGTGGGTCATCATCAGGAGGAAGAAATAATCGAGGACGCCGACCCTGTAAGAGTCCAAAAACCCGCTTTTATTTATAAGCTCTATCGTTCGTTGAAAAGCATTGGGACTCCGCTGAATATCGTAGATGAATTTCTTAAAGATAAGAACTATGGGAATGAGTATATTTTTCTGCGGAAAATGGAGGATTTGGGAGTTGCTCCGAAAGGAAAGGCAGAGGAAGCACTTGCGAACATTCCAAGTGACCCTCGTGTACCGGGACGTAATCGGCGAAGGGAACGATGATGACAGAATGTTCCTTGAATTCCAACCTAGATTGGGTGTGGCAGCAAAGGTGAAGGGAAATCGGATGGATTTGTTCAAATCAAAGGGTCAGGAGAATCTGTATTTCAAACTGTTGAAAAGAGGGGTGATAAACCCTAGGAGTGTCGATTTCGATTTCTTGGATGCGATAAACGTGAACTTAAGAGAGAAGTTCAATTTACTTCAACTTGAGAAATTCTACTCCGACACCACAGACGGTTATGCACAGTTGACAGCATATTTCTATTCGAATCTCAGCTTTTTAGATGCGAATAGAATATCATTCAGTGTTCGAGACCAAGTCTACGTGGTAGATGTGGACATCTTCGGCGAGACATAGTTGGAGTTGAACGAGGACGTTATCAACCAATCAAAGTTTCGGTTGCTCGTACTACACCGGAACTTGTCAAGGACAGGGGATACAGAGAAGAGAATTACCTACTCGAGGATGAGTGCCATCAACATCGTGCTTCACAAAATTGTGATCAACTGTCTTAGGCCAAAGTCTACATCAAAGACTGACGTGTCTAACTTTGAAGCAAAATTGATGTACGCGATCAACTTAGGAAGGAAGTTCTCTCTCCCTCACACCATTCTCTTTCACATGTACAGAGCAATGGTGAAAGACAAGGGCCAATTGCCTTACGCAGGTCTTGTGACCAAGATCTTCAGACACTTAAACATTGAGCCTCCACACACTCTTTGTGTTCGACCATGCGACAAAATGGTGGTAGGTCTGAAAATGATGATAAAAATGCGTCTGAAAGAACTTAGCAAGGCAATGGAGCAATTCAAAGCGAAGACTCCAGCATCTTCTGCTTCAAAGAAGAAAGGGAAGGAGCCCATGAGTGCTCCAGTCAAAAAGAGAATAACTCTTATCCTGGAGGATGAAGATGAAGATGAAGAGGAAGATCTCTCTATTCCTGCACTGAAAAGAACCAGACGTTCTGTACCAGAATCAACAGAACAGAGAAAAAAAGAGAGACAAGAGAAGAACATAAAAGCAGAGGAGCATCAAGAGAAAGAGAAAGAGATTGAAGAAGGAGAAGAAGAGGAAGCAGTGAAAGAAAAAGAAGGAGAGAAAGGGAATGAAAGCGCTAAAGAGCAATGACCATCACTCTTCCCCAATTGAGGTCCTAGAGACAGGGGGAGATGGAGAGCAAGAAAGGGCTACACCAGAAGCAGTTCACAATGAAGGTGTGATTCGCTCAGCAGCAAATCCAGAAGAGTTTCAGGCTTCTCAAATGCCTGAAGAAGGACATGACACGCCAACACCAAATTTGCTCGATGTCACCGAAGCTCCATCGTCTGTCGGCACTCCATCTGAGAAAGCACATGCAAGCACACAGACGGACAATACAGCAGATTTTCGTCGTATCATTGATGTTCTTATGGAAATGCGTGGTCAAATATATGCTTTGGACTGCGAAATTCAAGTCCTGAAGAATGCTGGACAAGCATCTTCTGATTCCCTAGCAGATCAAATGAAAGACCTAGCTCTTCAAATTCAAGCCAATGCCAAAGGAGAAGAGGTAGCTCATCTACGGGAAGACTTGAAGAGGCTGGAAGGCATCGTGCAATCGATGGGAGATTTCCAGATCGTCCGCATTCCCAAGCAGAATTGACTTTTCTCGCCTTTTTAATGATGACAAAAAGGGGGAGAATTGCCATTTGAACTCAACTCGAACTCAATCTTTGACTTTAAATTTGTTTTTGTGTTTGAATTTTTTTTTTTGAGTATGACTTGGGTGTGAACTTAAATTTGGCTGATTTAGATGTGGATTTTGATGCTTGACTATTTGCATTTCTATCAAGTATTGCCATATGGTTCACTCATGAAAGACTAACCAATTTGCTGTGGATGCAGAGTCTGGTTGTTGATTTTATTAATCTTTATGAGATAGCCATATTGCTTGAGTAATATTTTGCATGTCAAAGTTGTTCAAATCTACAGGAAAGTTTTGTCACCATCAAAAAGGGGGAGATTGTTGGAGAAATCTATCCGGAATATTTTGAAGCTGACAAAACATTTCTATCAGTCTAGTCTGGATATTTGCAAACCTTCTGTTTAGAGTCTGAAGACTTTCAAGATCACCAAACTCAGCACTCAAGACTCAAGACTCAAGACTATTCTCATTGGCAGTTGTTCTAATCCAGTGACGAAGGAAATCCAGAGCCGAAGTATTTGATTGAAGATTTATTCCTATCCTCGGAGAAGATCTCTTGGCTGGATAATTGTAGCGGATTCATTCATTCGTTATCAAGATCGTTTGAAGATCCGATGATCGACGAAGTATTCTTGGAAGGTTCTATTCTTGGAAACCAAGATCCTGATTGTATGGGCGAACATGATTGATGGGCTATCGTCAAGTTCCTTTAATAGCTCGAATGATCTTCTTGATTGATTCCGTCCAACGGGTAGATTGGAGGAATTCCTTTGGTAAGTGCCAACGGGTATGATGGCATAAAGGAGTATAAAAGGAAGTCGTTCTAGCTGCTTTAGAACATGATCGATAGAAAAATTCCAGAGTCTGAAGCACCTTGATTATTAGTCGATTCATTCTGAGCGAAATTGTATACACAGAGAGTGTCTATACTTAGTGATACCTTGAGCGAGTGTGGGAGATCATCTACACCGAGAATTCAAGGGAGAACATCGCTGTAACATCTCTTTGTTCATAGTGGAATCCAGCCAATAGGCTGTCAGTGCAGAAGAGTGGACGTAGGCTTGAAATAAGCCGAACCACTATAAATCGCGTGTTCAATTCTCTCTTCTCTCAGTCTTACCTTGATTATTGTTTGTCTCATATCTTTCAACTGTCTAGTATTGTGGAATTATCGAGAAAAATCTTGCATATACCTATTCACCCCCCTCTAGGTACTTAATCTAGCTATATCAAAAAGGAGCAATACAAACCTGCCATCAAACTCAGGATGAAAGGATAGCTTAGCTGCATTGTTCCGGCATTAACTCCAGCAAAGGTAATAGCAGTTGTATTTGAGACTTGTCAAAAGACGTGGCTGCAAAAAAATATGTGTGGTGTTTTTCACTTAATTAGCAAGGCTGCCACAACTGACAGAGGTTCTAAATGAAGATAACCCTAAATACTACATAATTCAACGTGGACACTGCATAACTCATATAGCATTTCATTTACCCCAAGAAAAGGCTGCATATGCATAAGCCTCTTGTCTCCTTTGTTTTCCAGAGATTGAGTTAGAAAACCAATCATTTCTGAGTTAATATAATAACTTGATTTCCTCATCCTGCTGTATCTATTTAACTTCACTAGAAATTGTTTCTCACCTGGGTTGGCCAAGATCAATAGAAGATCAATGTCAGGGTTGCGTGCTGCGACAGCTAATGCAAGGCATCCTCCCAATGATTCTCCAACAAGATATATAGGTCTATTTGGGGAGCGGTAGGTCTCTGCTTTTATCATTCTCTCAACCATTTTCACCAGGTCTGAGCCATGCAAATTGATTAGAAGTTATCAACACATATGGTATTGAGATAGATAATTCAAGCATCTGTAGAAACCTGGATTTGTTGTATTACAAATCCAGATAATTCAAGCATCTGTAGAAACCTGGATTTGTTGTATTACAAATCCAGAATAACACTATATGCTTTTGCTACGCAATGGAGCTAAAAAGAATGGCAGTTGAATTGTTGATTACGTATGACATGGTCTTCAGATTGTTACCATATATTTAGAATTGGCAGAGCAGTTGGAGAGAGTAAGAAGAGGAGGACCTAGAAATGACGTTCTATCCATGACTGGGATGTGCAAGCACCAAATGTCGAAGATCCTTCATACATATGAAAACATTCGTCTAGTTAGCCATTTACTGCTGCATTAAATAGTGAAGTGCATCATCTATTGCATGAAACATGTTAGAGATATTTGAGAAATCTACTTTATTTTGAATATCTCTCAAGATTATGCAATATCTCTTTTGCTTGTCCATATATTGATTGATATATATTCCTTTTGATAATCTATCATAAAGCCTATAATAGACCGGTATACTCTTTATTAGAATATTTCGAATTATACAGAAATTTCCCGATTATCTTGTCCACTTTATATTTTACTAAACAGATTGTATAGTTATTAAAAGCCAGAGTAGTCCTCAGGGGATGGTAGAGTAACATAGGCGCTGTGACTCATCTCAATCCAATTTCAGTAGAGAGATGAAAGAGCTTTTAACCTTCCGTAAAGTGCGGCAATCACCGCATCTTCTACAGTGAACAGGGAATGAACAGATTTGATCCGAATGAGAAAATAAAAACTGATTTGTTATATCTCTAAAACGCACCAGTAAAGTCCATCTTAACGGAAGCCACTGTGCTTCGATTTGACGGGATTATTTTCTAAGATTTCAAACTGTGTGACCCTATAATTGATCTGGCTGGTAGGGGACTGAGGTCGTTTGTTCATAAACAAGGTGCCTATGTTGCTAGACACTGTTATTGTTTTCCCCCTCTTTGGTTTCCTTATAAAGTTCAGGTGGGCGCTCAAAACCAGAGTGCTCGAAAGTATAGTCTAGAGATGATTGATGCATTCCGGCAATAAGCAGAATTAGATGCTGAAATTTCAGTGCTAAACCGGAAGATCGAATAATCAAGGAAGAGTGGGCGTGCTCACTTGCCGTGCTTTTTGTACTGTGAAGTAAGCCCAGCTCCAGTGCTGTTGATTCCTGAGAAACTGAGAATATACAGAATCTGGAAGATAACCTGTATATGAGAGACTTCTGTATTCTGTAATTGCTGAATCAATCAACTGCAAACTTCATTGAAACATCTGTTCATTCCTCTTCTCGTTCTATCTTACAAATCTCTAATATATGAAGAAGATCAAAGAAACAGAGAGAAAGAACTTAACGAAGATTGAGAGAAATCAGAGATCAAAGAGATTCGAGTTCTTTGGAAAACTCAATACACCACTTCATCAGTTTTCTTCAAAACCTTTTTATACTAAAGCTTAACTTCCCGGACTTCCTTTACAACAGATTTAACAACTTTTGTTAACAGAATGATTAATCTTGGCACACGTGTAGCTTCTTTAGCAGCTTGATCAGCTTCTGTTCCTGGTTTTAATCTGTTGTATAACCGGATCCTTCACAAGGATTGCCAGCTCAGCTTTCAGCTTACTTCGAGCTTGCTCTGCTTTGGATTATTCGGCTGCTTTGTTCAGCTCCTCTGCTTCTATCAGCTCAGCTCCTCTGCTTCTATCAGCTTCTCTATTCTGGTTTTGTCTCTTAACATCCCCCCTCAAATTGGGAATGGGAAGAGCACAGATTCCCAATTTGACTCGTAGATGTGAATGTGCTACTCATGTCAAGGGTTTTGTAAAGATATCATCAAGTTGGCAATGACTTGGAATATATTTGACACGTAATGACCTAGAAGATACCTTTTCTCGAACAAAGTGAAAATCTACTTCAATATGTTTTGTTCGAGCATGTAAGATAGGATTAGCAGTGAGTGAGATAGCTGATTTATTGTCACAGAATAGATTAATAGGAGAAGGAAGGGAACAACCTATATCTCGTAAAACAAAGCTTATCCATGTGAGATCAGCAGTGGTTGATGCAAGTGCACGGTATTCAACCTCTGTAGAGGATCTACTGGGTTGTTTCTTTGCTGCCCAGGAGATTAGATTGGAACCAAGATATGTGCAAAATCCAATTGTTGATCTTCTGGTTTCAGCACATCCAGCCTAGTCTGCATCCGAGAAGCCATAGAGATGCATAGTGCTTTGTGAGTGAATGAATAAGCCAAATCTGATGGTACCTTTAACATATCTCAGTACCCTTTTTAATCTATGGAGATCTGCAATAGTAGGATCCTGCAGTTTCTAGCAGAGTAGATTTGTGGCATAGGCAATGTCTGGTCGAGTTAATGTGAGATATTGGAGACCACCAACTAGGCTTCTATACTCAGCAGGATTGGACACAGCTATAGAATCATTGATCAAAAAAGTTGGTTTTAATGAAAGAGGAGTGGAAATTGGTTTAGACTCAAGCATATGGGCTCGGGTGAGAAGATCAATGGCATATTTGGCTTGACAAAGAAACAAATGTGCTGGAGTACGCTTAACTTCAATGCCAAGAAAATAGTGGAGTGAACCAAGATCCTTCATATGAAGCTGAAGATTTAGAGCAGTAATAAGACTAGAGAGTATTTGAGATGAGCTTCCAGTGAGAATGATATCATCAACATACAGTAGTAAGAGGATTGTTTCTGTACCAGTGTGTAGGATGAATAATGAGGGATCAGCTGAGCTACAAAAGAATCCATATTCTAGTAAGAAACTACTGAACTTGTCAAACCACGCTCGAGGGGCTTGTCGAAGTCCATAGAGTGATTTTCTGAGGAGACAAACATGATGAGGTCTCTGTGATTCTTTAAAACCTAGTGGTTGTTCCATATAAACTGTTTCACTTAAATTGCCATGTAAGAAGGCATTTTTAACATCTAGCTGATGAATTGGCCACTGTTTCATCATTGCTACTGAGAGAATTATTCGAATTGTAGCATGCTTCACTACAGGACTAAAGGTTTCTGTGAAATCAAGACCTTCTTCTTGATGAAAACCTTTGGCTACAAGCCGAGCTTTCAGTCTATCTAGACTCCCATCAGGACACCCATTTGCAGCCAATTACATTCATTTTATCAGTTCTAGGGACTAACTCCTAGGTTTTGTTTTCATACAAAGCATCCATTTCTTCTTGCAATGCTTGATGCCATCTTCTGTGTGCTAATGCAAACTTTACTGACTTTGGTTCAACAGGAACCTGATATTCAACCAGACATGCATATTTGGGATTTGCTTTAACAATCCCTGATTTTAGTCTAGTTTGCATAGGATGAGTAGACAATGTACCTTGTGTACACCCTGATACAGAACTAATTTGTCCTTGTTCTGTATTAATATGTGATGTCGTGTCAGATTCTTGACTAGTAGACGCTTGTTCTTCATCATTTGGAGATATCTGAACTGTTTCAACATTACTGAATACATTATCAGGAGTGATCTATAGCTCAGCATCAGATACTATGTTCATTTGTGGTATATTTGTAGAATTGATTATGCTGATCCCACTGTCCTGTATTTCTGGCATAATTTGTCTTGATTCAGTATTTTGTAAAGATTCAATCAATTCATTGACTTGTGACTGAATCTGTTCTGTAGTATTGGATATAGGAGATACCAATCCTCTTATCCATTGTTTGTATAGATCTTATCCCTGCTGATATTCTGCAGTAGTTCTTTGAGTAAAGGGAAATACTTTTTCATCAAACACCACATGTCTATTAATATAGACACGTCCATTAGTAGGCAACAGACACCTGTAACCTTTATGTTTTTCACTATATCCAAGAAACACACATGTGAGAGATCTTGGGTCAAATTTATGCTTCATATAAGGTCTGAGACATGGATAGCAAGCTGATCCAAAAACTCGTAGATGAGCATAACTTGGTTTCTGTTTATAGAGCCTACAATGAGGTGATTTCATATGTAGTTTTGTTGAGGGAAGTAAATTGATTATATAAACTGCTGTCATGAAGGCATCTACCCAGTATTTTAATGGTACTTTTGCATGATACAGCATTGCTAAGCCCAATTCAACTACATGTCGATGCTTTCTCTCAGAAATACCATTTTGCTTTTGTGTATAAGGACGAGAGATGTTATGCTTAATGCCATACTGTTGCAGATGATTCTGAAATTTGATGCTAGTGAACTCTCCTCCTCCATCACTCTAAAAAACTTTGATCTTGTGATCAAGCTGATTCTCTACTAGTCTTTGAAACATAACAAACACATCATACACTTCTGACTTCTGTCTCATTGGATATATCCAACTAAATCGAGAAAAATCATCAACAAAGATGACATAGTAATGAAATTTATGAACTGATGGGATTGGTGATGGTCCCCATACATCACAATGTATCTTTTCTAGAGGAACATTAGAGATATGGTCTGAGATTGGAAAAGGCAGGGCTGTACTCTTAGCAATTTGACAGCTGCTACACATATTTTGAGTTTTCGAATTACATTGGATTAGATGTTGACTTTGCAGAATCTTCACTGTTTTTAAACTGGTATGAGCAAGCCTTTGATGCCAAACATCTTCTCCTACTTCATGTTGAGTCTGAGTGAAGTATGCTTCTGTGGCTCTAGATTCCACTTGATACAGCCCCTTGATTTTCTTTCCTAGCTTCACTGTTGTATGATTGTAATTGTCCTTCATATACACCCCATGTTTGTCAAATATAAAGGAACAAGGATAGTCATCTGTTAATTTTGATACAGAAAGGAGATTCTTCTTGATTTCAGGAACTATTAAAACATCTTTTAGTGGTAATATGATAGTTGTTGTATTTAATGTTCCATTACCAATACATGAGATTGATAAACAGGACCCATCTCCTATCATAACTGTATCATTACCACTATATGCAGCATAGTTTCGAATCATACCAGGTTCTACAGTAATATGAGATGTGGCCCCTGTATCTGGATACCATTCCGAACCATATGGTTCTTCAATATGCATGGCTGTTAATGTAGTTGGTATTTCATCTGCTTGATATGAATTATCAAAGCGATACCAACATCTGAGTGCTGTATGACCTGGTCTTTTACAGATTTGACATTCCAGAGGACCATTACTCATTGGCTTTGTATCTTGTATGTGCTTATCACCATTTGAGCCTTGTGGTGGATAAGATCTAACACCTTGATATCTTTGAGTAGATTTTATGTATGGTCTAAATCCCTGTCCATAGTTAGACCAGTTATTCTTACTGATCTGGTCTTGCTTTGTTAGATTCAGATTATTCATTCTGCTCTGTTGATTCCTTCCTATTCCAGTAGAATTATTTCCACGATCTCTTCTATTGATGAACTGTCCTCTGCCAGAGTTGTATCCTCCTTGAATGCTTTCTCCTTGACTTCTGGAATTAAACCTCTGCAGACCTGTTCCAGTCTTTCTTTGTCCATAATATGCTAGGTTAGTATTGTATTGATTCACAGGATATGTTTGCAATCTAGTTTCAAATCTCTCAAGCTGGGAGATAACTTCGTCATACTCTAGCTGGGGTTTGAGGCAGTACATAGTTGTTCTAAATGTTTCATATTCAGGACCTAACCCTTCAAGTATGCCGAACATCCTGGTTATGTCATCAACAAGCTTTCCAATAGCATTCAATTGATCACAGATAGTCTTAAATTCTCGAAGATATTCACTCAATGGTCTATCTCTTTTTCTACAAGCCTGTAATTTCCCTCTTAACTCAAATTCTTTTGCTACAGACTTCTGAGTAAACCGATTGATAAGAGCCTGCCACACCTCAAATGCAGTTTCTAAGCCAATTATCAAACTTAGGATATTCTCTGATACTGCACCACTTATCCATGATGAGATTAATTGATCTGTTTTTATCCAATCCAGGTGATCAAGATTCATCACTTCCCCAATCTCAGTTTGTATCATTTATGCAGGTGGTAATGTTTCGCCATTAATGAAACCAATCAGATCTTGACTTTTCAGAAACCTGCTAAATTGTGCTTGCCATAATAGAAAATTCTCTTCATTCAACTTGATTGTAACAAAGTTGGCTATATTCACATGAATAGGAAAAGGATACTTCTGCAATCTGGTTGCCATTATATTTCTTCAGAAAACTTTGAAGATACGAAGAAACAATCAAGTAATACTTCGAAGATCTTATTAAGAATCAACAAGCTCTTCGTATTGTCTTGCTCATGCGATCTTCATACAAACTTTCAGTAATACAGACATTAGATCTACGACTTCCAGGAAGATGCTCTGATACCATGAGCAGATATAGAATCTGGAAGATAACCTGTATATGAGAGACTTATGTATTCTGTAATTGCCGAATCAATCAACTGCAAACTTCATTCAAACATCTGTTCATTCCTCTTCTCGTTCTATCTTACAAATCTCTAATATATGAAGAAGATCAAAGAAACAGAGAGAAAGAACTTAACGAAGATTGAGAGAAATCGAGAGATCAAAGAGATTCGAGTTCTTTGGAAAACTCAATACACCACTTCATCAGTTTTCTTCAAAACCTTTTTATACTAAAGCTTAACTTCCCGAACTTCCTTTACAATAGATTTAACAACTTTTGTTAACAGAATGATTAATCTTGGCACACGTGTAGCTTCTTTAGCAGCTTGATCAGCTTCGTTCTGGTTTTAATCTGTTGTATAACCGGATCCTTCACAAGGATTGCCAGCTCAGCTTTCAGCTTACTTCGAGCTTGCTCTGCTTTGGATTATTTGGCTGCTTTGTTCAGCTCCTCTGCTTCTATTAGCTCAGCTCCTCTGCTTCTATCAGCTTCTCTGTTCTGGTTTTGTCTCTTAACAAAAACAACATATCAGGAAACAGAAAGCATTGAAGCTCCCATCGCGATCGGAAAAATTTCACAAAAATGTGACGAATTCAGAAGAAAACCAAACAGCTCATGATTAGACAAAAGTGATGTCTGTACGCAAAAGCGGAAAAGGCTCCAACATCAAGCTACACATCAACAACTCCATAACAGAAGAAACGGACATTAGTAGATTCTTCAACCATTCTATTTCCATTCTGTTTGCTAGATGAATTTTCAAGCATTCGAAGACATTTGGTAACTATACAAAATTTCTATTTTCAAAATTGAAATACGTTTTCGCATGAATTTTTATTTTTTTAACTTTAATTTTTTTAATTTTTTTAATAATCTTATTACATTTTTCCTTTTTTTTTCTATTTTTCCTTTTCCTCTTCTTCTTCCTTTTGGCAGTTGCTGGCCTTGAGGGAGCCCCGGCCCCTAGCAAGACCAAGCTCATCGACCCAAGCCTCGCCGGTGGTTAGGCGACACTGCGAGATCGAGTTCGCCATGGTCAAGCGACGCTAGCCTTGCGATGGCTACGCGTAGTCAGACTTGGCCTTGCCAAGTCTAGGTGAGGTCAAGCCTCACCTAGCCAAGGCGAGGTCGAGCTCACCCAACCGTTAGCAAAGCTCAACCTTGCCCAACCACCGTGAGGCCAAGCTCATCCAACCGCCAACGAGGTCAACCTCATGGTGGCTAGGCGAGGTCGAGCCTTGGCTAGCCACCAACGAGGCTTGAGACGAAGAGGCTCGAGTCGACGAGGCTCGATCTTGCTGGGGGTCGGTGAGACTCCTCTCGGGTCGATGAGACTTGGCCTTGGCGAAGGTTGGGCAAGAGGAAGAAGAAGAAGAAGAAAAAAAAAAAGAAAAAAAAATTGAAGTTGTTCTCAAGAACATATTAGTAACTTTTTTTTTTTTACTTCTTGATTATGTTTAAAATATATTTCTAAAAAGAAAATTTTACTAAACAGATTTTTATCATTCTTTTATTCTAGAGCAAAAAAAAAATAGAACCAGATAACATTTGGCACGTTAGAGCGTGCTTGGTAACCATTATGTTTTGGGAAATAATTTTTTATCGAAATGATTTTTTCTAATTCTATTCTCGAAATAATTTCTAAGCAAAAAAATGCATTTGATAACTCCACAAAATTTATATTCCTAAAATAGAAATAAGTTTGGTAGGATTTTTTTTTGTTTCTTTTAATTTTTTTAATACTTTTATTATATTTTTTTTTTTTTTTTTTTTTTTCTCTTCTACTTCCTCCTTCTTTGTGACTAGTTGCTACCCACAATGGCTGATGACTAGCTGAACAAGGTCCAACGAGCTTGCCAGAGCCTCGCCAAGCCAAGACAATGTCCGATGAGCTCACTAGGAACTCGCCCACGGCGAGCCTCTGCCTCACCAGATCTGAGCAAGGTTGAGCATTGACCTCGCCCAAGTGGCACAAGGTCGGCCTCACCGTGGCTTGGCGAGACTCAGCCTCACACTAGATGGGGAGGCTAAGCCTAACCGATGGCTACGAGAGGCTCGGCCTCACCTTGGTTGGGCAAGGTCGACCTCGCCTAGATTTAGCGAGGCTGAGCTCTCCTAGCCCCTGGTGAGGCTTGGATCGACAAGCCTCGCCTAGCCTTGGCGTCACCCAGGGCTGGCGATGCTTTGGTGAGGTCAGTGGCCACGGTCAAGGCCAACAATAGGCCAAAAGGAAGAAGAAAAAAAAAAAGAAAGAAGAGAGGAGAAGAAAAAAAATTAGATTTTAGGCTTTGTTTCTAGGAACAATGAATTACTTTTTTCTTACTTTTTGATTTTATTTCAAATCTATTCTTAGAAACAAAATAATCTATTTTTATTTTCAGGAACAAAAAATTTACCAAACTAATTTCTATTCTTTTGTGGCTCTCGAAAAAAAAAGAATTAATTATTTTCAAAAGTGAAAACAAACAAGCCCTTGCTCACAATAAAGAGAGCAATCATTAATTGAAAAGGCACCGCCCCGACATCACAAGAGTGCCGTCGTGCAAGTCCTGTCCAATTCTCAAATTCCTGTCGGACGACTTCAACGATGAAGGCAACAAAATCGAACGTTAACAAATCTCACAACCGCGGACGAAAACGTTAAGTTAGTTACGATGCCGGCCTCGAGGGAGCTCACCAGGCAAATAGAGAAGTAGGGGCGACTTCTCCAGGAAAAAGCCGCACTCCAGAGGAGAGAACCAGCGAGGCGGTCCACCGTCCGCTCTGGTCAGATCCTTCGCCTCGTCAAAGAACCTCCTCAGCCTCTCGCGTCCGCTCTCCAGCTCCCCGTCCTCCATGAACGGCGACGACAATCCCTGGTCGCTCGCCTTTTCTCCATGTTTCTCGGGGCTCCTCCTGTTCTCACCGAAACTGGCCGGCCTAGACGAAGGAAAAGTAGTCGCGGTCTCTGTTGCAGAGGACAGTTGCGCGAATCTGCAAGTGGACAATGAGCTGAGCCTCGGGTTGTGATTGGAGCCCGCGGCGTCTGAAGCTTCGGTCCGGCGATGGTGAGCCAGAGAGAAGACGGGCGGGAAGAGACAAGCTCCGGTTGCCGCCATGGAAAATCTGTTTGTGGCGGACTCGCGAGATTTAAAGGGGAGAGATAGAGATTTATAATAATTGGACAAAAAACTTCCTTGCCCCAGGTTGCTGTTGCCGTCGTAACGAAATAGGACAAAATTTAACACAGAAAGGATTAGGCAACCGAGCCTAAGCTGACCTAAGATTAATTTAAAACACTAGTTCATTGAATAGCTTTGTAAATTACTGCTCCCGTGGCAAGCACAATCGCCATCTTGAAAATCAAATTATTTCGAATAATGTATGCTAGATAAGGAGTTTCGGACATCTGGAGTACCAAAATTTAGCACAAGAAAACACCTTAAGTACTAAAAATTATGAAAATAACACTTAAATGTCAAAATCAAAGCAAAATGGATTAATTAATTATCAACAATCCGACTAAAATGCTGACGTGATGGTTTTGCGATAAGGCAAGTCAAAATGACATTATTTTGCACGCTGATGTAACTAGATAATTAATATAAATTTAATTTAATTAAATTTAAAACTATATTTATAAAGAAAGAAAGAAAGAGATTAAAAAAAAGATGGAGATTGAAGGTAGCGAGGGTTAAGCCCTCACCACCACCTCCCCACCATTGCCAAGAAGGGCCGACGACGATGGGCGAATAGTCGGTTGAGGTCGCCACCTCCCCCATATCCAATGAGGGTCACTAGCCCTCACCAGATTTGGGGGAGGGCCAAGGGATCAGCAACACTGGCCAACCCTTCCCCCACAATCACTAAGAAGGGCCAATGATAGTGGGGAGGCGGCAGCAAGGGCTCAGCCCTCGCCGCCAGCAATCTCCATCTTCCTCCTTTTTTTAAATTTAGTTTTAAATTTAATTTAATTAATATTTATATTAAAATTCACTAGACAAGTTGAAGACAAGTAATTTACACTTGGGTGTGTTTATTTCGGAGAATAATTTATAATCAAAGAAAATGCATTCCGGAAAATCATCTTTTAAGAAAATATTTTCCCCTTCTTAAATTAAGTAATTTATTTCCTTGATTTTAAATATGCATACTTTTTTAACCATAAATATTTTTCCATTAACTAATTATTTTCAATAATGAGTGAAAGTTTAGAAAACTAATTCACGAAAAAAAAAAAAATCATTCTAATAAACACACCCTAAGTTTAAAAATTTCTATTGGATGGGAAATCTTATCGTTACTCACGAGGAGCGAGCGACATCCCTAATCTCACATCTTTTGTGGGCCGATTCATGACCCAAACAAGCATTTCTAAAAGTTTATCGTGTTGTAACTTGTAGAGCATAGTCCAAATATGTATCTACATAAAGATGATACCTTTTTCTTTGTGTGCTGATCCATGAAGATGAGGCGTATGCTTATACTTACCTAGGTAATAGTCAAGAAACCATACAAGATTTTGCATTAATTAAAGGGAAAATCACTGAATCAATTCTAAACCTATTGTATTAATGTTAATTAACTTCCTAATTTTGTCCCTTCAAATCACTTCCCACTGGAGATCACTATCTTGGTGATCTACAAGTTATCCACGTTAGTGTCATAGAGAACGGCCAACAATGACCAAAGGCCACGTTGGCAAATTCCGACTATAGTTGATAGGAAAATCTACATTAAAACTTTACATAAAATTTAATAATATATACATCAACAAAATTGAAAAGCCCATGAATGAACTCACATCCATAAATAAATTTAGGATTGTTTGGGTAATTATCCCTTAATTAAGAGCTAGTATAGAACAAAATATGCAAAATTACTCGGACCATCCAGATGTCGGTTGTACCCTACGTAATCTCTGAATCAATCAGCTAATATTAGAATTAAGTAAATAGTGCATTGCAGTTCCACCCAAAAAAAAAAAAAAAGGTGCATTGCAGGCTTCGTAAATTGTCCGGAAATAGACGAACGTAGTGAAGTTCACGTGCTTCGCAATTGCGACCTTCACGGGTTGTTTGGTGAAGTTATGCTTCGCCTAATTTACTTGGAATACTGCCGTCCGAGTCTTCGAGATGATATACTTGAAACAATGCTCAAGAGGGTTGAAATTCACACAAGCACGTGCGAGACGGCGTTTGCTTTATTAGCCTCTCTTTATTTTTGCGAAAAAAGAGTGCTTTGAAAAATATTTTTTCTGAAAAATTGTCGCTTGTATCACTTGAAATAATTAGTTAATAAAAAATATTTTCATTATCAACAATAAATTAAATATAAACATGAATGATGAAAACATTTTATATTCATTCTTTTTTATAATCTAAATAATCAAATTTTAAGAACGAACGGTTAATTTGAGGTATTACCTACCCTTAAGCCGCATTCTACTATGTATTGGCAAATTGCTACAACATTATGTTTAAGTGAGTATCTCGTGCTTGATCATTGATGCTATTGGGGATTAGACTTTTTCGTGGATTATACGGTTGACTCTAAATGGTACATACCTCTGCTCACGAATGGATCCTCATGTGATCCACTCCCTTCTTCAATTATCTCTCTAAGATCCATTTCCAGCTTCAAATCTCCTTAATTGAAGCCAATGTGTTTATGGACTTCAACAAGAATTTGACGTGGAATCGAGTGCAGTGTTTGCATTGAGAAACCCCATCACTCAAGGTTAACTTTTTTTTTTCTTTTTGGGTAAATGTAAGAATATATTAAGCTATAACCAACTACATTGCTTAAGGTTAACTTATGGCCTTCATTTTCAAATTTCTTAATCTCGCGCATTACTTGATGATTTGTGGGTATTTCATTGTCACTCTATCCAAATCACACGTAAGTAACTTTAATCAATTGTGTTTTTTTTTTTTTTTTCTCATTTTCAAGTATCTTGAAATGTATTGTTTCATTTTTTATTGAATTCAACTAGTGTCTAAGGACACTAATTAACAAAATCAAACAAAAATAGACGGGCGAGCGGTTCAAAGATGGAGGATAAAAGGAAAAACAAATATATGATGGAAATGTCAGACATGGAACTGACTTTTGATCGTCTAGAATGACAATGAAATTGTGCATTGACATCATTGAAAGAGATGCAAAAAGGAAGATCTCAAAAGCGTGGAGCAGACAGTTACACCAATTCCCAATTCGGAGACAACGAGAGTATCGTTATTGAAAGTATTGACGTCGTTTTTCGATTTCATAACATAGCTCTGATTTTGACCTTTTCCCTCTTCCTTTGGCTCTTTCCATTTTCCAGATTCCTTTAGTTGCGTCGTATGGTAATTTTCAGTTTTCGTGATATTGTTTACCTTTTTGATTCAAGAAGGCATTTTGATAGAGAGTCAATTTTCTTTGGGGCTCACGAATGATTTCTGCATAGTACGATGGGTCGGAAACCTGACCATTCCCAATTAGAGCACGCGTAGCAAGCCCCCCAATCATGAATCAAATGATTAAAGAGGCCACACAAGAAAAAGAAACAACAAATTATTGAATAAAAGATAAATTAAATCCAATGATACCCATGTTGTTGGTAGTTTTAGGCTACATGCAATGGAATAGCCGATATTTTATATCCTATGCGGATGTAACGCAGCATTACTTAGTGAAATAAAGTGGTTGTTTGACTTAATTGAATTTTTTAAGTCAAAACTAGTTATGATTATCAAACATGCTCGATTTTATTAATTATTAAGTAAACTAATATTCAACACCGATTACCACCCATTGTTGCAACGTGGATGGTAGGGCTGCTGGACTCCACGATGGAGGTCCCAGTTTCGAAGCCCTTGCGAAGCAGGGAGGCTGAAGCGCTGCGTGGTACCTTGCTTGGGGTGCGTGGGTGGTGGTTTCCTGCGTGCCTCCCCAGGGTTTACTCCTCGGCTGCCGGCCGTGCGGCGGGTTCCTTGGGTCACCAAAAAAAAAAATATTCAACACCGATTAAAGTTATCAACAAGGCTCTACTAAAATCAGCTTATAGAATTGATTCAAGTGACGTGCCAGATTATTACTAGTTCTTAAATAAAGCAATCTACAGTCGATAGAAATAAACAAAATCAAATGGAATGGTTTGTTTGATAACTCGATTAATTGTTCAAAAAAATCCACTTAAAAAAGAGAGTAAGAAAAGGATTACGTACCCCACCAGGTAGAATAAATAATCTAAGACAATCATAATCTCATATATTATGTTGCTTAAACCTACCAATAATGATCTTAATTTCAGGTATGGTACAAATTAAATGATACCTTGCACTTAATTGTAATCACTACAATTAAATATATTCTAGCACTCAAAATTCAATGGTTAAATTCCCAATACTATTTTCCTATTTAATCAAATAAGCCAGGTCTACCATCACCCTTTTAACATATATTGTTAAAACAACCTAAAGGTATGAGGATCGATACCACCAAAACCTTAAACGGATGCACTTGTATCAAATTAATTCCAAACAAATTTTTTTCCCATCAAAAATCCCAAACTAATAAACATGCAATAAATTTATCATCCGTTAATTTTCATTAAATTAAACTGTCAAATTATTGAGTTGGATAATATGCGGTAATTGACAAGTGTATCGATTTGGAATTTTACCATTCATTTGTTATAAGTGTATCAGTTTGTGATTTTTACAGAAGCTATCGAAGAGTAATTTGTCGTAAATGTAATTTGCAATTTTTTTGTAAAATTTGTCATAAGTTTATTTGTATGGAATTTTTTGTGATATTAATTCAAGATATGAGGGATATTTTATAATGTGAAAACCCAAATGTGGGGACAAGAACCGTGTGAAGGGTCACACGCCACTAAAAAACACGCTTGCTTTGGAAAGACCTACTTATGTTATCAGATATTCCTTTCCAGATTACCCATCAGTTATGACAGCTTGGATGATTGTGATTTAGACTCATGTTTCTAGACTTTAAGAGCCTATTTGGTAATCGATTAAACAATAATTATTTCTAAACTTTTATTTATCGAAGCAAAAAATGAATAGAAATCTATTGGATAACAACTCAACCAATTGAAAAAAGTTCCTTGTTTGTTTTTGAGAATAACTCAAGAATCAAACCAAACCATTTTTTTTTTGTTCTCTTTTATTTTCTTTCTTCTTCTCTTCCTCTTCTTCTTCCTCTACCCCTCTAACCAAGCACTAGCCATGGCAATAGCCAGCGATTGGCCAGGTGAGGTCCAACGACCTTGCCAAAGCCTCACTGACTGAAGGCTAAAGAAGAAGAAGATTCGAATGTTCAATCTCTCGTTTAGAGAACATATTAAACATATTAAACATATTAAATATATATATATTTCTAAGTAAAAAATTTTTTGGGGAATAGAATAGTTACCAAGCATACTCTAAGAGTCCTCTCGGTGTTGAACAACCCAGAACCCCTCATCGCAGGCCTGCCATTTTGGCGTGATTAGGGATGCCAATGACAGAGACTCTAACATGCACCATTAAGCCAAAATCGTTCAAATCCTCAAGTTTGCCTTTCCTTAAATCTAAACCATTGTCACAAATGGCCAAATATGCAAATTAACGTCACAACCATGCTTTTCAATGAAATGAAATCGCTTACGCCATCTAACATGTTTGTCACGGTTCATATTCATTGTCTCATTATTAATCTTGCATTTTAAAGTCAGCGAAATAATTACTATTTCGTGCTGCGGCAGCTAATGCAAGGCATCCTCCCAGTGATTCTCCAACAAGATATATAGGTCTATTTGGGAAGCGGTAGTTCTCCGATTTTATTGTTCTCTCAACCATTTTCACCAGGTCTGAGCATGCAAATTGATTCGAGAATTATCAACTCAGATGACTGGTACGGATTTAAGAGTTGCGACCATGGACGGCGGAGACTGGAGAGAGCGAGCGATGGCAGGGAAGGTCAGATCAGTTCAAATGAAGAAATAAAGTGAACGAGTAGCTGGGAAAATCTGTTGTTGGCGGACTCCTGCGAGAGATTTAAAAAGGCAGGACTCATGACTGGACAATGACTTCGCCAGCGACGGTGCTGTGGCTGTCGTGATTCGTGACGAAGCAAAGACAAAAATATTGTATTTTAACGAAAAGAAGTAATCCAATAGAAGCTGGAACCCAAGGCCATATCATATATGTAGACTGGTTAACGTGGTCCATCTATTTATATATATTATATATCATCATCATCATCAACAACATCATCATTATTATTTATAAAGGCCATGAGATCATCTCGTGCATCTTTCAATCGTTTTGAACACCCAATCATTATTAATAATCGTATTCTTTTCCTTTCTTCTTTTTGTAGAACTCTTTAATAAGCTAAAAAGTTACTTTACTTCCATGGCAAACAGAGTCGCGACAGCACGACGGTCGCTGTCATTTTAATTTTTTAACATGGGGGGTGCTTTTATAACCACGTATGAGATGGGGAGGAGATTGGTCACCGGATAAAAAATCAAAATTAATACTTTATTAGACGGTCAATCTTGTAAAATACTTGGAGATAATTGTATCACCGACCCAATGGGGAATTTATCCAAAAAATAAAAAAGGATCGACACCCTCAAAAACTCTAAACCGGTACACGTATGACAAATTTATCCCAAATTAATTTTTTATTATCAAAAACCCCAAACTGATACACCTTTGATAAATTTACCCTCAAACTAGTATATTTATAACAAATTTATCATCTGTTAATTTTCATTAAATTTTACTATTGAATTATTAAGTTGAATGACACATGACAATTAACTAATGTACAAATTTGAGATTTTATTCTCCGTTTATTACAATTATATAATTTTTATGATTTTTAGGATATTAATCTAATTTAATGAATGGTATATTTGTCATAAATGTAGCAATTTGGGATTTTTTATGGTTGAATAAATTAATTTTGGGTAAATTTATCATAAATGTATTAATTTTTGGCTTTTTATGATCAGTTAAAGTAAATTTGTCATAGATATAAATTTATCATAGATATACTAGTTTTGAGTTTTTCATAATAATAAAATTAGTTTTTTATGAATTTGTCACAGGTGTATTAGTTTGGTGTTTTTCAAGATATTAACTCAAAAAAAAAAAATTACCTTGACGATGGACACTTTAAAAACCCACATCTTCATTATGCGTGTATGGGAATTCAATAGGAAAGCATAATGAAGTAACAAGCATCTATAGCTATTATTTTACATTTATGGGTAGCAATTGGTCGCTAAGTTGAAACTATGAGAGCTCCACCGCTTAGTCTATAATCACATCAGTGACAGGTAACTTGACCTAGTGATGGTGATATCATGCGTTTCGGTGGTCGTTGTGGTGTGAAGTGGATGACCCCAATGATTTCAGAAATGGATAATCACACATAGAGAGGAAGAAATGCCAGAATAAACTGGGAATAACTTCAGTTCAAATGGATGGAGTGAGAATGATAGAGAAGCGCATCCATAATTTACATTCACCAGTTCTGAAGGCAAAAATCTGCTCTTTTACTTCTGAAATTCTAAGATGAACGTTAAGGAAACGCTTCAGTAAAGAGCCGCAGAAGGCAAAGAACGGAAGCCCATCCATGATTGTTCTTCAGACTAGGAGCTCCTGGGCTACTTCGAATGCAGCAATTGTGGATGTCACAGATCCGAAATCTCAGAAACCTTTGTTCTTGTCGAATGATATTGACATGTCCCGTGTAACAAATGTCAAAGACGTACTTGCAGCATCTTTTATCTTCCCTCGGCAGTGTTCTCCAAAGAATGTCAAAGTTCTCCTTCCTTTGAGAAATAATAATCGACCGAAGACCCGGCTACGCTGTACAGTGAAAGTTGTGTGGCCTACACTAGTCTGGAGTAAGTTGAAGCAATACGGTGAGGTTCCGATCACAGTTCAAATGTTGGAATTTCGGATGTGGAACCATGTCTGGCTCGGTACATCAATCGGGAGAAGATGCTTCTATAAGGATCGCTCTCTCGTTTCTCTCTCAGATACGCCATGCATTGCTCTACCTCCGACTTGACTTGTAGATACAGTTCGTGGGATTTTTCCCGGTCTTTCAATTCCTGCTTCCTCCCTTCAGGAGTGTACAAACACGTAAACATGTAATCTAAAGTCGAATAAAATATCACTATCAACAGACAATTGCGCGCTCTAGGATTGGGAGTGAAGATTGCAGCTACATGATCAACGTCGATACTATTGGCTAAAGTATGAGGCTTTTTTAAGCAGAAAAGTGAAAAAGAAAAGAAAAGAAAAAGAGCACTAATAATCGAGCATAAGAACATGAGTTATGCAATGGAAATTGAAGCAGTGACAGGATGGATGAGTGCATGGATAGATTTAAGGACAGCTTCATCTCCATTCACGCATGCGAATTCTTTAGAGATGACAGCTTGATGTGAGACGCTAATTCCAAGAATCGGAAAGTAGGTTGCAGCAATGAACATACCTGCTGTTTCTATTGGTTTCCCGAAACAATAATAGAATCGCCCAGGAATTTTTGGCCGAACCCAAGGAAGGTGCACATCTTGATTGGCTACCTCTCCCGTTGCGTTAGTCCTGTCAAAGTCATGCAAAAGGTATTTGCTCATCGCAAATAGACTAGGATAAAAGGGACTCTGGGTAAATTCACAAGAAAAAGAAAAACGAATTGGAATCCGCTGGACTATCATACCTAACTTTTGCAAATTCTTCCGTCATTTGTCGAATCTGGTCCCTGAAATATGGGATCTTCATTTGGTCATCATAATCGAAAAAGACCTGCCAGGTGCAAAATTTAGATTAAACAACCATGTGGACATTGACTCGAGAACATCTGCAGGATGTTACACTACCAAATCATGTGCACATGAAGTTAACAGAGTTGTATTTATGTGCAAATATTGATGTTCCGTGGATTAAAAAGTTCTCTGTCTACATTCATGCAACTAACAGGTCAAGATCCAATTTTTTACATCTAGGAAAAAAGAATGCATCTACGCTTGAAGATAATAAGAAAGCATTTGAAAGCAATATTCAGTTGATGCTATCCTTTTAAGAGCTCTGCACAAAGTTCTGGCATCTCCATCAATATAGTCAAAGATTTTCAGATGTAATTACGGCAGTTGCCAGCAAAAATCATTGCATGCAAGAAAAATAAGAGCATCCAGCTCTAAATATGCTGTCTGCTTAGGTTTCAAGTCACAAGACACATTCAATCAGCAAAACACATAAGCATTTAAAGAAAACCAAAACATTATGATGGGAGCGCAAAGCTCCACAATAACTCACAGACTTACTTCACCAAAGTCATCTTCTCCAACGGTACCAAAAGGCACTATTTTGGCTCCAAAGCGAACTGCCATCCTTACAAACTCAGACTGCTCCGGCCAAAATAGCTTGTATTCTTCACCCTGGCAATTACACGTCATTGCTTCAAGTTCCGATGTAGAGACAGATTTTTATCTCAGATACAGCAAAGCAAACATGAATATTAAGTACGTCCTTGTGCATGTGGGACAAACATGCACACTCTAGATAGTACGATATGGTAATGTCACTATGAATAACACCTGAGGTATAGATAACATCTGACATTTGCAGTACATAAGGTTCTAGCACTAGTACCTTACGATGAAGCGCTTCACGCATGCCTCCTGGATAGAGTAAGACATGGGACTTCGACGAAAGAAGTTTGAACAAATTGGTCCCTGAAACAGGTGTCGCACCCATCAACCGGAAAGTGTCATAAAACGCCGGCTCAAGCGTTTGTCCTTTTCTGTATTTCTCAAAGAGCATAGGATGTGCTATCCCTCGTAAGAGTATGTTCCTCTGATTTAGGAATCGGATAACCATAGGAACCAGTTCAAGTCCCAATAACATATGATAGCCAACATATAGAACTGGCCCTTCCGATGGAATTCCGTCCAGACCTTTAACAATCCTCCCATCCTCTAAGGTTGACAGCATCACTGGGCCAGTTATCTCATCAAACCATCTAAGATTATACAAATTGTCAGGTAAGAATAATCTAAAGGTTGAAAACAAATCCAAAGTAGGAACTCCATTAAAGAGGACACGATATTGCTATGGAAACAAACTGTAAATATTTTGCTTTGACGATACAACACACTTCTTTTGTGAGCTTCATTTCACTGAATCTTTAGAATAGTATATGCGTGGGTACTAGGGAGGATCGTGTCATAAGGTCTCTCGCTGACAAAATACTGGATTAAGTACCCAGAACACGATTCGTGTGAACTTTCTAGGTGTCTTAAACTGCTATCTTTTTTTACCCTCGGACAAAAAAATTTTACCTGTTTGATTCACATGGTTTCTTATATTCAGTAGGGGTTGGCGGCAGGTAGTCTGAAACATAGTTAAGACTTTTTCCACGACGGTAGAAACTAAGGCACTTAATTATGGTAACCAAATCAAAACCGTCTTCCTGCATGCAAAGAACAAAATAGAAGAATGACACTACCCCTCATCAGATAAAGCTAAACCCATGTCAGCCACAAAAAGCAGAATGCAATTCTGTAACAGTGAAGAGAATGGTTCAATGAAGCTAAACTGCATCATATTTCTGATGCGCAGGGGTTAGTAGGGTATACAGCCTCATTAGTATGATTCTGCAGTGCCATCATTCATCCAATAGAAAAACATCAATTACAATGCAGTTGTGCTGGGATAATATACTCATGAAATAGAGTTGATAGCCATGGTTATTAATTGAGAAGAAAGTACTGATATTTTTTGACCTAGAATTTAGTGATCAGCAAGAAAGAATATCTCCAAAAATAGATAAAGGATGATCATCGAAGAGCAGAGTAAAGCTAGCATTAACAGATTTACTAGTCAGCAGAAAAGACTCGGCATGATTATCTTGTGGCATACTGCAGAATAGCTTTTGAAATATCAATTAAAGGAGTAATTTTAATATTAATGGCTCTGCAAAATTTCACCAAGGAAGAACACAAATTCTTGGATTGGAGATAGAGGAAGTTCAGAAGTTGAATAGTCATCCAGGAAGGAGAGCACTCTAGACTAGCAGCAAGTTTCTATACTGTTCTTATTTGTGACATTTTCGCTTGATATGGCAAACCAAGCTACAAAGGATTGTGGCGACACAAGGGTGCTTTTCCTTCTCCTTTCTATTGAAATCACGAGACACATACGAGATAGTAGTTCATGCATCATTCTAGCTTCTGGAAAGAGACACCTACCAAGAAAAGGAAATGACCACAGTCATCAAATTTACGGAGGTCACCTCTCTGCAGTGCATCTTCTAGTCTAGCACCTTCTGCTAGACTTGGCAATAGCTGATCCTTCCCACTAGAATTACAAATCCCAATTAAAGTTAGTGCACATTTGCCTCACAGAAATACATGACGATCACAACTTTAAATGATAAGTTTGTATTTCTTCAGAAATAAAGGTTGAAGAAAGGGGACAAAAGGGAACGCTGAAGAAGTTTAACAGAGACCAAGCACCTCATAAGCAGATAACAACGAAAAAAGGAAGGAGATGTGGCCATCATGCTGCTCACGAAATCAAGTTGGTTCAGGCAAAGAAAATGAAGGATAGTGGACAATTCTCCGCAGTACAATGACCTTTCCTCTGAATAGTGGACAATTCTCCGCAGTGATGGGGTTTCCACAAGCCAATGTTATATAGATTTTACTAAATGACTCTATGCAGTTGAATTAAGACGATAATTTAAATTCTAGTTGAAGGAAAACTCATCGAAGTTCTTCCAGATGAGGCTGTAGCCTTCGACTCTGCCAAAGAATTTTGAGACAATATTTACTGCGCTAGTAGTTGCACTGTATTGCCTGTTTTTACTATCTAATATCTGTACTCGAGATAATGAGTTAATGTCTTTGACATGTGGATGGGCTCATCCATATGCCTTAAATGCTCTAATTACCCTCTTTTCTTTGGTATTTCTGGCCCAAGTAAATCATTCTCCAATGCAGATATGTTTAAGCTGCTGATTGGAAGATGCAGATTTTACTTGATTATACGTCTGTGCTAGAAATTTTTCGTATTAGTCTCACAAACATGTGAGAGAATCCATTTAGTTTGCTTTACCAAAGGACTTATGGAACTCAGCATATTAGTAGCTTGATGGTTAAAAAGAAATTCAATGATAATCAACAAAAGTATAACTAGTTGATCCTCATTTGCCTTTGCAATGATAAATCAATGAGCCAGTATCAGGTTCCCTCCTTGCTATTTAGGAGATGTGTGAGATAGCAATAAGACTGGCTCGCAATATCAGCCCTGCCAAATTCTTCATAACCATCATAAAGCCAATCTCCCAGCATCAAATTGTATGAGATCCGACAGAAAAGGGTAAAATAAGGACCTTGTAAGAAGTAGAGTCTGTGCCTTGACAGCATGAATGCGTGAATTTGTATATGCCGAAGCCGATTTAAGCATCTGAAGCTTCCACAGAAGAGTTTCTTTTGGGAGAATATCAGCAAGAACCTGCAAATTTTTCCATGAATCCTTTTCCAAGCAAAAACTTACAGTGGATATACATAGCACAAGTCTAGACTGTTGTTCATGTCTGAAGAAAATTTAATTGGAAGAGTTCTACTCATCACTTGAATTCAAGGAAAATAAATCGCAAAAAAGCATGCTAGTCTCACAAAGATGATGGCCACAGTTTAGCTTACAGATATGTAAGATGGCATGGTCAATAAGTCCTTTGATAGCTCTCCAACTGTTTGCTGTGGAGGAAGCCCCTTTTCTGTGCTAGCCTTGAACGTCCTCCAAGGATCACCTTATATTTGCCAGAAATGAATTGGAATAAGTGGAAAAAAATTACAGCATGGCTGCAGCCAGGTATTTATGGTACTAACTACTAAGTGTGCCCAAACTATCTCCTCACTTCAGAAGCACTTCATTACTAGCTCCACCCCGACACATTTACACAGCAGACAGTTTTCCTTTTCACCATCAGCAAGCAACAAGGTCTTCCTAAAAATGGGCAACATCATCTAAAACTATGAAACAGAGGTTGTGGGGGTCGCCTGTAATTGTATTACCACAAATTGCTGAACTTTGGCAAAGAGAGACAGTTAGGAGAGAGAGAAGCTGAATAGAAAGGTTTGCTAAATACACAAATGTGGTAGCTGTGACATTAGCAGGCAACTATGGCTAGGCTATCCTCAGTAATATAGTAGTTTTTGAAGTCAAAATCTCCAATAACACTTACTTTCAATTATTCGGAATGCAAACGTGCCCAGAGGTTTTCAATAAACAATTGATACAGTAATCATCTAAGATTAGTAAGCAGTCACTATATCGAACATGATGATGTAACTGCAGCCAAGCATCAAACTTTGCCCCTTGCTTCTTGGCTCAAGGAGACAGCAGGTCTCAAAAAGTTTCTTCAGTAAGATTTTTCTCTCTACTTACATTTCCTAGACCTCAACTGTAGATTTGTATATTATCATGCTTCATAAGTCAGTAGCCTGATACACTATAGAGAAGTGAAAAAAATAAAGCCGAAAATTTCCTGCATTACATGGAAAAGTGTTGTAAAATACAAAGAACGAGAAGCAATGCAAACCTGCCATCAAACTCAGGATGAAAGGATAGCTTAGCTGCAACTGTGCCGGCATTAACTCCAGCAAAGGTAACAGAGGTTGTATTTGTGACTTGTCAAAAGATGTGGCTGCAAAAACATATGTTCGGTGTTTTTCACTTAATAAGCAAAGCTGCCACAACTGACAGGTTCTAAATGAAGATAAGCCTTAATCCTACATAATTTAATGTGGACACTGCGTAACTCACATACAGCATTTATTTACCACAAGAAAAGGCCGCACATACATAAGCCTCTTGTCTCCTTTGTTTTCCAGAGATATGAGTTAGAAAACCAATCATTTCTGAATTGATATAATAACCTGATTTCCTCATCCTGTTGTATTTATTTAACTTCACTAGAAATTGTTTCTCACCTGGATTAGCCAAGATTAATAGAAGATCAGTGTCAGGGTTGCGCGCTGCGACAGCTAATGCAAGGCATCCTCCCAATGATTCTCCAACAAGATATATAGGTCTATTGGGAGAGCGGTTGGTCTCTGCTTTTATTGTTCTCTCAACCATTCTCACCAGGTCTGAGCCATGCAAATTGATTATAAGTTATTGACACATATGGAATTGAGATGAGATAATTCAAGCATCTGTAGAAACCTGGATTTGTTGTATTACAACTCCAGAATAACACAATAAGCTTTTGCTACATAATGGAGCTAAAAAGAATGGCAATTAAATTGTTAACTATGGATGACATGGTCTTCAGATTGTTACCATATATTTAGAATTGGCAAAGCAGTTAGAGAGAGTAAGAAAGAAGAGGACCTAGAAATGACGTTCTATCCATGACTGGGATGTGTAAGCACCAAATGTCGAACACCCTTCATACATAAAAACATTTGTCTAGTTAGCCATTTACTGCTGCATTAAATAGTGAAGTGTCTCATCTATTGCAGGAAACAGATTGTCTTGTTATGAATAGCCAGAGTGGCCCACAGAGAACAGTAGGGTAACACTGGCTGCCTGACTCATCTCACTTCATCCAAGCTCAGGAGAAAGATGAAAGAGCTTTTAACCTTATGTAAAGTGCAGCAATCACCACATCTTCTACAGTGAACAGGGAGTGAACGAATTTCATCAGATTTTTTACGAATGAGGAAAGAGAACTGATTTGTCATATCTCTAATATGTAACAGGCAAATCCGTCTTAACAGAAGGCATTCTGCTTCGACTTGACGTAATTATATTCTAAGATTTCAAAACTGTGCGACCCCATAATTGATCTAGCTGGAAGGAGACTGAGGTCGTTTGTTCATAAACAAACTAGCTCCCTATGTTGCCAAACACTGCTATTGTTTTTCCCGCTCTTTCTTTTCCTTATTAAGTTCAGGTGGGCGCTCAGAACCAGGGTGCTCGAGAGTATAGTGTAGAGATGACTCAGATGAGTGATGCATCTCGGCGATAAGCAGAATTAGATGCTGAAATTTCAATGCTAAACTGGAAAGATCGAATAACCGAGGAAGAGTAGGCATGCTCACTTCCCGAGCTTTTTGTACTGCGAAGTAAGCCCAGCTCCAGTGCCGTCGAGTCCTGAGAAACAACATATCGGGGAACAGAAAGCAGTGAACCTCCCATTAAGGCCGAATATATTTCGCAGAAACATGACGAATTCAGATGGAAACCAAACAGCTTATGATTAAATTAAAGCGACGTCTGTACGAAAAAGTGGAAAAGGCTCCGGCATCAGGCTGCACATCAGCAACTCCATAACGGAAGAAACGGACATTGCTAGATTCTTAAATGTTACTCACGGAAAAGAGAACAATCATTAACTGAAGAGGCACTGTTCATGGTCGGCATCACAAAAGCGTCATTGCGTAAGTCCTGTCTAATTCTCAAACTCCCCTCAGATGACTTCGACGAACCACCAAAGGCAAGCAAGAACGTTAAGTTAGTTACGACGCCGGCTTCGAGGGAACTCACCAGGCAAATAGAGAAGCAGCGGCGACTTCTCCAAGCGAGAGCCGCACTCCAGAGGAGAGAACCAGCGAGGCGGGCCGCCGTCCGGCCTGGTCAGATCCTTCGCCTCGTCGAAGAACCTCCTCAGCCTCTCGGGCCCGCTCTCCAGCTCCACGTCCTCCATGAATGGCGACAAAGAGCTCTGGTCGCTCGCCGTTCCTCCATGTTTCTCGGGGCTCCTCCCGTTCTCGCCGAAACCGACCGGCCTCGACGAAGGAAAGGTAGTTGCGGTCGCTGCTGCGGATGACACGTGCTCCGTCGAGACGGCGAATCTGCGGGCGGACGACGAGCTGAGCCTCGGGTTCTGATTGGAGCCGGCGGCGGCCGAAGCTTCGGTCCGGCGACGGCGAGCCGGGGAGAAGACGGGCGGGAAGAGACAAGCTCCGGCTGCCGCCATGGAACTTTTGGCTCCGGGAAACGGAGAGAGCACCAGTTGAAAAGTGAAATGGCCAAAACGAGATATATATAAAAACTGGAAAATCTGTTGGTGGCGGACTCGAGAGATTTAAAGGGCAGAGAAATATATATAACAATTGGACAACAATTTCCTTGCTCTATGCTGCGGTTTGTGTCGTAACGAGATAGGACAAAATTTGACACGAAAAAGGTTAGGTAACTGAGCCTAACTGAATTCAATTTAATTTAAAGCATTAGTTCATTCAATGGTGTCATAAATTACTGCTCCGCACCACTGACATTTGAATATTTAACAAATGTATACTAAATAAATGTCTTGAAGATACTCGTTAGCACTACCCATTTCATATAAAGAGGAGCTGAAGAAGTGATAATATTCAAATATTCTTTGTAAGGAAATTTACTCAACCAATGCTAAACTCACATATGAATATCAATTCAGTCTCAAATTTTTTGATATTGCTAGCTTCGTTCTAAACATTTACATAAATTTTCAATGTAGTCGTTCTTATCAATTGCGAAATGCTTATCCTAAAGTCATTATCGTGTCAGCAAGTCCCAACAAAAATTGACTGGAATAACTGTATTAATACATTTTTTATAGGTTTGAAATTAAATTTATAAAATTAAAAAATTTAGGACTGAATTGATATCTGCAAGATAAATTTAAGACTTAATTTGATAATTTCTTCATTCATTAGATATGATCAACAACCCTCTCGGGTCACTCAATAAGTACACCGTGCTAATCATACAGACACGGCTTCCAGAGAAAAAGAAAATAATCGAACAGCGGTGCAAGGCAGTCCAACAAGAAGTAAAGATTTCGAATATTTTATTGATTTAATTATGTCCAATCGATCGAGTCTAGATTATGTTATCGCGTAGAGACATGATCCCCGGACCGTATGGGCGTCGATGTTCCCGGGACACTGGGACCATGATCTGGTGGGTGTCTTGCAGGCGTATTGTCCGCTTGTGGCCGTCGGTTCCAAGAAACGCGTGACGTCCGGTTTTTATAGGGCAGGTGAAATCGAAATTGAACTTGTTCTCGTCTTTCTTGCATGGGTCCCATATGGATGGATACGGCTTGACGATTGATGATTCTAATGTGAATCGAACATGTACGATTATTTGATAGATATTTTATTCTAATTTAATTTGCATCCCGCTTTTTATTTATAACTTAGGTATTTCAGTCAATTATTGCGAAAAAAGATCTCCATTCCTACGGCAATTTTATCAATGAACGCGTCTCGAGTCAGATTGATTAACCTATTTAAAATAATGATTAAAACTTACGAATGAATTAATATTCATATACTAAATTTAGGACTTATTAGGTAATTATTACTTAATTAAAAGCTAGTATAGAACAAAAGTATGCAAAATCACTTTAGACCATGCAGATTTTGGATGTACCCCACATAATCTCTTACTCAACCGGCTACTGAGGTGATCGATTTTTGGTTTGATTCGACTCCACCTAGAAACTAGGAACCGAATCGGGGACTAGACGGTCCGGTCCAATAGAAGAGATCATTTAGCCAAAAAAATTAAAAATTATAAAAAAAAAAATACTAGATTTGCTATATTTTAGGGTTTATTGTCATTTTTAAGAAATAAAAATATATTTTTAAAAAAAGAGTTGGTATGATTCGTTGATCCAGTCTGATTCAGTCCCCCTCCCCCGGAACTAAGAACCAGATCGAAAATCATAGGTTCCATTTTTATGGAACTAGAAATTGAACCGATGCCCTCGAGAATCAAACCAAACTAGCCAATCCAGTCTGGTTCAGGAGGTTCCCGGTTTGAGTGGTTCAATATGCTCACCCCTAATTAGTTGATATGAGAGTTAAGTAAACAATCTAGTGTAGGCTCCATGACGTGTCCGAAAATAGACGTGCGACCTTCACTAGTTGTTTGGCGAAGTTGTGTTATGCTTTGCTTAATTCATGTGGAATGACGCCGTTCGAATCTCCGAGGTAATATACTTAAAATAATGTAAAGGTTGGGATTGATATGAGCATGCCCAAGATGATGTTTGCATTATTAACCTCATTTTATCTTTCCAAAAAGTGAGTGGTTTGAAACATATTTTTTCAAAAAAAAAATTCACTTATATTGTTTGAAATAATTAGTCAACACAAAATATTTTCATTATCAATAATAATTTATATCTAAATATTGTTGTGAAAATATTATTTGTTCATCCATTTTTGTAATCGAAATAGTCCAATTTACAAGAGAATGAATGGCTAATTTGAGGGTATTACCTACCCTTAAGCCGCATGCTAAAATGTATTGGCAAATTGCTAGAGCATTATACTTTAGGTGAGAGGTGAAAATAGCATCTCGCGCTTGGTCGTTGATGTTATCGGTGATTAGACCTTTTCGTGGGTCATATGGTTGACCTGCTCTCGAATAGATTCTCATTTGGTCCACCCTAGTGCTCTAGTGCTTGGTGGTTTGGTGCTGTGGTTAGATCGATGCGTGAGGCAACGGAGGACCTCAATTTGAGGTCCTCAAATGGCCAAAAAAACCATCAATCTGACCGGCTTGATACGTTCCCCGCTCCCCGTTCTTGAATTATCTCTTTAAGGTTTGATTCCAATTTCAAATCTCGTTAATTGAAGTCGATGTGTTTATGGACTTTGACAAGACTCTGTCGTTGATGTTCTTGATCTCATGCATTAATTGATGATTCGTAGCTCTTTCATAATCACTCTATCCAAATTGGTGCATAAAGTGACTTTAATAAATTGTGTATTTTTTTTCCTCATTTTTAGTGTCTTGAAAAGTATTGTTTCCATTTTTAGTCAATGCCGTTAGCGTCTAAGGAACGGCAACAAATGATTAATGTCTTGGACGTTGAGGACACTCCTTAAGAAGGTCAAACGAAAATAGACAAGAACGAAAATAGACAAGCAAGCAGTTCAAAGAAGGAGGACAAAAGGAAAGACCAATTACATGGTGGGAAAGTCTTAACACGAAACTAAGTAAAGACAATAAACATGAGTCGGGACAAACACGTTAGACGGTCGGGCGGTTGTGCAACGTTCATGTAGTGATCGTGGGCTATGGAAACAAATAAATACAAAAATTTATAAATTTTTACTAAACGTATTTATATTATTTTTCTATCTCAATAATAGAAAATTTGTATAATTACCAAACACCTTATTTTACTCAAAAATTATTATTATTTTTTTATAACCGAGAACTCCACCATGGGCCCTCCGTGCTTAGACAACAGCACCAAATTTTACTCAAAAATTATTAGGAGTAGAAATAAAAAAAAAAAATATTTTTGAAAAGAAATAGTTCTAGGAATAAAAACGTTCTTACGCACACCCCTATGTCTAACTTATGTTTGATAACTAGACTAACTGTGGAAAATTAAAAAAAAAAAAAATGGGCACTAAACGAGAATAAACTTGTTTGATAATTGCTCACGTCAAAAAGTCACTCAAAAAAGAGAGTAAGAAAGGGAATATGTACTCCACTAAGTAAAAATAAATAATTGAGGACAATCATAATCTCACCTATTATATTGTCAAACCCCACCAATATCGATATTAATTTCATCTATAGTAAGAAATAAACGATACTAAGTGATCAATTTTAATTATTCTTATTAATTATTTTCTAGCACTTAAAATATAATGCGTGGATTCTCAACACTTACTTTTTTCAATTTTATCATGAAGGGAAGAGTTTTTTTCAATGTGGAAACCCAAACGTGGGGACAAGAACAGGACCGTGTGAAAGGAAGGTGATGCGCCGCTGAAAAGGACACTCAGCTTTGGAAAGACTTATGTTAATCAGATTCCTTTCCAGCTACCCATCATTTATGGCGGCTTTTACTAAAAGACCTCGGAAGTTTTTCCTTATTGCTCATGCGAATTGAAAAAGCACATGGTACGATGTCAAAAGGGGCGGTTCGGCGTTCCACCCCATGGTCGTCCGACCTCGTGCTGGAAAGTTCCAGGCAACCCATTCGACTGCCCCCCGAGATTAAAAGAAAAAAGAGAAAAAAAAAGTGATATGGCGCATCGTGCAGGCACTTTCCATGGCTGGGGAAAGTTGACGCCAAACGTTAATTAAATTATTAGCCTTCGAGTCGTTCATTCTATGACCAGATCCGTCGGAAAAGGAAAGGATGTCCAATTAGAGACGCGCGCGAGTTTACTTTTCACATGGAGCGCATGTGACTTTGCGTTTATTGTCAAAGGTGAAAAAAAGGATGCTTGACCTAAGGAGAATACAAGGGGAGTCGACATACGAGGTACAGTACCATATGCAGAGCTCGAGATTCGACTCGAGCTTGGTTATGTATTCTAACACTTTCGGTCTATATTATCAACTGAAAGTTATTTAAGATTATGTTTATATGCATTAGATAAGACTCCACTAACGAGAGAGAATACATGGTCACTAGAATTAACATAAGTGAAATATGCCGTGGTTTGAAGTTATCGTCAACTATTAAGTGTTTAATGATTGATATTTTGAGGACTCTTTATAAAGCAACTTCAAAATAAACTAAAAATTAAAAATGAAAGAAAAAGGGGTGTGGAGGTGTGAAGCTCGTCTTCGCAAGGCCGTCGAACCACGACTGCTTCGCCAAGGCCTTTGGACCCTCCGCGGAGCTTCGACAAATTAGCGAATCCCCACCCACACCTCTCTCTCTCTCTCTCTCTCTCTCTCTCTCTCTCTCTATATGTCCATTGGGGTAAAATTGTCAATTTGTTAGTTTCATGAGGACAAGTTTGGAAGATTAACAAAAAAAAAATGAGCGACCTGTCTTGGATTTTGAGCTTTGTCAAGATCAATTTGGACTTAAAAGTGGTCGGGAAAATTCACCATGCTCCGCAATTTTCATCTAAATGACTATACGGGGTCAAAGCTGCTTTGCAAAGTCTTTGCAAACATCGTACCCTTAAACAACTGCTGAGGAAAATTAGGGACTTACTAAATAGTGACAAGCAATGTCACGTGTTCGGCTGAGATTTATGATTAAGTAATGCTAATATTGTGAATCACATGCATTCCTATAGATATCTATGCATAAGTTTATTTAGTATTTGCCAATTGGCATGTAGCCTTGATTCAATTCTCGGGAATAGCGCTTCACATGTATGTGAAAAAATAAAAAAGGAAAAAATGTTAGTTAATATTAACTTATTTTTATTCAATCACTAAATGAATGAAAATTGCAAGATGACGGTTTGGATGATTGTGATTTAGACCCATGCTTTCAGACTCTAGAGTCCTCCAAGTGTTGAATAACCCTAACATCCTCATTACAGGCCCACCATTTTCGACGTCACGGCAACGGCAAAGACTCAAATACGGACTATTCAGTCAAAATCAATCAAGTCCTTGAGAATTGCTTCCCTAAAATCTAAACTATCGTCACAAATGGCCAAACATTCGTATTAAAGTCACAAGCCTCCTTTTCAAGGAGGATGAAATGAACTTGTACGCCATCCAACGCGTTTGTCCCATTTCATGTTCATTGTCTTTACTAATCTTGCATACTCAGCGAATTAATTACTATTTCGCGTTGTAAAATCACCTACGATGTAACCTTTCTTTATCATGTGAACAAAAAACTTTAAAATGGAGGTCCACGTTCATTTTCACCAATAATTAATGACTTGTGTGTACATATGTCTTCGCCGCGAGACTCATGGTACGACAAAGGAAAATTCTAAGAGCCGCCATTTAATCTTACAGAGAAAAGACAAATCACATAACCCATAAAATAAGCTTAAATAATAAATAATAACTTCATGTTTGAAATCTCGATTGCTAATTTGAGGTCATAGACCTATCTTTATGACGTATTGATTATTGTGAATTTGGAGTCGCTGGAAGGCTAGAGAGAGAGAGAGAAAGAGAGGCTGAAGTGGCGATCGACCTTTCAACAGAGTGGGAAGGAGGTGTTGGGCAATCAACTTGGCAGTGGCGGTCGGCCGCAATGGCTTCAACAGCCACGGCGGCGGCCCGGCGAGAAACAAGATGGAGGAGAGAGGGATGGGGGAGGGATGTTAGGCCATATTGTGTTATTCTAATCATGTCGTCAGAACGCACGCGAGGATGATGTTCTGATCAACGACGGACAGGAGTCAACATATCTGCCATCGATCAAGTCTGCTCTAAAAGCCAATTGGACAAATTCCATCGCGTGGTTACAGCTGACATACTGCCATACTTTTTGGAAATATTTTTCCCACCGCTATTTTACTCGTAATGCGGACCTAGTCATGCATATAAACAGGAACATGTACCTGGTCATCTTAAATGTTAATTGAGCAAGCACTATTACAAGCTTTGCTCAATTGATTGCAAAAGTTTATATGCTTACCCGACGTTCAAATTCAAAATAAATTTTCAGCCACTCCGAGAAACATCATTTAAGACGTCACGAGTTTCGGTGTCAACATGAATTCAACGCTCGAAATTTTTGCCACTACACATGATAATTTTTTTTTAGATGGGCTGTCGAAAATGGTTGAATATTATTCTCTTTTTGGGTAAAAAAATGGCCGAACATGATTTTTTTTTTTTTGTCGAAAGAAGTATTTTATTTATTTCATAAGCGCAGAAACACGAAAGCCCACTACTGGGGCATCAACACATAACAGAGCCCAAAGGCTTGAAGGAGGAGAGGCTCGCCAATTCAGAGGGATGGTCTTCGTTCGCTGATGTCGTGCGGCCCAATCCGCCACTGCATTAGCTGAACGTGGGCAGTAAACCAGGCCCACTCGCGGCAATTGCTGCAGAAGCAAACGACATTCGAGCAGCACCCTACGTGCTTGCCAGTCCATCTGCTGTTCGTGCTTCAATGGTTGACCAAGACTTGGTTGCCAGACTCGACAATTGCTTCGCCGATTTCTTTTTCTTTCAAGAACTTTAGGGCTTCGAGAACCCCTAGGGTTTCAACCTGCAAAATCGTCTGCGCCCGGACTATCTTCATGAATCCATTTAAGAGGGTGCCGGAGGAGTCCCGGACGATGCAGGACACTGCTCCCTCCGTCGAACCTTCACACAACGACCCATCCACGTTCAGCTTGAGGCAGCCGGCTTTCGGAGCTTGCCAGGTAAGTGGGTTCTGCTGTTCTTCAATTTTTATGGCCGAACATGATTGAACGCTCGAATTCCTACGTCTTTGTTGCTCGGATCTTCGACTATAAGATCGCATCATTCTGTTGCCCACGATTCCCAGAATGGGCCTTCGTGTGAGTTAGGCCCACGAATGTATCGAGGCCCACTAAATGAGGCCTAGATTGAAGCCCAGCTTCGATGAAATGAGAAGAGCATCTATTCTTTTCTTCTTCTTTTATTGGGTCGTAAAAAGAGCATCTATTCTTCTTGAGCTATACTATAGACAGATATGCATTGGCATTTGGTACCTATACAAATACGTACAAAAATATGTATAAACACTTCTCCATGGGAAGGGCTATGAGAGTTGTGGTATATCTTGAAATTGGGGATCTATTTTATGAACTGTGTACTTAGACTTACTTTATACGAATAGAATGGGTCCTTTTGCGTATAGGAATACAAATTGCTGAGTTAATTCATTTTAAAAGATATTTTTATTTTCATATAATTTTTCCGAGTGATTTGGATTGTTTATTTACGTGATACATTAATCTTTCCAATATTTTTCATGAACTAGATGGACTTGGAGCCACTTCACACCTCGATAGGGTGGTTGGAACATTAACGTTGTTAAAAAAAACTCTTTTTTTAAAGTTTAAATTGGAGGATAAGAAAAGCAAGTGGAACAGCACGAGCAGTAAGCAAGAGAGAAACGAGAGATTGTTAGGATTTGAATATCTAATCCGTCCTCTGATAGTATGTTAGACAAATGGATTTTCTTAAAAACTTAAACGGATAAATAATTAGCGAGACTATATATTATTTAGTACGTGGCTTACTGAGTATATCATGTAAATGTTCAGTAATTAGAGAAAAGTGAAATATTTCAGGTTAGACACAAGAATGCACTTAGGGATGATAGTACAAATGGTTCATGAACTTTCAATTTATATAATATGGTGCATGAAGTTTGACTGTATATGTAATATCCTTTATAGTATTTTAATTTGTTAAATATGATCTCTTAATCCCTAAATAATATTAAGATGTATTTTAAAATTTCATAAATTATATAGAATAAATAAAAAATTTATAAATTATTTGTGTCATTTTCGCACGTGCTTTGACCCCACGTACCAGAAGATTCGAAAAGCTTGCTTGATTGAGTAGAAGATAGGAGAAACCAACCGTCGTTTCAAAACACCCAGCAGCCAATAGCAAATGGTGCCTTCAAATACCCAATTCTTTTAAAGCATTAAAGATATTATATTCTATTTTTTATATAATGAGGTGGATGGTGGGCTTTAGTTTTCAGGAAGTGGCCATTGCAACTAACGCATGTTACCCAAGACTGAATATATTCACTGCCAGAATGGTCAATAGATTTTTTAGATGACTTGTGAAAGCAATAGCCCCGGTCAGAGGAGGAGTCCCCAGCTGTACTCCACTACGATCTTGCTTTGCTTGGCTTCACAAATAATCTCAGAAATTGCATCAATATGAGCTACATGCGAAGGTTTGTAGATACGCATAACCAACTATTATTCCACCTAATCTCAGAAATTACATCCTATTAGACTTTGCAGTTTGGGAAGTAAAATATAAAATTAGTCAATCGAACCGTTTCAAAACCTTATCTGAATCTATGCATCAATCTCACACGAAATTCAAATTTGCTTGTTTAAAAAAGTTTGAAGATGCGTATCCTATGGAAATTCGCACTTCCTTGTTCCTAACCAATCATATATTCAAGTGCTTGATTCAAGCTTCTCTTTTCCCTAATCACTTAAATATTCAAAATTGGCTATATTAGTCAAGTGACCTAAGAAGTTGGGAAACCCAACTTCACAAGAAAAAAACTCCCCCTAAATTAAAGTTGGATAAAACAAGCTGATTAGTATAGTTCTATAAGTTTCCAAAATACTGCCCATGGTAATAATTTTATATGCATAATAATTGATATTAAGGCTTCGTTTGTTTCGAGAAAAATAAATAATTTGGAGAATATCTTCTCAAATATAACTACATGTATCGAAGATAAATATTCGATGGAAATTTATACTACTTTGTTCCTAACCAATCATATATTCAAGTGCTTGATATGAACTTCTCTTTTTCCCTATTCACTTAGATATTTGAAATTGGCTATATCAATCAATTGTTCCGGGAAGTTCATAAACCCAACTTCACGAGAAGAAAATTCCCCATATTTTATAGCAAAATAAACAAGTCCATCAGTTTAGGTATATAAAATTAAAAGATTCTACCATTTTCTACACAAAACGATAATTGATACTATGGCTTTGATTGTTCGATCGCTTGTAACAAACAAATAAACAAATATTTTTTTTTGTCCATGAAAATATTTAAAATAGATTATTATTGATAATAAAAATATTTCTTGTCAAACGATTATTTCAACTTATACGAGTAATAAAAATCATCTTATTCCAAAACAAACGAGACAAATGTATTAATTTTGCCATCAATTCTACACGTGACATTTTACAAACTTCGATTCAAATTGAATTAGCTTTACCAAAAAAAAAAAACTTTGGCCTCCCACGTGCAAATTTTAGAAACCTAGGGGGTACAAACTGCCCAGTAGCGTATCTTTTTTCAAATAAATCGATTAGGGAGATGCACGAAATTCTCGCAGAAAATCCAAACGAACCGTATTTTTTCAATCTCCTTTACGCGACTTGTTTATCTCTAATTTTTTTTTTTCTTTTCAGTAAATTTTGCTCGAGCTGACACTGACTCCTGTGGACTATCCGTTTCTTCGTCGTCACATCAGGTTGGGGGAGCAGGCGTCCGATCACGTCACGCAATGAATCTCAGCCGTCGGATCTCCCCGTTCCCCACTTCCACACTCACCAAATATCCAAACTCATCTCTCTCTATATTATAAATTCCCGTGAAATCTGCGCCCTGCGCTTTTCCCTTTGCTTTTCCACCACTTTCCTCTTCACCGAGATGGCGTCCGAGACGGCGAAAGCGCAGAACTCCTTCCCGGAGAAGTTCCCGGCCGTCCCCAGCCAGGCGCGCCGGCGGTTCCTGATCTCGCAGGCCTCGCTCCGGGCCTCGGCCCTCGCGTCGGCGGTGGTCGCGCTCGCCGTGCTGGTCACCAGCGACGAGACCATCGTGTTGTTCGGCATCGAGTTCCGGGCTTACTACAGCTACGCTTCCGCCTTCAGGTGAGACACTGTAGAAGAGAAGAAAAGGAACCCGACTGACCGCGCGCGTATTTGCGGTCGCCGCGACGAGCGGTGATGGAGGATTGACTTTGATGGGGGGCTGCGTTTCAGGTTTCTGCTGGGTGCGGACGCCGTAGTGGGTGGCTTCTCGTTGCTGTCGCTGATCCTGCTCCGCTTCATCACTCGATCGGGGTCGAATCCCAGGAACTACTTCTTCCTGTTCTTGCACGATTTGGTAACTAGTTGCTCACTTTCTGTATTATATACTATTTTCGTTTTCTTCTGTGTGTGAAGGTTACTTGGCATGTGTTCAGAGTAGAGAATTGGCATAACTATTTTGGGTTGATTTGGGCTCTTCGAGCTGGTGATGTTTCTATTTGAAGGCCTTTTTCTTGCTTAATTATAGCACTCGGTGCCCGCTTCCATAATCCATCGCCAATTAGGCCCCAAGGGCCAAGACATGATCATTAACTTTTTAAGAACAGAATGTTTCAACATGTTACTGGAAGAGCATCGCTTGTTTCTAATTTGTTTCGATAATTTTGGCATACATTGGCTTCAGGGGAACTGGCATACAGATCGGTGTACCTGTAAGTGCTATATAGTAAGATCGGGTTCACTACGTGTTGATAGGAGTATAGATGCAAGCGCAGGGAATTGAGCAGGAAATGATACCGAGAGGAGGATTAATGGCAAGGGATCGACTTCATAATTGAGATGAAAAATATAGATGCTGGCACAAACATTTACCTAGGATCGAAACTGTTTGAATACCTTACCAGCATTCGTCCGATAGTGTTGGTGAACCAGTTATTAGTGAACTTGTAGTGTGGTATTGACTTGGTCAAATAGATATTCAAAAGCTCTCGTTCTTAACTTAAAAGAGTGCTTAAGTGAATAGATATATGGACTGTTACTCATGAGTGGCTTCTTCAACTTGACTTTCGGATACAACTGGTGAATTCATTCTGACGAGGCAGGCAATGACGGTGCTGATGATATCTGCGTGTGCGGCGGGGACGGCTATTGGGAATGTGGGTCGCCACGGGGAGGAGAAAATGGGTTGGCTTGCCCTTTGCAACAGAGTGACCAAGTTCTGCAACCAAGTGACGGTCTCGGTTGTTTTCTCGTATTTGGCCTTCTTCTGCTACCTGGCTCTTACCATCACATCCGCCAACAATCTCTCATCTCATCCCCTGGAGTGACTTAGAAGAGTTTCAACAGAGTTGCAGGTTTTGTCTGCCGTGTGTAGGGAAGAGGAGGGATATTGACTCTTGGTTCCTTCTTTTGCTGGTCCTTTTCGTCTTCCACTAGAGAATACAGTTTAGCTTGCCTTCTTTCGATGCGTATAAATATTTTTGTTACTTGGTGATGGAGGAGCTACCTATTTAATCTTCATGAGCTTGTCTTTTTCACATCTGCTTAGATGTGTACGGACAAGTTGTCCATAATAGTTGAAAGAGTTACTTTTTGGCGTTTACATTCTCGTTTCTTTTAGTGCCCATCATTTTGTGGGTTAGATGATGCTTATGAAATCTGCCTGCATCTATTCTCGCTTGCTAATTTTCAACTGTTCAACTGTTCAACTGTATGCTTTGAAGATCTTCTGCAAGAGAGCTTATTGTGGGAATATTAAGTCTCACATATGTAATCATTCTTCTAAATGGGTGAATGTTTAACTCCTGTACACCCCGCATCAGATAATTAGCCGGTATAATTGTGGCACTCGTAATGCAAAAGAAGGTTTATTCTATCCAAAATTCACCGAAAAATTACATCCAGAAGCGGTGCTCATAAATTGTGTGTCCATCTGTAATTCATCTGCTAATGGATAAGTCGAACGAACCAACCGTGTCCATCTGTCCAGAACATGGTAATGTTCAGGCGACAGTCGTAGAAACTAACATGGTAATGTTCAGGCAACAGTCATAGAAACTAACATGGTAATGTTCAGGCAACAGTCATAGAAACTAACTTTTTCATCGGCCTATGGACAGGACAAAGGCGCATCGTGAAATGATTCTATATTACCCTTGTCTCGGCCACATTCATGGGTTCCGACTTCTCTGAACATGCTCATCTCTTTCGCAGATACCATACCAGGACCAAAGGCTCTTTGCTTTGACAACCGTTTCTGCACTAGTGCTCTCCAATTGGAGAAATGAAGGTCTAATTCAGTGTCGATGCATGCTCTTGTAACAAAACTCTGAACCGTCCTACTTCAAGTGTTTCTCTTTCCCTCTCCGTTTAGAAGCTCTGGACAGATCTCTAGGAACCTGAATTCAAAAACCTTTCCTGAGCTGCACTTGGGAAGCTACGCATAGAAAAATCTCTGCGCGTTCCAAATTTGAAAATTTCAGAGGGAAGTGAGAGTGAAGACTGTCGAAAGAATTGCATTCTTTTTTGCTTTTTCCGTGATATTCTCATTCTGATTGATGACCATATTTTCGGCCTACAGCAACTAATTCAATCTGTCCCCATCTGTTTTTTTTTTTTTTTTTTTGAGGTATTGGAATAAATGGAATTTTTTTTTTAAATGAACGGAATCTCAATCCCCAAAAGAAGTGCAAGATGTAAGCCGCGTGAGCAAAGTCAATCAGCACCAAAAAAGGAACCCCCATGTTTAGTGGCACAGTCGTTGACTTTTCCTCCGCAGGGCATCTTTCGAAAGTTGATTTCTTCATGCCATTTGGATCGCGTACGAACCCACAAAAAAGAAAACAAAGAATTGAAGGATACGGCCACGGGGATCGACCAGACTGCTTGCCCAGAATTCTCTCAATGAAAAAGGTTGGCTTAATAATAGAATTCAACTCTAGTCAGGGATCCCAATTCAGAACAAGAACCTTTTGGATTAGATATTGTGCTGCTTTTGTAGGAGAAAGGTCAGAAACATTCCATGTGGAGGCATTGTGAAGGTCAGAAACAGGGATACCCATAAACCCATCGTTGAGGGTAAGAGTCATGTAGAGAATCAAATCGTCTTTGGATTCAAACTAAAAGCCGCATGGCTAGCTTTGGCTTTATGGACCAAAATAGTAACCTTATTCTGCATGATTTGTCAATTATCTTTTCTCTTCGCCGTTCATATCTAGTGTCGGCACATTCAAGCTTCTCACATACAAGTAAATACTGAGTTCAAACTCCGGATCATGTGAGACTTCATTTTAATCATCTTATTCAGATTAATATCCCAAAAAATAATCTGATAAAGCTCATTGGCCAGTTGGGCCTGGTCCATGAAATGCATCGACATTCAAGAACTACATGAAGCCGCAACTTTTTTTGTTTTTTTTTGGTGACATGTGACTAACCAGGAATATTGACTTTAACCAAGTTGCCTCAAGGAAAATGCAACAGGATGATAGTGATGAATACCTGATTTATAGCCACCCATTGATATCTTCTCAAAGATTTTGGGCGGGCTTTTTTGCTTGGCTCAGTGATCATTACACACCTGTAAGACCTGCTCATACAAAGAATAGAATCTAATATTGGGGCTTGTCATACCTAAGAGAGTGATCAGAATTATTGCAGGCTTATCAGAAAGAAAGAAAAATTCAAAAGAGACGATTTGTATGGGGTGAATTGACTCATGGAGGTCCTACAAAAATATTGGTGGGCCTTGGAATCTGATCTCATGGTCGGTTCCAGTTCCTATAAATTGAGACAGGAGTGCAAGCGAAAAATTGGGGCATTGGACTTGAGTAGGAGAAGAAGAAGAGAGGCTAACATGAAGACAAGAGTCTCAATTGGTAGCCAAGGATGACTTGCCTGCTCTGAAGTCGATTTACTCGGATTGAACTGACGGTTCGAGTAGTTCGTGCCCGGTCAGGCAGTCTCCTTGGCTAGTCAGAAAGTCTCTCATCTTTCATGTTAGGCTTCTTCTTCCTTCAAAAAGCAATCACTCCATGAAGATACAACTTTGTCTGTCCTTTTTATTCATCACATCACACATTGAGAGGAATTGAAACATATTTGCGAGGAAGAGAGGATTTGCGAGGAAGAGAGGCCCTACATGAGGTGACGAGTCCTGTTTGTTAGCCAAGGATGACTTGCCTGCTTCTTGCATGGGGCTTTGATCATGGTTGCCCTTCTGGTCGACGGACACGTACGATTGCAGGGTCACCAGGCAGGCCATCTTGGCATATCTGACATGCTCTTCATGTTCATGTTAGGCCTTCTCTTCTTCTTTGAAGGTGCCTACCTTTCTCCTGGCCAAAAGGTGCATTGGAAGCCCGCACAAGAAGGTTTGTGAAAGATGTGAATCACTTATATTAACATATTCGAAAACGAAAGGAGGAATCAAAACTGATTTCCGTGGTTTTGCTATGTGGAGAAAGAACTCTCCATTGTGCAGGTTTGATTATCGAAATCATTTGACTTCTGAGAGATACTCTGTTATACTGGCCTTTTTAGTTGAGCAAGTCAAAGGTAGTGGACCCACTTAAAAAAAAAACAAAAGAGACAGAGCGAGAAAGACTTGGTCAACAGAAGAAACAGAAGTGGCCGTCTCGGCTACAAAAGAAACCGTGAGCTCACGCACGAGGAATGGAAGAAAAATAAAAGAGGGAAAATAAAGGAAGGAAAGAGAGAGGAAAAGAGAGAGTGTCCTCGTGTGCCACGGGGACATCGCCAAGCTGAATCAACTACGTATTGCAACGCCCGCTAAGTATTCGCGTGCCTCGTTTGTCCAATTGGGGTCGTTTGCAGGTTTTAGGGTTCAAATTCAAAGTTATGTGACAGTGGAACCGTGAAGTTCGATTTTTGAGTTGTGAAGCTTTGGATTTCATGGAAATGGTGCTTTATGGAGTTGTGGAGCCATGGGTTTGACCGGAATTAATCTGAAGCAATGATTTTGTTGGAATGAAGTTTGAGAATTTTGCGTTCAAGTTTTGCCTTGCGTTTAGGTTTAAGTAATTGGTTCAAATAAGTGATTTGTTAATGAGGAGAACCATTTTGTTAGACTTTAGGCGAAATTTAGCCATTTCATAGTTGGGGCCAAGTTTTACTTAGTTTTAGGGTCCGTTTATTTCGTGAAAAGTATCACGTTTTCAAAATATTTTTAGGAAGTCATTTTCTTGGAAAATAACTATATTTTCCGGTGTTAGGCTGAAACTTGAACTTTGAGTGGAAAATATTTTCCATCTATTCGTTAGCTAATTTTATTGTTTGAGAAAAATTATCAAAAAATTGAATTTTAATATTTTTAATTGACCAAAAAATTAGTTTTATTTTTATATTTTTAAAATCAATTTTTATTATTTATTATTTTTTCCTTTTTCTTTTCCTTCCTCCTTCCTCCTCCTTCTTCCTCCTCCTTCTTCCTCCTCCTTCATCTGCCGCCACATGCCTAACAATGGTCAGTTGCCTGGCGATCGACCAAGACGCGATCGCCAAATCCGGCGAGCTTGAGGCTCGGCCCGATCCAAGCGAGCCGTGAGCTCGCCGAGCTTGGCGAACCTCGGCGAGCTTGGGCAAGGCCTAAGCCCCGCCCAACTTGCTAAATCTAATGAGGCCTGAGCTCGAGCAAGCTCAACTTCGCCAAATCGGGCTAGGCGGAGCCTCGTCGGCCTGGGGCGAGGCTTGAGCTAGCTCACGATCGGTCGCTAGTCGCCGCTGTGGCTAGCTACTGGCTAAGGCCAAGGAAGAAGATGAAAAGAAAGGAAAAAAAAAGAAAAGGAAAAAAAATTAAAAACTTGATTTTTTTTAAAAAGAAAAAAGAAAAAGAAAGCATAAAAATAAAACGAAAATGTATTTGGTGAAAAGAAGCAAGGTGGAAGAAGTTATGGAAAATGTTTTCTACTTTTGAAAAGTGAAAAACATTAACTTTTAAAGGTTGTTTTTGCCAATAATGAAAAACATTTTCCTTGACTAGTTCATTTTTCATGAAAAAAACGTTGAAAAATCCGGAAAACGTTTTCCTGAAAGTCATTTTCTGTGAAACGAATGGAGCCCTAATGTTAATTCTCATTTAATTGATAGGATTGTGAGATTGTTAACTCATCTAGCTTTGTATTGTTTAGTTTGGGCATTTCCAAGTAAGTGGTGCTATCTCTTATTTGAATATGTAAACTCATGTTTTGAAAATGAAAAGTATAAGGTATATTATGTATAAATTGTGATTTGTCTAAAAGGCAAAAGTAATGGTCATAGCATACTCGATGCATAACTTTGGATTGGGCGGTTATTACTTTTTATTCATTTGAGAATTGTTTGACAAATGTATCATGGAAGGTGCCGTGAAAGTTTAAATATGTATGTTACGTTGAGAACTAATTTATGGGATGGTTTTTTTAATGATTTGGGAAATGTTTAATGAGAAAGACAATTTGAAATAGTGTGACAAATGAATTGTGAAATATTTTATATATACATACATACATATATATATATCTATATATATGTTGTCTAATGAACGGAGTCGGGAGAGAGGACATATTTTTGGGTTTGCACAACCTTCTTTGTGAAAATATCGTTTATAAAATGTGATTTGATTCAGTATGTAAAACTGATTTATAATATGAATTCTGAATTGGTTTTATGGAGAGATTTGACTTGTGAGAGGTTATGTTTTGGCTCGTTGATTCTAATCTCGTTGCTCTATTCTCTCGGATTGAACGAGGCTCGAATGGGGTGCATTCATTGTTGTAGCTCATTGGACCGCATGGGTAATCCAAGCCCGATGGACCTGACGGTTGATTGATAAGAGCCCTGTGAATAGGATCTGTCGATAGTGATGTTTCAATTGGACATTGGCCGATAACTTTCATGGAAAATCATTCAAAGTAAAACATATGGATAAAGATAATGTCGATATGTCCATGCATGGAATAGATGTTCGCTCTAAGAGCATGCTTTCAAGACGTAACACCTCATTCAGGGGGGATGTTGATGTATATGAACTTCAAGTTGATGTGGTCAGAGTTTGACGAGTTGGAACTCATGAATTCAACCTCAAAACAGTCTTTCTGCGCCCCACCCCCCCCCAAAAAAAAAAAAAAAAAGAAAGACTTCCAAGTAGTCTAAATTCAAGCTGGAACTGGAACAGGATCTTGCATTTATATCAAAGACTTCATTCCCTTCTTTGAGCATCGGCAAAGTGCTGATATCCAATTAAATGATAGTTCTACATCATCTCTTTGGGTGATTCTTTAACGGACGGTTCTACTGACAGAACTTTTTCCCGTACTAACATATCTATAAAAGAGTTAATAAATGTCAAAAAAGTATTTGTAAAAAAATTACTTTCATCTGATTTCGATTAACTTACCAGTATATGCAAAAACAGGACTTAACATTTTGAATGTTTGCTTAATTATAAATTTAAGATTGTATTTTGATTAATTGAGGACTTTAAAAAGCCCCAATTAGATATTGTGCTCACCCTCAGTGGAATGTGATCATCATAAATTCGGCATAGCTCCCAGAGTGAAATATTTGGGCATTTACTGCTTGTCATTTCGGACACTTCAATTCCACCAATATTTGGCGAGCTCGAGACTTATAGTTCTTTTTTGAATCCTTAAATCCTCAATTAACCAAGCTAAAACCTTTTAAGTTCTCAATCAACCAATAGCCAAAACCTTTAAGTCTTGTTACTGCGCTCATTTTGAAAAATTGGTAATTAGTAAGTTTTGTCTTTCCCCATAATGCAGATTATATTCACAACAAGTCACAAAGCAGGCTGAGCAATCCTGCTCCAAACAAAGAGACCAAATTATCAAGTTCCCAGTTGCAACTCAGAGTTTTACGCCTTTTAATAGACACCTTGCTTTGAACTTTGACACAAATGCTAATCTTATATGTCTAATCGATCTCTTGATTTGAGTAAGGATTGAGGAAGAGCTTGGCAAAAGAGGAGTTGTGGAGACAATTGTTCCCGGCACTCCAGATACAGTTAAAAAAAGCACACCAAGAGAACTTGAACGACAACTTGGGGAATGTCTTTCCGTCAAGTACAGAACAAGCCCAAGTATTTTTACCTCCAGGAACACCATCAACAAAATGACGCTGCAAAATGACCCTCCAAAATTGCAGAGAGAAAGAGAGAACATAAAAAAAAAAAAAAAAAGTGGTTTCTGTCTTCATTGGCAGAATTACAAGAACAACAGAGTGGACAGACCTGCACGTCCCACTCTAGTCGACTGTGCATATAGCTAGGCAATAAAACATCGTCAAGGAATACAGGAATTGAGCCAAAACCAGCTTTCTCCATGATACCTTTTGGACTTCTTCCTTTTAGCAAGTTTCAGGCACTCCCAATTCTGAGTGTACCAGGTGGAGTCAATATCCAACTTGCTCGATCAGCGACAGAAGGATTCAGCATTAAGAATCCACACAAGTGAGCTCGAATCCTAACTCAATCATCAGACCTGGGAGTTGGCCAATGCCAAGCTGAGTCTTGAATCACATCCTGTGCCTTTGCTTGAAACGACAATGCAGAATCATAGACAATTCAAGCAGGAAAATGAACAAGCAGAGGACCAACAGGATGCCAGTCACCATTGTTAGGGAAATCCCTTATGATGTTTTGAAGATGACAAAATAAATCAAAGGCTACTAACATGTTTAATGGTTAAGTAATAGACCATGCAGATAATAGAACATGTAAATGATATTGTCAAAGTCGAAGACGGCCGGAAGACTGAACGTAACACATGTCCGAAGTATATTCGAAGATTTCCAGACTTCGTGTCAAAGTCTCAAGATCGGACTCAAGACTCAAAGTTTGAAGATCGCAGGACTCAAGACTTAAAGTCTAAAGACCCAGATTGTAAAGTCTGAGACTCAGATTTTACATCCAGATTAGGATGAATCGTAACTCAAGCCCAATCATACAACGGCTAGTGATCTGGTTTGGATTCCACATCAAGATTGATTTGATTGAAGACAAGAACTTTCTATACGAAGAAGCTTTACTTATGGAAACCAAGATTTCGTTTGTATGGGCGATCGGAATCAATTTGGGATTTTACCTTTGTCACTCAACGGCTAACAAATCTTCTAGATACAGAGCTGTCCAATGGGTATATTGGAAGACGATTCTCCGGGATGCTGTCCAACGGCTAGTTTGGAAGTGGAGGAGTATTTAAGGAGATCATGGACCGATGAGCAAGCAAGAGACGGAGTGTAGAATTTATAATTCCAAAGTCTGAGCAACCTTCGATTATCAACTTGTCTTTGGAGAGCTTAAACATTTGTAATCGTGAGAGAAATACCAAAAGAGTGACTTAGTGAGATAGTGTGATCTACTACTAAGTGTTTGCACTCGAAGTTGTAATCTCTTCTTGATTGCATAGTGGAATCCAGCCAAGAAGGCTGTTAGCGTGGAAGAGTGGACGTAGGCTTGGATTAAGCCGAACCACTATAATTTCTGTGTTTTTATTCTCTTCCCTAACTCCTTTATTTTGTTCATACTAGCACTATCAATTGGTATTAGAGCCAAGTGCTCGGTTTATAAAAGTATTTTTACTTTTGAGCTAAAGATTCTTTATGGCTAGTATGTTGGCACCAGGACTTATGGAAGGGCAAAGCAACACAAGGCCACCATATTTTGATGGAAAGGAATACGACGTATGGAAGAACAAAATGAAAGCATTCCTAAGATCCAGAGATCTCTTACAATGGGATGTTGTGGAAAGAGGAATCAACCCCATTGCTGCGTCTACATCAAATAAGAATGGCAAAGACAAAGAAAGCAAACTCCCCGCTCCTATGTCTCGGATGGAGATATCCAAAAGAGAAGCGCTTGATGCGAAAGCAATTTATTCTTTATATTGCGCTTTATCTCTTGCTGAATATAACAGAATCTCTTCATGTGAAACAGCAAAAGAAGTTTGGGATAAACTTCATGTTACATATGAAGGGACTGATCGTGTAAAAGAGACAAAAGTAAACTTCCTACTCGGCAAATATGAATCCTTCAAGATGAAGCAAGGAGAGTCGATTGGAGATATGTTCGATCGTTTTACTGAAATTGTAAACGGTTTGGCATATCAAGGTCATCCAATTTCTTCCCAAATGAAGGTCAACAAAATCTTGCGAGGTCTCTCAAAAGAATGGAACCATGTCAAGACCTCAATCCGGGAGACTCAAAGGATTATGCCACTTTCCGTTGATGAATTGATTGGCACTCTTCAATCCTATGAAGTGGAACAACTCAACGATGAAGATCCCGAAGGTAAAAAGTCCATTGCTTTAATATCTAATGCTGTTTTTGATGAAACAGACTCAAAAAATGACATGGGCAACGAAGAACTTGCTTTTATGATTGAGAAAATCAAAAAGTTGAGTAGAAAAGGAAGGATATTCGATGGAAGAAGTCAATACAAGCATAATGGTCATAAAAGAATCATGAAAGAAGATGACGAGCAAGGAAATCTATGCTTGATGGCACATTCAAAATCTGAGTCGACTCGGACATAGACTCGGAGAATCAAAGACGATTCGGACACAAACTCGGGAATCAAAGGCGGATTCGAGACATACGGACTCGGAATCAAAGCTCGATTCGAGATACGGACTCAGAATCCGATGAGGAAATCAAGGTAAGCAATTCAAAAATTCCTCTCAAAGTTTCAAGATATATAAATGAGCTTTATTCAAATCTCAAATCTTCTCTTGAAAGGATTTTCGAACTTAAAAAGGAGAATTCTCGACTTAGGCAACAAGATCTTTCTCAAGTTTGGAGACCTATTAAGAAAAATTGGATAAAAGCAACATATTCTGCTAACTCTCATGGACCCAAAAAAATGGGTACCAAAGAAAAGATAAGTTATTTTTGCAGGATATAAAGAAGAAAGAAGAAAGAGGATTTGGTAAGGAATTTTTTTATTCTCAATTTGATTTGGGCAATAATTCTCATTATGCTTGATATTCAATATATCCTTGGTTGATTGAGATTTTATAATGATCATATTTTGCTTTATGAAAGAAAGAATCGTATGATTTGTTTTTGTGATTTGTGAGTTAAGATTTGATTTAGTACGTGTGATTATTTGAGATAATTCAGATTATTTTGTCTAATTTTATACTCTCAGATATAATCATATTTTGCAAAGTGAAAATCTGTTTTACGTGATGATGCAAGATATTCTTAGATATTCAAAAATTTTATTCTCCCTGATTTTATTGTGCTATGACTAAGTGAGAATTTATTTTTCAAAATATCATTGTGCATAATATTCTTTCTTTGAATACTCTGTTATAATGAATTAAGAAAGAATATTTTATTATGGAGATTTTCTATTTTACTCTAACGTCAAGGAAGGATCCAAATTGATGGATACCAAAAAGGGAAATGAGTTGATTGCAGGAAATTCAATAAGGCAAGAATGATTACAAATCTACGCAGATTTTAGTGCAATCAGAAAATATCTCCTATGAAGATTGGGGGAGAAATCAAATCCAAAAGAAAAGGAAAAGAATCGTGATCATCTCAAAAGGCAACAAATTGAGGGGGAGCTTTGATCAATTATGAAAAAATCTTTTGAATTGATTGTGATCTTATTATGGATGGAATGAAAGGTAAATGTGTCAGAATTTATTCTACAAAATCCGGTTAGTGCATCTTTTATTACTTTTTATCATTGACAAATCTCTTATTAATATTATCATTTTATTATGACAAAAAGTGTACGTGAATTTCATGATGCATCCGTGATTTTTATTGAATATTTGCTGATATGATCGAAGTGAGCTATATTGCATATCTTTAATATTCGACTTGCTTTACAAAAGCTGATTTTTCGAAATTATGATTCATGCAAGATGTTTGTTATCATTCTCTACGTGAATCCATTATTATCGCTTTTTGATTATGTCAAAAAGGGGAGAAGATATGAATATGCATATGTGCTGATTGGTTGATATGATATTATCTATGGCATAATATTGAGCTGCGATTATTTTTCTATATATTGTTATGCTCAATCTATTTGCTATCTTCTGATATCCTTTGATTTAAAAGTATGTTTACAAATCTGCATATTGAGAGATTGTTTTGTCATCATCAAAAAGGGGGAGATTGTTAGGGAAATCCCTTATGATGTTTTGAAGATGACAAAATAAATCAAAGGCTACTAACATGTTTAATGGTTAAGTAATAGACCATGCAGATAATAGAACATGTAAATGATATTGTCAAAGTCTGAAGACGGCCAGAAGACTGAACGTAACACATGTCCGAAGTATATTCTGAAGATTTCCAGACTTCTGTGTCAAAGTCTGAAGACATCGGACTCAAGACTCAAAGTTTGAAAGGCCGGACTCAAGACTTAAAGTCTAAAGACCCAGATTGTAAAGTCTGGACTCAGATTTTACATCCAGATTAGGATGAATCGTAACTCAAGCCCAATCATACAACGGCTAGTGATCTGGTTTGGATTCCACATCAAGATTGATTTGATTGAAGACAAGAACTTTCTATACGAAGAAGCTTTACTTATGGAAACCAAGATTTCGTTTGTATGGGCGATCGGAATCAATTTGGGATTTTACCTTTGTCACTCAACGGCTAACAAATCTTCTAGATACGAGCTGTCCAATGGGTATATTGGAAGACGATTCTCCGGGATGCTGTCCAACGGCTAGTTTGGAAGTGGAGGAGTATTTAAGGAGATCATGGACCGATGAGCAAGCAAGAGACGGAGTGTAGAATTTATAATTCCAAAGTCGAGCAACCTTCGATTATCAACTTGTCTTTGGAGAGCTTAAACATTTGTAATCGTGAGAGAAATACCAAAAGAGTGACTTAGTGAGATAGTGTGATCTACTACTAAGTGTTTGCACTCGAAGTTGTAATCTCTTCTTGATTGCATAGTGGAATCCAGCCAAGAAGGCTGTTAGCGTGGAAGAGTGGACGTAGGCTTGGATTAAGCCGAACCACTATAATTTCTGTGTTTTTATTCTCTTCCCTAACTCCTTTATTTTGTTCATACTAGCACTATCAATTGGTATTAGAGCCAAGTGCTCGGTTTATAAAAGTATTTTTACTTTTGAGCTAAAGATTCTTTATGGCTAGTATGTTGGCACCAGGACTTATGGAAGGGCAAAGCAACACAAGGCCACCATATTTTGATGGAAAGGAATACGACGTATGGAAGAACAAAATGAAAGCATTCCTAAGATCCAGAGATCTCTTACAATGGGATGTTGTGGAAAGAGGAATCAACCCCATTGCTGCGTCTACATCAAATAAGAATGGCAAAGACAAAGAAAGCAAACTCCCCGCTCCTATGTCTCGGATGGAGATATCCAAAAGAGAAGCGCTTGATGCGAAAGCAATTTATTCTTTATATTGCGCTTTATCTCTTGCTGAATATAACAGAATCTCTTCATGTGAAACAGCAAAAGAAGTTTGGGATAAACTTCATGTTACATATGAAGGGACTGATCGTGTAAAAGAGACAAAAGTAAACTTCCTACTCGGCAAATATGAATCCTTCAAGATGAAGCAAGGAGAGTCGATTGGAGATATGTTCGATCGTTTTACTGAAATTGTAAACGGTTTGGCATATCAAGGTCATCCAATTTCTTCCCAAATGAAGGTCAACAAAATCTTGCGAGGTCTCTCAAAAGAATGGAACCATGTCAAGACCTCAATCCGGGAGACTCAAAGGATTATGCCACTTTCCGTTGATGAATTGATTGGCACTCTTCAATCCTATGAAGTGGAACAACTCAACGATGAAGATCCCGAAGGTAAAAAGTCCATTGCTTTAATATCTAATGCTGTTTTTGATGAAACAGACTCAAAAAATGACATGGGCAACGAAGAACTTGCTTTTATGATTGAGAAAATCAAAAAGTTGAGTAGAAAAGGAAGGATATTCGATGGAAGAAGTCAATACAAGCATAATGGTCATAAAAGAATCATGAAAGAAGATGACGAGCAAGGAAATCTATGCTTGATGGCACATTCAAAATCTGAGTCTGACTCAGACATAGACTCAGAATCAAAGACTGATTCAGACACAAACTCAGAATCAAAGACTCGATTGACACGGACTCGGAATCAAAGGCGATTCGGATACGGACTCGAGAATCCGATGAGGAAATCAAGGTAAGCAATTCAAAAATTCCTCTCAAAGTTTCAAGATATATAAATGAGCTTTATTCAAATCTCAAATCTTCTCTTGAAAGGATTTTCGAACTTAAAAGGAGAATTCTCGACTTAGGCAACAAGATCTTTCTCAAGTCGGAGACCTATTAAGAAAAATTGGATAAAAGCAACATATTCTGCTAACTCTCATGGACCCAAAAAAAAATGGGTACCAAAGAAAAGATAAGTTATTTTTGCAGGATATAAAGAAGAAAGAAGAAAGAGGATTTGGTAAGGAATTTTTTTATTCTCAATTTGATTTGGGCAATAATTCTCATTATGCTTGATATTCAATATATCCTTGGTTGATTGAGATTTTATAATGATCATATTTTGCTTTATGAAAGAAAGAATCGTATGATTTGTTTTTGTGATTTGTGAGTTAAGATTTGATTTAGTACGTGTGATTATTTGAGATAATTCAGATTATTTTGTCTAATTTTATACTCTCAGATATAATCATATTTTGCAAAGTGAAAATCTGTTTTACGTGATGATGCAAGATATTCTTAGATATTCAAAAAATTTTATTCTCCCTGATTTTATTGTGCTATGACTAAGTGAGAATTTATTTTTCAAAATATCATTGTGCATAATATTCTTTCTTTGAATACTCTGTTATAATGAATTAAGAAAGAATATTTTATTATGGAGATTTTCTATTTTACTCTAACGTCAAGGAAGGATCCAAATTGATGGATACCAAAAAGGGAAATGAGTTGATTGCAGGAAATTCAATAAGGCAAGAATGATTACAAATCTACGCAGATTTTAGTGCAATCAGAAAATATCTCCTATGAAGATTGGGGGAGAAATCAAATCCAAAAGAAAAGGAAAAGAATCGTGATCATCTCAAAAAGGCAACAAATTGAGGGGGAGCTTTGATCAATTATGAAAAAATCTTTTTGAATTGATTGTGATCTTATTATGGATGGAATGAAAGGTAAATGTGTCAGAATTTATTCTACAAAATCCGGTTAGTGCATCTTTTATTACTTTTTATCATTGACAAATCTCTTATTAATATTATCATTTTATTATGACAAAAAGTGTACGTGAATTTCATGATGCATCCGTGATTTTTATTGAATATTTGCTGATATGATCGAAGTGAGCTATATTGCATATCTTTAATATTCGACTTGCTTTACAAAAGCTGATTTTTCGAAATTATGATTCATGCAAGATGTTTGTTATCATTCTCTACGTGAATCCATTATTATCGCTTTTTGATTATGTCAAAAAGGGGGAGAAGATATGAATATGCATATGTGCTGATTGGTTGATATGATATTATCTATGGCATAATATTGAGCTGCGATTATTTTTCTATATATTGTTATGCTCAATCTATTTGCTATCTTCTGATATCCTTTGATTTAAAAGTATGTTTACAAATCTGCATATTGAGAGATTGTTTTGTCATCATCAAAAAGGGGGAGATTGTTAGGGAAATCCCTTATGATGTTTTGAAGATGACAAAATAAATCAAAGGCTACTAACATGTTTAATGGTTAAGTAATAGACCATGCAGATAATAGAACATGTAAATGATATTGTCAAAGTCGAAGACGGCCGAAGACTGAACGTAACACATGTCCGAAGTATATTCGAAGATTTCCAGACTTCGTGTCAAAGTCTCAAGACATCGGACTCAAGACTCAAAGTTTGAAGCTGCAGGACTCAAGACTTAAAGTCTAAAGACCCAGATTGTAAAGTCTGAGACTCAGATTTTACATCCAGATTAGGATGAATCGTAACTCAAGCCCAATCATACAACGGCTAGTGATCTGGTTTGGATTCCACATCAAGATTGATTTGATTGAAGACAAGAACTTTCTATACGAAGAAGCTTTACTTATGGAAACCAAGATTTCGTTTGTATGGGCGATCGGAATCAATTTGGGATTTTACCTTTGTCACTCAACGGCTAACAAATCTTCTAGATACAGAGCTGTCCAATGGGTATATTGGAAGACGATTCTCCGGGATGCTGTCCAACGGCTAGTTTGGAAGTGGAGGAGTATTTAAGGAGATCATGGACCGATGAGCAAGCAAGAGACGGAGTGTAGAATTTATAATTCCAAAGTCGAGCAACCTTCGATTATCAACTTGTCTTTGGAGAGCTTAAACATTTGTAATCGTGAGAGAAATACCAAAAGAGTGACTTAGTGAGATAGTGTGATCTACTACTAAGTGTTTGCACTCGAAGTTGTAATCTCTTCTTGATTGCATAGTGGAATCCAGCCTAGAAGGCTGTTAGCGTGGAAGAGTGGACGTAGGCTTGGATTAAGCCGAACCACTATAATTTCTGTGTTTTTATTCTCTTCCCTAACTCCTTTATTTTGTTCATACTAGCACTATCAATTGGTATTAGAGCCAAGTGCTCGGTTTATAAAAGTATTTTTACTTTTGAGCTAAAGATTCTTTATGGCTAGTATGTTGGCACCAGGACTTATGGAAGGGCAAAGCAACACAAGGCCACCATATTTTGATGGAAAGGAATACGACGTATGGAAGAACAAAATGAAAGCATTCCTAAGATCCAGAGATCTCTTACAATGGGATGTTGTGGAAAGAGGAATCAACCCCATTGCTGCGTCTACATCAAATAAGAATGGCAAAGACAAAGAAAGCAAACTCCCCGCTCCTATGTCTCGGATGGAGATATCCAAAAGAGAAGCGCTTGATGCGAAAGCAATTTATTCTTTATATTGCGCTTTATCTCTTGCTGAATATAACAGAATCTCTTCATGTGAAACAGCAAAAGAAGTTTGGGATAAACTTCATGTTACATATGAAGGACCGATCGTGTAAAAGAGACAAAAGTAAACTTCCTACTCGGCAAATATGAATCCTTCAAGATGAAGCAAGGAGAGTCGATTGGAGATATGTTCGATCGTTTTACTGAAATTGTAAACGGTTTGGCATATCAAGGTCATCCAATTTCTTCCCAAATGAAGGTCAACAAAATCTTGCGAGGTCTCTCAAAAGAATGGAACCATGTCAAGACCTCAATCCGGGAGACTCAAAGGATTATGCCACTTTCCGTTGATGAATTGATTGGCACTCTTCAATCCTATGAAGTGGAACAACTCAACGATGAAGATCCCGAAGGTAAAAAGTCCATTGCTTTAATATCTAATGCTGTTTTTGATGAAACAGACTCAAAAAATGACATGGGCAACGAAGAACTTGCTTTTATGATTGAGAAAATCAAAAAGTTGAGTAGAAAAGGAAGGATATTCGATGGAAGAAGTCAATACAAGCATAATGGTCATAAAAGAATCATGAAAGAAGATGACGAGCAAGGAAATCTATGCTTGATGGCACATTCAAAATCTGAGTCGACTCGGACATGACTCGGAGAATCAAAGACTGATTCGAGACACAAACTCGGGAATCAAAGATCGATTCGAGACACGTACTCGAGAATCAAAGGCGATTCGGATACGAGACTCGAGAATCCGATGAGGAAATCAAGGTAAGCAATTCAAAAATTCCTCTCAAAGTTTCAAGATATATAAATGAGCTTTATTCAAATCTCAAATCTTCTCTTGAAAGGATTTTCGAACTTAAAAGGAGAATTCTCGACTTAGGCAACAAGATCTTTCTCAAGTCGGAGACCTATTAAGAAAAATTGGATAAAAGCAACATATTCTGCTAACTCTCATGGACCCAAAAAAATGGGTACCAAAGAAAAGATAAGTTATTTTTGCAGGATATAAAGAAGAAAGAAGAAAGAGGATTTGGTAAGGAATTTTTTTATTCTCAATTTGATTTGGGCAATAATTCTCATTATGCTTGATATTCAATATATCCTTGGTTGATTGAGATTTTATAATGATCATATTTTGCTTTATGAAAGAAAGAATCGTATGATTTGTTTTTGTGATTTGTGAGTTAAGATTTGATTTAGTACGTGTGATTATTTGAGATAATTCAGATTATTTTGTCTAATTTTATACTCTCAGATATAATCATATTTTGCAAAGTGAAAATCTGTTTTACGTGATGATGCAAGATATTCTTAGATATTCAAAAATTTTATTCTCCCTGATTTTATTGTGCTATGACTAAGTGAGAATTTATTTTTCAAAATATCATTGTGCATAATATTCTTTCTTTGAATACTCTGTTATAATGAATTAAGAAAGAATATTTTATTATGGAGATTTTCTATTTTACTCTAACGTCAAGGAAGGATCCAAATTGATGGATACCAAAAAGGGAAATGAGTTGATTGCAGGAAATTCAATAAGGCAAGAATGATTACAAATCTACGCAGATTTTAGTGCAATCAGAAAATATCTCCTATGAAGATTGGGGGAGAAATCAAATCCAAAAGAAAAGGAAAAGAATCGTGATCATCTCAAAAAGGCAACAAATTGAGGGGGAGCTTTGATCAATTATGAAAAAATCTTTTTGAATTGATTGTGATCTTATTATGGATGGAATGAAAGGTAAATGTGTCAGAATTTATTCTACAAAATCCGGTTAGTGCATCTTTTATTACTTTTTATCATTGACAAATCTCTTATTAATATTATCATTTTATTATGACAAAAAGTGTACGTGAATTTCATGATGCATCCGTGATTTTTATTGAATATTTGCTGATATGATCGAAGTGAGCTATATTGCATATCTTTAATATTCGACTTGCTTTACAAAAGCTGATTTTTCGAAATTATGATTCATGCAAGATGTTTGTTATCATTCTCTACGTGAATCCATTATTATCGCTTTTTGATTATGTCAAAAAGGGGGAGAAGATATGAATATGCATATGTGCTGATTGGTTGATATGATATTATCTATGGCATAATATTGAGCTGCGATTATTTTTCTATATATTGTTATGCTCAATCTATTTGCTATCTTCTGATATCCTTTGATTTAAAAGTATGTTTACAAATCTGCATATTGAGAGATTGTTTTGTCATCATCAAAAAGGGGGAGATTGTTAGGGAAATCCCTTATGATGTTTTGAAGATGACAAAATAAATCAAAGGCTACTAACATGTTTAATGGTTAAGTAATAGACCATGCAGATAATAGAACATGTAAATGATATTGTCAAAGTCTGAAGACGGCCAGAAGACTGAACGTAACACATGTCCGAAGTATATTCTGAAGATTTCCAGACTTCTGTGTCAAAGTCTCAAGACTGTCAGACTCAAGACTCAAAGTTTGAAGACTGCCAGACTCAAGACTTAAAGTCTAAAGACCCAGATTGTAAAGTCTACAGACTCAGATTTTACATCCAGATTAGGATGAATCGTAACTCAAGCCCAATCATACAACGGCTAGTGATCTGGTTTGGATTCCACATCAAGATTGATTTGATTGAAGACAAGAACTTTCTATACGAAGAAGCTTTACTTATGGAAACCAAGATTTCGTTTGTATGGGCGATCGGAATCAATTTGGGATTTTACCTTTGTCACTCAACGGCTAACAAATCTTCTAGATACGAGCTGTCCAATGGGTATATTGGAAGACGATTCTCCGGGATGCTGTCCAACGGCTAGTTTGGAAGTGGAGGAGTATTTAAGGAGATCATGGACCGATGAGCAAGCAAGAGACGGAGTGTAGAATTTATAATTCCAAAGTCTGAGCAACCTTCGATTATCAACTTGTCTTTGGAGAGCTTAAACATTTGTAATCGTGAGGAAATACCAAAAGAGTGACTTAGTGAGATAGTGTGATCTACTACTAAGTGTTTGCATTCGAAGTTGTAATCTCTTCTTGATTGCATAGTGGAATCCAGCCAAGAAGGCTGTTAGCGTGGGAGAGTGGACGTAGGCTTGGATTAAGCCGAACCGTGTTTTTATTCTCTTCCCTAACTCCTTTATTTTGTTCATACTAGCACTATCAACCATGCCAAGGGAAAACAGAAGAACTATCACCTATTACATGTTTCAAATGAGGCCTAAAAACCTCTCTTAAATTTCGAGATTTTCCTCCCAAACATAAGATGCATCAGCTCGGATCTTCAAAGTCCAAAAGAGACCTGTTTTTAAGCTCATAAACTTTTAGCCAAGCCACCCATATAGACCACACCTGAGCAAATATTAGCCATAAGCAGCGCATAATACAAGCTTTATTCCACTATTCTAATCTCTTAGGGCCGACTAATCTTCTGTCATTCTTAGGCAACAATTTAGTGTATGAAGACCCTTTCCGAAAAAAGCAGCACATTAAGCGATGTAACCAATTTTGATTGAGTGTTAAATATGATCCACTTATTCAAATCTTCATTTATACTTTTGCCACACTGATTGATGTATGAATTATATTGACCAATCTTAGTACACCTTGCATTGCTCAAAGACATCCAGATACTCATCTGAGTAGAGATCTACTCATTGATGTTGTGTGAGAAGACTTTTTTGAAGCAACTAAATTTGAAGAATATTGACTTCTAATACAAGTTGGCCTCCCACAACGTAATAATTGATAAATGCCATATTCAAATTAAAGCCATTCATCCAGAACTCTAGCGATGGACCTTTTTGCACTGTGTGAATATTACACGGAACCCTTCTTCCATGCACGCACGAGGAATTTATTCCTCCATTTCTAAGTCAGCTTTGATCTTTCCCATCTGAGAGAGAGAGAGAGAGAGAGAGAGGTTTTGGATAAGGCATATTGACTCGACCGATCAGGACCTCCAAAGATATTATATTCGTGGCTTTGGAATATGATCTTCCTGTATCCCTTCTCAAGACCTCTATAAATAGGTATATTGGTAGAACTAAATGGACACACAAGCAGCAAAGTAAATGAAAGAAGGAGAGGTCTAACATGAGGATGAGAGCCTTGTTTTGATAGCCAAGGATGACTTGCCTACTCTGAACTCAGATTTGTCCGTGCATCAGCAAGTTGATGTACAAAAACTCATCATACGGTTAAAACGGTCGGCTCTAGGCAATCTCCTTGGCTAGTCGGAGCATCTCTGGTCTTTTATGTTAGGTTTCTTCTTCTTGTTTAAGTGAGTCCTCAAGTTATTGAAGTCTCTCACTCCTTTTGGCACTCCATACTAAGGAAGTGAGGCCTTACATGATGAGAAGAGTCTTTTGTTTAGTAGCCAAGAATGACTTGCCTGAAATCTTACAGAGAGCCTTCGTTGAAGATGATTGTAATCTGAATAAGAAAGTTGTGCGTGATTATGCAGGTAGTCAATCTTGGCTAAGTTGACAGTCTCTTCTGGTTCATGCTAGGCCTTCTCTTCTTCCTTTAATATTGTCAAGTTCCTGAGTTATCTATGTGTACAGTGGACTAGTTGACTCGTCACGTGGAATCATCATCAAGTCATATTTGTGTGGGTGCATGTGTGGGTGCGCGCGCCAAACTTGCAAGAATTTTTTACACTTGTATAAAAAAAAAAGAAAAGAATCAAAACATATTTCACTTTTGACCCAATAATCACTTACAAACTCATTTTAACGTCTTACTCATGGTTTGGATGGATTGATTTTCAACTGATTTTAAGTGCATTGGACAGGTGTGGAAAGTTAGGATTTGCAATGGGGGAAGATGCTGTAGAATTTCTTATTTTTATAAATAGAGACACCACTATAATCGATGTAAAAGTGCAGAGTGGTTCCTATCAAAGGTAGATCTCATGTATATGTTTGATATTTTTTTTAACTTAGAATAATTAAGTGATCATTTGGTGAAAGTTGAAGTATGCTTTTGATATTTTCCTCCTATAAGTTCGAAGAAAGATAAAAGTGACATGTGTATGAATGAAGCGTATACTTACTTATTAAGGCTCTGCATTCATTAATGGTCTCTTTAAATCATGTATGATTCTTTGAGAAAAGCCCTAACAATCGAAGTTCCCACATGTAGCAGGAATTCATACCTTGAAATCAATCATGATCTAGAAATGTCACACACACACACACACAGATATATATATATATATATATATATATATATATAATTGTTTCGAGAGTTTTTATCATACTTTATGCCTTCCGATTAATGCGTTCAAGAACGTCCATCCCTTTGCAAATTGCAAGTAACTATAAGCGCGGGCTGGTCCTTCCCAAAGACTGGTTCATTGATATTTATCTCATTATTAGATTCTCTCAATCGAACGAGGCTTGAATGGGCCGTTCATGGTCATAGCTCTCCGCATCAGACAGGTGACCGAAGCCCGATTGACCTAACGTTTGATCGATCGGATCCGCATGGATTGGATCTTTGATAGTGCGGACACGAATTTTCCCATGAGACATTGGTCAATGACTTTCATGAAAGAGCATTCTTAGTGAATTTGGAAAAGGTAGAACATTTGGATAACGACAATGTTAGTATGCCCATGCATAGAATAAATGCAAAGTTCACTCTAAGAGCATGGTTTAGAGCTTATGTAATACACTGAATACGAGCTATCACACCCCAAATCCTATAAGGATGGAGGTGGCACGGTCGTTCTTCCACTCGAAGGATGTAGCCTCACACCAAACCCCAAAGTCTACTTCCAAAAGTCCCCATTAATAACGTTCTCGTTCTAATAGCCACTAACGGAAGGAGTTGAAAAGAATGGAAAAGAGAAGGGTGAGTACCCACAGCTTGGTGAATAATACATATTAAATTATATACGAGTTGTTTTATTTCAACAAACTTCATACAATTTAGAAAATACTCACTAAATCATCATAAACATCAATGGTCAAGTCAATTGATCAATTTTATACCAAAACACATGGTGATGGTCCATTTCACTGATTAATCTCATAACACATCACATCTCAAGGCCCCTAGAGGTACTTTCCACAAGACCATGTCATCATGTAGCACTTAGCCCCTGAGTGGTATATATGAAATCATATACGAGTTGTTTTATTTTAACAAACTTTATATAATTCAGAAAATTCTCATTAAAATAATTATAAATATCAATGGTCAAGTCCATTGATCAATTTCATACTAAAACACATGTCAATAATCCATTTCACTGATCAATCTCATAGCACATCTCACATCTCTAAGCCTTAGAGGTGACTCCTACGAGACCATATCATCGTGTAATACTTAGCCCTTGAATAGTTCAAAGCCCTAGAGGTGGCTTCCACAAAATTACGTTATTGTGTAGTACTTAATCTTTTACCAATGTATATAAATAGTACAAGACTGGTAGTTTCCGCGGGATTACGTTATTGTGTAACACTTAATCCTTAATCACAAAGGCTCTAGGGGTGGCTCCCATGAGACTCGTGTCACCGTGTAATACTTAGCCCTTAACCACAAGGTTCAAGAAGTGGCTCTTAACACTTATTCTTTTACCAGTTCATATTACAATTGATTTCACAAGCCTCTCACAAATCAATTTTTTCACAAAAAGGTTTGCTAAACTCAAAATATATCATATTTCCTACTTCGTTCATCAAACAATATATATATATCTATTTTCATAATACATTTCTCATACCATTTCCGAATTCATTTCATAAACCAATAACATTTCGAAATATCTTTCTCATTAAACATTTCCTAAATCATCAAAGAACCTATTTCATAAATCAGTCCTCAATGCAATACTCACATTTAAACTTTGACAACACCTTCCATAACATGTTTTTCAAATGATTCTCAACTAAATAAAAGTAGTAAATGCTTAATCGAAAGTTATGCATCAAGTATGCCATGAACATTACTTTTGCCTTTTAGCCAAATCACAATTTGCGCATAATATAGCTTATACTTTTCATTTTCAAGATATGAGTTTACAAATTCAAAGAAGCGATAGCACTACTCAGTTAGGAACGCTTGAACCAAATAATGCGTGGTTAAATGGGCCGACGATCTTATAATCCTATTAATTAAAAGAGAATCGACATCAAAACCAAATAAAACTCGATCTCATCTACGAAACTGACTAAACTGACGGTGCGTATTTGCGATCACCGCGACAAGCGATGACGAAAGACTGACTTTGATGGGGGGCTGCGTTTCAGGTTTCTGCTGGGTGCCGATGACGTAGTGGGTGGCTTCTCATTGCTGTCGCTGATCCTGCTCCGCCTCATCAGTCGATAGAGATCGAATCCCAGGAATTACTTCTTCCTGTTCTGGCACGATTTGGTAATTGTTTGTTCGCTTACTATATTTATTACATACCATCTTCGTTTTTCTTCTGCTTGCGAAGGTTACGTGGCATATGTTCACGGTACAGAATTACCATAACTATTTTCGGTTGATTTGGGGTCTTCGAGTTGGTGATGTTTCTATTTGAAGGCCTTTTTCTTGCTTAATTACAGCACTTGGTGGCCGCTTCCGTAATCCATCGCCAATTAGACCCCAAGGGCCAAGACATGATCATCGACTTTGAAAAGAACAAAAGTGTTTCAACATGGTACTGTGAGAGCATCGCTTGTTTCTAGTAAGTATTGTTTCGATAATTTTGGCATACATTTGGCTTCAGGGGAACTGGCATATGAATCCAGTACCCATAAATGCTATGGTAACGTGTTGATATGAGTATAGATGCAAGCACAGGAACTAGAGCAGGAATTTGATACCGAGAGGAAGATTAAATGTGAGGGATCGACTTCATAATTGAGATGGAAAGTATAGATGCCGGTACAAGCATTTACCTACAAAAAAATGGACTGTTACTCGTCCATGGCTTCTTCAACATAACTTTCGGATACAACTGGTGAATTCATTCTGACGACACAGGCAATGATGGTGCTGATGATATCTGCCCGTGCGGCAGGGATGGCTATCGGGTACGTGGGTCGTCAAGGGGAAGAGAAAATGCGTTGGCTTGGCCTTTGCAACAGAGTGACCAAGTTCTGCAACCAAGTGATGGTCTTGGTTGTTTTCTCGTATTTGGCCTTCTTCTGCTACCTGGCTCTTACCATCGCATCTGCCAACAAGCTCTCGTCTCATCCCCTCAAGTGACTTCGAAGAGTTACGACGGATTTGCAGGTTTTGTCTGCCGTGTGTAGGGTAGAGGAGGGGTATTTATTTTTGGTTCCTTCTTCTGCTGATCATTTTCGTCTTCCACTAGAGTTCATAGTTTAGTTTGCCTTCTGTAGATCTGTATAAATATTTTAGCTACTCGGTGATGGAGGAGCTACCGATTTAATCTTCACGAGCTTGTCTTTTTCACATCTGCTTAGATGTGTACGGACAAGTTGTCCATAATAGTTGAAAGAGTTATTTTGGCGTTTACAGTCTCGTTTCTTTTAGTGCCGATCATTTTGTGGGTTAGATGATGTTTTTGAAATCTGCCTGCATCTATTATTGCTAATTTTCAACTGTTCAACCACAGCAATTTGTAATCATTCTTCTAAATGGGTGGATATTAACTCCTGCATACTCACACCACATAATTAACCGGTTCGATTGTGGCACTGGTAATGCAAAGAAGGTTTAGTCTGTCCTAAATTCACCGAAAAATTACATCCAGAAACGGTGCTCACAAATCATCCTGTCTCCATCTGTAATTCATCTGCTAATAGATAAGTCGGGACCATCTGTAATTCATCTGCTAATAGATAAGTCGGGACCATCTGTAATTCATCTGCTAATGAATAAATCGATCTAATCAACTATAGGAGTATACATCGCACTATTCAGGCAACAGTCGCGGAAACTAACTTTTTCATTGGCCCACGGACAAGATAAAAGCTTACCCTGAAATGATTCTCAAATCTTATCGTGAAATGATTTTCAATTACACTTGTCTTGGCCACATTCATGGGTTCCGACTTCTCTAAACATGCTCATCTCTTTACCATACCATGACCAAAAGGTTCTCTGCTTTGACAGCCATTTCTTCACTAGTGCTCTCCCATTGGAGAAATGAAGGCCTAATTCAGTGTCGATGCACGCTCTCGTACCACAATTCTGAACCATCCTACTACAAGCGTTTCTCTTTATCTCTCCGTTTAGAAGCTCTAGACAGATCTCTAGGAACCTGAATTCAAAAAACCTTTCCTGAGCTGCGCTTGGGGAGCTACGCACAGAAAAATCTCTGTGCCTTCCAAATTTAAAAATTTCACAAGAGGATGAGAGTGCCGACTATCAAAAGAATTGTATTCTTTATTGCTTTTTTTGTGATATTCTCACTCTGATTGATGACCATATTTGTAGTCCACGGCATGTAATTCAACCGGTCTCCATCAGGGTATTTCTTTTTGAGGGATTGCAATCCAAAGAAAAGTGCAAGATGGAAGCCAATTGAGCAAAGTCAAGCAGCACCGAAAAAGGAGCCCTCATGGTTAGTGGCGGAGTCATTGACTTTTCCTCCGGAGGGCATCTCGCAAGTTGATTTCTCCATGCCATGCAGAGCCATTGACTTTTCCTCCGGAGGGCATCTTTCGCAAGTTGATTTCTCCATGCCATTTGGATCGTGTACGAACCCACAAATAAGAAAAGAAAGAATTGAAGGATGAGGGGATCGGTCAGACTGCTTGCCCAGAATTCTCTCGCTGAAAAAAGATGGCTTAATAGTAGAATTCAACTCTAGTCAAGCATCCCACTTCAGAACAAGAACCTTTTGGATTAGATGCTTTTGAGGGAGAAAAGTCAGAAAAATTCCATGTGGAGGCATTGTGAAGGGCAGAAACGGAGATGCCCATAAACCCATCGTTGGGGATAAGAGTCGCGTATAGAGAGAATCAAATTGTCTCTGGATTCAAACTAAAAGCCGCATGGCTAGCTTTGGTTTTATGGACCAAAATAGTAACCTTATTCTGCAGGATTTGTCCATCATCTTTTCTTTTCGCTGCTCTTATCTGGCATCGGCACATTCAAGCGGTTCCCACATACTAGTAAATACCAAGTTCAAAGTCTGGATCATGTAAGACCTCATTGTAATCATCTTATTCAGATTAATATCTCAAAAAATCATCTGATACAGTTCATTGGCAAGCTGGGTTTGGTCCATGAAATGCCTCAGCATTCAAGAGATACGCGGGGAGCATTTTTTTTTTTTTTGTTGGTGAAATGTAACTAAAGCCTAAAAATATTGACTTTAACCAAGTATACCTGATTTATTGCCATCCGTTGATATCTTCTCAAAGATATTGGGCGGGCTCTTTTGCTCGGTTCAGTGATCATTACGCACCTGTAAGGCGTGCTCATACAAAGAATAGAATCTAATATGGGTAGCTTGTCAAAGCTAAGAGATTGGTCAGAATTATTGCAGGCTCATCAGAAAGAAAGAAATATTCAAAAGAGAAGATTTGTACGGCGCAAATTGACTAAAGCCGGTCCTACAAAAATATTGGTGGGCCTTGGAACCTGATCTCTTAGTCGGTTCCACTCCCTATAAATAGAGACAAGAGTGCAAGCAAAAAATTGAAGCATTGGACTTGAGTGGAAGAAGAAGAAGAGAGGCTAACATGAAGACAAGAGACTCATTTGGTAGCCAAGGATGACTTGCCTGCTTCGAAGTCGATCTATTCGAGCTAAACTGATGGTTCGAATAGTTCGTACCCGGTATCAGGCAGTCTCCTTGGCTAATCAGAAAGTCTCTTATCTTTCATGTTAGGCTTCTTCCTCCTAAGAGCGACCACTCCACGAAGATACAACTTTGTCTGTCCATTTCATTCATCACATCACACACCGAGAGGAATTGAAACATTTTTGCGAGGAAGAGAGGCCTTACATGAGGTGATGAGTCCTGTTTGTTAGCCAAGGATGACTTGCCTGCTTCTTGCATGGGGCTTCGATCATGGTCGCCCTTCTGGTTGGCCAACACCTAGGATTGCGGGATCACCAGGCAGGTCATCTTGGTGTATGTGACGTGCTCTTCATGTTCATGTTAGGCCTTCTTTTCTTCTTTGAAGGTGCCTACCTTTCTCTAGGCCAAAAGGTGCATTGGAAGCCTACACCAGAAGGTTTGTGAAAGATGCGAATCGCTTATATTAAAATATTCAAAAACAAAAGGAGGAATGAAAACTGATTTCCGTGGCTTTGCTATCTGGAGAAAGAAACACCCCATCGTGCAGGTTTGATTATCGAAACCATTTGACTCCTGAGAGATACTTTGTAATACTAGCCTTTTTAGTTGACCAAGCCAAAGGTGGTGGACCCACTTTAAAAAAATAATAATAATAAGAGAGAGAAAGACTTGGTCAACAAAAGAAACAGTAGTGGCCGTTTCGGCTATTAAAAGAAACCGAGAGCTCACATGTGAGGAATAGAAGAAAAAGAACAGAGGGAAAAGAGAGAGTGCGCTCGTGCCATAGGGGCCTCGCCAAAGCTGAATCAACTACACATCGCAACGTCTGGTAAGTATTCACGCCCTTCATTCATCCAATTGGGATAGTTTTCGGGTTCAATCACAACTAGCATTCCGAAAGCAAAGCAAAAATCGGTGTAAGTGTTCACAGATCTAACTGAGACATTTTCAAAAACAGTTGACGTGCGCCAACAAATCCTAAGGTTTCCAGCTCCGCCGGGACTCGAATCCGTGCCGGCGACCTCGACGCACGACGTACGGGGACTGTGGAAACAAAATATAAGGACGACAAGGGCCGAAGCTCGCGCGAAGCGGACGGCCGCGATCTCCGGCCCGGTGTGCCCAAAACAGAATGCAAGCAGAGCCGAACGTATCTGTTCGGCTTGAGGACGTCGCCGGAAAGGTCCTCGGACAGGTCTGCGCAGGGCCGAGGCGCCCTCTCTTGCTCTCTCAGTCGCTTGGACCTTTCACTCTCCGTTTACCATCCCTCCTCCGGACTCTCACCGAAGAGTTCCCCCTTGAACATCTCTCTCCCCAATCTCTCCCGGTCTCCCCCTCCCTGTTCTCTCCGTTCTGCCCCAGCGGTGCCGTCTGCTTTGTGCTCTGCTCCTCCTGCTCGCGTGCTTCGCTTGAACCAGCTGGTGCGCGAGGGCCCCCCTGCGATCCTGGCTGGCAGTGTCGGCCTGACCCCGACCACCCACTCCTGGTCGGAGCTCCGCCCCAGTCTCTGTTCTCCCTGCCCTCTGTCGCTGTGCTTCTGCTTTTTCCCTTATGCAGAACGCGTGAAGGAAGAAGGCTGGCGTGGGCCGGGCCAAAGGGGAAACGGGCATGGCCGCGCAGGGGAAAGAGAGGCGGGCGGTGGGCCGGGCCAATGCCGGATCCGGCCCGACCCGACCTCTAGGCGTTTTTTTTTTTCTTTTTTTAGCAACTAATTCCTAATTTTTTATGCGCTTAAATTCTAAATAAAATCGTAAATTTAGATGTCAATAAGCACTAAGTGTTATACAATAACATAACTTCATGGAAGCCACCTTTAGGGCCTTATAGTCAAGGGTTAAGTACTACACAATAATGTAACTTTATGAGAGCCACCTCTAGGGCCTTGTACTATTGATTTACGTCGGTCAAGGATTAAGTGTTATACAATAATGTAATTTCGTGGAAGCCACCTCTAGGGTCTTATACTACTGATATATGTTGGTTAAGGATTAAGTGTTATACCATAATAAAATTTCATGAGAGCCATCTCTAGAGCCTTGTATTACTCAAGCGATAAGTGCTACACGATGACGTGATCTCATGGGAGTCACCTCCACTATAAGATTGATCGGTGGAGTAAAACATTAACATGCGATGCAACTTTAATTAATGAAATGAATCATTGACATGAGATATGCTAAGTTCAATTATCAAACCGAATCGGTGATACTTGTTTTGATATGAGAAATTATGCTAGGTTTAAGTAATATATAACTTAGTTTATTCTTGCAAGTTGTTATATATTGGATTGACATAGATGAGTCATATCTTTGAGTTCTAAATGTGTAATGTGGGGATTTGATCTGCTTATAAGATATATACTATTCACTTAGCAGTAGTTGCTCATCTCTCTCTTTCTCAATCTTTTCAGGTCCTTAGTTAGTAGCCATTAGAGCAAAAGCATTATCTCAGGAACTTTCGGGAGTTGAATTTTGTTAGTTTGAAGCTACCTTATTTGGGTGGAAAGATGGCTGTGTCATCCCATTTTCTGCTAAGATTTGGGATGTGACATACTTAAACGAATGGCTACTTGCAGGTGATGAATATGTCAAGAACGTGTGGCTAAATGCACTTCTATGATACGTGCAAATCGAAAGGTTTTCACCAAGGAGGCGTAACGTCCAGTCACTCTCCGAGTGCTGTCTACTTTGGATTCTGCTAGCACATGCTGTACAATAATTTATGATACCAATACCTCAAGTTCAGCAAGATTGATACCTTGCTTGCACATAATATCGAAGTTTCACTTTCTATCATGTCTATGCCTTCAATATCATAATTAAAAGCGACGATTGACGTGGGCATGATCTAAATGTTGATAAATACATAAGAACAGTTATTACATCTTCGAATTATCCGGAGGAACTCTCAGGTGTATGTGAACTCAATATTTTCACTATCCCTAGTTCCCGAGTGATTTGTGTGTGGCAGAGTGGACCAGTTGACACATCACTTGGAATCGTCATCAACTCATGCTTCTATTTTCACCCAATGATCACTTACAAACTCATTTTACTATCTTGCTTAGGCTTTGGATGATTTGGTTTTTAGTTGGCTTTAAGTGTTTTGGGCAGATGCAAAAATTTAAGATTTGGAGATTGACACTTACATAAATGTGATAGCAAAAAGTGGTCTCCATAGAAGGTAAAACTCATGTATTCTCGAGAAAGCTGGGACAGTTGAAATCCCCACGCGTTCTAAGAATCCGTACATTTTCATCAATCATACTCGAGAAACGTATATACACACACGGACAAGAATGCTGAGCATAGTTCATGAATATCGCCTTCAGCTTAATGCATATACCGACGTCCATCACTTTGCAAATTGCAAGTGACAATAAGCGTAGGCTAGTACTTCCTAAAGAACGGCTCGGTGATTCTAATCTCGTTGCTCTATTCTCTTGGATTGAACGAGGCTCGAGTGGGGTGCGCTCATTGTCATAGCTCATCAGACCACATGGGCGATCTAAGCCCGATCGACCTAACAGGTGATTGATAAGAGCCACATGAATAGGATCTGTTGAAAGTGATGTTTCGATCGGACATTGGTCCATGTCTTTCATGGAAAAGCATTCGAAGTAAAACATTTGGATAAGAATAATGTCCATATGTCCATGCATGGAATAGATGTTCGCGCTAAGAGCATGTTTTCGAGGGATGTAACACCTCAATCAGGAGTGACGTCGTTGATGTATATGAACTTCGAGTTGACGTGGTCAAAATGTTTGACGAGTTGGAACGTGCAGTATATAAATTCAAATTGAATTCGACTTCATAATAGTCTTTCTAGCTATTAAAAAAAAAATTCAAAATATTATAAATTCAAGCTGGAACTGGACTTTTTTTTTTTTTTTTTTTGGTCAAAATATAGCTGGCATTTCTTATATAACGTCTGAAAATAGAGTCTCTACATCAGAACATAAGATTAACATGAGAGAGTGCGGGGGGTGGGTAATCCGGTCGGGAGGGAGATCCGCGGCTTTGTGCGCCTTTGCAACCTTGGCCATTTGCTCGGTTGTTTTGTCGGGTTCGTGGGCCAAATTGACGGAAGGGATGTGTTTAAGGAGTAACTGCGAGTCTTCCACGATGGAGCGGGCCTCCCATGGGCTTTCAATCGGCCCAAAATGCTGTGCACGGCTTCAAGGCAATCGAACCGATCCGGAGCTGCTGTTCACTTCCAAAGTCTTCTCCCGTTCGTGCGTGTTGAGTTCTGTTCGGGGTGTTCAAGCAAAGTAACGCCTCCCTGATAGCTAGGGTTTCGGCTGCAAGAGCTGAGATCGCACAAATCGACTTCGCAAATCCATCGGTGAGAAGACCGTTGCTGTTCCGGAAGATCCCCGCCACCGAGCCCTCTTTCGTGGAGCAACACCAGGCGCTATCAACGTGGATTTTACGGGTGAGTGGCTGGTGGGTTTTGCTGTTCGCTGGAGTTAGGTGGTTTATGGGTGGTTTCGGGCTCTTAAACAGGAGCATCATGGAGGTTGCGTCTTCAAGTGCCCGCCTGGGATTCGGTGGACGGCCATGGAAGATAAAAGCGTTTCGTTCCTTCCAGATCTGCCAAATGGTGCCAGCAACAAGAGATTTGGTCTGAGGTGCAGCCACCGAGGTAAGAATGTCTCGGATCCATTTGTCTATACGGGTGATCTTCGTCGGGGAGGTGTCGATTTTTAATCTTGGGTTTGACCAGATGTCCTTTGTCCAGCTACATAAGGCGAATAGATGCTCCACTGTTTCTGGGTGTTGCTGACAGATCGTGCATGTTGGGTCAGGTATTATCTTTCGCCTGAATAGGTTTTCTTTGGTGGGGAGGGCATTATTACATATGCTCCAAAGTAAAAACCTGACTTTAGGGTAAGTTGGGAGCTTCCAGATTTCGTGCCATAATGATTTGGGAGTCTGATAGGAAGTAGAAGGCTGAGTTGTGGTTGCAAGCTCTATTTTTTGTCTGAGTCGATTGTAGCTGCTTTTGACTGTGTAGAAGCCTCGTTACATTTTGCTGTCCAAATTAGCTTATCGGGTTTGAAGTGAAAGCGAGAGGGGTCGCTAAGATTTCTCGGCCACCTCTTGACTAAATAGCCGATTCACTTTCTCGCTCATCCCATTCTCTATTTGTTGGGTATAGCAATTCAGCCACTCTATATGGATCGTTTCGATTTGGTGGGCCCCCAATCTTTCCCAAGTTTAGCCAGCGGTCTTCTCTTATCCGGATTGTTTCGCCATCTCCTACCTCCCATTTAATAGCTGGTTCGATCACCTCTCTAGCCATTAGGAGGCTTTGCCATCCCCAAGATGGGCGATAGCCTTTTGCGCACTCCGGAAAGTACCTCGGGAAAGTATAAACCCTTTAATGTTCTCGCTCCATAAGGCATCCGGCGCTTGAGATAGCCTCCATGCTTGTTTCCCTAGCAAAGCTTTGTTGAATGCCATAAGATCTCTGAAGCCTAGGCCGCCACCATCCTTTCTTGTTTTCAAAAACTCCCAATTCTTCCAGTGGACTCCTTTCTTGGCTGAGTTTTGTTTCCACCAGAAATTTGATGTGCGTTGCTCTATAGCTCGACAAATAGAGATTGGGATTTTAAAGAGAGACATGGCATATTGTGGCAAAGCTTGGACCACTTTGTCTTGATAAGTATCTCTTTACCCGCCTTTGAGATTAATTTTCCTTCCAGCCCTCCAATTTCTTTTCTACTCGAGCTAGTATCCAAGAGAACATCTCATTTTTTTTTGGTCGGCCCCAATCAAGGTATTCCAAGATAGGAACCTGTTTTTTTCTATGATAGGGACTCGTAATTCAGATGCTAGGTTTGATTTCGGGAGTTGAGGACAGCCCTTTCCAAAGAAAAGCCCCGACTTGTTGAGGTTGATGGCTTGACCCGAGGCAAAAAAAGTATTGGTGGAGGATATTGGCTAGGTTTTGTGCTTGATAATTGTGCCTTTAAGGAAGAAAATGGCATCATCGGCGAATAGTAGGTGGGACAATGTGGGGCGGTAGAGTTTAGTTGGATGCCGTTGATGGTATGGTCTTCAATGGCTTTATTCATGAGGGTTGATAAGGAATTGGCCATGAGAATGAAGAGATATGGGGATAGTGGATCCCCTTGACGGATACCTCGGGATGGCTTAAAAGGAGTGCATAGATCTCCATTTACTTGCACACTATAAGAAACTGATGTGATGCATTGTCTAATGAGACCCACCCATTTTGCACTAAAACCCAATTTTAGCAGATAATCACAAAGGAAATCCCACTCCACCCTATCAAAGGCTTTTTGCATGTCAAGTTTAAGGACTGCCTGGAAATGTTTTTGCCTTTTCCTTACCCTCAGCTGATGAATGACCTCTTGAACGATGAAAATGTTATCTTGGATTTGGCGACCGCTAACAAATGCACTTTGTTCTTGGGAAATTATGTTCGGGAGAAGGGGTTTTAATCTATTGGCCAGAACTTTGGCAATAACTTTATAGCTGAAATTGCAAAGACTGATGGGCCTATACTGAGTTATACTTTCAGGGTTTGCTACTTTGGGGATGAGAGTGATATGGGTCTTATTTAGCTCAGGATCGAGAGTACCTTGGCTGAAGAAGGAGTCCACCATTTTAAATATGTCGTCGCGTACCACTGGCCATTGGCTTTGATAAAATAAGCCGTTAAGTCCATCCGGTCCCGGGGCTTTAGTGGCTCCCATTTGGAAGACTGCCTCTTTTACTTCTTCTTCCGAGATAGGCTTGATTAGGCTCTCATTCATTTCCATTTGTGACTAGTTGTGTGCATTGATCAAGAATTGGTGATAATTCCTCTCCCCGACTGTAGTGTATAATGTTTGATAAAAGGCCCTTATATGATGTTTTATGGTTGTAGGCTCGCGACTCCATGTAGTGTCATCTAACCGGAGCATGGAGATTTTGTTTCTGTTTCTTCGTTGAACTGTTGTGGCATGGAAAAACTTTGTGTTTTGATCTCCCCATCTCATCCATGTGATTCGTGATCGTAGGCACCAGTACATTTCCTCTTGTCGCCAAAGATCTTCTATTGTTCTGACCACATTTCTGTATTCTTCTCTAGCTGAGGGCTCTTCCTCCTGATTAGTCAAGTCTGTTAGTCTTTTTTTGAGTGTTTCAATTTGTCGCGATGCATGCTGGAATGTTCGTTTGCTCCATTTAATAAGGTCGGCTGCGACTTGCTTTACTTTTCCAGCAATATCAACTTGGTGGTTGCTGATTTTCCCCCATGCCTCTTGGATTACCTCTGTGCATTCTGTTTTTTCAAGCCAGTACGCTTCGAATCTGAATGCTTTCTTTCTCTTCATTGTAGGTGGTTCCAAGGTAAGGAGTAAGGGACTGTGGTCTGACCCGATCGCTGGTAGGGCATATACCTCTGCACTCGGGAATTGTATTCTCCATGGCCAGTTACACAATGCTCTATCTAGCCTCTTCTTTACCAGGTCAGCTCCTTCTCGATTATTGGTCCATGTGAATTTGCATCCTTTACTGTTCAAATCCATTAGAGAGCATGAGTCTAGGAAGTCCCGAAAAGCCACCATTCTATGTCTATCTGCTTCGCGCTTGCCCGCTTTTTCCCAAAGGTATAGAACTTCATTAAAATCTCCCATACAAAGCCAAGGGAGGTTGTTGGATGAATTAATTGAGCTGAGCAGTCGCCATAAATTTAATCTCTCCTGGAAAGAAGTAGGTGCATGTAAAAAGGAGATTCTCATCATATCGCCTCTGCTGTGAATTTTGCACTTAATATCAATTAGGTCCTCATAGCTAGCCAGAATTTCTACATGAACTTGATCATCCCACATGAGAATGAGACCCCCTGCAATGCCAATTGGATTGATGATACTGGAGTTGCGAAAATTCAGACTCTTTCTTACCTTGTCAACCTTGCTTTCTTTATTTTTGGTTTCCATAAGGAACACCAGGTTAGGCTTTTCATGAGCCACTAGGGCTCTAAGGTGCTGAACTGTCAAGGGAGAGCCCAAACCTTGACAGTTCCAGCATAGGATATTCATGTATAATCGGGTGGCTTATTAGGGCTAGCCACCAAAGCCCGTTCGGGGACCCATTCCAGCTCTTGAATAGGTGTATCTAATAAATTTTCCTCATCAACAAGCTGAATTGAGGAGGACCTTTTCTCATAAGGGTTAACTCTCTTCTGTTTTTTTGTCACTGGGATTTTGAGCATTTTCTTGTTTTTTCTCAGATTTTCCAGCCCAGGATCTTCTGCAACCCAAGGTAGAAGGAGCTGGGTTTGCTGAGATCGTTTCCCCTTACTTGAGGATTGCATATGATCTGAGATACTCAAGTTTGTATCTGCTGGTTCTTCTGGATTTGATTGCATTTCAGAGCTTTCTGCCCCTGCCTTGTTGCATTTTGGGGTTGCTTGGCTGTTTCCTTCGCCGTTGGCTACCAGGTCCATCTCATAGGATATGGGAGGAACTTCCAGTGTCGGCTCTTCTACAGTGAGTCCTTCTTCTAATCTGCCATAGAAAGCCTCCCAGTAGGGGCTATGATCACACGCTTCTGCCTTCAGCCATGCTCCATACTTGCCAACTTTGTCTGTAGCCCATGGGGATTGCTCATATGGAATTTCTGTACAACTTGTGGCAAAGTGACCGATTCTTCCACACGAGTAGCAGTATTGTGGTAATCGTTCGTATTTAAATTCCACCCAGAGTTTCTTGTTTCCGATGTCCAGAATAGCCCCTGATTTTAGTGGAGCTGATAAGTCCACTTCTACTCTTGCTCTTCCATTTTTCTGTGTTCCATTGCCCCTTGAGTCCACCTGAATCTCCAGAACTTTGCCTACTTTTTGTGCCAGGTCGTTGAACACACTTTCAAGCATCCACCCTGGGGGTATCCCTCCCATACGCACCCAAAAAGCACAGCGGGAATAATCATAACAGTGCTCTGGTATGTCAGGTTCGCATTGTTTAAGGACTAGTAAATTTCTGGAAAAGGACCATGGTCCAGATTTCATAACTCTTTCTTTCTCCACTACCGAGTTGAATAGGAATGAAAACAACCCCGGTTCCTTTTGTGTACATATCACCGCTTCTGTTGTCCATGCTTTCTTCATAGTTTGAAAGAAGGCTGGGACATTGACATTAGGTTTGGTATATAGCATACCGAAGAGGGTTCGATTGCATTCTGCTCTTTTTTCAGGAGGGATTTCTCTAGTCACTTCAACAATGTCGTTTTCTGACCACAGGTGGCCCAGGCTTTTGCATAAAGCTGCCAGACGCAGCTCATTCTCTTCTATTCCATCCATTCTACAAGGCGACAAGTAGGGGTTTGCTGCTGGGTGGGCTTTTGGAAAGGGATGTGAATTGAAGGGAGCTCAGTGGCTGAAATGGCAAGAGCGATGAAAAGTATGGCAGATGTAGCCCGAAACAGCCTTGAGTCTCTACGGGGACAAATCAGACACTCATAACAGAGAGCAAGGAGCAACACCAGCCTTTTGTGGGAAAAGAAGCTGAATGCACAAAGTAAAACAGCATCTCAAGTACAGTGAACCCCCATCCAACAAAACCAGCATCTCTCAAGCGAGACGAGCCCCATTCAGTGAAGAACCAGACAAGTCGAAGCTGGTACGAAGAACAATCCTTACCGCTGTGAGGGGACCCATTCACCTGGTTGTGAAGCGATCTACCTCAAAGAAGACCCATGCCGCATTTCGGCATCCTGATGCTCCTACAATGAAAATGGCTTCATCCCACCTTGCGCGAGAGGAACTGTTCCATTACTCAGTGTGTCATTCTCAGATCTCCACACAGCTACGGTGGAAGACAGGGGTGCTTGAGGTTACAATGTGAGTTTCAAAGATCCACAGGGAAGGATCAGTAAGATGGGAAGAGGAAATCCCCAGGAGATTTAGGGTTTCTACCGCCGGAGGTAGGGGGAGCTCTCAGAGTCGAGAGAGATGAGGAGGTGAGTGCTTTGGATAAACGGGGAGCTGGAACTGGACTTGAAGCTTAAAGGATCTTGCCATTTAGATCACTGACTTCATTCTCTTCTTTAAGCATTGGCAAAGTGCGAATATCCTTTTAAACAATAGTTTAACATCATCTCTGATTCTTTGAAAGACGGTTCAATTGACAGAACTTTTTTCTGTACTAACAGAATTCTTAAAAAAATAATGAATATCAAAAAACTATTAGTAGAAAGAATTACTTTCATCCGATTTCAATTAACTTATCAATAAATACAAAAATAAGACTTAACGTTTTGACTGGTGCTCAATGATAGATTTAAGATTGTATTTTGATTAATTGAGGACTTTAAAAAGCCTCAATTGGATCTTGTGCTCACCCCCAGTGGAATTTGAGCATCATAAATTCGACTACCTCCCAAAGTGAAATATCTGGGCATTTACCGCATGTCATTTCAGACGCTTCAATTGCTCAAGACTTGATGGTGCTTTTTTAAATCCTCAAATCCAATTAACCAAGCTAAAACCTTTATGTTCTTGATCAACTAATAGCCAAATCCTTCAAGTATTGTTGCTGCACTTATTTTGAAAAGTTGGTAATTTGCAAGATATTTCGAAAAATCAGTAAGTTTTGTTTTTCCCCACAATGTAGATTAATATTAATAACAAGTCACAAAGCAGGCTGAGCAATCCTGATCCAAACGAAGAGACTCAATCATCAAGTTGCAACTCAGAGTTTTATGCCAGTCAATAGACACCTTGCTTTGAACGTTGAGACAAATGCAAATCTTATGTCTAATCAATCTCTATTTGAGAAAAAGAATTGAGGAAGAGCTCAGCAAAAGAGGACTTATGGAGACAACTGTTCCTGGCACTCCGAAAACAGAACAAGCCCAAGTAACTTCACCTCCAGGAACACTATTAACAAGATGAAACTACAAAAATGGCCCTCCAAAGTTGCACAGAGAGAGAGAGAGAGAGAGAGAGAACATACAAGTTGTTCCTCTCTTCATGGGCAGCATTTGAAGAACAACAGAGTGGAGAGACCTGCATGTCCCACTCTAGTCGACTGTGCATATAACTTGGCAATAAAACATTGTCAAGGAATTCAGGGATTGAACCAAACCAGATTTCTCCGTGATAGCTTTTGGACTTCTTCCCCATAGCAAGTTCCAGGCACTCCCTATTGTGAATGTACCAGGTGGCGTAAATTTCCGAAGTGCTCAAAATTCGGCATTAAGAATCCACACAAGTGAGCTCAAATCCTAACTCAATCATCAGACCCGGTGGCAGTTGGCCAGTGCCAAACTGATTCTTGATTCAAATCCTGGGCCTTTGCTTGAAAGGGCAATACAGAATCATAGACAATTCTAGCAGGAAAATGAACAAGCAGAGGACCAACAGGATGCCAGTGACCATGCCAAGGGAAAACAGAAGAACCATCACCCATTACATGTTTCAAAATGAGGCGTAAAAACCTCTCTTAAATTTCGAGATTTTCCTCCCAAACATAAGATGCATCAGCTGGGATCTTCAAAGTCCTAAAGAGACCTGTTTTTAAGCTTATAAACTTTTTAGCCAAGCCACCCATATAGACCATGCCTGAGCAAATATCAGCCATAAGCGGCGCATAATACATGCTTTATTCCACCATTCTAATCTCTTAAGGCCTACTAATCTTACCTCTTTCTTAGGCAACAATTTATGTGTATCATGACCACTTCTGAAAAATCGGCACACTAAGCGATGTGACCAATTTTGATTGAGCATTGAATATGGTCCATTTATTTAATTGCTCGTTTAACTTTTGCCGCATCGTCTAGCGTATCAATTGTATGGATCAATCTTAGTACATCCCGCATTGCTCAAAGACCTCCCGGTACTCATAAAAGTAGAGATCTACTCAAGAATGTTGTGTGAGCGGACCTTTTTGAAGCAACTAAACTTGAAGAATATTGACTTCTAACACAAGTTGGCCTCCCACGATGTAATAATTGACAAAAGCCATATTCAAATTAAAGCCATCCATCCAGATCTCTGGCGATGGACCTTTTCGCACGGTGTGAATATTACACGTAACCCTTCCTCCGTGCATGCAGGAGGAATTTATTCCTCCATTTGTAGGTCAGCTTTCATCTCGCCCATCTGAGAGAGAGAGAGAGAGAGAGAGAGAGAGAGAGAGAGAGAGAGAGAGAGAGAGAGGTTTTGCGTAAGGCATATTGACTCGACCGATGAGGACCTCCAAAGATGCAATATTCGTGGCTTTGGAATACGATCTTCCTGTATTACTTTTCAAGACCTCTATAAATGGGTACATTTGGTAGAACTACATGGGCACACAAGCAGCAAAGTAAATTTAAGAAGGAGAGGTCTAACATGAGGATGATAGCCTTGCTTTGATAGCCAAGGATGACTTGCCTGCTCCGAACTCGATTTCGTCATGCATCAGTGAGTTGATCTTCAGAAACTCATCACACAGTCGAACTGGTTGGTTGCAGGCAGTCTCCTTGGCTAGTCGGAGCATCTCTTGTCTTTCATGTTAGGTTTCTTCTTCTTGTTTAAGCGAGTCCTCGAGTTATTGAAGTCTCATCTCCTTTTGGCACTCCATACTGAGGAAGTGAGGCCTTACATGATGAGAAGAGTCTTTTGTTTCGTAGCCAAGAATGACCTGCCTAAAATCTTACGGAGAGCCTTCGCTGAAGAGAAATCTGAATAGGAGCGTTCTGTTTGATCACGCAGGCAGTCAATCTTGGCTAGTTGACAGTCTCTTCTCGTTCATGCTAGGCCCTCTCTTCTTCCTTGAATATTGTCCTTGGCTTATATGTAACCATTCACCACCCCAATCCTTCGTGTTCTCACCAAGATTCATCCCTTCCCTTTATATATCAGCAATGGCCTAAGTTTCACTTCTTAATAGTTCTTATCATGTCTATGCCACTTTCTTTCAATTCCATAAGAAACGTTTGACTTGGGCATGATGTAAATGTTGATAAACACATAAGAACGGATGTCATATTTTCCAACCGTTGAAAAGAACACTAAGTGCATGTGATGTGAACTAAGTATATTCAGTCTCCCGAGTTCCTAAGTTATTTGTGTGTAGAGTGGACTAGTTGACCCGTTACACACACACACACACACACACACACACACACACACACACACACACACACACATATATATTAACATCTTTCTCAAGGTTTGGGTATTAGTTTTCAGCTGATTTTAAGTGTATTTGGGGGGGGGGGGGGTGTGGAAAGTTAGGATTTGCTATGGACATATTTGAAAATAAAATGACATTTTGATAAATAGAATCATTGTCAATGTGGAGGTGTGAAGTGGTCTCTATCAAAGGTAAATCTCATGTTATGGAGGAAAATTACCAAAAAAGTCAAAAACATATTATAATTGTGCCAATTCAGTCTTAATTTTTTTTCCCTATTTCTCCTAAACATTTTGTATTTATGTCAATTCAGTCTATCCAATCAATTTTGACCGACCGACACTGACGTCGCATTTTTAAAATAATAATTTAGTAATGTTTTGAATTTTTACACTGAATGAAACAGGGAATATACTTTCTTTAAAAAATCTTTCATTTCCTTTTGCTTACTGGGTTATACACAACGTTGTTTATGTTCCTTCTAATATTCAGTGTGAAATATAGAAGAAGGTCTGTTGTATCTTGGGAGGATAGCCATCAGAAGCCTATCGCACCGAGTTTTGCACTCTTAGGGACGGAATTATTCTTAAGGACAGTGCTTACACTTGCACGCCCCAAACAAATTTATTTACAAATTTATTTACAAATTTATTTATTCTCGTTAGCTCTTTCCTACAATCTTAAGGATAAACCCATGGAGCCTCAAGTTGATACTGCTACTGATGCCTCAATCTCCGTCAGTCCAGTTGCACTACCACCACTACCACATATGTTCTATGCCAAACCATTCCCTGGCATATCGAAGATTGAAGTTTTTAACAGCAACATTTCAAAAGGTGGCAAGAAAGGGTTTTCTCTATTCTAGATGTGCGTGGTGTGGCTTTCTCGCTTACGAAGGCCAAACCAACTGATAACAAGCTGCGAGATCAATGGATACACGCTAATAAGATATGTAGGCACACAATTATTAGTACTTTTTCTAATGAATTGTTTGATATCTACTGTCCGTACAAGGAAGCAAAACAAATATGGGACTTCATGACTGCAAAGTACACTGCCGAAGATGTGGGCAGACAAAAATGAGTAATCGGAAATTATTATCGATGGGAAATGTCCGATGATAAGGAGATCAAGACATAAATCAATGGAATATCACAAGGTAATAAAGGACTTGAAGGCATAAAACATCAATCTACAAGAATAATTTATTGCGGGCCTGCTAATTGAAAAGTTGCCTAAGTCTTTGAATAACTACAAGCAACAACTCAAGCACAAGGACAAGCAATTGTCACTAGCCGATCTGATCGTGCATATTATCAAGCAAGGAGATCAAAGCTGTCAAAGCTAAGGAAATTGCTACCAGGGCAAATTTGGTGCAAGGCAAATCTCAACATCGCCAAAACAAGTATAATAACAAAAAAACCTAATTATAAACCCAAGATTGCTCACCCCACCTTCAAAAAGAAAGACTCTTGCTTCATTTATGGAAAACCAGGTCATCATGTAGCGCATTGCGGAAAGAGAATAATGGGAAATGACAATCCTGCTAAACCAAAAGTCAATTTGGTTAAAGCATATGACTCTAATGATATAATTGTTACAGTTATTTCCCAGGCCAATATTGTGGCCAATGTAAAAGAATGGGTGGTAGACTCAGGTGCTACCAAGCATATTTGTGCAAACAAAAATGCATTTTCCTCCTACACGCCAGTAGGGGAAGGAGAAAAAATTTATCTTGGTGATTCAAGAACAGCTCAAGTTCTTGGGAAATGAAAGGTTCTTCTCAAGCTCACATCTGGCAAGACTTTGGCCCTGAATGATGTATTGCATGTCCCTAATATAAGGGCAGACATGGTCTCAGTAGCTCTTTTAGGAAAGGTTGGGGTAAATGTGTCATTCGAATCTGATAAAATTGTAATGACAAAGAATAACGTCTTTGTGAGAAAGGGTTATTGTAATCAATGACTTTTTGTTCTTAATGTTTCCAATGTTATCAATGAAAATGCTACTACTTTCGCTTACTTGGCTAAATCTATTGATTTATGGCATGGTAGATTAAGTCATGTTAGTATTTCTTATATTAAGAAAATGCAAAACAAGATTTAATTTTTGGAATTAAAAACTCATGTTTTTAATAAATGTATAATATGTGCCGAAACAAAATTAACAAAAAAGCCTTGTATTTCTGTAAATAGAGAATCTGATTTGTTGAGTTTAATTCATACTAATCTAGGAGATTTAAAACAAACTATGATTAGATGAGATAAACAATATTACGTGACCTTCATCGATGATTATTCTAGATTCACTAAAGTTTATTTGCTTAGGCATAAAGATGAAGCTTTTGATATGTTCCTTTTGTATAAAGCTGAGTTAGAAAACCAATTGAATAAAAGGATAAAAAGAATTAGGTCGGATAGAGATGGAGAATATGTATTGCTTAACGAATTTTGTGAAAAGGAAGGAATAATTCATGAAATTACGCCTCATTATTCCCCCGAATCTAATGGCATAGCTAAAAGGAAAAATAGGACTTTGAAAGAAATGATGAATTCTATGCTTGTTAGTTTTAATGCTCCAAATAATTTATGGGGTGAAGCTATTTTATCTGCATGTCACATCTAAAATAGAATACCTCATAAGAAAACAGGTAAAACACCCTATGAATTTTGGAAATGTTATCGTCTTAATTTAAAATATTTGAAAGTATGGAGGTGTCTTGCTAAGGTTATGCTTCCTAATTCTAAGAAAAGGAAAATGAGCTATAAATCATCTGATTGCATGTTTATTGGTTATGCTGAACATAGTGCTGCATATATTCTTGTATTAAAAAGTGAAGTGCTTGATAATAATACTATAGTTGAGACAAAAAATGCAGAATCTTTTTAGCATATTTTTCCATTAAGTATCGATATTATTTCTCCTGCACCTCTTCATAAAAATATTTTCGAAAATTCAAATGATGAATTGAGAAGAAGGAAAAGAATAAGGAAAGAAACTTCTTTTGGGAATGATTTTTACACTTATCTTATTGATAATGATCCTTTGACTTATTCTGAAGTAATATCTTCCACTGAAAGAAATTTTTGGAAAGAAGCTATAAAAATCGAGATTGATTCTATCTTACAAAATTAAACTTGGAAATTAGTTGATTTATCACCCGGTGCAAAATCGATTGGAAGTAAATGGATTTTTAAAAAGAAATATAATCTCGATGGTTCTATTAATAAATATAAAGCAAGATTAGTTGCAAAAGGTTTTAATCAAAAACAAAATGTTGATTTTTTGACACTTTTGCTCTAGTTACAAGAATTTCATCAATTCGTGTTTTAATTGTTTTGGCTTCTATTTACAAACTTCTTGCTTACCAAATGGATGTTAAAACAGTTTTTTTTAAATGGTGATTTGGAAGAAGAAATTTACATGGTGCAACCTGAGGGTTGTATTTTTCATAGCCAAGAAAACAAACTTTGTAAACTTGTTAAATCCTTATACGGCTTAAAACAAGCGCCAAAGCAAGAGAAATTTGATAATGTTCTAGTTAATAATGGATTTTTCTCTATTTGAGTAGATAAATGTGTATACACAAAAATCGTTGATGGTGAATCTATAATTATTAGCTTATATATTGATGACATGCTTATTTTTGGTACGTGTATTGATGTTGTAAATTAAATAAAATGTTTTTTGACTTCTAAATTCAATATGAAGGACATGGGGAAAACTAATATTATTTTGGGTGTTGGAATCGTAAATAGTGATAATGGCCTAATGCTTACTCAAGCGCATTATGTGAAGAGGCTACTTAAAAAATATGATCACTTTGATGTCAAACTTGTGAATACTCCTTATAATTCTAATATCCACTTAGTAAAAAATATAATGGATGGTGTGGCTCAATCTAAGTATGCTCAAATTATTGGGAGTTTGATGCATTTGATAAATTATACTCGACCTAATATAGCTTATGCTATATGTAGACTAAGTAGATATACACAAAATCCCAATTATGATCATTGGACTGTTTTGAGCAGATTAATGAAATATTTGAGAGGAATCATGAATTATGGTATTTTATATAGTGGATTTCTCGCTGTATTAGAATGATATAGTGATGCTAATTAGATTTCGGATTCAGATGAGACAAAATCCACTAGTGGATATGTGTTCACCCTTGGTGGAGGTGCTGAACAAGCAATATTTGCTAAATCCACCATGGAGTTAGAGTTTGTGGCTTTAGAATTGGCAGGCAATGAGACTGAGTGGTTAAGGAACCTTTTAGCGGATATTCCTTTGGGAACCAACACCTTCTGTGTCTATGCACTGTGATTGCCAAGTGTCAATAGCCATTGTAAAGAATAAAACTTTCAATGGTAAAAATAGACACATCCAGTTGAGGCATGATGTAGTAAAGCAGCTGCTAAAAGATGGAATTATATTCATTAATTTTGTAAAGTCCCGATCCTTTGACTAAACTTGTGGGAAGAAAAATAATTTATGACACATTGAGAGGAATGGGACTTAAGCCAATTGAGGAAAAATAACAGTGATGGTAACTAACGACCCAGGCCCCACTGTGTAATATTGTCTGCTTTGAACACTGAGTCCCCACGGCTTTAAAAGCCGTTACACTCGTCTGCTTTGGACACTGAGTCCTCAGTGCTTTAAAACGCGTTACACAGATAAGCGATGTGGGACTAGAGAGGACCCTCCCCTTCCCCTTCCTTGGGCTGTCACACTCTCCACCCTTAAGAGCACAGCATCCTCGCTGTGGCCCCCACACGCGGTTGGGATCCTTAAGAGCATAGCGTCCTCGCTGTGGCCCCCGCACGCAGTTGGGAGTCGGTTCTGATACCATTTGTAACAACGCTTTGGACACTAAGTCCTCACAGTTTTAAAACACGTTACACAAATTAAAGGGATGCCAAGCCTTATAAATTAGCCCAGCCCAGGACTCCCCCCTAAGCGATGTGGGACTAGAGAGGACCCCTCCCCTTCCTTGGGCTGTCACAGTAACACAACCTATATGATTGGTAATCCCATGAATTATGTTCATATGAGTAATAATAAGTCACTTGTTGTTCTAGTGATGCATCATTAAAAATTATTGTCCATCCTAAGATGAGAATGGTGCAAAATTGCAAGGAAAAAAGAGGTTGAGCTAAGCTCTTAATGAAATTCCATAGCCATTATTGATAGTGTATTAAGCTATAGAATATACTTGATGGAATCACCTATATAAGTGTGGAGTGGGGCACTCCTATGAGAATTTTTGACAAAAATCTCTAAAGTATTTATGAATAAACCAAGTACGCGCATGGCCTATTACAAAACCGCATTGAACAACAAAGTTTGTGGGAGTGCAATGTAAGCGATGAAAATTATAATTCACAAAAGAAATTTTTGGTTTATAGAAGTTTCAAACTTCACCAATTGCACTCTGAGAGGCAAAATTATCCTTAAAGACAGACAATGCTTATGCCTACACGTCTCAAACAAATTTATTTATTCTCGTTAGCTCTTTCCTACAAAAGCCAACTATAGTAACCAAAATGATGCAGGAACACTATCTACAAGATTGTTGGGAATAACGGATCCCCGAAAACCGGATTCGACACTAAATCGAACCCCTAAATCAATGCGGAAGACGAAGCCCGGGAAAACACGCATCACCGATCGTAAAGCACACCACGGATTCGAGCGTACCTTGTTAGCCACAGATTAGACACCAACGCTGAAGAAGAGTAAGAAATTCTGATCCGATGACGCCTTGAATGGGAGAAAACAGTGCCTTGAACTTACTGTTCTTTTTGGAGGGAGAGAGAGCGTGGGAGAGAGGAGGACGTACGTACGTTGATTCCAACGGTTGTCTTCTCTCTCTCTCTCCTCCCTTTTATACCTCTCCCCTTCCACGGGCCCTATTCCCGTGGGCCGGGCCTTTGGGCCCAAAGATGGGCGGACGGGCCGTAAGCCCAATTCCAATAAATCCATCATCTCCCACTCGCACATGGTGGTACAAAACCAACATGGGCGGACAGGCCTTACTCAGCCCCATCAGAGAAAATCCATCATAGACTCTCACTTATCATGGTGGGCCAAACAGAATTCTCTTTTCCTCTCTTCAACATTCATACCGGTGAATAATCCGTGCGACCAAAGATACTTTGAGAGCTCGTTGCCATACATCCGTTAGGAATATATAGCGGCTCATAATGGGCATCACATTCGAGTAGATTTAGTATGCAAAGTACCCTAGATCGATCGATCACATTTATATCTCTCTTGATCTCTTTTAAAACAATGATATATATATTGTATTCACAACTATGATTATCACAAAGACAGTCATAATTGGTTAACCGGTGAATACAAAACTACAATGTGATTCTCCATAATCGATCTTCCTCTTTCCTTCAAACTCTCAATTTCGGTCCAAAGCTTGCTTTTCTAGAAATGCCCCATTAGATCGAATCACTCATGACCATTGGCAACATCCTAAGATAGCAAACACTAAATAGAAATCTTGAGAATAAGTAAGAGTCATGAGGGGACAAAAAAATTGAGGAACTCTCTTGTCCTCAAGAGTCTCACACGACATAAAAGTTGAGATCAAACTTTTGTCACTCTTATTGGTCGTCTCATGCATACGTAGTATGAAATACGAATTACGGTATTAACTCCTTTCCCATGGAGCGTATGTCTACACCTTCAATACCGTACGGATGATAGTTCGGACATACCCAATGTCTAACTTGAGTTCACGTATCTACTCATTCACAAAATTCATCGAACTCACATCGGCATCTTAGACAGATAAGGTAAAATATGTGGGGTATTTTACTTTCGGACATAGTAAGTATTATGTCCTCATCTTAACACTCGTTAAGGCGACATACGTGTTTTAAGCTTGAGCTCTCGATTATCACCCGGATAATAAGCTTAAAAACAGTCTCATCTCTATTTATCACACAAGAAACGAGAGGCGATTACCCGTGTGAGTGGGCTAATCTTATATCTCGTCCGACATACTTCTCAACTTAAAATAATGCACCGAGCATTAAGATGCATAAAGATCAAACAAAGATTCATAGGCATTAATGATGAAAACACAAATTCATCAAATTGTGAACACTTAGGGAAATTACAATATTCGGTACATCGCTTCTACGCAACCCTAGAGATTTCATATGGCCACAAAACACATCTCTCGGGTATTGGTTTTGTCATAGGATCTCGCTACCATTCTATGCGTAGTATGTACTCTAAGTTCACGTCCTTTCGTGCAACCATATCCTTTACAAAATTATACTTGGTATCTATATGTTTGGTCTTGCCATGATATTTTGGATCTTTGGTGTACGCTTTCGCCGCTTGTCTATCACGGTTAACAAATAACAAATGCAAAGACACATCCAATAACACCTAAATGATCTAAAAAATTTCTAAAGCCAAACATCTTCTTACACTACTCGGGCGATAATGCCACAAACTCAATTTCTTTCGTGGACAAGGCTATGCATGTTTGTTTCTTACGGCTCCAACATATGGTGCCATCATTCGAGTAAGAAAAACAAACCTAGAGGTAGATTTCCTTTCATTTAAACCTCCTCCCCAATCGGCATCGGGATAGCCTTAGAGTCGCGAGATCCTTTCCTTTATAACTCATCGTATAATCGCGAGTCCCCTTTAGATACCTCGGTATTCTCATAACGGCTTTCCATTGTCTTTGGACTGGATTGGATTGGTATCTACTCACCATTCCAACCGCAAAACATATGCCGAGGTCTTATACACATCATAGTGTATATCAAACTTCCAACAAGACACTAGCATAAGGAACATGTTCCCTTTATTCCTTCTCTTGTGGAGTCCTTGGACACAGTCTATGGCTCAATCCTTCACCTTTTGCAATAGGAGTGTCTATGGGTTTACAGTCTTGCATACGAAATCGTTCAAGAACCTCATTTATATAGGTTTCTTGCGAAAGAGACAACGATCTCTTCAAACGATCTCTTGAAATCTTAACTTCAAGAATGTATGCAGCCTCACCCATATCCTTCATAATCAATTTCTTCCGTTGATTATACCCCTTCGCCACAAGGCGAGCCTTATGCCTTTCTATCGAGCCATCGGCCTTTCGCTTTATTTTGAGAACCTAGTTGTTCCCAATAGCTCTGCGTCCTTTTGGAAGATCAACCAATTCCTAAACATGGTTTGACTTCATTGACTCCATTTCCTCTTTCATTGCATGAATCCATTTTTCCTTATTAGGGCAATTTAGAGCCTTATTAATATTTCTTGGCTCATCCTCATCTTGTGGAGCAACCATAAAAGCTTCCCTTTCAATGTCAAAACATTGACGGGAAATACTTTGGCGACTTGTTCACCGTATGGGAGATTGTACACTTAGCACATCATTCCCCATCATGCTCCCACTTGGATTAGGTGATGATGATGTTGTCACATCGGTGGTTGCAATTGAGAATGAGTTGAATTCAATTCATCACATCTCATATTACTCCCACTTGGACGAACTCCACCGACATCATTATCTTGATCCAAGGTTTCAAATAGGGAACAATCTTCCCTTATTTTGCCCTTCTTAGGAAATTCATCCACTAAGGATGTGACATCTCGTGATTCAATTCGGTTATACTCCCACTTTCCTACTCACCTATGAACACATACCCTTTCGAGTGTTCACAGTATCTCATGAAAATACTCTTACTTCCTTTTGGGACCCAATTTCCCAAACTTGTGAGAGGACTCATGAATATAGGCAGCACAACCCCATGGCTTAAGAAAACTTAAGTCCGGTTTTCTAACCTGTCCATAACTCATATGGAGTGGAAGCAACCGATTTGGAAGGCATCCGGTTAAGTATATAGGTAGCGATTAATAACGCATCACTCCGAAAAGTGATAGGTAAGTTAGCATGCACCATCATGGACCTAACCATTTCTAGTAGGGTTCTGTTTCTTCTTTCCACAACACCATTTTGTTGAGGAGTATATGGAATAGACAACTATCTTTATATTCCTTTTTCATCACATAATTTTCGAACACATCGATAAATATTCTCAATCTCGATCGGATCTCAATGCTTTTATTTTCTTGTCTAATTGATTTTCGCGGGTTCATAAACCTTTCAAACAACTTATGCTTGATTCATGAGAAATCAAATAGACATGTCCGACTCAGTATGATCATATATAAAAGTGATGAAATAAACAGCCCCTTGCCTTCCTCTCATATTCATTGAACCACAGACGTCCAAATAGATTAAATGCAGAGGAAATTCAGCTCTTTTACCTTTTCCAAATGGTTTCCTTGTCATTTTCCTACTAGGTAATGCTCACTTATGGACAAATCGACTTTTCAATATTGCCCAACAAGCCCTCTATGGCTAGTCTATTCATACGTTGTTGGCCCATATGACCAAGTCTAGCATACCACCATATTCACATCATTATCATATAAGGTAGAAGACGTGAAACAAGGGAATAACATATTGACATCACCATAGTCAACATCTAGTACAATAAAACCATTCAGTAAGTGACCACAACCATAGTAGTTTGTATTCAAATACAAATCTACACTTTTATTATGGAAGTTCACACTAAAACCAAGCTTAACCAACGCTAAGACAGACACTTAATTTCGACGAATCTCCAGAGCATATAGAACATCAAAGGTGCGTCCACCACTCATGTTCAATTGGCCGGTGCCAATTCCTTTACATCAGCTCTAGAGTTGTTTCCCATATGGATCCACTTAGTTCCAGTTGGTACTTGTCGGAATTCCACGAAGGATCCTCTATCCTTTGCTACATGGTGCCGTCGCTCCCGAATCTCTGATCCACAAAGGATTGGATTCAGCCTATAATATTGAACTTGACACATAAGCAAAGTTCTCAAATGTACAAGAGGTGTTGACCTTTTTAGGCTCACAACAAGTAGCAAGCATAGTGACATTTCTTGTCACAATTGTAACACCTCACCTTTGACATTTTCTTCACTTGAGGACGTTTTCCTCTCTTGTGTTGGTTAACTCTTGATTTCTTGCAGTAAGGACTTGATCCTTTGTATGCCCACATATTGAACGAATCAATACGCTTGCGCTTAGAGCACAAAGCCCTTTCTAAACTAGAACCAAAGCATTGCAAATATCTTTGTTCGGCTCAAATACCGTTAGGCGGTCCTCTACTAGCTCAAGGTGGCGCATGGCATCCTTAAGATCTTCCATAACATGGTAAAGAGCTTCTAGTGCTTCTTGCTTTTCCAAAGACATATTGAATCTTCTTATTCAATATTTCACAATTGTTACCGTTCATATCGGCAATCACGTTCTTAGTTCTTTGAACCATCGTTCGAACACATCGACATCCATGCACGAATAATTAATGCCTATCATTTATGCATCCCTATTTGCATAGACCCATCATATTAATAAATAATTTCAAGTAAGGCTTGTAGAATCAAAAGGTCACTATGTTTCCAATCATCCTCCAAAAATCCTAACTCAAAACTATCATTAATATGATTGTCATATACAAAATCAATTCTATGAAGCTACAAAAGTTTCTAAAACTACCCACATGACTAATTACCCACAAACCGCAAAGAATAATGAGAAAGCAAATAAAATCTTATATCCAATAAAATAAAAATGCTTTCACATGATACGACTATACATTACACTAAGCAATATATATACAGGGAAAAAAATATCAACATGGAAAGAGATATTCACATCAAAAACATCTTAAATTAATCCAAGGGATAAATAGGGAAAGTCCCTTCTAATCTATCATTCAAAACATCGAGAAAACCGAAGGCACATTTGCCAACCAAGGAAAAACTTTTGGAGAGCTTTCATGTCGCCACCAAGGCGCATTCACTCGGCGCCATGTGGCGCTCAATCTAAGGGTTGAAGTTTTGGCCAACTCAATCCTATAAGTATTCTCTTACAAAAGCTTCCACTAGCTTCCTATAATCCGGACCACGTTGACCTCCCATAGCCGATCCAACACTGCTTGCCATTCGGGTGGAAGAGTGTTTATCAAAGCCGGCACCTTCTTAAAGTCCGGATAAGATAACCATTCCAGGATGATTTCTCGTATCATCCGATTGACCTCGATCACATGTGATACTAAATCACCGTCATGCCACCGATAAATAGCTAAATCGACATCGCCTTTTAAGTCTTGCATTTCCTCGTCCCTTCTCGGGCTTGCGGTATCTGCATAACTCATTATAGTCCCCCGCAACAAATGCGAGAATAATCCATAATTTTCATAAGGGAAAATACATAATTTTCCAAAATTCATGCAACAAATGCGAGAATAAAAAATGGATACCCACATAGGCATGACTGAAAAAAAGAAACAAATTCCTTTTTTTTTTTTTTTTTTTTTTTTTTTTTTTTTTTTTTTTTTCGGGTCAACGGTCAAGTCAACGGTCAACGGTCAGTCAACGGTCAACGGGTCAACGGTCGGTCAACGGTCAACGGTCAACGGGTCGGGTCAACGGGCGCGCGGGTCGGACCGGTCGGACCGGACAGGCCGGTCGGCCGGTCGGACCGCTCGCGCGGACCGACCGCACGTGCCTCGCGCGTGCGGGGGCGCGTCACGCGGACGTCGGCGGCACGTGCCACGCGCGTGGCGGGCGACGTCACGCGGACGTCGGCTCGCACGCACGCGCGCGCGTGCCGGAGGGTCGGGTCGGGTCGTCGGTCGGGTCGGGTCGGGTCGTCGTCGGTCGGGTCGCCACCGCCACCGACGTCATCGCTGACGTCATCGATGACGTCATCCCGACGGTTATCGACCGTTGGGTGACGCCACGATGACGTCATCGGGTGACGTCAGCACGCGTCGGCTCGCCGACCGGCGCGTGCCGTTTCGCCGGTCGCCGGCGCGCACGTGCCGGTTCGCCGACCGGCGCGTGTGGCGCACGCGCTGGCGAAGCCAGCGCTTCCGGGCGCGTCGCGCCCACGCGCAGCGGCTTCCGGCCGCGCGTGTGGGCGCGTGCGGCGGCTCCCGGCGGCGGTCGACACATCGTCGGACTCGTCTCGACGTCGCGCTTCACCCAAAGTGCCTTCAGAATTCGTTTTTGACTTACGAAAACTCAGAAAAATGGCCGAAGAAGTCTCGGGTGTCGGGATTTGTCGCCCGATCCGTACGGCCGAACTTCCTTTGCGAAAAATCAATTAAAAACATCAAATTGATCGGGAAAACGTGAACTAGGGCTCGATACCAATGTTGGGAATAACGGATCCCCGAAAACCGGATTCGACACTAAATCGAACCCCTAAATCAATGCGGAAGACGAAGCCGGGAAAACACGCATCACCGATCGTAAAGCACACCACGGATTCGAGCGTACGCTTGTTAGCCACAGATTAGACACCAACGCCGAAGAAGAGTAAGAAATTCTGATCCGATGACGCCTTGAATGGGAGAAAACAAAGTGCTCTTGAACTTACTTGTTCTTTTTGGAGGAGAGAGAGCGTGGGGGAGAGAGGAGGACGTACGTACGTTGATTCCAACGGTTGTCTTCTCTCTCTCTCTCCTCCCTTTTATACCTCTCCCCTTCCACGGGCCCTATTCCCGTGGGCCGGGCCTTTTGGGCCCAGCATGGGCGGACGGGCCGTAAGCCCAATTCCAATAAATCCATCAAAGATGAAGCTGCAAAATGGCCCATCAATCTTGCAGATAGAAAGAGAGAACATCTAGAAAAAGAAAGCGGTTCCTGTCTTCGTCGGGAGCATTACAAGAACAACAAATGTGGAGAGACCTGCGTGGCCCACTGTAATAACCTGCCCTTTATGGTAGCTAACTAGGCAATTAAACAATGTTGAGGAATAGAGGGATTGAACCAAACCAGCTTTCTCCATGATATCGTTTGGACTTCTTCCTCCTAGCAAGTTTTGACGCATTCCAGATAGTTAATGTACCAGGTGGAGTCGATTTCCGACTTGCTTGATCAGCACCAGAAGGATTCAGAATTAAGGAGCCACACAAGTGAGCTCGAATCCTAACTCAGTCATCAGACCTTGCGGTTGGCCAATGCCAAGCTGAGTCTTGAATCACATTCTGCACCTTTGCTTGAACTGACAATGCAGAATCATAGACAATTCTAGCGGGAAAATGAACAAGCGGAGGACCAACAGGATGCAAGTCACAATGCCAAGGGAAAACAGAAGAACTATCACTCGTTACGTGTTTCATATGTCGTTTAAAGACCTCTCTTAGTTTCAAGATTTTCCTCCCAAACATAAGATGCAGCAGCAGGGATCTTCACAGTCAAAAAAGAGACCCGTTTTTAAAGCTTAGAAGTCTTTAGCCAAGCCACCCATATAGACCATGCCTTGAGCAAATATCAGCCACAAGCAGCCATAATACAAGCTTTATTCCACCATTATAATCTTAAGGCCTATTAATCTTCCCTCTTTCTTAGGCAACAATTTAGGTGTATCATGAACCCTTTTGAAAAATCGGCACACAAACCGATGTAACAGATTTTACTTGAGTATTGAATACGGTCCACTTATTTAAATGTTCGTTTACACTTTTGTCACATTGTCTAGCGTGTCAATTAGATGGGCCATTCTTAGTACACCCCACATTACTCAAAGACATTCTAGTAATCGTACCAATAGAGATCTACTCGTGAATGTTGTGAGAGAAGACTTTTTTGAAGCAACTAAACTAGAAGAATATTGACTTCTAACGCAAGCTGGGCTCCCACTGTGTAACAATTGACAAATGCTGTATCCAACTTAAAGCCATTCAACCATATCTCTGGCGATCGACCTTTTTGCACAATGTGAATATTGCAAGTAACCCTTCCTCCGTGCATGCGTAAGGAATTTATTCCTCCATTTGTAAGTCAGCTTGGATCTTTCCCATCTGAGAGAGAGAGAGGGAGAGAGGGGGTGGTGGGGGGGTTCTAGATGAGGCATATTGACTCGATCGACTAGGACCTCCAAAATGTCATATACACGGCTTTGGAATCTGCCTTTGTTCCTTTTCAAGCCCTATATAAATGGGTGCATCTAATAGAACTAAATAGACACACAAGCAGCAAAGCAAATGAAAGAAGGAGAGGTCTAACATGAGGACGAGAGCCTTGTTTTGATAGCCAAGAATGACCTGCCTGCTCTGAACTTGATTCCTCCATGCATCGCCGAGTCGATGTTCGAAAGCTCATCACAATGGTCGAACAAGTTGGTTCCAGGCAGTCTTCTTGGCTAGTCAGAGCATCTCTTGTCCTTCATGTCAGGTTTCTTCTTCTTGTTTAAGCGAGTCCTCAAGTTATTGAAAGTCTCTCACTTCGTATGGCACTCCATACCGAGGAAGTGAGGCCTTGCATGATGTTAAAGAGTCTTCTGTTTAGTAGCCAAGAATGACTTGCCTGAATTCGTTCGAAGAGCCTTCGCTGAAGATAATCATGAATCTGTATACGAAGCCTCGTGCGATCATGCGGGGAGTCATTCTTGGCTAAACTTGACAGTCTCTTCTCGTTCATGCTAGGCCTTCTCTTCTTCCTTGAATATTGTCCTTGGCTTTCCTCTACGCTATGTTTCGTTGATTGCTAAGCCCAAGAAGGTTTGTGAAATTCCCTGGTTTCGTAGATTGATTTAGAAAATATTTTTTTTTAAAATAATTGATTATATCACTTTAAATAATAAGTTAATAAAAATATTTTCATTATCTACAACAATTTATATCCAAATATTTTTGTAAATGATGTATATATTTTTTGTTCATTTTTTTTTTCGAAACAAATCCACCTCAATTCAACAACAAAAAAAAAGGAATAATTATCCTGTCTAGTATGAAAAGAACCGCTTGCAAATGTATGGCATTTTGATGAAATTTAAATAGATTCTCCTCATATTTGGTGCAAATGAAGATGAAATGAGAAATCAATTATCTGTTTCATGCAATATCCAATCGTAGTTCACGTGACATTCAAGAAAGACATCTTCTGCATCATTGATATCCCATGTGGCATCAATGATGAACTTTATAAAATTCAAAACAATGCCTTTAAATAGTTGCGATGCATAATTGTCTTCTTACCAGAGTGATTGGCCCAAAAATCGCCTCGAAATCGCCTCAAAATGTCTAAAACATAATCACTTTCTTAGTCCGACTTATATATCTCCATAGAGGCATTTTGAATAATTTTCTCTTCAAATTAGTCGCAACTTTCCCGTTTTTTTCCCGCACGTCATTACCAAACCCTCCTTTGAAAATTGTTTCCCAGCATTTATTTTATTTATCTTTTTCATAAAATCGTTTCCTAATCCCCTCAGTCAATACCTAACCATAGAACAGAATGACCCGACCCGAAAAAGGCCCACGAAAGTGGGCCCTAGAACCACAACCCGAATGTGGGAAGCCCATCTCCATCTTTAAAAGGGAGAAGGAGACGCACTCGTCTCTCCGGCTCGCCATTGACTTGCGCACGAAAACCTCTCGAGAGACCTAAAGAGGCCCCTCTCCTCCGCCCCGACCCGCGACGACGGAGATGGCGAATCCGATCCCGCGCTCGGCGGTCTTCGCCGCCGTCCTGGCGCTCCTCCTGCTGGCGCCGCCGTGCCTCGCCGCCCCCGACGTCCCGTTCATCGTCGCCCACAAGAAGGCCTCCCTCAAGCGGCTCAAGTCCGGCGCCGAGCGCGTCCTCGTCTCCATCGACATCTATAATCAGGGATCCTCGTGAGTTTCTCGTGTCCCTCGGATCGAATCCGTCGGTGATCTATTCAATTGATCTAGATTTGATGCCTTTTTTTCGGCCGGTGCTTCGGGATGGTGGTAGATCTTGTGGTTCTGTTTTCCATTTGATTTGAAATACTTGTCTTTTCTGGCTTGAATTGCTTCGGTTTAGCAGTTTTTTCGGTTCTCTTCCGGCGCTCGAAGGTAGAGGAGTTAGGGGCCTAATCTTTTGCATGTGCTATTTAACTATGTGTGAAACTGTCAGTGCAATTATAGACAGCAATGGGACATGCAGTCGGCGGAACGGGTAGTTTCGAATTTGATTTTGCTCCCGTGGTTGATTAGCATTGTAGTGTCTTCTTGTTGGTTCACACTTGAGCGATCGGTCAATTGGATTTGCACTTTTTAAGTTGAGATTGGCCAAAATGTGTGCCGGTGATTAGGCTCACTGTGGTAGGGGTATATAGGCTTTAGAAATTCCAGTAACATTAATTACAGAGTCGATGAAATTGTGCATATGATCAATCTAAACTCATCTGATATTTAAGCCTTAAAGCTGAAGCATGATGTGGAAATAAGTCCTAAAATATTGTTGAAGTCCTTTTCATGTTCGAATCATCAAAAGATTTCTCTCCGAGTTTAATTTCTCTTGCTTTCATGTGTTGAAATATAGGTAAATGGAACTTATGTCTTCAAAAAGTAAACAGAATTGTGTTGGACATGTCATTGAAATGAAGCCATTTGAAAATGCCATTCGTTGTTTTGCTAATTAGTTATATGGGTGGCTGATAGGGTGAGGAGCACTTGGAACTGTCAGGAAAGAAAAATCTGAGATATAAGGCTCAGTATATTATATACCTTGCATGTGCATGCTATATCCATTGTCTACATGGGTTTCCAGTGAAACAGCAATACATGGGAACATCACTTTTCCAAAATCTAAAAGGGAAGATACCAGATTGTTGTAAGTAAATCTGTGACCTCTTTTGGCATATTAATTTCCTAAACACTGATAAAAGTCAGTCTCACTTATAGATAAAGCTGGTCATCGTACATGTTTCTAAATTGTAAGTTGGCTGAGAGGGTATTACAGGAGATCTTATGATCAGATGAAAGATAAATTGCTCTGTTTTCCCTGTGGAATATGTTTGATCTTTGTATTTATTCTTGCTCGCCATTGTCTGTATATTCAGTTGACTAACAATCTTGGCCATCCATTGAGATTTATTCTGATTTTTGTCTGCACAGGATCGCGTATGATGTAAGTCTTTCTGATGATAGCTGGTCTCAAGAAGTTTTTGATGTTGTCAGTGGCAACACATCTCAGTCATGGGAAAGACTTGATTCGTGAGTTCTGCCTTTAACAGTTTTTCTATTTTGCCTACTTTCTTTTATAGTCGATACCCATTTGGTATACCGCAAATATTGATTTTGTGTACCAGTCTCCTATGCAACTCAAAAAAATTGGCATTAATGGGTGCAGTGGTGGTCTTCTATCTCATTCTTTTGAGTTGGAGGCGAAAGAGAAAGGGATGTTTTTTGGTGCACCAGCAGTCATTAAGTTCCGTATCCCAACAAAGGCTCCTCTACAGGTCTGAAACCACAATAGTGCTGATGATGCCCCCCCCCCTCTCTCTCTCTCTCTCTCTCTCTCTCTCTGTGTCTGTGCCCAGATGTATTTTCCTCCATCTAATAGAAAATCCTTGCTTGTTTTTAGCTGGCCTACTCTACTCCTATACTGCCTCTCGATGTCCTTGCAGAGAGACCTCCAGAGAAGAAATTTGAGTGGGTAAGTTAAAGACTGACTACTGAATTTTAAGGATGGTTATTTATTGATTTGTGGAAAATTTCTTCTTTCTAACTTTGCCCCTTTTCTTTGCATGGATTTATCTTGTTCACCGACTGATTTGCAGGCTAAGGTAAGACTTGTGTACCTTGCTAGATCTTTTTGTTCAGAATATCAGCTGTTTCATACATTAAATTTGATTAGGATAGTGTTGAGAGATCAGCATTACCTTTTATTGAACTCTGCTTGGTTTTGTTCCCTTATTGCAGAGACTGCTGGCCAAATATGGATCTCTGATTTCTGTGATCAGTATTATAGTTCTGTTTGTGTACTTGATCACTACCCCATCAAAATCTGGTGCTGCCAAGGGTGGCAAGAAGAGGCGGTGAAGCTGAAAGTTTTGCTCCTGAGATAGCCCGAGGCAAGGCCAGATCTTCAGCTCACAGGAATGTTTGTCTGTGTTGACCTTTTTAGAAAGAAGAGCTCTACTATTGAGATAGTTTTAGTAAGTGATAGATGAACCAATTTATCCTTCGAGAGGCATGGCACGAACCACTGCTAATTTTGTGTTTATTTAGCTTACACCTTTACGGTTCTAATGGATTATCAATTTTGGATTGAGCGTTTATGTGCTGCGTCCATGTGCTGCTGTATCTCATTTCTGCGTAAGTAGGCTTGGACATTTGATTATTCTGTCATTACCCCATAGGTTGCCATCTTCATGAATAAATGCCATGCCACGTGATTGCCCCGTTGAAATTTGTGGCTAAGAGCGGTTGTGATTGGTCACTGGTGATCTTTTGTTGTGGGATAAATATTACCAGAAGTTTGGAAGCCTAGTCTTTATTGCAGTGTTGAAGCTTCCAACTTGCCACTAAAGTTTGAAGGGTAAGAGATACTTGAATTTGCAATGTGGGCATTAGAAGGGTAGAAACTGTTTCCAAATTACCTTTTACCCTCATTACCCACTGGAAACAGCGCTCCCCTCGAGGTTTTGCAGGTTGTGAAATTTCTCTGCTTCGAAGTTGTAGTTTTAGGTATATTATTTTTATGGATGTTGTGGTAGATAAGAGTAAATCTCGACACGAAAAGTTGAGCCAATAGTTGTTTTTCCGTTAATCCGTACCAAGACATCGTTTTGCGGATATGTGAGTGGAGTTTATTAGACTAAGCCTACACGTACATATTCATCTCTCTATCTCTTAACATTAATTATTAAGTCTCTTGTATTACTTTTAGGATTATAAGCATTGGGTATTCGGAAAAAGAACGCATGACCATATGGAATATGTAGGGGTAAAATACAACGAATTAAACTCCGACAAACAGTCCGACTGGAAAAGAAAACCAGAGGAAAAAAATGGCACTCTGGAATATAATAAACAACAACCCGAGAAAATTACAAGGTCATATAAAGGAAATATATCCTGGGAGAGAATTTTATGCAGCAGGCGGTGGTGGAGGCTGTTGTGGTACAGCAATTCCGGGTGCTACGAATGTGGAGATGCTCTCGGTCAGATGGCGAGTCGCCTTCTCGTAATTGACAAAGCCCATGAACCAGAAATCGTGCCCGTCGAATGTGACAATCTGAATGTACCTCTCTGATTGAGTCTCTCTCATCACCACCGGGTTCACCGCACCAATCTGGCCCAGGGGTACCATCACCTGGCAAGTCAGAACGATTCGTAAGCTCTTGGTCATGGTGAACGTTTCAATAAATCGGTCAAGTAGAACCAGTCTATACGATTCAACATTAGTATCTAGCGTGTTGCAGCCTATGCTTTTTACCTTGTAGTAGCTCCAAGTGACCTGACCGGATGGCGCAGTGAAGGACAAGGGGCGATCGCTACAGAAGGCAGCATGAATGTTAGAGAGGTAGAGAGTCCCGGCAACCGGTCCGGTCGTCGTGGACAAGTAACATGCGAAATTCTTCTTGAGCGTCTCATTTGGATAGGTTGCGAAAGTCTGCTTGTAAAGAGAATCGAACCCCCCTCCCGTGATGGCCTTGGCTCTCAAGTTGACCTTCCCCCATGCGGCTCCGGACGGAGATGAGCTAGTTTTTACTGATTAAATCAAGATCTTTAGCATCATGTAGGTAAGCAGAAGTCATTGTATTGACGAAGGAAAGATTCCAAGAGGTGAATGAAACCAGACAATTTCATTGAAATATGCTTTATATTTTGATTGAGCAGCTTTCAACTTTTCAATAGAAAACGCATGCTCATTAAAAATATACATATATATTAGGGATTTGTCGAATTTTTATTGAAGCATGGAAATTTGCATTTGAAATGCTTGCATCATGTCTCCACGAACTACTCATCTCATCTTGTTTGACTTTGCTTCCTAGCTGATAAATCAGCCAAAGAACTTCACGATGAGGGCAATGATCCTTTCAGAATGAGCGAAGAGATAACCAAGGCAAAAGACAAAAGGCTAATGTTTAAGGTGCTTACGGTTTTGCCAAACGTTGGTGGCTACGTTCTCGGCCTTATGACTCCACGAGTTGAACATATGCAGGATGTTCTCCATAGGACTACTTCTTGAGCCTGATGATCTTTCGATCGGACTGTACTGGAGATAAGGATGATGGTAGTACTGAGCTTGAGCCTCGGTGGCTCCCCAGAAGGCAGCCTTCTTGTTATCAGGGTGAATCGTGGGAACAGCCGGCGTCCCCATCACATGAGTCCCCCATTTCTCTGCACTCTCTCCCTCACAGGGGGGTTGAGATGAAGAAGAACATGACGCAACATATTGCGGAGGAGGAGGAGGAGGAGGAGGGGAAGGAGGAGATCCATTCTCTTGGATGCTTTTCAACGACTGTTCTCGGCGAATCGGGACTGCAGTTTCTTCCGCTGGGGGAGGAGGGTATGCGGAAGGGTGGTGAGGCGGTGCTTCTTTCGGCTCTTGGTGAAAAGGGTTGCGTTCATCTGTTGGTGTGGGAGCAGGTATGGATGGATAGAGAGGAGGTGATCCTCTCAGAGAGGATGGTTCTTGGTGAAATGGGTTGGTGTCCATCTCGTTTGATGGTGGGTCTTGAGAAAAGGGGTTTACCTCTTTTTCAGGCAGGGGATTGGGAGGGTACTGGGGTCGTGAATCTTGGTTACTCGTGTTGCTCATGTTCTTCGGTTTGGAATATCAGATCGAGGACGAGAAAAGATCAAGTGAGGATGGCATTTAGGTGGAGACAAGGTTATATAGCTCTGATCAAGTGGTTTAATACCGAAAAGGATAAGTATGGGTGCGCGCCGATGAGAATGCTTTCTTCGTTTCTAGAAGGAAGATGATGTACCCCGTGGTCCTTACTATAATGGGGGAGAAGACTTGTAGGAGCAGGTGAATTTTGACCATGATGTGTCCCGACTCGCCTTCCCAGAAAGACGCCACCCCCGTTGCTTAACCGCGTTGAACTTCTTGAATGTCGATATCTTCGTTCGGATGTTCGATTTCTGCCTAAGTCTTTGCACCTGCGAAGGACTCGTCCTCGGTATTTGCGGAAGACTGGCAATAGCTTAATGCCGACTATCCTCTTAAACTAGTGGAAAACAGTAGGCGGTACATGAAAGACAGCGCCATATTAAGATCACTTCCTACAGGTATATTGAGGTCAATTTTTTTACCGATTATATGCCCGGTAAAATATGTTGCGATGTCATAAGTTTTTTTTTCTTTATTAAAACTAATGTAGTACATTCGTACGTCATCCAAGTCCTCCGTGATCGTGAAGTAAAGGAGAAAACATTGGATACCGCTAGGATTTCACCGTATTAAAGTCCCAGTTTACTCATCGGGCGACACGTGTTGCCTAGGCCCCACAGCACGAGAATCCTTTGACACCCTTGCCCTCTCACCTCTCTCTCTCTTTCCTCTCTTCTATTTTCTTTTATTTTTTCTTCTTCTTCCATTTCACTCCAACGAGGACAACAGCAGAGTTTGTCCACAACCCCCGCCACCCCACTACCATCTCAGTCCACCACCTCGCCACCATTTCAATCCCTCATCGTCTAGCTGGAGCTCAGCCGGCGAATTTGGGCCTCAAATTTTGGATCTAAGGTCGAGCAAGCCCTAGATTTGTGATCTAGAGCTTAGCTCTTAGACAACGAATGAGGCGGGGTGGAGGTGGTAGCATGGTTCGTCGACGTGACATAGGGCCTTGACCTCCTGATCGATGCGGGCCTGGGCGCGGACGCAAAGGGCGCGGGAGGAGTTGGACAAGAGGCGGCGGCACTAGAGGTCAGAGGAGTTATAGATGAGGTAACATGCCAAAAGCTACGGCGGCAGGTCCAAGGTCGAAGAAGGGAACATGGGGTAGGCGGAGGAGAGAGAGAGAGAGAGGGGAAGGCAGTGAATAGAGGGAAGAAGAACAAGAAAAAAACAAAGGAATAAAGAAGAGAGGGAAGAGAGAGAGGCCAGAGAGTGAGGCAGTTAGAGGGTTCTAGCGCGGTGGGGCTGAACAACACATGTCGGCAGAGGAGTGAACTAGGATTTCGACACGGTGAAATCTCAGCCCTACCTTATATTTTCTTGGAGTAAAGAGATGTCCTTAATCTTCATCAGCATCCAAGCCCTTCGGCTTTATTTTGGACTCTTCTACTTCATTTTATTTATTTATTTATTATTTTCCTCATTTTTCTTTTAATTTATTATTCCCTTCCATCGTTCGTTCCTTTAAATCTTGATCTTGTGGGTTTGATCTTGTAAAATCTGACCCATTTTCTCATTGGGCGAGGAAGGTGGGAGGGGGAGGAGTTTTAAAGTATGTATAGCAAATAGAAATTATGACACAAGCAATCTCAAACACTGAACTAGAAAAACAATAAATTAGCACCGACTAGAGACAACGGGCATGATTTTGATTGCCATTCCTTCAAGTCATTCATAAATTGCGAATACCATTCGTAACCAAAATAGGCAAACAAGTGACTATCCAATTCATCCACACCTACCCATTATTAAATCCAAATTTTCTCATCTGATTCAAATATTTCATGATCAATATACAATATCGCAGACATGTTGTCGATTCCAACATGCTTTAACAATGGAAAGACACAAGTTCTAGTTGTCAAATAATCACCCGTATTGCCTAAGAGCTCAAACAGTTTCAGTAATCCTATCATTATTCCTTTCAATGAGGATGTGTGAAAAAATGATAAATGTCGATCTTGATCTTTCCACAGTCTAAGCCTTTGCAAGCACAGCAGGGGCAGCAGCAGGAGCAACACCACCAGTGGTTGGCCTAAGACAAAACAAAATGACCTCTCAACAAACGTAAGAAAATGCGATCCAAAGAACATGGAATATGCAGAACTGCGGGTAAGAACTTACAGTCCCACGAAAACTTTAAAGGCGTCATAGATCCCCCACTGGGCCCCCGTAAGAGTTCCAATCATGGCAATACGAAGAGGAAGTCCACGAGTGAAGAGACCCCATAATCCTAGCTTTTGCACTGCCTGCATGACCACAGGAAAAGGGATCAGCAGAGAAGCAGGGGCACTGGGGAAAATCAACTAATAAAGTACGACAGAACACTCACATCACCAACAGTTGCCCCTTTGGCATTGTTGAGGAAGGAGACTAGGTTGTCAGCAGGATGAGACACAAGGGCACAGAAAACCCCGGCGACATATCCGCCAGCAAAACTCACGCCAAGCTGCAGGCTTTTACTACACTCATCTTTAGGTCTGGGAATGGCGTGTTTATACATTAGCTCCACAATGGTCTCAAAAGAAGCGAATTTCATCATTGTGTCTGCAGTAGAAAGCATTGTTAGACGACATTAACAGCTAGCAAACACTAAGCTAACTTAGGAGAGGTATAAGGACACTCTGGTGGATCAGATCAAAGTGCATTCTATAACCACATATGGAGTACATTAATCCCTCAAATGCCTCTGAATTATGCCAATACATATATAGCACGAGAACTCTTCCACTACCTTGACAACATGAAAATTGTGGGGAAGCACACTTAAAAAAGTTTCAAAAGGCTCGACTTCTCTGTCGTCATGATAATGATGCATATGCTGATAACTGACAAGTGACAACTAAGACTCGACACCAAAATGAACTAAGGAGCACATGCATGCCTCCACAAGTCTCACTGGGAAAACAGGACTAATTCACAGTCAAAACCCAGGCTGAGGCTGCAACCATCTAATTCAAGATATTCCACTCACAGATGCTATCGCAATGCAATTAAGCTCTAGCTAACTGAAAGTAATTCTGGTGCAAACAGTAAACAAAGCTACAGGAACCGACCTTTCGCCAGTAAAAGAAACGAGGGATTGCAAGGTGCATGAGACTCAAGTATGAAGCGACTGACACGACACAAGGACAAATTACAAAAATGTTTTAACCATCCTTTCAAGCATTGAACAAGCAGCAGTGACTCAAGTTGAGTCCAAGTGCCTACGAGTCATTTTTAAATTATTGATTAGTTAGCTCAGCCAAGTACAGGCGTAAATAAAGCCCTCAGAGTCAATGTAATTGATTCCAACATAACAAGAGAAGCAGAGATCTTGTCCATTGTATAAAATATAAACTTCTATTAAAACCGACTTAATTCTTGAAAACATGCAATAACCACAACAAGAACAAGCTTCTTTTCCTGCTTCACGGGACTAACTGTGTGGACTCTACTGTTATTTAAGCCTCAGATCACTCTATGCAGCATAAACATAAATAACAGAGCAACATGGACAAAACCATCATACAATGAGCGAGCGGATGTGAGAGATTAGCTTAAAAACAATCTGTAAGAACTATTTCAATAAGATTGGAAGAAACAGAAATCTCAAGAAAACTTACATGGTATCTGACGACCCCAGAGAGGAACAATGCCCTTGTACAACCTGTTTCCAAGGAAAGAGGGTCAAGTTACCTACTGAGGGTTTGCATTGAATACTATTAAATCTCTTTAATCAACTAGTCAGCAAAATAGTTCTAAACATACCCAAGAGCACCCTCAGATTTAACAAACTTGGGAAATCCATCTGATAAACCCCTTGCAAAACCAGGCTGAGTTTGCACCCGGACCTTTACAGCCTCAAATGGGCAGAGAGCGACATCTGCAATCACCTCAGCAGAGGCAGAGCCAGCGAGGTAGATCAAGGTCTTGTACTTCGATGCATACTCTGGTCCAGCAATATCAGAGTAGTATTTCTTGAAAAATTCGTAGAATCCCATCTTGCAGGCACCTTGAGCACTATAACCAAGTAGAGTAGGCGCCCAACCCCTGAAAAAGCCTCTCACTCCTTGCTCCTTCAGTAACACTCCGAAACCAGATGTGACGCTCTTGTACTTTGAAGGGTCAATCTGAAATTTCAGTGAAAATAACCTCAGTTTAAAATCTATACTTTTGTAATAAGGAAGAACTTTGCAGCCAACAGTTGAAAAAAAGCACATGGAATACAGTCTCGAGTTTCCCAAATTCGTTTTGCACAAAAGAAGTAAAAAAACATGGTGAATATTCTTAACTTGCCTACAAGTCCAACATAGTACCCATTCATTTCAACAGGAATGAAGATGCCCAGCATCAAGGGAAAAAGAAACCCATGATGGAATAGAAATAAGTATTCTATGGCCTGTTTGGTAACGTTACAAACAATGTCTGATTTCTTTTAATCCCAAAAAAAAAAATTTCTTCAGTAAATCTTTTGTTCTTAAGAACAAAAATCCATTTTTTTTATTCTTAAGAATAGATTTCTAACAGAATAAAAAAGTGTAATAAAAAAATGCTTCTTGTTTTTGGGAACAAATTCCAAAATCAAGTCAAATTTTCTTCTTTTTTCCTTTTCTTTCCTTCTCTCTTCTTCTTTCTCATTGCTGGTCGCCAACCACAAAGATGGCTAGCAACCAGCTGGGTGAGGCTTCGGCAAGCCTCGCCAAACCAAGGTGAGGCCTAGCGAGGCTCGGCCTCGCTAGCACCTAGCCACCAGTAAGGTTCGACCTTGCGCAAATTTGGTGAGGCGACTCGACCTCACCAAGCCAAGCGAGGTCGAGCCTCCCCGGTGGCCAAACGAGCTTGCCCAGCCACCAAGGGAGGCCGAGTCTCGCTAGGCCTTGCCTAGTCGGTCATCGGCCATTGTCGTGGCCGACTACCGACTAGAGAAGAAGAAGGGGAATGGAAAAAGAAAAGGAAAAAACAAAAAGAGAAAAATATAATAAAAATATTTAAAAATTTAAAAAATTCTAATTCACAAAAGAATTTGAGATTTGGGAATAAAAATTTCAAGCAGCTACCAAACGTTTTCAAACGCTTTAGAAATTCATCCGGAAATAGAATCATGAAAAAATATTTCTATCAAAAATTATTCTCGGGAATAGAATAATTATTAAATGTAACCTAAATTCACGGTGCAAGCTCATTAAAAAGCACACCTCATGTTGAAAAAGAATCTGTACAAGAAATTTTTTTATGATGGCTGTCACGTGAAAAATGGCAGTACTACTTTGTGAAAACAAGATCTACACGGTCCCTTCCAATTAGGAACACAAGTAACCAATTCAATCACTAACTCATGCCTTCTACAACTAGACAATTGTCCCTGAGTAAGAGGATTCACAAGAATTATTTTCCAGTAAAAAGGTCCAGCATCACACACCCTCAAACAAAAATATGCCCTTATAGCTATGCGCACGACCCAAAGTGTTCATTTGAAAAGGAAATATAATCGCATATCCAAACTAATACATCCCAAATGCTGATGCTCCGCTCATCTCAACACTTGCAGCATTTATACAGCATGACAAACTTAATCAAGCACCACTGTTCGTTAATCTCCCGGAGAATCTGATTGCGGCCGACGGTAAACAGCAGAAGACGACAGATTATGTCAATCAACGTCACGAATGAGCACAAAAGAACAGACAGAAACACGCAAACTGCTGTTTCCACATAGCAACGAGACTCATCACCATCTTAAAGATCTCATCAATTCACATTTCGCACAAGGTTAACAAAAGGCATCGAGCGGTTGACCTGCATATTGCACTTGACGAGGTCAAGCGGGGTGACGGCCGTGTGGGTGAGGCCGCAGCTGAGGATGCCCCCGGCAGTACAAGCAGCGTAATACGCCGGCGAGTGCATCTCAATCTTCCTCCCGGGCTCGCTCGGTGACGGAACCACAAAACTCCTCCGCTTCTCCGCCACAGATGCGGGGAAGGAGGGCGCAGCGGCGGGGCTCACCTCGGCAGCGAGGCCCCTGGACGAGGAAGGAGAAGCGTAGAGGAAGCTGGGGATCAGTGATCGGCTTGGGTTCTCCACGAGCGCCATGGCAAGCAACGGGACGGAGATCGCTTCGGAGAGCGCGCGAGAGCGAGAGAGAAAAATGGCGGGGTGCGAATCGTGGAGTTTCGTCGATTTGATATGGCGTGCTGCATTTATTCGGATTCAGTTTTTTCCGTTACTGCGTTCTGATTGGACAGTCTCCCCTAAGTTGCGTGACGAATTTGGACAGTACGAGGTTGACCCCCGCCTTTTCGGAGACGGCGAACGTTGAACTCCGTGGTCCATTCAAAAATGGGGGAAGAAGGCTTCTAGGGGCAGGTGAACGTTGACCATCATGTCTCCCGACTCCCCTTCTATGAAAGCCGCCACGCGAAAGCCGTCACGCCATTGCTCGACCGCGTTGAATTTCTTGAATGTTGATATCTTCGTTCGTATGTTTGATTGCTGCCCAAGTTACCGCACTTACGAAGGACTCATCCTCGCTAAGGGTGTCAAAAACTAAACTAAAAGAGAACCGAAATGAAAAATTCAAAGTTTTTTCGATTCAATTTTCTTTTGGTTTGGATAATGTTAAAAATCGAAATTTTTTTAACCAATTCAATTGTTATCGGTTCGGTTAACCGAACCAAACCGATAAAATCTAAAAAAGAAAAAAATTCCCTTTATTTAAAAAAAAAAAAAATCATTTTTAAATGTTTTGTATTTTTTTTTTATTTTTCTTCTTCTTCTTCCTTAACCTATCGCAAGCCACAATGGCGACCAGCGACTAGCTAAAGGTGAGCTGGAGCCTTACATAAGGCCAATGAGGCTTGAGCTCGCCAGATTCTTATGAGGTCTAGCCTCATTAGCCTGTGGCGAGCCTTCATCTTGCTTGATCAGGCAAAGCCGAGCTCACTCAATGCCAGCAAGCTTGAGCCCCATTAGATTCAACCACTTGGGCAAGGTTCAAGCCTCATCGAAGGTCATCGGCGAAGCTCTAGCGACCTTTGGTGAGGCTCAAGCCTCACCTAACTTGTCGGATCTAGTGTGCTTGAGCTCGCCGATGTCAAGCGAGCTGAGCCTTGCCACGTGTCGACTCTCAACCTGGCTGAAATTTGGCGAGCTCAAGTCTTACCGACTCTGTGGCGAGGCTTCAACTCACCTCTAGCCGATCGCCAATGTTGACAATGACCAGCCAATGAAGAAAAAGAAGAAAAAGAAAAAAAAAAAAAAGAAAAGAAAAGGAATAAAAATGTAAAAATTGATTTTTTTAAAAATAAAAAATTTATTGAAAGGGGTTCCTTACCAAACAACGGAAAATATGTTTATTTTCCTAGAAAATGACTTTCTAGAAAATATTTTTTAAAAAAATCATATTTTCTCGTGAAATGAACGGAGTATTAATAAAAGGTTAATTTGCTTGGGCTCTAACATTTGTTTCAATAATTTTAGACCACTCCACCATTTCATAATTTGTCCAATTTACAATTAGTAAATTAAGATAATATAAAATTCACATTTTTTTTGTAATTAAAATTCATTTGTCAGTACCATTGATATTTCTAATTATATCCACAGAGATATGCAAGACTAATTCATAATACAAAGTAGGCAACCATGGATTGTGTCCTCAAGCCTTCATTATCTAATTAGATTTTGTGCAAAAAATAAGGATTTCAGTGTCTTTTAAAGTGATTAAAAATTTAAGTAAAATGCTGACATTTAGGTAATTGAATGGCTACATAATTTAATATTGCATTTTATTTATTTCCACATAGTAGCATTCGCAAAATTGTTTTCATTTGGAAAAACAATAGCGATATATTGAATTTATTTTTCACCTAATTAAAAAAAATGAAATTCTTATGAAAATCAATGAACTTTTTATCTTGCTGATCAAAAGACAATTTGATTGGAAAATTAATTTTACAATATATAACAGCAAAAAAAAAAACCAAAAAAAAAAACATAAACATAAACAAAAGTAAAAACTGAAAAGCCTAACCAAACCGAACCGGGATTTTGGTTCGGTTTGATTTTGATTCTGTCATATTTCAGTTCGGTCTAATGAATTTCCTTATCGGTTCGGTTCGGTTCGATTTAATTTTTCAAGAAAACCAAACTAAATTGAACCACTTACACCCCTAATCCTTGGTACTTGCGGAAGACTGGCAATAGCTTAATGCCGACCATCCTCCTAAACTAGTGGAAAACAGAAGGCGGTAAATGAAAGACAGCGCTATATTAAGATCATCTCTTACGGGTTTATTAAGGTCAAATTATATGACTGGTAAAATATCTTGCGATGTCATAAGCTATTTTCCTTTGTTAAAACTAAAGGTAGTAAGTACATTCGTACATCAAGCATCGGTTGACATCTTAGCCAAGATCGAGAGCCGTAAGTGATCAGGAAGTAAAGAGATGTCCTCAAAACTCTTCAGCATTCAAGCTCACCGGCTTTAATTTGGGGTCTTCTACTTAATTTTATTTATTTGTTATTTTCCCTTTCTTTCTTTTGATTTCCTTTTTTATTCACTTCCATCAGTCCTTTAAGTCTTGTAGGATTGATCCTGTAAAATCTGAACACTTTTCTCATTTGGGCGAAGGGTGAGAGAGAGAGAGAGAGAGTTTTAAAGTATGTATAGCAAACAAAAAGTATGACACACAGAAGCAATATCAAAAAAAAAAAAAAAACAAGAAGAACTAGAAAAACAATAAATTAGCACCGACCAAAAACAGCAGGCATAGTGCCATACCTTCAAGTCACCCATAAATTGCATATCCCATTCGTAACCAAAATTGGCAGACAAGGGAATGTCCCATCCAGCGACACCTGCCCATTATTGAGTCCTAGGCTACAATATTGATTGGGCCCAAATTTTCTCATCCCACTCATACAAAGAGTATTTCATGGATCAATACATGTTGTCGAAAGCAACATGCTTTAACAATGGAAAGACACAAGTTCTAGTTGTCAAATAATCACCCGTATTGCCTAGGAGCTCAAGCAGTTTCAGTAATCCTATCATTATTCCTTTCAACGAGGAAGTGTGAGAAAAATGATAAACGTAGATCTTGATCTGTACCCAATCTAAGCCTTTGCAAGCTCAGCAGGGGCAGCAGCAGGAGCAACACCACCAGTGGTTGGCCTAAGACAACACAAAATGACCCCTCAACAAACATAGGAAAATGCGATCCAGAGAACATGGAGTATGCAGAGTTGCAGGTAAGAACTTACAGTCCCACGAAAACTTTGAAGGCGTCATAGATCCCCCACTGGGCCCCAGTAAGAGTTCCAATCATGACAATACGAAGAGGAAGTCCTCGAGTGAAGAGACCCCATAATCCTAACTTTTGCACTGCCTGCGTGACCACAGGAAAAGGGATCAGCACAGAAGCAAGGGCACGGGGGAAAATCAACTAATAAAGTACGACAGAACACTCACATCACCAACAGTTGCCCCTTTGGCATTGTTGAGGAAGGAAACAAGGTTGTCAGCAGGATGAGACACAATGGCACAGAAAACTCCGGCCACATATCCGCCAGCAAAACTCACGCCAAGCTGCAGATTTTTACTACACTGATCTTTAGGTCTGGGAATTGCGTGCTTATAAATTAGCTCCACAATGGTCTCAAAAGAAGCAAATTTCATCATTGTGTCTGCAGCAGAAAGCATTGTTAGATGACATTAACAGCTAGCAAACACTGAGCTAACTTAAGGGAAGTATAAGGACACGCTGGTGGATCAGATCAAAGTGCATTCTATAATCACATATGGAGTACATAAATCCTTCAACTGCCTCTGAATTATGCCAATACATATATAGCACAAGAATTTTTCCACTACCTTGACAACATGAAAATTGTGGGGGAAGCACACTTAGAAAGTTTCAAAAGGCCCGACTTCTCTGTCATCATGATAATGATGCATACGTTGATAACTGACAAGTGACAACTAAGACTCAACACCAAAATGAATTGAGGAGCACATGCCTCCACAAGTCTCACCGGGAAAGCAGGACTAATTCGCAGTCAAAACCCAGGCTGAGGCTGCAAACCCATCTAATTCAGGATATTCTACTCAATCAAGCTCTAGCCAACTGAAAGTAATTCTGGTGCAAACGGTAAACAGAGCTACAGGAACCGACCTTTTACCGGTAAAAGAAATGAGGGATTGCAAAATGCATGAGACTCAAGTATGAAGCAACTGACACGACACAAGGACAAACGACAAAAACGTTTAACCATCCTTTCAAGGATTAAACAAGCAGCAGTGACTCAAGGCGAGTCCAAGTGCCCACGAGTCATCCTTAAACTATCCATTAGTTAGCTCGGCCAAGTACAGGCGTAAATGAAGCCCTCAGAGTCAATGTAATTGATTCCAACATAACAAGAAAGGCAGGGATTTTGTCCATTGTATAAAATATAAACTTATATTAAAACCAACTTAACTCTTGAAAACATGCAATAAGCAAAACAAGAACAAGCCTTTTTTTTCCTGCTTCACGGGACTAGCTGTGTGGACTCTATTATAATTTAACCCTCAGATCAATCTATGCAGCATAAACATACATAACAGAGCAACATGGACAAAACCATCATACAATGAGGAAGCGGATGCGAGAGATTAGCTTAGAACAGTCTGTAAAAACTATTTCGATAAGATTGGAAGAAACAGAAACGTCAAGAAAACTTACATGGTATCTGACGACCCCAGAGAGGAACAATGCCCTTGTACAACCTATTTCCAAGCAAAAAGGGTCCAGTTACCTACTAAGGGTTTGCATTGGATACTATTAAATCTCTTTAATTAACTAGTCAGCAAAATAGTTTTAAACATACCCAAGAGCACCCTCAGATTTAAAAAACTTGGGAAATCCATCTGATAAACCCCTTGCAAAACCAGGCTGAGTTTGCACCCGGACCTTTACAGCCTCAAATGGGCAGAGAGCGACATCTGCAATCACCTCGGCAGATGCAGAGCCAGCGAGGTAGATCAAAGTCTTGTACTTCGATGCATACTCTGGTCCAGCAACATCAGAGTAGTATTTCTTGAAAAATTCGTAGAATCCAAACTTGCAGGCACCCTGAGCACTATAACCAAGTAGAGTAGGCACCCAACCCCTGAAAAAGCCTCTTACTCCTTGCTCCTTCAGTAACACTCCGAAACCAGATGTGATGCTCTTGTACTTTGAAGGGTCAATCTGAAATTTTAATGAAAATAACCTCAGTTTAAAATCTATATCTTTTTAACAAGGAAGAACTTTGTAGCCAACAGTTGAAAAATTGCACATGGAATACAGTCTGGAGTTTCCCAAATTCGTTTTGCACAAAAAAGGTAAAAAAACATAGTGAATACTCTTAACTTGCCTACAAGTCCACCATGGTACCCACTCATTTCAACGGGAACGAAGATGCCAGCATCAAGGGAGAAAGAAACCCATGATGGAATAGAAATAAGTATTCTAAATTAGCAGTGCAAGCTCCTCAAAAAGCACATCTCATGTTCAGGAAGAATCTGTACCAGAAAAACCTCTATGACAGCTGTCACGTGAAAAAAGGCAACATTAATTTGTGAAAACGAGATCTATGGTCCCTTCCAATTAGGAACACAAGTAACCAATCCAATCAGTAATTCATGCCTTCTACAACAAGGGAATCGTCCCTCAAACAAAATGTACCCTTATAGCTATGCGCACGACACAAAGTGTTCATTTGAAAGGGAAATATAATCGCATATCCAAACTAATGCATCCCAAATGCTGATGTTCCACTTATCTCAACACTTGCAGCTTCTATGCAGCATGACAGACTTAATCAAGCGTTACCGTTCGTTAATCTCCCGGATAATCTGATTGCGGCCACCGGTAAACAGGAGAAAACGACAGATTATGTCAATCAACGTCACGAATGAGAACAAAAGAAAAACAGACACAGGCATACTGCTGTTTCCACATAGCAAAGAGACTCATCACCATCTTAACTAGAACCGAGTTCTCATCAATTCACAGTCCACACAAGGCCGACAAAAGGCATCGAGCTGGCGACCTGCATATTGCACTTGACGAGGTCGAGCGGGGTGACGGCCATGTGGGTGAGGCCGCAGCTGAGGATGCCCCCGGCGGTACAAGCCGCGTAGAACGCCGGCGAGTACATCCCGATCTTCCTCCCAGGCTCGCTCGGTGACGGGACCACGAAGCTCCTCCGGTTCTCCGCCGCAGACGCGGCGAAGGAGGGCGCCGCGGCGGGGCTCGCCCCCGCGGCGAGGCCCCTGGACGGGGAGGGAGGCGCGTAGAGGAAGCTGGGGATCAGCGATCGGCGCGGGTTCTCCGCGAGCGCCATGGCAGAAACGGACGGAGGTCGCTCGGCGCGAGGGAAATGGCGGAGTGGAGTGCGAATCGAGGGTTTTTCTTCGATTTGATTTGACGTGCTGCGAATGTTCGGATTCAGTTTTTCCGTTACTGCGTTCTGATTGGACAGTCCCTCCCTCGAGTCGCGTGACGATTTTTGACAGTACGAGGATGGCCCTGTCCTTTTCGGAGTAATTGCGATTCTGACACCCTCCGATTTTCCCGGGTCATTGCGCATTTTCTCCTTTACTAGGGAGATGCAGTTGGTCGCTGTTTTTTTGATGCCGGAATGTCCGCATGCACCAAACAGCATTAACCACCAGAAAAGCTAAAATATATATAAATTAATAATTTCATTACTTAATATAGTTAATCAATTGGATTTGTATAATCCAATAGAATCAGAGAATGGAATGCTCTCCTGTTTGAGAGCTGTCCAGAGTGTTTCTCAGGAAAATAGAATACAAAAAATAGACCCCTCTAAAAACCACCAAGTCAGCATATAATTGCGAGAGCAAATACTCTGCATGCATTTCCTTGAGAGCCATTGACGGAGTGAGCGAGTAGAAAAGCTTACGAAGCTATCCGATGCCATCTGGAGGCGGCTCAAGGCTTGTGGCTTCAGCCAATGAATGCTAGTGGCCACTGCTAGCGGTAGACGGTCGATTAATCTCCTAAAGTAATCCCTTCAAATCAGGTCTTGAGCGAACCTTTTGTGGATAACTAGCGCTTTGTCAACCATGCTCCAGCAGCGAGATTACTTAACTTAGTCTGTCCCAACATATACTTCCAGATTAAGTGTTGGGACTTGGAAATCAGGGCATTGCTTTAAGGAGGCTTACGAATTTTTAGCTCCAGAGGATAACACACGCCAGAGCTCATGGACAATTAACCACAGAATCTGACTGGGCCAAGAGATTGGTGTTCTGTTATTTTAGCCTCTCATGAATTCACAGTTCCCAGAAATCTCTCCATAGCTGGGACGAGTTACCTAATGGTTTCAGATTTCTCTGAATTCATGAGCAATGTTTTCGACAACATATCCCAATTTTCACCTGTCTAGGAATGTTGAATCTCGAATTTTCAACTTTTCCCCCTTAGGATTTTGTCGGTTGTGTCAATTTGACAACGAGTGGAGGATGTTACTATGATTTCACCGAACTGCTTGTTTAAGCACATATTACTGCTTATGAGTAAATCACTTCTCTTAGATAAGGACAGTTTCCACTTCAGAAGCAATAACCACCTTGGCTTATAACTCACACACCAAAATACTAAAATAAAAACGAGTCATGGCATTTTGATTCTGAAAAAAATGTGACATTCAATAGTAGTCCTTGCAGTAACTTCCGTTACCAAGCATCGAGAACTTTCTCTTTTTTCTAGATTCCACATACTATATACGATGCATGACCCAAGAGTGTAACCCTAGACTCAAGTTTCTCTGATGTTCTTTCATCATCCTCATCTAAAAATGAGTTGCTCAGCATCTTGTGTTTCCCACTCTTCACCTGCCTCTCAAATTCCCACCCATCACCAGTAGTCCCCACATGAACACAGCCCATTTCTTAAATGGTGAAATCTTTTTGCATCTCTTACCACGATTTCTCTATTAAAAATCTTGGATATCAGTTTGATCACTGTATGACAGTCAGTACAAACTCTGAGATTCTTAATGACTTGAATCACAGTACCAGGAGGTGAATTCATGATTCCAAAGGCAACAGCCAATTTTTCACTGTGAACTTGAAGGGTGATTTCTTTCTCTTCATGCTCGACATCATGGACAACTGATGTAATATTGGGTAAATAACCAGCTTGCTTCAATTTCACATATATTTTCTCCAAGTATTCATATATCTTCTCATGCTGAGGGTGCCCCTTGTCTCCCACTAAAAACGTGTGTACCCTACCTTTAAGTTCAACCAAACTATAACCAGGAGTTTTGACTAGCCCACGGCTGTTCATTATCGCTCTAATCCTCTCCACATCTTCCCATCTTTCAGCATCAGCATAAATGTTACAAAGCAATACATAGTAACCACAGTTATCTGGATCTAATTCAAATAACTTCCTCGCTGAAATTTCGGCAAGCTCGACATTGTTGTGAGTTCTACAAGCTCCAAGCAAAGAACCCCATATAACGAAATCTGGCTTCACCTTCATTCCCTTAATTAGCTCATAGGCTTTATTGACATATCCAGCGCGCCCAAGAAGATCGACGATGCAACCATAATGCTCAATCCCAGGTTCAATGTTGTACTCACGAAGCATGGAACTAAACCAATGCCAGGCTTCATCAACTAGACCAGCATGGCTGCAAGCAGCTAAAACTGACACAAAGGTCACGTAGTTAGGTCTAACCCCAGTTCTAATCATCTCATAGAAAACTTCTAAAGCTTCTCTGGCACGGCCATGCATTCCATAGCCAGCAATCATGGTGGTCCATGTCCGCACATTTTTGTCCCTCATGCGATCAAATGCCCTCCTTGCCATTTCAACTCTCCCGCATTTGCAGTACATGTCGATGATTGAGGTGCCAACAATGACATTGTCCTCCAAATCCATCTTCATGACCTACATAAGGCACGAGGTTTCAATAAATTCAAACTTCAGATTGACAATTACTCATTTGTCTCGGGAAACATATTTCCTCGAGGCTAACCTGGGGATAAAAAATATTATGCAAAGTTGTATTTACATTTCGATATCCAAATTCCAAACCTGATCATGTATGCACTTTCCTGCACGTAGAGCACCAGAACACGCACAGGCTAACAAGGCAGCTGAAAGTGTCACGGCATTGTAATCACTGTCGCCATCCTTTATCATCTGGGCGAAAAGTTGCAAAGCCTCCACCGCATGTCCATTCTGTGCATGCACCGCAATCATTGAATTCCAGGAGAAGTCATCTTTTTCAGTCATTTCATCAAACACTTTCCTCGAAGTAGCCACCTTGCCACACTTTGCATACGCATCCATCAAAGCATTGCCGACGCCCAAAACACCATAGAAACCTCTTTTGACAACAAACCCATGAACCCCTTTGGTAGTTACCTCATTAGAAGCATGAGAACAAGCTGACAGCACAGAAGTCATGGCCACAGAATCGACAAAAACCTCCGCATCTCCTCCACGCTCCCTCTCCTCGACCAAAAACTCTTTGAAAAGAGACAGCGCTTCGCACCCCTCATCGTTCTGAACATACCCAGTGATCATCGACGTCCAAGAGACAACATTTTTCTGAGGAATTACATCAAACACCTTTCTTGCATCCCCCAAGTCGCCACATTTCGAGTACATATCGATCAGAGCAGACGAAACGAAAAGGTCAGGCTCGTACCCAAATTTCAAAGCTTGCTGGTGAGCCTGTCTTCCGGAAAAGAGGTCCAGCAAGGCAGAGCACGACTTGATGGCGCAGGGGAATGTGGAGCGGTTGGGTTTGAGCGAGGCCCTCCGCATCGACGCGAAGGCTCGGAAAGCCTCGACCGAGTCGCCCCCGCGAGCCAACTCGGCGATGACCGAGTTCCAAGAATGGACATTGGTCCTGTCGACGTACTTGTCGAACAAGCTAGCGACGTTGGCATCGGTGGAGTAGCGGCTTCTGAAGAAGATGAACGAAGGTGCCCCACGAGCGATGGGTGCTCGGGGCGACTTCATTCATCAGGCTTACGGGGCCCTTGATTGCCTCCTCCTCCTAGTTAATCTTCGAAGCGATATGAGGCAGCGATGATGTTTGTACAAAAGAAATCGCAAGGCTAGCCGTGTAACTTCAGACCTTTTTCATTGGCATATAACTAAATAACCTAGTTCTCTGTAGTTTTTCATTTCAAGTGAACAATATGCAGCTCAAAATAAATTTTCTTTTCTCCCCTTGCCCTCATCTTGGTTGATTAATGTATTTTTTTCTGAGTAATTATAACCAACACCATCAGTGTAGCATAGCGTAATAGAAAATTACCTAGGCGATATCATCCATTATTGATTCAAGAGAGCAAGTGGCCATAATTCCCAAATCAAGAATGGTTTGGGCCATTTGTGTGAAATTTCCTTTACACCGAGGACGTATGATCCACTTGTTCTTGTATTTTTCTATTTGTTCTTGTATTTATATTTGTCAAGATCTCAATTATGCATGTATTTGCTAACTAAGGGAAAAGGAGATATGACATAAATTGTTCATAAACTTTAATATATGAGCTTTTAATTTATTCAATGTGATTTATGAACTTTAATCTAATGTGTGATGGGGTCCTTAATTATTAATTTGTTCAATGCAATTTGTGAATTTTTAATACATTTTTAATTTAGTTTATAAATTATATGAAAATATTCAATGTTGTCATTAATCTTAAATTAATAAAATTATTACTTTGAACATTTTCATATAGTTCAATAACTATTTTGAACATATATAAAAAAATTCAAGACTCATATTAAACAAATTAAAAGTTTATGGTCCACATTGAACATTATACTAAAGTTTAATGACCACATTATACATTGAATCAGAGTTTATATATAATTTATATCATTATCCCGCTAATTAAATTTTAATAAAAATTAAGGTGAAATTATTTAATTTCTAAATCCGAGTGCATCTAACTACGTAAAAAAGAAATTGAATATATCGAGAAGAAATGAGAATGGGAACTGAGAAGAGAGATGCAAGACAAAAAATCAGTGGTAAGGACGTAGTTTTCACAAGGGACATGACATTCCACAATCAAACTATGTTCTCCCGCGACATTTTCAAAGTCTATATTTTGGTTGGACTGATATACCTTCAAAAAGCTCTAGAGTCTCCGTGAAGATTCTCGAAAAGTATGGCAGAAAATTCTGTCAGCCAAATTAGACTACGTAAGAGAAGTCCGATTCACTCTTCTTTCTTTCGTTTCTACTGTTTTTTTTTTTTTTTTTTTTTTTGACGCATTGATTATTAATATTATTTTATTATAGTCTTTGAAATATATGATCTACCTCTATCGACGTCATGGATAAATTTGTTATTTTAGAGCGTAAACTGTACTTTTATAGTTTACAGTTGGAGTTAACATAAATTATTCAAAATTAGCTAATATATATATATATATATATATATATAGAGAGAGAGAGAGAGAGAGAGAGAGATATCAGTCGCTTATGGCTTTGGAAAATAAATATATGTGCAATTCAAATAAATGGCTAAATTAGGAAGAGAAAGACCTTATTACTTTATTAGCTTTACTTGCTTAAATTATGGCAACGATGTTAAAGTTGGGCTTTTCTTATACGAGGTTATCTTGTTAAGTACACAAAATTACAAACTCGTTTTCCTTTATCTCAACTCAGTAAATTACATGAGTTGGCAGCCGGCCAACTCGGGCAAATTAAGGACGATTAGAACTTGACAAAATCTGATGCAACCTCACTTTACCTAGATATAGGATCGGTTGCCCGATTAGATTCTATAATTAGATACATTTGACCTAATCCCATATTGATAAAACTTAAATTCCATTAAAACAAAAGAAGAAGAAGAAGCTGAAATCACACGTGTCCAAATTCTTGTGGTTGGAAAATAGTCGAAAAATCAAATCTTTGAACACGACATGCATGCATTGATTTGTTCAAACAAGGAAATATATATGATAACTCTAGATCCACTAAACAATAAAAAAAAAAAAATTTCAATGATCTTAGTAATATATTTTTAAAGTTGAGCATGAATTGATACAAGATTGACACGAGCGCCGGTAAACTTGACCAATTTCTTAATCTAGATTTGATAGGTTTGGATGTTATGTATGCTAGTATATTTTAGCAAGTGGGTTTAAAAAAAGTAAAATCCAATATAATATGGTCTAACTTAGACCCAACCCTAAGTACGTAAAAAAAATGGATACATGGAGAAGAAATGAGAATGGGAATTTGAAAAGAGAGATGTCAGAGACGAATTCAGTGGCAAGGATGTAGCTTTCACAAGGCCGATGTGCGTCCACGACATTTTCAAAGTCTACATTTTGGTTGGACTAATATACCTTCAAAACTTCCACAATCTCTGTGAAGATTCTTGGAAAGTATGGCATGAAAGTGCCTCGATCAAATCAGCCAACCTAAGAGAAGTCCAACTTGCTCTCTCTCTCTGTTTCCACTGCTTTTTTCCTTTCTAATTTTGACGCATTGATTAAAATCTGTTTCTACTGCTTTTTCCTTTTTAATTTTGACGCATTGATTATTAATATTATTTTACTATAGTCATGAAATATATATGATCTATCTCTATGATAATTTTTGTCATTTTAGAGCGTAAAATGTATTTTCTTCATTATTTCCAATTGGAGTTAATATAAACTATTCAAAATTAACTATAAAATACCAAGTAATATACACACACATATATATAATCACTTGCTTATGGCTTTAGGAAAATAAATATACGGGCAATTCAAATAAATGGCTAAATTAGGAAGAGAAAAACTTGTTAGCTTTACTTGCTTAAATCATGGCAACGATGCCAAAGTTGCCATTTCTTGTACGGGGTTATCTTGTTAAGTACACAAAATTACAAACTCATTTTCCTTTATCTCAACTCAGCAAACTACATGAGTTGGCAGCCACCCAACTCAGCCAAATTATGGACGATTAGAATTTGACAAAATCTGATAAAGCCTCGCTTAACTTATATATAGAAGTCGGTTGCCTGACTAAATTCTATGATTAGATGCATATTATCCAATCCCATATTGATTAAACTAAAATTGCGATAAAACAATAAAAGAAGCCGTAATCACACACGTATGAATTCTTGCGGTCGGAAAATAGTCAAAAAAATCAAATATTTGAATATGCTATGTATTCACTAATTCGTTTGAACAGGGAAATACATACAATAATAGGAGATCCACTAAACAACTCTCAATAATCTTAGTAATTTATTTTTGAAATTGAGCATGCATTGATATGGTAATCTATCAAAATACATCGTAGATCCATTTCTTAATCCAAATTTGATAGGCTTAATTGTTATGTATCTTAGTATATATAGTAAATGAATTTAGAAAAGTAAAACCTAAATTAATATGGTATTATTTAGATCCAACTCACATTTGTGACTCTCTCGCATATCTTGCATTTACTCATTCCGTGTCCTTACCTTAATTTAAATATAAATTGAATTAAATTGAATTAAATATAATAACATTTTAGTAATTTAAATTGAATTTAGTATATAAATGAGTTGGGTCAGATCCAAATTACTAGAATTGTATCAAAACCAGTAAAATAAGTTAAATTAAATTGGGTCATTTCAAGTTGACTCGCCATTTCACAGGCCTAATGGCCAGAACATAGCATGCCGCGATTAAAAAAAGAGTCCAAGTCTTGTCTTGGCCCCCGAAACGACATGGAAACGCCAAGATACGGAGGAATCTCTGTACGCCCACTGGATACCGACAGTGGCACGCGCGTGGGCCCCGCCGCGTCGGCTTCGGTCCGGGATTCAACGTGCCCCCGAAATCACGTCCCGCGCCCGCCAGGGGAGAGATTCTCCACCCACCGTCCGATCCCCCACGCGGCGCGATCTCGGGCGCCCACAGGACACCGGCTACAGTAGGCCGGGGTCGAGGGTAGCATTTCTCGGCCGGTGGTCTGATCTCAGCCGTCCGTCCCAAACGGGAACTCGCGCACGAGGGTTTCTGATTAAAAGGGAGGGAAGGGAGGGAGCCTCGCTCCGCAAAATAGCAAATGCGACTCCAGACGCCACGAACAACACGTTGTCGATTCTGAGCAGGCGAAGAAGATATTGGCTCCCTCGCTTTCGCTCGCTTCTCCCTCTCGCTCTCCCTCGCATTCGCTCGCTGATTCATCTGCGAAGCTCGAGGTCGGCGAGCCGAGCCGAGCCGACCTTCGAGCTTCCGAAGCGGCACCGTCGCGCGCGCCGCGGATCCGTTCCCGTCGGCGGCGCTCGTTTCCGCGCTCCGAGGAGGCGCTCTGCATTTTCCGTTCCTCTCCGGGGGCTTGATCTCGAGGTACGTCCGTGGTTGCCAAGGTTGCGGCGGCGATTTTTGAGCTTGCGCTTCTGCTCGCGACGGTTCTATACGGGATTTTGTGACTGCTGAATGACATGGAAAGGCGAAGGAAAGTTGATATTAGGAAGTACTTTTTTTCTTCTTTTTTTTGTGGCGCAAGCTGAGCGGACGCTTTTTGGATGAGGTTTTGTTTTCTGTTTGATCGAGCGAGATTGATATGCGGCATTCTGGTTTGGAGGGAAAACGCTGGTTCTAGTTTTCGTTGTGTCTCGCTGTTTGTCGGCTCGTGTCTGATTGCCTCGATTCTTCTGCTCTTGCCGTTTGCAGGAAGGTTTGAGATCGAGCTGTTAAGCGGAGGATTCTTTTGATAATTTGCTGTCGTTGTTGTCAGTTATAAGGATTTCGTACCGTTATTTTGGAAAATTTGTCGACTTAATCTCGCTCGAGCCGCTTTCGGTTGTTCGTCTCTAGGATTTCGGTTCTCTATCTGCCTTAGACATGGCCACGGCAATGCATTTGACTAGAGTCAAAACTTCTGGCTCCGAGTCACTCGCTCTGAGGAGTTCTTCACGACAAAGATGCCTACTGCCTCAGCGGCTTCATTTTGCAACTTCTGTCGGTTCGAGTTTGTCGTTGTCTAGGAGCGTGAAGAAGTCTTGTAGGAGCGGAGTTTTCAAAGTGTGCTGCGCAGGAGCGAATGTAGATGTCCTGGAGAAGAGCTCAGCCGTAACCCAAGGCTTTGGGGATTCTGAGAATCAACTTAACTGTGTCATGAAATTTGGTGGCTCTTCGGTGGCTTCTGCCGAGAGAATGCGCGAGGTTGCTGATCTTATCCTCAGCTTTCCCAATGAGAGACCTGTGATTGTTCTATCCGCGATGGGGAAGACGACTAACAATCTTTTACAGGTATGCATCAGGTCTCAGTTCATTTCGATTTCTTGTGCCTCGTTTAAGATTTGCCCTTTCTGCTAAGAGTGACGTGAATAATATACATGTACTTCATCTCAGGCTGGAGAAAAGGCTGTCAGTTGTGGTGTTACTAACGTGTCATGCATTGATGAGCTTAGCCTTATAAAGGAACTCCATCTGCGGTATGGACACCCTTTCTCTCCTTTTGAAAGAATTTTATTAAATGCAAGACTTTTCCTTACCATCCTTCGACTTGCATCACCGGTAGGACTGTGAAGGAGCTTGGAGTTGACGAGTCAATAATAGCAAGTAAGTTTCCTTACTAATCATCTGGAGTTGGCCTTTTAAGGATTCATCATTTGTCTAATGAAGTTGACATTGTCATTGACAATGAATGTGGTCTCTTCAGTAGTTTGACTTTGCAAACTCTTGCAGTCAATTGACCGATTACATTTTTCATTTTTAGCTTTTTTTTTTGGTCATAACCACCTATGAATCAGGTGCCTGAATATTAGACCTTTGAGTGAGAATTTTCCATATAATCCATGCACCCTTTTTTTGGAGAATTTTCTTGTGAATTTTAGATGACATGTTGATTTGGAAGTTATCTATCTAATGGCTACAGTATTTTAAATATTTTATATTGATCCAAATGTAATTTATGGGGATATTTCACAGTAGGGCATATAAACACACCTGATTGTAGAGCATTCTCATCTTCTTGTACTTAGGCCTTTGAGAATATTTCTTGAGCCTGTCGATATTCATTGAGAATTTTATGCAGCTCATCTGGAAGAATTGGATCAACTTCTGAAGGGAATTGCCATGATGAAGGAGCTCACATTACGGACTAGGGATTATTTAGTTTCTTTTGGGGAGTGCATGTCCACAAGGATTTTTGCTGCCTATCTAAATAAGATAGGAGTAAAGGCCCAGCAAGTATGTTCTATTTTCTTACGGATTGTGGTTTTGTTGTTGCCTAACTGGTCTAGAAAAGTATGGCCCAACAAGTACGTTCTGTTTTCTTATGGATTATGGTGTTGTTGTCATCTAATTGGTCTAGAAAAGTATAACTGGATAAGACACGTGGGATAGGCACTAGATGGTAATATTGATAATTAAATGTTAGTGGTCTAAGCTAGTTTCCATAGGCCTTTCTTTTGGAATTTTCAGGACAAACATTATATGTCATCACAATTTTTTCTAATGTCCCGGCTTCCTTTCCAGTATGATGCCTTCGAAATTGGATTTATTACCACTGATGACTTCACCAATGCGGACATCCTGGAAGCAACTTATCCAGCTGTTGCGAAGAGGTTACATGATGATTGGATCACTGATCCTGCAATCCCGATTGTTACTGGCTTCCTCGGAAAGGTGCTATATTGGCCATAGTAGTTGCAGAATTTCAACAAAGTTGTAAAAAATGACCAATTATCAAAATTATTTTGATGTAGGGCTGGAGAACTTGTGCAGTGACCACGCTGGGTAGAGGTGGCAGTGATTTGACAGCCACCACTATCGGTAAAGCATTGGGCTTACGCGAGATCCAGGTTAGTGAATAATGGCAAATGCTGAAGTTACTTGTTAGAAGCATTGCTTGAATTGTTCTGCCTTCAATTCAAGTCAATTATAAGCTTATACATTCTGCAAGGAGAGCATTCTAATACAAGGAATTTGGTGAAGTTTTATGTGTTTCTCTTGCGGTTCGAATGGTATTGAAAGTGGATAAGTACAATTGTGGTTGTGTGTACCACAGGTTTGGAAAGATGTTGATGGTGTCTTGACATGTGATCCCAACATATATACTCGAGCAGAGCCTGTACCATACTTGACCTTTGATGAGGCAGCTGAACTTGCATATTTTGGCGCACAGGTACTGCTCAATAATTTATTCTCACTTAGTTAAATATGCCCTATTTTTGGAGAAAATTTGAATTAGGTATATAACTTCTCCTATGCGTTGTCATAGGCTGTTATATGGCGTTCTGTTTGTGCTGATTAACTTTGAACTGGTATGGCTAGATATACCCTAAAATAAGAGAGGATATATCTTTGGGCATAACAATTGTGAGGCAGAAGGCATTGCATTAAGGGCTGGTCCAAAATATAAAGGACAGAGGCATAATATAGGAAGTTTATGTGGGTGATGCAAGCATATTTCTCATTATAATATTGATTTTACCTTCTTCAGGTCCTACATCCTCAGTCAATGAGACCTGCCAGAGAGGGTGATATTCCTGTGAGGGTTAAAAATTCCTACAATCCTAATGCTCCAGGTACCCTCATAACCAGGACGCGGGATATGAGTAAGGTTTGTGGCAGCATTAAACCTCTGTTCTTTTGGGAACTTCAAAGGAAATTAAATCTCATTTTACCTACAGGCAGTCTTGACAAGCATTGTTCTGAAAAGGAATGTTACTATGCTGGATATTGTCAGCACTCGCATGCTTGGTCAATTTGGCTTCCTTGCAAAGGTAAGTGAGCTGGCAACAGTTCTCTGCTTCTGGCGATCTATTTCTGTCATTCTCTAACCTGAGGTTGTGTTCATGTAGGTCTTTTCTATCTTTGAAGATTTGGGCATATCTGTGGATGTTGTTGCTACTAGTGAAGTCAGTATTTCATTGACTTTGGATCCATCCAAACTCTGGAGCAGAGAGCTGATTCAGCAGGCAAGTGTATGGTTTTCTAATCCCGTCAAAACATAACTTCAAACAATTCTTATATAAAAATTTCAAATTACAGCTTATGTGCATGAAATTGTCTAGATCAGCTGGTTGTCTGTGGTATTTTGGAGATCTGACTTCCATCTGTTGCATGCTCACTACTTGTGTCTTTTTCCCTTTGCAGCATTTTTTTTTTTTCCCTTTGCAGCATTTACATTGGTTGTCCTCTCACCAATGCTTCCATCTAATGTTACTGGCATATCTTTCTGAGCAGGAGCTTGATCATGTGGTGGAAGAACTCGAGAAAATAGCTGTGGTGCATCTCCTTCAACGCAGATCAATCATCTCACTCATTGGGAATGTACAGAGGTCATCACTTATACTAGAGAAGGTACTGTCTCACCTTTGGCAGAAACCACGCATGAGTTTGATGATGCCAGCTGTGCTCGTGCATGTTGCTGTTGCTGCTTAAAACGGCCATGAGTTTAGATATAAGCCAGCCGCAGCCCCATTTAGTTAAAAGACCCAAAAGTTCGAAATGGCCGGAACTCAATTTGTTGAGTTGGCCTTAATACCCCTTGCTGTTTGGTGTCTGTCAGATGTTATGATTGTGTTTTCCCCTGCAGTGGAAAGTATATCGCAACCATTGTGGTTGCTTTTCCCTACGAAGGATGTGTTAAAAACTTTCGTTCTTTCTTCCTCTTGACAATATGGTCTGACTTCACTGAAGTTGCATCTTTATTTTTGCAACCAATGTAAAAATAAAATGACTAGAAATGACAGGACGCATTGAAAAGGAAGCATAGCGATTGTCGGGAAGGTTCAAAGGGGCAATTGGTCTAGTGAGAGCTGTGTCACTTTTTTCTTATTTGTAGCATTTGCAAGTGCCAGCACTGCTTATTATATGTTTAGCTTTTGTCAGCTACAAAATATTTGTTGCTTTCGCTGTTGAATGTCGTCCATTATTGCCTCATCCGTGCATTTTTGCACCCACGTAATCTGCTGCAAATTAGCAAAACATCTCTTAATTTGGTGCTCCTTTTATCGATTCATTTTGTGCCAGGTTTTTAATGTTCTACGAACCAATGGAGTAAATGTCCAGATGATCTCTCAAGGAGCATCTAAGGTATTGTTAAGGACAACTTCAATTCTTTCCTTATGTGCTACTTCCGGATTTCTTGAATGATGTATCCACAAGTGTCAATGGTGTACTTTTCAAGTTGGGAGTGGTATACACAGTAGGTTGCCGATTACCCTTAATAGTGCAGCTCCATTTTCCATTTTTATGGACAAATGTGTTTATCAGACTTAAATTATGGGAAGGACCTGGCCAAGATTTTCTCGTAAGATCGAACCACTGCAGTCTTTATGAAAGCTAGTTTGTTCGACTGGTGGGGTTTATAGAGGGTTTGATGCTGACTGACTATGCTGCCTTTTCTAGTCCTCATACCAAAGCGATTTTCCCTCTTCCTTTGACCATCATGCAGGTCAACATCTCGTTGATTGTGAACGACGACGAGGCAGAGCAGTGCGTGAGAGCTCTCCATTCGGCATTCTTTGAAAGTGACCTGCCCGAGCTGGATCATGGATACAGAAGTGGAAATGGTTCTGCAGCCACATCATGACATCTTACACGGTGCTGGTTTGGCAGTTTTCAACTCTTTGGACCAATATTTGTTCTGATGACCTATTCTGCGAACTCATTTCTGGGTTAAGGTCGAGATGTAACATTCTTGGGCTTAAATGTAAGGCATGGTAGCCCACGATATTGATCGATAAGTCCATTAATTTATCACGATTTTCATTTAGAAGGTTTTGCGTAGGTAAGGTTAAATTCTCTTTCGAAGGTTCGGCCGCAGGTAAGGTTAATTTCTCTCATCAGGATTTGTTAATTTCTCTCATCCGGAGACCAAATCGATGTCAAATGATCTGAACTCTGAATGATGAAAAACCGTGTCATACAGCTCAAGGCTTAATTTTGGACGGTGGGGGACAGGCTTGTTACCCGAGATTGTAATTGAGATATCCACGGCTTCGAATAAATCATTGAAGTTTCAGCCGGGGAAGGTGAAGTGCTAAAAGAAATTCTGGAGCAAATGCTAATACGAGAGCTTGCCGGACGCTGTGTATCACCCATCAGACACTGTCTGAGAAGACGTTCTTAATTCTCACCCTGAAGAGGGAACAAAAATAAGTGACTTGGAAATCAATGAGGCTCCCCTAGCAATGTCTAGGGGACATAATCGCTCACTGTACTTAATCCATCGAGTACTTACAAATAGATATCCTAAAAGATGAGACCTAATAAAGATTACAACAAAATTCTATCTGTAAGGGAAAGTAAAACCATGATTTCCCATTCTGCACTCGTACATGTGTATGGAGTCTGGCGACAATCACCGAGCATGACTGCGCATCCAAAACACTGAACAAGTGAGGAAAACCACATAACTACTAGTCTGAGTTGTTTCCTCGTTTCTTCATGCACACAGAAATATGCTGTCGTTTTCTTCAGGCGACAAGTGAGGAACTTCCTTCTAGTGAAATGCTTTAGCAGGAAAATGCACTCCTGATATAGAAGGCTCGTCTCACTTTTTTTTTTTTTTTTTTTTTGGTCGAAAGGCTCGTCTCACTTGAAAAGCCTCTTTTTGAGATCCCATTAAAACTCAACTCCAACTAAAAAAATGGACAATACCGTTGATTGAGCTCATTTTCCAAGTGATCAGCCAACCCGGTAGTGAGAATTCAGCAGTCAGTCAGACGTCAGTGAATGCCTTACGCAAACAAGGTCATCCAACTTGTTCCCATCCATTTTGTACAGAGAGACGCCTTCCATTTGGAAGTAGTGATCCTGCGCTTCTTCTCTTAGGCTCTTAAAAGGCATGACTTCCCACTTACTATAACCTGAGTTTTTCCTGACATTGCTCATGTCTGGAGATCCTGAGATTAGCCCACGGTTGTGAGGATCTGCATCACCCCAGACCTTGCAACTTCCAAACTGTCCCAATCCACCTGTTTGACCAGCTTGGTTCCTCTTTAGGCGCAAGGCAGCTGCATGAGCTCTGCTTATCATCTCACGACTCGGCACATCTGACCAATCTTGCTTCCTATCGGCTCTCATGGGAGAATGGATCCTAATCACCTGCAGGCAGAAACTAGGAGATTATCACATGATTCAATAACCTCGTTAAAGAAAAAATGAACTCAAATAATTCATATCATACACCAAGACACTCCAAGAGCTGATAATAAGCCCTTCCCTGGAGGGGATTGTGCCCTTTCCTTGGAGTAGAGAAGTAACGAGTCCTGCAATTAAGATGATTAAGCTAATTAGTAATATGCAGACATATGGGGAGGGAGAAAGAAAAAGAAGTCGAATTTCATTTAGAAGTGAAGAGAAGGCGAATGTGTTGAGCATCTCAAGTTTTGACAATCAATAAACTCAGTCACCACACGAATGCCCACTTTTAGACTCCAAATCTAGACATGAACAAAAAACTTAAATTGACAGTTTAGAAAAAAATTTCCTAACAAATGCTAAGTACACTTAGAATGAAAGTACATGTTTGAACAAATAAGCAAAGGAACCAAATTGAATGCTGAGGTAGAAAGAGCAATTGAACTCATTTAACTAGTAAAACCTGTATTTTAGTGGCACCACGGGCCTAATGCAATCCCACTTAGAGGTTTGTGAGGTAAGGTTTGCAAGAGAAGGGGTATGTTAGACTCAAGTCTCAATCATCAAAGAACGCGGGATTCTACACGCTAGTATACATTATTGTGAGAATGAAATTGTACAGTTCGAATACTGAGTTTATGGAGCGGTATGCTATAAATTGAGTCAGTATTGCACTAACCACTCAGTGTATCCTGGATCAACAGTGAAACCATATATGTCAACAACATCGCACATGGAGAGAGCAAGCTCAATAGACTTCATTCCAGTTCCTTTTGCACCTCTTCGTAGCACGATACCTTGGAAAAGATAAACTGGGTTGGGAATGCTCTGCAATGAATTCAAGAGAATGTTAAGTCGTAAACCACACTAGAAATTTCTATTTACTGCAACTGCGAGAACTACTAATCCATGGAACACTGTCAACTGGACCTCATCTAAGGGGCAAATTAAAGGATGCGGCATTAACTGAAATTAGTCTCTGGGAGATGGATGTCACCCAACAAACAATTAAACATTCTTGACAGTGGAGATACTGAAATTAATCACATACAAAACCAAAACCAGATTATTGGTAATTTAATTTCCAAAATCTATATTTAACAAGATCCGCACCTTTATCATCGTGTTAAAATCTCTGTGCGTCAAACTTTTGATGATGAGCGCCTCATCCACTGCAGAGCAAGATCAAGTTAGTCTTACATTAGACAAATGAGGTTATCTTGTAAGGCACACCACATCCAAAATTTTGGCAGTAAAGAGAGCTCGTGCCAAGGAAAGACAGAATATTTAGGAGATTCTTATAGGACAGAGAATCTGAGCTTTATGACAGATGCAGCTCGTTGATCGAACACAAAGTTATGGATCTTTTCAGAACAAGACAGTATAGGGTTGTACACATATGTAGTCCTTCATATGAAACAGGTAACAGAACCTACCAGATCCATTGAGTATCTTAACCATGTTACGAGCAGCACCACGAACTACAAGTCTGAAGTCTCTCTTCAGACCAACATGCTTGGCATATTTCTGCACAACAATTAACTTGGTGTAAGCTGATGAATTAATAATTACCGGCCTACATCCTATGCAGACCACACTGACCATCCTCAGTAAGCAAACTGTAACAAGTGGATTAAAGAGTTCCTGCCTAATGACCAAAGCTAAGGATGATGCTGCTATTAAACTGAGCATGCCATGAATAAGGATTGCTGATAGCAGTATCAATAAAACACTCATGAGTAATGTAAATAAAAGAGCCAGATATGAGCATGTCCAGATGTCATGGGGGGTGGGATAGGGAGGGAGAGAGAGATCACAAAACAAAAATTAAAAACAAGAATTTCCCCTAAGAGCGAAAGAGGCTAGAGAACCTCATTAACAGGAGCTTCATTGTCTCTAATGACAGCATCATGACCATCAATCTCCTTCCCGAATTCTGTCTTAAGCAGATCCCCAGAGTTTCCGACAACCGCACAGCTACGGAACTGTCGGGGGTGAAATGGGGGCTTTGCAGGAAGAATTATATTGAGATGATCCTCACAAAGTGTGCGATTATAGCATTTATCTGCACCCCTGCATCAAAGATCTAAATGATGAATATACCTTGTGCTCGTGATAGCTGAAAGAATTCAGGTGAGTAGACAACAATAAAAGCAAACGAAGATAATCACAAAAATCAGCAAGCAGCATGCATCTTACAGTTGGGCTATTCTTTTCGCTGCATATTCTAACCATCCATCGGGTCGAGCATCGAGGTACTCTCTAGTGAGCACTGTTGTCATGTTACGATACTGCATCCCTGGACGCATTAGGCCACAATTATCTTCTCAAAGAATAACCACACAGCAGGAAGGAATGATTTCACATACCTGTTCCCACAACAGTATTGCCTCACACACATCATAGCTGTATTCCAAGGGCTCAAAAATTTTAAACTGCTCATTGTACTGCACAGAGGCCAAAAATAGCAGGTTACTGAAGGTTAGAAACAGCAAACCAGAGATGATGTGTGTGTGTGAGAGAGAGAAGGAGAGAGACCCAGGTACTGTTGGTGCCTTCAGGAAATTTAAGAATCAATTTGCAGTGGTCAATTATATGCGCAGTGAGTCCAAGCCCCCTATTAGCCTGCATAACAACATTCACTTAGCAAAGGATGGAAAGACAAGCAACGGTAAAACTGCTCCGATGAACCTAAAATTCACAAAATCCTCAAACCAAATACGCACATTTCCCAAAATTTACTTCCCTAGCAACAATGGTTGTAACTTGCGTTCGATGAAAATTGTATGATGACTGACCATACAAAAAACCTGCCCAAAAGCCAAGTCTAATTTGGCCGATGGAAGATGCAGACAACCATGTAACCACCATAGCATAGGCAACCACTCTCACGAGAAGAAGAATTACGAGACTTGACCAAAAACTAATCTACTGAAGAAACCAGGACACCTTTTCAACTAGGTTGAACAGGTCTCCAACTCCAAATCGTTCAAACCAGGTTTCACTATCCACTGAAACCTACAGTGACAAACAAACACCGCAAACTCCAAGAGAAACAAGCTCCGACCCCAGCGAAGAGCTAAATCGAGCTCTAACTTCGGATCCAGCCGTTCCCGCGGAAGAACCCGCCCAAACCAAATCGCAACTCAAGCACGCGCGGAATCAAACACCAGCGCTCGCAGGATCGAAACCCCGCGACTTCAGAAACCTTAAAAAAAAAAAAAAAAAAAAGGAGCTAAGCTTTGAATGGAGCTCGAGCTAACCACGCACTGTCGAACGCTCGACTGGAAATCGGAAAGAATCCGGACGTCCTCTCCATTGGCCGGCACCTGCCGACTGCCTGCAACGGAAAGACGTCAGAGAAGATCGAACGCGCCGAGAAGTGGAGCGGCTGGGGGATTCAAAAATGTAGGAGGAGGAGATTCGGAAGGGGAAGCGCAGAGCCCGACCTGCGAAGTAAGAGGACTGGATCACGAAGACCAGGAGAGAGAAGAGCGCGGCGGCGCACACCAGGTGCAGGATCGTGAGATTCCGGCTGCCGCCCGGCGCCGACGGCTTGTGAAGTCTCATCCTGCGGCCATGCACAGAGCCAGCGAGAGAGAAGGTGTTGATGTTAAACCGTTGAAGAAGACAAGGATCGAAATCGGAGCAGCAACAGAGCAGCGTCCAGAAGTTTCGAAACGTCGGCGTTTTCTGGGGCAAAAATCATGAGCAGGGAACCACCGCCACCGCCACCGCCACCGCCACCGCCGCCGTCATCTTCAAGGGGACGCCGGGAATTGCGAAGGAAAAGAGAAGGGATTGGTATTAGATCGAAACGCCACCTCCCCAGCCCGTTTTGGTAAAAAAGTGAAGGTCACTTCCAGCGATCCCAACGTCGGTAAATCCCGACATGCGCGTGGGTAACTAAATTTTGACCGACGATTGTATTTAGCCTGTGATATGTTAATACGTCGCAAACGGTTTACAGAATTTACCGATAGTTATTTTTGTCCGTAACATATTAGTAAGTTAATAATTGTCTTGCGAGAGCACCGGCAGTTTTTTTTTTTTTTTTTTTTAATTGCTCTAAATTACCAAATGTTTTTATCAACTATCAATATTTACTTGCATAGCTTATTAGCGTATTCAAGTTATAGCTCTTATAAGAGATTACCAACTCTGATTTTAGTCCGTTTAACAATTTTAATTCGATTGACTCAAAGTTACCGATTATTCCATTTGTTAGAGTTACCATCGCATTAAAATTACAACTCTTATAGCAAATTACCAATGTTGACTTAAAGTAATTTACCAACCCGCATATTAAGTTGTCGTCTCGTTTGAGGTTTATACCTTTTTGTTTGCAACTGGTGGGATTTTGACGCCGTCGAGAATGCTTTTGGAGAGCAAACATCCTCAAGAGGATACGAATTCCGTGAGCTTAAACATGACGGACAAATATAAGAGACTTGGCGAACTCTAACAAATGTCAGTTCTTTTTTTCGAATACAACATTTTGTATTGGATATCAATAAAGCTTGTCTGATAATTAATGCCATGATAAAAAAGATACCATTAAAACTAACTCTCAACGTATTCAGTGCCATTGCCATTGTGAAGAATTTTCATAGTAGCATTAAACAGAGTCTAAACCATTTTGTAAAAGATTTGAAAACAGCGAAAAACGCCACTTTTATTTTTTAACAAATAAACTCAAGTTGTTCGAGAATGACAATTGATAAAAGTGAAACCATCCATGATCGGAAGTAGAAGTACGCTAGGATGGACCCCACATATCAATATGAACCACATGAAGATAAAAAAATTTGAAGATGGATACGAATGAGTTAATTTAGTCAAAACACATGCTTTGAAAGGAAAAAAAAAAAAAAAAAAAAAAACTCATCTTCATTACAAGCTGGAATGAGATTAGGAAAAACTTTTTCTGAAAGTTCTTAAAGGGGATGAGTTAATTTGCAATGCCACTGATGGATAGCCCCATGGGCTGGAAAAATCGGATGCATGAAACCCTCAAATAAGATACCTGAAGTGGTTAGGTTTGAAGCAGAAGGTGAGGACAAATTGTCAATTGTGGAGGAGGCAGCAGTAGCATAAGCTTTCAATGGACCCCGTAATGCCTGAAGCTCTTCCTGGGATAAACCGACATGAGCATTAGGTGTGGCAGGAACTATTTCAGTATGTTTTGCCTTATTTTTTGGTCTTTCGTTGTGCCCTTTTTGCCTCAAAATCTGCAGGTTTTCCGTGTAATTTCTAGCACGCAACCTTAGTATGATATGGCTTTTGACAATGCTCACACTTCAGAGTCTCCTTAGAGGTATCAGATCGAGAGGATGAATCAGATTTGGCAATAGTGCCAACAGTAGTTTGAAGAAAAGATCGATCAATAGCAGAGGGATGGAGTTTTGCTGCCCTACGACTTTCTTCAGAGTAAACTAGGGCATATGACTCTTCTAGAGTAGGGAATGGAGACCGGCTAAGGACTTGAACACGTATCAATCATATTCAACATTTAATCCTGCCAAGAAATCATAAACTCTGATCTTGTCCACATGCTTCTTGTAGGCAATAATGTCTGCAGAATTGATTGGGTAATAATCGACATAATGATCTAGTTCTTGCCACAAGCTCCGAAGATCAACATAATATTAAAATATAGTCATCTCCTTCTGAGTGGTGTCATGAACCCTTTTTCGAAGTTCATACACTTGCGCATCTTTCCCGAGTTGACCATAAGCATCACTTGCAGCTGACCAAATTTATGCCGTAGTATCAAAAACCAAATATCCCTTTGCAATATGTGGCTACATCGAGTTAAGCAAAAAAAGACATTACCAAAGAGTCATTCGAGATCCAATTGTCTTGAGTAGCACCTGATATAGCCGGCTTCACAGAGGTGCCGTCAATATGCCCAGTAAGCTGATGCCCCGCAATGATCAAGAATGCAGATCGAGACCATATCAAATATGCTTCAGATTGTGGCAAAAGTAGTATAATCTATACAGCCATCTCTTGTAGGTGCAAAGCTCAGAATCGAATCCTCAGACATTATGTCTCAGAAATTGACTCGAAAAGTGTGAAAGGAGCAATTGAACCACCAAATCTTGCCAGAAAGGTTAAAAATTGGATCGAAGTCCTCTAATAGTAGGCTGAAGCTGTACTCCAAAAATCAGCCAAATCACGTCAGGGGAAGAGAAAAATAGATGTTTGCGAGGTCTCAAAGAATCTGAAAAAAAGGAATATGATGGTCCACAAACCGCAGTACTTTGGTCTCCACACATGAGAGAATTGTAGGCCAATGGCAAAGCAGAAACAATCTCAAACAAGAAGATCCAACAAGATTGTAGGTTGAATCATCTATGGCAGACTGCAAAGAAGCTTTAAAATTTCATGGATGTGAGATTTAGGGCAGACACTAGATTCAAAGAATCACCTTGTTAGTACTGCCTTACACCGTAAAAGAGAGCAAAAGAGAAGGTAAGAAGGAACTGCTGTGGGAGAGCGTGAAGGCAAGGAGAGAGAAAAGAGGGGTGCGCAGAGAAGAGAAAGGGGTTAGGGTTAGGGTTTCAGTTTCTGATAAGACGTGAGGATTACCGCCAACTATTTTAAAAGCTTAGCCATTTAATGAAAGTGTGATTTAATATATTAAATATTTTATCAAATATCTATATGCAAAAACATACCTCCACCAGCTGCGCCTTGTTTATAAACAGCTTCTGTCTTTTCTGGTATCTTGCCTCGGTTAATCGATTTCAGAATCAAACTCCCCGCAAGTCTGCAACCAATAATTAGCAAAACTAATGTAACTCAAAACACTCTTGCCGAAACAAGAAACTACTGGCCAATCCGATCCTTGTAACATTTCGGTCAAAGCAAAAGGAATCTAGTACCGTTAGCACCTTTTCATGAGCTTGGTTTAATTGAATCCAATTGCACAATGATTTCACACTTCTATGCAACAAATAGACTCCACATTAAGAGAGGCTCAGAAGATTGACAAGCATTACCTGGAAAATCACTTAGAAAAAGCATCACTGAAAAAACCAAACAAGAGAAAGAGGAAGGGAACATGCAAAGGAACAATTTTTCTGATATAAAGAACTTTACATTAAAAAAAAAAGCTGCTGATCATATTACAAGTGTCAATTGGCCATACCAGTAGGAGAGCCGACAAAATGTAATTGTCAAATGGTGGCTATAATCCGGAATTTGTCCGAGACCCACTCATTGTTTAACCAATTGAGAAAGGTTTCTGCCAAGGTAATCAAAATGAAAAATAATCACACCTTGCAAGTGGATCATACGAGATAAACTAACTGTTCTTGCTCATAATTCAGGCAAAACAATCCCAACCAAAGTATCTGTACTTTTTTTTTTTTTTTTTTTGGTAGAAACCAAAGTATCTGTACTTTACAGAAAGGAAAAGGCAGATTTCAAATCATGAATCATGAACTGTTAAAGAAGGATTATCCATTGAAATATCTTGTACCTTTCACCCACCCCTATTTAAACAACCAACAGACTAAATAAACATTCTCTCTTTGATAGGTAAAAACAATATGAATCATATAGACATAATTGCCATTTTCTGTGTTATTTTACAAGGTATATTCCTATGAATCCCCATACCTTTAGCCTTTGTGCCCTCTAGTGCAGTAATTGTCATCATAAACTCCAGAATAGTAGCTTCTATTGATTGACTCAAATCAGCTGCTCGATATAAAGCAACACTGGATTACAGTCATCTAGCCCCGACTAAACCCAAGAACTCGTTTTTGTGACCTTGTCATCCATTGCAGGGAATTTTCCATGCAAAACTACCAATAATCACCACAAGAACAAATTCCATCTCTAAAGTGATGAAACCTGTTTGAATCTCGAACTGTAATTTCCCTTTGAACAATCCTTGATGTCACCTTGATTGCAGCATGACAGTCTGTACAGGCTCTCAAATTCTTCATTATAAGGATAGGTGATCCCTTAGGTGTGCTAATAAGTGCAAATGCAATTGCTAATCTTTCACTATGATATTTAAGAGATTCAATCTTAACTTCCTCATCAACATTGTGAAGGGCACAACTTGTGTCAGGTTTGTATCCTTCTTTCTCCATCTCTTCTGCCAATGTGTCAATTTTTCTCCTGATCTCCTTTATTTGGGGATGCAAATTATCATTCGCCATAAAGACATGAGTTCTCTGTTTAATCTCAACCCAACTACACGCAGGAACCTTTTTTATTCCTCTTTCCCTCATTGCCTTCTTCACTTGCACGACACAATCCCACTGGCCTGCGGCCGCATATATATTAGACATGTTGACATAAGAAGCAGCATCTCTAAGCTCCTCCATAGCGAAAAGTTTATCTGCTGCTTCCTTGGCTAGTTTTTGGTTCTTGTGTATCCTACACGAATTGAGAACCGACATCCACATAATCTCATCAGCCTCAAATGGCATTTGAGACATGAATTTCTCTGCTTCACCAAATCGTCCACTTCGACACAGCACATCAACCATACAAGCAAAGTGTTCTCTCTTAGGAACGAGTGCATATGTATTACACATCAAATCAAAGTACTTTAACCCCTCTTCAACAAGTCCACAGTGACTGCAAGCTGACAAAACATTGAGGAATCCAACAGAATCAGGTCGAAGACCTGACTTAACCATAGATTCAAATGTGTGAAGAGTTGCCTGACCATCCCCATTTTGAGCATAAGCTGAAATTAGAGAATTCCAGGATACAACATTCCTCTCGGGCATTTCTTCAAAAGTTTCAATTGCATTTTTCATGGATCCACATTTTGCATACATGTCGAGGAGTGCACTCGCTGCAAACACGTTCGTAATGTAACCTGATTTGATAACAAATGAATGCAATTGTTTCCCAAGTGAAAGTGATGCCAAAACTGCAGAGGCTTTCAGGATGCTAGCAAAAGTAGCCTGATCAGCACTAACATTGGCTCTTTGCATCTCAATGAACAGTTTCAAGCCTTCTTCATGGAGGCCATTCTGAATGTAGGCAGAAATCAACGCCGTCCAGGGAACTGAGGTTCTGCAAGCAAGACCAGCAAATATCATCTTAGCTTCCTTATATCTAGCACATTTTGCATACATGTCGACCAAAGCATTTCCAATGAGAATTTCTGAATCAGCTTTTGTCACTATGGTCTGGCAATGAATCTGCCGACCCATTTCAAAGTTGGCCATGTTTGCTGCCACACTAAGCAAGGTTGAAAAGGGGAATTGCCTCCTATCAAATCTAGTAGACTGAAGTTTGTGAAAAATGCCAAGACAAGCCTCTACTTGCCCATCCCATGCATAACCAGTGATGATGACATTGTAGGAAACACAATCCACCTCCGGCATCTCGTCAAAAAGTTTCCTTGCTTCATCCACATGATCATGCTTCGAATAAGAGTCCAACAATGCATTCCCAAGAAAGACGTTCCACAGGAAATTAGTCTTGAGAACGAGGCTGTGAATCTGTTTTCCGAATCCTACGTCAGCTAACCCAATACCGGCGGCTAAAATTGCCGTAAAAGTGAACTCTGAAGGCCTGAAACCCAACTTTTGCATCTCAACAAAGAGATTAATCGCTTCCTCAAACGAGCCTTCATTCAAGTATCCAGTTATCAATGCATTGAACGTGACACAATCTTTCTCAGGCACTTCCTTGAACAGCTGGCTACCTAAGCCAAGCCGACAAGACTTGCAATAAGCATCTACCAACGCATTGTTAACAATGATAACCGAATCGAACCCCAGTTTGATTATCTGGGCATGGACTTGAATCACTTCATTAAATGTATCGGAGTCACGCACGCCGGACAACAATGTGGCGAAAGTCACGTAGTCTGCCTCCGTGCCACTCTGGTGCATCTCCCCGAAAAGCTCGAATGCTTCACTCACCTTGTCAGCCCGCAAGTACCCACCCATCAAGATGGTCCACGAGACCGCCGTGCGCTGAGCCATGCCGTCAAGCAGCTTCCTCGCGCTCACCAGATCGCCGGCATTCACGTACCCGGACATCATCATGTTAGTCGAGACCGTGTTTCTGTTGGGCATTTGATCAAACACCCGCCGCGCGCGCGACAGGTCCCCTCCTTCGAGGATGTCCTTGACCCGGAAGTTGGAGCGGCAGGTTGCGGGGTCGAAGCCGGTCTTGACAGTTCTGGCATCGATGCAAGTTCGGAAATGTCGACGCTGTGGTGCGGCGCGAAGAAGGGCTCGCAGCAGAGCCGAGGCTTTGAGTGTCGTCGTTCGGCGCAGGGTCATCGCTTGCGTTTGAAAGGGTGGCAAACATTTGCGCGTTCATAATAAAGCAGCGGTTTTTCGCATATAATAACTTAAGTGGCGTCGAAGGTTACCATACGTAGCAAAGGGGAGAGAATTTGTACAATTTTCTTGAACTCTCCGATTCTAAACTCCGGATCCGTATGGGCAAGAAATAGTGATTTTCCTCGTGAAGTGACGGCCTTTTTACTTTTGTACTAATTATTAATTATCAAAAGATAAATCAATTTACCATTGAGGCTCACGAAATATTTCGTTCTCAAATCTCATGTCGAAATCCAAAGAGAGAACACTCGGGTCGAGATAGGTAGCGGGGACAAAAATCAGGAGAACTTGTGGTGGCTGACACGAAGTCTCGATATTTTCAAGTCCACAATCGAAGATTGCGATGACCGGGCAAGAGGCTCGCTGGCTGATCTCAGTATGGGAACCTGGGATTCGGCATCTTTGGGAAATCCCGGCTAAGGAAGAAGAAAACCCAATGGAAACAAGCAACAAGATGGCCACTAAAATTATTTCTGAATCACTGCATACCTCCACTTTATTCAAGAACCATCTACAGGTGCGAGGGAGAGTTAGGTCAAACTAATTTACAGATTTCACAGTTTACAACGTTTCCTATAATCACAAGTAAGAAAGTAAGACAAGATCGTATTTTAGTAGCGCCGTCCACCAGCTGTCGACAAGAGGACTTGAGATTGTTTCTTCCCCTTCTTTCCCATCTCGCTCATCTTAGATGCTTCCAAGCTTTCCGCCGACTTAGCTTTAGATATCATTGTGGCAAAAGATTGCGCTTTTGCCTCTCCCCCACCTACAAAGATGAGAGACCGAGCCAGCCAATGCATGAGTCAAAAGAGACGCACGCAAATGCTCATTGAAAGATATCCAGAAAGTACTAAGGAGCAAAAACTGCTTTATCAAAAAAGAAAGAAAACACGGCATAACTAGGAATATACCAGGAGAATCAGTTTTTAAGCTGGTCCTGCGGAGAGAGTCATCCTCCTCAATTTTCAGGGCAGGAGAATCATGTGCGGCAGCAAATCCAAGTCTAGTTACGTTTGAGAATGTTTTCCTCTCTCCAACAGTGGGAGGGCTTGATGACATCACCACAGGATTTCCAAGAGCTTGTGACACAGGGAAGATGAGCAAGCAATTCAAGTATAGTTCAGCAAATTGTACAACTCGTAATGTATGCATCCAGGTGGCTCAAGAATTAGTAGCACATGGCATACTAATTCTTGTCATTGCCAAAGGAACAACATTACCTTCAAAATCATCTGCCGAAAATGTGGGGGAACCAACGCTGGAGGACTGTCCAATATCATATAGTATAGACATAGGAACTTCGGCAGCTTCAGCCTTCAATTTTTCCTTTCTTTCCTAAAAATGGAAAACATAATACAACTCTAAGAGCATAGCAAGAAGGACTGAAATTTACAGACCAATGTCAAAAACACTATTTGAAAAAGAGCTCAAAAATTGCAGATATATGTCCTTAAGAAGGATTCATGCATGAGGGGGAAAAACACCACACCTTTTTGGCTAGCTGTTTCCTCTCCTTTTCGCGCTTCTTAATTTCATCCATAAATGGAAGCAAAGAATCACTAGGCAGTATGCCAGTCAGATCAATTTCACAAAGCTGAGTCAACAAAGTAAATCGAAATAATGAGCAGACCACTTTCCACAAGATGCTTGATAATTTTGAAGGACAAAAGAATAGAAGATGATCAATTAATACCTGAAATGCCGTGGTCAACGAAAAATGACTCAAGTAGCGATACCGTCTTCTGGTGGACTCTGACTGAGTAACTGTTTCCAACTGTAGAATCCTCCCACTTATCCTGCAATTCATTAATTCCACTTTTAAGAGAAGACTCAGACAATCCATCACTGTTAAACTCAAAAGTTTGAAACGAGAGTAAGGAGCAAAGGAGAAATGATTATGACAAGTAGTGATACATGAGATATCTCTTTGCGGCTTTGCCTGCCATCAATTGCATAGGCTATGCATATTCCCCGGGATGGGGAGACAACCAACCTCCAAACATCATTCTCTGCTACTTCTCATGCATAGCACTAATTATCTACAGCTTGTTTGTATACCAGAATCTATGAGAAAAGAAAATCTAATCAACCTGTTCGGGAGCATGTCATAGCTTCCATAATGGTGCAAAAGGCACTTCATGTTCAAAGGATGAAGAATAAGATTTTGACCATCAACAGCCTGAAAGAGACATACAAGAAGAGGATAAGATGCAATAAGGAATCCAACAGCCATTAAATTATAGTGAATCCAAGGGACTGGGAGAAGTGCACAAAGTCACGCCTACCATTTGATCATAGTCATCACCCCAAAAAAAAAAAAAAAAAAAAAATTGACCATGGTCAAATGGCAGGGTAAGAACAATGCACACAAATTGCAGTACAAGCAAAGATGAACATCTACATGCATGGCTGCTGTCCAGCATTACTTTCTGGTTGCATATCTATTCATTCAGCTATCATTATTCACAAACACAAAAAATAAAATACTAAATAAAAAATAAATGCCCATTTAATTGTGATTTATAAAAGCATTTTCTCACAGCAAGTAAAATGAAGTTTCAAATGCAGCGGCAGAAGCAAAGCAGGCTCTTTTGCTATTTCCCTAATTCCTCTACAGGACCCTGAAAAAAAGTAAGACTTATGCATGGATGGCATCTTGAACCATTTCAGAGTCACTTCTCTTGAAGAAAGTCCCCACCAAACTATATCTTGTCAAGAAAAATAACATAAATTCACCTCTCATGAGCAGTTAAAAAAAAATGGTGAGAAAGGGCCATTGCATCTAACTTTCCTACCATCAAACCAGTCTATACTGAACATACTCAGATGCCAGAAAGAAAAAGAAACAAGAAAAAAATAAATTCTTGCTGCTTTGTCTTACCTGGTAGAAGTTGTACAGTTCCCTGTCCTTTATATTCCCTGAGCTGCTCAAGTTCTTTTCTGCAATTTTCCCTTCCTTATAAGGTGACATCTCCTCATCTTTGTCTTCTAGAATTTCACTAGCATCAGCATTTTGATCTACAGAAGATGAAAAATCAGATATACCTAGCCTTAACTTAGCCAACGACTCTTTCTCATCATATCCATCAGTGGGCAATGATCCATGTCTCCTTGTAAAGGTTTCATGTTCACAATTCAACATATGGGAAGATGACTTACAAGGTCTGTCACCATCCGTAACTCGGTGCTCATTCCAATACTTCTGTCTCTTCTCCAATTCCTTTATCGCAGCAGATACATAGGGAAGTTTCTCTAAATCATCAACAAGCCCTGAATTCGCCTTGGCTAGCCAACCATCAAGATCGGCTATTGCTTTTCTAATAGATAAATCAGCATCCGCAGTGAAGGTAAACTTTGAAAAAGCATTGTTTATAGCATTGATGTCCCATTGCATGGAAGCACTTTCCTGCTTGTTTTTCTCCAAGGGAACAAAGGAATCTTTCTCTCGAGTTAAAAGCATAAACTCGACGATATCCCCAACTGCATATGGCTTCACACTCTCGATGTGGACAGTATATAATTCCTTTTGGGATATCATTACAAAACATAAGGGGCATCTCTTGAAGCATTCAACTTTATGGTTGTCCTTGCCCATTAACAAGTACTGCAAAATACATGGGAAACAAAAAATGTGCCCACATGAAGTTATTTGCGGACACAGAGGATAGTCCAAGCAAATTGGACACTGCACCACTGAAGGGGTTGAGTACCTAACGCAAATAATGTCCTCCCACCGTAACATTTTATCTGGATTCATCAAATCAGGTTCATAGTCTGCAGAATCAAGAACAACAAACTTGTAGTTTGCCTGAAGGAACAAATCTTTATTATACGGCTTTATCTTTTGTTGCCTTCTTGGTGGAGGAGGAGGCTGCCTGAATTGAGAGCGAGAAATGGGGTCATAATGGAAGTTCAACAGGTGATTCCCATTCACAACTTGTGCTCTTCTTCCTGCTGATTGCATAGGGCTTCCAAGTGAATCTGTAGACCCAGTAGCTCGCTGACTTCGGGCAGCATTGATTGCTAATGCCTTACATTTTGCCTGAGAAGATCCAGATTTTTGACCATTTGGACTTCCTGATACACTCACCTGGTGAAGCAGCAATGATTTTAACTGATGCTTTCTGGCATATCAACTCTCACAATATCCTCATCCAATCTAAACCTATCCAAACCCATTAAGTGGAGTGCAGGAACTTCCTTATTACTAGTGAAATTACCAATTTTAAGCATACCTTTTGGGAAGATCCGTTAGAACTCTCTGCAACAGCAGCCAACGTTCCTGCATTGCATCAAATTTCATCCCGATGAGTCAGGCAGCACATCCTACCTACTAACCATAAGTGAAAATGTACAGGATCACGATACTACCAGCAAAGACTCGAAACAACACGATATAAACATGACAACGATTCAAGACAAAGAGATTAATCCAGCACAGCCACATTGTACAAACTCCCCGTCGCATATATTAAATTATCGCACCAGGTGGAACTAAAAGTTACACCCCAGCCCAGCGGATCAACCCCCAGTTCTCTTCTCAGCTTCTTGAATAGCACAAATCAGTACTCAGCGACTATCTACGAAACAAGAAAGCACTCCGCCATCTACACAGCGTTCAGCCAACAGAACACCAGACACCACGACCCAGATTATCCCAATCCCTCCGCCCAACCACCGACCAGACACCTATTGCGCCCCGATCCACACCACGCAATCCCAGACCTAACGGAATCCGCACCGTCGCAAAACGAAAAGAAAACCACCCCCGCGAGCTCCGGCGCGTACCTGGAACCTCGCCGGAGGCGGGAGCCGGGGCCTGAGGGTCCGGCGGGAGGGGGCGGTGAGAAGGGCGGCGGTCGCCATCGTCGGGGCTAGGGTTTGGGGGGAGAGCTCGAGAGGAGGAGGGAGGCGATGCGAGTCCTTGGGTCTCGGCGGGCAAGATGGACATGAAAATCTTCAGGAATTCCGGGGGGAGAGGGAAAGAGGAGGGTTCGATCGGGGGGTCGCGTCGGGGTAGACACCGCAAAGTTCTTGCGCTTTCCGGATCGAAGCGGGAGGCCTTTTTTTTATGGCGCTGTCGCTCGCACGAGCTCCGGGAAGACCGGCATCTGCCGCATCTTGACCGAATAATGGGCCCCTGTAATTACGCCGGCGCCCCTGCTTCGTGGGCTTATTTACGGAAAATGCCCCCCCTGCTGCGCCGCGATTATCCTGCATGGAAGCCGCTAGAGTTTGGAGAGATAATGACGTAAAATAGTCATTAAATTTTAGCTTAAACATGCAATTTGGTATTTGGATTTTTAATTTAATCAATATGACCTCTTATCTTTTGATAAATATTCTAACTAGTTCCTGAATTATATCAAAATATTCATTGTTATTCTTTCATATTAATTTAAACTCAAGAACATCATTAAATATTTTCATATAATCTAACTATTATTTTGAATAAGTACCAAAAATTCAAGAACTATATTAAACAAATTAAAAATTCAAAGACAAAATTACATATTAGGTTAAAATTCAGAGATCATATTGCACGTCGGATCAAAGTTCAATATCCATTTGTATCATTTTCCCAAGTTCAAAGCACATTTATCGGTTGGATTTTATTACCTAACAACTTGGGAATACATAACGAATGACTAATTAAGAAAAGCTATAATGAATTCCAATGCAATAATTGTCTTTCAAATATGGATTATTTCTTAATTAGTATGCTTAGCCAGTAGACTATCGTGAACATAATATTCTTATCAATATAAAAGTAAATTCAGACAGAGTTGAATTCTAAGGGAGAAAGACAGGAAGAAGACAAGTTGGATTTGGATTCATGCTATTCCACAGAAGTTTCAGACGGGGCGGCACAGAGGCATGGATATGCTCAGGGATTTACACCACCCTGACTGCAGAATTCTCTGCCTGTGCCAACTTACAGACGCTCCAGTTCATCATTTTACAAGGGAACTACAACTACAGCTACAACAGGACTCATAATACACTGCGTGCCGAGCTCGGAGGACGGACTTAGTTAATAATCCCGCATGGCGTGGAATGCCTTCTCTGTACCGAAATGCCGTGTATCTCCAATGCCTTCACGCGTCGAAGACCTCTTGGTGCTGATCGAACTGAACAATGAAAGTACGGATTTCCATAGGAGCGATCTCCACTACCAATTCGGTGGGATCGATGGGCCCTCCCCTCAAAATAGCGCCTTCGTTACCTTTGGAACCTTCCACCTCCCAAACAAGCCTCTTTCTCTCCATTTCCGCCCTTTCTTGATTAGCAGAGAGGCTCATCTCTGTCACTTTGCCGATCTGAAGTTGATGAGGAGGCAAAAAAGTCAGTTGAACGTGTTTGTCGATGTTAGTAGGTCAATCCTCATAAAAATGGACAGACCAGTCAGTTGACTTTACCTTCTTTCCAGGAAATAGACTTTTCAGTTCTACATTGGACATTACTGAAAGATCCTTGTCCTCCCCAATCTTCATACAGGTCCAACGAGGCAAAAGAGAGAAGATTACAGCATAAGAATTTTAATATGGACCACATAATGCGACGTAAACAGGATGCAGTCAATTGAGCATTGAATCTGACGAAAAGTTTCTTTCTAATACTTGATATGAGCAACATAAAGAGACTAACCTCATACAAATGTGCTAACCGAAGGAGAACTTTTCCATCGTTAAGTTCCTGCATGGTTCGTGCAACACAATATTACTTAGGAGGACCAACAAATATTGGCTAGCAAAAGGAGGACCAAATAGATATCAAGTAACATCAAGACGATCACATGGCTATGACGCTGTTTTATGCAGAATCAAATCTCCAGAATAAGCTGTACCATTTATTTCTTCCTTGATGGAACAATGAGAGACATGATGAGGGAAACTAGGATTACAGTTTTGACAAGATTTACCAATTACCTGGAGAGTTATTATAGCAACATTTTCAGGCAAACTGTAGGAGGAATCTATCCCAGAGAAGGTAGTCATGCGAGAATTCCTCCAGTGGTCTCCATCCTGAAAGGGGAGATATTATCATTCAAAATAGAATTGCTCTCTGTTTCAAGTGATGGAGAAGATAGGCTTCAGTTTTTGTTTTAACATACCTGTTCGGCAAATGCTAAGAGAAGTGGAGAATATATCTCCTGGCCAAATGATCGACGCCACTTAGCTCCCTCTCCTAACGGATCAAATCTAAAATAGTACTTTCCTTGAATCTGCAACAATTTATATCTTCAATAAGAGCCAAATTGAGAGATGCTTCATACTATATGCATCTCTCACGATAGAAAGAACACTGGAGGAGAATTTGGAAAAACCATAATAACACTTTTCAGGAAGTTATTTCTGACAATATGTGCTTACAATCAACCCCTTGCAGTCCTTAAGGGCACAGACTGTTTCATTCAGAGCTTCTGCCACTCCTCTGGAATCGTCGCGGAGCAGTCTCCTACATAGAGATTTATGGTTACACTGTTAGTTTGAGGCTTCTGATAACCTATATCTGATAACTTCCAAGATAATTATGTAGCTCCCAGAATCAGGCACATTCATGATTTACCTATGAAGCATTAGCTCAATTTGTCCATCAACTAAGCTTGATCCTCCCACAGATCGATCAACCAAAACAGAGAATTCTTTCTCATTATCTTTAAAGAAAATTCCAAGATTTATCTGAAAAATGAAAAATTTACATATCAATCGAGAGGATATATAGTTAAGGCAGTGGCCATACTAAGGTAAACCTCAAAGCACAGTCCCATGGAAACCTAAGCAGTATCAAAAGTCTAAGAACATGCCAAACAAATATGGATAAGATTAAATTATCACAAGCAAGATTGCAAGCTAACTGTGAGAAGTAAATTAGGGAATAAAAGGAAAGTGGAAATCTTGGAGTGGGAACATATAAACACTCAGCAAGCATGCTTCCACATTGTTTGAAAAAAATAAAAGAGTAGAGTATGTTATTCATATCAACTAGGCTAATGCACACTGTGGTCGATGCCAAAATATTCACATCATTGTAGGTCTCCAAAATCTGGGGGGCAAAAAAATACCGGATAGTAATTTCCAGCGGCTGGTTGGTTCACTTTCAGATCCCAGTCTGTTCTATAGTCACGAATCTGCGATAAAGATAATCACAGTTTCTTAATAACCAGACAATAGAAAATTTTCATAAGACACCTGCCTCGAGAAACATCAATTGAAAATGAACAACTGCTCAAGGCGACAAAACTAGCAACAATTTTGGCTATCCAGATAAACCAAGTGCCGTCTACCCTCGAAAAAATTCGAACTTATTATTTTCACCATACCCTCTCAATGAAATCACGGCCATTGGAATCTGTGTAGAATGTCTTATTTGTCTTCATGGAAGTTGAAATCTGGGTAACAACTTCTTTTCCAATCCCATCATCAGTTGGAATTGGTCCGACCTGATAACAAGATAAACACAATGTATTTGACAAATCTCATCATCAGGAGTTTTTCTCATATTACCACAGTGAAGAAACAGCAATGGAGAAACCTACTATGAACTCCACTTCGACATGTTCCTTTGCCTTGCTCAGACGGGTGATCTGCATGCAACGTAAAAACACATTCGCAATAAGAAGCATCAGAGTAATTTAGAAAATACAGGATGTTGTCTTTAATCTTTCTTGGGAAAAATAATTGGGAAATCTCAAACTCATTTTCTGTTCAATAGCTTGCAACACAGAGAGAGAGAGAGAGAGAGAGAGAGAGAGAGAGAGAGAGGATGAACCCATATAAATTTCTCATAAGATGGTCATTTTTATTCCTGAACAAAAATTTGTAAAATGGGAACACTAAACCCAAATGTAAGAGAGCATATAAAGTGTCTTTTATATAAGATCTTCTATTTAATTCTTGGATCTAAGGAAACTAATTATCCCAGAGGCTACCGCCATTGAGATTTAGATGTCATGAATGACTGAATGGAACTAATGGTCCCACCACCTATCCACCGTGGTTATATTTATACTGGACCTAAAATATGAGACAAGAAAAGGCTCACATTCCTGATTATTGGGAACTAGCATTAACCTCGCTTCAAACTTATAATTCGAAAGAAAATTTCTTATTATTGCTGCAATTTTCTACTAAATCAATTCTCATAACCTCAAATGCATTGAGTGCACGCAGAGAGAGAGAGAGAGAGAGAGAGAGAGAGAGAGAGAGAGAGAGAGAGAGAGAGAGAGAGGGAGAAGCTGAATATTAACTGAAAAAAATGAATCTACAACACAGTCACGCTTTTTTTGCCATCATCAGAATTTTACAGGTACCACGGCACTGAACCTTCTGAATAAAATACCACTTCACAAAACAGACATTCAAACTTAGTTCTCATGTCAGGCTGAATTATAGTCTACACCATAAAAATGCATCATGTCAAGCCTAGATAAGATTAAGAACAGAGATGTAAACATGTCATAAGGATAAGTCAACCCACACAAAAAAATTTACACCATCAAGGTACCTGATATATCCATGAATTGATCTGCTGGTGGACTTCATCCACCACCGATCCATGCATGACAGTCAGAGGATTCTGCAAATTCAAAATGATTTCTTAAGAAATATAACTTAATGATTATTTCAGTATGTAACAAAACATCACAAACCTTTTTTTCAGGTTTCAAAGAAAATGTGGTATTTGGACGGAAGATGTATGCTCCTGAGGCCTAAAAAACACATTCCATGTTGTATGAGATGACAGACTTGAAAACAAAGAAACAAGACCAATTTAGAAGTCGTAGAGGAGAAGGTTTCAAGACCTGAGGATCTTCTTTAGTTCCGTTAAATGCAGAGTAGAAACTGTACGATTGCTCAACATGTTCCTCAACCTAAAATTTAAAGACGCACATAAGGTCGCTGCTAGACACAAAATCCCCCCCCTTCTCTCTCTTCAACCAACAACCAAGAGAATCGGGAAATGGTACACCACTTACGAAACGTTTGCTATCAGCATAATAAGCAATTCTGCCTTCCTCAGCAGAAAACGTAAGCTTAATATTCCCTTGATGAATATCAACAGAGGATTTTTGGCCTCTCTCAATGGTGTATACTTTTGATTGAGCTGAATTAGCACCTGTAATAAAAAGATTGTAGGCTGGATCTTAAGTCTAATTAGGATAGGCCGGAGCAGCAAGAATATTGGAGAATCACATCATTATACCTGTCCCTTTGGCACTTGAGATGAAGAATGTAGTGAAACCAAGAGCTGGTACAGAAGCCGAAAAAACAAGCCAATACTTGGGTGCCTCAGTTGTAGTTTTACCCATGTATGCCGTGACATGGTAGCTTCTTAAGCTGAGGAATGTATCGGTAATAGGAATCAACTGAGACGTAACCTCCTTTCCTTCAGAATCACGAACACTAACATCTTCTGTCATAACCTACAGAAACCCCAACTTAATGAATACAGAACTAATGTCATTAACCTAAGAATAGATACTTTCATCCCTTGATTTAATAAAAAGGAGAGGCAGCTGAATTCTCCAAAATAACTATGGACGGGTGAAGGTGATAGGTTTCGCAAACTTCACGTGCACAAAGATGAGAATACAGACATAGGAAGATATAATTTTTGTACAAGGATATATGATGGCATAAAATCAGGGAGGAGAAAATTTGAGTTTGAAAGTAGAAACCTCCCCCCAAAAAAAAAAAATTCAAAGTAGTAGTGATCCAGGTAAGATTTTTATTTCTCTTACTATGTAGAGGCTTCGATCAACTTTGTTGAGCAAAATTATCTATGGAAAGATTAATCACCTAACACAGTTCGACTGGCCTGCTGAACTGACCATTTAGGATATTAAGAAATGGAAATTATTGAATCAAGAGTGAACAACTCGGAAGGAGTATGATACAATACTGTTCAACTCATTCATAAGGTCATCGGGATACTCACAGGAATTCGAATAAGATCTTCTCTCTTCCATCCAAGCGAGTTGTAAGCAACTATAACCTAGAATCCATGAAACCACAGTGAACATATCTTCAAAAGGAATAAACATTCATTAATACAAGAACATGATCTGATCGAGACTCTATCCCCTTACCAATGTTTTCCCACTGGAGAGTTCAGCTTCTGATGGAGGACAGTAGCTTATATTCATGAGTGGACACTGGAACAAAAAGTATAACGCTTACCGTCAGATTGGTTATAAACTCCACTATGAACAGGTAAGGATCCTTAAATAACTCAAAATTGGAACAAAGATAAACAAAGGAAAAATCAATTGTTTCTTCAATTTTATTGTCCAGAATAACAAAATTTTCTCTACAGATTTTCTTTTCCCATCACAAGGGAAGAATAAGATGAGTGTGATTGTTTCACCAATGTCAATCATGTTAGCTAGCAGCAGAAAATGCACAAAGTGAAATATGTTATTCTCTATAACCGTCTGCACTCAGTACTTATAGATTAAACAACTAGTACACCATTGAAAGTATGATATTTCATTGAAGACTTTCACTTCAACCAGAAAAATAGCAAGGTAAAACAACACCAAATCTTCTTAAGGAACTAAAAGGATCAACTTGCACTCTACAACAGCCACAGGAGTTGAAGATCATTAACAATGGATCACAAGCTTTAAGAACAAATATTTGCCTGTTCAAATTTTGTAGATGGGTTTCCACATGCTTTGTATGACGTTGACTCCACTAGGCAGGCCAGTGAAGATGCAACTACGGCTTCAGCCTGCACAAAGAATATGAACGCGGTTAATATGTGATACTCAATGGACAAAATAATCATGTTACAATTGTAATTACCTCAGAGTAACCCATGGCTAGACGCTTGGCATAGTCATTAGCCACATGCTGCTTTTCTGTGCCAGTAACTGCGTCATGATGTTGAGCAATTGCCAATGCATCTGCTAACAAATCTGTGTTTTGCCCTGAATCACTTCTTCCCCTGAAAAACTCCAGCTGTCTTGCAGCCTAAAGAAACCAGAATACAACAATCACAACCCCACCAAGCCAATCAATAAGACCACTTAATCCCACCAAAAAGTATTCGCACACACTCATACCAAATAGTAGCCACTCATAATCCTAACATAACGTTTAAGAGCAGCTCTGCTTGTAAAGTATCCAGTCCAATAAGCATTTGCACGATCTGCATACCTGGAATCATAAATGCTTCAACTTTAGTACAACATAAAAAGATAATGAAGAAGGAAGAGAGTCCAGCTACGCATTAAACTTACGGAAAGAAATCGTCGGTCTTGAGTGGCCATGCCTTCTTTGCTGCATACTTTGCATCGGTGTATATGGATGGGGTTGAATAAAGAGCATTTACACGCCCATCCTGTCGATAGTAGAAAATGATATTCAATACAATGGAGGTTACTACGAAGTAAGATGCAAAAAACTCTTGATAGGATAGTACTAATAACAGAAGATTGAAAATATCAAAAAGCAAAAATCAAAAGTGAATATTGAATCCCAGGTGATCTAGAAGAGGAATAAACAGTTATGAAGCAGTGAGGGAAACAGATACCTTGTTCACGTAATGAATTAGCTTATCCATATTCCGATACCATGTATGGGCATACTGATACTTGAAATCTGTTCCCATAGTCCACATAACGTGATTTGTCCGGGTGATGTTTGCCTGAGAATTCGATATTTATCATTAGTTTCAACTAATAAGAGATCATTGTGGAAGAGAGAGAAATCTGGCTTCAATGCTGGCTTGGAGAGGTCAAAGTTAAGGTCACAGACTAATGTCTTGTAACTCCACTTCATATCAAACTACTAGCATTCACGTGTTCAACCTATATTCAATTATTCTACTCACTGGAACCATAGCCCCAAGCCAAATGGATTGGATAAGCTGAACTTTTGAAGTTATTTCTTTCTAAATTTATTTACCAGTATAAGTACTTACTGAGTACCTCCTCATGAGATCATAGCTCAAGTTCAACATAATTATGTGAGTTTAGGTAAATGTTTCACGAATTTGATGTTCCAAGTAAAATTTGACGTTCTGCTCACTAGCAGAACAACTGACAAGGTAACCTTCTGCTCAAAGAAAAAGAAAAGGCGTAAACAAAAGAAAGCAGTGCATTCTGCTTCACGGTAGATAGAATGCTAAAACTGAATCCAAAACTCAAAAGACGCTAACAAAGTGGACAGTCAGATTGGGAAGAAGAATCTCAGTAAAAGTTTAAAACACTAATTTCCACTAACTTGGGCTATTGCAGCAGCGACAAAGGCATTCACACGTTCTTCAACATTGTAGTCAAACAAAGTGATATCATCCTGCATGCAACAAGGAAAATCAGTGAAGCTTCTAGGACAAGTAAGCACTGATGCTTTCGTATATAATAACTTGTTCCTTCTGTTAACAGTTACCTGAACTATGGGCGAATCATCGTTAACTTCATAATAGAAACCAGATGGAGGTTCATAATTTTGAGGGAAAGCACCAGCGAAAATCTGGGACAATTCCAGAGGAGATAAAAGTATTGAGAAGAAGGAAACAAAAGGAGCAATATGAACCTGAGCTCATCCCATTAAATGATTCGATCTGATACAAGAACCCACATGTCCATTGAACCATGCAAACAAACAAATTTTTTACAAGTAGATAATCAGATCTATTCTTCACCTGAGAAGATGAACCAAGGCTCTTAGAACCTCGCCAAATTACTTCAAGACTCTTCTCATCTTTTCGTTTTGCCCTGTCTTGATAATCTATGCGGCCATAGAAAAACGAGTCGAACCCAACCTAAGGAAATAGAAAGATAGAATTGACCGTTTATTGTCTATAACTATTTAATAAATAAATGGGGATTAAAAAAGTGGGATATATTTGTTATGAGAAACTGTTAATCATGATAAAATCGGCATGTAGAGTTTTGACTGCCTATATCAGCATCCTCCTAAAGGTGCATGTTCATTAACTTCAGGTATGTACAGAGTATTATTTCTTGCTTATTATGCCATAACTTAGGCGTGGAATAGAAATTTTCGTTAAGAAATAAGGTGGATTTGCATTGACAAACTTGCCTCTGCTCCTAACAAGTAAGCTTGAACTGCAGAATGACCAAATGGATCAATTTGCCAGCCAATTCTGGGAGTCACACCAAACTCCTCCTTGATGAAACGATGACCAAGAGTTGTCTGATCAATCATATCAATGTAATGCGGCACTGCTTCATCATGCATGCACATGCCACCATTTCTGCAACAAGAGTTTGGTCAGGTTTGAAGCAAAGCATTCAAAGCTTAAAAATAAGAGATGTAATAAAGCACTGTCAAGTTCCTAGATCCTCAGTTATCCATTTGGCCCTGAAATTAAAAGGCACCCTCAAGTATTTTTCCGTAATGCAACAAACAAAACTCACTAGAGTAATGAAATTAGCAGCATTGAGCCCTAAAAAGATTGAAGTGGGTATTCTTAAGCAGTGAAAATGAAAATCAGATTCAAACGGCCGTTTTTCTTGATTGTGTCTAATTTTTGAAAGACGCAAAAGGTTCAAATCTAATAACTTGGCAGCACACTATCTTACATGAGCTCCAGTTGACCAGAATTAACAAACTGCCTGACAATATTCTGGATTGTTTCGCTTTGACCTCTCCACCACCTCTGGAAAAATGCCTGCATGAAAGTTCACCAACTAATATTATAAGAGAGTGAAAAAAGCCCTCCTTTTTCATGCTTTTGTTCAGTAAGGGTAACCTTATGGTTTAAATCAATTCATCCCCAAGCTAAAGACTTTAAACAAGAGAGCACATGTACTACCTGGGAAGCGTATGAGTCTTCCATGGTAACTTAAAAAAGAAGAGCTACATCACAACATAGTCGATCTTAAATGGGCACCCATATCAAAATTACTAAAAGCTACCTTACATTTAGCCTTCCAGTCAGGCAAACCTCGACTCAAACTGACACTCAGAGCTAGTACTATGGACTTGCCATATAACTGATAGTTCAAACATTTGATCTGCTGAACAACTAACAGTCATATAGAGACACTTGAACGCTCAAGTACAGATACTCAGGAGTCCAAGAAATCAACAGAAAGGCTTCCCATAATCCCATTTTTCACCTTCCTGTCTCGGAATATTCATCTCTTCAGAGTATCCCACCATCTAGAAAGCTCTAGAATTTCATTAAATTGTGATCGACAACTTGATAAGCGAATTGATCGAGTTATACGAACCACAAGTTTCCACCAAAATTAGGCCCAGAGCGTTAGATTGGATAACTTTCCATTTTTTGCCAAGAAAGCAACAAGAAAGGAAATAAAACGATGAAAAACTCCTAAGTTGTGCTCCGACGTTCCGTGTCCAACCAGGCCAGACCACTGAAGAAGGAGAGAAGCAAACTCGCCATTTCAACGTATATGAACTTCCGATTCTTATCCGCCAAGAGCGCTGGCCATAGGGAATCCAGGACATTTTGAACACAGGCCCCCTACAATGATCACGCCACCAAATTCAAATTCATCCACCATTTTAAGTACGGAAAGGGAAAAAAAAAAAACATGTCGAGAGGAAAAGAGAGAGACCTGGATCGAGTTGTTGGAGCCAACGTAGTACTGGTCAACGGTCTTCAACCAGCCGACATCGTCGTGAGTGTGAGGTACCAGGTGAACGTTCAGCTTCCCCTGATCGATCCCCGCCGAAGTGTTGTACGACATGAACTTGGACTCCGCGCACAGGATCCCGGCGAGGACCAGCGCGAAGACGAGCTGCCCCGCCGCCATCGGAGCGCGTCCCGGCGTCGAAGTTCGATTCCGATGAGGAGCCGGCCGAGCGAAGCGGGCCAAAATCTTAGCTGGAGCGAGAGAGCTCGAAGCAAGAGCCCCTCGTCCGTATCGGAGTGTGTGTCGGAGCTCTGGAGGAGAGAGAAAAATGCCCTTTGCTTGCGGAGAGGAGCACGCTTGCTTGCTTGCTTGCTCGTTCGTTTTGTGCTGCTTTCTCTCTCTTCTGCAGTGGATTGGTTTTGGAGTGCGGTTTCAGTGCTGACTTCGCAGGATTTGTTTTTTCGTTGCAGTTGGCATTAATTTAATTTAATTTAATTTAATTTAATTTTTATTTTTTGTCTTGAAGCTGACAGAATGATATGGTGCGTCTGACAGAATGATATGGTGCGCTGTTGTCCTCCATTTCGCTGGGAAATTTTTTTCTTTTATTAGTCGGGAATCGGGGGGATTGGGATGAAACACGAGCTGTGTCTGGATAAAATGGCTTTTGAGCTTTATTTGATTTGATTCCTTAAAAGGCTCACGACCGACGAGGACTGGGACGGGGGCATCCTGTCGTCCGCCGTGGAGATTCCTGATTTTTTCTATGGACAACTTCAAAAAAAAAAATATATATATATATATATATGCCCACGCATTTATATTGTTCATCTTCTTCCTTATAACTATTTCCTTGTTCATAAATCTTTTTTTTTTTTAATAAACATTTATAAAAGAAAAATAATCCGGAAAAACTCAAATTATGCCCATTGTGATATGTTTTTTTCTAATATTTTTATGTCATAAACTCTAAAAATATATATATATATATATATATATATATATATATATATATATATATATATGCAATATATTTATCTCAACAACGCATTCATCCTAAAAATCTTATGTAAGTACCTACATAGACGATAGAAAACAAATAGTACTCACGGGGCAAAGATTTATCAACTCGTATTTTTTTCTCTTGTTTTCCTATTTCTTTTTTTCTTTTATTTATTTATTTATTTATTTGGTAATGGTGAAGACGACAACAAGAATGGTAAGAGCGGCAGCAAAAGCAACAAGGGCAGCAATAAAACGAAGGATAAAGGAAAAAAAAGGAAAAGGAAATGCAATCTTGTCGAATGATAAATGTGTGGCACGGGTCTAAATTTTTTATACGCCAAATTAATACAATCCAAGATTTTTTGTGTAGTGAAAAAAAGATTAGGATGATGTGTTATACAAACACAAATTTATTGCACGGGTACAAATTTAAGGTTTTTTATATTACAAAAAGGTTTATGGTGAATATGTCACATTTGATATAATTTGGGATTTTTTTTTGTAACTTTTAGCCTTTATAAACATACCAACTAGTTTTGGCTTCTGGCATATGCTTTTTGCTATTTTTCCATTCTAAGAAAAGTTTGAACTGATGATGGCCAAAGTGCATTCTCAAGAAGATCTAAATGCAAAAGTTGATCGATCTTTACCTAATGTTTTCAAGTCACTATGACCATTTCATCCATTATGGATCCCACCTATCGGCATCTTGCGTGCTCACTTGGTGTTCTTCTTTCTGTTTCTCCATTAGGGGGTCCCGCTTTCTTTATGTTCCAAATCCACATTAATCCTCTCTAAACCATCATCACATTTACAAACTTGAAACACGCTCCCATGGAACATAACAACATAACGAGACTGAAAACCTCCATCGATGGCCGCTTTACAAGCTTTCAAGCTTTCTCTCTCTTAATTCCTTCTTCCTCTTCGGCTTGTTCTTCAGAGAGAATGATCACTACTTCAATTCAAGTCTAGAAGCTCCGTAAATTCCGTATTTTCCGATCCAAGCTTGGCAATGAGGCAAAAGCTAGTCAAGGAGTTTAGCAAACGAGAATGGCTACACCATCATGGAGCCCCCTACAAATGCCGCAGCGGCAATCTCAACTGCCATGTCGGCTCCATCGGTTAGAGCATGCTCCGCTCTCTTGTTTACCACCGCTGCCAAGACATCACTCATGATGGGCAAAATCCAGCTGCTCTCCAATCTCCAACCGAATCGGATGTGAAGAAGACTATGGACCTGATGGAGTTTGACGGCTTGTGTTCGATTGACGGACACGTGAGTCTCATGAGCGACCACACCTACCTAGGCCATTGTTAGGAGCAACTTACCTAGGCCAATGTTAGGAGAGCGCAATGATAACTATCTAGGCCAGTGTTAGTAGAGCGCATGGTAGAAGTCCGATATAGTCAAGAGAAAGCTTAAGTCTGAACTCATCAATATATCAAGTTAGATCCAGCTTCGCTCAAAATATTAAATCAATAAGTTATGAATTAACTAAAATATATTAACTTGTTTACACCACATCAATTCTTCTACGTATAACTTTTCTAACACAACTCACACGTGTATCATAATAATCTCCTTCTCACCTGTAAGCTTAGCATTAGGTATGCTCTCCCTTAATTTGTGTATTCTTTAAACATCAACTTATCTCAAGTTGAATCCCTACGGGCCCACTTTGCCATACTACAATGGCCACTTACCCGAAAGCTGTAATCACCAACTCTAATATCATTCGATTAGCAAAAGTCCAATAGCTTCATTTGGGGAGATTGACAAAAAGGAGTCCAAGTCCGAGCTTATCAATATATCTAGTTGAATTCATATTCACTCGAAAACTTAAACCAAGAAGTTATGGACTAGGTAGAATATATTAACCGCTTCACACAACATCAATTATTCAATACAAAACTTCTCTAATACAATTCACATGTGTATCCTAATAATTAGAAATCATCGATCAAAGGCCGCCTCACAACATTGATTCTTAATCCAACTCACGCTGTGCATCCTCCTCAACACGGCCTACCCCATTTTCCCAAAAAAAATGTGGAAGGAAGATAATTGCTTACAAGAGAGAGAGTAGAATGAAGGTCAAGGAAAGTGGGACCCACATAAGAAAAATCAAAAGTAGGACATCAAGGAAACTTAGACGCATAAAGGTGGGATCCACATTGAGTAAAATAGTCAACACAACGAGTGTTTAAGCTAAATTAAGAGTGGAAAAAGCGCCACCCTATCTTTTTTTCGTTCATCTTTATATACGTGAGATAACTTTGCAGTCCCTTTGAGAACTAGACTTTCAAAACCCATAATATCCACAAGTCTATAAAGATTTTATGAATCGGTGTCAATCATTCTAAAAACTTAAGCAAATTGATGTATATATTATTTTAGGATCTATTGTCAAGCAATGTAGAACATTACTTAAACACCCCTCTCATGTGTAAATCGGCTTATGAACGGCACGTGAAATTTTAATTAAAACCTGTAAAATTTGACTAGTGGAGTGAATGCACATTTGCAAAAAGGAGTAACCGGCTGAAATACTATGCAAGAACAAAGGTGTTATTATGTTAATCTCAATACACATTTTGTTGAAATGATTTCCATTGTATAAAGATATTACAAAGTATTGCACTTTATAAGAAACACAACACAACAATGGAAATAATAAATGAAAAGGTTCTTATATCACACGAGCCATCAATCCATTAATTTTAGTATTTCCAAGAATTTGCTTCTGATTTTAATTGACATCTCCGGATTCTTCTCCCTTGATTGGAAATCATTGCCTTTTACTCCCCTTCAAATTGGGAAAGGGAGAATCCCATGCATTAGTTTTCAAATGCATCTGTGAGGACACCAGCAATTTGATGCTGACTCACAATGAACGCTTTTGTCACCTGGTTTTTCTAGGAGGGTAAAATTCGCGCTGACCCAAAGAAAATGCGAAAACTGGGCTAGGCATTACCTGCTCGAACCGATCCAAATAGAGTTTGGTCTGGTCGGAGCCATTCTCTGCTCAATCAGGCTAGGCCCAATTTGTAGGATGAGAAGCTCTTGGCCCGAACCAAACTTATCACATACCGGCCCGCCCGGCGCGGCCCAACCCGATCCTCCTACGCCTCGTGTCAATCCCACTCCTTCTCGCTCGGAGGCTCACGTGTCACGACGCGATAGGCGGGTGAGTTTACCACTCCTGCACTTCCACGCTTGCATCCAGAGGGCCCCACGCTTCTCGCTCTACAATTACTGGTCGATAACAATCACGAGCCGCTTTCTCGTCATTTCGCGATATTTGCTTGCTGCCGAGCGATCCGACCCGAGCCCCTCCCCCTTCCCCACAGCTTCCGCGAGACGCCAGCGAACCGAGAGCCGCCGCGAGCTTCGCGAGCCTCGCTTCGAAGGGCTTGAGAGTCGTCGGAGGAGAGATGTTGAGGGTCGCGACCAGGAGGCTCCCTGCTCTCGTCTCGCCGTGGAGGCCCGGCCACGGCCACGGCCACGCCGCCGCTGCCGGCCAAGCCGCCGCCTCCAGGAACCCCGTCGGCGGCGGCCCCGATTCGCCGCCCGTCGCGTCCGACGATCTCAGATCCGCCGGATTCTCCGCGTCCTTCCTTTACCGGCCGGAGCTGAACCTGCCGCACAGAGGTTAGGGTTCTCCTCCTTCTCTCGCGCGATTGTTTTCGCCCATCGTTGTGGTTAAAATTCGATAAACTGATTGATTTTTGGCAGTTGTAGATTCCACGACTTTTTGATTCCTTTTAGAAAAATCCCCCGTCCATTTTCCTTCCGGTTTCTTAGGACGCGCCATCCATGTCTCTGCTAGAGGGGTTGTTTGTGGCTTTTCTGGTTTTCACGTGACGATGTAATGCGGACGAAAGACTGGGGCTTTCGTTTCCCGCCGACGTGTTTGCTTTTGCCCGGTCGTTTTTGTGATAATAGCCGACTGCTGAAATGGTTTTCGTTGTTGCTGCTGCTGTTAAGTAGATTCCTTGATTGCTGGGAAACTGGGGCGCTTCATACCAGTGGCTGCGTTTTCCATATCCATTTTAGTTAGTCATTTGTTTGTTGGGGCTTGGCGATGTCTTATAAACTCGATCCTACTTCCTCTTGTTGGCGATTTTATGTTGTTTTATGGTATGTTGTTTTATGGTTTACATATATCATATACTTTTGTTCAATGGTTTAATGGTGAAATGTTAGCTATTTGCTACTACCGAGAATAGTTGTTCCTTTCAGAAGTATTAATCCTGCGTGATGTTAGCTGTCCCTGTAGCAACTATTGCTGCCAATCCATGGCAAGTTCTTCTAGCTAGATTCTAATATTGTTAAATTTGTAATGGAACAAGTAAAATACTCGTCTTGGTAGTGTGAAAACAAGGCCGTGAGATTTTCCTTTTTAGTTTCGAGAATCAGGCTAGGCACTTGTGTGCTTTTTACAAGTTTCTGCAGAAAGCTGATCCGCGGGCCTGTGGCAACCTCTTCTTCAAGTCTCATGAACACAGCAACACTTCTCTATTGTTTAGCAAAGAAATGAGCTGGGTCTGTATTGGAAAGTTAGTCTCTAATCCAGTTGAAGCCCTAGTACCCTTTCTGTTGATAACTGCTAATGCGTTCAAATATTAGATTGGAGTTTAGAGTCCTTGACGACATGACATTGGTGATGAAGATGCTAGAATGAACACAACAAAGAGAAGAAAGGTGGGAAAGCGGATGTAAATTGGCAAAGAGCTGAATTACATGAGAGATTTCAGGACTTGCTTCTTGTAGTCCCCTTTTGAAGTAGCTTGTTTTAGAATCCCTCATACACCTAACTGTACTTTATATTTTCATGCAACTGATATCCAACAGTTTTCACATTGCTGAGTTGGTTCTCTTGGAGTATGATCTCCAATTATCTTCCTCTTTAGAGGGTTTGACTTTTGTTAAATACTACAAGAACGGTTTAATATGTCTACTTTATCAGCTGATGTGTGTTTGGACACCTTGTGACTTCTGATGAGCTATCCTCATGTAGCAGCACTACTATTCACTCTTCCACTTTTTCCCTGTTATTTTGCTTGTTCCATTTTACTGGACTTCCAGCTGCCATTTTCTGCATGTAGGAAAATGCGATGATGCTGTAATGGAATATTTATTCAGGATTATTTGTTATTACAGGTTATGCTTCAGAGTCGCTGACTCCTAGAAAGGAGGACAGTGTGGTTCCTGGTGTTCCACCAACTGTGGCTGCTGTTAAGAACCCCACTTCAAAGATCACCTATGATGAGTACAATCATGAGCGCTTCCCTCCTGGTGACCCGAGCAAGCGGGCATTTGCATACTTTTGCTTGACAGGTGGTAGATTTGTCTATGCCTCACTTGTCCGTCTGCTTATCCTCAAGTTTGTCCTGAGCATGTCTGCCAGTAAGGATGTTCTTGCTATGGCTTCTCTTGAGGTTGATCTGTCCAGTATCGAGCCGGGCTCTACTGTGACTGTTAAGTGGCGTGGCAAGCCTGTTTTCATCAGGCGTCGAACTGAGGATGATATTAAGCTGGCAAACAGTGTTGATTTGGCATCTCTTCGTGACCCGCAGCCAGATTCAGACAGAGCTAAGGACCCCGAGTGGCTTATCGTGATTGGTGTATGCACACACCTGGGTTGCATTCCCCTGCCTAATGCTGGTGATTTTGGAGGTTGGTTTTGTCCATGCCATGGTTCTCACTATGACATCTCTGGTCGTATTCGAAAGGGTCCTGCACCATACAACTTGGAAGTACCTACTTACAGCTTCTTGGATGCGGACAAGCTACTGATTGGTTGAGGGGTCTGGAAAACTTCCTTTCGTTAATTGGGATGGCAAAGATTTTTTATCAACTTAATATTTTGATAATGTCGAAGATTATTGGTCTCATCTGAGCAGCCCGGACTGTCGGGCGAAGTTCAGATATGTTTTGTATATTTCCTTCTGAGCGACCTTGTTTCTGCACTCATTGCGTTTAACTGAATAATTATTCTCGCACTCTGCTGGGCAGAGCTCGGGCTGAGCCTCCTCGACTTGTGTGGAACCACGTTGATGAGTCCAATTCTACCGTCTATTTATTGCAGATAGCTGAGATGTACAGGATGCCGATCGCAGTTGATCAATAGTTTTTAGGGATTTATTGAGCTCTTACTAATTCATCCTATCCATGGGAGGTTGTTCGGCTGATTTTCGCCTTGGCTGAAAATTGTTGTATGTTGAAAGAACTGGTCTTTAAAGAATGCCAGTTTGCGACAAGGATATCGATTACCAGGTGTCTGATAAATAATTCTGTATAAAACTTGCCATCTGATAGTATAGTATAGCAGCAATTAACATTAGGTCAAAAAGTCCTAAACTCGTGCCACGGCACACCTCTTTCGCAAACTTGTAAGGTCATATTCGAAGCAGTGCTGGTCATCTCTCCAATAAGCCTTTAACATAAACCATTCCCTTCTCATTGAGTTGAAGCTCCTTCCTCATCTGCTCAACTTGCTGATCATCCCCTTGAACGACAATCTCCGATAGTGTTCCGTCTTCTGCCACTATCACCTTTACCTTAATTTGCTCCTTCCTTGATGCTCGCTTCCAATAGTATGCTCCACTGCAAAATATCATATCAGAGGTTCAGCATATTCGCACGTGACTTCCGTTATTCAAAAAATGAGGAACGGTAGAGCTTGGACTCTTCAAGGAAAAACAATCTTCACTTACGCTAAGGGGCTCAATGCAATAATCCAAAACCAGTTGTTACCGATGTCCGGAACTGTTATTGTTAGAACAAGGCCAACACTGGCGAGGCTAATGCAGGTGCAGAATGTCAGCAATGCCGCTTGCCCTCGGCTTGGAGTCATCATCCCTTCAAACCTTCAAATAAGAACACAACGCAAATTTACTAGCAACCCTTTTAGAACAGAACATCATGCTTGGGTTTGTTTCCTTTTACAATAACAATGGTGGCAAAAAATCATGAGGGATCTCTCTCTCTCTCTCTCTCTCTCTCTCTCTCTTCATCTTGTATCTAACCCACCACCACATAAGAGAAATGAAAAAGAAAAGGCCAATGTTCATAAATCAAAGCACGTAAGGCATAGTGAATTGGTCAATGTAGACGAGGGAAAACAAAGAAAGGATTCGGCAGGAAGAGTGAAGAGGGCATACGTGATGGTCTCTCCTCTATCGGTGACCATAAAGTTGTTGCGTGTGAAGAAAGACAGAATCTCCCCAGCAACGCGATTCGGTGCCTTCTTCTCTTCTCCTTCACCTATGAATGTCCTCTGCACAATCTGCATGCACATAACCAAACCACCCCACTTCACACACCAGCCAAAGCCAATCAAATCCATCGAGCACGAGGGCGAGCACTGAACAGACTCATAATTCAACCAAGAGCCGATGAAACATGCTTTTAACCCCCCCACCCAAAAAAAAGAAAAAGAAAAGGAAGATAGTAAAACCAGAAAAAGGATGAAGTTTCAATGTAACAACCTTGGACTTGACAGAGCGCTTGATGAGAGACCAGAGCCCGGGAACAGAGATCACGAAGAGACCCAGAGAAGTGTAGTAACTGGCCGGCGAGTAGCCCGCGGCGTCCGCGAGCAGGAAGAGCGGAGAATGCGGGGCGTGATGAGGAAGCACCAGAGGCGAGAGTTCTTGGAGGGAGCCGCGGACCACCAGCCTCCTCGGTCGGGCGGCGACGGCGGGGGTCCGGACCGTCCCGAGCCATCGGCCGGGGCGGCGGGGGTCTCGGGTCGGGATCGTGGGACGGATGGAGAGGGAGGAGAGGGAGCGCTGGTGCGGAGGTGATGATAACTTGGCAGCCATTGGTCGCTGGGCAGAGAGAGAGGAAGGGAGCGACCGTGTGTAAACGAGATAAAGTGACTTCGGACACTCGAATGGTGGAGATTAAAACTGGCGTCGTGTCCTGATATTGCCCTGGTTTTGCTGGCGAATGCAGCGTTCGGTGACCGGTGACGAGTGCACCGGATGGTCATCACGAAATGGTTGAAGTTAATCATATGATTGAAAATAATTGCCACGCCCTCTTATAATTTTCGATTGAGATGAAAGTTACTATCATGGTTGAATAATTAGGACCATCTTACAAATATTGCAATGACACTTGAAAAGGCAGAATAAATTAATGGAAGTAACGGGAGTTACAAATAATTGAAATGATTCGGTCGCTTAACAATCACGTTGGGAGAAAACAAAAAATCATAGATGAGATAATGAAAATTACCAGAATTTTTACATGTAAAAAGCTTCAATTCAAAAGTTCGACCATGTAAAGTTCTTGATATTATTACTATATATTATTACAACATATTGTTGAGTGAAAATCACTGGGTACGCATAAAGGATAGACAACGGAGATTTTTTTATGTAAATTATTCAAAATGATTTATTTTCCATAGCCTAAAAGAAATGATGATCGAGACTTTAAGTTAGTAGAAACAATCAAGCAATACTCCCCATGATTCCAATTAAGAGTATGATCCTTTTTCTCGTTAATTCTTTTTTACCAGAAAAGATGATCTATGATTTTTAATTCACACATTCTTGAAATTTTCAAGCAAGGATAAGTGACAATTTGAACGAAAACAATCCCTATTAAAATGCAAACGTATAGATGCTAGAAAGTGATCCTAATTTTTAGCCTAATTCTTCTTCTGATGATCGATTCAACCTTTAATAAAAAAGATATACCTTTGTTTTATCTCATCTCTTTAACAAGTTTAGTAACGAGCATAACTTGATGAAGTAATGGCGGGTGAATTTAGTAAAATTTGAAAATGGTACAATAGGGATTGCTCTGAATTTGGAATCAAATAATGTTGGTGTTGTATTAATGGGTGATGGTTTGATGATACAAAAGGGAAGTCCTGTAAAAGCAACTGGAATAATTGCTCAGATACCGGTAAGTGAGGCTTATTTGGGTTGTGTTTGCTCAAATACCGGTGAGTGAGGTTTATTTGGATAAATGCCCCGGCCTAATCTATTGATGGACGAGGTGAAATTTAGGGAAGACGTAAAAATTAGAAATGACGGCAAACGGTGGATTTTACTGCACCTATCAATTTCGCTGTCGACATATTATCCTAGCGAGAGTTGCAATTTCCATTATAAATGAAAAACCGATCAGGCGGTTACTCCTTCGCCTTCGTCTCGTTCTGTATTTTATATATTGATTTTCTCCGCCGTTAATTGAATCCGATTAAATGGAGATTAATAAGAGTCCCGGCCGAGCAGAGCGGCGGTAGTGTCTGTCGGTTACGAGGAAAAGCGTCGGCCAGTCTTGGGGAAATCGCCCCTCTCTCCCCTCTCCTGCTGCAAAGAACGAATCGCTCTCTCTCTTCCGAAGAATACTTCTCGCGCGATCTCGCTCGACGTCTCCTTCAGTCCATCCCCTTCCCTTCTTCTTCTTCTTCTTCTTCTTCTTCTGCTTCTTCCAGCTCTCGACGTTCGCGAGACGGGGAGAGAACGATGGCGAAGGAGAAGGAGGTCATTCGGCTGGAGCGCGAGTCGGTGATTCCCGTCCTGAAGCCGAAGCTCATCATGACCTTGGCCAATCTCATCGGTACGCCCTTCCCTTCCTCCCCCTCGCTTCTTCGCGGGTAGGTAAGACGCGCGCGCGCCGGTGAAGTAGCCCGGAGAATCGTCCCGATTCGGCTGCCTCGCGTTAGGCAACGGACGATGTTGTGGCGTGTGCATTGTTTTTCCCTGTAGAACGCGGCCTGGTGTTTTTTCCTAGGAGCGAGTCGATAATATGGTGCGGAAATTATGAAAATGGCGAGTAGTTTGCACTGAGCGAGGTCACACTTTTAAGTAGTTGTTGGAGTCAATCGACATTGTTCTGCTTGCGGAGGAATTTTGCGGCGCTGATCGATTAATTCGGTCAAGGAGAAACCTTTTTTATTGAGTTTTGTTCTTCTTTTTTTTTTGTTCTGGCCACCTTTAATGGTTAAAAAAGTGTTCACCGGGCGCCTTTAGGGCATTAAAGGATGTGGAAATCTTGAAATCTGGAATTATTCCCAAAATAGAATTTCATTACATGCGCACATGTCCACGTCCTAACACTGCAACGATTGGTAAACTCCAACCGGAAGTTTGTGCTGTTCTCCGGCGTAGTTTTTGGCTTCTTGTTTCTCTTGTTTGGAGAGCCTTACCAGTTGGATTTGCCTTTCCTTTCTTTTAACCTATTCTTTTCCTTGCAGAGCATAATACTGACCGTGCTGAGTTTTTAAAGCTGTGCAAGAGAGTTGAATATACAATTCGAGCCTGGTATCTTCTGCAATTTGAGGACTTGATGGTGTGTATGACCGCATTCTCCTCGATTCCATTGCCTGAACTTACTGCTTTTAGTTGGTTTAATTGGTTAACTCGGTCCTTTTGGTTGGTTCCTCTACTTTCCCTTTTCTTACTTATAATTTTGTTCCAATAACTGCAGCAACTTTACTCTCTCTTTGATCCTGTGCATGGGGATCAGAAGCTGAAACAGCAAAACCTATCTTCTGAAGAGATTGATGTACTTGAGCAAAATTTTCTTTCTTACTTATTTCAGGTACTACAGCTTCCTGTATACTTTTCCTAGAAATTTTGATGGCCTTTTTTACTAGTGAATAAAGATTTATTGACTTGGAAAGTTGACCAAGCCTTTTGTGTGTTGTACAAGAAAGATCCATTCATTTTCATCTCTTTGTAAATGAAATACCTGTGAGCATGAATTAGCATTAAGATTGAGCAAGAAGAAAGTGCCTATTACTATTGGTTCTTTACAAATCATAATGATTTATGCCACAACATAGCCGGGAATTTATTTATGGGCTTTCTATTCCTCCATCCTGGTTGGAGGAATCCATGCCTATGATTGGTGGGTAACAAGTCATGGACATCACCCAAATGTAGACTTAATTTTAAAATGGGTGATGCCCATGCATGTTGCCCATCAATTAAAGGCTTCCTCCAACCACAAATTCAGGAAAACATGGCCCTTTATTTACAGTGGGATTCAATTATATTGCCGGGAGAAAATAAAAAGGGTGCGGTTTCTATTCTTCGCCCATGGCAGTTTCTGAAGTGTGACTTACGATTTGCACTCTGCTATGAACAAGAGGGGAAAATGTCCTCGTCTGCGGTAGATGTTGTAAATTTGATACATAAAGTACAAAAGAAATTATGAGAAAGCTAAAGGAGTAGAAACTTCTGCAACTTAATCCCTCTTATGTACCCTCTCACTCTATCAATAGCTTTTGGTTTTTTTTTTTGGGTGGAAAGTGAAAATTTGGAGAAAGTACAACAATACATGCAGTTTTTGTCTTTTGCAGGTTATGGATAAGAGCAATTTCAAAATTGCTACAAATGAGGAAATTGATGTTGCGCTCTCTGGCCAGTATCTCCTTAACCTTCCAATTACAGTCAATGAATCTAAGGTATGAAATTGCCTACATGGGACCAAGATATGTTTGTGACATGGGATCAAGTGCTTGTGCATCTTCTGTGAAAGAACCTAGGAGATGCATTTAGTTAAATAGCCAGCAATGAGATTAATATTGAGCCTTTAGTATATCTTAAAAAAAGGAGTGGCTAAGTATATCTGGTGTTTTCGCGTAGCTATACTATCTGCTTATTTCATTTTGTTTGCCGAATGTAGCTTGACAAGAAGCTCCTGAAAAGATACTTTGCAGAGCATCCTCAAGAAAATCTTCCAGATTTTGCAGATAAGGTACTTACTAGGATGCTAGCTGATAGGCTTCTTGATTTAATCTCCTCTCTTTTGGAAGGCAAGTTATTAAGATCTAGCGTGGTTGTATCGTCTAGGGGTGTTTAATCTTCCCTTTTAGGCATATACTATACATTCATCATGTTAGACCATATGATTTATATGCTTAGAAATTTTTGTAATGCTTTGCTACTTGTAATTGAGAAGAGTTACCTTGCTCTGTTTCTCTGATTTTTTTCATTCATCATTTTCCCTTCAAAGTATGTTATATTCAGACGCGGCATTGGGCTAGATCAAACAACAGATTACTTTTTCATGGAGAAAGTGGACATGATCATTGCACGTATTTGGGCATATATGTTGAAACTAACCAGGTGAGTTGTTTTTCTGACAAATCAATCAAGAAATATGTCATGAGAGTGTTTTTGAAACTTTGTTAATTTGAGCTGTTAATTCTGAACTTGTTTTTCAACCTTTTCCCTTTTGCGATTTCATCCAGTTTTTGCTTTTTGCAGGATTGATCGACTTTTGTCTAGAAGGTCAAGTACACGTCGTAAGAAAGATCCAAAAAAAAATGATGAAATTGTGACTGAAGGAGAGCATGATGTAGAACGGATTCGTATAGAAAATATGCATATAAGGTGCTCTGAAGTTTGCAACAATTTTGCATTTTGCTGTTTCTTCGCAGGTTAAAATATTGCAATTCTTGATACTCATACCCCACCATGGCCATCATGCCCCATGGTTATAGTTGCCTACCTATTCGGATAGCTTGATGTCTAACCAACATTTTTTGGGTGCCATTTGCTGGAGGTCATGCTTGCTCTGTCCAAAAATCAGATAGATGGAATTCCTTATCACTCCCTCTCCCCTGTTCCTTCAGTAGATGCTGAATATCTTGATGGTGTAGATGAGATCAATTTTAGTCCGTCGCCACTTATTTTTTCTTCCAAGCTTTCCAATATTAAAGACTTTTTTGGTAGCATTTTGTATATATTGAGCCCAATAAGGTACCTCGCAATTCAGAAGTTTCTTTGTGGTTAAAGAATGAGCGTGGCCAATGTAGAAATCCTAGTTTTTGCATGACTGTCTATCACTTCTAGAAGATAATCAGCATCTAAGAGTCTTATTAAATGTTTTTATGATGGTTGATAGACTCAAACTTTTTTAGTAAGGGTTGTATATTTCTGCTCCTGCTGCCTCTTTTGGCATTTATGATGTGTTATGTCATTTGAGTGTCCACAAATTTTTGTTAACTTTTGATGGATGAGCAAGTATTGAATGGTAAAATAGATGCTGAACCACTCTTGGCTTGGGTCTTCCATTCTAGAATTGTCTAATCTCAGATACTTCTATGTTGTTTGCAGTCTTCGCAATCTTCTAAGCAAGATCACTATCCAAGAACCCACCTTTGACAGGATAATCGTTCTTTACAGGTACTCTCTTCTTCTATTGAAAGAGCTGTCATTTAAGATTTGTGTTGCACGGTTTGGATAATAGATATTTGTTCTTTTAAAGTAGTATCCTCCTTACAAGTTCACAGATTGTGATCCTGGCCAGCATGTAAGCAAGGAAAGTGAATTTTTGTGAGAAGTCAGCAAAACAGAACGATGACCTAAAACTAGTTCATTTTCTAATTAATATTTTGATTCATTGTCTTCTAGAATTGTTTATGAAGAAAAAGCTCTTCAATCTAACAAGGTTATTACCTCTTCAGGTGTTCAAGTTCCAACTCGCAAGCTGAAAGGGGAATATATGTAAAGCATTTCAAAAACATTCCAATGGCAGATATGGAGATAGTACTTGTAAATCTTTTTCTAAGCATGTTTGTTTGCGTTCTGTTTTCCTTTTTCCTTGGACTCTTTCTTCTTAGGATCTCTATGGAGCTCATGACATGGTGTAGGTACTTTTTGCCTGTTAACAGCCTGAAAAGAAAAATCCTGGGTTGACTCCAATGGACTGGGTGAAGTTTCTTGCCTCTGCTGTAGTTGGTCTGGTTAGTGTTCTCTCCCTTTTTTCAGTGTGGGAGTGTGTTTTTATATTATACTAATGAACTAATCATATCCTACAGGGTGCTGTAGTTGGTTCTCTTGACATGCCTAAAGGTGATCTATGGGTCATTTTTGCCGTGCTTTCTACAGTGATAGGTTACTGTGCAAAAACTTACTTCACGTTAAGTGCTCTCTCTCTCTCTCTCTCTCTCTCTCTCTCTCTCTCCCCAAAAAAAAAAAAAAAAAAAAACGTAGTTATCTCAGATGGGTTGGTTTTCGTTATATAGTTGAATTTGGCATAGTTTTTAAATGTTCAGTCAATGATGCAAGCGGTCTACTTGGAAAGTTTGTTGAGGAGTGTTTCTAGTCAATTTGTAGTCCATGATTGGTGCAGGCTTTTTGTGTTTCATGTGATAGGGTACCTAGGAATCTGATGACGAACAATTTATGCATCGTATAAATTTGCTCGATTGATTGAGAGCCACAGTATCTTACATAGTTTAACTTATGCTACAATAATACAGAGTCCATTTTCTTGACTTTGAGAATACATCTTGTAAATTTGTTGCTCATTTTGGCCTGTTTCTTTGCTTGTAGATTTCAGGCAAATATGGCTGCGTATCAGAACTTAATTACCCAATCCATGTATGACAAACAACTTGACAGTGGGAAGGGGACTCTTTTGCACCTTTGTGATGATGTGATCCAACAGGAAGTAAGTAGTGATATTTTTGAGCTTTTCATGCATAAAAAAAGCTACGAATGTTGAAGAATGGAAATATTTTTGTCTAGTACAAGAACCTTCTGGGTGTAGATTATGCAAAAGAAAAAAAAAAGAGAAGCTAATAAATGACATAGAAACGGTACATGATTCAGACATCATGACTAGCCTCTAGATGGAACTAAGGGTTCTGTGGAGGTTCACCTACCAAGGCTTATCAATTTGAAAGATATGAAATTGTTATATGGTTAATGATTTCGATTGTGCGTTCAGACCATTGGAGAGATTTCTTTGAGATTGTATTTCACCTATTGCTGGTTGAATTGAAATATGGGGAATCGCACAGCTTATATACGTTTAAACAATTGACTGCAGGTCAAAGAGGTTATTTTGGCATACTTTATATTGATGGAACAAGGGAAAGCTACTATACAGGTTTGACAAATTCTTTCTACTCAGCTCTTTTTTTACGCATTTCCTTTTTTGAAGTTCTGGATTATTGAAGGATATATTTGCTAATAATGTATGGCTTTTTTTATGACGTGGTGAAGGATTTGGATATACAATGTGAAGAACTAATAAAAGAAGAGTTTGGTGTGAGCTGCAATTTTGATGTGGATGATGCAGTTGAGAAACTAGAGAAATTAGGCATTGTTGCTCGGGTAAATCTGCTCTTTGAGTTTCCTGTTTTTCTTCATTATAGCCTAAGCATCTTTTACTCTACCATTTCCCTTGAATAACTTTAGTTGGAACATTATGGGCGGAATTATTGAAAGCTGTCCACCTGCCAAGTCTAATGTTATCTTGAGCTTTGACCACTTGGATTGTAATTGTAGGACTCTATCGGAAGATACTATTGTGTAGGCCTCAAACGTGCTAACGAGATCATTGGAACTACGACAGAGGAACTTGTCCTCAAGGCAAAAATGAGCTCAATTGCTTCCTGATGGTATTGAAGGTGGATCTCCGCTGTAAGGCAATCACATTAAACTGGAGAGTCGAATCTTTGGAGTTATTTGCATGTATGCAAGTTGGCTCTCAAACGTTTCTGGATGGAAGTCTCAGCGGCCACTCTATGCTTGCTAGCCCGGGTGTTCGTCTGTTCATTTAATATTGTAATTATTCTATCCTACGGTCTTATTCATTTTTGTCTTCGATATTGTTATTTGAAACTCACGAATTACGAGTGTGCGGATGCTTTTTTCATTCCATCAGGACTAATTAGTCGTAATTTCTTAAAGCACGAAATTCCCCCCGCCTCTCTCTCTCTCTCTCTCTCTCTCACGCGCGCGCACACGCACACACGGATGGCTACGCAAATGGTAGAGGTGGTTGTGCCCCTGGCCTGGAGGATATAGGAAGGATGGTGGCTGAAATTGGTTTCTTTAGTTTCATGTCGCTCGATCTACAGAGTGGGACTTCGGATTCTAGGAGTTCCTGGCTAGGAACAACTACCTTTTTGGTAACTAGCTAATTGGTCGGAAATTGACTCTGTACCGTGGCATCACCATTCATCATCTTTGTTGATGGCTTGATTTGCAAATGAAGCAAGGGCCTCATTCAATAGAAAATTTCGCTAATCGTAATCTACTCTTTCTTTCGCCCTAGCCTCTGTTGAGCACCATGGATGGACTCGACCAGAATGTTGCTTTCACCATGAGAAAATGTCACAAAATCCCATGTTACTGCTAATGTCGAGCAATTTTGTGTTTTTTCGGCAAACTAAGGCGATTAAGTTGGGGGAAGCATCTAAAGCCGGGGACATGGAATTCTCTCCTTGCTTGAGTGCCCTGTCACTCTTTTCCGAGTAAAACATTTGGCTGAGAGATCAGTGCACGGAAGATCTCATGCCCTCTCCAGTGCCTCGAGATTTTGGTTGTCCCTGCGGAAACAACACGTAAGGCGCTTCAGTTTGAGGAGCGTTTTGGTTTCAAGGAGTACGGCTGAAGAAATCAACAATGCGATAAGTCAAAAGCAGACTCTGCAGATGCAGAGACACCTTTTCACCTTCAGATAACAGACAGCAAGACATAAATTCAGCATGATTTAAATTGTAGAGCCCCACCCTGGCGGCAGGAATTTGGGAGTCATCATTAACTGCAAGCGTACCGTCTTCAAGAGTAACATGTTTCAGGCTGATGGATTTATTAGATGGGCTTAAGGCCCATCCGCTCAAGTTGGGCCCAAAAGGGCCCGGCACACGGGAATAGGGCCCGTGGATGGGGGAAGGTATAAAAGGGAGGAGAGAGAGAGGGAAGACACCTTTTGGCCATTTGAACGTACGCTCTTCACTCTCTCTTTCTCTCCAAACGCTGAGGCGACGACGCTTCCCTTTCAAGGCAAATTGACATCATCGGATCGAATTTCTTCCTCAATCTTCGGCATTGGTGTTTAATCGCGTGGCTAACAAGGTACGCTCGAATCCGTGGTGTGCTTTACGATCGGTGATGCGTGTTTTCCGGGCTTCGTCTTCCGCATTGATTTAGGGGTTCGATTTAGTGTCGAATCCGGTTTTCGGGATCCGTTATTCCCAACATTGGTATCGAGCCCTAGTTCACGTTTTCCCGATTAATTTGATGTTTTTTGATTGATTTTTCGCAAAAGGTTTTCGGCCGTACGGATCGGGCGTGGAATCTCGACACCCGAGTGCGTACGCCGTTTTTCCGAGTTTCCGTAAGTCGGAATAAAAATCAAGGCATAGGAAGAAAGGCGACGTCGAGACGAGTCGGGGACATGTCGCCGGCCGCCAGAGAGACGCCGCACGCGCCGGAAGCGCCGGCGCGCCGGCGCGTGCGCCACATGCGCCGTGACGAACCGGCACGTGCGCGCTGGGCGGCCGGCGAACGGCACGCGCCGGTCGCGGCGAACCGGCGCGTGGCCGACGTCACCCAACGGTCGATAACCGTCGGGATGACGTCATCGATGACGTCAGCGATGACGTCGGTCGCCGGCGGTAACCGGCCGACGACCCGACCCGATCGGCGACCCGACCCGACCGCGGACGCAGCACGCGCGTGGCACGTGCCGCCGACGCCCGCGTGACGTCCCCCCGCACGCGCGAGGCACATGCGGTCGGTCCGGCCCGCGCGAGCGGTCGACCGGCCGACCGGCCTGTCCGGTCCGACCGATTCGACCGTCGCGACCGGTCCGACCCGCTCGCCCGTTGACCCGACCCGTGACCGTTGACTGACCGTTGACCGACCGTTGACCGTTGACCGTTGACCCGAAAAAAAAAAAAAAAAGAATTTGTTTCTTTTTTCAGTCATGCCTATGTGGGTTATAAGTAATCCATTTTTTATTCTGCATTTGTTGCATGAATTTTGGAAAATTATGTATTTTCCCTTATGTTTATTATGGATTATAAGTGATCCAATTTTAGTTCGCATTTGTTGCGGGGACTATAATGAGTTATGCACGAGATACCGCAAGCCCGAGAAGGGACGAGGGAAATGCAAGACTTAAAAGGCTGATGTGTCGATTTAGCTAATTATCGGTGGCATGACGGTGATTTAGTATCACATGTGATCAAGGTCAATCAGATGATACAGGAAATCATCTGGAATGGTTATCTTATGCCGGATTTTGAGAAGGTGCCGGCTTTGATAAACACTCTTCCACCTGAATGGCAAGCAAAGTGTTTGATCGGCTATGGGAGGTCAACGTGGTCCCGGATTATAGGAAGCTAGTGGAAGCTTTTGTAAGAGAGTACTATAGGATTAAGTTGGCCAAAACTTCAACCCTTAGATTGAGCGCCACATGGCGCCGAGTGAATGCGCCTTGGTGGCGACATGAAAGCTCTCCAAAAGTTTTTCCATGGTTGGCAAATGTGCCTTCAGTTTTCTCAGATGTTTTAAATGACAGATTGGAAGGAACATTCCCTATTTATCCCTTGGATTAATTTGAGATGTTTTTTGATGTCAATATCTCTTTCCATGTTGATATTTTTTTCCCTGTATATATACTGCTTAGTGTAATGTATAGTTGTATTATGTGAAAGCATTGTTATTTTATTAGATATTAGATTTTATTTGCTTTCTGTTATTGCTGGTTGCTGTGGGTAATTAGTTATGGGTAGTTTTAGAAGCTTTTGTAGCTTTATAGAATTGATTTTGCATAAGACAATTATATTAATAATAATTTTGAGTTAGGATTTTTGGAGGATGATTGGAAACATAGTGACCTTTTGATTCTCGAAGCATTACTTGAAATTATTTATTAATATGATGGGTCTATGCAAATAGGGATGCATAAATGATAGGCATTAATTATTCGTGCATGGATGTCGATGTGTTGAACGATGGTTCAAAGAACTAAGAACGTGATTGCTGATATGAACGGTAACAATTGTGAAATATTGAATAAGAAGATTCAATATGTGCTGGAAAAGCAAGAAGCACTAGAAGCTCTTGACCATGTTATGGAAGATCTTAAGGATGCCATGCGCCACCTTGAGCTGGTAGAGGACCGCCTAACGGCATTTGAGCCGAAAACGGACATTTGCAATGCTGGTTCTAGCTCGTAAAGGGCTTTGTGCTCTAAGCGCAAACGTATTGATTCGTTCAATATGTGGGAATGCAAAGGATCAAGTCCTTATTGCAAGAAATCAAGAGTTAACCAACACAAGAGAGGAAAACGTCCTCAAGTGAAGAAAATGTCAAGGGTGAGGTGTTACAATTGTGACAAGAAATGTCACTATGCTTGCAACTGTTGTGAGTCAAAAAGGTCAACACCTCTTGTACATTTGAGAACTTTGCTTATGTGTCAAGTTCAATATTATTGGCTGAATCCAATCCTTTGTGGATGTAGATTCGAAACGACAGGACCATAGAGGGAAGGATAGAGAATCCTTCGTGGAATTCCGACGATACCAACTGGAACTGAGTGGATCCATATGGGAAACAACTCTAGAGCTGAGTTAAAGGAATTGGCAACGGCCAATTGAACATGAGTGGTGGACGCACCTTTGATGTTCTATTTGCTCTGGAGATTCGTCGAAATTTAGTGTCTGTCTTAGCGTTGGTTAAGCTTGGTTTTGGTATGAACTTCCATAATAAAGGTGTGGATTTGTGTTTAGATACAAACTACTATGGTTGTGGTCACTTATGAATGGTTTTATTGTACTAAATGTTGGTGTGTTGATGTCAATATGTTATTCCCTTGTTTCACGTCTTCTACCTTATATGATAATGATGTGAATATGGTGGCATGCTAGACTTGGTCATATGGGCCAACAACGTATGAATAGACTAGCCATAGAGGGCTTGTTGGGCAATATTGAAAAGTCGATTTGTCCATAAGTGAGCATTGCCTAGTAGGGAAAATGACAAGGAAACCATTTAGAAAAGGTAAAAGAGCTGAATTTCCTCTGCATTTAATCCATTATGACGTCTATGGTTCAATGAATGTGAGAGGAAGGCATGGGGCTGTTTATTTCATCACTTTTTTTTTTTTTTATAGATGATTATACTCGAGTCGGATATGTCTATTTGATTTCTCATGAATCGAAGCATAAGTTGTTTCGGAAGGTTTATGAACTTGGCGAAAATCAATTAGACAAGAAAATAAAAGCATTGAGATCCGATCGAGATTGAGAATATTTATCGATGTGTTCAGAAAATTATGTGATGAAAAAGGAATATAAAGATAGTTGTCTATTCCATATACTCCTCAACAAAATGGTGTTGTGGAAAGAAGAAACAGAACCCTACTGGAAATGGTTAGGTCCATGATGGTGCATGCTAACTTACCTATCACTTTTTGGAGTGATGCGTTGTTAACTGCTGCCAATATACTTAACCGGATGCCTTCCAAACCAGTTGCTTCCACTCCATATGAGTTATGGACAGTTAGAAAACCGGACTTAAGTTTTCTTAAGCCATGGGGTTGTCTTTGCCTATATTCATGAGTCCTCTCACAAGTTTGGGAAATTGGGTCCCAAAGGAAATAAGAGTATTTTCACGAGATACTGCGAACACTCGAAAGGGTATGTGTTCATAGGTGAGCAGGAAAGTGGGAGTATAAGCGAATTTGAATCACGAGATGTCACATTCTTAGTGGATGAATTTCCTAAGAAGGGCGAAATAAGGGAAGATTGTTCCCTATTTGAAACCTTGGATCAAGATAATGATGTTAGTGGAGTTCGTCCAAGTGGGAGTAATATGAGATGTGATGAATTGAATTCAACTCATTCTCAATTGCAACCACCGATGTGACAATATCATCATTACCTAATCCAAGTGGGAGCATGATGGGGAATGATGTGCTAAGTGTACAATCTCCCATACGGTGAACAAGTCGCCAAAGTATTCCCCGTCAATGTTTTGACATTGAAAGGGAAGCTTTTATGGTTGCTCCACAAGATGAGGATGAGCCAAGAAATATTAATAAGGCTCTAAATTGCCATAATAAGGAAAAAAAAATGGATTCATGCAATGAAAGAGGAAATGGAGTCGGTGAAGTCAAACCATGTTTGGGAACCGGTTGATTTTCCAAAAGGACGCGCAGAGCTATTGGGAACAACCGGGTTCTCAAAATAAAGCGAAAGGCGATGGCTCGATAGAAAGGCATAAGGCTCGCCTTGTGGCGAAGGGGGTATAATCAACGGGAAGAAATTGATTATGAAGATATATTTTCTCCGTAGTGAGATTTACCTCGATTCGCATTATTTCGGCAATAATGGCAAGTATGGATCTTGAGTTACATCAAATGGATGTAAAGACGCTTTCCTTAATGGAGAATTAGAGGAAGGAACATATATGGAACAACCTGCTGGTTTCATAGTGAAAGGCCAAAAAGAAAAGGTATGTCGACTTTGGGGGTCGATATATGGCCTTAAGCAGTCGTCAAGATAATGATATATACGTTTTCATAATGCCATAATGGCATATAACTTTACAATGATAGATGATGATCATTGTGTACATATCAAAAGATCCAATGATCAATTTGTGATCATATCATTATATGTTGATGATACACTAATTGCCAGAAGTAATATGGAGTTTGTCAATACTGTCAAAAGTTGGTTGTCTTCCAATTTTGAGATGAAGGATATGGGTGATGTTGCATATATTCTTGGAGGTAAGATTTCAAGATTGTAAACCCATAGACACTCCTATTGCAAAAGGTGAAGGATTGAGCCATAGACTGTGTCCAGGGACTCCACAAGAGAAGGAATAAAGGAAACATGTTCCTTATGCTAGTGCTTGTTGGAAGCTTGATATACACTATGATGTGTACAAGACACGGCATATGTTTTGCAGTTGGAATGGTGAGTAGATACCAATCCAATCCAGGTCCAAAGACAATGGAAAGCCGTTAAGAGAATACCGAGGTATCTAAAGGGGACTAGCGATTATACGATGAGTTATAAAGGAAAGGATCTGCGACTCTAAGGCTATCCCGATTCGATTGGGGAGGAGATTTAAAAGAAATGAAATCTACCTCTGGGTTTGTTTCTCTTACCGAATGATGGCACCATATGTTGGAGCTGTAAGAAACAAACATGCATAGCTTTGTCCACGATAGAAATTGAGTTTGTGGCATTATCAACAGTAGTATAAGAAGATGTTTGGCTTTAGAGATTTTTGGATTGTTTAGGTGTTATTAGATGTGCTGTAGAGATTTGTTATTTGTTAACCGTGATAGCCAAGCAAAAAAAGCGTACACCAAAGATCCAAAATATCATGGCAAGACCAAACATATAGATACCAAGTATAATTTTGTAAAGGATATGGTTGCACGAAAGGACGTGAACTTAGAGTACATACTACGCATAGAATGGTAGCAGATCCTATGACAAAGCCAATACCCAGAGATGTGTTTTGTGGCCATATGAAATCTCTAGGGTTGCGTAGAAGCTGATGTATTGAATATTGTAATTTCCCTAAGTGTTCACAATTTGATGAATTTGTGTTTTCATCATTAATGCCTATGAATCTTTGTTTGATCTTTATGCATCTTAATGCTCAGTGCGTTATTTTAAGTTGAGAAGTATGTCGGACAGATATAAGATTAGCCCACTCACACGGGTAATCGCCTCTATTTCTTGTGTGATAAATAGAGATGAGACTGTTTTTAAGCTTATTATCTAGGTGATAATCGAGAGCTCAAGCTTAAAACACGTATGTCGCATTAATCGAGTGTTAAGATGAGGACATAATACTTACTATGTCCGAAAGTAAAATACCCCACATATTTTACCTTATCTGTCTAAGATGCCGATGTGAGTTCGATGAATTTTGTGAATGAGTAGATACGTGAACTCAAGTTAGACATTGGGTATGTCCGAACTATCATCCGTACGGTATTGAAAGTGTAGACATACGCTCCATGGGAAATGAGTTAATACCGTAATACGTATTTCATACTACGTATGCATGAGACGACCAATAAGAGTGACAAAAGTTTGATCTCAACTTTTATGTCGTGTGAGACTCTTGAGGAAAAGAGTTCCTCAATTTTTTGTCCCCTCATGACTCTTACTTATTCTCAAGATTTCTATTTAGTGTTTGCTATCTTAGGATGTTGCCAATGGTCATGAGTGATTCGGTCTAATGGGGCATTTCTAGAAAAGCAAGCTGGATTGAAATTGAGAGTTTGAAGGAAAGAGGAAGATCGATTATGGAGAATCGCATTGTAGTTTTGTATTCACCGGTTAACCAATTATGACTGTCTTTGTGATAATCATAGTTGTGAATACAATATATATATCATTGTTTAAAAGAGATCAAGAGAGATATAAATGTGATCGATCGATCTAGGGTACTTGCATACTAAATCTACTCGGGATGTGATGCCCATTATGAGCTGCTATATATTCCTAACGGGTGTATGGCAACGAGCTCTCAAAGTATCTGGTCGCACGGATTATTCACCGGTATGAATGTTGAAGAGAGGAAAAGAGGATTCATCGGGCCACCGCGTGTTAAGTGAGAGTACATCTTTGGATTTTTTTCTACGATGGGGATGAGTAAGGCCGTCCGCCCATGTTGGTTTTGCACCACCATGTGTGAGTGGGAGATGATGGATTTATTAGATGGGCTTAAGGCCCATCCGCTCAAGTTGGGCCCAAAAGGGCCCGGCTCACGGGAATAGGGCCCGTGGATGGGGGAAGGTATAAAAGGGAGGAGAGAGAGAGGGAAGACACCTTTTGGCCATTTGAACGTACGCTCTTCACTCTCTCTTTCTCTCCAAACGCTTGAGGCGACGACGCTTCCCTTTCAAGGCAAATTGACATCATCGGATCAGAATTTCTTCCTCAATCTTCGGCATTGGTGTTTAATCTGTGGCTAACAAGGTACGCTCGAATCCGTGGTGTGCTTTACGATTGGTGATGCGTGTTTTCCCGGGCTTCGTCTTCCGCATTGATTTAGGGGTTCGATTTAGTGTCGAATCCGGTTTTCGGGGATCCGTTATTCCCAACACAGGCATAGCATAATATAAGTGCTATGACATGGAATTTCCCCAGTTAGATTGTTTCCTCCAAGAAGCATCCATTTGAGGTTTTTCAGATTCCCAAATTCATCAGGCAGAGATCCATGTAATCTATTCCTTCGAATGTCGACAATTTGAAGCGTCATGGAGTTCGCAATACTAGGAGAGATTGGCCCACTAATCTGATTGTCTGCTGCTACAAATTTGGATACCCTTCACAATCTAGATGCGATACCTCATCAACTGTGCTCTCTATTAGGTTAGTTTTTCAGAGGTACCATCGACATTGGACCAGAAGAAAATCCCATTCTAGAAGTCCAAATGACCAAGTTAAAATTCTGGAGATCTTCTGCATTCACGCTTTCTTCACTGAAGATCGTGTTAGCAGTGCAACTGCCTAGCAGAAGAACGCCAGTTAAGTTGTTCTGGCAGACGTTGCCTTAAACCATACATGGAATCTGCAACTGCGAAGGAAGAGGACCCATCAAATTATTCTCACAATCAAGAAGGAAAGCTTTCTGCAGATCCCCATGCCTTCAGGCAGCACACCAGCAAAATAATTCTGACCGAAATTGACGACTCTCAGCGAGCAAGAATCGCCCCAGTTACTCGGCAACCGCCCCCCAAGAATCGCCCTCGGTTGCCACAAAATCTGCAGACTTGAAGGCAGACAAATTTCGCGTGGAATTCCCCCTGCGAAGGCATTGAACTCCCCTCAGAGGCTATCCATCGAGCCATTCCTACTCGAACTACAATCAACCAAATTAGTCAACACAACAGCATATAGGTTCCGACAATTTGATAGCTCTTTCAGGATCCTATCAATGAGACTATTCCAAGATAGATAAACGGGTAGATGAGTGTCCATGTACACATGTAGATCTTCATCTTCATACATATGTTATGACAAACTGTCGTGTGATCTATGTGCCTTTCTGCCTATGTTTCCGGGTATACCAAGCATCAGTTGCTGTCTGAAACTAACCGCTAATTTATCTTCTTTTTCTTTTTGGTCGAAACCGCTAATATATCTAAATGGCTAGCTTTAGATGCAAAATCCCCTGCCTCCAAGTTCGTCATCTGAACTCCTCGTTGGGGGTGTTCTTATAAGTTGGAAATGCTGCTGATCCTTCAATGCTGGCAGTTCCATTATTCCTTACTCGTCCGATGCATTAACTGGAGATTAGGCATGGAAACAGTGCCTCGTGCTTTGGAGCAGAGCGGCAGCAGTGTCGGTCACGAGAAAGCTTCGGCCAGTCATCTTCGGGGCATCGCCTCTCTCCCTCCCCTGCAAAGAACGAATCGCTCTCCATCTTTCCAAAGAATACTTGTCGTGTGATCCCACGAATCTCCCTTGACGTCGCCTTCAATCCATCCTCTTTGCTTCTTCTTCTTTCCTTCTTCTTCTTCTTCTTCTGTTTTGCTTCTTCCACTCTCCACATTCGCGATACAGAGAGAGACAGAGAAAGATGGCGGAGGAGAAGAAGGAGGTCATCCGGCTGGACCGCGAGTCGGTGATTCCGGTCCTGAAGCCGAATCTCATCATGACCTTGGCCAAACTCATCGGTACGTCCTTCCTTCCTTGCCGTCGCTTCTTCGTGTCTCCGCCTGGCGATTCTCGGGCAGGGAAAGATGCCGCGCGCCGGTGTGTTCGCCGGAGGATTTTCCTAATTCACCTGTAAACTCGGTCTGGTACGGTGCGGAGTTATGAAAATAACAATGGTTCTCCTAATTCACGTGTAAACTTGGTCTGGTACAGTATGACCTTCTTTTTTCTTTTTAATTGTTCAAAAAGGTCTCATTTAAAGTGGTAGTCTGTATCAATTAGATTTTCTTAACCCATCACGGGCTCAAATTGTTATATGTGTAATAAGTCATAAAAAAATTAAGTTTACAAATTTGATATCAAATGGGTTCCCCATTGGGCACTCTTCCTAATTTGAAAGAAGTAAGTGAAGAGTTCGATTTCTCACATTCTCGAGATTAGAAGGGGATTGCGTAGCTAAAGGAGCATACGGACTTATAATTTTGCTAAATTAGGTTCAATGTGGAAGTGTTTTAGCAAATATTGATTAATATGCATAGGGTATAGGATCGGGCTAAGATAGGGTCATTAGATTTGTACTGCATGAATATTGGTCAATTTAAATCGGATTGTTTTCGACCCGACCTGATCCACCCGTTTAACACATGCATTGCTTTAGTTGGCCTCATCAATTCTAAGGAAAAGGAGAGACCTTTTCTTTTTGAGGTTTTTTTTTTCTCCTGCTAGATAAAAAGTGCTCACTGGGCGGCTTTAGGGCATCAACATGTGCTGCAGTCTAAAAATTATGGAATTATTCCCAAAATAGTATTATATATGTCCATTTCCTAACACTGCAACAAGTTGGTGATTCAAACGGGAAGTTCGTGCTGTTTTTTCGGCGGGGTTCTGGCTTCTTGTTCCTCTTGTCTAGAGAGCCTCACCAGTTGGATTTGCCTTTCCCTTCTTTCCCCTATTCTTTTCCTTGCAGAGGATAGTACTGAACGTGCTGAGTTTTTAAAGTTGTGCAAGAGAGTTGAATATACAATTCGAGCCTGGTATCTTCTGCAATTTGAGGACTTTATGGTGTGTATAAGTGCATTCTCCTCGATTGCCTGGACTACTGATTTTAGTTGGTTTAATTGGTTAACTTGGTCCTTTGGTTGTTTCCTCTAATTTCCCTTTTCTTACTCATAATTTTGTTCCAATAACTGCAGCAACTTTACTCTTTCTTTGATCCTGTGGATGAGGGTCAGAAGTTGGAACAGCAAAACCTATCGTCTGAAGAGATTGATGTACTTGAGCAAAATTTTCTTGATTACTTATTTCAGGTACTACAGCTTCCTGCACACTTTTCCTTGAAATTTTGTGGATTTTTCACTAGCGGGTAAGACTTATTGCAATTCTTGACTCAGAAAGTTGACCGATCCACTGTGACTTTTAGCCTTTCATGCGTTGTACAAGAAAGATCCATTCATTTCCATCTCTTGTTAATTAAATACCTGTGAGAATGAATTAGCATAAAGATTGAGCAAGAAGGAAGTGTCTATTACTATAGGCTCTTTACAGATCATAATGGTTTGTCCCGCAAGATAGCAGGGAGTTCATGGATGAGCTATATATTCCTCCATGCTGGTTAGGAGGAATCCATGCCTATGTTTGGGGGATAACAAGTCATGGACATCAGCCAAATGTGAACTCAATTTAAACTTGGCTGATCCCATGCTCGTTGCCCATCAATTAAAAGGCTTCCCCCAACCAGGAATTTTGGAAAACATGACCCTTTGTTTACAGTGCGCTTCAAGGACACGGTATCAAGTCTTCACCCATAACAATTTCTCAAATGGGACTTACAGTTGGCATTCTGCTGTAAACAAGAAGGGAAAATGTCCTCTTCTGCACTAGATGTTGTAGATTTGATGCAAAAAATACAAAAGAAATTATGAGAAAGCTAAAGGAGTAGAAACTGCTGCAACTTAATCCTTCTTGTGTATCCGCTCACTCTATCTATAGCTTTTGGGTTTTTTTTTTTTTTTTTTTTTTTTGGGTAAGTTCTTTTGGGTTATTCCTTTCTTTGGAAAGTGAAAATTGGGAGAAAGTATGATCAAACATGCAGTTTTCACCTTTTGCAGGTAATGGACAAGAGCCACTTCAAAATTGCTACAAATGAAGAAATTGATATTGCACTTTCTGGCCAGTATCTCCTTAATCTTCCAATTAGAGTCAATGAATCTAAGGTATGAAATTGCAGACATGGGACCAAGATATGTTTGTGACATGGGATCAAGTGCCCATGCATCTTCTGTGAAAGAACTGAGGAGATGCATTTAGTTAAATAGCTAGCGCTGAGATTGAAATTGTGCCTTTAATATGTTTAAAAAAGGAGAAGCTAAGGATATCTCTTATTTTTCCATAGCTATATCATCTGCTTATATCATTTTGTTTGCTGAATGTAGCTTGACAAGAAGCTTCTGAATAGATACTTTACAGAGCATCCTCAAGAAAATCTTCCAGATTTTGCAGATAAGGTACCTATTGGGATTCTAGCTGATAGGCATCATCTTGATTTAATGTCCTCTTTTTAAGAAGGCAAGTTATCGAGATCTAGTGCGGTCTTTTGTCTAGTGGTGTTTAATCTTCCCTTTTAGGTATATTGCACATTCATTGCGTTTGACCATATGATTTATTTGCTTAGAAATTTTTATAACGCTTTGCTACCTGTATTTGACAAGATAGTTACCTCTCTCTGTTTCTCTGACTTTTATTCATCATTTTTCCCTTTCAAAGTATGTTATATTCAGACGCGGCTTTGGGATGGATCAAACAACAGGTTGCTTTTTCACGGAGAAAGTGGACTTGATCATCACAAGTATTTGGGCATATATTTTGAAACTCACCAGGCGAGTTATTTTTTCTGACGAGTCATTTAAGAAGATATGTTGCAAGAGTTTTTTGAAACGTCATTTGTTTGAACTGTTAATTCCGAACTTGTTCGGCCTTTTTCCTTTCGCGATTTCATCTAGCTTTTGGTTTTTGCAGGATTGAGAAACTCTTGTCTAGAAGGTCAAGTGCACGTCAGAAGAGAGATCCAAAGAAGACTGATGAAATTATGACTGAAGGAGAACATGTAGAACGAATTCGTATAGAAAATATGAATATAAGGTGCTTTGAAGTTTGAAACTCTTTTGAATATTGCCTTTTCTTTGCTGGTCAAAGTTCTGTTATTCTTGGTGCTCCTAACCCACCATGACTATCATGCCCCATGGTTTATATTCACCTACCTATTCGGATAGCTTGGATGTCTGACTGACATTTTTTTGGTGCCATTTGATAGAGGTCATGCTTGCTCTGTCCAAAAATCAGATGGATGTAATTCCATATTACTCCCCCTCCCTTGTTCCTCCAGCAGTAGATGCTGAATATCTCGTTGGTGTAGATGAGATCAATTTTAGCCCGTCACCAGTTATTTTTTCTTCCAATCTTGGACTCGATGTTAGCATTCTTTCTTAACTATTGATGGATGAGCAAGTATTGAATGGCAAAACAGAGGCTGAAACACTCTTGCCTCGTGTCTTCCATCCTAGATTTGTCTATCTCTGATACTTCTATATTGTGTGCAGTTTTCGCAATCTTCTAAGCAAGATTACTATCCAAGAACCCACCTTTGACAGGATAATCGTTCTTTACAGGTACTCTCTTGTTCTGTTGAAAGCGCTGTCATTTAAGATTTGTGTTGCATGGTTTGGACAATAGATAGTTGTTCTTTTAAAGTATTATCATCCTTAAAAGTTCACAGATTGTGATCTTTGCCTGCATGTAAGAAAGGAAAGTGAAATTTTGCGAGAAGTCAGCGAAACAGAGAGATGACCTAAAACTAGTTCGTTTTCTAGTTAGTGTTTTTTTTTTTTTTGGTGAAAGTAAGAATAAAGAAGGGTGGATATTTCAAGGACTTTCTAGTTAATGTTTCGGTTCATTGTTTTCTAGAATTGTTTATGAAGAAAAAGCTCTTTGATGTAACAAGGCTATTTCCTCTTCAGGCGCTCAAGTTCCAACTCGAAAGCTGAAAGAGGAATATATCTAAAGCATTTCAAAAACATTCCAATGGCAGATATGGAGATAGTACTTGTAAATCTCTTTCTGAGCATGTTTGTTTGGTGTTTAATTTTCCTTTTTACCTTGTACTCTTTCTTCTTATGATCTTTATGGAGCTCATGACATGGCGTTGGTACTTTTTGCCTGTTAACAGCCTGAAAAGAAAAATCCTGGGTTGACTCCAATGGACTGGGTGAAATTTCTTGCCTCTGCTGTAGTTGGTCTGGTTAGTGTTCTTTCCCCTATTTTAAGTGTGGGAGTGTGTTTATACTATACTAATGAACTAATCATATCCTCCAGGGAGCTGTAGTTGGTTCTCTTGACTTGCCTAAAGCTGATCCATGGATTTTTGCGGTGCTTTCTACAGTGATAGCTTACTGTGCAAAAACATACTTCGCGTTAAGTTCTCCCTCCCTCCCTCCCTCCCTCCCTCCCTCTCTCTCTCTCTCTCTCTCTCTCTCTCTCTCTCTCCCCACATAGTTTTCTCAGATGGGTTGGTTTTCCGTATTTAGTAGTTGAATTTGGCATAGTTACTGAAATGTCTAGTCAATGATGCAAGTGGTCTACATGGAAAATTTGTTCAGGAGTGTATCTAGTCAATTGGTAGTCCATAAATTGGTGCAGGCTTTGTGTTTTTTGTGCGATAGGGTACTTAGGAATCTGATGACGAAGGCAATTTATGCATGCCACACAGTTACCTGATTAATCGAGAGCTGCAGTATCATACATAGAGTAACTTAGGCTACAACAATACGCAATCCGTTTTCTTGACATTGCGAATACATCTTCTAAATTCGGTGCTCATCTTGGCATACTTCTTTGCTTGTAGATTTCAGCAAAATCTGGCTACATATCAGAACTTAATTACCCAAGCCATGTATGACAAACAACTGGACAGTGGGAAGGGGACTCTTTTGCACCTATGTGATAATATGATCCACCAGGAAGTAAGTTGTGATATTTGTGGGCCTTTCATGCATCAAAGAAGTTCGGAATGTTGAAGAATGGGAATATTTATGTCCAGTCGAAGAACCTTTTTTGGAGGTGGTTTATGCAATTAGAAATAGAATTTAGTGAATGACATTAAAATGGTACATGATTCGGACACCATGACTAGCCTCTAGAAGGAACTGAAAGTTCTGTGGAGATCCTACCGACCAAGGCTTCTCCATTTGAAAGATACCAGACTGTTACATGGTTAATGATTCCAGTTATGCATTCAGGCCATTGGAAGAGATTTCTTAGAGATCTTATTTAACCCATCGTTGGGTTGAATTGAAATAGGGGGAATCACCCAGCTTAAACATGTTTAAACAATTGAATGCAGGTCAAAGAGGTGATTGTGTCCTACTTCATATTGATGAAGGAAGGGAAAGCTACTAAACGGGTTTGACCAACTCTTTCTATTTGGCTCTTTTTATTCATTTCCTTTTGTGAAGTTCTGGATTATCAAAGGGTATAGTTGGTAATAATGTATAGCTTTCCTATGACGTGATGAAGGATTTGGACATACGATGTGAAGAGCTAATAAAAGAACAGTTTGGTGCGAGCTGCAATTTTGATGTGGATGATGCAGTTGATAAACTAGAGAAATTAGAAATTGTTTCTCGGGTAAATATGCTCTTTGAGTTTCCAGTTTTTCTTCATTATAGCATAAGCTTTCATTGGCACATTATGGGCTTAAGCTGTCCACCCACCAAGTCTAATGTTATCTCGAGTTTTGACCACTCGGATTGTAATTGCAGGATCCTCTTGGAAGCTACCATTGTGTAGGCCTCAAAGATGCTAATGAGATTATTGGAAGTACAACAGAGGAACTTGTCCTCAAGGCAAAACATAGCACGATTGCTTCCTGATGTTGAAGGCAGATCTCCGCCGCAATGCATTCACATTAAACTGGAGTATCTAACCTTTGGAGTTGTATGTATGCAAGTTAGTCCTCAAACCTTTCTGTGTAGAAGGAAGTCTCAGCAGCCACTCTATACTTGCTATCCGGAGTGTTCATTTGTTCATTTAATATTGTAATTACTGTTATGCAAATGCTAGAAGTGGTTGTGTGGCGCTGACCTGGATATAGGAAGGATGGTGGCAGAAGTGGGTTTGTTTAGTTTCATGTCGCTCGATCTACAGAGTCCAGAATGTGAATCCTAGGAGTTCTTGACTTTGAGGAATAAATACCGTTTGGACCAAAACCAAACGGTAACACCTCTATCGAAAGAATGCACAGATTCTATCAATGCCCCATTTCACTTCAATCAAGAGAATGCAATAGATTCTTCTCTGCAATTTCAGGATTCCAGGGTTCAGTTAGTGCCCCTTGGTTACACGTCTTCATTCAACTTTTTGGCATTTATCGTTAGTCTAAGTCATCTTCCTGCGTGAGCAGTACCTACATATATTAAACTAAAGAAAATGGTACACTTATGCTGATATTCCTGCCAGGCAGCTTTCCCTAAACAAAACAGCAGGAACCTTTTTGGTAACTGGGCTGCAACACAATGCGGACCGTATTCTGCAAGCCTGTGGCAGCAACTGGGCACGTGAGCAAACCCTTAAGAATGTACAAGCTAATTGGTCAGAAATTGATTCCGTACAATGTCAACAGCATTCATCATCTTTGTCGATGGCTTGTTTTGCAAATGAAGCAACTTAAAGGGTTCATTCAATAGAAAAATTCCGCTAATCCTGATCTACTCTTTTGACCCTGGACTCTGTTCAGCATCTCCATGAAATGTGACTTGAGCAGAATGTTGCTCTTCACCGTGAGAAAGTATGGTGAAATCCCATGTCACTGATATTTTCGGTCCCCCAACTCTAACCATCAGGTTACTGCTGATGTCTCGAGCAATTTTGTTTTCTGGCAAACTCAGATGATTAAATCAGGGGGAGCAAATAACCCAGTGACATGGGACTCTCTCCTTTATCACAGTATTCGCAAGTAGTTGCTTGAGTGCCTGGTCACTCTTTTGCATGTAAAACATTTGGCTGAGATATCAGTCCACAGAAGATCCCATGCCCTCTCCAGTGTCTCAAGATTTTGGATGTTCCTGCAGAAACTTGTAAGGCGCTTCAGTTTGAGGAGCATTTTGGTTACAAGGAATACAACCGAAGAAATCAACAATGCGATGAGTTGAATACAGACTCTGCTGAGATTCGCAGAGTCACCTTTTCATCCTCAGGTAACAGACCGCAAGACAAATGAATTCAGCATAGTTTAAATTGTCACCCCTGGTGGCAGGAATTTGGGATTTATCAATAACCCTGTGTACTGTCTTCAAGAGTAACATGTTTCAGGCATCATATAAATATAAATGCTATCACTCTATGAGGCAGCCTGCTTTTAAATTGTGGACCACATTTATAGACTGATAGAACGTGCTATGCTCGGAACTTAAAGAGATCCATTGACCAAACATTAGCATGACGATGTTAAGATTAGATCAAGGATATTAACAACAATATCACCATAATTTACCTAAATGAACCAACTGAAGGGAACTTTATCATACACAGGACTAGCTTTAAACGTAAGATCGGACTTACAATCTGTAAAAACTACTCACCATGATTAAATATTTACTGAAATAAGAAGAGGCTCCAACTTCTCCCATCTGAATACAAAGAGTCAAGAACCATTGTTCCACTCAAGATTTCAACTGTTTCAACTTCTCAAAAACCTGCTTCATAGAGGGGCGAAGGGAGAGTGACTCTGTGGTGCAAAACTGATGTAAGCCTCAGCATCCTTAAAGATTATCCAGGGCCGAGCCTTCCATAGTTCTATAGAGAAGAGCTCGGATGAATGGCCCCCCTTAATTAGAAGCCTGGCCTATGCCACAATGTTGAACCCATTTCCAAATTCAGAAAGTGAGGGGTCAATTGATTTCTTCCCTGACATCAGTTCCAACAGTACAATGCCAAAGCTATGTACATCTACCTTGTCAGAAATGTGGCATGTGGTTGCATACTCTGGTGCCACATACCCAAACACACCAGCTACATCTGTCTTGGCACGTGCATCAGAAACTTCTAAGAGCCTAGCGGGCCCAAAGTCTGAAGGGTAGGTGTTAAGCTATTTGTCCAGCAGAATGTTGCTTGGCTTAATGTCCCCGTGAACAACTTTGGGACTACAAGAGTAGTGGAGGTAAGCCAGAGCCTGCGCTACATCAAGAGCTATTTTGTGGATCATTGGTCACTTCACATTTTCTCTGGACCTCTGGTGTTCAGGTTTCAAGGTTTCCATCAGATAGATAGTTATAAATCAGGAAGATTTCTGTCTCTCCCACGTAATACTCAACAAGGGTAACAAGGTTCTTATGCCATATTCTCCCTAAAGTTCTGATTTCTGCATCGGATTGTTGAAAGCCTTGAAATATACCAACAGAGAGCCTCGTTACAGCTACTAGGAAACCTGGGACCAACTCTGCTTTGCATGTTGAGCCAGAGCCACCGATACCTATACCGAATGCTGAAATTTTCTGTCGCTCTAACCACACTATCATAGTTCACTTCAGCGGGAATATCTGCAAAGGTAACAACTACTTTCCTTCTCAAGCTAGTAAGTTGACCAAGCTTTCTTTTTCCAAAGACAAGGACAAGGACCACAATCAAGAGCACTCTGAGAATAATAGCAGCAGAAGTTACCAGCATGATGATGAGAGGCTTTAGTTTTTTTAAGGCCATGAGACCTTTTAACTTCCAATGGCACTGGAAGCCCAGTTGGAGGTGTAACATATGAATCTGGGCAAGGAAGCAGATAAATATTTCCTCTAGAAGAACTGCAATCACTCTGGTGCTGAAGGTGTGGAATATGGCCAGAAAGATTGTTAAAAGAAAGGTCCAGAGTCACAAGATTGGGAAGGGGCGAAAAGATTGAGGAATCTTCCCAGAGAGACTGTTATGATCAAGAAGCAAGTTTACAAGATTCGAGGCATTTGTCAAACTTGCAGGTATTGATCCTGTCAGAGCATTTTGAGATAGATCCAAATATGTTAGTGAAGTTAATTGACCAAGTTGAGATGGAATTTCCCCAGTTATATTGTTTCCTCCAAGAAGCATCCATTTGAGTTTCTTCAAATTTCCTAATCGACCAGGCAGAGATCCATGTAATCTATTTCTTCGAATGTCGACAATTTGAAGCATCATGAAGTTGGCAATACTAGGAGAGATTGGCCCACTAATCTGATTTGCTGCTGCCACAAATTCGGATAGCCCTTCACAATCTAGATGTGATACCTTATCAACTGTGCTCTCTATCAAGTTAGCACCCAGGTTCACCAAAAAGCTAAGAAGATGACTGTAGTTTGAGATTAGGTTTGACAGGAAAAGACCCGTTGAACTTGTTATTGTTCAGTAAGAGTCTGTATGAAGATCTCCTATCAGTTCCCACAAATTCATCTCCCAACACAAACTGAGGCAACGGGCCAACGGAATTGTTCCTGCTAAAATCATGAACCACTACAGAGGTACCATTTACATTGGAGCCAGAAGAAATTCCTACTCTAGAAGTCCAAATGACCAAGTTGGAATTCTGAAGATCTTCTGCATTGACCCTTTCTTCACTGAAGATTGTGTTAGCGGTGCAAGTGCCTTGCAGAAACTTGGGAAGAATGCCAGTCAAGTTGTTCTGGCTGACAATGAAGTAAATTATACATAAAATCTGCAACTGTGAAGGGAGAGGACCCGTCAAATTATTCGAGCTCACATCCGAGAAGCAAAGCTTTCTGCAGACCCCCATGCCTTCAGGCAGCGCACCAGCAAAATAATTCTGACCCAAATCGAGGACTCTCAGCGAGCAAGACTCGCCCCAATTACTCGGCAACTGCCCCCCAAGATTCGCCCTTGGTGCCCACAAAATCCGCAGACTTGGAAGCAGAATAGTTTCGCGTGGAATTCCCCCTATGAAGGCAAAAATGGAATCTATTCTAAACATATATGCCTTGGTTCCTTATCTCAACAGGGTACAAATATCTAGATTTTGAACTCCACTCCAAGGCTATCGATCAAGCCATTGCTACTCGCACTACAATCGACCAAATTAGTTAATTCAATAACAGATAGGTTCTGACAATTTGATGGCTCTTTCAGGATACTATCAATGAGACTGTTCTGAGATAGATAAACTGGTAGATGGGTGTGGATGTAGACATATGTAGATCTTCATCTTCATACATATGTTATGACAAACTGTTGTGTGATGTATGTGCCTTTTCTGGTCATGGTTCCGGGTATACCAAGCATCAGCTGCTATCCGAAACTAACTGCTAATATATCTAAATGGCCAGCTTTAGATGCAAAATCCCCTGCCTCGTTGCTGGTGTTCTTATTATAAGTTGGAAATGCTGGTGATCCTTGGATGCTGGGAGTTTCCATTATTCCTTGCTTGTCTGATGCATTAACTGGAGATTAGGCACGGAAAGAGTGCATTGTACTTTGGAGCAGAGCGACAGTAGTGTCGGTTACGAGAAAGCTTTGGCCAGTCTTCTTCGGGGCATCGCCTCTCTCCCTCCCCTGCAAAGGACGAATCGCTTTCTCCCTCTTCCAAATTATACTTGTCGTGGGATCCCACGAATCTCGCTCGACGTCTCCTTCAATCCAACCCCTTTGCTTCTTCTTTCCTTCTTCTTCTTCTTCTTCTGCTTCTTCCAGCTCTCGACATTCGCAAGACAGAGAGAGAAAGATGGCGAAGGAGAAGGAGGTCATTCGGCTGGAGCGCGAGTCGGTGATTCCGGTCCTGAAGCCGAAGCTCATCATGACCTTGGCCAATCTCATCGGTACGTCCTTCCTCGCCCTCGCTTCTTCGCGTCTCCGCCTCGCGATTCGCGTGCATGCATGGAAGATGCACGTCCCCGTCAAGAAGTCGCCGGAGATTTCTCCCAATTCACGTGCAAACTCGGTCTGGTACGGTGCGGAATTATGAAAACGACAATGGTTTGCATTAAGCGAAGTCACACTTAGAAGTGGATGTCGGTATCCATTACAATTCCTAAACTATGATGGCCTGAATTAAATAAGTCATAAAAATGAGTTTATAATATAGACATCAAATGGCTTGCTCTCTTCCCATTTGGAAATGGGGAGTGCGGAGTTTGATTTCCTACCATCTTGGGATCGGAGTGAAGATGCGTGAGTGAGAGAGTAGAGTTTTGCACAGCATATAGCACTCTCACGTCAATTTGGGTATAAGTTTTGCTAAATTTGGTTAAATATAGAAGTATTTCGGCTATATTACTTGGGTTGGACCAGGTATGGGTCATTGGATTTGTGTCAAATGAAAATTAGTCAATTTGAATCGGGTCATTTTTAACCCAATCCGCCCGCTCGACATATTTAATATCAACCCGCCCACTTGTCAATTCTTAGGCAAAGGAGAGAACTTTTCTTTTTGAGTTATTTGTTCCTGCCATCACTAGTGGATAAAAAGTCTTCACTGGGCGGCTTTTGGGCATTGGCATGTGCTGCAATCTAAAAATATGGAATAAGTCCCAAAATAGGATTATGCATGTCCATTTCCTCTGCAACAATTGGTAACTCAAACCGAAGTTTGTGCTCTTTTTTTGTAGTTTTGGTTTCTTGTTCCTCTTATCTGGAGAGCCTCACCAGTTGGATTTTCCTTTCCTTTCTTTTCCCCTTTTCTTTTTCTTGCAGAGCGTAGTACTGACCGTACTGAGTTTTTAAAGTTGTGCAAGAGAGTTGAATATACAATTCGAGCCTGGTATCTTCTGCAATTCGAGGACTTGATGGTGTGTATAACAGCATTCTCCTCCATTGCCTGGACTACTGCTTTTAGTTGGTTTAATTGGTTAACTTGGTCCTTTTGGTTGTTTCCTCTACTTTCCCTTTTCTTACTAATAATTTTGTTCCAATAACTGCAGCAACTTTACTCTGTCTTTGATCCTGTGGATGGGGGTCAGAAGCTGAAACAGCAAAACCTATCTTCTGAAGAGATTGATGAACTTGAGCAAAATTTTCTTTCATACTTATTTCAGGTACTACAACTTCCAGTATACTTTTCCTTGAAATTTTGTGGATATTTTACTGGTGAGTAGAGATTTATTGCAATTGTTGACTCAGAAAGTTGACTGTCCCACTGTGATCTTTAGCCTTTCATGTGTTGTACAAGAAAGATCCCTTCATTTCCATCTCTTTGTTAATTATTTTTCTGTGAGAATGAATTAGCATAAAGACTGAGCAAGAACAAAGTGCCTATTGCTATTGGCTCTTTACAAATCACAATGATTTGTGCCACAAGATAGCGGGGAGTTTATTTATGGGCTATGTATTCCTCCGTGCTGGTTGGAGGAATCCATGCCTATGATTGGTGGATAAAAAGTGATGGACATCACCCAAATGTAAACTTAATATAAACTTGGTCGACGCCCATGCTTGTCACCCATCAATTAAAAGGCTTCCTCCAACCAGGAATTTTGGAAAACATGGCCCTTTATTTATGGTGTGCTTCAATTGTATTGCAGTGAGAAAATATAAAAGACACAGTATCAAGTCTTCACCCATAACAATTTCTCAAGCGTGACTTACGGTTTTCATTCTGCTGTAAACAAGAAGGGAAAATGTCCTCTTCTGCGGTAGTTGTTGTAGATTTGATGCATAAAGTACAAAAGAAATTATAAGAAAGCTAAAGGAGTTAGAAACTTCTGCAACTTAATCCTTCCTATGGATCCACTCACTCTATCTATAGCTTTTGAGTTATTCCTTTCTTTGGAAAGTGAAAATATGGAGAAAGTACAATTAAACATGCAAGTTTCCCTTTTCGCAGGTTATGGATAAGAGCAACTTCAAAATTGCTACAGATGAGGAAATTGATATTGCACTTTCTGGCGAGTATCTCCTTAATCTTCCAATTAAAGTCGATGAATCCAAGGTACAAAATTGCATACATGGGAACAAGATATGTTTGTGACTGGTATCAAGTGCCTATGCATCTTCTGTGAAAGAACTAAGGAGATGCCTTTAGTTAAATAGCTAGCGATGAGATCGACATTGTCCCTTTAGTATATCTAAAAAGGGAGAAGCTAAGTATATCTCGAATTTTTGCATAGCTATATCATCTGCTTATTTCATTTTGTTTGCTGAATGTAGCTCGACAAGAATCTTCTGAAAAGATACTTCGCAGAGCATCCTCAAGAAAATCTTCCAGATTTTTCAGATAAGGTATTTACTGGGATGCCAGCTGATAGACATCATCTTGATTTAATCTCCTCTTTTTTGGAAGGCAAGTTATCGAGATCTAGCGTGGTCTTATTGTCTAGTGGTGCTTGATCTGCCCTTTTAGGCATATGCCTCACATTCATTGCATTAGACCATATGATTTATTTGCTTAGAAATTTTTATAATGCTTTGCTACTTGTAGTTGAGAAGACAGTTACCTCTTTCTGTTTCTCTGATTTTCATTCATCATTTGCCCTTTCAAAGTACATTATATTCAGACGCGGCATTGGGATAGATCAAACAAGAAGTTACTTTTTCATGGAGAAACTGGACATGATCATCGCACGTATTTGGGCATATATTTTGAAACTCACCAGGTGAGTTCTTTTTCTGACAAGTCAATCAAGAAGATTTGTTGCAAGAGTTTTTCGAAACTCTGTTTGTTTGAGCTGTTAATGCCGAACTTGTTTTCAGCCTTTTTCTCTTTTGCAATTTCATCCAGCTTTTGGTTTTTGCAGGATTGAGAAACTTTTGCCTAGAAGGTCAAGTGCACGTAACAAGAGAGATCCAAAGAAGAATGATGAAATCGTGACTGAAGGAGAGCAAAATGACTTCTATGTAGAACGAATTCGTATAGAAAATATGCATATAAGGTGCTTTGAAGTTTGGAACTCTTTTGAATTTTGCCTTTTCTTTGCTGGTTAAAGTTTTGTAATTCTCTCGTAACCCACCATGGCCATCATGCCCCATGGTTCTTTATTCACCTACCTATTCGAATAGCTTGATGTTCTAACCAACATTTTTTTGCTGCCACTTGCTGGAGGTCGTGCTTGCGCTGTCCAAAAATCAGATAGATGAAATTCCATATTACTCCCTCTCCCTTCTTCGTCCAGTAGATGCTGAATATCCTGATGGTGTAGATGAGATCAATTTTACCTTGTCACCAATTAATTTTTCTTCCAAGCTTTCCAATATTTAAGACTTGATGTTAACATTTTGTATACATTGAGCTCGATAAGGTACCTCACAATTCAGAAATTTCTCTATAGTTAGAGAATGAGCGTGGCCAATGTAGAAATCCTAGTTTTTGTATGACTGTCTATTAATTTTAGAAGATAATCAACATCTAAGAGCCTTGTTAAGTAATTTTATGATGGTTGATAGACTCAAACTTTCTAAGTAAGGGTTGTAAATTTCTACTTCTGCTGCCTTTTTAGGCATTTATGATGTGTTATGTCATTCAAAATGTTGGAGCTGTATGATTTTCACATGTCCAAAATTTTCTTAACTATTGATGGAGGAGCAAGTATTTAATGGTAAAACAGATGCTGAAACACTCATGCCTTGTGTCCTCCATTCTAGAATTGTCTATCTCTAATACTTCTATGTTGTATGCAGTTTTCGCAATCTTCTAAGCAAGATTACTATCCAAGAACCCACCTTTCACAGGATAATCGTTCTTTACAGGTACTCTGTTGTTCTGTTGAAAGCACTGTCATGTAAGATTTGTGTTGCATGGTTTAGATAATGGACATTTGTTCTTTCAGATAACTGTCCTCCCTAAGTTCATAGATTGTGATCTTGGCCTGCATGAAAGAAAGGAAAGTGAATTTTTGCAAAAAGTTAGCGAAACGGAACAATGACCTAAAACTAGTTCATTTTCTAATTAATGCTTCGATTCATTGCTTTATAGAATTGCTTATGAAGAATAGCTCTTTGATCTAACAAGGCTATTTCCTCTTCAGGCGCTCAAGTCCCAACTCGAATGCTGAAAGAGGAATATATTTAAAGCATTTCAAAAACATTCCAATGGCAGATATGGAAATAGTACTTGTAAATCTCTTCCTGAACATGTTTGTTTGGTGTTAAAAATTCCTTTTTACCTTGGACTCTTTCTTCTTATGATCTATATGGAGCTCATGACATGGTGTTGGCACCTTTTGCCTATTTACAGCCGGAAAAGAAAAATCCTGGGTTGACTCCAATGGACTGGGTGAAATTTCTTGCCTCTGCCGTAGTTGGTCTGGTTAGTGTTTTTTTCCTATATATTAAGTGTGGGTGTGTGTATTTATACTATACTAATGAACTAATCATATCCTCCAGGGAGCTGTGGTTGGTTCTCTTGACATGCCTAAAGCTGATCTATGGATTTTTGCGGCGCTTTCTACAGTGATAGGTTACTGTGCAAAAACATATTTCGCGTTAAGTGCTCTCTCTCTTTCTCTCTCTCCACATAGTTTTCTCAGATGGGTTGGTTTTCCATATACTGTAGTTGAATTTGGCGTAGTAACTGAAATGTCTAGTCAATGTTGCAAGTGGTTTCCTTGGAGTTTGTTCTGGAGTGTATCTATTCAATTGGTAGTCCATAAATTGGTGCAGGCTTTGTGTTTTTTGCGAGATAGGGTAACTAGGAATCTGATGAAAAAGACAATTTATGTATCGTACAAAGTTGCCTAATTGATTGAGAGCCGCAGTATCGCACATAGATTAATTTAGGCTACGACAATACGTAGTCCGTTTTCTTGACTTTGAGAATACATCTTGTAACTTTCGTTGCTCATTTTGGCATGCTTCTTTGCTTGTAGATTTCAGCAAAATCTGGCTGCATATCAGAACTTAATTACCCAATCCATGTATGACAAACAATTAGACAGTGGGAAAGGGACTCTTCTGCACCTGTGTGATGATGTGATCCAACAGGAAGTAAGTTGTGATATTTGTGAGCTTTTCATGCGTCAAAGAAGTTGAGAATGTTGAAGAGTGGAAATATATATATATATATATTTTGGTAGAATAAATATTTATGTCTTGTGAAAAACCTTTTTGGAGGTAGTTTATGCAATTAGGATATAAAACCCTATTAAATGACATGGAAATGGTACATGATTCGGACACCTTGACTAACCTCTAGATGGAAAATTCTGAGGAGATCCTATCGACCAAGGCTTATCCATTTGAAAGATACCAGATTGTTACATGGTTAATGATTTCGGTTATGCATTCAGGCCATCCGAAGAGATTTCTTAGAGATCTTATCTCACCCATTGTTGGGTTGAATGGAAATATGGGGAATTACCCAGCTTATCTCACCCATTTTTTAAACAATTGAATGCAGGTCAAAGAGGTGATTGTGTCATACTTCATATTGATGGAGCAAGGGAAAGCTACTAAACGGGTTTGACCAACTCCTAGTATTTGGCTCTTTTTTATGCATTTCCTTTTTTGAAGTTCCGAATTATTGAAGGATATGTTCGCTAATACTGTATGGCTTTCCTATGAGGTGATGAAGGATTTGGACATACGATGTGAAGAGCTAATAAAAGAAGAGTTTGATGCGAACTGCAATTTTGATGTGGATGATGCAGTTGGGAAACTAGAGAAATTAGGCATTGTTGCTCGGGTAAATCTGCTCTTCGAGTTTCCTGTTTTTCTTACCTATAGCATATAGCATCTTTTACTCTACCTTTCCCTCTGAATAACTGTCATTGGCACATTAGGGGCTTAAGTGTCGTAATAGAAATTATTGAAAGCTGTCCACCTGCCCAATCTAATGTTATCTCGAGTTGTGACCACTTGCATTGTAATTGCAGGATCCTTTTGGAAGATACCAATGCGTAGGCCTCAAACGTGCTAATGAGATCATTGGAACCACGACAGAGGAACTTGTCCTCAAGGCAGAACGGTCCACGATTGCTTCCTGATGGTATTGAAGGCGGATCTCCGCTGCAATGCTTTCACATTAAAACGGAGTGCCTAACCTTTGGAGTCGTTTGCACATATGCCAGTTAGTCCTCAAACCTTTCTGGAAAAAAGGAAGTCGCAGCGGCCACTCTATACTTGCCATCCGGAGTGTTCATTTGTTCATTTAATATTGTAATTATTGTTATGCAAATGCTAGAAGTGGCCGTGTGCCGCAGACCTGGATATAGGAAGGATGGTGGCGGAAGTAGGTTTGTTCAGTTTCATGTCGTTCGATCTACAGAGTCCGGAATGTGAATCCTACGAGTTCTTGAAACCAAACGATAACACCTCTATCCAAAGAATGCATAGATTCCATCAATGCCCCATTTCACTGCAATCAAAAGAATGCAATAGATTCTTCACTGCAATTTCAGGATTCCAGGGTTCAGTAAGTGCCCCTTGGTTACACCTCTTCATTCTACTTTTTTGCATTTATCGTTAGTCTAAGTCATTTTCCTGGCGTGAGCAGCACCTACATATGTTTAGACCAAAAGAAAATGGTACTCTCATGCTGATAATCCTGCCAGGCGGCTTTCCTTCAACAAAACAGCAGGAAACTTTTTGGTAAGTGGGCTGCAACACGATGTGGACCATACTCTCCAAGCCTGTGGCCGCAACTGGGCATGTGAGCAAACCCTTAAGAATGTACAAGCTAATTCGTTAGAAATTGATTATGTACAATGCCATCGCCATTCATCATCTCTGTTGATGGCTTGTTTTGCAAATGAAGCAACTTAAAGGGCTTCATTCAATAAAAAAATTCCACTGATCTACTCTTTCGGCCCTAGACTCTGTTCAGCATCTCCATGAATCGTGACTTGACCAGAACGTTGCTCTTCACCGTGAGAAAATATAGTGAAATCCCATGTCACAGACACTATCCATCCTCCAACTCTAACCATCAGGTTACTGCTGTATCGAGGCAAACTCAGCCGATTAAATCACAGGGAGCGTACAAGCCAGTGACATGGAACTCTCTCCTCTATCACAGAATTCGCAAGTACTAGCTTGAGTGCCTTGTCACTCTTGTCCAAGTAAAACATTTGGCTGAGATCAGTCCACAGAAGATCCCATGCTCTCTCCAGTGTCTTGAGATTTTGGATGTTCCTGCAGAAACATGTAAAGCGCTTCAGTTTGAGGAGCATTTTGTTTACAAGGAGTACAGCTGAAGAGATCAACAATGTGATGAGTTGAATGCAGACTGTGCTGAGATTCGTGGAGTCACCTTTTCATCCTCAGATAACAGACCGCAACACAAATAAATTCAGCATGATTTAAATTGTAGAGCCCCACCCCTGGTGGCGGGAATCTGGGATTCATGAATCCTTAACCCTAAGTGTACTGTCTTCAAGGTAAACATGTTTCAGGCATCGTATAAATGTAAATGCTATCACTCTATGAGGCAGCCTGCTTTTAAATTTTGGGCCACAATTATAGACTGATAGAACGTGATTCTCAGAACTTATTGAGCAAACATTAGCATGATGACTTCAACATTAGATCAAGGATATTAACAACAATATTACCATAGTTTACCTAAATGAACCAACTAAAGGGAGATATCATACAAAGGACTAGCTTTAAACGTAAAATCAGACTTAAAATCTGCAGAAACTGCTCACCTTGATTAAATATTTACAGAAATAAAAAGAGGCACCAACTTCTCCCATCTGAATACAAAGAGTCAAGAAGCATCATTCCACTCAGGATTTCAACTGTTTCAACTTCTCAACAACCTGCTTCATAGAGGGGCGAACGGCAAGTGACTCTGCAGTGCAAACTGATGCAAGCCTCAGCATCACCAAAAGGTTATCCAGGGGCCCAGCCTCCCGTAGTTCTGTAGAGAAGAGCTCGGATGAACGGCCCTCCTTAATTAGAAACCTGGCCCATGCCACAATGTTGAACCCATTTCCAAATTCAGAAAATGAGGGATCAATTGATCTCTTCCCTGACAGCATTTCCAACAGTACAACGCCAAAGCTATATACATCTGCCTTGTCAGAAACCCTGCATGTGGTTGCATATTCTGGTGCCACATACCCGAACGTGCCAGCTACATCTGTCGTGACATGTGTTTCAGAAACTTCTAAGAGCCTAGCAAGCCCAAAGTCTGAAAGATAGGCGTTAAGCTCTTTGTCCAGAAGAATGTTGCTTGGCTTAATGTCCCTGTGAACAATTCTGGGACTACAAGAGTAGTGGAGGTAAGCCAGAGCCTGCGCTACATCAAGAGCTATTTTGTGGATTACTGGCCACTTAACATTTTCTCCGGACCTCTGATGTATGAAGGTTTCAAGGTTTCCACCAGATAGATAGTTATAAATCAAGAACATTTCTGTCTCTCCCACGTAATACCCTATAAGAGTAACAAGGTTCTTATGCCGTATTCTCCCTAAAGTTGTTATTTCTGCATCGAATTGTTGAATGCCTTGAAATCTACCAACAGAGAGCCTCTTAACAGCTACTAGGAAACCAGGGACCAACTCTGCTTTGTACGTTGAGCCAAAGCCACCCGTACCAATTAGATACCGTATGCTGAAATTTTCAGTCGCTCTAACCACACTATCATAGTTCACTTCAGCGGGAACATCCGTGAAGGTAACAAGTACTTTCCTTCTCAAGCTAGTAAGTTGACTAAGCTTTCTCCTTCCAAAGACAAGGACAAGGACCACAATTATGAGCACGCTCAATATAACAGCAGCAGAAATTACCAGCGCAATGATGAGAGGCTTTAGGCTTTTTGCGTCATGAGACTTTTTAACTTCCAACGGCACTGGAAGCCCTGCTGGAGGTGTAACATATGAATCTGGGCAAGAAAGCAGAACATTTCCTCTAAAAGAACTGCAATCACCCTCGTGCTGAAGGTGTGGAATATGGCCAGAGAGATTGTTGAAAGAAAGGTTCAGAGTCACAAGATTGGGAAGGGCCGAAAAAGATTGAGGAATCTCCCCAGAGAGGCTGTTATGGTCAAGAAGCAAGTTTACAAGATTCGAGGCATTTGTCAAACTTGCAGGTATTGATCCTGTCAGAGCATTATGAGAAAGATCCAAAAAAGTTAGTGAAGTTGATTGACCAAGTTGAGGTGGAATTTCCCCAGTTAGATTGTTTCCTCCAAGAAGCATCCATTTGAGGTTTTTCAAATTCCCTAATTGACCAGGCAGAGATCCATGTAATCTATTCCTTCGAATGTCGACAATCTGAAGCATCATGAAGTTGGCAATACTGGGAGAAACTGACCCACTAATCTGATTGTCTGCTGCTAGAAATTCGGATAGCCCTTCACAATCTAAATGCAATACCTCATCAACTGTGCTCTGTATCAGGTTAGCACTCAGGTTCACCGAAAAGCTAAAAAGATGACTGCAGTTCGAGATTAGGTTGACAGGAAAAGACCCGTTGAACTTGTTATTGTTCAATAAGAGTCTGTATGAATATCTCCTATCAGATCCCACAAATTCATCTCCCAACACAAACTGAGGCAACGGGCCAACGAAATTGTTCCAGCTAAAATCATGAACCACTGCAGAGGTACCATCTCCATTGGACCCAGAAGAAATTCCCATTCTAGAAGTCCAAATGACCAAGTTGGAATTCTGAAGATCTTCTGCATTGACGATTTCTTCACTGAAGATCTTGTTAGCGGTGCAACTGCCTTGCAGAAACTTGGGAAGAATGCCAGTTAAATTGTTCTGGCTAATGTTGAAGTAAACTATACATGGAATCTGCAACTGCGAAGGGAGAGGACCCATCAATTTATTCAAACTCAAATCCAAGAAGGAAAGCTTTCCACAGAACCCCATGCCTTCAGGCAGCACACCAGCAAAATCATTCTGACCCAAATTGAGGACTCTCAGCGAGCAAGACTCGCCCCAGTTACTTGGCAACCGCCCCCCAAGATTCGCCCTCGGTGCCCACAAAATCTGCAGACTTGGAAGCATAAAAATTTCATGTGGGATCCCCCCTGCGAATGCATTGAACTCCCCTCTGAGGCTCTCCATCGAGCCATTGCTATTCGAACTATAGTCGACCAAATTAGTCAACACGATAACAGATAGGTTCCGACAACTTGTTAGCTCTTTTGGGATCCTGTCAATGAGACTGTTCTGGGAAACATCTAAAACGCGAAGAGCTGAGATATTACCAATCTCGGGTGGAATCCTACCCTCGAGGATGTTGCCATCAAGCAACAGAGTCCTGATATTGATGCATTTTCCAATCTCAGGTGGAATACTATTCACCAGAAAGTTATTTGACAGCTTCAAATGCCTCAAAAGCTTGCAGTCACTGCTTTTATCCACCTCGATCCCACCAGAAAGCTGATTATTGGACAAATCAACCGCAGCTAGTCTTCCATACCCAATCAAACCACTCGGTATGGAACCGGATAACGAATTACACGACAAATTCACCAAGCGAAGAAACGGAAGGTACCTTATTTGAACAGGAATCTCACCGGAGAAGTTATTTCCTTGGAGCTCCAAAACCTCGAGGAACCAGAGCTTCCCAATGCTCGCCGGAATCTGACCGGAGAACGCATTGTAAGGTATCGACAGAGTGCGGAGCTCCGTCAGGTTTCCGATGCCCTCAGGCAACTCCCCGGCGAGACACGAGTTCTCTCCCGTCGTCGAATTAAGCCGCGACGAACTTCCCACGACACTCAACGCCACCACCCTACCGGAGGACGCGTCGCACTTGACGCCGCGCCAAGTACAGTGGCTCGTCGAGTCGTTCCACCCGGAGAGAAGGCCGGCGGGGTCGGCTGACACCGAGCTCTTGAAGCTCAGGAGCGACATTGCGTCGCCGGAAGCCGAAGCGGCGGCGGCCTCCGAGACCGCGAGGGAGCACGAGAGCGCCACCAGCCAGACGACCACCGCCATTTCCTCTCGCCACCTCCGAAGCAGGGCTCCCCTCGTCTCCGGCGAGAAGAAGCCGCCGGCGACAGATCTGCGGCGCGGCGCGGCGCGGCGGCGACGAATGAGACGACCGCGGACGGAGGAAGCTCGCGGCGGCGGCGGAAGGAGAGAGGGAAGGCTGGAAACGCTCGCCTACGGAGAAAACAGCAACGACCCACTTTCTCTCTCCTCTCTCTCTCTACTGGGAGAGGTCCAAGTTTTGTTTTTTCGAGTTGCCCAGTACGTAGAAATCGATTTCCCGTCCTCGGACGGTGAGTCTTCGAGTCAAATTTATTAAAATTGAACTTGGCATTTACGCACACTCAATGGGCACAGAGAGAGAGAGAGAGAGAGAGAGAGAGAGCGAGTCGAGCGAGTCGGGCGAGCGAGTTGAACAGGCGAGTCGGCTCGGGTAGAGGGAATAAATACAAAAAGAGAAGGAGGGGGGGCCATGGATGGATTGGAAAGGCGTTGCTGTGTTCTGTATGGACTTTCGGAGGTGGTGGAGAAGAAGAGAGAGAGAAAGAGAGGGAGAGAAGACGACAAACCAGAGCCGGCGTCAGGACCGGGGTGTTTCCGTTTTACTGTTACGTGTGCTCCTCACGTGCTTTGTCCTTTTTTTCCTTTCCTTAATTATTGCATTTCCGAGATTAATTATTCAATTTTTTACCGACCGCGAATATTTTTTTTTTCCCGGTTCAACGTATCAACGTATGAAAGGAGGACAGAAAAACTCCCAACTCTTTTTTATTTAGATCCCGTTCGCTTTTGCGGAAGATGAATCATCTAAAGATTGATTTTTCGAAAAAAAAATTATTGTTTGTAATGCTCGCGAAAATAATTGAATGAATACGTCAAAATTTTTAGATATATATCATTATCTGTGATAAAAATAATTGTCGTTAATTAATAATTATTTCATGGGATCTACTTGGTTTTCTTAGAAAGATATTTTTTGAATTATTTATTATTTGTGAAATAAAAAAACCTTAAAAATAAATATCTTAAAAAGTACACTCGATGACAGATGCTATGTAATATAATATCATCCTCTATTTTGTACCATTGGAAACTGTGCCAGACCTTAAATTATAGGGGGGAGAAGCTAAGCTACTTTGGTGTCTATAGTTGTTAATCCGTACCTTTGTGAATGGGAAGCGGTCTTTGGGACAAATCCAAGAGTGCTTTAAACTTTGAGGCACCGAGCTCCATTGGGACTTAATTCTTACACAGATTGTTTCTAAAATAACTCTGTAATGACTTATAGTAAATGAGGCCACCCTTTTGTTTGCCCTTTTCGTTTGGTTTAGCTTGTTAAGGTCAATGCTCACACTATTAGTTAATTCTCTCAATTTCTAATTACGTTAATTTTAACGTGATGGATAATAATAAATAATGGTCTCAATGATAATGAAATTTGCGGATCAACTTATTTTTTGTTAATCTAATCTCTTGTAATGAAACAAAATTGATGGTTGGGCTATCGATCAATAATGGTGGATTCCAAGATCTTTTGATCACTTTCGGAAGATCGGTCATGTGAATTAAATTTTGAGATTCGCTGAAGCGAAACTTCCTGGTAATTGGAAAAAGAAAAAGAAAAAAGGTAACTTCTATGATCTATTTCGTGAGTGAAAAACACGGACGCATTGATGAGATGTAACGTACGATACGAAGGCTTTTTTGGGGGCAGGGCAGGAATTGCCGGTGAGACGTGACATGACCGCAAAGACAGCCAGCACATCATTCGACCGTCTTGGATTTGTCGCTGTTCTCGTGATGTTGCAGCTTGGGGTCTATCATTGATCCACGACTCCCCTCCCCTTCGATTTCTTGCTCGCAGCAAACCTTCCCATGGTCCATCCCATTTCCCAATTCTTATTATCATCACCATCATCATTCACTCTCTCTCTCTCTCTCTTTCTCCATAGCTAACATTATGTCACGGAAAGGAGATCCACTTTCACGAAAACATTATATACACAGTATATATATTTACTCAAATTGGTACAAAAAGAGAAGATAATCTTTTAACCTTTTACGGACACGCACCCACCACCTCTCTCTCTCTCTCTCGTTCTCTCGCTCTCTGTGCATGCTCTTTACTACCTTCATGGCGACCATGGGGAGCTGTGAAATGAAGCTCCTCGATCCCCCCCATTCGAGCCATCTCGCCTTTCTTGAAAACGAACAGCCAAAATTAACGTCACAATCATCGAAAAAAATAGAGAGAGAGAGGGAAACGAGTCGAGCATAACTTTTGGAATGGGGACCATTAACCAAGAATCGAGCTGAATGTCTGTCAGTTGTCAGCTACCCTTCTTCCTCCAAAAAGACAAGCCCAAAGCCCGGGCCTAAAAAAAAAAAAAAAAGATTCCTGGCGTTACTGTTCATCGAGTTAGGCCGAGGGTAAGTCTCCTATTTTTCTTTATTCTTTTCGCTTTTTGCTTTGGGGTTTATGAAATCTTTTTTTCTTTTTTTCTGGGTCAGTAGGGTTTATCAAATCTACTACGAGTTGAAATTTGAATTTTTGGGAGAGGGAGAGGGGGAGAGAGAGAGGTTCTTGGTGAGTGTGAAAACGCGGGCGGGGGGGCTCTCGTCTTTGAGATTCCCACCGTCGTTTAAAGGTCCAGGGACCCCATCGAGAGCGAAGACTTTCGGGGGCAAAAGGAAAGAGACCTCCCGCGATCGCAAAATTAGAGTCAAACCATAGTTTCGAATTCCTCTTTTGACGACTGCGATTGGAAGCTTTTTGTCCGCCTCGTCACCGTGACGGAGGAGCTGACGACAGCCCGGGGACGCCCCACCGCTGCGACCCGCGGTCGGCCGCGCGGAGTCGCGAAAGGGTCATGGGCGTGTGTGAAACTGGGACTCGCTGCTCATCTTTTGACGTGAGACCGGAGCCTTTGAGATGGATACAAAAGGGATGTCGGACTTGAGATTTTCTGGGTTAGGACAGGACGTAAAGATTTTATGTGTAGCTTAATTGGACATTAGACTTTACCATATTGTTTGTAACTTACTGTAATATGGTCAAACCATGTCCGATCGAGAACGTATCATCCTTGCTTTCGTGGGGCCTAAATGACTAGACTTTGTGCGGACGCTCGGATGCGTTGACTCCCTGTGTCCCATCCGGTAGGCCGCTTGTGCCACCCCTTTGAATGGGTCGAGCACAAAAAGTCTCGCGGGCGGTTAGACGAGGACAAAAGGGATAAGGCAAATATAGGACCAGAATAATCTGGGGCTTTCCTTCGTACTTTATGCTTGGTAAGCCGTAGAAATCACATAAAGCAGCACGCGGCCCTTCGACATCATGAAAGTGGAGATGAGCGAGAATCGTGCTCCATCTTTAACGGACGATGCAATCCCTAAGGACTCGAGAGTCCGGTCACCGGCTGATTCCGGCACCGCCCGGAGCAATAACGCTAATGCTCGATGGGACGGTGAACTTTAGGAGCCATCGTGATCACAGGTAATCCATGATAGGAATGGGAAGAGACATTATGAGGACCACTACAGAGCAGAAAATGTAGATGAGGCTTTTCCTTGTAAGCAGACCACGAGGACAATAATAACAAATGTGCAGGTCACTGTCCCACGCCACCTCCGATGGCCCTCCTTGAAGGGAGTCAAGGCGGTTCTTGGGCCTTTTCTTTCTTGTCAGTAAGTTATGAGCCTCATACAGAAAGGAGAATCTCACGGTCGATAGGGAGAATTGCGGCACCTAAACGTTGGACCCTCCACGAGATGGAATTTTATCCCGTGAATGTTTTGGTCTACCACATGAGTAACATACCAAGTCTAGACAATAATGTTGACAAAGAGAGCTGATATGGAGCTTTGAAATAGTTAATACTGCACTTGGTCAAAAAGGGCACGTTCCGCCTTGAGAGATCGGCAATTAGTAAGCGTTGAAAATGGAGGTATGGGAACTTCCGATACATCGTGCTTAACAAGCAAGTGATAAAAATTCTTCCTACCTTAACTGTTAATCGGCAGCTGATAGAGCTCATGATGTTGTCCAGGGGATACAGTAAAGAAAGCATAGACTTCAGGCTTTAATAAATGGAATCCATTTGGACCGTTGACCAAGCACAAAAACAGCCCAAAAGGGGAAGAAGCAAAACCAAAATCAAGCCAGTAGCACCGGCATGCGTTCAAAGTAATCAAGTACGAAAGGAGAAAGAAGCAGGTGTTTTCAGAAAGCATGCTAGTAATGATAATTAACAATTTAGCACGCTCATTTGCAGACTTACAGGATTGCTGCACCTCAGAAAATGCCTCAGCCTGCGGGTAGCATCTCATAGTTCTAATCAGATACTCCAACATGCATTTCTTTGAACAATCTTCATTCATAAATATCTGCAGGGAAAATGGAGATTTTTTCTACCAGATTTCTAACTAGTTATACGGTCTATTAAAGTGTTAAATGATGTAGTGCCCATAAGGATGAAAAGAGGGCGGAGAGGTGAAGGAAGACCATCGCACTTCCAAGATAAGTTCAGACTAGCGTACAAAGCTTCACATTATAACAATGAAGAAGGGCAATAAAACTGGACCAGAAAGTTGACTATGATCTAAAATTGTGTGAAAAAATATGGAACATCCAATACAAAACTTCTTTCGCAAGCCTCCAAAACTGCACTCTCAAGGAAGTGAAAACCTTGAAAGCTCAACCAGCAGGTTGCTAATTGCCTATATCTGAAGAAGTTTTCCCTTTCCGCGACCTCTTTCGTTTCCTACCTCTACTTCTGACAGTACTATCGCCATCCCTCTTTTCCTGCATTAAAACATCAATATTTCACATTGTGATGACATATAAGATTGCAATTACATCTTCCAGGAAAGCAGGGCAAGTAGCATGCTACTGTTTTCTGGAGAGATTTTATATGCACTCAATATTTTATTATGCTGATTACTCTACCATGGAAGATGCCCCCGTAAGGAAATAGTGCATTCCCACTGTTGTTTAGGCGAAAGGACTTCATACTCATCAATCATCCTAAACAATTCATCTCAAAAAAATAAAGTGGAGAAGGAAATGCTCGGGCAGCTGCCGTCTGCAAACAATAGTACTGGGAAGATGAAATATACTGAAAGTAAAATATCTCATTACGAGAGTTTCAACATCTAATCACTACATTTAGGAAAATATAGTCGAAGGATTCGACCACAGAGGGTGAAATAAAGGCGACAGCATTACATTCAACGGCATCTTATTTGTGAAAAACTTCCAGAATTTTTGTCAAAGCCAGGTTCTAAACCTTGTAGGTTTGTAATAACAACGCAAAAAGAGGGAAAACAAAGTACAAAGGGGCAGCACACAGCTAATACACTATCATTTACCCACGAAACAGATCAGCAGGATAAATAAGAACTATTAAAGTCGCATCAGTGACAAGGAGGCACTTGAACTTTTCATACTCAGCATAACAATCAAAACAAACGGCGCAAAAGAAAATATTGATATCTACACAGACAGCTATTGCCAATGGAAATCAAGAGCAAAGAAATAACAACCAAACTACTTCTAGCGCATCACCATGCATAACAAAATGTTACTTCTCTTTAGCTTGGTTTGGGTTTTAACTTTTGTTTGGGTGGCAAGGAGGGCATATAAAGAAGAAAGCTGCAGACCAACCTTCTCGGAACTAGGCTTAGAATTTTCACAGGCCTTCTTCTTCAAACAAGAAAGTGGATTTGGTCCCTGCAGCAACAAATGAACACCTTAAAAAGAAGATAAATGAGATCGTACACATTATCTTTGATTTAAAGTGCATGCTTCTGCTAGTCCATCAGCGATATAGTTAGAAAATACAGTCAAGAGATTTCATCAGTAAAATCAAGGCAAGTTCCTGACATTTGACGTATCACTCGATACAGACAAGATTAACATGCAAAGACAGAAATTGAGCAGCGTGCTGCCAATCAACAGATAACTTTGAAAAAATGAAGAGGGACAAAGATAATATATGAGAAACATAATAAGAGAACATATATTGCCACCTTTGCTTTCTTTCTCTTAAACTGAACTTTATCTTTTACACCTAATATTTTGTTGACTGCTTGTGGCTTTGTCAAAGCTGATGACTCCAAATTTTGCTCCCCAGAATCTTCCTGTTCATCAGAAGAGTCTTCTGACATCTTGGCCCCGAGAATATTAGTAGTCCTTTTTTTTAACATCTTACGCTCCAACTCTGTCATATGCAAGCGTCCTTCTTCAGAAGTTTTCACAAATTGGCGCTGAGTTGTGGACGGTTGCTCAAGAAAAAGAGCGTTCCTAAGACCATATATGGCAGGGACTCCTGGTATCTGCCAGAATACAAATTAACAACTTATAGTTAACGCAATCAACTAATGTGCATGGAAGGAAGATTGAAGCGCAAAGTCAACTAAAAAAAGTCACATGGGTATAAGCAACATTTTCTTTGAGAGCATTTTGTCCAAATTATTATTATTATTTTTTTTTTTTGTTGAGGGGGGGGAAGAGAGAGCAGATTGATTCCAAAGATGCAGAAAGGTGCAGTGCACAGAATGGAAGCCTTCAATAACAACAAATCTTCATCAACCATATGCCTCCTCCCAGTACGGGAAGTAACAGCATGCCTGACTTTGCACGTAAATTCAACAATGGAGAGGAACATTACTAACCTCCAGAAGCTTCCTCCGCAGATCAGTGTCCTGAGTAGCAACAAAGAAGTGCTCGGGATTGTTTTCCCCAATAATCTCCAAGATGCAACTGTCAGCTTTCATCTTCCCCTCATGATCGCATCTAAATCAAATAAATTTGTATGATAAGAATGATTTTCAAATCAATAGCACGTCACAAATTTAAACTAATAACCAAAGATCCTACAGCCTAGCTTCCCGGGAGGTTAAAAGGCAGATACTATGCAAGATGTTTCTTAATTTGCTAAACCACCATAACTCCATCGACTTATTCCAGAAGCCAAGTGCAGCCTAAGAAAGACCCACTCTAGGCAGAAATAAACATGACAATAGTATTTCTGATTTACAAGCTTGGTCGGCGGCCTGCCTTGTTCGGCTACCAGATTTTCTATTGGAGAAAAAAAAAAGAACACTAACCTGGCAATCATGAGATCTTTTGCAGCGTTAAGTGAATGGGCATGCGAGCCTCCCAGCCTTCTCAACTCATTAAGCACGCATCTGTAGAAATTCGGATAAAGGTTTAAATAGAATGAGCTTAAAAAACCTTACAACTAGCATAGTCCCAGACAATCATGAAAGTAAACATTAATTCTCAATCATCACAAGCACGCGCGCGCGCACGTTGCGAACCTGGTGGTGAAGAGTTTGACGGAAGCGGAGAGAATGTCGGAGAGGGCCTTATCGGGGGGCGCGATTTGGTTCACGACGAGGTGGTGCACGAAAGTCCCGTCGCAGAGGACTCGGAAGGGCTGCCTAAACCCGAAACAGGCGGTGTAAAACCTCACCGCCTTGCGGTGCCGCCGCTGCCTTCGCACCCTCATCTAAAAAAAAAAACGAACATCGACAACATCAATTCCAGGGAGCAATCGATAATAACACCCGCCCGATCAGGCTTGGAGAGCAAAAACGAATGAGGGCAGATCATCGGCTGAGGGATAATACCTCGACTCAGGAGAGAGCACGGGAGCAGCTGGAAACGGCGCGGAAACAGCGAAGTCGAAGAGCCCAGAGCGGCGAGAGCGGGCAACGGGGACCGCCCTCCGCGGTTTCAAGCGTCGTAGCTATCGGCGAAGGAAGCGGTGGTGGTCAGGGCTCGTGTCGGCATTCTCACAAACATGTCCCGTGCAAGACGCGACCGCTCGCGGAAGGAAGCGTGCGTGCGTGCGTGCGGGCGGTAGAGAGAGAGAGAGAGAGAGAGAGAGAGAGTACCGTTGAGCTTGATTGAGAGAAGAAGGGAGAGACGCTTCGCAGCTGGAGGAGACGAGACGCTGCGCTGCGACTCGCAGTCGGTATGCACCGATAGAGGCTAGAGCGGAGAGAGAAAAGGAGACGAGAAGCAGCGTTGCTGGTGTCGACTTTGTCCCAAATTAGGGGAAAATTACAAAAATGATGTCCTAAATTTATTGTATTTATTTGGAAAAATCTCGAATAAGGATCCCAAATGTCTTATTTTTTCAAATAAAGGTCTGAGCTACTTACATCAGTATCAAAGAAAAGCTTAAAGTGATTATGGCCATTTGAAATAAGAGCCTAGTCTTGCTGGCTCGTCGTCCCGACAAATAATTTACAATCGATCAATAGTATTTTTGTATAAATATAATTTAAATTTAATTTACTTAGATTAGAAACTTAAAAAAAAAAAAAAAAAAATGGAGAAAACACAAGTGGGAAGGCGTTCCCTCTCGCCTAGGGCAGTCAAATGGGTTGGTCCGGTCGAAAATAATCCGACTTATAGTAATTCATTTAACCTGTTTTGATCCATTTTCATGTAATATAAATTTTGATGACTCATACTCGACTCATACCTGATCCATATTATCGAAACATGTTAATATTTAACTCAATTTAGTTACTTAAATAAAAACTTCACGCCAAATTTAAAAAGTAAATAAAATAAAAAAAATGTGAAAAACCTTTAAATTGAAATACTTTTGAAGAACTCTTGATAAGAAAAAGTTTGATAAGCTAATAATTAACATGAAAATAGTATTTGCTTATAACAAATCTTCTTGAATGTGAGAATGCATAGCTTCTTAATTGTAATTCTTTTTATTTTGGTTGATTTCTTAACTGTAGTTCACCAAGTTAAAAATTACATTATGATGTTTAGAATTTTTATTTCAATATTGATTGAATTTCAATCTAAACAGCATCAAGCTTCCTCTAAAAGTACTTCTCCGGTATGTATATGGATATCTATCTACCAAATATCATTAAAAAAAATCAAATTTTATTATTATTTATTTTATTTTCTTCTTTTCTCTTTTCTTTCTTTTTCCTCCTCCTTCTTCTCCCTTGTTCCTCCGCTGATGGTGACCAACCAAGTCGTAGTTTGGCGAGATCAAGGCTTCGCTCGTCCAGGTGAGCCCGAGGCCCCGAGCTGCCAAGCTCCATCGTGACCGGTGAGCTTGGGGCTCGGCGGATCTAGGCGAGCCCAAGCTTCATCAAGGCCGGCGGGCTCTTGGCTCGCCAAGTCCAGGCGAGCCGGCCTTCCCTAGGTGCCAATGATCTTGCCAACTTTTGCTATCGCCCCATCGGCGATGGGGGCGACGGCCACAAGCGAGAGCCCGCCTATGTTTTCTTTTTAATTAGTTTTTTTAAAAGAAAAAAAGGAAAAAAGAAAGAAAGAAATATTTAAAATATGAAATTGCCCTTCGCATTTAGTGAGTTCAAGCCCTTCTTTGAAATTGATAATGCACTTTAGGCTTTTTCTTTAAAATAAGGTTCACTTCATACCCTTATTTGAGAAAATAACAGCACTTCGGGCCCTTATTTAAAACAATATTCACTCGATGCCTTTTTTTGAGAAATGAGAGCACTTCATATCCTTATTTGAAATTTTCCCCTAATTCAATATTGGATTTATTGTATTTGTATGAATTCAATTATAAACATTTCAATTTGGTCAATTTAACATATTACATTTGTGCCAATTTAATTCTAAATATTTGAATTATGTCACTTTAGTAATTAATATGCCACAATAATCTATCGATAATAATTATGAAGAGTAGGATAACAAAAGAAATATTTGACATTAAATTTATAGTTTATTTTGATATATTATGAGTAACTTTATTATGAAGGATCTCAATAATGTGACTCGATTATATACATATATATTATTGTGAATTCATCACTTTTTACTTGATAAAAAGAAAAGAAAAAAGGAAGAGAATGAAAGCGAGAGTAGAATTAGGTTGCCTTTGAATTACAAAAAAAAAAAAAAAAAAAAAAGCGAGAAATGCCCTTTTCATATTGACTAAACATTTACAATTTTGAGTACTCAACAACTCTTCCTAAAGTTTAAAAAGGGAAAAGAAAATCAAACAAAATTTCCAAGTTTGATCCAACGTATATCATGTTGTCATCACTAGTGTATGACTACAATTAATGAAATATCTATATGCCTGGGTTCTCGCATTTGCCTCACAATCGTTTCCTAATTTGTAGTCTTTCACAACAAGTGAAATTATAAGATAGAAAGTTCATTCAGTGATTTCTTTAAATATTGTTAGTAAAATCCAAGGAGATATGACAGACTAATTCCTTTCCAAGTTTCTTCCCCCAACATTTTTAAAATAAAACAGCCTGCGTAAATTAATAACACGAATACCCAACAAGAATATCAATAATACATACCATCAAACCATTGCATTATTAGATATATTTGAATAGTTATATAAAAACTGTATATTAGAGGTGTTTATGGTGTATATTTTCAGTTTATATTTTTTTAAGAAAAAAAATATAAGATTAAGCCAAGTACTGACATTAACTTTCATAGCATACCAAAGGCAAAACCTAATAAGCCTGATTAAGCGGAATATCATGAAGCGTGGTCCTTTTAGTAAGCTCAACCGACAACTTTTATCATCGAATAATGTTCACTGCATCAGGAAATAGTTAGAAGACGAGCAAGAGCCCAAAAGAGGTCCAAAAAAAAAAAAAAAATAGGAAATAGATCTAATACGCATCATTTACATATTACTTTGGAGAAACAGACCATTTATTTGTTATATACATGAAACATATTCTTGAATTCAAATGTTCACAAACTCTAAGGGGTGACATAACATTCTTCTTTTAAACCCCATCAAGCAAGAAGAACAGCTGCTGAATTGATATCTCGCGGAATATAGGCAAAAGACCATGTGGGATGCTTGCCGAGCAAGCTTTCCGGCATCCTGTATGATGCATTAGTTTCTCTAGAAAACTCTGAAGCTGAACTTCAGAGTAAGGTTGGCCACTAGTCACAGCAGACCAACCCAATCTCTCCTTCAAAGATGAGATGCACCGAAAACCAGCCAGTGAACGGAGTCCAGAGAGAAAGCAGTGTGCACATAGCCTGTTCATTGCTGTGTAGGCTTGAGTGCCAACCACTGCATTAGCATAAACACTGCAATCTTTTAGAAGAGAAGAAGCAACTATGGGCTAGATTATGTGGAGAGCTCGCAAAAGCAATAACAGCATCAATCGTGAAAACATGGAGAATTATAAAAGAACAAAGTGCCATCAGATGAAACAGAAACAACTACAATCTTGTAGCAACAGCATAGGTACTTTTCGGGACTTTATAAGTCCAGCAGCACGCCATTTCACATACCCCCACACACATGCAAAGAACATTTTGCCAAAAGCTGGCTTGATGGCCGGATGCCTTAATTGAGCGAGGAAGCCCTCCAAAGTCTAGGATGCCTAACTTGAGGCCGGATGTCTAGCTTGAAGCTGGAAGCCCTACAAAGTATGAGAAGAACCGTTTGAAAAGATTAATAAACTTATTGTGCATGTTACCATGTGTTGTTAATAAGTTTGTTTGGTGAAATAACTTGTTTGATAAGTTGAAAGTGGACCACATGCATATAGTTGAGAGATAGCAATGGGTTTACTATTGATCTGCCATCGACATTGTATTGCGAGTGCTATACCTACTAGATTCGAGGATGAGATGTCCTATTAATAGAAAATTAGAAATTTTACTTAGTCCCCCAACTCACTCTTTTATCTTTTAGACGTAAGCTGATGCATACGCTTCCGCATGGCTCTTAATGAAAAAAAAAAAAAAAAAAAAAAAAGGGGACGGCGATGCACCTGGGACATCGCAACAATAACCCCCACTAGCTGCGACTAGAGTCGAGTTGTTACGAGGACGACCACATTAAAGAACGTCTAGACAGGGTAGTATGCACCAAAGAATGGAGATTAATGTTCCCCTGAAGCAGAAGCATTTGCACTTCCAGCCATCAGGTCAGATCATAGCCTCATCCTCCTATCTTTCAAGCCCGAACCTATTAAACAGAAAAAAGAGTTCAAATTCGAAGTCTTGTGGCTTGAGAATGATGAATATAAAAAAAGTATTAAAGAGACTTGAAACTCTCCCAATCAAGTAGGGATGAAATTAGTCGAGAAGCTATGTGCGATCGCTATTGCCTTATCCAAATGGAGTAAAAAAAATTTCTGGAAATGGACAAAAGAATAGACTCATTGAAGCAAGAACTTCAATAGTGCATAAACAATAATGGGGGGTATCCTGAAGTGGAAAGGGTCAAGCACTTACAAGGGGAGATTCAGGCACTATGGAGGCAGGAAGATATGTGTTAGGGGCTTGCGATCAAGAATTACTTGGCTGAAATGAAGCGACAAAAATATTAAATTCTTTCATGCCACCACTGTTCAACGACGACAAAGAAAAAAGCCATGTTGCAAATATCAAAAGGAATATGGGCTGAAGAACCAAGCCTCCTTAAAGAAATTACGGTACAATTCTTCCAGGAACTATACCAATCTGTTGGACAATGAATGTTCTCTTCGCTTTTAGATCAATGTTCCCAAGTGGTGACAAAAGAAATGAATCAATTGCTACTGGCGGATGTGACTTTGGAAGAAGTAAAGAGTGTAATTTTTCAGCTTGGTGCATCTGAAGCAGTAGGGCCTCAATGGTTTGTTTTATCAGCAAAACTGGGCAGAATTCTAGAGTGAGGTCGTCCAAATAGTAAAGGAATTTTTCAGTACTAGGTAGTTGCAACTAGAGCTTAATAGGACCCATATTTGACTTATCCCAAAAATCCCTAATCCCGAGAGGTTAGACCAATATCGTCCTCTAAGCCTGTGCAACTTTGGATATGAAATTATCTCTAAAGTGATGGCAAATAGGCTTAAACTGCTGCCTTTGATCTGATAACTACAAAGCAGAGTGCATTTGTTGGGGGAAGGCAAATTCAAGATGACATGCTCATTGTGCAATAGTTGCTACATCAAATTAGAATTCGTAAAAGTTGTTCTGAAACTTGATATGAAAAAGGCATAAGAAATTCCAAGTTGTTTTGAAACTTGATATGAAAAAGGCATACGACCAAGTGGAGTTGGATTATTTGGTGGCACGCTTGATTGAATAGATTCTGATGAAAAGTGGATGGATTGGATAATGCAATGCATCACAACTGTTTCATTCAGTGTCAAGTTCAATGGGGAGCCACTTTAATATTTTAGGCCAACACGAGGGATTAGGCAAGGAGACCCATTATCCTCCTACTTATTTATTGTGGTGGCAAATGTATTATCCTCACTATTAAAGACTACGGTTGATAATGGTAGCATCAAAGGGATTAAACTTAACAAATGGTGTCCTACCCTTTCTCATTTACTCTTCACGGATGATTCTATCTTCTTCTTAGACGCGAATATTCTGGAATATCAGAATTTGGCAGCAATTTTAAATCAATACTGTGTAGCATCTGGACAAGAGGTAAATTTGAACATATTTGGAATTTATTTTAGTAGGGACTGCCCTTACCGCTTAAAAGATAATATGGCGGGGGGCACTAAGAGTACCTATAATTGATAAAAAGGGTGTTTATCTCGGGATTTCTTTGGATTGGATAGTATTAAAGAAATAGATGTTCGCCTGGATCTTGAGATGGGTAAGTACAAAGTTAGAAGGATGGAAGGAGAAATTGATGTTAAAAGAAGGGAAATAAGTCATGATTAAAATAGTAGTGCAAGCCCTCCCGCAATATGTCATCTCCATTTTCAAAGTGTCAGTGTGTAAGGCAATTGAGTAGGAAGTAGCATCATCTTGGTGGAGAACAAATGAAAATAAGACTGGAATTCACTGGAAAAAGTGGGATATTTTGAAGACGAGAAAGGATAGGGGAGGGTTGGGATTCCAGATTTACTTGACTTCAACAAAGCCATGTTAGCAAAATAGGCTTGGCGACTGAGTAATAACCCGACCTCTCTTTGGAGCCAATTATTCAAAGGCCTCTATTTCCCTCGACTAGATTTTTGGTGAGCTGGAAAGGGTCAACGCCCATCACAGGGTTGGCAGAGTTTGATCTTGGGAAAAGATTCTATATCACCATCAGTGACGTGGGCAGTAGGGAATGGAACAAAAATTAAAACCCAGGGAAGATAAGTAGTTAAGGAGAGGATCACTGGTAGGCCCTGCAAAAAGGGGTGAACCGAAACTGGTTTCTGGACTTATTTTAAGGGGGGGAAATCATTGGAATGAAGACGATTTGAAATAGCACTTCGATAAGCAAATAGTACGTGAAATTCTCGCAATCCCTATTAAGCCTAAAACTGAGAATGATCAACTAATATGGATGGGCACAAAAGCAGGAAAATACACGGTTAAGAGTGGTTGCAACTACATCCGAGAAACAGGGGACGAACAAAGCAAAAGCCGAGCATCAACATCTTTTCAACACCCTCGCACTCTATGGACAGATATATGGAAGCTACATACTCCTCCCAAAGTCAGAATATTTATGTGGAACCCATGTCAGAATGCACTCCCAACGGAGGATGACTTGTTTCGAAGAAAAATTGTACTTGAACCAATATGTTCTCTGTGCAATCAGAGCGCGAAAACTGTTGAGCATCTGTTTCAGTTGTGTCCTTGGACGAAAAATATATGGGAACACCCAAGGCTGAGAATCCACATCACTATTCAAGGCCTAACTCGGATTGAGACTTGGTTTGGGGAAATCAAAAGGAATTTGGGCTTCTTACCAAATCAAGAGACAGTCGCCGCAGTTCTGTGGCAAATATGAAAGTCGCGCAACGGTGCCATTTTCGGGAGGAAAAAACTTGACCCGAGCAACCTTGTTTATACATGATCAGCAAGTTTGCTAAGTTTCAGAAGATGGAACCCTCAATCAAGCGGCTTTGGAAATGGAATTGCGAGCTCGTCAAGAGCTTGGATTCCTCCGAAAGATGGTTGTTTAAAGATAAATATTGATGGGTCTTACGAACTTGGAGCGTGGAAGGTTCTGTGGCATGTGTATGTCGAGATTCCACCGGAAACTTATTGGAGGGAGCTGCACGAGCGGTGACTATGTCTTCGGCGTCCACGGGAGAAGCTCAAGCTCTCTTTGAAGCCCTAAATTATTTTCTCTCTCTTAGACACGAGGACGTAGTGGCAGAGACTTACAGTTTAGATTTGGTCGACGTGTTAAGGAGCTCAGATCAATTCACGTGGGAAACTCGCGCCCTTATCATGAAGGGCAAGGATATGTTATTTTCCCTCTCAAATATTCGGGTGGTCTATTATTTTAGAGAGGCAAATTTAGTTGCGGATTGGACTATTGAAGTCCATAGGAGAAACTCTTTACCTTCAAACTAGGTTTTGCCTCCCCCAAACTCTCTGGGATCTTTTATATACTGATACCCCTCTTTCGCACCTAGTTAAATGCAGTATTTCACTTTCCGACAAAAAAAATAATCAAAAAAAGGATGACACAAGGCGACGGTTCATAGCTAGAAGATTGAAGTGACCATGAGCAACCATCACTTGGTAGATCTGTTGAGGAGAAAAATGTGAAGTTGAAATTGAATTGATGTTAAGATATCCCATTTTGTTGTAATACTACTCGAATGAAACTTTTCTTGTAAAATTCATTGAAAGTGATGACTTCAAATCATTCTACTTGTACTTCAAGGTAAAAAAAACAACAATATTAAGTTTTTACTCATATTCATATTGTATACCGTTACTTTATTTTTTTTGGTTGCCGATCAAAACAAAAAATGCCCTTAATCTACATATTTGAGTCAAAACTGGGTTTTATCTCACTTTTTGACTTCCCATTTAGCCCTCCTTTACATATTACTTTAATTTTTTAATGTAATTCAACTTGAAAGAGGACAATGGAAAACAGGCCAAAGAAAGAGATGATAGGCAAAAGAAAGAGCCTATTATATTATCGTTCTATAGTGCAACAGCTAGTTTCATCCTTCTCTTAATTTCTTCTTTTAAACTTTTGAATAAATATTTGTTTAAATCATTGAAAGAATAAGAAGATATTATTTGATGTTTGCTTTTCGGAAAAAGAATCATAACGATTAGAAAATGACTGTCGATATTTTCTTTCTCCGTGCAATTGAAATGGTAGTCTTATTACTATTCATTATGACATTGCGTAGGGAATGAACATGACCGTATAGACATGTAATGCGGGCATGAGAACTGTATTTACTTTTTTAAGGCCAAGCTCTTGCCTATTCCATTTAGTTTGATTTCGCTTTATAATTTTCAATATGGAAAAATTAAATTAATATTTTGTTTGATTAAAAGAATGATCAATACTTTTTGTGAAAATAAAGGAAATGTTTAAAACAAAAAACGGGTTGAAATTGCCCCAAACACCAGGCCCTACCCAACTTGACACACAAGTGTCACGGCCTGAATGAAGATCGATCCAAGAGGTTCCCAAGAGACGGCCGTGACTCAATCGTGGTGGACCTCATGTGCTCGCTTGGATTTCCAACGAGCCTTCTTCTCGAAGTTTCTCGAAGTCTCTAGCTCTATTTATGTCGGTAGCTAGTAGTTGGTATGTTGGTAGCTAGTAGTTGACATTTATGTCGGCAGTTGAGGCGGTGCGATCTCGTCCGTCGGTTAAATTCTAGATCAATGGTTGTGAGCTGAGGCCCTCGACTATAAGAAGGGGTGTCCTCTCTCATTTCTAATCATCCACTACTTCCACAATACAAAGCATATTTCTTTCCATAGCTCCTCTCTCTAGAAACTCTCTCTCTACAATCCGGGTAAGGCGAGTGAGTGAGCGTTTGATCGAGCAAGGCTTGGCTTTGGTGCTTCGGCGATTTAAATCGATCCTAAAGTGCCTGAGTCACCGCGCAGTCATGATCCTAATCGATCGGCCCGTGACAAGTGGTATCAAAACGAAAGAGAGATCCGTTTCCGGAGATTGAAGAGCGCCGACTGTTCGAAAGAATGTCAAGCCAAGAAGCGGCTATGGAAGGAGAGGCCGTGCAAGTCAAAGAGACCCGTAGGCGATCAAAGAAAAGGGAAGCCTCGATGGATGCTGCGGCTACGTTCGATGAGAAGATTGGGAAGGTCCGGAGCGCCGTGCTCGAACTCATGGAAGGTCTTGACGATGTGCGAGATTGGATCATGGAGGTTGAGGGCTCGCTCCGTGAAGACTTCACGACCGACATCAACCAAGCTACGGGTCCGTTGTATGACTAGGACAAAGCTCTCGAAACATCGATCGATGGTTTGAACGAGCGCGTCCAAGTGGTCGAAGAGGTAAGCCCGTGTAGGGACGAGGTTGAAGCCATGAAGGCGGAGATCCAAGAGCTCAAGACCGAGCTCGCCCTATGCAAGCTGAGCATCACCAACGGTGCGATGCCTACCCAAGCGGTGCCCAAGCTGGAGGTGCCAAAACCAAAACAGTTCAAAGGCAAACGATCCGCCAAAGAGGTGGACAACTTCGTCTGGAGCATGGAGCAATACTTTGGCGCCATCAACATACATGACGAGTCGGTTAAGGTACGAACTGCTTCGATGTTCCTGTCTGATACTGCAATGCTTTGGTGGCGCAATAGGTGTGATGAGACTAAACGCGGTGCCAATCCCGTGGAGTCATGGGATGACTTCGTTAGGGAGTTCCACGACTACTTTTTCCCCGAGTTCGCTCAACAAGAAGCTCATAGCATGCTCCATCACCTCGAGCAAAGATGTGCGATCCGAGAGTATGTGAAGGAGTTCACGGAGCTCAAACTCCAAATCCGCAACCTAAGCGAGGAGGAGGCTTTCGGAGCGTTCATGGATGGATTGAAGCCATGGGCACAACTTGAGCTAAAGCGTCGGGACGTGAGTGGTCTTGCACGAGCGCTTAGCGTGGTCGAGTTGCTCGTCGACCTCACCAAAACTGAACCAAGGAGTCAAGCAAGAGAGTGGAGGTCATATCGATCTGAGGATGAAGCTAGAAGAAGCACTCCCCAAGGCACACATGATCAAGGCGGCCGAGTCAAGACATGGGGCGAAGGAACTTCCAAGCCGTCCTTCCAAAGGGGTCGACCACCGACGGATTACACGAGTAAGTTCGATCAACCTCCGCCTTCTCCTTGCTTTATTTGCAAAGGTCCACACTGGACACAAAAGTGCCCGAAGAAGGGTCGAATCAACACCCTCCTAGCCATCAAAGAGGTGGAGGAGGAGCCCAAAGAAGAGAGGCGATAAATCCGACTTGGAGGTGTGAAGACGATCAACTTCGTCCAAGCTCGATCGCCATCCAAAGAAGAAGGAATCACATCGACCACGGACATGTTCTTCGTGGAGGTCGATGTGTGCAGCCGAATGCTTTACGCTTTGGTCGACACTGGCGTGTCGAACATGTTCATGTCGACCGAGGTAGCAAAGGCCTTGAAACTTCGCATGGAGCCGACTGAGAAGACGTTCAAACCCATCAACTTGGATGGTCTCCATGGCGTAGGATCATCTCCTGACGTGGGCGTCCAAATCGGTGGATGGAAAGGCAAGCTATCATTCGAGGTAATTCCTCTCGACGATTATGATCTCATCTTGGGATTGCAGTTTTTCCATAGCATGGGAGTCATGATCGACATGAGGACCAAGTGCATCTTGATCCCCGACTCAAAATCCCCGTCAATGATCCCTATGATCAAAGGGGTGATCGATACCAAGACCATCACGACAATCTGGCGCTTCAACAAAAGCTTGAAGGCCGTGAAGCGCATGGAGAAACCGAAGGAAGAGTTGGATCCTACTCTGCCCAAGCCAAAGTTGGTGCCGCATGCCAACTTCGAGGTGATCATTGAAGGGTGTGGTCCTTTGTTCGTGAGCGTCTATACCAAATGAAACCAAAACAAGAGAGCTCGTGCCAAAGCCCGTGCTCGTGCCAAGAAGGCCACCTGTCAAGCTATGAGCGATGAGGACGTCGCTCGATTGAGTGGGGGAGAATGTCACGGCCCGAATGAAGATTGATCCAAGAGGTTCCCAAGGGACGACAATGACTTATGTTAAGACTACAGTAAATAGCAGCAGCACAGCCACTAATAATGCCATCAAGAACAGGAGGAGGAAAGCATATGAGGAAGAAGCAGAATATATAAATGATGCCGAGAAGGGTACAGGAAGAAGAAGAACTACTGTTAAAAATAGAGAAAGGAAAGAAGATAAAGATAAGGGTGATGCTACGGATTGTACTGTTGCATATGAATAATCTACGAAGCTTGTAAAGCCAAGAGCTCTCGATTAGCACTTTTTTTTTGTACTGTTTCTTCCTTTTCCGTGTAATCGTTAGTTTCTCTTGATTAGGTAGTTGTATCTTCTTCAATAGCTCAATAACTGTAAAATAGATTCTTAAGAGAGAGCTAGTGTAGATATAAAAAGGAGATCTCTCATGATGTAGATCTCAGGAAGTTGAATAATAGAAGAAGTATTTTCATCTCAATTTTTCTCTCGTTTTCTCTCCATCACTTCCTATTCATAAACTTTCTCATGGTATCAGAGCTCGCATCCTGAAGAAGTCATCTTAATGCTGCATAAAAATGGCTGAATCTACAGCAGATTGAAGTCAGGACTCCAAGCTTCATTGATCTGTGAGACATCTATATCTTCCAACAGATCTGTGAGTTGGTATTTCTCATCTACATCCAAATCTTCATCATCAGAAATATATTTGTCACAACATACTGCAAAACTAGCAGAGTTTGTGTTTGCAACTAAAGTTGTTCGAAGATCTAGAAGAGTAGAATGGCAGCAAGAAGTTTGAGATATCCATTTCCTATTCATGTCAATATCTTGAATTTTGTTACCATCAAATTAGCTGAGGATAATTTCCTTCTGTGGCAAGCCCAGTTTCATAGGTTCTTAAGAATTCAAGACCTATTTGGGTTTGTTAATGGAGAAGTTCCACCACCTGCTAAAACATTGCAGGTCGAAGAAGGAGGTCAAACTATTGAGATTTCTAATCCTGACTATAATGATTGGATCAAGACGGATCGGCTTGTATCCTCCTGGATTAGTGGTGTCTTGTTTCGAGAAAACATACTCGGTTTGATAATTGGCTTAGACACTTTGCATATGAAGTTTGCGAGACCTTGCTCAATCGGTTTACACAAAAATCGTGGCAAAGGAGTTTGAGTTAAGGAGAAAACCTGCAGGCTTGTCGAAGCGTGATAGAACTTTATCAACATATCTCAGAGAGTATAAATCAATATGTGATCAATTGAATGCAATAGGGAAACCAGTGGATGAAATAACAAAACTGTTTGGTGTTTTGGAAGGTCTGGGGTCTGAGTATGAGAGCTTTAAAACAACAGTTTATTGTTTAAAGCCTCAACCAGAATATGACGAAGTAATCTCACATTTAGAAAGATTTGAAACAAGGCTACAAAACTATTCCTCGAATAAGTTCGGTCAAATCTAGCATACTATGGCCGAGGAAGCGAAGCTATACATAAAGAGGAGTTTAACAGAGATTTTGTACAACAAAATAATAGCCTTGGAAGTTCAAGAGGGTATAGTCGTGGAGGAAGAAGTTATGGAAGAGGAAGGTCATTCAATAACAGATATAGAAACTTTGGATATCCTGGAAGAAGTATGAGTTACAAAAATAATAGTTCGAACTATGGATAGGGAAGTCAGTAGCTTAAGCAGTTTAATACCTCCTCTGCTTTGGGTTCTAGTCAGGGATTCAGACCATATAATGGCTCAGCACAAAGGTATACAGATACCAAGACCTATCCATCTTCAAACTTAACTCTTCATAAAAATATGCAGGTGGAGAAAACAACAGAAAACACTCGACTGGAGTGTCAAATCTGCAGAAGACCTGGTCATGATGCATTGCACTGTTGGTATCGATTTGATAATTCCTACCAAGCTGAGGAGATACCAACAGCTTTATCAGCACTACATATTGAGGAAGCAAATGGTAATAAATGGTATCAAGATACTGGAGCAACAGCTCACATTACTGCTAATGCTGGTATTCTTCACAACTTTTCTAAGAATGCTGGTACTGATACAGTCATGATTGGCAATGGTTCATGCTTACCTATTAAATACATTGGTAATGCATTGCTGAATACTGCTACTGATGTCTTATCTCTAAATGATGTGTTGATTGTTCCAGAAATTAAGAAAAACCTTCTTTCAGTTTCTAAACTAATAGATGATTATCCTTGTTCATTTGTCTTTGACAAAACTGGGGTCTACATAAAGGACAGCATTACCAACACAACCAAGATGCTAGGAAGGAAAGTTAAAGGACTTTACAGAGTAGATCCTTATGCTGCAGAGGTCTTCTTCACTCAAAGACAAAGGGTTGCTGGAGAGAATGTTTGGCATCAACGTCTAGCTCATACAAATTAGAATATCTTGAAGCATATGAAGAATCAAAAGTTAATTCAGTTCCATATAGAACCACAATTTGTATGTAGAAGTTGTTAGCTAGCTAAAAGTACTGCTCTACCTTTCCCATTGTCGAATTCTACAGCTACGAAACCCCTAGAACAAATTCATGGTGATATATGGGGACCTTCTCCAGTTAACTCTTGTCAGAATTTCAAGTGCTAAGTGATTTTTGTTGACAGCTTCTCTCGGTTCAGTTGGATATATCCATTAAAGCTAAAATCAGACTTCTATGATATTTTTCTCATGTTTCAAAGACTAGTAGAAAACTAATTCAACTGTAAGATCAAGATTTTCCAATGTGATGGTGGAGGAGAGTTTATCAGTCACAAGTTCAGAAATCACTTACAAAACTGTGGCATTCAACAGCATGTCTCCTGTCCATATACACCTGAACAGAATGGAATATTTGAAAGAAAACATCGTCATATAGTTGAACTTGGTCTGGTTATGCTGTATCATGCAAAACTCCCATTAAAATTCTGGGTTGATGCATTTGTGACAGCCAATTATATTGTCAATATTCTTCCCACTCCAAAGTTAAAGATACAGTCTCCCTTTAGCAAGTTATATCAACATAAGCCAAGATATGATCATCTCAGAGTTTTTGGGTGTGCTTGCTATCCCTGCCTTCAACCCTATGCACAGCACAAGATGGATCCACAATCTCTTACCTGTGTTTTTCTAGGATACAGTACTCATCATAAGGGATATCGATGTCTTGTTCCTACCACTGGTCACGTGTACATCGGTCGACATGTGGTCTTTGATGAGACCTTCTTCCCTTTTTCTCAGAAACTAGCAACAACTTCTTCAACTTACACACATTTGTATAAGCTATGGACAAAAGAAGAGAAATTTTTACAATCTCCCAGTACAGATTATATAAACACTTCATTATCTCAGCATACAAGTTATGTACAAGACCCTACAGCTAAGCAAATTTCTACAGAACCAACAGTGTCTGTTTCTACAACTATATTACCTATGGATCAAGCTTCTTTTACTTCTCAGAATGTTTCCCAACAAGTAGAAATACCTGGCCCCACAACAGAGACAACAGCTGAACCAGATATCGACCAAGCTGCTTCTAATATTCAGACAGCCTTACAAGGTACACAATCTACTCATCCTATGCAAACTAGATCTAAATCTGGTATCACCAAAATCAATCCTCGATATGCATGTCTTGCTGAATATCGAGTTCCTCCAGAACCAAAGTCAATAAAATCTGCTCTAGCAGATCTAGGATGGCATCAGGCAATGCAAGAGGAAATGGATGCTTTACATCACAATCAAACTTGGTTATTAGTTCCACGTACCAATGACATGAATGTTATTGGCTGTAAATGGGTGTTCAAGACTAAACTTACATCAGATGGCAGCCTTGATTGATTGAAGGCTCGATTAGTAGCCAAGGGGTTTCATCAGGAAGAAGGAATAGATTTCACAGAAACCTTTAGTCCTGTTATTAAACATGCTACTGTTCGGATTATACTTTCTGTGGCAATGATAAAACACTGGTCTATACATCAACTTGATGTCAAGAATGCCTTTTTGCATGGCACCTTAAATGAAACAGTTTACATGGAGCAACCCCCTGGCTTTGTACATCTACAGTACTCTCAGTATGTATGTCTTCTTCAAAAATCACTTTATGGACTGCGTCAAGCACCACGTGCTTGGTATGACAAGTTCAGCAATTTTTTGCTTGAAGCCGGTTTCTTCTGTAGCTCAACTGATCCTTCTTTGTTCATACTTCATAAAGGTCAAGAGACAGTACTTCTATTGCTATATGTTGACAATATAATCTTGACTGGTAGCTTAGATAAGTTGCTGCAGACACTTATTCACTCTCTTAGTATTCAATTCCATATGAAAGACCTTGGCCATCTCCATTATTTTCTTGGAATTGAAGCTACACGAACATCCACTGAGTTATTTTTGTGTCAAACCAAATATGCTATTGACTTACTCTCTCGTGCACATATGTCTGACTGCAAACCTATTGCTATACCTCTTTCTCTTAAACCAGTCACACTAAAAACAGATGCTGATCTTCTTCCAAATCCCATGGACTATAGAAGTTTAGTAGGTGGCTTACAATATCTCACTATTACTCGCCCTGATCTTGCATTTGCAACAAATATCTTGTGTCAGAAACTGCAGTAACCCACTGTTGGTGACTTCCTTAAACTGAATAGAGTACTTTGTTATGTAAAAGGAACAATTCACCTTGGCATCTCTCTTCACTCTCGAAGCTCTCGCAATTTATATGATTTTTCTGATGCAGATTGGGCTGGTTGTGTTCAAACCAAACGATCTACCACAGGTTTCTATACTTATCTCGGCTCTAATCTCATCTCATTGACAGCCAAGAAACAAACAACCGTTTCTCATTCTTCCACTGAAGTTGAATATAGAGCACTTGCTTCGGCAATAGCTGATCTTAATTGGATCACTTTTGTTCTGAGAGATATTGGCTTTCCTCTACACTCTCCAACCTTACTATTTTGTGATAATCAATCTGCAATATCCCTCACAGCAAATCCTATACTTCATGCTCGAACCAAACATATTGAGGTTGATTTTCACTTTGTTCGAGAAAAAGTTGCCTCTGGATCCTTGTGTGTTAGATATATTCCCAGCAACAATCAAATTGCTGATATTTTTACAAAGCCCCTATCCAGACTAACACACTATTCTCTTCGTCTCAAATTGGGCATTGGCTGTTCACCCCTGCCCAATTTGCGGGGGGATGTTAAGACTATAGTAAATAGCAAAGACGGCCACTAATAATGCCATCAAGAACGGGAGGAGGAAAGCATATGAGGAAGAAGCGAGAATATATAAATGATGCCGAGAAGGGTATAGGAAGAAGAAGAACTACTGTTAAAAACAGAGAAAGGAAAGAAGATAAAGATAAGGGTGATGCTACGGATTGTACTGTTGCATATGAATAATCTACAAAGCTTGTAAAGCCAAGAGCTCTACGATTAGCACTATGTTTTTGTACTGTTTCTTCCTTTTCCGGTAATCGTTAGTTTCTCTTGATTAGGTAGTTGTATCTTCTTCAACAGCTCAATAACTGTAAAACAGATTCTTAAGAGAGAGCTAGTGTAGATATAAAAAGGAAATCTCTCATGATGTAGATCTCGGGAAGTTGAATAATAGAAGTATTTTCATCTCAATTTTTCTCTCATTTTCTCTCCATCACTTCCTGTTCATAAACTTTCTCAACTTATCCGTGGTGAACCTCCTGTGCTCGCTCGGATTTCTAACAAGCCTTCTTCCCGAAGTTTCTAGAAGTCTCTAGCTATATTTATGTCGGTAGCTAGTAGTTGGTATGTTGGTAGCTAGTAGTTGACATTTATGTCGGTAGTTGAGGCGGTGCGATCTTGTCCGCTAGTTAAATTCTAGATCAATGGTTGTAAGCCGAGGCCCTCGACTATAAGAAGGGGTGTCATCTCTCATTTCTAATCATCCACTACTTCCGTAATACAAAGCATATTTCTTTCCAGAGCTCCTCTCTCTATGATCCGGGTAAGGCGAGCGAGTGAGCGTTCGATCGAGCAAGGCTTTCCAAATCGATCCTAAAGTGCCGGAGTCGCCGCGCGGTCACGATCCCAATCGATCGACCCGTGACACAAGTGTGACATCTTGAAATTCGACCCCGTTTTGATAAAGTGAAATGGGCATTTCGTCAACGTGCCTATGGTCCTTTTTTTCTGAGCTGATCACTTACGAGTTAACTAACCTATTGGGTGAAGCCGTTAAGGGATGTATCTGTAGTAAAATCCCTAAAAGCTACTTAATTGGTTAGATTGGACTAAAATCATGTCTGATCGATTATAACTATGAAATTTAAATTGGTTTCGGGAATCGAATATTCGAGCGTGCCACAATTCATTTTTAGGACTGTCTCATCGTCCGTCAATTTATTAACGAGTCCAAAATTTCAGGAAAGAAATTATCGGAAGAAAAATCGAAAATTGGAGGAAAATAAAAAGGGAAAGAGAAATGGAAAATAATAGTAATTTTAAGAATAAGGTAAATTTCTTATTCTTGTACTATTTCCTTTTTCTATTTCTTTTTCTCTCTCTTTTTCTCTCTCCTCTCCCCTCCCCCTTCGTGCGGACACCCCCCACCAAACACTTGCCCCCTTGCCAATTTCAAATTGGTTTCTTCTTCTCTCTTTCTTTTTCACTTTGACTAGTCAAAAGTTTCTTCTTCTTATCTCTTTTCTCTCTTCTTCTCTCTCCTCTCTCTTCTCCCCCACTCCCCCACTCCCTCGTAACCGACTTCTTCTTCTCCCTTCTTGTTTGTGCAAACCGGCGAAGACAGCAAAACAGAAGCAGCAGCCATCGTCGTTTGAAGATCAAAGCAGCTCGCCATCGCCGCCGCACGCCGCCGGGCCGCCGTCCGCACCACCCGCGTGACGCCGCGCGTTCAGCCGCTCGCCCCTCGCGCCCAGGCGTCCTCCCCCGTGCGAATCCGCCTCTACCTAGCCCTGTTTCGCCCCTGTCCGGCCACCTTCGGCCACCGTTCGACCCCGCCGGACCTCCACCTGCCCTCCCCCGCGCCTTGTCGCCCTTGCTGCTTTATTTGGTTGCTGTTTGGTGTTCTTTTTCAGCCCGGACAGCCACCCCGTCGTGTGGGTTTCCAGCAGCTTCGGGCTCGCTTTTGGGCCGTTTCCAGGCCCCGAACCCGAGCCGTGCTTTGGGGTTTATTGTTCCTCGCGTCGTTCCCGTCGGATTGATCCGATTTACGCGCGATTCCGGTGAGTAATCTCACTAATCCCTGCTTATTTTTCTAATTATGCTTAGGGGTTGGTTAGGTTTAATTAAATGCAATTATGGGGTTAGATTAGAATAGATTAGTAATTATTAGACAATTGTGATGCATGTTAGATATTTTGATTGTGCAATTAATAAGTAGACGTAGTCTACTATTTATTGAAAGCATTTCAGGATTTTTCCCGACCCTTAGCAGGTTTCAATTAGGCAATTCGGGCCTAAATTGGATTTTTAATAATTAATTATTGATTTTTGAAATTAATTAATTATTTATTTATTTTTCCAGAAATTCAACCGGGATGGCCGGTGACCAGAATTTTATGCTGGTGATCGTCGTGAAGTCCATTTATTTAATTGGGCTTTATTTTGAGCTAAATTGAATTTTTAATATTTATTAATTAATTTTCGAAATTAATTAATTAATTAATTATTTTTCGGAAATTAAGACTAAGATGGCCAATGACCGAAATTGGTGCAGTCCATTTATTTAATTGAGCTTTAAATTGTATGAAATTGATTTAAATTGTGAATTTTAGGATATGTCATTATTGAGTTGATTTGATTATTTGATTGAGAAATCGTTGGGCATTGGTTGTCGGTATCGAAAGTAAGTTGGTAATCACCTGAAAGAAAATATGTGGGCTCGGTGAATTGGAATATCACCTGGAGAATGCACGTGAGTTCAGTGGTTGAATATATCATCTTGGCGAAGAGGTCGCCTAAGAGAATGCACGTGGCTCGGAGACTCGGTATGTCCTCCTGGAGAATGCACGTGGCTCGGTGACAGTGTATGGCATCGTAAAAAGGGCACGTGGGCTCGATGAATTGATGCATCACTTTGGTGAGTTAGCACCTAAGAGAAGGCACGTGGGCCTGGGCATCGTAAAAAGGGCATGTGGCTCAGTGATCTGATGCATTACTTTGGCGAACTAGTGCCTTAGAGAATGCACGTGGGTCCAGTATTCGGAAATAGCATCTAAAAAGGCACGTGGCTCGGTGACTTGATGTACCACCTTGGCGAAGAGGTCGCCTTAGAGAATGCACGTGGGCCCAAGGTTCGAGGCACATGGCTCGGAGACTTGGGATGTCGTCCTGGAGAATGCACGTGGCCTAGCTTTTAGATATTCCACCGTGGGGAATGATTTGTGTGACATGTAATCGATTGGTTCGATTTGTTTTGAGTAAATGGATGCCTATTATGAATTGTACTGATTTGTAGGTGGAATCTGAGGTCAAAGTAAGTCCTCTGACCTGTGCGTGTTTAGGCAGCCTATAGTATAATGGTTTACTAATCGGGCCTTAGTGGGGTAGAACTTGCTGAGATGTAGTCTCATCCCGGTTGTGGGATAACATTTCAGGATCCCGATGAGGAGCTGAGGAAGAGGAATCTGAGAAGGAGAACTCTGAGGTGAAACTTGAGGAGAAGAATTTTTGGAAGAAGAAGATAATACCGAGAGGGATCTTGAGTACGACCTGGATGGACTGAGATTCCATCTCTTTTTGAGAACTCCATTTTGATGTGAATAGAGTTAGAGTAAAAAGTTGTGAATAGTTGTGAAGTACTCAGGTTTGTGTTTTGTATAAAAGTTTGGTTATAAGTTTTAATATGAAAAATATGGCATTGCTTTTCTATCCCATCGATTTACTGTCTGGAGATTTATAACTGCTTCCGCATATGCTTAATAAATGAAAGGGTCGGCGATACATAGTCCTGGGATATTGCATTATAAAATCGACCAATTGAGAAGGATGTGTGCGTGCTTGAGGATCGGGGCATGACAACAAGGCTCATGGGTTGTGCCTAGCATGACAAGAAAAGGTGTTGAGCTTGGCTTGCCCTACCAAAGCCTAAGAAGATGCTAATGATCAATCAAAAATGATATCTTCATCAGGCTTGCCCTACCAAAGCCTAAGGAAACAATGCTCGTTACTGGCAAATCTACCAACTCCCAAGACAATATTTCTACTTGAAGAACATAGCACAGGTGTCAAGCCCTCCGTAGTCAGACTCGAGTGTGACTCAAAAAGCACGAACTTTATTGCAGATAGCTATACACAATGCCATCGAAACGAAATGAACGTGTAAAAACTAAGTTGATACTATGCCCGAATTCTACGTATTGCTCTTCACTTTATTTTCTAGTCAAGGAAATGACAACTTGATCTTGTTGAGCTTAACCATGACAGTTTCAATGTCCATTCTTTCCTCAGGCAAATCCTTTGAACATTCCAGTCCAAGCTCTAGGATCAATAAGACTTTGCTCTCGAGTTCCGAAAACGTCAGATCTTCATGCTCCGTGCTAAGGAGTTCACTATCCACGATGTCAAGCACTCTATCTGGAACTGCTGCACCTACCCATCGCCTCAAGCTCATATTCGCATCAAACATTTCACAGGTTGGCTTCTTTCTAGTAATCACTTCCAACAACAATATGCCAAAACTGTAGACATCTCCTTTTGTCGAGACTTTTCCTTCCGAACCGTACTCTGCAAGCGTCATAGTTTGTGAAATAAGAATACTAGTGATTAATCTTTTTCTTTTTGGGACATAAGTAATAAGATCGAGAGGCATACGAGTGTTAATATTATACAATTATATTGGCAATTAATGGATTAGATTAGTTAAAACTCGACAAATGTACCTGGAGCAATGTAACCAATTGTGCCGAGAGTTCGGGTTTGTGTTTCAAGCTTGTTCTCAGCCAAAATCTTTGCAATTCCAAAGTCGCAGACTCGTGCGAGAAGGTCCTCGTTTAGAAGAACATTGCTAGGCTTCAAATCACAGTGCACAATGGGTTCTGGTTGGCCATGGTGGAGATAATCGAGCGCCGTAGCGATGTCGACCAATATCTTCACTCGCTGATGGAGACCCAAGTTGTAGTTGGAGTACAACCACTTCTCCAAGCTCCCATTGGGCAGGTATTGCAGCACCAAAGCTCTCAGATCGGTGTTCGTGCAGGTGCTGATTACCTTGACTAGATTCCGGTGCCGAATCTTGCGAAAAACCTCACATTCTGCATCAAAACTTTTCAGGGCACCTTCAATATGGAGATTTAGTACTTTGACTGCAACTTCTGTCCCATTGGCTAGAGTCCCTTTGTATACAGAGCTAAAGTTTCCTGCTCCAAGCAAATTGCTTTCACTAAAGTTGTTAGTAGCGGAGCAAAGCTCTCGATATGATATCATCGGGTGATCAATTCCAGGCGGGTTCTCCACCAAAACTGGAGCTTTTTGGCCGGTGTTCCCATGCTTTCTAAGTAAGCAAATAACAAGGACTAAAAGTACAGTCGACACAATTGGCACCATAATGTATAGTAAATGGAGCTGCTTGTCCCGTGATGATTTCTTTCCATTTACTTTGCAACGTGAGACTTGAAAAATCGCATTTCCACAAAGTGCTTCATTTCCAATGAACGAGAGAGCCGAGAAATTTCCAAAGGGCCTGCCATTAGGAATCTCTCCCGATAGCTTATTAAATGACAAGTTCAAATTTTGCAGATATGGGAGTCTTTCCATGGACTTTGGTATTGCACCTGATAACTCATTATAGGAGAGATCAAGGAAGTCTAATCCTTTGAGGTTGCCGATTGATTGCGGTATTGATCCTTGAAAAGAGTTCCTTGACAAGTTGAGAGAAGCAAGGCTCTCCAACTCCTCAATGGAACTTGGTATGGCGCCAGTAAGTCAATTCCAAGAAAGATCGATGCTATTCATAGCTCTCATTTTTCCTATTTCAAGTGGTAGTCCTCCATTGAAAGAATTGAGTGACACATTGAGGAAGATAAGTTGTTGAAGGCTCCACAAACTAACCGGTATAACCGATGTCATGTTATTCGAACTTATGAGAAACTTTTGAAGACTGCTGAGGTTTCCAATGCAGTTTGGGATAGATCCCAATATCCTATTTTGCGAGAGCTCCAACTCTGCTAAACTTGTCATGTAGCATATCTCATTGAGGATCGATCCTTCGAGATGGTTGTTATCAAGATACAGCCTTTGCAAGCTTTCTAATCCTCCGATTGACAATGGAATGTTGCCGACTAGATCGTTACCGCTTAACACTAGAAGAGTCAATCTCTTCAAGAAACCCATTTCCTCGGGAATGTGACCTCTTATTTGAGATTCTTCAGCGACTAGAGCTTGCAAGGAATTGGAGAAGTTCTTGATAGATTTTGGTATGGAACCGCGAAGTGGGTTTACTCCCAGATCCAAGGTTTGCAGCGATTGGCAATTTGATAAAGCCGCTAGAAAACCGAGCTCCGAATCATAAGGCTCTCCAGTGAGCTGATTTGATCCAACCCAGAATCCTTTGAGTTTCTTCAAGTTGCCCAAACTCATGGGTATGGGTCCGCTGAGTTGATTGAACGCGGCACTGAAAGTAATTAAGCTCGTAAAATTAGAAATACTTTGAGGGATGTTGCCGCCAAATCTATTATGTGATATATAAAGAATTTCCAAATTCGGAAGGCTTAGTTCGCAACTCGAGGGAAGGCTTCCGGAGAGTGAATTGTCCATCAAAGAAAGCATTTGCAGCGAAGAAATGTTTAAAATCTCCTGAGGCACTTCGCCCATTAGCAGATTACGCTCAAGGAACAGCAGATTCAAATTGACCAACTCGCCAATCTCACTTGGAATGTCACCTCCAATCGGGTTATCAGACAAGCTCAAGATGCGCAAGCTCGACATGTTACCAATGGTTCGAGGAATCGTGCCAGTGAAGTCATTGATACCGAGATAGAGCTCCTGCAGCTTTTGCAAGCTGCCTATGTCTTGAGGAATGGTTCCCTGAAAACGATTGCCTGACAACGACAACACGAGAAGCTCTTTGCATTGGGTTAGCTTCTCCAGTAGCAGGCCGCTGAATTGGTTAAGAGACAGTGCAAGTATCTGAATGTTACGCCAGCGGTAGCAAAGATCGGAGGGAAGACTTCCAGAGAGATAATTGTCCGTCAAAATGACACTTGTGAGCGATCTATTGAAAAGTGCTGAAGGAATCGAACCTGTGAGAGAAGCGTTGACTAATGCAATGACCTGCAATGTGGATATATTGCCCAGGGAGCTTGGAATTTGACCCCGTAAGTCGTTTGAGCTAAGGTTCAATTGTTGCAACTTAGGGAAGGTTCCGAATTCTCTTGGTATGCCACCCGTTAGCCTATTCATGTTGAGTGACATGACTTCAAGGTTCTGGCACCAGGCTAAGTTAGGAGGAATATTTCCTTCAAACTGGTTCACTTTCAGTACAAGTTTCTTAAGACGGCGTAAATGACTGATTTCTATTAAAATCGTGCCATAAAAACTGTTGTTGCGGAGATCAAGAGAAGCCAGGAAAGAAAGATTGCCTAGGTAGGGAGAGAGTCTTCCCTGGAGACCCATGTACGAGAGGTCTAAAGCCGTCACTCTCTGCTTGCGGTTGCTGCAAACGACGCCAATCCATTCACAGAAGTTTGCTTCAGTGGTCCAATTGCCACCTTTGATCGTGTTTGTCAGGTCGATTTCGATTGCCGATTTGAAGTGGAGGAGAGCCACTTGATCAGTGAAGTTGCTGGAACAAATGACAGGCTGAAACATCAATAGGGAAGCCAACATAACATCAAGAAATGCTATAAAGATGAATTTCTCCATAATGAACAAAGTATCTTTTGATCGCATCAATAGTAGGTTTGCAAATTAGGACTTGTTCCTAGTATTTAATATCGAACCAAACCAAATGATTGTCTCAATTTTAAAAAAGAAAACATTGAAAGAAAGACTAACTATCATACCCCTCAATCAAGTCTAATTTGGTAAATGGCCCATTCCTTACGTTTACCCCGTTCTTTACGTTTGCACGTTCACATATACTTTCAACTCTATAATGGTGCAAGTGGACCTTTTGACTAATGCTCCAAGGAACAAATGTGAAAGGTTTTATGATAATTGTCCTAACCCCACGGGAGCAATATTAAATGTCTCCTCGGAAGTTGACTGATCGGAAGTTTCTACTACTAGAATAGTTAATGATACTAGTGGTCTTATCAACTTTTTATCCAGGCGTCATGTCATATTTGAATTTTTAATCAATTAAATTAAATTACTCTTGATTTATGTGAAATGTCATCCTGTAATTTTCAATTAGTCTAATTAGATTTCTATTATTTTTAATATGTTTTTTAGTCATCCTTTCGTTAATTAATTTAAATGAAATGCGTCATGGACACCAATTTGATAAAGCTGATGTTTGATGGAGCAAATTAGGTGGGTTTGGGGCGTGTCATGTTGACGTTCCTTAAATATGTGCACTACTCATTCTAACAACATTTTCTTTTCTCAACAAACATCATCATCCAGTGGACTCTCCTCAACAGCAATCAAAAGGACAAGGTAATGGCTTCGAGGACCTCCGCGGGCCGCGGCCTCCATTTAATAGACAATGAGGGTGGGCTCCACGGAGGTATACTTTATTTTTACATATTGATATTCGCACGCCTCACACCTCCAATTCTCCTTGTATTTTTATCTTTTCCTAGGAGAGGGAACACCCTCTGAAAATTTTATATCCCAATGTTCAGATTGGACTGAGATAAAGCTTTTAAGGACATGCTTATTTCTAATCTCTACTATTAAAATGCACAGAAAACTTTGCTATTTTCTTTTGAGGCATACTGAAAAATCCTCCCTCATTCTCAATTTGACATGGCTTCGATTGAAAACTTGAACAAGAATAAGACCACCTTAATTATATAAAGAAAAGGGTTTTGTCCTGGTTTGCAAGCTTTTCTATAGCACTAGTAGAATTCCTGTGTGTGTGCTGCACGGGTTCCAACTTCTTCTTTTGTTTTTTTAATTGAAAAATTGCTTGAAAGTACTAAATCGAAACCCAGTGTTGATTTTGGTCCTCTCACTTTGAACTGATAATATATGGTAACTTCGAATTTGATGTCTCAAGTGTAATATTCCAATGCGTGACACTGATGAGTTATGAAGGCTTGTGTCATGTATATGAGATGCAAGAGACTAAGCAGGGAGGCAACGTCAATTTTCTTTTTCTCCTCAAACTTGACATTTCAATGCCCAATAATCAAGATCTATCTTTCTTTTGACCTAGCTGGGTTAGAATTCTCGAATTTAATAGGTTGTTATGGCGGATTAACCCTTCCATTAAGTATAATGCAATTCTTTGGCATGGAATTTTTCCTTTTAAAAAATATCATAGTCACATGTCATGGGAAATTGTACGAAAAGTCTCATCTAATGTATGAACTATAATCAAGTGATAAACCTTTCAATTGCTGCAATAAGGTCCTATGAAAATGGAAAAGTATAATTGAGTGTTAAACCATTATGTTGGTGTGATTTAGGGTGAGCATGGTCTGGGTAGGTAGTTTTTACTCTAGAATCAAGAATTGCCTGCTAAAGACCGGTTTCAAAAAATTAGGACTAGGAACCGCCTGTTAGTTTCATGGATCTACCGCCCGTTAGTTTCATGGATCCACCCAGGAACTGGACCTCGCGGTCTGGTTCTTGGATGGATCCATGGAACCGGTCCCATCAAGCTTCACACACTTAGTGCAACATTTTCCGACAAGCCAAAGTAAAACAAAAAATAAAGAATCTCCCTATTCTTAATTGCAAGATTAGTAAAAAGAATGGACTCATAGTAAAAGTTGAGAGTTGACGCCGTAAGTCAATGGGTGTTGAGCTTGAAAGTCCACGTCGTGAGTGAGAGATAGAGAGACTATTCATACAAGGTGAGAGTGAGACAAGACAAGCACTTAGTTAATAGATGTTGAGCTTCAAATTAAGGATTTTAGGGTTTTCATTTTTCTTAAATTTTTTATTGGAAATTTTTCTTAAAAATTAAATATATATTATCGGTTCGGTCTGAATGGGTGGATGGGCTGTTTTATACCTAGAACTAGGAACCAAATCGATACCCACCGGTTCCAATAAATTGAAACCGAGAACTAGACCGATTCCCCTAGGAACCACTGAATTCTGGTCTGGTTTCCAAAGGTCTAGGTGGTTCCTAGATCTTTTGCACACCCCTAGGTGTGAACAAGTCATAAAGTCCTAAGCCTATATTAAGAAGTGAAATAAAACGTTGCACATAGGCTTTGAGTGTTTTTTGGGGAAGTTTTCACATTTCTCCATGGAGAAGACTTGATTTCACTTTTTGCAAAGGTTTGTAACTTGATTGCGCTCATCAAATAATTAGGGCTCAAATGCATTATGTGTAAAGATTTAAGATTTCTTATGCACTTTTGTTGTTATATTGGTGTAGGGCATCTCTTGTAGGTGGTGATTCATTTTTAAAGTACTGCACTCGAAATACCTAACATTTTATGTACAGATTGGCTCAAAAAAGGTAAGGGGGATGATTTTACCAAATAAGTTAATTTTTAACTTGAATATAGGTTAATGTGGTTGAATCATAAATAAGCAAAGCAAATTTGCTTGAAAAGTGAAGATGCACATGGGACTCCTAAAGTAGTTTGAGGCTTAGGCCATGTTTGGTAACCATCCAAATAGGGCCAAATTCTGATTCTTTGTTCTCGGAATCAGTTTTGGCCTAGAATCGCGTTTGGTAAAATTTTTGTTCCCGGGAACAGATTGGGAATAGAATCAAGAACCAAAAAAAAGTTGATTCTTGTTTCGGGAACGAATTTGAGAATCAAAATCAAGAAATTTTCTTCTTCCCTTCGGCCATCTCACGACCGCAGTCCACCACCGCCCGCCACCATCCGCCGTCCGCCGCCGCCGTCCACTGCCGCCGCCGGCCGCCGGTCCGGCAAGCTCGCCGGAGGCTCGCCGGACCGGGCGAGGTCCGGCGAGCTCGCCGGAGGCAAGCCCACCCACCGGCGAGCTCGGCTGGAGGCTTGCCCGGCCACCGGCGAGGCTCGGCCTCCCAGATCCGGGCGAGGCCGAGCCTCGCCGGTGGGCAGCGGGCCTCGCCGGGGGGGGTGGGCGGGCGGGGCGGGCAAGCCTCGCGACGCCCGGCCCCCCGGGTGGCCGGGCGAGGCTCGCCCGGCCCGCCGGTGGCTGGCGAGCCTCGCCCAACCCCGACGAGGCCGGCTTGGCCACCGGTGGGGCTCGGCCTCGCCCGGATTTGGCGAGGCCGAGCCTCGGCGGGGCTAGGCAAGCCTCGCCCAGTGCGAGCAAGGCTCGGCCGACGAGGGTCGGCCTCGCCGAGGCGGCGACGCCCGGCCGAAGAAGAAGAAGAAGAAGATGAGAAAAAGAAAAGAAAAAAAAAAAAAAAAAGAAAAAGAAAAGAAAAAAAAAAAGTAAAAAAGTAAAAAAATTATTTAAAAATTAAAAGAAATTGATTTGGAACATAATTAATGAACACAAGTACCAAACGCAATTCTATTCCAGAATCAGAAATTTTGGACAATTACCAAACGACTTAAAATACTTAGAATCAGTTCCCGAGAACAGAATCAAAAAGAATCAGTTCTGATCAGAATCTACTCCCGGGAACAGAATCGTTACCAAACGCGCCCTTATATTGTCATTCAACTGAATCTTTGGAGGAAATTGCACAAGTCTACCTTTCAATTGTAAGAGTAAGATTGGGGCAAGAAGAAAAGCCATTAACCATCTTTTCTTTCTTTTGGAGTTTCTTTTTCGAGCAACTTTTTACTTTTTTTACTTTTTGCCGCATAGACTAATGAAGAAGAAAGTCATTGACGGTGATTGAACCTCAATTTCATCCCGACTAATTCATATGAAAGAGTCAATCTTGAAATTTATTGCTCAATATATTAACATTTGAGATTTCACTAAATTTCTTCATCTATTGAAAACCTTCATGTTGTGATACATGGGGATTTCGTTGAACATACTGGCAAAATCTCTTGTCTGGCATGTGATGGGATTTGTCCATCAAAATGGACAAGAGTTTTGAAGTGAAAGGTTGCTAATTGCCCTAGTGATGACTTCAATTGGGAGCCAAGCTCATTGTTTTAGAAATGATGTCTTCTTCGATGCAAGTGACACGGGCAAGTAACGTGCATCGGGGGAAGTAATTGATAGTTCAAGCACTTACAAAAAAAAATAAAAATAAAAATAAAAATGTCATGTAGGAATGTATCATGTGTAAAACCATTGAATGGAAATTATAAATAGTCAAAAAGTTAACTATTTTAGAAATCAATACCAAATAAGCAGCCACAAATATGACTTGTGTAGTCAAAAAGTTATAGCAATCCACGGGCAATGTAAGTTGGTTAAAAAGGTCATCGCAATCACACATATGTACACACTTATTCGTGGCTTTTTCTTCGTCGTGATCAACATTCCAAATGACACGGAGCAAGTAACGTGTAGTGAGAAGCAATTGAAATAATAGTTCAAATAATTAGAGAAAATTTTTTTAAAAAATGTCCTATGCAGGTGTATTGTATGTGATATCTCTGAATTGAAATTACAAGTTGTCAAAAAGTTAATTGTTTAGAAATCAATCAATTACCAAATGAGCAGCGACAAATACAACCTGTGTAGTCAAAAAGTTATATAACCACCCATAAGCTGTGTAAGTTGGTCTAACAAGTCATGGCGATCAATAAGTGTGTAAGTTCGCACGTATATACATACTTATTAGTAGTTCTCTTTTTGCCGTGATCAACATTCCAATCAAATGAGCAAGAGGCCAGCATCTTTCAAGACTTGATATCAACACAATCCATCATTCATAATCAGGACGTGCTCATTATCACCAATGTGGTGAAATCATATGGAATAACTTGCAATCAATCATCCAGTAATCCTTTGGAGTACGTCAACTTCCAAAGACTTCTAGTTATAGAAAGATTGACCATGCGACCTCAAAATTTTCATGAAATACTTATCATCGCAGTCACACATTTGTACACACTAATTAGCTGCTGTTTTTTGTTGTGATTAACATTCCAAGTGACACGGAGCAAGTAATGTGTAGTGGGAAGTAACTGAAAAGATAGTTCGAATAGTTAGAGAAAAATTAAAATATGTCCTATACAAGTGTATCGTGTGTGAAGTCGTTGAATTCAAATTACAATTAGTCAAAAAGTTAATTATTTAGGAATCAATCAATTACCAAATGAGCGGCGACAAATATGACTTGTGTAGTCAAAAAGTTAAAGCTATCCACGGGCAATGTAAGTTGGTTAAAAAAGTCATCGCAGTCACACATGTACACACTTATCCGTGGCTTTTTCTTTGTCGTGATCAACATTCCAAATGACACGGAGCAAGTAACGTGTAGTGAGAAGTAATTGAAATAATAGTTCAAATAGTTAGAGAAAAATTTAAAAAATGTCCTATGCAGGTATATTGTATGTGAAATTGCTGAATTGAAATTACAAGTTGTCAAAAAGTTAATTGTTTAGAAATCAATCAATTACCAAATGAACAGTGACAAATACAACCTGTATAGTCAAAAAGTTATATAACCACCCATAAGCTGTGTAAGTTGGTCTAACAAGTCATCACGATCAATAAGTGTGTAAGTTCGCACGTATATACATACTTATTAGTAGTTCTCTTTTTGCCGTGATCAACATTCCAATCAAATGAGCAAGTGGCCAGCATCTTTCAAGACTTGATATCAACACAATCCATCATTCGTAATCAGGACGTGCTCATTATCACCAATGTGGTAAAACCGTATGGAATAACTTGCAATCAATCATCCAGTAATCCTTTGGAGTACGTCAACTTCCAAAGACTTCTAGTTATAGAAAGATTGACCGTGCGACCTCAAAATTTTCATGAAATACTTATCATTGCAGTCATACGTTTGTACACACTAATTAGCTGCTGTTTTTCGTCGTGATTAACATTCCAAGTGACACGGAGCAAGTAATGTGTAGTGGGAAGTAACTGAAAAGATAGTTCGAATAGTTAGAGAAAAATTAAAATATGTCCTATACAAGTGTATCGTGTGTGAAGTTGTTGAATTCAAATTACAAGTAGTCAAAAAGTTAATTATTTAGAAATCAATCAATTACCAAATGAGCGGCGACAAAAATGACTTGTGTAGTCAAAAAGTTAAATAGCTACCCCGAGCTATGTAAGTTGGTTGAACAAGTCATCGCAGTCAATAAGTGTGTAAGTTCACACGTACGTACACACTTATTAGCGGTTGCTTTTTTTGTCGTGATCAACATTCCAATCAGATGACCAAGTGGCCAGTACCTTCCAAGACTTGATATCAGCACAGTCCATCATTCATAATCAGGACGTGCTCATTATCTTCAGTTTGTGTGTTGTCCATAGTAAAGCCATATGAAATGACTTGCAATCAATCATCTAGTGATCTTCGAAGTATGTCAACTTCCAAAGAGTTCTAGTTGTAGAAAGATTGACCATGCGACCTCTCAGTCTTCATGAAATACTTATCATCACACTCACACGTACGTACACAATTATTAGCGACTATTTTTTGTCGTGATCAACATTCCAACTGGCACAAAGCAAGTAATGTGTGGTGGGAAGTAATTGAAACGATAGTTCAAATAATTAGAGAATGTCCTATACAGGTTTATTGTGTGTGAAATTGTTGAATTGAAATTATAAGTAGTCAAAAAGTTAATTGTTTAGAAATCAATTAACTACCAAGTGAGCAGTGACAAATATAACCTGTGTAGTCAAAAAGTTATATGGCTACCCACAGGCTATGTAAGTTGGTTGAACAAGTCATTGTAGTTAATAAGTGTGAAGTTCACACATATGTACACACGTATTACCGGTTGTTTTTTTGTTGTGATCAACATTCCAATCAGATGACCAAATGACTAGCACCTTTTAGGACTTGATATTAGCACACTCCATCATTCATAATCAGGACGTGCTCATTATCACCATTACTGGTGCTGTCCATAGTAAAACCGTGTGGAATGACTTGCAATCAATCATCCAGTGATCCCTCAAAGTATGTCAACCTCCAAAGACTTTATGTTGTAGAAAGATTGACCAGGCAACCTCAAAGTCTTCATGAAATACTTATCATGTAGAATTTAGAGTAATTTCGGTTTCAAAAGAAAATACCAAAAATATTAGCTTAGGTTGCATATTATATAGTTTTACATTATAATAATAGATAGTTTGTTGGTTCATGCGTGATCACGCATCATATTTAAGCATTTCATGTAGTCATTGCACATTGTGTGTCATTGTATATTTGCCTCTTGATTTATAGTTTGCAGAAGCACTAGCATGAGGTTTTGCTTGTGCTTGCTCATTGCATCTCCAGTTTATTCAGTTTTCCACAATTTATTTACTTATTGGGTGTTATTTTATTGTTTAAACACCATGCATGATCACATTAACATGTTAGTGGCTTGGGATAATAAACCAGATAAAGATTTAATGCAACACGTTTTCAAATAAAAAGAAAAGGTACCAAAGGGGCGTTTGATTAATCTAGAATAATCAAGTCCTTATATTTCTTTTCAACTATTTTTCTTGTGACCTAGCTGGGTTCGCATTTTTTATTTTATCTGCAACATTGATGTGTCTGTTGAGTTGTGCGCATTGTTGTTTGATCTAAAGTATATCACTAATCCCGATACGAATCAACAATTCTAAGTTGCCTTTGTCCATGATCCCATTATAAGAATAAAGAACCAGAGTTCCTTCTAAAAGAACGAAAAAAAAAAAAAAAGGCTCGTTCTTTACAAGGAATCCAAGGCCACAGCCACTACCCACGTTTATGTAATTTCTGAGGGACAGTCAGCTGAATGGCTGCACTTCGTGGGTATAGCATCGCCCCTAAGATTTTGAGAGAGAGACAGACAGACAGACAGACAGACAGAGAATTCTACCAGGTCACGACAATGGTAAAAAAAACATAAGAACCGTGCATTAATTGATTCAAAAGTACAGATAAGATTCTAATGCATTGCTACTAAAATGATTTAAAAAAAGGATAAGATGCTACTAAAGAGACGATTCTAATAAACAAGAACGGCCAATAGCAGTCCTGCAAAGCTATAATCAACATCGAAATTATTAGCACTATATACATCTCAAGATAAAGCTGAGTATCCGTCGCTCCAGCAACGACTAAGAAACGCCTCCAGTCACCAAGTAACAAAAATTTGGCACATATAGAGGCGCAAATACATAAACAATACTGTGACATCCCGCTATTACTTTTGTATTGTTCACAACCATCAGCTGTTAGCAGGCAGGGACCTTGCCCAATTAAATGAGTACGAATGTACAATCCAATTAGTACTTTCTCATATCATGTAAGTAAATGGTCAGGAAACAATAGAACTATGGGAGGTAATCTCTTCAAGGAGAAGTTTTCTGGCCCTGTTGACCATGTTGAAGCATAGGCATATGTGATCCTCGAGTTCCTTTAGTCCATCAAGGAACTTGGCATGGTCCTTGCGGAGCTCTTTCACCACCCCTAGTATGAGATTTTTTATCCTTGCCTCTCTCCAATCCAATCTGGATTGATTGTCTGTCATGCTCCACAGCAGAATGCAAACGATTGACAAGGCGATCAATAGTGTCCAAGTCATGGCTGAGAACACAACCCCTGGCAGCAGCATCAAGTTGAGCAGCATTGGCAAGCTCTTTCTTTGAGAATTTGTCACGTGGAAGATACACCATCAGGCATGGAGCACTAACAAATGCAATGAGTGCATGGGCCGTGACACCAATGGCAGACGCAACAGCAGCAACTCCAGTGCCGATGAGACAAACCGCGGACCCTGCAATGGCGTGGCGAACAAATTTAACTCTTGATTTGGACTTCTGTAGTCTATGGTGCAGCTGCTGTTTGAGCTCTGAAAAGCAGCTGCGCATTTCGCTTAAGTCATTGGAGCAGGCTGAATTGAAGGGGTTGTCCTGGCAGTTAAACTGGACACAGACTTCCTAAACCGTGTTGCACTGTGATTGAGTAACTGAATCCGCCCAGAGTGGCGAGAGCGGGCAACGAGGACCGCCCTCCGTGGTTTCAAGCGTCGTAGCTATCGGCGAAGGAAGCGGTGGTGGTCAGGGCTCGTGTCGGCATTCTCACAAACATGTCCCGTGCAAGACGCGACCGCTCGCGGAAGGAAGCGTGCGTGCGGGAGAGAGAGAGAGAGAGAGTACCGTTGAGCTTGATTGAGAGAAGAAGGGAAGGATGCTTCGCACCTGGAAGAGACGAGACGCCGCGCTATGACTCCGCAGTCGGTATGCACCACCGGAGCGAGGGAGAGAGAGTGTGTGGAGAAGCAGCGTTGGTGTCGACGATGTCCCGAATTAGGGAAATATTGTCAAAAAAAACGACTCGGTCCGATGAGAACGAGAGTGGTTGCTAAAGCCAAAGAACCTAGACAATGAGCAACTCCTAATAGACTGATAGGATCACGAGAAGGGCAAAAATGAACCAAACTTTGCACCAAATAGAGGAGAGCAATTATAGAAAATATATGTGAAAATCGGAATTAACTCATAAAGGTGTCTCTTAGCATACAAGTAAGCTTTATTTTGAAACTCCCAAAATACAAAACCATCATGCCTGGTATGAAACAGATCAAAGCCAACAATATCTCGAGTGAGTTAATTTAGGAATGTCACAATAGGAAATCAAAGCAAGACCCTCTCTAATGGGTGCGGTTTGGGGGCGAATTAGGTGGATGTTAAAGGTGCGTTTAGTAACCATTCTATTCCCGAAAACAATTTCTACTCAAAAATAATTTTTTTTATATTGTTCTTTGGACAAATTTCTAAATATTTGAAGGCATTTGATAACCGCCTAAAATTTCTATTACCGCAATAAAACTTTGGTACGACCCTTAAATTATTTTGTAACTTATAATTTTTAAAATTTTTAATGCTTTTATTATATTTTTCTCTTTTTCGTTTTTATTTTTCCTTCCCTCCTCTTCCTCTTTAACCTCTCACTGGCGACGGCAATGGCTAACAATCGACTAGACAAGATCCCGTGACCTCATGGAGCCTCACCATGCTAGGGTGAGGCTCGAAGAGCTCGCTGGAGCCTTGCCAATGGCCGGGTGAGGCTCTCACCTAGATATGGTGAAGTGAGCCTCGACCAACCACCACAAGGCTGAGCCTCGCTAGGCCAAGGCAAGGCCGACCTCACTCTAATTAGGTGAGTTTGAGCCTCACCAGTGGCCAGGCGAGCTCACCTTGGCCTAGCGAGACTTCGGTGAGGTCGCCATACCTTGCCCAGTCGTGGTTGGTACTCGACAATGAGGAAGAAAGATAGAAAAGGAAAAGAGAATAGAAAAGAGGAGAAAAAGAGAATCATTTGCCTTAATGCTGGAATTGTTCCTAAAAATAAAGAATCAACTTTTTTCTACTATTCCATATTTATTCTAATAAAAAAATTTACTAAAGGGATTTTTATTCTTTTTTGGTTTTAGTGAACAAAATAATAGAATCATGCATTGTCTGACACGTTACCAAACAAGCCTTGATGCTCCTACAATGACCCAGTTTGACGAGGACGGGTAGTACTACTACTCGCTTGGGCCAAAGGATTTAGACAAAGAGCGGCTCCTGATAGGCTTCTAGGATATTGAAGGGACAGGATTGAAGCAACCTATGCACTGAATAGGAGAAGAGCAATTTTAGGATATATATGTGAAAATCAAAATTAAATTGCAGAAGCGCCTTTAAAGACAAAACCATGAGGCCTAGTGTGAGATGGGTCAAAGCAAACCCCCTCCAATAGGTGCGTGGTTCGAGGACAAATTAAATGGAAGCTAATGAGCCTGTAACGATTCGACGAGGGTGGGGAGTGGTCGCTAAGATCAGAGGACTTAAATAAAGAGTGGCTCTTAACATACTTCTAAGATGAGAAATGAGGCAAGAAGGAATTGAATTATGCACTAAATAAAGGAAAGCAGTTCTGAGATATATATGTAAAATTAGAATTAACTTATAGAAGCGTTTTTTGATGTAATGACAAGTTTTGCAATGAGCTTAGTTTAGAGCACTATCAAAATAGGTTGCACTATCAAAATAGGTGACCTTCTAGGAAAGTACCTATCTACACGTCAAAAGACAAAACCATGAAACCCAATATAGGATGGACCAAATTGGAGAGTACCTCAAATAAGTTAATCAAGGATGTCACGATATCTTTCATGAATTCTTCACTATTTATTGGAGGGGAATGAAAGCGAGAGTAGAAAATAGGTTGCCTTGGAAGTTCACAAAAATAAAAGAGCGAGAAATGCCCTTTTGGTGTCGACTAAACATTTACAATTAAAAAAAAAAAAAAGAAGTGAAATCTTTTTGAGTATTCAACAATGACTCCAGCTAAAGTTTAAAAAGGAAAAGAAAAATCAAACAAAATTCCCAAGTTTGATTCCGATGTATATCAAATTATTATCACTACCGTATGACTACAATTAATGAAATATCCATATGCTTGGGTTCTAGCATTTGCCTCGCAATCGTTTACTAATTTGTAGTTGTCGCGACCTAAATTTTCGGGTGCACCACCTAAAAATAGGTTAATGGACTACTAAATCTTTAAACTTAGTTCGGGCTCTCCTAAGCTCATACCAATTTGCGACTTAAGGTTCAAATGATTATTAACTAGGAATCGCCACTAATCAGTTTACGGTAGGTCAATTAAACACCTAAATAAAATACTAGGATAATTATTTTACTCCTATGAACCAGAGACTAAGGGTACGGGGATTTGTTTACACCAGACTTCTCTAATACCCTTTCAGTACCATTTCTTTTTTATTTTTTTATTTTTAAAAACATTTTTGCAGGCAGCTAAGATTTATTTTAACCTAAATTACTATCATGCAAATGGTAACCACAAGGATTTAAACATTCAACTAAAAAAATAATAAATAAATAAATTGCATCTCACAAAGCAAGCAATTATTTCTTGGGTTTTCTTGAAATTAGAATTTTTTATAAGACATGCATTTTAACTACATGACCAAATTTTACTAACAAACAAATTCTAATTAAATGAACCTATTATGCAAACTAATTAACATGCACCTAATATTTTTTGTATTTTTTTATTGAAATTCGAAATTAATAAAAACCCTAATTAAACTATCTAAAATGAATAATTTTCTAATTTATTTTAGGGATTAATTTGACTTAAACCCTATCCTATCTTATAAAACTATTTTTTTAAAAGTGAAATTATTAAATGTGCAAACATTATCTAAGACCCTATTTATATATACAAAAAAAAAGGTTATTTAGGTCCAACCCTAACCTATTTCAAAAAAACTATCTAAAAATGCAATCCTAAAAATGCAATTCTAATTTATGAAACCAACATATTCTAATCAAGATTTGATTTTTTGATTTTTATTTTATTTTTTAGTGTTTTTCCAAGACAATCAAATATCGATAAACATTAAATCTAAACAATTAAGATATTCAACAAATAATGGATTAAAATAATCGAAAATATAATATGTTGTCTCACGGGTTAAATTAACGATTACTCTAACCCTAAACATCACGACATATAAAAAATGTTCAAAATAATTAAAAATCTGATCCGAAGTCTTACGGATCAAATTAATAATTATAAAGATTTAACAATTAAAATACTATAAAAAAATGCCTAAAAATTAATATAATTAAAAAAAATGAGCTCAAGCCACCCCGCGATCCGCTTGCAACAACCAGGCATCTCCTCTCACTTTGCTTGCCATCGCGATAGCTGTTCGAGCCCGCCGTTGTCCACCTCCGCTCTCCCCCGTCGAAGCTCTAATGCTAGGCTAACCGCTGGGCACCCCACCGTCGCTATCCCTCTTTAGGTAGTTTAGCTTTTTTTTTTTTTTTTTTTTTTTTTTATTTATTTAAATTGTAATATTGGATGTCAATATTCATTTCATAAATTTTGTAGGCACTATCCGCAGGGGTTTTGTCCAAAATTGTTGTAATTATTAATTTGATCCATAAAACATCAGATCATTTTTTTAATTATATTAATTTTTGGGCATTTTGGTAGTATTTTAATTGTTAAATCATTATGATTATTAATTTGATCTATAAGACTTCGGATCATATTTTTAATTATTTTGAACATTTTTATATGTTGTGATGTTTAGGGTTATAGTAGTCGTTAATTTAACTTATGAGACGACATGTTTTTCGATTATTTTAATCATTTATTTGTTGAATATCTTGATTGTTTAAATTTAATGCTTATTTGATAATTACTTGTCTTGGAAAAACATAAAAATATATATATAAATAAAAAATTTAAAAAAATCAAATCTTACATGTTGGTTTTATAAATTAGGATTGCATTTTTAGATAATTTTTTAAAAATAGGTTAGAGTTGGACCTAAGATAGGATAGGGTTTAAGTCAAATTAATCCTTAAAATAAATTAGAAAATTCTTCATTTTAGATAGTTTAATTAGGGTTTTTATTAATTCCTAATTTCAATAAAAAATAAAATACAAAAAATATTAAGTGCGTGTTAATTAGTTTGCATAATAGGTTCATTCAATTAGAATTTCTTTATTAGTAAAATTAGGTCATGTAATTAAAATGCATGTTTTATAAAAAAATTATAATTTCAAGAAAACCCAAAAAATAATTGATTGCTTTGTGTTTACTTCTTTTGATGCAATTTATTTATTTATTTATTATTATTTTTCATTGAATGTTTAATAGCAGATGAGCATCTGTGTAGTTACCATATTTGCATGATAGTAATTTAGGTTAAAATAAATCTTAGTTGCTTGCAAAAATATTTTTTGAAAATAAAAAGAAATAGTACCGAAAGGGCATTAGAGAAGTCTAGTATAATCAAGTCCTCGTACCCATAATCTCTCGTTCGAATGAGTAAAATAATTCTCCCATTATTTTACTTAGGTGTCTAATCGACCTATCGTAAATTGATTAGTGGCGACTCTTAACTAATAATCTTTTACATGCTAAATATTTGAACCTTAAGTCGCGAATTGATATAGGCTTGGGAGAGCCCAAGCTAAATTTAAAGACTTAATAGTCCATTAGCCTAAACCTAGGTGCTAAACCCGAAATTTTAAGTCGCGACAGCTTGGCAACTCCGCTAAAGACTTGTGTTAAAACACTTAATGAACTTAGGCCAATTTTTCTTTTTCTTTTAAAAATATTTTTGTTTGGCAATGAGGACAACAAGTATGTCCCTAACATTTTTAAGATGTTAAATGTTCTTGCAGATGGAAGATATAAGGAGAGTAGTCTTTGCTAACCCTTGTCTTGTAGGAAGGTGTGGGATGGATAATTTATTTTTCCCTAATTAGAAGTGTTGTTTGCATTTAAACTGTTGTGCATGGTTTGTTGATTTTAGCACTACACTATTGCATACACAACCTATGGTCGGACCTGGGCTGTGATAGGATTTTTAGGATGGTGTTGAAAATGATACTTCCTCCAAAGTGAGACTGCTATGTAAAGGTTGACATTCTCTTTACCGAATTTTGTTTTCATGGTGTCGAATGTGTTTATTCATATCTGCGAGACTGCGTGACTATTGGGCATTCCATTCAACTGAGTCAGAGTTAGGAGGACCTGACACGTTAATGCGAGACTGCAACGGTCAGATCATCATATTAGCTCTACTTTGTTAAGCCATCTAGATAGAAATCGAGCCTCACATTTTATGTGTTTGTTTATGTTATTGTCATCCATTTCCGGTGAAAGTAAGTTGTTTAAATTCTTACTTCGCAATTTATTTACTTTATTTTGTCGGTTCATGACAATAAATTTCGTCGTCAATCTTGTTTTATATGCAATGGGGAAAACTAAAGTACAATTCATTTCCACTCCCAAAAAATAGCTCAAAATGTGATTGGACCAGTTAGATCAAGATGGTCAGAGATATGTGAAAGCCAGAATCGCCTGACTTCTCCCATTATTAGAGATCAACATTCACTCTGGTGTTATACAAGTGCTACATCATTTCTTGTGTCCACAAACTTCCACCTTCATATTTGGTGAGTACGAGCTAACTCCAACACTAGAGGAATATAGTGTTGCCATTGGAATACCCTTGGAAAAGAAACTTGTTAAACCGTCTATCGATATAGATTATATTTCTGAATTATCACAGTTTTTAGAAATCGAAGCCGAAATGGTAAGGAAGGTTGTCAAAACCAATTGTTTTACATGTCCATTTTCATTTTTCGAAGAATGTTTTGCAAATCAATCAATAATTTCAAAAATTAGGATTTTCATGTTAGCATTTTGTGGGCTAATCATTTTTCCTTATCGAAAAAATGCCATTAATCCTTCAAGTATGATGAGCCAATCCCGTTGCTAGGCCTTTCGAGTGCTACTTCTTATTACCCATATAGGGTGGCAAAACAATTGGCTTTAACAACATTCCTTACCATTTCAGTTTCGATTTCTAAAAACTGTGATAATTCAGAAATAGAATCTATACCGATAGGCGGTCTAACAAGTTCCTTTTCCAGAGGCATTCCAATGACAACACTATATTCCTCTAGTGTTGGAATTAGCTCGTACTCACCAAATATAGAGATGAAAGTTTGTGGATACCAGAAATGAGACAGCGCCTGTATAACACCAAAGTGAATGTTGATCTCTAACAGTGGGAGACACATATCTCTAGTCATCTTGATCTAACTAGTCCAATCACATTTTGAGTTCTTTTTTGGGAGTGGAAATAAATTATACGTCGGTTTTTCCCCATCGTATATAAAACAAGACTGACGATGAAACCTATTGTCATGGACAGACAAAATAAAGTAAATAAATTGCGAAATAAGAATTTAGATAACTTACTTTCATCGGAAATTGATGACAATCACATAGACACACGCATGAAATATGAGGCTCAATTTCTATTTAGATGGCTTAACAAACTGAAGCTAAAAAGATGATCTGACCGTTGCAGTTTCGCATTAACGTGTCAGGTCCTCCTAACTCTGGCTCAGTCGAATGGAATGCCCAATAATCACGCAGTCTCGCGGATATGGACAAACATATTCGACACCATGAAAAAAAATTTCGGGGAAGAAAATGTCAACCTCTACATAACAGTTTCGCTTTAAGAGAAGTATCATTCTCAACACCATCCTAAAAATCTTATCGCAGCCCAAGTTCAACCACTGATTGTGTGTACAATAGTATAATGTTAAAAGCAATAAAATATGCACAATAGTTTAAATGCAAACAACACTTCTAATTAGGGAAAAATAAATTATACATCCCACATTTTCCTACAAGACAAGGGTTAGCAAAGACTACTCCCCTTATACCTCCCATCTGCAAGAACATTTTAACACCTTAAAAATGTTAGGACATAGCTGGTGTCCTTACTGCCAAACAAAAATATTTTTAAAAGAAAAAGAAAAATTGACCTAAGTCCACTAAGTGTTTTAATACAAGCCTCCAGCAGAGTCGCCAAGCTATTGTGACCTAAAATTTCGAATTCACCTCCTAGGTTTAGGCTAATGGACTACTAAGTCTTTAAACTTAGATTAAGTTCTCCCAAGCCCATACCAGTTCACGACTTAATGTTCAAATATTTAGCATGCAAAATATTATTAGTTATGAGTCGCCACTAATTAGTTTATGGTAGGTCGATTAAACACCTAAGTAAAATAATTGGAGAATTATTTTACTCATGTAAACCAGAAACTATGGGTACATGGACTTGATTACACTAGACTCCTCTAATGCCCTTTCGAAATCATTTCTTTTTATTTTCAAAAAATGTTTTTGCAAGCAACTAAGATTTATTTTAACATAAATTACTATCATACAAATATGGTGACCACACAAAAAACAATCAATGAAAAAAAATGATAAATAAATTGCTTCAAAAGAAGTAAACACACAAAGCAAGCAATTATTTTTTGGGTTTTCTTAAAATTAGAATTTTTTTTATAAAACATGCATTTTAACTACATAACCTAATTTTACTAATAAAGAAATTCTAATTGAATGAACCTATTATGCAAACTAATTAATATGCACTTAATATTTTTTGTATTTTATTTTTTATTGAGATTAGGAATTAATAAAAACCCTAATTAAACTATCTAAAATGAATAATTTTTTAATTTATTTTAAGAATTAATTTGACTTAAACCATATCTTATCGTAGAAAACTATTTTTAAAAAATGAAATTATTAAAATGTGCAAACATTATCTAAGACCATATTTATATATTTAAAAAAAAAAAGTTATCTAGGTCCAATTCTAACTTATTTTTAAAAAAAAATTATATAAAAAAGCAATCCTAATTTATGAAACCAACATATAAGATTTGTTTTTTTTTTTTTTTTTTTTTTTTGCATTTTTCCAAGATAAACAATTATCAGATAAACATTAAATTTAAACAATCAAGATATTCAACAAATAAATAATTAAAATAATCAAAAAAATAATGACTACTATAACCCTAAGTATCACGACATATAAAAAATATTCAAAATAATTAAAAATTTGATCGAAATCTTACGGATCAAATTAATAATTATAATGATTTAACTATTAAAATAATATCAAAATGCCCAAAAATTAATATAATTAAAAAAATAATCCAATGCATTACAGATGAAATTAATAATTACAATAATTTTGGACAAAACTCATGAGTGCCTACAAAATTTATTAAATGAATATGGACATCCAATATTACAATTTAAATAAATAAACTAAAAAAATAAAATAAAATAAGCTAAACTACTTCAAGGGGGACAGCGACCGGGCGGTTGCTAGCCAGCATCCGAGCTCCGGCGGGCAGCAGCAGCAGGTGGACAGCGGCGGGCTCGAGCAGCTACCGCGATGGCGAGCAGCGAGAGGAGACGCCTGGTTGTTTTCAGGCGGATCGGCAGGGCGGATCGAGCTCGGAGCAGCGGCGGAGGCGGAGTTGGGTCGCGGGTTGCTGGGCGGCGACGGCGTCGGGTGGAGGCGAGCTCAGATCTGCAGGTGTCGGGGCGCTCGAGCGATGAGATCGGGACAGCAGCAGTCGAGCGGTGAGGGCCTCGGCGCTGGGTCGTGGGCTACTGAGCGACGACGGCGTCGGGCGGAGGCGAACAGCAGTCGCCGGTGACGCGGTCGTCGAGCGAGATCGGCGCAGCGAGCTTCGCGATCTGCAGCAGGGGGGCTGCTGCAGGGGCGTCGGGTCGAAAGGGGCAGCGGTCCGCTCGGGTTCAGATCTGGTGGAGGCGCAGCGACGGTGGCTAGAGAGGGGAGTTTGGCCGATAGAGCGGGGATGGCGCGGCGGCGAACGGCGAGGGTTGAGGCGCGGATGGAGCGGCGAGGAGCGGCGAGGAGCGCAAGCGTCGGCGGCGGTGCTGCACGTCGGAGGCGAATCTGGTGGGGTGGCGGTGGCGGAGGCGACAGCGGCGAAGGCGCGGAGGCGGCTGACGGAGGCGGCGCCGGCGCGGTGGACGGCGCTGGCACGCCTGGTGCGATCGGGGAGCCCCTTCGGGGAAGACGACACTGTAGCATTTCCCCTTTTTATTTTTTTTTCACCTGTCAACTCTCTCACGTCACTTCTGAGTTCTCTCTCACTTGCTGACTTTTCCTTTTCTCTCTTGCACAAATTCCTGCAAAACAAAAGACTTTTTTTTTCTCCTCAATTTTTTTGAACTCTTTCCTCACGAATTCTCTCGAATTTTTCTTTCAATTTTTTCCACCCTCGTCACGAAAAATGTAGCTCTCTTTTATAGTGATTTCTAAATGGCCACTTTCCATGGCAACTTTCGAGTTTCCATCTTCTGTTACATTAAATTAAGGCTGCAAATCGGAGCGTGATTTCGAGTTTTATTCTTTCTATTTTATTGAAATCTTTACCATTTATTCACTTGATTTTTTAATTGATTTTGCATTTATCAAAATCTAAATATTTATCAGAATTTCAAATTTCCATACATAATCAATCAAATCGATTTTCCCCTATTTTTTCCATTTTTTTTAATTTTATTTGTTATGATGTGATTTTATTTTTTATTTCCCTAGATTTGTCAAAATTATGTGTCAATAGTAGTCTTTCACAATTAGTGAAATTACACAATAGAAAGTTCATTCAACGATTTCATTAAACATTGTTAGTAAAATTCAAGGATGACAGACTAATTCCTTTCCAGGTTTCTTCCCCCAACATTTTTTCGATAAAACAACCCACGTAAATTAATAACAAATATACCCAACAAGAGAGTCGATAACATATACCATTAAACCATTGCATTATTAGATATATTTAAATAGCTATATAAAAACTTTATATTAGAGGTGTTTATGGCGTATGTTTTTAGTTCATTATTTTTCTAAAGTGATATAAGATTAAGCAAAGTACTGACATTAACTTTCATAGTATACTAAAGGCAAAACCTAATAAGCCCGATTAAGCGGTAAATCATGAAGCGTGGTCCTTTCAGTAAGCTCAACCAAAAACTTTTATCATCGAATAATGTTCACTACATCAGGAAATAGTTATAAGACGAGCAAGAGCCCGAAAGAGGTCCCCAAAAAAAAAAAAAATCAAGGAAATAGATCTAATACGCATCATTTACATTTTACTTTGGAGAAAAAGACCATTTATTTTTTATATAAATGAGAACATATTCTTGAATTCCAATGTTCACAAACTCTTAAGGGGTGACATAACATTCTCCTTTTAAACCCAATCAAGCAAGAAGAGCAACTGCTGAATTTATATCTCGAGGAATATAAGCGAGAGACCATGTGGGATGCTTGCCGAGCAAGCTTTCCAGCATCCTGTATGATGCATTATTTTCTCATGAAAACTCTGAAGCTGAACTTCAGGGTAAGGTTGGCCACAAGCCACAACAGACCAACCCAAATTCTCCTTCAAAGATGAGATGCACCAAAAACCAGCTAGTGAACGGGGTCCAGATAGAAAGCAGTGTGCATATAACCTGGTCATTGTTGTGTAGGCTTGAGTGCTCAACCATATGGACACTACATTAGCATAAACACTGCAATTTTTTAGAAGAGAAGAAGCAACCATGTGCTACATTATGTTGAGAGCTCGCAAGAGCAATAACAGCATCATTCGTGAAAACACGGAGGATTTTAAATGAACAAAATGCCGTCAGATGAAACAAAAACAGCTACAATCTTGTAGCAACAGCATAAGATGCAGATGCTTTTCGGGACTGTAAGTCCAGCAGTGCATGCCATTTCGCATACCCACGCACACATGTGGAGAACATTTTGCCGAGAGAGTTGTCCAGAGTGGACCTTCCAAATGAACACGTCAAGCAGTTCAAACATGGCATGATCCCATTATAAGAATAAAGAACCAGCGATCGTTCTAAAAGAATGAAGGAAAACAAAGACTTGTTCTTTACAAGGAATCCAAGACCATAGCCACTACCCACGTTTATGTAATTTCTGAGGGACAGTCAGCTGAATGACTGCACTTCATGGGTATGGTATCTCCTAAGATTTTGAGAGAGAGAGAGAGAGAGAGAGAGTTCTACAAGGTCACGACAATGGTAAAAAATATAAGAACCGTGCATTAATTGATTCTTAAGTACAGATAAGAGTCTAATGCATTGCTACTAAAAAGAATTATAAAAACAGATAAGATGCTATTGAGACATGATTCTATTACACCAACAATGGCCAATAGCAGTCCTGCAAAGCTATAATCAACATCTAAGTTATTAGCACTACATACAACTCAAGATAAAGCTGAGTATCCCTCCCTCCAGCAACAACTAAGAAACACCTCCAGTCACCAAGTAATAAAAATTCGGCACATATACAGGTGCAAATACATAAACAATACTGTGACATCCCACTATTACTTTTGTATTGTCAACAACTCTCAGCTGCTAGCATGCACAGACTTTGCCCAATTAAATCAGTACTAATGTACAATCCAATTAGTACTTGCTCAGATCATGTAAGTAAATGGTCAGTACGAATGTACAATCCAATTAGTACTTGCTCTACAATCCAATTGGTACTTGCTCATATCATGTAAGTAAATGGTCAGGAAACAATAGAACTATGGGAGGTAATCTCTTCAAGGAGAAGTTTTCTGGCCCTGTTGACCATGTTGAATAATAGGCATATGCGATCCTCAAGTTCCTTTAGTCCATCAAGGAACTTAGCATGGTCCTTGCGGAGATCTTTCACCACCCCTAGTATGAGATTTTTATCCTTGCCTCTCCCCAATCCAATCCGGATCGATTGTCTGTCATGCTCCACAGCAGAATGCAAACGATTGACAAGGCGATCAATAGTGTCCAAGTCATGGCTGAGAACACAACCCCTGGCAGCAGCATCAAGTTGAGCGGCATTGGCCAGCTCTTTCTTTGAGAATTTGTCACGTGGAAGATACACCATCAAGCATGGAGCACTAACAAATGCAATGAGTGCGTGGGCTGTGACACCAATGGCAGACGCAACAGCAGCAACTACAGTACCAATGAGACAAAGCGCAGACCCTGCAATGGCACGGCGAACGAATTTAACTCTTGATTTGGACTTCAGTAGTCTATGGTGCAGCTGTTGCTTGAGCTCTGAAAAGCAGCTACGCATTTCACTGAAGTCATCGGAGCGGACTGAATCGAAGGGGTTGTCGAGGCAGTCAAATTGGACAAAGACTTCATGAACCGTGTTGCACTGTGATTGAGTACACGAATCCGCATCAAGAGGAAGCACTTCGAGCAGCTCAACAAGAGGAGAGTACATGTCACGGGCGTGGCGCACACTTTGGCAAAGCAAAAGGCAGAATTTGGACGTGTTCTCGCTGTGGTCGAAGTATGAAGAGACTAATCGGGTAAGCTTATTGTCCTTGGCGTGCCTGAGTGCCTCCCCCACGGATTCCCTGTTCGGTTGCAGAACGCGATGCAGCACCCACTCCTGGGTCGACCCGCTGCCGTCTTGCTCTTGAAGATCCACTTCCTGCTCTTCCTGACTGCATTCTTCAACGTAAATCGCGGATCGAATCTCGTTATAAGAACTGGTCTGAAGAGAGAGCGTGTACTCCCGGTGTAGATCGAAAGTGGGCGAGACCGGCTGGCTCGATCTTGACGCCCCGCCTGGCGAAGTCCCTGCGGCACCAAGTCCGGTGAGGCAATTTCGCAAACACATCGACGGCAAAGCGAACTTCACCCCTCGAAAAAGAAAGCATACGAGACTTACCCGGTGACGGCGGCGGATGGGAATGGAGGTCCTGCTCCGGACGCGAATTGGGTAGCGAAGATGGAGAGCGTTTGACGGAGAGACACGGCAACATTCCGCGCGCATGGAGGAGCTACGCCGGGCTGAAGCACTGCCTTCCCAATTGCGCTGATTCGGCGCTTCATCATCATCTGTCGATCGGACTGAGGATGGGAACCATAAAAAGTCATCGGCAATCGCTATTGACGTCGAAACACACGATGGTCCCACCCAGATATATTGGATAAAATAATCTGTGTAAATTAATAATATAAATTAGATGTATTTAAATAGATATACTGAAATTGTATATTAGAGATGTTTATGGTGTATGGTTTCAGTTCATTATTTTTCTAAAGTGATTTGAGATTAAGCAAAGTACTAGCATTAACTTTCAAAGGATATCGAAGGCAGAAGCTAAGGCTGTGCATGGTTAAATTTTCGAAATGAAATTGATTTCGCCGTAAATCAATTTCTCAATTTCTATTAGGACAAGTTTCGGAAGAAAGTTAAAACCCGTTTGATAACGACTAAAATTTCTATTTTTCAAACAAAAGTTTGATAACGAAAAAATTTCTATTTCTATGAATCATGTTGTCCCCATCCTTTTACCTCACTCTTCTTGGTGCTTGTGATGGTAATTTAATTTGATAAAAGTTGGTAAATCACTTTAATTTATATTGGTAATTCGATAGAGTAGTTAAGAACTTCAAAACATTAGCAATTTATGTAAATAAAAGCTAGTAATTAGTATAAAAAATGCTAATATGCTAATAAGCCCGATTAAGTGGAAAATCTAGAAGCGTGGGTCTTTTAGTAAACTCTACAAAAAACTTGTATCATTGAATAATGTTCACTAAATTAGAAAATAGTTAGAAGATGAGCAAGAGCCCGAAAGAGGTCCAAGAGAAAACAAGGAAAAAGATTTAATATGCATTGTTTATATTACTTTGAAGAAACAGACAAATTATTTGTTATATATATATATATATGTGTGTGTGTGTGTGTGTGTGTGTTCTTGAATTCCAATGTTCACGAAAGGGGAAACATAGGTACATCCAAAAACTGCATGGTCCATGCTGATTTTGCATACTTTTGTTCTATACTAGCTTTTAATTAAGTAATAATTACCTAATAAGTCCTAAATTTAGTATATGAATATTAATTCATTCGTAAGCTTTAATCATTATTTTAATAGGTTAATCAATCCGACTTGATACGTGTTCATTGATAAAATCGCCATAGGAATGGAGACATTTTTTTTTTTTTTGTGATAATTGACTGAAATAATCAAGTTATGAATAAAAGGTGGGATGCAAATTAAATTAGAATAAAATATCTATCAAATAATCGTAGATCTTCGATTCACATTGGAATCCTCAATCGTCAAGCCGTATTCATCCATCTGGGATTCATGCAAGAAACACGAGAACAAGTTCAATTTCGATTTCACCTGCCCTATGCTTTCAAGATTCAAAAACCGGACGTCACGCTTTTCTTGGAACCGACGGCCACAAGAGGACAACACACGCCTGCAAGACACCAGATCACGGTCCCGTGTTCCGGGAACTAGGAGTGTCAACGGTTCGGTTCGGTTTGGTTTTTTTGAAAAACCAAACCGAATCGAACTGTTAAAAAAAAACTCCTGAACCGAATCGAATGATATTGAATGAACCGAACCGAACCGAAATTTCGGTTCGGTTCGGTTTTTCGGTTTTTAGTTTAGCTTTTGGTTTTTTCTGTTTTTCTTTTCGGTTCTTTTCTTTCATTTTTGGCTGGATGAAGCGGATAAAAAGTTGGGACGCTTGGAAACGGCGACGACGACGGCCATGGATGGCGTGCAGATGCAGGACATGGTGATTACCCGTGCGGGCGTTACGAGTCAAACCACTTAAACAACATGTAAAAGCCCAACAAAAAGCTCAGCATCTCAGCATCTCTCTCATTATTCAAGTTTTATCATCGTTTTTCAAGGACTCCGCGACTTTGGGTGCTGTATTTGCCTTCGCCAGAGACCCATTTTCTTGGTTTTTTCTTATCTTTCCTCTGCCACCCAAAGTCCAAGGCCCATCTGCTCGCCTTTTCAATCTCACTGAGACTCCACTGCTTCTCGTCGAAAGACCACTTCTCTCCTCTCCTCCGCGACCGCCCTCCATTGCCCATCAGCTTTTGGTTTTATCTGTTTTTCTTTTCGGTTTGTTTTCAGCCTAAACCGAATGAGGCCAAGACGGATCTGGTTCGGGCATTATGTCGAACATCTAGTGGTTGTCGACCGTGTGGGGGCGTCCGAAGACATCCGAGACAAAAACTCAAGCCAAAATCAACATACAGCAAACAAAAAATGCTCAAGGTCGACTCAAAAACGATTCCTTCACATTAAACACGAGCATAAACAAGGAACAAGGAGTCCCCCTCGGTTGAAGCAAGATAGGGCAAAACAGAGCATCAAACGGGGAAGTGGTCCAGAGGAGACGGGAGTCGGGAGAGAAAATCAAACCATATAAAATTCGGTTTTATTATCGGTTTGTGGTTCGGTTCAGTTCGGTTAACTGATAAGAACTGAACCAATAAAAAAAAAAAACGGTTTTTAATGAGAACCGAAGAAAACCGAACCGAACCAAATTTTTCGGTTCGGTTCGGTTGGTTTTCGATTCGGTTCTTGACACGCCTACCGGGAACGTCGACGCCCATACGGTCCAGGAATCATGTCTCTACGCGATAACATAATCTAGACTCGATCGATTGGACATAATTAAATCAATAAAATATTCGAAATCTTTAGTTCTTGTTGGAGTGCCTTGCGCTGCTGATTAAAGATGTTTGATCATTTTCTTTTTCTCCGGAAGCCATGTCTGTATGATTAGCACGGTGTACTTATTAAGCAACCCGAGAGGGTTGTTGACCATATCCAATGAATGAAGAAATTGTCTAATTAAGTCTTCAACTTATCTTGTAAATATTAATTCAACCATAAACTTTTTAATTATATAAATTTAATTTCGAACCTTTAAGAAATGTAATAATATAGTTCTTCTAGTAAATTTTTGGTGGGAATTATTGACATGACAGTGACTTTAGGATAAGCATTTCGGCAATAATTGATACGAATGACTACATTGAAATTTTAATAGAATGAAACTAGCAATATCAAAAAATTAAATTTTATTCAGCTTAGACTCGGTTACCTAACCCTTTAGTCTCTCGAGTCCGCCACAAACGAGACGCAGACCCGGAAATGCCCTAACTTGGCACAAAAGGACATTTAAGTGCCAAAACCCGAGCAAAATGGATCACTTGAGTACCACTCCGGCCAAAATCTAGCCAAAACACTGATGTGTCAATTTTCCGGTGAAACAAGTGCAAAACGGCGTTGTTTTGGTGCGATGTGGTAAAAAAATTAATATAAAAATTAATTAATTTTAATTTTAATTTATTTAAAATATTTATAAAAATACAAATATTTAAAAATATTTATAAAAAAAAAAAAAAGGAAGGAGGCTGAGGGTTGAACCTCCCCGCCGCTGTTGGTAGGGCCCGGCAACAGAGGGGGGAGGGTCGAGCGAGGTCGCTGGGCCTTGGCCAGGGGCTGGCGACCTCGGCCGATCGACAACGAGGGCCCACAAGCCCTCGCCCCAATCTGGGGCGAGGGTCGCGGCCCTTGCTCAAATTTGGCGAGGGGGAAGGAGGAGGAGGAAAAAAAAAGGGGGGGGAGGAGGAGGAGGAGGGAGGCGGCGGCGGCACGCAGCCCTCGTCGCTAGTCACCGGTGGCGTCACCAACCCTCGAACAAGGCTCGGCGGCCCCGGCGGACCCTCCCCCACCTTCTGGCGACTAAGAGCTACACCTTGACCAAGCCCTCCCACCCTGACAATCATTCCAAGAGCATTTTTCAAAGTCTTTAACTGAGATGGAATGCCGGTGTAGCTCCATGTGGGTTTTCGTGGAGTTAGGGTTATATATTGTTGTGAATATGTCTCGAGTTTGAGCCCGTAATGAAACCGAACTAACGAGAATACGTTAACTCAACCACATGCGAGTCAAAGTAGCGCATGTGAATTGATCAACCGAAATTGTCAGAAGAAGATTGCATGCGGATCTATGAGTCGCAAGCGTGAAGAATGAGGCCAGAAGGGAGCGTGCAGCCGCGAGAGGGAAAGTCCAAAATTGCTGCTTGTATTTGATAATAGAAGCTGTGTCTTTTGTTATTCCACTGCAGTGCAACGGAGAATAGTGCTCGAGTTGGACTTCTTCGAGAAAGCTTGGGGAGTTGGTGTGCATGAAGAAAAGTGAAATGATGACATTCATTGCATGGGTCAAAGAAACAAGAAAGAAAGTTTCATACGTCCGTTTTCTCCTCTCCTTTAATGCATGCACATGCATGGACACGCATGGATTATGGTGGGCTTGCTTTGTCCTTTCTTTCTCTGAAGAAGACTTCCTCACACACATGTATCAGAGCCTGGTTTGGCTGACTTAAAGCAAATCGATAACAATGGAAGAAGGAAAGGTAAGAATCGACCGATTTGATGGGAAGGATTTTGCTTTCTGGAAGATATATATTGAAGATTGTCTATACCAGAGAAATTTGCACTTACCCTTATAGGGGGAGAAACCAAACTCAATGAAGGATACCGAGTGGGAATTGCTGGATAGACAAGCGATGGGTGTTATTCGGCTTATGTTGGCTCGTAACGTCACATTTAAAATCATAAATGAGAAAACCACTGCAAGACTGATGAAAGCCCTGTCGAATATGTACGAGAAACCCTCTGCGATCAATAAGGTCTATTTGATGCGACGTCCGTTTCACTTAAAAATGGGCAAAGGTACGTCAATAGCTGAACATATCAACGAATTCAATGAGGTCGTTAACCTATTAAGTTCAGTTGAGATTAACTTTGAAGATGAGGTACGTGCATTGATTTTATTATCTTCATTACCTGATAGTTGGAATACTACTGTTACTGCTATTAGTAATTCTTTTAGGTCAAGAAGTTTGACATTTGATGAGGTTCATGATTTGATTCTGAGTGAAGACATTCGTAGAAAAGAATCTGGTGAACCCGTGTCTACTACTTTAGTAGGTGAAAGTACATAAAGAACTAGCACATGTATTAGCAGGAACATGAACAAACATAGTCAGTCTAGGACCGGTAGAGTTGTCTGTTGGAATTGTGGCAATAGTGGGCATTATAGAAGAGATTAATGAAAAGGGTAAGGGAATTAGAGTTGAGTCTACAGAAAATATTGCAACTGTAGCTAAGAATGATTCTGATGATGTCGATTATGTCTTGTCTGTCATTGAGGATTCATCATTTGACGGATGGATAATGGATTATGGTTGTTCATTTCACGTTACACTAAGTAGGAACTGGTTTATCACTTATTAGTGCACGGGTAGTAGTAAAGTCTAGTTAGGGAACAACGCTGAGTGCAATGTTGTAGGTGTTGGTGATGTCAAAATCAAAATGCATGATGGTATTATGAGACATTGACTGGAGTAAGACACATTCCAGAATTGAAAAAGAACTTAATTTCCTTGGAAGCCCTAGATTCAGCTGGTTGCAGGTATTCTTCAAAAGGTAGAGTTCTGAAGGTTGTTTGAGGTGCCCTGGTGATAATGAAAGGAATGAAGCACGGAGGCTTGTATAAACTTCAAGGTGAGACAGTGACAGGTTTTGCCCCGGAGATGTTGGATGCATCTGTTCGAGAGTCTTTTGACTGCTTGAGGAAGACCTAGGTGTATGTGCCGATGCACAAGTTTGATGCTGGTGTCAGGATCACACGGTCAAGAGTTTTGATCGAGACGGAGACTGGTAAGTCAATCAAGCATGTGCGGACTGACAATAGCATGGAGTTCTGCTCGGAGCTGGCAAATAAATTCTACATAACATAGGGCATAGTGAAACACCGCACTAATGCCAGTAAATCACAACAATTTGCAAAATTGATGAGCAAAACTTTACTAGAGACGGCCCGTAAAATGATCTCTAGTGCTGGTGTTGCTAGGAAAATCCTAGCTGATGTGCTTAGTACGGTAAGCTACCTGGTGAATAGATCCCCATCAACTGCTATTGAATGGCGAACTCCTGAAAAAGTGTGATCAGGTAACGTTGTTGATTATTCTATTTTTAGAATGTTTGGTTGCCCATGTTATTTTCGAGTGAGTGATAGTAAGCTCGATGGGAGGGCAAGGTGCATATTCCATGGCTATGCACAAGGTGAGTGGGGCAATCAGTTGTGGTGCCCGGATATAAATTCACTTATTAACAGCAGAAAAGTTACATTTGACAAGTCTCCGATACTTCTGGCTAAGAGTGTTTGTGGTAGTGTTAATACGGATCTGGACGGTATTCAGCTTAAGGTGGAGTTGCAATTAGAAACTCCTGAGGTAGCGTGTACTAGCGGAATAATCAACACGGATGATACTTGTAGTGAAGTGGAGCCGATAGAGCCAACAGTTGCTGTAACTGCTGAATTTGACAAGGTGCGTGTTCGACCTTCTATCAGATATGGAAGCAATGATGGTTTTGCCTTATCTGTGATACAGGAGGTTATGTCAGAAAATCCTTGTGGAATAGCTAATTATGCAGGTGGAGTTAGTGTCTTGATGAGGTCCACGGGTATGGGAAAGTTCAAGCGCGGCTTGAACTTGGAAGTACTCTATGGCGGTTGAGCCCGTTCGGGCTATGGGAGAGTAGTAGCGAGGTGTCCACTGAAGCGATTATAACTTGACTCAAACGTCGAGCCAAGGTGGAGATTGTTGCGAATATGTCTCGAGTTTGAGCCCGTAATGAAACCGGACTACTTGACCACGTGTGTGACATCCTAATTTTCCAATTCTAATTTCGTTAAATTGAGACGGGCATTTCGTTAGCACGCATATAGTTCCTTTCCTTGAGTCGGCCACTCAAGTGAAAATTAATCTATCCTTCGTCCGCCCCCTTCCGCCGTTCGTTGCAGCTGTCGCCGTTCGTCGGAGCCATTGCGGTCGTCGTCCGTCCGTGTGAGGAGGCCCGCACACCGCTCCACCGGTCAGCTCGTCGGTTTACCGCCTTCGTCCACCGAGCCTCCAGCGTCATCGTCCCTCCTCGCCAGCAGCTGCTCGTCATCGCCGAAGCCTCTATCACCACCGTTCATCGCCGCTAGTTGCCATCCTGAGCCCTAGCTGCTCCCATTGGTCCTTCTCCACCCGATCAGCCGCCATGCCGCCTTCCTCCAAGCTCGGTCAGTGGCTGGAAGTTCCAGCAAGATCCGGCCCTTCCAAGCTCAATTTGGCCGCCTTTTGGTTCTCATTTGGTGTTGATCCGTGTAGGTTTGTCGTCGGCGTCGTCGTGCTCTTCGCCAGAGACTCGTCGGAAAGCGATTCCGGTGAGTTTAGCTCACTAAACCTTGATTAATGGGTTAATGATACCTTAAGTGTGTTTAGCTTAGGTTGATTGAGATTAGGTTGTTAGATTAGTTTATTTAGATGTGGATTAGATTAAGGTGATTAATTAAGGTAAAGTATGTTTAGTTTAAAGGTTAAGTAGGTTTATTTTAATATAAGCCTTGATGTAACTTAAAGGGATTTGTTTATGATTTAAATAAATGTTTCGAAATTATTGGATTATTTAATAATATATTATATTCCGAAAAAAAAAAAACTCAAAAAATTATTTTTGATCCTAATTGCTCAGAATTTCGTGCCAATCGCCGTTGTATATTTAGAATTTGAAATTGATGAATGATTAATGCAAATTGAGTGTTGATTGTGAAAAATATGGATTTTACTTAGAAAATCTCAAATGTCGGGTTTAGCATCGAAATTGGATTTTTTTTAAGATTAATATTGTAATTGGGGTATGTGAGTGATGTGCAAAGTGCCTTGGGTTGATTATGAGTTGTTGTATGATAATTAAGAGGAATTGTCTTGAGCTATTGAGCTAGAATTGCCCCTATATGGGATGCCCCATACAACAGATGCGGGTCGCAGTTGATTCTGAGCCCATGCTCCCTCGAGAACGCCGTCAATGTACTGACGAAGCCACGCTCCAAGGTGGGGAGGCGATGCCTGGTTATATGTTAGTAGATAGCCGAACTGCAAGTAGGCTATGCCCTTGTGTGGCAGTGAATAATAATAATTTGGAACGCTTGCTGTGATTGTGAAATTAAGTGAAATTGATTGTGTTCCGATAGGTTACATTCTTATTATTACTTGTGTTTGAGTAATATGAATTGTACTAACCTGCAGGAAGGCAAGAAGGCGAGGTAAGTCTTCTGTGCTGTGTGGCTAGACTACTCTGGAGCGTATTTTCTTTCTAATAGGGGTTTAGGATGGGTGAACTTGCTGAGAAAATGTCTCATCCCGGTTTGGGGAAAATATTACAGGACCGTAGATGGCAGGACCCCGGAGAAGAATGGCATCCCAGTGCAGATCATCGAGCAGGTGCACAACTTCCCTGATCCTGGGAGCCATTGGGTCTACGAGCTAATCAAGACTACCGTATGGATTCAGGAGACCGATGATGTTAGGGTACCACATAGGTTTAGGGCTTGGTTCCGTTTTGGGGCCAATGGCTTTAGGATTGGTCCACTCGACAGTTTTGATATTCCACTAGCCGTGATGGATGCTATTTGAGGTGAGGGTGTAGCTTACCTTCCTGATGGTAGGGTAGACAACCCATCATCTCCGAACCCTGTGCAGTCAGATGTGGAACATGTGGGATCAACGAACGAGTCTGATTAGTAGTTATAGGACTGTTCCTCTTTTCGGTGGACCGACCCATGTTGCGTAGGCTGACCCTTTTTGATGCACATAAACTCTGACCCATTTTTTGTGCATATAGTCTCTGGATCCTGTCGGTGTATGTAAATCTTAGAATGTTGATGTATGAAAGTATGTTTGATTTTAAATTGACTTCCCTGAGTCCAATCCCGTATGTTTTGTCAGGGGTTTCTTAGCACGTTCCGCATGCGCATAATAATTTAATGGGATCGGCAACACTACCTGGGAATATCGCATATACATGACCATGGCGGGTTGTTCACGTGTATCGGGGTTCGGGGCGTGACAACGTGCGAGTCAAAGTAGCGCATGTGAATTGATCGGCCGAAATTGTCAGAAGAAGATTGCATGCGGATCTATGAGCCGCAAGCGTGAAGAATGAGGCCAGAAGGGAGCGTGCAGCCGTGAGAGGGAAAGTCCAAAATTGCTGCTTGTATTTGATAATAGAAGCAGTGTCTTGTTATTTGGTTGAAGTCCAATGGAGAATAATGCTCGAGTTGGACTTCTTCGAGAAAGCTTGGGGAGTTGGCATGCATGAAGAAAAGTGAAATGATGGCATTCATTGCATGGGTCAAAGAAAGAAGAAAGAAAGCTTCATACGTCCATTTTCTCCTCTCCTTTAATGCATGCACATGCATGGACGCCCATGGATTATGGTAGGCTTGCTTTGTCCTTTCTTTCTCTGAAGCAAACTTCCTCACGTTGCAATAATAAATTGGAGACTTTCTTTTATATTATAAAAGAGAGAGATGTCCAACAGAGAAGAGGGCACCAAGTTTCGGTGGCCAAGAGAGAGCTCTAAAGAAGAGTGCAAAGAGTTCTCTTATGTGAGGAATTTTCTCATTGTAATTATACCCGAGTATTTTAGCCAGTTAAATTCTTGTGAGTAGAATTTGTTTAATTCCTTAAGTGAGGTTTCACTAGGAATTGTGAGGGGCTAAACATTGTGTGAGTTATTTGAGTGTAATTTGGGGCTGGAAAACACTAAGAGTGTCTTTGAGTACTCGAGTGATTGTAATATCCGGTATATCGCTTGTTTCTATAGTGGAATTCCGTGCTGCTTTTCCCGTGGACGTAGGTTCCGATATTCGGACCGAACCACGTAAATCTGGTGTCTAATTTCCTTTCCTTCATTCCGACTATTTTATCCGATTCGCTTGGTCCATATTCCGCGCACGCAGCATATATTTTTAGAGAGATCAATGTGAGGACAGAGAATCATGGGCTTATAAATAGATGAGAGTAAGCACCACTTCTTGCCAAACTAAAGCCACCAATCGAAGAGCATTTTTCAAAGTCCCCCACAATGCTTCTAATCCTTTCTTCTATCCTCCTCCTCCTCCTCGTGTTCATGCAAATTTCGAAAAGAAGTTCAAAGCTGAAGTATCTCCCACCAGGCCCCGAAAAGTTGCCTCTCATTGGAAATTTGCACCATATGATTGGCTCACTGCCCCACCATCGTTTGAGAGACCTAGCCAAAACATATGGATCCATTTTCCATCTTCAACTTGGTGAGATGTCGGTCGTAACTATTTCTAGTCCCGACTTAGCCAAGGAAGTTTTCAAGACCCACGAACTCGCCTTCGCTCAACGCCCATTATTCTCATATGTAGAGATGAGCATTCTCCCTAGCCCGACCTTTCTCCCATATGGAGAAGAATGGAGAAAGTTGCGTAAGTTTTTCGTCATGGAACTCTTAGGTAACCAGCGTGTTCGATCTTTTAAATCAATTAGAGAAGAAGAAACCAGGAGTCTCATCAGCTACATACGTTCGTTGTCGGGATCGCCTTTCAATCTCAGCAAAAAGATGGATGCTTTCACAAACAGCATAGTCTCCAAGGCAGCTGTTGGCCATAAGAACAAACAAGAGGAATTCATTTCTGTGGTCCGAGAGATTCTAACGTTTACTGGAGGCTTTAGTGTGGCGGACGTTTTCCCTTCACTCAAATTTCTTGCCAACATAGTTGGGCTTTATTCGAAGTACAAGATGCTGCAAAAAAAGAACGATGAGATTCTTGATAGCATTCTCAATGACCATCAGACCAGAAGAGATCAGGCCTTAAGAAACAAGGAAAATACATTTGGAAGAGAAGACATACTCAATGCGCTTTTGGGACTTCGCACGACCAATGAGTTCGGCTTGAATCTGACAGACAGGGAGATCAAAGGCATTTTTATGGTACGTGTGCTTTAAGCGTCGCTCTTCTTTAGTGAACTAATTAATGTTAGCTAGTCTTTCTAATATCTCCAGGATCAATGTTGATTTTGAATGGCACATCATTGTCGCAGGACTTGTTTGTGGCCGGGAGCATCACTACGTCAACGCTTCTCGAATGGGCAATGGCTGAGTTAATCCGAAATCCCAAAGTGATGGCCAGGGCACAAGCTGAGGTGAGAGGAGTCGTAAAAGGAAAGGGTCACGTAGAAGAATCAGACCTCAATAAACTCAACTACTTGAGAGCAATCATTAAAGAATCCTTTAGGCTGCACCCTCCTGGTCCATTAATTCCCAGAGAAGCGACTAAAGAATGTAAGATCGGTGGATACAAAATACCAGTGAATTCCAGAATCCTCATTAATGTAATGGCGATTGGAAGAGATCCAAATTATTGGGCAGATCCGGAGAAATTTGAACCAGAGAGGTTTCTTGAATCTCCAGTAGATTTTCTGGGGACAAATTTCGAGCTTCTTCCGTTTGGATCTGGTAGGCGGTCGTGTCCTGGCATTGCATTTACCAATGCAAGCATTGAATTCATATTAGCGGCATTGCTATATCATTTTGATTGGCAATTGCCAGAGGGAGAAGCCATGGAAGAACTTGACATGACCGAAGCTTTTGCCGCAACAGTCACGAGGATGCACAATTTAAATGTGATTGCCTTTCCCTTTACCCCCATGGTCGCAGCATGACAAGAATACGTTGTGTTAAAATAAGCTAGGTGCCAACGTAAACTTCATGTAAAGCCATGCGAATTTACTTCTGGTTATTTCTCCGTGTATCTGTTCGTGCCGTGTTATAAATAAAAACCGACTTTCAAATAATCTTTGGTGTCCACCTCTAAGTTGCTATCCCACTCTCAAATCTAAATCATGTCTAACTTAATGAACTAGTCGGAGGGGTACAGGTGACGTTTGCATTTCGATTACAGCCATTATTTTCAGTACATTTCTCCGGGGAGATTGGCAATAATAACGTAACAGGGAAGAATTGTCAAATATAATCTATATTTTGTTTCCAATAATTTACGTATCTGGGTTCTTTGAGCATCAAATCAATCCCCAATGTATGCGTCAACCCATCCAAACCATTATGTAGAATACTCGTTTTCCTTGATTTCCGAGCTGTTAATGATTTCGAACATGTTTTGCAGATTTTCCCTTTATTAATATTTTTTCCTTAATTCTGTTATTTGATTATTTTTTAAAGGGCAACCTTCCTATAAATAGTTACTTAAGATAATGTAAACCGCACTTAATTATTCAAATAAGACATTATCTTTTGGAATCCCTTTCTAAGCATTTCTTCTTAGTCAAACCATCACACTGGATTATTATCGGAGAGATTCGGGTTTACACTCTGGAGGTGGCCCGAAGAGAAGAGAACAAAAATTTGATAATTCAAACTCTTTTAAGTCTTGAACAGATTGGTCACGAGCAACCCGGTGGGATTATCTACCCAGTGCTATCATTAAAGAAAGGCTCGATCGTCTCAAGACTACTCAATTTAGCAAGACCCTCAACTTTGACTTTGACATTCGCCCCAATATCGAGTGCGAGTAGTTGATAGTCTTTTTGTTTTCATCGATTCAACGGTCCAGATTTTGGACGGGACTGGCTTTGGAAAACAGCCTACTGGACCTCAGAATTTTCCCTTCAAATTTACTGTCGCCTACTTAAATTTACCATGCGTGGAATAAATTCCCATTTTTGGCGCACGGAATTTTAAATATCTGCCTTAGTCAGAATTCTCTTTAGTTTGTCAAACCACGCCTTTGAACATGGAGAATTATTAGCTTATATTAACTCGAGTTATTCTGCTGATGTGAGGATTGAGTTCAATTTTGCTAAGACCATTTTTAAATTCGATGTTGGTATGCATCTGATTTGAAATAGTTTAATTTTAACGTTCTTCTTTGGACATATATGATGAATATTCGATTATTCTTTTTGGAGAAAATAACATAAATGGTTCATGAATTTTGCCCTAATATGTAATATAGTCCCTAGGCTTTTAATATGTTTTAACGTGATCCCTGAACTATTTGTAAATGTTAAATGTAGGAATTCAATTTGCTCAAATGACAAATTAGACGTTATTTGATTATGTGAATTATTATATGTTAAGTTGGATTTGTGCATTTGTTTTGTGAAAAACCCAAGATTTGAAAAACATTTTTCGAGAATAATCAATTCTATCGCTTACAAAAGTGACAATGAAAAATATTTTCATCACCTGTTAAAGTGCTGAAAAGTTGGGCATCACATTCTTTCTTATAGTATTAAAAAAAGAAAAGAAAAAAAAAGACCGAGTGCATCAATCGAATTCTACCCTTGAGGTAGGTTGTGTGTCAATCTCAACTGCTTAGTTCAAATTGAGTGTATCAATTGAATAATGATAAAACCCGCGTACAAAGGGTAATATACAATTGTCAATACGTGTGAAATGTCCTTACAAAATAATAAATTTTATGACTTTCATCACAATCCAATTGAAAGATTCATAGGTGACGTATCACATTATATAATTGTTCCAAATGAATGAGTTTGCGAGTGTACCATGAAGAAAAAAGGAATCGCAGATGATGTAACCTTTGCAAATTTGCAAGCAACAAAGATTGAGCATGGGTTTTTCAACATTTACTAAATATATAAAATCAGTAACGGAAAGTTGAATTTTAGGAAACCAAAACCCAATAAAAAAGAAAAATCAATCTTGTGTTCAAACCAACCAAAGTGTAAGCCCATATCATCGTTTTAATCGTCATCATATCATCTATCTTAGATTATACAAAGATAGAGACACGCTTATACTTACGTGCAAACTCTAAGGTTTAGACTAGAACGCCCATTATCTATCATTTGAAAAGTGTCGTTTTCACGAGGGGAAAAGACAGCACCTCCTTCCTCTATTGCTGAAAATATGCTAAGGCAATTGGGTTCCAGCAGCAAAGCATACTTCAAATGAAAATATGCGGATGCAACCGGGTTGTCAGTTAACATTCTTTTAAATGTGGTCGGGAACTATACATCTCTTCTAAATATAATACGGACATAGATTTAACTAAACATGTTTTCAAATTAGCAGCAACAGCTCATATATATATATACCGTCTATCTCTCTATTCAGCTATTAGTTATGATGTCATTACGTTAATTGATCTTAATCACTCAGATCGGATCAAATGTAAAGGTAAGAACCGCTGGTGGTGATGATAAATGTAAGCTCACCCCCATCTCAACCATTAATTCGCGCGTCCCTCGTGAGATCCATGCTATTCAATGGCCTAGGAGGAATGGACTCGATCAAATGCTTTGAGTGTACAAAAGAACTTTTTTCACCTAACAAGCCACATGGCACTTTTAAGCCATTAAACGTGTTAAGAAGATCTGGGTGCGGAACAATGTAACGGTGATTTGGCATGTTTTAAATTCAACGTGAATTTTGTTTAAGGTTTGGAGTTGTTGCCAACAACTGAGCATCAATTCAGGGTCAACCCTAGACCGACTCTGAACCGGCCCAATCCTGCTTGTCCTGGTCCGGTTTTCAAGGAGACTTGGTCAGTCTTTGGTCTTAAGATTCCTGAACCAATATTGTGCGGATTGGTCATCGGTCCTAGGAGTTTAGAGTCGGTCTCATTTGGATCAACCCTAACAATATATATATAATTTATAATTTTTTTATTTAGAAAAAAACCTTAAAATAAACGGCGTTAACAACATTTAATAGCTCTTTAGTGAAAAATTCAAGTAATTTTACATTGTTCTATAATTACTTAGATTTTTAATATCTTTTACAGCGTCAATAATCATAATTTACGAAAAAGGAAAATATTTTTGTGAGGAGTTCTCACGGCGTCCAAATGGCATAAACAGCTCCTTACGACATTCTCCTCTAGTATTCATTCTCTTCTATCTTATTTGTCCTCTTAATCTTTAATTTGCCAAAATCGAAAGAAACAACTTCTCTGCTCATCACTCAACACTTGCCTCGCTTGCATTGGGTCACTCGTGCCACTCGGCACTCAATGCTTGCCTGGCTTGTTGCTCCCCGCTCAACACTCGATACTCACTCTGTTTGACGCTCACCCCACTCGACCCTCAACCCACTCGACTTTCACCGCTTGCCTTTCTTAGCTGACCTCGCTCATTATCGAACCCATTGGGTCAGTCTAGTTTTCGGTTGCCCTTTTAGGGAGTACAAAAAATGAAATAAAAAATTAGTGGTTGGTCCCGGGTTGACTTTGAAATTAGACCGAACTTATTAAGTCAATTCGATCTTCAATCGCTTTTTCAAGGAGTGCAAAAAATGAAATAAAAAATTATCGATTATCCCAAATTGATCCTAAAACCTGACCAAACCCACTGGGTTGATCCTGTCCTCAGTTCCAAACTCAATAAGGTCGGTTCTCGATCCAAAAAATTGAGGACCAGCACTGTGCGAGTTGATCTTAGGGTTATGGGGTGGCCCGGCCCAACTCGGACCATGCTTATCCCTATTTTCAACGGCAGAGTCTTGTCGAAGTCCATAAACACATCAACTTCAATTAACAAGATTTGAAATCAGAACCAAACCTTAAAGAGATAATTCAAGAACGAGAAGCGGAAACGTATCAAGCCGGTCAGATTGATGGTCTTTTCGGCCATTTGAGGACCTCAAATTGAGGTGGTCCGTTGCCTCACGCATCGATCTAACCACCAGAAGCACCAAACCACCAAGCACTAGAGCACTAGAGTGGACCACACGAGAATCTATTCGAGAGCGGAGGTTGATACCATTTAGAGTCAACCATGTAACCCACGAAAAGGTCTAATCACCAACAACATCAACGATCAAGCACGAGATGCTATTTTCACCTCTCACGTAAAGTATAATGCTCTAGCAATTTGCCAATACATTTTAGCATGCAGCTTAAGGGTAGGTAATACCCTCAAATTAGCCATTCATTCTCTTGTAAATTGGACTATTTCGATTATAGAAATGGATGTACAAAAAATATTTTCACGACAATAATTAGATATAAATTATTATCGATAATGAAAATATTTTTTGTTAACTAATCATTTCAAACAATATAAGTAAATTTTTATTTTTTGAAAAAATATTTTTCAAACCACTCATTTTTTGGAAAGATAAAATGAGGTTAATAATGCAAACATCATCTCGGGCATGCTCATGTCAATCCCAACCTTCTTGCCTCTTGGACATTGTTTTAAGTATATCATCTCGGAGATTCGAACAACACCCTTCCATGTGAATTAAGCAAAGCATGACACAACTTCACCAAACAACTAGTGAAGGTCGCAACTCTATTTTCGGACACGTCACGAAGCCTACACTAGATTGTTTACTTAACTCTAATATCAACTTATTAGGGGTGAGCATATCGAACCGCCTGAATCGGGAACCGCCTGAATCAGATTGGATCGGCCAGTTTGGTCCGATTCCCAAGGGCGTCAGTCTAGTTTCTAGTTCCATAAAAACGAAATCTATGATTTTCGATCTAGTTCTAGCTCTAGGAGGGGGTCAGATTAGATCGAATCAATGGATTAGACTGACTCTTTTTTTAAATATATTTTTTTATTTCTAAAATGACAACAAAACCTAAAATATAACAACTCTAGTATTTTTTTATAATTTTTAAATTTTTTGGCTAAATGATCGCTTCTATTAGACCGGATTGTCCAATCCTCGGTCCGGTTCCCAATTTCTAGATGGAGCCGAATCAAACCAAAAATTGATCACCTCAATAGCCGGTTGAGTAAGAGATTATGACCCATTTAGTTTAGCATTTCCAATGGGCTTTTCTCCTTTTCAAACCCCATCAAGCAAGAAGAACAGTTGCTGAATCGATAACTTGCATTCAACCAAAAAAAAAAATTGATATCTTGCAGAATATATGTGAAAGGAGTCCACAGAGTGAAAAAAAAAAAAAAAAAAGGAGTCCATAGAGAAAGCAGTGTACATATAACCTGTCGATTGCTGTGTAGACCTAATTGCTAACCATATGGACACCACATCAGCATAAGCACTGCAGTTTTAGAAGAGAAGAACCAACAACGTGCTAGATTATCTGTAGAGTTCACAAGAACGATAACAACATCAATCGTGAAAACATGGAGAATTTCAAATGACCAGAACGCCGTTGGATGAAACAAGAGCGGCTAAAATCTTGTAACAACGGCATAAAATGCAGGAGCTTTTCAGGACTGCATGAGTCCAGCAGTGCACGCCATTTAACACATGCACGCGGAACATTTTGCCAAAAGAGTTGTCCAGAGTGGACCATTATGAGAATAAAGGACGGCAGTTTGTTCTAAAAGAACGAAAGAAAGTAAACACTAGTTCTTTACATGGGATCCAAGACCATAGCCACCACTAACCATGATCACACGATTTCTGAGGGACAGCCAGCTGCCTGAACCATAATGGCCACACTTCATGGGTATAACATCGCCTCTAAGATTTTGAGAGGAAGAGAATCAGGGAAAAAAACAGCATATGGATCATTTAGGATATCTACCAACTACAGACATGCATGGAGAATGCTGGGTGAAGAAGACACAGGAAGGACAAACATAAAAGTTGTGCAGATGGCAAACAGGTTAAATCAGAGAGAGAGAGAGAGAGAGAGAGAGAGAGTGAAGCAATTCTACCAGGTCATGTCAATGGTGAGAAACATAAGAATCGTGCATTAATTGATTCATAAAAAGGGCTAAGGTTCTAATGCTTGCTACTAAAAAATGATTCTAATACAACAACAACAGCCAATAGCATCCTGTGAAGCTCTAATCAACATCTGAATCATCAGCACTACATACAACTCAAGATAAAGCAAGTATCCCTGGCTCCAACAATGACAAAGAAACAACTCCAATCCCAATAAAAAAAATTGGCACATATAATAGACTAACAATACTGCGATATCCCAGCTTGTATTATTTGTATTGTTCGCAATAAAAAGGTTGTCAGCAGGCAGATTATTTTTCTTTGCCCAACTAATCAGAGAATAATTTTCATGAATGTACACTGCAATTAATACTTGCTTGCATCATGCAGCTAAAATGGTCGGGAAGCAATAGAACGATGGAAGCTAATCTTTTCAAGGAGTAGTTTTCTACCCTCGTTAACCCTATTCAAGCATAGACATATATGGATTTTGAGATCATCTAGCCGACGAAGGAACTTAACATGGTCCTTGCGGAGCTTTTCCACCACATCTAGTATCGGATTTTTATCCATGCCTCTCTCCAATCCATCCCGGATAGAATTTCTCTGACTCTCTACAGCAGAATGCGAACCATCGACAAGCCTATCAATAGTGTCCCATTCATGGCTGAGAACACAACCCCTGGCAGCAGCATCAAGTTGAGCAGCATTGGAAAGCTCTTTCTTTAAGTATTTGTCATGTGGGAGATACATCGTCAAGCATGGAGCGCTAACAAATGCAATGAGAGCATGGGCTGTGAGACCGATGGCAGACGCAACAGCAGCAACTACAGTGCCAAAGAGACAAAGTGCAGACCCTCCAATGGCACGGCGAACAAATTTAACTCTCGATTTGGACTTCCGACGTCTATGGCCCAGCTGTTGTTCTAGCTGTGAAAAGCAATTACGAACATCGCTGAAGTAATGGGAGTCAGGGGAAGGTAAGGGGTTGTCATGGCGGTCAAATTGGACAAAGACATCATAAACCCTGTCGCAATGTGATTGAGTAAACAAATCCGCATCAAGAGGAAGCACTTCGAGGAGATCCTTAAGAGGAGAGTACATGACACGGGCACGGTGCACTTTTCGGTAAAGCGAAAGGCAGAGGTTGGATATTCTCTCGCTGTGGTCAAAGTATGCAGAGACTAATCGGGTAAGCGCATTGTCCTTGGCCTGCCTGAGCGCCTCCCCCACGCATTCCCTATTCGGTTGCAGAACGCGAAGCAGCACCCGCTCCTGGGTCGACTCGCTCCAATCTTCCTCACTGCATTCAAGATCGCAAAGTGCCGAGCAAATCTCGTTATAGGAATCGGTCTGAAGAGCGAGAGTGTACGCCCGGCTGAGATTGAACGTGGGCGAGACCGCCTGGCTCGATCTTGATGCCCCGCCTGGCGAAGTCCCTGCGGCACCAAGTCCGTTGAGGCAATTTCGCAAACACATCGACGGCAAAGCGAACTCACCCTTCGAAAAAGGGAGTAGACGAGACTTACCTAGTGACGGTGGTGGACGGGAATGGAGGTCCTGTTCCAGGTGCGAATTGGGTAGTGAAGATGAAGAGCGTTTGACGGAGAGACACGGCGACATTCCGGGCGCATGGAGGAGCCACGCCGGGCTAAATTGCCTTCCCAAATGCGCTCATCCGGCGCTTCATCATCACCTGTCGATCACCGAGGAAGGGAACTGTAAAAAGTAAAGTCTCGGCGATAACCATTGACGGAGTTCACCGTGTTGCGTCGAAACACTCGATGGCACCCCCCACGTTTATTGCATAAGAAAACCCATGTTAATCAACAATACAAATGCCCAACAAAAGACTCAATAGTATATAACATTAAACCACTGCATTATTGGATATATTTAAATAGCTATACTAAGGGTGTGTTTGAGAAGTCTTTTGAGGAAAGTTTTTAGGAAAATACAAAGACTTTGAGTAAGGTATTTTTCAAAATGCAAAGTGAAGTACCTTTGAACAAAATAATGTTTGGAAGAAATACATTTACAAAGGGCTTTGGTGATTAAAAAAAATTGACTGGCAAGGACTGGTGGCCGCCGGACGTCCACTGAAGACCTCCGGCGAGGGTCGCCAGATATCAGGCAACCACTGAAGACCATCGGCGAGGGTCATCGGACATCGGGCGACCACTGAAGACCACCGACAAGGGTCGCTGGATGTCAGGCGACCTCGCCGCAACCCAGATCTAGGTCGCGCAACCTTCGGCGACCACCGCAACCAAGATCTAGGGCGGCGAGGTTGCAGGAGGACCTCTCCGCCCTCGGATTTGGGTCGCGGCGAGATTGGCGACCCACCGCGATTACCGCGACCCAGACAAGGCGGCGGTTGTACCACTCCTCGGCGACGGTCGCCTAGGCCACCGCGACCATGCCGAGCCGTCGGCGGCCGCTCACAGCTTCGAGCAACACGTCGTCGGCCTTCAATGGAGAAGAAGATAAACAGTACAATGACGAAGGCAAAACCGGTAAAATCGAGAGTAAGTGATGATAGTTTTAGAAGAAAATTTAAAAAAAAAAAAAAAAAAGTGAACAATGCCACTTATATTCCGAGAAGGCCAACTTTGGCATAATGGGAATTTTAAAGTTGTTCCCAAACACCCCAGCTTTAGCCCAAGTATCTTTAGAAGCCTAAAGCCTTTTGCAAAGTTGATTCCAAGCGCACCCTAAAAGTGTAATTAGAATGCTTATGGTGTATATTTTCAATTCATTATTTTTCTTAAGTGATCTAAGATTAAGAAAAGTACTAACATTAACTTTCGAAGTGTACCAAAAGCAAAACCTAATAAGCCCAATTAAGTGGAAAATCAAGAAGAATGCGAAAGACCCATGGTCTTTTTATAAGCTCTACTAAAAACTTTTATCATTGAATAATGTTCACCGCTTCAGGAAATAGACGAGCAAGAACCTGAAAGAGGTCCAAGAAAAACAAGGAAAAAGATCTAATATGCATCGTTTTACATTACTTGGGAGAAACGGACCATTTATTTGTCACGCATTTGAAAATATATCCTTGAATTCCAATGTTTACGAACTGTAAGGGGCGACATAACATACTTCTGCTTTTAAACCCCATCAAGCAAGAAGAATAGCTGCTGAATCGATATCTCACGGAATATAAGGGATAGACCATGTGGGCTGCTAGCCAAGCAAGCTTCCTGGCATCCTGTTGGATGCATTAGTTTCTCAAGAAAACCTTGAAGCTGAACTTCAGACTAAGGTTGGCCACAAGCCACAACAGACCAACCCAAGCCTCCTTCAAAGATGGGATGCACCAAAAACCGGCGAGTAAAAGGGGTCCAGAGAGAAAGCAGTGTGCATATAACCTATTCATTGCTGTGTAGGCTTGAGTGCTCAACCATATGGACACTACATTAGGATGAACACTGCAATTTTAGAAGAGAAGAAGCAACAATGTGCTAGATTATCAGGAGAGCTTGCCAGAGAAATAACAGCATCAATAGTGAAAACATGGAGAACTTTAAATGAACTAAACGCCATCGGATGGAAAAAGAACAGCTTCAATCTTGTAGCAACAGCATGAGATGCGGGTGCCTTTTAGGACTGTATAAGTCCAGCAGTGCACGCCATTTCCCAACACACACACACACACACACACACACACACACACACACACACACACACATGCAGAGAACATTTTGCCAAAAGAGTTGTTGAAAGTGGACCTTCTGAATGAGCAAGTCTAATATTTTAAACATGGCATGATCCCATTTAAAGAATAAAGAACCAGAGTTCGTTCTAAAGAACGAAAGAAAACAAAGACTCGTTCTTTACATGGAATCCAGGACCATAGCCACTACCCACATTTACGTTATTTCTGAGGGGATAGTCAGCTGAGTGAACCATAGTGGCTGCACTTTGTGGGTACAGTATTGCCTCTAAGATTCTGAGAGCAAGAGAATCAAGAAGAAAACCAGCATATGCATTATGCAGGATGTCCACCAAAGTCAGGCATACATGGAAAATGCTGGCCGAAGAAGACACAAAAAGGACAAACATAAACTTGAGTGCACAGCAAACGGTGTAAATCAGAGAGAGAGAGAGAGAGTTCTACCAGGTCACAACAGTGGTAAAAAACATAAGAACCGTGCATTAATTGATTGATAAGTGGCATAAGATTCTAATGTGCTACTAAAATGATTCATAAAAATGGATAAGATGCGACTAAAACATGATTATAATACAACAACAGTGGCCAATAGCAGTCCCACCAAGCTGTAATCGACATCTAAATTATCAGCAATATATACAACTCAAGATAAAGCTGAGTATTCCTCGCTCCAGTAATAGCTAAGAAACACCTCCAATCACCAAGTAATAAAAATTTGGCACATATGGAGGTGTAAATACATAAACAATACTTTGACATCCCGATATTACTTTTGTATCGTTCACAACTACCAGCTGTCAGCAGGCAGAGACTTCGCCCAATTAAATCAGTACAAATGTACAATCCAATTAGTACTTGCTCATATCATGTAAGTAAATGGTCAGGAAGCAATAGAACTATGGAAGGTAATCTCTTCAAGGAGAAGTTTTCTAGCCCTGTTGATCATGTTGAAGCATAGGTATATGTGATCCTCGAGTTCCTTTAGTTCAACAAGGAACTTGGTGTTGTTCTTGCGGAGATGTTTCACGACCTCTAGTATGGGATTGTTATCCGTGCCTCTCTCCAATCCAATCCGGATCAATAGTTTGTCATCCTCTACAGCGGCATACAAACGGTCGACAAGACGATCAATAGTGTCCAAGTCATTGTTGAGAACATAAGTACCCTTGGCAGCAGCATCAAGTTGAGCAGCATGGGCGAGCTCTTTCTTTGAGAACTTGTCCTGTGGAAGATATGCCGTCAAGCATGGAGCACTAACAAATGCAATGAGTGCATGGGTCGTGACACCAATGACAGATGCAACAGCAGCAACCACAGTGCCGCAGAGACAAATCGCAGACCCTGTGATGGCATGGCGAACAAATTTAACTCTTGATTTGGACTTCTGTAGTCTATGGTCCAGCTGTTGCTTTAGCTCTGAAAAGCAGCTACGCATTTCGCTGAAGTTATGGGAGTCAGGGGAAGGGAAGGGGTTGTCATGGCGGTAGAATTGGACAAAGACTTCATAAACCCTATTGCACTGTGATTGGGTAAAAGAATCCGCATCAAGAGGAAGCACTTCGAGGAGCTCGACAAGAGGAGAGTACATGAAGCGGGCGCGGCGCACGCTTTGGTAAAGCAAAAGGCAGAGGACGGACGTGTTCTCGCTGTGGTCGAAGTATGAAGAGACTAATCGGGTAAGCGCATTGTCCTTGGCCTGCCCGAGCGCCTCCCCCACGGATTCCCTATTCGGTTGCAGAACGCGATGCAGCACCCGCTCCTGGGTCGACTCGCTACCATCCCGCCCTTGAAAATGCAGCTCCTGCTCGCCCGGACTGCACTCGAGGACGTAAATCGTGGAGCGAACCTCGTTATAGGAACTGGTCTGGAGAGCGAGCGTGTACTCCCGGCTGAGATTGACCGTGGGCGAGACCGCCTCGCTCGATCTTGAAGTGCCGCCGCCCGGGGAAGTCCCTGCATCCCCAAGCCCGTTGAGGCAATCTCGCAAACACATGGACGGCAAAGCGAACTTCGCCCTTCAGAAAGGGAGCAGACGAGGCTTACCCAGTGAAGGCGGTGGACGGGAATGGAGGTCCGGATGCGAATTGGGTAGTGAAGATGGCGAGCGTCTGACGGAGGCACACGGCAACATAGCCGCGCGCATGGAGGAGCTACGCCGGGGCTAAAGTATCGCCTTCACAAATGCGCTAGTCCGGCGTTCTATTGTTATCTCTCGATGAACTGTAAAAAGGTCTCGGCGGCAATCACCGTCGACGATTTTCCTGTGTCGCGTCGGAACGCTTGAGGGTTATGTTTTGCTTGCTTTGACTAGCGAGTCAGACCGACATACGCGGTCGGCGCGATTCCTCGGTTCAAGTTTCGGTCTTGGTAACTTCGACGGGAAGGTAGGCGACACGTGACGGGGACATGGCCCAGCGGACAACGGAATTGGAATCGGACCAGGCCGTGAGATCCGATTTAGAGGTTTATTCGCGGCCCAATAATTTTCTTCTCTTTTTTTTTTGTGTGGATAAAATAGGAAAACAATGAATTTCGGGAAAAAAAAATGTTTTTTCGTGGAACGAAAGTCAACTTGGCAATTTAAGATTTTAGATAATGGGCTTGCTTACGTGAACTAATGTATGATCCGTATTGTGAATGGGAGGATAAAAGCATCACTCAGATTATCAACATGAATTATAATTATAATGATTATCATAGTTGACTTCGTCCGTCGATGAAATAACAATTCGAATGATTATCATGGTTGACTTACGTCGATGAAATCGAGTGCAAATGAAATGGAAGGACGAGAGAGAAATCTTACAAACTAATAAACAAAGGGAGATATATTGCTTGTCAAAAGAAAAATGAATAACAAATTAAGAAATTGTATTTTACCAAAAAAAAAAAACAAATTAAGAAATTGTCATGTCAAGCCCCTGACCATGAATTAAGAAAATGAAAGATACTCTCAACTATGCTCTCAATATGCGATGATCAATTTGTTTCAATTTGATTTATGAACTAATGATAAATATTCAATGAACTCATTCTACTTATTCAAACGACAGATCATTATTCTTTGATAGCATGCAATATTACATATTGAGTTGAACTTTCTAAAAATGACAAGTCTACGAGTCTATCATTTGATCGAGCTACTTTAGAAAAGGAAAGCGAAAATTGAGGTGTTAATGTATGCATCGTTATATGACGACGTGGATCATTATATTTTATTTTAAGATGAATATTTTAACTGGATAATCCACACGCAATTGTTTTTTGTCATCCACCGTTCAAATTTATGGATTGGAAGTCATGTCAGTATATACCATTAACTTAAATTAATGAAGAACAACATTAAATAATTATGGATCATAATGAATAAATCAAAAATTTGCAGATGACATTATATGTTGAATTAAAAATCATAAATGATTTTCCCTTTCGATTAAGAAATCGGGCATATGATTACAACGCGCCAGACTCACGGCATGATTGTATTGGGAAACATCACTCATAGGGAAATGATTACATAATGGTCTGTCATTTTTTGGCACGAGAATAAACCATTAACCACAAAAAGTGTCGCTTGGTACCTTATGACTGGCTTGTTCGGTTTGTGCAAAATTACCGTTTAATTTTAGACGCAATCTAAGTAAGAATATCAATAAAATGTTAGATATAATAACAATAAAAATAATAAGAAGAAACCTAGTTGGGATAATAATAATATCAAATACGTGTGTATGTCACACAAATTGCAATTAGGAGTGAGTACAGTCCAGGCGGGTAGTTTTCAGCTTAGAATCAAGAACCACTCACTAAGGACTGATTCAGGAAAATTAGAACTGGAAATCATCCATTGGTTTCATAAATCCACCTGAAAATTGGATCACCAATCCGATCTGGTTCTCGGGTGGGTTAATGGAACCAGTCCCGCCAAACTTCACCAAAATTTTTACACAAGCCAAAGTAAAGCAAAAAACAAATAGCATCTCTATTCTTAATTGCAATATTATTTAAAGACAAGAATTATATTAAAAGTTGAGAGTTGAGGCCGTGAGTCGATAGATGTTAAGGTCAAAAGTGGAGGTCAAAAGTGAGGGATAGAGAGACGACTCAAACAAGTTACGAGTGAGATGAGATGAGTACTCAATTAATGGGTATTGAGTTTCAAATTAAGGATTTTAGGATTTTCATTTTTCTTAAATTTTTTGTTCCGAAATCTTTCTTACAAATTAAATATTTATATATTATTAGTCAAATCCAGGTGGGCGGGTGGATAGTTCCACCCCTAAAACCGAGAACCAGATCGATACCCACTAGTTCCAATAATCGGAATTGAGAATTTGACTAACTCCCTTAGGAATTGCCAATTCTGGGTTGGTCTAATCCGATTTCAAGCGATTTATGATTCTTTTGCACACCCGTAATTGTAATGCCTGCACATAATTTAAATAGCACAGACACACGACACGACTCAACACACCGACACATCATTTATCAAAAATAGAGAATTTCAACACGTTAAAACACATTGTATATTAAATGAATATTTTTATTTTTAATTAATTTGATTCAAATTCACAACTAAGTAAATAATAAAAAAGAGCCTACAATGAATTAACACATAAATATATTTATAGGAAATTAAAAAGACATTTATAGTTAATGTGTATCTATATTCGAGACATGTTTCTAATTCTAACAAAAATTATTGATGAAACTAATGACTAACGATAAGTTAAAATTAACTTATTTAAATAAATTTATGATTTTTTACAATTATTAAACATCAATACTTTTATTTTTTGAAATGATTTTATAGCCTCCATTATTTATTTTTCTGATAAAAAAAGTCTCCCGGGTCCACCCCCAATGCTCACCCCAAAATTTATTACACTTATCTGGTTTCTCAATCCTTCCCTCGTCTCTTCTCCCCACTCCCCAACCTGTCACTTATTTCATGAAAATTGAACACCTTTTTGCCCACCCCACCTCCAGAAAGAAAGAATCACGTCAAAAAGTCCTATCAAATCATGTTTTTAATTTTTTGAGTATCCTCCTTCACAAATCCTAGCTGCTACCTCCTCCTCCTCACGCGACCCTCTTCCTCACGATCTCTACTCTCTCTGGTTGTCTCATCACAATCACTTGTCACCTCGCCTCTAGCCCTCGGCCCTTCTTCCTTTGCAGCCGTAGCCTCGCCGCTGGCTTTCCATCACAATTGCGGCTCGATCTCTGCTCTTCTTGTGGCACTCCCTCGCCGTCGCAGCCTCTTCGTTGCTCATAGCCTCGCCTTCGCTCCCTCGCCCTCGCCTCCACCCTCCATAGTCTTCATCAGTGATCCTCTCTTTCAAACATGCATGTCGGAATATGTCGAGAAGAATTAATCACGTGCTAGAAAATCCAACACGCGTTGATTGTGTGTCCAAACGTGTCCAACACAATACAGAAGCTCTAGCAACATGTCCGTGCGTCATAGCACGTAGTTGCACTTTGTGGCTAGCTAACACGCAAGTTTCACTTATTAAGATCATCACTTTAGCCTAATAAGCCAACGAGTAAGAGGAAGATAGCTTTGCACTAATCATTTGAAAAATTCATTCCAATTCACATCAGATGGCTGTTAATCAAATTTTGTATTTCATGAAAAAGTTTTGACTTGCGCATTGATAACCTATGACACTTCCTATTAGTAAATTGATGCCTCTTTCGACCGGTTTGCCTGAGAAATTCGCGAATGCCACTTGGTGGAGATTTTTTAAATTAAGAAAAAGAAATCAACTAAAACAAGAATAAGGGAATAGAAAAGACAAGAATGAAAAACATCATCAATATATAATAGTTATATTCAACCACTGGGATTCGCCCCAGTGGCCACCCTTCCAATATGGAAGGGGGAGGTGAGGGGTTCAAATCCCCACCTTCTCAGGGGGGTGGGGTGGGAACGCGTAAATTTCAAAAGTGGGTTTCGACTCCCACGCCCTGCAAGAGGCAGGGCAAAAGTCTAAGAGTGAGTGTAGAATAAGATGAAGTTTTTAAATTGATGCCTCTTTCGACCGGTTGCCTGAGAAATTCGCGAATGCCACTTGGTGGAGATTTTTTAAATTAAGAAAAAGAAATCAACTAAAACAAGAATAAGGGAATAGAAAAGACAAGAATGAAAAGCATCATCAATATATAATAGTTCTATTCAATATAAAAATAATCATTTGAACAGCTTCATTGCTAAACAAGTAATTATACATTTCTATTAATGACACCACTGAATATAATAATTTGCCATATGTACTTCTCAATAACCCCTCCACGCATTTATGAAGTCGTAATTATCTATGAAAGAGCATTTGTGGTCCACAATTCATCCTGATCTTTTAGGAACTACGGAACCGTTAGCTTATCGGCGTGCTTTCTTATATCATGGCTCCTCACAGGATAATCATTCTGACTTAGGAAACCGTCTTAAAGTCAAACAAGAAAGGAAAGTAAAGAGTAGAAGACAGAAAGGCGTGACAGGAAATCCGTGGACCCACACGAACGATTGAATTGTACAATAGTAGGAAAAAAAAAGGAAAGAAAGTCCCGACAGTAGGAAATTAATACAGCTTAAGACAAAAGTACCCTCCCCAAAGCACCGGATTTATTAATACAATCGTTTTCATTCACCGTGTTGTTTATACTCGAAAGCGCGACCCGTCCGTTGACCTGTTTGACTCCCGCTGCAGCGAAGGGGCAAATCAATCAGTGAGCTCCCTCGATGGGGACGCTGTGCAACACCACGGTCTCGACCGTCAGCCCCGGCCCGAACCCGAACAGGACCCCCCAGTCCAGACCCTCGCCGGTGGTCGGCCGCCCCTCCTCCGCCGACTTCCGCCGCATCTCGTCGAGGATGAAGAGCACGCAGGCGCTGGACATGTTGCCGTACTCGCTGAGCACGTGGCGGGTGGCCCGCATCTTCTCCTCCTTGAGCCCGAGCTTGGCCTCGACCTGGTCCAGGATGGCCGGGCCGCCCGGGTGGGCGATCCAGAAGATGCTGTTCCAGTCGCTGATCCCGATCGGGGAGAAGGCCTCCACGAGGCTCTTCTCGACGTTCTTGGAGATCAGCCCGGGCACGTCCTTGAGGAGGTGGAACGTGAGGCCGACCTCGCGGAGGTGGCCGTCGATGGCGCCGTCGGAGTCCGGGAGGATGGTCTGGGCCGCGGAGACGAGCTGGTACAGCGGGCGCTCCACGGCGGTGTCCGGATCGGCGCCGACGATCACGGCGGCGGCGCCGTCGCCGAACAGGGCCTGGCCGACGAGGGAGTCGAGGTGGGTGTCGGTGGGCCCGCGGAAGGTGACGGCGGTGATCTCGGAGCACACGACGAGGACGCGGGCGCCGCGGTTGTTCTCGGCGAGGTCCTTGGCGAGGCGGAGGACCGTGCCGCCGGCGAAGCACCCCTGCTGGTACATCATGTAGCGCTTGACGGAGGGGCGGAGGCCGAGCAGCTTGGTGAGCTGGTAGTCGGCGCCGGGCATGTCGACGCCGGAGGTGGTGCAGAAGATGAGGTGGGTGATCTTCGACTTGGGCTGGCCCCACTCCTTGATGGCCTTGGTGGCGGCCTCCTTCCCCAGCTTCGGGACCTCCACGACCACCACGTCCTGGCGGGCGTCGAGGGAGTTGGCCATGTACGCGCACATCGCCGGGTTCTCCTTCAGGAAGTCCTCCGTCAGGTGCATGTACCGCTTCTTGATCATCGACTTGTCGCCTGTTCCGACCGTCCGACAAGAGAAACAACGTCAGCGTCATCGACGGTCAGTGGCAGAATGACGTCAGCAATTTCCAATCAAAGCGGTGCGATTATCATCACGATGGAAGCCAAATTTGTTTCCCTAGTACTGCAGTAATCACTACTCCTTGCAGAAAAGGACACGAGAATCTAACATTTAACATTTCTTCCGTTACATTTGAGGAACGGCTTCCCGTGTGCAGGGAGACATGCATGCACCGTCGTCTTTCGTTCGTTTCTTTCTTCTCGCGAGGAGAATATCCATCTTAAGCAGGGATCAATCGCAACCACGACACCAAGCACACGCCAATTCGAACGATCGATCGCGACGAACCAGTTAACTACACCTACGATTGGAGATAGAGGGTGATATGTACGTACACATGCGCTTGAACTTCTCCTTGAGGTCGGTCATGTGCTCGCTGTTGGTGATCCGGAAGTAGTAGTCGGGGTAGTCCGCCTGGGTGATGCAGTTGTCCGGGGTGGCCGTCCCGATGGCGAGCACGGTGGCAGGGCCCTCCGCCCGCTGCGCCTTCCTGATCTCCTCCACTGACTTGGTAGCCGCCATGATCCCGCTCCGATACCTGTCAATCAGGCCCGCACGCCACTCGCCGGCGAGACTCGAACGGAAGACGGGTCGAATTGAATCGCGAGGAGGAGCAAGCAAGAGGCGGTAGATGGAGAGGAATGTGCGTGGGATGGATCGATGTAAAGCAGGCGGGAGAGATATATAAGGGAGGGGGGAGGGGTAGGTCGAAGGGACGGGCAGATGGCGGCCACGTGGGATCGGGGTTAGGCCGCGCCAAGAAGTGGTAGATACGGGGCCACATCTCTAGTTCTCCATCCTCCCCCTATTTATTCCCCCTTCTCTTTTATGATCGACATGCTTGTATTCCATGTTTTAATTTCCTCCGCTCGATAGTATTATTAGTTACACCAAACACACCAGGTCATTTCAATCCGATTTTTATTTTTTTTCAATTTTCAAAAAGGTGAGATTTATTTGGAAAAATAAAAAGTTATTATCACGAAAAATTTCAGATCGATATATTTATAACAAATTTACCCTCAAACTTATATTTTTACCTCCGAAAATTCTATAGTGGCACACTTATAACATATTTATCCCAAAAAAATCCGAAATGGATATATTTGTGACAAATTATTTTTTTTATAATTTTCGTTAAATTGGATTAATACCGTGAAAAATCATAAATTGATAAGCTTGTGATAAATAGAGGGCATAATCCCAAATCGGTACATTTGTCAATTACTATGTGCCATCCAACTCAATTTTTAATTGTAAAATTTAATGAAATTTAAGGAATGATAAATTTATCTAAGAGCACTGGTTTGACTTTTTTAGTGATAAAAAATTTAGTTTAGAGTAAATTTATCATATGTGTACCAATTTAAGATTTTTCGTATTATTAACCCAAAAATAAAATAATTAATTTATGTCAATCGAAAAATCGTGTGTTAACAAGCACCTTGAATTAGAATAAATCGATCGGGTCGTTCGCAATGACGACATGTTATGACTCAATAACATTCCGTGTCTATATGTCTGCTCTGATTAAACATCAAGGACGCGTGTGCGGGCTGCGAAATGATACGTCCGATGGTTCCCCAACGATCAATCATCGACCGGCCCGCGACATAAAACTCGCGTTTTCTCTTAAGAGTTTTTGCGGCACCATCGAGAAACCCATTTCCGGTTATGCCCGAACTGATAAGACGCCATCGCTATGCGAGGAAACTACAGTAAGGTTGACCAAAATGAGAAATCAAGGAGACGACTTGGCACGATATGCATCGAAAGCACTAAGCAAAGCAAGTTGGGAGATGATAGCCGGAGGCCGTCGATGAATATTCGCCCATAGATTCGATGAATATGCGCCCATAAATTATTTAGGGAATTATATAAACCGTACGTTATCAATTTTACACGAGTTCTTCGGGAATTATTTAGGTAAACATATAAGCTGTGCAACAATATCTGTCGTCATGAGGTCTATTTTATAGACGGGCCAACGCCTACAGAATTATGCAGGCCATTTGGAAATGCTTAAATTAGCCCACTTAACTGCCGCGAATTGAATTTCGTTGACGTCAATAAACCTACTGCAACCGGATCTCTCGTCGTTGACGAGGTGTAGTCAATGCTTGTATCGATAACTTATCGGATTCAGCCATTTTTCCCGACAAGTCGTGGCCGGCCAAATTGTATATGAGTTTCCTTGACGTCGATAAATGCGTTGCAACTAGACCTCTCATTGTCGCCTAAATGTGCTCCATACTTATATCGTTAAATTGTCGGAATCAACCATCCTATTGGCAGTCATGCAGCCAGGAAGGGGATTGTTCCGACATTACATTAAGCTCATTTCGTTTCTCTTTCCTCCACTCTATAGCCAAAGTCGAAAGGATCATCCATCTAAATTGAGTTTCACCTTTAGCCTTTTCACTTAATCTAAGTTTAGCAGCTCTCGCACTTTGGTTTATTTTGAAATCCAAAACTCCCGAAACTTTCGCAGCGCTCAAATATTGACATGGGTAATCGTTTCTCTTCGTGATCTTTTAAATTAGAATAATATGTTAATTTGCCATTGAAAAGTTAAAAAAAAAAAAATATTGCTTTCATTTAAATTGTGAACAAACGGGTCTTGAGATAGATAGTACCCACAATTTACATCGTCCATCTGCCACTGAGGGTAGGCATGACGATATTTCTCGATCCAAATTATGGACAACATTAAGCCAACTCCTAGTTTTTTTTTCCCCTCTCTCGAAAGTCAACCACTAGTTAAAAACGATTGAAATTGACGACTTTCCCGAACTGGCGCTTACATATTTGGGTGTGTTTTTTTTTTTTTTTAAATAATTTTCGTGAACTAATTTTTTAAATTTTATGCTTTTGGTTTTGTTTATTGAAAAATGATGAGTTAACGGAAAACCTTCTACTGTTAAGGAAAATATCCATGCTTAATGTTAGGAAAGTAAAGATCTCCTAATCTAAAATGATGATAATATTTTCCTGGAAATTGATTTTCCGGAAATCATATTCCTTCGTTGTGAAGTGTTTCTTTTCCTGAAATAAATGCGCTCTTAGTGCTTTGTGAGGATGTCGGTTCCCGGAAAAAAGAAAAAAAGAAGAAGAGGAAGATATTAAAGGCAGACAAAAGAAGAAGAAAATATGCGAATTTTAATCACCACAGCAGACCTTCCTAACGACCCACGAAACAGAGCATGATTTTGGTAGGTGAGAGTTAAGGATGGTTGCGTGCCATAGATGTCAATGGCAACTTGCATCTAAAAAAGAGAACAGGCATTAAAAAAAAATGAGAAAAGAAAAAAAAATAGCATTAATGCAAAAAACACTCCCTATTATAACATTTTTCACAGGACTCGCATGTGCGAGGTCCCATTCGGAATTCCCTTTTACGCGAAAGCGAGAATCCTGTTTTTTTTTTTTAACAGGAGCGAGAATCCTGTTCAATAGTAATTTTTATTCTTGCAATTTTTTCTTGAACTCGTGAAACCTTTTGAAAAAAAAAAAATTGTTGCTGATTTTGACCCTCTTATCGTGACCATCTTTAATCAAAGTTACAGCACAATTAGGAGGTTTCCTATGAAATGACCCAAAAATATTTATACCATTAGCAATCGGGTCAAGTACAAACACGCACAAACCTTTTGAAAAAAAAAAAATTGTTGCTGATTTTGACCCTCTTATCGTGACCATCTTTAATCAAAGTTACAGCACAATTAGGAGGTTTCCTATGAAATGACCCAAAAATATTTATACCATTAGTGATCGGGTCAAGTACAAACACGCACAAGCTTAGTTAAGGTAACTAAAGATTCGGCTTTCGCGGAGAAATCAAGGTCTTTGCAGCTTTTCCAGGTTTTATGTTTAGAAAAATCCTTTACTGAAGACAACTGAAAAATTGATGTTCTGGGAGTAATTAAGAGTTTTGCGACTTTTTTAGGTTTTATGTTTAGAGAAGTCCATTTATTTTCGATAAGTACTAAAATTGAATTCCCGACGGATATTCCATTTTTCGATCCAAATATAACTCATCCACATTGAAGTCGTGTGCAAAATATCCTGTCATTAAGTTTGCGATATCAAAAGCAAGAAACTACTAAACTCGCTAAGAACGGCTTAAAAAATTGGTCTGCTAAGTGATTTATTGGGCTGTCATTAGTTTTTAGCATGATCGGGTTATTCAAAGGCACTCACAGTTTGACACGTCGCTTGGTAAATCGATTTTGTAATGTAGCATCAACAAGTGCGACATTGCTCTTGAAGTATCGTCACGAGAGACACACCTCGACACTTTCAAATCAATGCACTGGACCAGGACATTGGTCCAAAAAAATACCAATATATTGGACATTGGAGTATTGCTCATTACCTTCTGAGTTCTGGCTATTATGATGGGAGCTGTAATACAATTTATACAATCAAGCTTATGAAATCTGGTAATCAATATCACCAAACGGACCTTTAATATTCTGAAAACACGAGGAATATTTCTTAAAGCAATTGAAGAAGGTCGGCTTCTGTGCTAGATAGGCTTAATTAAAGAAATGTATCGCCCTAACTTTGAAACTTGACGAAAATAATACATAATACCTTCTCTTTTCGACATAAATAAATGACGGAGGCCATGATTATAAAGTTGTCTTGGTTGCGTTTGGTAGTCTGGATTTGAGTCTGGATAGGATAATTTGTTATCCTATCCAATGTTTGGGAATGTCCACCGGATCGGACAAAACCGAATACATCTAGATAAAGCGTTGGATAAAAAATCCGGGGGAGGGGGTGGGATAAGCTCGGATTGGATAAGAATTTTCTTTTTTAAGGAAAGAAAGAACTTAACAAAAATAGAATATGAAAGAACTTAACAAAAATAGAATATGAAAGAACTTAACAAAAATAGAATATATCATAAGCATCTACGTCAAATGGATGCCTACGCCTCTCTGATTCATTGTCAGCCCTCTTCTTCCACTTCTTCTCCCATCTCCGCTTCTCGTACGCCAGCAATTGGGTACCCCTTCCTTTGGATCATGGGCTTGCTGAATTTGATGACCAAGAGTGGTTTTTTGAAACGAATAGGGCAGAAGTTTTCTCATAGGCATCTATGGAACTAATTGAAGCATTGCTCGTGCCACCTCAAACATCGGTGGCGGGAACTTTGGCTCCACCTGCGCCACTTCATTGACAATGCTAGAATCCTTACGAAGTACGTTGGACGTCTCAAGGGAAGAGAGGAAGATGGTGATGGTGATGAAGCAACTGTAAATCTTTGGTAACGTTGACAATTTGGGACCTCAATCAATTTGAGGCAATGCAAAGACTAATTCGGTGGTCGCCTAAAATTCCCCTACCCCCCTCTCTGTCGTAGTCTAAGATTTACCAATTTGCGTTGCTGTTGCACGGCAATGTTGGTGCTTGCCGTTTTCAATGGTGGCCATTGCAGAGGTGGCCACAATTCCTAGATCTAGGGCTTTTCCATGGCCTTTAATTAATTGAATTTTCTATTTTTTAATTTTTTAATTTAATTGAATATCATATTTATTTTTTACTCTTATCCTGAAGTGTGCCAAACACTTGATAGGATTAGATATGTCTGCCTTTATTATCCAGAGGATTTAATATCCTACTTTATCCTATCCTGATTATTATCCCAACGAATAAACGCAGATAACTTGTCCTGATGCAGCTTTAAAAGGGTTGATGGGGGCAATGTTGACAAAAAAAAGAAAAAAAATCCCCCAAAATGTTAGGGGTGATTGGTCCTCAGTCCGGTTTGGTTCATAAAATTGGAAATTGGGAAACAAACTGGTCCAATAGAACCAATCATTTTTTCCCCATTACTTGATGCTACATGTTACGAAGAAAAAAAAAACTAAGCACTAATTTTATTTTTTTTTAAAAAGCATACTTAGTCGATCCGATTCCTCATTGGAATAGGGAACCAGTCTGCCCTAACATTGGTTCCAATTTTAGGAACAGGAAACTAAATTGACACTTCTAGGAATTGGACCTAACTGGTTGGTTCAATTTGGTCCAGACGATTCTTGAACACCCCTACAGAAGACAGCATATATTGCCATTTTAGCAAAAATTTAAGGGCTCATTTATTTGATGGAAAATTATTTTCGGAAAATTATTTTTCGATTTTTCAGGTGTTTGGAGTCTAGACTATGGAAATTTAATCGAGTTATGAAATTTTTTTTTCCTAAGACTATTTATAGAAAAAAAAAAACACTAGAGCCTATTTTATATACTATATTAGATGACTATACAAGATAATATGTATCAATCAAGATATACACAATTAAATATTTTTCACATAAAAAATTATGCTAGAGAAATCCTTAATCATCTCAAACTAACTCCGATCCAATCCCGAGCGGGTTTCGAAGTTGCCAGAATGAACGAGAGCAACGCTTGAACGACACACATGTTCTTCACTTTTGTCCGTTTCCTGCGTCCGAAATGCATACAATGAATCTAAGTTATTCTTGCACGTCAGCGAAGTGGATTAATGTAATCAGATCGTTGGTGGTGGTATATAAGAAAGACACAGACAATCCGAGGCGATTTGCTATTACCGTCCTCGGATTGGGCTTTTTTTGCTTCATCCGCTGGAATGCCGAGCATGGCAGTAATTTTGATTAGGATTATTTAGAGTGCACTGAAGTCGACGTGAGTTTGATATATGAATTGTGATGTTCGGACGATCTAGAACCCGAGGCGCAATTACTACACTTGCGAGGTTTCTCGGCTTCTTTATTGTGAAATTCCAAGATTCGATGAACGGATAATGGATACTAAAACTTCACTAAATTTCAAATATAACAAAGACAGCAAACATCCATTGGTCCGGCCAACCGAAAAGTTCTGATAACTTTCCCATTAAGATTGAGAGAACACATCGAAGGGTTTAAATGGCTTTAAATGTTTACATCTATGTGTTTTTCCAAAGACAAGTATTTAGTAGTAGTATTTTAAATGGCTTTAAAAGCTCTCCTAGGAATTGTGAATATATTTTCCAACCTTTTTTTTTTTTGGTCAGTCCTACTCTATGCCTATTCTACACTCATTCTCAGACTTTTGCCCTGCCTCTTGTAGGGCGTGGAAGTCGAAACCCACTCCTAAAACTTACGCGTTCCTACTCCATCCCCCCCTAAGAAAGTGGAGATTTGAACCCCTCACCTCCCCCTTCCATGTTGGAAGGGTGGCCACTAAAAAGACAACACCATTTTTTCTTGGGATCGCACTTTTTTCATCCTGTTTTTTTTTGGCTTATGACAACCCTTTATTAGCTTGAATTGATTACATAATCCCTTGTAAGCCCAGCTTTGGCTTTAAGCTTATTTTTCACATTTTTTTCTTATTTTTGTTTTATTTCAATTTTACTAAAAGACAAAGCTAATCATACCCCTCTTAAACAACAAAGATTAAAGTCAAACATGAGGCTCACTTTTAATTTAAGATTATTTCCTATTTTATCCTTCTATTCTGATATTTTTTATTTATTATTATTTTTTTTGTGTTTCTTGCCCGTTTGGGATGGAATCAGTCTCTCCTATCCAAAAAAATTAGTTTATTTGACATATGGTCAACTAATTATTCTTTTTTCATCAAAAAAGAAAAGAAAAACTAGTTATTGTGTCAGTGAGTTGAATTTATTTATTTTAACTAGGAAATCAGTATTCTTAAAATAAATTAATCACCGATAATAGTAAAAAGAATCATGTACTAGTTTGAATATTGAGATTTGTCTCAAAGAAGAACGAATTTGGCAAGGAGGTATACTAGCTTTAGATCTATTTCATGTGCCATAAGTATGATAGACATATATATCATTCGAAGGATCATGATTGTGGAATGAATTCAATGTTTGAGTGACCCCAATTTATTTTTCCTTTCATAGCCATGAACTCTTCTAACGTGCAATAGGAATAATATGTCCATCAAGATAATTACTCTCCTACTACAGACAAGAAGAACATATTTACCTCTCTTTGACCTTTTGATAAAGACGACAAAACATTGAACAAGAAGATGCTCACGCAAACTACACAAAAGATCCTCTTGCCTTAGATGATTACTAGGTTAAATTTCAAATGAACTTGTTGACATGATTGATTGTTCTTCTTCATTCGCACATTAAAGCAATTTGGGTCCTCTTTAATTTTGTCTTCATAGTGACGGTGATGCAAAAAATAACAAAATGATAAATGATTAAATTCTGTATATGCATACATTAATCACAATATTCAATCTTTGAGTAAATTCCTCTAAAGTTGTACTGAAAATCAAAGTTGAAAAATTCATAATCGTGAAGTCCGATGTATAATTAATGTTTGCTCGGATTACAACTATTTGTTAAACTCTCATGCTAGAGGACAATGGAGAATAAGTTCAAAAGAAGATAAGCATGAATGAAACATTGAACTAGATTGGGTGCAGAAGAAGTGACTAGGGTGAAAAAAAAGTTTAAGTGGGGCACGGGTGGTTTTAGTAAACTCAAAAAGAAGAAAAAAAGAGGTAAGAAATGATCTTAAATAATAGTGGAAATTACAAGGGTTGATATGGCTAATTCAAGGGGGGTGGGGATGTCATAAACTATCACTTGATCTATTTAACTATGAATTGCCTTTCACTTGTTAGTCAAACCTCACTTTTACTATTTCTCACATGATTTTTACGCCACATATCATCGTATGAATATGATCATGAATTTCGCGTGGAATTTTGTTTGTGTAGAAAGATCTTAATTTTTTCATGGTTACAGATTTGTCTGTTAACAAGAACGCGGGGGCAATGCGAAGAAAAATGTACAGCGATGGCTTGTCTAGATACTACTTCAAGAGAGTTGAGGGGGCCAAAATTGGAAAAACAAAATCCTCGAAAACACAGCAGATACTGCAATTTCCGCAAAAAATCTAGTCACGTGTTGTCATGCAGACCGATCTCTACCTACAAGTCCACGTCCATCATTGATGGCCGGCGTGGCGTCCGAAGCATCCGTCGCAGTCAAATCATCTTTTCTGAGATTTGAGAATCTGGAAGAGTACGAATCGAGTCAGGTTCTTGCGGTGGAATGAACGAGAGCACCATCTTGCAGAGAAAATATTGGCTGGAGCGTGTCAACCTACTAGTCCACTCACCGCACCGCGTCAGAACCTGACGCACGCTCCTCTCCTCTCCCCTCCCCTCTGTCGCTTCTCTCTCCTCCTCTTTCTTTTTTTCCTTTGTTTCTTCTTCTTCTTCCTCCCTCTGCTCACGGCGGGGATCCCTGTCGCCGCGAAGCCCGCTTGCTCCACCGTCCGCCCTGAAGAAGTTTATGCGCAAAGAAGAAATTGGGATGAAGAATTCATAGAGAGATCTTGAGATGAAGGACTTCTTTCTATTCTATTTTCCTTATTTTACATTCAATCGAGAGTTAGCCTTTTATACACACGGACTATCTCTGAAATCTGTTTTTACAGATATTGAATCAGTTGAAGAAAATATAACCAACTGAAGCAAAAATTAACTTCCAGAACTGAATTACACTAGACTAACTGCCGAGACTAGCCAAGACTTGTAGCACTATACAGAGTGTTTGAAACAGGTTCTCTTCTCATTCTTCTCAGCAGCATGTACATACTCTACTTCCTTTTCTTCATATGTTTTCTCTTTATTGCTCTTGTATATCTTGCTTCCCCTGTTCTTCCTGGTATCAGTGATAGCATCAGTTGAGGAGCTTCTGTTCTTGCTGTTCTTAACAACCCCCCTCAAATCGGGAATGGGTGGGAAATCGATTCCTAATTTGATTCGTAGCTGATAATGTGTGATACGAGAGAGAGGTTTTGTGAATATATCAGCAAGTTGATAGTTACTTGGAACATATTTCACTTGTAGTGACCCTGATGAGACTTTTTCCCTAACAAAATGAAAGTCTATCTCAATATGTTTGGTGCGAGCATGTAGGACAGGATTGATAGTGAGAGAAATGGCTGATTTATTGTCACAGAAGAGCTGTGTTGGACGAGTCAATGAGCATCCTATATCACGTAGGACAAAGCTGATCCAGGTAAGTTCAGCAAATGTAGAAGCAAGAGCACGATACTTAGCTTCTGTAGATGATCGACTGACTGTGGATTGTTTCTTTGCTGCCCAAGATATGAGATTGGAGCCAAGGTATGTACAAAAACCTGTTGTTGATCTTCTTGTTTCAACACATCCTACCCAATCTGCATCTGAGAACCCATACAGATGGAGAGAGCTTCGAGAGTGAATAAAGACTCCAAGACTTATAATGCCTTTGACATATCTTAAAACTCTCTTGAGTTTATGTAAGTCTGCAACAGTGGGTTTCTGTAATTTCTAACACAGTTGATTTGTGGCATATGCAATGTCAGGTCTTGTTAAAGTCAGATACTGAAGGCCACCCACTAAGCTTCGATATTCGACAGGATTGGAGAGTGGAGCAAAGTCATTTATCAGAACAGTTGGTTTTAGTGATATAGGAGTAGTAATTGGTTTGTACTCAAGCATATGAGCTCGAGTAAGAAGATCTCTGGCATATTTAGTCTGGCAAAGAAATAGGTGATCATAAGTATTTTTGACTTCAATGCCAAGAAAGTAGTGTAGAAGGCCAAGATCTTTCATATAGAACTGAAGACTTAGAGAATGGATCAGTTTGGAAAGTAAGTGAGAGGAGCTTCCAGTCAGGATAATGTCATCAACATGTAGTAGTAGAAGAATAGTGTCTGTATCATTATGATAGATGAACAAGGATGGGTCAGTTAAGCTGCAAAAGAACTCATATTCAAGCAGAAAGTTACTGAACTTGTCAAACCAGGCTCGAGGAGCTTGTCGAAGTCCATAGAGAGACTTTCTGAGTAGACATACATGATGAGGTTTCTTGGGATCTTGAAAACCATGAGGCTGCTCCATGTAAACTATCTCATTCAATGTACCATGTAAGAATGCATTTTTGACATCTAGTTGATGGATTGGCCAGTGTTTCATCATGGCTACAGATAGAACTATACGAATTGTAGCATGTTTAATGACTGAACTAAATGTTTCTGTGAAGTCAATACCCTCTTCTTGATGAAATCCTTTAGCAACCAGTCGAGCCTTAAGTCTATCAAGGCTACCATCAGTTGCAAGCTTTGTTTTAAATACACACTTACAGCCAATAACATTCATTTGACCAGTTCGAGGAATTAATTCCCAAGTTTTGTTCTGATAAAGTGCATCCATCTTTTCTGTCATTGCCTTATACCAGCCTTTATGTGCTAAGGCTGATTTGATTGTTTTTGGTTTAGTAGGTACTTCATATATAGCAAGACATGCATACCGAGGATTGGTCTTGATAATGCCAGACTTAGACCTAGTCTGCATAGGGTGAGTAGGTAATGTACCTTGTGAATCTGTCTGATTATTTGAAGTGTGTTGTTCCATATCTGGTTCATCTGTTGTCTTAGTTATGGGAACAGGTACTTCAACTTGTTGTGGACTATCCTAAGTAGTGGTGGATACTTGATCCATAGGAAATTCAGCTGGAGAGACAGAAATTGCTTGTTCTGTGCATTCAGGTGAGATTACTCCATTTGTTTGATTAGCTGTGGCTTCTTGTTCCCAATCTGTATACTGAGAAGTTGAATGTTTTATATGATTTGTAGTGGAGGAAGCTAGGAACTTCTCTTCTTCTGTCCACAATTTATACAAGTGTGTGTAGGAAGGATAAACTGTTGCTAATTTCTGAGAGAATGGGAAAAAAATTTCATCAAACACTACATGCCGACTAATGTAGACATGACCAGTAGTAGGGAGAAGGCATCGATATCCCTTATAGTGATCACTGTATCCAAGAAAGACACAGGTTAGTGACCGTGGATTAAGCTTATTCTGTGCATATGGTCGAAGACAGGGATAGCAAGCATAGCCAAAGGTTCTGAGATGATCATATCTTGGTTTTTGCTGATATAATTTGCTAAAGGGAGACTGCATCTGTAATTTTTGAGTAGGAAGAATGTTAACAATATAGTTGGCTGTTACAAATGCATCTACCCAAAATTTTAATGGAATTTTTGCATGGTATAGCATTGCCAGACCAAGTTCAACTATATGTTGATGCTTCCTTTCAGGTATCCCATTATGCTCAGGTGTATATGGACAGGAGATATGCTGTTGAATGCCACAGTTCTGTAAGTGAGTTCTGAATTTTTGGCTAATAAACTCTCCTCCACCATCACACTGGAAGGTCTTGATTTTACAGTTATGCTGATTTTCTACTAACTTTTGAAACATGAGAAAAATACTATAGAAATCTGACTTCAGCTTTAATGGGTATATCCAACTGAACCGAGAGAAATTATCAACAAAAATGACATAGTACTTGAAACTCTGAAAAGATTTAACTGGAGAAGGTCCCCAGATATCACAGTGAATTTGTTCTAGAGGTTTTGTAGCTGTAGAACTTGATAATGGAAAAGGTAGAGCAGTACTCTTAGCTATTTGACAACTTCTACATACAGACTGTGGTTTTTTGTTATACTAAATCAGATTTTGATCCCTCAAATGCTTCAAGATATTTTGATTTGTATGAGTCAGTCGTTGATGCCAGATACTCTCTGCAACAATTCTTTGTCTTTGTGTGAAATAGACTTCTACAGCATGAGGGTCTACTCTGTACAGCCCTCTAACCTTCCTTCCTAGCTTCATGGTTGTGTTGGTTGTGCTGTCCTTGATGTACACACCAGTTTTGTCAAAAATAAAGGAACAGGGGTAATCATCAGTGAGTTTTGACACTGATAGAAGATTTTTCTTAATCTCAGGAACAATCAGCACATCATTTAGAGGCAAGGTAGTAATTGCAGTATTCAGTATTGCATTACCAATGTATTTGACAGGTAAACACAGACCATTGCCTATCATGATTGTATCAACATTGTTATTTTTAGAAAGACTATGAAGTATACCAGCATTAGAGGTGATATGAGCTGTTGCTCCAGTGTCTGGATACCATTCTTGATCATTTGCCTCCTCGATATGTAGTGCTACTAGTGCTGTTGGTATCTCCTCAGCTTGATAGGAGTTATCAAACCGATACCAACAATGTAAGGCATCGTGACCAGGCCTCTTACAGATTTGACACGCAAGTCAAGTGTGTTCTGCTGGTTTCTCCACTTGTTCATAGTTTGAGTTATTATTTCTGTAACTCATGTTTCTTCCAAAATGACCAAAGTTCCTATATCTAGCATTATATGTTCTTCCTCTTCCATAATCTCTTCCTCCACGATTATTTACTCTTGATCCTCTAAGAATAGCGTTCTCTTGTATATATTCTCTGTCAGCCTCTTCTTTATGTATAGCTTCAGTTTTCCTCTGGCCATAGTAAGCTAGGTTAGGTCTGAACTGATTCAAAGAATAATTCTATAACTTGGCTTCGAATCTTTCTAAGTGTGAGATTACTTCATCATATTCTGGTTGGGGCTTCAAGCAATAGATTGTAGTTTTAAAACTTTCATACTCAGATCCCAGGCCTTCCAGAACTCCAAATAGTTTTGTGATTTCATCAACTGGTTTTCCTATGGCATTCAATTGATCACATATTGATTTGTACTCCCTGAGGTATGCTGATAATGTTTGTTCACGTTTCTGGCAAGCCTGCAGTTTTCCTCTTAACTCGAACTCCTTAGCTACTGATTTTTGTGTGAACCGATTTAACAGAGTTTGACAAACTTCATAAGCAGTGTTTAAACCAATTATCAGGCTGAGTATATTTTCTGATACTGTACCACTAATCCAACAAGATACAAGCTGATCTGTTTTATCCAGTCATTATAATCAAGATTAGGGATCTCAGAAGTTTGACCTCCTTCTTCAACTGTCATCTTGTCTTTGCGGGTGGTGAAATTTCCCCATTCACAAAACCGAATAGATCTTGGCTTCTTAAGAATCTATAGAATTGAGCTTGCCACGGGAGGAAATTATCCTCAGCTAATTTGATGGTAACAAAATTCGAGATATTAACATGAATAGGAAATGGATATCTCAAACTTCTTGCTGCCATTCTATTCTTCCTGATCTCTGATCAACTCTAGTTGCAGACACAAATTCTACTAATTTGCAGTACGCTGCAACGAGTATATTGCTGATGAAGATTTAGATGTGGATGAAAAATACCAACTCACAGATCTTGTTGGAAGATACAGATACCTTCAGAGATCAAAGAAGCTTCGAATCTAACTTCGATTTGGTGTAGCTCTCACTATTTTGTGCAGCATCAAGATGATTTCTTCAGGATGCAGTAGCTCTGATACCATGAAGAAGTTTATGCGCAAAGAAGAAATTGGGATGAAGAATCCGTAGAGAGATCTTGAGATGAAGGACTTCTTTCTATTCTATTTTCCTTGTTTTACATTCAATCGAGAGTTAGCCTTTTATACACACGGACTATCTCTGAAATCTGTTTTTACAGGTATTGAATCAGTTGAAGAAAATATAACTAACTAACTGAAACAAAAATTAACTAACTTCCAGAACTGAATTACACTAGACTAACTGCCGAGACTAACCAAGACTTGTAGCACTATACAGAGTGTTCGAAACAGGTTCTCTTCTCATTCTTCTCAGCAACATGTACATACTCTACTTCCTCTTCTTCATATGTTTTTTCTTTATTGCTCTTGTATATCTTGCTTCCCCTGTTCTTCCTGGTATCAGTGATAGCATCAGTTGAGGAGCTTCTGTTTTTGCCGTTCTTAACATGCCCTTCCTCCTCCCCCTGCTTCTTCTGCAAGATCAAGCTCAAGAGCTTCCCCCTTCCAGACAACCCTCGTCCCCTCCCTCCCGCCGACGCCGCTTTACCCCCTCAACGGCAGCGGCGCCACCTTCCACCTCAGCAAGTCCAACCTCGACAAGCTCGCCGGGAAGTCCATCTTCTTCGGCGAGGTCTACCTAAAGGTCTCCATCTACACGGGCCGGCGTGGGGCGACCCGCGGGGTGAGCTCCGGGAGGCTGCTCGATAAGGCCTCAGTGCCCCTGGACCTCGCCGGGGCGATTCCAAGGCCTGAGTGCTCTGCAGCAGATTGAAAGGGAAGGCCAGAGGGAGGAAGAAGAAGAAGAAGAAATAAAAGAAAAAAAAAAAGGGAGGGAAGAGAGAGAGGCGACAGAGATGAGAGGAGCATGGATCAGAGGTTCTGACGCGGTGGGGTCCGAACGACATGTGTCATATTATGAATGGACTCGTGTCTCAGCTCCAGCCAATATCTCACATATCTTCTCCATGTGACATGCATGCTTTGTCATGGACTTGGACAGGTGGTTAAACTGTCTCATTTATTGGAGTTAATCCAAATGTAAAATGAGATAATGATAAAATTTTGGGGGACAATTAATCAATATGGGAAATTTCCTCGATCCTGATTCCGTGAAGCCTTCCCCGGGGTATGCCCGAGTGTGGTTCAGGAAAATGAAGGCAGCCAGTTAATGCTTTGTCCGATTCCTGTGTTGCACACGACAAGCACGGAATCATCAGTCTCGCTAGGCCCTTAGGAGATTTTCACCCAAAAGACAGTATAGAATCCTAACTGCTTCATCCGATATGTAAAATTCGAAAATATCCCTAGAATCTAGGGAAAAAAAACTTTCCCTTCAATTAGAGAAATAGGACATGCAACACACCGACATATTAAAATAAAGTGGAATACCGAGCCACGGATTATGTTGAAAGTCTCTATTAGTGCATGTTTGATAACCATCCCAATAGTGCTTGATTTCGATTTTTTGTTCCCGAGAGTAGTTTGGAAACAGAATCTCATTTGGTAAAATTTTTGTTCCCGAAAATAAATTTTTCATTTTTTATTCATTGAATTAAATATGAAATAGAATCAAGAATAAAAAAAAAATTGATTCTTGTTACGGGAATAAATACTGAAAGCTGCAATCGGAAGCTAGCTCCCTACTGATGAGAGCAACACTTGAACAGTACCCATATTCTCTGCTTTGTCTGTTTCCCGTGCTGCACATGACACGCACGGAATCGTCAGTCTCGCCAGCACCTGAGGAGATTATGGCCCAGAAAACAGTATAGGATTCTTGTGATGGCACGAAACTGCTGCTTCCTCGTTCGTCAGCGATGTTGGGTCTATGGTGTTCTATCGTCATAAGGTCTTTAGGAAAGACAAAGCCCGACGATGGTTTTTAAGGAGATTGACTGTTCCTGGACCTCGGATTGGTCTTCGCTTCGTCTACTGGACTGTGGAGTAAGGTGTTCATTTTGATTGGGATTTGTCGAGCGGACTGAAGTGGACGTGAGTTTGATATGCAAATTGCGATGTTCAGATGATCTAAAACCCGCGCACGCAATCGGATGATCTAGAACCGGAGACGCATTGCGTGCACGCCTCTACGGTTGTCGGGTTTCAAGATCCGTCGAACCGACAGCGAAGCTTGGTTTTTCAAATATGACAAATAACTTGTAAAATAGCAAAACGACATCCATGGACTTAAATTGCGTAGACTGCGACCGAATCAATCACTTTCATTGTTTTTGCCATCTTCTCCTTCATCTGCATAATTAAGTAAGATCTTTAACTATTCACGCAATAAGAGCACCAGGCCATTTACTCTTTCCCACATAACCTAGTATCCACTCACTATCATATGAATACGATCGTGAACTTTACAACATTACGCTCGTCCGTCTTCAGTTGATCAAAGAAACCAGGTTCGAGAAATAGCGCAGAGGCAGTGTGCTGCTTCAAGTCGAGAGAGAGAGGTAGAGAGAGATGAGTCATACAACTAACAAGCTATTCCAGTTTAACAGAGAAACAGAGTCTGATGTTCACATGTCATGCTTAAAGAACTGACAGTCATGCTAGGTTCACTTACACCGGTTAAAACTAGCATTTACATGCACATATAGGGGACGGAAGACGGGACGAATAGGTACAGGCATAGAGTTAAACACGGAACATGCGGATTGTCATACTTTAAAGTTGGTTAGTTACCACGGAGGCTCTTTTTCGAAGATTACTGCGGAGTTGGAGCCTTGCCTTATCCAAGGCAGCCCTTGCAGCGCACCTCTCACTTTCCCTACGTTGCACCACCAAGGAAACTTCCCGAGAAGCTTCCTCCATGCTGCTCTTGGCTTCTACCAGCTCTCGAGTTGTCTCGGCAAGCCATCCCTGGAGCTCCACGCGCTCCACCTCGCACCCATGCAACTCTGCCTCGATCCTGAGCATTGTCTCCTTCGCACGGCGGTAATCTTCTTGGAGACATTTGTTTCGTCCTTCACAAGCAGCATATGCACCCGATGTCACTGAATGTTTCTCGGATACATCATTAAACCTCTTCTTTGCATGACTGAAGTGCTCTAGGATGTCGGGCATTGCGGTTTCATTGATAGGACGTTCGGCTTCTGCAAGCCGGGAAGCACAGAGGAGGAACTCCTTCACTTCCTCTTTGAATTGACTACTGTCAACAGGGAGAAAATCTAGACAGTCAAGGCGATCTCTAGCCTCCTGTTCCAGATGTGCGTGATCAAGCGAATTCTTCTCAAGCAGATCAATGATATCTTTCTGAACCAGCTTTGCCATCTGATTTAACACCGACACTTTCCCTCTGCTCCATTGGTTTGACACCAATTCAGGATGACTTTGGAATCTGGAAACTTCACTTCTTGTTCTAGACACATGCTCTGCCAAGAAGCTGTTGCTGACAGAAACCCGGAGGTTTTGATTGTCCATACCAGATTCCATAGAAGCTTGAGGTACATGACTTTGCTCAATGCTACTGATGTCCATATGATCAACAGCAAGAGAAGGAAAAATTCCTAGTCCATAAGGAACACAACACGTGTTACAATCCAAGATTTGCCAACCCAAATAGATTTTAATTAAGAAGGGGGTGCCAACCCAAATAGATTTTAATTAAGAAGGGGGTGGACGCTAGAAAGAGTGCAATTACCGCAGAAGGAACGCATTGGAGATGGATGAGCTAAGCTTGCACAAGGAGAGAAAGCAAGGCGCCCGTGCCAGCTTATAACTATACCGCCCCTGAGCATATCGACATTATCTGCCACCCAAATCGCAAATGTTCTAAAGACTACCAACGATATTATAATAACTACACGTGAATGACAAAAAAAACCAAGTGCCCACGGTGGGGGAAAAAACCCTCGAGACGACTCATAGTGTACCTCTACTTCTAGCAAGCATGCCACCAGCAGCTGATATCCGCCTCAAGTATTCTTGCTGTCTGAGACTAGCTGGAGATGTTAGACAGGAAACAAGCTGCATTTGCTCTGGAGTAGACTCCCCCAAATCCACATCCTCCACAGTTAACTCTTGAGTATCCAAATCGCCCTCGGGAGTTAAACTCTCACTCTCCAAACCCCTCACATCACGTTCCGGTGCAGAGAATCTGCAAATGACTCCTTGAATCTCTCCACTATCCATCATCAATAATGGATCTACCTCGTAATCTTCACCAGCATCCGCCATTGTCGACTCAATTTCCATGACTTCCGGAGGTGCAACAACAGAAGTCGCAACATCTTTGGAGGCCACATTTTCTGCCGGAGAATCTGCCCATCGAAAGAAATTACAAGCTCCATGTCCCTGTGTTCAAGCCAACACAAGTTAAATAAACAACAGCCAAAAGTGCAATCTTTTGGGTACCAGATGATTAGAACCAATGAGCACAAGGGAAGAAACAAGATTGGCACCTAGCAAACTTGGAAAATATGGAAAGGGACAATTTCCACGCAATCTGCAGAGACTAGGAAGATTTGCTACACTTCTAGTAATTCATAGATCTCAACAGGTAAGAGTAAGGAAAAATTTATAAGACAGGATTTCCCATTGCCACTCTCCTTAACTGCATTTCGCCAGGCCTACTAGAGGATGTGTTGGAAGTTATGAATAAGATGCAACAATGAATTCTTTTATGTCAAAATTCTGCCCAAATCATCTTAGAAATTCGATGACAATGTCAGGGACAACAAAGCTTCTATGTTTTACACACAATCTATGAAAAAGTCACAATGGACCAAAGAACCACCAAAACTGCAGCTTGGGATTGGGCTTCATATACATAATTGCTGCCTCAAACTACAAGCAGAAAAAACTTCAGCTACAAGAGCTATCAGCTCCAGCAAGAAGCCCCCAGCTGCAATCCCCAACTTTTGGTTAGCAACTTGTCGGTGCTAGCCAATGAGAAATGGGTACAATCTGAAAATAACTGTTCATCGAAGTACGACAAGATTCAGCATACTTCACCACTTATTCATTAAGCCACTTTTTGGTGTGAAGGAGAGAATTTAAAAAACTACAGGTCCTAAAAACTACTTCTGCGAGAGCAACACCAGAGGCGGCATGGGTGAGCTATGATAGTTCTAAGGCCACAAAACCAGCAGGACTGTCAACAACATCTAACTGGAAACCAAGGCAAGAAGCAAAGGACTTCAAAGCAAGAAGTCGGTTAGTTACGTGTGGGTGGGGCGAGGTAAAGGGGAACTGGGACGTGATTTGCAATTTGGCATTGATGCAAGGGCATGAGGGGATTTATGTATTACCTATATACTCTTTCCATTTCGGGACAAATATGAACTTAAACAGTACCAATAGACTACATATTCACTTCCGACTGAGCAAGACAAGCCACAGTCCTGAAGGATCTACCACAACTATCAGTAGGAAAACTTGCAACCATGAACACTAATTACGCCCAGATGTTGGAACAGAGAGACCCTTTGACCCCCTTCCTAACTGCAAAATTTCATTCTTCTCGCCAATAAGGCAACAGTGGCAAGTCCTGTAAAAGGAACTACAAAACAGAGGGATTATAACCAACTAGAGATTATAACCAAGGGTGCGTTTTTATTATAAACAAAGGTGTGTTTTTTCGTGAAATATTGAAAAAAGGAAAACAATTGTCTAAAAACGATCACTTGAGTTAACAAATATTTTCACCGTCAACGCAAATATTTAGATATAGATCATTGTGGATACTGACAATAATTTTCATTGTGCAATTTTTTTATGCGACATAGATTTAGAAAAATAATTTCCAAATGATTTTTCCCCGAAACAACCTCAACGATCGTAAAACTTAAGTTCTCCCTCATCTACGCCCAAATGAGAGAAAAACGAACATGCAACGGACTGCGCCTCCAATCCCAAGCCAAACTCATCAAAGGCTTCCGACAGAAACGAATGATCCTCTAACTCCATATCCCACCACTTCAGTAACTTCACAGCCAACACAAAGATAACAACCATGTTCGGGGCAAACCATGTCAGCACTCGAAGAAGATGAAGCGTGTCAAAAAGGGAAGAAATCGAACCTTTTTAATACGGCAAGAAAAATATTTTCTACCCTGATGCGGAGGATCCTCAAAAAAGCTGATCCTGCATCTCCCAGCACCACAGGTACACATCGGAGCGCTGTACTTGTCGCACCACGCAAAGAAACCACACCCACCAACACCATCACCATCCTGCAAACAAAATCACCGCCAAAAGAAAGTAACCAAAATGACAGGAAATCAGAACGAGATGCAGGAAAACAGGAACACCCAGAAGGAAAAGGAGATGGCTTTTCGCCAGAAAGAACTAGAGGAAGAAAGATGCAGAAACTCGAAGATATGTCGAAACAAAAAAGAACGGACTTTGGAAGAAATGCAGGACAAATAGAAAAGGGTAGAAATTTCGTCTGGAGAGGCGAGATTGGACTAACAGGGGCTCTCTCGAGGCACTTGTAGAACTTCCTATCCGGGTTCTGCTGAGTCTGGGAGGTGAGGACGACGCATGCGCCGGCACCGCACCGGCACTGGAGCACCGGCACGTCGGCGGACGGCGGCTGCTGCGACGACTTGGATGGGGACTTGTCGGGGCAGTCTTTCGTCCAGTGGCCCTGTTTCTTACAGGAGAAGCAGGTGTCGTTCCTCATCCCCTGAGACGGAGCCCCATTTCGCCGATCGAGGGAAGGAAACGCCGCGGCGGCGGCGGGCGGGTGCGATCCGGCGGGGGGCTGGCCGGGGCAGTCCTTCCTCCAGTGGCCCTGCTTGTTGCAGTTGAAGCAGACGTCGTTCCTCATCCTCTGGGACGGGAGAGCTTCGCCGTGCCGATCGAGGGAAGGAGGGGTCGCCGGGATGATGGGGCGCTCCATCGTTGCCTGCTCTCGCTCCGCCGTGCGCGGCTGGGCTGCTGGCGGTGCTGCGGCGTTTCGGTGTTGGGGGGAAGTGATGGTCGTGACGACTGACGAGCGACGAATGCTCAGTTCGCGAAATGCAGAGGACAGGGAAGAGAAAAAGGGGGGAAGTGACCGTTCGCCGTTCGCTAAACGACACGCTGTACGGAGGATTTAGCTTCGTTGGTGGGGTTTTCTCTTTCCGCAGGGATGATAAAGCATGCGAAAGGCCGCCCGTGTGAGATTGTGAATTTTTTTTTTTTTTAATGATTGGAAAAACTGCATTAAAAGTCTTTAAATTGATTACGAAAATACGATTAAACCTTAAAATTTTTAAAAATATAATTAAGTCATAAAACTTACCATCAAAGTATAATTGGATTTTAAAACTTTTCAAAAGTATAATTAAGTCTTAGAACTTATTACAAAAAATTAATTGAGTGTTGAAGCTTTTAAAATTTTTTATCAATATAATGATTTGATTTAACCGATTTATCAAGTTATATTTTTAAAAAGTTTTAGGATTTCATTACACTTTTATAATGAATTTTTAGAATTAAGTTGCATTTTTTAACGAGTCTTAGAATTTTCAATGTATTTATCCATTATGTGTATATATGTGTGTATATATATATTTTTAAAGTAGAATATACTAATTATTTGTTGTACACAAATTTAAGAAAATTTCATGAAATTTTTTTTCCCCTCGCGGGATGCGGGGCAATGGTTGAAAGAGCTTCGCCTCTCGGGGTAGCCACAGGGAAAGCGATCCCCGTCCCTGTTCGCCCGTGCCCGTCCGTAATTTTTACCATAGAAGATTGCTACGTTGTGCTTTGCTTGCCGACAGCAAATTTTCTAAGGGTTTTGGTTTTCCTCTAATAAGTAACCACGAAAAAATATAAATTTATCCACATGTTTGTTTCTTCGACTTCTTATTTTGTAGTTGAAAGGGGAACACTACAATTTAACTTGCATTATGTGCACAACTGGTCGATGTTTAAGCATTGATTTATATAATTATTGTAAAATTTATTTCAAAAGTAGAAAAAATGACTTATGAAACACTAAATATGTAAGGAACTTCATTGCGGTTTAGCTTGAAGAAAATTAGACTAGAGAAATCCTTATGTCTTTGCATTTATTTTTTATTCTCTTAATGAAAAAGTAGCAATAACTTTTGTAGGCACGTTTAGGTAAGGAAAATTATTTATTATAAGTGGCACAGCCTCGTTGCTTAAATTATGCTTCGTGGAGAAGCTAAAAACAGGGATCCTAAATTTTGAGAAAAAATGTTTTTTGTCAAGGGAAAAATAGATACAAACATAAAAGCCTTTGGGTTGTCTATTTTCTAAATGCGCTATCAGAATTTAAATTTTTAGCAACGTACGGACGGATGGAAGGTTGAAAGTTTAAAGCACATACGTAAACAATTTTGAAAACAAATAAATGAAGAAAAAGAAGCTCATAGCATTCATCAACTCCAAAAATTTCAAAAATTGAGAAAAAAATATAAGATGAAATTTTTTCAACTCGAGCAAGTCCCCAGCAAGAACCAAAAACATTTTTATTCTTTCACCAAAAGAAAAAAATTAGGAATAATCTAAAATAATAGTAAGGATGATTGAAATATCAGGAGATATCTAGATACATGAAAATCACACATTACACTTAAATAAATGTATGTATTTTATGGACGTTCGGATCAATAATTTTTATTCGATCTTAATTAAAATTTACTAATGGCGATGAGCGAGTTGACGTTTCTAATTTACTTACACTGGTCACTAACTCTGCATACGCAATAACAATAACTGAGCATCAAGGATTGAAGAGAGTAAGAGAAAAAAAATTCTGTCGTGCATACTCAATTATATCGCGAAGCCTTCAGCTGATCTTGTGGGCCAAGAAAGTTCCCGAGGCTTTGCTCCAAAATTGAGCCCATCTAGCCCGGCGTCTCGGGCTCACCAAAGTCGGCCCATGTCCAGTGAGGCCCGGACCAAAATCCGGCCCATAGCCTTCCAGGGACTCGACTACTCGGGCAAGTCGAAAGGCGGTTTCGTGAAAGATCTTAATCTGGCCCCGATCATACGCTCCATCAATCCAACGGCTCAGAACGCGGGCCCATCTCTCTATATAACCGCGCCTCGCGATCTATCTCTCTCCCTCTTTCTGCTCCGCCGCGCAAGCACTGCTAGGGTTTTGCCGTCTTCTCCTGCGGGTTCATCCTCCTCCGCCGCCGCCTCCGAACTTCCTTCAAGATGGTAAAGCTCCGACTCTTCTCTTCAACCTGCGCTTCTTCCGCCTTCGACGTCGTCTCGTGTTTCGGTTATAGTCGCGCCGCATGTGTTTCGGATTTCTCTAGGTCGTGCGTTGAAGCTAGTAGGGTCTCTCTTGTTCTGTCGTCTTCCGCTTGTGTTTGGTCGATGAGCGGGCGTAAGTGGAAATCGAGTGCTGTCGTACGTCTCTGGCCTCGAGACGGGGCTGCGAGCTTTTGCTTGCGTGTTGAGCTTGATCTTGATGTCGGAGTTCGTGCTGACTTTGGGGTTGTTACGTTTCGGGCGTGTGAAATAGGTGCTCCAGAACGATATCGATTTGCTGAACCCGCCAGCGGAGCTTGAGAAGAGGAAGCATAAGCTCAAGCGTCTCGTGCAGTCGCCCAATTCCTTCTTCATGGTATGTGCCTCGATGTATTACTAGTTAATCGTGATTGTTGTGATTTGTTAAACGACAATTCAAAGAGTGATTGTGCTGCCGATATGGAAGTTCTTACACTCTAAAAATTGTAGTTGGCCCCGATCTGATTATCCGCAATCCCCCTCTGTGTTAACTTTCCGATGTGTTTGGAATTGTGGAGTAGTTTGTCTAATTAATTGATTTATTTCTGGGTTGTAGGATGTGAAGTGCCAAGGATGTTTCAACATGTGAGTATCATCGATTGTAATTCTGATATTTGAAGCTCATTTCTTTTTGTTGTGATCCGATGTTAATCTTTTGTCACGGTTTGTTGAAATGCAGAACAACTGTTTTTAGCCACTCTCAAACTGTGGTGGTTTGCGGTAACTGCCAGACAGTTTTGTGCCAACCAACCGGAGGGCGTGCCAGACTCACCGAGGGTTGCTCTTTTAGGAGAAAGGGCGATTGAGAAATGATCAGAAGCAATTTTCGACTGCCTACCATGGGTGAAGAGCTGTGAAATTTAGTTTTAGGAGAAAATTCTAAGTTCTGTATTTTCTGTTGAAGTTTCATTTTTGGGGTGATCTGCCAATCCTCGATGACATTACCCTGTGCTGCATATGTTTTGTTTCTTCATATGTGATGGATGATGGATTGTTCTAATATATTGTGTTCCATTCAGTGAGTACATGGTTTTCTTGTGCATATCTGTAAGCTGGAAGTTGCCTCACCTGGTTCTATTACCACCATTTGAAGACGATCTTTTGGCATTGCAGACTTGCATTTTGCTTTTGCATAAGCAGTTGTTTGCTATTATGGGCTTCCCAGCTGTTTCTTTCCACACTCTTCATTAGTTAGCCCTCTATTTCTTGGCTTGTTTGCATGGCTTGAAACCTTAACCGCAGCACAATTTTACATTTGCATTTCATACACTCTAGAGCTAAGGTGGTGGGGGTCTGTGGCTTGCATTTAGATGCGATGAGCTTACTGATAAATACCTTTTGTTCTGTTCTCAAGCCATGCTAGGGCGCGGTGGAGTTTTAGTTTTAATTGGGCGAGAACTATGTTTGAGGTTATTATGTCGGGGTCCTAATTTGGGGTCCTGACTTGAGTGCTTGAGGCCTAGTGTTGTATAAGTGACCCCCTTTTGGTCTGAGCAGGATGCAGTGAGGTTCACGAGTATCATGGTCAGGCGATGAGGGTTTATTACCTGCCTTTTCGGTAACTTTCTGAGGTCCCCGAGTATGTCGTTTTTTAAATACGCAAATTTAACGCATCCAAAGACGGTTGATGAGTGTGTTAATTCCTAGTAACTGTTACTGCTTCGCTTCTGTTTGAAATGTTCCAACCAGAGTATTGCTATGGATCACATGAATGTGTTCAAGCAAAAGTGGGGAAACGTGCTGGTGCCCATTTCATTAGTTGGCCCATTCTAACCCATGTGCCATGAATTGTGCTCCTTTTGGTATACTCTGTTCTGCTACTTTCGGGAAACTAAATAATTATTTACGTGAAATCACATAAGAAAGGGTTTGTGTAAGATGTTGGGTAACGTAGACTATGGCGGCTCGTGACCCATGAAGACCACGAGGCTATGCACCTGGCCTGTGCTGCCTATACACTTGAATAAATCCAAGTGGCCGCAAAGGCCTAGGACCATGGACCGTCGCCGTATGGGTCGCAAAATTGCGAGTGCCACAATGACTAGGGTTGAACGATGAGAGAGTGAGGGAGAGTATTGAGCTCGAGTTGGTGGCGCGGGCGATGCTTCTTCCAACGGAAGGTGGATGGCAGTTCGTAGCGCATGAAGATCATCCAAGTGACTGAACAATTTGTTTGAACTCATTAGAACCATCCTAGCAGTGATCTCGTGCAAATACTCTTGTACGGCGTGTGCGAGAAGTGATACGCCGTATTGTGGCGCTGCAAAAATTCTCGCCAGTGAAAGATGTAAAATCCATCGGGAAATAAAAAAGAAAAAGATGCAATGAGAAAATTATCAAAATACTCCTAAACTTATTGTAAATTTACTAATTTAATTCTGAATATACGCGTGCATATATATATATTACTAATTGAGTGTTAAACTTTTTGTATTTGTGCCAATTTAACCCCGACCAGTTTAAATTTGCTGACATGAATACCAACCATCCTATGTAACATAACTAACATTAATGTAGACAATTTTATTTTTTTGATTTATTTAATTTCCATTTATTTATCTTTCTTTCTCTTTCTTTCTCTTTTTCCCTTCTTCCTCTAGCTGATCAGGCTTGCGTAGTAACGTTTTCGTTTCTCCCAATTCCTATTCTTTGTTCCCCAAAAAAAGAACATAAATCCGTTTAGTAAAACTTTTATTCTCAGTAACAAAAAAATAGATATTTTGTTCCCGGGAACATAAACAATAAACAAAAAAAAGTAGCTTCTTGTTCCTGGAAACAATTTATAGAAATAAGTCAATTTTTTCTTTTCTTTTTTTCTTTTCTTTTTCTTGCTTGCTGCAGCCTTGGGTGGTCGCTTGCCAACCGCTAACCACCTTCGGTTGGCCGCAGCTACCGTCAACTGACTGCTGGCCGTTGCCGACCATCGCCCCATCGGTGGCGACCATTGTTGCCACCGTCGTCTGAACGTTGTCGTTGCCGCCCACAGCACATCGGCCACCCTCGACCTTCGATGACTGCCATTGATTGCCGTTGCCGCCGCCACAGGACCACCGCCCGCCTGTCGTTGCCGCCCCTCGATCGCCGTCACAACCGACGTCCTACGATGGCAGGTGGCGACAACGGGTAGCGAGCGGTGGCGATGGGCGACGGGTGGCGACGCGAGGCGGTCAGTGGTCTGTAAGCAAGAATAAAAAATAAATAAATACAAAAAATAAAAAATCGTACCAAATGCATTTCTATTATTTTTCTATTTCAAAAATAGAAATTTTGTATAGTTACCAAATATCTTATTTTACTCGAAATTGTTCCTCGGAGCTTGGAGTAAAAATAAAAAAGAACTATTTCGAAAAAAAAACTGTTCCCCTAGGCCAAAAAATGTTACCATGCGCACCTTTACTCACTAGGGCAGGTGAGAAAGGTTGACCTCATCGGCACTCGCCTCTAGCTACTAGAGGAAGAAGGGAAGGAAAATAAAAAAAGAAATAAAATTTCAAAAAAATATTATTAAGATTTTCCATCGATTGTATCTAATAGGACAACCAAAGATTAATGTCAATGATTCCTAGTCAAACGGTCAAATATACTAAATTGATACAAATTCAAAAAGTTCAAGGCTTATTTGACAAAAAAAGAAAATTCAAGATTGAATTGACACATTTGTAATGGGTTTTGGACTTTTTTTGGTACTTCTTCTCATGTCGGATGAAAATGGTCATTATTGTTTGTTCTAGTAATGAGTCATTAATTTAAATTCAACTGATTATCCAAATAAAATAGATAGAATTTTGCTCTTTGTCTTAGATCGATGAAGTGTCTCGATTGGAGTGCCTTATATAAAAGAAAATGTCGATCACATCATATCTTCGGTTTGAATCTCCCCGAAAGCTCTACTTAGATGATTGTTATTTGAATCATTGTCGGGCCATAAACTCTGGCCCCCAGTACAACCAGTCGCATAATAATTGAGAATTCAGTATATCCACGTTACAGTATCATTTTTTCGACAGCATAAAATGAGATGTGTGGTACACGAAGATATTTATACGTTATCTCTTTTCGTTACGTGTGGGGGAGTCGACAGTGAACGGTGCGATAAGATTCCACTTAAACAAGAGTGCTAACCAAGACAAGAGCATAATTAATTAGTTATTAGTGTATGTGACCGAAACTAAAGTCGCTGTCAGAGAGTGGATGCTCGGTAGAACGTTGATGCCACTAACCAAGCATTATCGTCACGTCGGAATCACCTTTTTCCCCTCCATGTCTACCGCCATAGACATGTACGAGGAAAATCTGGAAGAAAAAGAGGGCGCTTTCTTCTTTGTTTGCTCCTCGCACCGTGCACTTCGAGAGAGGGACAATTTTACCATTACCAACAAAAGATTAAACAAAGGGGGAAGGGGGGACAACCAAGTTTTGTTCGAGCAACCTTATTTGGTCATGGACCGACGAAGAACGACACCATGTCCTACCTTAATTCCCGGAGCCATTAACATGTGCTTGAGATTTCATCCCAGGAGAATGACCTTAGCCTTTCTTCTCGTAGAGCGGGCCTCCAATCGTGTCGCTTCGACGCACGCTTGCCTGGTCGTCTGTTTTCCGTGCATGCTCACTCGACTGGGCAAAGAAAAGGGTTCTGAACCTGTGATCGGAGAATGGGATGTTCTTGATTCCTCAATAAGTTTTCGTGCTAAAGAATGATTCTCTTGCGAGCAAAAACAAGACCCGTTGTTAGGTGCGAAACGGAACTGGGTTCCAAGAATCCCACAACCCAACGTGGTCCTTTCGCGACAGATTCTCCAACCGTAAACCTAATTCGACATTAATCTTGAGTGGAAATTTAAAATGAATGGCACTTGCCCTCGTTCTCCATTTCGAGAAGACCAGGAGGAGATGGAGGACCACGCTTTGCATGCATATGGAGACAAAATAGAATCCAACCGCGAACGAGCCCCACAGCATAGCTTCGTGTTCTTAGGGTCTGTTGTCTCCCGTAGACGCCTTTTGCTTCTTTTGTGACTCGTTCGTGTTGTCGTGTAATTGGAACATGGTGGTTTCTTGAGCGTTAGTCTCATCGTGTTTGGCTAATGGAAAACTTAGTAAACTTCGAGGCGAATGCGACTAGCTCTTGAACACTGAGGATGTAATCCCAATAACTCCTGTCGATTTTCGCTTTAGCTATATGATCTTCGAATGGCACAACGCACTTATTTGAAAAAGGGTAGCTATTGTTGAGAAGAGTTGCTCTAATTGCACTTATCACAGAATATTAAAAAGCTGACACTTGATGGAGTTATCGTTAATGTGAAAATGTGTCATAGAATTCAATTACGAAATTAACTCCAAAACCCACATGCCTTTCCTCTTTCTGTGACTTGATAGCTAGTTTTAGAGGAACCATTGTTGCACATGCAAGAATTTCATTACAATCAAACTGACTCGAGCACCTTTAAAAAAACCATCGCTCAGATCGATTGCAGAGCAAGCATCTTGGTCGACGCCCTCCATGACCATCATCGAAGAAGACAAGCGCCTCAAAAATCGTACACGCCCCCACCTTTCAATCCAAATCCCAAAAGGAACTTTCATATCCATCTCCCTCCCTCTCTCTCTCTCTCTCTCTCTGTTCATCGATTCGGGCGTCCCTAATGTGGAAATCACGTCAGTCTCCAATTTTTCAAATGCTTTGTAGGGCGCTTGACCTATTTTCCGCATAGGATGACACAAAATCCCATGGCTAAGTAACATGTCATCCTCCTCCTCAATTCATCTCTTAAGAGGCAAGAAAATTCCCATCCACCTTTAAAGTGTTTCTTTTGCCATGCACATGGTGCGGTTATGATATAATATGCAGTTTTTGCTTTAGAACTTCCATTTCTTTATTTTCAACTATAAATTATAGTGAGTAGTGATTTTTTAAGAGAGACCCACAACAGTTTAAATCGTAACTCTTGATAAGTACTTTCATTCCTTTTTTCTTTAAATTCCAAGACATGGGTAAATACTAAGTAATATGAAAACCATGAAACTTCAATACACCCTTTTCTCCTCTATCTCATTCTTCCCTTGATTAGACCCAATCTATAAAGATTGGGTGAATCTTAAACATTTGATATCTAGCAATATTGCGATTTATCTAGTTCACATCAACAGGGTTGATTTGATCGATTTTCACTGATCATTGGAAAAAGAGACATTCAGTCAAAGCTATCTTAATTTCTGATTTTGGGCTACCGATGATGTCCTAATCAGGTGGTAGTGGCTAGTCATTGTTTTCTTCAAGAAAGGCAGGCCTATGTTTGTTTCTTTCACATGCTTCCCAACACGGCTTCCTTGACTCAAACAATTTCCATTTCGCATCATACATGCATATAGACAAAAAGGAAAAAAAAGAAAAAGAAAAAAATATAGAGGAAAGTCTCAAACTACTAAAAAATGAATTATTAAATTCAAAAGAGCCAAATAATTAAAATAAAACCACAAAAAAATGGAACCTTTGGATACAGAACAAGGGAGAAGTCCGTGGAACTTATCATTCATAAATAGATTGTCCAAAATCGGTTGCACATGGCTGAGCAATTATTTACTCAAGGACCCCACTTAAAGACCATATAGTAAAATAACATAATAAATAAATTCAAAGAGAAATTAGCACCACCCTCTTGCAAAATCTTTGTTATAAATTTCATTTATCTTTCTAAATACAGAGTTCAATATACTATTCCCCCAAACAATCGCCTTTTGCAACTGCTTATGCGTAGAATATGATTGATGGGCAGTTTGGATACTCTTCGACATGGAAAAGATGATTTAAGAACTCGATTAAAAGAAGCATAAATTCATCATTGGAAAGTTCTTTTCTGGTGATGCTACAGTCCCTTCTGCATCTCTTTTTGTGTAGGGCATGTGGGTACTATGGTAAGCAATGTTATCTTAATGATGGACCCTCACGATCTCTTGATGCGATTCCCCTTAAAAATTAGAGATGTAGCGATTAGACAGATTAGGTTCACTTCCATCAATGGGTCACCCCTTCATGATGATGAACTCAATCAACAGATCGATTAGAAAAAACCCAAAAATCTGAAAACCCAAGTACGTTGCCGTCATGCACTTAATGAGTTCTCTCAATGTGATGAAAAGAACTTCTCGGTGGATTAGATGGAGTTGGGCCTGATTGGTACAATGATGGTGATAAAGGAGCTTCCTTTTCATCTGAGCTGATCATTGAAAATGAAAGGATGGGTCGATCTCTGTTTAATAGCTTTAGTTTAAGATGCGGTCATGATTAGATCCTCGTTCACACCTTCCATGATTTGAGAGCTCACATGTCAGGAGGTTTGGACCGTTCAGTGCATTCAGAGTATACGCATTTCAAAATTGGAGAGAAAGAGGAGAGTTTATTAGATAATTCATTTAATTTAAGGTCTGATTGGGGAATAATGATTGAGCGGAGAGTATCTAAGAGAACATGCTTATTGTGGCCATTAAGCTCCCCCCAATCATGCCACTCAACTTCTTTTGCAAGATCTTCATCGCTTGAAAACTCAATAGGGTTTCCAAAATTCAAATTGAAAAAAATAAAAAAAATTAAGAGGCGTCTCTATCTTTTTTGATGGGTACCAATCACTCGGGACTTAGATTATCCATCCCCAATTTTCACCATTTGAATCGAAGAAAAGAAATAAAAGAGCGACCCTATTTGGATTGAAATTGAAAAAGAAAAAGAAAAATGTTGTTTTGCTAAAAAGAAATAATTTATGACCCGATAATTATGTTATGTATTAATATGGCGATAAATGTATTTAGAGAGTTTGATTACGCATATATTAAGAATTAAGAAAAAGTGACCCTAAATGTTTAGTCCAGTCACTCATTTTTTTAATAATCGGTTCATGTTACACTAAACTCAAGAGATTGGATGAAATATGAGAAATGATGGCTTTGAATAAACAAACAAATAAAAAATAAAAAAGGTCGAACCTTTTGCATGATGCATGGGGCCCGGTCTATGAGGACTCCAAGTGAAATTCCAAAGATTCAAAGGGCAAAAATTGGTAAATTGCTGGAGAGGCTCGTCGCTTATTTAAGCCCCCACACATGCAACCGCCGAAGAGCAAGTCCACGGTCCAAGAAAATAACTGTCGGTCTCGATCGATTCTCATTCTCTTCCTCTCTCTCCTCCCTGCAACATCCGCGAAACCACCGCGTACGTCCGCCATCATCATGAGCTCGCCCTCCTCCTCCTCCAAAGGCAAGAAGAAGCAGCCCCCCGCCGGGGAGAGCTCGGCCGCGGGCGGCGGCCGGTTCCTGGGCGTCCGGCGGCGCCCCTGGGGCCGGTACGCGGCCGAGATACGGGACCCCTCCACCAAGGAGCGGCACTGGCTCGGCACCTTCGACACGGCCGAGGAGGCCGCCCTGGCCTACGACCGGGCCGCCCGCTCGATGCGCGGCTCCCGGGCCCGCACCAACTTCGTGTACTCCGACCTCCCCGCCGGCTCCTCCGTGACCTCCATCCTCTCCCCCGACGAGGCCCAGCAGCAGAACTTCTCCCCCATCTTCGCCAACTCGGCGCCCCGGCCCGACCCGGCCCCGCAGCTGGACGCCGGCGGTTACGCCGACAGCGCCTGGTCCGCCTCCTCGTACTACAGCCAGCAAGCCGACGCCGCCCCCTACGGCGGCGGCGGCGGGGCCTATTCTCAATGCCACTATGACAATGTGGAGCTCCCTCCCCTGCCTTCCGACCTGTCCGGCTACTCGGGCTACTCGGGCTCCGACACCTCGAGCTACAGCTACGGCGACACGGTCCCTAGCAACTGCTACTCGGATTTCCACGACCCCGCCGCAGCATCAGGCAACGGGCCTTCCTTCGGCTTCGACTCGACGGAGGAGTACGTGCACAGCCCGCTCTTCAGCAGGATGCCGCCGGTTTCGGACTCCGTCCCGGATAGTTTCAACCTGGGCGGCTCTTATTTCTTCTGATCGACGAAGCCAGTCGAGTCGACTCGAGTTCAAAATGCAGAGTACAGCGGCCGTGTCCAGTCGGATTTCGGGTCGGGGCAATTTTTTTTTCCCCCCTCTTCTTTTGGCCTTGTTATGGTTCTTTTCTGTGGAGGTGTTTTTTTTTTTTTGGGGGCGGGACAAAGAGGGACGAGTCGCTTTGGATAGCATGTGTTGCGGTTGGTGAGGCGCATGTTATGGGGGGTGACTTTTGTGGGTTATTAGTCCCCTTGTCCTTGTCGAGCTTGGAGCAGTTTGAGCTCACTCTTTATTTTAATCTTTATGGATGGCACTTTCTTATGATCAGCAACTTCTCTAATTTAAGGTTGCCCCGTGTATCAATCTTTCTTTAGGACAACGGTATCGATCTATCTGTAGGACAACGTCACGATGTTCGACGCCCTGTACGGACTTGAATAGTGATTTTTCGAGACATAAAAGTTGATGGATATTATGGTCTTTAGGCCCTCCGGTTATAATGGAACACCAGTTGATTTTCCTCATGCACGAGTTGATTTTCGCATTGGTATTGAAAAAAGCTTTGTTTTTCAACTTTCTCCATGCCTAAATGGAGGTTTTTCGAACTTTATATTATGGTATTGGGAAAATGCAATTTTGAAAATTGATAAAGTAGTCAGACCCGGGGAAAGAAAAATGCAGAATGACCCATAAATTTTTTCGATCTAATTTCACCTTTAAGTCTTTCAAATCGGATACATTGTGGGATCGAACGAAAAACATGGCGGTGCCGGTGTCCGGTCTAGTTTTCAGTGTCCTGACCGGCGCCGCCACCCACGAGGGACCCACGGACCGCCAAAACGCCGGCCACCGCCGTTCTCAACCGAAACGGACGCTTCACAGAGCAAGAGAGAGGCGGCGCCGACAATCTCCTTACAATGCGAGAGACAAAACGAGCCTGCATTGTCCAAGCGAAACTCAAACCGATGGAAGAAGCAAAAGCGGTGCACAGCTCCTTCTGGATTTCTCCCAGGTTCGATCGGTGCGGCATGCCCCTTTTAGTTCGTTGCTCTTCGTTGGTCGACCGTGAGCAGCGGTTCCTCTTCCGCTTTGCGCGCGTGCATGTGTTTCTCTCGTCCAGTTCAACTCGTGTTTGCATGGGACGCAAGAAAGGGGCGGTTGGTTCTTGAATTTTGGAATTGGATGCGTAGGTGATTCTGTTTGTGTGGAGCAAGTGGAATTCCTACTTTTGTTGGAAGACCACTTGGAAGATCACTTGATTTGTTCAACCTTTTTCTCTCCGTGCTTTGGCCTTTTTCTGCTTCGCCGAATTTTGATGGACTTGAAGGATGATATCACGACTCTGCTATGCGATTGATCGCATGATTTGTAGATTGAATAGAGTAAAAGCTTGCATTTATGTGCGCATAATTAAGATATGTTGTGTGCAAAGGTTTGATTGATTTAGAGAATGTTTAACTAGGCGCATGATCCGTGGTTTGTTCAAATAATCGAATTATCGGTGTGCTAGGATCTCTCTGTTTCTTCATGTTGTCGGTCTGCATTCTTTTGCAGTTTCTTAGGGAGGGGAGGAGTAACATGAGAATCTTGAGTGTTGATCAGGCATCACCGACTCGTTTCTTGGGACGTCCGAGTTGCAGTGTCACAGAGCTGGGCCCCATCGACCTGCCTGCCTCAGGACGAGCAAAAGTCGTGTGCCCAAAACCATTTCGTCCTAGGGCGTCTCATATGGTCGATTATGTCGATAGGTAGTGTTGCAAGTGTAAACTGACATGTTCTATCTTATAACTGAAGTTCATATAGAACCTTTCACTGGTTGTGATTGGGGCACTTGCAAGTCTGTCGTAGCTACCAGCTTTTCCATCCGGATAGGCCGGAATGGTTATTTCCTTTAGGTTTTGAATTGAGCTGAGGTGGGAAGGCAGCGAGCTCTGGCTGAATCGAAAAGTTCTCTCGCCAGTCTTTGTCTGAGAAAATATGATATGCCATCAACTTTAGTCTTGTTTTTGCAGAAATCGGTCCAGACAGGAAGGTGGTTTGGCTTCTGACCTTCTTCATCTGTTTCTTGCAGAGGTACTCGTTTGCTAAATGTTCCGTTAATAAAGTTGAACGGAAATAACCGAACCCTTTCTTCTATTTACAGTTCACCTTATCTTCCCTTTCCATGTGGCAGCACGACAGGGAAGATATTCCTGACGTTTCTGGGCGTGACTGGGGCTTCCTCAGCTGTTCACCTCCTCAGCGCACAGATAACCCGTTGGTGTACGATGCACTCTTTATGAGCCGAGCCTTGGCTCATCCTTTCTGCTCATCCCCTGGAGTGAACCGACAGTGACAAAAGAGTTGACAATCCTTTTAGGAGTGTCTAGTGTCTCTAGTGTGCATAGCATTGTAGGTCATGCCTTGGATGCAAGGAAAGCCGAGTCATTGGCGTACCTGTGTTCAGTCAGCTATATATTTCTGATTGTGCTGTAAGTGTCCCCCCTGTACATCAATCTATGCTAAATATCAGAATCTGCAATTTCTGGAATTGTTATAGTTGGAAATTTGGCATCTGTACACGCTCTAATTGCACTGCCTTTCGCTTTTTAAACCGCGTCGATGATAGCTTGCTTCTGATGACTACTGCATTTCTTCAAAGGAACTTTGGACACCTCCTAAAACGATACCGGTTTCTCTGTGATGTTTCCCTGTTGGCACTGGTTCTAGAGGCTTGGAGGGTTTCCTCCAACTGCTACTTTGGCTCCTAGCTTTTGTTCCAATGCCTTTCCGGTAGAAGCCAACTAAAAGCTCACCTAGGAACAAAACCGAAAGCTTTTTGGTTAAACTATATGTGAAAAAGTGAAGGGTCATCATCTCTTAAGTTACAGTCCAATTCAAGAACAGCCATTCATGAAGGTCGTACCCCGAAAATTGGAAAATGTCGCTTTGGACTAATTTGTAGGCTGTACCTCTCTCTCAATGGAGGCTATAAAGAAATGAAAAGAAATACTCGTTCAGCAACATTAAAGAATCGATTAGAACCGGGCAATAGAGCGTTTTGGTGAGAGAGACAGGCTAAGCCAAGAAATATATTTCTTCTCTGGCGATCTTGGTGGCGCAGCTGTTGGTTTTTTAATTTCAGAAAACCGTTGGAGATTATGCGGCTCCCTTCTAAAGAAGCATTTCTTATTCCATGGAAGTAGCTTCACCTGTCCAACGGCCATAACTGTGCGAAGACCTTTCCTCCTTCACAAACCTGCCACCGACTGTGTGATGCCGGTCAGCCTCTACTCCCCACAAAAGTTTGATCACCAACCTCTCTCTCTCAGAGTCTGTCTCTTTGGACACTTTTTTATCTTATATAGCTGTTCTTGGGAGGAGCTTAAGGTACCTCGTGCACTGAAAACATGGAGAGAAGGGACGTTTGGGCAGGGCTTGAGATGGCAGCGGTGCTGGTGCTTGCCGGGTTTTTGGCGGTGGAAGCGCAGGCGCAAGATACGTCCTGCCTGAGCCGGTTAGCTCCTTGCCTGAACTACCTCAACGGGACTCAAGACCCACCGAGCTCCTGCTGCGACCCTCTGAAGTCCGTGATAAGCTCGGACCCCAAATGCCTGTGCAGCTTGATCAGCAACCAGGGCGCCCAGCAGGCCGAGCAGGCCGGCATCAATGTGAACGAGGCTCAGCAGTTACCTGGCCGGTGCGGGCAACACGTCAATCCCATCGCTTGCCTCTCGGGTCAGCATCGCATTTTTTTCATCCTCGGTCGTGACTTTAGTCCTATCGATTTCACACGCAAACATGCCTGAAATCCTGGTCTTTCAATCTTTACTCTCTTTCAGGTTCTCCTAGTTCCGGGAATTCGGATGAAAACTCGGCCGGCCTCTTTCCAGGTTCGTCGTTGAGGACGCCTATGGCGATCGTAGTTCTGCTGGTGACTGCTCAGATTCTGTGGGATTAGAACAGTCGGTTTCCTTTGATCATGCTTCGACTGACTACTGATCTGTGTCACAACTGTACTATGGTGTTCGTTATTTTTTTACATTCTTTTAGCTTCCTTCTTGAAGTAATTGTTTTGACTTATCGGGCTATGAATTTTCTCAATAAACGCTGCTTTTATTGAGAATAAATCCCTGTTACATTCGAAGCAAAGTACGATATTTGAAAGAATTGCATGTTAAGAATGGTGTTGTTGAGATAGGGTGATTGGTTCTCGAGTTGGATTGGTTCCACTTTAAAACCGGTAGAGCCAGTTTCTACGTTCTTGGAGTTGGGATCGAACCGGTAGGGTAGAGAACAACATTAATTGGTCCCAATCTGATTACTAGTCCAGTTCAGGATTTTGTTGATTTCCTTTTCTTTACTCTTTAAAAGAAAAGAGGAAATTAAAATTTATGTGTGTGTATATATAGGCCCGAACTAGTTCAATTTGATCCGCATGGTTTGGTTCCGCACCTGAGACCAAAAATTGGATAAATTATTTTTTATTCCAAAAAATTGGAGCCGGAAACCATACTGATTTTTGAGTCAGTTCAGTTCCATTTACACACCAATTGTTAAGCGCTGCGCGTGATAAAATTTACATTTTTTGATTTCTCATTTTCTGTTCCCCAAAAAGGTTTGGGAATGTAAATCCGTTTTAACGATTTGATTTCTACATTTCAAAAGCATTTCTATTCCGGAAATAGATTTGAAGAAGAAATCGAAAGCTAAAATTTTTAACTTCTCGGTTTCGAAATAGAAATTGAGAAATCAATTTTAATTTAGAAATTAATTTTTGTTTTAAATTTTGTCATACGCGCACCCTAAGAGTTGGCTTGAATTTGCATAATGTAATCAACAAAACTAATGGTTACCAATCCGACAAATGATCCTCTTGGAATTGACCAAAGGCACCTTCAGAAATGGTAGTGTATAATAGGGATAATTGGTTCCTAGTTTGGTTCGATCCCGCTCAAAACTCGGGAACTAGAATAGGAGAATCAAACACATGAAAGTCTGAAAAACTAACTGGAGGAAAGTTTTTTTCTATTGAAATGACCGCAATTTTTAGTTAGAGAGAAAAAAATTGTCGAGAACACTTCAAATATATTTCATCTTTGAGAATTAAAATCTAGAAAAATTCCAAACGAGTAGGAAAGAAAAAGCGTTATAGATTGGTATAGTTATAGTACAACCACGGGTGCCGAGCGGGTGTTGTTTAACCGCAAAGCTCATTAGTTCGAAGCCAAGATATCCACTCCCCGCCATCGTATCTTCTTTCCACACGACCGCGCCGAACTCCACAGAAGAAATATCGCTCTACTAAAACCCGAAAAATGCACGATATTTCGTAACCGATTCTCAGTCGCATTCCCCCAAAAACCTCCCCTAAAACCTTCATTCCCAAATCCTCCATTCCTCCTCCACCTTCTCCTCCGCCGCCGCCGCCGCCGCCGCCGCCGCCGCCGTATCTCTCGCTCGCTCGCTCTCTCTCGATGTCCGCGCTATGTCCGGTGCCGGACATATCGACGCGCTTCTTCTCCAGGCCCCGGCCCCCCGGCCACCTGTGGAGCATCTTCTTCCCCGTCCGGTGCTCCCGCTCCCCCAGGACTGGCCGCTCCATCCGCATAGCCAGAGCCGTCTACACCGAAGGCGCCTCCGTCGGCGGTGTCGCGAGGCTCGCCGGCCAGCGGCAGCGGCGGGACAGGCCCTCCGAGCCCGAGACGGACGCGATCGCGCTCCTGAACGAGAGGATCCGGCGCGACCAGGGCGGCCGGGGGGAGGCGTCGTCGAGGAACGCGATGGACTCGGAGGAGGCGGAGAAGTACATCCGGCAGGTGAAGGAGCAGCAGCAGAGGGGGCTGCAGAAGCTCAAGGGGGACGGGGATGGGAAGGGCGGGACGTTCAGTTACAAGGTGGACCCCTACACGCTCCGCTCCGGAGATTACGTGGTGCATAAGAAGGTAGGGATCGGGAGGTTTGTTGGAATCAAGTTCGATGTGCCCAAGGGATCGACCGTGCCGATAGAGTATGTTTTCATGGAGTATGCGGATGGAATGGCGAAGCTCCCGGTTAGGCAGGCGTCCCGCATGCTTTACCGATACAATCTGTGAGTTTTTGAGAGTTGCGGTCTACATTATAGTTATCTTGTTGATATGGTTCAGCATATTTCTCAATTATATGATGCAATTGAATCGCTCTCTGTTCGGCCTCTGCCATACATATTATGGATAGGTAGGTGATTGTTGCAGTAGCTGAGACTTGTTGCTCTCAAGTCCACTATATGTAGGGCTGACTGATACTTACAGAATTTGGAGACATAAAGTAGGCACTACACTATTTGGTTGCTTAATTGTCGGTATGCAAACAAAATTGAACAGAATAATTGCGGTTAAGTTGAATCTGAATATTCTTAAAACTTAATTGGACTGCTAAACCTAACTGACCTCTTTTTTAATTTTGTGGAGGCGTCTTGTTCATGCCGTGTAGTGTTGGGAAAGCTACGATAGATAGTTGCCTCCACAACCTATTCTGAATCTGGATTTGTCGAGAAGTGGTTGTTAATATCTGCAGGGATAGTACCTGGGATTTATAGTTCCATTAGAGAGTGAACTGCTTATTGGCACTTAGCTACTTGTTTTGTTTCGACATTCAATGTGATTTGTAAGATACTTAGTAGTAACACATGTAAATTTACCTTACTTCTGTAGCAAGTGTATCTTTTGTTTTCTGACTGTCTTGCTGTGATCACCGTGCAGTCCAAATGAAACAAAAAGACCTAAGACGTTGAGCAAACTGAGTGATACTAGTGCATGGGAGAGAAGAAAGACTAAAGGAAAGGTTGCAATCCAGAAAATGGTTGTTGACTTGATGGAACTATATTTACATAGGCTTAAACAGAGAAGGCCTCCCTATCCAAAAAGTCCTGACATGGCTGATTTTGCAGTTCAATTTCCTTATGAGCCCACCCCGGATCAAAAAAAGGTCTAATTTCTATCTACGGATTTTCATTGCCAAACAGAGAAAACAATCACAAGCTTCACTGATACGTTCTTTTAATTTTGTTTTTTTACCAAAAAGCATTCTTTTGGTGGAGAGGGCGCATTGATTGTGGAGTGGTATATTTTTCCTCCTGTTTTTGAAACCCCAAAAATAAAATAATGCTCTCATTTTTATCTTGAATTATATGGGGGTGCTTTAGTTTTCTTAAATTAAAGAAAGGATTTCTCCAAGGTCCTTGAGCTTTAAGGAGACAATGACCATGTGATTGGAGACTGTGTTTTAATATTTTCCAGAGAAAAACAGGATGGCCTCATGTTGTGAACTGAGTCTATGTAGAACCCAAGAAAGTGGAATAAATGCCAAAAGAGTTGTATAAAGCTCATTCCCGTCGTATTCATTCTTACTTCCCATTTCCTGAAAATCCCTTATTTATGGGGTTCTCTCTTTTATCAAGTCACCTTTATTTGGCACAATGAGCAAACGTTGAAGAAAGAGATTGCATTTCTGAAGTCTGTTTATTCTGACTTCACGTGAAAATGTCATTGTAATTACTAATTAAATGATCTAAGTACAGATCTTCTATGGCCCTTTCCTCTTACATATTGAACTCTTAATACAGGCTTTTATTGATGTCGAGAGGGATCTGAATGAGAGGGAAACTCCAATGGACAGGTTAATTTGTGGCGATGTTGGATTTGGTAAAACTGAAGTTGCACTACGTGCAATCTTTTGTGTAGTCTTGGCAGGGAAGCAAGCTATGGTTTTGGCACCAACAATTGTTCTAGCCAAACAGCATTTTGATGTTATCTCTGAACGGTTCTCGCAGTACCCCAATATAAGGATTGGACTTTTGAGCCGATTTCAGGTAGCTATCTTAACATGCATCTAAAGTAGTTAGTAATATTTGAAATTGTTCATAGCAATGTTTTCAGCATAAAATGCTAAAGAGTACATCTTTTATCCTATAGCTCTGAATTTTGTGGTCTATTTGCTGCATGCTAGACATTGACTTATGGCTATTATTTTTTTATTTTTTATTTTTTTGGTTGACATTTTTTGTGGCTACTTCAATCCTAGACTAATTGAACCTCTCATTCCTTGCAGACCAGATCCGAAAAAGAAGAGTATCTTAACATGATCAAGAATGGTCATCTGGATATCATAGTTGGTACTCATTCACTTCTTGGAAGTCGTGTAGTGTACAATAATCTCGGGCTTCTTGTGGTGGATGAAGAACAGGTTTTCCAACTTCTTCTAGTTTTCACTTTTCATTATGTACCTACATATTGTTGTATTATTCACAATTTATCGAATGGGACCGCTGTTTCTTTGCTTTACAGAGATTTGGTGTCAAACAGAAGGAAAAGATTGCTTCATTTAAAACTTCAGTTGATGTTCTCACTCTCTCGGCAACACCCATACCACGAACCCTTTATTTAGCATTGACCGGATTTCGTGATGCAAGGTATTAAGATTTTCACAAATCTTTGAGCAGGAAGAAGTTATTTTTCTATTGCTTAGCTGATGTTAAAATTTGATGTCTAAGGATATATAGTCTTGACATTTTCACGGGTATACTTGCTGCTCAAGCTGAAACTAGATTCTGATGCGTACTCAAATAGTTAAATGTAATCCTGCATTTGAACTCTTGAGGGATGAAACAGATTTTTGATTTTTGAGCATTTTGCATAGTTGTGTAGAGGGATAATGTTAAAAAATTTATGTTATCTGCATACAGAAAGATTTGCATTCTTCATTCTGTTATTTCTGGGAAAATAAGTGTGAGATTATCATCCTTCTGTGTCATATTGCAATATACAAGCAAACCTATCTTTTAGTTTCCTTCAGATTTCATTTGTTTTCAGTTTGTTACTTTAAAATTTTGAGTCTCCATTCCCTCCATTATATCTGTAAATCCCGAATTGCTGTATGGTATAATTATAGAAGTGTTGTGTACTTTAATCTTGGTGAATATCACTATTTTCTTCTTATTCCTTTTAGATGCGAGTCCCTTCAAGGGTTAATTATTCTGTTGTCTTTCCAATTATGGATGCTATTTTAAGGATGCTTGTGCATCTGTATGTAACTTACATTTTGGTCAAAGATTATCGGGTTCAAGAACATTTTTGAAAGTATGATAATCTTGCTTAAACGGTCCTTCTACACTAGCATGTGGGAGGCACTTGATTGGCATGCATAGTTTTGAAAGGTTTAGTTGCATATTTCCCTCCAGCTTTGGAGTTGATTGAAATATATTAATTTTCTTTCAATTACTACAATTAGGCCTGCCCTTGCTTGTAAGTTCTTTTCTTACCTGTAGGCATATCACATTGTGATTTTCTTAACCATACCATGCACTGAAAAGTTGGACTGTGAAGGTTATTGGGAATAGGCAAGCCCCATAAAATTATTAAGATTAACCGTGAATAAGAAACAGCTAATGGCCATATATTAGGTTGTAATAATGTTTTGTCCATTTCTTCTAGTTTCTGTATGTTTTTTGGATTATGCTGATGTAGAATTAACAAGTTCTGAGTACATGATGAAAGAATGTCTCACAATCGTGTTTGCTTCTCCAGTTTAATTTCAACTCCACCTCCAGAAAGAGTTCCTATAAAGACTCATCTTTCAGCCTTTAGCAAAGAGAAAATAATTCAAGCAATCAAGTATGAGCTAGATCGAGGTGGCCAAGTTTTTTATGTTTTGCCAAGGATTAAAGGTAACATCAAACTACTCTTCTTTGGCTTCCTTGGTATAATCAGAGCTTTTACAGTTTGTCATTCCATTTCATTAGTGGTGGGATCAGGTTGAATTAGGTTTCCCCACCAGTGCGAGTAGTGTTAGTTTTTGTGTTTATAGTTCATGTACACTTTCCTTACTTCTTGGTACTTTTGGTTATTCTTTTTTGGGTGAAGGAAACATTCAGTTGCCTAACTGTTGCCAAGTGTGCCATCGTGTCCTCGAATTATATTTGTGCGCAATCAAGTATTCAAACTTACCTAGTTTGTGCAATAAGTCCTCTAAATTACTTGATTTGTACAATTGGGTCCTTCCATCACCTAGCACCAATAATTCTGTCAATTTAGCAGATGTGACATCATAATGTGACGATTTAACAAATATTTTGAGAGAGAGAGAGAGCAAGAGGGTTAGTGGCCTCGCTGACATGTAGCGAGGTCCAGCTGAACCTTGTTGATTAGGGTGTTACCAAGGGCCCTTGCTCAGTGTTGGCACCACCATTGATGAGACTTTGCTGACCCTTGTGGGGAGGTCACCAAGGCTGGCCAACCCTTGTATTTTAGTGGTGCATGGTGGAGCCACCTCTGGCGAGGGCCCTTGCCTCTGCTTGTGATCATGGCAAGAGCCATGGGGACTTTGCTTGGCACCCACGAGGATCGCCAGCTGTCACAGTGGTGGAAGAGTGACGAGTTAGGAACCAAAAGTGCACTCGACCTACCTTCCTTAGAAGTATGGGGCTGCAGGTTGTTTTATAATTGTCTAGAATTTACTATATCAGATGGAGTGTGAATAATTTTAACATTTTTGGATGAATATTAAGACCAATTTGGTTGTTCATGACCTGTAGTATGTTATATAATGAGGTGACACTCGGGAAGAAAAATGAAATCTAAGAAAAACTGCTTAAGAACTTAGGGTGGGTAGCTGTGATTGCGTAGATTTCGACAAATATGTTCTTTGCAAATTTTAGGTTGTATTTTTCCTCTGGTATGGCCCTTCTCACCATTATCACGTGACAGGACTTGAAGAAGTGATGGATTTTCTTGAACAGTCATTCCCAGATATTGAAATCGCTATTGCACATGGCAAGGTATGCTTCTCTCACCAAATTTTCTTTCCTTATGATCAGTCATGAAATGTGAAAAAGTTTCAATATCTTTCCTGATGTAATTGAAGTAAAAAAAATTGCATTTTGACTCAGAACTTAGTTGAACGCGATTGTCTTCAGATTACCCCAGGTTTTCTGCCTTAAAGCAGTGGAATAAAGGAGATACTCAATATTCTGATGAGTGTCTTTGTGGGGATAAAAATTGGAAATCCGTGATATTTTTAGGACTGTTGCATGTCATTCTAACAGTTTGTGCCAATTTTAATGGTGAAACATATTCATGATATCAATCACTTTGAGCTTTCATTTTTCAATTCTGTGCCAGATGTAGGCAAATCATGAAACTTATTGGCAGGGCGAACAACTAATGAGGCAAAATAAAAGAATATCACATAAAAATTCTGTCTTACAGACTGGAAATCTACTTAGTGAACCGCAAAGATCTCACTTGAGTTATTGGGGACATTTTGGTAGACTGGCCCCAGAAAATTTATATTGTGATGCATCCAAGTATACATGCAAATGAGCTAGTGATGTTCTCTGGTATGATCTTGAAAGGAAAATGGCCCACACATCACTATACTCACTTAAGGATCAATCATATCACCCGTCCTGTTAAAGTATTTATGTGTTTCTTGGACACTTTTGGTATAGTGTAAAGCCATTGATGTAAATGCTTTGATCGGCATTGTAGATGTTGCATCTTGTAATATAGTTCTTTTTGGTTCTGAGCTCTTCTTGTATATGGGTTTGCACTCTCTTGGTGCCCTATTTGTCTTTTACTTATCAGAAAATAAAAATTAACATGTGCCTTGGAGCCGCTGAAGCTGACTCTTGGGGTTGCATAACTAGAGTTTCAGAAGAATTAATAATTTTTTTTTTACCAGCTTAGACAGCAATTAGAGTGTCATGGAGGTGGTATCTTACTGAAAGTATATAAATTTATACTGATTTTATATAATATATATATATATATATATATATTTTTTTTTTTTGGGGGGGGTGGGGGTCCGTATCTTAGGAGTGACCTTAAATAGTTTCTTGATGAGAAGTTACATTCTCATTCTATTGCATAAATTTCATTTGAGCTTCTACATCTCAAAAGTTTCTTGATGAAAATTTACATTCTCATTTTATACCATAAATTCTATTTGAGTTTATATATCTCGAAGACAAATGAAGATATATGTGAGTTGGGCAAATGCTCTGGATATGGTCATGCAATTGCCTGGCCCAAACATTGACAAAAATTTATTTATGGGAGGATGAGAAGAAAATAAGGCTGCTTGTTTATTTTTCATGTTATGCTTGCCTTATGTGCTGGTTCATCATTCACATTTGTTTGCTATTTATTACATCCCATTGATTTATTTCCTTCATCCAGCAATATTCAAAGCAGCTTGAGGACACCATGGAGAAATTTGCTCAAGGTGACATCAAAATTTTAATATGCACGAACATTGTGGAGAGTGGCCTTGACATTCAAAATGCAAATACCATTATCATTCAAGATGTTCAACAATTTGGACTTGCACAACTATATCAGGTTCAGTGTCTGTCCTTCCCGTTGTATTTTGCTTTAAATTTCCTAGAAGTCTCAATATCATGAAGACAATATTTTGCCGATTGTTCCCATGTGAATGTTAGAGTTAAAAATACAAATTGAGAAAGGAGCGTTATTCATTGTACCAATCATGTGGAGTACGTTGAAGTACTCGGGTAGTGGAGTACGTTGATAATTCAATTGTCATATCGTCAGTGCATTTAAAGATCCCTTGGTATCATAGTGCAGAAATTTCTGTTTCACAACATGATCTTGCATTCCTTTTTTTTTTTTTTTTTTAAATATCATTTTGAAAACTTTTACATTCTTTGTGTGCCTATGCGGATCATAAGAATGCACTTTGTTCTCTAAGCATTGACCAAGTTCCTCTGGATATTTGCAGTCATTGATTCCTCCTAAAATGGGAATATGCCCTTTTTCCCTGACATTGCTATGATTATTCTCTTTCATTAGTTGCGTGGAAGGGTGGGGCGCTGTGATAAAGAGGCTCATGCACACTTGTTCTACCCTGATAAGTCGCTGCTATCTGATCAAGCCTTGGTACGTGTTTGACTTCTGTTCCTTATGTCTCACGCAAAAGAGATAACATGCACTTGCACTATTACCCAGCCTGGTGTCATACGACATGTTTCCTATGTTGTATGCACACTTTTTTCTTTTGCCTGCACAAAATAATGCTGTGGATGCGGACATTATCAATATTGGGCTACAGGAGAGGCTTGCTGCTCTTGAGGAATGCCGCGAACTTGGCCAAGGTTTCCAGCTTGCAGAGAGAGATATGGGTATAAGAGGCTTTGGTACCATCTTTGGCGAGCAACAGACAGGCGATGTGGGGAATGTTGGCATTGATCTCTTTTTCGAAATGCTATTTGAGAGCTTGTCAAAGGTATCTTCTGCTGTATGATTAGCTCAAGCAACTGCGGCACCCATTAGCATCATCATCATCACTTTTTATGAAACTTCACATTTACCTTATGTTTGTTACCTTGCAATGGCAGTCTTTCTTATTCTGTGTTATTGATCGAACCCCATTGTGATGACGTGAGATCAATTGCTTTGAGCACCTCTGAATGCTTAAGTGCTGGCAGCTTGTGTGTCACTTGTCTTATTAGAGATGTGATCCTAAGTTCTAGCTGCTGAGACAATCAAAATTATTTTCATATATCATCTACTTTTTTTTTTTTTTTTTTGGTAAAAATATATCATCTAATTTTTTACCATCTCTGTTTACCATAAAGGTATGTAACTGGATTTCTATATTGAGTTGCTGAATTTGTGTTGAGCATTTCAAGTCATCGCTTCGTTTTTTGGTAGAGCTGCATCACATACTTCCAGCTTATGTTCTGAACATTGCAACTCTTTCATTTGTTTCTAGGTAGAGCAGCATCGCGTACTTCCAATGTATTACCAAGATGTCCAGGTACTTCGCTATTCTCGTCAACTTATTTTCTGATGAGTGAGCTGATGTATTGTTTTGAACTCCTGAAGGATAATACATTACCACTTAATGCATATTTATGTACAAAGAATGTGGTGCTTCATTTTTTTTTTTTTTTTTTTTTTTTTTTTGAACAAAGTGGTGCTTCATTTAGTGTGCCATAAGATTTCTTTTGGCTGGTATTGGACCAGGAAAGGCCAGATATGATGTCTCTAGGAATCTGACTAGTCTTCCATATGTCATAAGAGTACAACAGTAATAAAGGAAAGAATAGTTCTCATAAAACAGTATGTATGAAACATAAAGTTGGACCACTGCATAAAATTGGTAATGACTTGGGTTTTGATTCGAATCATTATCTAATTTGACCCTTCTGAATTCTCTTTAGTTCGTGGACTGGCGGAGGGGTCTACATATTTTCTTTTCTTTTCCTTCCACAAGTCTACATATTTTAGAATGCGTAGGGAGAAGGGTTTTACAAATAATGACTCTTCACTCTGGCCTTTCTCTCGTGTACAAAGCACAGTTTTATCTCCCTTGTCCCCAGCACGTTCTGTACATTTTTTTCACTACATTTTACAGGGTTAATGGAAAAAAGTGTTGGCATCTGAGCAAAAGTTTAGTCTGATGTGAATATCACATTCTTCAGTAATCACATTAGTTGTGATTGATTTAACTTTTGATTGGTTGAAATGAACTTTCATAGTCTGGCATGTCAAATAGCCTCAACTGCTTAGTCTGACTTTTGTTCGTTGTTGGTTTTTACCAGATTGATATAAATATAAATCCCCATCTTCCTTCAGAGTACATAAACCATCTTGAGAACCCCTTGGAAATTATAGATGAAGCCGAGAAAGCTGCTGAGAAAGACATTTGGAGCTTGATGCAGTTTACAGAAAATTTACGTCGGCAATATGGAAAAGAGCCTCGTTCCATGGAAATTTTGTTGAAGAAGCTTTATGTGAGAAGAATGGCAGCGGACCTTGGGATTTCAAGGATCTATGCTTCAGGAAAGATGGTTGGAATGAAAACAAACATGACTAAACAGGTTTTCAAACTAATGACAGATTCAATGGTCTCTGATATGCACAGAAATTCATTGGTATATGAGGGAGACCACATTAAGGTATGACATTCGTTTTTCATTGTGTTTGGCTTTAATATTCATCAGTAAACTTGCCTGTTTCACTTGCCATTTTTATGAGAGAGAATCTTGCATATTGTAGATTCTTCGCTTGACATGATGTACAATAAAATACCAGATGGCAATAAACATTTGGTTTTTTTATGTCTTCTCAGTCTTCGGCGGTATAGTTATCAACTTCATGGGATAGCGATACATTAAGCCTATATATTTATTAATGATCTCTGGATATGTGAGGACATACCTAACTCATGTTTCTTCAAAGTTCAAGTCGCAAGTGAAAGTAATTAGATCTATCAGGTTTACAATTTTACTGCATGTTTTCTTGCCTCCTGTCTCTTTTTTAATGAATTATATCGAATCGATGTCCATCAATCCCTACCTGTATGATTATACCTTTTTGGTAACTAGAGAGTATTTGTTGAACTTCTAGGCCCGACAGAAGGAGGAGTTTCTTTTCAGGTTGTTCTAGTTTTGTATTTCATTTTGCTGTTGAGTATCGATCAATTTATCCATCTTCCGTGCGATGTAATGCAGGCTGAGCTGCTTTTAGAGCTTCCAAGAGAGCAACTCTTGAATTGGATTTTTCAGTGCTTGGCAGAACTATATGCTTCATTACCAACTCTGATAAAATACTAGATATACAGACACCATACGTCAAAGGTTCTCTCTCCATCTTTTTGACTGCCAAACTCTATTATGCAAATTAAGATGGCTTATTTGCATCAACGGCTTCACCGAAGTTAAAGTCAGTTGGCTCTACATGATAGTGGTGCATGCCTGGGGTGATCAGGTGATCTCATACGAAGAAGTCTAGATGACTTTCCATGAACTAACAAGAAGTTCGTCTAAAAAAGTGCAAAGAGGGGGCTGCTGCTACAGTTCAAGGGTAAGAGAAGTATAGTTATTGGTTATTTCGTGGTAAACATCTCTTCTCAACACTGTCTATCTGCAGGTATTTGGTAGCAGCACCGGAGGTCAGCTTTATGGTGTGCCTCGTTATGGACATTGCTGCAATATACCTTCAGCAAACAGATTCACCACCTAATAGATCAATGCAGCGCTGTTGCTGGTTTATGGGTGAAGGGGGCATAGTGTAAAGGTACTTTCTAATTTCTGTACATGTATTATTGAATACTCTGATGCGTAGTTACAAATGGCCATGGGTGGCTTGTTATAGTTTTAGGTGACTAGTTTAGTTTCATCGTTTTTTCATCCGTACTCAAGTGTCGAGTAAGCTTTTTGTTTTGAGAATTGGGCGGTTGAGGATCGGTGAAGTGTAGAAAGTTGAAGAAACTGATGTTACATGTCAATCAGAATCACATTTTCTGGCATTCACATCTGCCCGATTGAACCAGAATGATTTCGCAATGTGTCAAAGGGTTCCCTCAAGCATTCGTTGGTTGACACGAGATTACGCGTTGGAAGTAATTGTGGGAAGAAAGAGTTAAGAAAGCATGATTCATCGACGATGACGTTCTTGGGGACACTAGTGTTACTGGAGTTTTTCCTCATGAACTAGAACAGAGAACTCCCTCTCTTTCCGTCCTCTTCTCCTGTATGCTTATTTTTAGGGTCTTGATATTTTCATCTCCTTATTGGCTCCTATAAATTATAACAAAATTAAAACTAAGAAGAATAAAAGAACATCAATTTACGTGGAAAACCCTTAACGGGAAAAATCACGGGGGAAAAGAGGCAACATTCACTATAGAAATTCAAAAATTACAATAGGTGGCTTTAGAAAATTAAGATTTCTTTGTCTCAACTTCTTAACCTAATAACTTGAGAAAAACAATATTTATATTGCCCCCAAGCCCTAACGTTGGCCTAAGCCTATAAAGAGTTCAAAACATAATTAACACCCATTTTCCATTAAATTGAGTATGTTATCCATTGAGGGCCCCACTCTTGATTAGAATTATTTCATACGTTTTTTCTCTTTCTTTTGTTTTAATTTTAATGAAACTACCACTCCTTTCAAACAAAATTTATTAAGGTTAAACATAGGATCCACTCTTGATTTTAAGAGTAATGCTTATCTTCTTCTTTTTTTCTTTTTTCTTTTGTTCCAAAAAATAACTTATTCTGTAGATAGCTACATAATTATTGTATTTCTGACCAAAAAATTATTTATTTTGTTAATGAGCTGTACATATCTTCTTCTTTTTTCCTTATACTAGGATAAATGCTTGTAAATTTGTATGGAAAATCGAAGTTGAAAATTTCACGATTTTGATGATAATCTAAGGAAATTAAGTAAAAAATTTGCAGATAAAACTAACATTATTTTACATCGGTATATGATTAGTGTTTTCTCATAATAATGGAGAATAAGTGAGAAGGACAAACGGGAAGGAAAAAAGGTTTCCTTTAGTAAAATGAATTAAAAATAAGAAATAATGGCAAGAGATAATGTAGTTAGTTTAATGTAATATGAGGTATCACGAGTCAATAAGAAGGTATAAATAACGCAAGCCTATTTTTTTATCCATTTGCCCAATTTGTTTTCTTTCCTTCGGAGGAATATTTGAGGAAAGCGACAGCAGTAATTTCCTAATTAGTACTGATCTTCCTCCATGGCTCTTCCCGTAATATAATGGGCCGTAGAAGAGCCTCATCCAATATCATACCCTCCACCCTCGGGCCGGCCCTCCAAGCCAGAAAAGCCCCCCCCCCAAAACAAGGTCAACGGAGCGCGTGCGCTCTCTCCGACTCGGACCGCGCATTGCTGGGGGGGATGCGCGAGAGAGGCAAATCTCAAATCTCCTCGTCCCTGTTCGGGCACTGTCGGAGAGAGTGTCGTGTTCGCAAGACATAAAAGAGTTTTCGACCTGCGACGATCGCCATCGTCGTATCTTCGCCGAATGTCAACATCGCCTCTCCAACTCCCCAACTCCGACTCCGACTCCGACTCCGACTCCGACTCCAGTGTCACGTCGCGTCCAATCTGAACTAAACCCAATCATCCCATCCATCATTATCATCATCATCATCATCAAGAACCTCGAACCTCCAGATCGATCACTCCCCTCCGATCGATCCGTCCACGACCCGATTCGAATGGCGGCCTTCCTGTACCACGTCTTCTCCTCCTCCTCCCTCCTCTCCCTCGGCCTCTACCACTCCATCTCCGCCACCCGGAACCACCTGAAATCCCCCTCCACCTACGCCGCCCGGCCCTACCACCCGCTCCCGCCGTCCGCCCACCCCCGCCTCCGCCCCCTCCAGCTCTACCTGGCCTCCCTCTGCCTCCTCGTCGCCTTCTGCCACCAGGCCCTCTCCGCCTCCGACGCCGACCCCCTCCTCAAGGGCTCCACCCCCGTCCACCGCTTCTCCTCCCTCCAGTCCGCCGCCGTCCTCCTCCTCTTCCTCCTCCTCTCCCTCTTCCTCCTCCTCTCCGACCTCCTCCCCTCCCTCCTCCCGCTCCCCCAGGACCTCTCCTTCGCCCTCGCCTCCGCCGCCTTCTTCCTCCAGTCCTCCTCCTCCTCCGCCGCCGCCTCCGTCCAGAACTCCGACCTCCAGGCCAAGTGCGACTCCGTCTCCGCCCTCCTCTCCGCCCTCTCCTCCCTCCTCTGCCTCGCCCTCGCCTGCTCCCCGCGCCTCTTCGTCGCCGACGTCGCCCTCGGGGCCTCCTTCTGCCTCCAGGGCCTCTGGTCCCTGCAGACGGGGCTCTCCCTCTACGTCGACGCCTTCATCCCCGAAGGGTGTCACAAGCTGCTCGATGTGGTCAATGGGGTGGAGGGATCTACCAAGTGCGATTTGGAGGAGTCGAGGTTGAGGGCCGTCGCCATTCTTGATCTGGTGTTTGTGGTCCACGTCATGTTCGTGGTGGTCATCGTGTTGGTCGTTTACGCTGCCGTGGCTAAGAGCGTAGGCGTGAGGAGGATGGGGTCTTACGAAGCGTTGCCTACTACTGGGGATCGAGATGCGAATAACCATATTCAGATGAAGGCTTTGTCCGGCACGCAGGCTTGACTCGATCTCCTTTTTTTCTCTTTTTACTCTTAGCATTGTTGGGTATGAGTGACGAGCTGAAATGGAATCCGACGAATCCTTTTCTTTCGCTTGAGATTTTGGAAAAACACTGTAACCCTCTTAGAGTTAGAGGAGGGTTTCTCTTGTACACAAACTTGGCTTTTTATCTCGAGCCGTAGCTATGGTACTGGCAGTTGATTTTTGGTCTCTCTGTTGCTGTCTGTCATCACTACGGTGCTTCGCAATAGATCCACTTGGCGATCATGGTGGAAATTATCTTCTCGTTCTAAGAATTGTTGTAAATAGACTGTAGTTCTGGAACTTGATTTAGACTAACTGTTTCACTCTCAACAAGTTGTGCATCGTCCCTCCAAAACCTCTCTTCTCATGCCAAACCTGGAGGATGAAGAGTTCTTCTTTCATTTGATAAGGCCCAATAGAAGCTTGCATAATAGGCTGATTATATTGTCACCGGACCACAATGAATTTGAACCCATAATTGTCTAAAATTCGTGAACAATAGCAGATACTGGTTTCTATGCTCTTCTCCATGAAGCTCCTAGTCTCAGAAATTACATTAGGTGGTTCTGTATGGCTGAGTGAACTGAATTAGCGAACATGACTGTCGTGTAATATCAAGAAGGAAGAGATGGCGACATCTTTATGTTACTTAATTGCTGCCCTTGAATCTTTGGCCCTTCTTGTTGGGTCTGCAAAGTGCAAACGAACCATAGTTCCAGTATTCTATACATATTGCCGGCAAGTTGGCTTGTCTTGTTTATAGCTTGCATGGTGGTGCATGAATGTGGCTTTTCTATCTCTTGCGCCATTAAAGGTTTAAAGCTTCAAGCGCTCTGATCTTGCATTGTTATCATCTTTAGTAGTAGTTGGTGATTCTGTAGGTGACCTATTTGAATTCTAACATTGAAGTTCTGATCTAGTTGTCCTTTATGCCTCCTTGAAATAAAGTTTTTATTTGACTGGGATTTGTTTGACATTCTTCATTTGCCTGCTATATTGCCTGGAGTATGCATGGCTCCTGGTTTACTAGAAGGAAAACATACGCCATAAGTTGTGGGCAAGACTATCTGGATGCTTGATTGAGTTGCTTCAAGGTTTTCTGGCTGTTTGTGGTTGTTCCTATATTTGGTGCAAAGATTAGACTCTAGGAGAGAGTGGGTTTCTTTAGTTTATTGTTCTCTGTTGCTGCATTCAGTGAAAATAAAGGTGGATTACTCCTTGAGTATTTACTATCTGGATGCTTGATTGATTGCTTCATGGTTTTATGGCTGTTTGTGGATGTTCCTGTATTTGGTGCAAAGATTAGACTCTAGGAGAGAGTGGGTTTCTTTAATTTATTGTTCTTTGTTGCTGCATTCAGTGAAAATAAAGGTGGATTACTCCTTGAGCATTTACTATCTGGATGCTTGATTGATTGCTTCATGGTTTTATGGTTGTTTGTGGATGTTCCTATATTTGGTGCAAAGATTAGACTCTAGGAGAGAGTGGGTTTCTTTATTTATTGTTCTTTGTTGCTGCATTCAGTGAAAATAAAGGTGGATTACTCCTTGAGCATTTACTTTCTGCACTTGAGCCCATTTGAACATGCTTTAGGTTTAGTTCTTAGTTCAGCTTCAGTAAAACTACTCACTCGTTAGCACTTGATGGTGTGATATTGAAATTGATGCGCATTCCATGACACTCAAGAGATACTGTTTGCATGTGTTTTTATGTGACTTCTTGCTCATTCGTCAGCAAAATGCTCCTCTGCTTTTCAATTTGGAAAAATCTGCACAAAGACAAGATCTTTTACTAGATAGTATTCTAAATCAAAAATCCAGTGGGAGGAGTGGTTATTCCATGGTACCTTCTTATGAAACAGTTGGATGTCATGCTTAACCTGAATAAAGAGTGCATGTCCCCATTCATGAGTCTGTGGCCATTCTGTCTAAACCAGAGGCTAGTCCAACTACCATCTTTGTTTCCACCCTGATTGACATTACGAGGCAATTCTCTGAAGGGGTAATGCTATTATCATTGGTCGGACACCTAGATCGGGGTCGTCCTGCTCTTTGGATCAAACCCTCTCTTTTGTCGGTGGCTTCACAGTCCGAATCTGTTGATTTAGTATCATGAATTATCAGGCTATGACCAAAGACAACCAACAGATAGATGATTCTGACCTTGAATTACTCTTGCTGGCCAGGAACCTTCATTTTATATGGTAATTTAAATTCTAGGATCTGCTTCCTAACAAAATTGCATGATGGCATGTGATATGAATATTTAGGAGATTGTTGAACATCCTATGGAGTGGGTCTGCATGGATGGACCATAGCATGATCTCTTTGACAGGTTCACCATAGCATTGCTTCGTTACGGTTGCAGCCAGCTGAGTCTAATTCTACAACCGAGCATTCTACTTGGGGATTGCAAGAAGCCAACTGTTGACCAGTTTCTGCTTCATGAGGTCTGGCAGGTATGAGTGGTTAAGAGATGATGCGATGTAAATAAACGATAGATGAGCAGAGGAATCATCGGTTCATTGTTGTCACAATGATAACATCCTGAGTCATTTCCACCATTCAATGTGTTGGATTTTTGTTTCTTCATCAATAGAGATGAGGAAATTTCACTGTCAGAACAACGAAACTTCAATGCACTCCCTCTTCAAATTTGGATGCAAGCCAACAGATTTGTTTTCATCGATTGAGTCATTATTGATGGAGTCATTGGAAGAACGTTTTTGCCACGTCGAGTGAGCATAACAGGGGAAGCAGTAGTTGCCGTGCAATTTCACCCAATGCTAGTTGCTCGATGTTATTAGAAACGAGCAGATGTGGTTAGAAACGACCAGACAAACAAGAGGATATGAGTTGGTTTCCTATGTCGAGGCACGCAACCCAGAAGTTTCTACTGAGGCGGTATGTGAAGGTTCACCCTGTCTAAATAGGACAAGAAAGAGTTGACTTTTACATCTCGTGCTGTGCCTATATATAATGCTGCCTTAAAACCATCATCAGCATCTCTCTCTCTCTCTCTCTCTCTCTCTAAGCAAGGAGGTGTTGATCGACTGAAGCATCAGGAGTCTTAGAGAGATGAACTATATTTGAATTCTCTCCCTCGCAGGCTTCCTGTCCTCTCATTTCTCAGTGTCTTCTCTCGAGCGAATGATACAATCCACCTTTGACTAAGACATTGGGGTGACTCTCCCCGTCCCCAACCAAACCCCACCCCCCCAAAAAAAAAAAAAACCCAACAACAACAGCGTAGATAGTGTTTGCGATAATTGCTTATTGAACTTACAGGGTAAAAGGAGGAGAAGCCAGCAGGGACGGAATTCATATAAAGTTTGTTTCTCTTCAAAATGTTCGTCAATCTGGCCCCGCAAGCCGAATGGGCGAGCTTCTTGCAATTTGTTACAGCTTTTTGCCTGTGATAAGTTTTTCTATTACCAAAAGATAGAATTCTGCAAAATGGGAATTCATGCATTAACCCTTATTTGGAGAACCAGAATAAACTGCACGTGTTAGGCGATGTGCATTGAAAATTAGTTTTTCGACCAACCCGATGAGGGAATTTTTTTGATGATATCTTCTCTTTACTTAAATGCAAAAGGAGGTATATTCTCATTAGGTACAAAAATATGCGATTAAAATACATCTCTATCCATGTGAATTGGTTGTCTTTTCTGATTCCGTAGTCAAACTACAATACACGTCAAGGCTTGGCTAGTTGATCAGCTATTATTTTGCATGACATGTACGCTCATTGTGCGTATGTTGGTGTGGAATTTGCTATATTCAAAGACCAAATTACACATGATAGAGAAAATAAAATTCTGTATTAGTAAGATTTAGAGGGAAAACAAAATTATGAGGAATTGAACATTGAACAATAAGGGTCCATGAGAAGACGATTCCCAGTCTCCCAGATCAGGTAACATGAAAAGCCTTGAGCAAGCTGACTGCTTTATTTTTATCATTTTGCCCAGAGCCAGCCCAACGGCGGTAAAGAGTGCCTTTCCAACTTGATTTCAGGTGCGTCTCTGCATGACGAAATTGTAGCTAGCTGGTAAGGCCCTATTTGGTAACCATCCAAACAGGGCCAAAGTCGATTCTTTGTTCCGGAATCGGTTTATTTTAAAATCGCGTTTAGTAAAATTTTTGTTAGGGAGCAGATTAGGAATAGAATCAAGAACCAAAAAAAAGTTGATTCTTGTTCCGAGAACGAATTTGAGAATCAAAATCAAGAAATTTTCTTCTTCCCTTCGGCCATCTCACGATCGCCGTCCACCACCGCCCGCCGCCGTCCGCCGCCGCCGTCCACCGCCGCCGGTCCGATAAGCTCACCGGAGGCAAGCCCGAGCCCACCGGCGAGGCTCGGCCTCGCCGGGCCGGGGAGGCTGGGCAAGCCTCGCGATGCCCGGCCCCCACCGGTGGCGGGGCGAGGCTCGCCTAGCCCCGCCGGTGGCACAGCGAGGCCTCGCCCAACCTCGACGAGGGCCGGCTTGGCCACCGACGGGGCTAGGCAAGCCTCGCCCAGTGCCCAGGCGAGGCTCGGCCGATGAGGACCGGCCTCGCCAAGAGCGGCGACGCTCCGATAAGGTCGCCAGGCCAGAAGAAAGAAGAAGAAGATGAGAAAAAGAAAAGAAAAAGGAAAAAAAATGAAAAAAAGGAAAATGAAAAAAAGTAAAAAAATTATTTAAAAATTAAAAGAAATTGATTTGGAACGCAATTAATGAACACTGATACCAAACCTTGATTCTATTCCGGAATCAAAAATTTTGGACGATTCTACCAAACAAACTTAAAATACTTAAAATCGGTTCAGGAACAGAATAAAAAATAATCAGTTCTGATCAAAATCTACTCCCGGGAACAGAATCATTACCAAACGCGCCCTAATAGAACGATCTTCACTCGGAGTAAATCGGACGTTCAATTCCATGTCCAAGACAATATTCCGATGTGAGGTTGCAGCAGAAGTGCATGGACCAGGATGTGAGGATTATATTTACTTGCCAGGGGACGAACCGATCATTGCCGTCCACAAGAATAGCAATCCCATGAGCAAAATTACATAGAAGACGAGGCTGCAAACACAAAGCATTGCTCCATGAACCTACGTTTACTTGTTACTCAAGGCTTCGGTACTTGGAAGAAGTTGTATCTCATTATTTAGGTAGGATAATTACAATGATCTTGGCATTGCCAAAAAGCCATAAGACGGGAATAAAAAGGAAAACAAGAACCTTGCTTACAGAAAAGTGTATATGTGTAAATAACAATGTTTTTCTCAAGGAAAAATACAACAAGGTCATGAACCAACAAAGGTCGTCTGTATCTTTTGGCTTTAAAAGATGTCATCTTTCTCCTCTTGTGAACTCCCGCAGAATAGAATGTCGTATGAGCATGTGGACTTCCAGTACTTTGCACCAACTTAAGTTCATAAGTTAAGCCCTTTCATAAAGAGTTGGTGACATCTGTATCTTGTACAACTGTAATCAAGAATATTTGGAGAAACATCAGTAAGAAAGTGGGGAAAACACGTTGAACCAAGCAGATTTCATTAGAAAAGTATCCCTGACCTGATGAAAATGCGGTCAAATAAATGGTGCGCTTGTATCGTGGCTGCAGGGGGGACTGAATTATGAATTATGGCTCACGGATTTGTCTTTCAGCCATTCCCAAAAGTACGATTGCATCTTGTCTCTAGTAGAAGCATTCCCAACATTCACAGTCGGAATGATCTTGCTTGGCCTCAAAAACTGAGAAACAGCAGATTTTCAGTTATATACCAAACCCAAACGTCAAACTTAAAGAGAACAAGTTCATGAAAAGATAATGACTCTGGAAGCATACCTGCACAAACTCCCGCAATTCTGTAAAGCTGGAGTGCTCACTATAAGGAACTCCTGCAAAGTGCCAAATAGTGGTCAAATGCTGTGTACTTTTGTCACCAGATCTAATACATTGTCAAAAGGAGATATCAAATCCTTTGCAACCAATTTGCTTCCCCAACCCCCTCCAAAAGAGAACATACATTTACAAACTGAGAGGCCAAATTATGCTCACTGCACTCTCGAACTTATTGCTAAAATAATAAGATGTGCTTTGGAACTACTGACGCAGTTTGCAGCTTGTGCAGTTCCAGTTCACCCGATAAACATGACATCAAATCTCACCATAAATGGTAACTTTGCCTTTGGAGATGGGTTTGATTAGGCTCAATTGTGTACGCTCAGAGTAGGTCCAACCTGGGGAAATGGAATCAAGGACCATGAAACAGATTGCAAAAGAATTTGTCTCAATAGGTTTTTAAGTTGTGTATGTATATAGCACTACCAGTTGGTCGGAATGCCAAAACATCTGTGTATTGATTCCCATAAGACTTCAAATAACTATCGAGGATCTACAAGAAAGACATTAGCATCGTCAGTTATGTGGGAAAAAAGGATAAAAAGATAAAAAAAAAATACATCTAATCTTCAAAAAGCTAGGCTTAGGATCAAACTTCAAACCGCAGAGATGATATAGGCAGGACATGAAGATATGTATCCTTTGGATTCAAGCCGATCCTCTCAGACAGTTCAGACCAGTTGAAGGACTGCAGGATACGTCTCCGTGATGCATCTGCGTGGATTTTAACCTAAAGCAGCAACCAAAATATACTAAGGACTCCTTACCAAAAAAAAAATATATACTAAGGACTTTTTTGTTTGTAAATTCTTATTTGTCCTATAAGCTGATAGTTTAATGGAGGCAGCAGAACTCAAAAACATCACGAAGAAGCTGACAGATAATCATTGATGTCGTTGCCCTATTATCACTAAAAGCTAGCTCCAAAGATTATCTACAAGAACACTTACCACCAAATGCGTTCCATGTGAAAAAAATTTTGAATTCAATCAGCATCTCATCAGTGCATGACAGGGTAACAACATGAAAATGGTAATCCTTCTACCACCTATCCCCAATGTGGAGAGATGTCCAGCAATTTCGCAGAGATGTGTTCAGCATTCTGAGGTTGTTGGGAAACGACACTAGCACTGCAAAGCTATTAGAAAGAAACACTGGTTCTTCCAAGTGAGCACAGACCACATACACCAACTGCACTAGCTTTTTACGCTGGGAGCCTCGTGGGAGCGGCATATAGACCGTCAGACTTGGGTTAAACGTGACATATCTGTGGTCTAATATTTGACTGGTGCTTGCTTCCCCGACTATCAAGATCAAGTAAGGCAAACCAGTTTATCAGACTAGTGTCATGGAGCAGACTTATAAATCAGTACTGCTTCTCAGATTTGGTTCTGTAGTTTGTATCGTGACCCCAGAAGAATTGAGACTATAAACTGTCTACTTAGCATTCCAAACCACCACGTGACAGATACAGTTTGGGAGGCTTTATTTGCCAACACTCTGAAACAGACGAGTATGACAAACCCACCTGTAGAGCTTCTGTCAAATACACCTCACAACTTGGATGCTAATTGCTCTGTGAAGTGCAAATGTGCTATAAAAAGAGGAGGGAGTGCATTGCCATACCCCTAATGCCTTTGAAAGAGCAAGGTAGACACATTCTTTCCCAATGCTATAAGCCCCGACAACAATAAGGGTCTTGGGTCGCTTTTTGAGGAAGTCATTAGAAACTCTGACAACATAACTTAGTACATCTTCTTTGGAAGGGAACCTGAAAAGGATCAATTAGAACAAACACTTGGAATAAACAAGAAGTTTGCAAACAATCACAACCAAAAAGATGTCTGTCAGTTATACTCTGCAGACAAGTGTCATACTTGTATCTTGGATTGCAATAAGTCGTGTCCAGGTAAAGCACATCAACTCGTTGGTTTGCAAGAAGAGGGTAAGCTTGCATCAGCTTTGAGGCTCTAAAGTCTCCCGTGTGCAGATAGCATTGACCATTCGACAGACGAAAGTGAATCAAAGCTGCACCGGGACAATGATTAGCTTCTAACAGTGTGACTCTAACTCCTCCTATCATATGCTCTTCGTTCAATTCCAGAGGCCGGATAAACCTGCTTACACAGGAAGCACACAAAACTATTCTGAGTACACTCTTAACACTGTGCTGTGCAAAGTGGCAGAAACAAATGCTTCTGGAGCATAAGCACGAAAGGAGAGAAAAAGGAAAAAAAAAAAACAAAATCCGGTTCTCACAATGGATTGACATAGAGACACATTCTAACAAGCCGAGCAGTGAGAGGAGTGCAGTAAATAGGGCCATGAGACCATTTTTTGCTAAGGCCACCATAGTGATCAGCATGAAAATGGGTGAGAAAATATGCCGAACATCCTTCCACACAGCCATAGCGGAATGCATCAACAGTGAATGGCGTCCCTGAGAAAACACCAAACATCTCTTTTACTATACAATATATAGGAATATCACTCGTGACCCATTTTCAAACAACAAATTCAACCCAAAAAATAATAAGTTTCTGCATTTGGGGAACGATCCCCATTAACAAACCAAATTAACTCTCGCTCCGCGAGATGTGCATCCATCGGGTAAAATGAACAAATTATTGAATACTGAGTAAGTCCCAACCTGGAATCTTTTTGTAGAAGGGGCAAACTCTAGGCTGAGCCACCGCAGCTCCACCATTACTCCCCCCATTCAATCTCCTCGACCTCTTCTTCGCCGGAGGCAGCTCCGACTCCGTGGCAGCAACCTCGCATACTCCATCTCCAGCCCCTTTCCTCTTCAAACCCCACATCTGAAGAAGATTGGCCTGCCTCGGCTCCCCGGCTCCGATCTCTTTCATCTTCACCCCCCATAACTGGAGAAGATTGCCCTGCTTCAGCTTCTTCTCCGACGCCGTCCCGCTTCGCAGGCCGCCGCCGTCCTCATCCAAAATCACGCCGCTCCCGTCGCCCTCCTCCGACGAAGACGATCGCAGGCGAGACCAATCCGTCCCGCTGCCGTAGAAGCTGGACGCGAAACTCCCCCCGTCGCCCTCGCCGTCGCTCTCGATCCCCTCGCCTCGTCGACCGCCGACCACCTCCGAAGGGAAGACGTCTTCGTCCTCGCCGTCGAGACGAGGCGATTCGGGAACGCGATCAGAATGACAGTCGTCGGAAATGGAATCGAGATCGTCGTCGCCATTTTCGGATGCGCCCATTTTTCCCCTTCGTTGCTCCGAGTTCGCGGGAGGGTTTCGGTTTTGATTTCGATTTCGATTGAATTTGTGTCGAGCGCGCGCGCCGCGAGGATATGGCGTGTTTGGACATCGGACTTGGATTTGGCGTGTTTGGCTTAGGACACATACATTTTCCCCCCGTTTGTTTTTTTTTTTTTTTTTTTTGGTCGGACATTTTCCCCCCGTTAGATCTTTCTTTTATGTGGTCTGAATTTATGACGTGGAGAAGCGTTCATTATTATTTCGCCTTCAAACTTTTTGAAAACGTACCGAAATTTTGAACCTGGGTTTCAAATGTTTTATAATAAAGTCAACGTATGTGATTGGCAATATTTTTTTAAAAATTATAAACAAGAAATTATAATCACTTTGAAAAGTCAGATGACGACACAGCATTTCAATCCGACAAAAATGAATGCCATTGTTTTGAAATAAATTGTTAAATAATTCTGCTTTGATTAATCCCTTCTAGATGGATTTGTGAGCGCGTAATTGATCATGACAATACCAATTAGCTCTTCTTAATCCTCGTTTATTGGCAATATTCCCATTTCCCACGTGGGGTAGTGACCATCCGTGTTGCGTATGGGGTCGAGCTGTCGTTTTGCATGCTTCTCCAATAGAGTTCTGGTCGTCTGTGGGGTACAGGGTGTCGAAATTTGACCATAGAACAAATGAATTTGCAAAAGTACCTTTTAAATCGGATGATTTTAAAAATTGAGGGCGAAGACAAAGTTTTGAATTTTTACAAATACCGATTAGATCTTGTGAATTTCAAGATTGAAGGTGAAGATATCAACCCAAACATATTTTTTGATTTCTTTCCACTACTCCTCTATCCTCGAATAAAAGTTCATTTCAACCCCCAGCACTTCCTTCAGTCTTCTTTAACTCTTTTTTAGTGGAGATTGTTCATATTAGCTGATCAAATCCCACAAAAATAAACATATAAGCATGAATTTATACCCAAGGAATAAAATATATTATAAAATTTTCAAACAATCCATGATAATAAATGAAACTCCCTATTGAGTTTATCCATTCCTACAAATCGATGTGGCAATTGACCTAGTTAACAACACAGACTTGTATGATAGACACTTCAGCAATGTATGTATTTGTATGGCAAGATGACATAGTTTTTGAGTTTTCTAAATGGAATTTTGTCCATTTTCTAAATTGAAGATAGTTAGGATCCTTGAGTCAAGTACTTGTTTACCCAATTCCAAAAATCAGACTTCCAAAGTAATGGTTTGGGCAAACTCATCCATTTATATGGATAGAAAAACTTGGTGGGAACTTTTATCTGTTGAGTAAGAATTTGTCCCTTTTTTTTTTGCCATTTAACAAGCTAGGATATCAGGTATCCTTTGAGTATGAATTAGTATATTTTATTCTGTTGAGATACACGCGTGAGATATACTAGAAAAATTTCACATCGAATAATTTATATAGTGTGGAGTATTGAGCGGAAAGTGAGTCCAACTAGACATGCCGACAAACTTGAACTTAAGCTATTTATTTGCGGACCTGGTGATCTTCCCTTTATAAGCTTATATTGTTCACTTGACAATAATTGGCATCAGGCTACTCCTAATCTGTATTGGTGTGACGAAAGTGCTTTTGAGGGATTGAGCGGATAAATAACCCTTTCCAGGCATCACGTAAAAGGAGACAACGAGAGCAAACTCTATAAGGGGGTGCGTGATAATTTATAATTTTTGTTCCATAAACAATTTTTTTATTCCAGACTTATTTCTGTAATAGAAATTCATTTGATAAAATTATTTTATTTTTATATTTTTGAAATAAATTTTTGTTCAAGAAATAGGTTTGGAATATAAATCGGAAGTAAAAATTTTATACTTCTCTATTTCTGGAACGGAAATGAGAAATAAAAATTATTCTCATCGTTCGTTATTGCTATAAACCGGTCCCCCATCCATCGCCGTTGACCACCGTCCACCGACCACCACCGGCGGCGACCCGGTCGCCGTCCGCCATTGTTCGAAAAGAAGAAATTTTATGTCGTTATTAAACAAATTTCTATTTTTAAAGTATAAATTTTATGTCGTTATTAAACAAGTATTTTTACTTAAAAACTTATTTATGAATATTTCTATAAATTAATTTATGGCTAGAATGGTTATTATTTGTACCCTAATTAGCTTTGCCTTGGAGTTAAAAAAGGGGGAGCGGGGGAAATCATTAAAAATCACTTTCAAACGAAATTGGGAACCACTAATTCAAACTTTGACTCCCCCATTCCACGACATTTCAACGGCCGCCCGTATAAATGAATATTCCCAAACGACGATTCCTCAACACAATCCCCCAATCGCCCCATATCCCCTAGATCGCGCCACATCATAAGAGAGAGAGACGAACGTGGCGTGCTCGACGGCCCGCGGTCAACGAGGCCCATTTTCCACGCATCTAGCGGCATCGCGCCAAGCGGACCACGGGACTGGCCGTGGGCTCGGCCGCAGGGGATCGCGCGGTGGGTAATACATCGCGCTTTTTCGCTACAGAGATATGGCGTGTTTGGACATCGGACTTGGATTTGGTGTGTTTGGCTCAGGATACATATATTTTTCCCTCGTTAGTTTTTTCTTTATGAGGTCTAAATTTATGATGTAGAGAAGAGTTCATTATCATTTCGTCTTCAGACCTTTTGAAAACGTACCGAAATTTTGAACCTGGATTTTAAATGGTTTATGATAAAGTCAACGTGTGTGATTGGCATATGTCTTTTTAGAAAAATCATAAATAATAAATTATAATCGTTTTTAAAAGTCAGATGCCAACGTTAGTCCGACAAAAAATAGAATTGTTTTAACGGATGATGATTCAAAGAAATTGATTAATTAATTCTGCTCTGATTAATCCCTTCTAGATGGGTTTGTGGTCGCGTCATTGATCATGACAATACCAATTAGCTCTTCTTAATCCTAGTTTATTGGCAATATTACCATTTCCCAAGCGGGACCATGTTGCGTGTGGGGTCGAGCTGTTGTTTTGCATGTTTCTCCAATAGAGTTCTGGTCGTCTGTGTGGGGAATAATAGGGTGTTGAAAATTGACCATAGAACGAATGAATTTGCAAAAGTACCCTTTAAATCGGGTGATTTTAAAGATTAAGCGGGAAGACAAAGTTTTGAATTTTTACAAATACCGTTTAGATCTTGTGAATTTCAAGATTGAAGGTGAACATATCAACCTAGACAAATTTTTTGATTTCTTTCCACTGCTCCTCTATTCTCAAATAAAAGTTCATTTCGACCTCCTATGCTTCCTTTGGTCTTATTTAATTCTTTTCAAGTGGAGATTGTTCATATTCGCCGATCAAATCCCCCAAAAATAAACATATAACCATGCATTTATACCCAAGGAATAAAGATGTTATCAATTTTTCAAACAATCCATATAAACTCTCTGTTGAGTTTTTCGTTCCCGCAAACCAACGTGGCAACTGACCTAGTTAACAATGCAGACTCGTATAATAGACACTTTAGCGACATGTGCATTTGTATGGCGAGATGACATAATTTTTGAGTTTTCTAAATTGAGATTTGTCTATTTTGATGGGGTAAAATGAGCACAACCCTAATTGATAATAGTTAGGATTCTTGAGTTGAGCACTCGTTTACCCGATTCCAAAAATCAGACTTCTAAAGCAGCGGTTTGGGCAAACTCATCCATTTAGATGGACAGAAAATCTCGGTGGGAACTTTCATCCATTGAGTAAGAATCTGTCGATTCTTTTGCCATTTAACAGGCTAGGATATCACATATCCTATGGGTATAAATTAATACATCTTTTTTTATATATATTAAGATACACATGTTAGAAATGCTAGAAATGTTTTACATCAAATAATTTATACGGTGTAGAGCATTGAGCGAAAAATAAGTCAAATTAGACATGTTGACAAACTTGAACTTAAGCTAATTATTTGTGCATTTGGAGATCTTCCCTTTATATGTATCGAGCTTATACTATTCACTTGGCAATAATTGGCATCGGGCCACTCCTAATCTGCATGGGTGCGACGAAAGTGCTTTTGAGGGATTGGGCGGATAAATACCCCTTTCCAAGCATCACATAAAAAGGAGACAACAAGAGCAAACTCTATAATTGGATCCCCCCTACAGTGAAAAATTTCCCAAAAAAAGGGGGAGGGGGGAAAAAAATTAATAATCGCTTTCAAATGAAATTGGGAACCACTGATTCAAACTTTGACTCCCCCGTTCCACGACATTTCAACGGCCGCCATTCCCCTTGCTTTTCCCAAACGACGATTCCTCAGCATAATCCCCCAATCGGCCCGTATCCCCTAGATCGCGCCACATCATAAGAGGGAGAGACGAACGTGGCGAGCTCGACGGCCCGCGGTCAACAAGGCCCACTTTCCACGCGTCTAGCGGCGTCGCGCCGAGCGGGACCACGGGACCGGCCGTGGGCTCGGCCGCAGGGGATCGCGCGGTGGGTAAGGCATCTCGCTTATTCGCTAGTCGCTACAGAGACCCGGCACCCTCAAATTCTTTCTCTCTCTTTCCTTTCCCACTTCTGAGCAATTTTCTATTCTCTGTATTTCTCTTTGACGAAGGAGAGTACAAGTTTAGGAACAAAGCAAGAAAATTTTTCTTTGAGGCGACCAAGAAAAGAGAAAAATCCCCCCCCCCCAGAGATTTTCTTGGGGCCGCAGCAAGCAGCAGCAAGCAGCAGCAGCAGCATAGGATCCACCGCGGGCCTCGAAGCGCCAATAATTGCGATCCGCGTGCGAAAAGAAAAGAGTCTTCGGACGGGAATCGAATTCACTGCTTTCGGCCAAAGTGCTCTTTCGGAAGGTTGCAGCGGGGAGCTTTTTGTTCGTACACGCATTCGTTTCCCCCGGCATCATCGGCCTCGTCTCGGGGAGGTTAATCTCTTCTTTTATTTACTTTCTTTCTTTTCGATCTGCTGAAATCTGGGTTTGGTTTGGTTTGGTTTGGTTTGGTTTTGTCTTGACGTGGGGGGAGCTTGGTTAGATCGGGAGGCGATTCCCTTTTCCGGGTTCCGGTTCTTGTGGATTAAGTTTCGATCTTTCGTGTTCCCGATGGTTGGGTTCCGTGTATGGATGCAATTTCTCGTCTTGGAGCTGGCTAGCTGGAAAATTTTTGCATTTTTTTTTTTTTGTTCAGTGATTGCAGATGTTACCTTAATTTTCGTTTTGTTTACCCTAAAGTATATTATGGGTGATAGGAGCTTGTTGGGGATGTGAGATATCACGGCGTGCTTTGGCTTCGTGCTTTTTTTTTTTTTTTTTTTTTAATGGTTTTTGCTATAATGTTGGAATCTGAAGTTGGGTGTCCGTGAATGTCGCAGGTAAAGGGTTTACTGAGTTTTACTGACCTCGGTGTTGAGAATTCAGCTTGAAGCTGGGTTGTGAGGCCTCACTGATCTGCGAAAGTCCTCTTTCTGAGGAGGCGATGCTTTCTCAAACGTTATGAGACTGCGTAGCTGACAGAGGACGGTGCCTGTGTTTCTTGTGCTTTATGCGGGGTGTCATTGGCACCTCTTAATCCATGGGGGAGTGGGTAATTGGAGCTTTCATCAACCTCTTCGGCAGCATTGCCATCAACTTTGGGACGAACCTTCTTAAATTAGGTCATAATGAGGTATGCCCCTCACTTCTTCTGTCGTGACGATAGTTTACTGGGCTGATCTTTGCCCACTCTACCAATAGCTGCCAAAGTGATGTTCTTGGAGAACTCTTCTAGAAGTACTGTTACCACATTACTCTTCTACTGTTACATTTTATTCCCGGGTGGTGCTCCACCTACAAATTTAGCAAAGTGGTAGAAAACATGGTATTGAGCCTGACAGCTTATGGCGACTGTTCTGCTTAAACTTTGGCCCCTCGTTCTGAGGAAAATCAACTGCATTTTAGGTTGTTTGGATTGGAAAGATATGGTTGGTTTGTCTGATCAATGACATACAGCTGGTTACTTGGAATGTAGGAAGATGTGACCATCCTATAGCTGTTTCTTACACGATATTGCTTATCGTTTATCTCTGATCTTCTTAAACATGATGTGAAATGAAATGAAGCAACTTATTACTATCACCAGAATCACTTATTGCTTTAGCAAAATTAGGTTTGATGAGCTTCGCATGAAATCTTGCAGAGAGAAAGGCAGTCCGTGCAAGACATGGATGGTGCAAATGGCAAGCATCCTTTAAAACCTATCATACACTTCCACACTTGGAGAGTTGGTAAATTCTAGTCTCTTGGTACTGTTTATGCTGTAGGAATTACATATTCTGTGAAACCAATGGCCTATGTCCTCATTTGGCTTTATGTTTTAATACATGCAGGCATATTATTTTTCTTTCTGGGGAATTGCCTGAATTTCATTTCCTTTGGATATGCTGCCCAGGTGATTTATTTTATCTACTAATAGGGTACCTACTGTTTTGATTGTCATGGAGAATTGGTCAAGAGGATGGATTGCATAGCTCCATTTCTCGATCCTTTTACTTTAATTTCTTTTCATCCAATTCCTCCCTTTCATGCAGTCTCTCCTCGCAGCTTTGGGGTCAGTTCAGTTCGTCTCCAACATCGCTTTCGCATACTTTGTGTTGAACAAATTGGTGACAGTCAAGTATGTTGATTAGAACCTTTTGAAGAGTAAAGTTTACTTTCAGGACACACATATTAGCATGTGTCTTTCTGCCTATGTATCATATTATGAAATGCTGTATAATTTCTTGTTACAGGGTCTTGGCTGCGACAGCATTCATAGTCCTCGGAAATGTTTTTCTTGTTGCGTTTGGTAACCATCAGTCACCTGGTTAGTGTGAGCTGCAATCTTTTTGCTATCATTTGTTGCTTTCTATGTCAGGCCTTACTGACATTTGAACTAATGTTGCCAACGTTTGGAACTTAAATTCTTGAAAATTGTAATGTTGTGTTATTTCTTAAGTTGAGAGTCCCAGCCTCACACAGCAAATGTATTGTCATTCATGAGGCTTTACTGTTTCAGTAGATCCCATTTAGATATTCCCTTACAATTTATTTTGGCAGTGCAGTGCCTATAAGATGTGCTAATGCTGCTATGGTTGTGATGGATGTTTCATAATCTGTTGATTGTAAATTGTTCGTCTTTCTGTGGTGTACGTCTGCTTGTTCTTGTACTTGAGAAGTGTCTCTGCATTGTCAATGAACAATGTCATTGCAACTGCAATGTCAATTATTTAGCATCAATTTCAAAAATCATATGTTCTTCCATTAACCATCATAGTGATTAGACTCCGGCCACGCTTATTACTTATAGAAAGATTGTCATCCTTTCTACAGCATGGCTGAATCTCATTTTGCTCTCTACTCTGTGTTTAGCTCTGGAAGGTTCACATAGAGTTCTTTTTTTCTGAAACATGATCTGTCGATGTGTTGAGTCCATGGCCTGTTTGGCTGTGAAGATGATTCTGTATGTGATTATTGGCAGGAAGCTTAGAGTTTCATATTGTTCTATAGAGACACCTGATTACCTTGATGGATTCGGTCATTTTATGTCGACACCTATTCTCTACCTGCTTTACTGGTTCCTTAAGGTGGAAAAATTAAGTCCTGTTCATTGGCTTTTCTTTCAGTATATACACCAGAGCAATTGGCTGAAAAGTACAGCAACATCGCGTTCCTTTTTTACTGTCTGATATTGATGCTAATTGTTGCCTTTCATCATGCAGTCTACAGGTGAGCTTTGCAAAATCTCATTTTCCCAACTTTTCATCATGTGTGTGTTTCTTTACTCACTATATCATTGGGCCTACAATTTCTTTACCTTGTAAGGGTTGGATTGCAGGAGAGGAGAGCTTCTTATTGCAGTTTCAGGACAGGAGCTGAGACCATACTGGCATATGCTGCTTCCTTTCTCGTATGCTATAGTTTCAGGTGCTGTAGGGTCATGCTCAGTGTTATTCGCAAAATCTCTGTAAGTACTTTATACATTGTAAACTCTTGTGGTGCGAGTGACCAGTAAAACGTGCAGTTATGTGTGGTATTAACACGGTTATTTCTCTTGTTTTCAGGTCGAACTTGCTTAGACTGGCAATGTCTAGCAACTATCAGTTGCACAGCTGGTTCACATACTCAATGCTTCTTCTGTTTCTCAGTACTGCTGGATTTTGGGTAAGATAGCTGTCATAGTTTCTTACCTGGATCTTACAATATACCCAGCTGTTGCAGAAAGCTTAACGTTTCTTTTTTTATTGCTTTGCAGATGACACGATTGAATGAAGGATTGTCATTGTTTGATGCAATTCTTATCGTTCCAATGTTTCAAATTGCGTGGACATTCTTTTCCATTTGTACAGGATTTGTTTACTTTCAGGAATATCAGGTCCGACAATTAGACAATCATATTGTTTTATTCAGCCAGAAGACATCAGTTTGTGTGTGATTTACCCATTTTTTGAACAGGTATTTGATGCCCTGAGGACAACCATGTTCATAATGGGAATGGCGTCCGTATTTGTAGGGATTTGTTTGCTGGCACCTGATGAGTCAAGAGGTACCGAGTTTCAAGAGCAATGAAAATTTGGTGCATTAAATAGATGTAAATTTACTTACACTTTTGTCTTTCATCTCCTCTTCAGGTGGTGAAGTAAAAGATAATCCATCCTTAGCGTCTGTGACATCTTCAGGCATCTCAAGTGAATCAGACAGGTAATTTTGAATTTGCCAAGTGTGTGTAGTCAAGTATGTAGAATGCCATCGAGATATTTTCCTGATCTGTGTGGTCCCTCACAAAATGAGGATATCTGCTGGTTGTCATTCATATGATCTTGCATGAAATTTGACAATTGAAATGGGGATATCAAATGTCGTGCTGTCTGTGACAGATTGATTGTGTCGACTGGAGATGGACACGGTAAAGAGATGAGATCATCGTCGTTCATGCAAGAAGTGACCTTCAGGATTATGGACATATTAGTGAGGGCGAAGGTACTAATTATGGAAGTCGACAAATATTTATCGTTGCGAATGCTTGACACATGAGATAATTAACATGACAGATTTCTACGATTCTGCAGAATGCTTGCTCGGTTTCACTAGGATTCACAGACGATTCAATCAATGCATCTGCTGTGCTTGTAATGCCCATGGTGTCTTCAAAGATCACGGGCTTCAGAAGCACCGGCTTCGACCGGTCAAAGGTGCTCTCCATGAAGAACTTTGGGTGGAGCAGGATCTCGCTCGACGAGGAGGGTGCGAAGATGATGGACACGGCCGTGGTGCTCCCATAGGATTCTTTATTCAGACTGTTGTAGCATATCATCGATTTGAACATCCACGAAGTAGGGATTGTTTAGATTACACGTATTTAGGAGCATATCCCTCTCGTTACGTAGTAGCCTCTTGTTTTGGGTTTTCGGGGCTCGAGGATGGGGGGGTTAGCACGGAGAGGCGACGTGCATTTGCTGTATATCTTGGCTCACTCGATAGACGAGTGAGGGACGTGGTGGCTGTTTTGAAAACTTTGCTGTAACTAAATGAAGTGTATCGCGATCGAGTTCATTACTTAATCTTCACTTGACTCATCGTGTTTCATTTACCGCATGTGTCTATGCATATGGGTATGCGTGGCTGTGGCTACTGGCTAAGCCCTGTATATCTCCGTCGTTATGGATCCATGCATTAAAATGCAAAGAAAGTTCTGTTGTAGATTACACACTCGGATGTGGTGTTGCCTTTGGACCGGCTTCCATCGGAGCAGCCTCGCTACTCGGCAGTTTAAGTGCAGAGTCCGATTGCGGGTCTGTCATGTTAATGCAACTGAGGACCACAGATTCCGAAGATGGCGCGGTTGCGGTGGTCCCGGGATCATGCGAATTACGCGTCTTTCCTTATGGGTGAAGTTAACTCGATTCAGTAGAATGAGCATGTAGCATTATCGTTCGGAAATGACAGGTGAAGAAATTGCTCATCTTGATATTGCAGTATATATAGGCAACTGCAAGTACTTCACGCCTGCACGCAATTGAAGAAATTACTCATCTTGATATAAAGGCTCGAGAGAGAGATCGAAACCCATTTCGCTGCTCGTCTCTCCGATACTCTTTTCGGGTTCGGCGCTCACATGGAATCCAACGCGTTGATCGTCAAGCTCCTCCACGGCAAGGACGTGCGGGCGTTCAACTTCTTCCAGAAGCTCAACGTCTACGCCCGAGCCTCCCTCGTCAGCGACGACCCGAGCAAGAAGCTGGGCCAGGACGAGAGCCAGAGCCAGACCCAGCAGCAGCGCACTCCGACGGTGAAGGAATGCGACGGCGACCCGGAGTGGAAGCACGAGATGCGGTTCGACCTGTCGGGGATCCCCTTCGGGGACTGCGCCCACGTCCTCCTGCGCGTGGATCTGTTCCACGAGGGCGTGATGTTCGGCGACAAGCACATCGGCGAGGTCCGCGTGCCGCTCGCGGACTTGGCGGAGCAAGGGGACGGGGTGGTCCGGTTCGTGAGCTACCAGGTGAAGAACCCGGAAGGGAAGCCCAACGGCGTGCTGACCTTCTCGTACAGCGTGCACGGGAAGGCCGCGGCCGGCGACGTGGCGGCGGCGGCGGCCGGGACCGCGCCGGGCCCGATCGTCGGTGGGTATACGGTCGTCAATCCTCCCCCGCCGCACGGAGGATGGGTCGAAGCCGGAGCCGCCGGCTCGGAGAATCAACCTTCGTCGCCGGAGATTAAGTACCCAGTGATCGATTTCCAGAGCGAACCAGAAAAAGCCTACCCTACAGCAGTACCTTACGAGAGCTATTATCCACCGCCGGAGAGCTACTATCCTCCGCCGCCGGAAATGCTGCATCCGCCGCCGCCTCCGCCGCCGCCGCCGCCCTTTGCGCACGGGCCGTGTCACTACCCGCCGGGGCCGCCTCCGTTCGGACCGTGGCGGCACGGTCCCCACGGCTTCGGCGGAGGGTGGCGGGGAGCGCCGTGGGAGCGGGACCGGGGCTTGTCGTATTGGAACGGCAGGTGAGATCGCGACGGCGGTTTGAATTGTCGTTGGGGGCTCGTGGGTAGCGTCGATGTATGTGTGTAATGTGTGTATATGTATGTATGCACTGAACTGAATGGCAAGTGGCCGTCGACCAGCTGTTGAGATCAAGATTCTAGATTTCCCGTTGGGCGTCGTTGTACGTCACTTTCCCGGAAAATTTCCGGCCGGGGGAGGACGATTTGACGGGAATATCTGCATGTTCTGGAGACAGATTTTAGCCTTCTTGTTGTGTAGCGTGGCTTCAGTTGTCATCAGACATTATCAATGGAATGAAAAGTTTCCCGACTTTTGGTATCGCATGGTGTTCGGTGTTTGATTTCGATCTTGCTTTGGACATTCCGAACACTAATGCGATTGCTAAAACGAAGGAAAGCGTGTTGCGATGCAATGGGTGTTCAGCAGCTGCTCGCAATCGATTGAAATGGTACTGGCCGGACCAACTTGGAACTATACCAGTGTGTATTAGCGAGTGCCTAATCATGTCTCCCTTAACGGCGAAGCACGGTTCATCGGGTCTTGACTGGGAATAAGAATAACTAGGCATCGGTTTGTGTCGACTTCGAGCCATCGGTATTGGGTTTTGGGCTTCTCTCGAGTAGCAGTGTCGAGAATTTACCACCTCGGAATCTCCCATTTTGATCTTCTTGGGCCTTTCGTATGGGCGTTTCGCTAGAAGACATTGGACGAAGGAGAGGGGGAGAAGAAAGAGAGGCCCATTTTATTTTTTTTGCGCTATATGGACGTGTGTAAAGTGGAACGAGTGCGCCGTGAGCTTGGGATTCTTTGTCCCTGGCGCAATGTCTTGATCGTGAGGCTCCCAAATCGTCAATGCCCATCATCTTCCACCAGTTTTCACTCTACAGTCTACACAAAAAGTACGCTGTCAAAAGGGTGGGTCCGGTCGTGTTTGGGTGAGTTAAAAATCGTCCGACTCCCATTAATATGTAATACAAATTTTGTGATTCTCACCTGGCCTAACTTGGATTTCTTTTCTTAGCGATTTTTTTCTTTACATTGTTGCATTTGAAGAATGGATGACTTTCCGATCGACTTGCCGAGTCAATGAAGGAGCTTGGTTACTTAGGTTAGGCCATAAGCTAGGACTTCACGTAAAAAATAAGTGACATGGAGATGCTCAGCACTGACGGACAAGACTACCCACGTGGATGGATTCAAGGATTGGTCTAAGTTGAGAGCTAGACTAGTTGAACCTATTTAGAATTGGCTTGAACCGGTTCCTGAGTAGAAACCTTGGTCTTGGCCTTGGGAACCCAGCACTAAATGGTCTTGGGTCAGCTCTAGGTACAAACAATGGCGTGAAAAAACTAATACTATTGAAAATAGAAAATCCTTCAATGACAATAGCTACTGCTCATCGATCAAAATTGAGAACTAGACCGGTGCAATCCGATCACCGAGTTGATTTCGACGCAATATTCATCTCTAAATATCGTCGTCACCGTCTTATCGCCACCATCTTAATATATGTGAAAATATAGCATATTTACATACATTTGATAAAAGAAGATTAATAAAATTTCAAAAGTACTTTTTTGCCGAAAGAAAATCTTAAAAGCTTAATAAATCGAAAAACACAAAAACGAAAAAAAGAAGAAGGAATGACAATGCTTGCCTTAAAGCTACAAACCTACAATGACATAGAGAAGGGAAGATAAAGAACATCTACAGATGCAATCGACCAAGCCACAGAACGGCGCCCAATCATCCAAATCCTCAAGAACCTCCAAGTCCTTCAACTCCTCCAACCCATCTTATCGTCTTCGACCTCTCTCAACTTAATTAGCTTCAACTCCTCCTCCAATTCGTCCTCCCTCTCGACCCGACGACACTCCTCGTCCAAGCTCAAGAATTCTCGCCGGAGACCCCCTCAAACACAGCCTCTCCGACCTTCGCCTCGCCGCCAACAACTTCCTCTTCGGCCACCTTTCCTTCTCCTGGCTTGCCTTTTGGCACGGCCTCATGTAACCCCCTGACCTCCGCCAACTCCGAGTGAACAGTGCGTGAGGGAGCTTTAAGGGCTGAAAGTGGATTTTATTTATACCGTCACAAAAATGGACTTGAAAAGGGTTACGTTCTCCACCCATTCCGAGCCACATATAGTTTGACATTTAATTCTTAAAACCATCTAAAACTGTTTATAACATTTTAGCCAATCCAATTATGACCCATAAAAAATGAGTTAAACAACGGGCTTTGTGCCCATTTCGATACCTTTAACTAATAATAAACTATAGATCAATGGGAAAATTTCTTTATGTTTTAGAAAAACCATTTCTTCAGCTCGACATGCAGGAGCTAGTTATTCTGAAGGCTTTATTTGTGAGGGGCAAATTGACGATGAATGAAGAAAATTAGCAGAACTTTAAGATTGTTCCTCCAAGTCCTCCTTACAAAAAATTCGATTTCAATCCAATTTTTCCTCAACCCCTTCCTTTTCATATTGAATGTCAATCAAATTCAATCGTTGTAAACTCACAGTGTACGTGTAAATTAAGACTACTTACAAGTGGCCGGTCTATTTATAAGATCGTCAAGTAACTAGGACCGCATCTAACTTTGGACATTATATAATGTTGTGTCTAGCCGAAGTTACTGTCCGTGAGATCCTGAATATGCTCAATAGCTGCCTTGGATCTTGCTTCTCTGGTGCTCGAACGTGAGCATTTACTTCACGAAACCAAACGAAACCTGTTTTTTTGTCCCCCCTTTTTTCGGCTCCACGGTTCGCCCGAACGGTGGGCGTTGTTTAGCATTCTCTACTTTGAATACCACCAAGAATGCTTAGCTAAGCGAAACGTGAAGACCCAACCTGGCGATTCCGATGTCCAGACAGGCTCTTTTAACGTAGGTAATAAAAAAGGTTCTCGAGCACGTTGCGTCTAATATGTTGTGTTCCATCAGAAGCAGATCGACATACACGCAGCCTCACCCACCACGTATTCTCACAGAAAGTTAAAAGGAAAAAGGAACTTTTTTTTTTGGGGGGGCCAAATTGCTGATCCGACATGCATGGAAAGCGAGGAGGAGGGTTAGGTGAAAATCATGGACATCGGTGGGACTCAAAGCAACCAGAAAAAAAGAGGAGCAGAGGAGCAACAGCTGCAAGCATATGGCGTTATTATGATAGGCCAACTAGCATCGTCCATATTCTAATAAGACCGTGTTACACAGGAGGGAAAGAATAGAACTCGAGAGATCTACAAGCACGACACGACCGATTCACGGTGTACATAGAAAGGCCGTGTAATATATATCATCGCTATTTCGGTAGTTGGGATTTGGAGGTTTGATCTTCGTGAAGTGATAGCCATCTTCATCTCCATAATCTCGACCCGAAGCGAACCAGATAAGGCGAATGAACAGTGGCATGCCCCTTTCGGGGTTAACTGCTGCTTTGATTCTTCAAGATGTGGCACCAGGTTCGCTTAATACTGCAGAAGTTGCATCCGACTTTGCATTCCCAATTGCTCACGGAACCTCCTGATGAACTCCTCGGCCTCGTCATCGACCCTTCCGCTATATTTGCCACCTTCTTCTTCATCTTCATCTTCATCTTCATCTTCATCTTCTGATGAATAGTTCGAGACCCTCACGGCGAATGGAGATAGCAGCAGAGGGCTCAGCTTCTCATCCTCCATGTCGACGCGTTCACCGCAGGCGCCGAAGTGGAAGCTGAAGTCGTACTCTGGGGTCTTGGGCATCAAGACAACGGCTTTAGCCTCTTTTTCACGATCGTCTTCTTGATCTTCCTCTTCTTCTATGGCTTGGGGAGGGTTGATGCATGGGAAAAAGTGGTGCTTGTTCCGTGTCGGCACGCGGAAAAAAACAGGGTTGGGGCTGTTGCTGCATGAGAACTCGTATTCCTGTAGGGCAGAGCCACCGCGCGCCATGGCCTTGGAGTGGTGGTGGTGGTGGTGGTGGTGGTGGTGGTGGTGGAAGAGGAGGTTGTTTAGGGTTTTCCTCATGAGCTTCCCTCTCTTCATCATCATGTTCATGTCCATGATCAGCTTCCTCTTGGACATGATCCCCTTCCTTATCATGAAGAAAGAGACTCTAAGCACATTCCATAGCCTCTTGGCCATGGCAGAATTCACTCTAGAATCATGCAACTCCATAATTTTTTTCACAAAGCTAATTCACAAACCACTCTCTCAAAAGCTAAGGAAAAATTCTGATAAAAGCAATAAGATAGATTCTTCTTGCTAGTGTTGATGAGAAAGAAAAAGAGTTAGAGATGACGGGTTTTCCTGTTTCTACGAGGCGGGCTAGACCTCGCAGAAGGAGAAGAAAACCCGTGATGATGAGAATAATTAGGGAGCCGAATCGGGTGCCAATTTATAGGGGAGGGACAAGGTGTGCCTTGAGAGGAAGAATTTATTATGAAAAAGTGAAGGCAAAGGGAAATTAGAAAAATTAAATTAAATGAAGGAAAGGGAAAATAGGAAAGATGTACCCATCAATGTCCTTTGGAAAAAGCATCGCGACCATATATTTTCAAATGAATCCAACAACCGCTCCTCCCCTCTTTAACATTAAGAAAATGTTTATTTTTGTAAAAGATGAAAAATAATATTTAAAAAAAATTGACAAAATAAGAATGCGAAAGGTTGAGGAGACCACCTATATAAATAAATAAATAAATAAATAAATAAATAAATAATTAAATAATGTTTTTGAGTTCAATACAGCTAACGCGGTTTTGTCTGAATGAATAGTGGTAATAATAGAGCTGTGGAGTGGGAATACTTTTGGTCGGTCGGACAGAGGTTTGAATTTGTTGTTGCCATCTTTTTCTTCAACGGCTATTTAATCGCCTACGCCAAGAAAAGAAAACTAGAAAGATCCGCGCTAGGGTGCTTGTATGGACCTCGTTTTTGCAAAAAGTAAAATGAAGAGGCAATTCAGGCATTGTGGATTCATTTGGAATATACACGATGCGAGCGTATGTTTACGTGTATACTTTGGTCATAAGATAATATTGTTAGATAATCATCCATAAAGCTTTAAATCTATTACACAGTTATCTTAAACTTTTTTGACAATTTTTCAATGTTGTCATTTTGACTGAAAATCATTAACATGGTGATTTAGTCATTAATATGGTGATTTAGTTAGCATCGATTGTCTTCCATAACGATGTTAGTGTTAACACATATAATTTTTGCAAATCTTTTAATTTTCTTCTTTTTCTTCTTTTTCTTTATTCTTGTTTCTTTGGTGGTCACTGATTGCTGGCTAGGAGCAAGGGTATCGCAGTTGGGCGAGGGCCATAACACCTTCACGAGATGTTCCTAACATAGATTTGGGCTAAGGCAAGCGAGTGAGGGTAGTGCAACCCTCACAAGATCTGTGCAAGGGCCATGCACTCGCCTATGGCTAGCGGTTGGTCAAGAAACAACAAGGAAAAAATAATAAAGAAAAGGACAAAAAGAAGAAAAAAAGAGAAAAATTTAAAAAGTTTTCGAAAGTTTGTAAAAATTATCTGTACACCGATTGTGCCACAGGAGATGGTTAATGCTAACTAAATCATCATATTAGCGATTTCAAGCAAAAATCAATTAGATAAACTACATTGAAAAGTTGGTAAAAGATTTAGGAGTAAATTGACAAAATTGAAAAATTCACGACTAACTTGATCACCATATAATATGTTTAAGGCTTTTTGAATAATTTTCCCTTAACATCACTATCAGAATGTGTCCATCCCAAAAGCTTAAGGAAATGACACATGTATAAAACAAGCGATGTGGAATACTTTAACACCTCATCTTACGTGCAAGTCTGATTATGAATGGCGCGTGATATTTTATGAACAAGAACTAAAAACAACACATGGAATTCAATGAATAAGGGCTATATGCACGAAAAAAAAAAACTAGAGCAAAACCTAACTCCGATATTATATTAGAAAGTTCAATCCAAAGGTTTAAACTTACAGGTGGAAGGAGAGCAAAAAGCATATATATATCCCTTACACGTGTAATGTGAGATACTTCGAACCGAATTGTTCTATCAAATTGTGAATTAGTCATGATAAATTGATTGCACCATATCATTTGCATTTTACTTAAAACTAAGTATACATATTACTAATGGAGTTCATTTATTTATTGGAATAATTTGATGAATAAAGTTTCAGTTTTTGAAGGTCTAGATTTTTAGGCACGTTGTTAAGCTACTCGCCCCTCTCAATTATTATGGGTTGACAAAGTCCCATTCGATAGATAATTTGGTCAACATTGGCAGGAGGCAGAAATATCGTGAGACCCTTGTTGCAAGAAAATGCCAGCTGTGTACTCAAAGAACAGGGGCCCCACAGTCCAGAATTTATTTATTCATTTATTTATTTTCCCGCAACTATTTCCTGTTCTCATTAAGATCTGCATTGAATTCATGCAAAAAAAGGAAATAAATCAAAATCAATCTATTTAATGGTTGGATCCATGTCTTTGCTTAAAAGCTGGAACCATTGGGGAGGAAGGAGGTGGTCATAGTATTGACAGGGACTCAACGACTTCTTGTCTCCAACAAAAAACATTTTCTTGAGGGGAAATCTTTTTTTTTTTAATGTTTAAAAAATATTAACTAAAACTACAAATTAGGAGTGAAATCATAAAAGAATATGCATTACAAATCACCACCGCAAATTATCTAAATTTAATTAGGTAAATGCGTAATTTGTTCATTTTGAATTTGTGAATATAAATGTATTATTTCTTGGGTAATTTTTTTTTTAATTTAATGACAACTACCCTTTACTTAGGGGATTTATCGCAAACTTGCTTCACAGAGCATTGCACTCTATAGGGATGGCTCAGTGGCGAGATCCCAAGTTATCCCTATTTGATTGCGATATTTCAGAGAGTTTTCATTTAATGGGTTTGGAACATGATTCTTTGGGGATTACTTGATTTATATGCACTATAGCCTTTGTAGTGGATTTGGTGTTGGCTTGTATCCAATTGACATGTGCCAACCCTCTTTGTTGGCCCGTATCACCTAATCACAGTAACCTATTAATTGGTCAATTTCCTACACCGTGATCACCCCATTGTATGATTCCGTCCACCAACCATCTTAATCTTCTCACTATAATTACCTCGCCAATTCATTCATTTGGAGGGCTTTTGGTTGCTGGCTCTTTGGTACTTCTGGATTCCGATACTTCCAAACTCTAGGATTTTAATGGTCAAATCACTGAGAACTCTTCCGTCTTCACAACCGATGACGATCTAATTCATCATCATGTCGGTGCTGGACCTCAAGACGCTGACCCTTCCATAAAGCTAAGGGATCTCGGGAACAAGCCCCCTCGACAACTTCAATTATTGCCGATGGAGAGTAAAGGGCATGCGGTAGGAAATGGCGTGGTAGATCGGGAGTGGTCATCGCGCACGAAAAGCTCACGACATTGGAGCACCACATGGGGACGTATACTTGATGTACGGCCCCGAACCACCACAACAAAAGTGTATTCTCTTGTCCAAAAGCTATGGGCGAGCTCTAGCGCAATCATTGTCGAGTCACATGTAGTTGTTGATCTGAAGAAGCATCGACGCACCATCCTGTGTGCTTATCAAGCTCTAAAGCTAGGAGCCACGCCTCCATTATTTTCCGTAGCCCACCAAGAAAACTCTTTCGCAACGGCGCGTGATTGAATCTCCAATTATATGCCGAATATTCACATGAATATATGTCGGATTAATGCAGTAAAGGCATTGATGTCGGCCGGAGAGTGCTATCGAAATATTGCCACCAATCGAGAGTTATGATCAATCAAAACGCGCGCCTTCTTACGAAAGCAAAGCTTGCCCGTGGCTTTGTTTCCAAAGTCAAAGAAAGCGTTGTAATTTTCATCTCTCGTTCTGATCCCGCGATGCGCAAATAATAACTTACGAGATAAGTAAGTAGGTTTTCTCCTATCTATCATAGCATGTGATGGCACGACAAAAGACACATCGAGGGCATGTCTGTTTTTCCTTTCCTCCAAATCTTGATAGCGATGGGCGTACGTCAAAGAGGAAAGATTCCAGCGTTCGAGCTTTGAAACGTCAAAGGCCTTTTGCAAGTGCTCCTCAAAGTGAGTTTTGGAACTTAGAAGGAGCTGTGACCAGTCTGGATCGCTCCTTTCTAGCTTTTCCCCCTAGTGCCTAACCAGATTTCGATTAATTAATCAAATCACTTAGTTAATTTTTCCACGGGAAACATCTGGGAAGCTTGACTTCTCCGCTCAATAATGGAGCATGAAGTATGGCTCACGTCCCCCTTCTCCTGCTTTTCTCAAGGGTTGAACGAATTTTTGAGATTTTTTTTTACCCTTTTTTTCAACTTTTTGAATCTCAGACATCATTAGCTTTTGCAGATTCGACCCTATTGTATAAATCGTCTTAAAAAGTAAGGTTGGCGTGCAAAACCCATGTTCAAAACCCATGTTTTTCGTTCAATTCCTTCCCCTGTAATCAAGCTACAATGTGGTTAGAGGAGGACGGAAATCGTGCACGTGAGTTTTGTTCTTGATTTGATTTGCCTTTTTCTCCCTTTGATCTTTTCTTTTTACCTTTTCGCCATACAACGCATGGAGCACTCCACTTGATCATTGGAAAATGGGCTTTTTGCGAATGCATTGGCGTTTACCTTTACCCCTTTTCCTTCTGCTTTATTGTCAAGTGGTTCTTGTCTTTTTAAGTCAAATTGTAAAAATGAAAAGGAGAAGGAGAAGAAAAGATCCATCATGCCAAGCAAATATCGCGAATCACTTTGACATCTCGTGACTTGACGTTGTGCTGGTTTTGTGCCAGTCGGTGCTCTTGCCAATCTATGATCAAGCCCGCCCCTTAACCTTTCTAAAATTTCACCAATCACCTTATAATCATGTGGCTCTATTTGTTCTAGTAAGATGCGAGATTTTATATTGTCAATTTCTAAGAGCCTGTTTAGTAACCGGGTAAACAATGCTGGATTCTATTATTTTGTTCTTGGGAATAGTTTTGAAATAGAATTGTGTTTGGTAAAAATTTTGTTCCTGGAAACAAATTTCTATTTTTTTTGTTCTCAGAAGTAGATTTAGAACAAAATCAAGAATAAAAAAAAAAAAATTGATTCTTGTTCTCCGAAACTAATCTAAAAATCAAGCCATTTTCTTCTTCTTCATCTACCGCTACCGTTGTGGTTACTGTTCGCCGCCCACCGCCACCGGTTGCCAGCAATCGATCCAACAAGCTCACCAGAGGCTCGCTAGGCTAGGGCAAGGTCCAATGAACTCACTGAAGGAAGGCCCAGCCACCGGTCAGGCTGAGCCTCACCGATGGCTAGGAAGAGGCCCCAGCGAGGCTCACCTAGCCCCGGCGAGGCTCGACTGACAAGGGTCGGCCTCGCTAAGGGCCGGCGATACTCCGGTGAGGTCGCTGGCTCTTGTCTGACCGATTGCCGGACTGGCGATTGGCCACTTGAAGAAGAAGAATAGGAGAGAGAAGGAAAAAAAAAAAAGAAGAAAAAAGGAAAAAAATTAATAAAATTATTTAAAAATTAAAAGAAAATTTTTAAGTAGAAATTTCAACACAGTATCAAATGCAATTCTATTCCAGAATTAGAAATTTTGGACAGTTACCGAACGGCTTAAAATGCTTATAAATTATTCTTAGGAACAGAATAAAAAAGAATAATTTATGATCATAAATTATTCTCGGAAACAGAATTTTTACCGAGCACAACATAATCCAGTCGTTACTGGTTTCGATTATTTCACACGAAGAATCATGTATACGGGTCGTTTGAGCCTTGCCGTGTCTCGATAGATGGACTGTTGGGTATATCCTTGAGATATTCTTAAGTTAGCTTATCTTTTTTTTTATTGAGTTTGCGTAAGCGATATTGAGAATTTAACAGAATTATTGGTATAATAGAAAAAAAAAAAAAAGTGCTGGGCCTCATAAAAGTAACGACGAGAAGGCTATGGGCCTGAACCCACTTAGGGTAGTAACCGGCAACCTGAAGTTCAGGTCTCCAATTATTAACATGCTGAGCTCCGTATGATCTATCGATGGACCTAGATCTATTTCTGACTTGGTCCTCGCAAATGTTGGGATTTCTACCGACGGATGTCGAGCAAAGAATTATTGACACGTATCCTTAATTCCTGAATAAAGATAAGTGTGCCCTCTTACGAACATCTCTACAGGTTTTGATCAAAACTTTGAGATTAAAAATCAATTTAGGTTCGTCTCGCGTGCATAATCAGACACACACACACACACATGAGTCTTAGTAAAATTTATATTTTTTTAAGTTGATCCGTCTATAATATATCTTATAGGATATGGAGCTAGGGTTTGTAATCCTACGAGATTATTATCAATTTTTTCATCATTATCATTGGTATGATTGTTGCCATTACCATTCTTTTTAGGGATAATTACCAAAAAAGTTACAAATCTATCATAAGAATGTTAATGCACTTCTAAATCTTTCATATTTAGTCAATTAAGTTCTAAATTTTTTGACGATTTGTCAATGTAGCTTTTACAACCAATTTAGGCCATGTGATTATTGACATGGATAATTTTATTTTTTTATTTTTTTCCTTCCTCCACGATAGGCGAGGCAAGCCTCGCCGAGATCTAGTGAAGGATGGTAGGGGTGAGACTTGCTTGAGGTTGGCGAGGGCAGCCCTGTCAAATCCAACGAGGGTTGCCATTGAAGAAGGGAAAAAAAAAAGAAGAAAAAGGAAATAATTAAAAAAAACTATAAAAATTCAAAAAATATTTATAAAAATTTTGTTCGCATTAGTATTAATCATGCCATGTAAGACAATCAGCCTTTATGTGAGTAATCACTGGTCAAACTTGATTGAAAAAATTATATTGACAAATCGATAAAAGATTTAAGACTTAATTAATCAAACAAAAATATTTAAGATTAAATTGATGTTCATACGATAAATTTTAAATTTTTTTGATAATTTTCTCATTCTTTTTTTTTTCATTCTATCTAGGGATTTCGATCCACACCTAACTTTCAACAAGGTATAGAGCATGGGTTTTGGCTAAAAAAGATGAAGGAATTCTACCAAATCCGATTCCAAATATGACAATCATGTGGGGGGCACACGAGTAAATTTGTATCTCGCATTGACCGCCCATTTAACCCCACAAGCATGACTACATATGCATCTTTTTCTAACGTTGTTAACATCAATATCAAGCAAAGCAAATCTCACTTCTTGATGTCTTGTCATCTTGCTCTAACTTCTTTCCGGGTGCTTCTCTACTCAGACAAAAAAGGCAAAAATAGAAAATAGAAAAGCAACATCAAATAAATAGTAAGAATAAAATTAAAATGAAAAAGGGCAACCTCCACCATGTACTTGTGTCGCCCTTTTTTTTTTTTGTCTTTTCTTTTTTGCTCTTACTAATTATACATTATATGGAGCTTTACAGCTTTGAGCGCAGCATGCACAAGCTCTCACGCAATGTATTATTTCTCATATAAATATCAATACATTATAATATATCTATATAGATATAAAACACGTATAAAATTATAATAAACATTTCTGATTATGGACATTTGCTTTACCCTTTTTTAAGGCTTTGCTTTGCTTACTTTCAGAAGAGCGACGAGTGCACATAAAGCAAAAGCGACCCCCCCTCTTATCCTTGCTCTTCTTCACATATACATATATCATGTGCTTTATTTTATGGAATTAATTATATTTATATTGCTTAGTGGGGTCTCTTTTTCCTCCTTATTAACTTTTCCCCAACAAATTCCGTCAAGCGGCCGTGGTGCCTCATTTGGCAAGCCCCCTGGATTTTGCGGAAAGATAGGAAACGAATTTTAGGGTTTTCCTTCGCTTTGGCGCCAGTTTCATTTAACTATTGCCAAAGTACGACGGATCACTGTTGTATCTAAATATCTTCGAGGTACTATCGACGACGCGTGCCGCCGAGGGCGACCTATGAGGACATGGGCCGCCGGGCGCTATTGGCCTCGATGGGGTCGGCTCTTGACCGTGCTTGATTGCTCGATTATGATAGTCTTCCTTAATCGCGATTTGCACCTGAATTCGAGTGCGTACCATGGCGCTTCGTTTTGCTTTGCTTGCGCGTCTTTGGCTCGAGCCCTTGTTGGAAGCTGTTGTCACGATCCATGTTGTTGCAAAAAGAAGATCGGAGGGGATGGCTACGGACGTGGGCATGTACGTGTAAGTTATGTATAATTGTATATGACGGATGCAACTTATACGATCCGAAGGCATATAATAGCACAGGTGGCTGGTGGGGGGTTACTTAAGTGTTAATCAATCGTAATTGAGAAAAATCCAAAAAGTCTTAAAATTATTATACGGCAGAGGCCCTTGCTTCAGTTCTCCAACCATCGTTAGCCCCGGCAACTGACAGAGGGAAATAGAAAAAACAAGAAAAAGGAAAAAGGAAAAGAAATAAAATCAGAAAATTTAAACGAATTGCAAAATTCATCCACATCAGTATCGGCTAGTGCTGGCTAAATCGAGATATTAGCGATTTCCGATTAATTTTGACTGGAACGATTATATTGAAAAAAATCATCAAAAGATTCAGGACTAAAATTAGCCAAATTGAAATATATAGGACTAAATCGGCAGCTGTATAATAGATTTAGGATTTTTTACATAATTTTTCCTATCGTAAGATATGGCGGTTTTCGAAATGGGAACGAGCGAGTTAGCATTTCCTTTGCCCTTGTCTCGATTTTGAATGTCAGGTGTGCATAGATCAGTGAATAGATTCAATAAACAATGATCAAACCTTTATGGCAAAAGGAGTCAAAACTCGCACCTTCATCGTTGCATCCAGCGTTAGAGTCACCTAGTTCAAAAGGTTAACGGTGTAATGAATAATTAAAGCAAGTGGGACAGTAATGCGCCGAACGAGAAAGAGAGCGGGCGAGAATGTCTTCTCGTAAGTTCCAATGTAAAGGAAGACTACTTGATTAAGCAATTGCCATTTTTCGGTTGAGTAAGGCACGTGAAAGTTGGTAACTCAATAGAAAAGTGGGTTTGTTGTTTTAATTGATAAAATGAATGTCGGTAAGCAGCTCGAATGAGAGTTGATAAATCAAAACTAACAAATAACCTAATGGGAGAAAAACTAATTAGCCATGCAAATAAGAATTGGAAAATTTATACATATGAGTTGATAAATTTAAGGCATTTGTTGTTAGGATGCATGTGTGAATTGTGTTATAAAAGTATTACATCAGAAGTTTAGTTGCTGTTGAATAGTAAATATATCATAATTAACTCATAATTCATGTGCTTTAAGCTTTTGAGTGAAGGTAAATTCAATTAGATTGTTAACGGGCTCTAATTTGGACTCCCTCTTAGTGATCTCTCTACACGAAATTGTCGGACTTGGTGATGTTCGACGATAAATTGGTAGGCTTCTAATTCGTTGATGTGTTTGGTGAATATCTCAAAGAATTAAATTGGTCTAGAGAAAGAGATCTTGAATAAAGTTGTGTGTTGGTGATTGAGATCAAGGATGAAGTTGCACATTGGAGATTCAAGTTGAGATAAGTTGGGCTCTCTTTTGACCTATAACTCATAGGCTTGAATTTTTTAGTGAATGTGAGCCTAACTAAATATAATAACAGATTTGGACTTGAACTCCTTTTTTATGATCTCCCTCGTGCATTAGACTTTTGTTGTGCACTCCCACCATTTTGTTAGAAACACAAATAAAAGTAAATAAAACGATAAGAAAAGTTGATAATGATAATAATAAAAAAAACCAAAGTAAACATTGTTGAGTAACTCAAATGAAAGTTGGGAATTTAAAATTGGTTGATAACATGATCGGAAAAAAGAAGAAGTTAATTTGTAAGTCGCTCAAATAAATATAGATAAAAGTTGGTAAATTTAATGCATGGGGATAAAACCAAATAAGTTAATTCTCTGAAAAACGCCAAATTGATAGAAGTGTGATAAATTTACCATAAACTAATTTTTTGACCATGAAAAATTCAAAATTGATACACTTGTGACAAATTTACTCTAGCTGACCATAAAAAACATACACTGGTATATTTGTGATAAATTTACTTCAAATTAATTTATTCAACCATCGAAAACCTTAAATTGGTACATTTGTGATAAATATACCATCCGTTAAATTGGATTAATACCACAAAAAATTACAAAAATTGTATAACCGTAACAAACGGAGAGTAAAATAGAATAATTGGTACACCAGTCAACCGTTATGTATCATTCAACTTTATAATTTGACATTAAAATTTAATAGAAACTAACATATGGTAAGTTTGTCACAAGTGTACTAGTTTTGGGTAAATTTGTCAAGGGTTTATCAGTTTCGGATTTTTTGTAGTAAAAAAATTAGTTTTTGGTAAATTTATTATAAGTATACTAGTTTGAGGTTTTTCCGGGTATTAACCCAAACCAAATTAAATTTAATTTTCACATTGTCAAAATGAAAGTGCCGATAAGTTACCAGTAAATAACCAAAAGTTCAAGTGATTAATAATTTGTTTTGTTGTTAATTTTTTAACACTAACCCGTGATTTCAAAAATCTATCGTAATTAGAAAAAATCCATTTATTTTTTTGGAAAATGGAACAATAGCATTGTCCATATTAGACTCTAAGAATAATATGGACTAAGAAAAGATCACTTGAGTATTTTGAGGAACCAACGGTCTAAATGAGTAGTCACTTAATTAAACGTGTACGCAACATCATTTGAATCTGACGGGCAAAGCTCTTCTATTCCGCATGATGCTCCATCTGGTATCACGGTATATCTTCATCGCTGAAAAACCTCATTTTCGTGAATCTATGGTTTGAGATGCCACTAGAGAACATCATACGGGACAAAGGATTCCGTCCCTTAAAAAATTCCAACTGCATCCAAGAAAATGAGAAGAATTTTTCATTTTGAAATTTCTTGAGTGCCCTTCTACTTCTTGTTAAATAACTCAACGATCACGCTGACCTGGGGCTTTTTCATCGTTAACAATAAGAAACAGTTCAAGGTTAGACTTGGACAAGAATTATTTATCCCTATATAGTTTTCCCCTGATGTCTCAGTAAATGCCAGTAATAAATTACTGAAAAACGAGGTTTTTAATCATCGTTTGAGATCTATTGAGACGTCGAAATGGAATGGGTGGAAGATCTTTTACCTTATTACTAAATAGAGATCCATTTCCCTCCAAAAAAATACCAATTAAGTAAGTGATTCACTTGTTTAAGCGCGTGTTTCGACCCAAAAGAAAATCTGTACGTGTCCAAACGACATCCAAGTGCGGACTATACTGGGGATAGGATCGAACTGAATTTTTAAAGATTAATCCAATCACGTCTCACGAATTGGAGCCACAGTGGATTCTGGATCATACATCACAACCAAACAAACGGAGCCACTTGTACTTCCACTTTCACTTTCACCGACTCTCCTTTTCCAATCTCTCCCTCCCTCCAGATCCATGCAATGCAAAGCAACCCCCACATAAAGCATCCTCCGCTATATAAACCCCATCGATCTTCACACGCTCTTCCCATGCCAAACCAGCGCTTTAAAAATCCTCAAGAACGAAAAATCTCCACTCGTTCTAATCCAATCCAATCCAATCCAATCCAATCCGTCGTCCCGATCCGATCTCCATTCGATTCGAAAAAGCCGAAGGCCATCGAAGATGAGGAACAAGGGCTCGGGATTCCTGAAGCACATCCTCGGCTTCCTCGCCAGCCTCACCAAGGCCAAGGCCCTCGCCCTCAAGAGCAAGACCAACGCCCTCAAGGCCCGCGTCGTCCTCCTCTCCCTCTTCCGCAACCGGCGCCTCGGCGTGGACTCCATCTCCCACAAGCTCCACAACCTCCTCGGCCCGCGCGAGCCCGGCGGCAGCCGCGGCGACGGCGACGGCGCGGTCGTCGTTTACGCCGACGGCATGGCCCGCGAGCTGGCCCGAGGCGAGCTCGTCGAGGTCGGTGGGGCCGGCGGCGAGGAGGAGGACAAGTACCCCGATCTGTCCGAGCTGGAGGACCTCGAGGACCGCGGGGGGTCGGTGATCGACCAGGTGAAGAACTCGAAGCAGGAGGGGGAGGACTTCGTGCTGGAGAACGAGATCGACCGCGTGGCCGACCTGTTCATCCGGCGCTTCCACCGCCAGATCATGATGCAGAAGCAGCTCTCGCTGAAGAAGTTCAACGAGGCGCTCGACCGGAGCCCGTAGCGATTTCGCACTCGTTCGCCGTCGAAAGCAGTCCAGTCCAGTCCAGTCCAGTCCAGTCCAGTCCGGTCCGCCTTTCCGTACGAAAACTCAGATTGACGATGAATTGTACCTAAAAGAACGATGGTCGTGTCGGTCTTTCGAGTTCGAGTCCAGTTCCCCCCCGCCATTTTTTAGCTAATTCGTGTTGTCGGACTCCGTTTGCCTCGCGAATTGGATATAGCCAAACGATATTTTATTTAGAAAATAAAGTGGATTAAGTGTAATAAGCATAATTACAAATGACCTTCATCCCTCCATAATATCCCAAGAGATCTTCGAGCACTCATAAAAAGTCGTGCTTTGGTTTGCTCAAACAATAACTTAATCGCAATATGCTAATCGTTTCATTATCTTTCATGATCGATAAGAAGGACGGGTGATGTAAAACAAAGGAATGGGAGCCTTTCCTTGTAAGGAGTCACGTTTCATTTATTTTCCTCAACTCGTTCACTGTTATCCTAATATTGGACAAACTTTTTTTTTTTTTTTTTTTTTTTTTGAGCAATTTGGGAGCGAGATATAATTCTAAATGATATCTTTTACTTCATCCTAAGGAAAATTCTGAGCATTTTAGATGTGCTGGGTCTCGTTAAGTATTGAGCCCTAATGCCCATTTGTGCAAGGATTGAAGTTCCAATTAGGGAGGAAGCCAAAAATCGAGGTGTAAATGATCACTTTTTGGGTTGTGAGTTAAACTTGTGCAAATACCTAAAGCATGATTTATCGAAATCAAAGCAACTTGTGACTTCTTAACGACCTTAGGAAATAAACTTCCTAAATCACATTTTCCCATCGTGTACTTATTAAAGCATTGTCAAGAGAGGAGAAACAGATGCAAATTCAAACCCAATAAAAGAAAGCTAGCAACCCGGGATGAAAAACGGCGTCGTGGGCAGAGAAATCGGGCCATCCGACTGCGAGCCCATCGTGCCGACGAAAAACGGCGTCGTGTCAGACCCCGAAAACGGAACCTGCCTCCGCAAACCAAAACCCCGCGAAATCTCTGCTGCCACTTTCGTCGAACAGAGAGGGAGGACTAGGGTTTATGCGCTCGATTCTGGGCATCTCCTAGACTTTCGCGCTTCTTCTTCTTCTTCTTCCTCCTTTGATGATTCCGCGAAGTCGAGGCGGCGACGATGGAGAAGATATCCGCAGCGTGCGCCATGGATTGGAGCATCGAGCTCGAGAAATCCCTCCGCTCCAAGATCCCCGGTCAGTTAAACCCCTTTTTTTTTTTGGCACCTCCCCACTCGCTTGTAATCGATGCCGTTCGCTGATGATGTATGCGCCGTCTCGCCTTGTCTCGCTGACCACAGGTCGGCCGGTCGAAGCGATACTGCAGGCGGGGCAGAGGTTGGAGCAATGGAGCTCCGAGCCGGAGCCGACGATGTCGGTCTACAGCATGTACGGGCTGGTCCCCGGGGAGGAGAGGCTCTTTGCCAACGCGATCCTGCTGCGCCTCGCCGACGCTTTTCAGTCCGGCGACCGCGAGATCAAGCGCGCCGTGGTTAGGGTCTTCCGGAGGCTACGCAGGTGCGGTAGGAAGGGGTGGAGGAGGAGCGGGGACGCCGTGGTGGGGATCCTGTCGAAAGGCCGCGTGAATAATCCCACGGAGTTGCTGACTAGAGTGAAGGTTGTGTTTGATGGCGGGGATGTCGAGTCGAGAGCGATGGCCCTAGTGATCTTTGGGTGTTGCGCTGATTTTGCTAAAGACAGTGCTCATGTGCGGTACCTGGTGCTTTCAAGTTTGGTTTCTTCCGAGGTTTTGGAGGTGAGATTGGTTAAGCGATAAATGATTTAATACCCCATTGCCTCACTTTCGTGGGCACTGTGAATAACTTACTTCCAATTGTGCTTTCCTAGCCGACGCCTGTTTTTTTCTCTAGATTGGAGCGGTAAGGGTAGTGTACTTTTAAAATTGGATTAGCATTGTTGCTTGTTGCAGAGAGCTTAGTATTGTATGGATGTTGGAGATTTTGTCATGAAGCAGGAACATTATTTGACAAAACAAGTGTTTATCAAGCGTGTAAGCAGGGGGATTGCATCTTTTGCTAAACAGTCACACGTCTCTAATTTGCTAGGACAATTTTCTTGTCGGATTTTGTTCTGCTTTGTTTTCTACCTGTGCCAATTTGTCAACTTAATGCCATTTATGATGGAAAAGGAGTTCATTTCGATTTCGTTGTTTGTTTTATTGCAGGTACAGGGATCTTTATTTGCCGGAGGGTGCTTTTGTGAATTAGCAGATGACTTTGCATTGGTTTTCTTGCACATGCTTGTTAATCTGATGAGTTCATCAGATACAACATCTACTGTTAGGTTGGCCGGAGCACGTGTTTTCCCGAAAATGAACTTCTCCTGTTCGATTGCAGATGAAGCTTACAAGGTTCGGCAGTTTTTCCATGCTTGCTTGCAAGACATGCATTGGCAAGAAAAAATCTCCTTTAACTACAACATGATTGGTTTGTTATTGCTTGTGCCTCGACATGAGAAAAATGTGAACAGAGACTAGTGTTGATGTTGTGGCCAACAGTAGATGTGGCTTGGCATATTAGCTGTGTTATTTTGACATGTTTCTTAAAAGTTAATTCTAGAGCTAAAGAATTATGTTGTATTGGTTCAAACTCCGCTAATATAAATAAATAGTCTCGGGTTAAAGTCTCTCTCTTCATGTACTGTCAGTAAATGCCTTGCCACTCTATCATATAAGTGCCTGAAATGCTGCACCATACAGGCAAATAGCATTTTTGCTCTTAGCTATCCCTAGCTCGTTCTGTTCTTTGATAGTATAGGATGATAGTCAGCAGTCAGAAGTAAAAGTCTTATTATGAGCTTCATAAGTTCATTTACATGCATGTTTGTTGACAATTATTCACAATACACTAATCATTAATTTTTGCAGACAGGTCTAAAGATGCTTTTAGGCTCTGTTGATGACGAGTTTCTTGCTGCCATGATGGTGTCCTTATCAAAACTTGCTTGCACATCACCTCTACTTGTCCTTGAACAGGTAAGTTTAACATAAAATATTCATAACTTTGAGAAATCTCGCAGTTGAATGTTTGTCCTCAATTGGGTTCTCATGCTGATGGCGTAAATAATTTGTTCAAGGAAAAGCTAGGATGTTTCTGCCTGTTAGTTGGTTGCACTCTTCAGGACATTCTTGGCTCTTTAATAGGGTAGCAAATCCAGTTGATTAAACTATTCTATCATTAACCATTCTGGAAAGGTACTTAATCTCACTGAAATTTTTCTCTTCTCTTGGCCTTGGAAAGTCTGGAGTTCTGTGTTTGATAACCCTCTTCATCTTCTGATTTTCTATGTTCTTCACAGAGAAGAAAACAGCTTGTTTTAGTGCATTTGGTCTCTACTAATGTAGGACAAGAATATTATCTCCTTTTAGTACTGTTTTGCTTGACTTAGCTTTGATAGATTACGAACTGTGGCTTGTAGTTGGCAGTAAACCCGCTTATTGGTTTTAAACTGTATTGAAAGTTTCCTGTTAATCCCTCCTTGTGGCAATGATTGCAGATTTCTACTCCTGATGTATAATTGCATAGCATTTTGACATTTAAATGCAGGTGGACTTGCTTTTCTCAATTTTGAGTGAAGGGAAAACATTGTTTATGGAAGAAATGGCTCTCAGATGTATCAATTATGTCTACAGAAGGGGAGTTCTCCATTTCCCTGATGCTGGAAATGTTAAGAAGTTGCTCAGAATTGCAGATGATCCTAAACATCCTACAGGTCTTCAATGCCAAGCTCTAGGGATTTTGTTTCGGGTCATGTCTCTTAGATACTCCTAGATACTCCTGCATTCTTCGTCTAAATTTATATTCTTGTATCATCCTGATTGAAGTATACTGAGATCTTTCCACTTCTGCAGGTTCGGTTCTATGTATTGCCAAGCATATCTCCCATGGACATGCTTGATTTTGCTAAGATATTTGTAAGTATTGCATCCCAATGTCCTACCAAGCCAAAGAACCTCTTAGCCCTTTGTCTTTTGGTAGATGCATCTCTTATGGTGAGTGTGAGAGAAGAAATGAAATCTGTTGGGTACTTTTCTTCTCTGCCTCTGCAAGTTGTGAGATCCATCATTGATTGGATACTTTTTTCGGTTAGGCCATCCTCTAATCCTTCTTATACTGACTCTCAAGTGTTTGGTGAAGTAAAGATTATGCTCAGGCTACTTCTTCGTCTGGCCAGCAGAGACTTGGATCTGGGTGCTTTGGTGCTGGATCAAACCAGTTTGGTTATTAAAGGTCTTCTAAATGAGTGTGAGGGTGCTAGGTCTTCAGAAGAAAATGGCCTATCAGTGGCTGACGGTGCAGAATATATGAAGGAAGGAAACATAGTTAAAATATCAAACCTTGTACTTATTATCTGCAGATTTTTGACATCTTTCCTTGAAGTTCTAAGTGAAGCTGGTGCTATTACCATCCATATATTTGAGAAAGTTAAGGTTCTGGCTGAATGCATTCAGCACTGCAACTTATTTACATCTTATGTACAAATAATATGCTCAGTACTGTTGCACAGTCCATTTATCTGGATCTGCTTAGTAAAGAAGAATGAGGAAATTAATAAGCACCTCCATGCTACCCTTTGTGGTTACTTGATTGAAAGTGAATGCTTTAGTATTAAGTGTGCAGTAAAGATATTGGCTGCCAAGGAGTACTGGCCTTCTTATAATGCTGGCTTGTATGCAGCACGTCGGGGCACGTGGTTTACAGCAAATTGTATATTTACCGATCTGTCAGCCAGAGTCAAATGTAAATCTCATTGTTGCTGGTTGAAATCACTAGCTCAATTTTCTCTGGCGGAGATGAAACTTCAAATGCTCATCTTACCAGATAAAGGATCAAGTTTGATAGAATGTTTAGAGAAGATCAAGATCCCAAATGTACCTATTCGAGGAAAGTTCTGTAGGACTGGAGAAGGTGCCACCGAGTCTATGAATTCATCTGAATTTGGAGAGAAGGTTTCTGATGCTTACTTTTATATGCAGTCTTCGTGGAAAATGCTGCAGTCTGGTACTACATCTGACAGAGCATTTCTCTTCCAGACATGGTTTATGGCATTAAGAGTGAAACTGTTGGAAATTGTGGTTGAAATGATCAAAGTCTTGGCTTCCATTTCTTTTGATAAAGACAATGGCAATAACGAAGGGATTGAGAAAAGAGGGGATGAGTGCATGAAGTTCTTGCGAGAGCTCATTCTAATCTCATCTCGATTGATGATCCTATCGAAGGAGTTTGATTTGCTTGCTGTATCTTTCATCGGTATTGACAGAAAAAGTTTGCAAGTCATTTCAACCCTTGCATTAGGTTGTTCACTTCTCTCATTTGTCACTGGTTTTGCTCTCTTTATTCCAAGCTTATATCCCAAAGAAAGTTTAGCGTCTGGTTTAGAAGACTCCAAAAAAATTACATGGACAGCGGTGTTGCAAAATCTGTCTGGACGCATAATCCATTTAAATCATGAGATCACCAAAAGTATCCTTTCACTCTTAGATGTGAAGGAGTGGCCCAAAAGCTGCTTTCACTTGCAGTCCAAAAATCAACCTAGCAGCTGCGAAGCGAGGGAGCTGCTCAGCATCTGTCACTCTGCAGTTTCTGGAATTATTGATTTGCGAAATCAGACGAATGGAGTATGGGAAGAATCTCTTTCCCAGATTAGCAAGGTCGGTGGAGGACTTGCAATGAATGTCATTATGAATTGGTTCCAAATTCCTATTCGAGCCCCTAAATACTATTTTAAAGTAAGGTAAGTACACTTTTACAAGGACTTTGGCCATCTTAGCGTGCAGAATGCTAAGCTTGCAGAAGATCTTTCTGTAGATGAAGTAGCAAAAATTGACATGCCTGCTCTTTATTGATCTTATGACATTAGTGTAACTTAATGCTTGTTCAGATCACTTTTATTTTTCTTCTGCTAATCTGTTGGGTTCTTAGTTGATTAGCCAAGAGAATGTCTGAGATTATTGGTCAGGAATTTAGTTATTTTGATGTCTCTTTTCTGGGTAGTTTCATTGCTTTTGACGAGTGACATTTTGATTGTAAGGAGCTCTTTTAACACTGGACGTGATTGATTTCAGGCCTCCCATCGGTGCAGAGCTCTATGTCTGCAATGCTGATCCGAGGCACCCAGATGGGTTATCCGTCTCACAAGGATTCCAACTGTCTCTGAATCTCTGCCTTCAACTGAAGAACATGGCGCCCGATCTTGCCGTTCAGCCAACAGAGTTGTACTGCATCATTCGCTGCAGAAAACCCATCGGGTTGCAAGGACCAAGCGGAGCGTGCAATGAGGCTGCATCTTCGGTTCGTCAACCTTGGGGGAGCGATGATATGGTCGATCTGAACGAACAGCTGTTTCATCAGGTGATGGGATGTGGAGGAAAGTGTGATGCGAAGAATGTCCGAGGCGATGATGCCACGGCATATGTGCATTTTAAGCTAAACAAGAGGGGCCAAGGGTTCTCGGACTGCCTGCTCGACGTTTCTCGGTTTCCGGTGGGTAGTTACCGACTGAGATGGCATGGCGGGTGTATGGACGATGGGGATTCTTACTGGAGTCTGCCCCCCTTAAATTCAGGACCCGTATTCACTGTTTATTAACAAACATACAAAGATAAATACAAATCCAGTTTACTTTAGGGCTTAAAATTGAAATCCCGTCTTGAAGGTTTTTGAACTCCGGATGGATGGAAGGAGGGTGCTTAATCAAATAGCTTGCCACTTCTTAAATCTCTCACGGCTTTACCTTCTCTTTCCTATGAAGGGGGAATTGTCTGTCAAAAATGGGTGGGTTGAGTTAAAAATGATTTGATTTAAATTGACTTATTTCCATGCAATGGAAATCAAATTGATCTATACTCAAACCGTCCGGATTGGATCGGTACTTAAAATCGATTCATATTATAAAAACATATCTAGAAAAATTAAAATTAAAATTAAGGTGATAAGAAGAAGTGAGCGAGAAGGGGAAAGTAACAAAAGTGAAATGGATTTAAAGAAATCGTGAATCCATTTAATTCTCAAGTTACTTTCGATTGTTACAATAAATGAGTGCACGATCTGTTTTGATAGCGTCAGAGAATTATCGAACGCGTATATCCGGTGCGGATGCAGGCATATGTTGGGGGTCCCAGAAGGGATCGAAGATGTGCCCATGCCCCAGCCTCCGCGCGCAAACTGAAGGGGCCAATCCGACCAAGGACACGCGTCGGCGAGGCATTGCACCCCCTCTCCCATCTCAGCCTCCCTCCCGTGTGAGAAAAGTCCCCGCGAAAGCCAACCAACACCAAACCGCCCACCCCTCCCTTCCTGCCCTCCACGAAGAAGGCCCGATTCAATTTTCGTTTTAATTAAAACGGGGGGGAGAGAAGATCAAAACACCGGTCGCAACTTGAATGCACGCGGAAACCATCTTTTTCTCTCCGCCCCTTTTTTAATAATCCGTTCTCTCACTTTCCTTCTCCTTTTTCTCCTTTTTTTGGGGGTGGTGGGCGGGCGATCAGCAGAGAAGAAGAGTATTATCTTTGCGCCTTTGGTTGACGTCGACCCGTCATCGTCCTCAGGCGAATCGGTCTCAAAAGGCGTGGCGTGTCCTCTCTCTCTCTCGATCGGCCCACCATCCTCTGATATAGACCAGCCTCTCCAGGCATCGACCTCCCCTTCTTCCCTTCACGTTTCCCACACCCGATTCCGCTCGATCGCATTGCGGGTCTCTTCTTCCGTTGGTTTCGCGCCCGGAGTCCGCCCAGCCGCCTTCCGCCGGTCGCTGTTCTTCGCCCTCGATCTGCCTTTTGCTGCTCGGTAATTATTTCCGCGCGATTCTTTTCTGCCATTGATTTTGTTTAATGAGGATTTCATGGGTTCGAAGTATGGATTTTTGCGGAATTTTGCTATCGAATTGGCAGAATGCCTCTGGTTTCTTGAAACCGGATGATCGCTAGAGACCAGAAACCGGAACTGTCCCCCCGTCCCCCCGATGAATTTGCCTGCCCGCCACTAGGCGGATGATATCTGCATGTGGGTCCTCCGCTGCCTGGGGACCGGTCGAAAATGCACGTCGCGAACTGCCAAACGAGTGTTTTGGAATCTTTGGATTGTGTCTTTCGTTATGGGTCGCAGGTGGGGCGCAGCTTTTCACCTGCCCCATTGAATGAACCGCATATCTCAGTGCGGGAAAGATCTCCGTTGATTGGTATCTCTCTTTTTCGATTTTTCGCTGAAGTCCTCGTCCTTTCTCCTGACATCGCAAGTCAGTAACTTTCCTCTTTCCGAATTAGTCACGAGACTTTCGTGTCGATATTATTTTCTGGGTTTTGATTGGACTATCCATGGTGCTACGTGATGGTTTTTCCGCAAGTTATTTGATTGCCGTCCAGTTTTTATTTCTTATTGTGAGCTTTGAGCTGGGGAAGCACGCTTAAGGTTATTGTCCTTCGGCAGGTGACAGACTTTTGTGGATGTCTAATATGTGGAATGGAACTCATAGTGTGGGTGAATGTTCCAGCTCAACTTCTTTAAGCAGTCAACAGGATCTTGAGGATGATCGGATGATTGCGCTTGTTCTGTCTGAAGAATTTGCGAAAGTAGATGGAGGAGTGGCTAGACGCCTTTCTAATCTAGCTCCTGTTCGGGTTAGATCTCATACTCTCTTCTGTAAATTTTTCTCATATCCTTAATTCTTAAATGCCACACTCAATGGAGGAGAGGCCCCCAACAAGAGAGAAAAGAAAGAGTTCCTTCTTTATCTTTTACTGGAGCATTGTCATTGTTCGAGGTTGTAGCTGACGCCCTTATGATATTTTATGTCATTGAACTTGACCATCAAGTGTGAAAGATATGTGGGAAATCTGACTATTGCATGCCATCTTCGAGAATATGGGCCTTTTTACATTCTATATCTCTCAAATGCACGCATAATGGATTTGCATCGTTACAACATATTAAGCTGTTATGATCCTAATTGCAAGGTATGGGGCTTAGCTCCCACATCGATGGTATAAAACTTGGACGTGGGATTTATATGGACCTTAGGAGAACCACACCCATGCTGGGCTGGCTTTGCACTAGCCTTTTTGCTAGTCTGGGATGAACACTGCAATAGCGGCGTCACCACCCGTGCTGCTGAATTGTGGCTGGGAGAGATGATAGATGGCTTTGATATATAAGCTGACTGTGGGTCCAATTCTTGAGGATAAGAGAAAATAACTTTAGTGCCATAACGAGCGAGGATTTAATGCGTTGGAGCCCAGAGTTGTCAATGATAAAAATTAAGTGCGTTTATTTGCCATGCCGGTGAGGTGTGCCTGGATGATCTGGTCATGTATCAGAAGAAATGAGTACAAATGATGTGCCCGTATTGACAGGGTCAAGGATGTATGAGCGCACCTAAAAAGATAGGGTTGAAAATGATTAAATTCAAGAGTTCCATACCTGTGAATTTGGATATTGTTTTGAAAGTTCTTTCTGGTGGCTTTGTTGCTCCTCCTATTAATTGTTGCTTCATTCATCTATTAGCACCCTCTTTTTGTTCAGTAGTTCTCTATTCATTAATTCCTTGAACTGGTTTCTGAATTCTCAGCACGTTCCCCGCATAAATACCTACATCCCTGATCTAAGTGATGCCAGTTTAGATCACCAGCGACTTCTACAGAGGTAATATCTCTTTCACTTGCCTACTAAATTGCAAAGGCTTTTTTCGATCATCATTGTTATTGATACCAACAGAAGTGTACATAATTCTTTGGAGCTGGTAAAGAAGAAAGCTGGAATATTCGGGGGAGTGAAAGTTTTCTGGAGAATGCCTTTTGAAAATATGATTACCATTGAAAAAGCTATTAGGAAATGGGACCATTTTGTATATCAAGTGTATATTTGAGACACTGCCCCGTGCGTAAGTAGAGACATGAATTACCCCCATCTATCAGTTGACCGAAGAATAGGAGCCTTATCTGTAAGAAACAAGGCAATGACCTAAATAGAGAGTGCTAGGATTTAAAAGCATGAATTGAGCTCTCATATTATTCCATGTTGGATGACCACTTATCCTGTAAGTTTAGGTTATTAGAAAATGAACAAATAATCAAACTCGATGCCCCTTTTATTTTTATTGGAGTAGCTTTCTATCATTTTTACCATGAGAAGCTATTTGCTGTTGATTTATGCCCCCTTGCATGCACCTTTTGGATATGATTATGAATGCTATCTAGGTGACGTTTCTTCATAGATGTGTGTTTCATTTGAACTCAAATGGACTGATACCCCCCTCTTTCCCTTTCGCCCCCACGTTGCCGCGCAGGCTGCTTCGTCTGGCAGCACGATGCTTGTATTGCTCTCCCTAGAAAATCCCATGTGTTTAGTTTAGAATATTCTCTTTTGGTTATACAGCTCTTCATTCCATGTAAGCTATTAAAGCCAATTCCTTCATTGTTCTTTCCAGGCTGAATATCTATGGGTTATATGAAGTGAAAGTCTCTGGTGATGGAAATTGCCAGGTATATTAGATTCAGAAAGCAATATTATAAATTCTAAAGTTCAAATAAGTAATTTTTTTTTTCTGCCTTGCAGTTTCGTGCACTGTCAGACCAGATGTATAAATCACCTGAATATCACAAGAATGTCAGGAAGGAAATAGTGAAGCAGGTACAACATCACATTATGCAATTGTGTCCACTAGTTAAGTCAGATGTATGAAGCATATTTCAATCAAATTTTGCACTGTGACCCTTGTCTAGCATGATGCTCTCTCTTTCAGTGTGAATTGGATTTCCATAAGACTCCCCCTGCATAAACTGAAGATTAATTCCTATACATCTTTTTAAGTTCAGATAGGTGTGAAGGGTTTGATACATTATTTGGCTAGTTTGCAGTGAAGAATTAAAGTTAAGCAAGTGATTTTTGTGCTCTAATATTCTTGAACTCTCTTTTTTCCAGCTTAAAGACTATCGTTCTTTATACGAAGGTTATGTTCCAATGAAGTACAAACGTTATTACAAGAAGATGGCAAAGTATGTTAACATCTTGGTTCTGTTATTGCTGACTCAACGATGTACCTGTCTTGAAATTTCAAATTCTATTGTTACTTTTTGTATCTTTATTTTTGTATACAGAATTTATAGCTTATCTATTTTCTGATCGCCGAGTGATGCAGACCTGGTGAATGGGGGGACCATGTTACCTTGCAAGCCGCTGCAGATAAGGTACTCTATTCTTGTTCCAAAGCCCTTAATATTTTTCAAGAATAACATATCCGGCTTTATCTCATGTCTATGGGCTCTATGCAATGCAATCACAGATCTGCCATTTTCTGCAATGTAACTCTTTGCAAAACAATACCCATGACTTGATGTGAAATTAGAACATTGAGGGACTAACTACTTTAAATTTCTGTCACAAAGGCATCATTACAACTTTATTGCTAAGTTATTCTTTGTGATTGATGTGATCTTTGAGTTCTGAACTGGCCCAGCAAATGTGGCTGTAAGCACATAATGGGAAAGAAAGCATCTATCATAAAAATAATGTTGTGATCATGATGATATGGTACTTTGCATGAGTTGGTATAATTGCTTTATTCTTTTGTCCTTGAGGTGAATGCCTCAACTTTAATCAGTTACGTCCCTTAACTTCGGTGATGTTGTTTCTTGAATTAGTAACGTCATATCTTACTGCAATGCAGTTTGTGGCGAAGATCTGCCTGTTAACTTCATTCAGAGATACGTGTTTTATTGAAATAATGCCCCGATCTGAGGCACCCAAACGTGGTAAGTCTAACTCTCTATTTCATGAAGGTTTGTTGATTTTCTTTGACTTAACTAAAAGGAAATCTCTCTCTCTCTCTCTCTCTCTCTCTCTCTCTCTTTCTCTCTCTCTCTCACATATTTTTACTCCATGCAAATTTTGTACTTAACCGAGTTTACAAGTTGGCTCGATTTCTGGGATTTTTTTTTTTTTTTTTGGGCATGGTAAGCACGTTGAGAATAGCTTGATTTAGAACCTGGATGTAAACATATGCAACTGATCTAATATTACTTTTGTTCAATGTGCGACCGGTCTTTCGTAACTCCATATAGTCGTTAACCCTGCTTTCAATTGATGCAGAGTTTTGGTTGAGTTTCTGGTCTGAGGTTCACTATAATTCCCTCTACGAAATACGAGGTGTGTTTTCTTATTGGCTACTTATAATTTTTGGCATGGAATCTACAGTTGTGTTGCCTACATTATTTTTTTTTCTGCAGATGCTCCAATTCCTCAGAAACCGAAAAAGAAACACTGGTTGTTTTAGAAGAAGCAGGTCGCTCATGACGTTGCCATCTGCAGGAAACTGGGAATCAAATTTATACAGTCCATATACCTTACATGTTTTTCTTGTTTCTTTTTTTCTTTTGGCTTGTATAATATTTGATCATTTTTGTTGATCACATAGTGATAGTAGGTTTATCATTGATGAGGTGCGATGATCCACAGGATACGTTTCAGATCCATCATAGATTTTTTTTTCTTTTTTTTGATGAGGTAGATGATCTGTTGCAGGCTTCATTTGATGCCTTTTTCATTGTTCATGTACAGCGTTTGATTTCTTCAGATTTTTGAAAAATTTCCTTTGCTCGATCACAATACATTCTTTATAATACTTCTTACTATGACAATTTCTGTATGTCGATATATAATGGACGGAATTTAAGGGAATGGTTGAAGTGTACCGACAGCTTCAATTAACTGTTACGGATCCGATCTCTTTATCCGTTCTAAGCTCCAGCAATGACATGGCATTAATGTGGACAGAAAAAGGAAACGATGCTTGAGGAGCTGTTCCAGCTCTGTCTTGGCTAATTAGCGCCATAAACCATAGCATAAAATTGATTTCGACAGCGGGAAGGCACCTGATTATCAAAATTTGGAGTTTTAACGCCCTTGATATGCCGGTGTTTGTAAGATGAACGTAAATAAACATTCACTCTCTTGAGGCTATTATCAGTTGCTTAACTCAGAATGTATCTATAGCTCAGTCTCAGTGGGTTTAGCTATACCTTTTCTACATTCTGTCGTAGTTGCTGGATACTGCACGTTGCATTTTTAACTTATATTAGGACAGGAAGTAATAGAACTGTACCGTCTAGAGGACTTTAAGCAGGGCATATTATTCACGAAGACCGAGCAGGTTTTCGTAACAGCTCAGTTCTCAGATGTTGGTCTATATGGTGCGGTTCGAGGTCTCAAAATTTTCAGATGCAATGTGAGCAGAACTGAACAGCTATTATAAGTTGGAACGCTGAAGTTTATCTCACATGCCTGCTCGGCAAAGCCTATTCTCTGTGCTGTGAAATTGATATCAAATAGTGCAACTCTCTCACCAGCAAGGACCGTAACTTGCAAGTGCGCAACTAATGCACCAGGACTGGCTGCACCACACACACAGGTGTCACTGGAGCTGGACTACCTCTTAGTGGAGCTGGACTACCCCAATCAACCACACCCAGATGGGCGGTGCACCTAGTCTGAGGTGAACATAAATCTATACCCTCGGTTACCTTGTTTCGCATCTTCACAACATTAGGTGAATTTGAAGAAAATCTTCATTTATCCTTGGCTCTTCACAATTTAAGCACAATGTTGAAGTGTTTCCCAGATTTGCATTTCCGCTTGCCATGCCCACATACATTGGGAACCCCCGATATTATCAGAACTTCAGCATCAAACATTATGCATCCATCCTCATCACACCAACTCCATTGGACCCAGTTTCCACAAATTAATCATCAATGCAAACAGCTATAGATTGGCCATCCATTAATTCTTGCCATCATACAACAGATTGCAGAGAAAATGGTTGACAAGACAGGAACATAAGGATTGACAAGCTTAACTCACCAGCCTCAGCATGACGAGTAACACAAGTTAAACAGAGAGCATAGTTGATGACAAATAGAAGAAAGAAGGCTGCTTTTATTCATATGAGTTCTTTGATTGCTTTAGAAAACCAATGAAAAAAGGGAGGATTTCAGAAGATACAATACAGTGTTCAACATTAGCTGAATTTCAGCAATCTTAGCTGTGATATAGGAAAGTGCCAATACACTGTAGCGTAGAACCAAAATTCTTGTGCATGCAGATACTTCACAAAAGAAAGCAAACTCAATAATTTTGGGAAAAAAAAATGAAGTAACTCAATTGGTGCGGTTAGGAAATCCGCACAACGACCTTATTCTTTTTACCTGCTGATAGCAGAAGAACCTTCCCATCAACAATATCTTCAGCCTCAATCCTCTTACTCTCACCATCGACTCTACCGTTGTTCAAATACATGCCCCCTTGCTTCAGCAATCTACGAGCAGCTGATTTACTTTCCATCAACCCAGCCAAAACCGAAAGGTCTACAAGAGAACAATTCAACACATCATCATAATTTAAGGAACAAGACGGGACATCTTCTGCTATTCCCTCAATGGTCTTCCAATCCAATTTAGTTTCAGCTCCAGGTCTCAATGCTTCAGTCGCCTTGAGAGCCTCCTGCAAACCGTCCTCCCCATGAACAAAACGGGTGACCTCCTCAGCAAGCCTCCGCTGCGCCGCGTTAGGCACATAGCCCGGTCTTTTCATATCCCTCTCAATCTCATTTATCTCCTCGATCTCCAAGAAAGTGAGAACTTTGAGAAACCTAATGACGTCCATGTCAGGAACGGAAAAGAAGTACTGATAAAACTTGTAAGGGGACAGCATTGACGGAGACAGCCAAATCGCGCCATCCTCCGACTTCCCGAACTTTGTGCCGTCGCTCTTCAGCAGAAGGGGAAATGTGAGGCCGTAAGCCCCTTCCAACTGCAAGATCTTCCGGATCAACTCGGTGCCGGCAGTAATGTTACCCCATTGATCACTTCCTCCAATTTGTACATTAACCCCCTCATTCTGAAACAAGTGCAAGAAATCATAACCCTGTAACAACTGATAAGTGAACTCAGTGTAGCTCATCCCTTGCTCCGATTCCAACCTCTTTTTCACACTCTCCTTGGCTACCATCGTCCCAACCCTAGCATACCTCCCTACCCTCTTCAAGAAATCGAGCAATTTCACATCTTTCCACCAGTCATAATTATTCAAGATCACAAAAGACCCATCACCATCATCATCATCGCCGTCACCGCCCTTACCGAGAATCCTGGTCACCGTCGCCGCAATGCCCGCGGTGTTCCTCTCCAGGGTCTCCAAGTCCAGCTCGGGCCGCTCGAGGCTCTTGCCGGAGGGGTCGCCAACGCGGGCGGTGGCGCCGCCGAGGAGCGCGACGGTGCGGTGGCCGCACCTCCGGAACCAAGAGAGCACGATGATGCCCAGGAGGTTGCCAAGGTGCAAACTTTCCGCGGTGGGGTCGAAGCCGCAGTAGACCCGCAAGCCGGAGCCGGAGGAGCAAGCGGAGCGGAGGTTCTCGCTGGTGACGGACTCGAGCAAGCCCCGCTCCTCGAGGACGTCGACGACGTTGGGGCTGGGGCGGCGGCCGGAGGAGGAGGGCGGGGGCTGGGGGGACAGGGTGGTGGAGTGGGCGGAGCGGGAGGCGGAGTTAAGAGGAGAGGGAAGGAGGGTCGGGGCGAGGGCGGGGAAGAGGAAGGAGGGTCGTCTTCTGAGAGGAGAGAGAGAGGATGGGTTGAAGGAGAAGAGTCTGCAAGTGGCTGCGGCTGCTGTTGCAGCCGATGTTGCCATGCTTTCTCTGCTCAATGCCAGGGAAGAGGAGGAAACGCTGGCGCCGTTGAAGCAGGAGCACGGCACGGAGCCTACCCACGATCCAATCACCTCCTGCGGGACGAAAAGTTTTCGACTTTTGTTTTGGGTTTTTTCTCCGGTTCCTTTTCTCGTGTTTTTTAAGGAGGAAAGATGGAGATGAAGAAGGTTCTCCTGATCTGCGGCGGCGACAAGAATCACTGTCTAACTCTCTCGTTCTTAAGAATTGTAACAGGTTTTTTTTTTTTGAGGTTCTTCCTGTGATTATTCTTTTTTTGGGGCGGTTGTGATTCCATAAGTTAAAGGTTTATTCCGTTAAAGAATTTTTCGGAGTAAAAAACCAGCGTTTATCATGAATTAGGTAATGTATTTTTCGGAATCGCCCAATTTGATTTTGTCTTTTTCTATCCAATAGCTCCGATTACTCACCCCAATACCAGCAAACAAGAATTTGTCATTTTCCGATGAAATGGCGATTTTCTGTTTTTGAGCAATGTGTCACGGACCTAAAGAAAGTCGACCCAAGAGGTTCCTGGAGGACTACCGCGACTCACCCGTGGACCTCCTCTTGCTATCACTCGGGTTCCCACCAAGTCTTCTCCCGAATTGCGAGGGGCGGACCTAAAGCGTCATTGAGCTAGATTATAGGAGTGCATTCCTTTCATTTATGTCGGTAGATGGTAGTTAGCGAACATGTCGGTAGTTGAGGCGGTGCGATCTCGCCCGTCGGATGAAAAGTAGATCAACGGATGTAATCCGGCGCCCTCAACTATAAAAGGGGTGTCCTCCTTCATTTGTAATCACCCAACATTTCAGTTATATCAAAACTTCCGCTTCCTTTCCAGAGCTCCTCTCTCTAGCTTTCTCTCTCTACGATTAGGGTAAACGAGCGGGTAAGCGTTCGATCGAGTAAGGCTTGGCTTGGGTAGTCCAAATTCGCCCGAGTCGCCGCGCGGTCACGATCCCAATCGATCGGCCCGTGACAAGTGGTATCAGAGCGAAAGAGAGATCCGTTCGAGAGACCAAGGAGCGTCAACTGTTCGAAGGAATGTCGAGCCAAGAAGCTGACATGGTTGGAGAGGCCGTGCAAGTCCAAGAGGACTGCGGTCGTGGAAAGAAAAGAGACGCCTCAAGGGACGTCGTAGCTGTGTTCGATGAGAAGATCGCGAATGTCCGGAGCGCCGTGCGCGAACTCATGGACGGTCTTGACGACGTGCGAGACCGGATCATGGACGTCGATAGCTCGCTCCGTGAAGATTTCACGTCATGCATCAACGAAGCTACCGCCCCATTACACGACAAGGACGAAGCCCTGGAAGCATCGATCGATGTCTTGAAGGAGCGCGTCCAAGTGATCGAGGAAGAAGCTCCGCGCAAGGACGAGGTCGAAGCCATGAAGGCCGAGATCCAGGAGCTCAAGACCGAGCTCGCCTGCAAACTAAGCATCACCAACGGTGTTGTGCCGAACCAAGCGGTGCCCAAAATTGAGGTGCCAAAGCCGAAAGAATTCAAAGGCGAACGATCCGCCAGGGAGGTGGACAACTTCGTCTGGAGCATGGAGCAATACTTCGGCGCCGTCAACATGCACGACGAGTCGACCAAGGTACGAACCGCTTCCATGTTCTTGTCTGATACGGCAATGCTTTGGTGGCGCAATAGGTGTGATGAGGTTAAACGCGGCGCCGATCCCGTATGCACATGGGACGACTTCGTGCGAGAGTTCCGGACTACTTTTTCCCGAGTTCGCTCAACAAGAGGCTGTAGCAAGCTCCATCGCCTCGAGCAAAGAGGCACGATCCGAGAGTACGTGAAGGAGTTCACCGAGCTCAAACTCCAAATTCGCAACCTAAGCGAAGAGGAGGCTCTCGGAGCGTTCATGGATGGGTTGAAGCCATGGGCACTTCTCGAGCTCAAGAGACGGGACGTGAGTAGCCTGGCGCGTGCGCTGAGCGTGGCCGAGTCACTCATCGACCTTACCAAGACCGAACCAAGGAGTCGACAAAGAGATTGGAGGTCGGATCGACCTTGCGAGGATGAAGCTGGAAGAAACACTCCCGAGTCGCGCATGAGCAAAGCGGCCGAGCCAAAGCATGGGGAGAAGGGTCTTCCAAGCCAGCCTTCCAAAGGGGTAGACCACCGACGGACTACGCGAGCAGGTTTGATCAACCCCCGCCTTCTCCTTGTTTCATTTGCCAAGGTCCGCACTGGACCCAAAAGTGCCCGAAGAAGGGTCGAATCAACGCCCTCCTTGCCCTCGAGGAAGAAAAGGAGGAGTCCAAAGAAGATAAGCGGCAGATCCGGATTGGAGCGGTGAGGATGATCAACTCGGTCCAAGCCCGATCGCCGACCAAAGAAGAAGGAATCACTCCAAACACCGACATGTTCTTTGTGGAGGTCGAAGTAGGTGGCCGAACGCTCTACGCTTTGGGCGACACCGGCGCATCCAACATGTTCATGTCGACCGAGGTTGCGAAGACCTTGGGACTTCACGTGGAGCCATCCGAGAAGTCGTACAAGCCGATCAATTCGGGCGACTTCCATGGCGTAGGATCAACACCCGACGTGGACGTCAAGATTGGCGGATGGAAGGGCCGAATGGCGTTCGAGGTAATCCCTCTTGACGACTATGATCTCATCCTTGGAATGCAATTTTTCCATAGTGTGGGAGCCATGATCGACATGAGGACCAAGTGCATGATGATCCTCGACCAAAAGTGCCCGTCGATGATTCCCATGATCAAAGGGGTGGTCGACACCAAGACCACGCGTCGATCCGACGCCTCGACAAGAGCTTGAAGGCCGTCATGCGCATCAACAAGCTGTCCGAGGTCAAGCCAAAGGTTGAGTTGGGACCTACTCCAACAAATGCCATGCCCATCCAAGCGCTCTTCCCCGAGGTTGAGTGCGCGCCGCACACTCCGTCCAAGCCAAAGACCGAGCTGCGTGCGTCCGACTTCATCATGGAAGGATGCGGCCCTTCGTTCACGAGCGTCCGAGCGAAGAGAAACAAGAACAAAAAGGCTTGTGCCAAAGCCCGCAAGGCTGCCCGCCAAGCTGAGAGCGACGAGGACGTCGCTCAATTGAGTGGGGGAGAATGTCACGGACCTAAAGAAAGTCGACCCAAGAGGTTCCTGGAGGACTACCGCGACTCACCCGTGGACCTCCTGCTATCACTCGGGTTCCCACCAAGTCTTCTCCCCGAATTGCGAGGGCGGGAAAGCTGTCATTGAGCTAGATTATGGGAGTCTGTTCCTTTCATTTATGTCGGTAGATGGTAGTTAAGCACTTATGTCGGTAGTTGAGGCGGTGCGATCTCGCCCGTCGGATGAAAAGTAGATCAACGGATGTAATCCGGCGCCCTCAATTATAAAAGGGGTGTCCTCCTTCATTTGTAATCACCCAACATTTCGGTTATATCAAAGCTTCCGTTTCCTTTCCAGAGCTCCTCCTCTCTAGCTTTTCTCTCTCTACGATCCGGGTAAACGAGCGGGTAAGCGTTCGATCGAGTAAGGCTTGGCTTGGGTAGTCCAAATTCGCCCGAGTCGCCGCGCGGTCACGATCCCAATCGATCGGCCCGTGACAAATGCATGAGAGTCGAAAGTATTATCCGTTCGTGATAAATTTCCCTTTTGCGAACATTTTCTGGTCATTGGAAAAATGGGAACGCCCCATTTCATGGTTTGGAGTCGCGGATAAGTTGATGCATGAGGAATTGAGGAATTGAGGAATTATACAAATGGGTGTCCATGGAACACATTACATGCTGCTTCAGCAATGAAATGAACTCTTAAAAGTGCTTCCCGGTTGCCTGCATACAAATGGGGGATTGAGTGCTTGAAGTTGGATCGTGAATTGGACAAAGCCAAGCTCTCTCTAACCAGACTGACCCTTTACGCTAGTAGTTTTCCAGTCTTGCTTCCAAGAACAGCAAGAATTTCTGATTCATAATTTGGCAGTAGACCAGCAATTTGAAGAAGTTGCTCAATCCTTCTAATGAATAGAAAGGTAAATTATTTCATACATTAAAGAGAAGAAAAGAGAAGTGGTTCCGCAATTCTCAAGTCACATTGCAGATTCAAAAAGAAGAGGAGAATAGTTAATTTTCTAAGAATCCAAATTACACAGATTTTTCTGAGTGGAAACAAAATCAGCTCCGAGATGATGATGATGATGACGTTATCCGGATTTGATTTTTCACTTCCAGTTGTCGGCAACGATGTGAGCCAAGTCCACGACTCTCTGAGAGTAGCCCCACTCATTGTCGTACCAGGCGATCACCTTCACCATGTCATCCCCCATGACCATGGTCAGCGACGCGTCGACGGTGGACGACACGTCAGAGCACCGGAAGTCGACGGAGACGAGGGGCTCGTCGCACACCGAGAGGATGCCCTTGAGCTCATTGTCGGCGCTCTCCCTGAAGCCCGCGTTCACCTCCTCCGCGAAGGTCTTCTTGGAGACCTGCACAACGAGGTCGACCACAGAGACGTTTGGGGTCGGCACACGGAGGGCGATCCCGTTGAGCTTGCCCTTGAGGGTCGGAAGGACGAGGGCCACGGCCTTGGCCGCCCCTGTGGATGTTGGCACGATGTTGAGGGCAGCAGCCCTGGCACGCCTGAGGTCACGGTGGCTCGCGTCGAGCAGCCTCTGGTCGCCAGTGTATGAGTGGGTGGTGGTCATGGTGCCCTTGATGATGCCTGTCACATAAACAATTTTGTCACCACAAATTCATGTCAACACCATCGTTGTAATCTTCTTTGTCATGGCGCATGGGGTGTGAAGCTAGGAATAGATGGCACTTGATAGAAGAGCAGCAGCAGATCAGCGCGGTGAATTACCGAACTTCTGGTCGAGGACCTTGACGAAGGGGGCAAGGCAGTTGGTGGTGCAAGAGGCATTGCTAATGATGGGCTCGGCCGGGTTATAGAGGTCGGCATTGACCCCGACGACGTATGTCGGGATGTCGCCTTTGCCGGGTGCAGTGATGAGTACCTTCTTCGCCCCAGCCTCAATGTGCTTCCCTGCGCCGTCCCTGTCAACGAAAACTCCCGTTCCCTCGATCACGAGGTCAATCCCCATGTCCCTGGAATTCATTCCATAAGACAGGTGAACTTTATGTTAGATTGAGCATCGTACGAGCGAATAAATGTGTGTGTGTGGGTGGGTGAACAATGGAGGACTTACTTCCAGGGGAGGTTGAGGGGATTGCGGTCAGAGACGACCTTGATGACCTTGCCGTCGACCGAGATGCCATCAGTGCCCACGGGCTTGACATCAGCTTCGAAGATGCCAAGGGTGGAGTCGTACTTGAGGAGGTGGGAGGCTTGCTTGATGCCGCCGGTGTCGTTGATGGCAATGATGTCGAGAGGTGAGTCCTTGCGGCCGTGCCAGCACCTAAGGAAGTTGCGGCCGATCCTGCCGAACCCATTAATGGCCACCTTCAGCTTTGCCTCTACCACTCCCTTTCTGTATCCACCATTGCTTCCCACCTTCAAACAAGAGTTTTTTTTTTCCTCACTCAAAGGCACATGGATTGACATTCACAAGATCAGCACTAGCCCTTAGTTGTGACAACTAGAGTTGGATCAGTAGAAGACATGACTAGCATACCGATGGACCAACTGCACAACGCTGGCCGTCTTATGTTCATTAAATGAGGCTTCACTTGTTGTATTATAGTTCATGCTTGAGAAAAATATGTGAACATCTAATTGGTTTTAATCATAGCATCTATGAAACAGGGTCATCAGGCATCGAAACTATTGAATTTCGCTGTCGACTTTCACTCTCAATTCCAGCCAGAGAGGTTGTCCCTGATGCATGAGCATCAGCGTAGGATCTCATCAAGTTTTTTACAAGGGAGGATGTTTTAGAAGGCTGATCATGTTAATTTACAGTAGGAATCGATTAATACGGTTGCCGAGATAAGGAAGAGAAAAAAACTCACTGCAGAGGTCTGGAAGGCAATGACGGAGAGGAAGTCATCCGAGTTCTTCCTCCCGAACGACACCGAGGCGGAGTTGCGAAGGCCGGAGAACTCTGCAAAGCCCTTTCCGTTCGCCTGTGCAGAATCAAGAAACAAGACAGGTCAGTCAGATGGACACGACACGAGACGAGTGTATGATCAAGATGGAGACGACACAAGATGGTTCTCATGCCGATGCACCAAAAGAAGTGAATCTGCCTGAGAACGGCTGAGGGAAAGCCTTTCGGGGGTTGAACCTGAAGGGATGGCTTGGCTACAGAAAGGGCAGCAGAGGCCATGGTGGAAGTGAGAGTGCCCCAATGCAGCAGCTAGCAAGAAAGTTGTAAGTAGGCTCTTTTCAATTTTAGCTTAAAACATGAAACAAGTGAAGAAGAAGAAGAAATTTGTGTGTTGGGTGGTGATTGATGGGTGTAACCGAGGACAGGATGAGATTGTGGATAGCCTGTCATCCAATGTATGGCTCTTGTTCGCTCCCGGTCTTTATATCCCTCCGCTTTCTCTCCCACCACATGAGTCCGCCTCTCTTCATTTTTCTTAATTTTTGTTTTTAGATATTAATTTGTCATCACTCGGGTTTAACCACGGGGTCAATTCCTCGGGTCGGGTTGGTTTTATGACACTGCCGGATGAATTTCAACAGTTGAATTTGGAATTGCAGCTGACAACATTTCCATGCCCAGAAAAATAAAAGAAAGGGAGAGTTGAAAAATGGTTGGGATTGGAATGGATGGCCAATCTGAGTTTGGCTTCACACGAGAATTGTGGCTCCACCAAATTCTCTTCATATGGACAATGTTATCTGCATTCACACCCTCTTTTCTCAGCAGCATATGTAAAGACCAGTGGCCACAATTCAGGGATGATTTTCTGCATTGGGTGGCCATAAAAAGCTTCGCTTTTGGGTGGCCTTCCCCCCATCCTGTGCCTCTCAAGAGTGCTGGTGTCTCCCTCCTTGTTTATGCATGATGGAAGCTATTAGTTCAATTTCTGAGACCGAGGATTGATCTTATTGAGTCTAGGATTGAGGATTGGACTTACCCCATGGATTCAGTCCCATTTTAGGGTTAATCCGGGATTAACCAATAATTTTTTTATTACATTTTTCGTATTTCTAGAAAAGGCAAATCTATCATTTCAAATTACATATTCATCAATAATGCAGTGTTGTGCAACAAAATTATAAATACCAATATATATTCAATAAATTTAAGATAAGGGAACAATAAAAATTTCACACCTATTAAGAGTAAGAAGTCATAAAAATGATTAAGACCACTCATAGAGATATAGGACAAGATGGGAAGTTTTTCATCTATCAATAATTCTTGTAACACCATATGCAAAAGCATTATAAATAATATATTAATTAATATATATTACATGTAATATACTTTAGATATATTATATGTAATATATACAATTAGGATTGATCTTGGTTGAATCGACTGTAAACTCTTAGGATCGAGGATCAACCCCCACAGTACTGATCTAGAGATTTCAAGATCAATGACTGATCTAGTCTCCCTTGGAATCGGACCTGGACCGACAAGGTTGGACTGGTCTAAGGTCGGTCCAGGGTTGACCTTCAACCAATGCTCACCTCTAAAAGTTGTGCATCTAAGTCAAATCTTCTATTGAGGTGAATGGCACTTGTTAAAACACAAATCATACTAAATCAAGAGAGAAATGTTTGAACCATGCACATCCTAAATTGTAATCTAAGTGTGCACAAACAAATTGACCTCAACATGGGATCTGATAAGTGCCTTAATAACTTGTTTTGGCCCAAAACGAGCCAAAACTATCTTCTCTTGAGTTGAATGGCACTTGTTAAAACACAAATTATACTAAATCAAGAGAGAAATGCTTAAACCAAACTACTGAGAAAATTATGCAAAAAGTCTTAAATTTATTATATTTTTGTCAATCATGTTAATTTGCCAATTGAGTTATAAATATTCTTACATTTTCCTAGGTGACTTCATTCGATTAATTTTATTTGGAAATTGCTGACATGGACCTTGCTTAATATATATGGTACAGCTAATACTAACGTGGATATTTTTTAATAAACTTTTTACATTTTATTTATTTTTTCCTTTTATTCTTTTTAATTTTTATTTTTCCCCTTTTTTTTTTTTTTTTTTTTTTTTCCTTTTTCCTTTTTTCACTCCATCGAGCCTCGTTGATGGCTGGCAGACTCTATGTGTGTGTGTAATAAAATTTGTGAAAGTAGGTCGACATGAGCATGATTGGGTCAGTCTACTTTTAATTTTTATTGGGGGTCTTAAGTGATGAGTGTGCACAAACAAATTGACCTCAGCATGGGATGAGTTCCGTGCCTTAAGGACTTGTTTTGGCCCAAAACGAGCTAAAACCATCTTATCTTGAGTTGAATGGCACTTGTTAAAACACAAATCATACTAAATCAAGAAAGAAATGCTTGAACCAAACTACTGAGAAAATTATGCAAAAAGTCTTAAACTTATTATATTTTTGCCAATTCTGTCTTAAATTTTTTAATTTATCAATTGAGTCCTAAATATTTTCACGTTTTCCCGATTAATTTCATTCGGTTAATTTTGTTTGGAAATTGCCGATGAACCTTGCCCAATATAACCCACCCCGCTGTGGACGTGTTGGTTCGGGCGTTCCCCCATTTTCCGATTGGGGGGAGGTTCGAGTTACCGCGGTCACATTTGCACGACTTAAGTGCGGCGCCGTGAGAGGTGGGTATCCGCGCTAGCGTCGCTCCGGGTTTACGTTGCCAGCTGCCGGCTATACGACAGTTCCCGAGTCAACCAAAAAAAAAAAAACCTTGCCCAATATATGTGGCATGCCAATTGACTTTTTGCCCAATTGAGTTTTAAACATTTTCACATTTTCCCAATTAATTTCATCCAGTTAATTTTATTTGGAAATATCTGATATGGACCTTGCTTAATATATGTAGCACGCCAACACTAACGTGGATAATTTTTAATAATAAAATTTTCCATTTTTATTTATTTTTCCCTTTTTTCTTCTTTTTATTGTTTATTTTTTCCCTTTTCTCTTCTCTTCTTTTTTCTTTTTTCACTCCATTGGGCCTTGTCAATGGCCCGCGGACTGTGTATACATACATACATACATATATATATGTGTGTGTGTGTGTGAAAGTAGGTTGATATGGTAATGATCGGGTTAGTTTACTTTTAGATTTTACTAGGGTATCGAGTGATGAGGTTCATTTTGAAGGATGGATTATTTGGCATATAGTGGCTGTCAAATATGTAATTATGTGGGAAAATGTTTGAATTTCATAGATCCTGTTTCAAGCAAAATTTGTTCGTAATAAGTAAGGGTTTGTGCTTATCATGACGCGTGAAATACCAATTTTCATAATAAGCAATGGGTTGGTGCTTATATATATATATATATATATATTCCTCGGCCGGCCAAGTAGTCTATAATTTCTCTTCCCACTGCATTTACAACTCAGGGCCCAACGTGAACAAAAAAGATGCGATTCCAATGTAATATAAAATTTGCCCCAGTGGCCTCCTTTCCAACTTGAAAAGGGGAGGTTGAGGATTCAAATCCCCATCTTACGAGGGGATTGGAGTGGGGACGATTTCATTTCGTGAGTGGGTTTCGACTCCCACGCCCGCAAAGAGGCCAAGGCAAAAGTACGAAAGTGAGTGTTAGAGTAGGATTAGAGTAGGATCGACTAAAAAAATAAAAAATAAAAAAATATATAATATAAAAAAAAAAAAAAAAAAGAAGAAAGAAAATCTCCTGACGGACAAACACCGTCAATAGATGGTCTCTTGAACGGCCAACAAAACTTTGACTTATACCAAGGCGAAGGTGAGACGTGTGGAAAGGCTTCTTCATCAAATTTGAGATGACGGGGACGCATGCCTAGCCGAAGAAGTGCACATCTACCGTAGATGCCTTTAGATAATACAAAAAGGATCGTTTACTTTTGGTTATGTAAACTAACAACCTACTTTCTATAAGTCCTTATTTAAATGAAGAAAATTGCTTAGCTGACCGTCCTCCCTCAAGTGAGGGAGTGACGGTCAGCATTAGGACCGTTCACATTGTGAGGAAACCGGTTGACTTTTTCAACCGGTTTCCTCTCACCCAATTTTTTTTTTTTTTTTTTTTTTATCGCAAGCGTAAATTGAGAAATAAATTTCTAAGAAAGCCCACACAATTAATTTTCATGAATATGATGAAAAAATAAATTAGATACTAAAATATAAATATTATAAGTAAAAAATATTATCACTTACTAAAAAGAAATCATTAATGCTATTATCTATTAAATTTAAAAGATGAAAAAACACGTGAGACTAAGATTGATTTTGTAATATTCTAGGTCGTCAAAAGTACAATAAAAGTATCAAAACTTAGCACGGGAGGATATTTAAATGCCGAAAGTTACATATGTGCTACTTTTTTTTTTAAAAAAAAAAAATTAAGAAACCGAGTACTAAGTCCGATGAAGGCTCTTGGAAATCCTATACGGCATTTTTTTTTAATAATATAATTTGCTTACGTGGCTCATTGAAGAGCTGAGTTAGCAAAAGAGACAAAACAATGGCAAAATGACGTTGCAAAAGGCATTGGGTGGGGATTATGCAAGCCCTTGTTGCTGCCTTCCCGAACCGTCGCCTCCCCACCGTCGCCGGGAAGAGCCGGCAATTATGGGGGAGGGTCGGTCAGGGTCGTCGGGCCATGTTTTACAACTTCTTCCTCTTCATTTTTTTTTTCTAAAATAATTTAGTTGTAAATTCAATTTAATTAGTATTTATATTAAAATTTAATCCGAGCCAAAATTAAGTTATTTTTTGTTTATCTAGTCACATCAGCATATAAAACGACGTTGTTTTCAACTTATGTAGCCACCTCAATGTGCAAAATAATGTCTTTTTGCACTTGTCTCGCTAAAAAAACACCTCGTGAGCATTTTGGCCAAATTTTCTCACTGATAGCATTTAACTGATTCATTTTGATCTGATTTTGACATTTAAATGTACATTTCCTAAATTTTGACACTTAAGTGTCCTTTCGTATTGAATTTTGACATTTCAGGTGTTTAAGTCTTGTTTTAGGCCTAACATATCTTCATCTACAAGGTTTGAATCAATGGGGTAAATTTACTTCTTTACTAATTCATCGTTCTTATTTTGTTCTTTTCTTTACTTCATTCGTTTTATGCGTAATCGAAATCACCGGCCTTAATTTTAGATCACCGGAGAGTTCTTCTAAAGTAATTTGGTTTTGGTGAAAGGACTAAAAAGCCAACAATGATTTTGTTATTAATTGTAAAGCTAACGTCTCAAGTGTTTTTTCATCTTTTTAAATTTAATAAATCTATATAATGACATTAACAATTTCTTTTTAGTATGTGATAATATTTTTTACTTGTAATTATTTATATTTTAGTATTTAATTTATTTTTTTCATTATATTCATGAAAATTGATTGCGTGGTCCCTCTTAGGATTTTATCTCTTAATTTAAGCTTGCAATAAAAAAACGTAAAAAGAAACAAGAAAAAAAAAATTGGGTGAGATGAAACCGATTGACAAAAAAAAAAAAAAAAAACCGGTTTCATCACAAAATGAGCGGTCATTGGTTGACCGTCACTCCATGATTGGAGGGAGGATGGTTAGCTAAGCCGCACTCTTAAATGAACTCGGGCTTACTCATCAATTTGAGATGACGGGGACGCGTGCTGACCCGAAGAAATGCACATCTACATCTAGTGGGTGCCTTTACATAATACGAAATGACCGTTTACTTTTGGTTATGTCAAATTACAATCTATACAGTCTGCTTAATTCAAACATTTCTTACTTAATAATTCATTGATGAGCAGTCAGGCTGGACATGCTTATGGAAGTTGTGAATCTCTCCAACGTAGATGAGAATCTTAGGGTGCATTTCTTTTATAGAAAATGAATGATTTAAAAAATATTTCTTTAAAAATGATCATTTATATCGTTCACAAAAATGAATGGACAGTATGTAAATTATTGTCGATAATGAAAGCATTTGTCATTAGCTAATTCTTTCATGAAACAAATGGAACTTCAAGGCTATACCCACCTAGGAAGAAAGAGTTGTAAGAAATTTCAATTTAAAACACGAGAAATGAAAATAACTAAAAAATAGAAGTAGATGAGAAGCGATGTTCTAGTAAACTCAAATGTGAAAACGTTAAGGATGACCGAATGCTTATTTCTGTGGTTGTTGAAATATCCCACGTTTCTTTATATATGTCTTACACGCATTGGTATGTGATTTTGAAAGGCTTAGTTTGAAGTGTGGAGTTCGTCACCCTTAGGTGAGGGTGACTCTTGCCTAAGGGCAACCTCACTGGGCTAGCAGGGGCGGCCCTTGCTTGATCCAACAAGGGCAGCCCTCACTAGCCCAAGCCCAGGCGTTCCTTGCCTAAGGGTGGTGAGGGCAGTCCTCGCCTTGGGCCGACTACCTCTGTTGGCCATTGATGAGACTTGGTGGAGGAAAAAAGTAAGGAGAAAAAAGAAAAGAAAAGAGAATGAAAAATAAGAAATTATCAAAAATTCCAAAAACTATAAAATTTTGAGGTCTACGACCTCGGTTGGCCATTGATGAGGCTTGGTGGCGGGAAAAAGTAAGCAGAAATAGAAAAAAAGAAAGAAAATAAAAAATAAAAAATAAAAAAGAACAATTTAGAAAAAAATAAAAATATGATTAAAAATGTTCAGCACATATCATGCCGCGTAGAACGAGTGGTGTTCATATAACCAATTTTTGGCAAAAATTGATGAGATGGACTCAATTGATAAAACGTGAAAATGTTTATGACTCAATTGACAAATTGAGAAATTTATAATTGAATTAACAAAATTATAATAGATTTATCACTTTTGTTTTTTTTTAACAATTTTCCAATTCCCCCCTAAACTAATAGGCAAGTTGAAAGTCTATATATGTGCGGGAAATTCATTTGTTCCTACTCTTTTTTACCACTTCTTTTGACAATTTTCCTTTCTCCCCCAAACTAACAGCCCTGACCCAGAACAATTACCACGTAATTGGTGGGATTCGAACAGTTAATCTTCAATTCCTGAACAGGAAATCTCCTCATTCGACCAACAATGTCAATCCGGAGGGATTTGGTCAAAGCGCAAAATGGACAACACCTGAACGAGATCGAAGTGCCAGCTCACGAAAGCAAAGCTCGTAATCCCATCGCATGTGTGCCCGTTTTCCTAGCTCGAGCTACATCGCTCGAATTAGAGTAGCGCGTTGTAGCATATACACCGAGATTTGCACCGACCTATGGGCTAATTAGGATAATTGACTGGACTAAGGTAAAGGGTGCTATTTAAGGATCTTGAATCGGCATAAAATAAGATTGATTCGCGTAGGATGTGTTCAAAGAAGGAATTTTGAGGATTTGACTCTCTAAAAATAATCTCACGGCCCCTGCTCATCCCGGCCTCCATTCGCCGCGTCTTAAAGCTAATTTCTCAGCCCCATGATTTGGTGGGTTAATAATCACTCCGACCGTACATGGTCGAATATTCTTAATTTGATTGAACGAGGAGGGTTCAAATCCACCTCCAAGACCGACTAACGGTCACAGAAATTAGCAACAAAGCTTAGATTAATCGATGTCGAAACTTCATACTTCTCAAACTCTTTGCTAGCGAAAAGGACCCCGGGAAAAAAAGCCCCGCAAGCTTCGAGGTATTAAAACTTCAAATTTGAGTTGGAAATACATTGAAAATATGGTCACAATAAAAGGGATTAGGCACGAATTAATCCGATCAGGAAACCCTAAAATCTCTACAGCTGAACAGCAATCTTGTAGCCACGAATGACTGCTCATCAAAGGGGCTGAGCTAATATAGTAAGTCAAGAGCATCCCGCCCCCCCCATGTTCAGCGTCTAATAGCTGGGTGGAATCAAGAAAAGCCCTCATGCATTTTCTTGGCAATAAATAAATTCAAGAACTAAGAGACTTGCATCCGTTCTTTCCTTCTCTCTCTTTTCTTTGCATTTGAATATGATAGCTTACATGTCAATGTGCATCTATCCACGTGTGCGGCTCTCTTTCTCCTGCTAGTCATGAAAAAAACAAAAGGAAACAAAAAAATCCAGTTCTAAAGTTCTAGTTTACTCGCTAAAGTCGCTTTTCTAGTTCACTCTGAAAAGTCACACTGACTGAGGAATTTACCCTCCAATTTGCCGGTATCTTTTGAATGCGCCGGGTCAAATCCTTGGTCCCACGTTTTAGTACGTCATCACCGAATTGAAACTGTATAAGTCAAATCAACTAATAGGAACTCATGAATGGATACTAGATGCAAAAGAGCAGTTCATGCAATTACTGGAGAAGTTATGCTGGCCGGTTTGTCTTTTCGACCTCATTTAGTACTAGTCAAGAGACCATACTACTTAAACGAGTCGTAAAACGCCTTGTTCGATCGACCCTTTTCTTGACACGGTGATTCGAATAGAGGGTTGTTCTGCATTTTGCGGGGGAAAATGTTGCTGTTTAGCGGTGTAAGAAAAAGGCCCCAACTTTTCCGGACACTGATGCTTTTGAGAGTTATAAGCAAGGAAACTAGGCTTTGGAAATCAGCAGACCGGATGCGGGATCCTTGTTGTCATTACAAAGCCAACCCAATCAAAGCAGAATAAAGATACGTGGGAACAATGGACAGAACTCTCAGTACTAACAATCATAATTTGCGTACCATCGTACGCCAATTATTGTATCAAGTTGTATTCATCGTTCTTTTTAGATATGAAAACCAAATAAAGGAAAAGAATTGTGCAGCTAATAAGGCTACCCATGAGCTGCAGGTATAATGCAAGTAGCTGAAGGGAAACAAGGAAAGGCATCCTTGGTCAGCCAGATGCAAGTAGCTAAAGCTCATTCAAAATTCAAGATCAAGAACTTCCTTGAGAAAAATACATAATGTTCTGCAAAATCAATTCATCATGGAAATTTTGAGAATTATCAGACATCGGAGTCAATCCCCCGGCCATAGCAACACATCAGTTAGTGCTGTACAATCTGAACTCCCACAAGCCCGAAGCTCAAGTTCTAATCAAGATTTAACCTGAGCTAAGCTGACCCTGGAGTTATTACTGATAAAATTCTTCAACCGAGCAGGCAGGATGAGCAAGAAACTTGTCGTTTGCAAGTAAGGGCAAGACATGGGTACATGTCAGGTGTGTTTGGTTCGGCTTTTAAGAGAGTTTTTGGGAAAATACAAAGGCCTATTGATTAAAGGGATTTTTCGAAATGTAAGAAATGTTTAATAAATTGTAGTTTAAAAGTGCATTAGGAAATAAAATTAATTTAGATGGTATTTGGAAAAATCACACTTTGTAAAGCATTTTTCTTTTTTAAAAAACTCAAAACCAACGAAGGATTTAGCCTCCCATGAGACTAAATCTGGTTGCCGATGAGCCAGATCTAGTGTTGGCAACCTCATGCTGGGTCTTGTGACCCTAGGCGATGGCCTCAGGTGAGGTTGGCTGGCGCCAAACTAGTTTGTTGGTGGCTAGATCTAGCCTCGCCGATGACATTGCATGAGGTAGAAATATTTTGGAAATCGTGAAAGTTCAATAATGGCAAAGTTGGAAGGAAAAAACGTACTTGAATTTCGAAAATGCTCGAAACTCCAAGCACCTCGGGGCCTATCTTGAGTTAAAAGATTTTTTAAGGTCTTTGAAAGTACAATTGCATCGCTCTCCAAAAGAACTTATCAAGAAGTATTTGCCTTTGCTCAAGAGACTTCGCCCTCAGTAGTGCAGTTCCTAGAGGAAACCGTGGTGGACAAGGGAAGATCGACGTTTTCCGAAAGGAGGCGGCAGAAGAGGTTGCGTATATTTTGCTTGCATAGAAAGCTAGTCCTTTAATGGTAACTTTAGAGTTGGAACCAGAAGCGACGCACACAAAATAATATAAGCAAAAGCAAAGGCTAATAATATTATTCCAAAGGTCCATCCACCTCACCTTTTTCCCCCAGTTCCTATGTTTTTCTTCTGCATATAAATAGGAGCAACCCGACTGACAAGTATGTACTCAGAACAGAAGAGAAACTCCCTCGCAAAAAACTATGGTCTTTCGCTTCTTTTCGACTCCTGTGACAGAGAGGTGCGAGAAGTCAGAGAGCATGGCCAAGGAAGCCGAACTCAAGGTGCTAAAGCTCGAAATTCCGACATCTCTTGTTACTGTTTCTTGAGTTCTTGCTTGTCGCTGTGCTCGTCGTTGTGACACGGTTAGCTATAATGGTCTCTAAGTGTGGAAAGTTTGAATTTTCGCCTGTTGCAGAAGATTGAGCTGAAGGTGTCTGTAGACTGCTGTGATGGCTGCAAGAAGAAGGTCAAGAAGGCATTGCAGACTGTTGAAGGTAAATAAGTCGGGATTCGCAATGACTCTACGCCCTTGTCATGCCCTCTAAAATATGTGGAGTAATTCGGTTAAGTTTCAGGCGTTTTGAAGACGGAAATCGATCCTTGGCAGCCGAAGGTGACGGTCCTCGGAAATGTGGATCCCCGTATACTGATCAAGAAACTAGCCCGAGTCGGGAAACAGGCGGAAGTTTGGACTCGCGTGAACAAGAATGACGACAGAGACAGAAGAGAGAAAGAAGCTCCCAAAACCGGGTCAGATCAGCCAAAGTGCTCAGAATCAAACGATAAACCGAAAGTAAAAACCAATGAGGCAATTTCCTCTGTAGATGACGGCAAAGAAAAAGCTTCAATGAAGAATAAGGATACAGACAACAACAAAAACAACAAGAAGGAAACAGACAACAACAAAAACAACAACAGCAGCAACAACAGCAGCAGCAAGAGTTCTGTAAACACTGAGGCCATGAAAACCGAGGCTCCTCTTCCTTTGAGACAACCCGAGTCCAATAATGTTATGTATCCAATTCCAGGCATTCCAGGCGTTCCAGGTATTGTGCAAGGTGATCCTAAGGCCCAATGCTTTTACTTGGTTGAGCCTCGTCCTATGGGCATCCCATATTACGCTGTATGTTCGTATATGGCTCCCGTGCCTCCCACGAGTTATGGCCAGGAATATTACTCCTATGAAAGGCGGCCGGTACAGATGGAAATTCAGACGCCATTCACCGGGGTAGGAGACTACTTCAATGACGACAACACGGTGGGGTGCCATGTGATGTGAGAAAGATGGAAATCAGTGCAGAGATGAGTTCAGAAGAGAGGTGATTTCTTCTGTACGGGAGTCCCTGCCTGGACGACAGTCACTTTGAGGAGAGAACGAAACTAGTTCTTTGTTGTAGTCCGGATTGTGGTTTTTTTTCCGTATGAAGTTGTATAAAAAATTATGCAGTTGGCATTTCTACACTTCGGCTACAACGACCAATACAAACTTCGCTCTTCACTCCCTGCCCACCAAACAATAAGTAGGTGACAAATCTCTCTCCAACCTTAAATTCTATGAGCAGGTAATCGGTAATCGTGATGAAGTAATTACCTGCGCACTGGGCAACATCCTACCTGAAAAGACCATAGCACATGTCAAGCTTTAGAAAGCACTCGAGCGGTGCTACATAGCGCAAACCAACATCCAGGCAGGAGTCAGGGGAGTCATAAGTAACATCACCGCATTGCTATCGTTGTTCCTAGCACGCAAATCGACATGCTATGCATACAACCCGAGCGATGTGGAAGGTCATGGCCCCGCTACACTAGCTGCCGTTATATCAAGCCATCGTTCCCTCAAATGGAGCGTGTTGTGCATGCCGCATAGCCTTCGCGCCTCGTGACTGCATCCCATCACAGTTTTAAGCGGGTTAAGGCGCTTAGAGAAGTTCAAGCCGTCATCTTCAGGGCAGATCAACACTTATCTTTTTCAACTCGACAACCTGATTCATGCGGACATTTTGGCTGGCGTTGCTGCGGGCAATGTTTTTGGACTCAACTTCGTTAATTCTTTTGATGAAATGGGAGCACCTAGGCCAGCGGTGCTGCTTGCCGGACTCGACTAACTTCATACAGAAATTCTCAATGTTTTTTTTTAGCATGAGCAAATTTGAACAAGGCTCTATATGCCTGATGCCGAGCGATGGCCAAGCCTGTGTTGTTCCATAGGCAAGGCCCGAGCTCATCATGCCAGATCTTTGATCAAGTTTACGTCATTTTACTGTACATCACAACATCCCTTTCTCTCTATGGTGGACTTGGGATCAGTGGATGCCAGAATCCCTCCTAGAGAAGAGATTGCTCGCCCGTAGTTGAGAGAGAAAGGAAAGAGAGACAGAGAAAGTGAGCCCCTCCTAGGCAGACCTTTGAACGCAGAAAGAAAAGGTAGGGAGCTGACTTTGACTCAAAATCGAGCCACTAAATCTTCATATGCTTTTCTCGTGAGAGGGTCCATCGAGAGGTGACACTGTAGGTAGGTGCTAGCGGGCATAGATCAAACTCTCGCTCCATTTTTAAGGTAGGACACTACGAATTGTACTCCACGCAGAAGAACTTTTTCAATAAATGTGGAGAGAGAGGTTTAATACTACAATGGCATTTCGTAGTGGATCTCAAAAGCTGCGGTTGGGGAGCTTCCACTTTAAAAAGGATCAATTGGGATCGTCAGTCCCTGCGAGTGCAGGCATCTTGGGGCAGTTTGCGTGCAGAGACCGATGGCGTTTATCTACAGGAGATGCCCTGACCAGCTTCAACGAGAAGAGATCCTCTTGAATTGGCCGAGATAGTGGATTTGAGTTCGCGATCCTAAAGCAGCAAGATCTGATTGGAGAGCCCATTTTACTAGAGAAGGGAACAGACCGGGACCGTCTAGATAGGACTTCTACTAGAGCTAGAACTAGAACTAGAATTACTTGTCCATTTATCTTAATTCCCACTTAGGGGTCTGTTTGTGCTGAGATTGAGAGATCAGGTTCGGGCAAGTAATATCACCAACGATTCCACAACATCCATAAAACCTATTTCTACCACGTTTAGAATCAAGCCATAACAGACTACAAACCCCGAAAATTGGTGCAGCCAAGTAAGAGATGGTCTAGTAAAAGTATATATAATGAGAGATGTTTATATTGCGGTCGTGCTTCGCAAGAGTGCCTAAAAATTCAGGATCACAAGTGGCTCGGTCCAAATGCCCCCCTGGACTTAGGATAAGGGCTAGGGAGGAATTTTAACGCCTAACACCTAACCTAACTGGCCATGCAGTAGAAAACAATTGAAAGTGCAATCAGAATCTTATTCTATTAGAATCTTCATTAGTGTTTCAATAAGTTCAGGAATCTCAATTCAGGGACACTATTTCTAAGACAGTATATTCAGCTAATCACAGCCACAGGTGTCCACAAATACAAGTTAAGAACATATATCAATGAACTGTGAGGTGAAAACAATGCAGGATGAAAGAAGCAATGAGTGTGCTCTATCTACATTAGTCTTGTATGAAAAACATCACTGTGCAAAGATATTACCGATTACTCACATCAAAACTCTCCCCATGCCACTTCAGCCTCTCCAGCCCAATTAAGTGCAAACAAAATCTCATTCTGTTAGGATCTTCATGAGATTCTGACCCAATTACTGATGTTCAATGTGCAGCGTTTCAATATGTTCAAGAATCTCAATGCAGGGACACTATTTCTGAAACAGTATATTCAGCTCATCACAGCCGCACATGTCCAGAAATACAACAAAAGAACATAAATCAATGAACCAAAGAGGTGAAAACAATACAAGATAAAAGAAGCAATGAGTGTGCTCTATTAGCATTACTGTGCAAAGATATTACCAATTACTCACATCAAAACTCTCCCCATGCCACCTCAGTGTCTCTAGCCTAATTAAGTGCAATCAGAACTTAGGATCTTCATGAGATTCTGACCCAATTACTGATGATCGACATGCCATGTTTCAATATGTTCAAGAATCTCAATTCAGGGACACTATTTCTGAGACAGTATATCCAGCTCATCACAGCCACACACGTCCAGCATACAAGATAAGAACATAAATCAGTGAATCATAAGGTGAAAATAATGTAGGATGAAAGAAGCAATGAGTGTGCTCTAACTACATTAGTCTTATACCAACAAAATCACTGTGCAAAGATATTACTGATTACCCACAACAAAACTCTCCCCATACCACCTCAGTCTCTAGCCCATGGCAACTAACCTAGAGCTCCAGATGAATTATGTTCTTGGATCTATGCATGGGATGAGTAGTGCATTGAAAGTAATCTCCCTCCTTGCTCATTCAGCAAAAAACATTTGCCTTGTTCTTCTTATTTTCACTTAGCAGACGAGACGGAAAAAAATGTTTCAAAGGCAGCTTACATAAGGGTAAACCAAATTCAAACAGCAGCTAATGAAAATTCCTCAGTCACCTCAATTTTCAAAGTGGAATTGTTAACGGTTGAGTCTCTTGAAAAGAAGAAAGGGGATTCATTTTATTACATAGCTGATGCTATTGCTAACAAAAAGAGGAGTTAACACCTATGGGAAAGGAAAAAAAAAACAGAAAACCCCATATAGTTACATACAGCAATGACCTAACATCAACATCCGTTCCCTTCATCATGATCTCATAAAGCTCCATCATTTTATACGCGTCAAACACACACATGGTAGTATGCAACATTAGACTAAGAACCTCAGCTCATCATCACGATACGTAGATGCAATGCCAGGTCAGAATTTCCAAGAGAGACCAGAAGAATCTGGAAAAGGGTAAACTTCTTCTCACAGGCAGCCTTTACATCAGAAGAAGATGATCACACCAGATCACCAGCAATTAAAACTAAGATCAACTCAAAATGCAAGAGTCCTATTCAAATTGATGTCCCAATGGATGGGATAGGATCCCCAAAAAAATAGGAACTCTTCATTTTGACACGTTGATTGGAATGCGAAACCCATGATTTGGCAGCCCATGAAAACTCGAAAAATAAAAGGTCGGACACATTATGCTGCGCCAACACATACGAAACTCCAATAATCACATTTACCATCAACAGCCATCAGCAACATCAGTTTCACCAGTCACTAAGTCCAATGAACAGGGCACCAATAAGTCACTTTCCAAGGCCCACCACACAAATGAACTTTTCCATTAAATTAATTACACTACAACAGTTAAGGGTTACTCACTAATCATTACACCCTAAGTATCTGAAGCTTCGAAGAGAAGGCGATCGCGACCCAATCAGGCTGCGAGGACGACCACTGCAGCTGCTCGATCTCTGCCCCCGCGGTGTAGGCCAGAATCGGGTCCAGGCCACCCTCCACAGGCTGCGCCATTGAGGACAGGTCCCAGATGAGCGCCTGCGAGTCGTCCCCCGCCGTGCAAATGTGGCAGGAGCTGTGCGGCGCCCACGCGATGGCGTTCACGCTGGCCTGGTGCCTCTGCAGCTCGACGACGGGCATGGTAGGGTAGCGGATGTCGAGCACGACGACCTTGGCGCTGTCCATGATGATGGTGGCCATGTAGCGGGGGTCCTGCTTGTTCCACCCGAGCCGCACGAGGGGGGTGTCGGGCTCGGAGCTCTCGTAGATGATGGTGGAGTGCTCCTTGTCGCGGAGGTCGAAGACGCGGACGGAGCCGTCGGCGGAGACGGAGGCGAAGACGCTGACGCCGCCCCAGGCGATGTCGTAGACCTCCTTGTCGTGGGCGATGAGCTGGGTGTCGACGGTCTCGCGCTCGATGTCCCAGATGGTGCAGGTGGTGTCGATGCTGGAGGTGCCGATGCGCTTGGGCTCCGCCTCGTTCCAGTCGAAGGAGGTGAGGGGGCGGCAGAACTCGCTGTTCTTGTTGCCGTTGAGGAAGGAGCGGAGGTCGACGCGGGAGGAGTCGTCGGCGATGCGCCAGATGCGGAGGAAGTCACTGGAGGTGGCGAGCAGGTCGGCGCGCTGGCAGTCCTTGTCCGGGACGAAGGCGGCCTTGGTGGCCGGGTAGGGGTGGTCGAAGGAGAGGTTCGGGTCGGCCCGGATCTCGCCGGTGGAGTCGTCGAGCTGGACGATCTCGACGCGGTTGGTGACGGCGGCGGCCGCGGCCGGGTGGTCGAGGAGGCTGGCGATGGCGAGCCGGTACTTCTTGTCGCGGCGGACGCTCCAGTTCATGGCGTAGATGTGCCACGGCGCCTCGTACGTGTAGATCTCCGACCGCTTCTGGTGCTCGTCGGAGACGTCCGGGTTCGGGTCGCTGCTCGCCCCCATCTCCTTCCTTCCCCCCTCCTGGTCGGATCCGGATCCGGATCCGGAACGGCACTCGACGGCGCTCGATTCGAGCTCTCCCCGGCGAGGAGGTTTCGGGATAGGGTTTTGAGCTGGAGCCGCCGAGGCAGAGGAGAGAGAGAAAGGGATGAGGAGGAGGGTCAAAATGTCAAAGGATAAGTGGCATGGATGTAATAATAAAAGACCGGAAATGGAAAACAGAGGTAATTGATGTGTATGAATGGTCAACGCCAGCTGCCCCTCCCGGCGTGGATAATTGTTGACGTGGCGATCTAATTAACATCGATTAGGGCTAATAGGGGCGGCCCTTGCCTAAGGACGGCGAGGGCGGCTCTTGCTTAAGGGGGTGATATATCAAGGTCTAGTGATGGCGGCGGAGAGACAAAAAGGTGAAAGAAAAAGAGAAAGAAAAAAAATAAAAGAAATGAAAAGAAAAGTAAAAATAAAAAAGAATTGAAAAATATTAAAGAATTTGTCCAAATCAATAATTTTTTACTAAAATTAACCGAATCGACTCAATTGACAAAACATAAAATATGATTAATATTCAATCGACACAATTAAAAAATTTAGATCGAATAGCTAAAAGTGCAACAAACTCAAGATTTTTTGGATAATTTTTCATGAATAACATGAAGTCGAAAACCCATTCTCTCCATAGTCGAACTAGATTGAAAATAAAATAAAATTGAAGGTTGCGACATGTAAATAATAGTTAAATTTGAGAATCGTGAAATTTGGTAACTTCACATCCTTGTTACGATTAATTTAGATTTTATTTTAGTTTTTATTTAGGTTTGCGCTATTTCCACATTTTTATTGACTCTTGACATCTTCTATTACATTGAATTGACAATATTATCCCTTGCGGTCCCATTTTTAATTTAGAAATATTTCTTACCTTATTTCTTTTCTATTTTTTTTGGATTTTTTCACATCCCTTCACCCTAGCCAGTTCTTCCGCACCCGTTACATCTCAACGTTTGTTTATGGTTGTCTTCTTTTAAATTCATTCTCCATTATTATAATCTAAGCAAGTATTAATCATCTATCGTAGTAAAAAACATTAGTTTTTTTTGTAAATTGTTTACTTTATTTCCCTAAAGTATTTTCATGATTGTGAATTTTTTGACTTTGATTTTTAGTACAAATTTACAAGAATTTATTCAAAAATTGAACATTGTGGCATTATACACAATTTACTCGAAAGGTAATCCTCTCACTTGTGTTTAGGTTATTTTTTTAACTAATATTTCCCAGTACAAAAAAAAAAGAAAAATAAATATACAAATAATTAACAAAATAATTAGTTTTTTAATCAAAAACACCATAATTAGTTAACTATCTACCAAATAAAATATTTTCTGGAGAAGAAGTAAACAAATTTTGTTTCAAATGAGAATAAAAAGCCAAAAACCACCAAAGAAAAAAAGGGTAAGCATTAGTCTTAAATCGAGAGTATACCTCATATTTAACCTTAATATTTATTATTTGTTAGGAATACGATAATTTTGTCTCTAATAAAATTGAAAAAAAAAAAACTCAAGCAAAAAGTAAGAGCCATAAGATATAGGGCCTGCATGGTAACATTTTTGTTCCTCCTGATTTCTGTTTTTTTTTTTTTCCCGAAACAAAAAAGCAAGTAAATCCGTTTGATAACGCTAACTTGTTTTTTCTATTTAGAAATAGAAAAGTAGCTGGAAATAGATTTGGAGCGAAACAAGAAATAAAAAAAAAAAAAAAACTTTTTATTAAGAAACAATTTTTAGAAATAAGCCAATTTTTTTTTTTTTTTTGTTTCTCTCTCTTGCTGTGGCCACCTCTAATTGCTCGAAGCCATCGTCAATCGTCACCCATCGTCGCCGCCGCCAACCATCAATGCCGCGCCACCAACCATCGATGCTGCCATTGCCGCCGCCAATCGCTCGCTGCCATTGCTCGTCGCTGCCTGCCGCCGCTGCCACACACGCTGCGGGTCGCCAACCATCACCGCCAACTGCCACCGCACAGCCCACTGATCGTCGTCAACCGTCGGCCATCGACTGCAGGAGGTGGCTGCCGATGGGCTTTGCGGCGGTGATCGGTGGTGACGATTGGCAGCCAGCGGCGGCAATCCATGAACAAGAATAAACAACAAATAAATACAAAAAAAAAAAAACTATTTTATACCAAACACATTTTTATTCTTTTTCTATTTTAAGAGTATAAATTTTGTATAATTATCAAATACCTTATTTTACTCAGAAATGGTTCTCCGAGTAGAAATAGAAAAAAAACTATTTAAAAAAAAAAAAAAAAAAAAAACGGTTCTCCAACCAAGAAACGTTACCATACGAACCATAGTTTAGTCAATTCAATATAATTTGAGAAGTCAGAAACCAAAAATAGGTGAAAATAAGGTGAGCATTTACTTAATAGCGCTAAATCGAAATATCAATAATCGATCTTCGCATTTTCTTCTTGCTTCACTATTTTTGGGTTTATTCTCCACTAAGAGAAATCATCCCGCACGACGCTTGGAATCGAATTGCGTAGGCCTTTTGAGGTGTATTCAGGTCCAGATTTGCCTCACTAGCAAATGGAGCTGTGTATCTGCTTGTATGCAACATTTACATTGGGACTCTGGATTATTCTGACTGTAATTCTAAATTGTAAGAGAAATGAGAAAAGGAGATGGATATGCTGTACATGCATACCCATACGCGGGTATGCATCTCCAAGACCAACAAGCGACAGGGACCAGCTGAAGTTGATGGCGAAACAACTCCCTGCAAGAGAAAATGGTGAAACGTCCTTGAATACATGGACACAGCCTCATCCTATGTTCGTCAACTATTTTCAAGTATATCGAAATGCACTCATGGTAATAAGGGAATAAAATGCTTGGTCCTTTTCGCAAGTAAAATCCGTTCATCCGTCCTGTTTGTGGGTCCACACCAGAAAATCACATTAGGGAGTTTTTAAGTTGCAGGCAATACACGACAAAAGGAAAGCAGATCAGGGGCGCAGGCCAAGGATCGGAGCAATCTTGAATCAAAGTGGTGAGGGGCTAGCCAGAGAATTCACAGTAACGTCATCAGTAGCTTCCCAGAGTCCTGCACTTACCATTGCCAATCACAGTATAAAATAGCAGCCCGTCACAGCAAAGTTGGCCCTTCACTTTAATCGGAGTCCTCATAAACCTCTCCATCGTCAGATAAGTCATCAAAGGATCTTATGTCAAGCTGGTAGCGAAGGATGCCACCAATCCCACCAAATCCTCTGCAAAATTGTGATCCCTCCTGAGATTTGTTGGTGACGAACTCAAGTGTGCAACCATATTTCTTGTATTCGTTGGCAAACCACTCGAGCAATGCCATCTTCTCCTGAACTTCCAGCTCCGCTGACGTGGCTGCATCGCGGAAGTTGCTCTGATCTGCCTCTTGGTCCTTGTTCAGGTGCTTGATGACGATTTCACCGGTCGTGCTGTTTTTGAGCACATACCTATTGATATCCAGGTTCTCCCAGACGATCAGGGTTTCCACAGCACCCATCTCCAGCGCCTTCAAAGTGTCGTCTACACCAAAGACATATTTTCCGGTGTCCTGACTAATCTCCTCAAAGTATTTCCCAATCAAGCGCTTTTCCTGTATGAACTTTACATTTGATAGAATCTCTGCAGAAAGCTCTATGGCTTGATTGAAACCGTTTTCTCCACCATAGGAAACATCAACCACATTCAAAATCTTGGCTTGCAGACGAGGATCAAACATATCAGACTGGCTAAGCTCTGTCTTGAAATCAGCAGAACCAGCCAGTATTAGCCCAGCAACGTTCGGTTGACTGGTGGCAGGATTGATGAAAAACTGTGTGGCAAGTTCTGCCGTCTTCCTTACATAATTGTGCCGTTTCTCCATCCGAAGACGAGCAAAACGAAGAGCTGACTGCCCTCCTCTTCCATGCTTTTTTGGTAGGTCTACTGTAAACTTATGAAGTACCTCCCTAGTGTTCCCACTTAATGTTCCAAATAAAGTTCCATTTCCATCCATGACAATAAACCCAAACTTATCATCAGACTCTAAGAGTTCATTCAAAGCTTCAGTGTGGAACTTGTTGTCACAGAGGTATAATGATGCATTTATAGGCTTAAAGGGCTCAAAGTCAATCGTCACCTTCTTTTCCTTGCCGTCTTCAGTTACAATTGTTCCGGTGTAAAGCACCAGACCATTAGGAGGAACTTTGTTATACAGCTTCAGCCTTTGTTGGGCAGAAGTAATGGCACCTAACACTGACTGCCTGTTGACTCTACTCTTAATGTTAGAAGCAGTTCCAAATTCATCACCTAACATCTTAGTTACCCGGGATATTTGATCACGTGGAGGCATTATAAGAGATATCATGCTGGTACCATTGCCTCTGGCAGATTCTAGAGCCTTGATCAGTTTCTTGATCTTCCAGATTTCAATATTCTTGTCTGACTCACCATCTGCCATTGCTGGTCAAGATAGATACAATGGGACAGCAACTGCACGAGATTAGTAGAGAGCAACAAACATGTCAAATTCAGGAAACTTGTTGATCATAGAAAGCGAAAAACATTGAGTAGAAATCTCATGAAAAGGGGACAAATCATGATCTGAAAAGCCCTAAATTATCAGTATTCTGAATAAGTTACATTGAACACAAATCTATCCAAAAGAACAATTTGTGTGTCATAAAATATGAAGAGATACCTTGTTTTGGCACTGTGGAAACACCAAAAACTTTCTGTAACATTGCAATTATCATAAGAAGGATACCTATTTAATTTCTGCAGTTAAATCCTGAAATGGATTGAGAATGGTAGAACAATTGAAATTTAATGACTGGTAAAATAGTTGAAATAAAATAGCAGCAAGTTATCAATTGTATGCCCTCTCACGGGGTCAAGTGAAAACTGGCAGTCAAGGTCTACTAAGCAGATGCAAAAGTTACCATGATAGACATTGAGGAAGGGCCTTCCCAGAAGATAGGCCACTAGTTCAAATTGTATGATGGCAAGTGATAAGGATGTAAAGTCAAATCTGCCACCCCAGAAAAAAAGTTTGAAGACAAAGGGGCATGCAAATATTAATTTTATTTTGAACCATCACCAAAAAGCCACATCTATAGTGATGTATCGTGGAAATAAGTGGCAGGCTAATATGTGTAGTTATTTCTTCACCCATTAAGTCACAACACTTCTCGTGCATAAGCAGCAATTGGAAAACCCCGCAACCGCATGAACTATAGGTCTCCTCGACAAAAGACAACAACAATAATGAAGCAGAGTTAACGCCTAGTCTGCGCATAAGATTGCATAAATTGAAGATGGCAAATAGTATTCCATCTAATATGCCCGCTATCACAAAATATAATTCAAGAACCTAATTCGCAGACAGGTCCCCAAAAAACCAGCAGAAGAGAAGTAATGCATGTCAAGGAGCAATTCATTTTAGCATTTGGAAGGAACGAAACAAACAACCTTTTGAAGGATCTGAATATTCTCTCCAATCAGTTCTGGTCACATTTAATCAATTAGGATCTACATGTACCAGTCTGTTCTAGTGTACTTTGTCTAGATTAGACTCCTCTTCTGTTCTTGTACATTCCTCATGTAATTGAGCAGGTTTCAGCAACTAAACTTTTTTAGCTTAATAAAAAAATCGGATCAACTTAATTACGAATTATCCATCAGAGGTCAGCAGTCCATCAAATTTGCAAGACCATTTCAGGCTGGGATTTACACAGTACAGCAACAGAGAAGCGACGGAGATCCGTACGCAATCTTAGACTCCGAAACCGGATCGAATCACGTAAAAACCAAGCACGGTCTGGGAAGTCCCCCATAGAGTAAGCGATTGACTCCGAAGTCAACTCAAACTTTCTACTGAATACCCAAATGCAGAAGACCGCCATATGACGTCGACGAGATGACAACACTGTACAAGAAAACAGCGGCGTCGGCGAGCGCCGTCGCGGCCGATTCGACGAAAGAAACAATCAATCAAGATCCGAGCAAAACCGAGCTCGGAGAACCAACAAATCCAGTCAAAGGCCACTGTTCCGGATAAGCCCCCCAAAAAAAAAAAAAAAAAAACAAACAAACGGAAGAAACGGCGTGCGAATGCGAGAATCGACGGATTCAGATAAGCGAAACGGAGATGCAACTATGGAGAATCGCGAGACGGATACCTGCAAGCCAGGAGCGCGATCGGAGCGGGGGAGGAGGAGGTGGGGTTTCGCTGCAGTACCGCCGCGGGAGCTCGACCTTCCTCGATATCTGAAAGCGCTCTCTTTTGCCCTAGTGGGTTCTCGTCGTCGTCTTCGTCCGTCTTCCTACCTTCCTTCGTTCTTCTATCTCGGGCTAATAATGCGCCGGGCCCACACGCCTCCGTACCCATCGTTTTCCTTACCGCTTCTCTCTCTCTCTCTCTCTCTCTCTCTCTCTCAAAAGATATTTGTCGGTAACCTATTTTTCCTGCTCTGGTTTCTGAGTTTGTCATTTTGGTGATACTTTGTTTTTTTTTTTTTTTTTTGGAGCTGTTACTGCCGAAAATTATGGAAACTCACTTTTCTTATTCGCATTCGAAAGCTGTCAAGAACAATCGTAAAATTAAAAAATAAAGGGGACTTTTAAGTGCGAAATTTTAGGTGCTGGATGATCTTAAACAAAAGATTATTCAATGAAAATTGAGAATCATAGCTTGGTACAATTAATATCTCACCAAACATTGAAAATGACCATTATTGATAGGTTTTACCATTATATTTGGCCACACTGTGATTCCATCTATTATTTTTCTGTTGATGGAAATGAGTAACCTCTTTCTTACCTTCCACATTAATTGGATTTCTTCGACTTAATTCAATCATTTGTCAATACTATTCAAGGTTATTAAGTAAGTTTAATGTAATTAATTGTTGAATTTTTGGGTTTCAACACTCCATTGAATTGTCAAATGGGTCATGACTCTAATAATTTTAAACTCGCTTACTTGTAGCGTCAAGATTACCTATTAATTTTTGTTAAAGATATTAATCGATTACTTCGTTATATGAGCGTCAAGCAGTAACTTGACAAAAAATCATATTTTGCGATAAACATTAGATTGAAAGAAAAATAATATTTTCATGATTATATGTGATATAATATGGCCACTCGCACATTGTGCAGATTGTCGTGAAAAGTATGATTAAAATTGCGCATGAAGAAGAATAAGGCTGTAATCTGATGATGAACTGTTTTTCGAATGGAAGAGTTAATTCGCCTGCTAGTTCAAGCCGATCAGGGGTAATATTGTCCGATCACTATTTTAGCTTCGTCTCGAGCAAAATTAGGCTCTGGAAAATTGGAAATAGCCCGGCCCCGAAAAATAATTTTCGCTTACTAAATAATTTTTGAAGAACGTAAATAAAAGCAGGCTTTTGCCAATTTTATTCCTTTTAATTTGCTCCTGGCATCGCGGAATTTGCTTCGCGCGAGAGCACGCTTCACTGCCGGACAGGACTCGAGTTTTGTGGCGGAGCGCATCGGCTCGGAAGATTCCGGATAGCCGGGTCTGCCATGGCTTCTCTCTCTTCAGCGACCCTCCCGCCAACCGCCTTCTCCTCCGCCGCCAGAGCGCCGTCGTTCGCGCCGAGGACGGCCGCGTCGTCGCCGGCCAGTAGTTTCGGCGGCTACCGAGCTCCGTCGTCCCTCTGGCCGCGCGCGTTGACCGCCGTGGGCAACCCTGTGCCTGGGCTCCGGTCCAGAACCAGCGGGACCTTTCGCTGCTTCGCTTCTGGTACGGGACACGGTCGTTTCCCCCGTTTCCGTTTCTCGATGACTGAATAATTTCGCATCGAATCGAGTGTGTTCGTTAGAGGATTTTCAGGATTGGGGTTTTGGTTTGCGAAGTCAATTCCTAATTTAGCTGAGCCAACGTATTGAAAGCCATGCTGATTCCTGATGTTTCCTGACATTCTCGTTTTGATTAAGCGATGATTGATTTGCGCCGTTCTCTAGAAATGCTGCGTGTACACAACATACTATTTGTTCCTGAATGGGCAAAAGAGTAGTACAGAGAATTTAGAGGGGAAAGTGGCTCTGGCCAAGAGCGTGCTGCTGTCGGTGGTTGCGAAGCCTGAATGGGCCATAGATGGTGGATTGTTGAATTGGCGTACAACTGATGTTGCAGTTTGTTGGATTTTTCCATTGAAGAATGCTGGGTCACAGTTCACCAATGAAGTTCATGCTATTTGTTCAATACGTACAGGCATATTGTTGTGACTTATGGCAGTGGAAAAGAGCGATCGTAGTGCTTGGAAATAGGGCTTAGGCATTGGGTTAGATGTCTGGAAGCTGCCCTCATATTTGAGGGCTTGGCATTAAGTTGTTCAAAGTGGGGGAATGGTGGTGACTACAACAGCGAACTTTCTTTCTGTGGCGCTTTATTTGGATAGGAATGCCAGCTTCGCTAATCATGTGTCAATCGTGTTTACAGTTCATAAGTGAATGGAGGGTGCAAGCTGCACTGATTTTGTGTCAATTGTATTTACACTCCTTTAGTATCTTCTGATGATGAAAGAAGTACGAAAGAAGTTCTCTGACCATTAAGTGAGCTCTGTCCACTTGAAAAATCATCATGAGATGGCATTCACATGAGTTGTGATGATTTATGGAGATCCCAAGTCTTTAGGCTAACTAACTGTCGATTCAAAACTTTTTCACGATTTCCTGTGGGAGGCCAGAGTAGTTGAGTGTTTTTTTCCCCCCGTATCTTCTGTTTGTATTCTATTTTTCAGAAAAACAAATGGGTGATATGTCTCCTTTTGCTCCTGCCTGTATATGCAGTATTAACTCCACAGCTCAAGAATACACTGGATACGGTGGTTAATTCGCACAAGGTGGTTCTATTCATGAAGGGAACTAGGGATTTCCCTCAATGTGGGTTTTCCAACACTGTTGTGCAAATACTGAAGTCCTTCAATGTACCTTTCGAAACTATAGATATTCTTGAAAATGAACTGCTCCGTCAAGGACTGAAGGAGTACTCCAGTTGGCCTACCTTTCCTCAGCTTTATATCGAAGGAGAGTTTTTTGGAGGGTGTGACATCACTGTTGGTAAGTTTTGACTACTTTCAGCTGTTTTAATTAAAATTTGTTAAAACTATTTGCTGTTATCATACTCGCGCACCTCTTTCACTACTTTCATGTAAGATCTTTGCAACCTCCTTATTGTTATACTCTGGACTCTGCATCACTAGATGTTTTCATGGGTACAAATTGTATGATTGCTGGTTTCCATTTCACTGCAGTTCACTATTGTTGAAAATGACATAATACAGCTTTACGCCTAATTTATCAGTAAATGCTTCTACGTTACCACTGGCTAATATGTGCTAGAGAAACTATAGGAACAACATAACTGAAGATAGTTTCATTGTTGGACTTTTAATACATGTTGATGTCAAATTCCAGTTATCTTGGTTAGATTCTGATTTGTCATATGAAGGACATGGTGGTATAGCCTTCATTAGTCGTTGTTTGGTTATGAAAGATGAGTCAGAGACTATAGAGAGGGAGAGAAAGAAAGAAACAGACGAAATCAATAGAAGGAAGGACAAAGAAAAGAGAAAGAAATATGGGTTGGACTTCTTTCAAAGCTTTGGTGTAATAGGATTGTCACATTGATGCTTGGAGGAACCGCTATAAGGGGATACTGTGGGAAGCAACTTCACACAAATCATCCTCACTGACCATGACCAAATGCAGCAATATCTCTATGGGAGGCTCCTGTACTGAAAAAAGGACTGCGTGAAAGATTAGTTAGCTCTTTGGTGTCTGAACATACAATCTTTTCATGGTCATGAGACTATAATCTGGATAACTTCAAGTTAAGGAAACTATGGTTAAGCCAAGCAATGAACTGAAGTTAATGAATTTGGCTGCTAAGTGGAAAGACATGGTCTAACTGGCTGGTGTTTTATAAAGGCTTTTTATCCCTTTGACTAGATTTTTAATTACTTCGGACGAATGAATCTGTTTATTTCTGATCAACCAGGTTTATGAATGAAGCTGCTAATACTAATAGTATGTATATTAATTCTGGAATACCAGCTGTTCTTTACAACTGAGAGGTGACTTTTTGTGCGGATGTGTGTCAACTAGCACGTTGAAATTGCATAGGTCGAATGTCAGTGAGGATTCAGCTTTCAACTCTGCCCACTGATGGTCTGCCCACTGATGGTTGGGTGGGCAAAAGAATCAGATCGTTGCTGACTGAAATTTATGCAAGTCGCCATGTATCTGTTGACTGTGATGGTTTGATCATGTTAGTATGCTTGCGAATTCTATCCTGCATTATCTCTTGACAAATTACTTTTGCTGCAGAGGCATACAAAAGCGGGGAGCTGCAGGAACTATTGGAGAAAGCGATGTGCGCCTGACGCAATCTCTGTTTGGGAAAGATCAATGTGTGCATTCATGGTGGATTGTGGAAGGTTCCAAGGATTTGCTCTTGGATGCCAATGATATTTGTATAGAACATCTCATTGTTGGATGCATATCTTCACTTGTAATAACAGCTAAAATTCTACTGCACGCCCCCGTTCCATTGCGCAGAAGCGGAGTGCTCCTTGTGGAACTGCGACCTTGTTTTGTTTCATATCATACGACGATGATTGTCGGGGTGTGTTACTGCTAGTTGGGATGCTTCTATACATGGGTTGAGGATGGAGAAAGGTGAATTCTTGATATGCATCTTCCCTTGGTTCCGGATCATCAAGACAAGTGGATCCAAGAACTTTTGGAAGGCGTGGGCAATTGACATCTTTCTTGGAAAGCGTGATAGCCCATGAGAAACTCGCATTGCAAATGTTTATCTTTAGAAGAAAATTTCCTTTCCTCAAATTCAATCTCTCCATGATGTCAAGAAAATGAAGATGCCAAATCACCTCTTCGACCGATAAGATCCAAATTAGCCAATGCAAACCGTCGACTCTTCTTCTTCTAGGAGTGCCAATACACATCTCATATACGAATTAAAACAGATAAGAAAAGTATCATAAAACAATCGATTCGCCAACAGGAAAAAAAGAAATGAAAGATGGGCCGACGGGTGGTCGGCATCCTGCCAGGAGCTGGACGAGCCGTTCGTCATCACATGGGAAAAGGACAGGAGACAATGGCATGACCGTTCGGTGGGGCCCACCGAACCGAAGCACCCGTCCTCTCTCTCTCTCTCTCTCCCTCGCCTCAGGTTCGGATCCGGAACCTCGGAGCCACGAATCCCCGCTCCGCAGCACCCACGTCCCTATCCGGGATTTGAAATAATAAAAATTAACGACAATAATAATAATAATAATAATAATATAAAAGCCGTGACGTGTTGAAGCATAATCCGCTCGCGGGCTCGATCGATTCGGCGATAGGGTTTATTGAATCTCGCGAGCGAGCGAGGGAGCGAGAGAGAGAGAGAGAGAGGATTCGTTGCCCCCGTTCTATCCAATCTCAGGACCAATCCCCTCCTCGTCAAGTTTCCTCCTCATTCCCTCGGCTCGTCAGGTAGTCAGTTACCGATTTCTTCCCGCTCTCCATCTCTCCTCCTCCTCCTCCTTCTTAGCGATTCGCTTTTTTTAGGTTTTCATCTCGAGCTCGATTTTTGCAGGCATGGCTTCGAATCCGGCCAAGGACGCTCCTTCCGGTAAGCTCCGTTTGATTGCTTCGCGCCTCTCTCTCTCTCTCTCTCTCGCGGTTTGACTTTGATTTCGGTCGCGATGGTGATTGTCCGTTTCTGTTTTGGCGACTGGATCGGTCATTTCTGAGGTTGGCGGTGGGGGATTTGTTGTGTTTCGCGGTGTCCTTTGCTGAGGTACGGATGGCATCGGGGAGGCCTCGGTGTGCTGCGTGGGCGATGATTTGGATGTGGAGTTTGGTGCGAATCCGAAGGCAATTGAGGTCGCTGCGTGAGGTTTTGCGGTGTTTGGCTGGGGGATGCCGATTTGTTAGTTTTTGCTTGCCTTCGTGTGCTGTGTGGGGGACGATCTGGGTGGAGTTTGGTGCGAATCCAAAGGCAGTTGAGCTTGCCGCGTGAGTTTTTGCAGTGTTTGGCTGGGGATGCTGCTTTATTAGTTTTTGCTTGCCTTCGTGTGCTGCGTGGGGGATGGTTTGGGTGGAGTGTTTGGTGCGAATCCGAAGGCAATTGAGGTTGATGTGTGAGGTTTTGTGGCGTTTGGCTAGGGACGCTGCTTTTTTAGTTTCTGCTTGCCTTCATGTGCTGCTTGGGGGATGGTTTGGGTGGAGTTTGGTGCGAATCTGAAGGCAATTGACTTGCTGCGTGAGGTTTTGCTGTGTTTGGCTGGGGATGATGCCTTATTAGTTTTTGCTTGCCTTTGTGTGCTGCGTGATGGTTTGGGTGGAGTTTGATGTGAATCTGAAGGCAATTGAGGTTGCCGTGCGAAGTTTTGTAGTGTTTGGCTAGGGGATGCTGCTTTATTTGTTTTTGCTTGCCTTCATGTTGTGCTTGGGGGATGGTTTGGGTGGAGTTTGGTGTGAAACTGAAAGCAAATGAGGTTGCCGCTTGAGGTTTTGCAGTGTTTGGCTGGAAAATGCTGCTTTGTTGGTTTTTGCTCGTGGCAAAATGATGGCTGACCTGTGTTATGCTGTGTTGTCGCACCCCCTCGATTGAGATAGTGTGCTATGGGATCATTTTAGCTTTGACATACAGCTTCTGACTGAGCTGCTTTGGTTTGTGGTTAACCAACGGTTTGGTAGGACTGGCAGCTTTGGGTGTGACTAAACGAATGTCTTGAATATGTGGAATGAACGGTGCACCAACTTGTGCTCATATATGTATGTGCAGGCACTCGTGCGTGAGTGCGGGTGTGTTGATTTCGTTCTTTTTCTTGTTCCAAGGTTAATCTGGTTAAGTTTGTCATGACGAATGATGTAATGAAATTCTAGTGGGAGGAACATGCTGATGATGTAAATAGATCTCATGAAAGTGCCTCACTGGTCTAAATCTTCCCTTATCTTTCTGGTCCAACTAAGGATAAATCATATCTCCTGAAGTAACCATCTCAAGAAAATTTGGGCATCTGAAATATATATGAGTGTCGGGAAAGGCGCATATGGTGCTTCATGTGAAGTTTTGTTTCTATGATATACATTGGGGTGCAGTACTTCTTATTGTGTTTGACTTTAATTTTAAGAGTGTGTGTATTCTATGATAAATTCATGCATTCCTTTTCTTCATCCAGATGGGAAGTCTTCTGTATCTGAGTTGTCTGAGGGGCAGGCACAATCAGGTCAAGGCGTGGCTTCTCCTCTGCCAGGAGTTGATCTTGGTGGGCCCAATCCATTTGACTTCTCATCTATGTCCAACATGCTCAATGTATGTATTTTGTACTTTCACTCAATATTTGTCTAACCTATGGTGATCGGGCTACTTATATAAATCATATCAAATGCTGTGATGTATAAGTCGTGTATGATTGAAATTAATGCTGCTATTGTTATCTTGGAATTGTTACTTCAGTGTGATGTCGACAATTTAAGTGTCTGCTTGATAATTTGGAGTAAATAACACCAGTTACGGGCATTTCCCAGATTCACTTTTTCTTCTTCCCTGATGTGTCAAGTTTCTTGATCTCATTTTTCACTAGTTGATTTGCAAAACTTGCCGTTTTGTCCTGTAGGGGTTTTGTTTATAAATCGCCATTGATGGTTACCAATATATATTTGTGTAGGATCCTAGTATCAAGGAATTAGCTGAACAGATAGCGAAGGACCCTGCATTCAACCAAATGGCAGAGCAGCTTCAGAAGACTTTTCAAGGTGTACCTGAAGATGAAGGTATTCCTCAGTTTGATAGTCAACAGTACATGTCGACCATCCAACAAGTCATGGATAATCCTGACTTCATGTCCATGGCTGAGCGGCTTGGTAGTGTACTGATGCAGGTACAATATGCTTAAGCTCTTGGTCCTAATAAAGAATGTCAGGAAGGAAAGGTGGATATTAATACTATTTGTTTCTTAGGATCCTGCCATGTCTAGCATGCTTGAGAATTTTTCGAATCCATCACAAAAAGAACAGATTGAGGAACGGATGGCGCGCATCAAGGAGGATCCATCCTTAAAGCATATTTTGGAAGAAATAGAGAAGGGGGGTCCTCCTGCCATGATGAGGTACCGCTGTTAGAGCTTTTATGTTTTGGCTATCTAGCTTAAATTGTGGAGAAAACTGTTGCTGTATTAACTTTTGTCCATATGTGATGCTTTAGGTACTGGAATGATAAAGATGTTCTGCAGAAGCTGGGTGAAGCAATGGGTCTTGCAGCTACAGGAGAAGCAGCAACTTCTGCTCAAAATTCTGTTCCAGATGAAGAAGATGATTCAGGAAATGAGGATGAGCCTATAGTTCATCAAACAGCTAGTGCTGGTGATGTGGAGGTATGGCATCTATTGAAGCTGCCTTATGATTGTTTGATCAAAAGACCAAAAGAAGAGTAATAGTGATTGTTTGGTTGTTGAAGCGTTTTTCCCATGAGATGGTTCACCTGCAGGACACATCTCTTTTCAGCCTATGTGCAGAAAACTGAGACTTTATAATGTACCAGGGTTTGAAGAAAGCACTCGCTTCTGGTGCTGATAAGGATGAAGTAGATGCTGAAGGAAGAACAGCATTGCATTTCGCATGTGGATATGGAGAGGTATGAGCAAAAAAGGGTTTATACTTATAGGCCGAATTTTTGGGTCTGTTTGGTTCTTTTGGTTCTGTGGGTGCAAGGGGCGTTTTGGACAATACCCTTTTTTTTTTTTTGGTGGCACTTTGTCTTTGGTGTGAATCGTTGAATATTCTTTAGAATGGTCAGATAATGTTGGAACAGTGAGCCCATGGCAGAAATTGGCATGCATTGGCTTTGACAAGCCATAACATTAATCTGAAAGGATTTACATGGTCTGTACCTCTTTGAGAGTTTATTACAGCTCCAGGTAGGGTGCCAACAATCACAAAGCAATTGAGCCCAGTTTCACTCTTGAATCCACTGTTTTGACGTGGTTTGGGTTACTTCTCCAAATCGGTGCACAGTTTTGGTGGGAACCGTTCCCATTGCTTCTGTTTGGTTCTAGACCCTATTTGGTTTGGTTTAGTATACAAGTTGCTTAGACATGAATTATCTCTGGACCTAATCAAACTGGAGGTGTTCTGAGTACTTATTTTTGTCAGACTCAACTAAGTTAAATTTTGGAATAGATGTTGAGTTTCATCAATGTATGTGATTTGCAGGATAAGTGTGCTCAGGTCCTTCTTGAAGCAGGAGCGGGAGTGGATGCTCTGGATAAGAACAAAAACACTGCGCTCCACTATGCGGCTGGCTATGGTAGGAAAGAGTGCGTGGAACTTCTGTTGAAGAATGGTGCTGCTGTGTAAGTCCAGCCCCGTTGAATATGATTATGTACTTCATGGGCATTATCTGCCCTTATATGTCCCTTATTGCGCTCTTCGTCATTACAGAACTCTGCAGAACATGGATGGCAAGACCCCTATTGATGTCGCAAAGCTGAACAACCAGCATGAGGTGCTAAAGCTGCTCGAGAAGGATGCTTTCCTGTAAAAAAGAACACATTTTCGCAGCAATGCGGCGTGCTTGGTTTCAGTACATGTTGCTTTCTGGACCCTTTTAGCTCTCGTTCAGCATAAGGGTTCCTCTCCTCCATATATTGAGGTCATCTTTGCTGTCTTCTATTGTCTAAAATCCAATCACAATCTTATATGCCGCAGCTAGCAAACAATGTTTCCATAGGATGATTTGTGGGTGGTGGGTTTATTGGGACGATGCAGTGTTGTTGGTGCCTTTATTTTTCACCTGGCAAGCGTGGGCAATGATGCAATAATGTTTCTGGTCTTCGGCCTCAATCGCAGCTGGAATTGGTCAAAATAGACCTGGGTCCTTTTATTCTTCAATACGATCATGCAATTGCACATTCACGCGGAATGACCAGGCCATGTGATTTGGTTGGGAATGGGATTATGGAGGAGTCATGATTCTATTTCTATTTTAAACTAAAATATCGATTGTGAAATTTTATAATTTATAAATCTAGATTTACAGTTGTAAATACTCATCATCATGAACATTCAAATTAAGGAAAATTATGATTATAAACTACAATGACTAATTTATTTTATAAGATATAATTTGATTGTACATGTCGTTGGACATAGATATATGGATTAATTTAGTTATATTTATGAATTTAGTGGATAACCATAGTATGAACGGATATTAGAGGTGAACATCTAATTGAAAATTTCAGTACATTAAATTAATACTACAATATTATATTAAGCTAATTATGTATTTGGAAAATGAATTTACTAAACTAATTGAAGTTTCATATTTTATGATTATTGTCTTTGTTAATTAATTTTAAATTACAATCAGCATTTAATTACATCATATATTTTAGCCTAATTTAAGTAAATTCAAGTGTAAGGAGAATCCTATTATCGTTCCATTTTATCCCATCAAAATTTCTCTCACAAACAAATATGAGAATTACATTCCATATTCTCAAAATTCATCAAACATATGGAGATTAGAATCTTCATTGTAATCCGTTTTAATCCTCGCTAATTTTATAACCTCACTTTATTCCATTTTATCATGCCAAACAAAATATTAGGTTGTTATGGAGGATGGCATCATTTCGAATTATAAAGTATTATGTGAATAATATTTTTGTTTTTTGGTAACTGAGGACTCCACCACGAGCCTTCACTTAAGACGTGTTAGTAGTTGTGGAGTTCGACTCTAAGACCTTTGCGATAAAGTGTCCAAAGTCAAATCAACTCAGCTGCCTATCAGTGGATTAATATTTTTATTTTTAATAGACAATAATTTTGATAATATCTTTCGTCATGTCAATAATTGGATAGACAGATAAACTGAGATTGAGATTACAAGAAGAAAGCTCATAGACCGAAAATAATAATAATAATAATAATAATAACAACAACAACAACATAAACTGCCCGGGTTTTCAAGTTAATTTAACATTTTATCAGTCAGTCCTGGAGCAGTTATTTACCGTTGGGTTCGATCCCGGGCGATACACTCTTGAGGCTTTAGTTGCTCCTCCTTATCCATGAAACAGCGCCCGAAGCAAAAATGAAAACAGCAATGGCGAGCTTCCATCATTCACTGCTCATCTCCAGCTCGCGCCAACCTCCACTTCCGCTTCCACTCTTCTCCGAATCCCCAATCCCCAAATCCTCTCCGTCACCTCCGCCACCATCATCCTTGCTCTCAAAGCGCTCATCTTTATCCTCGTCTCCCGCCAGCAGGGTTGTCCACATTCGCTGTTCGAGATATGAAGAGAACGACTCGTCCCTTCTTCAAGACGATAGCGCTGACGACGCTCTCGGCCCGCGAGAGCGCGCCCAAGAGAGAAGCGGAGGCGGCGTTGTGGAAAGCGTGATTCAAGAAGCCTTGTCGCAGGAAAATGGGAACTGGGTTGTCGTGTCTTCTTGCTTGGTGGGTCTCTTGACTGGCATCAGCGTAGTGCTATTCAACAATGGGGTTCACGAAATTCGCGATTTTTTCTGGGACGGGATACCTTCGAGGGGAGCTTCGTGGCTCAGAGAAGCGCCCGTTGAGGGTATCTGGACGCGGGTCATTCTTGTCCCTGCTTGTGGTGGTCTGATCGTGGGGGCGCTGAACGCCGCGAGGGCTGGTTTAGAAGAGGTCGGTGAGGGAGATGTAGTGAAGGCCGGATTGAGGCCGGTCCTCAAGGCTGCGGCTGCTTGTGTTACTTTAGGTACTGGGAATTCTCTGGGCCCGGAAGGTCCCAGTGTGGAGATTGGAGCGTCGGTAGCGAAGGGCGTTGGTAAACTGTTTGATAAGAGTTCGCAAAGAAGGCTCTCGCTTGTGGCAGCGGGGTCTGCTGCTGGAATTTCCTCAGGTGGATATTTAACTGGACAGCCCGTGTGCTTTCTGAGTCGCTCTAACACGCCCTATACATAGGAATTTTCAGTTTCTGCAGAAGGGTTGTTTATCTGTTCGGGGTTTTCTGTTAGGGTTTTATATAGGAAGCTTCAATGGCAATGCAAGGTAGTTTAGTTTAAGAGATTAACAGTTCCATTTGTTTAATGTCCTTTCATGTTTTTATTTCATAGGAAGCTTTACTAACAATGCAAAGTAATTTAGCTAAGAGATTGGGAGTTGAATAAGTTCAGCGTTAATTCATATTTTATTCCTAAGGAAGAATTATAATATGAATATCTGAAACAGGTGGGTATAAATCGGCATCGAGGGAAGTTGCCCTATAGCATCCTTATCCTTAAGGAGTTCTGGCTAAACGCCTCCTAATGTTTCTCTTGAATTCTGATACTTGTTTCGTCTGTGTCTAGGTTTTAATGCTGCCGTTGCTGGTTGTTTTTTTGCTGTGGAGTCTGTCTTATGGCCCTCCCCAGCAGATTTATCCATCTCACTTACAAATACGACCTCTATGGTTATCCTCAGTGCTGTCATCGCTTCGATAGTATCAGAAGTCGGTCTTGGCTCTCAACCAGCCTTCAAAGTCCCACTATATGACTTCCGATCACCTGGGGGTAAGTCGTGCATTATCAATGGACACCACTTACATAGACATGCTTATTGTTCAGTCTCTAAAGGCTTCTGTTAGACATCTTTTCCGCTAAACATGTTAAATCTGCTTTCAAAAAGAAAGCAACTACACGTCAAATTCTCTTGATGAATTATGTGCTCGCTGCTCTCTCTTAAACCGTGTTTACTTTGACACGCATCAGCTGTCTGGAGGCTAAGATTACTTTATCGTGGGCTTCAATAATCATGCATAGAGAACCTCAAAAGGCTTCTAATTCCATCTTGGAGTTTTACTCCCTAAATTTTAAAGTCTAAAAGTACTCTAATGTTTAGGCACTGAAATTGATGTAGAAGACAGTTAAGACTTATGGCTCACCCAATTGCCTTTTGCTTGCCATCTGCCACTTGCTTGGATGCAGATAATGTAGAAGACAGTTAAGACTTATGGCTCACCCAATTGCCTTTTGCTTGCCATCTGCCACTTGCTTGGATGCAGATAATGTAGAAGCATGATAATGTTTGGACTTTTACAAGTCATAGTTCGAGCGTTGTGTTAATGTAACTTTACTAGCTTAATGCAATTCTTGAGAATACTCCAAAACATTAGAAAGATTAGTTTTGGAATGCATTCAACTCTGAGGGTTCATTGCCCAGATCAGGAATTTTAACCTTGGTTTTGGTATATCAGCAACCATTCTTTTACATCTAGAGCAGTACCATGGATGCAACTACTTGCTTCCATTTCTGCTGCACTAAAGCAGCAGTCCTCAAGCACACTGATTCAAGTTTTGGGTCACTAATTGCAATTACTAAGTCTCTCTTCCACTGATTGAATGGACAAGAAAGTAGCTGCTGCTGCTGACATCGCAAGTGCTGACTTGAAATTCACAGACTGCCTCATTCTAGTAACTCTTCAAGTGGCTAGAGGGACTCTATTTATCAAAATTATTCTTATATAATTTCACCATTGCTTTAGCTTTGTGGATAGTGATCATGAAAATTATTTTCTATGTCAATGCTTCTCATGCTGTCATGGACACAGGTGCCATAATTTGCTACTATTTGTCCTTCTGTCTTGTTTTGCAGAAGATTGGTGCGACTCTTTTTTGGTAAACATGCCATTCACCTCTTGTGAAACTTGTTGTTCATGTGGTGAATGGCTATAGAATCTGGATTGCTCACATGATTTATGCATGACTGCATCTGATGAGCATTTCTGTTCTTAACTTCAAATCTTGGAGAAACAACAGTTCTACTTTTGCTGATCTGGAATTTGTTCAATTCATTTTCAGAACTCCCATTGTATCTTCTATTGGGTGCCCTATGTGGCTTGATTTCATTGGCGTTGTCTAGATGTACATCATATATGTTGGTCATCGTTGACAATATTCATGAAGCCACCGGAATTCCAAGGGCTGCCTTTCCTGTAATGGGTGGCTTAACAGTTGGCCTAATAGCCTTGGCATATCCTGAAATACTCTACTGGGGTTTTGAGAATGTTGACATTTTGTTGGAATCTCGGCCATTTGTGAAAGGTCCATCTGCTGATCTATTGCTTCAACTAGTAGCTGTTAAAATACTAGCAACTTCTCTGTGCCGTGCTTCAGGATTAGTAGGTGGTTACTATGCCCCCTCCCTTTTTATTGGTGCAGCAACTGGGACAGCGTATGGGAAGTTAATTAGTTCTGCACTTTCCCAGTTGAATGCAATAGTCCCTCTCTCCATTTCGGATGTGGCATCACCTCAAGCATATGGCCTGGTACTTCTCCATAATTTAATTGTCATCAGCACTGTCGATTTTTAGATTGACATACACAAAAACATGTTGACAGTTGACGAGATTTATGTATATATGGAGAAACACACATGCTAACAAGCCTTTCTCCACGGCATATTCTGACCAGAAATGTGTCAGATGCTTACCAATGCATGTCAAGAAGTTGTGACAAATCTATGGGAATAAGATTCATTTATATCAGTCAACCCACAAGAGAGAGAGTTTTCCCTACATTTGGAGTGCTTAGGCTTGAGGTTGTTGGTTGGCATTATGGAAATATTACCTTGACATCTTGTTGGGTTCTTGTGTAAACATAACCATGCGGCAAATGTGGCAGTGTAAAATCACTTACAAATCCACTTCACTGTGATTTTAGAGACCTGTGCCGTCTTTATGCAGAAAAATCAAAATGCCCAATGACAGAAAAATTTTGTTGCAGGTGGGAATGGCTGCTACTCTGGCGGGGGTCTGTCAGGTGCCTCTTACTTCAGTTCTGTTGCTTTTTGAGCTGACACAGGACTATCGGATAGTTCTACCACTACTTGGGGCTGTTGGATTGTCTTCATTGATTACATCTGGACAGTCCAAAAGAAGAGACAGCAAGGACAGTAAGCTAGATGACAAGGATGCCACAAAAAATTACGAAGGAAATGCTCCTGTAACTCAAAATTTTAGAACTTCTGGCAGCAGTAGTGAAGTACCTTCTTCTTACACACTTACTGAAACAACTACAAACACCTATAACCTTTGTGATGTCGAAAGTTCACTATGTCTGGAGGAACCCACTAAAGGAATTGAAGAGTTGGAAGGAAGAGTTTTGGTTTCGCAGGCCATGAGGACAAGATATGTCACTGTCCAAGGAAGAACTTTGCTGTCAGAAGCTGTGAGCCTCATGCTTGCAGAGAAGCAATCATGTGCAGTAATCGTTGATGATGATAGAATTTTGGTCGGGCTACTTACACTAGAGGACATTCAAGGATTCGGCAAATCTTCTACTACAAGAAGCAAAGAACCAAAGGTTGGCACTCCTTTTCGATTTTACTATCATATCTAGCTTCAAATGTGCTTTAAGAATTCTTTTTGAATGGAATATAATGTGACTGATCCTACAAGTCTAGAGTAATAGTGCAAAGATTCCTTGACATACCTAACCCTGAAAATCAACTGAATGTAAGGAAAAACGACCCTGGAAATCATTTTGATATAAGGAAGGAAAGTGATTACAAAATGGCCAAGTGTGAAGTTTAGTGAGGAAGAACAATGTAAACATATGAGTTTGCCAGACTGAATCTTCTGCAACTAGTGCCCTTATTCACATGTCGACTTTTCTTCACAGGAGCTTTTAGTGTCTGAACTGTGCTCTCTTGAGGATGGCAAATGTCAAGTCCCCTGGACGGCAGTTCCTAGCATGAATCTTCTTTATGCTCGTACAAGTATGAACAGGCATGGCTTGAGCCATGCTGCAGTCGTTTCAGAGCACATCAAAGATCATAGTGGACACCCTGTTGGTCTTTTGGACAGAGAGTGCATCAGCCTGACGTGCAGGTTTCATCCCCAACTTCAAGTACTCTCTAATAGATAACTCCCTCTAGAGTTCACAAGAAAACACATGGTCTTTTTTCACTTGGCTCACGTATTATTTTCACAATTTCACAGTGAAAAGCAGCAGCTCCAGAAGTGGCTGTAATTTATTAGGGTTTTGTCAGAAACTTTACTGATACAATTCAATAAACAAAATGTTAAGAGGAGAATATAGGGTAATGAAAAACATGTCTACAAGTTTAATGCTTTTATGTATGTCCTCATAAAGAACAGAATTACTGCTCAGATACCAGAGGTGAGATGGGAAAGTATCAACTCTGTTTGTGCACTCGCATGTCTCATTCTTCCTATTTGTGGGTGAGTGTGACATGCTGCATTTGTGTGTCCGCACTAGTGTAGAGACGCACACATAGTTATCTATTTTGATTTCCGTTCCTTTCTTTTTCTCCCTTTCCATGCAGAGTTCTAGCGATGAAAGAATTATTTAAATGACAGGCTTCACTCCTGTGATCATCAGTGCTTGACAATGAATGTCTCCTTGTGAAATCTTTAATTATGAAGCACCTATCATTACAAGATGGACAAAAAGTCGGGTATAAAGCAGCACAGGCACAGACCAGACCCCTGTTTGAAAGCAGCAAAGCAACTTCCTAGGTGGTTCTGCTCGATCACCATGAACCGTATCTGGCTGCTTCAATGGGTACTTCTTCCAGCTAATTTGAAACTACCTTTGGGTCTATAAGGCTTAGAGAGATGAGATTCACATCCATCTTTACAGAAAGGCGTGGAAAGGAGTAGTCATAATTCAGAAAGGGACTGCTATGGTGTCTGAAACTCTTTAGCAGCTTGGGTAATTTAGCAGTTGCTGAAGTCTGGGGAGTTCGACCGCATCAGATGCGTTCCAGTGACAAGAGCGTGCATTTCAGATGGTGCTCTATGCCATAAAACCCTGGAACCGAGAAGCAGACTATGTTATGACAACTCCATTTTCAAATTGCTGCGGGCTAATATTGGAACTCGCTTGATGGTTCTGCAAATGAGAATAAGAGAGGGACGGGGACAGCCCATACTTGACATGAAGCTCTCATTATACTTTCCAGTCACCAATTTTTACTCGGGTATTATTTCAACATGCTTGTACCAGACATTCTTTTCTCGAATCAGGGTGATAGTGGAAATATAAATGCAGTTTGAACAGGCACCGTATATAATCAGACAACAGTATGGGATGTTTCTTGTTCATCATCTCATGACGTGCTACCTGCTGCATTATGCGAAGTTTTCCAACATCTAAAGCATGGCATGTTCTTTACAAGGATCACTGGACTACTCTCAAACCTTGTCCTGATGATCCCATAATGATTTCTGGCACTCTCACTGTAAAACCTCTCAAGTTGTGTTATTACGTCGTACAGTCTTGCCCGCACGGTGAAACCCATGCGCCGGTGAAACAGAATAAAGTAAAAATCTCTGATTAAATGTCTCTTGTGGTTTATTCAGCTGTAGTTGTTCTGTTGGTGCAATCGGCAAGATATAGAGTGAGATGGGAGCAAATATCATCAAAACAACAGACTGTATATAGTCACATCGTTGCAACGACTAAGAAGAAATGCCACTACCACAAAATTTTTAAGCCAGTATTAGGAACTCGGATAATCAACCATACATAACCTCTATCATAAAACTATGAAGATTTCATTGATCAGTTTAAAATTTAACGAACCGTACTGGGAGTTCAATAGCTTAACTGTCAACTTTACACAAAATTGAAATGTCTGGATCTATAAAACACAAGGAAGCAGTATTTGCTGAGGTTTAATTTAGCATGATAATTCACACAAAAAAGAGCTACGTTTTGACATCATAAGCTTTAAGAATTTGCCACAGAAGCATTACAAGTCAATTACCAACAATGGACAATCTATTTAGGGAATATTTGCTCAGATGGTTTGTTCACATTGTCTTGCTCCATTTTCACGCTCTGTTCATCTGTTATCATAGAATTCATATCAGAGACCTGCAAAAACCACATGAATGGAGCTTATTATGCCAGTCCATTGATCAAATGAACGATGGTGATGTATTTTACAGCTTCAGTCACCTTTATAGATGCATTATCCTCCTGTGTTGTGTCAAGCCCTCTTCCATGATCTATAGATGCTTTCTGGGAATCCTGCAATAGAAGGTGCAGAGTAATTAGGTCAAATATCGCAGTACCAGAAGCAAAAGAACCTCAAACAAAAAGAAGTCCTCCCTCAGCCATATGACAGAGAAACAAAGTTATTTCAAGATTTTGAATCGTACGAAATTGAGTTTAAAAAACTGTAAACTAAAGCTAGTTGGCCGTCACCGACAAGTCATTATGTCAGACTAGTGATGTTATCTATGCATTTTGACATCCCAGGATTCAATTCCACATTGTGTACATGTGCGGCATTACTCAAAACATCTCACAAAATGGGTGTTGCTGCAAAAATTCAAAGACTAATGCATAGACTATAATTGATGGATATCCACAATTGCACACAAGAGGGGACAAAAAGAAAAACTTACAAAGTGGATAGAATAATCTTACAAATCTGAAACTAAAATGTTGATTAAAGCGAATAGTACTTAAAATTACACATTACTTAGATAAGAAACGGACCAACCTGGTCTTTGACCTCAGGTTCTACTATTAGTTCTCTCTTTACTCTGCTAGGCAGGGGCTTGCTGCAATATTATAAGTTCAGTTAATGATAAACCAATGAAATAAGATGGAAATGAATGGAGAGGAGAAAAAACATACCGATCTTCGTCAACATCCATGTCAGAGTCTGGATCCCATCTTTCATCCGGATCTTCTTGATCTTCATCAGCCTAAAAATTACAAAAAGACAAAAATCTAGTCAAACAATCAAGTTCCATAAAGTTAGGAAGAAACAGTCCTGCAACCAGCAATTAAACCAATGCCACAAACTGATACTTTTGCAATTCAAGATCTTCCAGAAATGCAATCGTAGGAATGTTATTTTACCAATATCATGTACTCGTGAATATTTAGCATACGAGACACTTGGAATTTAAGGGAAGAGATATTAGAAAAAATCTTGACACATCAAAGTTAGTGCTGGCAATTAACAACACGAGTTAACAAGTTTACACATGATTATATGACAAACCCAAAAGCAATACTAAGTTACACAAATTTAACATATATGTTGTATAGCATAATTAGCAAAGATGTAAATTTATTCAATGATACGATTAGAAACAATTACAAAACCCCATTATGACACAAGCACATGAATGACCAGCCCTAATCTGAGTAAGGCAAAGCTGCCACTTATATTACAACAGTCCATTTAACTAGCTAAAAGGATGGGTCCAATTAAAAGAATGGGGATCTCACAGCATTTTGCTGCTCCAGCAGATAAAACAAAATTCATGATTATTGCTTCATCATAAAGATGGCATCAACAAGAAATCTCTTTTCCTTGATCATCAAGAGGACATGCATCTATGGACATAAAAACTTGGATAAGATAAAACAAGGGAAAAGCATTCACCATATCATCCAACAGATTGTTCCCCATACATAACATAAGCAATCACTATATAGAGTATAGCATATTTAACCAGAGAAACCAACCTCTGGGAGCTCAGTATCAGGGGGTCTTTCCTGGAATGGGACACTGGGTGCATGCTGGAGCTTAGAGAGATTTTCGAGAAGCTTTGATCTTATCTCCTCCAGCAATTGTCGCGAGTTTTTGTTTTCCATGTTACTCGGAGCAACATGAAGTGTATAGTCAGGACCGAAGTATTCATAGTACTCATGTTGTGGCATCTTATCATCAACTTCAAGTCCAAGGGCCACTCCAGTCTGCCTCAGAGATACCAAATTCATGACAAAGCAATTACTCAAATAGAACAGTACAAATTTCCTATTTTCAAACATGAAAATAATAACAATGACAAGAGTGTATGCCAGCTGGATAGGATGAGAAGGGATAGTATATCGCTTGTAGAGTTTGCCTACAATAATAGCTTTTAGAACTCCATTTCACCATTAAGATTCTTATGTCTAATCCCATGTCTGGACTCTGGAACTAGCCAATGAAACCTAATGATTTATAGTGTGATTAAAAGTGCTCCAGAGAACATCAGAAAACAAAATACCTCATAGCACCAGCAACGAGCAACATTACGAATGGTGTAACCACCGCCTCCTAGCAGCAACACTGGCACATTGAATGATCTCATGTATCTGACACATTCTGCATGTCCTTTGATTGATAGATTGAAGCATCCTAATCGGTCTCCTGACAAAGAGTCAGCGCCACATTGAAGGACCACGGCACCGGGTTTGAACACTTCCATTACTTTTCCAATTATTGGTTTGAACAGAGAATGGTAGCTTTCGTCGTCAATCCCATCATCCAATGGAACATTGAGGGAGTAATATTTCCCTTTGCCATATCCTATGTCACGTATATCGCCAGTACCAGGAAAGTAATCACCAAATTTGTGAAATGAAACGGTCATGACCCTATCAGTTGTGTAGAAAGCCTCTTCAACACCGTCCCCATGGTGAATATCAATATCCACATACAAAACACGCTGCAAATTTAACAGATAAAAAGTCAATAAGGAACTTAAACAGAGAAAATGATAGATATTATGAGTCATAGTTGGCCGTGTGGATTAGTTAACTCATATTCTAACAGTAAATGCCGTTGACATAACATGATAAATATACCTAATGTCTTTTGCTTCAATCATTAGAACAAACAGGTTTTATTTGAGAACATAATCAAAACTAAACAAGATGCATTCTCCCTAATACATGACACAAGGACCATTCCACCCCAATGATTAGCATGATTGACAGTAGTGCTACCATGCTCAACATGATGGGTAGGGAAGGAGAAGTTAGCAAACTAAATCCATTAACCAAATAGAGAAAACTCCATCCCTGATTTTTTTTAAATCTATCAAATAGGAAGCCTCTAATGATTAGACAAGATAACAGCTACACAGCATTCTTCTACTGTAATTTACATAAACAAAATCACAAGCAATCGTTTCCAAGACTCGTAATCAAGCCAATGAAAGCAGGTCATATGATAAAGCATTTAAATGAACAGATGCTGATTATGCAAACCTCATGCTGTTTAAGGAGCTCCAATATGCCAAGCACGATGTCATTGACATAGCAAAATCCAGAAGCCTCGCACTTCTTAGCATGATGCAGCCCACCTGCCCAGTTGATAGCGATATCGCAGAGACCGTGATTCAACTTCACGGCACCGCCAACCGAGCCTCCGGCATAAGTCTGACAGAAAGAGTGAAGGCCATCGAACACAGGACAATCCTCTCCGACATTGAACCTCTTGAGCTGCCTCAGCTGATCCTGCTGCGTCTCAGGGGTTATACTCCTAAGAAAGGCGACGTAATCGTCGGCATGGAAACGGCAGAGATCCCTATCTCTCGCGGGGACGGGCTTGAGGACCTGCATATGCTGGAGCAAGCCATAGTGCGCCAGCAGGGCGTGCGTCATGCGGATTCTATGCGGCTTCATCGGATGCCCTTGGCCGTAGTAGTAATTGCCGACTTCCGGGTCATAGAAGTAGCACACCTTCCGCTTCACCCCATCAGGCCCAGACGGGAGAGAATTCCCTCCAGTATCCATCACTCGTCACTTCTGTTTCCTACCCAGTAAAACCCTAGTCAGATGCAACGCTCTCGAGCAAACGGGGAACGGAAAGTCCGCAAATTGCTCAAATCCGATGCAACGAAACAAGAAAACCCAGCCACGTTCGATGCACACAATACAGGAGACAACAACAACGAAAACAACGAAAACAACGAACAGAGGCCGCAGATTCGACTACCCAGTTCGTAAAATCCTAGAAAACAACGGCCCAGTTCGTAAAATCCTAAAAAACAACGACCTAAGTCGACAAAAACTAAAAAGAAAGGAGTCGAGAGGATGAGCGAAAAGACACAAGACGAGGTCACGAAGCCGAAAGACAGTTGAGGCGGCGAAGCTCCATACTTACCTCGAATTCTGTGTAAGATGTCTCCGCCCAAAGTAATGATTTTTGAAGCTTTTCACGGACTCTCTTTCCCTCTCTCCCTCTCTCCCTCTCCCTCTCGCTCGCTCTCGGTGTGCTCTCCAGACGTATTAAAGATTGGCCTTTTATGCTCCTACGAAGACCGGACGCGGAAGAAATCTTGGATTAAAAATCTTGACTTTTATTTTTCTCTCGCTCCTCAAATGCTCGTATCAAATTGGCCTTTTTATGTCTGAACAAAGAAAAGATCTTGGATAAAAAATCTTGTTTTATATTTTCTCTGGCTCCTAAAAACTCAGGATTTGCTTATTATTATTATTATTATTATTATTATTATTATTATTATCATCATCTTCTATTTTGATTTTACATTTTGATTTCTTATATTTTCTCGTTAGATTTCCGAGATGAACTTCGAAACCCAATAAGTATTCCACGTCACGCTAGATTAGTTGGGAAAATCCTAAACTTTCTAAAATTGGCTCTTCGAGTAATGTGTTTGAATCGTGAATATGACTTGCTCGTTTAATGCATCACTAAAATCAATCTTAATAAGTTGGAAACACTCTTTTAGGTAAGCAATCTATCTTTTGCTTTACTTCCCCCACCCACCATAGGATATGACCAAACTAGCATCAAATTACTATCAAGCTACTCAAATTTGCCTTGAAACTATAAATGAAGGGGTTTTCATTAGGTACATTACTGATATAAAAGTTTTTGATACACTCACTATTGGATGGATGGCACCTAATTTTCAAATCAGCATGACATGTCGTTATAGATTAGTCGGCTAGACTTACTAAAATTGATATACGAAATTGATTTGTTGAATGATGTGTTGGGCTGCTATTGGTTTGTGGATATTAGGATTGTCCAATCAGATTGATTCTATCCTAGAATCATATTGGACCGACCTAAAAACCAATCTAGTTTTAGGCTTTCATTGGAACTGGTCTGGTTCCCTATTTCAAGTGAAGAACCACTCAAAAACCAGATTAATTGGATTGGTTTTGGAACTAATTTTATAAAGTCTAAAAACCCCAATTTTTCTCTTGACATCATTTTCTCCGTTCTCTCCATGATTTCTACCTTACTTAGATACTTCACGATTTTTTCTTGCTCGATTGCAACTCACCCTACTTTTTGCTTGTTTGCTGCTTGCCATCGCTCATGAACTCGCCCTCACTTAGTTAAAAGATTGATTATATTGTTTGTTTTGATTTTAGGTTATTAGAATTTGAAGCAATGTTCTTATGGATGTGTTGGGAATAACAGATTCCCTAAAAGCGATCTGACATTAAATCAACCCTTGAAACGAATGTGGAAGACGAGCCTAGGAAACACATGTATCACCGATCAAAGATACACAACGGAATCAAGCGTACCTTATTGTCCACAGATTAAATACCAATACTGAAGTTTGAGGAAATACCCTGATCCCATTCTATGGAGAAGCATACTGTTGCTATTAGAGGGAGAAAACTCTGAACATAAGTGTATTATTCTTACGTTTCTGTTTTGGAGAAAGAGAGAGTTTCTTCTTTTGAAAAAGACGTACATACTTCCAAAAAGCATGTTCTCTTTTTCTTTTCTCCTCTTAAAAACGTCATCGCGAAAAGACGTAATTCTTCAACATAAAAACGTTCCTCCAAAAGGACACAACCCTTCGTATCTAAACAACGCAACATTTTACATCGCAATCGTTCCTCCATGGGCTCTTATCCTGCGGGCCGGGCTTTTAGGCCCAACATGGGCGGACGAGCCCACTTAGGCCCATCAATGCATAGATAAAATCATCATCTCCCACTCGCACATGATGGGCCGAACATGATCCTCTTTATCTCTTTGCAACATTCATACCAGTGAATAATCCGTGCGATTAGCATACTTTGAGAACTCGTTGCCATACATCTGTTAGGAATATATAGTAATTCATAATGGGCATCACACTCTGAGTAGATTTAGTATGCAGTACGCTCGATCGATCGATCACATTTATATCTCTTTCTTGATCTCCTTTTAAACAGTGATATATTGTATTCACAATTATGATTATCTAAAAAAAAATCATAATTGGTTGATCAGTGAATACAAAACTAGAATGTGATTCTCCAAATTCGATTCCTCTTTTCTTCAAACTCACAATTTCAGTTCAGCTTACTTTTCTAGAAATGTTCCATTAGATCGAATCAATTCATGATCATTGACAACATCCTAAAATAGCAAACATTAAATAGAAATCTTGAGAATAAGTAAGAGTCATGATGGCACTAAATTGAGGAACTCTTTTCCTCAAGAGGCTTGCACGGCATAAAAGTTGAGATCAAATTTTTGTCACTCTTATTGGTCGTCCCATGCATACGTAGTATGAAATACGTATTACGGTATTTAACTCATTTCCCATAGAGCATATGTCTACACCTTTAATATTGTATAGACGATAGTTCAGACGTACCCAATGTCTAACTTGAGTTCACATATCTACTCATACACAGAATTCATCAGAACTCACATCTGACATCATAGACAGATAAAGTAATATATGGGGGTTATTTTACTTTCAGACATAGTCAATATCACGTCCTCATCTTTACACTCAGTTAAGGTGACATATATATTTTAACCTTGAGCTCTCGATTATCACTTAGATAATAAGCTTAAAAACCGTTTCATCTCTATTTATCACACAATAAATAGAGGCGATTACCCGTGTGAGTGGGTTAATCTTTTATCTATCCGATATACTTTCTCAACTTAATATAATGCACTGAGCATTAAGATGCATAAACGTCAAACAAAGATTCATAAGCATTAATAATGAAAAATACAAATTTATTAAATATGAACACTTCAGGGAAATTATAATATTTAGTACATTAGCCTCTACGCAGTTCTAGAGATTTTACATGACCACAAAATACATTTCTAGGTATTGGCTTTGTCATAGGATCTGCTATCATTCTATGCATAGATATGTACTGTAAGTTCACATCTTTTTGTGCAACCATATTCTTGACAAAATTATACTTGGTATTTATATTTTGGTCTTGCCATGATATTTTGGATCTTTGGTGTACGCTATAACTGCTTGGCTATCACAGTTAACCAATAATGGATTTACAACATACCCAATAACATCTAAATGATCCAAAAATCTCTTAAGCCAAACACATTTTTGTATTGCTGCTGATAATGCCACGAACTCAGCTTCCATCGTGGACAAAGCTATACACGTTTGCTTCTTACTGCTCCAAGATATGGTGCCATTATTCAGTAAGAAAGCAAAACCAGAAATAGATTTCTTTTCTTCTAAATCTCCTCCCCAATCAGTATTTGAATATCCTCCAAGTCATAGATCCTTTCCTTGATAATTCAGCTTGTAATCAGCAGTTCCCTTCAGATACCTCAATATTCTTTTAACGGTATTCCGATGTGCTTGACCTGGATTGGATTGGTATCTACTCACCATTCCAACTGCAAAACATATGTCATGTCTTGTACACATCATAGCGTATATTAAGCATCCCATAACACTAGCATAAGAAATATGTTTCATTTGTTCCTTTTTTTATGGTGTCCTTAAACACAGTCTATGGCTTAATCTTTCACCTTTTGCAATAGGAGTATCTATGGGTTTACAATCTTGCATACAAAATCATTCAAAAACATTATTTATGTATGTTTCTCGCGAAAGAGATAATGATTTCTTCGAACGATCTCTTGAAATCTTAACTCCAAGAATGTATATAGCTTCATTCGTATCTTTCATCTCAAAGTTAAAAGATAATCAACTCTTGACAGTGTTAACAAACTCTATATTACTTCCGGCAATTAGTATATCATTAACATCTAATGATATAATTACAAATTGATCTTTAAATCTTTTGATATATACACAATGATCCTTATCAATCATTGTAAACTCATTTGTCATTATGATATTATGAAAACGTATATACCATTATTTTGACGACTGCTTAAAGCCATATATCGATCTCAAAAGTTAACATACTTTTTCTTCTTGGCCTTCCATAATGAAACCAGCAGGTTATTCCATATATATTTATTCCTATAATTCTCCATTGAGGAAAGCAGTCTTTATATCAATTTGATGTAACTCAAAATCCATATTAACCACTATTGCCAGAATAATGCGAATCGAGGTAAATTTCACTATATGAGAAAATGTTTTTTCATAATCAATTCATTCCTGTTGATTATGCCCCTTCGCCATAAGGCGAGCCTTATGCCTTTTTATCGAGCCATCAGCTTTACGCTTTATTTTGAAAACTCATTTGTTCTCAATAGCTTTGCGTCCTTTTAGAAGGTCAACCAGTTCCCAAACATAGTTTGACTTAATTAACTCCATCTCATCTTCCATTGCATGCATCCATTTTTCCTTACTAGGGCAATTTAGAGCATCATTAACATTTCTTAACTCATTTTCATCTTGTGGAGCAACCATAAAAGTTTCCCCTTCAATGCCAAAGCGTCGACGGGGTATACTTTTGTGACTTGTTCGCCTTATGGGAGATTGTACACTTTGCACATCATTCCCCATTATGCTCCCACTCGGATTTGATAATAACGATATCATCTCATCATGTGGTTATAATTGAGAGTGAGTTAAATTAAATTTATCACTTCTCATGTTACTCCTATTTGGACGAACTCCACTAAATTCATTATCTGAATCCAAGGTTTCAAATAGGGAGTAATCCTCACCTATTTTGCCCTTCATAGAAAATTCATTCTCTAAGAATATGACATCCTGTGATTCGAATTTAGTTATACTTCAACTTTTTTGCTCATCTATGAACACATACTCTTTCGATGTTTAGAGTATCTTATGAAAATACTCTTCTTTCCTCTGGAACCTAATTTCCCAAATTTGTGAGAGGGCTCATGACTATAGGCAACACAACCCCATGGTTTAAGAAAATTTAAGTCTGTTTTTCTGCTTGTCCATAACTCATATGAAATAGAAGTAATTGATTTGGAAGGCACTCGGTTAAGTATATAGGCAGCAGTTAACAACGCATTACTCCAAAAAGTGATAGGTAAGTTAGCATGCGCCATCATGGATCTAACAATTTCTAATAGGGTTCTGTTTCTTTTCTCCACAACACCATTTTGTTGAGGAGTATATGAAATAGACAACTGTCTTTCTATTCCTTTTTCATCACATAACTTTATGAAATTATCAAACAAATATTCTCAATCTCGATTGGATCTCAATACTTTTATTTTCTTATCTAATTGATTTTCTACCAAGTTCATAAATCTTTTGAAACAACTTAATACTTCATATTTATGAGAAATCAAATAGACATATTCGAATCGAGTATAATCATCTATAAACGTGATGAAATAAACGGCCCTATGCCTTCCTCTCACATTACTACGGACGACAGAATGGATTAAATGCAAATGAAATTCAACTCTTGTGCCTTTTCCAAATGATTTTCTTGTCATTTTCCCTGCTAGGCAATACTCATATATAGGCAAATCGACATTTTCAATGTTGCCCAACAAGCCCTCTTTGGCTAGTTTATTCATACGTTGCTGGCCAATATGACCAAGTCTAGCATGCCACACATTCACATCATTATCATATGAATTAGAAGATGTGAAAATGGAATAACAAACATTAACATCACCATAGTTAAGATTCAATAGAATAAAACCATCTAGAAAATAACCACAACCATAGTAATTTGTATCCAAATATAAATTCACACAATTATTATGGAAGTTCATATTAAAATGTAACTTAACCAACACTAAAAAAGACACTAAATTCTGACGAATCTTCAGAACATACAATACATCATGTAAGAACAAAATGCGTCCACCACGCATGTTCAGTTGGCAGGTGCTAATCCCTTTTACTTTTGCTTTAGAGTTATTTCCTACATAGATCCACTTAGTTCTAGTTGGTACTTGTCGGAATTCCACGAAGGATTCTTTATTCTTCGCTATATGGTCTGTTGCACCCGAATTTACAGTCCACAAAGGATTAGATTCAGTTAAAAATACAGAACTTGACACATTAGCAAAGTTCTTAAGAGTACAAGGGGCCGTGTTTGACTCACAATAATCGCGAGCGTAGTAACCCTTCTGGGCACAGTTGTAACACTTCACCCTTGAAATACTCTTCACTTGAGGACGTTTTCCTCTCTTATGTTAGTTAGCTCTTGGTTTCTTGCAAGGACTTAATCTCTTGCATTTCCACATATTGAACGAATCAATGCGCTTGCATTTAGAGCTCGAAGCTCCTTCTGAGCTGTAAGCAATATTGCAAATATCTGTTTCCTTCTCAAATGCCTTGAGGCAGTCCTCTGCTAGCTCAAGGTGGCGCACAACATTCTCAAGTTCTTTTATAACATGGTCAAGAGTTTCTAATGCTTTTTGTTTTTCAAGCACATATTGAATTTTCATATTCAATATTTCACAATTCTCACCGTTTATTTTGTCTCCTTTGTTCAAATCAGCAATTATATTCTTAGTTACTGAAGCCATTGATCTGAACATATCAGACACATATGCACGAATTATTAATGTTTATCATTTATGCATCCATTTTGCACAGACCCATCATATTAATGAATAATTTTAAGTGAGGTTTCGGAATCAAAATGTCACTATGTTTCCAATCATCATCCAAAAAATCATAACTTAAAACTATCATTAATATAATCTTCTATGCAAAATAAGTTCAGCAAAGTCACTAAAACTTTCTTGAACTTCCCACAACTAATTGTAAATTAATATATTAATTTACAACAATAAATAACATTGAACTTTCAATAATTAAACATGTCATTACATTAAGTAATATATTCAGAACAAAAGTATAAATATAGAAAGAGATATTTACACATAAAACATCTCAAACTAATCTAAAAAATAAGTAGGGAAAGTCTCTTATAATTTATCAGTAAAATTCTTTAAGAAATCTGAAGGCACATTGACCAACCACGTAAAAACTTTTGGAGAGCTCTTATGCCACCCCTAAGGCACATTCACTTTGTGCCATGTGGCACTCATCCAAATGGTTGAAGTTTTAGTTAACTCGATTCTATAGTATTCTCTTACAAAAGCTACTGTAAGCCTCCTATAATCCGGGACCACGTTGACCTCCTATAGACGATCTAACACTGCTTGCCATTTAGGTGGAAGGGTGTTCATTAAGGCCGACACCTTCTCAAAATCCGACATAGGATAACCATTCCAGATGATTTCTTATATCATTTAATTGACCCTGACCACGTGTGATATTACATCATCGTTATTCCACCGATAATTAGCTAACTTTATCATTAGCCATTTAAGTTTTGCATTTTCTTCCTCTGTTCTCGGAAATGCAGGTATGCGTGCATAACGCATCATAGTTTTTGCAACAAATACATAACAAAAATGGATTACTTATAATCCATAATGAATAAAAGGGAAAATACAGAATTTTCTATGGTTCATGCAACAAATGCAAAATTAAAAAAAAAAAAAAAAGAGAGAGAGATTACTTGCAATCCATAACAAACAAATTAGAAAATACAATTTTTTTTTGGCTTGTCAACACCGGTCAACGGCGGTCAACCGTCAAAGGGGTCAACGGTCAAGTCAACGGGTCAACAAGCCGTCGGGTCGGGTCGGGTCGAATCGGGTCGGACCGGTGAGGTCAGGTTGAACCAGTCGGGCCGGTTGGACGAACCGACCGGCGGCGCGTGGTGGCGCATCTGGCGGCGATCCGCAACTTGTTTTTCTCGTATCGACGAGAATTTCGACTTTACGCTATCAAAAACGGATTTCAACTTACAGAAAATCACAAAACAGGGTGAATAGTATGCGGGTGTCGGGATTTTTCCGTCATCGATCGGCCAACGGCGGTGTTTCACGAAAATTCAATAAAAAACAAATCATAAACATGAAAAGGGATCGGGAAACATGAACAATGGCTCTAATTCCAATGTTGGGAATAACGGATTCCCTAAAAGCAATCCGACACTAAATCGAACCCTTGAAACGAATGTGGAAGACGAATCCGGGAAACACATGTATCACCAATCAAAGATACATCACGGAATCGAGCGTACCTTATTGTCCACAAATTAAGCACCAATGTTGAAGTTCAAGGAAGTATCCTGATCTCGTTCTATGGAGGAGCGTACTGTTGCTATTAGGGGGAGAAAACTCTGAACGTAAGTGTACTGTTCTTACATTTTTGTTTTGGAGGGAGAGAGTTTCTTTTTCTGAAAAACTTCCAAAAGGTACGTTCTCTTTTTCTTTTCTCCCCTTAAAAAACGTCTTCGCAAAAAGACGTAATTCTTCAACGTAAAAACGTTCCTCCAAAAAGACACAGCTCCTCGTATTTAAACAATGCAACCTTTCACATTGCAATCGTTCCTCCATGGGCTCTTATCTTACGGGCCGGGCTGATGGGCTCACTTAGGCCCATCAACGCATAGATAAAACCATCAGGATGTATGAATGAGAAATGAAATTTTTTAGTCTCGTAACCTTTCTCGTGCTTGACTCGCCCCCACTTACCACCAAAGGGGTATAACGAGTGTAGCTTCAAATTATCATCAAGCCACTCAAATTTGCCTTGAATTGATGACACGTGTAAAAAAAAATTCATACATTCACCATTAGATGAATGAAACATGAATGAATTCAAGTCGGCATGACATATCATGATAGATTAGTTAGGGGAATGCTAAATTTACTAAAAAAATTTCACAAAATTGATTTTACTGAATGAAGCGTTGGACCGCTATCAATTCATAAATATGACTATCACTCAGAATCTAACGCTTATTTAAAACCAAGCTTAATATGTGAGCAATGCCTTTTGTTTTTTGGTTTTTACACAATTTATCTTACACCCATCAGATGGGCGTAACCAATGCAGCTTCAAATTTGCCTTGAAACCATAAATGATGGATTTGTTTTAGTTGCATACACAAGTTATTCATGCAATGATGAATATGATAACGAATCTTATAATAATCCATGAATTAAAGCCAGCAAAAGTTTTTAAGTCGTTCACATGCAAGATTGTAACAATCTTTTTTTGTAGTGCGTGTCTCCACATCTTAAAATGCTAAATTAATTCCATAAGTTCTTGAGAGTCATACTTGTTGGACGGAACTCTTGACTAGCCAACTATTCATCGTACTAAAGTAAATTTCCATATTTTGCAAAAATACGGCTGTTTCATAAAATTTGAGAATAAAGTGTCGTGATGAATTGTAAATAAGCATTTAAATAAATTCGAGCATATTTCATATTTTAAAAAAGTTTGCCATGTTGCTAAAAAAATAAATTTTGTTTTCAAATAATACGGAAACTTATGAATCTTGCAATTCAAGTTTAACACGAGAAAAAGAAATTATTGGAGAAATGAAAGGATATCAAATTATGTGGTTCAGTTCGAATGTCAAAACTTATTTTATAGGAAGAACCTACTCCAAAGAAATCCATTATGCTAGCGGAGAATACAGAGTTTACAAACAATCAATCAATTAAATGTTTTTCATGACTAGACGACACCCAAAACAATACATTATATCAAGAGAATTCACTAAGGAAAACTCCTCATAGAAAACCCTAACAATTATCTTGTTTCCCTTTTCTTTTTTTTGTTCTTTTTCTTTTTCTTTTTTTTCATATTGTTTGTTTTAGTATGTAATAATCAAGAAAATATCATTTTTATATGTGATTAGTCAATTCAAATTAGGAAACCTATTCAAACTAAGAATTCAATTTTAATAATAATGGAGTTGTTTTGTTTTGTTTTTTTTTTGTTTTTTTTTTTTTTTTATAACCGATGACTCCACCACGGCCCCCTGTGCCCGAACGGCACCGGAGGGTCGGGCCCCTATACCTCGGGGGAGACTAGTGATACGGCCCGAAAGAAAGCCAATCCAAGAGGGTTCTAAGAGACGGCTGTGACACATCTATATATTAAGCGACCCTCGACTTGTATCCCCAAGTCTTAGGGTTTTCTTGAATCTTCTAGAATACTCTTGGAGACGGGAGCAAAAGAACGCTTTAAGTGCGCCATAACGCGAAGGACACTTAAGTGTCATAACTTACAAAAGGTACACTTAAGTGCCATATTTTAAGAAAAGTAATACACCTGAGTGCCATTTCCAGCAAAATTGGTCGGAAATCATACGTAGCATTAAAAATATTAATATTTATCGCCGATGTGTCTCGCCGGAGGCCGAGTCGGCTCGAATTCACCCAAAATGATGTCGTTTTGGATGTTGGCCAAAATAGAACTCTTAAATCGGCCAAAACAACGTCGTTTTGGCATAATTTGAATTTTAATATAATATAAAAATTATTTAAAATAAATTTATTTAATACATTTTTAAAAATAAATTTAAAAAATTTAAAAACTTTAAAAATTTTAAAAATTTTAAAAAATTTACAAAAATTTACAAAAAATTTTAAAAAGTTACAAAAAATTTAAAAAATTTACAAAAAAATTAAAAAATTTACAAAAAAATTAAAAATTTACAAAAAATTTACAAAATTTACAAAAAATTTTAGCCCTCAACCGCCTCCTATTTCTAATTTTTCTTTAAATATTTTTGTAAATTTGTAAAATTTTTAAAATTTTTAAAATTTATTTTTAAATTTTTAAAGTAAATTTAGATTTAAATTTAATTTAATTAATTTTTATATTAATTTTTTACCACATTAGCACTAAAACGACGTCGTTTCGAGTGTTGGTCAGAATAAAGCCCTTAAATCGACCAAAATGACGTTATTTTGGCATAATTTGAATTTTAATATAATATAAAAATTAATTAAATTAAATTTAAAATAAAATAATAATGTAATTTATATTTATTTTAAAAAAAATATCGGAGGAGGAGGAAGAGGAAGGCAGCTAGCAATTAAGGGCAGAGCCCTCGCCGTCGCCGCCTCCTCGCTGTCTCTGGAAGGTGGGGGAGGGTCGGTCGGGGCCGCCTCTCTTTTTTTAAGTTTTTAAAAAATTTTAAAATTTTTATTTATTTTTTAAATGTTTTGAATAAATTTAGTTTTAAATCAAATTAAATTAATTTTTATATTAAATTTTTACCATGCCAAAGCACCAAAATGACGCCGTTTTGCACTCGCTTCGCGGAAAATTGACACGTCGGCGTTTTGGCGGATTTTGGCAGACAAGACTCAAGCGATCCATTTTGCTCTGATTTTGGCACTTAAGTGTACATTTCGTAAGTTATGCCATTTAAGTGTCCATTTCTGTCAAATTATGGTATTCCAGGGGCCGCGTGTTGGAGATGGACGATATGATAATTGTATTCGTATATAATAAATACGGGTAGTTAATAGTTGGGGAGATGTGATCTCCACCATTAAATTAAGGAGAGATCTACGGATACGGTTTGCCTTGTATTTATATATATAGGGTTTCCTCCCCCTCATTGTACTCATCTTATTCACAAATAAATACAAATCCAGAGCTTTCCTCTCCGATCCTTAGCAACTGCAAGTTTCGAGATCTCGACAATGAAATAAAGCTTCTCAACCAACACAGCTACTTGGTAATAATAATGGAGTTGTTGATAAACCAAAATGTCCAATCAAGACTTTCCTGATTCAAATTACACATCGTAGTTTCGAATTAGCTTGTTTCACAAGTTCAAAATCAAGATATAATTTAATAAATCTTTGAATAAGTCTTTACAATTAAACACCATGGATTTGATTCATAAGCACTTCCGTGTGACCAAAAACACTCTCTCCCTCTTCCTCTCCCTCTCGCTTGCTCGCTCGATCTCAATGTTTACTCTAGAGGCGAAGCAACGAAGCGATCCAAGAATGAAAACACAGCGTAATGTTAAAATCAGCCGTATTAAAAATTGGTCTTTTATGTTCTTAAGATGAACGAACGGAGAAGAAAACTGGGATTAAAAGTCTTGTTTTATTATTTTTCTCACTCCTCAAATCCTCGTATCAAATTGGTGCTTTATGATCTTTAGACAACTGAACGGAGAAGAAATCTTGGATTAAAAAGTTTTCTTATATATTTTCTCTCCCTCCTAAAATCTTATTATTATTATTATTTGCTGTTTTGTTTCTCCTATTTTCTCGTGGGATTTCCGAGATGAACTTCAAGATCCTAGTCAGATGCAACGCCATTGAGCAAAACAGGGAGCGGAAAGTCGATAAATTGCTCAAATTGGATGTGACGCAACAGAAAAACACGGCCATGTTCAACGTACCACACAGGAGACAACAACAACGAACGGGGGGCCACAGATTCAACCACCCGGTTCGTAAAATCGCAGAAAACAACGACCAAAGATAAAGAAAAAAGAAAAAGAAAGAAGAGTCGAGAGGATGGGCGAAAAGACAAAAGACGAGGTCAGGAAGCCGAAAGACAGTTGAGGCGGCGAAGCTCCATACTTATTTTCGTATTCTGTGTAAGATGTCTCCGCGCAAAGTAATGATGAACTCTCTTAGAAATGAGCATGATTTTATGATAGAATTTAGAATATGAGAACTAAATCGGTAAAAACCTAAAGATTTCAAAATTGAAAATTGAAAGTATGTAGACTAAGGTTTCAAATTCTAAAAAATGAGGAATCTGTAACCTATTTTGATGTTTTTAGTTGAAGAAATCTGAAACTTAGAACCTATAACATATAACTTAGAACATGAAGTAAGTTTTAATATTTTTCTTATTTCATGTTTTCACATGATTTTGCGATATTCCATATTATTTGATGATGAATATATAATCTGAAAGTACTAATTTGAACTTCCACTTTAGGACTAAAATTTTTGCTTTATTAATGTTTATATTTTCCATGTATTTTTATGGTCATTAAATTATAGCGACAAGTGGTAGTTATTGAAGATTTTAATTCGCTGTAATCGTTAGATTAATAATATAGGTGGAATCTGAGTAGACCCTAAAACTTGCAATAAGGTAAGTTCTAGGTTTTAAGTTTTAAAAAATGAAGAATCTATTTCAATTGATAAGTTTCAAGTTTCATCTGGAACGTGTACAAAATCTGGACTACTCACTCCTACTCTCTCCCTCTCTCCCTTTCCCTCGCTCTCTCTCGCTCGTTCGCTTTGGGTGCTTACTCCAGAGGTGAAGTGGTGAAGCAATCCAAGAACAAAATGCAGCGCAATGTTAAAATCACATGTATCAAATTGGCCTTTTAATGTTCCTAGGACAACCGAACGCAGAAAACATCTATGATTAAAAATCTTGTTTCATTATTTTCTCACTCCTCAAATCCTCGTATCAAGTTGGCCTTTCATGTTCTTAAGACAATTAAACAGAGAAGAAATCTTGGATTAAAAATCTTGATTTCTCTCGCTCCTAAAAATTCAGGATTTGCTTAGTATTATTGTTATTATTATTATTATTATTATTTGTCGTTTTGATTTCTCATATTTTCTCATTGGATTTCTGAGATGAACTTCGAGACCCTGCAGCTGGACTGATCGCATTAAAGAGAGATGGGCCGGGCTAGTTGGGTCCAGAGGCCCGATTGAACTTCATATTTCAGCATTTTCAAGTATGCCACGTCACAATGGATTAGTTGGGGAAACCCTAAACTTACTAAAATTGGCTCACCGAATAATGTTTTTGAACAGTTATTAATCCGTGATTTTGATTCGCTCGTTTTTGGAGTTACTCCCAATATAATGCATCACTAAAATCAATCTTAATAAGTTGGAAACGCTCTTTTAGGTAAGCAATCTATCTCATGCTTTACATCCCCCAACCACCAAAGGGACGTGACCAAACTAGCATCAAATTACTATCAAATCAGCACGGTAGGTATATCACCACCAAAGGGCCTTGAAACGATAAACGAAGTGGGGTTTCAGTAGGTATGTTACTGGCATAAATTTTTTTTAATACATTCACTATTGGATGGATGACACATGATTTTCAAATCAGCACAGCATCTCATAATAGATTAGTCGGCTAGACTTACTAAAATTGATAGATGATATTGATACCCGGAATGATGTGTTGGGTTGCTATTGGTTTGTGAATATTAGAGTTGTGCAATCAAATTGATTCTATCCAAGAATCGGATTGGACTGCCCTAAAAATTAGTCCAGTTCTAGGTTCTTGTAGAAATCGGTCCGGTTCCCTATTCCAAGTGAAGAATCACTTGAAAACCGGATTAAATGGACTAGTTTTGGAACTAATTTCGAAAAGCCTAAAAACCCTAAATTTTCTCTTGACATCATTTTTTCCATTCTCTCCAAGATTTCTACCTCACTTAAAAACTTCACAAACTTCATGACTCTCGCCGTCACTCGTTTGAGCTTTGCAACCCGCTGTCACTCGTTTGAGCTTTGCAACCCTTACTCGTTCTTGACTCACCCTTACTTACTATCATTAAAAGATTAACTTTATTGTTTGTTTTGTTTTCGGGTTGTTAGAATTTGAAGCAATATCTTTATTGTTATATGGGGAATGAAGTTTTTTAGCCTCGCAACTCCGCTCGTTCTTGATTGGCCCTCACTTACCACAAAGGGTATAATGAGTGTATATCAAGCTACTTAAATTTGCCTTGAATTGATGACACATGTGAAATTTTTTTCATAACATTCACTATTAGATGGATGAAACGCGAATAAATTCAAGTCAGCATGACATATCATGATGGATTAATTGGGGGAATGCTAAACTTACTAAAACTCGTTCACAAAATTGGTTTTACTTAATGAAGTGTTGGACTGCTATCGGTTTATGAATACGATTGTTACTTACAGTTTGACGCAATACTTAAAACCAAGCTATGATGCTTTTTTGTTTTTTTAAAGCAATTTATCTTATGGTTTACTTCCCCCACCCATCAAAGGGGTGTAACGAATGCAGCTTCAAATTACTATCGAGTTACTCGAATTTTGCCTTGAAACCATAAATGATGGATTTGTATTAGTTGCATTATTAGTGTAAAAGTATGCGTACATATATATATATATACTATTGAATAAGTGATACCTGAATGAATTTGATTAAAGCACACATGTTATCCAACGGTGAATATGATAATGCATCTTATAATAATCGATGAATTAATGCCAGCAAAATTTTTTAATTCATTCACATGCAAGATGGCAATAATCTTTTTTGTAGTGGGTGTCTCCACATCTTAAAATGCTCAATTGATTCCGTCAAGTTTCTCTGCCCAAAACCTGGGCAACTTAATATTTGTACTTGTTGGACAAAGGCTCGCCAACTATTCAACGTACTAAAGTTGATTTCCGTATTTCGCGAAAATACCACCGTTTCCATAAAATTTGTGAATAAGAGTCGCGATGAATTGTAAACGAGTATTTAAATAAATTTGGACATACTTCACATTTTGAAAGAGCTTGCCACGTCGATAAATAAATAAATTTTGTTTTCACAAAGAAATTAATAAATCTTGCAATTCAAGCGTAACGCGAGAAGAAGAAATTATTGGAGAAATCAAAGGACATCAAATTATATGGTTCAGTTTGAATATTGGTACTTATTTCATAGATAGAACTTGCTGCAAAGAAATTCATAATGATTACAGATAATACAGAGAACTTGCTGCAAAGAAATTCATTATGATTACAGATAATACAGAGTTTACAAATGATCAATTGATTAAATGCTTCTCACGACTGAACAACACCCGAAACAAGAAATTATATCAACAGTATTCTTGTTTCCCTTTTCTTTATTGTTCAAATGGTTTGCTTTAGTATGCAATAATCAAGCAAAATCTCGTTTTTATATGTGACTTGTCAATTCAAATTAGGAAATCTATTCAAATTAAGAATTCAACTTCAATCACAATGGGTTGTTGATAAACCAAAAGTCGAATCAAGACTTTCCTAATTTAAATCACATGTCTTAGTTTCGAATTGGGCTTTCACAGGTTCAAAATTAAGATATAGTTTATAATATTTTGAATAAGAACATGTTTGGTAAAACCCCAAATAATGTCTGATTCTATTTTTTTTGTTCCCCGTAATAATAAAAAAAGAAAATAAATCCATTTGGTAATTTTTTTGTTCCCAAGAATAAAAATTCTTTTTTTTTTTTGGTAAATTTTTTGTTCTCGGAAATAGATTTGGCATATAATCAATAAGTATAAAAAAGTTACTATTTGTTCCTAAAAACAATTATTAGAATTAAGTCTAATTTCTCTTCTTTCCTCTTCTCTTTATTTTTCTTCTTCTTCTTCTTCCTTATGGCTAGTCGTTGGCCCCTGGCGACATCGAGCCACGGCAAGGCTCATTGGCTTGAGCCTCGCCAATAGGCACAAGGTTGGGCCTCGCCAGGCCACGGCGAGGTTGACCTCTCCCAGCATTTGCGAGGCCAAGGTTGGCTATGGCCAAGTGAGGCTCTGGCGAGCTCGCCGGACCTCAACGCCAAGTTGGTCGTTAGTCACAAAGAAGGAAGAAGAAGAAGAGGAAAGGAAAAAAAAAAAAAAAAAGAGAGAAAAATGTATTAAAATATTAAAAGAAACAAAAAAATTAATTCTATTCCGAAAATAAAATTTTTGGATAGATGAACTATGAGACTCACTCCTCAAATCCTCGTATCAAATTGGCCTTTTATGTGTTTAAGACACCTGAAGAAAGAAGAAATGTTGGATTAAAAATATTATTTTATATTTTTTCTCACTCCTAAAAACTTAGGATTTGCTTATTATCATTAATATTATTATTTATTTTTCCATTTTGATTTCTCATATTCTTTCGTGGATTTTGAAATTTTGGATAGTTACCAAGCACATTTAAAAATTTAGAAATTATTCCTGAAAGCAGAATAAAAAAAAATCATTTATGAGTAAAAATTGCTTTCAGGAACACAATGGTTACCAAACGCGTTATAAGTCTATACAATTAAAGGCTAAGCATTTGATTCCTAAGCACTTCCACATAACCAAAAACACCCTCTCCCTCTCACTCTCCCTCGTTCTCCATGTTTACTCTATAGGCGAAGCAACGAAGCGATACAAGAATGAAACACAGTGCGATTTCAAAATCATACGCATAAAAAATTGGCCTTTTATGGTCCTAAGACGACCGAACACAGAAGAAATCTGGGATCTAAAAATCTTGTTTTATTATTTTCTCTCACTCCTCAAATCCTCGTATCAAATTGGCCTTTTATGTTTTTAAGACACCTGAAGAAAGAAGAAATGTTGGATTAAAAATATTGTTTTATATTTTTTCTCACTCCTAAAAACTTAGGATTTGCTTATTATCATTAATATTATTATTTATTTTTCCATTTTGATTTCTCATATTCTTTCGTGGATTTCTGAGATGAACTATGAGACTCTACAGTTGGACCACTCGCATTAAAGAGAGATGGGCCAGACTAGTTGGGTCTAGAGGTCCAATTCAACTTCGGCATTTTCAAGTAAGCATTCCATGTCTTTTTTTTTCTTGGTCGGTCCTACTCTATTCCTACTCTAATAGTCACTCCTAAAACTAAATCGTCTCCATCTCAACCACCTAAGAATGTGGGGATTCGAACCCTCACATCTCCCTTCCAAGTTGGAAGGGTGGCCACTGGGGCAAACCCCAATAATTAGTAAGCATTTCATGTCACGATGGATTAGTTGGGGAAATCCCAAACTTTCTAAAATTGGCTCACCAATTGATGTTTTTGGCTCACCAATGGGTAGTAAGCATTTCATGTCACGATGGATTAGTTTGGGAAATCCCAAACTTTCTAAAATTGGCTCACCAATTGATGTTTTTGAATAGTTATTAGTTTGTGATTTTGACTCACTCGTTTATGGAGTTACTCCCAATTTAATGCATCACTAAAATCAATCTTAATAAGTTGGAAACGCTCTTTTTTAGGTAAGCAATCTATTTTATGCTTTACTTCTCCCACCCACCAAAGGGATGTGACCAAACTAGCTTCAAATTACTATCGAATTGGCAATGAAACAATAAATGAAGGGGTTTTCATTAGGTACATTACCGTCATAAAAGTTTTTTGATACATGCACTATGGGTTGGGTGATACGTGACTTTCAAATTAGCACAAGATGTCATGATAGATTAGTGAGGTTTTTTTTTTTTTTTTTTTTGGGGGGTGGGGAGGGGGAGGGGAATGGTAGACTTACTAAAATTGACACATGAAATTGATTCGTTGAATGGTGTGTTAGGTTGCTATTGGTTTGTGAATATTAAGGTTGTGCAACCAGCTTGATTCTATTTGGGAATTGGATAGGACTGCCGTAAAAACCAATCTAGTTCGAGGTTCTCATTGAAACTAGTTTGGTTTCTTGTTTTGAGTGAAGAACCACTCAAAAACTAGATCAATCGAACCGGTTTTGAACCTAATTTTTCTCTTAACATCCTTTTTTTTTTTCTTTGGTTCTCTCCAAGATTTCTACCTCACTTAGAAACTTCACGACTCTTGCTCGCTCGCCCACAACTCACCCTCCTCCTTGCTTGTTTGCCACTTGCGGTTGCTCGGTCGCTCATTCAAGCTTTGCAACCCTCACTCGTACTCGACTCGCCCTCACTCACTATTGTTAAAAGATTAACCATATTGTTTGTTTTATTTTTAGTTTGTTAGAATTTAAAGCAATATTTTTATGGATGATTGAGAATGAAATTTTTTAGCCTTGCAATCCTCACTCGTTCTTGACCCGCCCACTTACCACATAAGGGGTATAACATTTCTAGCTTTGTATTACTATCAAGCTACTCAAATTTGCCTTGAATTGATGACATGTGTAAAACTTTTTTCATGCATTCATTATTAGATGGATGACATGCAAATGAATTCAAGTCAGCACTACATATCATGATGGATTGATTGGGGAGAATGCTAAACTTACTTCAATTTTTTCACAAAATTGATTTCATTGATTGAAGTAATGGACTGCCGGTTCATGAATACAATTGCCACTCATAGTCTAACGCATCACTTAAAACCAAGCTTAAGCTTAATTTATTAATGATGCTTATTGTTTGCGTTTTATCTTATGGTTTACTTCCCCTACTTCCCCCACCCATCAAGGGAAGTTTAACGAATGCAGCTTCAAATTACTATCAAGTTGCTCGAAATTTGCCTTGAAACCGTAAATGAAGGATTTGTATCAGAGTACGTTATCAATGTGCATTATCAGTGTAAAAGTATTTATATACATACATAATTCACTATTGAATGGATGATACTTGAATGAATTTGATCACATAATTATTTCTAAGTACACATGTTATCCAACGATAACTACGATAATAAATCTTATAATAATCCATGAATTAGTGGCAGCAAATGTTTTTAATTTGTTCACATGCAAGATTGCAACAATCTTTTTATGGGGAAAATTATCAGAACAGTCTTAAATCTATTATATTTGTGTCAATTCAATCCTGATGTTTTTGTCAGTTCAATCCTAAGCCTTTTGTATTTATATCAATTCAGTCCATCTAACCATTTTTGGTTAGTTGATGCTAACATGGACATCAGTCAACACCAACCATTCGGTTAATGTTGACCCAGTAATTTTTTAATATTTTTTTATTTCTCTTTCTTTTTGTTTTTTCTTTCCTTCTTCCTTTAGTTAGTCACCAAACGGGCAAGAGACTAGGGCCGATGAGGCCACTAGTGAGGCTCGCCCAACCATGGCGAGGTTAGCCATTGCCCAACAATGGCAATGGCAAGCTCGACCTCGCCTGCAGCCCTAGTGAGATTCGCTTGGCGAGGGCGAGCCTTACCAGTAACCGGTAAGGTTGACCTGACTAGTCAAAGGAAGAAGGAAAGAAAAAATAAAAAGAAAGAAAAATAAAAATATTTTAAAAAATTTCACATTAACGTTGACTAGACTGTCTACGTCCACGTCGGACTGCCTGTTTAAAATTAACTGAATAGACTGAATTAGTAAAAAAAAAAAAAGATTATAATTAAATTAACATAATTATAATAGATTTATGACTATTTTGATTATTTTTTCTTCTTTTTTTATAGTGCGTGTCTCGATCCTGAAATGCTAAATTGATTCCGTCAAGTTTCTGAGAGTCACGTGTATTGTACTTATCAGACAAAGCTCTCGGCTTAATTAGGCCCAACCTACCATTCAACATAGGAAAGTTACTTTCTGTATTTTGCGAAAATAAGACCGTTTCATAAAATTTGTGAATAAAGCGACGTGATGATATGTAAATGAGCTTTGACCAAAAAAAAAAAATTGTGAATGAGCATTTAAATAAATTCGGGCATATTCAAATTCTAAAAGAGCTCGTCACGTTGGTAAATATATAAATTCTATTTGAAAATAATACAAAAGTTAACGAATTATACTATTCAAGTTTAATGCAAGAAGAAGAAAATATTGGAGGGATCAAAGGACATTAAATTATGTGATCCAGTTTGAGTGTCGGAACTTATTTCACAAAGAGATCTTGCTGCAAAGAAATTCATTATAAATACAGAGTTGACAAATCAGTCGCTTAAGCTCTTCCTAGAAGTAGATTACACCCAAAATAAAATATTATATCAAGAGAATTCACTCAGAAAAACTCATTGATAGAATCCTAACGCTACCCTTGTTTCCCTTTTATTTTTTGTTCAAATTGTTTGCTTTTAATTTGTAATAATCAAGCAATATCTGGTTTTTATATGTGACTAGTCGACTCAAATCAAGAAACCTACTCAGCAAAAGAATTCAACTTCAACAATAATGGGTTGTTAATAAACCAAAATTCCAATCAAGACTTGCCCAATTTAAATCACATATCTTAGTTTCAAATTGGACTTTATTCACATATTCAAAATCGAGATATAGTTTAATAAATTTATCGAATAAGTCTGTACATCTAAAGGCCACGGATTTGACTCGTAAGAACTTCCGCGTAACCAAAATCACTAGACGTGAAATTCAACTAACAGGATGCTACTCTGTTGCAATTATCATATTTTACCATATTTTGGTCCATCATTCCTGAAAACTGGTAATGACCATCTAGATGACTCTGTAATCTCGACTAGCTCGAGTTCTCGACTCTTATCTCTCATTACCATGTTCGGTCTTGCGCGGTGGTCATGTTCGTCTATGCTCAGCGTTCGATCAACGTCTATTGATGATGCATGTCGCGGAGCTTTAGCCAGCTCTGACATGATGCAAGGTTAATGCTTTATAATATAATGCTACTTACCCACGGGAAATTCAGTATCTTGAAGGATTTCGCCAAGTCGGATCGGACTGAAAATCGGTATTAGGTGTAGCTAACTGAGCTATGGGACGGGAATAGGTCCATCGGTTTCGAATGATTCACCTAAATCAAGAACAACAGCTTGGTCTGGTGACAGTCTTGCTCACAAACATCCACAAGTTCTTGAATACAAACAATGATTCTCCTAAACAAACTCTAAATCTTGCTTTCTGTTTTAGAGAGTTTCCATTTTTTTTTTCTTGGGTGATTTCAGAAATATGCATAGCTCACGAGCATTAGATGACTTACCTTCTCCGCACTTGACAATTTCTAAAGAACCCGTGAAGCGACACTGTTCTTGGTATAAAACGATTGTCGAATGACGGGCTATAGCACGACTTTAACAGGACTTGGAAACATTGTATGTGAGTGAAAAACAAGAAAATGGATTCTGAATATAAAGGCAAAGTCTGTGTTACAGGAGCTGCTGGTTATCTTGCTTCTTGGTTGACCAAAAGGCTTCTCTTATCTGGTTATCATGTCGTTGGAACAGTCAGAGACCCCGGTCCGTGTACTTTCAGCGCATATCATCATTGAATTGCTGTTGTACAACATCATTTGCTTTGGTTTCCCTTAAAGAAGCATCGAATTTGGCTAACATGACGCTATAATTTTAATGCTTCATTGGCAGGGAATAAGAAGAAAGTGGTACACTTGTGGAAGCTGGAGGGAGCGAAAGAGAGACTCCGGCTGGTGAAGGCGGATTTAATGAAAGAGGGAAGCTTCGACGACGCGATTATGGGATGCGAGGGCGTGTTCCACACTGCCTCCCCTGTACTGAAACCTTCTAGAGATCCAAAGGCAAGTTGTTATCACAGCCCACTTTGCGCCTGTGACCTTTTCTAGCTTTAGATCCTAGCGTGCTCGAGTCATTTTCTGCCACATCGGGAATAGGCCAAACCTTTGAATTGCGGAGTGTAACAAATTGATGAGATTTTTAGTGCTGGACATTGTCTGAAACTGTCCTATGAGTTGCTATCGAGTGCCGAAAGCAGTGAGTTTGGTTGACTCGATTTCATAAGATATGCTCAACTTGCATTGCAGGCAGAGATCCTGGAACCGGCCATCGAGGGTACTTTGAATGTGCTACGCTCGTGCAAGAAAAACCCAAACCTAAGGCGTGTGGTTCTCACCTCGTCTTCTTCGACAGTGCGGGCTAGAGATGATATAGACCCAAACGTACCTTTAGACGAGTCGACTTGGAGCTCCATAGAACTTTGCGAAAGACTTCAGGTAATGTACTATAAAACCGGTATAGTTTTTTGGGACATTCTGCTCTCGGAGAGGTCTTGGAAACTCTCTTTCTTGCTTGATTAAGTCGCGGGATGATGTGCATTATGACAATTTATCTGGCTAATATAAATGTCACAAACTTCGTGTATCTGGGAAGATATGGTACGTTCTATCCAAAACCTTAGCTGAGAAGGCAGCCTGGGAATTCTGCGACGAGAACAAAATCGACCTTGTCACGGTGCTTCCAGCATTTCTCATTGGACCCAGTTTGCCACCGGTTCTGTGCTCTACTGCATCTGATGTCCTCGGATTACTTAAAGGTGGTGTCCTTTGCCGTAATTGATTAATCACTCAACCAATCTACCAACTTGTAGTTGTGATTTCATCTGTTTCATGATTATGAGCTTGCTCTGCTAATGCAAAGCAGGGGAAACAGAAAAATTCCAATGGCATGGGAGGATGGGGTATGTCCACATCGACGACGTCGCGCGCTGCCATGTTCTTGTGTATGAGGAACGAAGTGCTTGCGGGCGCTACATTTGCAGTGCAGTTGTCCTGGACAACAACGAACTGGTATCATTCTTATCGTCGCGCTATCCATCTCTACCGGTCCCAAGAAGGTTGGTAAACTAACAACCCAACCCTTAAAAAAAAATTACCAGTTCAATTAATTGGTTGTTTGAATGCTGTGCCTTTGATATTGGACATAGCCGAGACATGCTTTAATGTCGGCATAGCAGTCGTGTCCTTTCGAAGAGACGTTTTAAAGTGCTCAAGGATCATTTCATTGCCTGTCCACCTGCTCAATCATAGATTACCATGTGCTAAAAATTTCAATGTGCGCATTCCAAAATTAGAAGTTCTATTGAGATTTCGTACTTCTCGGTTGGCTGGGTGGATGGATGACTCGAGTAACACACGAAAAGTTCTCACTGACATCGGAAGGACATTGATCCGGGTCCCAGACAAACATATAGGTACACGAACCTCTGCAAACGAGAGACACAACACATCAAAGGGTCAAGAATGCAAACGAGAGACACAACTCGTGGGCCTGTCGTCCTCCTTTTCCTTCCTTTATCATAATTTAGCCCTGCTAGCTGCAAAAACCCTGATTAAATGATGATGTATGACAACTACTGACATGATTTATTGCAGAAATCGGTTTATATATGAATATGGTTTGGTTGCTAAGTTTTAGCAGTTCCTGTTTAACAGGTTCGAGCCTCTGGATAGGCCGTACTATGAGTACAATACATCGAAGCTGAAGAGCTTAGGATTCGAGTTCAAGTCAGTCGAAGAGATGTTTGACGACTGTCTTGCTTCACTTGTGGAGCAAGGCCATCTCAAACCAGTCGAGTCCAGCTCTATTTGAGATTGTCTATTTGCCTCTGAAGTTGGCTAGTTCGATGTGCCTCTATATCTCTATCGTCTTCCATGAGTTGATAATGCTGTGACACATTTTAGTACACCACTCATTTCTGCAAGAAAAAAGAATCTGTCTGTTTCACTCATTATATTAATGGAAACGTCAAGTTCAAACTTCCTTTCAGTCCATGGCCATTGGCCGTGTCCAAATTTGATTGTTCTGAATACCTCGCCGCTTGCCAGTTGGAATTTACTCGAGTGCTCCTAGAATTTCGAACACCCGTCTCTTGTAAGATGGTTTAAAACATTAATCACAAACCCATGCTTTTGCAGTTTCTATGCCAAAGGATTCCTTTTCTACTAGGAAAGCAGTTATTTTTCTTAAACCAGAATCAAACAGCAAAACCAAATTTTGTCGCGTAATTTTTTTTCTTAAACTATATAGTAGCTTAGCTTTGCATTTTGGAATTGTATCGTGATTTGTTGCAACTTAGAGGCCTGATTCTTAATTAAATCAGTGAACTATCTCGAGCTAATTCCATTCCAGCTTTCAGTTTGCGATTTCTCAAAACCAGAAAGAAGAACTGTTGGGTTCGATTTAGAAAGCCCCAAGCTGCAAAAACGTTTCGGTTCAGTCTATTTCCAAATCGTTACCTGGACCAAACCAAATCGAACCGCACTGTGCTCACATCACCTTTGCTTTAAAACCACCTGTGCCAAAATTGACCCCTGTCCCTCTTGTCCCCATAGAGAGCTCATAGGTAAAAATGATAGCCACAAGCAATGACCAGCCCTCCTCTTCAATGTGAAGATGTGCAGATGGTTTTAGGGAGGGCCCTCCAGATTCTTGAGCGGTCGCCCACTCACCACATGAAGATGTCTTCGCTGAAAGCCTCAAGCTTTGCACTCGCATCCACAAGAAACAACCAAACAAGCCCTTGTGGCTGCAACCCATGCCACGTGCTTTATCTGCTCCTCCTATGCTTTGGTGATGTCTGAACGTCCTTTACGTGAAGATGAAAATTTGTTTCTTGAGGGACACTACACACAATCGTCGAGTACCTCTCGACCCACCCGTATCGACGTCTGATGCTCTGGAGTCTAGTGATAGGATCTACAAGATCATTGTCTGTCCATCAATGGCATCCAACGGAGGATTCCAACCTACCTTATTGCCACACACTGGCTGCAATTATTGTACCTTCATCGACTGTTTCGCTTTCTTGTCCTAGCGAAAAGAATAAGAAGAAGATAAATGTATAGCTTGCGAATTTCGGCGATAAATGGCAGGTGTAAGGGCACACTGTGTTAACAGATAAATGCTAGGTATGATGTGTGTGCGGAAGAAAGGATCACCTAGAGCTATGTCTCAGGTAACGGGATGGTTTATCTCAAAATCAATGGCTTCAGCCTCGAGAATATATCCCCGGCCCATCCACCGGGCGAAGGGCCTAGAGGGGAACACGAGACTCGCGTTCGAAACTTGGGACATCTCGAGTATAGCTGAACTTGTTAGGTGAAGGAAATAATCAAGCAAGAAAAAGAAGTCCCAACTATACTTGGCCATGCGGAAGCCGGTATTGATGGCTGAGTACTAAAATTCAATGCACGCCTGATCATTGTCTCATTCAATTCCTAAAACCATGCACCTGTGTATCATCCCTCACCACATACAAGCAGTAATGTTGGGTGTGCAACCTAATACTGACTTTCTCTAGCCAACTTCATGAGGTCAAGCCGCTGTGAATTCGCCCGTTCCTGACTTTAACGACGAAATACGCGCAAGCAAAAGGACGTGGAAGTTAACAGGACCGCGCGACAATGTTGTGGTCCCGATAGTATTTACGCATCTCTTTTCATGACACCCACACGCACTCGCACGCGGTCTCTTCCATAAAAGGACCAAAATGAAGTTAATGCGACAGCGAAATCTATCATCAAACGATCGATCCCATATCAATCTTTTCTGGCCTCATAATCTCCTTCTGCGTTTGCTTCAGGAAACGCTTCAAGATTTCCAATTTTTTTTCCCCAAAAACGTGACATCCAGGAAAACAGGGAGAAAAATGCTAAATCCACAACGATTGGACGGATTATAAAGAATCAACGGCCTTGGCGCATCCCTACACAGGAACTCATCTGGATCAAATGGACATCCAATGAGCACAGCGTATTATTTTCTTCTTTTTTCTTCTTGTTGGGTAAGAAGAAAGTACATTTGGCGACTCATATTAATTCTGATATCCGAACGCTATCTCTTCCCAGCTGTTCTACTCTCTTTGCGGCACGCTCCCTAACGATGAAATCTAGAGAAATTGTACATTTCGGGTATTCTTATGATAGATGATTCCTTACCAGAAACATTGTAGGCCAGAGACTGAAGACACAGAGCTAGTACTTGCAGGGATTGTCATCAAGAAACAGCAAGGACTTGACTTTTGAACTCTGAAGAAGCTCCTGCTGCCATATATTGATGGCTCCTCCAAATTGAGCATCGATCAGTGAGTCCCACCGGCTCAGTCCGCATTTAGATTGTACGCAGATTTCAACTGAAGCTCAGCTCTTATTCAGGTCGGTTTTCGGTGGTTGAAATAGGCTTTATGGGTTTTGCTGGCTTTTCAGTGTGCTGTCCTGGTCTGCTTTTGCTTTGAAACTTCACATTCTATTCTCAAATCTTGTTAACTCTGTAAGGAGCTTCCCAGAAACAGCTACGGGAGCCAGTTAGCTGAAAGTTCCAACTTTTCATGTAAACAAGCTCAATCTAGAAGAAGAAGAAAAAAACCCAAGTTCCAGAATCATGATTAGCAACCAGCAGCAGCTGAATTTGTGCTCATTTCCTCAGGTTAATCTCATCTCGCTTCCAGGATTTCCCGGCGAAAACAGAGTCGGAAGATGGAGAAAACTGCTTCGGTACCAATCCAATCGCAACCTCGCGTCGCCCCCGACGAGATTGAAGAGTCTCCGCGGGTCTTCGTCAACCGAGAACAAGCCGACAAGTGGATGGCCTTCGAGAACCATCAGGCGGCCCCCAATCGTCCCCAACCGAGCTCCGACCTCGGCCCTCCGAATCTCGCGGCGGCCTCCAACGGCGGGTCGGCCTCCCAAACCGGGCGGGGCCCGATCCTGACCGGAGCGTCCATCGCGGAGCGGACGGCGGAGTGGGGGCTGCAAGTGCTGCCGGAGGGCGGGGAGGGGAGCGTCAAGGCGCCGGCTTTCACGATCAGGGTGTCGGGCGACGGCGGCGAGCGGAGCAAGAACTCGTCGGAGAGGTTCGCGGGGGACTCGACGCGGACGTCGGAGGACTCGAGCCTCGGGTCGGACGCGCTGCCGAGGGTGTCGCAGGAGCTGAAGAACGCGCTGGCGTCGCTGCAGCAGACGTTCGTGGTGTCGGACGCGACGAAGCCGGACTGCCCGATCCTGTACGCGAGCAGCGGCTTCTTCACCATGACCGGCTACTCCTCCAAGGAGGTCATCGGGAGGAACTGGTGAGTCCAGAACTGAGTTTGACCCGAGTCACTTCGTTTTATAACCTGTAATTCCACCTTTTTATAATCAAGTCCGTTAAGTTCGTTGAAACAGGCTGATGCAGCTGCTGACACATTTTTGGTTTTTCCTTTCTTTTTTCTCATCATAATACGATGACGGTTGATATGATGTGATCATTTGAGAAATTTGCAGAAGAATCGAACAAATCTAACATGATTCTATGTAATGTTTAATTCAAACTGGCACCTACGTAATCCAATTAAGATCCTTCAAACAATGCTGCGATTGCTGAACACGAGCACGGCATGAATTGCCACAATCTGACACCAAGCATTGAAGGATCTATGCGTTTTTATCTTCAGCCGATTTCTTCAAGGACCGGAGACAGACAAGAATGAAGTGGCCAAGATAAGGGATGCTGTGAAATCCGGGAAAAGTTACTGTGGTAGGCTTCTGAACTACAAGAAGGACAAAACTCCCTTTTGGAACCTCCTCACTCTCACCCCTATCAAAGATGACAAAGGAAACACCATCAAATTCATTGGGTCGGTCTTTTTTCCTTCACCTCCTCTTGTCTGTGTACACTCATTTTTTGCCGTGGTAGTCTTGATTGTGCATGAGGCATGTAAACTTTTAATCTATGATGAGGACAGAGATATACAATTTATCATGGTGTTGTAGTTGCCGTACTACCGGTTCTAGTAGTTTCATCTTGACAATCCTACCTCCTTGTTCTCATGTCGCTATAGACCCTTAGTGTGATGCTCAGAGAAAGATTGTCCGTATGTGTTGGAGATATTTTTCCCTTTTAACTCTGTGACTATGCGACTTGACTATGCGACTTGAATTATGTTTTGTAAAAGTAGTAAGTGATGGAGAAGGACATATTTGGAATGGTTCCATGCATGGAAATCATGGATGCAGAGCACCAAATTCATGAATGCATCAAGTCAGCATAAGAGTTCACGTGTACTTGGCTTGGTGGTTAAATAAAAAATGTTTATGAGAGTGTGGAAAAGAAGGAGATTGTGTTGATTCTTTTACAAGTTTTATAGCATGTCTGTTTCTGCAGACAAATCAGAATCTTTCCATGGTGCATTGTCTTCACTAATGTTTAGTTCCTTGCAGAATGCAAGTTGAGGTCAGCAAGTACACAGAGGGTATCGTTGACAAAGCAGTGCGGCCAAATGGATTGCCTCAGTCCTTAATCCGCTATGATGGTAAGTGTTGAGTGCAACTTGACGCCGTATCCTGCTCACACATTGATTTCACTTTCAATATTCGAATCATTCATGTGACAGCTCGTCAAAAGGAAGAGGCTTTAGATTCCATCACAGAGGTTGTCCAAACAGTGAAGCATCCACGATCTCATATTCGGTCTATAAGTAATGATGTTAAGAATGAAGAACTGGAGAGATTTAACCTCGACTCCTTCCCACCAAAGTCCATTGATACAGAAAAACTGAGCACCCTTGGTAGACAAACTCCTCTGGTGGATCACGCAAGTAATTTGCCGCGTACCAGTTCCATTCAAGAAGCAGAAAAGAAATCTCGAAAATCAGCACGTATCTCCTTACCGGGGTGAGTTTTTACATTTAAGCACTCAATGCATGTGGGATTGGTTCTCTCTTTTCCATTCAATAAGCTAATGATCACTTCAAACATATGATCTCTCTGATACTCTCAAAATCACCATTGTCCTTCGAAGTCAATTAGTGTATCCAGCAGTTAGTATTTGAGAAAACATTAGAAACCTTGTATATGAACTATTACTCCATCAAACTTATGAAAAAATGTGCTTTGAAGTTTGCTGGTAATTTAAAGAAAGGAAAGCAATGCTTCCAAGAAAGTGGGACACTCTAATCCTACTAATCCCTATTTTTCTCTCACGAACCTCACTTTAAGCAATTGTGCAAGCCTTATAGCTAACATTTTGCTGAGAGGTTCTACTGAATTTAGGTTCAAAGGGAGGTCTTCAAGCATTGGAGGGAAGCAAGAGTTACAACAAAGTATTGAACCTGATGTTTTGATGACAAAAGATTTTGAAAGCAGAGACAGTTGGGACCGCGCTGATAGAGAGAGGGATGTACGCCAAGGAATGGACCTTGCAACCACACTGGAGCGCATTGAAAAGAATTTTGTGATTTCAGATCCCAGACTTCCAGATAATCCAATTGTAAGTTTATCTGTTGTCCTTCGGATTTTTTTTGTTCCTTTCTGCGATTTGAAATTATAAAATTGAGAACGAACAATTTGCTTTACAAATAATAGATATTTAACTTTCATCCATTTTCCTCCAGGAGATTTCGATGATTTTCTAGAACTTAATATATATTGTCTTAGGTGAATTATAGATTGAGAGCATACGACTTTCATAAATTCAAGATATGGAAAAGCAATATACTCTGACAATCTGTCATAGTGACTGTTCTTATACTCTGACAATCTGTCATAGTGACTGTTCTTATATCGTACAGTACTCTCTGTTGCAGTTAGACTCAAAAGTATTACCTGCACTCATACCACAAACTGTATCCGAGAGATTTGATACTGAAAAATTGCAATAACTCTAATACACACACCTAGCTACAAACTCCATACCTCAATGATCATTATATGTTTGGTGGTTAGAGATGTCTTACAGATCACTGTGCTGGATAAGATATCCGTCCACATAAAAAATTAGTGGTACGGATAGCTTTCCAGTTTCTATTTTGTGAGTCTTCTCCATCAATATGCAATTTGTGCTTTGAGCTGATGACATCTGCAGACTTATTTTGGTCCTATATGTGCAGATATTTGCTTCTGACAGCTTCCTTGAATTGACTGAATATACCCGTGAGGAAATTTTGGGAAGAAACTGTAGGTGAGTATTTTCGTGCTTCATATTAGGATCTGTAACCATCTTTCACAATCAATAGACCATATCCATACTATAATAACCCATCATATTTGTCATTTGCTCTAATTAAAGGGTCCCAATGTCTTTTAACCCAATGGATCATCTAGTATTTAGATTGGTTTCAATATTACAAATGCCAACCAAAAATTTCTTTTCTGAATATTGCACAATGCTGCAACTAATAAAGATCGAAAGTGAAATGAGAAGATGTCCTAAGGATCCGCAAGAGTGCTTCCTCCATGTAGCGAGTCGATTTGAAGCAGTAACTTCCAGTAACACTGCTCATGTCCTATTTCATTGACACCTATGAACTCAACTATTATGGTGTAGAGGTTGATGATCTCCCTTTTGAGCCCTTACAAGATTAGTTCCTAACATCATTGCGTGGGCACTTCAGTTCTTCAGTTGCTAGCCTACATGGTACTGCACCAGTAGAGTCTTGCAATTAAAAATTTGTTATATAGTTTCCTAAAAGTAGGAAAATATGACATTAGCAACATAATATGAATGCAAAACCATTGACATTTATAATATATTCCATGTAGTTATAGTATGGATAATTCTGATAAATTAAAACATTGGGAAAAAACCACAAAAAACCCAAATTTTGTACAGAGTGAGACATTTATTCTAAACTATTATTAATGACACAAAAAACCTCAAACTTTGCCCACTATGACACATTTATCCCAAACTTTTTTCTGAGACACCAAAAATCCTAAACTTTTACTTATGTGATACATTTACCTCAAAATTTTTTTGTGACACCAAAAATCCTAAACTTTTTTCTATGACATCAAATTTTTGGAGTAAATATGTCACATAGTTACAAATTTGGGATTGTTTGGTGTCATTGAAAAAGGTTTAGGGTTTTTGGTGTCACAGAAAACAAGTTTGGGGTAAATGTATCACACTGTACAAGTTTGAGATAAATGTGTCACATGAGTACAAATTTGTGTAAATGTATCACAGTTAGCAAAGTTTGCGGTTTTTTGTGGCTTCTACCCTAAAACATTCTTGATAGGCTGCCGCCAGTGTGATCCTCATAAGTAAATATTCTATTTTGAACTCTTTTAAGTTACATTTGGTCGTCCGGATTTTTAATCGGAATAGAACTGGATAGAATAAGATATGAAATCCGGAGATTTTTTTATATCTTATTTATTGTTTGGTGAATCGCAGTATTAAAGTCGAATATGCTCACATCATATCATGTACATTTTTTTGATATAAACTGTATATCATTATAAATGAACATAAATTCATAAATAGAGATGGTGAAAATCTCTCGTAACACTATTCCTTAATTTATTTTTATTTTATTTATCCTCTTTTTTATATTATTTTCTTTATTATTTCTTTTTTTCTCCTTTCATCATTATTTAATAAAATTTTATCAAATAGTAAACCGTACTAACATACCTAAAATACAAAAATACCTAAAATATATAATAAATATAAATATTTAACTTATAGATTGAATATTTGTTATAAAATTAAAGTTGAATATATAAATTAAAATAGGATTAATTAAAAAATATTTTTTTTTTTATTTTTTTTATTTTAAATTTCTTAAATTAGAATTCAAATATTATTTCTTATTGTAATATAATTTCAATTTTTTTAATTTAATAAGTTTATTATTCGAGAAAAATAACTTTCCTATTATGCACATTAGAAATTCTATCCACCTTTATCTCACCTGGGATAATTTTATCTTGTCTATGTCCTCTTATATCCGATTTTATCTTGTCCTGAGTAAGCACCAAACATAGGATAGGATAAATCATATCCTATCCCAAATTTTATCCCGACTGCCAAACGCAGCCTTAATGCTTCACTACATCTGACTTCTAAGCGTACAGGTTTCTTCAAGGTCCTGAAACAGATCAGGCAACTGTCTCCAAGATCAGAGATGCTATAAGAGAACAAAGAGAGATCACTGTTCAGTTGATCAACTATACTAAGAGCGGTGAGTAAGATGTTCTGTCGGTGCTGTTTTACAATGAATCTAGCAGTGCATTACCTCAACCTCGATCCCCCCTTGATTAACCTGCACATCATGAATATTAGCCCCATTTGAGATTACAATTTACTTGGATACTGTACTTTCCAATTCTATCATTAACGTCACTCAAAATATGACGAGTTCCCATTTTGCAGGGAAGAAATTTTGGAACCTGTTTCACTTGCAACCTATGCGTGACCAGAAGGTGGCTACTTTTTCTTGCATTAGATAGTCATTGAAACAATTAATGAATCAGCTTTCCAAGCAAGAATATTTTTTTCAATTTTCATGAAATTTTCCCTTTTAGGGTGAGCTTCAATACTTCATTGGTGTTCAACTAGATGGAAGTGATCATGTGGAACCCCTTAGAAGCCGTCTTTCAGAAAGGACAGAGCAACAAGGTGCTAAACTGGTGAGAGTCTGCGCTAATAAATGATTTGTGTACAGAGAATCAAGAAAAAACTGGTTAAAGCCTGTCTAGTATTGCCAGGCATCAGCATAGATGACATATTGGCACTTGTATTCCACTATGGTCAATGTGATTTATATCTGTTTTACCAGGTCAAAGCTACAGCTGAAAATGTTGATGAAGCGGTCCGTGAGCTTCCTGATGCCAATTTGGTAAGGTATTCCTTTTTTCCATGACTGGGTTTACTTTAATACCTTTTATTTAAAATTTTATTTGCCAACTCGCTTATCTTCTTGAAATCTGCTGATTTCCATCTCTCTGAAAGATACATTCAAGTCTTGTAATTCGCCGGGTTACCTTCCAGGAAAAAAATTAGCATATCAAATCGAGCCTTGCGATGACATGTTCTTTTGAATGTTGTTATCAAATCAATGATAAGAATTGTTTTTTTTTCCTAAGTTATGACCATGCCAATTGTTCTATAGTTCTATATTTCTCCCACTACCTATCTGTGCATCTATGTGCACAACAAGCAAGAAGTGTCTTTGTACTAGAAAATATAAAGCGGGTACCACACAGCTTTAATACATCTGTTATAGAGAGCACATTAGGTTCAACTGCATACAGGACTCACTATTACGACATACATGATAGCATCAACTTTCAGAAGCTTAAAGTGTTAACATTTACATTTTCATTTACAGTTTTAGACTCCGGCCGTCATGTCTCATGTGTCATTGGGAGATGAGAAACTGCTACTTTTCTTGCAAGTTATTTAGAATGTAGCTGATGCATTTAAATGGTTCCATCATTTAGAGGCCAGAAGATTTGTGGGCAATTCATTCTCAACCCGTCTTTCCAAGGCCTCACAAAAGATATAGTCCTTCATGGATAGCAATCCAAAAGGTATGTGTTGGTCACTTTAACATTTTCCTGGCCAGCTGTATGCTGTTATGATGCTGTTGGAAGGTTTTGTTTCAAATCATTGGATGGCTGTGTCTCTGCTTGATGTCTCGTTTATGTTATAACTTTTTCCACATATCTATAATATTATTATTTTTTTGATTTATGTATTTGTGTTTCTAGTACACAGATCTAATGTTTTTCAGTTTGTAGGATTCTAATATTTTCACATATTCACGAATTTCTTCTCATCTGTACTGATGACAATATATATTTGTTTGGATATCTGGAATAGATCACAGCACGTGGTGAAACAATTGGCCTGCAGCATTTTAAGCCCATCAGGCCTTTGGGTTGTGGTGACACTGGGAGGTATGAAGGGTTCCTGAGCAATAACTAGGTTGCAGTCTGTCAATTCTATATAGAATGTATCCAGTTACACATACCTATGAGGCTATGACATCCATCCATTGTAATAGTGAGATCATGTTTGTGTATTAGGTAAATATATTCTCAAAAAGCAAAGAAGCTACAGATAGCATTTTGGAATTAAAGAACTTTACTAAGTTTGTGATTTTGCTGCAGCGTTCATTTAGTGGAACTGCAAGATACAGGTGAACTGTTTGCTATGAAGGCGATGGAAAAATCAATGATGTTGAATCGTAACAAGGTTTGCATGTTTAAAGGACTCACAACTTTAATATTGCAAGTTAATTCTTAGAACATTGTTTTATTGCTGTCTTCTAGTAGCACATGATGATTAACATCACCCCAACACCTGATATCTGTGGATCATAACTTCATTATCAGCTCATTATGACTTGGATGACAACTTGAGAGAAAAATATAACAATCATCCTACAAGTTATCTCTGTCTTTAGTGATGATTATCATCATTGTTATCATCCAACTCTGATTGCTAGTGTAATTCTGAAGGTAAATTTCTAAAATACCATGCACTGAATCATTTGGATTCAACATCATTCTCAAGTAGCATAAAGGAAACATGGCAATTTGGGCACAGATGTGTGCATGACTAACAAAAGCCTGCAGACATTAACTTTAACTGAGGCATCTGTATTCAAGCACTTTAGTGTAAAGCTTCAAGGATGTAACACTTGGTTGTTTGCTGTCTGCAGGTTCACCGAGCATGTATTGAAAGAGAAATCATTTCATTAATGGATCATCCTTTTCTTCCAACGCTATACAGTTCCTTTCAGGTCTTACGTTTACTCCTTGAAGATATTTGCTGATTGTTGGATGTTTTTCATCGTTGGATACTCCACTATAATGTAACTGGATAGGTGTACAATCAATAGCCGCATTTAAAAGAGAGTTATCACTGGACTTGTCTGGATGGAAATGATACAAAATCATTGCTAACAAGTGATTCACAAGGATAAATGGAAGATGTGTTAAACAAAAAAACAAAAGGAGATGTTACTCTTTCTCTAATCTTTTGTTTTAAATAACGTTATCACCGCAACATTTACATCTCTCAGGATATAAAGTATTTCTGCATCATTATAGATCCAAAGATTTAGTGGACGCTACAACCATATAAGGCATAATGTAAGAAAAATCCTTTAGCAATTCAGGATGTTCAGTTTTCAAAATTCCAAATTACCACATAAGTTACGTCATGGTTTGTGTTTCAATGAGTCATTCTTCTACAATTTCAGGTGGCAACTCTTTCCCCATCAAGAATTTCATCATGAGACATAGTCATTGGAAAGGTTTAGGAATGGAAATTTTCTAGGAAGTATGGACTTATGCATATGTCTCTTTCGATGCATCTGTAGAGTTCAAAATGATCATCTTATGATTCTGTTTCATTTCCGATCATCTTATGATTCTGTTTCATTTCCAGACTTCAACACATGTTTGTTTAATCACGGATTTTTGCCCTGGTGGAGAATTGTTTGCTTTGCTTGACAAACAGCCAATGAAAATATTTACGGAGGATTCTGCGAGGTACCCTCAACATTCCATTCTTAGACTTTATCACTCTTGACATTTTTGCCAGCTTTAGAAGAGTGATTCTTCTTGATACTAAAAATGGTTATGATTTCATGTTCAATTTGGTTTAGCATCCTGCAAAATGATTATATTTATCTGCCCTTGCGGATTGATGCAAATCTGGGCTGTCCTATCTGAATAAATTGAATAATCTTACCAATTTGACAGTACTTTCTTGAGTGCTGGGTATATTCTTTGATGAATCAGTGCCTCCGAGTTGGTCTTCTTCATTAGTATTTTCATTGTTGGACAATTCTGGTGGAGAACGGATGGAACTTTTCTAAGCTTTATGTTTGGGATATTTAACCATTGCCGGGCACAACCTCCAGCTACTTAGTGTAAACTGTTCATTGTTTCCAGGTTCTATGCAGCAGAGGTTCTTGTTGGTTTGGAGTATCTTCATTGCTTAGGTATGTCAATATCACAAAGTTAATTATTCTTCTAGAAGGGGAAGAGATATCTAGAACCAAGGGCTTGTGACATTGCATTATGCTAAGTCTATGTCCTTGACTGATATACTACAGTCAGGAGGAAAAAGTCAAGATACTTTTAATGATGTGTTTAAGCTCGTTATTTTCCTCCATATACATTTCTGCACTGTTAGGGATGAGACATCATTAAAGATTTTTTCCTGCAACTGCCAATAATTTGCACAGAGTAATATTGCTGATTAATTTATTACAGCCCAGGTTCATTTTGAAAAACAAACGGAAATTCATTTTTCAATGGGTTAGACTTCATCAGACATACTCAACTAGTTAATAAAAGTTACGAACGCAGAGTCACTGAATCTTCTAGCATATAATTCAAGTTTTTGTTGCACCAAGTTCATCAATGATGATCTTTCTCTGTGCGCTTTCGTGAGAAAACCTTTTTTTTGATCTGGTGTATTGTTCTTTCTGGAGCAGGAATAGTATATCGGGACTTGAAGCCTGAGAACATTTTACTCCAGAAGGATGGGCATGTCGTATTGACTGACTTCGACTTATCCTTCTTGACATCCTGTAAACCCCACGTAAGTTTTGTATTCCTTTCTAATAGTCAACTTCTTAAGAAAGTTATTTGCAATTGATAAAGAGTCGAGGACTTGGGATTGTAATAGGCTTGCTCAATGGTTGAATTTGAAAATGCTCGAACAAGGGACCATAAATGTACTAACTTCTACCATGTTCAACAGATAATACATCACCCACCTCCCAAAAATAGAAGAAGATCAAGGAGTCAGCCACCACCAATGTTTGTTGCCGAACCAGTGTCACAATCTAACTCCTTTGTCGGAACTGAAGAGTACATTGCACCTGTATGATGGATCTCCACGCCTTTTTGGATATTTACTTTATTTAGATTATTGAGTAACTGCATAAGGAGGAACTTTACACACGGAAAGTCCAGTTAATCATTTACAATGCAGTGTTTAATTCTCAAATTAAGGCTTCAATTATACCTCAGCATGGTTGCTCTGACATTTACAAGTTGAATTCGGTTTGCCTTCGCAGGAAATTATAACAGGGGCAGGGCATAGCAGCGCTATTGATTGGTGGGCCCTAGGTAAGTACATGAAGTTTGTAGATCCTACCTCGTCGTCCATAGTTGTCTGCTCTTGTTTCAACCTCATCTTGTACTCCTTATTAAATTGGTCGAGACAACAGTTGCATCATTTTCTGATTGGCGTACTTTTTTCACACATGTAGGCATCTTATTGTACGAGATGCTGTACGGGCGCACACCTTTTAGAGGAAAGAACAGGCAGAAGACATTTGCCAACATCTTGCACAAGGATCTAACATTCCCAAGTAGCATTCCAGTATGAACTTTACCTGTACCAGACATTACATGAGAACGTCCTTCCTTCTGTTGATTGGTTTAGTGTTTTCTCAACGTCATCCATTCTGCTCTTTAACATTAAATGGATTTTTATCTTTTTTGACCGAAGGATTTTCAGCGAAGTTAGATTATGCTTCCTTTGGACTTTCACAGCTATATTCCATCTAAATTTGTGAATTAATTGTCATGATAGGCATTTGTTTTAGTATTCTTCCTGGAGAATCTGATGAATTGAATCCTTACTTCACACTCCAGGTAAGTCTCGCAGCCAGGCAACTCATCTATGCGTTGTTACAGAGAGACCCTGCATCCCGTCTAGGATCAAATAATGGTGCCAATGAAATCAAGCAACAACCTTTCTTCCGGGGGATCAACTGGCCTCTCATTCGCTGCATGGTACTTTTCTTTCAGCAGTGAAAACTCACCCTTTGTCCTATATCCAGAAACTAGTCTCTCAGAAATCAGCATAAGAAAATTATAGAGCCTAGGATGCATTATGAACCTACGGATGATACCTTTTTTTTTTTTTGGGTAAAGACCTACGGATGATACCTTTTATGGCTGCTGATTTACGTTTTTTCCCTGCAGTCCCCACCTCCACTGGAAGCGCCTCTTCAGCTAATTGGGAAGGATCCAGAGGCCAAGGATGTTAATTGGGAAGATGATGGAGTGCTCGTCTCTTCTATGGAAATGGATATATTTTGAGTGAGAGTCTATTGCCATTTTTGAGTTCACATCTACATTTATATCAACTCTAGTGAACTAGATTAGCTCATTGCTGCAGTAAATGCAAACGCCTGCTTTTGGGAAATGAATGCCTCCTAAACTTCTTTGACAGAATATGTGGTAGCTCTGCCAATTTGGCTCTCTCTCACTTGTCAATTGGTGTGAATGCGCAGGAAAGCGAGCGTATCCAAACATTACTATGTGGACAATCCCCATTGCACATGCTGCAGCATCACTCTTTCATCCAAAGACAGAGAAACAAAAGTATCAAGGCTATTAAGGTCTAGAAACAGCAGCGGCGGCAGCAGCAGCAGCTAGAGGGTCTCTGTCTCAGAATAAACAGGTTTGGGTGGAATCAAATGGGTGATCAATTGAGTTTGTACGGTGTACGGGTGCTCACAGACAAATAAAGCTGAAAACCATTGTATTTCTAGGTCACTACGTCTGATGGAGAGGTTAGGTATTATAATTCGTGTATAATGTATTTATAAAGGCTTTAATAATGTGGAGATATTTCTTACCAATGACAAACTTGTCCAAGTGTAGCCCAACTTCATTAATTATTTAAAATAGAAAAAGAAAAAAGAAAACTAGCAATGCCAATCGACATAAGCTGATATTTGTACCATATAAGAGTTATCATTGCAGGTAGAATGCCTGCTATGCATTTAACAGCTACATGAGACAGAAACTTTTTTCAGTTTGCTTAAGAAATGCAGGACGCTTACTCTTTCATATCGCGCACAAAATGTTAGAATGATACACAATTCTGGGCAACTCGGGAATAGCAAGCATGGAAGAACACGGTTCTGATGAGCGAGAAAAGGTAGATTGGTATTAATAACACAATCTTTTAGGATAAAGAAGCCTCATGATGTTGAAGTGATTGTCATTGGATGAGTCTAAGGAAGTGAGTAATAATACCCACAGGTACAAACTTAGTTTAGGTATCCATTGATAGCAAAAACAAATTATGCCCTCCAATAGTATGTTTTGATTTACCAATAATCCCTACAGGAACAGCATCCATCCTTGAAGTGGTGAAACCTTTTCCTATCCCTCACAATAATTTCTCTCTTGTATACATTTGAAATAATTTTAAGAGCAGAATGGCAATCACTGCATGTGCGGAGGTTCTTCACCACCCTGATAGTCTTCCCAGGTGGTGTGCTCATGAGCCCAAAAGCAACAGCAATTCGTTCACTGTGATAGCTGACTGCAGTTTCCTTCTCCTCATCCTCAATATCATGGAGCACTAGAGCTCTATTAGACTCATGGCCATGCTCTTTTAACTTCTTTGCAATCTCATCTAGAAACAAGTTAATTTGCATGATCTGCAGGTGTCTACTGTCCCCAGCCACAAACTCATGCACTATACCGTCCAGCTCTATTGAACTGCATCCTGGTTCTTTGTGTACCCCTCTATCAATCATTACCTTGCGGCACACATTAACCTCATCCCAGCGACTTAATGATGCATAAAAATTAGATAAATACACGTAATTTCCTCCGTCACGTGGATCCAAATCCAGCAGATTCTGAACCACATGCTTACTGAGTTCAGTGTCCTTATGAATTTGACAAGCCCTGAGCAAACTTCCCCATACCTGCGCATTAGGCTTCATTGGCATGGTTTTCACAAGTTCAACAGCTTCTTTGAGCAACCCTGCTCGTCCCAATAGGTCAATCATGCAGCCATAGTGTTCAATCGCTGGTGTAACTCCATAAATGTCATGCATCTCAGAAAAATATCTTCTGCCAGCAGAAACCAAACCTGAATGACTACACCCACTAAGGAGTCCAACAAAGGTGACCCCATCTGGCTTTAGTCCCTCCTCCAGCATCAAAGCAAAGAGATCGATTGCCTTTTCACCATAACCATTTGTGCCCAATCCTGCTATGATCGAGTTCCAACAGAAGATATTTTTCACAGGAAGCCTGTTGAATACATCACAAGCAGCTTCTATGCTTCCACATTTGCTGTACATATCTATAAGGGCATTACCTAAAACAGTATCAACTTTTAAGCGCTTCCTCCTGATGTAATCATGAATCCATTCACCCATGTCCAGCGCTCCAAGGTGAGCACAGGCAGATAACAAACTAATCATGGTGACTTCGGTCGGTTTCACATTCTCAAGCCGCATCTCTTGAAAAGTGGCTATTGCTTTCCCAAATTCCTTACACTGAACATAACCTGATATCATAGTATTCCAAGTAACAGAATTCCTGGCAGTTCCCATCCGTACAAATAACTCCTGAGCAGCCAGTAGCTGGTCCGCTTTTATGTACCCATCAATCATCGCATTCCAAGAGACCACATCTTTGACTGGGGTTGCATCAAACATTGAACGGGCAGAGCCAATGTCGCCCAACTTGCAGTAGCAACTTATCATAGAATTCCAAGAAGCCGAGTTCCGCTGCGGCATATTATCGAACAAATCACGAGCCTCCTCCACGCATCCATGGTTGCTAAGCACAGAAACCATGGCGTTATCAGCCACCACGTCCCTCTGCAGCATTTCCGCAAACATCTTTCTTGCGCATTTCAAATCTCCAACCTTTCCATAGAAGTCGAGCAACCCAGTCTGCAAGATCACGTCAAGTCGAAAACCCATCTTAAAAATCTGGCAATGGAACGATTCGCCCAACTGGACCGCACCGTGAGCTGCACAGGAACGCACTATCGAAGAAAGCGTCACCTTGCTGGGGAAGACGTTATCACGGAGCATCCCACTGTATAACCCCACAAAATCTGGCCACGGACCGGAGTCCAGCGACAGCCGAACCGCCGAGTTCCACAACGATGGAATACATATCGGCAGGTTGCGCATGAAAAGCAAAGCGTAACGAGGTTCTTGCGAGCGATAGCATGATGAGAGGAACGTGGTCAGGAGAGGAGCAGAGCGGAGGTGACCGCCGGCGAGGAATTGGGCGTGGAACTGCTCTAGCTGCTTCCGAGAGAAGGAATGCTTTTGAAGTACGACGGCTAGGTGGTCGGCAAGAGACCGTAGATTCTTGGGTGTCGAATTCATTCACGGAAGGAAGACGAGAACTATAGCTCTTCTGCCCCCCTCCTTACTTTTCACGAGGAAGACGGCGATTGGGAAGCCGTTGCTTCCCGCCAATTACCGCTGATAAGATTCAATCGCCAATGTCCGTCCTTCATCTATGAATTATTTGTCTGTTCTCTATTTGTTTGGCATTACAATGTTTATGACAAGAGATGGCATTGATATAGCAATTTAGGATATTAAGTATGCATTGACAGTACAGTATTGTTGCGTCATTTTCATTAATTCGTTTTTACAGTATTGATTGTGCAAAAAACGAGAAAAATGGTATTTTGAAAATAACAAATTTTCTTTATGAGATATTTATCGTCAACAAAATCATTTTAAAATTCACTCGAAGCATATTTTTAGCTGATCCATTCAAACATTCACATGATTACTATGATGCATACTTTGGATACCCCAAGTTCGGATTCTCTTGTTTCTCTTTGGGAGATCACACATCTAAACCCATTTCATTAGTTAGTCTTCTGAAGTTGGCAGCTGCACGTACCACGTGGAAATAGAAATATAAATTGAAACCAAACATGCGGATCATTCACCCATCACAATATTATGCTACTTTTCAAAACCGACCACCACCACAGGCCATGCAAACAAAACAGAAGTCCTATATCGTAATGCTTTTCATAGCAGATGTAATTCCACGCCCGCCAAGTCCAGCTTAGGCCTATCAAGGGATATCAATCAGAACAAGCTATGGGACTGTTTCTTCCCAAAGATGGCCTCCCAGACCATGGATGAGAATGGAGCCTTCTTCTCCAAGAATTCTCTGACGGCTTTCTCGTTAATGAAATATCCCTTCTCCCGGAGCCTGTTAATAACAGTCTGAGCTTCTTCAACACCCTTCTGCTTACACACTCCGTTCACCAATCCCACAAAAGTCATCACATTCGGAGAATGGCCGGCATCAATCATCTCCTGGCAAAACTCAAGAGCATCCTCCAATCTGTCACATCTGTATAGACCTTGTATTAGCACGGTAAAGCTGAATGCATTTGGAGTGATCCCGTTATTTTGCATCTTCCTGAAAATCCTCTTTGCATCATCAAACTTTTGGGCTTTGCAGAACCCTTCAACAACAGCAGTGTATACAACTACTTCTGGTATAGAACCCTTCTCCCTCATCAGACCGAAAAGCTTCATTGCTTCTTGGACCAACCCATCTTTGCAAAGACCATCAAGCATTGCCACCGCATTTGGAATTAGACCTGTCTCCTTCATTTTCTTGAATATCTCATCAGCATCTTCTGGGAGTGGCGGCTGCCCTTCGTTTGCCATTTGATTAGAATTTACTTTATTTTCTTCCTGAGATGGCTGGGCAGTTGCACTTGCCACATCTCCCTCCGGCTTATCCCTCTTGTCAAAACTCAGCTTAAATTTTTCCAGGAAACTATCATCGGATGGATCTCTTCTTACTCCTTCTCCTCTAAAATTAGGCCCATTGTTCCCTATGATGCGTTGAGATTGTTGACGACCTCTCAAAGGTCTATTAGGTATTGGGTCCGGAGGAGGTGCTTCATTCCCATTGTCATTGTTGTAGCCAGGGCTTTGGCTCCGGCTCTGGCTTTGGTCTGTTCTTGCATCTTCCAACCCACTTTCACTGAAACTGAAGGAGCTGCTAAGATGCCGTACTGTCATGCTGTGCACCTTTACACTGCTACTCTTCTTGATCCTTTCATGAGATAAATAGGAACCACGGATGATATTGCAAAGTCGACGCCATGGTGCTGCCATGTTAACACTTGCTGTGACAAAGGAGTGCTTTTAGGCAGATTTACAGTTTCTGCCAACTGGATTCAGCTGCAAATGCCCGAGCTGTGCATAGCAGCAGGGTCTTCAATATCATGAAACAATCAAACAAGCAAATCATGAACCTTGACATCTAGCTAGTCATTTTGGATATAACGACAAGCATGTTATGACATAATGCATAGATGAACACCTGTAGACAAAGTTAATTTTTTTTTTAAAAAAGGCATCAAAGTTCATCAACTTGAGTTCCTCAATAGAAGGGGGAAACGCATACAAATTACAGCTGATTGCGATCACCCCTTCACATTGGCAACAATACCAGTTCAAACATGCTGATACTCTGCTTATTCACTTACATGTCAACAAAATCACTTATAGGTAAAACTATTTCGCGGTTTAGAGGAGCTGAACTAAATGCAAACAACCACCAATCAAATGCCGAAGCCGACAGTAGGAGAAGTAATTCTAATAGCACCCCTAGTGTGGCATGACCATAGACCATCCCAAATTTGATCAATAGTCTTCTATTTTCTCCAGCAACCCATTATTAGAACAGTACCAAAATAAAGAATCACCTAAGGAAATAACCCAGAAGAGAAGCCCTTCGCTTGGGAAATAAATCAAACATCTTGAGGGTCACTCAAGAAAGAGAAACCCAAAGCTTCCAACCGACCGTAAGAAAGACAGCCTAAACAGAAAGCACGCCTTGATATGGCCAAAGATGATATGACCGAAGAGCCATGAGGCTGGTCAGATTTCAACACGCGAATCAAGAAACATACATGAGAATTTATCAGACACCTGCTGCTATAGAACGCACCGCAATGGAAAAAGAAGAAGAAGATGAAGGGCAAGAGAGAGAGAGAGAGAGAGACCGTAAAACCAATTCAGCGTATGGTTACTGCCACAACCGGTGCACCACCATTCCCGCTGAATCTGCGTCAAAGTTGAGAACTTCGCTCGTCTTCAACCTCTGCGAGCGCCTCTCTACTCGTTAGTGTAGCTCCATGTAGCAAAGAGACAAGCTTCTTCCTCATTGTGGGCCGATAATTGGGCCACTAATCTGGACCTCAAGGCCCAAGTACATTTGTGAGTTTTGGTTCCCCACATTTATGTGCATGAAATTGTTTTTAATATTGCAAAATTGGTGTAGAATAGGTACTTGCCATTAACCAGTGGCTGATTAATCATCAGTAGTAACTTGTACAAGATAGCAAAGATAATTATCAATACTTCAATAATGAGAGCTCAAGTGCCTATTAAAACAATTCGTTGCTACAATTTCAGAATAATTTCTCCCTCCCTTTAATTCACTTCTCTCAATCTTGCAAAATTTTCTGTATTTATCCATTATATTATTATCATATATATTCAATTTTTTCTGCATTTTGATATAGTAATTCATCTATGAAATCTCTCTTGCACATTAAAATTTGAATTTCTTCTATCTAACAACAACTTTCCCAAAAAGGATTTTAAATTCTAATATATTTGTATCTTTCCACATATATGCATATATTTCTTTTGTAAATTGTCTATTTTTATTGATAATTTCCTTTTATTTTTTATCAATTCAAATACTTTAGTAATGGCATTATTTTGCTTAATCTTTCAAATTCCATTTTTTTTTTTCAAACACACAAGCAAACATTTGCTAGCGTATATAAATTGTTTGTCAATATATTATACGTACATGAGAGATTAATTAACAGAAGATAATGAGTAGCTATTTAATCTTCATTAGTAACTTGTCTAATCGCATCACGAGTGTCGATACTAATTTATATATGAAAAAGTAAGCATTTATATAAATTAGTTATCTATCCAAGTCAATTGTAAACTTTTATCTACAAGAGCCTTTTACTTTTGAGAAATTTAGATCTTTTTTCTTTCATTTGTCTCCCCAATATTCTTCAAGCGGAACCCTTGAAAAAAGCTTTGAATATCCATAATTACTTATTCAATTGATATTATATTTATCTGCAAATATATAAATTAATAATTTAACGTAATCTCTCACGGATTTTGACATTAAGATTTGAATTTTCAGTATTTGACAATAACCTTGCTAAAAATATTTTAATTCTTGAGATATCCGTAACCATCCCCTTGCATGCATACATTTTTCTTTTTTTTTATGTAATATGTGTATTCTTATCAGTAATTTATTTTCTTTAGATAATAAATCAGACACATCGTTGTAAAACTATTTTGTTTAACCTTCCAAAAGTCAATTTTTTGCAAACACGCAACACGTACGCCCTTTTATTAGTGTGCATAAAATAGGCATAGATATACGTGTACATCGAAACAGAGATGAAACTAAAAAAAGAGAGGCAATTCTAATTACTCACTAATATTAATAATAATTATGATCAGTTCTTAGCGATTGAGTTTACAACACGGTTTATTTTAAGTGTTTACCAGGTGCTTTTAGCTAAAAAGAAAGGTGCTTTGGAAACTTATCAACAACACATTTTACAATTAAAAATAAAAATAAAAAAGGAGTCACGAAAATACTTGCGAGCCGGAGCGAGTCGATCAACTCGCAAATCCGAAAACCAAAGAAGTCGCTCCGCCGATGAGATCAGTCCGTCCGCCATTCGAGCTTCCGGCTTGAAGATTCCTGTCCTCTGGCATTTCGGGGACCAATCGGGGGGCGCGTCCGCGAAACCCTAGAAGAAGCAGAAGCACGATTGCAGAGGTCAGTTTGCAATTCAAGCTAGCGTCGCTCGATCGCGTTGCCGGTCTCGTCCGCGTTCGGTTCGATTGGGCTCGCGGCTCAGTGGAAACGCCGCTCGTGTCGGCTGAGCTGCTCCTGCTGCCGCTACCCGTAAAAAGCTTTGCACTTTTTGCTGAATTTACTGCGATGTGGAAGTAGATTTTCTGCTGTTTTGTTAGTGATGCTGTCGTAATCAGGCTAGGAGATTGGCTGAAGGTTGGAGTTTCTCTTGATGTTATCGTTCTGGGGGTGTCTCGACTTGGCAGATTGATCGACGGATAACTGTGGGGTTCAATGAGTAGTGGCAGGGAGAGGGCCCTCGGAGTTGGGGTTCAGCATGTCTTGGATTATCTTAAAAGGACGCAAGCGGAGAACCCGGCATTCTTTTATGTGGTTGAGGGCGATAATGACCAGTCCGGTGGAAGCATATTCTGGGCTGATGCGATGGCCAGGATGAACTATACATATTTTGGCGACTCGGTGACGTTCGACACTACGTACCGGACGAACAGGTACAGGGTGCCTTTTGCATCGTTTACTGGGTTGAATCATCACGGGCAACCGGTTTTGTTTGGCTGCGCGTTGATTCTGAATGACTCGGAGTCCTCATTCATTTGGGTGCTCCAAACTTGGCTTCATTCGATGGCCGGACGGTATCCTGTCTCTATCACGACCGATCCTGACGGAATTATCCAGGTAGCTGTTTCCCAAGTTCTTCCTGGTATCCGCCACCGTTTTTGTAAGTGGGGCATATTTAGAGAAACTCAAGAAAAGCTGGCAGACCTTTACCAATCTCATCCCACTTTTGAATTTGAATTTAAAAGATGCATAAATGAGGCCGAGACAATTCAGGAGTTTGAAGCATCCTGGGAGTCACTGCTGCAAAGATATAACATCACAGATAAAGAATGGCTTCAGTCAATCTATAGTGCTCGGGAGCAATGGGTGCCACTTTACATGAGAGACACCTTTTTTGGAGATTTAGGCTTGGCAGATAGAAGTGAAGGTTTGAACACTTTTTTTGGTGGTTATGTCAATGCATCGGCGACCATACAGATGCTAATTAAGCTGTATGAAAAAGCTGTAGCAAATTGGCATGATAAGGAACTAAAAGCTGATTATGACACTACCAATACTTCACCTGTTCTGAAGACACCATCTCCTATGGAGAAACAAGCTGCCGGGTTATTTACAAGAAGAATCTTTATGAAATTTCAGGAGGAGTTAGTCGAGACCCTTGCTAATCCTGCAACCAAAATTGAGGATTCAGGAGGCGTCAGCACTTATCGGGTGGCAAAATATGGGGAAGACCACAAAGCACACACTGTTAGTTTCAATTCTTTCGAAATGAAAGCCACTTGCAGTTGCCGAATGTTTGAATATAGTGGAATCATTTGTAGACATATCCTGGCAGTTTTTAGAGCAAAAAATGTTTTGACACTGCCCTCTCAATATATATTGAAAAGATGGACTAGAAATGCCAAGAGCGGTTCCATGACCGATGAGAATGCTCCCGAAGTACCTGTTGGTCCTCAAGAATCTCTAACAGTGCGGTATAATAATTTACGCCAGGAAGCAATTAAATACGTAGAGGAAGGAGCAAAGTCCATCTACATTTATAATGTGGCGATGGATGGTTTACAAGAGGCTGCTAAGAAGGTGGCTGCAGTGAAAAATAAAGGTCCTGGAGCTGCTCTGGATGGAAATCTGGCAAATGGTAGTAGTAAAGAGTTTCATACCTCTGGAGAAAATCACATGTTGACGTTTCAATCTGTGGTAAGTTTATTCTGGTTTATTGATGGGACATGTTTTTAATTCTAGTTTTGTGCTTGCCATGATTTTAATGTTCTTAAATTTGGCTTGCCAATATACTTGTTCATGTAGCTCCCTCTTGAACTTTAGCTACTTTCAGCTGTATTTTTCCACTTTTTCTTCAAAACCAGGATGCTCCAGTGTAATTACTGGTTCATCTGTACTTTATTTTTTGGGATTTTTCTTGGACAAAAACGCTGGTCTTGACAAAACAACATAAGAGAATTCCTGTAAAAAAAAATCCACTTAGTGGAAAGGGTTACTATTGCTATAATATCTTAAGTGCTCTGTGCTTTCATTATATGTAACAACTATAACACCAACCTAGTCTTATCCCACCAAGAAGAGTGTGCGTTCCTTATGTACAGAAATGTACATGGGGAATCATGATCAAACCCCAGTTTGGAGTGGTAAGAAATCATTTTTTTTTAAAATACACATATATGATGATTTTTCTAGTTTCGCTGTTGTTATTAGAAGTAGTTAATGTTATGCATCGACTTGTCTGCATAAGGAATTATGATCGAATCCCAGTTTGGAGTGATAAGAAATGAAGCTTTTTAAAATACACAAATACGATGATTTTTATCAGTTTCCCTGTGGTTATTCCAAGTAGTTAATGTTTATACATTGAGTTGTCTGCAGAAGGTATATACTGGAAGGAAAAGGATTTCTGGTTTATCATGCTATGCTGAATATAGCATGTTGTTCGTTTTTATCATCTTCAATGTCTTGCTTCTTAACAACAATTGATAACAGGAACATTGTAGATTTTGCCTGTCGTTTCTGATATATGTGATCGCAGAAGTAATTGGAAGAAAAAGTTTAAACTGCAATCCGAGATTGAATATGGAATTCGTAGATGTCTGAAACTAGTATAAATTCATGCAGAAATATTGGTCGTTGCTATAGTACTCATTACTATTCATGCACAAATTCTCGCGTTATACATAATCCCAAGTCATTGGACACGTAAGTGTTAATGCTCTGTGGCCTTCAGGATGAGAAGAAAAAGAAAATTCGCGAGTTGACTGTTGCATTGGAAAGTACAAATCAAAGATGCGAAGTTTATCGGACAAACCTTCTGGCTATTTTGAAAGATATGGAAGATCAGAAGTTAAAGCTCTCTGTGAAGGTCCAAAATGCTAGGCTCAGTCTCAAAGAGTGACCGTGTTGGGAGAATTCTTCTTGTAGCTGTATGTTTCTTAGCTTTTCATCATGGTACTTATCAGAAACTCACTAATGAATGTGCTTTAAGAGAAAGGTGAGGTTGGTGGGTCACGAAAGTTCCGATTCCGTGCCTTTCCCGTGTGCTCGACAAAGGTCAGATTGTCGCACCTGATGTTATGACAAGTTACATCCAGTAAATACTATGTGCCTTAACCATAGTCAATTGATATAAAAAGTATATCCCATGACACTTTTACACATTGTCATCTGCAGCAAGCATGGCTTTTGAAGTTCGTGTTGCATTTCAGGCTATACATACCCTGTACAATCGGATAACCCCTTGTATTAACGCTGGAGACAATTGAAAAGACATAATGCGTGCAGAATCTAGGTTGGACCACCTTGCAAGGTGCACCCAAGTGAAATTAAAATGAAACTTTACATGTAAACATTGTCTTCCCGCAAAATCTATAGCAGTGCTCCCCGGTTATTGGTACAGCACGTATTAATTAATTACCAAAGGCAGTGAGATGAGTATCAGACCTAGCAAATGCCTTTCCTAGTTGAGTTTGGAAGAAAGTGGCCGCTTCTATTATAAAAACGTAATTCCCCCAATTCTTTGAAAATAAAAATAAAAAAGTCAGGGAGAGGAAAACAATGCTACCTCGAAAAATCCTATTCTCTAGTCATTTGCTGAACCCTATATGTACAAAGAACACCTTGTTTCTTCCTGAGTAGCCAAAGAAGATGCAACTGAGGCCTGTTTCATGGCTGATGTAGCCCAAGCTGAACCACCACACAAGGCGTTGCTCCAGAGCACCATCAAATGCCATCTTTCAAGCTGATTTTGACCAGCGCACCATCAAATGCCATCTTTCAAGCTGATTTTGACGTTCTGCACTTTTATCGCCAATTGAAGTTTATGATCCTCAATTTCTTTTAGTACTGAAAGCAAATTAGCCCGATACAATTCACACTTCCGATTTGCAGACTCTAGGTCATTGATGAGTTCTCCAATCTTACGGTCCATATCCTCCTGCAAGAGATGCACCAACGATTTCAGGCCTCAGCAGAAAGCATCCTTCTGTATTCACCATACCACACCAAAATGGAACTAACAGCTTTTACCCCAGCATAAAGTTTATGGATACCATCAACTACACATACATTCTGTAAGCATAATCACTACCTGATTACAAATACAGCACGGAGATCTGTAAGTGTCAATCCAACATGAAAAAGACTTGAGACCTGATCTTTAAGAGAAAGCAGAGACGCCAACAAACTTTAGCGGTGATAAAATAACTGACATCCTTGGAAAAATTGTTGCTTCAACAACCAACCCAAGGTCTGCATCAGATGAATTTTGAAAATCTTCACTCTCTAATAATCCTAGACTGTAGGGTTGCAGTTTGTTTTACCAGTGGATAGTCAATCCTTTCCAATAACGTATGTAAACTCTGAACAGTCTCGAGATGTACCATCAATTTATCACATGACCAAACTAAGGATACAGGAGAAGTGGCATTATTTAGTTAGAAAATACAATAATAAAAAGGCAGGAAACAACAAAATTAACTAGGAAGGACTTTGCACGAAAAGAAGAGGCAGGCGTAGGCAAGTGTCATTTCCAACTAAACTGACGAAGCAATGGCTGAAATAGAGAAAAACGATTCTTACCTCAGATAGGCTTTGGCTGGCTGTCATATGACTACGGCCAGTCAAAAGATTATATGAAGACCTATGCCGCATTAGATCATCCCTACTGCGTCCATTGACCATGACAGCCCTTCCCTCATTTTTTGAAGCAAGAGCAACTTTCTTTGCACCATCTTGCAGAGCACTCATCGCCACTTCATACACATCCAGAGACTTTGCCCCTTCATCAACAAATTTGAAAGCCTCGTGTCGCAAGGTGTTGTACCGAACAGTATGCGACTCTAGATAGTTTGTATATAAGCCACTGGCATGTTCTTCTAAATTAACACTGCTCTTCGCATTCCTTGTCCATCGTTTTAGAATAAAATGAGGTGGGAGGGTAAGCACGTTGGTCACTCTGAAAACAGCTAATACATGTCGGCAAAGAAGACCTGAGAATTCAAACATCTGGCAGCTACAAGTTGCTCTCATCTCCAGAACATTGAACTTAACATCGTAAGATTTATGATCCTCCCCATATTTGGCAACTTGGTAGGTAATGATCTCACTGTCATCATCAATTTTGGATGCCATAAAGGTTAGTGTCCCAACCAATTCCTCTTGAAATCTTATAAAAAGCTTCCTAGTGTAAAACTCAGATGCTTGTTTCTCCATCGGAGATGGGGTTTTGAGAACTGGGGAAGTGTTCATCGTATCATAGTCTGCTTTTACTTCTTTCTCATTCCGACTCTCCAGAGCTTTCTCGTACAATTTAAAAAACTGATTCAAACTAGTTGAAGCATTTATATACCCATCAAAATATGAGTTCATACTATCACTACGCTGAGTTATAGACATCTCTGCAAAGAATGTGTCTCTGAGATATACAGGGACCCAGTGCCTACGGGCAGAATATATTGTCTGAAGCCATTCATGATCCCTAAGGTCATATCTATCAATAAGCGCCAGCCAGCAAGATTCAAATTCATCAACTGATTCCGTCAAATTTACACACTTGTGGAAGTCTGCTTCAAAAGTTGGATGCTCCAAAAATACTTGCGACAGCTTCTCCTGACACTTCTTAAAGATGTGCCATTTACAGAAGCGATGACGAGTCTCAGGAAAAACCTGTGCAATTGCTGAGCCTACTACTGTATCATGATCGGTTGTGATTGACACCGGAGGGCGACCAGACATTGCCATAAGCCATGTCTTAAAAAGCCAGACAAATGAAGATTCAGATTCATTAATCATAAAAGCACAGCCAAATAGTATAGGTTGTCCATGATGATTCACCCCAGTAAAGGGTGCAAATGGCAAACGGTATCTATTGGACCTGTAAGTCGTATCAAACGTGACGGTATCACCAAAGTAAGTGTAATTCATTCTCGACCTCGAGTCAGCCCAGACGACATTGCACACAGACTGGTCTTCATCATTCTGCACTGCATAGAAGAAATTGGCATTCTCAGCATGCATTTGCTTCAAATAATCCAGAAGTAGCTGAATATCTCCTTCTAAGCTCCTCTGACGATTGTTCCTCATGTAGTTCCTACAGTCAACCTCTGTAAACCCGACCTTACTAATCCCACCATACTCTTTTATCAACGCAGACATGATCCTTCGAGGACCCAAACCAGCCGCCTGCAAGGTATCAATCAAGGTCTTGGCTGGGCCAGATATTTGCCTGTGCGACCGGAGGCAATGCACCTGATCCGGGGGAACCAGCTCATGATTATGCTCTCTGACAAACCCTGAGACAACCCATTTACCAGAATCCTGCATCTTCACTGACAGAGAGGCCTTGCATCCGACTCTTGTAATCGTCCTCGGACGCTTGATCTCCCTGTCCTTCGTCCGCTTCTCGTTCAAGTTCCTAAACCCCTCCTTGGCACAAACAAACTGCCTCTGAATAATGGCTCCATCCCGCCGGGACCGGCGAGAGGAGCTTACACGGGTACTAAACCCAACACGGCGAGCGTACGAGTTGTAGAAGGCCTTGGCAGCCTCCTCTGACTCGAATTCCATCCCCTCATAAGGCTCGAGATCAAGCAGATCCCCCTCGGGGAGGTAAATCTCACCGCTTCCGCCGCCAAAACCACCCCCGCCGCTGATATTTTGCGGGCTGTCGATCATGTCCTCATCATCGACCGGGTGCTCTATGTCCACACCGTCATCGTCCACTTCCCTCCCACTACTGCCAACCCCGCCTCCTAACCCTATGTCGAATTCAATCACCTCGTTTTCCATATACAACCGAAAGAAAACGCCCCAAACGACCACCGCCTCGCGCTCAACTCGAACGCCGCATCATGTCATGCGATCGACGGACCAGGAAAGCAGGCGCAACTCAAGAAGCATCTAACACGGGGCGACTGTCTACGCAGTATCCGCACAAAAGCGATGAGAGACAGAGAGAGAACTGACCCAACTGCGAGCGGAGCGTTAATGGAAACGCGCCGCCGCGATTGAAGCAACTGGCGTTTCCGGCGTCGAAGAGCGACGGGGGCGGGACGCCGGCGGAGGAGGCGGCGACGGAGGGAGCGAGAGAGCGTTCTCGCGCTAGGGTTTTCGCGGCGGGAGAAGGGGGTCGCCGGAGGGAAGACGATCAAAGTTTTCGAAGCTTTTCTGCGTGCGATTGAACGGGAAGTGGAGTGAGGAAACTGGTGCGTGCGGGAGGAGAGAGAGAGAATCGTGAGAGCCTGAGAATGGTGGACGGAGTTCCCGGGGGTGGCGATCGGGTGCTGCTGGGCTTCTCGAGGTTTGGGTTCGCCGAGCATTGACTGCGGGGCGGTGATCGCCGTCTGATTGAAGGAGGAGTACGATCGTACGGCTCAGGATGGTGGAGAGCGGGATGCGAACGGTGGGCGCATGATTCAGGGGAAGGAAATAGGGCGGGGGCAATCACGTGACCGCACTATGATTATTTAATAATATTGTCCTTTTCTTCGTTCTCGATTTTCCGTTTTCAGCGAAAGAAAGGTCTTTTATATACTGGAAAAGGCCAAAAAAAAAAAAAACCAAATTATATTTAGCGAAAATTATAAATAAGGGTAGGAAGTCTTTCTTATATTTTCAAATAAAAGCTTGAACTGAATTTTAGAGAAAATATCAAATAATAACCCAAAGTGCCATTTTTTTTCAAAAGAGAACCTCAAATGAAATTTATCTCAAAGAATAACCTAAAGTGGTCATTTATTTTTAAAGAAGGACCTCACTCGCGGGCGGTGAATAGATGCATCTCCGATGCATATTCTGATGGCCTGATTAGGGTATTTTTGTCCATTTTTGGTTGCCCTATTCATCGTCTTCTTCGTCCCCTATTCACTTCTTCTTGCCCAAATCAAGAACACCGGACTTGGGGAAAGGCTAGCGAGCGCCGGCCGTTGGTAAGGGCCCAAGGGCCGGCGAGGGCTTGACACCTATTGCCGGCAACAAGCGAGGGCAACTGAGCCCTCGTTGGCCGTGGGGGAAGAGGGCCATCCAAATCGAGGCCCTACAAGGAGGTCCTCGAGGGCAAAAAGGGTAGCTGGAGAAGTCATTGATCTAGGAGCGATGGTGGGAGGAAGGGATGAAGAAGGCGACATGGGCATCCCAGTTGTAGTCTTGGCAAAAAACGAGGTTGTCGGTGGAGCAATGGGCGGAGGTGGGGGAGGTTGCCCCTCGCGGCCATCAGTGAGGTCACCCCTCGCCGGCCCTAGGTGAGGGCTCACCCACCTCACCGGCCACTGATAAGGGCCAGCAAGGGCTTGCAAACCCTCGCCTGCAACCAACGAGGGCTCGACGGCCCTCGCTGGCCGTGGCCAAGGCCACCCTTGCTCGCGGCCGACGAGGGCTTGGCAACCTTCGCCCACTGTTGGTGATGGGCGTCCAGCTCTTGTCGGCCCTCACCAACGGTTGGCGCTCGCCAACCCTTCCCAAGTCAGATGTTCTTAAGAAGAAGACGAACGGGGGACGAAGAAGATGATGAACAGTGCAACCATTGACCCAAAAAAATAAAAAATAAATAACAAGACAATCAAAAATATTTTTTAAAAAATGAACAAAAATACCTTGATCAGGCCCTCGGAATATGCATTAGAGATGCATCTGTTCATTGGTCAGCGAGTGAGGTCCTTCTTTGAGACTAAATGACCACTTTGGGTTCTTATTAGAAACAGACTCCACTCCAAGTCCTCTTTTGAGAAAAGAAAGGCATTTTGGGTCCTTATTTGAGATTTTCCCTGAATTTTATTTTAAATAAAGATCCGAAATAACTATATCTATCCCAAAAAAGGGCATGAAGTAGTTATTGTTGTTTCAAATAACAATTGTTTCAAATAACGGTTTAGTCTCACGGTCGACAAAATATTCTAACTAATCAAGGATATTTTTGTCAAAACATAAGTTAAATTTAATTTTAATTATATTAAAAATTAAAAAAATTAAAAAGTAAAAACACGGGCGAGCTATCGCCTCATCATTGATGAGGTGGCAACGAAGACTAGTGAGGTCACCAGCACCTGGGCAAGAGCTTGGATAGCAGGCCTTTGCCAGAAGCAGTAGAGGGTGCCGCCCCTCTCGCAGATCTAGGCGAGGGTTGCCCGCCCTCCCCTAGGCTCAAGTGACCTCATCATCCATTGCTGCCACCCACTACCACAAGCGGGAGGGGCACTTCATAGAAAAAAGAAAGAAAAAAAAAATTAAGAATTTTAAAATACGAAATTACCCCTCACAACCGGTGAGTTCATTTCCTTTTTTAAGACTGATAAAAGCACGTCAAACCCTTATTTAAAATAAGGTTAACTTTAGGCCTTTATTTGAGAAAATGGTCGCACCTTAGATCCTTATTTAAAATAATGTCCACTTCAAGCTTTTATTTAAGAAAATGAGTGCACTTTAATCTCTTATTTGAAATTTTCCCTTATATTTATCATGTCACATTTGCCCTAAACTTTTTTGATGACGTAAAAAACCTCAATTTATGCCCATTGTGACACATTTATTTTTTATTATTTTTTTTTTTGTGATAGTAAAAAGTCACACCCTTATACCCACAAAAGAACCAAAAACCGCCTAGCGCCAAACCAACCTCAAACCAGCAGCGGTTCCCATGGAAACTAATCCTATTTCTAGTTCTAGATGTGGAACCACACATCGTCCAGTGTGTGTGTGTATATATAATTTTTTCAATTTTTAAGTTTTAATTTGTATATGGTCTCTCTTTGCCTCTCGCTTCACTCATCTCGCAACTTCATCTCCCTCTCTCACTCTCGGTCTTGGTAGCATTCGACCTTGTCAATGCCTACCCCCCTCTCTCTCACTTTAGATCACCTCCAGTATCGTCACTCCTTCTATCGCTCTCGCTCTCGATTACCTCCACCCTCTGACCTCATCGCCTGCTCTCAATTCCCATATTTTTTTTTTTCTGAAATGGAGACATTTTGATCGATTCCATGATCCCATTTGGGAATCAAATTGGACTAGTGGTTTGGTTTTAGGTAGGTCCATGGAATCAATGGGCAATTCTTGGTTCCCATTTTTCAGAATTGGTTTTTAGTAGACAATTTCTCGTTCTAGGGTTCCATGGTGGGGTTTGTTCACCCTGGAACCAATCACTGTACTTGTATCTATATAACATAGTCACTTTTGGTCAAGGTTTTATAAAATGATTTTCCAACCAAAACAACATTAAGTTTATTTTACTTAAGTCACAAATAAGGTGTTATATGCTTGGAATTAGGGAAGACTAGGTCAGTCACAGTAGGTATACCATCCCACAATAGGCGAACCTCTCTATTCAAGCCTTCAAGAGACTGTCTTTTAGTTGTGAACTACTCAAAAATTTGGATCAGAGCATAGAAACGCTCAAAGATACTAGGATAATAACATCTCTAACTTAGTAAAGCTGCATTTCTCAAATGATCCTACTAGGCTGATAAAGAAGAAGTGTTTAGAGAAACATGGAGAGAATTTGCATAAGCACACACTTTCTTCAAGGAACTCTGCTCGAAACATTACATTCTTTTTGCCTTTTATAGGCATTAAGAGGTCACAAACAAACAAATAAGGACCATACTCATGGGTCCGAAAATATACAGGGTCCGAGAATTCCACTCATGAATTATTTTAGATAGTATGAACAATAACTGTGAACAATGATTTCGTTAACCTACTGCTATAGTTACCTGTGCTACAATAACTTTTTCTATAGGTCTATCTGTTATCCCCCGAAACTTATAGTCATAGTCTGAATCATCATAGCTATGCCTTGCTAGCCATTCTTCCTCGTAGCATTGTTCCATTCCAATATCATCATTGGGAGGTTTGTTGGTATTGTGAGAGGGTCCCCTTTGTGAGATCAGGGCATTCCACATACTTAAATACTTGAGGCGGGTTCTTCTTCATGAATCCTGGGGGGTCTCGGAGTGTCAATAGGTATGACTAGCTGGGGCTAGTTTGCTATTTGAGCATAATAGGATACTATGCTGGGGTCCATTCCAAGAGATAAGGATAAAGGCCTTTGGTCACCGGGGTCTCGAGAGAAATGACCTCCCTATTGAGCATAGGATGCTTGAGTATAGAATTCTTGAGAGAACTGTGTGGGATCGTCTATGTCTGTCATTTCTTACTCTTGTGATGGAGGTGTCTTTGCTTGATTCATTCTTGCTTGAATTCCTTAAGTGCTTATTTGGCTTTAGGCACAAGACCATAGTGGTCCCATGAAACAGGTGTTGTGTAGTCCCATGCTTCTTCAGGAGTGGTCCGGTTTTCTTGGTATAGAACCTTCTGGAGTTCTTTATAATTGTATTCAATAGATCTAGTGTAGCTTGGAAATGTCCTACTTGGAGATATAGTTGAGGCTTGTATGTTATGATTCCTATTTCTTCTGGTGCACTGGTGAAGGTGCCATTGAGTTGCACAAAAATCCATGGTATTTGGAAAAACACTATTGTGCGTACACTACTGTGTGTAGTGCTTGTTTTGCTTGAGGGGCTTTTCCTAGTTCTTATACAAAAAGGCGTTTTCACACTGTAGGAGGATAGAATCAATTGAGTACAACCAAGAGATTCCTGTCACTTTCACTTCCTATATTATCTACGTAGACAGATTTTCAACAATGCTCATTAACAGAACTTTGATGGACAGCAAATATCCCACACAAATACAAGTTTTGGAATTTTGGTATCACATATAAAAATTTAGAGTAAATGTGTTATAGTTGATATAATTAGAAATTTTTTATGACTTTTTCTTAAATAAACATAAAAAAATATAGAATGAAATTGGATGTTGGACAAAAATCTTCTTCAAGGTTTTTCTTTTCTTTTTTTTCATCATGCCACACTTTATGTAATCTAGAATCATATGTTATTTTTCCAATTATTTCATGGAACATATTTTATATTATAATCTACTATCAATCTTTGTCGCTCTATATAAAAATACGAGTAATCTTTTCGGGAGAAATTCCTCTCATGTTATTTAATAATATCCTTATAAAAAGGCCTTTTAGATATTTATACTTCTTGAATTACTCGTTAGCCAAAAAAACTTTCGCGTTTTTTCTTTGGATTCACCTTTTCTCATAAAAAAACCCGAACAAGGGAATGGAAATCCTAACCTATCCTCCCAAAGGCGGGAACACAATAACGACGACATCTCCTGTTTATGGGTATATCGATCCATCAAAGGAAATAGATTTTTCAATGTTCGGCATCGGCGTAATTGTTTTGCGTTTTCGAAAAGAAATGTCCGAAATTAGATTTCAAAGTTGCTTACTATCCACAGAAAAATAAAGGAAATTAATCACAAAAAAAAATCAAGAAAATTTAGAAGGAAAAAAATCAAAGATGGAGAGTAGAGAGAGAGAGAGAGAGAGAGAGAGAGAGAGAGGTGTTAGGCACGTGAGGAGAAAAGGTTGAAAAGTTCATCAACCCAACCCCCTTGCCTCTCCTCAAAGGGGGAGCCTTTGGCTTTGCCATTGCCATTGCCATTGCCTTTGCCTTTGCCTTTGCCTCGGCAGCCAATGCCACTTTGCGCAGCTTCTCCTCGCTTCTGCTCCTTTATATACCGTCGCGCTTCCCGCACACCATCTCTCTCTCTCTCTCTCTCTCTCTCTCTCTCCCCAAGTTTCGGGAGCTTCGAATCTCCAGACCGCAGAGCGCTCAGAAAACCCCACCGTTGACGCCGCCCTGCAGCCGGCCGCGGCTTCTCCGGCTAACATTCGCTCCGCCGCTCTTGGGTTTTCACGTCCGTCCTCCTCCCGTACCGGGCGCCAGGCCGCGACGCTGCGTAGGCGTAGGAGCTTTCCTTCCATCTCTCTCTCTCTCTCTGTGTGGTGGGTGAGTGAGGGAACGAAAGTTCCGTGCTTTGCGGGAGCTCCTTGAGTCCCCGAACGGAGGGCGGGGTCGCTTGCGGCGGTCGGGATGGACGACGGCGGAGGAGCTCGGGCGCCGGAGGAGACGGCGGCCGCCGCCGGGGTGGAGGGAGGGCCGGAGCAATGCGAGGGTGGCGGTGGCGCCGCGCGTGAGGAGTTGCCAGCCGAGGGCGAATGCGGCGACGGGAGCCCCTCCGAGGGAGCTCCCGACGCCTCCGCTCCCGCCGAGCCCGCTGAAGCTGACGAGGCCGACGCGGGCCGCGGGAATGCGGAGGCGCCTGCGGGCGCGAGCGGGGGTGGCGTCGGCGAGCCGGCGGGGGAGGACGCTCGGGTCGATGCGGGCGCTGACGAACCGCACGTCGCCGTGGGGAACGGTTCTGGCGATGCGGAGCCTTCGAATCAGGGTGAAAGTGCCGAAGACGAACGGATTGAGAAAGAACCCAAGGATGGCGCGGCGGAGAAGGACAAGGCGTTTGTTCCGAAGGCAGAGGCTTCGAACAAGCAAGTGCTGAAGCGGGAGATTGATGCAGAGATTGATCCAAGGCGTGAAGCGGAGATGAAAGGCTTGGAGCCGCGGTTTTCCTGGGAAACGCAGTATGACGACGGTGATGAATCAGGGACAGAGGAGGAGCAATACTCTTTCAGGAAGGAGGTCGAAACTTTCTACAAGGGGAGGAGTTTGGAATTCAAAGCTCCGAAGTTCTACAAAGAAGAACTGAACTTGCTCAAGTAACTTCTTTTCTGCTGCGCTGGCTTTAGCTGTTCCTCGTCCGTTGTCTTTTCACAGTTTTTCCTTTTTTTGTGCGACAGGCTATATAGAGCTGTGGTTAAACTTGGCGGCTATGAGCAGGTGCCTCTCAAATTTTATCCCCTTTATTGTAGGAAATTTTTCGAAAAGTTCCCGTTTTTACTTTCCACGAATGATGTATGTAATCAGAACACTGATGCATTGTGAGTGAATCCATTTCTTCAAGCCAGGGAGGGGTTTGGGATATGGTGTAAGTTTTTTTTTTTTCCTCTCGTTCTCCTGTCTCCATGTACCCAGCCTACTCCTGAGGCATATTAGCATGAAGGAATAATAAATCACTTGCAAGCACTTTCCTGATTACTTCTGGCTGGGCTGCTGGCCAGCAATGCAAGCTTCGTATTCAGCAACAATTTCTTATGTACATCGGAAACTCCACTTGGAGGCCATTAATGGCGGAATGGTTAAAGCAGCCAAAAAGTTGTACTGAGGAAACTTTGTTGTGAAAAAGCTTTTAGCGTGAGGGTGGAACTGGGACACCTGAGTCAAGTGACCTGTTATTTCCTTGCCTATGTGTAGTTAGTTGAAATTGTCTATCATCTCTTCTGCCGTGTAATTCACGACCCTTTAGCTTTCTGAAGATGCCTAACTGTTGGGTAGTTTAGGTAGGGTTTTCTGCTTTATGCTACTTATGTTAAGTACCGATCTATTTGGATGGATTTATTTGAAAAGGCTGTTGGGTTTTTTCAGTAGTATCTAAAGCAATACTGCTCATTAGACCACAAAAGTATGATTTCAAGTAAAAAATTGCGTTGTTACATCCCAACCAAACTCAATTACTGTGTATGCCATCATACTGATCTGTGAAGACAACACGAGTCATCTCCTTGCTGGTATGAAGATATTAATGTCTTGCTTTCTCTTTATTGGGCATCTGCAGGTTACATCATGCAAGCTGTGGAGGCAAGTGGGAGCACCATTTAGACCTCCAAAGTAATGGCACTTTTTTAATATGATTTGCTTGTCTGTTCTCATCTGCTGCTTTATGTTTTTGAATTGAATAATTCCACTTTTGTCATAACTCAGTAGATTCTTTTGGTTTGCATATTTTGCATCCCTTACTTTGTTGGTTTTTGGATAGAGAGAGTTCAAGTTATATTTTCATGTAATCTGTATGTCTGAGGTACATATTGCACATAGCCTTTGCAGACAAGATTTCAAAAATACTGTTCAAAGATGAAGCTCTTCCTTGTGTGTAAGCAAGGGATGGTGGTGGCTGTGTAGTTATTGTAGTTTCCTCTGTAGTTGCTCACTTCGGTATTGCTTTTTTACTTGAACAGGACTTGTACTACTGTTTCTTGGACATTCCGGAACTTCTATGAAAAGGTTTTGTTACCTTGCCACCCTCCTTTCAGTTTTCAAGATTCCATCAGATTTTACCTGTATGTGGTGAAGTTTCTTGCACATGATTTTCTGCAGGCACTGCTTGAATACGAAAAATACAGGCTGCAGTGTGGTGAACTTCCTTATTTGGAATATGACAATTCAATTCCCAAGGGTGAAAATCAGGTAACTTTCGTGCAAATAGCAAGGCCAAGCCAAGCAGAATGAGGGTTGAACTTCATAACTTGACAAAGCTTTCTTTTCCTAAGGTTGAAAATCACTTTGTTAAGCCATTGACTATTGAGAATAATTTTTCGACTGCGGCACGAGGGTTATGGATGATTTCACAATTTAAGAGTTGACTGAATATTGGTGATTCATCTTAAAAGAATGACCATATGAATGGAGATACTAATCATCAAGTCTGTCTTGTTCATGCGGTTGGCATTTCACCTTCCTCTTGAAGTCTTTTGTGATTATCTGTAAAAGTGATAAACATTGTGGGAGTTGATGCCCTTGTCTAAGTCTTGTTGTGAACATTATCATGTTCCATCACTCTCTCCTTTCAGTGATCAATAGATGCCAAGATATTAATCAAAGGCAAGAGGAATGTTGTGAATATTCTAACATTTTTTATTTGTAACTGCTGTAAGTAATATTTCTTGTCAATTTTTTTTAGTTATATAAATGCTTTGGGATTTTGGCAATATCTTTTTCTGGCACCATAATGCATTCGAAAGTGGAAGACCTGGCAAGTATGTTAAATTCTTATTAAAGCTCTACGGGTCATGTCCCTGTAGAGTTACACAAGGAGGTTATGATGCACGTCAAATTTGGCTATACACATAGATGCTGATTACTGTAGGGAAAAGAGAGAGAGAGAGAGAGAGAGAGAGAGAGAGAGAGAGAGAGAGAGAGAGAATGAGAATTTGTGCCATGGAACGGGCTCTATACTCTTCTTATCCTGTTATACAGACATTACAAGCCAAAATTCATATGATTCTCATGAATTTATCTTTAGGTTGGTGGTAATCACATTAGCCAAGCATCAACCTCAGGTAGGGCCCTAAGGGATGCTGCTGCTCGTGCTATGCAGGGTTGGCACTCTCAGAGTCCTGTTAATGCCGAGGTTAGCAATCCCATCATTAAGGCATTTTAAGATTCCATATTTGACGCTTCCAATGAATATGTCCTGCCATCTGCCTTGCCTTACCTCTGTTTTTATCCATTTCTTTCATTTGTGGTCCTCTAACAAACAATTTCTTTTTTAAGGATGGGAAACCTAGCTTTTCGCAGAAAAGTGACAAACAGATAAAGAGTGGTGGGTATTTTTTAATCAGTTTTCTTGATTTTTGTGCTGATTGGATAGCTTAATATGGGACTTACTATACTGACTCTCAATGTTATCTTCAGGTTTGTTAAAGCGCAAAAAAACACCTTCGCCTGGGAACACTGTCCATGTGGCGCGTGCTAAAGCACCAAAGCCACAGTAATATGCTGAATCAACTAGTTCGGGTCTGAATTGTTTGTGAATTAACAAGTGAAAAAATTTCACTGACTTCTTTTTTTTTTTGGTAGATTGAACTCAATAGTACTTGATGTTGGACCACCTGCTGACTGGGTAAAAATTAATGTGTATAAAATTGTAAGTTCTTCTGTTTTCTGATTGAGTTCTTTCAGACGTATATTTTCAATGAAAAGTAACTTTCTTAACTATGACCGCAGAATGAATGCTTTGAGGTTTATGCTTTAGTTCCTGGGCTTCTCCGTGAGGAGGTAAGTCTAATGTAGCTGGTAGCACTTTATGATGCCCTTTTTTGAGTATTTCCGCTATTTAAAATATGTTACTTATTGTTCTATTGTTTCATCTTTACACTCAAAGGAGGATTGTCATTAATACCATTGGGTTTATGTAAGTGGTTAGAGGGATTATTCAATACATGATCTACAATCACATCAGAAGTCTGTTTTGATGAGAGTAACATTGTACTTGCTGAAAGAAAAATTCAGTGGACTTGACAATGAAGATGATTAACCTTTTTCATAGTTTATGCATCCTGGTGTCAGCTGGTCCTTGTGGTGCAAGAGGAATTGATTATGCCACCTTAGCTTTTCGTGCTGGGCACTCTTGATCGTTTTATTTTCTTTCCCCAGTTTTGCAGTTTTGTGATTGAAATATGGCTGTGCAGTAACACTTTGGTCATAAAATCCAGGATAGGATTCTATGGGTTTTAGTTCATACAAAGAATGTATACAGCTGTCTGGGAATTTATAATTTGTTAGTCAGCCCCATGGGTGGGGATGCTTGTAGTGAGGGAGGGCACTCAGACTAAGTTAGGCAAAGCTGAATCCATTAGCCTCGCTCAGAAGTCATTTTGTTATAAGGTAGCCACTATTCTACTGGATAATTGATTTTTTCATTTTTTCCATGGAAAGAAGAGTTGCTTCTGGAAAATCTTCTGATGGTTCAAGCAGAAAATGTCCGAAAAGACATGGCATCAGAAGTTCACAATTATTGGTGATTATTGGTTGCAGCCTTCTGTTCATAACTTTTTTATTTTATAAACCAGGTACATGTGCAGTCTGATCCTGCAGGACGTCTAATTATATCTGGTCAACCACAGCAACTGGATAATCCATGGGGTGTCACGCCCTTTAAAAAGGTTTGTTAACAACTAGAGATCACATGTATAGAGTCTGTGCGAGGATGAATTTTTACTTCTATTTTTCAGTTTCAAGTGGTTAAACTACAACTTTAGGACTGTGCCAATGCTTTTTAATAGAGTTATCTTATGTTCCAAATGTCTACACCAGCATTTTACAATCTTTATAGTAACTCAGATGAAGTACTAAATTTCTCTATATATGTAAAGGTCATAGAAAATCTCATCTTCCCTGTTGTTGTCCTACAGTTTGGAAATACTTATCTTACTGAATTGATTTTCAGATATTTGCGTTTTTGGTTAATTGACTTTTTGATTTTCTGCAGTATATTTGAGGTTTTCGTGCAATTGGAAATTTGATATTCATCATGGTTTCTTGCAGGTTGTCAGCTTACCATCAAGAATTGATCCACACCAGACATCTGCTGTGGTCACCCTGAATGGCCAATTATTTGTGCGGGTTCCATGTGAGCAGAAGGATCTGTAATGCTAGAGGCGTTCTATGTTTCGCAAAGCATCTGCATGTCACACTCTGTCCATAACTAGGAGATGAAAGATTTGGTTTGACCTTGCAGTGGCTCTGCTTTGCGAATTTCTCAACTCGCAAGTTTGACAAATAAGTTTGGCCCACTAAATGCCTAAATGAAGCTTTGACCTACACCAGCAGAGAGTTTAGTGTTTTTGGAATATTTTTCTATATTTATTGACTATTAATCGCCTTTATTCTTAGTGTATTCTGATCATGGAATTATGTAGTTTTGTTATCGAGACTTGAGAGGAGCTATGATTAAACATTAATGCTGCATACTGGGAAGAGAGATCATTTATTCGTTATTCAGATCTTTAGATTGTATGTGATGCAATTATGTGTGTGGTCCATGCCTGATGTGACGAGCTATTCCTTGAGGATTCTGAAAATAGTATGCTTCCATGGTATGATGAATACTGCCCTTGTTGTTCATTAGTTTCTTGCAGAATCTTTTTTCTTAAGGTAATTGATTTCCAGTTACATTCTGTCGGTAAATTACAGCTAATACAACATGAAAATTAGTTGATGGAGACTGTCTCCAACTGCTGAAGTTCATAAAATATTACCATGGGGGTATTGATCGATAAGTATTTGAGCGCAAGCTTTGATTTTCAGGAGATGTGGAGGTTGATACGGAGAGAGTCTGCAAATTTAAAACCCGACTCCGCTTGTTCCACTGCAGTGTTCTTGCAGCGTCTTGATAGCACGAGGCTCATTTTTCTACCTGCAGAAACTTACACAAACAACCCCAAAAGTCTTACGCATTTGATCGAGATAAATTCAATTCCTTCGCCAATTCTATATCTAAAGCGATAATCTTAAACTACGAAGGTAGAGGTCGAGCAGGAAGTATGAATCTTTAGCGTGAAGCCAGTATGAATTCTTGCAATTCCAAGCATAGATGGTCAAGCATGTAGGCTATATAGAGCAGACTGGCGATTTCCCTAATTTTTCTTGCAATTAGGATAAATTATCTGACTAATTCTTGCAATGATTGGCGAAGGCCGTGTACAATCACATTCTTCATTGCCTTCCCTTTGGTCTTAAGGGACGAGTGTTTTCGACGCCAAAAACCCTATTCAAAGGCGATGACTTTAACCACTTTATGACTTTCTCCATCCTACACGAATATATTAACGAAAGCTGTGTTTTCACAGGGTTGAAATCTCAGGCTTAATGTCAATACAAAATTGATTCAGCAGCCACTCTCTACCAATGTCAAAGCATGCTTTCTATGAACACGAACTGCTCGTCCTCGTCAGGGAACCGAAGAGCTTGACTTTCCTAATGCCTTGCTTAGCAGGATAAGCAAAGTTTGATAGATGACTAATTAAACCTACTGTCTAACGAGCCTTTCTATATAATCCCGTGGCCCCTTGAACGAGTTTTGGTGAATACTGTTATTGCCCTCTCAGATATGGCAAACAATAGACGTCACCTGAGCCATCCGCTTGGCCTAGCGGTCACTGTTTTCGCAATCCTGGTATCGGTGGGTATGTCCAATACCTCGTGGCCTGCCTCGTATAAGGAGTACTCCATTGCTGCCACTGCAGCTGCTCCAGCCCTGGCTGTGACGCCCGAAGGTGGTGGCTCCACCGCTGGACAGCCTCATCCGAGCGTGGCCTTTGCCATTGCTTCATTTGCCATCGGATTAGCATACGTTATGCCTCTCTGACTTAATTAATCTGTTCTGGAGTGCAGAAGATGATTATACCTTGTTACTTGGGAGTGTGAATTGAATCGGTAAGCTTTATGTTGCTTGAGCGGAGGGGATCAACGCCCGAGATGCGTCGGTGTTGAACTTTCTGCATATCTTGTCATGTCATATGTTAGTCTCATGTGCTTTGTCCCACCTGTTGATTAAGGTCATTGTCCTATACATGAACATCTCCCGTAATCGAGATTATTGCAGTGTTTACATGTTTTTTTCCTGGTGATTTGACATACGTATAGCGCAGAGAATGATCGCACGAAACTGGGATCCGCCAATGAGTCAGATGAAGTGACCAAACTCGAGCTGCTTTTTTTTTTTTGTTTTTTTGTTTTTAACTTTTTCTGGTAGAAGTACTCGAGCTACTTAATGCATGCTGCAATGATGCATGGCACTTTCAAGTTCACCTAAGAGGGGAACTGAAGAATTTAAAGGAAAGAAAAGAGTCTCTCTTGTCTACTTCTTTAAGTGGCCTCGCACATTCCAAATGACCGACAAACAGAACTTTCTATTTTTGCCCATGTTACTAGGTATAGTTAAATGCAGAGAAATCCGACGATTATTATTCTTGTGATAGTGGAAATTATATATATATATATATATATACACACGCACTTATTCTCCAACTTCCATTATTGAGAGGATATCATGAGTACTTTACAATGAAATATCCATCGCCAGTCCATCCTACTACAGATAATTAAAATGGAATAATTATATATCTGCATGCCTCCAGATCTTAATGTCGAAAATATGCAGCTGAATTTCCACCGAAAAAAAGAAGAAGAAAGAGGACATGCTTATAGATTATGTTATCCAAGAATAAAGAAGGTCAAGAACAGGAAACACATAGGATGCGTAGAAACCAGTCCCATAAAAAACCAGAAGAAAATCATCTACCTTCACATCAAGAAAAAATTACAGGGTTTGAGTTGCAACTTTAAGCTGATGGTATCGACATATGCTTGAATTTCTAGTTCAGCCGTCTCTTTCTTGATCAATGTGTGTGAGGTATATTGGTTAACAAGCAGATCAAATACTCATCCTCCACACAACTTACCTTAAATAAAGAAAATCTAAAATGGAGGCCTCCCTGCTCCGGCACCTCCCCCGCCCCAACCGAACACATCACCGCCGGAGAAAGGATAATTTCCCCCTCCCAAATTGTAGAATGGGACGGAGCCGCCACTGTTCCCGCTGCCGCCACCTACAGTAGCCCCGCTCAACCCTTCGCCCATTTGATCTCCTCCGCGAGCCGTCACGCCCGACGACTGCGATGCCGATGGCTGCACTTGCCCTGGCGGAGCATCCTCCCCGCTCTCCTCCAAAGGCAACCTATCGAACATTGCGTTTGCAAAGGATGCTGCCATCAGCACCACCGGCCCCGATGCCATCAAGGGCCCGGCCACGCTCCCACCCACCACCTGCCCCTGTCCTCCGGAGAGATATATTGCCAATCCCCCAGCACCCGGTGGCGCAGGAGGTGGCAACACCGTCCCGGTCAGCGAAAGGATGTCAAATCTCCCATGCATGGTGACGACGCTCCCGGACGGCGAGGCGGGCTGGCGGAGAGTGACATTGGTGACAGCGCCGGTGCCACTAAGGATGGAGATGCCCCGGCCGCGGCGGCGAGCGTAGGTGGTGATGGCGTCAACAATGTCAGAGCCCGCGGAGACCTCAAGAACATGGGATTGGAGGGCGTTGGGGGTGTCTCGGGTGATGATGATTGGGGGCTTGGGCTTGTTCTTGGAGCCCGCAGGACGGCCACGTGGGCGGCGGCCGGAGGAAGATGGTGTGCCTGAGCTGGTGGTGGGTGCTTCGGGATCTCTTGAACCAGACATTGCCCTAATCTCTCTCTCTCTCTCTCTCTCTCTCTAGAACTTCATGCACTTTTTGAAGTAGAACCTAGCTCACCCTTTTTTCTTTGGGGGTACTCTTTCCAGCTAGGGTTTTCTATGTACTAAAATAGGACAGGCAAGAAGATCGAAGGAATTAAGCAAGAAAGCTCAAGAACAGCTTAATACTACCAAAAAAGAGGAAATCGAACAACGACAAAAGTGAAAGCCACGTTCTTTACAGGTGATCTGATCTTCTTGCATTTGCTACTTTGAACCGTGCAAGGGCAAAAGAGAAGAACAAAGAAAGGAACTTTTCTTCTGAGTTTCAGAGAGAACTTGTTTCTGAGCATATCGATCATCCTAAGAGGTTAGAAACATCTCCAACCGCTCTGCCGTCTTCTCGTCCTTTCACGCAGGCTGAGATTGAGGTCTCTGGAAAGAGGCAAGTGTAGAAGATCGTGGAGAGGAAACGGAGCGCTGGAGAGTAAGAGGCTAAACGTTAAAGGCCGTAAGCTCTAGGATCAACTGATCACATCACCGATGAGATAGATCGCTGTGAACGAAGAAGGAGCTCATGTTCTTGAGACCACTTATGGGGTTTGGGATGAACAATTCTGAGAGAGGCTTTGAGTGAAGAGGGTCTATTAGTTTATTATCAGAGAGAGAGAGAGAGAGCGAGGAGAGAGAGAGAGAGAGAGGGAGAGAGAGAGGAGTTCCGATGCAAAAGTAGAGCAAGAGATGATGGGAAAAGGGTTGAGAGAGGGAGAGGGGAAGAACATGCCTGACACACAGGCATGGAAGCACTAAAAATACTTTAATGGATGCCCTAATCTATGCAAAAGAAGCATTCCATAAGCTTACCTCCCTGGTCGAGTTACAAGCTCACTAGACCGTAGATGCAATGAGCCTAGTTAATGCGCCCCACTCCTCAAAAAGAAAGTCGGCAGTCCTTATACAATTCCTAGCAGCACCGTGATTCCTGTGAAGCTATCTATCTCCCAGCTAGTTTGTTATTGTATTCGTTGCGTGCACTCTTGGAACCCCACTACTCGTATTTGGTTTGGTGCCGACATCTCCCGAGATAGATTCGGATTGGCTCCGGTTCGTTTAGAAAATGCGATTAGAGGAACTATATGTGGAGCAATCAGGCTTAAATGGATGCCAACTCCTTCAAGTGACATCAATAATTATCCTCTTATGATTTTCTTTCCATCAGTTTCATCTTCAAAGGAGGATTATATTCGCAACATGCAAAAGTAACAAACGAAAAGTAGGATCAAGAAAAGCGAGAAGACAATGTGACGGTTCGTGTAGCTCGGCCATTGGCCCGCAATCCACGGGCAGAGGAAGAATAGGGATTCACGGAGTCAGATTCGGTGTGCTAAAAATAATGAAAAAAAAAAAAAAAACTTACGACTTAACCTCTAAAGTTAAACATAAACTCGACTCTTTACATTTCTTAGAATTATGAAGAAAGCATTTTCCACATCAAAAAATTCCTAAAATTAAAACCGCATTCAGGAGGAAAAATTCATGAATCAAATATTGGGATCACGATACACATGGTAAATTGTGAAATATGGTCTATGAACGTACTAGTGTGCATTTTTTTTTTTTTCGTTCGAAACGAGTGTGCATTTTGAAATGTGCATGTATGTTGGCGAAGATGCCAAGCAAGAAGTCAAAGCAGCATGGACGAGACCCATTGGCGTGTCAGACACGTGAGGACTGTCGGGACATCGGAACTTGACCATTCCCTCTCTTGTCCTCCCCCCTCTTATTTCTTGGGTCCTCTCTCATTCATAAATGCCCCCCACCAAAAAAAAAAACTCCCCTCCAACCCTATATGGCATTATATACGTACAGTGCACAGTATATAAAATTGTTGTAAATTTGATTTGGATATCGACTTTTGCTTCAATCTATACTTGAAAATCGAATGTTACTTTATTAAAGACCATTACGTCGCAACATTAATTAGTAAGACTATATACAATAATGCTTGACGGAGTATGCAAGATATAAAACGTCTCACGTGACAGACTCAGTATAATATCTACTTGCTTGTAATTAGTGGACGATGATGTCCATCTAGATATATATTAATGTGTTTGGACAACTTGAACTCTTTTTTGGTAATAAACGCGGGATGAAAGTAGCAAACTTTTTTATGTGTGTTATGTGAGTCTACGGCTCATGGATGTTATGTAAAGACGGAATTGAACTTGAGCTCTAATCTCTGGGAAATTTCTGACCTAGTCTGGCGAGAGGAAGACAATGGATGAAGGCAAGCATTATGGTGTAATAATGCTGTTGCGAGGTAGCGATGGGCAGTTGTTGTGATACCCGTGGAAATTTGATTGAGATATATCAAAGGCATAGAAGATGCTTGGATTAAATGGGAGTGTGCTTAATTAGCACCTAAGAGGCTCACGCGAGAGTGAAAGATTGTTGAGATATATTTATGAAGAATGTTGGGCAAAGTACCATATCACAAGATTCTTGTGATGTGGGGGCAATTTAAGAAATTTGATAGATCACGACTCATTGGTTTAAAGTTTTGAATGAAAGTGACTTTAATTAAATATATTAATGAATTTGGACTACGGCCTTCTTTCAAATGTCACCCTAGGGTGAGTTATCAGGTGATGTATTATGGAGAATCATTAATGTGTCCATACAATAACCACCAGTGAGGTCGTTATGCCAACTCATCATGTTTGTCAACACATGCTACTTCTAACTTCAATCTTTAATATGAAAAGAAATTGTGTACAATGATTCCCTCACGTAATAGTGATACCTAGAGAGACAATTCAATCGGAAATGAAAATTTCAAAATTCAAACGAAAGATGGATTAAGATATATATATCGTCACGCAAGCAATATAATTGATGGGTCATACCACACTAGTTGTGTAATAGATACATAAAATAATCCCCCTCCGACACGCTTCTTCCACAATCTGTGAGAACCCCATCATTTCCTACATGCTCAAAGAAGATGTGCGTTACATTCGTCCTTTTTAATGCGTAGCCGTTGCTGGTGTTATTTTACTAATTGATTTCATAATCTTAAACTTTAGTCGTGTCCACTTGACGCCAGAAGAATATTAAATAAAAAAACTGAAGACAAGTACCATGATCTTCTTGCACCGAGCACTAGAGTTGCAGCACCTATAGCTCCACGAATGATCTCATCTCTTTCATGCCAAACATAGCAAACCTACCCTACTCAATATTAGCTGCGATTGTCACTGTAAATTTACCCAGCAATTCTTTAATCACTCTACTTAGAGCAACTAATCTTAAAGTCAGTGATAAGGTCGCATGCATATAGACCTCGGAGAAGAGTGATCCTAGCTAGCTCTCATCACCATTATGATCATCATTAGGATTTCTACTCCTTTTTCAATCTTCCAGCACCGCCCATGTGTTTAGTTTATCATAATTTAGCAGTGCACACATACATATATCTATCTATGTTTCATAAATAATTGATGAAATGGTCACGGGCTTTGCAACTTGATTGAACAGTGCCACCTCGGAGAGAATAATGATCCATTATTATATAGAACCACTTTTGTCTTGAGCCACCAAAAAAGGCTAGCATGGCTTGAATACTTTACACTAAAATAAGAAGAAGAAGAAGAAAGAGACCCCTTTAATTAATTTGCCCGTTTGTCTCAATATTAGTCCTAGATTTGTTAGTGAGATTAAGAGGAAGGGTATGCTTCCAAAAGACCAGTTCCAGGAACTGGCCTATATCAACATGGTTCTAAATTCCAAGAAGAAAAGCAGAGAGAGAGAGAGAGAGAGGATTTGCGATTGACCCAATGCCATTCTCGTGCTTTCATATCTTGATAAACTCATATTTAAGTGGAGGGTCGCAATAGTGGGTTATCTTGCTAGTTTTCCTTTAGATAACCTATCAATTATGGTGATATGCCCCTAAATTATTTTTAAAAAATTACAGAGATAAAAGGAAACTGTATATAAGAAAACTCAACAATAACACTTGATTTAGGTGGAGGGGAGATAAGATATACTTGAGATCCACTGAAACTCTGTATTTAAATGAAGAACATGATATTATTTGGAATTTTCTCAAATTAAGTGAATTACATCAGGAATTTTCCCACATTTATTTATTGTATAAATAAAGATGCCCTTCGCTTCTTATATGTATATTCTATACTATGTACGTGAGTTTCTATATATATGTGGGAGTACTAGCCTACTAGAATCACTAGAGAGGGTATAACTCTTAGAAATTAATAACTAGAGAGTATGGCTTCTGCAAAATTAAATATGCCTAGAAAAGGGCCCAACATAGAAATGTCAGATTTCAAATGTTCGTGTTGTGATAATTTATTTGGTGGGGGTGAAACGATGATGGAATATTGTCACGTCGGGATTTTTTGTGGAAATCCTAGGTTACCCAAATTGCTTTTCTCCCTTATAAAATCTGCATAAGATTAAAAAAAAAAAAAACTTTAGTGCAAAAATAAAAAAGAAGAAAAGGCTTTGATAAGAATCTCATCATTATTCCATGCCAAGCACCCACTTGACAATAATGTTGTTAAAATAAACTCAGGAGGTTCACCATCGTGACAAAGCTCCCTATACATGGCTCCCCAATCAAATTAAGGAGAAAAAGATAGAAAAAAAAAAAAACATAAGCAAGTTGCCCTTGCACATGAACGCTTCTCCACTTTTTGGCGTGTACTAAATTAAAATTATCTAGTATGATCATTGTACCATGCCATGAAATCAGCAATCATGCGGGCCCACTCTTTACTTTTTTTAAAAAATTATCTCGCATAAGGTTCTTATACTATAATTCCAAGAGTAATGTCGGGTGTATTATGACGCTAGATCTATATATTAAAGCAATAAAGTTGATCAAGAAAAAAACGAAACTTTAAACAAGTGGGTCGTATTCAACATCCGATGAGACTTGATCGCGGCACTTAATACATCATCTTTGGACTGCTTAGCATGTTTTGGTACTAGGTGATCATGATTAGTGACCTAATTGATGATAACGTGTCAACAAAGTTTGACGTAACCTAAATAAAAAATTTTGGATGGAACTCATGAACGAAGAATCACAGCTTTGAAGCCCAAAACGACGGCGGAACATTTAGATCGGATGTGGGCTAAGCCCAGAGCTGATGTAACTTTTGCTATTGTGCTGATCACACACACATAAACATATGTATGCATGCATGCATATATGATGTAATATATATATATATATAATTAGCACCCCGCACCTTTCTTTTGCATTATTCAATTATAAGACAGAAATTAAATACACCCGGTAGCAAATTCAAATTACCAATAAAATATGGACGCAAACTTTATAAGCCCTGAAACGGTTCGAGGTGGCTCTCAAATCCTATACCTTTCTATTGATATAGAGTATGAATCACACCCGAAAAATTACGAGACGGGGTTTAGAATAAACTGGCATACTATAGGAGGGCAAGACATAAAAATTTTAATGAAAATTCCTTACGTCACTGCATGTATTCACTGAAAATAGCACGGAGCGCTCGACGACCAAAATCGATGAGGCAAGAATTCGTGACTGACGTTGACTCCTCTTCAAGTGCATGCAACACATGTTAAAAGATGCCGTTCATGTTCATGTCCAACATTTTCATGTCTGTCCATTCTAATATAATGTCATCGTGCGAAAGCATATTTGCTGTGAAGTCAATGTGGAAAAAAAAGAGAGAGAGAAAAGTACAAAAGCAATAAAAATTGATGGTGAATGCACGAAGTCAACCAGTCAATGGCAGGTGTGCTCTGCACTCTATAACTTTTTTTTTTTTCTCAAAAAAAAATTAATATCTTTTTATTAATTACTAGGACACTATCTTTGACTGAATCAAGGCTTGTGCTGCAGCCAAACACGACTACCAAAAAAGTTTTAATTTTAATGGGTCGATGATAATTTTAAAAAATATATACATTTTTCTGCTTTCTTTTTTCGTATAATGAATTTCCAGCTACAGATTTGACTGGGTGGATTTCTGATTTTGGTTATATCTAAGAAAACAAACGTGGTTTTGAAATTGATTCCAAAGTGTGAGAATTTAGAAATTCTCTTTTTTGTCTGATGCAATTTTGTCCTGGGATGACCTAGAAAGCAATGTTAAGATATCCTCAAAAAGCCAAATTTATAATAATTCACAACGATTAGAGAAAACAAAAATAAAGTCTTTTCTTACCTAATATCATGCCACTTGGCCTATTGAGGTCGATTTTGTGGACTTTGGATTTGTCCACGGTTTGTTATCAATGAAATGTCGTGTTCATACGTTTCCAACTTAGATGAATCTCTTCATTTTGTTCCTTAGCGATCGATACACTATCTACACAGCAAACCCGAATATGATTTTTAATTTCATGAGAACCCACAATTAAATTTTCAACCAAAATATATAACCTCATCGAGTATGTTGTCTTCTATGAAAATTCATAATACACAGTGAATTATACATATGGATCCCACTATATATATATAAATATAAATCAAGAGGTGCCTACTTTTTTTCTCATTTCAGCTAAGGAGGCTCGATTGAAATTAAAAGTATCGCCACATACCCACACCCAGAGAAAAATAAAAACCATTATCGCATGCGAAATTAAGAAATTTTCGTTAGCCTAGTACTAATTAAGTGTCTTCTAAGGACATTACTCGACAAAATTCAAACTTAATGGCAGAATGGGTCGCCAATGCCCATTGTCAAAAATCACCTTCTCCTAATCGGTTGGGGCTTTTTTGGGAATATCCTTTGTTCAGAAACACTTACGTTTTGTTTCCAATAGCGCACCCGTGAATGAATGAAACACTGTTTTCGAACCAAAAAATGATCTTTTTAGTACAGACAAATGCACGCCACGACCACGACCACGACCACATCTCCCACCTTAAGACGTATTTACACGTTGGGGGTGGTGGTGGGGCAGCTTGGCGTGGCGTGAAACATGCATGGGAATGGACAACGGAGGTGGAGGACAAAGCCAAGAGCGCAGACTGAGAGGGATCGTCTGAATCTGTCCAAATCGACACCCGGTTCCTTCGATCTCGATCCTACAATTCCATCGATGCGACGATCCAAGAGAATGCGATCGACCAAGTGTACCGACCCCATTCGATACGGCTTTTCTATGTTCATTTTTTTTTTCTTTTTCTTTTTTTTTTGTCGCGAACTCGATTTTGTATCATACAGACCTCTCGTGACGCTCGTCTGTACGGAATAAGAATCCCCGCACAGCGAGCGGATGCGGCATGGGTCCGTGCGATGACAATAGGTCGGTATGATACAAAATCAAATGACCCACAATTCACATGGGACTTGACAAGGACAAAAGAGCTCGACAAAGACGGAAGGGGCTTTGGAAATCGTGTTAAACGCCGGTGTCCTTGCTGAGAATTCTTGCTGGGTAACCACTTAATAATAGTCGGCATGGTGAACGCATCCAATGTCGAGAGCGGACCTCCTTGGATTTCATGAAAACTCTCCGTGTTGTGATTGATTTTGTCCCAACATACGTCGCTGTCGGAAGCAGACATGGTTGCTGGAGCTTTGAAGAGGAAGGAAATGCTATTAAACTTTAAGGACGATTTACAATATTTGCAGGACATTCTTACATTGCCTTTTTAATTCAGGAAAGTAGAAAACAGAACAAGTACGAGAAAAAAAAAAGAAAGAAAGAACACAGATCACAAACTCGACTCTTCGAGTCCAGTTTCTTCTCTGCAAGCTCTCCTTTTTGTTTTCCTCTCTCTCTCTCTCTCTCTCTCTCGCCATCTGACCCTGGATCTAAAGAGCTGGCTATATACCCACTATTCTTCGGTATGCCTTATACGAACATAAATCGAGGATTCTTCCGTGGCCCCTCCTTCCTTTCGGGACGCATCGTGAATTTTTTCTCGTGTTTATAATTTAAGAGGAGATCTTGGAAACGTCTTTGCTGGACCTGTTGTACTTCATGTGGCTCCTCACGAGCTGCCCCGCCGCGATAGCGGACATGAGGGAGAGCTCGGCGGCAAGGACGGCGCCGGACACGACCGTGGCCAGGAGCCTCGAGTTGGCTCCCGCTAGCTCCTTGTTAGCGCCTTTCACCCCTAGCAGGTTCAGACATGCTGACTGGGAAGCGAGCTGAGTCCCACCTCCAACTGTACCCACCTGATCAAAATAAATAAATAAATTGCACAATTAGTTCCAGACTCATTTAGATATTCCTGGAATATGTCTACAGGATTCTATCAATAAGCAGATAATACAATCAATTCCCATGTCGAAAATGTATCGGAAAGCGAAATCATGAGCGAACCATTGCCAAGTTCACATCCTGTTTTTGTATTTGGTAAAGGCACGTCCTTTTCTGAACTATGCTTGCTCACGTCAATAGAATTTCTCATTTCCAATAGTCTTTGCTCATTTACTAGAAATATTCCTAACAAATAGATAACTGAGATATGCAAAGGGACCGGATTTTATACCTCAACAGAAGGCATGGTCACAGAAACGTGAAGGTCCTTTCCATCGTTTATGGCCTCCATCATGGTTATGCAGTGAGAACTCTCCACATTCTGGGCGGGATCTTGACCCGTGGCGATAAAGATGGCAGCCACGATGTTACTCGCATGGGCGTTGAAGCCTCCGAGAGCCCCAGCCATGGCGGACCCAGTGAGGTTCTTCAGCATGTTGAGCTCGACCAAGGCCTCGACGCTCGTCTTCAGCACCTTCCTCACCACGTCGCCCTTGATGGTGGCCTCGCAGACCACGGATTTCCCTCGCCCCTCGATCCAGTTCACTGCCGCTGGCTTCTTGTCGGCGCAGAAGTTCCCGGAGATCCCAAGGACGTCCATGTCGGGGAAGTCGTTCTGGAGGAAGTCCAGGACGTTCTGGACTCCTTTCGAGACCATGTTCATGCCCATCGCATCTCCCGTGCTGCAGGAGAACCTCATGTACAGATTCTTCCCCGCGATCGCACACTTGATGCTCTGGAGCCTGGCGAATCTACTGGACCTGTTCAGAAGCAAGTGAAGAAACATCATTAATGGATGCTCAAACCAAACTCAACTGACAAAACGGTAAAATGGGAGAAAAGCAAAAGAGTAACTACATCTCAAGTAATCATCATGCAAATCTGTAAAACTACATATGCACCAGTTATCAAGAATTATGATCCACTAGTCTTGAGCTAGCTATTTCTAATCTTGAGCCGAAGACAACCAAACTCGGTACCTTTTTCAACATACCATGCATGGATTTTACTACAAATAACTAGAACCAACAAGCGATATTCACCTAAGAAATTAAACCGACCTGTTGAAAATAACGGCCAAGCTCTCGAAGTTCGCGGGGTTCTCCACGAAGAACTTGAGGTCGGCAGCTCTCTTCGCCGTGGCAAACCTTACGATGGGAGCCCTGGTCATCCCATCCCTCAGCAAGACACTGGTAGCGCCACCGGACACGAAAATGGCCTTGCAGCCCCTGTTGGTGCTCGCCACCAAACACCCCTCGGTGGTCGCCATCGGGACTGAGTGCTCCCTCCCGTCGAGCAACAGCGGCCCGGCAATCCCCACCGGTATCTGCACATACCCAACCGGCATCTCG